>OY987237.1:8192600-10692600 GCA_963920705.1 Odiellus spinosus
GTTGATCACTTCTAAGTTACGCAGCTGTAGAGGTCGGGGTTTGGTCAAGATAATCCATAAATATTTGGTTAATCAGTTATGAATAATAATCAGTTATTATGCAATCAGGCGATTACATTCAATTAATTTCAAATTATGAATAAAGATAAAACAAACAGATATTGTCCAAACGCCGACCTCTACAGTTGTCGTATTCAGAAATTTAGGCACATTGCAGCGAATTTTTCCAAGATGAGAAAGAGGTACCCTCTTTTATTCAGTGATAGAACCTTTCAATTAACCTTTGACATTTGGTTATTTAAGAAATGATGGCATTGAATATATTTTCAGAAAGAACGTTTCTAATTGGCTAAACACTGTCTTCCGTTGATTAAATAATGTTTTCCATTGGTTAAGCACTTTCCCATTGGTTAAACACTGTTTAAAATTGGCTAAATACTTTCCCGGGGAAGCAAGGTAAATGAGCTAGTTCTTAAAGGACAAGGAAGAAATTGAGGCTGGCTAAATTATTTGAATATAACTGTTTAACTTATAATTGCATATTAAGTAATTAGCTTGTGGTTTCAGCTAGAAAATGAAGGGGATTTAACTTTGAAAGTCTTGAAATTTATGACTGATTCTGATCAAAATATACACGAAACATGGTAGGAATAATTTTATATGAAGAATATAAATAAAATTAGAATATGGATTTAAAAAATATATATGTTAACACTAAAGGTTGGTTGAATACATTCGAGTATCACCTGCACTTATGGTGTACACGACCTTTTCTCGAATCTCTTGGGCCATCGCCTCTGACCCCGACAGCCTATCGCCAATCGAAAAATATATCGATTGCTACACTACAATGAATAGTTTATCACAAGCTCTGACTACAAAACTACCGAGAAAAGGTGTTTTTGAGGGTTACGCCCTTGCTATGCTAAGTTGATTAAATACAACAAGTTCAGGCAAAGTGAATTAATTTTACAGCGTATTCGTTTCAATTATTTAATTCTAATTATTTATGTATCTGGGCAGTTTCAAAGCTACGGCTTCATTAAATATAAGTAAAATTAAAATTAAATTTTGTTAGAGTATAAATATACATTTGCATATCAAAAGTTAATAAAAATCTGCTCAAAAATAGGCGTTACAATCCCTTTAATAGTGAGTTCAACCCGTTATGAAACTTTCAAACTAAAAACTATATTAAAAACGTCTTTTGAAGTAGTTCTATAAGCACGCACCATGGTAAATTAATCGAGGTTTAATACTGTGAGGGTGGTAATTACAATTTCTTAATGTTCAAGGTCTGTTTGCAAATACTACTTTCATACATACTTGGTTTAACCTTACGTATTAATTCGCTTCAGCTTATAACAACTCGTAAAGCCACCTTTAACTTGGAATATGTATAGAGATACATCTGACAGCTCCGTGTTACCAAAAACGAACGGAACTTTCAGGATTCAAGAATAGTTTAAAACAACTATTTTCATTTAAATACGACCTTTAACACGGTGTAGCAATACGCCTCATCTTACCTATAGTTTACAAAATTATCTTTTATAAAGTGTCGGGTTGAAATTTCAGTATTTAAGAAGGTAAACTGGTTCTTATCTCTTTAAAATGAAAAAGTATAGGTGTAGCTTTTTTACGTATTGTAATTTTAAATTGAGGCTCGAATTTGTATACCTAAAGGACCCTTGTTCACGGTGGTTTTTAATTGGATCAGGACTCGGGAGGCAGGGATAGCCCGTGAGCCTCGATCTACCGCACCAGCGACAAGAGAAGCCTTGAATAAATTACGAAATGACTATTTTGTCCATTTACTAGATTGGAAGCGATATAGTTCAAAAGCAGGGAGAAAGAGATACGCTTTGTGGCATCGTTACGCGTATATGTCTTCCACAATTTGAAATCTATTGCATCTACTCTTCTAGAGTCTGGACGGACTTTTGTTCGCGTGGATAAGAGGGAGAGAAGACGCGTTAAAAGGATACACGCCTTAAAGGAACAGTGACGACTTAAATATTTATATCGTCGTAACTCAGAAAAATGTTGGCTTCGAAAAAACTTTGTCTTTCTAAGTATTCACATTACATTTTAGCACTTTGACCCAATTATTATTTTCCGACTTCTCCGTAATCAATTTTACAATTCTATATATTCCATATGACCTTTAAAACTCCATAAATTCTCCTTGACCTTTGATATATTCTTTAACTTCCTGATTTCCTCATGATTTGAGTAACTTTTCTACTTTTACCGAAGTTTGTCCCCAATTATCTATTTCACTGACTTCTCCATGCTGGGCTATGGGTTCAAATTTAAAACTCAATCAACAGTTCATTACCTTTGTCCTAAATTTTCAATTTACCTAACTTCCCAATGGACGTCGGGCCAAATTTAAGTTCCTTGACTTCTCTATGACCTTTAGGATTCAAATTTCCTTTATAAACCGACTTACTCAAGAACTTTAGCTCCTGTTTTCAACTACGTAATCTTTCACGTGACATTTGGTCCTAACTTTTTACTACCCTAACTTTCCCATATAACCTCAATTTTAAAATCCCTTAAATTATTCATGACCTTTGAGCCAACCCCATATTCCAGGTATTCGAGTTACAGAAGATGTGTTTTCATATTAGTTTCATCAACCCTTTAAACCCACGCTACGTCTATTAAAACTCTTTCACAAAAATAATACGTGGCTACAAAATCGTCGGGATAATTACTACGGTGGTCGAACTAAAAATGGAGATGTATTCTGCTAAACTCAACCCACGTAAGACTACCGGGCAGGTGTTTCGCACCCAGTACTAAATACACTTCATTAAACAAAGCTGCCATGCGTACGAGAGATGAAAACCTTGGTACGTGACTATAAAACGGATATCGTGTAAAAGAGAGCGAGAAAAATGCCCGCGAACACGAATCACGATTGATTTTTCAATGCCCATTAATTATAACGTATCAAAATTTTTTTCTTTCTTTTTTTTTTTTGCACTTTTTGCTTTCCATTCTTTGCTTAATTTAAAACTCTTTCATAAGCAGTTAACGCAGAAATCTAACCTGGTGAATAATCGTCTCTCTCCCATCCCCTTTCTTCGTTAATTTGCAACTAAGGTTTTGCCCAATCTACGACCTGATAAGAGATCTAATGCATCTTTAAAGGAATGGTGAAAAGTATTAATTAAACAGTGATTATTATTATATGTTTGGAAAATGTATGGGAATGTTCCGAAAAATGTGGAAGAAAAACTGAAAAAAAATGTTGAAAAAAAAGATAAACTAAGGAAAATGAAAAATTGATGGAAAGTAATTGAAAAATGGAAGAAATTGATGAAAAATGTAGGAAAATTATGAAAAAATGACGGGAAATGATATGGAAACGTTGGAAAATGGTATGGAAATGTTGGAAAATGTTGAAAAATATTGGAAAATGTTGGAAATTATTGGAAAATATTAATGAAAAATGTTGGAAATTATTGGAAAATGTTAAAAAATATTGGAAAACATTGGAAAATATTGAAAAATGTTGGAAATTATTGGAAAATGTTAAAAAATATTGGAAAACATTGGAAAATATTGAAAAATGTTGGAAATTATTGGAAAATGCTAAAAAATATTGGAAAATGTTGGAAAAATCTTAGAAGAATGAATAAACATTCCGAACAATCTTTAAAGAGTTTGGAATACATCACTCCACAGAAATTTATAAATATGTGTAAATTTAAATGGCCACTTTCATTTAAATTTATGACTGATATAGGGATAAAGCTCAGTGTTTACTTTTAAAACCATTTATTTCGAAGGCAGCTAATATAAATAAGAATCTTATTATTTTACAGATCAATTAAATTCCTTTTCATTATCCATTTAATCACGTCGTAGGTAGTACTTGTGTACACGTATCTCGAATATATATACTGCTTATAATGTTACACCAGACCAAACAAGGCCGCTTATAAAGCTACGCGATACGCTATACGTAATTCTAGTTTGGTTTAAACTATCATCATGCACCAATAGCCTTCAATTCAAATCAGCTTTGCTTCTTGAACTGACTTTGAAATCCGTACCAATTTGCGTTATCAGCGCGTACAAAGCTTCCTTCGCTTTAGCGTTTTAGTTTCGTAAAGGAAGCCTATCGAAGTTGTAAACTCCAATTGCAAGCTGATTTTATAGTCGGGGGAAATCGCCCGTTGGCCGTTGTGTTTTCGAGATCATTAATACCAAGCGGAGAATAGGTCTCCTCGACTAATTGGGGCGGCAATAGGTTACAGGGGCGTATTATGGCTAGATGCTAGAATCTATACGTTTATGATTCATCGAACCCACAGAAACAAGGAAAATTCGAGAGAGGGAATAGAAGACGAAGGAGAAAAAAATCTATGTTTATGTGACTGCAAAAATCATCCCGAAATTTCTCATACCCGAACGATCTATTTATCTATGATACAATGTCTTTCTTTACTTTGTAAAATCTCTACATTTTAAACACGACGTTTGCAAAATGTGAAAAGCAGCTAAGCGAATTGATACACAATGTTAAACTTCACTAGGTAAAAGTAGTCCATATAAATTCCCTTTGAACACGAGTTTATCACAAACTCGAGGCTTTAAATTAAACTTGGAATTTCATTAATTGAGGATTGATTTAGACTTTTAAGTATTTTACGATGGTTAACAAACTTTTAAACTATCACGCGTGAGATGACATAGCTCCCTCGTAAAACTTCAATTTTTACAAGGAGATATCCTAGTTGCTTCTCATCCTTCTTACATCCTCGTTGTCATTAAGTTGTTTTCACAGCCTAGTCAGCCTTAATCATGTTTTTCGCATTATTCAAGCTTTAATAGAGTTATTAATTACCTCGTCGAAGGCAGGGGTACAATTAAAGATAGTCTAGAGAGTTTATCGTGCTTCTAAATCACCTTGTTTCTCATCTCTAACTTCCCTTATGTTCGATTCTCCTTGCTGTAATCAAGCCTGTGCGTTCTTATCTAATCATGAGAGTGGTTGGCTAAATTAGCTAAAGCGGATATACAATGTTGAACCTTAGTATTCAAATCAATTCTTGAAATAACTGTAAAACAGGGTGACCACAGAAAATTTGAAAATCCTATATAGGAAATATAGGAAATTTCTTTGCGAAATATAGGAAAATATAGGAAGAATTTTATGTAAAATATAGGATGAAATAGGAAGAAATAAGTGTAAAATATATGATAAAATAGGAAAATAATTAATTAAAAGTAGGAACCATGTTTATTATTACGTCACAACTCTCGCCACTGGTTTAAACGTGGTATTAATATGACCCAATTGCTTAAATAGTATGGAATTTTACAGACTATTTTAACTGGAAAATGTACAGTTAAGCTAAAATAATCTTATACAGCCACAGCTGACAGTATGGTTCAGAACTTTACCCTTAACTAGAGATTTTGTGTAGAAATATAGGAGATTATAGGAATTGCCATTAAATTATAGGAGAAAATAGGAAGGAGGTGAAAATATAGGAAATAAATAGGAAATATAGGAAAAGTGGTCACCCTGGTAAAAGCCTCACAATACTAAAAAAAAAAAAAAGAAAAATTAAAAAATGACGCCAGCTGGTTCTGGAGAATGTGAGTTATGAGGTGGGTTTTATTTTTAACAGCCCGGGTGAATCACGTTTACCGAATATTTTAAGAACGCTGAAGAAATCGCTGGCTACATTACTTAAATACCACTGTTTAAAGTATAGGAAGCTAATAATTAACGAGCTCTTTAACTAGAATGAATAGAACTTAGAAGGAAGGGCTATATAAGGTTCATTTCGTGCTCGTGTCGCGTACTGTACTTTAACGTTTATAATAACACAAACAAGATATTGAAACAAGCAACCAATTAAGAACGGGAACACGGGGATAGGATAAGAGTTGAATTTTAAGAGGTTCAAGTTTATACGTAGTGACGGATAATGTCTCATGATTATAGGACTATGGATATTATCAAAGAGAAACGGGAACTCTATCTAGAGAATTTAATACGGAGATCACGCGTGACGTCAATTTGTGTCTTTCTCGTGGTACATCGGTTATTAGGCTTAAAGGGAGAATGAAGCCCGCCAAAAATAGTTTTTCTTCACTTGTAATACACATTAAAAACCAATATAAAACTATAGCTTACTACGAAAGTAGACTTAAACACAAGATTGGTTCAAAATGGTCCAAACTGGAAAATTTCCAGAGAATCCAATCTATCTTCTTTATTTGGTCTATTTGGTCGAATTCTGATTGAATTTTCCAATTTGGACAATTTTTGAAGAATTTAGGAGATTTTTCCTCATTCAATAAGCCGATTTCTCGTTGCATATTTTATCTTGATCAAATCATTATTTGTAGGTCTTTATTCTCCCTTTAAACATTTGAATTAAAAAATGTTATTTAAAATATTCGCTAAATAAACTCCCCTAAATAAATTGTTAAGGACATTTTAAAAAATATGAATAACTTTATCAGAAAAGATTTTAAATGAATTCCCAGAGGGTCGCACTTTCAATTCTTACGATACTTATGATTGGACAAGCCAAAATTTATCCCGCAAACATCTAAATCGAACGATATATTTCGAAACTGTAGAAACAAGGGCGTGAAACGACTTTTGAAAGTTTTTTCGCGAATTTTCTTTTTTATTCCAAATCTTTGGAGAATTTCAAACCAATGGTATAGAACTCTTTTCTCTTAGGAAATCTCAAATCTCGTTGAGAAAAAGAGAAGGAATTTTTTTTTCCGCAATGCCCTCTATATGCCTCTTATATGTAAATTCATATTCTCCATTTGAAAAATGTCGTCGAGAGCGAGTTAAAAGGATTCGTCGGGTTGATCCTTTGTCTGTCTATATATATTAAAAAAAAATGCTTCAGGCGCAGCCCCGTAATCCAACATAATTGGATGAAAATTAAAGGAATGAAAACTCTATATGGAAATAAATATTTTAAATTGAAATTATAAAACATAAGAACAGTCGTGAACTAATTTCAATTAATATCTATAGTATAAACAGGAACTTGCAGAGAACACCAATCGCGAGAAATCAATTTATTTAATCACGTGATAGTATTAGTATCAATATAGTTGGATTTTGTTGAGAATCGAATCTAGCTTGATTTTTTTTTTTTTTTTTTTTTTGAGTAAATCCTTAGAAAGCGCGAAAATAAATCTCGTAAAAAAGTCAAAAGCAATTCGTTAAAACAACTAAAGCCTTTTTTATATACCCTAAAATAAAAATACCTTTAAAAACAAAAAGTGCCTAAGCCTTAAACTTTAAACAACCTTTAACCTTTTACGAAAAGAAAAGAAAAACAGGTTAAAGAAATCCTTTCCTGTACAAAGTAAAGAAAAAAATAGAATCAAAGAAAATCAGAGAAATCCAGACAACAGATCCAGCTTTATCCTAGTTTTTACAACGAAATAAAACTCCATGCAATCCCCGTAGATTTCTTGACTTGCTTTTTTTTGGGGAAGGGGGCCTCTTATAGACTCAGAGTTTTCTCTATTTTCACCTTACTCAGTTACAACTTTGAAATAAAAACTTAAAACGCTGTTTGTAATTGGAATTTAGGTGTCTTCAAAGTATAATAATTATTTTATAATAATTAGATTTCACATCACATCCTTATAAAGATGTCTATACAATGTGATTGAATCTTATTCTGATATCTACAATAAATAGAATAACTAATAAGGCTCGGAGAATCCAAAAATATAGTGTATATTTATTACTATTGTGGTTTTTTTAACGATTTTTCCGAAAATGATACTCAAATGTTAAGAAAGTTCGTCTGGATTCTGGGGGCTATGGGGTAGCAAAGTTACTCGAGCCATGATTGAGCTAAGGAGCCTCGATATGGAATGCCTATCATCTTTCGAGAATTCAGCTCCTGGATGCGGGCTTTTCCCTGAACACCAAAGCGCTGCGCGGGAAGCATTTTCACAGGGGCCCATAGAAAACAATGTAAAACTAAATGGTAGGCTATCATTTGAATGACCAATTTACGCGAAATTTGTCTGAATCTAACATCTACATCATAATGGTACGTATTTTTTATGGAACATTTCCTGAAATATTAGGTTCAAGACTGTTTTTGAACAATTTCCAAATTCCCTGACTCTTTTTGAACAATTTCCAAATTCCCTGACTCTTTTTGAACAATTTCCAAATTCCCTGACTATTTTTGAACAATTTCCAAATTCCCTGACTCTTTTTGAACAATTTCCAAATTCCCTGATTATTTTTGAACAATTTCCTCATTCCCGCATTTTTGAAAATTTATCTGACATTCTAATTATAATCATTTTGTAATCCCTTTACTTTTCCAGGGTTTCCCAGGTCTGTGGCAATTTTGCTCTTCGAAACTTTAATTGATGAAAATATATCACCAAAAGCGAAATGCGCTTTAACCAAAAAGGTACATCGAATATTCTACAAATCGAAAAAACTATCCACGAAAGTATCAACTAACCGCCTCTCCGGATACCGTTTTAGCACATTCCTATACCCTTGACCTTGTTCCTAAAACAGGGACTACTTGTTTGGTAAATGTATAGCTATCGATTGGGCACGGTATTTTCCACTTTCCCTCCTTCAACGGCTCATACACTCATCGGGTCTCTTCTCTCCTGCTGGACCTAAAAAAAAAGTAGGACCCTTTTCCGGCCGGGGAGAAGAAAAAAAATATCGCTAGAACCATAAGCCAGCGATTGAAGGCAGTTTGTATTTGGAACGGACCTTCCTATATATATATATTTTCCCGTTCAGCAGTCCCTGGCCACCTTGTGTAGCTTCCAGTTTTTCCCACTTTTCCTAGTTTCCGCGCGTTTTTCCAGTTGAGCCCTATGTCCGAATCCCAATGTCCCTAGTGAAGCATTATAATACCTTCTTGCAAGGTCTCCTACACCCGGCCACCACCGCAAAACGAGAAAAATCCAGCGTTTATACGATGAGAAAAAAAAAGAAAGCCTCAACCTCAAACCAATCTCAAGCTTTTGAAAGTCCGAATGGAAGCTAAACAATCATGACACGCATATTCATAACTTTAAAAGTTTTCCTAGATCTTTAAAACTTCCAAATCCTTTGCAAATTTCACAAAATCCCTTTTTCTTTAAAGCGAAATAACTTTCCCTTTATATTTCATCTATATTTGGAATATTTGAAATTAAACTCCATAACCAATCAGGGGCGTTTCGATAATTCAACGTAGAGAAAAATATCGGAGTGAGCGAGGAATTTAAAATGAATTTGATATATTTAATCACCAAGAAGCACGAGATTTTTTTTAGATAATTAGTAAAATAAAATCCTATTTACAAAAAAATTCAAAAAAAATGAATTCTTTGATTAAGCATGAGGATTGAAATATCATCGATATTTTAATTCAATTCAAAGGTTATACCTCACATTAGGACTTTAAATAAACGTATAGTTTTTGGTGCCGAAACCCGTGAAATATTTCCCTTCCTCGTGGAGTCTAAACCTACACAAATTGTTCTCGGTTTTGTTGGTTATTTTTTTCGCCGGTCGGTTTGATGTGAAAACCAATTTAGAAGATTGAGGGTTAAAAGGTTTTCCTTGCCTCCTTCGCCCCTTTTTGGTCCACCCCTTGATTGCGTGGCGATCCCTTTCTACTTATAGACAATTTCAACCCAAGGTTCAGTGGCCTAGAGTTAGCCTTTTCCCTAAACTTACAATTCTAACGTAAGCAAAAGCGACCAACGGGACGGCACTAGGCTTTAAGCGATTAAGTCTAAACAGGTATCCTTAGACAATTTCAACACGAATCTTGAGCTATTACGTGCCAGCCTTTACTAAGTGTAAGGTTCTATAATACAATCAAAGGAGGGATAAACAGTACACCAGCTTTTTGCCAAAAAGGTCTTTGTAACTAAAGTAATAGAATAGATTACTCGGCGTCCTTATTTTCTTTCTATTAGGGAAGCTTCGGACTTTGGATAGATTACGATAGCTTTTGTTTAACTAAGGAAAATAAGGTTTTTCTTTCGTTTTCTGTCTTGACGGCTAAATGTTTTTATTGCATACTAAGTAGGTATCGGATTATATGTATGGGCAAGTATAATTGGAGCAAATAAGCACTATCGGTGATAAGATTCTTAAGTGGGTTTTTCGTACGATTAATCTGTTTTTAATTTTGAAAGTTTGACACTTCGTGCACGCTCGCTTGTCTTGTTTTTGCGAGTCTGGGTAATTAACTTTGCAAAATAATGGGTCATTGAAAAAAACGAGACTTGATGTTGCTTCGCGCGTAAATTGGATCAACTAGCTAAAGAAGAAAGTTTTTGAAAGTGAATTAGGAAGAAAAGTTTTGTTTTAAAACTTTCAAGTTTCGGATTAAAACACTAATCTCGAGTATATAGTTTGTTAGAAAGTAATTTCGCGTTTTAAATTTAACAGTACGAAGAGTAACGTCATTTATAATAAAATAAAAGTAATTTGGAATTAATTTTGGCAGGATTGAATAAAATTACATAAAACTAAGGAGTATGACGAATATTATTAAGATATTTGACGACGTTTTACATAACATTAAGGAATTTAACGTAGTTGTATTCCATGATATTAATAATTGTGAAGTTGGGTTCCATAATATTCATAAATGTGACGTCACATTCCATAATATTCATAAATGTGACGTCACATTCCGTAATATTCATAAATGTGACGTCACATTCCGTAATATTCATAAATGTGACGTCACATTCCATAATATTCAGAAATTTGACGTCATATTCTATAATAATTCACAAAATTATCAATTTGACCTCGTAGTCCATAACATTAAGAAATTTGACCTCCTAGTCCATAACCTTAAGAAATTTGACGTCATATTATCAAGAATCCATTCAGGTTCCATAAGAATATGGGATCATAGCTTTAGCATCTGGTACCATCCTCCCAAACTTTGTAACAAAGGTTCGTCTGCAATTTTCGCAACATTTGTACGCTTAGATCTTTTTTCGGTCGGCTCCATTTTTATTACCCAAAATATTATGTCAAGGTCGTTAGTGGAGCGGGTTAATAATATAATGTCAGGAGCGATTTACTTGAAAAATCGATTCGAAGCGGACGAACTTTTGCTACAAAGTTTGGGAGGATGGGTATTGAATCGCGGCCCTCCCATATTCTTATGGAACCTGAATGGATTCTTGATAGTATTAATGTTGATAATTATATTTAAAGAAGAAACATACTAGTGGAAATAGTGGAGTTAAGTTTGTATTAAAAATATTCAGTCAAATTCTATAAAAATATGATTTCCATAATACGGACCATTTGGTCCAAAGGAGGTACATGAGCGGAAAACCAATTCTAGACTTTATAACCCACGCCACGTCCAATCCTTTAGAAACATTATTTTGATTGAATTGACGAACTCAATTAAAGTATGGAAAATCCAGTTAAAATTGATAAACAGCGTGAGATCAGCGCCCCTAACTAGCGTTTTAAAATTCGGACAAGACTAGCTCCGGCCCCTATCTTTGAAATACAAAAGCTTATACACCTATATAACAAAAGGCTTTAGCATCGTTAAAAACAGCGTTCGATCAAATCAAAGGGAGTCTTGACACGTGAAAGGGAACAGCGTATAGACACACACACAAATAAAATAGAAGCCATAAAACCCACCAACCCTAATAAGGAATCCAATCTTATATTTAACCACGTAATTGCCAAACATAAGGATCGATCGTCACATAGAGCTTGGGTGTGGCAACCCAGCTCGTAAATCCAAAGACTAATTTATTCTTACTAGTCCGCTTGAGGTAGTTTATCCGTTTTTAGCTTCAATATACATTTATAAGGAAAATTCTTAGGCCTTGTTTTCGTGAGAGCGATATTTCTAGCGATTTATCAATGAGCGACTCAAAAAGATAGCCGAGATATCGCGCTTTTTCGCGATGTTTTAGTGTTTTTCTCGTTAATTGCTTTCTCATTTATTTTATCCGTAACCCTGAATATTCCTAGAAGAACCTGAAGCTCCGTTTTCAATCGTTTCCTTTCGCTTTTCCAAGAGAAGCTTATACCAAATTCATTTAAATATCCGCTTTTTATGTCATTTGAAATCTGTTAACGTGGATTAAACGAAAAGCTCGGTTTAAGCTCCACCTTTGCTCGATTCTTGGCGCAAAAAAAAAAAAAAAAAAAAAAAAAAAAAAAACATTCTTGAAAACGCGCCTTTAGTTAGTAAATCTTTGAATACAAGAGTGGCTGGATTTAGATTTTAAAAACCATGGACTGAGTCACTGAGGGTTGGTGGATTTTAACTTCTATAACTCTCCTATAGGTCAAATCTACATCCTGTTCGAATTGTATAAGTTATAATGGAATGATCTTGGGGGAAATAAAATAAACATGTACCCCGATATTTATAGCTAAATTCATCCGTATCTTTGTATATATTGACTAAAAAAAAAATGGTAGTTAAATGCAAACGAATTATCAAATGAAGGTATATGCCTTTGTTCTCTCTCTCTCTTTACATTAAACCCCTCCTCACATAACAAACCCTATTAAATATTTACGCTGAATAGAAAATTAATCACTCGAAAATACCCCACCCTATTTTACACCCCGCGTCTTTTCTCGATGCTTAAAGGGAAAGTTCCACGTTTTAATCAAAATTTTAACTGACGCAAAGTGCAAGAGACACTTAAAAGTTTTATGGTTGCCTCAAAAATGAAAATAAACTAAACCACGTACGATTTTTTAATCGATTCCTTATCGTTTAAATAGGCCTTACCGACAAATAAAAAGTTTACAAAACAAATATTAAACTAGAAACAACTTTAAAACGTACCCGCAAAATAGGCTTAGCCGGATTCATGGAGATTGCCTCCGTGTAAGGTCTAGCGACCAATGAGCGAAGGCATGTCGTTCTCTCGAGCTCCAAGAGACTTACACTCGGGTTCGATTGGTCGCTAGACCTTATACGCGAGGTAATCCCGCTAAGCCTATTTTCCTTGTAAGTTTTAAATTTATTTTTAGTTTAATATTTGTTCGAAATTTTTTTCACTAGTGGATTAAGCCAATTTAAACAATAAGGAATCGATAAAAAATCACTTGCTCTCAGGTTGCATCCTCCCTTTAAAGGGAAAATGGACTTTTCATTATTATCAACAAAAAAAAAAGGTTTTGATTTTTTCCATCGGGCTAACCTTTAAAATTGTGGAAAAATTCTTATATTCATAATTTAAAAAGCTGTTCTATTTTTAGCTTGTAGATTTCCATTTAAAATATATGAAGTGCCTAAAATAATGTAGAACTATCCCCTTAAATATCACCCTCGCCCGTAAACTGTAAAATTTTAGATAGGCAGCTGTTTAACTTTTCCAAGATTCTCATCCTATATAATTTTCCCTTCTGCTTCCAGAGCATATGTATTTTTAGTCTATTCAAACTTGAGAGGGAAGCATTCTCAAAGCTAGGCTTCTTTTATTTCTAAGTAAACAATTCAAAGAAGTAACGGGCCGTCTAGCTTAGAACTCGCTGCCAATTTAAGTTGAAATAAATTATATAACTTCGGACTACGAAAAGCTGGATATGTTCGCGAATATTTTGTTAAAGTTATAATTTATAGTTGCGTAAGGTTGGAGAGGGTTGGGTGTTAAGATTTGTATAATATTAAAGAATTAGTAACGCGATTTTTTAGGGAATTCTTAATTTGATTTAATTTATTTTATAGTTCATTATAGAGATCGGGGTTTGGACAAGATAATCCACAAATATCAGTTAATCATAAAAAATAATCGGTTAAATATTTGCGATTACATTGGATTTATCATAGACTTGTCGCGGATAATTTCAAATTATGAATAGAGATAAAATAATCAGAAAAAGCTTGTCCAAACCCCGACCCCTAGTTCAAATTTTTCTCAAAGTTTTGTTATTAATTAAAAATTTTCATGTTTTCCAAGAAAAGTTCATAAGTTTTAGCCCAAAAACCAATCCCAATGAATTTATTATCAACGTCCAATATTTTCCATGAAAAGTCCATAAATTTTAGCCCAAAAACCAATCCCAATGAATTTTTATCAACGTCCAATATTTCCCAAGAAAAGCCCAAAAACCAATCCCAATGAATGTTTTATCAACGTCCAATATTTTCCATGAAAAGTCCATAAGTTTTAGCCCAAAAACCAATCCCAATGAGTTTTTTATCAACGTCCAATGTTTCCCATGAAATATCCACGAGTTTTAGCCCAAAACCAGTTTCTCTGACTCTCTCATCAGAAGATTTTCAATGTTTTCCTTAAAATGTAAATCATTTTGAATCCCATAACCCATTCCCGGTGATATTTCAATTTTAACTTACAAGTAAGTATATGAATGTAAACATTGTTTCTAAACATCGCGTTATTAAGTCTTTATATCGTTACATCGATCGTCTATCATTAATCTTTACTTCACGAACAAATTTCAAATTTTTCAAAGTTTAAACTTCCTTATATAGCTCGGGGAGTGGCGCGTCATGAGAACGGAAACTTTCTCGCGAGTTCGCAGTGTTCCTCCTTTGGGAGAAGAAGGATAAGGGTGGGTTCCCAACGATTAAAGTTAAACATCCTTTTAAAAATGTCTTCCCCTATCTCTTAACATATACCACTGGCTCTTTCTTACGTACACGTCTCCCGCGACTTCCAATCTAACCTAAAGGAGTTACAAAGGGCTTGTTATTAAGCTCCTCTTTAGCTGTCAGTCATTCCCAAGTATATACTTTCTCTTTTATTTTATAGTAGAGGAGATTTATCAGAAATAAATAATAAGGAGAAGTGAAACACTAATCAGAAACTTCCTTCTATAGAAATGAGAAAATTGAAGGGGGTCCCGTGTTAGCTTTTATCTTAATCTACGCAATTACAATTGAAGTCTAATCAAAATCCAATTGGAGGGAAGATTAAGAATAAACCGAGGGTTATTCATATCAAATGAATATTGTTTCTGGCTGCGTACGAGTTTTAATCTGCTCGTTAGTGCATAACTTAAGCCGCGTTCATACATAGACCTAAATGCGTTTCGATTCCAATAACTGGTTATCACACCAACGTGAGAAATCAGTTCGTGCTGATTCGGGAAGCAATTTGCGGGTCAAGCCGCTTCAGTTCAATAGGCTTTGAAGATAACGAGACGGGGAGATAAATTTGTTTACAAATCCTAAAGCAACACATATAAAATTATACCTAATATCAAAAATAACTAACCAACGAGTTACAAACACGATTTCATAATTATTTATCATTTTTAAATTCTGGACATTTTTTAAAACGACACTAAGCCTTGGCTTAGGTCGAACCGAGGTGAGCCGACTTGTCAGCGTTGTGAACTAGGGAAAAAAGAAAAAGCTTCGTACCGGTTTGGAAAACGATTATGCCCTCAAGTATGAACAAGGCTTAATGCGTTATAAAGAGTTTCTAACTTCTCCTATTATCTCTTTCTGGGTATATGGTAAGTACATATCACCCAGTGAGTACTCAATTATATATTCATTACCGTCTTTTAATCGTCGCGTATGTCCAAACTCAAAGGAAGGAAAGCTCTCGCTTGCCGCTTTATATTATATCGACTTTTGTATTTTACCCTGGGCAAAGAGGTACAGTAAACTATAACCCCAGCATGCTAGGCTAGTTGTTCATCGTACTACGGTGAATATAATGGAATATTAGAATCATGGGATTTTATACGCGCTTTGAGTATCTACAACGTTTATTCGGATTAGGCTTATGGTTTTACGTAAGAACCCTAACTCCTATCTCCGGCTGTTCCCCAGCCGCGCGATTTTCTTCATTTTTTCGCTACAAAACGCCTGGAACTGATGGCTTCTCCTGTTTCAAGGGAAAGTCTTGGAATATATTCTTTAAAACTTTCTTATAAGACAAATTTCATGTCAGTCCAGAACCGGATTAAGGGGGTAGCAACGAGGGCACGTATCCTAAGCCTCGTAATTTCGGAAGCCCACAAAATCCTAAAATTATATACCCTTTTTTTTTTAGAGTTCTTTACACTCATTTTGTAATTTTATTGGTCTTTACTCTTGAGCAAAATCAACTCCACTTAATCCGGGGCTGGGTCAATCCATGCGGTTGGATTTAGGAATCCAATAATTCCAATAAATTCTTTATACGCATCATTATAAATTAAATTTTTGCGTGAGAGTCGTTCTTTAACTAAAGTTAAGGGAAAAGGTCCGGAGGCAGAGTTAACTTCTGACTAAAATCTAAAAATCTATATGGCCAGGGGGAGAGAGGGTCTGAATGCCTGAGAGGGTGGTTGAAAGTATTTGATTGATATGCTATACAAATTTTCATTTCCTTCAATCTCTGGTCTTGAAATGCTCCCCGTTGATTTCTCGTATAGAATCTTGTGTAAGAGACTTCTAGTCTTTGTTATACGTATTTTATTCATACGTTATTCAAAGGAAGTTATCAAAGATTAGTTTTTCATACACGAGGTTTAACATCGTACACCAATCCGCCTCAAGTTTCCCTTTATAATGACAACTCTGCTCGAACCTAAGTTTACATATATAAGGTCGTTATCGTTATGGAAAAAAAAAAACGATGTAGTAGAAAAGTCCTATGTCGTGAGGTTATTTATATTTCTGATGGCATCCTCGTTTGTCTTCGTATATATTGAGAGGTTAAAAAGGTACACAGAGATTCTTGGCTTTTCTGTATATTTTATTCTATCTCGATATGACAGCTAACGTGAGGTTAGGTTATATTTACTTCTGTTAGTAATCAATGATAGAAATAACGTTAGCCTAGCTTTCAACGTACTGCCAAATCAACGTGGAAAAAAATCTTGGGAGGTTATAGGCCCCAAGATTGAATTTCGCGAAATTAATTGGATTTAAAATTATTCGAAAGAACAACAGCAACTCCCCATAAGAGTCTGGGTCCACGTAATGTTAAAAATTTTCGTCTCTTTTATGATAAATTCGTATTATATTATTAAAATAGGGTAGTTGGGGGATAATTTCAAGCTAAAATTCGAGCTCACAACTGTAAATTTTGGGAATTACAACGAATGGAAGGTTTCTTCCATAATGTAAAGAATAGGAAGATTCTATGACTTCCGTGCCGGATATGAAAGCCTTCCCCCACACGAAAATCTTGAACGGTTATTATTTTAGATTCATAATTATGTTAGGAAAATATTAGGAAAGAATTATTTTGTAACTGCCACGGGTATAGTGCTGGCGGCAAAATGAAATTCGTATATTTTTGGTCTACTATGCCTCGAAATCCTCGAAAACGCCTGTAGAAGTGTTCCACTTGTCAAGCATTCATGCAGTAGGCTTTTGCTAGCTTTACAGGGGCCGTGCAAAGACTATATAGCTTACTTGAATAGTCTTTGGTGTATAAGAAACTCGAAAAATAAATAGAGAAATCATACCAATGAGAAGATACTGGAGTAGTATCTTTAATTTTTATTTCATATTAAACAAAACACACTTGTATAAAACGGACAAATTATTCATTTAACGCTAAGGTTTTCTACGTTTAACGTATGTCTGGTAGTTCAAGCTCAGTGGCATCTTCACACACTACACGCAATTTTGACTGGTATCAACTGCCTCGATCTTCATGGCGACGATAACCAAGATACCAGATTACGCTGCTAACGTGAACACAAGTACCTATCGTCAAACTACCACCTTTGCAATTGCAATACCAGCCTTTAATGGCATTTGCACCTGTCCCGTTCGGTACATAACGAATTAGAGCTTGGTGAACAGCTGAGGTGGAAAATTGACCAGGCACGCGTATACGAATTAAGTCATGTTCAACTTTGGACACTTCGACGCTGAAAGAGCCGGATTTCTCTATAGTCAACGCCACATAAGATTCAGCGCATTTCGTTTTAAAGTCGCTCATTACCACCTCACGTACATCACTTTCACGAAGTACAGGGAAGTCTTGAAATTCACTATCCTCAATTCGTTGCCATTGAGGATTTTCTTTCGAAGAGACTGCCAGCATTTTTTCGACGGAGTCTTCCCAGGAACCTTTAAGATGTAACTCCGGGTGGTAGGCGTTCAACAGCGCAGCAGCAATTTGAAGAAGTTCCGGAACTAATGGTAACATATGCACAGGTATACGGTTTTGAAAAAAACGATACACCGTCTGCAAATGCCCATTCCTAACTTCAACCGGCCACCTGAAGTACGTTACTTGTCGGGAACGATTAACTTCTTGCGTGTTTACTTGCTTCTCGCCTTTAGACAAGAACGAAGGCATTTGTAAATCCACACCCAGTTCAGTCAGTACGCTGTTGGAGTCTCGAAAACCGCGGTCTGCCAGTACAACGTCACCAACTTGAAAGAAAGACTGGAGTTCTTCTCTCTTTTTGATAGAATGGTTTAAAATGCGCGCGTCGTTATTGCGGCCATTAGCAAAGTAGGGTCCGATTATATCTATTATGTAACCCGTAGTTGTTACCATTAACATTGGCTTGAGGATATGCTGGCCTTTGTGCACACAGAAGGATTTGTGAAGAACGGTATAGTCCTTGGATCTTCCAACCTTGATATAGGTGCCATCTACATATATTAAAGACGTCTTTAATATTTTTTGCCAGCCAGGTTGGCGAAAAATAATTAAACCTGTTTTTATAAACATTAAAAAAAATGTAATATCTGGTTTGAACCATGATCTTAAGAACTTTCCTTATCAATAACATCAATGTGAGAGTCACTTGGAATTTGGAGATGGCTCCAAATACATGTTACGCGTGCAATCGGAAAGTTACCAATAGTACAAGTAGAGGTATAGGCACTCACGTAAAGGCTGGCTTTGCTCGTTTTCTTCGTTTTAGTGAAGGGTTATTACCACTTGTAATTAATAGCAAAACAACGAAGATTTGTTTAAAGTGCTCGGGTCTGTCACGAAAGTTTCAAACGTTCTTAAATGCTAGCAAATCGTCCTTCAGTAGTGATCATGGCTCTTCAACGTCATCGTCTCCACCACAAAAACGAAGACAAATGACGCAAGTATCTAATCCATCAACGTCAACAGTACCTGAGCCATCAACGTCCACAGTACCTGAACCAACAAAGTCCACAGTATCTAATCCATCACCGTCACCAATACCTCAGCCATCAACGTCGCAATTACCACGAAAGCGTACGTCATCAAACACTATTGCCATAAAGCACAGTTGTGTTCGGCCCCTGCCAAAGACTTGCTTCATTTGCGGTGTTAGTACACGAACCAGGGTAAAAGCCGAAGTGAGAACAAGTATATTTGTGGAAAGAGCAATCTTTATTCATCAGGACAACCGAATGTGCTCCACGCATCTCGTTAACGGAGAGCTTCCCACCGAAATAATTGCTGGAATTCAGGTTTCCGCTAGATCAACCATTATGACTGCCACGGACATTGAGCAACTATTACAGGACCTCAGGAAATGTGTTAACGACCTACGGACGCCGAGCTTTGACAACTTCATACAAAGTG
The DNA here is from genome assembly GCA_963920705.1 of Odiellus spinosus. Lineage (NCBI taxonomy): Eukaryota > Metazoa > Arthropoda > Arachnida > Opiliones > Phalangiidae > Odiellus > Odiellus spinosus. The sequence continues at coordinate 8,212,107 of OY987237.1, forward strand.
ATGAAGACTGTAAAGTATTAACTTCATTGTCCCTGCACGAGTTCCTAGAGTTGCATTCGACTATTGAGGACATTATTCGTACCATCAGATGCTGTTCGTCGAAGACAGCTCTAGCAGTATTATTGGTGAAATTACGATTGGGTATCTCCAATAAGGTGTTATCAACTTTATTTCATTTAACTGAAAGATCGGTATCAAACACGGTAAAAGCGGTTATTATGGCTTTATCGGAGCATTTCGTGCCACATAATTTTGGCCTGCAACACTTATCACGTGACAATCTGATAACAAACCATCAATCTGGAGCAGCAGTAAAACTCTTTGCTAACAACAAGCCTAATTGTCTTATTACCATTGTAGATGGCACCTATATCAAGGTTGGAAGATCCAAGGACTATACCGTTCTTCACAAATCCTTCTGTGTGCACAAAGGCCAGCATATCCTCTAGCCAATGTTAATGGTAACAACTACGGGTTACATAATAGATATAATCGGACCTTACTTTGCTAATGGCCGCAATAACGACGCGCGCATTTTAAACCATTCTATCAAAAAGAGAGAAGAACTCCAGTCTTTCTTTCAAGTGGGTGACGTTGTACTGGCAGACCGCGGTTTTCGAGACTCCAACAGCGTACTGACTGAACTGGGTGTGGATTTACAAATGCCTTCGTTCTTGTCTAAAGGCGAGAAGCAAGTAAACACGCAAGAAGTTAATCGTTCCCGACAAGTAACGTACCTCAGGTGGCCGGTTGAAGTTAGGAATGGGCATTTGCAGACGGTGTATCGTTTTTTTCAAAACCGTATACCTGTGCATATGTTACCATTAGTTCCGGAACTTCTTCAAATTGCTGCTGCGCTGGTGAACGCCTACCACCCGGAGTTACATCTTAAAGGTTCCTGGGAAGACTCCGTCGAAAAAATGCTGGCAGTCTCTACGAAAGAAAATCCTCTTAAGGAAGTAGTCGAGCGCGATAATCTGCTTCGCAAACCGTCTAAATGGCAACGAATTGAGGATAGTGAATTTCAAGACTTCCCTGTACTTCGTGAAAGTGATGTACGTGAGGTGGTAATGAGCGACTTTAAAACGAAACGCTCTGAATCTTATGTGGCGTTGACTATAGAGAAATCCGGCTCTTTCAGCGTCGAAGTGTCCAAAGTTGAACATGACTTAATTCGTATACGCGTGCCTGGTCAATTTTCCACCTCAGCTGTTCACCAAGCTCTAATTCGTTATGTACCGAACGGGACAGGTGCAAATGCCATTAAAGGCTGGTATTGCAATTGCAAAGGTGGTAGTTTGACGATAGGTACTTGTGTTCACGTTAGCAGCGTAATCTGGTATCTTGGTTATCGTCGCCATGAAGATCGAGGCAGTTGGTACCAGTCAAAATTGCGTGTAGTGTGTGAAGATGCCACTGAGCTTGAACTACCAGACATACGTTAAACGTAGAAAACCTTAGCGTTAAATGAATAATTTGTCCGTTTTATACAAGTGTGTTTTGTTTAATATGAAATAAAAATTAAAGATACTACTCCAGTATCTTCTAATTGGTATGATTTCTCTATTTATTTTTCGAGTTTCTTATACACCAAAGACTATTCAAGTAAGCTATATAGTCTTTGCACGGCCCCTGTAAAGCTAGCAAAAGCCTACTGCATGAATGCTTGACAAGTGGAACACTTCTACAGGCGTTTTCGAGGATTTCGAGGCATAGTAGACCAAAAATATACGAATTTCATTTTGCCGCCAGCACTATACCCGTGGCAGTTACAAAATAATTCTTTCCTAATATTTTCCTAACATAATTATGAATCTAAAATAATAACCGTTCAAGATTTTCGTGTGGGGGAAGGCTTTCATATCCGGCACGGAAGTCATAGATTCTTCCTATTCTTTACATTATGGAAGAAACCTTCCATTCGTTGTAATTCCCAAAATTTACAGTTGTGAGCTCGAATTTTAGCTTTAAATTATCCCCCAACTACCCTATTTTAATAATATAATACGAATTTATCATAAAAGAGACGAAAATTTTTAACATTACGTGGACCCAGACTCTTATGGGGAGTTGCTGTTGTTCTTTGTCAATTTTTTTCAGGAATTTTGGGTTTGTGTCAGTGGTTAATTTTAGTTTTATTCTATTTCCGGGTTTATATTAGACCTAGGGTGAGAGAATATATACATAAAGATAGAGGTCGAGGTTTGAACAAGATTATCCACAAATATTTGGTTAATCAATTAATCTTAAAAAAAATCGGTTAATTATTCGCGATTACATTGCATTTATCATAGACTTCCCGTGAATAATTTCAAAATATGAATAAAGATAAAACAAAAAGAAATTATCTTAACCAAACCCCGACCTCTACATAAAGAGATTGGCTGTATATATGTATCTGTTGAAGTTTTAATATTTAATTTTGATTTTTAGCCCCACCCAAAATGGAGTCGACAAAATCGTAGTAGTACGTATAATTTTCGTGATTACGCAGGGAGGTACCTAGAGAAATATTATGCAAAGCAACGGTCACACTAGCATTTCTTAATCAATTTGAAACGGTAAAATCAAACCGATATTCAAATTAAGCCTCATGTGTTTACGCATTATCTTAATAAATCGATTTATTGGAGCTACATCTATCGGTGTTGAAACCAAATCGGTGCGAAACTGGTTCCCGAAGCAGTTTCGAGAAGTCCAACCAAATCGATTCGAGAAAAGACGATTTCCAGTTCACACGACTCTAGCGAAACGTTTTGAAATGGTTCAAATCGATTCCAAGGCCTAGTATGAACGCGACTTAATAGTTACTGTTTTATGCGTGTGACGCGCTTGCGAACCACTGTTCCTCCCAGTTGAAAAGGGATCCTTTATGTAAGTAATGGAGAGCCAATAAAGATACATTCATTCACAAAGGTTGACCCATTTATACAGGGGCAAAGACAAGCTACGTTGGGCAGCATTTTTAACTGAATTTGTTACCTATTAAACTTAAATCTATTCCTATAAAGTTTAGACTAAAACTTTATAATAGAGTATATTCTTAACGCCCGCTATTTTCTAAGCTTTTAAGTCAACAATTTTTAGCGTAAAATAATTTTATTCCCAAAGTATCCAATGCGTATCCATTTTCCATCGCGGCTAAATATTACCTCCGAGCAGTTATTCGTTCTCCTACAACTGGCTATCAAACTTTAAAGGGAAACTCTAATGAAATTTTAGTCTGTTAAAAGTAAGGGTGAAGAGGAACATTAAATGGTTAATGTTTTAATAGATTCTACAACCTAAAATTGGACCTGTTTGCGTCATTCTGGAAATGTCTATGAATTGCGAAATTAAATTAAAAAGTTTTTGCTGTGAGACTTTCCTCTTAAGGCACTCAGGGAGGGAAATGGGGCACTGTCCCTAGTTGTCTAATTTTGAAATTTTAACCCCTTATAGCCCACGTATGTTTGTCTTAAGGGGCAGCTGAGTTCACTAAGATATCGCGATTCTTAGCTCTCTCTCTTCTTCTCCTCTATAGCTTGTTAAACCTTATAAGTTCAAGTTGGCATCCCGAGTGAATAAGACTTGACGTTATTTTAAAATATATTATCGTACCAATGTAACCTTGGAACTAGAGCTTAGTAAAAGGAAAGGTATATACCTTTAGTAACACTATCATCTAAAATTTATAGCTACTATACAAGTCATTACCCGTCAAAAATGACGGATTTAAAAAAAATGTGGAATAATATGTATAAAGCCCCGTTTCCAATCAAGTTTTTTCAAGCTTCGGCCTTCGCTTTTCTCTCACTTGAAGCCTGATAATGAGGGTTAAACGATTAGCTCGATTCTTGCCAAAAAATCTTGATTGAAAACGCGCCTTAATTAACAAATAATTAAAATAACTGAAATTCCGCCTAATCTGCTTCAGTTCTTTACAAAATTACTTTAAATAGCGACCGAAGCTGTTCGAAATGTTGTTTTCCTTCACTTAATTATAATAATAAACATACAATCGAAGAGCAACGAAGCAATTTTAAACGTATACTGTACGTATGAAGGAGATTTATTCCAAGCAACCAGCTCCCAATTTCCCAAAGAATCTTCCACCTCGCCAGATTCGAGCGACGCCAAATTAACCTGACCGTTAACTATATAGAACCAAACGCAATTTGTGCATACAGTAAAGTTTTTAAAGGCAGGGTAAAATGAATAATAAATATATTTTAAACCGAGTTATAAAATCCTGAATAAAACCTTAAATTTTATCTCGAATAATGAATCCTTGACAAACAATTCGAACGGTTACGAGAACTCTCTACAAGAGCTACCATTTTAGCTGGGATTAAAAGATGGACTATTACCGTGAGATTTTTGGCAATCAATTAAACGGAGAATTTTCGACTAATCAAACACACCCCACATTTAATCAACGCGACACGTGGCGTTGAGTTCACTCTTAAAATCGTGCTAAATCTGGTTTTTGAATATTTTAATTAACCCACATCACAATCGTGCGTACAACAGCGCGTGTCGCGAATATTTTACGAAGCCAATATGGTGAGGAGTCTTTTGATTAGTCGGAGGTTCTCCTTTTACTTGAATGCTAAAATCTCAATCACAATTTGGAGACAGTTTCCGAATGGTTTAATACCCGAACAAGTCTTTTTTTTTTTTGTGTTAATAGTAAAATCGATAAAAAATCAATTCATTTTTATCTTCGCCCTCCCTTTATTCCTACTTTCTGAGTAAATAAAAATAAGAATTTCTAGTCTAATATTTGTTGTAATTTTCTAGTGGATTAGGCCTATTTAATCGATAAAGAATCGATAGAAAATCATTACATGACGGGTTGCATTTACACTTAATCGAACAAAACATACCGAGTTACCAATATACCTTAGAAATAAACAAATGTTTTGTCGCCAACTCCCCCTAAATAAGAATGCAATCAATTTAAATTTTCCGAATCTTTCTTTCTAAAAAAAACGCGTTAAATTGTCCTCATGATCGAACACGATTACACGAAGCTAGGTCGAAGTTAAATTAATTTTAATTATCACTAATTAACAATAGACATCTCTTTCTTTCTAAAAAACGCGTTAAATTGTCCTCGTGATCGAACACGATTACACGAAGCTAGGTCGAAGTTAAATTCATTTTAATTATCACTAATTAACGATAGACATCTCTTTCTTTCTAAAAAACGCGTTAAATTGTCCTCGTGAACGAACACGATTACACGAAGCTAGGTCGAAGTTAAATTAATTTTAATTATCACTAATTAACAATAGACATCTCTTTCTTTCTGAAAAACGCGTTAAATTGTCCTCGTGAACGTACACGATTACACGAAGGTAGGTCGAAGTTAAATTAATTTTAATTATCACTAATTAACGATAGACATCTGTTTTTGGGGGCAAAAATAAGATACAATTAGTTTTATAATTTATTATTAAAGAAGATGTTCGTTTACATTCCCTTTAGGAAAGGTAACAAACGTAACAAGGGTTTTCTCTACACGGTTCGGTAACGTTATCTTACGCAGAGTTTGAAAATCTTACGTGATTTCGTTGCGCGACTGTCAAAACCGTACACACACCCAAATATAGGACCCTAAGAGTTAGCCCGGAATTTAAGAGAACTTTATAATACAGAACCAGTCCCAGTTTTCATCTCAAACAAAACTGTATAATCCCCGTGTAACGTGTAAATCAAAGAAATTAAACCATAGCTATATAAACGTTAACTAACTTAATCCGAAATGAAATTTTCCAATGTTTCGGACATTACTAATAGTTGTCGCTTGATGGTTCCGGCGCGAGTGAGAATCGAAATCAGGTTTGAATTTCATCGCGTAAAAGCGTAGAATTCCTAGCGTATCTTTATATGATTTGGGTTTGTTAGATCCTGTATATATTTCTATTCGTTGAAACCTTAAATTGGATATATCTACCGTAATTTTCAACTCGATTTAGTAACACACCCAATGCCAGGTCCCTTTTTATATCGAAGTACACAAAACATTGAGATTACGGGTAGGTTTTAGCGTTATGTGTTGCAAAATCAATGGGATATTTTGACGATACGGCGGTTGTTCCAAAATTGCTTTGATGACTTTGGGCGAACCAGTCATTAAGAGACGGGATTTTCGGCGAATATAAACTCACCATTAGGACTGCAAACCCAATAAAATATCGCCCCTCACCCACTCTTTCTAGGTCGTTCTCATCGTCATCCGAGTTTGGTTCAAACTCCTAAGTTCTAAACGCGTTTTGAATTCCTATTTAGGATGGTAAGCCATTTAGCGATGGGACGGATCTTCTAGGATATCGGGTATATCACGTGTATTAAATTAAATATAACTAATAATACATTTGAAGATATTATAATAATACGTTTGAACGGGAACTGCTTCAATACCTTTTGGCATATTTTAAGAAAGTTTATATTTTAAAAGGAATTAAACTATGGTTCCGAGGAAGTAAGGCTTTTACGGAATTTTAAACACAAAGCTGGCTTGCATGATTCAGTAGTGTTATATTTCTAAGATAGTCATTCTGCATATCTTTTACAATGTGGAATCAACATTACACATCTATTTCTCAAAATTTTTGTGTGATTACTAAAATATATAGATTCCAAATTTTAAATTTGCAGAAATGAAACATTTACATTTTTTTAAATATTAGCTTAGTCAAATTCCCTTGGAACGTTTGGGTTCTGTTTTTCAGAATTATTTAAAAAACTTATAGGAAAAGGGAGCAAAACTGAAAACTGAGCAAGAAAGTCAAATAAAAATCATGGAATGGGAAAATTGGCCTACAAGGTCATGGAATTAAACCAAACCTTCAGGGAAAGTCAGGTCATTTTTGATAAAGCCCAAGTGTTAAAATTATTTATAAATATAATAATAGACAAAATGTAAATATTGTAAACTTAATTCTATCAGGGGAAATTATATTATCAGGAAACACCAGGGGGAACACTATCCCTTTTCAAGAAAAACCTTGAAATTTAAGAATCTTTTTCCTTTTTTTTTTTCTTTTTCTCCTTATAGTATAAGAAAGGAAATTTCTAGTTTCTCCCTGAGCCACGCGGCTTGATCTGAGTCGTTTAACTCAATAATGAGATGGAAATCCGAAAAGGAAAAAAAAGTACTAAGAAAAGAGGGAAAAAAGATGGTTATAGAGGCGGTTGCGGGAGGAAGCTGAGGAACCGTAAGAAAAAAATCTATGGCGCCATTGACAAACCTGGTCATCTAGCCATTTTTACATCAACCGAGAAAAGGAAATGTGGGCGGAGGGAAAGAAAGCCTTAATGTATTAAAAAGGTTTTGCTCAAACCCCCAGATATATTATAGCTCGCTTATTTAATGACGTCATTAAAATGTGAGGAGCTCCTCCCCCTATTCCCGCCCGCCATATTGGATTATTTATAGCCAATGATCCAGGCTCGGGCGCGTTTCTTAACCCTTAATGGCGTATTTATGCTCGGCTAGAGTCTTCCAACCTAAATAGTATATTAGTTCAGTGATCAATAATAATGAAACGTGACAGTCTTTTTCTCCCCTAACTCTTAAATAGCGGTCGAAACTAGGCTATAGAATTACTTAAGGTTTAAAGTAACGCGATATTACTATCAGGTAAACCCTTAATCGATGCGCTTCCTTTAAAATTGAAATATTTGAGAGAAGATAAACGCGGTAGGAAAGTTTTATGGGTTTTTTACTACCATCGATATATTATATACTGGATTATCAAAAAAGAATACGCATGCACCTGCTTAAATAAAACTGTCAGTTTCAGTATAAATATGACTTCATTAAACGACATTCATCAACATTCCAAATATATTTTATCCGCATTTCCAAACCTTTTTTCATATTTTATCCTCATTTCTAAACCTTTTCTCAAATTCTATACGTATTTCTAAACCCTTTCTCGTATTTTATCCGCATTTTTAAATTCTTTTTCATATTTTATCCGCATTTCCAAACCCTTTCTCATATTTTATCCGCATTTCTAAATAATTTCTCATATTTTATCCGCATTTCTAAATAATTTCTCATATTTTATCCGCATTTCTAAATAATTTCTCATATTTTATCCGCATTTCTAAATAATTTCTCATATTTTATCCGCATTTCTAAATAATTTCTCATATTTTATCCGCATTTCTAAATAATTTCTCACATTTTATCCGCATTTCTAAATAATTTCTCATATTTTATCCGCATTTCTAAATCCTTTCTCATATTTTATCCTCATTTCTAAACTCTTTCTAATATTTTATCCTCATTTCTAAACCTTTTCTCATATTCTATCCGCATTTCCAAACCCTTTCTCATATTTTATCCGCATTTCTAAATCCTTTCTCATATTTTATCCGCATTTCTAAATCCTTTCTCATATTTTATCCATATTTCTATAAACTAGCTTTCTCATATTTTATGCACATTTCTACATCTACTTCGCGTATATATTATGTGTCACATATTCTATAGCCTGCACATTCTTAATTAACCAGTTCTATAATTTTATTCGCAATTCAAAACCATTCCTGTATATTTAATCAACACTTCCAGATACAAATATTACCGGAATTGTCGTTGATATAATAAAATTCCTTTTTAATTCATATATATACCATAAAACCTAAGAATAAAAGTCACTAAAAGTGTCATAATTATTCAAAACCTAGGGTGCATACGTAATTCAACTAATTGCGCCCTTCCGTATCACGATGCAACTTTATTACACACGAACTCGCCTTACATACCTGCAATTGCGCGAATAACGTTAACGTTCTTTTATAAAACGAGTAAATTATTTAAAAACAAAATACGCGTGCTAGGAGTTCATATTATCCCTGTATTTGCGCATGCGCAACATTGTTATAATAAAAATCAAGGGAAAACTTATAGGCTCTCACCTATTTATAGTAATTCAACCTTTACTCTTGTTCAATATCACTTTAAGTCGACCATTTTTTCCTTATCGGTATTAATATTATGTATTATTACGCCACAACGTCCGGTATTATGCAAAAATACTTTGAGCAAGATTAAAGGTCTCGTTCAACCTATATAAGCTAATGAAGATATTCAAAGAAAACATGGAAAGGTAGGTAATTGAAGAGAGTCGAGACTCCAACATTCAGGGCTCATACCTCAACTAACTGTCTCGTTTTCCATCTAGGCCTTGGGCTACAGTGGCCACAACTACCATGACATCTCAGACACTCAACAGCTTCTGCGCGTGTGGGCTACGATCAGACTTGTATACCGTTTAATTTGGTTCCAAATACCTTACCCGCCTCCTTTCTACGTCATTCCCGGACCATTCTTATTGTCTATGTAAATATTTTGTTCCATATCTTAAATGTTCAGTTCATTTAATTAACAAACTTTATTAAAAGTTTAATATTTTATTGGAGCGCTCGTTTTCAACCCAGCTAACAACCGCGCTTTTATTTATAACTTTATATTAATAATTATTTCATTTTTCGTCCTTAATTTGTGAAATTAGCTTTTGAGCCCGACTCTGGTTTGGGTTCATCCCTGATTTAAAATGGATTTCTATAAATACAAAAATCGAATATATATTCATTTATTTATTTATTTATTCGTTCTATTGAAAGAAAAAATTATTTTTAAACATAAGAATAGAGCCAGACTGATCAGATGATTAAAAAAACCAACTTTAAATTGTAGCCTTTTTACGAATTAACTCAAATAAGTCGAACGAATTTTTAGCTTTTGCTCGTTACGATAAAGGCGAAATGACCGCTGGCTAGTTTGGGTTGCTCATGCATAATTTAAACTCATTCGAGATCGCCACAAGCGCAAGAGGAGCTTTCTTTTCTTTTAGTATAATCGCCTGGGCACTCTTTAAGAAGGTTTTTTCGCTAACACTATAATAATTATGGTTATCCATCAAGCCAGACATCTCTTAAATTAAGTCCAAAAGGATTTTTTTATTTCTTTATTTTTTTTTTCCACCATAGCTTCTCTTTCCTAGAAAGAATCTCGTCTTTCTTCTCACGCGGTCTTATGCCGTTCATTCGACTTAAACGAGTTAACGCGTACTTAACTGAAGTGGTTGGATTTATATCAAGGAGAGTTTTCAGGACCATTTGACGTTACATAAGTATTATGATTCGAAAAAGTAAAGTTCAATTTTGGAAATGAAGTGAAGAAATTGCTTCACCTAATGTTCTGACACCGAGTCGTCATTCATGATCAATAAACGGTCCTGATCATGAAAACTCGCCTTTGACTCGGTTTAGCTGACTTTATGTTTTCTTGTAAGAGAACGCTTCGTTGGATGTAATAAGTCGTACGCCTCCATTGAATATACGAGCGTCCCAATAATCTTAATTGAATCCTTTCACTTCGTACCAAGTGGAAGAGGCTATAACCAACTTCTTAAGAGCCCCGCGTGGTTATAAGGGCGAGGAAAAGTGGATAAGACGTTTTAGCATAGCTGTTTATTATACGATATATTGTTCGTCCAATAGGAGAGGGGATCAAGTGTATTGACTCGAATAATTTCCAATAATTGGTTAATTATACCATTCTCTTACCCTTAATTTGATCTTTGAAAAGAAGAAGGGGGGTTCTTTTTTATATATATAAAAAAAAAACTCGATGTCTCGATTGGATAAATTTGGGACGGGCTGTGTTTTAGTTATGTATCGGATTATTGGATTGCTTTTAACAAAAGAGTTGGAGACTACCATACCAACGCGTTTACATTTAAATTTTTGATTATGCATGCTCTAGATGTTTAAGGATAATTTGCAACTTTTATTTAGTTTAAAATAGAGTAATAATGCTCTGAACTAAATTATGCATTTCTCTGCGCTGATTTTATGGAAATTCTAGAGGGATCAATCTGAGATAACTTTTATGATATTTTTTTTAATGAGCTTAAGAGTTTAATGACATTTAATAAACGGGGGTTAAAATGGTGTTCAAGGTTTTCATTGACCAGTGATATCCAAATGGTGCAAACATTTTCTATTGACTTATTCGAATAACGCCCATTGATTGGTTTGAATTAAGCCAGGGAGTTCTAAATTATTTAACGTCTCGGTTATAGGGCCTCATAGAAATAGGGGGCCCATCATTTAAAATAAATAAGCCCATAATTTTAAATAAGGGGCTAAATTCTAGAGCTGCCATTGATCATGTATGTTTAAAATAGATCTAAACCTTTCTTTTAAAGGCTTATTCTTCTAATATAGTTTAGAACCCATAATTCAATGTGTTCTTTTTAATAATCGAGTAACGTTTTGTTACGCTTTTTTGAGAATCTGAGTTTGAATGGGGTATAGTATTTTTTACTACGAGGCGTGCGATTGTCAAGTTCAATTACCCCATTGAAAATGACACTTAAAAACTTATACCGACAGATAATCGACACCTAAAGCCACCCGAAACTTGGCAAGCAATCCCGCTAAAGTGTAAAAGACGCGTTTAAAAATAAAAACAAATATACAGATGGAGCAGAGAGCTCTCTGTTCTTCTAAAATCGAAAGAGATGCGCCCAGCAAATAAAGAAAAGGCGGTAAAAATAAATATTTCTCGACACACCCCTCCATTCCATTACGAATTCGAGCTTCTAGCTGCCACCAAAAGTCACGGCCCAAGAATGAAAAATCTCGAAAAATCCATCCCTCCGATAATAAAAATAAAATAAAATTCATCCCTTAAAGTTCAAGTCTACTAAAACAATAATCGCGTTTCTAGATAATTATAACTTCAGACAGAAGCCGATGAAACCCTCCTTTGAAGTCTACTACTCTAATGTTCCATATAGCGCTCCTCTCTGTATGGGTAAAATTCACAATTTTACGAGATCGGAGGGGTCCTACTTCATACCCCCCCTGTCTACGGAAAATTGGAAATTCTCTCTCTCCACAAACGAGGACGTATTTTTGACGAACTCCAAGGCTGCTAGAGATATTCGCTCGACGAACTCCCGCTCCGAAAATATCTACCGTTAGGAGGCGTACGAATCGCGCTTTTTGAAACTAACCCATACAGAGAGGGGTAGACAAGACCCGGGAGTAATAGACTTCAAAGGAGGGTTTTATCGGCTTCTGCTTCAGATTAGACCATAAATAAGAAATTTCCAACTATAATAAGTCTATTAATAATATTTTTACTAGGGGTGTGCGAGTACCCGAGACGGGTACCCGGTTTTTAATACCCGTAAACGGCTTTTCAAATTACCCGAAACTACTACGGTAGAAAAAGGTTTCATCCTCATCACCCGTGATTAAATGAATCTACATGGTTATCGAGCTATTTCTGGGTAATAAACTGAAGAAAATTAGGGCCCATGAAACATAAAAACAGGATTCTATTGGTTGTTTTGTGTCGAATAGACTTTTTAATTTCATAGAAAAACCAATATCAAAAGCATCAAACTTAGCAAAGAGTCAAAGAGAAGAATACTATTATTTTAAATTTTAACTATTTCTTAATTAATATTCATTTACTTAAGTATTTAGGGCATTTTGAGAGCCTATTATAATTTTCTAAACTTTATGCCTCGACGTTATTGGTTGTAAAGTAATTTAATGCCCGATTGGTGTTCATTAACCAAAATTTTTAATTTTTTCGTAAAATTTTAAAAACCCATATGAAAAATTTTATATTGGGCTTCAAATATTTTCATTCTTTCGCTTTGATGACGTAGAATGTAGGAATAACGTGATTAATATTGTTCAATTACGTTTAATTTCAAGATTATTAACTATTTATGAGCAAGGGATGGTGTATTTTACTCCTAGATCTCATTGGAATGAAAATTAACTATTTTCACAACCAGACTTTTTCTTTAAAATAAAAAAATATATAAAAAAAATTTCAATTGTCATGAATCAATGTCGAATGCGTGGTTTTAAAGCCAAGGCCCGTCGCCTTTGAAAAACCATAAAAAAAAGAAACAAGGGAGTGAAAAAATAAATACTAGCAGTTAAAATAATCTTGGCGGTACCCATTAAGCCAGAAAGATGAAGCTAGATACGGAATAAAAAAAAAACTAGGAAGAAAATGGAGCAATGCCACATAAAGCGAGTAGGGAAACCATCTTTTACTTTTAGTAAACCGTATATAAGAAAGCACGAAGATCCCGGCGGTCCAGCACGCGCAACTAAAACGAATGGCAACCTATCAAAAGAAGCGCCGTTCAAAAAAAGGAATAAACAAGATGGATAGAAAGACAAGATCACCCGTGAATAACTAATTTAAACAAAAAATGTGAATACTGTCACTGATGTTTCATTAATTCCATATGTAATTTGAGTCAAATTTTCGGAAATATCGTTAAAAATAAATTCAATCAGTCTCTTTCTTGAAAGTACTTCGCCTTGAAAATTTTTCTTTCATTTTAAATTTATCAATAATCACGTTTTTCTTACATTCTCAGTATCTAAGCGGAAAGATTTATATTTTTTTTTGAAATTTAAATCGTTAACTTTGAATATATATTTTCACTTGAATGAAAAACTAAAAATATATTATAAGCCATACGGAGAGAGCATCATATGCTAGTAATATTTCTACGAGTGCCTAACTTCATATATAAATCCCATCTTTTCCGAGTAGGGTTAGACCTTAAATGAAAGGTGAAGAGGAAAATGAACTCATTTTTTTAAAGATTCAGCGATTAAAACATTCGGAAATGTCCTTGAACTAAAATTAAAAGGAGAACCTTCCACTAATGAAATGATTCCCCACCTTTGACTTCATAAAATACACGCGACACGCGCTGTTATAAGCACGATTGGTAGCGTGAAAACAATCAAGAACGAGCGTCTTTCAGAGTGTGTCGCAGCAAGTGTCGCGGGGATTTTGCTAAGCCAAAAGTGAAGCGTCTCTTGATTAGTCGAAGGTTATCCTTTTAATTTTATGCAAAAATCTTTGAACGTTTCAGAAACACTTCTTTACTGTATAACTACGCAAAGATGTCTTAGTTTTAGAAGCAGAATCAATAAAAAAATTAAAAATCCCTCTTTATCCTCCATTAGAGAACTTGCACTCCTAAATTAAATATGTCCAGCCACAAGGAGACAAACCAATAAACTTAAAAACTCATTCTCGAGGATATAAAAAGAGAAAACGCGCCAAACCTTGTCTCCTTATTCGCGCTCAAAAAACGTATTTTTCTATGCATGGTCCCCTCTTTCTTTCCTGAAATTTTTGGGGTTTTTTAAACGAGGAGTATTATATTCTTTTAAAAAAACGGGGTAAAGGAATTTCCAGAACTTCTATTAATATAAAAAAAACTCTAGAGCTAGAGCGGGTATAGGGAGCAATTCCGCGAAATTTATTGCCGCGTATTATTGAAAGCTAACCTATTTACTTAGCTCCATCTAGAGGCGGGGAGAATCCTCTTTTATATAAGAATATTGTGGAAATTTTGTACAAAAGACTTCTTTACCACGCACTAGGGTTATTCAACTTCCCTAGATGGATTTTGGAAAAAGGGGATTCCAACATTCTCCTATCTTAAAATGGAATATTAGTTTTCTTTTCAATCTAAGAACTATTTCTCGGCTAGAAATGAAATGAGTTAAAAGTATATACAGTTACGAAAAAGAAATTTCCCTGGGATTTTGTTCTAAACAAATTAATTTCAGCTGCGAAATGGTATTAAAATAAAATGGCGGTTAAATTAACATTTTTAATTATATTAATTACGTAGTATCAGAAGAAGATACAAAATAGATATAAAGGAGACTCTTTGTATCTCTAACTCTTATAATTTCTTCCTCATTAAAAATATAATGTTTTTCATGATATGCTTGACCGTTTGACTCTTGTTATTAGTTTTTAAATTTAATTTAATTTTATCTCCAAAATTTTGGAAGGTTTTCCCTGACCATTTCTAAATACTTTTCCCCGATCACCTTTAATATTTTACACGGATTTATTGTTACGGGCGAGCTCTTGCCATTCCTATTCAAGGTCGATAGTTTATGAGAAAATTTTTGAATCTTTAGGCAAATATTTTTGGTTTAAAATAATTACGTTACAATTATCTGGTCAACCAATCATTATTTACGGTTCCTTGACGCGTACCGAAACATTTAATTTATCGGACTATTTAGCTCATTTTCAAATTCCCTGACCTTTTTGGTCAATTTCTAAATTCCCTGACTTTTTGAGCCAATTTCCCAATTCCCTGACGAACTGAAGCAGAGAAAAAGGTTAGCAGTTCAGTTTTGGAACTGATCTGTTCTGAACTGCGCTCACAAGCAACTCTTCAATGAAAAGAAAGTTGGAATCGAATTTTCTTTTACCCCTTTATCGAAAACTACGCGTACAAAGTATTTTGGTCATGATTTTTCCCTCGTTTTCATATATATTTCTCCCAAAAATTCTCTCTATTTTTCAGCGTTTTAACAAGCAAATTCTACCTGGGAATTTATGGTAGACAACGAAAAAGAAAAAAGTTCTATAAACGGCGCAAAAAATGAAAAACCTTGTTATGAGAGAGATTGTCGATATTTGAATTTCAGATTTCTTTCCCGCCCTGAGAAAACTCGGTATAAAAAACAGCAAAGACTTTTTTTTCCATTTTTACTCCGTTTTGCCTAGCGAGCAAACGCGGATCTAAAGTCTTAAGACCCGTCGCATACCAGAAAAACTGTTTAGTCGCTAAGTCCTATATCAAAACTAGTTTTTTCAGTCACCTCAATCGAAAATAAAATAGCTATCAGAACACGTGGATAATTTTATAACTCACAGAAGATTAACCTTAAAATAATCATTATGACATATCACGTGGGTATACGTCATAAATCGTCTCTAGTCCATGAGATTATTGAGATTTTCTACAGCAGATTTTGTTACTTACTACTTTTGAACTGTTTGCTCTTAGAGGACGCTTATGAACGCCAGGTTATGTTACCCATCTTTATATCTACTAAATGGAAACTTAGAACTAAAAACGGAATAGTTTTTGAATTTATTTTTGGAATTAACATGCCAAAAAACCCACTTGAGAATTTTTTCACAATTTTTAAACTCGTTTTTGCCGTTTAAATTAATTTCTCAAGTTTGATAAAATTTCTATAAATTCGGGCCAATCATATTATTTCAGCTTTCAACAGTACTTGTAATGTCGTAACATTAAAAGAATAGGCCGGCGTTAGAACCCTAAGACCTTAGGACATTAAAAGCACTATTGAAGCATGGATTAATCAACCTCACAGGGATAATTCACTCTGGTAAAATGATTGTTCGAATCGCACCCTGGTGACAAAAATTGTCTACACCGGAAGCTTCTAGCTACCGATACACGGGGTGAAATATTGAAGGGGAAAAAAACTCTAAAGCAGACGATGCTCTCATGGATTACTTCCGGATTTGAATCGGTAAGTGGGAAAATTGAGGGGCCGGATTTTAATCGGTAAGGATGAAAATTGAGGGGCCGGATAAAATGTCTGGCGGTCATGTTTGAAATAAACATCTCCAACTACTAGTATAGTAAATCGTACCAGAGTGAATTATCCCCGTGAGGTTGATTAATCCATGGTTGAAGGATGAAATAATATGATTGGTTCGAATTTATATTTAATTTTATAGAAATGTTACCAAACATTAGAATTTAATTTAAACACCAAAAACGTGTCTAAAAACAAGAATTCATTCAGGTTCCATAAGAATATGGGAGGGCCGCGATTCAATAACCATGCTCCCAAACTTTGTAGCAAAAGTTCGTCCGCTTCGAATCGATTTTTCAAGTAAATCGCTCCTGACATTATATTATTAACCCGCGCCACTAACGACCTTGACATAATATTTTGGGTAATAAAAATGGAGCCGACCGAAAAAAGATCTAAGCGTACAAATGTTGGGAAAATTGCGGACGAACTTTTGTTACAAAGTTTGGGAGGATGGTACCAGAGGCTAAAGCTATGCTCCCATATTCTTATGGAACCTGAATGGATTCTTGCAAAAAATTGTTTGAAAATTGTCAAATACGTTTCTTGGCATGGTGTCCCATTTTAACTCCATCAAGTTTCCCTTTCCCTCGTTAATAGTGTAAGGTGAAAGGTCATTAATCAAGGTTACATTACACTATAAGTTATCATCATGTTTTAATTGAGTTCTACCATAATTAAGTACAAATAATAATTAATTTACGAAACTCAAGAAAGTACTAGTGTGTGACGGGCCTAACTGGTAACGAAAGGGTGGTTTTAAATTGATAAGGAGAATCTTCAAAGAATAAAAAAATCCAATTTTTTTACCACACTTTACTTATATAGCATCTCGCTCCAGTTTGAAAATATTTTAAAATGATTAGAATTTGAGGGACGAAAAATTGAGAGGTATATATGGCTTATATTACTGCGCAGCTTATATACTGATAGAACAAATATTTTTACAACACTATTTTTCTTTGTATGGCTGGTATAAAAATAAAATAATATATATACGCTTTTGGAAATTTCGTATATTTTTGGTTTACTTCGCCAAATAGATTTTAAGAAAGGGACTAAGGGGTTACAGAAGAAATACAAAGAGAGCATGCAAGACCCCAAGAAGAATGAAAATCGAACTATGACCTCGTTACCTTTAGTTTACCTCCCAGTTTTACACATTATTCCTGCCCTCTAAATATCATAGTTGTTCGAATTTATAACTTTTAATTCCAGGCAGATTATGATTTAATATATTTTAAATTAAAAGCTAAAATTATTTTACTTTTTGACAATCATCTTCGAGTTTTAATTTAATATCTGTTGTTTCAGTTTACTGAAATTGTAACACCTTCTGGGTCTTTGGTAACAAAGACATTTTAGATCAAAATATCTAACACTTCAGTCAATTAAAGTATAACAGATCCTTCTGGGTCTTTGATTGCAAAGACATTTTTAATATAAATAAATTATATTGAAGCTGTCACACATTTTTCACGAGTTCTAACTGGATTTTGAGTAGCATTTTCGGAGAAATCGTTTAAAAACGATTCAAAACAAAGGGTATTAGCGTCTATGATATCAGATCGTATAACTATGCATTTCAGGCAAATTGTGCCTAAGTAGCTAAACCTAAGAGCTGCCTTAGATGCACTTTAATACCAAATTCATATACAGGTTAAAGGGAAATAAGTTTAGTAATGTTTCTCCCTTTACTGTAAATTTTGCTTCAAATAAGGAGGAAGAACTAGGGCTATATTTAGAAAGCGAATTCTATTCCAAATCGACGGGCCAGTAAGGATTAAATCGATGTAAACACTGTAAAACCAAAATAGCGCGAAATTTAAAGGTGAGCACCCACGGAATTCGACTAATACCATAAGCCTATTAATTCTTCACCCGTAAGTTTGAGTTCCCCAAACTCCACTCTACACTAGAGTGAGATATAAATTTGAAAAACCTAGTTAATTCTCCCTACCCCACCTCATTCCTCTTGACAGCAAACAGGTAGTACCAGCATGCATTGGGAGAGTTTCAAGCTACCATCACTAGATGGATTTGAGTAGCAAGATTAGCTTTGTCGTACATTACCTCCCTCCTTAACAATCCCTTATCGACTCGATAATTACAAACAAATATTAGAACTAGAAATTAATTTAAATATAGGCTTAGCTGGATTCATAGAGATCCAAAATTTCTTCGAATTGATGGGTCAGCGACCAATAAGCGAAGGTTCGACGTTAAGGCGAGATCTCCAATACCATTCGATTGGTCGCTGACCCATCAATCCGAAGAAATCCAGGATCTCGACGAATTAATCTAAGCCTATTTTTCTTGGTATGTTTTAAATTGAAATTTAGTTTAATATTTAACTAACTGGTGGATTAGGCCAATTTAATCGATAAGAAATCGATAAAAAAAATGTTAGGATACATTCTCCCTTTAAAGAATCGACAATTTGTCATGTTTGACAATAATAAATATCAAACGCGAGGGCCGCGGCGGACAAGAGCATATATAATAAAGCAAAAAAGTTGGCGTAACTAAAAACGTTATTTGTTAGCATTTTTTAAAGTCTGTCATTTTTGACGCGTAATAACTAGTTATTCAGACTCTTCGAACATCGACTGCTTAATGGGTTTTAGTACTCCTAGATGTAAAGGAGGATTACAGTGAGCTCTGCTCTTTTCGATCGGAGAATCGATTAGAGTGCACTTAATTCGTACATTTAGATACTTGTATTCTTATATAACGATATATATGTGTAAGTTAATAATCGCGAATTCCTAATAAATGCAACTAGTAATTGAAGATTCGAGTAAAAAGAAAGGTTTTCTCTCAATTTCGAGCCTTTCAAGTAAATTTCCTTCTTAATGTTTAAGCGAAAAAGAAAATGGAAAACGCTCTATTTCTCCATTACCGAATATTCGAGAGATAATTTTAAATTTCTCGAAATTACAGAAAAAATATCAAAATATTTGGCTACCATCGAATTAGACAAGAGGGGTTGAATGTATCCGTTCAATCTGTTACACTCATTACGCTATTACGTAACTAGTTATTTATTTGATAATTTTATTAAAGGAAGGAACTCATTGAGTGAAATTCTAGAATACTCAACGTTAATAACTATCTATGACGGACTTTAAAAATGATAAAAAAATACGTTTTTTTATATTAATTTGCTATGTGACATATGATAATAATAATAATTAATATACTTCAATATTAGGATAATAATAATAATTTCCGGAATTCATATTAAAAGGATTTCCCCTTTCAACGCCCCTTTAGTGCGAAGAACATTAAGTCTAGGATTGTAACATCAGGGAAAGAAGAAAAAGTGAAATGGATTAAAGGGATACCGAAACTAGAAGCGTTATTATACGCATAATATATTATTAAAACTCAACTAGGGTTTCTCTTTAATTTGCAGTTAATTAACAAAGTTGCGAAGTGAGCAACTGCTGAACCTAATTTTATTTACAAACTGCTAAAAATATCAGAAAATCTACATGATTTCGTACACTTCGTCCGAAATCCAAAATCTCTGAACGTTCTTTATGAGAAATTAACATAAAAATTCCCAAAATCTGTTGAAAACCCTAAAATCTGGTACAAAATAATGATAATGAGTGGCCGATCCCTCGAGAAAAAAATCTAGTTTCAATTTTGTTCCCCGAAACCGATAAAATATTTTAAATTGAATAATACACACATTTCAAGGTGTTTGAAACAAACATATTTTTTCTTCATTACCCCTTTAAAAGCCTGGATATATTTATTTTATAACGGTTCGTTTTCCCAAAGAACAGCTACGCCTAATAGCTTCGCAAATTATCTATTTAGGACTTTAATGGAAAACAACTTAATTTAACAATACGTTTGTGTTGTTAGCCTAAAGAAAATTATTCCTAAACTAAAACATTCAACGTTGATATGTTCAATTAAACTCTGAAAATATGTTATTTTTAATCGATTTAAACTGTTAAAAACATTGTCAAAACTTAACACAAAGGTTTCGTGATAATTTGGCTCAAATAAATATAAAATTTTATTTCAAGAGGACTCAATTGATGAAGGTAAAGAGAGATTGTCTTTGAAATGATATTTATTGAACCGAGACAGACGTTTGTTAGATATAATAGGGGCTTTAGAGTTAAATTCGAATATTCTCGAGAATGTTTCCAGTCTAAAATTTCTTCGAAAGAGTTCGCGACAATTGATAATTAAATGTAAATTGCCGCGAAACCTTTGTTGCGAGTTTTGATACTCTTATTTTAACAGTCCAAATCAATTAAAAATAACTTATCAGTCTAGTATCCTTGCCAGAACGCGCCTAAACAGATCTAAATGATGTAATACTAATTTTAGTACATTTCACTTAACATCCCAGTTAATTCAAGAAGATACCATTAATTATTATTAATAATTATTAACCCACTAATCCCGTCCTTCGGTGGCATCAAAAAGTACGCCGACAAACCATTGTAATAATAATTAAAACCAAAAATTGGGTTAAAAATATCAAACCAGCTTAACAAGGGGGTAGTTATAAAGCTCCCATTTATTTTAGTTTACCAGCATTAAACAAATTATCCTCGCTTGTTTTGGGATAAAATAATTAAAAAACTTCGGGTCATAACTTCACCCAATACTCAGCTGTTAATTGTTTAAGCCCATAAATGTATGTACATAAATAACATAATATTTAGGGTGTGTTTCTAATTTTGGCAAGATTATAATAAAGGTAATCACATCTGTAAAATTTAATTGTATACTTCTATTAAAATTAATTGTTTGGAATTATTTGAAAATCGTTTTTGGTCAAAGGTATTAAGTTACGTCATGGTAATACAGGGTATCCACAGTTTTTCCCAGATCTTTTCCAACGATTTTCCCTGACCGTTTCAGCTAATACTACCCAATTTTTAACCTTTAATTTTTTATATAATTGCGTTCGCCAAACTTTTTGCACGCGTATCTTTGTTCTAATCTGTACAATTAGCTGCATATAATGATTGTAATTTCCTGGATTCTTGAAAGATCTTTAATTTCCCCGACTTTTTAAAATATCTTAAAATTCCCTGACTTTTCCCTTACTTTTTTGATTCATTTTCAAATTCCCTGACTTTTTAAAATATCTTAAAATTCCCTGACTTTTCCCTTACTTTTTTGATTCATTTTCAAATTCCCTGACTTTTCCCTGACCTGTGGCAACCCTGTAATAACGCGTTGTTACAAGTTCTTTTACAAAACTCCCTAAAGAAACGATATCTAAATGACCTTGAACTAATTAAGCCAAGGTTACTCCTGAATAATCTAAAGTTTAATTTGATTCATGTCCAATCTGAACTGGCCGATTATATTAAGTTAAATGCGCATTTATTTAAATTCAAAAGTAAAAATTTACTAAAGAAAATTATCAGTTCTTCGAGAATATACTGCAGTTTTCATTTAAAATCATATTCATTATGCAAATACGTCAACTTCCCCATAACAACAGTTATAAAGAAACTTAAACCTTATCAGTCACATAACAAAAATACTACACGAAGAGATACACTTATGGAAATTGAACAAATATCAAGATTTCCATTATCAATTTTCACCAATAACAAATTAAAACGTTGACGTTCACTTACAACAAACTAGCCCCCAACATCTCCACATCAATTCATGTTAACTTACGAAACTTGAAAATAACGACAAGATTTCAAGTAATACTTTAAATTCCCTCCAAAAAGAAAAATTTTCCGTTAACGTTCATCAAAATAGCTTACACCATCTCCTCAATAATATCACGTAAAAAACTATCACTAAATAATTCTCCAACAATAAATATTAACTAAAATCTGATACCAGTCGAACAAAATTAATATTCAACTATTCGGCAACAATGAAATATAATATAAAAGGTAACTAGACTCACCAGGTTCGGTTTCTTGCGCTTTTACCAACGTTGTGATGAGAAGAACCGCTAGAAGAGACACGGTCCATCCGTAAGGGGACCACGACATCTCGGATTTCCCAAAAAGGAAAGGCTTTTTCATCTGCGAATTTCAGAGAGTCCAACAGAAAAGTTCCCGAAGGAAGAGCGCGCTTACAAAGCACACGTGGAGGCCGGTCACTCTGGACCGACTGAATCGCTGAACTGCACGCTGATTCTCCTCTCCCGCGGCGAAGAGGACTTCATAAACTGGCACCCTCTTCCTCCTCCCGTTCTCCCATCGAAGATCTTTTTGGGGAAAGAGAGAGAGAGAGAGTCAGAGAACTCTGTAGAGGGGTGGGGCAATCGCCCCATTAGAATCCCTCTAGCTATCCTAAAACACCGAATTTATCGAGTGTAGCGACATCAAGCGGAATAAGAGAGAACTACCAAAGACCAAATTTGGTCGTAAATTTTTTTAACGCGCGACAAAAAAGGGGTATACGGGATTACATTTACTACAATACGAATCACTTTTCGTTTTCATCGAGTACCAAGATAAGCTCGCTTTTATCCCTACTCTTTCGCTATTTAAAGATATAAGATTGGAGCCTACAGGTTTGTACAAGGTGAAAGGTCAAAACTGATTCTCTAATATTGAGGTGTTCTTTTATACTTTAACAACTCGTAAAATTGGTTAACTAAACTGCGTATTTGGCAAAAAGAGATTTGAGTCCCGGGGTTGTTGTCAAATTAGTTTTACTTTGGTATATTAAAATCGCGCTGAAAAGGCTCATAAATCTAGGCTTAGTTCGTAGTAGCCCTAAACTAATTGCTCGTCCCTTAACTAATTTCAAAACGTTTGCAAACGTAATAATAATTTCTAGCCTCGATTGGTATTAAACTGTTAAAAAAATATTCATTTGTAAGGCCGAAATAAAACCATTTTATCTATTTGCAAACCCTAAAATCAAAACATCAATTCGTTAGCCCTAAACTAAAACCACACATTTATTCGTTAACCCTAAAACAAAAACCTAGCCGTATATTTACTTCTGATAACATTTGTTCTCTAAGCCTACTCAAAAAACAAAATATCTATTCGATAATTATAAATTTAATTCATCTGAATTTGTTAATCGTAAACCAAAAGCATTTTAACATATTCTTAACTCCCTAATAATTAAATAACTAAAACACTTCTCGGCAAAAAGTAATAATGTAATTTATTAATACAATTAGCTAAGACTAATTCATAATTTATTTTCAACTAGCTAAGCCTAATTCATAATTTGCTAAACCTTTATAGTTCAATTACCATTTATTCTCTAATGAGGCCCTCGATTTCCGAACAAAAAAGGAATCAAAAACATTCAACTCACGTTGTTACGAAGAATATGATTTAAAAGAATTGGTAAAATTGCAGTATGAGGAATTAATTTTAGAGACAAACCAACTACTCCATTCGATAGAGCGTTAAATTCGCGCCTGAAATAACCGCCGCTTTTTAAAATATCAATAGTTTTCTTACCGTTTTCTTTTCGCGCAATTTTCTAGCTCTTCCTCTTCAAGAGCAACGCCGCCAACGCGCAGGCGCCTTGTGAACTTTTTTTATGGGCGCGAGGGTTCGGCTAGTTTTAACCGCGTATTTGAATTTATTTTGCCCGAGCGGCGGGGAGGGGGATATTTTGGTCCTAAATTTAATGCTCTATCAAATGGTACATTAGGTATCGCTGGAAAATAATCTTTCCCCTTATTTGCTCATACTGCAATCCTACCAAAGAATTCAAAATATTGAAGTTTAACAATCAACCAGTAGTCCTCCATATTTTTGCGGGGGGGATGGAAATGTACAATAGCGTAATAATAGGCAAACTAATTATGAAGGGGAGATAGTCATAGTTCGTTTGATGAAAGAAAATACACTGGTCTAATTATGATCTAATGGTGGCACAAGAAAATTGAGACTATATTAGAAATGAGAACTCAACATACCTTTATGAATAGAATGTGATGATTCAAGGATACAAAATGACCATCCTACGGCTTCGCAAACTCTCCCTGTGACGTATCACGAAGGGGGAAGGGCGGGAGATACTCAACATCAAGGCAGCCCGCAATTTCTCACCAAGCACGGCCTTTTAGAAGTTTCACTGTTCCAGAATGTTTAGATATATTTTGTTCGTAACTAGCAATAAAGTCTATTATAAATGGCACGAAATCCATTCACATTTTGTTTTCCGTTGACTCTTATTGTAGACAATGAAAAGTTCTGGAAACCTTCTACATCAGCGATTGACGTCCGTTACACTGAATCATCGATAGATTACTGAGCGGGACAGCGAGCAGCGGCGCGTTCTACTTCTACGGTTCTCCTCCGGAAGGTTTGCTGGATCGGGCCAAAAAGCCAAGTTTTTTTTTAAGACGTTTCATTGGTTGCCGATTGTTACGTCACCGTGAGACTCGAAAACAGACGACGGTTCCTGGCCTTAGGCGGGAATGGAGTTCCCTTGTTTTGTTTTAATTAAACTGGTAAGATTTTTAATGTTTTGTAAATAAATAAAATTATTTTTACCCACTTTAATGTTTCTGAGGAAATAAATGCATCTGAAGAAATTAATAATTAGGTTTTCCCAAGCTGTATTTATGTAAATAAAAGTTAAAAACCAATCATGATTATGGAGGCCCTATATTGCAAGGCTAAGAATTGTGTGGAATTACTTTTGTTCTACACTTGGATTGAATTTTAGAAACTGGCCACACACTCAAATATTGGTCCTAGATTTATCTTTATTACATTGAATGGAGAAACTGATCTGCAATCAGATCTCGATGCATATTTTACACTTACGGCGATAGACTTGAAGGCTAAGCCGAAAGAGAGCGAGCACTTCGGGGACCGCAAAAACGAAATTACTTCCTGGAAAACAAGAAAAAGTTAGCGGATAGGTGGGAATTTTTGTGTGTTGCGGTAGCGCGTGCTTGGCTCGGTAAGTCGAACGAGGTCTACAAAGATCAACCTAATTCGGGTTGATGGTCAGAGACACCGGAGAGAGGGTCCCAATTCCCAAACACGGAATAGTTTCGGGGGCTAAAAGAGCGCTCCCTTTCTCTCTTTCACTGGCGAATTGATTAGAAAAACGTCCACTCCAATCGTGTTTTCGTCCCTTTTTCGGGACCATGCGTCTCCTAAATCCCATAAGCGCCTTTCCACGAGCTATTTTAAAGGGTAAGTCTCGGGTATTTCGACTGAGAGATTACAATAGAATTACGCGCACACCTCGCTCCACTTTTGGAAAATGTTAGGAGATAGTTTTAGTGAGGGTAAAGGATAAATTAAGATATAATGTAATTATAAATCCCTACCCCCTCTTGATAAGAATCGTGGCGTGTGTGTCTCGGCGCGGTATTCGAATGTATTTAGAGACAATTTCTTAAAAGGGGTCTTAACTTAAACGCGCGAAACTTTAGGACATCATATCGGTTACTAGAGGCACTGATGTCACAGTTAATAAGACTATGGTACAATGAATTGAATTTAGAGTTAAATTTTGGGGGTTCCCTTAGAATTGAGCTTCGTAAGAGTAATTTTCTCATTTTGGGGCTAAAATCTGAAATTATTACATGAAACTAAAAACTATATATTTCAAAAGACTTATCCTTTAAAGATATAATACATGATTATGTAAAACCATAATATAAAACGAAGCTTCATTTTCATAGATCCCGGAAAGCTATCGTTTCTTGCAGTCTAATTAGTACCTTTTTTCACAATTAACTATGGTAATTCTTGTTCTTTTTAAGGGTGCAACGAACCTTATGAAAACAAAGCAGAGGGGGGCTTTTAGCGTAATTAAGTGGAATTTTTTGAAAGAAAAATGTGACCGAACCGCCGCGCAACTGCTTAGTATACCCAGAGGTATACCTAGTTTTCCTCAAGGTTGTCCAAAATTGGAGGTGGGGTGATATAATTTAGAGGTTTAGGCACGTATATGCAAACCTGTAGATTATTATTACGGACGCCGTTTGCATGACCCAATTTGCGCGGGACTGCCTAGGTTTATCCTCAGTAATTACTAGGGTAATTAACGGAGTTCGCATATATATATGGCTGGTGACCATTGAGCGCGAAATTGGAAGAAAAGGCCTACCTAGTACCTGGTTCAACGAGTCAGTTGTTTTCAGAGAAGGGGCGCCTTGAGAGTTCGATCGGTGACCTAAATAAATTATATTCCGCGTGAAATTTTAATCTGGTAATAATGGTTTAAGTATCAATTTCGTCCAATTCGTTCACGTAATTATTGAAATTGTTATCAATAAAACCAAAAGATTCTTCGTTGAACATTTTCACTTCGAAAAATTTGAATAATCATCGCTTGTTCATAAAAATTGGGATTAGTTATAACTAACGTTGGGTCCTACATTCGTAATTACCCGACTTTAATTAAGACCGGACCGTACCTTAACGGCACGACTTGTCAAAAACACAATTCTATTTTCCTAGAAAAACCGCCGACTCCTAACTATTCGAGATACAGCTCGCAAACTAACGAAACTTGACGCGGATTAATACAAAGCGTTAAATGACGTTGTAATAAAAAGTAGCTTTAACTTTCAACCAACAGTTAGGGCTTATTTTATAAAAGAGGCACAATTGAACCAAGCGCTTGTATGAACGCTTTATAACCATAGTCAAGTCCTACGTTGAAAACAATTGTAAATTGAGATGTCTACAGAGAAATGTTAGGAAGATTACGCTCGCCGTGTTCTATGATATAAATCCGGGTAGAAAGCTCCCAGGATTTAAACGACTACGCGACAAAGAATAATGAATCTAGATCTTGCATATATGGCTGAATACTGTCAAAGGTACACGAAAAGAATGCTGACTTTTCAGTATCAACCTTACCAACATCTTGTGAACATTTCTTCATTTATAGATACGCTGGACAGTGATTATTGTTATTTCTATGGTAACTTGAGTATTTTTAACTAAGTTTAACGCGGAGTCTAATGGAAAACGCTGTAAGAGTTACGCCGCAACTTAAAAGATTAGAGCCTTGCGCCAAAAATCATAATTTGCATCCCCATTCAGTACACCTTTGGAGAAAAATATCCAGATAATTATTCCTAGTTGGCGTTATTTCTATCTCTATACAATCTAACCGTTTATCTTATTTCCCCCGAACATGACTTCATTCCGTCTTTCTTCTTGTTTGAGGCGAGAAAAACAAATTACATTTTGTTTGGAAGGGGGACTGCTTACATTCACGCCGCCCTTGGCGCACAAGTTCTTTTTAAGGGTGGTTAGAATAAGGGTCAAATTTGAAGCGAATTGATACACAATGATAAACCATTTATACGAAAAAAGTAGTACATCGCTAACTCGTTCGGTTGAGATATAGCGCCTTCGAGGATAAACTTGTTAGTAGAAAGTTCTCTCAAGAGAGAAAAGGCCATCGAAGTTACGTTGAGGTTCTAAGCAGGGAACAAACGGTGACCGGCCACAGTTCTGTATCGGTGGAACATATCTTCTTATCCATTCCGAGTGCGTGCGTCCAAACTAAAGCGCAAAAAGAGAAGTCGCATCTTTTTCCTATTTCGCGCCTTTTCTCTCTCCCTTTCTAGCTCCTTCGTGGCATCCTCGACTCCTCGTTTTGATAACACACCGAAAAAGATCTAGACAAAACAACAGAATTCCTCTTGACCCTAAACTTCAACCTCCTGACTTACAATGGTTCCGTGGCTTATGTCAAATCATTGAAATCAAACCAGGCGTGAATGCGAATTGCGTAACTTTTATTATTTTTTTTTTTTTTTAACTGTTTCTACTGAGAGAAGTAATATCCACCACCACCAATGATTATATTTAACCGATATAGTACATTTTTCTCCACTCTTATCCTATATAGAATGTAATTTTAAATTAAAATTGTAGTATTGGTTTAGATTTAAGGAAAGAGTTCTCGTATGCTATTAGTTCGTGAATCGTGTAAAAGACCTTGATTTAAAAGCACAAAGCTTCTGTTTGGGTTTGCAAGTTCTACTCGTGACATCGTAGCATTGCCGTAAACTTATCAAGATTGATTTTTAATGAAAGTAAGGAATGATTTTCCTCTTCCTCCTCGCTTCCCTTTGTGTTTTCGTACCAATTCCAATTTGAAGCAGATAGTGCTACTATCCCTTTAAGGAGAATAAAGTTGTTTCGAATCGATTCGTTTTCATTTAACATAAAATTAGACTGGAATGTTATTTAAAATAATTGATATACTTATTGTTGGTGAAAGCTTAAAATATTTATTTATGGTGTATGAAGGCCCTATTAAATATCGCTACCATCCCCCTTATCGAATAGATGAGGATAACGGGATTACATGACAGTATGTGTTTCTCTCCTATATATAAAAAGAAATTCAAACTTTCGAGTTTTGACTAACAATTCAATTAGACAACATTGTACTACAACCCATCAATAAAACTGACATATTCAACTCGCATTGCTGCAACCTATAGTAAGAAAATACCCTACTTCAATTTATTTCCATTTCTAAAACCAAGTTAAGACTGATCTATTTTGCGTACAAAGAAAGACCCGTCGTTCTTGACTGGAATAAAATACACGAAGGCTGGGTGCGATATAAGAATCTATTGACGCTCTTTTCGTTTCAGCCTTTAGTGGAAGATGTCGTCTGTCTTTAAGAGGGAGTTTTCAACTTCCCCTTTAGACTTATCGGCCTGATATCTTATATACTACGGTGGTTGTATACTAGCTATAGGAAAGGGCCTGTACCCTCTTGAACCGGGACACAATGCAAAAACTTTAAGAAAAGAAGGAAATAATATCGCGAATTGGCTTGTACTATCGCGACTTCCAGGCAAGGAGAGGGCAGAAGAGCGGAAAGGAAGAGCTAGGCGAAAACGGGGATTCCGGCTTCCAGAACCGGCCAATCACTCGTATACTTGGCTTTTTTACACTCGCCTAAGCGAAAGGGATAGAGAAAAAGTAGCGAAACACGAAACAAACACACAGTCGCTACCCTACAACCAACCAGAACTGTTCTGGAGTAACTTCGTGTAGTCTATAACTTAGGTACGAAAATATATGGGAATGTTTTCTTCCCCATTGTGGCACTATAGGAGTAAAACTCTGATCTTAACAATCTCCAACATTTAACTCATCCATTTTATCAATTTTAATTTGAACACCAAAACAGGCATCGTGTCTTTGGTCATCCTGTGATGGACTAAACCTTTTGATGAACTAAGCACATAAAAAACTACATAAATTTCCCTTGGCCCTAGCTAAGATTTTGGGGTTTACGACGATGTGTTGACTCATTCACTACGGATTTTCAATAACAACACCTAATTCTAATGTAGTTAGAATTGCGGGTTTGACCTCGGGAAACTGATACGTTTTAGAACTGACAGACTGGTGTACCATTTTTGTGGTAAGGCATAAACTAGATTGCTGTTTCTGTTTTCCTAAAGTAAGATAAAAAGAGCGAAGGACCCAGGCAACTTTTCTCGTCCCCGTTTTCGTATTGACGCCAAAGTCCCCCTCCAATAGATGGTAGTTCTGATAGCACTATTGAAGGGTGGTGGCCAGATAGTGTGGTAGAAAAAGCGGGAGGCATGGGGGAATCATCGTTTTGGTTTCACTTTCTTTTCATGCTAAGCCTTGCTGCCTTGGCCTTCCTTTGATACAACCCTTTTTTCTTTCAAAGAACGGGGCTTAGTACTTTTTCGATTTTCGATTGGAATAAAGGGGCGGGGGAGGACAAACCCCTATCAGTTTTATTTGGCAAATTGCGCGTAAACCAAAATCCGACCCGTACCACCTCTTGCCTTTTAAAATGTTAGCCAATAAAAAATATAAAATTGATATAAAGGGTATACAAAAAGGTCAACGAATTGCCAGAAAGGCAAAGTATAAAAAAAGGGTTTCTTTCTATAGAGGTTTAAAAGTTTTATCGGTTAGCCTGAGTGAAAATAGCCTGGAGAAGGATACAGCTTCCCCCAATCATTTTTACGTGAAAGCGAGCGCAAATACCCTTTCAATACGAGGGTGCTAAAAGAAACATCGGCCCTGCTTGAATGTATTGAACGGTTGTTACATTTTGACTTCGTGTAGTTTGTTTTTAGGCGACATCTATTGGCGAAGGAATTTAAAAGGTTTAAATAAATCATAAAATGTTAGACACATTTACTCACCATAAAGTAGTTGTTTGGTCACGATTGGGTTATGGGTTGTGTGAAAAAGGCACATGGATTGGTCATGAAGAATGATTATCAGGGATCGGCCAAGTCAAAAAGAAGCTATTAGTCCGAGGGAGGGTCATCTGGACCAATCAGATAAGGTCATAGCGGATCTAGACAGACAATGCGAAGGCTAGGACAGAACAAAGGTTACTACAGATCGATCAATGGAGATGTCATCATGGATCGATCAAGAAGGAGGGAATGTCACTGTGAAAAACTGAGGGAACGTCATCAATCTAGGGATTGGTCAAGACTGTGGGGTCATCATGATGTGGATCGGTAAAAACTGACTGCAGGCCAAGACTATAAAAAATAAAACTGTGGGCCAAAACTACATGAGAAAACTGTCGGTTCAACAATCGATTTGAATTTAAATATACTAAATAGTATATTTTTATTTTTTATATTATAGGAAAAATCTGTAAAAAAAATACAATCTTTGCAATCTCTTTATGAAGTCTAAAAAGGACGAATATATCTCTAAAACTCTGCTTTTAAATAAACGCCACGAAAGTCAAATATGAATCATCTGACTGAAATCAGGGGATTATTAAATTACTCCACACAGTAGATGGTATACGATTTGTAAGTCCTTTTTTTTTTCACCAGCTGCCGTTACTATGTTAATGTTATGTACAGTTTCAACGGAAGTTGGTACCGAGAAGCAGCAGTGTATAAGCTAAGCCTCGGTCGCCGTGATGATGTGACTAATCCACTGAGCGTGCGTGGAGATTTTAGTGAAGACGTGAGAAACGTTATTCTGGCCACAGATTGATGACGTCGTGAAACCAAGAACTGACCACTTGGAATCCATCTCGCAAAATAGAATTGAAGGGTTATCCTCCTAGTTTAAAAAGTAGATGAATATCAAAGGTCAAAGAAGGGTTAGAAGGCGCATTCGATAAAAGATTGAGCTCAATTTATGTCTCAAGATAAGCCTAATTTATGCCTCAAAATAAACATAATTTTTCCTCGAGGTTTAATTTAAGTTAAAATCAATGTTTTATCTAATTTTGTAACAATATTATATTAGATTATGATAATCAGTACCAAATCGTTTTTGGTGCTTCAAGTATAAACCTATCATTTTCCTTAATTTGGTCCATTTGACCAATCCTGGCACGAACGAAGTACAATAGTTTAAAACTCGGAGTTCCACAGACCAAAAAGATCTTACCTTGCAAGAATAATTAGCCAAGATTCCTGTTGGTTTGGCGCATATTCCACCATAATTATTGTAATCATTGATACAATCTGTGGATGACTTGATCCTCATTTGAATTTGTAGCAAAGATTGCGCTAAGAAAGATATTTAATTAATCTGAATGTTAATTTTAAAAATTAAATAAAAATTACATTTACTATCCCACGCCATGGCGTAACAAATACTTCCTTCTAAGACGGACTTCTCGGTCGGTAAGCAAACGTGGCGGACGTAATCCGAAGTGTTGACCGGGTGGTCGAGTTTCAATAATGCGAGATTACTTCGGACATCGGGAGATTGAAATATCCTGGAGACGATTCTGGTCTGGTCAAATGGTGACGCGGATGACTGACGAACTTTACCCAATCCAACTGTCCAGTTGGTTTGAGTACCGCTGAAGTATATTAAACGAACGTTGTACGCAAATAACTGGAATTAATTAAGAATATATTTAACTTACGTTTGTAAACAATCGCTATGAACCAGTAACCAATGTTCATTGAGAAGAACGGCGTCGCATCTCAAATGTCCGTCAGTTATTAATGATGCCATCCATGGCCAATCACCGTGAACCGCTTGTTGGACGGAATCGGGTCGCGATCTTATGCTATGAGTTGATTGGGTACTGGCTGGTCTTTTACCGCATTCTGTAATAATTAGGATGATTAAATGGATTAATATAAGGAGGGGCAGTCACTCCAAGGCAATAGCTTCAACTATAAAAAACTGATCAAGTAACTGAGTATGTAAATCTTGCTAATAATTTTCCCTTCAAATCACGATGAAATCTATCTGAAAACTACGAAATCTCTCTAAAATATCGCGAAATAAGACCTTGAATATCGATTTGATCCTTCAAATTGGTTTGAAAAAGGTTCCAAAGTGTGAAGTGTGAACGTAGCTTTAGATAAATGTCCGAACAGTCGTAAAGTGGTCTATTGTCTTAAATGTAAACTTTTAATTACCTAAACCGTTGCACTTGACGAAAATGGGCGATTTGGACTCGCAGTCGGATTCCTCGAAAGTGACGGGCGAGGTCAAAGGTTCGATCATCTTGGTATAAGTGGTGTTAGTGGAATTGTCAACTCTGGTTTCCACCAGTTCAGCCGTACGGTATTGTAGGTCACTACAAGCCGTCGTTGCCAAGTGTCTCATCATAACTTCGCGGCGGGCCAAAGACATGGAATTGTTACGATTTTCTAAACACACTTTCGATTGGTTGGAAGCGC
The DNA here is from genome assembly GCA_963920705.1 of Odiellus spinosus. NCBI lineage: Eukaryota > Metazoa > Arthropoda > Arachnida > Opiliones > Phalangiidae > Odiellus > Odiellus spinosus. Next base: position 8,245,162 of record OY987237.1, read on the forward strand.
CCGAACTAACGGAAACCACGAAACCCTCTTTCTGGTAGAAACGGAAGCGAGTTTCGTCGCGTTCCGCTCCATCGGTGGTCGAATTACTCGACATTAAGTACACTAAAAGAATTATTGAAATAATGTTCGAACTGACAAGATCAATAATAAGAAGTGTAATTGAGCTTACAACATCCACGTTCATCCGCTCCATTCGTGCAATCCCTCGTTTGGTCACATCTCTTGGACAAAGAAACGCACTGTCGACTTCCGCAATAGAAATCGCTCGGTTTACAGAAGGCTGAATGGTGTAATTAAGATTATTACTCGAATTTTTGATTAAAATCTAATATAATTAACGTACCACAGTTCATTTCGTCACTGAAATCGGGGCAATCAACCACCCCGTCACAAATGAGTCGAGTTTTTCCTCTCGTTTTTAATTCTTCCGCACAATCTATAAATATACAACAAGGAATAATAAAGATTATCTTTTTCTATAAAACTAAACTCATTTCGATAAAACTAATGCAACATGTTACAGGGAATAATAAAGATTATCCTTTTCTATAAATCTAAACTAATTTCGATAAAACTAAACTCATTTCAAAAAATAAACTTATTTCAACATAGTTAAATCTTTTTAGCACACATAAAACTAATTACCTGGCTTAGGTGTGCAAATGTCTTCGTCTTTGGACACGGGCAATTTTGAACAATTAATCTTATCTTGAACCTCCTTGGGTAACAAATTGGCACAAGCATTTTGAAAGTCTATAACGAAACGAAAGAAAATTTAACATTTTTTTTTATTTATTTTTTTTTCGTTCATTGTTGACCGAAGATGAAACTAACCGTTGCAGAAATCGCGACAAGGCGGAACCATTTTGTCATCGACGCAATTGGACTGCAACAAACTACAGATAAACTCCTGCGCCAGAGCGTAGCACTCGAAATCAATAACTTGACGGTACGAGATGACCTCTTTATTGACCTCTTCGACATTCCTATGACCCACCACGTTGGGATATGACGTAGAATTGTAGCTTAAATTCTGACAAAAATCTAGCGTGACGGGGACGCAACGTCTGGGTCCGTCGTTGGGGCTCTTCGTCGTCAAACCAACCAGGGAACCGGGATACTGGCGTCGGGGAGACCATGGGTCGTGAATCGCGTCGGACGCTGATTTTCTTTCTGATAATTGAGAATGAACTTTAAAATAATTCATAAATTGAAAAATTATTTAAGATACAATACCTTGGATATTTAACGCTTGATGATCAATCTTAAGTTTACCGAAAACACCGGCGTGATTTCTCATGACCTCTTCGGACAAAACGAAGTAAAGGTCACCAGTATCGACATCTTTCCTCTCAGGACGCATGTGTAAATTGAAATGAACAACCAATTTCTTGTTGTTTTCGCTGTTAAAGACAATTAAATTCCATGAAAATTTAAATGTAAAGCAGAGGAGATCAGAAATTTGAGCGAAACATGAAACAATATCTACAAGAAATTTTCTAGATCAACGATCTTCAACAATTTCGACATTATTAATTATTGAAACGTGGTCTTTGGAATAAAATCAAATTATTTTATAGCCCCACATTTAGCTTAAAAAAATCTCCGAGACACGTGCTGCGGCACACACTTTGAATCGGCCACAATCGTGCGTACAACAGCGCTTGTCTGGAATATTTTATGAAGCCAAAGTTGAGGAGTCTTTTGATTAGTCGGAGGTTTTTCAAAATCCGAATCTTTTCCGATTTTTGCATAGATATTTCCTTCCGAACAAGCCTTATTTTTAATATAGTAGAATCAATGAAAAAATCTCTTGATTTTCCTCTTCACCCTACCTTTTAAGTTAGCTTGACGTTGTTACACACAAAATCCCTATAGTCTTACATAATCAAATAAAATGGAGTCATAAGATGTCGCCTATATGGTAAACAAATATTAAATTTCTCACGATATTAGTCCTCATTTTAAATAAACGAAACGAACTTCCTCGTAAAGAAATTAGAATTTAATTCAAAATGTTGTATAACCTTGCTTTGGGCAAAATTTAACGTATCAAAAAACCGGTTCCCTATGCAAATGTGTACGCTAAACAAGAGCGTATTTTACTGGAGCGATTTTAATGCCATAAACATAATTATATATTCATAAAGGAAGATATTAAAAAAAAAATCACAATATAAAAATCACACCGGCCTAATTATACCAAGAGCACAGTTTTCTATATAAAGTAGAACGTACTTGTCAAAGGTTACGACCTCCGAATGATGATAAGCATCTTTAACAACGCTACTATTGTATAGAGTATCCAACTAGAATGAAAAAAATACAAGTTTTACAATTCATTCATAATATTATCGAATCTAATAAATCACGGTACGAATGTGGGTTGCGGGTTCCGCTTGGTCGAATAATTTTTCAAGTCACCCTGTCACCGATTACAAACGTTTTAAAATAGAAACTGGTATTTTAACTTAATCGGAAAATAGGCTTATCACGGATACGTAGATAACCAAGGTATTTCCGGTCTGAAGTGACGATTGGCGGGAGAATGGTTATCAGCAAGATTTCACACTATCCATGGTTCCCTGTTAAGCCTACTTTTCGAATAAGATGAAATTGATACGAGTGGGTACACTTGTAATATCTAACGAGTTCTAAAGGTTACTTGCCTTCCAAATTATAAGTTACACGTAACTATTGTTTATCACGGAGGGTAGAGAAATATCGTTCTGAACGTTAAACCGCGGTTCGAAATGTCTCGAAATATTGTTGTTTTTTTAAATAAAGTAATTTATTTAACCTTTCTCTTTCCGTTAAAACTTTGGATAATTATTTCTTTGTGTATAATATTTTCAATATATTTTTAGTATAAAAACGCTATTCGTACCCACATATATAAATGGGGACAGAAGCACTTTAAATATATAGAAAAAGAAGAATCAGTCATTACCTTGGAACGATAAAACTCGGCTTTAGACTCGAATTCGTTGGAATTGGAATCTAGAAGATCTTCCGTAAATTTGTCACCTTCTACTATCACTAATTTTCCTTTGAAAACTCGATCTGCACGGTAGAAAACAATGGATATACGTTATAAACGAGGAAACTTTATAATTTATCGATTGTGGGAACGTGATAGGATTTTAAATACCGGTAGCAAAAAAAAATTAAACTTGGAATTTACCTGTTAAAGGTTTCTCAGCGAGGAATTGAACTAAAAGAAATAAATATATAAAATAATATATGTATTATCGTTATAACGTATCGAAAAACATTTTGTAATGATGGGATTGTACCGTTTTTTTGTACCTAATTATTTTTTCTAGGTTATGGGAAAAACGGGAGATTACATGAAATCTATGGAATCTCCAGCATCCACCCTTTTTCTGTGTTAATTCAAATAAGAAAATAACATGGTTTGCCGACTCCCTACTTAACCTTTACTGATGGTATTATGCTACCGGAAGTTGTTTACTTTTATGGAATAAAAGTTTACTAAATTTTAAAATTTTAGAGAAATCAAAAATTGGGCCAATCAGAAGCAACCAGCCTTTAACAGCGCTAGCAGGATCTTTTTTTTTTTTCATATGGGGGCGAGCTAAGAGGTTTTAAAGACCCATATCCTAAATTGTAATTTCATTGCTTTTTATATAAATTGTTTTTGAAGAGTGTTAAATTCCATGTAAGAAAGTGCATAATTTCGGGTCAGATAAAAGTAATCATGTTATTAATTTTTCACTATCTATAAATTTAAAACGAGATAACTCCCAAATTAACTAAATTATGTCATTCCATACTATTTGAAATCAAAACTCAAATAACAATTAAATTCAAGTAACGAAAGTATAAGATACGAAGCAGTATGCTATTTTTAATATAGTTGCTATAGATAATTATAAACATTAATAATAATTGTAATAATTAATAAAAAAAACTAAAACCTAGTTTATCTTGAAAAAGTAATTGGGGGCAAATATTTCGTAAAAAAAATATAAAATTTATCAACAAGTCGTTTAAAAAACAGTAAAAAAAAAACCCGACGCGTACGGAATTTTTTTTTTAAACTGTCATTGTAAAAAATAACCCGTAGCCCCAATTAAAATGTAAGAAAAATAGCAATTGTTCATGTTTTCAAAAAAAAAAAAAAAAAAAAAAAAAAAAAAAAAACCTTCTAAAACCCGAATTATGTATCATTCTGCCCTCGTAATTATATATACGCAAAGCGGTTTTCAAAGGGAGGCTGAACAATTAAAGATAACGCTCAATAGTTGCATTAGATCTTAAAGGGAGAATGCAAACTAACAAAAAGTGATTTTTTTTTTTTTTTAAATAGCTCTAATCCATCAGAAAAATGAAATCACAAACAAATATCAAACTAGAAATAAATTAAAAACTTACCCGGAAAATAGGCTTAGCTGGATTCATGGTGATCCTGAATTTCTTCGCATTGACGGTTATTGGAAATCTCGTGGAGATCTCGCCTTAATGACGGGTTTTTGCTGATTGGTCGCTGACCCATCAATGCGAAGAAATTCAGGATATCCATGAATCCAGCTAAGTCCTTTTTCCGGGTTTAGTTTAAAATTGATTTCAAGTTTTGTTTGTTTTAATTTGTTTACTAGTGGAGTAGGCCTAATAAAACGATAAGGAATCGATGAACAATCACTTTGAGTTAGGTTGCATTCTCCCTTTAAAAGAAATAATTTAAAAAACTGCGAAATAAATATATTTTTGTAAACAAAAGCTTTCAACCAATCAGGTGCCAAATCGTATTATATAAAACAATGGGACCAAGCAGATAGGCGCCAACTAAATAATCAAAATCTCATTTACATTCGAACTCTGCTAAGCCTATTTAATAATAAAGTATAAACAATTCCAACTCGAATAAATAAACAAATAATTAAAAGTACGCTAACATAAATGGCTTTTTAACCTCTCTCGAGCAGATTAATGTAATTTAAAGTCGAGTTAAATTTATTTTTCATCTTCCCTTTAGTTTAAATGTAATTTCTTACGTCCGAAATAAATGCCGGCGGCTGCGCCGAGGGCAACGAAACTGATAGCTAGAAAGACGCAGGCGCAAGTGCACGGGGTACATCCTTCTTTTTGAGTAAACTTGATTTCGTGACTCTCGCCACTCTCACTAGAGGCGCCGCTATTCACGTCAGAGCCGCACAATCCTTTCTTCTTGCCGTTGACTGTAAGAGGTCGCTGTTGAGGAGAAACTCGGCCACGCTAGAAAAAGAGAAAAAAATAAAATAAAATAATTAAAGAACGTTTAAGATCCAGCAGAGTTGCCAGATCAAAATCTTGAAAAATTAACGATTTAACCAGAAAATTATAGTACGTTATATTTTCGCGCGAAATTTGAAATTGGTCTTTCTTAGAGCTTTAAAATTAACATATACATAACAAACAAGGAAATAACTTAATTTTAATTAATGGAGCCCCGAAAAAAACCGAAATCCTTCAAGATTCGAAATTTTGGAACTACGTGAAAACTTAACATTTCATTTTCCCTTTTTTCGTTTCTTCATTAACGTAAAAAAAAAAAAAAAAAAAAAAAAAAAAAAAAAAAAGTTATGAATCTTTAACTTTGCTTTTATTGGTAGATTTCGGGATGTCGAATCTGTATTTTAAATATTTTATTTTGACAAAACTGATTACTGGATTGTTCTCGACTCGCTTTAACGTAACTACAAACCCCAAAAGCAACCGAAATACACCAAAATAAATTCCAGATTCGAAAACTAAGTCAACTCCGCTTGTATAAACGAATAATGATCATGTTTTTGACCTCCATGGTTATCTAAATAACCGTTTAAGTGTTTTAACAAATGCTTTTTGAATTTAAAAATATTTCCTTTGAATTTAAATGGATTCTATATATATTTTACTCTATTTTCTATTCCTCTACTCTTCAAATAACTTGTTAACATATTCAAATTCTACACTGCGTGACCCATTGACCAATTAAAACATTTTCTTTCCTTAAAGAAATTATTTACGCAAACACAAAATAGAAACTATCAAAAATGTTTTTCGGGAAAGTTTACGAGAAGTATACTTGAATAAGAATATTCCTTCTGAAAAGTAAACATATCAAATGTTTTCATAAAACGTTTTGTATAATATTAACGTATGTATAAATAGGCCAGAAACAGCCAAGAGGTCTAAGACGTTACCTTTTATAACAACCCGGAAACAGCCCAGTTTTAAGTCAATAAAATACAAAATAAAACTAAGTTCTTGAACGAATCTTAATTCGCGGATAGCGTAAAGGAGATTCCTAGTTGGTCTTCCGTAACAAGCCTGAGATATGAGAGAGAAAAGGTCACCTCGTAACACCACCTGCTAAGTCAACTATTTACTAAGTACTACACTGATATCGTCATCAAATCTTCAACTAGTCCATTACGATTCTTTCAGACGTTTCATTCGAGTAACACGAGAAGGCTGTTGAAGTTACGTGTCATCGTCTGTCAATATAGAGGATAGAAAAACACTCCCTAATTTCCTAAACTTCATCCTATAAATTAAAGAAAATTGAGAACAATGATAGCTAATTATTACTGTTACATAAAACTTATTGACAAGGGTAATGACATTATACATAAGTTTATTAAAATATTGAACCTATTTGACCTTTTTCAGTTTCATTTTCATTGAAGGATATAATTTAATGAACCCATTTCACCTTTACGGATTCAGTGAAATATGATATTAAGCCTATATTAGATTTTTATTTTAGTTTCAATTTCCATTAAAAATTAATTAAGTTTATATTTAATCCTTGTTAAGTTTCAGTTTCAATTAAGGATGATTTTTAACTTATTTTACCCTTTGCTTAGTTTCTATTTCTTTTGCAGGATATTTTTTAAATAATTTGAACTTTGTATAGTTTCAGTTTTAGTTATGGTTAGCTTTGTAATTTAGTTTCCATTTCTTTGAATTAATGTTTTGACCTTTTGTTTCGTTTCGGTTTCCCTGAAGGATATTTTGAGAATTTTTGCATAGCTTTAATTTCATTGAACAATAACCTTGAACCTATTTGACCTTTAGTTTAGTTTCAATTTCATTAAAGGATAATTTTGAACCTATATTTGACCGTATTAGTAACAGTTTCAGTAAAGGATCATTTTGATCCTATTTGACCTTTTGTTTAGTTTCAGTTTCAGTAAAGGATAATTTTGAGCCTATATTTGACCTTTTGTTTATATTTTCAAGTATAATTCTCCCTTCCAGCCCCACTCGCCGCCTTGATCCGTCACGGATGCGGATAATCTTATACCTAGCATTACAGACTCATACTATTATGGAGAGTTTTCATATATTCTTGATAACAAAATAAACAATTTGACAATGGTTGTGGTACTTAATAGCGGGTCCGTGTCTAACGGGACATCTTAGTTATAGAAGAATACGCGCGGGGGCAGAAGCACAATCGAACAAGTGGTCCGGAACGCGATATACTGATATCTAGCCGGTTGATTCCGTTGGCGCGAGGCGGAAAATTAGGGATGTGTGACGTCATTTTTTGTAGATTCGCGAACCGGTGCAGACGCGATTATTCTTTTCGACCACTCTTACGGTTTGTTATTTAAAATAAATCACTAGATATTTTTTACCAGGAATCTAAAGCTACGGTATGTTGTAAAGAAAACGTGAAAAGTAAAATCAATAATGATTTTTATTAGATTCTTTATTTGTTGAATTGATAAATAATTACATTTTACTCGATTCTTGCCTTGTCAAATGAATCACAAGAAAATGATAAAAATCCCGAGGCCTGTGACGTCAGAGTTGCTTTTCATTTCAATATTCTCCTATAGAATAACGATAGAAATAAGCTTCCCCAATGAAGAAAAATCGCCTAATTTGATCAAAAATGGTCTATATCGAAAATATTCAACAGAATTTGACCAAAAAATAAAAAGGACAAAAATTAAAATGCCACATGATATTAAATTTCCTTTTCACCCTCCCATACAGATGCACGAGCCTTTTATTTACTTTTGCGTCATTTTCTAACAAGACGATGCCGGATTTTTTGTCCGTTAAACATTCCTTTGATTAAAAAAATATAGGTTGGAAGTTTTATAGCTAGTTTTTATTTCAAAGAGTCGGTTGAATGGTAGAAAGGTTATTTACCTTACAATTTAGAATTTAAAATTAAAAGAAACTGTGAAATTTTTCGGAGTTTTTTGTGTAAGGTACAATGGGTACCATTTATTTCTATATCAAGGGTCTATGAAACGTATTACGAATCTTTTAGCACACCTTACTAGAGGGACTTGACACCATTGAGATATATATTTTCTTTAAACTACAGGTATAAGTTATTGACTCTGTTTTACCACAGAGCTCTGATTGGTGGAAAAAACGAATAGCGACCGAAATACGTCACCTTTAGCAACACTCAGATTGTAGGAATTTTACACGGAAATCGATTTTATAATAACCAAGATCAAATTGAAGCCAGTAAGAACCTTGAAGGAGACTTAACGTCGATCATGTCTTCGACTACTTTATCGTAAAACAAGGTCTGCTTTTTTACTGTCCCCGCTACACCACGGCCAACTTATATCAAGTCCTCCGTAGATCTAAGTTGGCCGTGGTGAGTAAAAAATACTATGAGCCTAAGGTAATCATTAAATCATTCCTTAAATATATTTTAGTGGATGAATTACATTTTGGGGGAGTATTTTAACGTCCTTAAAGGTCACATTGGCTTTGATTAACGTTTCCTCCCGGGGCCATTCACACTCCATTTCTCGCGAAAAAAATGTTTATAGTAAGTTGTTGTTTAGGGCGTTTTAGTTCTAAGCGGTTTGAAATTTCAATTTATTCTCTAGCTGTAGTTAGGCATGCTGCCCATTGTGCTTCTCGAAGAATGGTTTAGAAGGCGGATGTTTTAAGAAGTTTGAAGAAATTTTTCGAGAGAATACATTAAAACGGGGTGCGGTACCGGGTAGAACATTATATACACGAACTCAATTGAAATTGACATCAACTGCTTTTTTGCTCAATGAGGTTTAACATAATGTAGCAATACACCCCAGTTTCTACATATTATGTCAATTAAAATTGAAAATAAATTTATAATAAATATTCATTATGTTTCAAGAGGTGTTTGCAAACTAAAGAGAGCGGGGGCGGATTAATAAACAGTGTTAAAATTTATTGAGAGTGAAAGTAGTTTTGAAAACAAATATTGAATTGGATTAGAGTCAGAATCAGAATGAGTTTGCAGTAGATAAGAAGATAAGTTATCCGTCTTCTTCAACGATTTAGATGCAAAGATATTAGGTAATCTTATTAAATTGTGTGTGGAATACTTTAATTGACTTATAGGATAAGAGTAAATGGTTTTAGTATGGTTTTGGTGAAATTATTTATGGTAGATTTCAACCTTTCATTCGAAACTTATCGTTAATTAAATATATTTTCTTAAAAACGGGTTAATTTCGAGGTTTGAAATTTTGCATATGTTGATCTCGGAATTCGTATAATTTTTATTAATTGGATAAAATCTACTAAATTCTCATGTATATTATCTGTTTGATTAAAAATGAACTATTTTTCATTCGAAGATAAATTAAAAGCATAATCCATATCCGTTTTTATCCAAAAATGGCCTTATCCGCGTTATACGTTCGGATAAAAAAATTCAAAATTTATTTTCGTGAAAAATAATGAATAAAAAGATGATTTAAAATCTTATCTTCGTTGTTTTATTTATATTCTTCAAATTAAAAGTCAATTTGAAATATTTTTCTCATATTTTAGACTGATTCTGGAAATGTGAATTTCCTTATCATTGTTATACGTTTGAATACGAGTAATTTGTTCGTAGATAAACAAATTTCATTCTTAAGTTGCAAAGAATTGATCCGAAAATAAAATATCTGAAAATATACGAAAAACAGAAGATAATGGTTATCCGATTCCGAGCTCTACATATATGGGTTTTTAAAATTATGAAAAAACTAAAAAATATTTTAGAGGTCTGCGAAAAAAATAGTGACAGCCTCACTTTAAATATTATATCATCTAATACTCCCTTAATTATTACAATTATAGCCAAAATAGCGTACGCAAACCATTACAATAAAATTACTATAAAAAATACCAAAATTACTGACCTTAAATTAAAAAAAATACCTGTTTCATATAAAAGAAAAAATGATACAACATCAAATGACGCGAAATTCTCATTAATAATACTATGATATTACGTTAATTGGGGTCTTTATAAGAAATAAAATTTATACAGACAAATAATGGCATCTCCCCGCGTTTCTTAGTATTAAAGTCAATACAAACATTACATAGTGTGCCAATAATTCAAATAAATCTGACCTAACGACTGTAAGTTCGGAAAAACTGGCTTAGAACGATACTCCCTCAATAATCTAATATTTCAGGTTAGTATAATATATGTTTGCAAGCTAATGTAAAGCTGGAGCGGAACAATACACAATGGTAAACCTCATTAATAATAAAATAGTTTCGTAAACTAAACTTTGAACAGAAAAAATATTAAAGAAAATAAGTTTTGGAACTTCTAATGATCTTCTAAAAATAAATTTAGCCCCAAGCTATTGTTTGGATGCCCGGGTCGGTGATGATCTAATCTAACTCAAAATGATTCTAGGTGATAAGAGGATAATATGGTAAAGTTACTATGTTTTGGATCTAATTACATTAAAATTCGTTCGACGAAATAGACTCAACAATGCGAAGTTTTAATATAAGAAGAATGAGTAGGTAATCGAAGATATAAGATAATCCACCCAATCCCACTTTGTTCGTATTAATTCTTAAAATTCGAACAAGCTTCGTATATATTTCATCAAACACCGGACGATATCTCCTTGGAGTATATGGCATCCAACGTCAGAGGGGTCCGATACTCGAAAATAATGTGTACGAGTTAAAATAAAAACAAAATTTCAGATTAGAGATTTTTTAAAGATTTGATTGGGATTTTAAGATTTGTTGGGGATCTTAGCCATTTGATAGATTTGTAGAAGATATTGGATTTGAAAGTTTTAAAAGATTTGGTTAAGGATTTGAAAGATTTGGAAAATTTGTTCGGGATTTAAAAGATTTATTCGGGATTTGAAAAGATGTATTCTGGATTTAAAAGATTTATTTTAGATTTAAAAGATTTATTCTAGTTTTTAAAAGATTTATTCGGGATTTAAAAGATTTATTAGGGATTTAAAAGATTTATTCTGGATTTAAAAGATTTATTCGGGGTTTTAAAAGATTTATTCGATATTTAAAAGATTTATTCGGGATTTATAAAGATTTATTCTGGATTTAAAAAGATTTATTCGGGATTTAAAAAATTCTTCCGGATTTTGAAGATTTATTAACGATATGAAGGTTTCGTTTGGGATTTTAAATATTTGTTAGAATTTTAAATATTTGTACTTAATTTTAAAGATTTGTAAGATTTGTTCCTGATATGATGATATCTTACATAAGTATTTGAAGAATTGTTAGTGAAATTTTCTGGGATCTAAAAGTTTTGTTCGGGATTTGAAAGAATTAAGATTATCTGAGACTTTTAAGATTTTAAATATCTGACTGTACAAGAATTTTCGGAGTATCGGATCCCTGGACTGACTCACAGAGTTCAATGAAGCATCAAGTCCTTTTGATCTTTGTCTCTCCTACATATTTGTTTTCCATTGTATGAGGAGTAAGCAAAGGTGAATCTGTTCATTGTTCTTTACCAGGGGGTGTACCACCTTTACAACACGTTTTTATTTGCCGTGCCTTAAATACTTAACAATTCGTCTGGGTCTCTGGGAGCGTCGATAATGATAATCCCGCGTATATCAACTACTCATTCTTATACAATTTAAGTATGGATAAAAAAAAACTGTGTGGGGGGGATAGGTTTAACTATTCACAGATATGACCTTTCTTGTAAAACCATAATTAAACCACATTTTCAAACTTACTAATTACATTACGGCCCTTAACCTCGCTTAACTTAATACCAATAGTAAAAAAAAACAAAGGGATGTTTTTGTGTTTGACATATCAAGTTTGAAAAGAAAGCCGGCAATATTCTAGCAATCTTAATGTTTAATAATGTTCTTTTCTTCTGGCATTTTTTTCCATCCATTTAGGGAGTTTTTTCGGGGCCTTTAAACTATTACGAGAACAAGAATCTATTATCTAGAATAGAATTTCGACGGGCATAAAGAAGCCGAAAAGCTTAACGTTATCTAAAGGGGTTAGTAATCAAGGAAAAAGCCAATGACACTTTCCTTCTAGAAAATAGAACGCACAAGTTTTCATGGACAATACTCGATTATGTTTCGAGAAATGAGAAGAAAAAATGTTATTTCTAAACATTTGCAATTTTTTTAAGGGGCCTATCTGCGATTTTTAAAGCCCCTTTAAAGTCGCCTTATTTTCAAGTTTAGCAGACGACGTTGACCATAACATAGTGTACAGTCAAAGCTAGGCTGTGTGCATAAGATATCATTTCATATGGATAAATTTCAGAGCAGAGAGGGCCTTTAAAGGGAGAATGCAATAGTCCTACATACAAACAAATATTAAACTAGAAATAAATTTAAAATTTACCATCAAAATTCGACTTAGCATAAAATTTGGGTTTAATATCATAGGAGGACGGTACTTTTAATCAAAGTTACTAGAAATATGGTGATTTAGGGACCAAAATCACAATTTTATGGTGATATAGGGTGGTTTAGAGACCTCAAAAAAAAGTAGGGGGTTTTAAGTATTTTAGGGACCTGGTGGGAGCCCTGCTGTTGGATTAGGCCTATTTAAACGATAAGGAATCGATAAAAAAACACTTATTTTTAGGTTGCATACTCCCTTTAAAAGGCAACCTTGTTATAAAATCCTTAAATTCAGTTTCATCATCCCTTCAAATTAATATTGGTTACGCGTTTCCCAAATTACTGACCAGGGTATTTTTGGATCTACGTCTTATTATTTATTATAATATACCAGTAATAAATGAGGCTTGAAAATAATTTTATATGAATATGTAATTGCGCACGTTGTTCCTTTCATTGGAAAAGAGGTTAGATTGATATATTAATAATCATACTGAGTTCTGAGCGTGTACAATACTATATATCTTTATTTCCACACGGTTTGGTTTCCTTAAAAATACACAAAGTGTCTAACTTTGTTCGTGCTACAAACTACAACTGATTTTAAATATAGAGATTTGAATATTTCCACTATATAAATGTACATTATTTACTCCTCCAGCTCCATACGAGGTTGTTAAATTCGTGTGGTATGTTTTTTAATATTAAGAATATGGATATATTATTGGGTCAATATTTAATGATACGTTATTAGGGGTTATTAATGCATGAACGATTCCAATGTAAGATGATAAAAATAATTGATGGTAAAAATAAGTTCAATTTCATAGCGTCTAAATCGAAACCTTAAAATATCTCAGACCAATATATGACTGCTTTAAATATACCGTTTTAATTTTGCAAGAAAAAAGTATTGAAAGCTAAGATAATTTAGACTGAAATAGAATGTAATTGTTCTGAAAATTAAACTGAAAGTTAAACTTTTAAATACAGATTTAATCGAATGAAAATTAAAAAGATAGAAATAAATTTAATCAAGGTTTAATCATTTTAATTACGGTTTAATCATTTCAATCATGATTAAATCATTTTAATCATCATTTTGATCATGATTTAATCATTTCAACCACGATTTAATAATTTTAATCACGATTAAAACATTTCGATCGCGATTTAATCATTTCCATCACGATTTAATCATTTCCATCATGATTTAATAATTTTAATCATGATTTAATAATTTTATTCATAATTTAATAAATTTAATCATTTTATTCATGATTTAATAATTTTATTCATAATTTAATAAATTTAATCATTTTATTCATGATTTAATTATTTTAATTACGATTAAATCATTTTAATCACGATTAAATCATTTCGATCATGATTTAATAAATTTAATCATTTTAATCATTATTTAATCATTTGAATCATTATTTAATCATTTTAATCATGATTTAATCATTTTAATCATTATTTAATCATTATTTTATCATTTTAATCATGATTTAATCATTTTAATCATGATTTAATCATTTTAATCATGATTTAATCATTTTAATCATGATTTAATCATTTTAATCATGATTTAATCATTTTAATCATGATTTAATCATTTTAATCATGATTTAATCATTTTAATCATGATTTAATGATTTTAGTCATGATTTAATCATTTTAATCATGATTTAATCATTTTAATCATGATTTAATCATTTTAATCATAATTTAATAATTTTTTTCATGATATAATCGACCAATGCTAATGAATTGATTATGGGAGTGACCTGACCCTGTGTATCTGTTATGCAACTCTTTTACCCCCACCCAAAATTACGTATTCATAAGTACATAAAAGGAAGTACACGTATAAAAACCATGCAATGTCAAAAACACCAGAAAGTTTCTCTGAAGTTCAAACTTCAAAACCATTAAATAGGATTAAATCTAAAAGTTCATATTAATTTAATCTCGTGGTAAAAGAAGTTTTCCCGTCAAGGTGGCCGTTGGTAGGCGGAAATAAAAGGGATTTAACCAAAAAAAGAAACAAATGAGAATCAAATTTAAAAGCTTGTATATAAATTACGATTGTAGGTGTAAACCTGTCGAGATTACGAAGTTAGATGATGACCCACATTTTACCGGAATCCCAAAATCTTCCAAAAAAAACTGGTCTTTTAACTTTACTATTCCCTCGTTCACCTAGAGTCACCTTACTAGGGGAGAGTGAACAACCACGAGTTATCTTGACAATATTTGCAATGCCATTCTCATTATTAGTCTCGCTTCCATACGCGGTTGGAACTTAACCTGGTAAACTGTTTTTAAAGAAAAAGACTCATGCAAAAAAAAGCTAAATAGGGAAATAGAAAAAACCCCCGAATGGCTTGTTCTACTTGTTTATGTCATAGAATCGTCACCGTTGACGTCACGAATTAGCTTAGAAAAAGACACGTGACGTAGACCATGACGTTTAAGGTGTTACATCAAAAACAAGGGCATATATTTACATATTATTATAGCATTAATAGGTTCGGACAGACATGATCATGAATGATGTTAAAGATAATAAAGTTTATTGTTATTAATAATGAAATATTTAAATCTTGATTTCATAGAAAATGTAAAGCTATCGCGTCCTTAATATCTAATTTATCAGATCATTAAGATAACGTCTTAGCTTTATTTGTTGTTAATAGTTGGTATTATAAAATAATCTAGGAACCATCAAAAATAGACGTTAAAATGCCCCTGTTTCTATTAAAGAAGTTGCCTTTTTTCAAGGTTGGGTCGAATTATAGGATTATTTATACTTTTGCCAGCCTTGAAAGCAACAAAAAGAGACGTTAAATAGTATCTGTTTCTACGGAAGATGTTGCCTTTTTTCAAGGTTGGGACGAAATGAACTATTATCCATTAAAATAAAATGCGGGAACTTTTCCGAAAAAGACACATCTTGAGTGCGTTAAGTTTTAGTTGAAATATTTCTAAAATTATTATTTAATAATTTATTTTTTGCCAGATTTACCCTTTAAACAACGATTAAAGAAGAAAATCTAAAACAATCGGGTTTTATTCCAAGTACAACGAGACCTGGGAAGGTTTTGTCACTAGGGTAAAAAGGCCTGAGACTGATATAAAGGAACCGGTATTTGTACGCTGCACTTTCATATTGATATTTAATTTTTTACTTTTTTTTTATTATAATGACTTCCTAGGTTTTAATTTAAAGCGAGTGAACTGAAGGGGTTCCGCTTTACCTGGATTTTACAGAGATACGTGACTAGATGTCTCATTTTGGCTGATATAGTAATGAAAAAAAAAAAAGAAAAAAAGTTGTTTGAGGGGTTTGTTCGATAATAGAAGATGTAGTCATTGCGAAAGATTTTGTTTTGGTATTTTGAAAGGAAAGTTAGCATGTTCCTTTAAATTCTGGGTTAACTTTGAATCAGAAGTAGTATTATCATTTACCCCATCAATTAAAGTTGAAGGTTAAACATAATCATTCCATTGAGAATTACTAAAATTCATAATTTGTTAGTAGGTTTTGTTTCTTTACTTTAGCAATTTATTAATTAATTAGCTATCTTAATGAATTTAAAACCATAACGTCTTCACACTATGAGTTGTAATCAACGCTATTAGTTACGAGTTGTAATTAAATATGTTCATTACGAGTTGTAATTAAATATGTTCATTACGAGTTGTAATTAAATATGTTCATTACGAGTTGTAATTAAATATGTTCATTACGAGTTGTAATTAAATATGTTCATTACGAGTTGTAATTAAATATGTTCATTACGAGTTGTAATTAAATATGTTCATTACGAGTTAATTAATATATTCATATATTAAAATATATCGGTAATATACGTGAATATAATAGAAAACAACAATCAATTATATTACCCTTATTATAAATATAGCAACATTGTAATCTCACAAGGATATATCATAAATTAACGTGTAAAATATTTTATCAATAATTAATTTAACAACTGGACAGCTTCGCAACCCACTCTTGCCCTATTTAAGTTAAAATTAGAAAAAAAATTAATTTTAAAACTAAAAGTAATAAACTTCTAATCAACGATTATCTTTACGATACCAAAAGGCGTTCGCCCTTTACCTACAAAATTCAAAATCGTGCCCACACAACACCGACTTAAAACAAATCTTATTTAGAAAGTAAATTTATCAATTGTAGGAAATACGTTAAAAAGGGGGTGTTGAGATTGAGGACAGAGATGGGGCCCACGTCACATTTGTTGTAATCTTCAAAAGGGAATGTTTTTATAATATTCAAACTAAAGAATTAAGAAATTAGGTCCGTAATAAGACTCTCAACTAACAATAACCAACACGTAACAAAAGGATTGAACAGTAATTTAGAAATAAACCCAACACACTTCAAGGAAAATGAGTAGGCGAACCGAAAATTACTCATCAAATTGTAAACTTTGAAAGAATACTATTCTAAGTGAGACTGTCACAATTTATTTAGAAGGACTAAAGATTTTTGGTTTTTAATTAGTATTATAAATGCACCTTCAACATTTTAGACCTCTGGGTTGACGCGTTATTAAGAAATTTCAAAATTAAAATGTCAAAAATAATTTTGATTTTTTTTTTTTTTTCCCCCACTGGGATGCAAATAACGATATGTTTCAAATAAATGGTCGAACTTTCTGGATTTAGTACTTTCACGAAAAAGATCCCGCGAAAGTTTATCACGCGCCAGATAGCGCGAGAATCAACTGATCTATAATAGCCACGGTATACCACGCGACCGTAATGATGACGTATTATTGCCGGGAATTTTTACTTTAAAAATTTCGAAAAGTGAGATTATAAAATATATATTTTTTAAAGGTCAATTTATCTATATGTATATATATTTTGAATCATTTTTTAACGATCTTTCCGAAAATGCTTCTAAAATTCCATTTGTAACTCATGAAAAATACGTGACAGCCTCACTTTAAAAACCCTTTCGAATTTATTTTGGGCGAAAAACTGAAAACAAAACGAAATAACCCGCATTAAATTATTACATAGAACCGTATAAAAAAATTGGAACAATATGGGGGTGTAATAAAATCAAAAGTTATTATAAAATATTTCGTTCAATGCCCCATGAAAAACTAAAGAAAAAATAGGAGTAAACTAGTCAAAATTGTAAAAAAAATCAAGGTTTACATTAATATCTAGAGCCATATGATAATTAATCCCAATTTCATTAGATTAAGAAAACTGGTTCAACTCATTCATCGTTTTTCGCCAAAAATATTATCGAATAACGAATTTCGGGTATTAAAATATCGGACCCAATCGTGGACCATCTGTTCCTAGAGGTTTAAACCCGTCTTGCTTTAGAAAGTTATAACTTCCGTTACCGGAAGTGTGCCTCTCTCCCAAAAATGGGGGAGGCGGAAAATTTTGGTCGTTCATTATTATACGGTAACACTCGACCATGACCAGGTGGTGTTCTAGAGTTTTAGAGTTCTTATTCTATCACGTAAGCTAAATCCTATTTTTTATATTTCTGGACAAAACTTAAGGAACCTTTTGGGACTTGAATGCCAAAAAATATTTAGGCAGTTTATTACTTTTCTTTCTGTAACGTGTGTAATAATAATAATGTAAAACAACTCAGGCGTAATAATGGGTTTCAAAAGTTCACTGTTTCGTCATTTAAATTGTTATTTAAGTACCGGCGTTTGTTCAAGTCTCCAAAAAAGGTTTTTCGCGATGATATTACAGTAGAAACATAGGCAAAAAAGTTGCTTAAAATTAAGCAAATACTTCCAAATTAACTTTTTTAACACATATTTGTAAATTTAGGCCATTTTTTGAATTTAAGTTTCTAACCCTAAAAGTTATAAGTTTAATCGGATTAATTTTAAAAACCATTTTCAATCCTGCTTTTGCAGTTAGAACCGAAACTATAGAAACCAGAAATTTATTGCGGTAATAAATTTCAGCCCGCACTAATTAAAACACTGCCTTCAGCTACGAGAATTGATTTACAATTTAAAACTAGGCATAGAGGGTAATCAAGTTTAATATCTGTTTCCGTTTCAAATCTTTCGAGAGACATTTTGTAGAACTTTTAGTGAACGGTTTCGGTTGGTAACCTGACATAATTTTTCAAAAACTCAAACTTTGGCCTATTCGGGTGCATCCAACTATATTAAAATTAACCCCCTTTGAGGTACTAAAGACGCCGGAAATGATAATTATTAGAATCATATTCAGTACATCATTTTTGGAGCAAATAATAACAACTAAGAAAAATGTACTAAGATAGTTCTAAATAAAACTCACCCAAAGACCTAATCCCTCTGGCTATAACATGATCAAATTTAAATGACTCTCTAATTAATGGTATTAAATTAAATAACTAATCATCACTGACTAGTAGAATAAAGTACATATTATCCTATACATCACCGATTACAAGAAATTTTGTTACACATCACAGACAGTAGACTAAATAATTAGGTTCTATCACTGATAGTAAACTAGTTTGGTTCAATCACTGAGAGTAATCTAATTAGGTTTAATCACTGATAATAAAGTAATTAGATTCAATCACTGAGAGTAGATTAATTATGATCAATCACTGATAGTAAATTAATTATGATCAATCACTGATAGTAGACTAATTAGGAACAATCACTGATAGTAGCCTAATTAGGAAAAATCACTGATAGTAGACTAATTAGGAACAATCACTGATAGTAGCCTAATTAGGAAAAATCACTGATAGTAGTCTAATTAAATAGGAACAATCACTATTAGTAGACTATTTAATAAGGAACCATCACTAATAGTAGACTATTTAATTAGGAACAATCACTAATAGCAGACTATTTAATTAGGAACAATCACTAATAGTTGCCGAATAATTAATTAGGAACAATCACTAATAGTTGCCGAATAATTAATTAGGAACAATCACTAATAGTTGCCGAATAATTAATTGCGATAAATCAGAAATAGTAAATTAATTAATTGGGATCTATCGCAGATGGTGAACTAATTAGGTTGAATCACTGATTGTAGACTAATTATTTAGGAGCCATCACTGATTATAGACCAATTATTTAGGAGTCATCACTGATAGTAGGCTTAGGCCAAAGATGAAACTCACCTCCACATCCTTAGGCATTGTTGTATTTGGCTCTGAAACCGATTAATCCAATGAAATGATCAGTTATTGTCACAAATTATAGTAATAAAGACTCTTCTGCGGTCATATCCGTTTCTTCAGGATGTGTTTCACATTATTCTTGTATAGGCACTATAGAATGTAATCCGTGTATAAATCCAAAACTGTTTAATTGCATGCGAAGATGCATGCGTATTTTCGCGGCTTTCTTTGATTGCGGTTGGACTGTATCTGAGTAGAATCGTTTGTGATTTCCACGCGCTTAAAAATGTTTTGAAGAGAAAATCTTTCGGAACAGGAAAACGAAGGTGAAAAGGTTAAAAAACTGAAACGCTATCGCCATCTAGCGAAATTTAACTCTGTTTCCCAAAAAACCGTCTGCTTTAAGATTTTTACGTGTCCGTGGACAGGAGGCTCTATTTTGCACATTTATTTTTTACAAACTTGGTTTTACAAACTGCACACGATCAGCTATTCTGGCTAATAGCCAAAGTTTGCAAACCCGACACACGAAATTTTACAAACTGCACACCGAAATTTTACAAACTGCACACGATTTTACTACTAGTATATTTAATCTTGTATTATTTCGAATAAGTAAATAACTATGAGAATTAAGTTAAATAATTTATTTCACGAATGTCCTAAATAACATTAACTCTAGTCATGGTTTTCATTGAGTTTTATTTTCCTCGGGGATTTTTTTTTTTTTTTTTTTTTTTTTTTGCAAACTTCTTCAAAATTAGTTTTTCCGCTTAAAAATGGAAGGAAATATTTAAGTAATACATTCTATAATTATTTTTCCCAAATTGTTAAATGATACGCGCTAACTATTAATTTACAGAATAAATATTATTTATTTAACTAATTAAATCAAATGATTGAATTAGTTCTGCCCCTTAATTGACTAACTAAATATTAATTGTACTGTTTAATTGATTGAAATATAGTAAAAATCCAAAATTGAAACATCTTAAAATGACCGTAACTTTTCTCTTAATTAATAATAATGTCTCAAACCTGCAATAAGAATAGGGATTTTATAATATTTAATAATTGTTTTATTTACACTATAAATTATCTTACATTTATATTTTACAACTATTAAAAATAATAACTTTCGAAATAAATTATAATCTCGGCTTAAAATACCGTTAAAATTACAAATTTATTTAAATTCATTTTCATTTTCAATATTTCTACTCGCTATAAAAGAAATAGCTTTTTCTTAAAAATCCAAACTTTATTCTCTCGAAAGAAATTTGGTGATTTTTATTATTCTTATGGAAACCCTGGCGCCATCTATCAGCTTCAGTGGCTCATTTTCATAAAAATATTATTTAGGCGGCTATGTCCGAAGCGACGCCTTCTAAGAGTTTGAAATTGGTACTAAAAGGTTTCTAGCCTCGCCATTGGCTGAAATTTTAGGAATCCCTCTCCATGGCGAGCGTAAGCTTCAAGCTTTATTAATATCTCCTATTTAATATCGTTGAAATAATGCAGAGTGGTTTCCTGCACGCTGTACTCTTAGGGTGTTTTTTGAATGAAGTATCAATATGATATGTCAGAGATAGCGTTCTCCGCGGTTAATCTAAGAAGAAGATTTAACGGCAAATTTGCATAAATTTTACAATAAGCGATTAAATTAAATTTTTATTAGAATTTGAAAAGTAAAAAATATTTAATTCATATGTTTAGACGTAATTAACTTTAGTAAATAATTTCAGTTCATTTTTGAGTAAATATTCGTAATATTTAATTTCAAAACGTAATAAATATTATAAATATTTATTCTATTTTGTAAATCTCGACATATTTTGCATTAATAATACGTAAACTTTATAAAGGTCCTTAATTAAAACGATAATTTGTGTTTAATTAGTAGATTTTGACGCAAACTGGTGCAAATATTTACCGAAATTGATTTATAATTATTTTTAAGCGTAAATTATATCGTAATATCTTTGTAATTAAAGTTAATTGATAAAATTAAGTTAATTAAAATATTTTTTCGCATTTTGAGGCTAAAATAGGCTCATTTAATTATATAAAAACGCGAGGAGCTTATATATTCTTAATCAAGTTTAATCGCGATTAAATTTAGTCTAAATTAAAATTAAAATTGCTCGTACGTTCTCAAACATATTTTTATCGGATAGCCCGCGTCCTCAAACCTAAGAATAATTCTATTTCTTTTTAATTTATCTTAATTAGGGCCCGTAATTAATTTAAAACTAAATTTAAATCACGTTTAAAATTGTAAAACTGGATGTATGAAAATTCTATGGCAGCGTATCTCGTCCTGAAAGTTTCGTTTTGAGAAAAAGGTTTTCGAACGAGTCTTTTCGCTAAAACCTAAATATTTGGCTTAATTTTAACCAATTTTAAATCCAAAATTATGTCATCTGAAAGATAAGAATACGAGGAATCCGCTCATGTAATTATAATTAACTTAAGACTAATAGTTAATTAGTTATTCAATTAGAAAGTTAAGCCTAACTCCTTTTTCAGTTCGAAAAATTGAATTAACGCTTATAATTAGATTAAATCTCGATTATATTTAAACAAAGCATATTTAATCTAGTTAATTAACGCGCGAAAAACTCAAAAAAGTTAATTTCATTATCCTAGGATAAGCGGTTAATTAGTTAGGTAATTAAGTTCCACGATTTTAACCAATTTATTTTGTTTCGAAGTTTTTAAATAATTTTCCCGCCTTGAAATTAAGTCGCGTTTAAATGTGACATATGTAAAAAAGTCAATTAATATACGGAGAATTAAATAAAATTAGTCTCTTTACCCTACGACCATCCGTTAATTAGTTATTTAAGAAAGTTTGGGACTAATTAAGCAATTTTCTTGATTTTAAAATGTTTACGACGTCACTACGGCTTTAAAATAAAACTTTATTAAGAAAATTAAACGTGTTTCGATAGATTGGCTCGCGGGGATTTCAAAAATGTTAGTTTCAACGCTCAAAAGTTAGTATTTAATTTAATATTTAATTTAAATCAAACCCCCTCCGCATTTTCTTCCATTTATTGGTTCACGGAGCTCGTTGTAATAGAGGGGAGCCTATAACTTAGGAGGAAAGCGTCTCTTTACTCCATAGCGCCATTCGCTTTCTTCCATGAACGATATAAGTTACTAGTGTTCGTGTTTAAAAATTGAATGAAGACAAAACTCCATTAAGGGGAAATCCAATCCTTATTTTTTTCCCTGTAGTTGAAATAAAACTTCATTCGGTTTGTTTGGCAAACGGAGGTAAAGGGGTCTGAAAGTGAGAGGGGAATGAAATTCCCGGAGAAACACGCGCGCGCGGAGTCAGCTTTTATTTTCAGCGGGAGAATAATAAACCATAACTCTTTTTCCGTAGAAAACACTCTGCAAATTACGGTTGATCTTAGCTCCAAAAATGGTTGCATTAGAAACCGTTAAAAATTGCCAAAAAAGTGTCGATGGACTATTCCATTTTAGAAAATTGGGGGTCTAGGATTTTCTATATATATTTGTACAGCCCGAATACGCTAAGGGTATAACTCAACTTCCAATGAAAGATTAGTATAATAGGTAGGAAAACTCCGACTGGTAGAAATTACAATTTAAATAATTTGGCTAAATTAACGGATTTAATGAAATTTAAACGAATGAATATTATTCTAGGTATTATTAAGCATCCGTTACGCGTTCAATTTTATTACGGCTTGGATTAATGTTATAGAAATTAAATAAATAATGAAATTAATGTAAATCAATGAAATTAAGTTAAATTAAGAATCCATAATGTAAGTCTATTTAAATCGGGTTTAAACTTAATTACAACTGTAACAAAATTCAATTTTTTAAGAGTTCGGTTCTATAGTAATAAATATATTTTGTTCCAAAATGTGGCGGGAAATTTCCTTGACCCGTGATTGGCTACCACTAATTTCTATTGAAATGTAATTAAATTCGACATGATTTTTGTCAAAAATGTCTAGAATTAAACGTAATCGTGACTATTTAATCGTATTGTATCACGTATTTCATGTTTTAAAGTTAATTTATAAGAAAATTATTCAAAATTAAAAAGCGTCCTAGGTTTTTTGAAGTTGCATCTGCATTCTTATTGGACGCTTACTTGGGAAGGGAGCAAACTTATTACGTCATGGCTTTCTTTAAATCCCATGTTATTTTATGCAAATTAGCTAAGTTTAAGGGGAGATTTTTTCAGTGTGTTCCAACGCTATTACGAATGAAACCTGGAATTATAAAGCTGGAAATTGTTTTCTGTCGTAAAAATCATCTGCCCACGCGAATTGATCTAGCCGCTGGTGTTTTATTTTACATAAATTTGAATTTTACATACTCATAAACCAACTTCCAGGGGCTACTAAAATTTCAATGATTTCTACCTATATAAATTATGCAATAAAGAAATAAACATTTTCCTATTTCTTTCAAACTTTTTGGCGTGCAATTAAGAATAAATAATACCAATTTTTTAAATTTTTTTCTTTTAATTTTCTAATTGTTCGGTTTCTAATTTTACACAATACAGATTTTGAAGACGAATAAAAACAAACATTTTTTATTAATTAAAAAAAAAAAACATATTAAATAAAGAAATTTACTCAAAAATTACGTAATTAATTTAAATAATGTTTTTTTTTGTAGCGCAATGAAGCATTCAAACGTTTTCTTAATCCTTTCTCGATAATTAAGCGATAATTGCCCTTGAGACGAAGATGAAGGCAATTTGCCATTTCTCTTCTACGGAATACATATCTTTATTTGATTCTTACGGTAAATGGGAGTAAGTCTTCATTTTTTTACTGGAGAATTAAGGAGAATCCGATGAAAACTGGTAGTTGGAAGTGATCATTTTTGCTCTGATAAACAAATAAGAAAGGAAGAAGTAATTTTAGCGAATAAAACATAGAATGAGAATGATAGCATTCATTTTACGCCTCTCAATCTCGGAAGATTCATTTAATCGAAGAGAGGGAAGAGGGTTAGGAGAAATGAATTCATTTTGATTACCAAGTACATAAAATTCCATAGCTTATTATGAGAAAGAATTAGGTTCTGGTTTTCTGTTAATTCCGGTGTTTTTTGGCGTAAAGATTGCTGTTCAAAACTTGTACCCAAGATCATATACTACAGGGAAGGCTAGTAATTACTCCTAAATTACAGGTTTTGCATTGGCAGGATTAGTTTATTCATTTTTATCATTAATCTCACCCCCTTTTGCATGCTTAGACAAATAAATAGATGACGGAGGGAGTTCCGTAGAAGAATGAGAATTTTGGTCCTTCTTCGAGCTAGGAAGATAGAGCTTTCAACTCTTTCCTTGGGTGGTCACTGATGATACTATGTATTAGAAATAATTCTGGTTTGTTGAAGAGTAGTTTAAATAGTAGTAGTAGGTCGAGGAAGAGACTGTGAGTTGTAGGAGGCATCCATTTGAGAGCTTCTAGTCTGTCAATCCTACCAAAGCTCCGCAGATTACAAGGGATCTTGGAAACTCAAGTCTGTAGACTTCAACTCTTTCGTCAAGTGGTCAGTGATGATACTGTGGATGAGAAATAATTCTGGTTTGTTTAAGAGTAGTTTAAATAGTAGTAGTAGGTCGAGGAAGAGACTGTGAGTTGTAGGAGGCATCCATTTGAGAGCTTCTAGTCTGTCAATCCTACCAAAGCTCCGCAGATTACAAGGGATCTTGGAAACTCAAGTCTGTATACTGTCGAGTAGGGTTTTATCCTGAAAGTAATGAATAGAGTTTTGGTAATGATATAATCTAGATATCTTCCCCATTATCTCCTTAAATAATTAGGTTAGTGTCAGCCAAACTGAGTTAGCGAATCGATAGATGTTGTCATTATGTTTCTAAAGCAACGAATTAAATAGACCTTTGTTGTCTTATATCAAATTGAATTTGGACCCTTATAATCTCGGGTTCGTTTAGTTTTATTCGTTTAAACCAAATTAATTAGGAATTATATCGAAATTAAATCATTTTCTTTTAGAAATTGATATGGGTATTTCGAGCCAAGGCTTAGGTGTAAGTTTATGTAATTAATATATGTAGAATTAGGCCTATTTAACGATATTAATGTTATTAATATTATTATATATGATTCTGTTATTAAATTTTATTCAGTTTTATTCAAATTTAATTAAAATTTCATTAATTAAGTTTTCTTATATATGTATAATATGTTTTCATATATATGTACATGTATTTAAATATATTTAATTTTTCCCCCTTTTTCGCCCCATTTTCAATTTTTTCCGATTTTTTTCGCGCCTTTTCAATTTTTCTCCTCTTTTCGCCCGGTTTTCAACCAATCAGGAGCGAGACGTGACGTCATCGTGACGTTGAAGAGGAAATTTGCGAGCTGGAGAAGCCGTCATTTCGAGGTTTGTCTCTGCCCAGAGCACTCGCTGCTCTTTTCTCAGATTTTCACGGAGAGCCGAGATTTCTCCCGGTGGCCGCCGGGATTTCTCCCTGTTGCCTCTGATGCTTCTCCCGGTTTCCGCCTAGGAATCTCCCGTTGGCGCCGAGGCAGCTCTCGCTCATCTTTTCGCTCTGAGAGGCGAGACTTAGGGCGACGGCGTGGATTCAAGATGGATGCCAACGATTATCACGGCTTCCATGTTCTGGCTTAAATGGAACTAATTAACCAAAGAGTTTAATGTAGGTATTTAAAGTTTTACAATAATTTTTAAAATAAAATTTTAATAATTTTAAAATAAAATTTTAATAATTTTAAAATAAAATTTTAATAATTTTAAAATAAAATTTTAATAATTTTAAAATAAAATTTTAATAATTTTAAAATAAAATTTTAATAATTTTAAAATAAAATTTTAATAATTTTAAAATAAAATTTTAATAATTTTTAAATAAAATTTTAATAATTTTTAAATAAAATTTTAATAATTTTTAAATAAAATTTTAATAATTTTTAAATAAAATTTTAATAATTTTTAAATAAAATTTTAATAATTTTTAAATAAAATTTTAATAATTTTTAAATAAAATTTTAATAATTTTAAAATAAAATTTTGATAATTTTAAAATAAAATTTTGATAATTTTAAAATAAAATTTTAATAATTTTAAAATAAAATTTTGATAATTTTAAAATAAAATTTTGAGAATTTTAAAATTTTGATAATTTAAAAATTTTGATAATTTAAAAATTTTGATAATTTTAAAATAAAATTTTGATAATTTTAAAATAAAATTTTAATAATTTTAAAATAAAATTTTAATAATTTTAAAATAAAATTTTAATAATTTTAAAATAAAATTTTAATAATTTTAAAATAAAATTTTAATAATTTTAAAATAAAATTTTAATAATTTTAAAATAAAATTTTAATAATTTTAAAATAAAATTTTAATAATTTTAAAATAAAATTTTAATAATTTTAAAATAAAATTTTAATAATTTTAAAATAAAATTTTAATAATTTTAAAATAAAATTTTAATAATTTTAAAATAAAATTTTAATAATTTTAAAATAAAATTTTAATAATTTTAAAATAAAATTTTAATAATTTTAAAATAAAATTTTAATAATTTTAAAATAAAATTTTAATAATTTTTTTAATCTTTTACAGATTTCGGATTTAGTGTTTGCCAATCAAATCTGAAGATTTCTTTGATGAATTTCAAGTTTTCAACGCATGTGTGCCCTTTTTGATTTGGATTACTTTGGGTCATCGATGCCTTTGGATTACCATTTTTGGAATTATTTCAACGTTTGTGCGCTTTTTATTTTGGATCAAATCTGGACAACGAGAACTTCCAACTAGACCATCTTAATGGTAGGATGAATCGTTTTGTATTATATTACATTAGACAGGCAGGTTTTGTCCAAGTTGGATTAAGGTTGGGCCTTCGCAGGTTATTAAGCCTAACCATAACCCAACTTAATTCCTTAACTAGACTTAGTCGAGATATGATTAACGGAAGCATGCATGCAATTTTAACTCGGTATAAGAAAGGGGATCATTAGTCGGGTATAGCGTTTAGCGTTACTTATGTAGCATGGCCTGTTAGCAAAAAGCGGAGAGTTCCTCATTAACTAGCGAATGGTTAGAGCTAGTTAAAGTTGCGGGTTATCCGGGGTCCGTGTACTCAACTCTGATGGCCTACCCGGCACGACGTAGACATCTAGCAGAAGCTGAGGGTTTCATATACGAAGTTACGCTAACGAAGTATCGCTATACCTTTTTTATTTTAATTTTAAATAAATAGACTACCCTTTCTTAACGATAAAAATCCGTCGGGATTTTTGGACAAGAATTTATTTACATTCGAGGCTTAGCTTTAGTTCATGGCAGTTAAAATTTCTTAAAGTGTTTAAAATTAAATTAAAATTAAATTAATAGAGTTTATTAGAGTATCTTTGCCCTTCACCCACACATTAGAGTAGGCCTTTTAGTCCCAAGTTAAGTTTAATTTGTTATCATTAAATCTAATAAATTAAAATAATTAAAAGTTTAAGTTTGTTTCCGCCTTTTATGAAATAAAAATTTTTACGTATCGCTGTGGTTGATTAATTTTGAAGGCGAGCTCGCGTGGAGTAGGATTAGGGAAGACATCGATTCATCGATGGACCGAGTGTGGATGGGATTGTGTATTTTTGTAATGTTCCAGTTCAAAATCATTTGCCATTTCTAATTCCTAAAGTCAAGCCTGCGTCTCCATCGATCATCGTTTCCCCCCTTACCCCTTTTATATTTTAATTTTAAGCATACTCCTACTGTTTTTTATTAATCTTTCTAGCGCCCTTCAAATGTCCCTTTCGTCTCCAGTGGATCAACAGGAAATTCGCAAGTATCTCCACAGAGCTAACGTCTCTTGGTTTTTTTTTAATTCTTTCCCATCCCCGAGCTCAACGAGGGTTTTTTCCCGCGATTAGTCTGCCCCCCCCTCGTTGGCTCACCTACTCGTAGTTTTAAGATCACTGATAAAAATCTCGCGTTGCCGTAAATTTAATCTCTTAATTTTCAGTCTCATCACTTTTTTTTTTTTTATTTTCATTTTTTTTCTGTATTTTTTTCTAATTTTAAATAAAAATTTAAATTTTTTTGTTTAATGTTATTGTTTAACGATATTTTTACTTTTCAGATATTTTGGGCGGGAAATTTTAATGATTTTAATTACGTTAAGTTAGGTTAAGTTTAGTCTCGATCCTTTTAATGTTTTTGTATCGTTTCAGGTTCATATTTTATAACGAGACGTTAAATTTAAATAAAAAAAAAACCAAATTCAGAGTCAAGAATAATTTTACGATAATTTAACTTTCTTTCCAGTGATCGAATCATTTATTCCGATTGATTTCGGACATTTTGATTTAATTTTAAGGATTTGTTTTGGCTTTTTAATCGTTTTTCTTTCGTTTCAGTATCTGAGAAGATATTTTCATTCGATAAAGCGTTTAAACTCAGAGCAGATCATTCTTAATTAGTGTTAAGGTTTTGTTTTGGCTTTTTAATTTTTTTTCTTTCGTTCCAGAGTCTGAGACGCTGTTTTCTTTCGATAAAGCGTTTAAACTCGGAGCTGATCAATCATAATTAGCGTTAAGGATTTGTTTTGGCTTTTTAATCGTTTTTATCTTTTCAGAATCTGTTTCAGATGATCTTTATTCAAGATTATCAACTTTCATCTCGATTAAACTTAAATAAACGTACTATTAATCATTTTTCTTAAGTTTCTTTTCAAGAATTCCAGGCAGGATGCGAAGTCTCGGTCTCTCTCGGTGTTCGTTAACGATTTCATTGCCTGTAGGATTAGAGAATGGAATTAAATTAACGTAAGTTTATATTTTTTCATTTTTAATTTGTGCTGGATGGAAATTATTGCTAGTAATCGATTAATTCGATTAATTTTCAAAGAAATCAATTACTTTCATCGATTAATCGCTTACTAGTAATTGAGTAATTTGATTGATTTTGAACAAGGTTGAATTTGCAACAATCTTGTTGTGGAGTTTTCAACACAATCTTGTTGTGTAGTTTTCAACACAATCTTGTTGTGGAGTTTTCAACACAATCTTGTTGTGGAGTTTTCAGCACAATCTTGTTGTGGAGTTTTCAACACAATCTTGTTGTGGAGTTTTCAACACAATCTTGTTGGAGTTTTCAACACAATCTTGTTGGAGTTTTCAACACAATCTTGTTGGAGTTTTCAACACAATCTTGTTGGAGTTTTCAACACAATCTTGTTGGAGTTTTCAACACAATCTTGTTGGAGTTTTCAACACAATCTTGTTGGAGTTTTCAACACAATCTTGTTGGAGTTTTCAACACAATCTTGTTGGAGTTTTCAACACAATCTTGTTGGAGTTTTCAACACAATCTTGTTGGAATCTTCAACACAATCTTGTTGGAATCTTCAACACAATCTTGTTGGAATCTTCAACACAATCTTGTTGGAATCTTCAACACAACCTTGTTGGAATCTTCAACACAACCTTGTTGGAATCTTCATCACAACCTTGTTGGAATCTTCATCACAACCTTGTTGGAATCTTCATCACAACCTTGTTGGAATCTTCATCACAACCTTGTTGGAATCTTCATCACAACCTTGTTGGAATCTTCATCACAACCTTGTTGGAATCTTCATCACAACCTTGTTGGAATCTTCATCACAACCTTGTTGGAATCTTCAACACAACCTTGTTGGAATCTTCAACACAACCTTGTTGGAATCTTCAACACAACCTTGTTGGAATCTTCAACACAACCTTGTTGGAATCTTCAACACAACCTTGTTGGAATCTTCAACACAATCTTGTTGGAATCTTCAACACAATCTTGTTGGAATCTTCAACACAATCTTAGTAAAATTTGCATTGTTTTTGAAGCCAAGGCTTAGCATCTATATGGAAATATCGTTTACGGAAGTGATATTTCATTCTAAATGATGTCAATATTGCTTCAATTGGATTAATTTTAATCCGACAAACCGTAATCAGTTCCGTCCAAAACTAATTTTGCGTAATTTTTATTTCCATTTATCCATTCTGTTTGGAGTTTCCGTCCGTCAAAAGTGGTTTCGTTTCTAGAAGTTGGTCTTCGTGCCTCAGAATTCCAAGATTTCCTTCGTCCAATTGGAAGACGGTGTTCGTCCATCGAGCAAAGATCAAACGACGTCATCAGTGAGACGGGAGCCGTTCTTTAAGATCTACCTAAATCTACGAAGTCGATATGCCGAGAGATCCCGCTAATATCGTCGTAAGTTTTTGGATTCTTTTTTATCTTTGACGCGTGACGGATTCAATTTATCGGTTAGTTTTCTCGATAGATCGTACAAAGTTCTATATTTATCTCCCATTAAAAAAAAACTTGTTTAGATTTTAGTTCATTTAAAATTAAGTTTATTTTCCAGTATTAGGTTTTATGGATATTGCATTCTCCCTTTAAATTCTATTTTATTTAATGTTCTAAAGCCTAAAACCTAGTTAATTTGCTATTTTTTAAATGAAAACATGGGTTTCATTATCCCTTTTAAACTATTTAAGTCATTTTTAATTTGGAAAAGCCAAAAAACCTTAATTTGCTATTTCAAAGGAAAATAAGGTTTCATTATCCCTTTAAAATTATTATATTTTAGTATTTTTTGCAAAAAAGCCTAAAAGCTTAATTTGCTATTGTTTTAAAGGAAAGTAAGATTTCATTATCCCTTTAAAATTATTACCTTTTAATTTTCTAAAAGCCTAAAACCTTAATTTGCTATTTTAAAGGAAAACAAGATTTCATTATACCTTTATAATTATAAAATTTTTATTTTTAGCCAAAAAGCTTAAAAACTTAATTTGCTACAGTTTTAAAGGAAACTAAGGGATTTAATTATCCCTTTAAAATTATTTAAGTCATTTTTCATTTTCAAATTTTTTTTAAAGAAAATTAAGGGGTTTCATTATCCCTTTAAAACTATTTTAAGTCATTTTTAATTTTGAACAGTTGAAACCTTCATTTGCTTTTGTTTTAAAGGTTTCATTATCCCTTTAAAATGATTTAAATTTAAGTAATTTTTAATTTGTTAAAAAAGCCTAAAACTTTTTAATTTTCCAGGAAAGTTTTAACCACTTTTAACGTTTAAATTTGTTTAAAGTTTAAACGCTAATTAATTTCGAAACCCTGATTATAAAATGTGCCAAGTTTAGGTTTTACGCTTTTTGCAAATTAAAAAATAATTTTAATAATTTTAAAGTGATGATGAAA
The DNA here is from genome assembly GCA_963920705.1 of Odiellus spinosus. Lineage (NCBI taxonomy): Eukaryota > Metazoa > Arthropoda > Arachnida > Opiliones > Phalangiidae > Odiellus > Odiellus spinosus. Next base: position 8,277,187 of record OY987237.1, read on the forward strand.
CCCCCTTTTTTTTCTTTAAAACAATAGCAAATTAACTAGGTTTTAGGCTTTAGAAGATTAAATAAAATAGACATTAAAGGGAGAATGCAATCCCGTAATTAAAATGAAATATAGTTTAATCCGTTTGCCATTAGAGGAGCCTTACCATCTTTATCTTTTAAAGGGACTCTCCGCTTATTTAAAACCACTTGAATGTTGACTTATATTCTAGCTTAACGGATGACGTTGACCATAAATTGAGCAGTCAAAGCTAGGCAAATTTTAGAGCAAATAGCTCCGAAATTTGAGCCTTAAAATGCTCTTCCCTTACGCATTCAGCCTCGCTTTGACTAAGTACAATTTGCTACGGCCAACATCGTCCTCTACGTTAGAATATAAGTCATCATTAAAGTGGCGGAGAGTCCCTTTAAAAGATAAAGATGGTAAAGGTCCTCTAATGGCAAATGGGTTAAACTACATTTCATTTTAATTACGGGATTACATTCTCCCTTTAAGGTCTATTTTATTTTAATGTTTTAAAGCCTAAAACCTAGTTAATTAATTCGCAATTATTTTAAAGTAAAAAAGAGGTTTCACCGTCACTTTAAAATTCTTTAAATTATTTAATTTGCAAAAAGCGTAAAACCTAGAAGACTAATTTTTTCATTGTTTTAAATTAAAGTTTTTCTTCTATATTTTAGCTTTTTTACGTAATTAAAAGGGTTTCGTTAGAATTTTTAATTGAAACACTAATATTTTAGGTTTTTTGACAATTAAAATTATTTTAGAAAGTTGTTACGATTAAATTTTGATTATAAATTATTGGAATTAAATTTAAATCGTTTAGATTTGTTAGAATTTACGATTGAAATCATTTAAAAAAAGATTGGTAGAAATTAATTTTGATTTTAATTTAGTTAATGTTATTTAACTTTTAAATTATTTAGTTTTAATTCAGAAGCTAAAGGGAGAATGAAATGTAAAGATTTTTTCCCTTTTTAAATAGGCTTAATCCAAATGTAACAAAAATGAACAAATATTAAACTAGTAATAAATTTAAAACCATCAAAATAGGCTTAGCTGGATTCGTAGAAATATCAGCTGAACTCCCCTTATAATTCCTAGCAAACAATGACATTGGATGGCCCCTTCAGCTGATCTTCTTCCATCCTGCTAAGCCTAATTCTAGGCTTAAGTTTGTAGATTAATTTCTAGTTCAATATTTGTATTTAAATTTCTTTTACTGTTGGATTAGGCTTCTATTTAAATGATAAGGAAACGATGAAAAGCGCTCTTAAGGTTTCATTTTCCCTTTAATGAAGTGTAGGTGATAATGTAAAACGCGAAAGGAGGTTAGTCTATTTGCGGATACGATTAAAGCGTACGAGAAAAACAAACTTTTTCAACTTAAATTACGCTTTGTTTGAAGTTATAAGAAGGCTTAGGAAATATAGGAAGCCTAGTTATCCTGGAATCGGTGTTAGTTTGAACGAGGTTTAAATTTAGACGCTTTATCGTGAAAAATGGTATAAAATTATGGTCTGAAAGGTCAAAGTTTAAAACTTAAAATCACGTACTCCTTAAATAGATGAATAACCAAACCTGGCATTCTTAAACATTCCGTAATGGCGGTGATTTGTTTACGAATGCCAGTTTTTTTTATTCATCTTTATCTGTCTGTGTTTTCTCAATCAGTAGACGATGTTGGCCCTAACAAACTGTACGGTCCAATCTAGAATGCGCGCGTAAGAGATGGAAAATTCTAGAGGCCTGTTTGTTCTAGAATTTGCCCTTTTAAAATACTCTTCCCTTCCGCACGCATCCTAGCTTTGACTGTACAGTTTGTTTCAGACAACATCTTCCGCTAAGCTAGAAAAGAAGGCGACTTTAAAAGACCGCAGATAGTCCCTTTAAAGGGTGTTTAAGTATTGCGGATAATTAATTTATCCGTGACTTTAAATTCCCCTTTTTAGGTCTTTCTTAGACGTCATTGACCATAGAAAATTGTACAGTCAAAGCTAGGCTGTGTCTGTATGGGAAGAGAGCTTAAAAGGGGCAAATTGTAGAACAAATAGGGCTCTATAATTTGACCCTTTCAAATCCTCTTTCCTTTAGCAACTCAGCCTAACTTAAACTGTACAATTTCTTCCGGTCAATGTCGAGAAAAGACTTTAAAGAAGGCGTAAAGATAGATGCCCTAAAATTAGAGGCTTTATTTTTGTTAGAAGTCGCTAAGATGAAAGAAGTTCTTTACGACTTTTGAGCTTTTAAGATAATCAGAGGGTGACCAGACTTCCTATAAATTCCTTTAATTGAGAGTTTTCTCCCGTATTTTCATATTTTTTCCCCCCCCCCTTTTTTCGGTTATCTCAAAAATGAAAATTCCCACCAAAGGCGTAAAGTCTAAAGTAGGATAATTTTGTTAATAAGTTAAGCCTTTTAGCTTCTAGCCTCAAATCCCGAGAGTTTATCGCGAAAGTGTCTAGTTTCCATTGGTTTTTAATAAGCGTTTTAGTTTTAAAGGGAGAATTGAGTAATTTTTATAAATTAAGGTTTATTTTTTTTTAAAAATAGGTCTAACGTCTTTGTAGTTAGGAATAATTTTCATCTTATTTTCAGGGTATATTACGTTTAACATCGTACATCGAGAAAACAACGTCCATCAAGCGAAATTTAGGGAATCTTTGAGTCTGAACGTCTAGAGGGGCTCTTCTAGACGTTCTTAACGGTTGATCATTTACGTTTCGTGGTATTTAATTCGAACGCAAATAGCGACCTATAGTTGGTTCATCCGACTTTCAGGTTTCGCCCGTCCGAGTGTCGATAATTATCTGAGTGAGGTCTTCGGACCAATGATCTCTGAATTAGCCGTTTTATTTGAAAGCCGACAATTGTCTCGGTATTAGGATAATCGGCTCAAAATTTGAAATCATACTGTCAACGGTTAGCGTCTCGAGAGCCAAGGAGAAAGCGGAGGGTTAATCCCTTGACTCGTTAGTACCCTGGGCAAGCTTTGAGAGGCGCCGTTGGCTTGGAAACTTGACCGATCGCGACGAGTGTCAGAAAACTTTGTTTTCTTTCCATATCTCGTTGACTTTCGCTTTAACGCGACCTCGGATCGGACGAGATAAACCCGCCATACGATAAAAACGCGTCGGCGGAGGAAAAGAAATCAAATTTAGAGATTCCCTTAGTAGCTTGGCTCCATATGCGAAGAGGGAAAAGCCCAGCGCCCAAGCGCCCTCGTGGTTCCATACCACCCGGGAGTGCAGTTTGGCGTTAAGAGTCGGGTTACCAGAGACCCTAAGTAGGTGGAGGAATTCCATCTAAGGCTAAATATACCACGAAACGAGGCAGTACGCTGGCGAACCAGTACCAAGAGGGAAAGTTGCCAATTTAGTTATACCGAGACCCGACTCGGATAACTACTGATCACGTTTAGACTCGAAGATCATCGAATGGTTGAAGCGCGTGGCCAAGAGGGGTTTCTTATCACGGATGGCGATGAAATTTTGAGGGTGAAGTTGAGCGTCAAATCTTTTAGTACGAACGTTTAGTGGGGCTCTGGTATCGCATCCTGGAGCCCCTTTTCAGACGTTCTTAACGGTTGATCATTTACGTTTCGTGGGATTTAATTCGAACGCAAATAACGACCTATAGTTGGTTCATCCGACTTTAAGGTTTCGCCCGTCCGAGTGTCGATAATTATCTGAGTGAGGTCTTCGGACCAATGATCTCTGAATTAGCCGTTTTATTTGAAAGCCGACAATTGTCTCGGTATTAGGATAATCGGCTCAAAATTTGAAATCATACTGTCAACGGTTAGCGTCTCTAGAGAGCCAAGGGGAAAACGGAGGGTTAATCACTCGACTATTTTAACTGACTACACCCTTTTTTTTAGGGCTAGTCAGTTAAAAGATAGGTTTTGTAGAGCGAAAGCTCGTTTGTCTAGTGATAAACCCCTCGTTAGTACCCTGGGCAAGCTTTGAGAGGCGCCGTTGGCTTGGAAACTTGACCGATCGCGACGAGTGTCAGAAAACTTTGTTTTCTTTCCATATCTCGTTGACTTTCGCTTTAACGCGACCTCGGATCAGACGAAATAAACCCGCTATAAATTGAAAACGCGTGCTCAGCGGAGGAAAAGAAATCAAATTTAGAGATTCCCTTAGTAGCTTGGCTCCATAAGCGAAAAGGGAAAAGCCCAGCGCCCAAGCGCCCTCGTGGTTCCCTCTCTACCACCTGGGAGTGCAGTTTGGCGTGACGAGTCGGGTGATAACCCTAAGTAGGTGGAGAATTCCATCTAAGGCTAAATATACCACGAAACGAGAGCGTACACCGGCGAACAAGTACCGAGAGGGAAAGTTGCCAATTAAGTTTTTCCCAGACCAGACTCGGATAACTAAGATCAAACCGTTTCGACTCTAAGATAATGGCGCCAAATTCACTCGACCACAGAATTTTTACTTTAAATATTTTAACTTAAAATATCCACGCGAATCTTTTATTTACAAAAAATTTTAATTATTGTTTTACATTCTTCGTCATCCGTGATAACAAATTTTTGTCCTTACAATCAAAAACGAGATAGTTAACAGGGTTCGTACATGACCTGGAAAACCTCAAAAAGTCAGGAAATTTGACAATTGGCCCAAAAGGTCAGGGAAAAGTCAGGTTATTTACAAATTGGCCTAAAAGGTCAGGGAATTTACAAATTGGCCTCTAAATGGTCAGAGAAATGTCAGGTTATTTAAAAATTGGCCTAAAAGGCCAGAGAAAAGTCATGGAATTTGCAAATTGACCTCTAAATGGTCAGAGAAATGTCAGGTTATTTAAAAATGGGCCTAAAAGGTCAGAAAAGTCAGGGAATTTGCAAATTGACCTCTAAATGGTCAGAGAAATGTCAGGTTATTTAAAAATTGGCCTAAAAGGCCAGAGAAAAGTCATGGAATTTGCAAATTGACCTCTAAATGGTCAGAGAAATGTCAGGTTATTTAAAAATTGGCCTAAAAGGTCAGAAAAGTCAGGGAATTTGCAAATTGACCTCTAAATGGTCAGAGAAATGTCAGGTTATTTAAAAATTGGCCTAAAAGGTCAGAAAAGTCAGGGAATTTGCAAATTGACCTCTAAATGGTCATAGAAATGTCAGGTTATTTAAAAATTGGCCTAAAAGGTCAGAAAAGTCAGGGAATTTGCAAATTGACCTCTTAATGGTCAGAGAAAAGTCAGGTTATTTAAAAATTGGCCTAAAAGGTCAGAAAAGTCAGGGAATTTGCAAATTGACCTCTTAATGGTCAGAGAAAAGTCAGGTTATTTAAAAATTGGCCTAAAAGGTCAGAGAAAAGTCAGGGAATTTGCAAATTGACCTCTAAATGGTCAGAGAAATGTCAGGTTATTTAAAAATTGGCCTAAAAGGTCAGAGAAAAGTCAGGGAATTTGCAAATTGACCTCTAAATGGTCAGAGAAATGTCAGGTTATTTAAAAATTGGCCTAAAAGGTCAGAGAAAAGTCAGGGAATTTGCAAATTGACCTCTAAATGGTCATAGAAATGTCAGGTTATTTAAAAATTGGCCTAAAAGGTCAGAAAAGTCAGGGAATTTGCAAATTGACCTCTAAATGGTCAGAGAAATGTCAGGTTATTTAAAAATTGGCCTAAAAGGTCAGAGAAAAGTCAGGGAATTTGCAAATTGACCTCTAAATGGTCATAGAAATGTCAGGTTATTTAAAAATTGGCCTAAAAGGTCAGAAAAGTCAGGGAATTTGCAAATTGACCTCTTAATGGTCAGAGAAAAGTCAGGTTATTTAAAAATTGGCCTAAAAGGCCAGAGAAAAGTCATGGAATTTGCAAATTGACCTCTAAATGGTCAGAGAAATGTCAGGTTATTTAAAAATGGGCCTAAAAGGTCAGAAAAGTCAGGGAATTTGCAAATTGACCTCTAAATGGTCAGAGAAATGTCAGGTTATTTAAAAATTGGCCTAAAAGGCCAGAGAAAAGTCATGGAATTTGCAAATTGACCTCTAAATGGTCAGAGAAATGTCAGGTTATTTAAAAATTGGCCTAAATGGTCAGAAAAGTCAGGGAATTTAAAAATTGGCCTAAAGGGTCAGAGAAAAGTCAGGTTATTTAAAAATTGGCCTAAAAGGTCAGAAAAGTCAGGGAATTTGCAAATTGACCTCTAAATGGTCATAGAAATGTCAGGTTATTTAAAAATTGGCCTAAAAGGTCAGAAAAGTCAGGGAATTTGCAAATTGACCTCTTAATGGTCAGAGAAAAGTCAGGTTATTTAAAAATTGGCCTAAAAGGTCAGAGAAAAGTCAGGGAATTTGCAAATTGACCTCTAAATGGTCAGAGAAATGTCAGGTTATTTAAAAATTGGCCTAAAAGGTCAGAGAAAAGTCAGGGAATTTGCAAATTGACCTCTAAATGGTCAGAAATGTCAGGTTATTTAAAAATTGGCCTAAAAGGTCAGAAAAGTCAGGGAATTTGCAAATTGACCTCTAAATGGTCATAGAAATGTCAGGTTATTTAAAAATTGGCCTAAAAGGTCAGAAAAGTCAGGGAATTTGCAAATTGACCTCTAAATGGTCAGAGAAATGTCAGGTTATTTAAAAATTGGCCTAAAAGGTCAGAGAAAAGTCAGGGAATTTGCAAATTGACCTCTAAATGGTCATAGAAATGTCAGGTTATTTAAAAATTGGCCTAAAAGGTCAGAAAAGTCAGGGAATTTGCCAATTGACCTCTTAATGGTCAGAGAAAAGTCAGGTTAATTAAAAATTGGCCTAAAAGGTCAGAAAAGTCAGGGAATTTGCAAATTGACCTCTAAATGGTCAGAGAAATGTCAGGTTATTTAAAAATCGGCCTAAAAGGTCAGAAAAGTCAGGGAATTTGCAAATTGACCTCTTAATGGTCAGAGAAATGTCAGGTTATTTAAAAATTGGCATAAAAGGTCAGAGAAAAGTCAGGGAATTTGCAAATTGACCTCTAAATGGTCATAGAAATGTCAGGTTATTTAAAAATTGGCTTAAAAGGTCAGAAAAGTCAGGGAATTTGCAAATTGACCTCTAAATGGCCAGAGAAATGTCAGGTTATTTAAAAATTGGCCTAAAAGGTCAGAGAAAAGTCAGGGAATTTGCAAATTGACCTCTAAATGGTCATAGAAATGTCAGGTTATTTAAAAATTGGCCTAAAAGGTCAGAAAAGTCAGGGAATTTGCAAATTGACCTCTTAATGGTCAGAGAAAAGTCAGGTTATTTAAAAATTGGCCTAAAAGGCCAGAGAAAAGTCATGGAATTTGCAAATTGACCTCTAAATGGTCAGAGAAATGTCAGGTTATTTAAAAATGGGCCTAAAAGGTCAGAAAAGTCAGGGAATTTGCAAATTGACCTCTAAATGGTCATAGAAATGTCAGGTTATTTAAAAATTGGCCTAAAAGGTCAGAAAAGTCAGGGAATTTGCAAATTGACCTCTAAATGGCCAGAGAAATGTCAGGTTATTTAAAAATTGGCCTAAAAGGTCAGAGAAAAGTCAGGGAATTTGCAAATTGACCTCTAAATGGTCATAGAAATGTCAGGTTATTTAAAAATTGGCCTAAAAGGTCAGAAAAGTCAGGGAATTTGCAAATTGACCTCTTAATGGTCAGAGAAAAGTCAGGTTATTTAAAAATTGGCCTAAAAGGCCAGAGAAAAGTCATGGAATTTGCAAATTGACCTCTAAATGGTCAGAGAAATGTCAGGTTATTTAAAAATGGGCCTAAAAGGTCAGAAAAGTCAGGGAATTTGCAAATTGACCTCTAAATGGTCAGAGAAATGTCAGGTTATTTAAAAATTGGCCTAAATGGTCAGAAAAGTCAGGGAATTTAAAAACTGGCCTAAAGGGTCAGAGAAAAGTCAGGTTATTTAAAAATTGGCCTAAAAGGTCAGAAAAGTCAGGGAATTTGCAAATTGACCTCTAAATGGTCATAGAAATGTCAGGTTATTTAAAAATTGGCCTAAAAGGTCAGAAAAGTCAGGGAATTTGCAAATTGACCTCTTAATGGTCAGAGAAAAGTCAGGTTATTTAAAAATTGGCCTAAAAGGTCAGAAAAGTCAGGGAATTTGCAAATTGACCTCTTAATGGTCAGAGAAAAGTCAGGTTATTTAAAAATTGGCCTAAAAGGTCAGAGAAAAGTCAGGGAATTTGCAAATTGACCTCTAAATGGTCAGAGAAATGTCAGGTTATTTAAAAATTGGCCTAAATGGTCAGAAAAGTCAGGGAATTTGCAAATTGACCTCTAAATGGTCAGAGAAATGTCAGGTTATTTAAAAATTGGCCTAAAAGGTCAGAGAAAAGTCAGGGAATTTGCAAATTGACCCCTAAATGGTCATAGAAATGTCAGGTTATTTAAAAATTGGCCTAAAAGGTCAGAGAAAAGTCAGGGAATTTGCAAATTGACCTCTAAATGGTCATAGAAATGTCAGGTTATTTAAAAATTGGCCTAAAAGGTCAGAAAAGTCAGGGAATTTGCAAATTGACCTCTAAATGGTCAGAGAAATGTCAGGTTATTTAAAAATTGGCCTAAAAGGTCAGAGAAAAGTCAGGGAATTTGCAAATTGACCTCTAAATGGTCATAGAAATGTCAGGTTATTTAAAAATTGGCCTAAAAGGTCAGAAAAGTCAGGGAATTTGCCAATTGACCTCTTAATGGTCAGAGAAAAGTCAGGTTATTTAAAAATTGGCCTAAAAGGTCAGAAAAGTCAGGGAATTTGCAAATTGACCTCTAAATGGTCAGAGAAATGTCAGGTTATTTAAAAATCGGCCTAAAAGGTCAGAAAAGTCAGGGAATTTGCAAATTGACCTCTTAATGGTCAGAGAAATGTCAGGTTATTTAAAAATTGGCCTAAAAGGTCAGAGAAAAGTCAGGGAATTTGCAAATTGACCTCTAAATGGTCATAGAAATGTCAGGTTATTTAAAAATTGGCCAAAAAGGTCAGAAAAGTCAGGGAATTTGCAAATTGACCTCTAAATGGTCAGAGAAATGTCAGGTTATTTAAAAATTGGCCTAAAAGGTCAGAGAAAAGTCAGGGAATTTGCAAATTGACCTCTAAATGGTCATAGAAATGTCAGGTTATTTAAAAATTGGCCTAAAAGGTCAGAAAAGTCAGGGAATTTGCAAATTGACCTCTTAATGGTCATAGAAAAGTCAGGTTATTTAAAAATTGGCCTAAAAGGCCAGAGAAAAGTCATGGAATTTGCAAATTGACCTCTAAATGGTCAGAGAAATGTCAGGTTATTTAAAAATGGGCCTAAAAGGTCAGAAAAGTCAGGGAATTTGCAAATTGACCTCTAAATGGTCAGAGAAATGTCAGGTTATTTAAAAATTGGCCTAAAAGGCCAGAGAAAAGTCATGGAATTTGCAAATTGACCTCTAAAGGGTCAGAGAAAAGTCAGGTTATTTAAAAATTGGCCTAAAAGGTCAGAAAAGTCAGGGAATTTGCAAATTGACCTCTAAATGGTCATAGAAATGTCAGGTTATTTAAAAATTGGCCTAAAAGGTCAGAAAAGTCAGGGAATTTGCAAATTGACCTCTTAATGGTCAGAGAAAAGTCAGGTTATTTAAAAATTGGCCTAAAAGGTCAGAAAAGTCAGGGAATTTGCAAATTGACCTCTTAATGGTCAGAGAAAAGTCAGGTTATTTAAAAATTGGCCTAAAAGGTCAGAGAAAAGTCAGGGAATTTGCAAATTGACCTCTAAATGGTCAGAGAAATGTCAGGTTATTTAAAAATTGGCCTAAATGGTCAGAAAAGTCAGGGAATTTGCAAATTGACCTCTAAATGGTCAGAGAAATGTCAGGTTATTTAAAAATTGGCCTAAAAGGTCAGAGAAAAGTCAGGGAATTTGCAAATTGACCCCTAAATGGTCATAGAAATGTCAGGTTATTTAAAAATTGGCCTAAAAGGTCAGAGAAAAGTCAGGGAATTTGCAAATTGACCTCTAAATGGTCATAGAAATGTCAGGTTATTTAAAAATTGGCCTAAAAGGTCAGAAAAGTCAGGGAATTTGCAAATTGACCTCTAAATGGTCAGAGAAATGTCAGGTTATTTAAAAATTGGCCTAAAAGGTCAGAGAAAAGTCAGGGAATTTGCAAATTGACCTCTAAATGGTCATAGAAATGTCAGGTTATTTAAAAATTGGCCTAAAAGGTCAGAAAAGTCAGGGAATTTGCCAATTGACCTCTTAATGGTCAGAGAAAAGTCAGGTTATTTAAAAATTGGCCTAAAAGGTCAGAAAAGTCAGGGAATTTGCAAATTGACCTCTAAATGGTCAGAGAAATGTCAGGTTATTTAAAAATCGGCCTAAAAGGTCAGAAAAGTCAGGGAATTTGCAAATTGACCTCTTAATGGTCAGAGAAATGTCAGGTTATTTAAAAATTGGCCTAAAAGGTCAGAGAAAAGTCAGGGAATTTGCAAATTGACCTCTAAATGGTCATAGAAATGTCAGGTTATTTAAAAATTGGCCAAAAAGGTCAGAAAAGTCAGGGAATTTGCAAATTGACCTCTAAATGGTCAGAGAAATGTCAGGTTATTTAAAAATTGGCCTAAAAGGTCAGAGAAAAGTCAGGGAATTTGCAAATTGACCTCTAAATGGTCATAGAAATGTCAGGTTATTTAAAAATTGGCCTAAAAGGTCAGAAAAGTCAGGGAATTTGCAAATTGACCTCTTAATGGTCATAGAAAAGTCAGGTTATTTAAAAATTGGCCTAAAAGGCCAGAGAAAAGTCATGGAATTTGCAAATTGACCTCTAAATGGTCAGAGAAATGTCAGGTTATTTAAAAATGGGCCTAAAAGGTCAGAAAAGTCAGGGAATTTGCAAATTGACCTCTAAATGGTCAGAGAAATGTCAGGTTATTTAAAAATTGGCCTAAAAGGCCAGAGAAAAGTCATGGAATTTGCAAATTGACCTCTAAATGGTCAGAGAAATGTCAGGTTATTTAAAAATTGGCCTAAATGGTCAGAAAAGTCAGGGAATTTAAAAATTGGCCTAAAGGGTCAGAGAAAAGTCAGGTTATTTAAAAATTGGCCTAAAAGGTCAGAAAAGTCAGGGAATTTGCAAATTGACCTCTAAATGGTCATAGAAATGTCAGGTTATTTAAAAATTGGCCTAAAAGGTCAGAAAAGTCAGGGAATTTGCAAATTGACCTCTTAATGGTCAGAGAAAAGTCAGGTTATTTAAAAATTGGCCTAAAAGGTCAGAAAAGTCAGGGAATTTGCAAATTGACCTCTTAATGGTCAGAGAAAAGTCAGGTTATTTAAAAATTGGCCTAAAAGGTCAGAGAAAAGTCAGGGAATTTGCAAATTGACCTCTAAATGGTCAGAGAAATGTCAGGTTATTTAAAAATTGGCCTAAAAGGTCAGAGAAAAGTCAGGGAATTTGCAAATTGACCTCTAAATGGTCAGAGAAATGTCAGGTTATTTAAAAATTGGCCTAAAAGGTCAGAGAAAAGTCAGGGAATTTGCAAATTGACCTCTAAATGGTCATAGAAATGTCAGGTTATTTAAAAATTGGCCTAAAAGGTCAGAAAAGTCAGGGAATTTGCAAATTGACCTCTTAATGGTCAGAGAAAAGTCAGGTTATTTAAAAATTGGCCTAAAAGGCCAGAGAAAAGTCATGGAATTTGCAAATTGACCTCTAAATGGTCAGAGAAATGTCAGGTTATTTAAAAATGGGCCTAAAAGGTCAGAAAAGTCAGGGAATTTGCAAATTGACCTCTAAATGGTCAGAGAAATGTCAGGTTATTTAAAAATTGGCCTAAAAGGCCAGAGAAAAGTCATGGAATTTGCAAATTGACCTCTAAATGGTCAGAGAAATGTCAGGTTATTTAAAAATTGGCCTAAATGGTCAGAAAAGTCAGGGAATTTAAAAATTGGCCTAAAGGGTCAGAGAAAAGTCAGGTTATTTAAAAATTGGCCTAAAAGGTCAGAAAAGTCAGGGAATTTGCAAATTGACCTCTAAATGGTCATAGAAATGTCAGGTTATTTAAAAATTGGCCTAAAAGGTCAGAAAAGTCAGGGAATTTGCAAATTGACCTCTTAATGGTCAGAGAAAAGTCAGGTTATTTAAAAATTGGCCTAAAAGGTCAGAAAAGTCAGGGAATTTGCAAATTGACCTCTAAATGGTCAGAGAAATGTCAGGTTATTTAAAAATTGGCCTAAAAGGTCAGAGAAAAGTCAGGGAATTTGCAAATTGACCTCTAAATGGTCAGAGAAATGGCCACTAAAAGGTCAGAGAAAAGTCAGGGAATTTGCAAATTGACCTCTAAATGGTCATAGAAATGTCAGGTTATTTAAAAATTGGCCTAAAAGGTCAGAAAAGTCAGGGAATTTGCAAATTGACCTCTAAATGGTCAGAGAAATGTCAGGTTATTTAAAAATTGGCCTAAAAGGTCAGAGAAAAGTCAGGGAATTTGCAAATTGACCTCTAAATGGTCATAGAAATGTCAGGTTATTTAAAAATTGGCCTAAAAGGTCAGAAAAGTCAGGGAATTTGCAAATTGACCTCTTAATGGTCAGAGAAAAGTCAGGTTATTTAAACATTGGCCTAAAAGGCCAGAGAAAAGTCATGGAATTTGCAAATTGACCTCTAAATGGTCAGAAATGTCAGGTTATTTAAAAATTGGCCTAAATGGTCAGAAAAGTCAGGGAATTTAAAAATTGGCCTAAAGGGTCAGAGAAAAGTCAGGGAATTTGCTAATTGACTCTAAATGGTCAGAAAAGTCCAATTATTTAAAAATTGGCCTAAAAGGTTGGAGAAAAGTCAGGGAATTTGCAGATTGACCTCTAAATGGTCAGAGAAAAGTCAGGGAATTTGCAGATTGATCTCTAAATGGTCAGAGAAAAGTCAGGGAATTTAAAAATTCGCCTAAAAGGTCAGAGAAGTCAGGGAATTTGCTAATTATGTCAAATAAAATGTGGGAAATGTCAGCGGCTCATTAAAATTGGTCAGGGAAATTATTTAGAAATAGTCAGGGAAATTAACTTCCAAAATTTCATGTACGAACCCTGTTTAATCTCGGAAGGGAAATATCAAATAGACCGATAAAAATATTATCTTACGAAACAATCATTCTACACCCGAGAAGATCGAAAAAGACTAACTTTGGATCAGACTCCACAGTTTTTGACTTCTTATTCCGTCCGTTCAACCAGCTGCGGATCATCTTTTAATGTTGCTTTCCTATTTCATCGAGAAAATAACGTAAGAATTATTCGAAAAATTGTTTTTAAAGGGACTATCTGCTTTGAAATTTGCCTCTTTTAAATCCTCTTCCTTTATTCGCGTAGCTTAGCTTTGATTGTCAAAATTTGTTATAGTTTACGTCGTCTGCTAAGCGAGAAAAGACGTCGAATTTAAAGGAGAGTAATTCAAATTGCAGATAGTACCTAATTTCTAATTTCTTCTCATAGATTCCGCAGTAATTACGAGATTAAATTTGAATAAATTAAATCATCTTTTACAGATTCCGGAGTCCGGTGTTTGCTACGAGAACCCAGTGGTGGCGGAATGGGTGGGAACGTTACAAATACTTTAATTTCTCTCAGAATATAGTTGAATTCAACGAATTGCGAGAAAAACTTATTTTTTGAACTTGCGATCTACTTTGTCATTGAGATGAACTAATCTACGTTATTCTATGTGGAAATGGCCCTAGTCTTTCAACCATCTCTATTAATAACCCTGACTGAACTATTTTGGATTCGACTTTTCACGAAGCGTGGTACATTGGTCTTTGAGCAACGCGTTTCCGAGTTCCTCGTCCCCCTCAAAACAAGCAAACCATCCGCCGCCACTGACGAGAATGCTTTTGGATTACCATTTTGTGGATAAAGTTCAACGTTTTGTGCGCGTGTGTTTGTGCGCGTTTTCTCTTGGATTACCTTGGGTCAACGAGAACTTCCAACTAGACCTTCTAAACGGTAGGAGTGGTTTGGTTTTACAATACCCTAGATAGGAAAGATGATCCCCTTATCAGGTTTAGCGTCAAGTTGTCGTTAGAGCATGATTTTTTAACTCGGTTTAGTCTCGGGAGTAGATGTAACTACGTAATTTTGTTCTCTTAGTTTTAAAGTTTTAAATTTTTTTTAATCTATCGGGTCTCGCGTTAACCATTTTTGCGCGAAATAGTCTCCTGACAGAAAGCGAGTCGTTACCCTTCTTTCAGTAAATGGCTGGTAGGACTGATTGAGGGGGTTGGAGCGTTCCGAGTTTCAGGAAACTCAACGGCTGGTGACCCTATCGCACACCCAGGCCCTAGCTGAAGTCTAAGACTTTATTTCGGCTTAAATGGTTGCGAAGAATTCGCGGACTTAGGTAGGCCCGAGACTATGAAGGGAACTCGCGCGGGATTGAGTTCCTGACGAGATTTTATTTAGTTTTGAGGCTTCGCGGCTTTTGATAGGTTTAATCGAAAGATTTGCTAGAGTTTACCGCTTGTTTTTACTGTTTTATAATAATTTAATTGGTTGACAGTGAAGTTTCATAATAATTTAATTGGTTGACAGTGAAGTTTAATAATAATTTAATTGGTTGACAGTAAAGTTTTATAATAATTTAATTGGTTGACAGTGAATAGTTTAGTTGAACGTATCCACCCCTTAGAGTAGGCCATTAGTTTTAAGTTAATTAGTTTTTTAATTATTTCTCAGTTAACGATATCAGGTTAAACGTTAAGATTGTTTAAAACTCTTTTGAAATAAAGTTATTCTTGTTGCGTTGGTTGCTTTTATTCGTTACTGAAATAAGATTGAAAGGGAAGACATCGAGCCAGGATTCTCTCTGGATCGTCGAGGACCGAGTCAAGTGATAAGGATTTGCTCAGTGTGAATTGCGTGAATTTATGTAATGTTCCAGTTCTAAAATGCCACGTCCTGATCCGCCTGTCAAGCCTGCGTCTTATCACCGTCTATTCCCCCCTTGTCCCTGATAATTTAATATTAAGCCTAAATCCTACACCTACTTTATTTCTAATTGCGTTTTGCCCCTAGAGTTGTCCCCTTTCGACTCCAGTGGAACACGCTGGATTTAAAAAAGTATGTAGACCTCTGGACTAAAGTTCCACTGGTATTTTCTTTATTTATTTCCCCTCCGGCTCGATGAGTTTCCCCGCGGTTAGACCCCCCCTCTGAGAGCCATCCTACTCTTTAGTTGTAAGTGATAAAAATCTCGCCATCTTGTAAATTTACTAAAAAACGTTTTAAATTTTCAGTCTTCAAAGTTTTTTTTAATTTTTGTTTTTTTTCTGTAATTTTTTTCGTATTTAAAAATAAAAAAACCTGACTTTTGGTTTAATGTTATTTGAATTAACCATGTTTTACTTTTCAGAATTTTGGGCGGGAAATTTTAATTTTTACTGTTAAGATTTAACTTAAGTTTAGTGTTAAGATTTGTTTCGATTTGGTTAATTTCTTTGTATCGTTTCAGGTTCGTTATTTTGCGTGCCAAGAAGATTTAAATATTTAAGAATTTTACGATAATCTAACATCTTTTTTCTTTCCAGTGATCGAATAATTTATTCTGATTGATTTTGGACATTTTGTCTTCGTTTCAAGTTTAGTTTTAAGGCTTTTTTCGATCTTTTTAATCTCTTTCTATCGTTTCAGGTTCATTGCGTGCCAAGAAGACGTTTAAACAAATAAAAATTGAATAATATTTGTAATAATTGTTTTCGATTTCTTTTCAGCTAAAATTGCTCGATCTCGTTAATGAAATCTCAGAGTGAAAGAAGTTCCCGAAGCTTTTACGCGTCATTGTGGTTTTACGTTTAATTTAAACGCGATCCCGTAGCGTAATCAAAGAAATCTGTCAACCCAATCGGAAAAAATCAACCAATTTGGTTTAAAAAAATGGTTCAAATTAGGAAATTTCAACAGAATAAGTTGAAATTTTCTAATTTAAATTATTTTTAAACCAAATTATTTGATTTTTCTTGATTGGGAAAGACAATTTCTTCGTTTATTCTGAAAGGGATTGCGTTGAAATGGAAAAGTTGAATGCGACCTAATAAGGAGTGAATTTTTTAATCGATTAAAAAAATGACTCATTATTGGGTTTCATTCTCCCTTTAATTTTAATTAAGTTTTAATTTTACCATTTTTCTTCTTAGTCTCAGCGTCAAATCCGGCAATGCTTCATCTCTTTTCCTTCAGATTGGATGTGAAATGTCTCTTTCAATCCTTAACGCTTCATTACCTGAGATATTTAAGGTTTTCAATTAAAAAATGTAAGTTGAAAAGAATTAAATTTGTTCAGCGGAAATTGATTAAATTTAAATCAATTATTGATTAAATTTAAATCAATTATTGATTAAATTTAAATCAATTATTGATTAAATTTAAATCAATTATTGATTAAATTTAAATCAATTATTGATTAAATTTAAATCAATTATTGATTAAATTTAAATCAATTATTGATTAAATTTAAATCAATTATTGATTAAATTTAAATCAATTATTGATTAAATTTAAATCAATTATTGATTAAATTTAAATCAATTATTGATTAAATTTAAATCAATTATTGATTAAATTTAAATCAATTATTGATTAAATTTAAATCAATTATTGATTAAATTTAAATCAATTATTGATTAAATTTAAATCAATTGATTAAATTTAAATCAATTGATTAAATTTAAATCAATTGATTAAATTTAAATCAATTATTGATTAAATTTAAATCAATTATTGATTAAATTTAAATCAATTATTGATTAAATTTAAATCAATTATTGATTAAATTTAAATCAATTATTGATTAAATTTAAATCAATTATTGATTAAATTTAAATCAATTATTGATTAAATTTAAATCAATTGATTAAATTTAAATCAATTGATTAAATTTAAATCAATTGATTAAATTTAAATCAATTGATTAAATTTAAATCAATTGATTAAATTTAAATCAATTGATTAAATTTAAATCAATTGATTAAATTTAAATCAATTGATTAAATTTAAATCAATTGATTAAATTTAAATCAATTGATTAAATTTAAATCAATTGATTAAATTTAAATCAATTGATTAAATTTAAATCTATTGATTAAATTTAAATCTATTGATTAAATTTAAATCTATTGATTAAATTTAAATCTATTGATTAAATTTAAATCTATTGATTAAATTTAAATCAATTGATTAAATTTAAATCTATTGATTAAATTTAAATCTATTGATTAAATTTAAATCTATTGATTAAATTTAAATCTATTGATTAAATTTAAATCTATTGATTAAATTTAAATCTATTGATTAAATTTAAATCTATTGATTAAATTTAAATCTATTGATTAAATTTAAATCAATTATTGATTAAATTTAAATCAATTATTGATTAAATTTAAATCAATTATTGATTAAATTTAAATCAATTATTGATTAAATTTAAATCAATTATTGATTAAATTTAAATCAATTATTGATTAAATTTAAATCAATTATTGATTAAATTTAAATCAATTATTGATTAAATTTAAATCAATTATTGATTAAATTTAAATCAATTATTGATTAAATTTAAATCAATTATTGATTAAATTTAAATCAATTATTGATTAAATTTATTGATTAAATTTAAATCAATTATTGATTAAATTTATTGATTAAATTTAAATCAATTATTGATTAAATTTATTGATTAAATTTAAATCAATTATTGATTAAATTTATTGATTAAATTTAAATCAATTATTGATTAAATTTATTGATTAAATTTAAATCAATTATTGATTAAATTTATTGATTAAATTTAAATCAATTATTGATTAAATTTATTGATTAAATTTAAATCAATTATTGATTAAATTTATTGATTAAATTTAAATCAATTATTGATTAAATTTATTGATTAAATTTAAATCAATTATTGATTAAATTTATTGATTAAATTTAAATCAATTATTGATTAAATTTATTGATTAAATTTAAATCAATTATTGATTAAATTTATTGATTAAATTTAAATCAATTATTGATTAAATTTATTGATTAAATTTAAATCAATTATTGATTAAATTTATTGATTAAATTTAAATCAATTATTGATTAAATTTATTGATTAAATTTAAATCAATTATTGATTAAATTTATTGATTAAATTTAAATCAATTATTGATTAAATTTATTGATTAAATTTAAATCAATTATTGATTAAATTTATTGATTAAATTTAAATCAATTATTGATTAAATTTATTGATTAAATTTAAATCAATTATTGATTAAATTTATTGATTAAATTTAAATCAATTATTGATTAAATTTATTGATTAAATTTAAATCAATTATTGATTAAATTTATTGATTAAATTTAAATCAATTATTGATTAAATTTATTGATTAAATTTAAATCAATTATTGATTAAATTTATTGATTAAATTTAAATCAATTATTGATTAAATTTATTGATTAAATTTAAATCAATTATTGATTAAATTTATTGATTAAATTTAAATCAATTATTGATTAAATTTATTGATTAAATTTAAATCAATTATTGATTAAATTTATTGATTAAATTTAAATCAATTATTGATTAAATTTATTGATTAAATTTAAATCAATTATTGATTAAATTTATTGATTAAATTTAAATCAATTATTGATTAAATTTATTGATTAAATTTAAATCAATTATTGATTAAATTTATTGATTAAATTTAAATCAATTATTGATTAAATTTATTGATTAAATTTAAATCAATTATTGATTAAATTTATTGATTAAATTTAAATCAATTATTGATTAAATTTATTGATTAAATTTAAATCAATTATTGATTAAATTTAAATCAATTATTGATTAAATTTATTGATTAAATTTAAATCAATTATTGATTAAATTTATTGATTAAATTTAAATCAATTATTGATTAAATTTATTGATTAAATTTAAATCAATTATTGATTAAATTTATTGATTAAATTTAAATCAATTATTGATTAAATTTATTGATTAAATTTAAATCAATTATTGATTAAATTTATTGATTAAATTTAAATCAATTATTGATTAAATTTATTGATTAAATTTAAATCAATTATTGATTAAATTTATTGATTAAATTTAAATCAATTATTGATTAAATTTATTGATTAAATTTAAATCAATTATTGATTAAATTTATTGATTAAATTTAAATCAATTATTGATTAAATTTATTGATTAAATTTAAATCAATTATTGATTAAATTTATTGATTAAATTTAAATCAATTATTGATTAAATTTATTGATTAAATTTAAATCAATTATTGATTAAATTTATTGATTAAATTTAAATCAATTATTGATTAAATTTATTGATTAAATTTAAATCAATTATTGATTAAATTTATTGATTAAATTTAAATCAATTATTGATTAAATTTATTGATTAAATTTAAATCAATTATTGATTAAATTTATTGATTAAATTTAAATCAATTATTGATTAAATTTATTGATTAAATTTAAATCAATTATTGATTAAATTTATTGATTAAATTTAAATCAATTATTGATTAAATTTATTGATTAAATTTAAATCAATTATTGATTAAATTTATTGATTAAATTTAAATCAATTATTGATTAAATTTATTGATTAAATTTAAATCAATTATTGATTAAATTTATTGATTAAATTTAAATCAATTATTGATTAAATTTATTGATTAAATTTAAATCAATTATTGATTAAATTTATTGATTAAATTTAAATCAATTATTGATTAAATTTATTGATTAAATTTAAATCAATTATTGATTAAATTTATTGATTAAATTTAAATCAATTATTGATTAAATTTATTGATTAAATTTAAATCAATTATTGATTAAATTTATTGATTAAATTTAAATCAATTATTGATTAAATTTATTGATTAAATTTAAATCAATTATTGATTAAATTTATTGATTAAATTTAAATCAATTATTGATTAAATTTAAATCAATTATTGATTAAATTTATTGATTAAATTTAAATCAATTATTGATTAAATTTATTGATTAAATTTAAATCAATTATTGATTAAATTTATTGATTAAATTTAAATCAATTATTGATTAAATTTATTGATTAAATTTAAATCAATTATTGATTAAATTTATTGATTAAATTTAAATCAATTATTGATTAAATTTATTGATTAAATTTAAATCAATTATTGATTAAATTTATTGATTAAATTTAAATCAATTATTGATTAAATTTATTGATTAAATTTAAATCAATTATTGATTAAATTTATTGATTAAATTTAAATCAATTATTGATTAAATTTATTGATTAAATTTAAATCAATTATTGATTAAATTTATTGATTAAATTTAAATCAATTATTGATTAAATTTATTGATTAAATTTAAATCAATTATTGATTAAATTTATTGATTAAATTTAAATCAATTATTGATTAAATTTATTGATTAAATTTAAATCAATTATTGATTAAATTTATTGATTAAATTTAAATCAATTATTGATTAAATTTATTGATTAAATTTAAATCAATTATTGATTAAATTTAAATTAAACGGTTTACAAAGTCCATTCACGATTACTTTGAAGAATTACTCGATTTCTAGTAGTTGAGTAAATCGATTAATTTAAAAAATAATCAGCTTGGGAGACTTTCGTCTCTAACTGCGGCATTAAACTCAAAAGTAATTGAGTAATTCATTACTCGGTTATGTAATTGGGTAATCAAAACTCTTGAGAGTAACTTAAAACCTCGTAACAAAATTTTGGGTATCATTCTCGAAGCCAAGGCTTAGCGTCTTGATCGAAATGAAGTATTGTAGTCATTTTTTCCCCCCAAAATTTTGTTACGAGGTTTTTTCCGAATAATTGGATCCGCCTAGTTATAATTAAAATGTTTTAAAAATATTTAGCCATTCTGGTGGAGCTTTGCGAGCGTCAAATTGTTTCCTTTCATCCGATTTGAAGAAAAGCGTGGATTCATCAACCACGATCCGAGATCTCCAAGCAACGTCGTCCTGATGATTGCGAGCCAACATTTTGGGTGAAATTTTGTTACATCTTCCCTTTAAAGATTAAGTTTTTGTTAAAACAAATTCATTTAACGTTAAATTGGCCACTAAAACAAGGATAAATTGGCAAAAATACGTTGGTCTTGGTTTATAACGTAGTTTTGCCACCAAATTCTGTAGTTTTGCCACCAAATTCTTATTCTTTCTCCGCAAAGCCTTAGCAACTTCAATAATGAAATGAGTTTTACTGAAAAAATTGGCAAAAATACGTTGGTTTTGGTTTGTAACGTAGTTTTGCCACCAAATTCCTATGAAAATACAAAATTCAAAGAATCTGGAGATAAATTTCGAGCCAATTTCGTTAGCAAGCAACGATATTTTTGCAAATTCTTTGAAATACTGTTGGTCTAGGGCTAATTTAAATTTTAAAAAGTATTTAGCCATTCCTGGTGGATCTTTCCGAGTGTCAACTTGTTTCCTCTGACTTTGGTTTCCTCGGCAATAATCCGAGAATCGCTGTTCAAAGATTCCCTTCATCATCAAGCAAGATCTCGAAAGACGTCATCTTCAAGATTCAGAGCGAATATTCCCGTGAAATTGTTCAGGGTTGCCACAAGGTCAGGAAATTGCGATCATTATCCGCTGTAAAGATTCTCAGCTGATCCTGTCAGTTGTATAGAGATTAGAACAAAGATACACCCGCAGTTTGGCCAACAATAAAAGCTTAAAGTTGCGGAAAAGGTCAGGGAATCTGAAAAACTGTGGCAGCCCTGTTGTTACGTCTTCCCTTTAAAGAATAAGTTTGGATTTTTGTTAAATTAAATTCATTTAATGTTTTAAATTTTCTTTTCCACCGAAACCTCGATATAATGAAATCCTTTTTAATGAAAAATTGTTCTTGGTTTTTAGCAAAATTTGTTACCAAATTCCGTTGTTTCGCGACAAAATTCCGCTGATCAACAAAAATACAAAGAATCTGGATCAATTTGAAGCAAATTTCTTTACCAACCAACGATTTCTTCCCAAATTCTTTGAAATTTGATCAGAATTTATCCAAATTCTTGTAATATTTTGTTTTAAGCGACCAAATTGTTATTCTTCCCCCGCAAAGGCTTAGCAACTTCAATATAAAAATAGTTCATTATAACGAGATTTCTTTAATTTCAATTTTCTCGGTTTAAATTAATCGAAATTCTAACAAATATTAAATTATCTAAAAAAATTCGAGCAAAGGCTTAGCGATTGCAATAATGTAATGGTTTGTTATAAAGAGGTTTCCGTAATTTCAATTTTCTCAGTTTAAATTAACCAAAATTCTAACAAGTATTGAAACAAAATATTAAATTATCCAAAAAATTCGAGCAAAGGCTTAGCTACTTAAAAAACAAAATGGTTCGTTATAACGAGGTTTCCGTAATTTCAATTAAAACTATTCAAAATTCTAACAAATATTTATGCAAAATATTAAATTATCTAAAAAATTAAAGCAAAGGCTTAGCAACTTCAATAACAAAATGGTTCATTATAACGAGGTTTCCGTAATTTCAATATTCTCAGTTTAAATTAACCAAAATTCTAACAAGTTTTAAATTATCTAAAAAATTCGAGCAAAGGCTTAGCAACTTCAATAACATAATGGTTCGTCATGAGGGTTTCCGTAATTTCAATTAAACTTATTCAAAATTCTAACAAATATTTATACAAAATATTAAATTATCTAAAAAATTGGAACAAATATACAAGTTTTATTTAAATTATTCGTTAAAATTCGAGTTTAGTTGGAGGTTTTAGGCCTAAGGAACTTGGAGAGTCGTTCAAAATTGAGTTAATAGAGTCTTTAAATATAAAATTCTAACAAATTTAGAAAACAGCCAAACAATTTTGAAGTTTATTAATAAAGTAAACGAGAATAACCCTGTTTCTTGATTCGGGCAGCGTTAGTTAAATTGAATCCCTTCTTCAGCCCAAACTTGCCAATTTAATCGCGAAAAATGAATAGAATTTGCGAGATTCTTTCTTACGTAAGCTTGAAATCGTTTTTTTTTTTTTTTTTTTTTTTTTTTTTCATTTCAACCAAATAATAACCAACAAAAGGAGGGAAATTCAAATAATTTGGTAAAATTGGGCCAAATTAGAGAATTTCGACAGAATTTGACCAAAAAATAACGTAATTTTATCAAATTGGGTCGTAATTTTCTAATTTTGAACTTTTTTTGACCAAATTATTGATTTTTCCTTGATTGGAAAGCCAATTTCTTCGGTTTATTCCTTCAAACTCGTTTGAAATGAAAAGTAGAACCAACTTCACAATGTAAAAAAACATCTTCATGGAATTTTATTCAATTTATCGCGATTAAATTGTCGAGTTTCAATCAATTTAACAAACAACCCTAATTCAGTCGGGTTACGCATCTCCTTTATTTTATTAATGCTTGTTTAACAGGATAATGTGAGTTAACGAGCGATTCTTTGATCAATTCCTTACCGTTTAAATTGAAATAATCCACGAATTAAATTTGTTCCCTAAACTTATCGGTGGATTAGTTCTATATAAAAGATAAGGAATCGATAAAAAAATCACTCATGACGTTGTATTCTCTCTTTAAAACATCGTTATTTCATTCTCCCTTTGAAATTTAATTTATTTTAAATAGCCGATAGATCTTAGATGATGACTTTCTCATTCGCAATCAATTGAAAACTTAGTTTTAACCCTGTCTTAGGTTTAAATTTAATGAACTGTTTTAGTTAATTAACTGTTTTAGTTAATTTAGTAACGAGCCGAGTTTTTATTTGCGAATAGCGATTCTCTCTTGGGCCCAAACGCGGCAAGCGCGCTTTTACTAACCGCATACTAATCAGCGATGCATGGCTTTTTACAAACACACACGCAGCGTAGACATATTCCTAACTTACGTCGGAGAAACGCTATTTGCATTTTAAAACTTGGGGTAATTAGTAATTACCAACTTCTCAACTAAGAAATATTTCAAGATTCTTGAGGAAACTTACGAGAATTATTTTTGAAAGTTGTCATCTACGGATTTATTTTGGCTTTCCAATTATTTGAGAAACTAGTTTCGTTACAATTTTAGATTTAAATTCGTCAAAAAAATTTTGGAATTCTTGATTTGTTAGAATTTTATTTAGTAAAGAATACATAGTTTTCAGTAAAGGGGCAAAAGAAAATTCCACCCCTCTTACCCAGCTTTGCTTTCATTCCCAGGTTGCCAGGAGCTTGTGAGTGCAGTTCAGAACAGATCAGTTTCAAAACTGAACTCTAGCCTTTCCCTCTGCACTCACAAGTGGCTGGCAACATGGGGGGAACGGCACTTACCCCCTTTAGTGAAAACTATGTATTAATTTGCTTTAGAAAGTAAATTTGTTAGAATTTATTTAGAACTAATTTACTTTAAAAAGTAGATATGTAAGAATTTTATTTAGAAAAGAATTAATTTATTTAGAAAGTAAATTTGTTAGAATTTATTTAGAAAGTAAATTTGTTAGAATTTATTTAGAAAGTAAATTTGTTAGAATTTTATTTAGAATTTACTTTAAAAAGATTTAGAATTTTTTTTTAAATTGAATAATTTATTATAGAATTTAAAAACGTTAGAATTTTAAAACTTAGATAAGATACGTTAGCATTTTGGTTTGATTTAAATGAATCGGTAAACTTAAACATGTTAGAATTTTATTTTAAAAACGTGTTAGAATTTTAGATTTGTTAGAATTAATTTTTTAGTTCAATTTCAACGTTTGTTTGTTACTTTTATTTATTTTAATTAGCAAAGTTTAATTAATTTAAACTTTTAGGTTTTGTTAGAATTAATTTTTAGTTCAATTTAAACGTTTAGGTTTGTTAGAATTTTAGTTTGATTTAATTTAATTATCAAAATTAAATGAATTTAATCAAAATTTAGATTTGATAGAATTTTGTTTTTAAATAATCTTCTAGATTTAAAATTTCGTTTGAATTAACTTTTAATTAAAATTAACCAATTAAATATTTAGGATTTAAAATCCAATATTTTGGATAATTTATCTCAAAGTACGTTGAATTGTTTTCAATTAATTTCAATTAACCGTAAACTTATTCTCGAATATTTTTGTTCATTTTATCTTCGCTTTAATTCTTACGATTGTAAATTTAAATTTAAATATAATTAGAATGATCTAAATGTTAATTTCTGCAGGACGTGGATGTAAAAACCTTTTGTGAAACGTAAAAATTTAATTATGGAGTCTTTTCTCAGAATTATTTCTCATTTAGGTCTGAAAAAACATTTAAAAAGCTTTATTTAGAAAAAAACTTACCTGTAAAATACGCTTAGGTTTCGTGAAGATTAGCTGAATGAATAGCTTTGTGTTGATGAGTTATCGTCAAATTAGCAGCGAGATCCCGGGAAATCATCGCTGATCCTTCAATTCGAATAAATTCGGATGATCTCCGTAAAGCTAAGTTAAGTTTTACATCAATTTCTAATTTGATATTTTATATATACACAGACACACTAACA
This sequence comes from Odiellus spinosus, assembly GCA_963920705.1. Lineage (NCBI taxonomy): Eukaryota > Metazoa > Arthropoda > Arachnida > Opiliones > Phalangiidae > Odiellus > Odiellus spinosus. The sequence continues at coordinate 8,302,696 of OY987237.1, forward strand.
GAAACGTCCAGTGTAAAACCTCCCCCTAAACTTAATCGGCCAGTAACTTAAAAAAAAATTCGGGGGTTTGCCCCCTTTAATTCCTAATTTCCTATAGGGTTAAACCACGAGGAAATAAGTTATAACCATGTATAACTGAGGCGTAGTAATACACTATGTTATACGCCTTAAGCCTAAAAGTAGTTCCTATTATCTCTTCTTAAAATTTAATTCAGTATCTTTTAGTTTTAATAAAATTACGAATAATTAAACGTTTAAATTCGATGAAAAATATTAAAAATCTAATTATCTAAAATAATACTTCAATTATTATAATTATAATTAACCCATTGCTTTAAAACAATGAAACAAAATTAGTGTCTTAGGTGAATTAAAAATTAGCTAATTAGATTAAAAATTAACGTGAAATCAATAGCGTAATATTATTAATTATTCAATTAAATTCATTCGTTAAAATAAAAGTTTTGACCTACTTTCAAAAAAAATCGCCTCCATTTTCTGTGCCGTCCATCCCAAGACCCAAAAGTGGCCAAAAGCCCAAAAATAGAATGCGTAATATGCGTATGTTATTTTTAGCCCGCTTTGTGTAGGATTCTAGGAATTAGGAAGGGAGGAAAGTTTTTCATATAGGGGGCGAAAGTGTCGCTAAGAATGTTTCGCTTTCTTTGACCCTTCTCCTCCCCGCGTTGACCGAAAGCTATTTATATTTCTGAGAATAAGTATGTGGACGAAAATGAGGGAAATTCACAATTAAAAACAATCCAGGAAGCTCGGAAAGCTTTTAAGGAACGATAATTAGTACAGGATTACTTATTTGTTAGGGAAAACTTCAAAAAAGTTTCTGAAAACCAGGGAAAACTTAGAAAAAGTTATGGAAAACCAGTGAAAAGTTGAAAAACGTTAGTGAAACTTGGTAAAGGTTAGCGGAATCTTAGCTAAAGGCTAGGGAAACTTGGAAAAAGGTTAGGGAAAACCTGAGGTTAGGGAATAATAAGGAAAATGTTTGGAAACACCTAGGAAAACCTGGAAAGAGTTAAAGAACACTTAGGAAAAGGTTTGGGAAAACCTGGAAAGGATAGCGAAAATCTGGAAATAGTTGGGGAACACTTTGGAAAAGGTTTGGGAAAACCTGGAAAGAGTTGCGGAACACTTAGGAAAAGCTAGTAAAAACTGGGAAAGAGTCAGGGAACACTTAGGAAAAAGCTAGTAAAAACTAGGATTAAGGAAAACTCTAGAAATATAGAATTGTGAAAAAGAACCCGTATAATAAATGAGCTATATCAAGAATGTATTTATTTTCCAATCTCATCTGATTAAGAATGAATAGGTTGACCATATTTATTTATTTATTTATTTATTTAGCTTTGAGGGTTTATACAAAAAGCCACCCTGTTGTTTCCATTACCATTACTTGCACGTGTCAATTCCAATAATATAATTATTAACTAAGGATTCATCTAGCAGGGTTGCCACGGGTCAGGGAATTTGAAAATGAACCAAAAAAGTCAGGGAATTATAAGATATTTTAAAAAGTCAGGGAATTTAAAAATCTTTGGAGAAGCCAGGAAATTAGTCATTATCTGCGGAAAAGATTCCCAGCTGACCGCGTCAGTTGTATAGATTATAACAAAAAGTTTGTCGAAAGCAATTATATAAAAAAATTAAAAGCTTAAAATTCGGTAGTATTAGCTGAAACGGTCAGGGAAAAACCTGGAAAAGTCAGGGAATATGGGTAATCTGAAAAACCGTGGCAACCCTGTCTAGGTACGTTGATTTTTATCAAATAAATTAACAATTAAGTGTTAAAAATCATTGTCATTTTGTTAGAAAGGTTTTATTTGCCCAAATTCGGCCATGCTTATTGAGAAAAGTTTGCAAATACATGTTTTTTGAATTAAATCTTAGTTTCTTTCAAAATTCCTTTTGAATTTGCGCGCTTTTAAAAGGGGAACGGTAGCGGCCAATCATCTTCGAGTACCCTCTTACTTTACCCTCGAAATTTCCGGTACGTGGTGGTTCGCGTATTAGTCAGAGTTAAAAATTGTTTAATTACTAAAAGAGATTATTGTAATTCGTAAAAACGTAATCGATTGCGTAATTCTATCTCTTTTTATTCTTAGTGCTTCCTAGCCATATTTTAAATGAATCTGTTGAAGTACCGGAACGCACCCAAAAATAGGTGTTCTTGAAATCCCATGTTATTTTATGCAAATTAGCTCTTTTTAACATGGGATTTTAAGGACGCTTATCTTCAGTGCGTTCCGGAACGTGACCGGGAAAGCGTCTCTACGTCTTCCGGTTCTGATTGTAACCAAGGCCCAGGCTACCAATCGGATTCGGAAGTTCGGAACAGGAAAACAAAGGTGAAAAGGTTAAAAAACTGAAACGCTATCGCCATCTAGCGAAATTTATCTCTGTTTCCAAAAAGCCGTCTGCTTTAAGTTTCTTACGTGTCCGTGGACGTGTTATCATGGAGGCTGGAGGAAAGTTCAGTATGGTCACATTTTAGGAAAGAAAATTACAATTATGAACTTCTAATTATGATTTAAAAGTAATATTTTAGTCTAAATAAGAGTATTATTTACCCAACTTTTGTATTAAAATGTCGGAAAGCCACGAAAGTCATGAAAGTGGTAGTGAAAGCGAAGAACTAATCAGCTCGGACGAATCGGAGCCAAGGCTTATCGAACCTGTCAATGTCAAATTAGAGGTAGGTTTAGATAATGAGGAAGAAATTGAGGAAATCGAGGGCGATGATGGTGTTCAAATTAGGCCAGATATGCTACAAGTTGTTATAAGTGAAGTGAACCCCAATGAACCAGTTGCTCAATCTTCCCAATATGACCCAAACGCGTTTCGCAATTACAACGACTTACCTTGGTACGAAAAGGGTATACTTCAGTATTTCAACTTCCCCATTGAGGAAATGCTTCAAAAGCAACAAGATAGAATGAAAAAAATTGTTGGACAGTGTAAATATTGCGTCGGAGTGAAACAAATATCAGGGTCCTTAAATGTTACGTCAAATTTTATCAAACACGTTAGAGTAAGTATCGAAACAACTTAAATCCACATTTTACATAATTCTTAACTAATTATTAACCTATTAGGCCCTTCACCCTCAAATGTACTCTTTATTCGAAGAAGAACGAGCCACAAGATTTAAAAAACCAGCCAAAAAAAGAAGTTTACCTCAAGCTTCTCACGTTCGTAAACAAGAAAATCCGAGCAGGCTTTTAAACGAAGGTCCTCCACCTCGATTACAATCATTCAATGACTTCCACAGTCCCAGTAAAATAGCGGCATTCGAAGAAGATTATGAAAGTCCCGAAGATTTTAAAGAAGTTACCACTCAAGAACAATACAGCGAACATTTACTCAAATTCATCGTTCACGGACTTCAGCCTATATCATTAGTGGAACATCCTGCTTTTATTAACTTTACTCACGGTTTACGTCCCGATTTAGAAGTGGAAGACCAAGCTAGCCTTAAAAGAAATTTAGTTAAAGCTAAAAAGAACATGTTATCGAGGCTCGTCAGTAAACTGGAAAAAACTCAATACGTTTGCACAACTTTAGATTTATGGAAGGGGCAAGGAAAATCATTTTTAGGTATGACGGCTCATTGGTTGAACGAAGAGACTATGCAAAGGGATCGGGCCTTGTTTTGTTGCGAACGGTGCTCCGGTTCCCATTTGCCCGAACGCGTTGTTGAACTTATAAGAGAAACTCACGCGGTTTATGGTGTCGAAGGCAAAGTTCTTAAGATTTTCACAGATAATTTATCTGATCAGTTTAAAATAAAATCAATTCTTAAGAACGAAGGAGATCAACCGCAAGAAGAAGAGGAAGAAAAACTTATTAATTATCAAAATGGGGAAGATTTACTATCGAGTTGCCAAGATCAGTACATTCTTCCAGAAAATCAAAGAACGCCCGCCCAAATATTGAAACAGATAGCGTGTAAAGACGCGGCCAGTGCGGCTAATTGGAGTCCATCTTACAAATTACTTTACAAGGAATCCATGACCAAATGCAAAGCGATTTGGGATTATGCTCGAACAAACGATAAAGGGGCGGAAACGTTGAAAGGAATTCTTGGTTACAATATTGAAAAAATCAAAAACAACTCTTTTAACTTTGATTTTGAATTTATACGAAGTTTGGTACATCGGGAAGCGCAATTAGGGGCTATTTGTCAAAAATTTGGGATCGCTCCACTTTTGCAACGTCACATTGCCTTCATGAAAGAGTATATATCCGTTTTACATCCGTTGTTTCAAGGAATCGATGTTTTATTCAAAGAAAAGAACGCAACTATGGGTTACTTGTTACCAACATTGGCTGTTATAAATAAGAAAATATCGGCGTTGAAGGTATTATATATTGATCGTCTTGAGTATAGGATTATATTCGTCGTCTTTTGAAAAATCGTGTTTTAAGATTTAATCTAAACACCAAAAACGTGTTCAATAATTGTGAAAAACTTCTAGAATATGTTTTTATCCATGATGTTTCCTAAAATAATCTAAACTTGAGTTTCATTTTTAACTTCTATTTAAATTTATTTTCAAAATTTAACATTTCATTTTAAATTTAAAATTTAATTTAATTTCAAAATTTAATATTTAATTTTAATTTTAATATTTTAAATCAATTAAAACTCAATTTTTCAAAAGACATAAAATATTACGATTTCATAAAATCATATCAAACTTTTCAAATTTGTTTTCAGGTTAAAACTTGTGCCACTTTACAATACACGTTAGTCGAATCGTTAAACAAAAATTTTGCCGAATATTTTGAATCAAAAGAATGTTTGTTAGCGTCCATAACTACTCCAAAATTTAAAGTTTGGTGGAATGATATTGGTTTGCAACAAGAGGATATGATTGAATTATTAAGAAACTCGGTTGCTGAGAATTTAGACAATGTTACCATCAATTCGGACGAAGACGACGATTTCTTTCACAATAAATCGCATTGGGGTGGAAATCTTGATCCGTGTTTTTCGTATCTTAATGATCAAAGAACTAATTTGGAAATGTTAAACGATTATCCGCAAATCAAAGCTTTGTATTTGCATTACAATTGTGCCCTATCCACGTGTGTTCCCGTTACTCGTATCTTCACAAACTCTATCTTGGAGCAAATGGTTCGAAGCGAATATTTGTCCGATGACCTCTTTGAAACCCTCCTATTGCTTAAACTCAACAAATAGAGTTTTGACTTGACTTAACAAAATTTCTTGATTTATTTACACCTGATTGGCCTTTTCTTTCGATCTCGCGTTATTGGTTTTGATTCATCAGTTTGGTCATATTGTTTAATATATCAGTATCGGTTAAACCATGATCTTGATATCAGTTAAATTACAATGTCAGTTTACACAAAATTTTTGCCTCAAAAGGTTATGGAAATTTCAAAAGTGAAAAGTTAAGGTAAGATTAAAACTACAAGAACAGTTCAAATAATTATTATTTGATCCAAAATTATATTGTTTTGCTTTATTCTTCACTTTTAAAGTTTAAAATATTATTTACAAGTTAATTGAATAATTAATGTAATTATATGCCGGTAATTAAAGGGAGATTAAAATCAGACAAAAGTTTTTAAAGTTTCTTTATCGTTATAATATGGTTCATTCATAGTTAAAAGTTGAAAACTATGCCTAGTATCATAAGTAACATGTCTATTATGTTACTTATGCTAGTATTAAATTTTATATCAGTTTTAAACTTGAAAGATAAAGTAGGCTTAACTCAGTTCCACTGGGAAATTAAAATCCAGGACAAATCAGGAAATTCATCTTGAGATTTATTCAATTTTTTTTACTGAAGAATTGGCATATTTTTTCAAAAAGAACATTAAAAGCATTTTTTGTCAGACTTTATTCTCCCTTTAATGTAAAATCAATATGTTTAAGATACAAAATTTTACAACAGGAATTTTCGCAGTAACGAAAAGTTGGTGAAACTTTAAAAAATGTCTAAAATATAGTTTATTTTATTTTATTTTTTCTGGACAATTTCAATTTACTCGGTTTAAACATGGATTAATAAATAGTGCCTATTAATTAATCCAAGGAACTAGCCTTTATAGTCATGTCATGTAAGCAGACGACTGTTATTAACACACCTTCGTGACCCGTCGTGACCTTCCACTACCAGGGGGGGGGGCGGTAGCATATACATCGAAAAGGCTTATTGCCCTAGACTGTGTAAGCCCTGTAATCTTGCTTTTCTTAATCTTAAATCAATTTTTGCCACTTTGCCCGCTTGGTCTAAAAATATCAGATGTACCAGTTCAGTTCCCAACCTATAGAGTCCCTTTTGATTCCGGGAGTCCACGAGTCACTTCCGGTTACGCAAAGGGCCATTTTAACGGCCTAAACCTGCCATCTAGCGGTCACCTACGAAAACAATAATTGAAATTAGGTCAAATATAAGTAAGGTTGAAACGCGCGGGAATCATAGACGGCTCGGTAACGGTTTGCTGGCATTTAAACAGATAAACATTTAAAGTTTAAGTATTTCAAGTTAAATTTAAACGTTTTGAGCTTTAATTTAACGTATAAATTTCTCGTAATACATTTTTTTTAACTCGAAACGAGAGAATTAACCGTAAGCGCGTTGGTTCGGTTTTCGTGGCGACTTTAATATTGAAGTCCATTCTATTTTAAATAACTGTTTCTATTTGAACTGGCCCCGAAGTGTTTTCAATTTGTGTTTAAATCTTTTCGTGGTTGGATATAATCTTGCTAAAAGAGTAATTTCGTCAAGAAAAAGATTGAAATTGCACCAAATTACGAACGATGATCAAGTACTATTACATATAAGGTAAGTTAACCATTTCAAAATGTTCAAATTATCAATGAAGTCATAAATTCTCCGTCAAAACAGGGTTAAGATTTATTTAAGCGATTTTAGTCTGATTTTTGTAATTCAAATGAAAGAAATTAGGATTAAGCACGGTATTATTATTATTACGAATTAAGCTATGATAATCCTCCTAATATAGCATATACTATACTTGCTAAAATAAGTTTATTTATTTATTAAACTACTTTGAAATCGTTTTCTTCATTTAAACTCTCCATATGACTACGTAAAATATGTTCCCTCTTAAAATATAATTTATTATTTAGTTAATTTCCACTTCTAGAAACGTTGAAAATTAGAATATCGGAAAAATACCATATCATATATTTCCAAATAATTTAATATTATTTTTTTTTAATAATTTTTGAAATTACAACTTTTAATTTATTAATATTTTAAATTATCCATCCAAGTATTTTATATAAGATACTTTGACGACGAGTTTCACGTCAAACTCGTCGTATGTGTGACGTTAATTACAATGACACGTAATTTTTCACAAAATGTAGGGGATTAACAGTTCCTTTAAAACCTCACCTTCCACGAAATATACGAAAAAAAAAGCAAAATTTTTCTAGTTTCATAGCTGCAAGAGGCCCAGTAATTCCTTTATAATCCTATCTTTTTGAAGGTGTCCTATATAATCCTATAATTTCACAAAAGGTCCTATAAAATCCTATAATTGTTGCAGAGGAATTCTATTTTTCCTATTAAAGTTTTCTATTATCGGCTTGAGGCCCTGTAGTTTATATTATTTATTCTTAATGACTGGCTCTAGGGTACAACTAAAGTTTTATAATTGAACAATATTATATTTTACGGGTGTTTAATTTTAATTATACCCCATCCCTATAGCTATGTGAATGACATTTTCTATAACTAGATTTTTGCTATCATAATTTTCTCAAAATTACTTTTACTCGGTTCATAAACCTTAGACCAATCATAAACCTACCAATTAAAATTTTTATTAATCGGAATATGCTTAATCTAAAGCTATTTTGGCTACACATTTTTTCCCGCTACAATAGCACCTTAGCCCCCCATCGGTGAGTGTAATGTCACCACCTGGTTGTTAACTTAAACGGACTATGTGCGATTTTAAAATCCCCTTAAAAGTCACTTTCTTTTCTAGCTTAGCAGACGACGTTGACAATATCAAATTGTACAGTCAAAGCTAGGTTGTGTGCGTAAGGGAAGGGTATTTTAAGGGGCCAATTTCAGAGCAGATAGGACCTTAAATGGGGCTTTGCCCAAAATCTCTTAATTCTCATTGAAATCCCAAAATGTCTTCCGAAAAACAAATAATTTTGAAATCCCGTTTAATTAGAAACTTGATTTAGTTCTCTTAACCGCACTCCCACCGAAACGTATTAAATGGTGAAGAATAAAACACGTACCCTGAGACGAAAATACGACATTAGTCTTCATGGTGGGTTAACCAACTGAGCTACTAAGGCCAACCAGAAGCGTTAATCTAGTCCAAGAACAAGAAGGTAAGAGCAGACCTATGGTTCCTTCGATAAGCTCGCGAGGTTATCGTATAGGATCCATCGGTCTGGTCTTACATTGTTGTTGTTGAACTAAACTAGGTTTAATAGTAGACTTCGGTAGCTCAGTTTTTAGAGCTTCGGACGGTTATCTAGAAGTTTGGTGGTTCAGTCCCACCACTGCCCAAAGTTCTGATATTATATTTTCATCTCATGGTCACAGTTCGTTGTCTTAGTTTTAGTTTACTGAATTAACTGTACTTAACAAGCTATCCATCCCTTCCCTCCTATAAAAAGATGTTTATCATAAATTCTTAAAGCTGGAAATTTCCATTTTTCCGTTCCTTTATAAACCATGCTTTAGACAGGAAACTTAGTCAGGAAACGCTTTTTCTTATTAATCCAATTATCAGTTTTGAGAATTAAAAATGATACCACTAATACCCATGCATTAGCCCGTCCCCTGGCTCCCTTACTTTGGTTACCGCGAAAAGACGCGGTAGTCATTTTTATCTAATGTTATTTTTTACACTGTTAAAGGGAGGTTGAAGATAATTTTATATCAAGTGATTTTAAGATTTGTTTCCGGGAAATGTCTCTGAATTGTGAGGAAAAAAATTGGAAAAGATTCGAATTTTGATATTCAATTTAAGGCCTTATCTGCTCTGAAATTTGCCCCTTTAAAATGCTATTCCCTTATGCACACAACCTACCTTTGACTGTGCAATTTCTTATGGTCATCGCCGTCTGCTAAGCTAGTAAGGAAGGTGATTTAAAAACGCAGATAGTCCTTTTAAATAATGAACCTTCGACTAATAAAAAAAAAAAAAAAAAGAATTAGGTCGTAATTAGGCTTATTGTCGTCATCTCGTGTGTGTTTATTCCCTGTCTTTCGCTTTCAAAATTGAATTGAAAATATTTTTAAGAGAGGAGTTTCAACGCCATCTAGTATTTTTCACTAAACACAAAAATCTTTACTCTAAACTTGGATTAATTAATAGTGCTCTATGGAAGCTGTTTATTAATCCATGCTTTAGAAGAAGAAATAGGATTAAAGATAGAATGTGCATGCTGAGAAATCATGAAAGAGATATTTTCCCTTTTGGTTTTACGAGAAGACAGGAGATCGTTATGTAACGTTGCCCAAGGGGTGTGGGACGAACCTGACAAATTATTCAACCAAAGGCTGCTGAAAGCTATACTTGCATTCGAGAGACGTTCTCATATTGGGAAAATACTGAGGCGGATTGATACTCAATATTATACCCCATAGGAAAAAAATTATCGTTCTAAACTAATCTTGAATACATAATTTCCAATATTATGAAAAAACTTAAAAAGATCTAACGTTGTCGACGCTCTGTTTTAACAGCTTATCTCGGAATCAACGACCATCGCATTTTTATAAACACAAATCTAGATAGATGATATTCCTGTTATCAAAAATAGAACCGGTTAAAGCTTTTATAGGAACGCTTGTCAGTTATATCTTGTTTCGAAAACAATTCAATGCCATTTTTTGAGAGAACCATTGTTTGATTTCAAGCATGCACCTTTCATCGAATAATTCAATATGTTTCGGACAAATCTCCCACGATTTCCACCATCCCAATTATCATCTCACATCATAAAGTATACTAGACGTTTTAGACTATTTTTTTATTGCTCGATTGGGTGTATATGAGCAATAAGGTCCTTTTTTTTTATAAAAATAAAAAGAAAACGCTCGAGCTGATTAAAGGTACTATCTGCTCTGAAACTTGCCCCTTTAAAATGCTCTTCCCTTACGCACGCAGCCTAGCTTTGACTGTACAATTTGTTTTGTACAACGTCGTCTGCTAAGCTAGAAAAGAAGGCGACTTTAAAGGGGATTTGAAAATCGCAGATAGTCCCTTTAAGGAGCGTATTAAAACTCAAGCCCAATACTCCTGGTTCGATTACCATCGCTTAAATTGTGACGCGATGATGAATTTAACAAGTTTTTAAAAGATGAAATACTATTAGAACTTTGAGGTTTGGTTAAAGTTAGGCCTATCGCTTTGACTGTTGTTTATTTCAACATTTGTAACCAAATATTTCGTGGGAAATGGGGAATACTCAAGACTATATACGCCCTTTGAGGGAAGATGGGGGTTGTGTAAAAGACATCCTCGTTAGTAAACCATTGAAGCATCGCAAATCGCTCTGGAAAATAGTAGGCTTGCTTCTTCGGAAAAGGGGGATTTTCTCTTTGACAGCTCGAAAGTTTCTGGTTTTGAGAAGAAAAATTGAATGTCAGAAGCGGGTGGGCCCGAACCAAGTTCAACTTGAGCGAAAGTAGCGAGTTGCGCAGCCCAGAGGGAGGTCAAAATATCATTCTTCTTCCCCAGAGAAAATTCTCTAGTTTTTTTCACGCTTTCGAGAAAATTCCTCCGTGGTTTTGTCATAGTTTTGTACCTCGTGAAAAATGTGTAACAATATAATCGTTAGGTTTAAAATAGACTTCTGGATGTTTATAGGCTTAGTACTTGTGGTTATAATGATAGTCAGTTATCCTATCAGTTGCAGACTTTACCGTGTGTCAGCTACTCTAACGATCTCTCGAAAAGTAGAAAAACAAGATTTTGTATCGTATTTTTCTTCAAATTTAATGAATCTCTGAGGTTGAATATTCAACCGATTATGTCGGAACGAAAAACCGCATTCTATTCGAGGAATCGAATTTGCAATTACTTAGTGTAGAGTTAAGGAAATATTTTTAATCAGTCAAATTAGTCATATTAAAGCGTTGTTAATGAAGGAAATGAACTGCTCCTAACTTTTATGTTTCAATATCAAGATATTGAAAATAATCTTAAGACTTTTACGTTCATATTATACTTTTAAATGAAATATTAGACTTGGCGAAGGAGTGGTATGTTTAGTTTTTTTAAGGGAAGAATAAAAATAAATAAGGCGATTTTTTAATTAATTTCTTAACTATTAAAGGCTATTACTAAATTATTTACTTGTATTAAAGGGTGGTCCTTTTATCTATTGATAGATGGCGATAGTGCATCGTAAAATTTCATTTTTCCAGGATGTTTTTTGTCAAAAATCTAAGTTCTGCAATGGTTCGAACTCAAGGCCATATCTGCTCTAAAATAAGCCCCTTTAATATCACATTCCATTATGCATACAGCCTAGTTTTGACTGTACAATTTGTTATGACGAACGTCGTCTGCTAAACTAGAAAAGGTGACTTTAAAGGGGATTTAAAAACGCAGATAGTCCCTTTAAAGGGGTATGTCATTCGTATAGTAGAGAATATTTTTAATCATAATAAATAATATTATATTATTTCAAATGATTAAAAAAACTCTTAAGTTTATAAAAATAAATTTCATTTTGCGTCACGCAACGTTTCAAACAAGCTAATGAGGTTCATCGTCAAGATATCTTAAACACGCATGATTATAATTAAAACAATCATTCATCGACAGTCTTCTATCATAGACTAAGAAAGGGTTTTACCCTGGACACGTGACGTCTGCCTTTGCCAGATTTTTTAAATAGTTAGGGATCTTGGTCAGCAGTTCGCTGGCGCCTCTAGCGGTCATCAAGACAATTATCTTAGCTGCACAGGCGCGTTAGCGGTAGAGATGGTGGGAAAAGCGCACCACTGAAACCTACTAGTACCGCCTCTATCGGCAATAACAGTTACTAATGACGTAGGAAGCACGTCGCTTGTCCAGGGTGAAACCCTATAGTCGATGCTTTTGTCCATCAAAGCATTTCACCCTTTCTTAGTCTATGATCAAAGGCCCGGAGCCTAGTAAATGTACTTTTCCTTATCACCCTCTCTTTGGGATAAACTTTGGGAAAAAAATATCCTTTGATAATACCCCTTATATTTGATTCCCCTTTTATGTTATGGGATTTATAGTTGGCTTCTCTACCCTATTGGTCGGACCATTAGCGTGAATATCGCTGCCCCCATTATTGTAGGTATAAAAATCCCTTCTTATATCGTCATCATAATCCCTATACAAATTCTTTCCCATTAACAGAGGGACTATAGTCTTCAGTCTTTAAGAAAACTTTCTCTCATTGCCATTCTCTATAGGGTGCTTGGAGGGGCGTTGAATATTTCCTTTGACATAACACCGCGCTCTTATGTCGGCGCATGTCGTGAGGACCGAGCATTTTATCCCCCATGGCCTTTTTCGATCAAATATCACTCGATATTAAAGCCAAAGACTACAAGGAGGCTTAAATTTCATACAGTCCTATGTCAAGTTATGCTTGGATAGAAATATGGTCATCTTACTGGGAAAATATCATAACTTGAATCTTGTAGTCATTTCAGAAGGAGATTACAGCTTGAAAGAAAACTGGCTCATTTCGGGCCTCGTCAAAATTAACTCTAGCCAAACACGTGAATTTCCTTTTCAAGAATTGAAAAATGAAAAAGGAAAAAAAAATACATGAAGGATTTGTGACGTTGGTTTTACTTTTCATTTTAGTTTCGCCATAGAAAACAATGCTAAAATGGCAAGCTACTAAATTGAAATACTTCAGGGTTTTTTTTTCAATTCTTGGAAAGGAAATTCACGTGTTTGGCGCTAGTTCAATTTGACTAGGCCCGAAATGAGTACGTTAAAAAACTAGTTGAGTAAAATAGTTGATTCAACAAGTTTTTTCATAAAGTTGGATCGTTTGAAAGCTCCCTAAACTATCTCTCTTCTTGGCGTCTGTATATGTTATCTTGCACGAGGGGCAGACACTTTTAAATTCGCTGTACACTCGAGTTCAAGTGAGTTCAGCTCTTATAGTGCATTGAATTCGAACTCTCATGAACTCTGAGTTGCTCAGCTTTGAGTTCAAAAGTGTCTGCCCCCTCGATCTTGAATCCACTCATGCGCAGATGGAGTCTTATATCACCCCCTTAGAGCAGAAAAATCAAATATACGCCTATCTCTTGAATTAAAAATCAAAGTTTTTCTGGATTTTAAACCTTTAAAGTCTCGTTTGATTCTTGCTTTGATAAAACTTGGTTTTCCAAGTTACGATATTTTATCCCAAAACTTGTATACCGACTGATATTATATCTTTGCCGTGGGCTCAGCTCACGTTCACCAATGTAGAAAAAAACCGGAGAAAATGGGGTTGGAATAAAAAAAGGGTCTAAATTAGCTCTCACTCGCGTATGAAAATCGTGATTCCTCGTAGACGATATAATACACTTATCAAAACAGTACATTAGCTCGTTATATTTTACTATAGGCGACAAAAAGAACTACAGATGAGTTTTCAACACGTACAAAGATGTGATCTGCTCTTTATCTTGTACGATTTCTTTTCTATATTTCTCGGAATCGGATATTCCATTATCTTCTGTTCATATTTTTTCAGATATTTTATTTCGGATTGTGAATAAACAAATGCAATTCGTAAATTCTGATAAAAGTTAAAATGGGTAGAGTTTAACCGAAGATAAACGTTTGTAGCTTTATCTATTAACAAGTTACTCGAATTAAAACGTATACATTGAATAAGAAATTCAAATTAACTTACATTTCGAAGAAAATAAATGCAGGCTTTTAGGTTTAAACTTTCTTATTCGAACGTATAACTCGGTTAATAGTCTAGATTAAGTTGCCATTTTCGTATAAAAACAGTGTATTTTTAAAAAAGCAAACGGATAATATCTGAATTTAATACAGTAGATCTATCAAATTAATTAAAATTGTACAAATTCCGAGTTTTCGTGGAGATAATGGGGTTTTTCCCTTGTGCCTTGTTCATATCCATACGAGAGGGAATCTTTAGGAGACCATAAAAATTCAAGTAATCCAATGAGCGTAGTTTTGTAGTAATAATACTCTTAAAAAAATATAGATTGTAAATACAATACGTGTATTAATGATTATCTTGAATAGTCGATTTGATTATAGTTTTCCTTGAACTTAATTGTCTTCAAATTCAACCTAACTTATTTAACTTAATTGTTTTTCCCTTTAATTGTCTTTTATTTAATAATTTATTTCTGATTTTGTCCCAAAATCGTGCACTCGCTCGTCGATAACCTTCATCAACAGAAAAAAAAAAAAAAAAAAAAAAAATTGCCCTTTAAATGGTCACCCCGTTTTCTTCTGGTGCATGGTCTCTTTGCCTGGTTTCCTGGTGTTATTGGCGCTCGTTAAGATCGTACCTAAGTTACTCAGGCGTGAAGTTCACGGATATTCTTTAAAATAAATTAGAATCTTCGCTTTAATTTGCCTTCTGTCTTTTTTACCTCCCCGACTGAACTTTAGTTCAGGGGGAGGTTTTACACTGGTCGTATCTGTGTGTCTGTCACTTCCTGTGTAAGCGGATATCCTGTGTAACCGGAAGTCACGTGACCTAGCTCGAGGAGCAAAAAGTCTAGAGACTTAATCATGCCCGCTTATCGTTCAATTCCGTTTAACGGGAATTACCTCCTTTAAGCGTGGCTGCCACATTGAGTTTCAGGTGTCGTGCAATTATATGCAACAGGACGTCTCCAATTGCATATTATCGCCTTTCACCATCCACTTTACGGTCAAACCTCGATGCTGGACAGTAGAAGGCGATTGTACGCAATGGGACGTCTCCCATCGTTACAATCACCTCCGACCATCCCTACACCAGATTGCCCTGTTGTGTGTGGTTAACACTTCAAAAAAACTAAATACAGCCTTGTTGAGTGAGCTATATCACGCTTCAGAAATGATACCAAACCAGCCTTGTCGGACCTCACGTGTCCGATCTCAGCGGGCCATATTAGCGAGGCGTCCCTCACTAATATAGTCCACATCAACCTTCCACTCCACTCATCTCCTCCCTCCACGGGTCTTTGTGGTGCAGTTACCGAATGCCTAGGGTTACGATAAACGTCTAGACGTTGAGAAGGGGGGGTTTTCCCCAACTCTTCTCGGTTACTCGCTCGATGAATAAAGGTTAGCGAAAGCTATATATACCCCTTTTCCATGCCCAAACTATTTTGGCCTTATGTCGCGATATCTTTTAGTGAATTGAAGCGTATAATGCATTTAAATTTTAATTTAATATCATAATATTGTTAAACTGAATCTAATTAATAATGAAGCTGAAAAATCAAATAAAAATTCGAGATAGTTTAGAAGATATTTAAGAAATTGTCCAAAAATTTAGTGAAATTTGACCGTTTAAAACCAGCTTGAGTTGGCAACACGCGTTAAGCTGTTTTTCATATATCATTTAGTCCAAAAAGCAAAGGTATAACGGGCAGTATAGTCTAAGGCTTGCTGCAAACTTGGGGTGGATTGAAGAATCTAAATAAAGGTACGTTTACACGGCCATCAGAGATAGAAATGATATAAGATTGAAAGCTGAGGCGGATTGATACAAAATGTTAAACCTCTTAAGAAAAATGATAGTGGTGAAAACTCTCCTTGAACAAAAGTACAGTAGGTTTCCCGTGTTTAAAAAACAACAATTTTGAAGAAAAAATTACATCTGATGTTGGAAAAAAAATAGACTTCAGTTTTCTCCACTATAAAACCAAGAAACATTTCCGATTATTTTCATAATCGAAATAAGCCGTGCGCTGTGAACTTCGAGACCAGTAGACCAGACCAAACAAGAGGAGAAGAGGCCAGACCAGACGAAAGAGAGCTATAATGACTTAAGGGAGATAATCAACCAGCGCAGAATGTTATCACCATTTGAAGTCAACAGAGCAGCGACACGGCTTTCATTTATCACCAGAAATAGACGGCCCGGCTACGAAGAATTGAAACGTGCAAGCAGTTAGTGTTTTCGAATTAGACATGTGAGATACCTACAGTCAGTAAAAGCTCGGCAGTTCTTCATACGGTCTCGTAATTGTAATCATAAAAGCAGCTATCAAATATAAGTACTAACGGTATGGAAATTTGTCTACTTTCAGTCTTTTAAGATATTTTTTTATAATAGGTGTGGAAGCTACCGTCTTGTCAGCCGGTTTGGAAAATAACCTCTAGACCATCTCCATCCTTGGATTCTTCCAATGACTGGGATCACTTGTATGATGAAAATATCAGTAATGGTCCTCTATTAGCACATCAAAACAAGAATTTCAGACGAAAATTGTACCGGAAGTAATTACCAATCATCTACCGACAATGGGTTGTAAATGGAACATTCAGTCTACAATATTTCTTGGTTTGTCCAAGAGGAACTTGCTACTACATCTTCGTTGTGTTCATTCCTTGTCTTTCTTGCCATCCCAGACTAAATTATTTGTCTTTATCAAATCAGTGGATTAGCAAAGATAATCACACAGTACGGTATGGGAATGAGTCTACTTTCAGTCTTTAAGATTTATTTTTTTTTATCATAGGAGTGTAAACTAACGTCTTGTCAGCCGGTTTGGAAAATAACCTCTCGACCAACTCCATCCTTGAATTCTTCCAATGACTGGGATCTCTCGTATGATGAAAATATCAGTAATGGTCCTCTATTAGCACGTCAAAACCAGAATTTCAGACGAAAACTGTGCCGGAAGTAATTGCCAATCATCTACCGATAATGGGTTGTAAATGGAACATTCATTCTAGAATATTTCTTGGTTTGTCCAAGAGGAACTTGCTACCATATCTTCGTCGTTTTAATTCCTTGTATTCCTTACCATCCCAGACTAAATCCTTCGTCTTTATCAACTCAGTGGATTATGGAAGAAAATCACGCAGTATAGCCTATGCTCAAGTGTTAATTTATATTAAAAAGCACTTGTATTTTACATATTTACTTTGAAAATAAACATTTCATTTGGTGCGTCTATTATGAAATCTACGCCCTGCCGCGTATAATTATGGGTAACGCGGGACATTTCATTTGGTGTGTATATTAAGAAATCTACGCCCTGCCGCATATAATTATGGGTAACGCAGGACACTCTTTTGCATTCTCTGAATCCTTGAGGTTAAGGTAAAATACTTATACTCCGTAACCTAGATGGGAAATAAAGTGTGATTGCAATGCACGCTGTTTCTTCTACTCTTCCAATACTCTACACTTCTTTTCAACTTTTATTTTAGGTAAGGTTAGGTTAGGTTAGCTTACCCTAACGTCGGGGTCGGGGAGGTTATATTTTGGTTTCCCAACTTGTTTTTTTTTTTTTTTTTTCACGTATCGTTTCTGTTCACCGTAATCAATTATTTAGTTCCGCTAGGTTAAAATCGTTCTATTTTTACGCTGGATTTAAACTTATTTTCATTTTGTTGAAAAATATATTCTCTGAGCTCTCGAAATTATTTTAAATAATAACCAAGGTTTAACTATAGAAAATGAAGTAAAAGAAAAAAGAAAAAAACTTCCCAATCCAAACTGGGTCTATTCAACTTCCGGAAATCAGTGTCACTCGATAAGGCGTGTCATATTTTACGTCCAGCAAAGACTATAAATTAATAAAGTCTATTATTAAGTCTTTACTTTTTTTATCGACTATTCTATGTCTTCTCGGTCACTCGGTGCCGACAGGAGAGCTACCGGAAGTGAAGATACCCCTGTTTGAACTCAACGAAACACTTCCCTTAAAATTGTACAGGCAAAACTAAAGCTTCTATTTCTTTTACTATATTTTCTATGGTTTAACCATATTCGTTAATTAGTAGCAAAGCTTTTTATCAAAAATTAAAATACTGTATAAGACATTACTTAACTAGACCCTATCCCAAGAAGGCAGACACTTGTGAACTGAGGTAAAGAACTTTTTTGACACCAAAAAGCATCTTAAATAATTTCTGTAAAATGAAAACCTCAACGGTATTTTACGTTTATAAATATATTTTGTCCGCAATTTTAATCTAAAATTAGTTAACGGTTCATTTGTTCCATTTAATTGATTTTGTTTCGCGTTTCATTCTCACTTTAAAATATTTATTTCAATCTCTAATTCTAACCAAATGGTCGATTTTTATCTGTCATTTTGTTCATAAACCCCTTTTTTATGTCCGGACAAATCTCAGTGAAGCGTTAAGCATCGAATACCGATTTATATAGCTGGCAAACCCATGTTATATACAAAACTATAAATTTCCCAAAGGATATTTACCTCGTAAATTGGCCCAGCCTTTCGATTCTGTCAGCGTCCACGCACGATGTACCATAAATACTAAAAATACCAGAACATTCCTATTTATAAATTGGCCAACTGGCATCCCATCTTAATTCCAATACCGCCAAAAGCGGATAACTGCCATGTCTCGTTTCCTAAGCCTCCCTTTAACGTGATAAAGTATTAAATCTAGATTAAGATTGAAAATACAGGATTACGTTCACCCTAAGGAGAGTTGGTGAACTATTTTTTAAATCTATGTAGTTTAACATTGTGTATTAATCCGCCCAGTTATTTTCCATTATACAAACTTTGTTTGAAGTGAAGCATATAGAACGAAAAGTAACTAAAAAGTGAGTCCATAAGTATATATGTTATAGCAAACGTTTAGGATATAGGACCAAGCAAAGTTGAATTAGGGCTAGGTCTACCTGGCCCCTCCACTGATGGAGGGTCAAGTCAATTTTAGGCTACAATATAAGGAACTACTTTTTAAACTTTTCTTCGGGCTTACCTGGAAGCAGACACGCTAAGGAATGCAAAAATAAATTTTAGACGGAGTTTGTAATGAAGTTTATAACAGTTTATGTAACATTTTAGCGTTACACACCGACAGACAGAGAGGCAAACGTACTATGTATATTAATTAAATTGGGTAGGCTAGGCATATTGGAGCCAACGAACTACCGAATCAACTTATTTTATTATTAGTAATTAAGTCAATTTGAATTTTAGTTTCATTTATTAGGATTAAGTTTTTTTAGGTCAAATAGATTATTGTCCAATATAATTATTTCTATAGAATTGTACGCAAGTTATTTTTAAAGAGTTTGCTACTTATGTTTTTGTTGGGATTATATATATTATCCACTTCTGGCATTAATGTAGCTTTGTTTCCACAACCCTGGGTTTTCTATTCCTGGGAGGTCCAACGTTCCTCGGAAACAGCGTGGGCCCCGAGAAATAAAGGGGACCAGTAGATTAATCTAAGGCATCAAACAACCTCGCGAGTCATCGTTGTCCGATACTGATGATGATTTCCTACGAGGGTTATAGTTTCTATTTCAGTACCCGGTTAGATTGATAATGGTAAGATAAAATAATGCGGACGACTTAGTATTTTAATCCAGGCCAAGTCAGAGTTAGTTTATGATGATTCCGAGCCGCGGAAGATGCTGCGTGGGAATTAACGATGGGGATGAGGTCATCCCTCCCCAGCATCCTTGGAAACTCCCGGAAGAAGTCGATGGCGTCATAGGTTGTATGTTAAAAGCAATCCCCTCATGGTTTAACTTATCGATTAATCGAGTAATCGCCCGTTTTAATTATATAAGGTACAGAAGATTCCCCCTTTCTCCTTCTGTTAGCGATAATATAAACCATCTACTTAGTTGATGAGGTCTTTTAAGGGTTTAATTTTACGATAAAGCTCTCTGTATTTAATGATAGATACCTGGATCGTCAATTTTTTTCAAAATAAGTTTAATTTAGGAAACTCGCGAGGAGTCCAATGTTTCGTTGACAAATACTCACCAGAATTTACTGATTCAAAATGAAAATCAGTTATGCTCTTAACTTTACCTACTAATAGGAAAATGACTCAATATTCTGGCTATTTCCGGGAGTTCACCGAAATCCCGCTAAGGGCGTTATCAACGAATCTTTTTCAGATATTTTTGGTTTTGCAAAACCGACCCTAAATTAATTAGTTCCATGCTATAAGACATCACGATCGATTTTGACAAGAAACTAGTTGGCTGGCGTATATACCATAACTGTAAATGTCATATATGGCTTATTCTGCTTTGTTATCAGATGCCATTGGCCCTTTAATTTTATACTCGATCGATCAGATTGAAATATTGCTGAGTTACGAGAACAATACAACTTTTATAATAACCCTTAGTGAACTCTCGATAAAATACATGTACATTTAAAATATTGTCAATGTTACTGACTTTTAAAGTAGATGTAGAATTCACCTGGTGTGCTTTTGAGAATTAATGATATATGCTATTATTTTTACAATTTTTTTGTTATATTTATTTCTTTTTTTTTTAATTTGTTACATAGATATTTTGCTAGTTTCCCCCGCAAACCACGTCACCCATAAATACCCGAAGTATAATAAAACATTTAATGGTCTTGGCACACGTCCTACTGGTTTCCAGCAGCGTGGGGCGCAAAAATAGAAAGAACTTTAGGAATTGTCTCGGATACGCGGCTGGATATACGCATTTTCATTTACAATAATTTCATTATAAATCCAGACAACTGACAAATATTTGTCTTTTTAATTAAATTCGCGATAAAATCCGCAAAAACGGCTTTCTATAGCTCTATTGATATGAAAACTTTCGTATAACACCGCCCCTAGTGGTGAACAAACTGCTACTCACTACTCCAGTATAGTTCCACGTAGGTTCTGTATTATCGAGACGTCATCATGGTCTTTAAATGAGGCGATTATCGTGTCATTATTTAAAATATTAGCAAGAACCTTGAGAGATATCTTTAGCCTCTGGTATCTACCTCGCGCACATTACATATGAAACTTCGTTTTGCCACAATTTGACTTGAAGGAGGTATTTAGGCCACCGTAGAAAACTGGGAAGGTTCCGGTTCCATCGCACGCTGAATGTGTAACCACTTTGACGTCGTATATGAAACTCATTGTGACCTTTTAGAAACACAAGAAACTTTCTTCTGAAATAAGATCAGTTAGATCACCCACGAAACTAGAAGGCACCAAATTTAAGCCGAGACGTTGATAAATGCACCGTCAAAAATATTGTATATTTATGTGTATTGTAGGACTCGATTG
Organism: Odiellus spinosus; assembly: GCA_963920705.1. Taxonomy (NCBI): domain Eukaryota; kingdom Metazoa; phylum Arthropoda; class Arachnida; order Opiliones; family Phalangiidae; genus Odiellus; species Odiellus spinosus. The sequence continues at coordinate 8,323,948 of OY987237.1, forward strand.
CGAGGGATTTCGTGAGATTTTAATTGTTAATATATAGAATTAAGGCTGGTGAGGTTTTTCTTATCGTAAATAATATTTACAACAAACATTTGGATAGGGTCAGAGTCCGACGAAGGTTCGCGATTGGGCTGGAAACTATTAAAAGTGGAGTCGCCACCATGATGGTCGCAGCTTGGTGATAAATTAAGATCCCAGGCCCATGCAAGGCAATAAAAAACAGTTTTCTCCGTTGCCAGCTAACTGCAACAGCCCCCGCATGTAGTTAAAATGAGTCAGAAGCCCAGAGTGTGGCAGTCATATCTGGATATCTAGTTGGCTATATGCACACATGTATATACTTTTTTTCCCGGACTAATAAATAACGGGATCAAGAGACCATAGTGAATGAAAAAAAAAAAAAAAAAAAAAAAGGTTTTTATCAAACACGATTTCTGTGTATTGGACAGTTTCCGTTTCCGAGAGCGAACGATATTGATTAGAAGAGGATAGCCAATTTAATGGTCAGCCGAAAATTTCGGCACGTACAAAGCTACTCAAAACTCCTTGTTCGTGATAATATTTCACAGGAATTGAAGGAGCTGTCTAGGTTTGTGGGTATTGCATTCTAAACCTAATTCAGGACTCTTCATAGCAAAGATAGATCCACTGAAAAAGAGACTATATCTAGAGGTTTTGGGGAAAATTCTAGCAGATAGTTATGGTCAGAAACAGTCCAAAAATGCAGCTATAGGCTTCTTTATCTTTTAAAGGAATAGCCTCGTGGAAAACTGTATCTTTGGCCAATTAAATCGTTCAATGAAAGCTTCAAATTGACATTATACGACAAATTCATGGGTTTACACGAGCAACTATTTTCCGATTCACTAATAGAATCGACGGCTCGTTGAGTAACGCATCATTCCCCTTGGTGTGTCTGATAAAAAGGATGGCCTATTATTTTTCTAGCTACGTTAAAAATGGGTTATTCATCTAAAATACATACTTCCCTCGGTCCCATCAAACAAAATCGCGATATTGACATTTGTCCTTTAAGAAACTCCATCGCATTTTAGTCATGATAGAGGGCAACTTAGCTTTCTTGCAGCTGAAATCTCACAGTGATTGTGACTATAGCGTTGGGTCCTGTTTCCTTTTATAGGATTTATTCAAAACGTCGCGCGGGGAAAACGCTCTATCGGGAGCAATATCCTTTTTGGGTTGTAAAAGACGGATCCATCTCAACTCTATCCCCATTTCATCTCCCCTCCTTTCAAAAGAATTCCAGTCCATTCCGTCGTTATCGGAAGACTGGAGAATCCCTTCTCGATACATGTATGCAATTTTTACAGTTCAGGGTTGCCGGTTTCATTTTGTCTTCGTATAGAGCCAAAGTACATGGTCAAAATAGACAAAACTTCTGGCTTCTGGGGTACGATTGTTTCAGGAATATCAACAACTGTAATTCACTTAAAACCACGAGAAAATTGAATGTTATAGGTTAGGTTTAAAACATAAACCCGCCGTTGTTAGTGACGATTTCAGACAGATGTATCAGGAATAAATATTGTAGTGTACTGAGCGTTTTCGCTTGCTCCGCTCATTTAAGCTCACACACTATACCTTACATTCACTGAGCTCTCAAAGGATCTTATACACACTCACAATGTCAGTTCGCATTCGTTCGCAGCACTCAGACCACACTCGCTCACTTACAGCTCGCAAACAGCTCCCACTCACGCACACCAAAAATATAATCAAAACCCAAAAAGTCCAGAAATAGACCGGCCGTTCACTCCTCTGCCCGTAGAAAACACCTTAAAGACACGTGATATAACCAGCCAATAAAACCTATTTCATGAAGTAATCTGGTCCCGAGTATATCTCGAGTCTGAAGACTCACGTTCTATCAAATTCAGAGCGAGTAAAAACAATCTTACCGTAACCCGCAGAAACGAACTAATTTGTCTTTCCTACTGTGAGTAGGAAATTTTACCTCTCACAGAGGCCATTCCTGCTAGCATTCCTTTAGTTATATGACCCTGAAATATATAATACATTTTTCCCGCCAAAACATCGTAAACCGCCTCCCAACTGGCAACCCTGCACACGCTTCCTTTTACCCAATAGCTCGAGTTCTTTCCCTCATCCTGTCTTTTTCCCCTTTAAGTCAGCTTCCCACACATCCACCAAACAAAGTTTCCCCTGAAAAAGGATGAATACCGTTTTCCTCTTTATACTCGGATGCTCGAATGGGAAGCCCCATTGCCGTTAAGACGAAAATGGGGAAAAACTATTAGCCACGTTTTATACGCTGCACTGGCTTCTCTATATACTGCTTCTTTTCATCGAAATTTGGTGTAAAAGAATATTTTTGGTAAACGGTCGATTTTGATTTTTTATTTTCTTTCAAAAGTTACCGCTTGGATAATTCTGAGAGAAAAAAAAACTCTAGTTAATCAGAGTGTTATTCTTCTAAAAGGTTTCTTTAAGTTAAAAGGCTTATATTTCTTGGTTTATTTGAAATACTTTGCAATTTTGTAACGTAACTGGAATCAATATTTTTTTCGAAAGAAAATTAGTTTCAACGAGTGAATTTTTTTATGGAGTACTTAGGCCTTGGCATGGGACTTGGGATGGCAAACCTTTCAACCCTTTGTGGACTTTAGAAAAGTTGGCAGATTATATATCGTCAAGCCTAATTCAAACTATACAACATAGTTGAAAATAGTTCAAGTTTAATTGTCTTCAAATCAAAGATTGTGTTTTTGTATTTTATCCGCCATTATGAAATTAACTAGTAGCACTCACTTTAGCAATTTAACTTTGAACTAGAAGCGTATTTCCCTGGAACATTTCTTTAAATCTTAGTAGTACCTGACCCTGGTAATTTTTGTCGAATAGAAAACAGCTGATGTTATTACTCTCACCCTTAAGACACCCTCTTTGACAAAATAAGCTACGTTAGCTACTCTTATTACACAACTTTTTTTTTCTAACTGATGAATAGCATCTAATTATATAATCGTCATTTTTTTCTGTACCTAAATAACTCCGTCTAAAAATATCTAACGTCATCGCTGGTTCCCGGTCGTCGGTAATCCTATACTCCCAGTTTTAAATTTAGTTTTTAGAATTCTTAATGATGATCTACCAGAGATTAAATTTGAAATAGAAGGGTTTTTTGATTTAGTTCCAAATGGAAACTTCCCTAATGTGAAGGATATTTTTCGACGCACCAGTTGCACCACTATACGTTATTAGTTATGGCATGGAACTATTAGTTAATTAGTTTAAGTTTTTGATGAAAAAGATTAAAATTGGGAGAAATAACAATATTTTTACGCAGATAATTGAAAGAGTTTTTTCCTGTAAATTGTTCAAATCCTAAAATAATGGTTTATGCTCTCTTGAATTTTCAAGAGAAAGTGATTTAATTTATTAGAATAGTAAACGTTTATTATTTCATACACCAACATGTTTTTCTCTCCCACACCTAAAACGAATCCAAAGAAAACAAAGCTGAAATATTTTCCAATACATTTTCATCTCATTAGTGGCGCTGCGTCTAACGTAATAAATTAAATAGCCTCGCTGCCTTTCGTCCGCTTGTCGGGCATGGTTCCGGATCGCCTTTAGAAACTTAACTCTTGATAAATGGAGTCTTTTTTATACGATATATACGTTTTTGGTTCGCCCATATATAGAGGGTCTTGGCGGTTTTTCTTCTTTTATGTCTTTTGGTTGGCCTCCGCAGCTGTCTCTCGTCTATTTTTGGGGCTCTCACTATTTTCTCGCTTGGTTAAGACCACCCTGACAGTCCTATATTCCCAAGATTCTAGACTCTTTAAAGTTTCCCTTTATTTACGGTATATTCGAGTTAAAGCGATAGTGAACTGTGAAAAACTGATAATACGTTACCTAGAATTGGCTCAGAACTATTGCGTTACCATTTTTTTATAGTTTCAGAACTATTGCCGAGTTAGGATATCACCAGGAATATATAAGAAGGGATATTTCACTTGTTTTAGTGAGTGCTTCTCATAGATCTCGACCCTCTTCTATGGGAGGGGGATAGGAAAGAGGAGGCTGATCTTATTCTCCTTAGGCAAAACCGGGTCGTAACCAAGACCACCAAAATATATATTTTTTGCTTATTACGTCAGTAACGTCAGTTCAATAGAGCCAATAAGATAGTTATAAAGATTTGATTGGCGTTGAGGGGTGGAGCTTTAAGTTAGACTCCAAGTCAAGACCTTTTACCTATACAATATAGTTTCCATTCTTTCATTTCACTATCCCTTTAAGAGTTTTCGCTAAGTCCTAATCTATATCTAGGAATTCCAAAGCTTTATTTTCTTTCCCGAGTTTTGGGAAAAAAAACGCGGGTTTGGATGGCGTTTTGTCGCCTACTTCAATTTCATTTCCAGGGGAACTTTTGTCAATATTTGGAGAACTTTAGGATGCATGAACGGTCGGGTTCCTTTGATAAAGCTTTTGATTAGGTTCGTATTCGCTCGGGAAATAAATCGAGGTTTTGAAAGGTACGTTACGTGATCAAAGCTTTGAAATTTATTAAATTTCAATTTGGTAGATTAGTTTAGATGTTTTGAAGAGCTTTCAATTCTGTATACAGTTTCAATCTTTAGAACGAATGTATACGCTTATTGGGTGATATTAGCTGGGGGCGTGGCTACGAGATAGAATAGCAATATTCAAATGTGATTTTATCGAAAATTCAGTTTTATTTATTTAGCTTAATTACAATTTGACACGTTCAAATGAAACAAGCATTGGATTGATCTTGGCTTCAGTCACGGTAAAATGAGAAAGTTTTCCCGAGTTTCCCTGTCTTTTAAGTTGTATTTTTATCAAATATTCCAACATGAAGGTTCAATTTTAGTATTTATTTAGCTTTATTACAATATTATCTATCCAGTGTGCAAAGTGTCACCTAAACATGCAATATTAATGAGCCCGCATCTAATTTTCCAGTTGACCTATAATATTTTAATCAAATAATTTCAACATGGTTTATAGAATGTTTATGAAAAACTATTTTAATCATACGAGTTTTAACATTATGTATTAATCCACTTCAGTCTTGGGTATTTTGCCAACTTAACTTGATCTAAATATACCCGACGTGAGGGTGTAGTTCTGTTTATTTTGAATTAGAAGCACTTGGCGTACCAAAACGTAACAATGTTTCCTTCCAAGCACCTTCGTACACTTTTGATTAATCTATTTCCCAGCTAGGATCTTCCTCCCGCGAATTCATGTTTGCCGAAGTATATACGCTTATATTTGTATTATTTCATATAATGCTGACAAAGCTACATAGGCGTTTTTCTACTAAACATTCTTCTATATTGGCTTTTTACTCAGCCACTAATATTATTTTATTAACTTAGATAAGTCGTCTAGGAAAATCTCTCTGCCAGAAGAGAGAGGTTGCTAACCTTAAAGGAATAGTCTCGAATAATTTTGGGTTCTTAATTTTGAAGTGAGGCTGTCACGGACTTTTCACGAAAGATCTTCATAAAAATATTCAAAATATATATACTTGTGCAATAGAAAAATAAATATCTTATAATACCCATGCATCTTATGGTCGCGCACGTTTTGTCGTTTTCGCTGAGTATTTTTGTGAAAATTCTTATACAGAATTTTTTTCACTATATTAATCAAATTTTGATTTACTGCACCTTTACTTAGTTGGCATTCGCGATAATTTCGTTCGTGATATTTTTAGAATATAAAGAAAATTATGGTGGATTAATATACAATATTAAAGCTCATTGATAATAAAATAGTCTGGCTAACTGTTCTTGTACACGAGTACTATTTTTAATACTCAGTTCTATCGTAATACAGCGATTTCATTCATAATGAGTTCCTGTGGTATGATGTGTACAATTTTAGAAAATACCGGAATTTCTGTTGGAAAACCGGTTTTCTATGGAAATCTATGACCATTTCAAGAATGTCGCCCTGAATATATTTCTTCGTCTTGATTCCCTACCTACAATTTTTGGCAAATATAAAATTCCCCGAGTCGAGGGTGAATATCTAAAGATACATTATTAATGTACAGACAAGGGTGTTGTTACAATTTTGGACAGTAGGGTACCATTGACCACGTTAGGGTTACTCGAGTACATTCGTGGCAAATATAAGGTTTTCTTTAAAGAGGGAATAAAGCGTGATAATTACCTAGTCGTATTTTTTCATTAAAGGGAGAATTCTACCTAAAAACAAATTATTTTTCATCGATTCCTTATCGTTTAAATAGGCCTAATCCGGCAGTAAAAAAACAAATATTAAACTAGGAATAAATTTAAAACTTACCCGGATAGTAGGCTTAGCTGGATTCGTGAAGATCACCTAACTCCCCTTAAAAGGAGTAGCAACCAATGACATTGATCGATGGCTCTTATACAGGGAATGTAGGATCTCTATGATCAATGCCATTGGTCGCTAGTCCGTATATTGAGAATTCAGGTTATCTCCATGAATCCAGCTAAGCCTATTTTGATGGTAAGTTTTAAATTTCTAGTTTAATATTTGTTTGTAAATATTTTTACTGTTGGATTTGGCCTATTTAAACGATAAGGAATAGATTAAAAAAAAATCACTTGATATATTGCTTTCTTCGAAATGAAATGTGACTAGTAGGTCAATTAATTGAACTAATTAATCGTGTTTTAATGTTAGATCTAAATCCATAGACAACTTCAACTCCGTATGAATTGAAATTGTCTTTACCAAGAATATGATTGAGTTACCAAATAATAAATATACTAAAATTACTCATAGGTCGCATAATTTGTTCAAAGTTCAAATAAAGAACGTGATCTAATCGTCAACTGTAATTACAGCACTCTTGATTTTAACTTAAAGGGATAATGAAGCCTAGAAATATTTTCGGGGTTTTATTATAGTCTGTTGGCAAATTAAAAGTGAACTATAGCGCGATTTCTTTTAATTGATTGTTTTTACCCTAATTCAGTTTACGTAGAACCGATTTGTCCTGTTTTCAGGTGATCATTTTTATTGCGCGTTCGATTTGCAGTTTGACAATATCCTTTGCTCATTGAAGGTTGACCTTTAACACCGCAGATCCATGGGGATTTTAAAATTAATATCGCCGAAACTGTACCATCTGGGAGGTACGCTGTTTTACTATAATTACTGAATGAGACTAGATTTCACACTCTCAATGAATCCGTGTTAAGCCTACTTTCCGGGTAGGATAAAAATTGAGTTCTTGCATGGTTAATATTGATTTTCAATTTTTTTATTAGTTTATTAAACCTATCCAAACAAGAAGTAATTGATAGAAAATAGATTTTTGTCCAACTTGATTATCCCTTTAAATGGAAGGGCATATCGTGTCTGTACTTTCCTCTATATGGATAAAAGTGTGAAACGCGTTTCGCGAGTGTGATCACGCGCCTGGGCGTCTTTCGACGACGGCTGCTTCACGCGAAACTTCCATAATCTATTAATTTTTGTAGTTTCCATGACGACGTATATTTTTAGGGATTCTAAATTGATACTGTCAGACCCGCTGCTCTAAGGGCTTACAACTAGCATTAAATTGAATCTTGAAAGAAAAAAAAAGTTTGAGCTATCTGCCTCGGAGCGTTTTCTTTGGGATGTCGAGTCCATTTACTGCACGTACGGCTCTCGCTTTTGCCTGTTTTTAAAGACAGAATTTTTTTGATTTAACCAAACTATATGTAAACGAGTTTAATATGGGAAATTGGAGATGTTTGTTGAAAAGGTAGCGAAAAAAATATATAACATACCGGCAAAAATAAATAAAACTCAAAACATCTATAGAACTGGGCCATAGCAACGCACGAAGTTTAGTTAGTTGATACCTTTACCATTGTTTGCCGTTAGAGATAATTGCTCAGCCCTTAGAAAAAGTAACCCTAGCATCGTGGAAATAAGTATCCCTTTCCCTCATATCTAAAAATATATTTGTTCTGTCGTTTTTAACGATTTTTCCAAAAATGCAACTCAAATTTCATTTGGAACTGATGACATCCTCACTTTAATTAATTAAAACATGTTATTCTTTCGTTTTGAGCCACCTCTTCTCGTCAATTTTTTTTCTTCTTATAATAAAGAAAATATTATATAATGAATGAATAATACCACTTTTTTGGGGTGGATTATTATTATAATTTTTTTCTCAATCATGATGAAAAGAAAAGCAACGGTGTCTTAAACCCCAAATCCCCAGAAATAGAAGCCTTTAGTTTAGAATCAATTTTTAAAACAACGTTTCCCTCGTAAAGCCCCGACAGAGTTAATCTAGTTTCATTTTCTTTCCTATAACGAAATTCTTCGCTTCCCCGATTTTTTTTTTTTTTTTTTTTTTTTTTTTTTTTTTTTTTTTCGAGGAAAATAAACTATGATATTGTTCAATGTAAGGGTTTACTGAAAACGTAAGCTGGTGTTGAGGTATTAAATCAAGTTTATTAAAAGGCACGTCCCCTAGTTGATCTACGCTTCACGCCCATCTTGAAAAAAAAAACAATACATCCGTATCCTTCTCGGTAGCCAATTCAATCTGAGCAAATCCTCGTGGAATCCGAGCTCGCTTCTTCTTCAAGAAATAGAAAAAAATAGCTCGTTTCTTGAGAACGTGCCTTGTAAGACATCCTTTTGATTCCAACCTTAGAAAGCGATGTTCTCAAGGTTTACCCCCTTTTGGGTTGCATTTTTCATATTTTAAAGGGGAAGTATTAGACAAAATCAAAACTGAAGTTTAATCTGATTTCAGAAGACGTATGAATATACTAAAACTGGTCTTTCTAGATTTTATGAAAGTATTTTGAATATTTAAATAATTATCTAAAGTTTATTAGATTTGAAAAGACTGGGTAAAATGACTAAAGTATATTAGGGCTTATGTATGATTTGGTTTTATCATATTATTTAAAACATACACTCAAATTTTTACACCTTTGGGGTTGACCCGTTTTTAAGAAACCTCAAAATTAAAATGCCGTAGAATGTTTCTGAAACGTCAAGGCATAAACCGATAGCTTCATTAGAAAGAAGGCATTCCCTAGATTAATTTAAAATAATAAAATTGACATGAGCCACTCTTTAAAGCATATTCCGCCACTGATAGAAATCAAGCAAAAACCCAAAAATGACCCTTATGGCCGTAATGTTCCTCTACTATCACCAAGGCAAAGTGTATACATATTAATTTGTGTCAAATATCTGACCCCTGGATGTCGATAATAAGCTATGTTGTAAATTTCAATTTTCAGATATACCTGTCTTAAATAATTTGAAATGAAAAACACAAGTTTTAAGAACATACGCACTTGCACTTTTATAAAAGCTTGTTTATAAACTAGCAGGAATTGCAAACATTGATTGGTCTATTATCCATCTCACTCCGTCTCTACCCCATGCACGTTGCGTTACGAAATATTTTAGGGTCTTTCATTGCATAGGTGGCGTTGCAATTACTCTATCAGTTTTTCTCATTTTTTTATTTTTCTTTCGATGAAATTAAAGCAATAAAGACGGAAGGCGAGAGTGAAAAAATGGGCTAAACTGTCGAAGTAAATCATCCTTTCATTTACTTTCGCTTCATTGAATGTATTTACGCGAATACTGAAACCACTCCCCCGCACTTTTTCACTTTTTATTCATTTTATTCAATCAAATAAATGCAATGAAAAGGAAGGCGTTGTAGGGTAATAATATACTTCTAAAACATTTATTCCTGGAGGTTTTCATTTAATTGAGTTCATTTGCTTGGACGCTTAGAAACAACGCTATTTTTGGGTGCGTAGAAAATAAGACGAGCCTGTTTTGTATTTTCTTTCGCGAGATTGCTAAGAAAGATTGGACTAACGATTTTTTTTTGTATTTATTTTTTTTAAATTTTGGTTTCTTTGAACTCTAATTTTATGGAGTCTGTGCATTCTTATTTTGAGAAATACGACTTAGTTCATATTTTAATAGGGCCTATTGTTTCGTGATGCTCCACATTCAATCGAGTTATTTTTCTGTCGGGAAATACACTAGCTTAAAGGGATGGTGAAGTCAAAAACTATTCACAATCTTAATAGATAAATATGAATAACATAATAAAATATTCGATCGTCTTGGACCTTGAAATTTCAGGAAAACCTGAAAATTACAGAGAAATAGGTTGTATACATAGTTTTCACTAAACTCCGTTCCCCCAGTGTTGCCAACAACTTGTGAGCGCAAATTGAAGCAGAGGGAAAGGCAAGCAGTTCAGTTTTGGAACTGATTTGTTTTGAACTGCGCTCACAACCTCCTGGCAACCCTGCAATGAAAGGAAAGCTAGGAAAGAGGTGTAGAATTTTCTCTTGCCCCTTTTTCAAAAACTATCAATGAATTCACTCTGTTTAACAAGGCTTAGCATAATGTATTTTAACGTTAGTATTTCATTCTCTCTTTAATTCTTGACCTTTGAAGTTTAAACGCGAATAGGGGGTTTCTTTTATATTCCAAATTTGCCATTTTATAAAGGGGGTACCTTGATATTTTAAACTCAGGGAGTCTTCCGAGTGTCATTCGGCGCGAAAATCTCCCGCCAAAAACGAATTCGTATTGTAAAGTATATAGCTGTAACCTTTATTGTAACGCCGTCTTCCATTGTATCCAAATTCTTTCCGTCGGTCCCTCTTTCAAAATTTTCCGTTTGAGTTTATTTCGAGAAGAAAAGGAAAGAAAAGGTTCAAAATACCCGAAGAAAGAAAGAATCGAAAAAAAAAAAAAAAAAAAAAAAATCTGTAAAGAAAATTTATTCCAGCAGAAAAAGTTAACCTACGTGGCTATCCTGTTGTCAAAATTTTGGACATTCGCCCTATCCCGGGATACGTGGCCTATGGTTAAAAGAGAACGCCTAGATTTCGGACCCCCGTTGTTCCTCCCCTATTTTATGATTTACATCCCAAAATATTTTTTTTTTTTATCTCAATGGTTTCCTAGATTTTTCTTTTGATATTACCTTTTTGCCAACAACGATATTATTTGCTTATTAATTTTGCATAGATGGGCGTGCTTCACGAAGTTTAGTACAGTGGAAGGCTTGCGAAGCGCTTCACGCGAAGTGCTTCGCTAGCCTTCCACTGTACTACACTCCGTGAAGCACGCCCATCAATGTAATTTTGTACGTAATGATCGTCATTATAACCGCAGGGAATCCGAATGGTTAGACACATCCGTAAAATTTGTGCACCGATTACATAATTACGTAACTGACTAAAGCCTTCGACAATGCTAAATTAGTAGTTAGTTACGTAATCACTTTAGTACAGTCAAAGCTACAGGTCAATTCATCGATTACGTGTTGAGTGATCAACAGCACTTGTCAAAGCCGTAAGCGACCGAAACGCGTTGGTTATAGATCAGGACAAAAATTATTAATGGATGTCGGCCCCTTGTATTCCGACTTTGCTCTTGCCATAGGAAGATTTAAAATTTCTTACCCGATGTTGTCCCAATTTTTGATCTAAACCAAACACTATAGCCGCGTTCATACTAGGCCTTGGAATCGATTTAAACCGTTTCAAAATGTTTCGCTAGAGTCGTGTGAACGGACAACCGTCTTTTCTGTAATCGATTTGTTTCGATTTCTCGAAACTGCTTCGGGAACCGATTCGGTTTCAACAACCGATAGATGAAGATACATTAAATCGATTTATAAAGACAATACGTGAACACTAGACACCTAAAACGATTCCTGGCGATTTGAATATCTGTTTTATTTTACTGTTTCAAACCGATTATGAAATGCTAGTGTGACCGTAGATTAACTGAATTCCTCTTTTTAATTGAATCAGAAGTCGATGAAACCCTCCTTTGAAGTCTACTACACTAATGTTCCATATAGCGCTCCTCTCTGTATGGGTAAAATTCACAATTTTACGAGATCGTAGGGGTCCTACTTCATACCCCCCTGTCTATGGAAAATTGGAAATTCTCTCTCTCCACAAACGACGACGTTTTTTTGACGAACTCCAAGGCTGCTAGAGATATTCGCTCGACGAACTCCCACTCCGAAAATATCTACCGTTAGGAGGCGTACGAATCGCGCTTTTTGAAACTAACCCATACAGAGAGGGGTAGACAAGACCCGGGAGTAATATACTTCAAAGGAGGGTTTCATCGGCTTCTGATTGAATTCAAGGTGTTGTCTCGTTTATAATCATCTTGTTATACTTCTCAAGTTTTGATATTCGCTATGATATATATTCAACCCCTTATACCACCATGTTACCGACTTTTGATTCAGGAATGTATTCGATTTTTTCGCAGAAAGATATTTTTTTTCTTTCTTATATTTTTGAATCCCTATTTTTAAGAAGGTCGCCGGGTGATGGATGCAACTTATTTATCTTGGACCTCTTCCCTTCTTCCCTCTTCTCTCGAAAATTTGGCAAGATTAATTACATTTTTTCTCCATCGGGGTTTAACTTCACTTCCCCTTATCTCTTTATACTTTCTTTGTGAAACGAGTTTGACTTTTGGGTTCGTGAACTCGGAACTACTGACGTAACTTCGGCGCTTTTTTAAATACAATTAATATTATCCGAAGAACGCAGTAGGTCAAGAGTTAAATTTATATATAGTTGTTATGCCCTTTCTTTAAACAGACGTTTTTACTATCAATTCCACTCGGCTATATAAAAAATGATAGCTATTTCAGAAAGTTATAGACTTCAAAAGCACAATTATACAAAAAAGAGGTTGCTTCGCACCCTTAAAAATGGCCCTTATCTAACTCGAATCAAACCCGTGTAGGGACACAAATTAATTGTTAGAGAAAGAGCAATTTAATATGTTTAAAATTATAGTTAGTAGATATAGTCTACTACTCCAAAGATTTTATTATTATTAAATATTTTCCAAAAAAACGAATAAATAGGACCTAGGCTTTTCCTAGGTCGTCTTTATCCGATTTTTTAGTTAGATAAGGGCCCTTTCTAAGGGTGCGAAGCAACCTCTTTTTTGTATAATATAATATTCCGTGATTATTTTTAAGACCATCATATTCAATATAAAATATTTGGTTAGAGTCTGATATTAGAAGTGTCACGAATATATCTATAGGTAGGGTCACACTGCATTTTTTGAATCGATTTGAAACGGTGCTAAAATCGAGGGGGCAGACAAAACTTTTGAACTCTTTGCACTATCAAAGCTGAACTCAAGAGTTCATAAGAGTACGAACTCAATGAACTGCCAAAGCTGAACTCAGGTGTACAGCGAATTCAAGAGTGTCGGACCCCCCGGACAAAATTGGTTTGGTTTTGTCATATTAGGGGCGCCAGTAACATTTAAATACATTGCAAAGCTTTCCCCAAACGCGTAAGAAAAACTACTCGTAAGTAACCAGTCCACGAGCTCCTTAGCACTTTCATCCCTCTGGTATATTAATTAAATGGTCGAGAAATTAGACTTATCATGACCCTCAGCCTTCTGATAAATATAGCTACCCTCAAGCTGAAAACCAGGTGTGGTTAGAATTATAAAAACAAAAGCATCGAGTGGTGAACTCTTCTTTTTCAAGGAAGAATTTTCTATATATATCTTTTATCTCTGAAAGGAAGGGAGATTTATGTACATTTCATAGATTATTTATTCACAAATTTATCTTGTGGTATTTTCTACATACAAGCATGTACGCACGCGGCGAAGCAGTTTCTGCACCACATCGAGAAAAATGGAAGGGCTATTCAACTTCCTCAAGGTCGTTTATAAAAAGTTAAAACGAATTTTTCATTTCTTTTTCTAAAAATTTTCTGCAAACATAAAGGTGCCTTCGCAAAAACGACAGCCGAATTTTATTTGCGGACTTGACATTTTTTTTGCGTTGGGTTAAATTCATATGCCAATCTTAATCTTGAGAATAATTTTTGATTTAATTTAATTTTGAGTATAATTTTTGATTTAATTTAATTTTGAGTATAATTTTTGATTTAATTTAATTTGAGTATAATTTTTGATTTAATTTAATTTTGAGGATAATTATTGATTTAATGTTTTTCATAGTATTTGATTTAATTTAATTTTAAGGTCATTTTTGACTTGATTTTATTTTGAGGATAATTTTCATTTCATTTTGAGTATAATTTTTATTTAATTTAATTTTAAATATTATTTTTGATTTAATTTAAGTATAATTTTTAATTTTATTAAATTTTGTGGATAATATTTAATTTAATTTTGAGGGTACTAGGCTGTTTATTTTCATTTTAAAAAATAGCGTAGGCATTTTCCCCATTATCGGATACTTGTAGAAGCATCTTTAAGCCACAAACCACTTCACTCTTATTACGAGACATCACTCAAAAATGTTAAAGCACTATATAGATGCATGCGTGTCTTTAAAAAAATATCATTTTGCAATTTCCCCATCTGTAGGGGCTTGTTTTTATATTTTCTACTTTCTTTGTCATTTAAAAGAGTAGCCCTATAGCGTCTATAAAAGTAGATTTTAGTACTCGCTTTTCATACACTCCCTCTTAAATATTTTTCAAGGGATTATGAAATATTTTTGGCCTAATTGTCATAATTAAACAATTCAAAAACATCCGGTTTGTCGATTACCCATTTTAGAGAGTTCTTAGAATATTACGAAACTAATTTAATAGGAGTTCAAACTATTCAATAACTGAACCATTTTTATAAAAACTGAACCTTAAGTTCAACTCAATCTCAGTTGCGCTACGAATTCAAGAGTGTTTTTTGTACACTAAAAAGCTGTTGTCTAAACACTTTTTTATTTAAATTTACTTATATCTTCATGAAGTTAATTATCCCTTTAAATGAGGAATGCAACCTACCAATCATTTTCTTATCGTTTAAATAGGCCTAATCCACAAGTACAAACAAATATTAAACCAAGAAGGATCAGACAAGGAGAGGAAAAGTGGGGACGGCGCAGTTCCTACTGCGTCGGCCTAAACTCCCACTCTGGGAGAACGGGGGTAGAGATGTTTCGTGGTAAAATGTTGTCACGTGGGTAAAACGGATCCTTTATCAGCTTCGTAGTAGCCGACGACGCTAGTGACCACGTGACAACAGTTTACCTCGAGAATTTCCTATCCCCCCTTTCCACCCAAGTGGGAGGTTGCCTCTTCTCTCTCTAACTCAACGCAGCCCCACTTTTCCTCTCCTTGTCTGATCCTTCTTGATTAAACTAGAAATAAATTTAAAACTTACTCGGAAAATAGGCTTAGCTAGATTCATGGAGATCCTGAATTTTTTCCCATCATTGAGTCCAGCGACCAATCAAAATGTTATCGTGAGTCTCATTTAGATATCGCCTTAACGAGTCGCCTTTGCTCATTGGTCAATGACCCATCAATGCGAAGAAATTCAGGATCTCCATGAATCCAGCTAAGCCTATTTTCCAGGTAAGGTTTAAATTTATTTCTAGTTTTAATATTTTTTGGTATTTTTTTTTTTTTATTATTGATGGATTAGGCCTATTTAAACGATAAGAAATCGATAATAAAATCACCTGTTGTTAGGTTACATTCTCCCTTTTTAAAAATAAAGCGAAAAATGTTTTTATTCACATTCATAAGAAGCTTGTTAACCATTATCTCAGCAGTCGCGCGAGAGTAAAAAAAAAGTTATAGTAAAACCAAAACCGGTTATGACCCTATACCAGTAAGAAAGAAGTTATCTTTCTCAACAACTTCCCATTTCTTAATATAATAGCAGGGTCTCCAACAAAAAAAATCGAGACAAATGTTAGGGCTATATTTCTGAAGATGCCAACGTGAAAATAATGCGCCTCTAAAATAACTATTTGGCGAATCTATAAGTAGCCGGATTTAAATTCGAGCATGACGGTTCATTTTAGTCTTAAAGATTTCCGTTAAAGGTAGAATGCAACCTAACAAGTTTTTTTAGTATATGATAAAACAAAAAATATAATCCATAGGTATTCGAAAAAAATGGGTACAGCCTCACTTTAATTCAAACTTAACGCTTTGGAGCTTTTTCAAATCAAACATTACGTAAGCGCCAAAATTTTACGGTTTTTATTCAAGCGTAAAGAAAAACGTTTAAGCCTAATTCAATTTATTCATTGAAAGAATTTTATGATTTTAATTTCCAAAACAGTAGTGTAAGTAACAATTTAATGATTCCATGTAAATCTCAATATTTTATTCTGATAAAAGGGTTCGATCTCGCAAAATTAAGAGCAGTTTACAACCTCATAGCGTAAAAATAGTTCATGAGTTCGCGCTTGAACATTAGCGTAATAACTCTACATAATTTAGCATTTCGTCGGAGTATAAGGTGATTAATAATACTTTTATTTCTTTTACAGAGTAATTAAAGACCGATGGTAGTTCAAATCTCAGCTCATCGCCATAAAAAAGTCTAGTCATGTTCGAGCGTTAATTCCGTATTTCTCGGTAATACTCGCGTCTGAAAAAAAAAGAACTGGTAATTTGCTCCTGAGCTACGAAAACCTCGTCGAAAAGTCCCTTGGGCTCTGTTGAAACCTCTCCTTCTAGCTTCAAGTTGGTTTCTTCCGCAATTAAAACAAGTTGTCCCTTACGCTAAAAGCCTCTATTTCGTAAGTATAATTACTTTATTGAATAAGCTATTCTTTTTTCTAAGTGAATAGAAGATCGATTTTTAAACAAATTGAAAGTTTTTTTTAATTTTTTTTAATTTATTCATTTCATTTATATTTGTTTGTGGACGATTACCACGTTTGTCTCTCGGCAGGTATATGGGAAATAGTCTCTATATAATATGATCAGGGTTATTGATCGACAAGGGTTTTGTCCAATTGATCGACAAGGGTTTTTCCTATTTGATCGGCAAGGATTTTGCCCAATTGATCGACAAGGGTTTTGTTCAGTTGATCAACGAAGGGTTTTGTCCAGTTGATCGACAAGGGTTTTGTCCAATTTATCGGCAAGTGTTTGCCCATTGATCGACAAGGGTTTTGTCCAATTCACTGATAAGGGTTTTGTCCAATTGATCGACAAGAGTTTTGTCCAATTGATCGACAAGAGTTTTGTCCAATTGATCGACAAGAGTTTTGTCCAATTGATCGACAAGAGTTTTGTCCAATTGATCGACAATGGTTTTGTCCAATTGATCTACAAGGGTTTTGTCCAATTAATCGTCAAGGGTTTTGTCCAATTCACTGATAAGGGTTTTGTCCAATTGATCGACAAGGATTTTGTCCAATTGATCGATAAGGGTTTAGTCCAATTGACCGACAATGTTTTTGTCCATCGACAAGGGTTTTGCCCATTGATTGACAAGGATTTTGTTCACTTTATCGACAAGGGTTTAGTCCAGTTGACCGACAAGGGTTTTGTCCAATTGACCGACAAGGGTTAATTTTGCCCAATTGATCGGCAAGTGTTTTGCCCAATTGATTGTAAGGGTTTTGTCCAATTGATCGACAATGGCTTAGGTAAAGATATACTTAGTTAAAGTTAGTTTTTTAACACAATTCATTTCCTACCTTTTGTAGATTTTGGCCGCAAGGCACCACTATAATGGGGTAAATAATTTTCTTTACTCCCTTTATACCTACTCTGATCTTACGTAAAGCTTCGGTTAACGAACTACGTCTAATTTAAATTTAATGCTGGGACATTTAAAGAAGTTTTCGTAAGCCTGACATTAAATTTCCTCACCGATTATCTCTTGTGAAAATTAAATTTATGCGCTGTCTGATTAAATATAGAGACTGTATATATATTTTTTCCCATCCTATATATATGCATACTCTCTCTTTCTCGTTAAACTTGAAAGCGCAACTGAAAAGGTAAAAAAATATTTTTTTATTCAATTCTTTGCTACTTAAATTAGGCCCAGTTAATTTTAAACCAACCTCAAACTTCTGTAGCTTTTGGATAATTAAGGAAACAGACCAGTTGACCATGAGTGTAATTTCATCGTTTATGAAGGATTTAAAAACATCTTACCCAATACTTTTTCCAAAAATGTTATGAATTAAAAACTGATTGTTCAACCACCTCGGTATATATGACCAAGGTTATATAGTTATGAACCATGCCACGTGACATTTTGGCACCCAAATCAGTGAGAAATGGGGTGTATTATGACGTATTATGGTGCATCTATGATTAGTTAGGCTTAATTAGTAACGTTTTGAAATTCATTAGTATGGCCAGAAAAATAGTTTAATAGTTATGTTATTACAATCTTGGAAAAGACCAAATTTCGCGTTAAAAAATAAGTTTTTCTTATGGAATTAAACTCCATTTCAATGTTGTAACTGCTCATGTTGGTGTTGAGCGCGTAGAACTTAAGATTTCTTTTCCTGTTCCCTTTGAACAGCGAGAACTTCGGATGCCTCTTGCTTCTTTATAAAAAAACAGGTTTAATTACTTTAAATTATTGGGTTTAAGGAGGCAAAAATGTTAAATTATACATTGAAAAACTTGAGATTCGTGTTAAATGAATACCATTTCCTTTTTTGGAAGTTCCATGTTTAACTATATCATATCTTTTTACTAATAGTTGTCTTATTAGTTTCAAGCGCGAATGACAGCTAGGTGAATTTATTAAATTTTAAATAATCGTTTAAAAAAATAACGTTTTATTTTGTTAGACAAATTTATTTCTTCTGTTTGAAATCCATGTAATATCATAAGTTTATTTATTACTATATCCCTATAAGTTTATTTATTACTATATGCCTATAAGTTTATTTATTACTATATCCCTATAAGTTTATTTATTACTATAACCCTATAAGTTTATTTATTACTATATCCCTATAAGTTTATTTATTATTATAACCCTATAAGTTTATTTATAACTATATCCCTATTAGTTTATTTATTACTATATCCCTATAAGTTTATTTATTACTATATCCATATAAGTTTATTTATTACTATATCCCTATAAGTTTATTTATTACTATATATCCCTATAATTTTATTTATTACTATATATCCCTATAATTTTATTTATTACTATATATCCCTATAATTCTATTTAAGTTTATTTATTACTATATATCCCTATAATTCTATTTAAGTTTATTTATTACTATATCCCTATAAATTTATTTATCACTATATATCCCTATAAATTTATTTATTACTATATATCCCTATAATTCTATTTATTACCCCTATAAGTTTATTTATTACTATATCCCTATTAATTTATTTATTACTATATATCCCTATAAATTTATTTATTACTAAATCCCTATAAGTTTATTTATTAATCTATCCCTATAAGTTTATTTATTAATCTATCCCTATAAGTATATTTATTACTGTATCCCTATAAGTCAAGCCCTTATCCGTCAACTTCCAAATGCAGTGCTCAGTCCTTGCGAAGCTAGGAAGTTACTTATAACATTCTTGCAAATCCTATATTCTTAATTCGAAATCTTCTTTCACGCACCACATAAAGCCAGGAACCCTCGATATAAGCCTACTCCCGCCAGGATAGTAGCAATTTAACAACCTTGAAAGTGATCTAAATTTCCATACGAAAACCGGTTTTCAAATGGAAATGGGATTATTTTGAAGGTTCTAACAGATGTTATAAGAGAAAAGGCAATGAATAGCGTGCGCGCACTGCCACCGAGGGCCTAATTAGCATAATGAAGTTTCTATATAGGATTCTCCTGCCAACCCACGCGTACGTGAACCTTCGCTCGCTTTCGCCCAGTTGTCGAGTGAATGTGAGGGAAAAGCGTAGAAGGGACTGATGTAAAGGTGAACGGTATGGACCGAGAGAACCGACGACGACCTTTTGTTCTTGATATTTTCGCTGAGCTTTTAACGGTAATACAATTTACACGTTTAAGCTTCCGAGCGTAATTGCCACAATCGATCGCGACTCCCCACCCCCTCTAAGAAACGCCCACCACTCTTAACTATACCTCCAGCCAGAGTTAATAGTTGAAAAGGCTTCGAAAGGGAGCATTTCGCGATGGCTCAAGACGCCAAGACGCGGGGAGAATGGTTCTAATATCAACCGATAGCCGATCTTGCGCGCTTTGTTCGTTTTCTCGCTTTCCTAAACCTCTCGCAATTAACAGGAGATTTTTTTATCGATTCATTATCGTTTAAATAGGCCTAGTCCACCAATAAAAAGTTTACAAAACGAATATTAAACCAGAAATAAATTTAAAACTTACCCGGAAAATGGGCTTACACATTTAAATGTAAACCTTGATCTCCATATAAACGCCAGTGAGTTTTATTACTCCACCGGTTTAGGGGAGCTATGTAGTTAACAGTTTTGAAACAAAAGAGGGTCATTGCAACTTCATTTATCATTGTTATCGTCTCTCCATGATCCACGCACGGGTTAACTCCGGTAAATTCGGTGTTAGTTACAAAGAGAGCGTGCTTTTGGAAGAGAAGAGACCCAATTTCGCGGCTTTTCTATTACAGTTCATTAAAAATACAATACGCGTTTAACGGGTTTCATCTTTTTGATCATTATCATTGGTGAATCCTTTTTTTATCTCTTTGTTTGACGATGATGAATGGAATATCATGTTGGAATTATAATTTCAGGTTTGCGTGCGTGTCCCATGATAAAATATATCAGGAGTTAATGTTATCTAGAGTAATTAACTAAAGCTGTATTTCTACCAAATATAATTTCGTGACGCTATTACAGTATATATATTTTTTCTAATAAAATGCTCTCGTGAAAACGAGACTTAAAGGGAAATTTTTAGACACGTTTTTAGTGTAAAATATGAAAAAAAGGAAATATAATTTCAAGCCAATCATATTATTTCAGCTTCCAGCAGCGCTTGCAATGCCATAACATTAAAAAAATAGACTTGCTTTTGATGTCTAAGACCTTGGTGGTCAAACGTCGGCCAATTCTTTTAATGTTAGGACACAGTTCCGAAAATAAGTTCAATATCTGTTCTATTTTTAGCTTCAAGTTTCCCTTTAAAGGGAGAAATCGAATATAATGGAATTTGATGTTTTTCTACGAATGGATAAAGTTATTACATTTCGGTTTGGTGCATGTACGTTTTCCAAAGCACTTAGATTTGCGTTTTTTGTCCAGTCTAGCTTTTGTTTTCGCCGTAGTGCCTGGTTAATATTGATTGATTTATTCACACGCAGCTGCAGAAATAGCATTCATATGTTCTTGTTGAAATGTATGTCGTCTGCTAGACAAATAGAATAAAAGATCGGTTTCCGTCATTGTTTTAGAAATGGTATTAATTTACCAGGTGGAAAATAATAATTGACGGATAAAACTTTCGACCAACTATAACAAAAATAACTGGATATTGAAGTATTTAAATTATTAAACCCTTTTACAATGATAATATTTGCCCAATATCCTTAAAAAAAGGCAAAATATAATAAACTCTATAACAATTTATTAACTACCCGGTCTTATAAGTTAAACAATGACTCGACCAATTCCCCTCAGGGGCCCATACATAACCCCTTTATATTTATCCAACATAATATGACTTTACGAACATACCGTCGCCGGCCTATAGGGGTAATTAAAGAACCCGCTCGTATAACCGGTCCCGTTTAACCTCCAAACCATAAAACAATCAATAGTAACATTGCTTTGTCCGAGAACGCATAGCGCGTCCACCTATCCGCGCTGAATAAATTTGAAGGCAGATTATACTTTTTACCTATGAAGCTTAGCATTTTGCATAAAACCAACACAATGGTTTTCTATTTAACTAACACTATCACTCTAACAAGAATATAAATATCATTATTTTCTTTCTTACTATACTTCCTCCAAGGAGTTAATCTCCGCCGCCATAGCCGAAAAGAAATAAAAAAACCTGTAGATGGTGCTCCTCCTCGTATCTCTCTTCCTTGAGCTCTCTCCCACATCTCCGCCGACCGCTGCCTCCCTCTAAGATTACCCGTTTCGATTAAAAATCAACCTACAATGCGTGCGTCCCTAGAAATTTGCCTATTTCATCAATAGAAAAACTGTTATAGACGTTAGTACACGTAACTCTTTCGTCTACCCTTTCATTGTACTGTCTCCAAATAATCGGATAAAGATGAATATATCTCTGTAATCACTCATTTCATTTCTGTCTATTAAGTAATTAAGATAATGGCAGGAATATAGGAAAAACGTTATTGTTTTATTAACGTCACTCTGCAAAACGCTTTCGCCTTGCCTAAGCTCTCTTTGTAATACACCAGTATATATATTTTTTAGGATTTCAACAAAGTAATATAACAACTGAATTCACTATAGCAAGAATCCATTCAGGTTCCATAAGAATATGGGAGGGCCGCGATTCAATAACCATCCTCCCAAACTTTGTAGCAAAATTTCGTCCGATTCGAATCGATTTTTCAAGCAAATCGCTCTTGACATCTATTATTAACCCACGCCACTAACGACCTTGACATAATATTTTGGGCAATAAAAATGGAGCCGACCGAAAAAAGATCTAAGCGTACAAATGTTGGGAAAATTGCAGACGAACTTTTGTTACAAAGTTTGAAAGGATGGTACCAGAGGCTAAAGCTATGCTCCCATATTCTTATGGAACCTGAATGGATTCTTGACTATAGAGCATGCTTTCATTTATTTCAATTTTATTTGGTGTACACACATTCTGCGTAATATTCCACCAACAGATTAAAATAAAAACAAAGGCTTAGATTTATTAAAATTCAAGTAATTCGATCTATAAGAAGTAAGAAACCTATTACTTCGCACCCTGGTTCAATCTGAGGCTGAAAAATGTTAAGAGAATGCGTCGTTAAAAGAAACCATGCTCGTTTACGGCCTTCTCTCGGTCTACTGACTTTCTTTTGATTTTCGCCGAAGATATATTTCTTTTTGGCCCTTCTAAGAAAGAGAACCGCAATCTGTCCCTTTTCCCCCTTCCCCTCTACTACTCCGCCTCGAATACCCCCTACTACCCTTTTGAAAGACCATCATGATGCAGGCCTATTATCAGCGCCATCGCTTTGGTATTAGCTATTTTTATATCGCCTCTATTCTAACTAGCACATACCTATAGGAGAAGTAAAATCCACCACCCTTCGCTCTCTTAATGGAAAATGTAATGTATCCAAAGATAATTTAATTACGTACCCTAGACTCGAATTGTAGTGAGTTGGAGAAACTGGATGACTAGTTTTATTAACATAAGAAACATAATTACCCATAATTATGCTGCTTCCCATTGTCTTAAAATAAAATTCTGATAAAATCTTTTTTCACTGTGGAATATACAGAATTTGATCGGCTTGGACTGGCAACATATGTAGTTCTTAATTTATGGCGTCATAATAGAGGGAAACCATTGGCTTCAAAACTAAATCAAACTATTATTAAGCTGTAGTTCGTAAGGGTGATGGGTTTTACTACTCCTAGAGTACTTTACCTGAATCTCAGGAAGTATTTTCTCAACTACTTGTATCGTCTATGAGGCTTAAAGTTGTGTATTATTCCGCCTTGGGTTCAGCTTAGTTCCAAATTGATTTTAAACCAAAATATAAACCTGTTTCAACTTAAGTTTCAAGTGTGTAAGATGCTTAGAGTCTATCTATATCTAAGTAACCATAGCAGAGAAATTAAAGGCGGTCTAGTATTGTACGTACTGCGTGTGAACATTGATTATTACTGTACCGGCGTTTCCTCCTTATCGTGGCTCAGGTGAGCTAGCCGCCACCACAAACGAACCGAGAAAAAAAGAAGACCCCTTGTTCTCTCCTCAAAAAAAAAAAAAAAAGAGGGGAGAAAACTTTTATCATGGGTTGGATGTGATGGCCAAAATCCTGGGGGACCACTCATAAATTTCATGATTATTATGCTCAGAGAAGTTTTATTATCATTTAATTATGTACATATATATTTGTTTAAGGTGATGATTAATTAAGATGGAGGATGGCGTAGCTTATTATTCCAAACTTTCGCAACTTGGGATACAGTGACAGATCTGTGGAGAATAATGTCTCCAAATATGGAAGAAATTAACTTTTTTATCTTTAAAGGTCCGTTCAGACTAAACGATTTTTGGCCCAACTTTTACTATAGTTGTACAACTTGGTTTTTACACAGACACCCAAAATTTGGGCAACTCCTTATGAAATTTCCTGAAGTCTTAACCGGAGAAAGAAGTGCTTTTTTTATTGATTCTTTATCGTTTAAATAGGCCTAATCCACCAGTAAAAAAATACCAAAATATATATTAAAGTAGAAATTAATTTAAAACTTATCTCATGGAGAATCTGAATTTCTTCGCATTGATGGGTCACCGACCAATCGAATATAGATCTGGTCTTAACGACTGGCCTTTGCTCATTGGTCAATATATTAATATTCTAACTAAAGGCCGTAATTCCCAAATAAAAATTGCATAGTCTGAACGCATCTTAAGAGGAGTTTGGATAGTGGGAAAAGCTGAAGTGGATTGTTACACAATGTTAATACTCATTGTGTAGGAAGTATTACAAGCCAACATCTCTTGAACTTTTTTTTTATAGAAAGTTTCCCTAAGGAACGTCAGCCTTTTCCATTTTGTCGGTTAATCTGCACTTGTAGGAGAGATGCGTTCTTGGGGAATTGGGGGAATAATACCTAAAACAAATAAAATAACAGACAGTGTAGGTGAAAACACACAATTTGGCTCATAGGAGCTGGCTATTTCTTAGGAACCGACCGAAAACGGGGACGCTCATAGGTACAAACAACTCCTTCCAATCGAAGTTTATAACGTAACAATATCTGGAATTATTCTAACGAAATGATAAACTCATTTTTGTCTATATAACACGACTTGTTTATTATTAATTAATTTTAAAATTAGATCCAGGTCACTTTTAATTTTATTTATTTTTTTTATTTTAATTTGATTATCTTTTTTTCCTAAAAAAAGTAGGTACGATAAGTTAAAAAAGGCATATTTTGTTAATATTTATTTTAATAAATTGCATATTCAAATATTTCTCGACGCGGTTGGAAGAAAATCAAGGGTGCATCTATAGGATTTTGTCTCGCGGAACGAAGGTTGTATTCCTCGTTACGGTTTTCAAAAACCCCCTTATCACTCTGTTAATTTCACTCACTTCGGGGGTGGTGCATCGGAGCAGCTCTTCAACCCCAAAAACCCCTTTAAAATACGCCATTGAAGAAAATAGTTTCAAGCCCAAAATTACGATATTGAAGTCGAAAAACTCATAAAATCTTGGTAACGCTTCATATAGCCTTATCTATATTGGTAACCATGGAGATATTGTCAAAATACCCCGGTTTTATCTTCTTCTTGGAATGAAAAATACTATATCGTTATGTTACAACGTCGTGTAACACCATCACCTATCACGTAAGGTGTTAAAAGTTCAGGGTAGGCTAACGTATAAGGCGAAATATAATATAAATAGACTCGGCGAGACCTCGTAGGCTCTTGGAGGGAGTTTTAGGTAACCATACATCTTCCTAGACTGAACCAAACCTGAAACCCACTCACGTTAAATTCGATATACCGCTGGTAACCTTACACTTGAAATTTAGTATCCGACCCCTTATAGAAAATGGTATATTTCTCCCTTAGGGCGGACGAAACCTATGCGTCGTTCTCAACCAACATATGGTCGTTTGCTAGGTCGGCGCCTCGCTCGCGGTAGGGGCCTGATATTTCAGGGTGGAGTTCTTCTTTCGCGTCGTTTTACGTTTTACCACGAAAAGCCCCATGTACGATGAGGATAAAGTAGCTGCTAGTATAGAAAGCGAAGGAGAATCACGAATCGTAGCAGGAGCTCGACGGCGGAAGAAAAATAGTTTTACCATTTTTGCACATTGGCTTCTCTTTTTCCCAAATAAGAACTGGAATGAAATCTACTCGGGTTATATAGAAGACGAGCCCCGCCAAAAAGCCAGTTACAACACCCCCAACCAGTCTATCTAGCTGTCTCACTCTCCCCCGTAAACCTTATTCTACGTTTTCACGCTCCTACGTTATGTCCCCCAGATATGAAATCAAATCAGAAGTTATAAAATTTTATAAATATTAGAAGTAGAAAAATTCTATCACTTTTTAAAAGGACTCCAATGGATTGGAAACGAATCATTTCAAAAATATTTAGGACAGGACGACCGAGGAGTACCTCCTCGGTCGTCCTGTAAAAACCCTTTGAAACAATTCCAGGGTGACCACTTTTCCTATATTTCCTATATTTTCACCTCCTTCCTATTTTCTCCTATAATTTAATGGCAATTCCTATAATCTACCCTATTTCTACTAGTTAAGGGTAAAGTTATAAATCATACTGTCAGCTGTGGCTGTATAAGATGATTTTAGCTTAACTGTACATTTTCCAGTTAAAATAGTCTGTAAAATTCCATACTATTTAAGCAATTAGATCATATTGATACCATGTTTAAACCAGTGGCGAGAGTTGTGATGCAATAATAAACATGGTTCCTACTTTTAATTAATTATTTTCCTATTTTATCATATATTTTACACTTATTTCTTCCTATTTTATCATATATTTTACACTTATTTCTTCCTATTTTATCCTATATTTAGCATAAAATTCATCCTATATTTAGCATAAAATTCATCCTATATACCCTGCAATTCGTTCTGTCCTCCTTGCCTATTCACCGAAATAATTACGTAGTAGTATCCAGACGCGCTACCATATAGTTCGTGTCTGCGGGCGCGGGGAGAAGAGAGATAGTTTTCCCTTTCCTTCGCTCTGCCGTTTTACCTTGACCCTTCAGACTCGAGATATTCCCGGCAAAACGTTTGTCCTTCGCTCTATTTCTCAAAGTATAATACGATATATGAAGACGCCCCTTATAATGTCATTTTAGAAAGAATATTTTCGTCCACAAACACCAAAAATGTCTTGGCGAGGAAAGACATTCCAATAAGAGTCATATCCCCCTATATTTTCTTTGACTTTTTATGCCTAATCTGTTGTGTTATATAAGCTCGGGTATAAGATGCCAGTGGAAGTTGGGTCGGAAATATAATGTACTCTCGTTCAAATGTAGTTGGAACCAACTATTTTATTTTCTACGAAGTTTTACATTATGTATCAATCTACCTCAGTTTTTCCCATTAAGCCAATTCATCTTGGAATAAAAGTAAAGCTTGCCCGAAGGCGGACGTCTTTTTCTCTCGCTTTTCCTTCTATACGTGTTTGTTATTTGGGCTTCCGTATAAGGTCTTATTTTTGTCCTTTTTAGGGAACTATATATTTATGAAGTGAAAAATGTACCGTGTAATTGGTTCATATATATATATATATTTTATTTTTAAAAGAAGTTTATATGATCTGAAGTTGCATTGTTTGGAAGTTTTTGAAAGGTTTTCGGTCCTCCCAGCTAATTCGAAAAGTTTAAAATTATAGTATTTTCTTTTTACAATATTGCAGTATTATTAGGGTTAAACGTTTAATTATACTTTCCCGAAACAAGTTTAAGTTGGGGTCACTACAATCAATTTTAAACGGTAAAATATTTAAATTGCTCGCAATCGTTTTAAACGCAATCTGTTCGCGTATCATCTCCATAAATCGATTTATTGTAGTTTCATCCGTAGGCTGTTGAAATCGATTTGGTTTTCTAGGTTTGTTATGAATCCTGACTCCAATTGAGCACGAGGGGTTAGACACTCTTCAATTCGCTGTACACCTGCGTTCACTGAGTTCAGTTTTGACAGTGCATTGAGTTCAAACATTTTGTACACCTGAGTTCGCGAGTGTCTGCCCCTTCGATTGAGCATCCCACCACATTGAAAATATAGTACCACCAAAAATACACGGCCACTATTTCAAAATTCTAGCCGCCAAACTGTATGGGCAATAGCATCATGGAGGTTGTCAATTAATTTACAAAAATGCTATACTTCATAAAACTTTCGGATATTAGAGTCCCGTTTCAATCGAATTTTAATAAAGATTATAGCTTATTTGTAATTGTTTTGATTTACTCCCAAATATAAGTAACAGTATAACAGAATGAATTCGTGAAAAAAATAGTGTCTAAGTTTAACAGGGCGTTATTATTGAACTATGCTGAACATGCAGTGTATTTATTGGAAGACTTCTAAAATATTAAAACGACGATAAGTCGTTCGGGACAGAAAAAAATCACTTTGGCTACATAATTTATCAACCCGGCTGAAGATAAGAACTCTCCCAAAGAAAGAACACCAAAAATAAAAAAAAGGTCTTTAGAAAATGTTATCGATCGTTTTAAGGTGGAGGCTTTTTCTAATAAAACGATATTTTACGATAAAAGAAGGTTAGCTTAAAGAGGAACCTTAAGTTAAATATTACGGCTTTAGATAATATTGGAATTGCGTAATGTTCGCTGAACTGAAAACCTTCAAAATGGAATCGAATTTAAGAGTTCTTTATCTATAATTATTTACCATTGTAATTTACCGTATTTACGGATTGCTCTGGTAAAATTACCAAAACTGTGTTTAAAAGTGAACAAATTGCTAAAAGAGGTCAAAGTTTATATTTTAATAGTTATTCGTGTTTAATTTCGTAATTTTTCATGTCTGAGTTCACTTTCACCTATCATCAATAACGTCTTTCCTTTCCCTGGGCCACCGACCGGCCGTTATTTCAAAATATACCGGCTCATAGTGGCCAAGGCTTAACGAAAAATAACTAGATTGGGTCATTTAATGGGTGTACTTTTTCACTACTTACGTTTTTAGACATTTCATTCTATCTAATAATAAATAGTTTCTTGCATGATAAAATAACGCCTTTATTTTTCCCAACAACCAATCAAGGAACCGTAAGACCTTTGACGGTTTAAATATGACAGCAAGTAATAATAAAGTACCCGCCCATAGTTCTAAAATCATCCTAGGTATCTGAAGAGGGTATGCACCTCTTGCGTTTATTTTGACCCTCTCCAAAGGGGTATACAACCCACTGAATCAGACCTGTAAAGGGGGATGATGAGCTCATGCGCAGTGACTGCGATGTTTCATCCTTCTTTATTTGTCTGATTCTGTGGTTGCCTATCCCTTTTGGAGGGGTCAAAATAAACGTAAGAGTTCTACTAGCGGGGTCAGAAATGAAAGTAGGGTATATGTCTTAAAAATTCCAATAAATATACAACATTATTACAAATCTTACTTCTGTATTTACAAAATACAAATAGAAAAAGACAAATAATTAGATGACCAAAAAATAAATCATCGAACCAGTCATGTACAAAAAAGTGGTATATCTTTTTATCTTATCTTTTTTTTTTTTTATCTTTTAAAAACATAAATTAAAACGGAATTAATATGTACACTGACATTATTTACATTGATATTAGATATTTCTTTATCTGTTTCTTTATTCCTCCGTAAGGCCGTTCGTTTTTTTATTTTTTTATATATATAACTTATAAAATGTTCTACCTTTACGATTTCAATCGTTTTTGAATTTCTTAAAGCAATAGTTTCACCGATTTTAGTTTTTATGGACATGTTTCTTCAATTTTAAATTGTCAGGGAAATTTAAAGCATAGATTAACTAAACACACGGATAAGTCTGTGAATATATGCTTTTTTTCAAACGCCACTAGCAGAAATTGCAATACTTTTAAAAGCAAAATGTAACCTAACAGCGAGTCATTTTTTATCGTTACCTTATTAAACTAGAAATAAATTTAAAAGTTACCCGGAGATAAGGCTTAGCTGGATTCATGAAGATGTTGAATTTCATGGCACTGATGGTTCAGCGACCAATCGAATGGTATTGGAAGTCTCAATGAGATCTCGCCTTAATAATTAGACTTTCCTAATTGGTCGCTGACCTTTCAGTGCGAAGAAACTCAAGATCTCCACCAATCCAGCTAAGCCTATTTTCCGGATAAGTTTTAAATTTACTTCTAGTTTAATATTTGTTTGTAATTTTTTAGGCCTATCACCACGATAAGGAATATATAAAAAATGAATTGTTGTTAGTTTGCATTCTATCTTTAAACGCTTGCAGACGATTGAATCACTTTTGGCATGCTTTTTGGGAGTAGCATTTGTAACTACAATAATTAATTTACCGCCAAGGTATATTTCAATTAGTCAGGTTATCCTGTGTTTAATTAACATTTCAAAAACTTTAAATGTTAATTGTTTTAAGTTTTATTCCGGGATTCTCAATTCGTAATTATAATTACGTGAAACTATTTCTTTAATTTTTATTATAAGACTCGAAATTAAAAGCGGACTTAAGATGTAAAATCCCACGTCTTTTTTTTTTTATTTTGGCGGGAAAGGCCTTCAATTTCATACGTATTAAAACAAATGCATTAAGGTTTTTAAAAAACGCTGTGCGTTAGGTTATATGGCGTACGATTTTAAAATGTGGGATTATTAAGGATTAGGATTTTACGATTTTTCTTTAAATTCTGCTAGCACAAGTGGCACTAAAAGATTTTAACAAGTGTTATTTAATTTTTAAAAATTCACAATTCGTACTTTTTAAAAAAGTTTTTTTTTATCTCTCTTCTTTTAAATTTTATTTCTTTGTACACTCTAAAGTTATAACTCGAATTTAGACAAATCTACTTTTTTCTTCAAATTTAAATTATTTGCTATAAAGTTTTGTTGGCATTTTTATGATGGTTCAATATATGGTGTATAGCGTCTAGTTAATTAGAATTTTAAGAAATTTAGACTTGTTCTTAATAAAAAAATCTATGACATAAGTATATAAATTTCAATCGTTTTTTAACGATCTTTTAGAAAATGCTTCAAAATTTGTAGTTCATGAAAAATCCGTATGGAATAGACGTTTTAAAATTGTGTAAGGCTTGTGGATTTTCTAACAGTCTTATTACAGTAATTATTCAAATATGAATTAAAACCGATGTTTGTCTACAAAAATTAATAAATTATAAGAGATCAGACATAATTATATTAAAATTAATATAATTAAGGTAAGGTTTATGAATTTTCTGTTAGTACTGCCCACTTAAATTATTAGAGATTAGTGATAATTTCTTAGGTAGATTCGGAAAAACGTAAAATCAAGAAACTTTAAAAATAAAGTAATATGCCTTGATCCAATCCATTTTTAAAGAAATCAAAATTAATTCTAATTCTATAACTAATTCATTTTAGAAACTAAGAACAGTCTGCGAAATCAATTTTATTTCTTAAAATTCCAATGTCTAGACGCACCTTGGATTATCAACGAAATTTGATAGTTAACAACTCGAGCTTAAAAAATATTTAAACCACCACTAAACAACACCAATTTAAAACTTATATAGTTTTACGAAGCTCGTTTTTTAAAAATTTAAATATACTTACTTCCTAACCCATTTTATTTAATTTAATTTATTCAAATATCAATTAAGAATTCGTACATTTTTAATTATTTTCGTATACGGTACCAACTTTGATAAGTATTATTTTTTTCTTAATTTATATCTTTCTGGGTCTGAACGTCTGAAGTGGATATTAATTATTATCCACTTTATCTGCTTTATTTTATCTAAAACACACGAAAAAATGGCACTATAGGATACTGTATTATTATCTTTTTTTGGGGTTTTTTCACTTTTAAATTTAATTCATCAACATCCCACACATTTTTTTTCCTTCTCCTACTGAAATAATCTTTCATTTTGTATTTTTTTTTATATATATAGCAATTATTTTCTCTCTTTTACGATACTAATAACTATGATTTTGCAATTAAACGTTGGAAAGGGGGTTTCGTTTCTCTTTTAACTGTTCATTAAGGATTTATAT
The DNA here is from genome assembly GCA_963920705.1 of Odiellus spinosus. Classification (NCBI taxonomy): domain Eukaryota; kingdom Metazoa; phylum Arthropoda; class Arachnida; order Opiliones; family Phalangiidae; genus Odiellus; species Odiellus spinosus. The sequence continues at coordinate 8,355,689 of OY987237.1, forward strand.
AAGATAAGCTGTTAATAAGTATTAACTCCTTCGCGAAATCCATAAAAGTGGCTCAATATGACCTCGATATTGGAAGATAATAAATTTTTACCCTTTTTTTATTTTTTAATTAGTTGTTTCTTGTTCTGGCCACGCGATTCTTATATTTATCAAATTTTTACGTTTGGCCCACATCTGGTAAAAAGTGTTGTTGAGTATTATTTTATATAAGAAGTTTTGACGTATTTGATACCATAATTAAAAATAAAAAAGACCTGCTTAAAAATAAAACACGTTTTATGAAATAAATTAGGAACAGTTTGTAAATTTATTCTAAAAAAAAAAAAAATATTAATATCCTGAATTTTAAGGATATAATTATTTTTTAAAAACTAAACTAAAAAGTCTCAGAATTACTTTCTGAAAGTAAAAACTAATTTGTATTTTTCGAATATTCGAATTGGACTAACAACTTTACCCGTAGTCTTTTCTTATTACCTACGTTTAGTTGAGGTTGAAAATTAATTGGGTTTTGTGAAATCGAACTTGAAATCCCAACGTGTACGAAATTTGAAGGTCAGTTCACATAGCCACTGTTTTGGTTTTAAGAACGCCTCAATTTCCCATCAAGGCAATTACTAGGAGGTTTTTGGTATTGTTATAGCATGAATTAATTAATCCACGGCAATAGTTATGGTATGCTAGAGGTATGGCGTTTTCCACCCCCATGTGAACGGGGTCTTGGACCTCTAGAATTCTGTGTTAAATATGCGCCCAGATAGGGGGCAAAACACAATGAAGGAAGAGTTTGGTAAAACCACGCCTAAACGTCATTATTCTAAATCACAGGCCTATAATCTGTTATCGAAATTTTACCGGCATATTTACTAGAGTTTATTCTAGAAGGAATTGAAATAATATTCGTAAATGTGGTAACAAATGATATGAATTTTAAGTAGATTTAGTGCTATTATTGAGCCTATGCGAATTCGCAATATATATTTGGAATTCATTCAAATATGACACGAATGTTGTTAATTTACCCAAAATTCACCCGACTCCATTGAAGTAATTGTGAATTAACCAAATATTAACGCGAATCCATTGAATTAATTGTGAATTAATCAAATATTAACGCGAAGTTAAATATGATGTTACAATGTAACGGAATGGATTAGCGTAAAATTAACGGAAGTTAACACATTCTAGTTTTTGTGAATCGCTAGTGATTTCGACTTGAACTATAAAATTCCGTTTTTTTTTTTTTTATTACTAATTTTTTCCATCATTGGTTACCCTCTCGAGAACTATTGAAAACAAAACAGCGACTTTGTAAAAGGGCTTTCAAATTCAATAGATTCAAAATCTATTGACCATGGACGTTCACGATGGCGTTTATAATTGGCAGTAAATTTCCTGTATGGAACCTCTTCGGTATACAAATTATCACATAAAATAATTGTAAATCCACTTTAAATCTTTTTTTTTTTTTTTTTTTTTTTTTTTTTCCTTTAACACATTTAAAGAAAAACACTTTCACAACTCAACACGCGCAGTTTTGAAGTTTACGCGAATGATACCTATACACAATGTTTAGAGGTGTGAACGAGTGAACACCACTGATGAACCACTTTTAAGTCTTCTAATGTGGTTAAAAACCGGCATTTTCATTTATTAACACTTAGGTTTGTCTGTTTCGAGTCTAAGCAAACGTTTTATTGCTTTGTTTTTCGAAACTCAGGGTTTGATTTAAAATGAATCAAACGTAAGCTTCGGCTCTCCCCCGTCGAAAGAGCCTATTGTAGAAATTCTTCCACGAGTTGAACGTCTTGCCAGACCATATCCAGAAACCGGACGTGATACCGACGACCAAGGTCATCAGGTATTTTATCATGAAGACGGCGAAGACGGGTTTGACGTTGTGTTTAGTAGTGGGCACCGACGGGTTATCGGGACACGGGATACTGAAGTTCCTCTGGTCGCACATTTCGCGTTGCCACGTCAACATCCACGTTTCCAGATAGGTTTGTTCGTAAAAATAGCAAGCCAAGACGATAATGGCCGGCACCGTGTACAGAACCGAGAAAACGACGATACGTATCATCAATTTTTCCAGTTTGTCCGTCTTGGTGCCGTCCATCTTCATGACGGTGCGGATTTCGCATAAGGAGATGAATCCGGCCAACAGAAAAGAGGTGCCCATGAACAAGTAGGTGCATAACGGCGCCAAGATGAAGCCGCGTAAAGAATCGACGTTCCAGACACCCACGTTACAGACCCCGCTCAAGATATCGCCTTCCGCCTTACCCATGGCTAGGATGGTAATAGTTTTGATGGCGGGCACCGTCCAGGCAGCCAAATGGAAGTAGTGCGAGCTGTTTTCGATCGCCTCGTGTCCCCATTTTAGACCCGCGGCCAAAAACCAGGTCAAGGTTAAGATAACCCACCAAATGGAACTGGCCATGCTGAAGAAGTATAGCATCATAAAGAGGATGGTACACCATTCTTTCTTGTTCCCTTGCGTGATAGTGCGCACCATATGGACTCCATCTAGGTCGGTGGGTGGCGGGAAACGATCGTTGCACGCCACACTGTCGCCCATAACAATGCCCACGACGTGGGTACAAGCCACCACGAAGTAACACAAGGACAGGAAGATGATCGGTCGTTCGGGGTACCGGAAACGGTGCATGTCGACTAGAAAGGTCAGGACGGTGAATAGGGTCGATAGCAAACAGATACTGGACCAAACCCCGATCCATATTTTGGCAAAGTGCCGCTCTTCTGGCTTGAAAAACATCATATCGCACGGGGCGCCGCAATTCTTTTCCACCTTTTTACCCACTCTGAAGACGTAATCCAAACCCTGAGGTACTCGGAATTCGATCGGGCAGATAAACTCGCGGCTAAAATTACCCGTCGGGGGGAAACCGAGTCCAGCACCACCAACGTAATTGCTACCCGGATTTAAGCTGGTGGGGTGTGTATTTGAACGGTCAGTGTTATTCTCTCCCACGCACAGCTCGTCCGTGTTGGCTTCCGGAAATTTGTCACAGTCTAAGCTTTCCGGCCACCGGAAGCCGAATTTGTTCATCAATCCTTCGCAGCCGGTACGGGCCGACATACAAAGCGAGCGACAAGGCGGTATGGCCCGCTCTATAATGGTGCACACCGGCGCGTACATGGAACACAAAAAAAACTGCAAATCCGGACTACACTGAACTTTGACCAGTGGAAAGAACTGGTGCACTTCCAGACCGGCGTCCTCTTGTTTCTGGTGATTAAGGAGATTTGGCATGATTGTCTCGTTATATTGAATATCCTTGCACAAGGGGATCGTGATGGGTTCGCATCTGCCGTGATGGGGGATCACTTCTCGATCCGATACTCGCGAACTTAAAACCTGGCCGGAGGCTCTACCCGCGCCTCTAATATCAGCGCCGAGGCTAGCGAAGACCGTGAAAAATGCCCAGACGGCCGCGATACTCGAATAGCCCGTCATGTTTTATACACTAATACACTTTTCCCAGGAGATTCACGCCGTTCCCGAAACTCTTCAACGCCGATTTAATTCATTTAAAGGTTATCCCGAGTGTTGAAAGGTCCCTACCGATTTATTTAAACGTCTGGTCAAAAATTAAAGCGCGCGAAGCCGCGAAGGACTCGTGTTAAGCATATCGCGGGTAAAATGGCTGAACTAAACTGGCTCTTGTCGGCGGCGAAACAGCGGCCTCGTTACTCGTTTTCCCTCTTTCTCTCTATTCCAACATATCCCCCTCCATACTCTGGCTTCTCGGGATTGGTCTTTGTGAGTCTTTTCAACGGAGGAAATTGGGCGCCTCGTTTCCTCCGTTTTCTAGTAGGGGCGCCACTGTACGGGGTTTGAAGATGTCGAGTTTTCCCGCCTCGTTTAGAGTGACACTTATCAGTAAGTTTATGAAACAAATTCAACTTCAATTAAATCTTACTCCGCAATTAAGGTAAATAACTGTGGTTTAGACCTAGATGTCTCTTAAGTTCCATGTTTTAAATGTATTCTGAATTTGTAATTTTATTATACTGTCGCCCTTTCAAAGATGGCGCTCCTTAAATAGAACTTTTCGAATTTTTCTACGCGCACATCAAACCAGATAATGTATAAATATTACATTAATTAGTTCATGAACCAGCGAGCAAGAATTGGTTAAACTAGTGCTATAGTGCTCTACAACCTTACATATCTCATCAATTCCATAGAGCAAAGCCAAAAACATTGGTGTAGCTAATTAAAAGCCCTATCTGCTCTCGGGGGCGTCGGAAGCAGGGGGGGGGGGGCAGGGGGCTGAAGACCCCTCGACCATCGGGCATGGCATAACTGAGCCCCATATAATTCGGCTTTAGCCAACTTGTTCAGCCCACCCACTTAAAAATAACTTCATTGGTTTGTTAAACTTCGAAAGATACAAAAATTGACAATCGCCAAATTACTTTTTTCTGCTCTCCATATTAGTACGATGTTTAAAATTAACACGGAAATCTCATCTATTTTTTCCCCATTGTAATGTCAAAAAATAATAATTATCCCTATAGTAGAAAAAACGTTGATTTCAGAGAAAACGACATGGTATTTAAAAATATACTTTATTGTAAACGAAACGTTTCGAGCCGAGGCTCTTCTTCAGTCGTACTTTTAAATACCATGTTTGTTTTATCTGAAGTAAACGTACTATCTACTATAAACTCACCATGGTAAATAATAAGTCTATTATATATAATAATCCCTATATTGTTTAATATGATTAAATACTCATAGACTAAGCAATAGCTTGGGTTAGTGCTGTTTCTCAAAGAGTTTTTCCTTTGATTTAGTCTCACTAACTTTCCATCTGATGTCAGATCATGAACTTGTGATATAATTAACTTACAAAACTGTAATCCGCTTATACCAAGATATTTATTCTTGAATTATGAAAATACAATGTTATTACGTATCTATCTATGTGTACTTTAACTTGGAAATAATTTGATAATTACGCTATAACTTTAATTTAGTAATTACAAATTTCGTTGTTTAAGATTCTTTTTACGCAAATCTCATCACTTTCATCTTTTGGGAACTTTTCGCAATTTATCGTATCTGGCCAATTTAAACCGATTCTTTTCATCAAAGGTTCGCACTCCGAACGAGCCGATTGGCACAGGGATTTACAAGGTAATATTGGTCTCTCGAGACTATTGCAAACGGGCATGTACAGCGAACATAAAAATAATTGTAAATCCGGACTACATTGAACCTTTATGAAAGGATCATACGCGTGAGACTCCAAACCAGCATCTCCTTGTTTCACGTGACCGAAGTAATTGGGCATTATTGTATAGTTGTAAACAATATCGTGGCATATCGGCACATTTTTTCGTTCGCATTTGGTTGGGTTCATTGGCGAAAACTCTGGATCCTCTAGGCCAAGTGGTACGCATTTCGGTCCGGACATGGTCGTCATTGGGTTTCGAGCAGTGGTTAGATTCCGGTTAGACGGGGAACTGTTTGAGGTCGAAAAGTGTTCGTCACTTGAAACCCAGACTGCTAGAAATATTAAAAACAGGAGTCCCAGACCGGCAGTTATAAACACGGGAATTAACCAAGGTTTCATCTTAAACAAGTATTAAATTGAGACGATGCACCCCTTAAGAAATAAAATTTTTGAAGATATTTATTTTTTAGTTTTTTAATTTATAAAGTATGCATATACAGGATGTTAAAATGCTTGACTCAATTTCCTTGGGTTACTATTGGATATCTTATCTGAAACCAGCAGTTTCCGGTGACAATGGAACCATTAAGCAACCTCGCATTTCATAAATTAGTATATATTAAATATAGCTAAAATTTAATCCGTTATTTTATAACTTTAATTTAAACCCGTCGTTAATTTTAATTCTCGTATTTATAATAAAACCTCTGAACATCATATTCAGTAAAACATTTCCGTCAGTTCCGGAAGTCGAACTGGTTCCAAAATTATTCGTAGTATTATTTTGTATTCTCGAAAGGTTACCTAACTTAATTTTATCATAAAATCAATGTATGTATCTAATATACACCTTTTTAAATAACGAACTTCATTGGAAAAAAGTAGTCCGTTGAAACTCCCCTTGAACATGAGTAGAGAAGATGAGTTTTTATTGCAAACACAAGGTTTTAAATTAAAACACGCGAGTTCGAATTTCATACCTGGAAAATAGGCTTAGCTGGTTTCATGGAGATTCTGAATTTCTTCGCATTGATGGGTCAGCGACCAATTCCCGTCGTTAAGCGATATCTCCATGAGACTTCCAATAACAATCGATTAGTCCCTGGCCTATCAATGCGAAGGAATTCAAAATCTCCATGAATCCAGCTAAGCCTATTTTCCAGGTAAGTTTTAAATCTATAGTCCTGGTCGATTTCCAAAACCGGAAGTCTAGAGAACCTCGGGAAAATTTTGGCGGGGAAAACTTTTTGTCACGTGATCGTCCGCCATCTTTTTGTAGTGTGAAAATAGCTACAGACTAACCAACGCCTCCTATACTTTATCATGTAGGAAGCGTTGGACTAAAAACTTGAATTTGGTTTGTGGGAAATAAAATTAGAAATAGTCTGGCAGCCTGTTACTACAAAAAGATGGCGGCGCTATGAGACAAGGGCCCATTTCCGGCAAATCGACCAGGACTATTGTTTTAAATTTTTATAACTTAGGATTAGGCCTATTTAAACGATAAGGAATTTATTAAAAAAAAGCACTTGTTGTTAGGTTGCATTCTCCCTTTTAAAATATTAATTTTATTCACGAAACTAAATAATTATTTAACTTAAAACGCTTGTTAAACATCGAAGAAAACTTTATAACCTCTAAGAATTCCAGTTATAATTATTATTATATTTATTAATGTAGATAGATTATTATGCCAGCATAACTAATTAATAATTGTGGTAATTTGTTATTAAAAAAGTCCATCAATTTTGAGGGATAATAGCTATGTTTCCCATAACAGTCAATGTTGCTGTCGTTTTTCCGCTACAGACCACATAGTGTAGTAAATGCTACGAATTGCATGTAGCAAATCCTTCGCGTGCTAGGGTAAAACCGAATGTAATGTAATTACATCTTTTTGTTTGCCATATATAGATAAGGCTAGATAAGCAATAAATCTACCACGCGATGAAATCGTGATCGGGTGAAAAAAAAAACTAGCTAGCTTATCCGCCCTATACTAATCCGCGTACATAACCGAGAGTTATATAACGTCATAAAAAAAAACTCTTCTCCATTTTAATAAATACTTTTAAAACTGTCCAGACAGACAGACACTTTTTTATCTACAACGCGTTTATTGGTGTAAAAGACTCTGCGGATAAGAATTAAAATTATCATCTTTTCGATGTTTTTCAAAAAGTTCTCAGTCCACGGAGAAAAATTTAATATATGGGAAGGCTTGAGATTGTGGATTCTAATGAAGTAATTACTGGATGATTGTGTTTTCCCCTTTCCCTATCTAATCAACGCTTTATTAGGTCTTTATTTCTGCGCAAATTATCATTTGCTCACGTGAAGATATTGAATATAGTGAGAACAGGAAGTAATCGTGGACGAATTATACTGTAAAGGGGCCCACATAATGTTTTTGGGGTTTTAAGGCCTGGGTCCCTGAGCTAGAGCTTCCAAAAAATATTATGAAGTATTATAGAAAGCGTAGACTTATCAAACCTTTAAATCTAAATACTGAACTAATCTTAAAATCCTTGGAAAATTTTACAAATCCCTTATACCCTCTTCAGACGAGGCGTAATTAGCCGTGGTTTAATCAGATTTAACCGAGGTTTAAATAGCCTTTTCAGTTCAATAAACCTCGGTTTATTTTGAATAAACCATGGTTAAATCTGATTAAACCGGCTAGTTACGCCTCGTCTGAAAAGGGTAAAACGAATCTTAAAATTATCTTCCAATATTCATATCTTCAATCCTCAAAAAAGTGTTCAAATTCCTAACCAAGGTTCGTAAACTTCGTACGACTATTCCAGATTATCCCTAGCTAATTTTCACCACTATCCCTGACCATTTTTGAATGTTGAGGTGTAAGAACAACAAATAAATAACGATCTAAAAGAAAATATTTCATTATTTGGCAATGGTTGTTTTAATTGATGAAAAGAATTCCCTGACTTTTTGCACACATTTTCAAAATCCCTGACTCATCTAGGTACCGGACGAACCCTGCTAAAGAATCTTTCCAATCTCTTAAAAAAATTGATCGTACAATTTGCTATGGTCAACGTCGTCTGCTAATCTATAAAATACGGCGACTTTAAAGGGGATTTAAAAATCGCAGATAGTCTCTTTAAGAAGTTTATTAATTCGCCATTTCTTCCATGAAAAATTTCATTTAGATTGTGATTGGATGAAATCAAGAAGAAATATAAAAAAAGGTTCATATTCCATCTTTGTTGAAATCAAAGTCCAAACGTATTTTTTAATAGCTCTTAATTTTTTTTTAAAAAATTGAGCTCGTGATAAACTTTGCGGGGTTATATTTAGGTTTTCCGTTTTTACTGGTCTTCTGATTACGACTGTTAACTGAAACCCTGCATATTTTTCTCAACCGGATTGATCCGGAACTCTAATCCGTTATCGCGGTTTTAAGGGGTTTTCAAACCTACTGAAACCGAACTGCATCGCCTCTATCACGCGCTCAGAGCGAGATGTTAGTGGATCGAAAAAAATACTTATTCGACAAGCTATAGGGGAAAAAACAATTTGCGTAAAAGGGACGGTCTTTATAATTTTAACTAATCACTAGGGAGGGAAACCAATTTTCCTCGTGTTATATCTCGCAGTTTAACGAACGTAACAAAGTTCTTTCGCTATAGATAAGCTCGACTATTCATTATATTAGGTGTATAAGTCGCTTTTTTGTCTTTTTCTAAAAGTTTCTCAATGAATTCGGATCATTCGTTATTAGGCCTACCTAGTTAGTCCGTGATATGTTGTGAGCGCATTATGGAAGTTGAAAGATTTTTGTGAGTATATATTTTAAAACTATATGATAACTATGAACTCAACTCTCACACTATACCAACTTTTTGAACCGTTTTAGTTTTAGAAACTAGAATTTCTAAATTTGCTTTCATCTCGAAAAATTGAGATGGCGTTTTTCCAAATGGTTTCATGAAAGGCTTCCGTTAAAAACTCCCACCATGGATTAATTAAAGGCTCCCTAGGCCACAAATGGTAAAAGGATAGAGTCTATCTTGTTGAGTTTCGTCTTAAATTGCTAGAGCACCTATTAATTAATCCATGCATACGCACTGCGCTTCCAAAAACTGTTAACACATTTAAATGCGCCCTCTATAGGCGGAGAAATATAAATAGTTAAAAGACGTAATGAGGGATAATAATTGGTTTTAATAGAGCGGTTGGGCATTTCAATTTTTTTTTATTGAATTTTAGGATTTTAGTGATAATTTTAAAGCTATTGTTTGGAGACATATTGTGATTTCAACGTTATTTTCCCACGAAGAACGTTTAGAGATTTGGGGACTTTTATCTTAAATGCAAAATCGATTTCCAAAATAGCTTTGAAACTTTTTTCAAATGGGTTTTCAAGTTCATGTGTAACGTTTAGACTTTTTACGACTGGGCGTGACGATTCTCTACCCCATCTTTTCGAGGTACAGAAAAAAATTCTTCACGTGTGTGAAGCTATCACATTGGCCAGAAGGTAGCAACGGCCTTCAGTCGAAAATAGCCGGCAAAAACGGTATATCCGTTCAATATTATCTTTGGTTTATCCAGTTATTACCTATGTAATAAAAATCGCATGATGATTACGTGACAGTTTTTTTAATAATGCCATTTTAATCAAAGTTTTTTTAGAGCCTTCCAGATTGAGTTAGCATTACCAGAGCAGCGATGTAATATCTCTGAGCTAGCCTCCTTTTATTGCTAAGTAAATAAACTTTAGATAGTTTTCAACTATAGCACTTCACTCAAAATCAATTTACTACTTCATGGTTAAGAAAAACAGTTTGTTATTAGTTTATTAATATTCGAAACTATACCATTATGTAATAATCAAAGTCTAATAAGTCTTATTTACGTAAATATTTCATTTATTAATGAGTTTTATCATTTATAGCCATATTTTATGCATAATTGAATAACTTTAGGCTCTTTAGACGAAAATTATTTCATTCGACTGAATGAGATATTTTTCGACCCCTTCGATCTAATTCGACTCAATGTGCGACTTTGAAATACGAAATAAGAGACAGAAGGGTGTGACAAATTTTTCGGTCGAATGGCGTTTCGATCAAATGGGAATTTACCAATTGCCATGTACACATTTATACTTATAATCAGTTTCATATAGAATTGGTAGCACGGTCGAAGCTAATCTATTCTGTTTTTCTTTAAATAATCCACTCAAATCCTGTTAAGGCCAGCTTTGTTGGCGCTGTCAGTTAAAGATAGAATTTTCTATAATAGTTGCTATAGGTACTCGAAGCCAGTTCGAAGTACCAAGCACTTTTAGTTTTGTACTGATAATGATTTCAGTAACTAAACGCGCTTTGTCGCGACTCGCGAGCATTGTATTGACGCGATAGCGTTGAAAATTGTTTTCAATTTCAATCCTACATATATATATCCTATAGATTCTTTGTTTAATTACGTAAGCGGAAGTATGGTCGAGTTGTCGGTAGCGCCACGCTCATTGTCTACAAATTATACCCGAGTTTTCCGGAGTTTTCAACTATAGTTATATATTTTTCAGATTATATTCAAAATGTAAAATCCCACCACCCCTCTTTGTAGAAGTAATATATGATATATTTTTGATATTATATTCAAATATATCATTATATATATTTGTAGGAATAAGAACAATTTATGTATAGAACATAAGAAGTCCTCGCATACTCTGTAGACAAAATTAATTCGCTTTTAATTTTCCCACACTTCTAAAAATAATTTCAACGACTACCTATGACTTTTCATTCAATCTCATGAGGTTAATTCCGTGAGATAATAAGCCTTTAAAATTTGTAAAAGTATCGCAAATACAAGGGGACTTTTTCCCAGTATTGCCAATTACTTTTTAGCGTAAACAGAAACATAGACATGGCTCAATCCAGCAGTTTTGTTTAGGAACTGTTCTGAACTGTGCTCACCAGTTACTCGCATCCCTGCAATGATCAGCGAAAGCTGCCAGGGTATAAAACGAGTGGAATTAACTTCGTTTTGAAAGCCACGAGTCTGTCGAACTTGAACCACTGAGTAATATTAATGGAAGGTCAAGGTTTCTAAACAATCATTTAAATGATGTGGTAGCCTTAGTCTCCATTTTTTTTTTCGTTGCTCCTTGTAATAATTTCCCAAATGGATAACGCCATGATGTTAATAATCCTAGTGTCTGTGTGAAAACTATTTGTGGGCTAATCGCATTTACAAAGAAGCAATTTTCGAGCCCCAACAATTTTTTTTTTAAATCTAAACTTTATATGATGGTTAGGTTAAAGCGTGATGTACAAGAACGGTTTGATGTACACATTTATCAGGGGTGGTGGGTTTTGACTATGGTTACTATTCTGTATTGTAACTAAGGTACTACGATTGATATGTTATTACGTTGCATAATGCAAATTCGAACTGGCTAGCAGTAAAATCGACGAATATGCCCTTTCATCGTTATAATCTCAACAAAATGTTTTGTTTCGCTAACCAATCGTGGATTTCTATATCGCTTTCTATTCTTTCAATAATAATCAATATCACAGTGCGCTATAAATACCAAAAAAGCCTAAATTATATAATAAAGCCTAAATATATTATAACAAGATTGGATGAATGTCTTCTCCTGTTCAAGAGGAATCTGTTAAATCTATTTTCATCAATATGAAGTTTAAATATTAATGAGCCTCCTCTGTTTTAACTTTATAGCTAATTTCTTTAGAACTGGAGAGGTTGAATCAAGGAGGATTAGACAAGGAGAGGAAATGTGGGGCTGCGTTGAGTTAGAGAGAGAAGAGCCAACCTCCCACTCGGGTGGAAAGGGGGGATAGGAAATTCTCGAGGTAAACTGTTGTCACGTGGTCGCTAGCTAGCGCGTCTCATAAAGGATTCGTTTTACCCACGCGACAACATTTTACCACGAAACGTCTCTACCCCCGTTCTCCCAGAGTGGGAGTTTAGGCCGACGCAGTAGGAACCGCGCCGTCCCCACATTTCTTCTCCTTGTCCAATCCTCCTTGGTTGAATCTATTATCAGAATATGACGCGATGCTTTTGAAAACGTGTACTATACTTCTATAATAGTTTTATATTTTCATTTTATTTTTAAAATGGTTTTTGGCAAAGCATTTTAGTACCTTTGTTATGAGAAACTGTGAACAGAGGGTTTTAATCTATAGACTCTAAAGATTGGAAAAAAAACGAGTAGTCAATTCCACCTTGAGTTGAGAGCGAACGCGAACGTAGACTTAGCTTATCACGTAATTCAACAAATCATAGATATAACAGGATAGCTTGGCTTTCCGCGTTCTGCCAACTCGATGTGGAATAGACAAAATCTTTGGGAATCAGTCTGATCCGTTATATGCCTATCTATTGTCGAAATGAGTTGAGTAACCAAAAAGCCTTGACGCTAAAAGAAGCCGTGAGTGATAAGCTCAATTTAACTTTGATCTCGTAGAATCGCGGGGCCAATTTTATTCCAGCGATTATATTGAGCGTAACAAGTACAATTTTCTACGAATATGTCGTGTTTCTCTTTAAATATAATAATAATACCACAGAGGCAAAGCCTATAATATGTGGTTGCCGGGACAATACACCTTACGCATAAATTAAAATTTAAATTGTTACGTAATTGTAATAAAATATAAAAGATTATATTTAAATTTTCCAAAAGAGAAGTCGTCATTTATGAAAGAGGGCGTTACTCTCTTTTAGAATAAAACTTGGGAACTTGGAGCCTTATTGACTTTAGGCTTTACAACCCTCTTCAGACTAGGCGTAATTAGCCGGATTAATCAGATTTAACTTGGGTTAATATAGCCCTTTCAGTTCGATAAATCTCGGTTAAACCCGCTAAAAACGCCTCGTCTGACGAGTTTATTAGAGGTGTAACTATTCTATGTGTTTGACCATCTTGTTACTAGTCCTAAAGAGTATGATCGGTTACAAGGTTATTTAATCCATGTTTATACGGTTATCCAAATTCCACGGCTATAACTTCAGGATTAAATAAAATTATCTCATCGATATGACTTTATATCTAAAGCCTTAAATAAGCCAACGCATGATGACTTAGTCTAATTTATAGTCAAAACGTAACAATTGTTTATTGTCATAAACTTTCATTCAAGAAAAATACACAAAAAGACCAAAGTTGAGGCGTATTTATTAACACAATGTTACACGTCATTAGAAAAAATAAGTCTTCTTAAACACAAGTACATAATTTTTTTTTTTTTTTTTACTCGAAAAAGGCTTAACCGTGTAATCTATTTTTATTCGATTGAAAGTGATCCGTCAACCACTCCGTGATATATCCAAGGTTATGCTAATAAAAAACCTTGGCATTTTAATGTTAGTGTATCCATAAATATCCCAAAAATAGGACGATAACAACAGTGACAAAGTAGGAACATAAAATACAGATGTGACGTTCTTTTCAGGCCCATTGGACCGAAATTCATTCGACCGAATTTATCCCAAATGTGCGGTTTTAAAATTTTACTATTCATTTTAGAAGCTGCTTTTTACCGAACCGGTCATTCATGGCCCTCATAGACCCCATTCAAATTTTGACTACTTTACAATATATTATTTATGCGTAAACATTTAAGCTTGAAGGAAGAATTCAACCTAATAACATAGTGATTTTTTAATCCATTCCTTATCGTCTAAATAGACCTAATCCATGAAGGGAAAAAAAAATACAAACAAATATTAAACTAGAAATAATTTTAAAACTTACCCACGAAATAGGCTTAGCTAGATTCATGGAGAACCTGAATTTCTTCGCACTGAAGGGTCAACGACCAATGAGCAAAGGCCTGTGGATAAGGCTAGATCTCTATGAGACTTCCAATAACATTCGATTGGTGGCTTACCCTTCAATGGGAAGAAATTCAGGATCTCCATGAATCCAGCTAAGCCTATTTTCCGGGTAAATTTTAAATTTATTTCTAGTTTAATATTTGTTTATATACTAGTGGATTAGCGTATTTAAATGATAAGGAATCGATAAAAAAATCACTTTGGTTTCATACTCGTTTTGAACTACACGCGTTAACTTTACTTTTATGGAATAAGTTATGAACTTTTGATAAAATTTACTCAAATCTTCTTCATTCTCTCTTTAGATTGTAGTATCGGTCTATTTGCAGAGCTTTTATTGATAAGAAGCATAAACCGAACACTTTGGGGAGACTATAAGTGTTGCTCGATGTTTGAACAAAGAATTATTTTTGTGTAGATTTGATACGTGGCAAGTTTTCTTGATATTTCTTGTCTTTGTGTAAACTTTGGGGGTGGCCATTTCGAGGATATTTATATCGCGTGTATCAGTAGATTTCATTTTTTGTTCCCAATTCTTTGAAAACTTTCAATCAGCTTGTCTGAAACTTTCCTTTTACGAGATATGTGTTCAAGGTAATAACTCTATAAATGTAACTTTTTCAATGGAGTAAGTAATACAGGATCTTCCAAAACGATAACGATACGCGACTAATCCCTTTTTTAATCCGTTTTGAGACTTTGATGAGGAGTTTTATTATTTAAAAGTCTTTATGCCCCGAAGTTACGTGGTCTTCTTCAAGTATATTGTCTCCTTCTAAATTATACAATTTAATTTAGATACCCCGTTAGGTTACGTTAGATTAGTCTGTGTAAGGTTATAGCATTGGTTTTAGTAGCCTAATCCTACCATAAGCAATTTAATTTGCTTATGAAATTAGTAAACCTTTTCTACGGTAATCCCGGTCCTGTTCGCTTTAGAGTCGTCTGCGTTTGATACAAATATGTAACTGCGCATGCTCTCAACTCAAACCTCTAATAGTCACTTCGACTGTACAAAAGGGAGTAGGAAACTTTCCAATGGGGGTGGCAGTAAGATCCGACTATTTGAAAATATTTCTTAGTCAAATCTTTAAATTTTGGACTGGTGACGATCCTAGTGATTTCAAACATCTATAGTCTAAATACTTCGCTAATATTGTACAAAACCTTGCTGGTTGAGAAACCCTATTTGCCTAGAGTTTGTAAGTAATTTCTTATAGATTTCCTCTCTGTTTTCCACCAGTATTTCAATTCTTCTTTGCAACGAACTTGTAGAGATTAACATCCTTTAAGTTTGGTCTCAGGCCTAATGTGTCTTGGCACTATTTGTTCTATATTATATTGACAAGTTTTACTGAAATCACGTGATCTCTCACTAATCTTTCCTTATATTTCAATTACAGGTGTTTCCGGATGACCAGATTCAACGAATAGCGAATTGTAGACAAAGCGACATCCCGATACAAAAGACTTTTATTTGTTATTTTTTACTCGCGTTTTGTAGTTAAACTTTTTTCATCGAACTTTGAAAAGAGAGTTGGTGCCCATGTGTACCACAAGACGTCCATTTTCTAGAAGAAGAAATTGGCGAAAGCGCGCGGCTGCGGAGAAGAAACGGAGAATACAATTATCGACCATCCACGGCTCTCTAATTGGAGACCGACTTACCGTTTTCATCCTGCAATCGCGAAGGGCTCACATCAACATCGACCGTGTTAAGCCAACCAATCGGATCATATCTTGGAAGGACATCTTCGAGATAATTACATCACCCGCCCAGCTTCCGGCAAGATGAGTTTCAAGCTGAAGGCTTTGGGCAAACTGGTCGCGTGCAAGGGGGACGACGTCGACCGGTCAAATTTAGAAAATTTATTCGTCCCCAACCATCACTCCGTCATTAAATTCGCGCCAAAGTGTAACAGGGAATGTTGCGATTCGTCGTCCGATACTAACGATTGTGGCGCGAAGAATGCGGAGTCCGAAACTGAAGTCCCTTCGTTAAAGAGAAAACGACAGTCTTTCGAAAATATAATAAAAGGTATAATTAAGACTAAGAGAATTTAAATTGTTACCCACAGATAGTTCAAGATATTTTGACCATGCATTAGAGATTGTTAACTAATTCTTCACGTGAAAGAATGCGAGATCTCTTTAGCTACGTTCGCACTAGAGACTTTGCGAAACCCGTTTTGAATCTTCACACCATTTCAAGATAATAATTATATACTTTGGAAATTATATTTTCATTTGACCTTAAAATTCTGCAATTTGACCTTTCTAAATGGTTAAAATCGGTTTCAAAGCCTTTAGTGTGAACAAGGTTTTAGTTTCACCGAAAGAATTCTTATTATTTTAATTCACCCCATGTATAGCTTACTTAGGCCTTGAGCTGAACCCTACTTATTGGCCTCATAAACAGATTGACAGTTTATACGACTCCTAAATAATTATTTTGCCCCTCAGAAACCGAAACGAAGTTTCCACATTTAGAGAACCAGGAAGATCAGCCACCGATGGTCAATTTCTGCAGCCGTTGCGGATACGCTTTCGACAATAACTCCGACTTGAAAACTCACGAGTGTCTCTTCACCCCAACCAGCCCTTGCGTCGTTTGCGGGGTTTTACTGAATCAGAACGTGTACGGCGACCACTTGATATCTCATGTTCACGACGCTAGAATAAAAGAGAGTAACGACGCTAACTCCGAGATCAAATGCGTTTATTGCTCAAAGTTCTTCGACAATAAGACCGCCCTCCTGGTCCATTATCGCAATCATATTGCTCAATTTCAATGCGCAAGTTGCAAGAGTTTCTTTTTCAGCGCTCTGGATTTGAAGGTACGTGTCTGGTTAAATACTTCAGTTTATTTTTTCATTGGCGGGAAAGTTCTTATTGATTTGATCTCGAAAACCTAAGTTTGTTTGCTTGTGTATTTAAATAGGACCACGTAGTTAAGGAACATAACCGCGTGGAACACCAGTTGTACCACTGTTACATCTGCAATCGTCGATTCACGCACCAGGAGGCAATCGTTAACCACATGAGGCTTCACTCCCACGAGATGCCTTACACTTGCAAAGAATGCGGCCGATCCTTCAACCAAATTGGCAACCTACAACGCCACATCAACACCCATCGCGGGGAACGTCCTTATCGTTGCCAAGAATGCGGTTGTAAGTTCACCGACCCGGCTACCTTGCGCAATCACGCCCGTATCCATTCTGGCGAGTTACCTTTCGTCTGCCAAGTCTGCAAACGAGGTTTCTCGCAGATTGGCAACTTGAGACGTCACATGGCCAAACATATCACCAGCGACATCCTAGATCGGCGCTTTCGTTGTCCTCATTGCGGACAAGGATTCGCCCACGAATCTACTTTGCGCAATCATTTAAGAACCCACACTGGAGAGCAGCCTTTCAAGTGCACTTTGTGTAATCGCGCCTTCTCGCAGATCGGAAATCTTAAGAGACATATGGCCAAGCACTCTGCCGAGCAAGATTTATTGTGCGGTTCTTGTAACCGTTGTTTTTCCAGTTCCACGGAGTTGGTACATCATTTGTGCGTCTCCGCCGAAGTTAAAGGTAAGTCCGCTCTTGTTAATTCTTTTTAATATTTAAAGCCCTATACTCGTAATAATATAAAATGTACCTACGAGCAGTTGTAGAATTTTACACGGTTATAGAATTTTTACATAGTTGTAGAATTTGTACGAAGAATTAAAAGAAAAAGAAAATAAAACCATTTCTTTTTAAAATATTGCGCGGAGAACTTAAATATAATTTCTTCAACTTTCAATTGATTATTAGATAAGGCGGATGTTTCAGCCGATTGTTGTATGATAACACCCTGGCCTTCTAACCCCAACTACCAAGCTGGATCACCGGATTCTAGCGGACGTTCTTTCCGCACCACTTCGGAATCATCTTCAGGAGAAACTGACCATAGCAACGACGGGGCGATGTCTTCTAAGATGAGCGAGTACTTGCCCAGCAATTCGGACGAAGAGAGCAGTTCCTCTATAAATTCGGTCAATCGAAAATGGCGCATTTTTCCGTGCTTAGTTTGCGGAAAGGTTTACACTTGGCAACACGATTTGAAGATTCATTTTCGCATTCATTCTGGAGAAAAGCCTTTTAAATGTGACGTATGCGATAAGCAATTTGCGCAAAGTGGCGCCATCCGAACCCACAAGCGCCGGCATCATCCCAATGGCAATTAACGTGACCACGGAACGTATATCACTCTTAAATTACGACTAATTAATTCTTATTCTTTTAATTGCCATAAATTCTTCAAATCATGTAACATTTGATGGGATTGCAATTTCAATGATGAAAAGAAATAATTATGGTTGGGAAAATGACGTTAATCTTCAGTTTTGAAGACAAGACTGGCTATTACCCTAACTCGTTGGCTTTCGCTAGGTTTTAATTCAGGTCGGGCAGCGACCATTATCATGCATCCTATATGGCTCTAGGTTTCCAAATTTTCCAGATTAGCGTCCCTCCAGATCAGAAAAATCAAATTTCACGTGGGGCCACTGCCCTATCTGGCGCTTGCCTACGCTCTAACTTGTATTCGAGGGTAAAATAGGTAAACATTTAGACCATTAGCTAGGAATTTTATTAGTATGGATGTCACGCAAACGTTTCCCTTGTTCAAAGATATTAACATAAAAATATGAGTTGGGGATAATTGCATTCGGGAAATTGCTTCCTAATGAATTTATTAATTGCTGACTGTTTAGGCTTAGCTACCATTTTTTTCGGTTTATAAGCTGACTCAAGCTGATACGGTACTCATCGAATTTAATTCCCGCGAAAATATATTTAAAATCCCAGTAAATTGAATGTTTCAAATATTGTTAAGGCCTAAAGTGCAATCATGATGTGATGAAACTTTTTATAAAGGCTCAATTCGTATGACCGCGAACCAGTGCATGGTATGACCATAAAGACGTCACGCGTTCCTATGAACGTTTAATTAGGAATTGGTAGCAATAATGGAATATATATTCGATTTCCAGTGTAAATTCATATTTCCTCTATAGATAATTCTAGTTTTTTACTTCGAATATCACGTGTTTATCGCCTGTTTCGTCGAAAATGTTTACGCTGGCGATTCAATTTCGTCGTATATAAACTGAACCGAAGATAACTGATAAGGGAGTGATGGAAATGTTTTGTTTTGCAATAGGACGCTCATATTTGATGTGAATGGTATTTGACTTTTCATATCTTTAAGAGCCAGCCTATTGTTTCTTTTTCAACTGTGTTTCTCGTACATCGACCAAAGAAGAGGACAATGAGCTTTTATATTGTTTGAACTCTAAACTATATATCGTAAACTAATTATAGAAAACCATATTTTCATAACAATTCGCGAGCTAAATAGATCATTATATACATATAGGAAGTTATTAATTAGTAATTAATCTTTTGTGTTAATTATATATGTATAATCTTTAAAAAAAAGATGCATTTAGTCTTAGTTACTTAAAAATATAAGCACGATATATAATCAAAGATATTTATTCCCAAACCTTTTGTATTAATTAATTTCAATAAATTACAGGGTTGATTTGCGGGTGGTGTGACCGAGAGTTATTTCACATTATTAATTGATTTTTTCTTACAGAGCATGTACATTTTTGTAAAGAGGAGTTAAGAAATCTATTCGTGAACCACGATGAACGCTGTGATCATGTGCGATGTCAATTACCTGGCTTTCCAAGGTCAAATATTTTACTTTCCGTTGAGTGGTATGTGATCTATAATCGTGTTCAAGAAGAGTTGACGTAAGGGGAGATATTTAAGGCTGATTAATAGGCAATGTTTAACCAAATTTAGAATAAAATAGTCAAAGCCAACTCCACTCGAACATGAGTATATATTAATTTTCAAATATATAAATTTTCTTAACCTCTCTGATACGTTTTATTTAAAATTATTTAGGCTTACTTGTTACCAACGACTGTAGAACTTTAAACAGGGTTATCCGTGGGGTCCGACACTCTTGAATTGCTGTACACCTGAGTTCACTGAGTTCAGCTTTGATAGTGCAAAGATTTTAAAAAATTTGTACACCTGAGTTCGTGAGTGTCTGCTCCCTCAGGGTTTCCAAGGGATAGGGAAAACTTTAAATAAATAGTAAGGGCATTTGAAAGCTAGGCCAAATGAGGGAATTTGGAAATTAGACCAAAAAGTCCGGGAATTGTAACAAGAAACTTAGTTTGTAACAAATAAACCTTTGAAAAGGGAAGGGCAATACAGTATAGTCATTTGGTCATGGAAAATTATCAAAGATAATCAGGGAAATTTCTCAAAGTTGATCAGGAATACTCAAAGATGATCAACTGGTGAAAAGTTTCAAATAGTGCCACGGAAAATGGTCAAAGATGGCCACGGAAAATGGTCAAAGATGGCCACGGAAAATGGTCAAGCTGGTCAAGGAATTTAAAATACCAAATTTAATGCCAACCCTGTTAAAAGCTTATTTGTAACACTGTACACTGGTTCCAAAAAGCAAGCCTACATAACCAACAAGTAAGTGTTTATTTATTATTCTACTTAACAAGTACATTATTCCATTATAAAATAAACTGTGGTTTGTTGAGTCGTCCGATTAATCGTTTTAAATAAAATTATTCTCGGTAAATTGGTTAT
The DNA here is from genome assembly GCA_963920705.1 of Odiellus spinosus. Taxonomy (NCBI): domain Eukaryota; kingdom Metazoa; phylum Arthropoda; class Arachnida; order Opiliones; family Phalangiidae; genus Odiellus; species Odiellus spinosus. Next base: position 8,376,411 of record OY987237.1, read on the forward strand.
TATTTTTGAAAAATGTAAACCTTTTCAGGCAAAATCTAATTCAGTACTTCGATTATATTGTATATTTGGTTGAAAAACGGCTTTTTAACACCGAAATTTACACATTCAATCAATAATTTAATAAATCGCGGATATTAAAATATTTTACCATTTATCGAAATTATAAAATCTGTAAACAGCTAAAGGGGAACTAAGAATTAACAAGATGGGTAAAGCCTATAGAATAGCTACACCTCTGAATGCAATACCTACACCCCACCCTAGGGGAGGTGAATTGCTAAAAATGGAACATATCTATTGAATTTATTTCCAAAATCTAGCCTACACTCAAAATTATGAACAAAATCATAATTCCACAATGTTAGGCGACATTTTAGTGCTTAATTTAAATGGGCTAGGTTTGAATTTCAGCGTAGGGCCAAAGAACACCAATCATATTGGACGATACTTTTTTTGGGCATGGTGATTCCGAATATAAACTGAAATGGAGCTTCATTTCGAACTCATATTTTTCCTTTTAATTAAAAACCTTCCAATTAAGAAAATTGCAAGAAATCGAACTTATCCCATTTTTAATTCACTCTCAATTTTATTTTACTAAGTTACAATCTTGAAACGGACCGAAATACTCGGTGGAAATCTGGTTTTCAATAGGAATTTAGGTCACTTTTAAGTCTTTACCCGAGGATATATTTTACGAGTTTAATGAACTCTATCATTCAGTTTTTATCCTCTTTTAGGTTTGAACAATCTTACAATTGATTGTATTTTTTTCCGCGATGATAAATTTAGAACACGTCTAGCCCAGCCATTATTGGGTGTTTGGTCTTACCGTCATAACAGGTAGAGTTTTCAGAACTTGGAAAAGGTATCTAAGCTAAGAATTCAAATCAAAGAGAGACAATAGAGTCCTGTCGTAATCAATGATTACACGGGGTGTGGTAGGTAACACTGCTATCGAGAAAGTTGAAAAGAATGAACTTGAATACCTTACCATATAATATATTTTGCTTCAATAGTGGTTTGCATTCTAGCGAAGAACTGCGTCGAAATATTGCACAATGTAAAACCCTCATAGAGTTAAAAGTAGTTCTGTAAATTGTTTTTGAATAGACAACCTATTATTGAAGAATTTTCTTTTTCGTCACATCCAACTAGAAAACTCTTAGTCACGCTTAATTGATACGGTACCACTTTCAGACAAAACCAAATTTACGGTGACGGAACTACTAAGGAGTTTTAAGTAAAACCCACCAACCCCCGTGTAACAAGATTTACATTTAACACGATAATAAGAAGATGCCGCCAAATTTAATTATTAATTAACCTCGGATGTTGAATTTCAGTTAATGATATAAACTTGCGATATCAGCACGATATTCTCGGACTAGTAAAATTTACAGCAAAACTACAGCAATCAAATTGCGTTTTAAAACTCAACATTTTAGGATAAAAATGGATAAGATGTGCGCCTGGAATATTTAAAGACTCTGTTTGATTAGCTGCAATAGATTAAAATCATTGTCGGGGGGGGGGGGGGGTTACTAACTCCCTATTCTCGATCAAAACCCCCATCTGCTAAGGTTGGATTTGCCAAAAAAAAAAAAAAAAAACACATCTTCGCGAGCTGGAAGCCCCACCCATGACTGGTTCCTTGAATTTAGGCCAACCTAGCTCTATGGAGAGACGCATGTGACATACCTATCTACATGTTGTCTATCATATTTCGAATTTTACTAATACAAGATTCCACCTTGAATTGTCACCACGTAGAAAGCTACACACTACCACTTATCTCCAATCTCCATTAGTTGAGTTAAGCCGCGTTCACACTAGAAACTTTAATACCCTTTTTTAAAGTTCAAAATGGAAACATTTGTGGTCAGCTCTAGAGATCCTTTGACAAAACAAGCAATTATCAGCTTGAAAAGTCGAAATTCTCTGAAAACGGTTTCAATGTATCTTGTGTGAACGTAGCTTTAGCGATAAATGGTTTTGCTCCCTTCGTGCGTGCAGACAAGTTGAAGCGGAATTGGCACGGACTACTTTTTGGTCTATGAGATTTAAAAACGTGTATTCATCCACTTTATTGTTTCACATTATGTCAACTCTTTATGAGCCAAATTTTAAGAACAGACTATTAAATCAATAGAGCGTAACCAGCATAACTTGAAAGTGGGGGTTACAAAAGTAGGCCAAATTAATAATTCACTTTCACCCTGAATAAGAAATTTCTTTCACTGTTCAATCGTTTTATTTCGTCAGCCAACCCTCGCGGGAATTTTTATTTTAGGCTTAAAAATCTGGTTAAAATTAATACAATTAACATTTAAATTAATTGCTGGTTGTTGTTGCTCTAGTGAGTAGTGACCTCAGTTTGAACTTAATTGTCCAGTATTTTAACTTGATTGTCTACCAAAATACTTAATTGACTACCAATTAAACTTATTTGACTACCAATTAAAATTATTTATCTACCAATTTATTGTAATTTTCTACCAATTTATTGTAATTGTCTACCAATTTATTGTAATTGTCTACCAATTTATTGTAATTGTCTACCAATTTATTGTAATTGTCTACCAATTTACTCTAATTGTTTAACTCTTCAATATAATTGTCTACACGGTTAATTGTCCAAATATTTAACCTAATTGTCTACCACTTTAATTGTCTTTCTTTTTAACAATTTGTTTAAACTGTGATTGTCCCAAAATAGAGCTGAATGTCTGTAAGCCTAAGCTCGTCAATAACCTGGAGCAAAAAAATGAATATGATTTGGATTAGGATTTCATTTAAACAGAGACTCAGTCTAGACTTTAGTTTTTAATTCTCAAAATAAGTTGTTTTCTTAAATGTAAATTAAAAACCAATCTAGGCGTAGAGTCAGGACATTTGAAACTTGATAATGTAGGCACTTGTCTAACAGATGGGCGTATGGAATACTTTTCTTAGCCTTGATAACTTTTATCTCGCTTGGTACGACGAAAAAATATTGATCGATTTAATCGGGCTTTTAATCAAACATTTCAGAATTTCTTTGTATTTCGAGTTTCAAAAAAGTGATAAGCTATTTTTACTCAATAGTAAATGTTTCTACGAAACGAATATGTCCCCCAAAATAAAACTTTAACGACTACTTCTAAAATGGAATGTTTCCGTAATTAGTAATACAGTGGTTGACAATTTATCCAAGGGCTAGTTGAAGAAAACCTTCCAGAGTAGCGAAACCTCGAGCGAATTAATAAATTACGTTAATCCTCATAGAGATAAAAGTAGATTTTAAAACATCTTGATTCGTGAACCGGAGGTTTTCCACTTTTTTATGAAGAGCTTTTCAGCTTTCACCCCAAAACCTGTTTCCCTTCCCAAACTTCCCAAGTAGCGGTAGTTTCCATGATTATATCATCGATTTTATTTATTAAGAATTGTGTAAAAATGACAATAAAATTACTTATAATTGAAATCATGATCAAATGATTATTAATGCAATGTTAATTACATAACAATTACGATAAATAACGAACGATTTCGGCTTTCACACAAAGTTATCGATAAAAATTAACTTTTTTAAAAAAGTCGCAATCCCATCCCCGTGACTCATGACGTCATTTCAATACGTCATCATAGGTATTTCACCGTATTTCGTGAACAAATCCGGATATGAAAATAGTTTTAAAATATATTCTGTTTATATCAGTGTTTTACAGCCTCATTTTTATTATTTTTTTAATATTAAATGAGTAACAAAAATTATTTCAATTAGTTTTTAATGAAAAATTAAGTTCATAAATAAACATGGGACTATTTTTTGACTACGTCATTTTAGATTTGCGTCATCGATCTGTCTCACGTGATCTCGTTTCTGTCAGTCTCTCGCGCGCCACCGAGGTTTAATAGATCTCTCGATTTGCCAAGGAAGTAGAGTTGAAATTCTTCTTGCTGCGGATCATTTCTGTTTCTTTGTGCTTTTGTTGAAAAAAAAAAGTATATTTAAGTGTCAAAATGGTAGTTAGTGGATCGCAGAAGCTCGTCAAATATCTTCTATTCTTTTTCAACTTCGTCTTTGTGGTGAGTTATATTTTTCTTCTCCTTATGGTAGCCTACATTTCCTAAAATGGAAGCCAAGGCTTAGTTAGGAGCCTTTTTTTTTATTTTTTTTAGCCTCTCCAACCTAAAGTTGAATCTGATTCGTAAATAATGAAATACGCAACTGCGTAGTCAATAACCATTGTTGTTGTTAAGGCTAAGCGCGATTTTGGATAATGTGCAATAATATTTGTTATTTTTAAAGCCATAAAGTATCGTTCTTTTTGCTAAAATTAAATTATTTTGTTAAGCATTATTTGAAAGATCTTAAGCCTAACTTTACGGTATAATACAGTAAAAAACACCCCAATCCCCTATAGAGCATTAAACGTGTCACTTCGGTAACGCTATAACTAGGGCATTCCTTTTTCAAAAATAGGTTGGTATTTAATGAAGTGTCAAAGTACTTGATTGCCTTTACCCTGCAAAAATTACTTCGTGTATGATATTATATTTAAACAAGGCCTAGTGTAAGTGTAAAGTTTAGACTTTAGTTAAGAAAGGCATTGATTTTTTAACACATTGTCAAGACAGGCATGCAAGCCTAAATGTAGCTGCAGAAAATGGTTATTTAGTTAAGTGTAACTTAATGGAATATTAATGGTTTTTCTTTAACATTTATGTTTGAAACAACAGCATTATACGTGTAGTTTGCAAAAGCAGTATACAGGTTCATAAGGGTGTGACCTATTTTTTTTTTTTTTCCCCTTAGTCAAGCTTAAAAAGTGTAAATGTTAATCAAATAACGGGTTGAAATTTTATTTCTACAGGTCACTGGTCTAGCATTAATCATTGTTGGAGGTGTTGTTGAATACAAAGCGAGGAATTACCTAAATTTCTTAGGGGATTCTTATGTATCTACGGCGGTACTTTTGATCATTTTGGGTGTTGTCGTCTTTTTGATCGCTTTCCTAGGATGTTGCGGTGCCACCAAAGAAAACATTTGTATGATTCAAACCGTAAGTTTTTGTTCGAGGATACTTTGCGTGATACTTTTTGCAGGTGAAAAGAATTTTAATATCAGGTTCTCTATAGTTTTCAGTCTTGCTCTTCATTCTGTTCATCATGGAATTGGCTGGCGGAATCGCCGCTTACGTTTACAAAGACAAACTTCATGATATTGCTCAAGACGGTTTGAACAACAGTTTCAGTCACGCCATGACCGGTGATAAGAAGGCTATGCGAGGATGGGAAGACATTCAAAATGAAGTAATTACCTTATTTAAATGTTTTAAATAGTGGTCTTGATAGTAGTAGTATTAGTAGTAATGAGTGATTCGAGATGCGGTGTCGATTATGGATGGGAAGGATAGTTTAAAAAGGGAAGTAACTCATGTTAAATGATGGAGCCCAAAATAATTTTAGGATGACTACATTTCCTATATTTCACTTCCTTCCTATTTCCACTTATTGGATCGTTTAGGAATTACCATAGAATTATATTTTTACTCCAAACTAAAGCCATAGGTGAACTTGTTAAGCGTTACTGTAAGCTGTATGAGAATGAAGGTTTAGTGAAGCTTAAATACTATAAATAGAAAAAAGAACGTTGTTAACCAGACGTCCTTGGAGTTGTTAGACTATTAGCCACATTCAGCCTATGGTAGGCATTATTTCTATAGAGGCAGTATCTTTTGTACGCATGGCTGAACGTAGTCAATAAACAAGTTTATATTATATTTTATAAGAATTTCTTAATATTCTTATATTTTATATATATTTCACACAGAAATGTCCTATATAGGATGTTTCAAGTTTTCGGTGGTTACCCTGTAATTTGATCTCTCTGGGATATGTGACAACTAAAGAGCCTTTTTTTATGTAAAGGGAAGCGAGACTTAAGGGGCATTTTTGTTGACAAAAAAATTTAAAGAATGATTTGCGAAATTCTGCGGATAAGAGTAGATGATAGTGTAGTTCAATATTTCTAACAATTTATTAAGATATCGTGAATGAATGCTTCAAGATTTTTATCCAAATTAACAAGATAAGGGAAAAAGCTCGACTATTTTAAAAAAAGAAAAAATAAGTTTAACTTTTTGGCCATGATTTACTTAATGAGCGGTTAAATTTTACTATCCTTTTGTTATAAAGTAGTGAAGTTAGGAATAACAAAACCCAAAAAGTTTCTTGTCAAAATTCAATTAGAAACTTAAACTATCTCCAGTAGCAAAACAAATGCAGGATGGATGAAAAATTGGGTGAAGGGCTTCTATAGTTAAGGCTGTATATAGTCCATCCTCAATGGCAGCCTAAAGATGGCCAGGTTTCTTAAAAACATGGCAAATATCAGGGAAAGTGATTATGACTCGTAAAACTCACCGAAATATTAGGGGGAAGTTATTTTGAGTTGTAAAACTCACTGAAATATCAGGGAAAGTGATTTTTAGTCGTAAAACTCGTGGAATTAACAGGGAAAAACGATTTTGACTCATTTCTGAGGAAGATCTTAACTGGAAAATAATTTGATATAAGATTAGTCCTATATTATCGTATAAAAGCACATTTTATGTCCTGTATAATTTGAAGAAAAAATTCTTCATTACCTATAAGGAATTGAAATTTATCGCTGGCTCCCTGGAATACTGTTTTTAGGCATATTTTAACAGTTAAAATTGATTATATAACTGGTTTTGATACTGGCTAAACAATAAATTAAAATTTCTCGTTGTCACTCTATAGTTTCATTGTTGCGGCTTTGACGGATTCAGCGATTACGTGAACGATAATGCTACTACTGCTAACACTACTTTGGAATTGTCTCGAACTTGCTGCAAAAACTTGGTACAGGGTGAAACTTGCACAGTAGATGAAGCGTACAAAACGGTAACTGTTCCTATATGTTTGACCGCCCCTCTCCCTTTTCCCTATTCAGCTTGACATCTTTAGCCTATTCTCTTCCTTATATCAGATATATTTAAAATATTGTGTCCAAACTTAGCCAACTTCACCCCTAGTAACGCTGTTTATTCAAACCTTATCATTCACAGTTTTTATACCAACTGGTTATCTTGCAGTAAAAACCTCTTTATAATGAACTTCTGGGGGGCAAAAACCATTTCGTTATATTTTTGGTATAACGAGGTTTTACATCTTAAATTTACTGAATCCTTGGCTATTTAACAGTTACTGTAATTTATTTTTATTCTTTAATTAACACTACGTTAAAGATAGTTTAGAAATGATTTCTTTCTCTACGCTGGTTAGTTCTCTACCGCTAATTATTCCTACGGGAGTCTTAACACCTTTGCCATTTGTGTCCTAGTATAACCCTTTCATTAAGCCATTACTGCGATGAACTTAATCATAAATTAAATTCTAATCTATAGGGCTGCAAAGATGGTGTCATCAACTACTTCAAAGATAACATTGCCATGGTTGGAGCAGCTGGTATTAGTATCGCGTTCATTGAAGTAGTGGGAATAGTTTTTGCCTGTTGCTTACTTCGTGCCATAAAAGCGCAGTACGAAACTGTATAAAAAAGCCTCACAAAACTTAATTTACATTTTAAGTTTTTAGTTGTTCCAATTTTTTTTTTTTTTTTGGTCACGTGTGAAGTGAAAACACGCTCCTCCCTGTTCTATTATTTAATCCTATTTTTTTTAAAAAAAACTAAAGTTTGTTTGTCTGTTTTGACTTAAATCTGAAATCGTCCTCGAAATTAATTCTTTCATTCTCGTACTTGACAAAAAAACGTCCATTTTTAATTTTCTTAACCGTTTAGCCGTTTAATAATCAATGACATCGTCAAAATTAAAAAAAACTTACTTTATTCGTGTACCTTCTTTTAATTTTATTTGGAACTTAACGATAGAAGATCTAAGCTTTGGTGTACCTGAGATCGCAAAGGTTAAATTACGACACAATCATATTTTTAAATGTTTAAATATTGTAAGTTTAAAAACAAAATGCAGATATTTGTACTTTAAAGCGAGAAAAAATTACTTCTACCTATCCTCTGTAAAATTAAAATATTAAATCTCTTTGAAATGTTAACGAAAAGAGTCATCAATGTAGTTTTAATAATAAATATGAAAATTATGCTTTATTTCGATCATATTCTAATTCTACATGAAATTTAGTTATTGTGACAAAAAAATCATGAAACACTTGATGACATTTTATTCGATAATATTTAAGATTTATTAATGAAAATAATAGGTTATGTTTTGATATATTATTTTAGTAAAGCTTAATTTTATTTTTTATAAGATTGCAGCAAAGTAAGTCTACAAATGACATCATTTTATCCGTCACTTCGATCTTGTATGAGTCAATGTCAGGATTATATGTAATGAAGTGCAATTTTGAGTCTAGCGTCAAAAAGTTTGGGGAAGTCTTATGTGAAGGCGGCTTTATTTCCTCCTCTCTGATTGGTTGAGGAGAATGAATGCGTATTGCGTACCAATGTGTTAGGTTTGGCTACCACTTGATGTGTTTTCTATAGACAAGGTTACCAGGTCAGAAAATTTGAAACCTTGAGCCTAAGGGTCAGGATATTTCATAATTTAGTTAAAAAGTTTGAAAATTGTATCACGCATTTTGCTTGGAAAATATGCTCGTATTTTGCTTAAAGTATCTTCTTTTACATTTAGTAAATTTTCAATTTGATGTCAGTGGTCCTTTAAGATATCTCAAGGCTAGATAGTACAAGGAAGGATGTGAAAAGGCTTCATGGCTCCCGAAAAAATGTTTACTTAACAAGTCTGACTCCAACTAGTTAGTCTGATTAAACGGATCTCGCTTACTCTTTTATCTTTCTCTTTCGTGATGGCATGTTTTCCTTAATCTATTAAATTTTAAATTTGATGTTAGTGGCCCTTTAAAGATATTTCATGGCTGATAATATGGTGATATCATTTTAGATCCACTGAACTTTCCGCCTGAAACCAACTGTTATCATTTCGCAACAACGACAAGCTGATACAGGTTGGTCTACGTCACGGACGTTTGCTGAAAGCGTAACAATGAATCCTTAAATTGGCGATTATAATTTGTAAGATAATCATTTTAATTTTTTAAATGTCATTTATTAATAACTAATTAACTTTCATAATTAGTTATTAATCTGAAATCCTGAATATGGCGCATGGATTTGCTATATTGGTGAAATGTTTAATTTTCTTTTTTAACTTATTGTTCTGCGTAAGTATATTAAATCATTGTCGACATTCATTAAATTCTACTTAGTTAATTTAATCATTCATTGCCTAAAAGGTTACAGGGTTGGCATTGATTGTCATTGGTTCTCTAGTCGAATACAAAGCGCGAAATTACCTTAACTTGCTCGGTGATTCGTACATATCAACAGCGACATTACTCATCATCTTGGGTGTGATAGTATTTTTCACAGCGTTTTTGGGATGTTGCGGAGCGTGCAAGGAAAATGTCTGCATGATAATAACGGTGAGACTGATTATTTTAATTTTTTCATAAATTTCTTTGTAAATCTTAAAATCTTTGCCAGTTCTCCGTGTTTCTCTTCTTGCTCTTTGTCGCGGAATTGGCAGCCGCTATTTCAGCCTACGTTTACAGAAATGAAGTAATTAATAATTGCGTAACTTAATGCAAACTTTGTTATTCTCAGCGTTTACAATTATTTTTAGTTACAAGGAATAATTTATAACGGACTAAGTAACAACTTCAAAAACGCTTTGGAAGAAAAAGAAGATGCCATAAAAGGATGGGAACACATGCAACACGATGTTAGTTAATCGAAAAGTTTAATAACAATTGGGTTAAATATAATTAGAGTTTAAATTAATTCATTTATAGTTCAATTGTTGTGGTTTGGATGGTCCCGAGGATTTTAACTCTACTGAATCCATACCATTTTTGTCATGCTGCAAACATTTGAGCGTGGATGTTAATTGCACTCAGGAATTTGCTCAACCTGATGTAAGTTTAATTACTTTATTTAATTCAGACCAGTTATGTCCAAAATGGACAATAAGTTCACGAAATCAGAACTCGAGTGTTTGTTAAAGTTCGGGACAAACGAGTATTCGCACACCCTTAATTTAATTCGGTGCTAATGCTAGTAAGTAGTCTTTTAATAAAATAAATAATTATTCCTAGGGTTGCAAAACAGCTGTTGTAAACGTTTTTACAAGCAATATAGGAGTAGTTGGAGGCGCAGCGCTAGGCATTGCATTTATTGAAGTTTTTGGAATGATGTTGGCCTGCTGCTTAGCTCGTGCCATGAAGTGAACCAACTAAATTACTACAAATCATTGTAAACTAACTAATCAAACTAGTTATCAATCATTTTAACCTATTTTTGTGGTTAATTTAATTTTTAAATGAGCCCACTTACTTGACAACACGTGCTATTTTTAATGACTAGCATTTAATGCAAAAAAAAGTTTAAAAATACAATATTTTTACATTCATTTAAAATACTCTGTGGTTTTTATGAATATCCACACGTCCATTTCCAAACTTCTCTTACTCTCATTCACATACTCTACAAAACGCCAAATATTTAAAACAACAATATGACTATATTATTGTTGTTGCACAGAAATATTTTTATACTCTATATTGACACTTTAAACACGAAAAGAAACAAATTAATATTATAAATAATGGCAAAATTGGACAAGAAACTAACCTAATTTTGCGATAAGGTTCAAAATGAAGCCTTTCTTTAAATTTTACTCCATTCCTAATATTGTGTGGGTATAAAATCATTCCAAACTATTTGAAATTACATAATTTTTCACCTACTATATTGAAAAAGTCGTGTTTAAACTTAATTATTGTAAAATAAGGTACCGAATCTCTAAACAAAGCGTTTATTTATTATTGCTTTGAAAAAATTAATTTTAAATGTTAATTAAAATTCTAATTATATTTTAATCACATTTTTCATTTTTATAAATTTTTATCTGGTTAAAGGGACTATCTGCGATTTTTAAAGACCATTGAAAGTCGCCTTCATTTATTGCTTAGCAGACGATGTTAGCCATAACAAATTGTGCATTCAAACCTTGGCTTGATGCATAAGGGAAGATGGTTTTAAAGGAGAAAATTGTAGAGTAGATTAAGTCTTCAAAGGGACTATCTGAGATTTGTAGAGCCCTTTAAAGTCGCCTTCGTTTCTTGCTTGGCAGACGACGTTGGCCATAACGAACTACAGTCAAACCTAGGCTGTGTATAAGGAAAGATAATTTTCGAGGGGAACATTCTAGAGCAGATAGTTCCTTTAAGAGTGCTTTCTGCGATTTGTTAAAGGGACTATCAACGTTTTCTAAAGCCTCTTTAAAGCCGCTTTCTTTTGCTTAGCAGACGACGTTGGTCATTATAAATTGTACATTTAAACTTTCAAAGCTAGGTTGTATGCATAAGGGATTAAGGGAAGATGATTTTCAAAGGGTAGATTATAGAGCAGATAGGGCCTTTGAGTTCCTTTAAAGTCGCCTTCTTGCTTGGCGGATAACTAGTTGGTACCAGAGATCACCAGCATAGAGAATATAGAAAAGGAGTGGCAACTCCGGGGCATCTCTACGCGCAGCTCTTAGAAACTTCCAGTTTTGCTTGCATCAAACTATCTGAAAACTCTTGTGTACTAATCTTTTGAAGGAACATCGTTATTAACGCTCTTAGAGCGGGGAGCAGCCACTCCTTTTCCTTATTCTCTATGTCGCCAGTGGTCTTCTATGGTAGCCATACTAAAATTAAAGCACTTTAGATTTTGGACGGCAACTAACTAGGGAGGAAATTGACCTAATATGGTTTTTTAACCGTCTGATTTATTATGTTTATAAAACTGAAAATTGTTCCATTGACGAAACTGGGAACGCCCATTGGAGAATGAAACAGAAGGAAGGTGCAATAATACGTTCCACTTATTTCCGTCCCTCCCCCCTGAGCAGTGGTCGGCCATCGGTCATTTTCTGTAGTGTGAAATTTCAGTTGAATCTTGGCATCGAAGTAAAGTGTTTTCCCTCCTAATTTTATAGTTTTTAAAATAGTTATCAGTGTTAATTTAATACGTTGTTTATACAAAAATAATGGTATTACAGGGTTTAAAGGTATGTTTAATCGTTATCTCAAAGTTATACAGTATAAAAGTTTGACACTGAAAAATGACAAAGTTTTTTTAAACACTAAGCCTTGGCTCAATCAAATTGATAAAGTCAAAATGTTTTCATATTTTTTAGCATCAGAACGTCACATATCCTAATGGCTGTTTTATGGTTCATGGAGATTGTGGGTAATTCGGATTGCAAGTCTACAAATCCTTACTAAGGTAAGATTTTGTTTAAATTTTGAACTCTATTGTATGGTAAGTAAGTGAACAACGAAATATTTTGTGGGGCAAATTTTAAGCCTTGTTTGTCCTGGATTTTGGTTTCCTTGTATTTAATGCTTTGGCGCGTTGTCTAATTTCGCGTAAACATTCAACAGCGGCTTCTTGCACAGCATCTTCCGGGAAACCCACGCTTTTAACCAGTATCTGCGATAAATAAATGAGTTTTAGACTTAAGCATATTTTGATAAATTGATATACGCATTCATTTTGAGATATAGTTACCGGTACAGCATTATATTTTCTCATTAACTTGCAGTTATTGTCACATAGCGACAATTGACGTAATGCAAATATGGCTTCTCTGACTGTCTCCTTTTCTGGTGACCTCAAATATTTTACCAACGGTTTTATGACCCCTCTTTGACCAAAAAGGTCCCGATTTATTTGTGTCCTACTACAGCTACCAACAGCTCTCGCTATTTGAGCTTGAAACCGTGGTTCTTTCTTTGGTAATAGTTGGGTTTGAGTTTTAAAAGAGAGCTATAAGCTTAAATTAGGTTAATTAAAACAAAAACACTTACAACTTTGGCTAGTTTCGCGAGTATTTCCACAACACCGTGATCCGTGAGGGTTCCAAGGCATTCCTCATCTTGACTAACCACGGATAGTAATGCGCATATAGATGAGCGTACCTCAGTATGTGGGGATTTTAGGGCATCCACCAATATTTCTAAACCTCCGACGAAAGAAGTCATTTTGCCGGGTGTTAAATTTGTATTCTGCAAACAGATGAATAGTGCCCATGCTGTATTTGCTTGTACATCTGGGTCGGTACTTTTAAGTTGTGACCATAGTAATCGTGCAGTGTCAAGTTCTTGAAGGGAACTGTTAGGATTTTATTGATTATTATAGTAATTTAAGACATTTCATTTGTCTTTGTACGACTTTACCTCATACTAATTGGATCTTTGGCACAAGAGCAAATTGTCCTGGCAATGTTTACCAATAGAAGGTTATTGGGACTTTTAAGTAGCCCTACTATTAATGGTATGCCTCCGCAACGTCTCAACGAAACTCTCCCATTAGGATCCTCGACGCAGAAACTAAGCGTTCCAACCACGTGTACTTGAACCTACCATTTAACTGATTAGTAAATCGCTATTTCTCTCGTATACTCTTAAAAGACTTACCCGTTCTTCTTGGTTTTTCAATAATTTGACCAAATGCTCCACTGCGTTTAATTTAAGCAAACGATCCACGTTGGATTTGCTCTGTGAACAAGTCCACGTGGCCCCCGTGACGGCTGCCATTAAGTCATAATTACTGTACTGAACATTCTTGGTTATGAGTCTAGCTAAGGCTGATAAACTTCCCAAACTACCAATCAGTTCTCTTGTTTGCAAATCTTGTCCACACTGTAAGAAAACAATTAAAGAGTTACCTATAATAGTTTATCCCGCCTCTAGTTGGCAGCATGTGGAAAGCTAGGCTACATTTAACTCCAAGTGAACAAATTTCAGAGCTAACTGAAGCTCGAGGTGAAATATAATAGACGTTATACACATTCGATATTTTAAAAAATTATTTATAGCTGGTTTTAGCTATTGTTTTATGCTGAAAAAGGATGACTCTATGTAGAATACAATTCCAAATAGTCTAAAGAGATCAAATTTACTGATTCTGATCAATAATTCGTGAGCTTCACAAGTATAGTCTTATCCAAAAGAAACTTCCCTTTTCTATGGATGACCCCATTGAAAAGGGAAGATTATTTTGAAACCCATATAATAATAATAGCGGGGAAACGTTTCGGAAGTTCATAAGAACACAATAGTTCGAAGAGGGCGATCGAAATATTAACTTTGTCATAATAATGAAGAAATATATTATTAATAATTTAACGAAACTTCTATTTCATGGTTGCGAAAAAAAGTTTAATAAATAAACTTTTCTGGAGAGCTTTCGTCAAACTTAATAGTTCCTCTTCAATCCTTTTCTGAAAATGGATTGATAAGGGACTAGTACGTCCGAAAGTTTTCCAGAAACATTAATTGAACTGTTTTTCGCAATTATGAAGTAGCAGTCTTGTTAATAAATTTAATATCACGAGTTATTCACCATGATCAATAAATTTTGCGTAAATGAAGAAATATATTTTGCCTTTTCCTTGCTACCCTACTTTAAACAGTGTTGCCGCGCACAGTTTTTGAATCTCAACGTTATTCCGCGTTAGGTGTTGGCACACATCCACTATGATGCCGTCTTTGCGATAATGGAAGCGATAATATTCCTGCATAAATTAAATCGAAACTTTAGACAGTATGGAGCGTGCAACGTAAAAACATTTTGAAGACAATAATACGAACCTCGAGGGCGCATTGTTGGGTTAATCCTAGTACGGGAATTAAAATTTTCTCGTGGGAAGTTTTAAGTAACTTCGTTAGTATTTTAATGATACCAGAATATTTCAAAGTTTTTCTGATTCTGGCGCTGTGACTAAGTGTCCATAAAGCCATAGCTCCGCATCGTACCCCTTCGGCTAGTTTCTCGTCGTTTGGGGTCCATCTCGTTTCAGGCCTGTTTAAGACTTGGTCGGGAACCGTTAGCAAGTTAACCTGTATGATTAACTAGTTTCATTTGTGGTGCTATTCGGGTTTTGTAATTATTAACGTACGAAAGTGGAAACCCCTCCTAAATGAAGGACAGTTTTGCGAGCTCTTTTGGTTTGCGTTATGTGTGACATGGCTTCCGCCGCCATGCTTCGTAGTTCGATGTCGTCTTCGGACATAAGTCTCATAATGGACTGAACTCCTTTCAATTTGACCAGACTATGACATGTCGAGCGATTTTGCGCCGTTTCCTGTATGACTTTGAGGGCGCTAAACTGTTAAAGGAACAATCTGCTATATAAATAATTAACCCTCTTGAAGTCGGTCTGCTTATTCTGCAATGACTTTCATTGGTCCTTAATATCAAAGGTTAAATAAAACCTCTAAATCGGTAAACTGATCATGTTGTTTCTATTGCTTTGGCGGGAAGAAAAATGGAAGGTGAGGGCAAATGAGTAGAGGCAGAAGCCGATGAAACCCTCCTTTGAAGTCTATTACTCCCGGGTCTTGTTTACCCCTCTCTGTATGGGTTAGTTTCAAAAAGCGCGATTCGTACGCCTCCTAACGGTAGATATTTTCGGAGCGGGAGTTCGTCGAGCGAATATCTCTAGCAGCCTTGGAGTTAAAAAAAACGTCGTCGTTTGTGGAGAGAGAGAGAATTTCCAATTTTCCGTAGACAGGGGGTATGAAGTAGGACCCCTCCGATCTCGTAAAATTGTGAATTTTACCCATACAGAGAGGAGCGCAATATCGAACATTAGAGTAGTAGACTTCAAAGGAGGGTTTCATCGGCTTCTGGTAGAGGACATTCATCAACCAACATAGTCGAAACATTGCAATGATAGTTATTTCGCGTTAGTGAATGAGGCTTGTTTCGTGTTGGTGAATGAGGGTTGTTTCGCGTTGGTGAATGAGGGTTGTTTCGCGTTGGTGAATGAGGGTTGTTTCGCGTTGGTGAATGAGGGTTGTTTCGCGTTGGTGAATGAGGGTTGTTTCGCGTTGGTGAATGAGGGTTGTTTCGCGTTGGTGAATGAGGGTTGTTTCGCGTTGGTGAATGAGGGTTGTTTCGCGTTGGTGAATGAGGGTTGTTTCGAGTTTGTGGTTGAGGTGTGATTGTGTTTCACGTTGGTGGATGAGGGTTGTTTCACGCTGAAGACTGAGGGTGATTTTTCGTTAGTGAATAGGTGTTATTTCTGTGTGAAGAATAAGTTTTTTCTGCTCACTAGTGCTTAGACATGTAGTGAAAGTTGGTAAATGAGGTTATTTTGTTTCAAATCTTCTTTATTATAATATGTTGCTAGTTGTTAATACAAACCTGACATTTAATAACGTTAGCGTCCAGGATATTTAGTAGCAATTCCAGTCCATTGGCTTCCTTTATGGCCATATTGCAAATATCACTTTTGAGATCACAATCCAGCATTGAATTAAGAGCAATTGACGTTGCTGTTGGATCACCATACTAGAATACCACGTTAATACCATTAAACAGCAACACAGCATATATTAACCTTGGATAGATATACAAGTATATGTAAACAAACCTTAGCGTAGTTAAGTAGTTTAATTATTTGCCAATAGTCCGGAGGTAGTTCGCGTTCATTAGTCGATGGTTGAAAGACTTCGTCATCGAAATCTTCCAATTCGGTATCTGTGCTATCTTCACTATCCATTGTAAAATTAGTAATGTAGTTCCAGTTTACTCTAGCCGAGTTTGTACCGAACCATCTAAAATCGGTTGCTATGGTGACAAAAAAGAAACAAAAAGTATATTATGAAAATGAAAGCTGACCGATTTCACTCATTAAACCTATAAAACTAAGAACTAGATAAATATTGATCGAATAAATTGTTTTTTAAAGCAATAAAATACAGAATGGTACTCAAAATCCCGTTTGCAATGTTTTCCAGAGCTTTTAAATTTAAATGTTTATTCTAAAATCTCGAAATATATGTTAGTTCGAAATATCAATATTTATCTATCAAAATCAATAAAAATATCTCTTAAAACTATTTAAATTTCAAAGCAATTCAATGGCCAATCACCATTAAAACCGTCCCCTCCATAAGAGTGTAACCTTAGCGACTCTCGCACCAGAAGCACGCTCATCCAACGTTCTTTACTTTCAAAGGAATTGGGCCCGAATTAGGCTTAGCGTAAAATCAACCAGAAAGAGCTTTTTCTAGTGTAAAAGTGAATTATTTTATCTGTAATACTTTCCAATACTATGGTTTCCCCACTTTGTGCCCAAGTTTTAAAGAGATCCACGGAACCCTTGCAGTTTTATCCAACCCAAAGATCTGAAGACATTTACTGGGAATCGAGTGTTAGAACTATTTAAAGGGATAATGCAACCTAATAACAAGTGATTTTTTTATCGATTACTTATCGTTTAAATAGGCCTAATGCAGCAATAAAAAGTTAAAGTTTACAAATCAAATATTAAACTAGAAATAAATTTAAAACTTATCCGGAAAATAGGCTTAGCGATGTTCATGGAGATCCTGAATTGCCTCCGCGTAAGGTCTAGCGACCAATTTGCAAAGACCTGTTTTTCACGCGAGATCTCCACGAGACTTACAATCGCGTTCGATTGGTTTCTAGACCTTATACACGAGGAAAACAGGATCTCCATTAATCCCGCTAAGCCTATTTTTCAGGTAAGTTTTAAATTTATTTTTAGTTTAATATTTGTTTTGTAAACTTTTTATGTGTGTATTAGGCCTATTTAAACGATAAGAAATCGATAAAAATCACTTATTATTAGGTTGCATTCTCCCTTTAAAGGGACGGCGATTTTTTTTAAATCCCCTTTAAAGTGTTGACCATAGCAAATTTTACAGTCAAAGCTGGGTTGTGTGCATAAGGGAAAATCATTTTTAAAGGGGCCAATTTCAGAGCAGTTAGGGCCTTTAAGAAATACAATAGCTTTCTTAGACGGATTTATATCATCCTAGGATTACCAATCACCAAGATTATTAGTATAGTTTCTTTAGTTTGAATTCGAGGCGCTTATTTGAAAGACTAAATATTTATTAGGGATGTTGTTGTAAATGTTGGATTGGAGTATAAGTTACTATTATTATAGGCTTATCAATTTTTTTATCACTTGACTAAAGAAATACTAAAGCCACCAAAGCCAAACTAACTATAATCAATTCTATCTTGAATTGGCAGAAAATAACCGCAGGCAACAAATAAGTGTTGCAAGCAATAAATGGTCCATTTTTTTCTAAAATTCAACAGATAACAGTATTTTATTATTATAATTTGTTTTTTCATTATTTATAAACAACAAAATAAACCCTCTATCACACATTTAATATTTTTCTTCTAATCTTTTGAAACTATCAACTTAAATCAATCATCCACACTTTTCAATTTAACAAGTTTTAACGACTTCAATTTTTTGATAAATGAATAACAGACAACGGAAATTAAAATCTATTTGTTTCTCAACCATAAAACAACATTTTAGTTTACTCTTTAATGGCATTTAAAACCATTTAAATATCTTATAATGGTTTTAAGTTTAAAATCATAAACATTTAAAAAGTTTTTCAACTATTTTTGATTCCAAACATCACAAATCACGCGAAAAACACGGCTATATCATAAAACATCTTATAATTTCGTGCAATGGTGCGTTTTATGTTTTTTTCCTTTGAAGTTTTATTTATTTAGTGCTGTGTTTTAATATCTTTAACACCTTTTATTTTTATAACACTCAAATATATTCTTTTAATTTATGTTTTTTTTCTTCATCAATTATTTTCTGAAGGCTTGGGGTGGGGAAGGTTTTGTTTTGTAAACATTTAAAAATACCATGATACATTCACATTTTGACTAGTTTTTGTTTTAATTATTTTAATTAACATTTAAATTCTGCTAAATAAAACAAAATTGGGAAAAATGATAAAAATTATATTGCTAAATCACTAAAATTATTTTCGAAAATTTATAAAAAAAATTTAACATTGTGAATTTTACTCGATTTTAGTAATATATTTCGAATGAATTATCGACAAATCATTTCAAGTGGCGTTAGTGACGTCTCTGGTCACGTCATTATCTCATTTAAAGTGAATGTTTTTCAATTACCTACGCACATTTCATAGTGAATTGCGTATAGTGTACCTTTAAGTACTTGTGACGTCATTATTTTCAAGTTTAAACCTTTTAATTTTTGTGCTTATTAAACTTGTGACATCATAGTTACGTTACTAACCAAAGTTTAATTTTGATTTAATTAAAATCATCATTTTCACGTCGTATTTAAGCTCTGTTTTATTAAAGCTATTTATATTTAAATTTTGTGACGCAACCAATGACGTCACGTGTAAATTTTTACGCGTAATTCATTCGAAATTAAAATATAATAATTAATAATAATAATAAAACTAAATTAATGTGCGTCGGTTACGTTAAACCACATTTGATATAATTCTCGGAAATTTATGGCAGTTAGGGTTTATTTAAAGTGAAGCTGTCACTATTTTTTTTTGTTCTTGAAAGCCTAATTTTACACTTGTTTGTCGCGTTTTTCACTTAATGACGTAGTTTTAATTTAGAACGTAATTAACGAGAAGTTTCAAATAAAAGTCTGGATTAAGTACTTCTACGAAAACGAACGCGCGAAATAACCATATCATGATAATCAACTGTAGGCTCTATAATAGCAACGCGACCATAGTGTTGGCGTAGTATGGTTGGGAATTTTTGATTATAAAATATATTTACTGTAGCTGTAATGTTTTTCTATGGCACACGCATATTTATATATTTATATTGAATCGTTTTTAAGGATCTTTCTGAAAAGTTACATTTGAAACTCGAACTCGTGAAAAATCTGTGACAGCCTAACTTTAAAACGAAAATACATTAAACCACCAACAAATCTTAATATGTATTTTCAAAAGCTCGAATAAAATTCTACATACTATTTCCATACCCTAATTACACATGAGTAAAAGCTTAGAAATGATATACCTTTTTTTTTTATCTTCTATGTCAAAAAGTACTCTTTTGTAGATTATTATATCCAATCTTTATTTGGCCTTATATTCTAAAAATTAAATCATTCTTTTTGATTTAATTTTACTGTAGAGCATATCGGTATATATGTTTTATTTAAAAAAAAAAAAAAAAAGATTTAATGTTTAGATATGTCGGTCAAATTGGTCGCATTCACCCCTTTAGAATCATACGAATTTCCAACTCTAATTATTGTTCTAAAAACGTTCCATCGTGTGAATTATTATATAATACGCGTTTTTGTTTAACATCATATAGTTATTTTTCTCACTGGTTGTTTTGAAAAAATCTCAAAATATCTAGCTCTAAAATTATGATGGAATTGTTTTTTTTTGTACTTTTGTTTTAGTCTTAAAACTTCAGTTCTATGATTCTATCTCATCGTATAACTGCAACCGGAAGTTTATAATAATTTGTTTCCAATTTTCCCAATATCATAAAGTGGTTTTGATTTCAGACCTTTATCTTAATTTTTGAAGTTTCGCCATACATTTTTTTCAATAACGTTAATTTATATAGTTTCATAATTTTACATAATTTATATATTTTCTATTTTATCAGATAATTCCGAGTTTTTTCAAATATTTGGTAGAAATTGGCCAATTTTATATCTAAAATTATATTTATTCTTTTTCAAACCTCCTTAGAAAATAGTATATTTTTCCAGAAAAATATTTTAAAATACATTTCTTCCTTCTTATTTAGTTAGGCTTAATTATTTTTAACCCTAAACAAAATTTGTAATTTGATTTTGTTTCCTCTGTAAGATTAGATAATTATTATAAACTTCCGATATATATAACTTTCTATATCCTTTTATAGTTTTTTTAATATATACCCTTTTAATTCCGTTTTTGACAATAAACCACTCGTCTTTAGCGACACAATAGTGTACCGTAGTTAAGCGTGGCTTTAATTTTTTAATATTAATTTTACGCAATAGCCAAGAAAATTTCTCACTCCTTATTAGCGATTCTAATGAAATTTAAAATATTGCACACATTTTTTTTATTTTCTTATTTCTTATATTCTTGTGACTTTAAATAAATCTTAATTGTAATGAGCTATTTCAACTACTTCGCAACTTCATTCATTCGCTATGAAAAATCATTTTAAGTTCGTATCTACACGTTGAAAGCGAATTTTTAGATTAATTCCACTTTGCCTTTAGTTTCAGTTCGCGTTCGTTTTTATTTACTCTTTTTTTGTAATAATTCCATGATTGTCAGTTTTAAGTACATTCTTCATTTGAAATCTAGCAATTTTCCGAATCACTAGGCTTGGCCAGATATCTCATCCTCGCCTAGCTTTCGCTGACTTCCAAGACGCGAGGGGTTTTGAAAAAACGTCTTAAAAGTTTTCAGGTTTTAAGCGCAATTACTTGTCGACTGGTTTAAGGCGCTCGCGTACCCCCTTCATTGGTTGGGGTGGTGTAAACGCGGGCCTCTTCTGTCGCAGTCTGATTTCATTGGCTTGTAACGAAAGTCTTATCGGTGACCTTGACGAAGAAGGTCACCGGGACTCGATAAACACATTTTGAAAGGCTCACACTGTTTTAAGGTGTACGGCCCTTTCCACTATGACGACAAGGCGATTCAGAACGGTAGACTGGCCGAGAACATGTTCTCAATGGCTGGTGGTGCCGGAACCAGGTCTTCCAATTTCAAGTAGAAAATCCTCTGAAGTCCGTGCAAACTAAGCGAACGGAGATCGGGCAGTTTGGCCAAGATCTTTGAGAAGTAATGGGGTTTCTTTTGAGCTTCGCTGTTGTACGTTACGTGATCGCGCAAAGAACCGATGATCTTCATTTGCAATTGTTCCACTTTCTGCGGTTCTTTCAGACCGTGTCTTTCTGAAAAGTTTTTTAAAAATAATACAATTAAAAGGGTTCTACAAATAATATCGCGATCGCTCTAAAACTAATTTAAAGAACGTTACTTACCACTGACTAGGGACAAGGCACAAAGGCACGCGAACGCCGATATGTCAATTTCCATGGCGTGTAAGGATTTGGAGAATTGAAGGATAGGAGACATCCAATCACCGAAAGTTTTAAAACACTGGTTACGATGAAGGACTTGTCCGTTGCAGAACGTCAGTTTATCATCAGTCGGTTTAATTCTGCCATGTGGAAAAATACAAATAAATTTTTAGACCTTTCTTAAAGACAACTTGGATTTTACACGCGTACCTGTACGCTAACCTCAGGGCGAACAACTCCAGCGACGCTGACTGAAACAGTAAATTTTGGTCGGATCTGTCTAAATCCGAGAACCCTGGTATCTTTTCGGCAAACGTTTTGATGACCTCAATCGACGACGTCAATAGATGATAGAATTGTCGCACTTTTTCCGCGTCCAGATTGGGAGCCTCTTGTGGACCAACTTTGTCATCGTACTGTTCGTAAAAACTTGTCAATTAACATTTCTGGAGAGCGCGTTATGGAGAAATAGTTGTATTTACCATTGAGTAATCCAAATTGGCAATATCTGGAGTTATATCCACGTGGGCTCGAACCAACGCCGTGATCAGACTAACTGGCGGAGATGGTGGAGGTTCTTGGGGAGATTTTGGTTTGGAGGGTAAACGACCTCGTCGACCTTTGAGACTGTCCGTACGAACGACTATGGAAATATTTAGGGTTGAAATATATTCTCCTATTTTATGATTGTCCAAGTTCTCGATTGCCTACCTTCTTTGACCATTCCAACTGCCAGGCATTTCTGAAACCTGCAGAACTGGCATCGATTCCTCCGACGTTTATCGACTGGACAATCTTTGTTTCCAAGACACACGTATTTGGCTCCCTTTTGAACCGTCCTCTTAAAAAATCCTTTGCATCCCTCGCAAGTTCTGACCCCGTAGTGTTGACAAGCGGCGTTATCTCCGCAGACAGCGCATAATTGGGAACTAGATTGACTGGTTTCTACTCCGGGAGAAGAGCGACTACTCGTGGAAGGCGCGTTGGGAGTTGTAGGAGTCGTTGGAGTCTGCATACGAACGCTGCCTTCCGACGAGGACAAAGGACTAGATACGCTGAGAGAATGGCGCCTGGACGACCCTTTGGACGAGCCGCCAGGGCTAGACATCGGGGACGAACCCTCGTGAGGATAACTAGGACAAGTGGACGATGCCGTTGGCGTGGAAGGCAAACTGTAACTACTCTCGGACATGGTTGAGACGTGAATGGCCTCGGAAAAAGGAGGCACCAGAGTGGTGGCCGTCGTTTGTGGCGGGAAGCTTGATGGTGACGGTTGGTGTACGAAGGAGCTCAGTTGCTGGAAGGTCTTACTCGAACCCGGAAATCCCGAGGTTGGGTACGGCAGTGTCGACGATTGGTGCGTTCGGCGAGAGGATGTGACTTTGCGAGTTAGTTCCGTTGGCGAAGGAACGTAAGCGGGTACGGCCAGTTCCGAACTTTCCATCTATTGAGTTATTAATTAGTAATCACATCTTCAAACCAATCAGAATCTTGTTAAGACTTACTTTATAAAATTCGGTTGAAGCTGACGGAACCGGTTGAGTCCTTTCGAAGGACAACTCGCCAGTATCGGCGCCAACTTGCGGCTCGAACTGTCCAAGTTCGTGGATATCACTAAATGGTTCTTCTTGTTCCTGTTGAGGTCGAAGTTCCTCGAGTTTAAAGGAAAATATTCCGCCTATTCCGGAAGTTACATCCCTCCTATACCTGACAAATTCGAGCATTGTTAGAGCGACCCAAAAATAAGCTAAACAAGTCAAGCGAAGCTATATTTACCTTGGGGAATATGTCTCTTGAAAACTGGGCAATGCCGGTGAGACGCTAGTTGTGGGAGTCTCTTCCGCGGTTGTGGTTGGAGGACTGGTCGCCGGGTCCCTGTTGCCAGCCGGAAATTCGGGAGGCGGTTGATACATTTCCAAGTTCAATTGAGGCGGAATATGATGGTGGTAATGGTGATGAATGTGAGAGGAAGTGGCTGGGAAAAGTTCCGAAACTGGATTCAAGAAAGCGGCTGCTTCGACGTCTCCAAAGTCGATAGACGGGAACTTGTACTCTTCCGCCGTAGCGACGGCGGAACCAGAGAGACAATCCGTGTCTTCGACGAAAGGATTGATGAAGTCCAGTACTGAACTCGCTGAACAGAACGGTGCCGTCTAATATAGAAAGTAAACGAAGAAATTCGATCAATTCGAGATACATATATATTGACCACTTAAACATACTTTGATGACTTTGCCATTTATCAATGAATAAAAAAAGATATCGTTTGTCAAGATTCTAGTTTAAAAATTAAATCAAAAAACCATGACCCAGAAATTTAAGTAATCTTTAGAAATAATTTTAAATGTTTGAGTTTTCCCAAGTGATTTGCAATTTTCCTCTAACTAGAATTTAAAGAAATTAGAGATGAGACTAACTTTAATCATCTTTACAAGCTGAAAATCAATTTTCAAAATAGCAGCAGATACGGCGGATTAATACATAACAATAAACACCATAGGGTTGAAAATAAAGTACTCTGAACAACCAATAAGAATGGATCCAATTGCTCGGTTTTACCCTTGGGCTAGATACATAATCCTTTCTAATGTCGACGTACAATATAGAAGATTTTTTGTTCTGCCTCCAGGCTCCAACTGTATACAAATTTCACACGCCATAGAGGGACTTGTCCCCCTGTGGCGAGTGAGTTTTATACCGCAAAAGGCTAGCGTAAAAAAGCAAAAATAACTATTTGTTGGGTTTTTTTTGCGCGAAACACGGGTAGAGTAGTTTACCTAGCCCAATTAATACTATATCTAAGATTGATGAAGTAATTATAATATGCAAAATACTGATAGACACTGATTAGAATGGATTTGAAACTCGACTCACCGAACGAATAATAACCATTTTAACCTTAACGGCCCCGTTCTTTAATTAACTACTGAGTATATTAATTGTAATTTCCACTTAGTCATTGATATATTCGATGATAATATACATTTTCCTTCCGCCCGATCGCGTTATTTAAGCGCCGCTAAATAATAACACGAAGATCCAATCAATTTAAAATATATCCGTGAATGTACCTTCCCAATCCGGGTCGCTATCACATTCGGGGGTAACGCTATAAGTAATCAGTTGTACAAGCTAAGATCAAATCAATCCCCTCGTAACACGTTCACGTATTCAATCTCGGCCATTGGTTTGATTACCGGTTGTCACTTTGGTGGGTTGAATTTTCTCGCGTAGGCGATGCTAAACTCCCCCTTGTCTTTTACTATCTAACGTAGTTAGTCCAACCTAACAGAGCCAACGAATTCGTACGTGAATGGGTCTTGATTATCTATAGTCGTTATACGTCCGTTTCCCCGAACGAAACTTCATTGTTTCAGATAAGCCTAACGGTATTGTATCTTTATCGAAGGTGTCACTCAATATAAATTCCACACGCCTATCGGGTTATAGAGTACTTTTATTATTACACGGACTGAAAAAATGTGTAACGAACGTGATAACAAAAAAAGAACGAAGATATTTTTGCAATTTTATATACTTTTATCAATTTTCACACGTATATTTCTTCGAAATCTTGTTAGACGGCTTGGCGCCTGGGTTATATAATAAATTGGGGATAATATATCCACTCCACACTAGGATTTATCTTAAATAATAGTATATCGTGTAACATGAGGGGGTCCGACTTAAGATAAATTGTGTACTAGGTCCCTAACAAGTATAGGAATTGTCCAATTATGGTAATGTTGCGACTATTCACCGCAAGCAATTGCGTAATTATAGTCAAAAATAAATATAACAGAAAGCATATGACAGGTCTTGCGCCGAGGAGAAACGGTCTCTGTGAGGGGTAAAAACCCTTTCGTAAAATTTGTTCTATCCCCCTTAACGTAGTAGTATCCAGAGCTGCTACAAATAGTTCGTGTCTGCGGAATTGCAGATAGAAGACCTAATTTTTTCATCTATCCGCATATGCTAGACCGTGAGCCTTCAGCCACGAGATATTCCTCGAGAAAGAATACCTTATCGAAATGGATTTTTATTGTCTAGCTTTATCACGTGTCTTTAAGAAGGTGTTTTCTATGGACAGAGGTAGCAACGCCGGTCTAGTCCTAGACGTAGCAACGCCGGTCTAGTCCTAGACTTTTTGTTCTTTTATTTTTGGTACTATTCACCATAAGTAATTGCTCAATAATAGTTATGGAGTACTATGCAACATAAGTAAATGTCCAATTATATTTATGTTGTCCAGAGTTTATGTCCCGATCTACAATCAGATCTTCAGAGCTTATTTTAGTGGACAATTCTGCCTTGCTTGAGTTATTCTAAATAGGGCTTTGGCTACAAAAATCTCGGCTCTTAGACGTTTTTCTATATTGTCTGGGAAGGACTCTCAGAAAACCCAAATCTCCCAATAAATTTCCAAATTAGGTTCAGGTATTATATACCGAACGGTGGCTCCTTCGAAAATTTAGCCAACAATTAAGTTACACTGTAGATATACTTTGATGGTTGAGAGGTGGCCACGAAGTTTTAGCTTAAAACACGTTCTCTGAACGATCGGATACACAGTGACAATGAAGGGGGTCGTGGATAATGACGCGCACTCACTGAAGCTCTTACGTAGTAAAATAACCCTATAAAAGGAAAAGAATTGGCCCTCATACCTGTGGGGACTGCAGAAACAGCATGGCTGATCCAGACGCGGAAGCGGAGGTTTGTATTGGTTCGCTTGTCGACGTCGTCCTGGTCAGTTCCGAGGCCGAGATCAATCGGCCAATTTCGCTGCTGCCTGCGCCTCGAGTTTCACCGATGATACCCGTGGCACTGCCGCTTGTAGTTGCCCTACTTGTACTTGGAATTGGACTTATTGTCCTTGTTGTTTGTGTTGAAGTAACACTGGCAGCGACCACCGTGCTTGACGTACAGGCGCTGCTCACTGTGGTCGAGGGATTCAGTTCGGGACCTTTATAAAATAGATTACCCATTTCTGTTAATATCAGATACATTTATTCGTGCTTATTATAAACATGTTTGATTTTGATTACAAAGCGCGAAATTAAGGAATGTTACGAAGCCTATGAAGAGAGATATCAATTTTTTTATCGGCGTGACTTGTCAGCCACTCAACGGTTTTTTTGTTTAAAACCTTGTATCTTAGATTACATTTTAAAAATTGAAAATCAGTTTTGGTTTGTAATCCAAGTTTTACTCGTACTTTTCATAATGAAATATGTTACCGCGTAAAGTTGAATGTGTTAAAGTAGTTCACCACTCGTGTTCAAAGGTGAGATTTTTCTCGAATTCAATATACACTTAAAATTAAAATTTTCCTCTCTTAATTACCTCGAATAAATTTCATTCGACAAATATAATCTAAATATTAATGCATTGGCGTATTTGACTCTGATGAACAAAAATTATAGGGTTTTTAAAAATCTTCCAAGTTATCTAAATTTTTATTTATTTTACGCGTTTAATTGTTTGGGAAAACTAACAACCCCAATTCGAATAAATCTTGAACAGAATATATTAATTGATATATTGAAAGGGAATTTATTATATTTTATGGAATTGATAAACCAAGCTAGACAGAAAATAATGAGAAATTTTGTTTCAATATCATGCTTTTCCTAATTTAATTTTCTTCGTATAAATTTTTAATAGAAGATTCTCATAGAGTACAGTATACGCTTCAAAATTATACTAACATCGTCAAAATCGACCAAATAATATTAAAGTTATTAAGTTTTTAAAATTTATTAACTCCGGAAAATACATTTGTTACAAATAATAGGATTGAGTGAATGAATGAATATTATTTGCTCCTATTTTGTTTGAAATGATGCTAACTATAATTATCTTTCTAGTAAATGATCATATCATATTATTTCAATATTTCTGTCAACAAAACTGAAACTCAATTTATTTTTTACGATTTATTTTCCAACATATAAATGCGAAGTGATTACATAACTCATAATGACGTATTATTGACGTCATCACGGGTTTTTCATTACCCTAGCTTTTACAATATTGTCTGAAAACTCATGTACATGCAAACAAGCAGTTAACTCTACATAACTTTACATAACTTTACAAAAACTGATTTCATAAAATTTAATTTTTATTACCTTTAATTAGGTCGATATTTTGTTTAAGAAAAATTTAAATAGCTACTCAGGTTGTAGGGTTATTTAAATAATATAATTAAACGTTTTAATTAAATGAAATACTATTTCGCTTACTTTTTTTTATGAAAAGCCGAGTAACTATAACTCCCCGTGGTGTGAAACAAGTTTACAACCGCAAAACGCAAAACATACACTTAATCCAATTGTCCTTATTATCAATTTTTTTTTTCCCAACAAATCCCTCCCACAAAATTTATATATAAAACTAGGTCGTATCAGGCGTCATTTTTATCTATCTACCGTTGGTTGTACAATTAAACCTTGTAATAACTTAACGCGCTCTAGCACCCCTCATTTAATACACGGCAAACAATTTCATTAATCGTTAAGGGATGGTACACGTTAAATATAATTTGCTTTTGAAGTTGAGGAACACTAAAAAATAACCAAATATTAGTTTAAATTATATTAGGCTTGAATATCTTGTTAAAAAAGTCCAAATATAAAGCTTTAACTTCTCATTAGCTCTTGAAGGCGCTTTGTTAGTAGCCATGTTTATTGTTATAGTTAAAAAAAATTAAGGCAATAGTTAAAAGTACTTGAAGTGAGTTACTAGAATTGTAAATTTTTGATTTTAGCGTTCTTAATATTGATATCGATATGGCTTCAATTATATCATTATTTTAAATTAAACAACCCCTTTGACCCCACCTTAATATTGAACAACGGAAACGTCTAAAGAGAGACTTTTCACTAAAGATCTTTAGAATGAATTAAGATAACAATATAAATGCCTTTTAGCTTTAATTTGTTTTGTATATATATTTTATTTCCAACTATCCTATTTCAAATATAAAAAAGATATTTAGATCAAAGTCGGTAACATAGAGCGTTACAAATGTCAAAAAGATGTTAGGTGATAAGTATTCCTATATTTAATACAATGAGAGATTATACAATCAATTTTATTTTGAAATAAATTATTTCAAATCTGTTTTACACACGGAGGCATTGTATTTTAATTTTAAAATACATTAAAGGACTGAACATTTTGAGAATACTCCGTGTACAAGCCTGTAGCTTTGACTGTACTAAATTACGTATTTAGAATTACCAAAGACTGTAATCAGTTACACTGATGATTGGCTTCAATACACCATTTCTTCGTGCGCAATATTAACATTGCGTAATATTTTTTCCCTTAAAATTTAATTAGCTTCGACGATTTGTGTGCATTAGAATTGTACTTCAACTATACTTTAAAAAAATTTACTGAAAACGAGGAATTGTGCAAACAGCAGTACTAAATTTCTCAATCCCTCATAATTTGTCTTTTTTCTTAGGAACGTTTAGAAAAAAGAAAAATCTAAAAACGGAACATAAGCTGTTCTTAACCAATATATAAATATACTCTTTAGAAAAAAGGATGGATTGTTGGCTAAAAATAGCTTTATTACAAGAGCTTGCGTTTGTATAATCCAGTTTGAAAAGTATTTCCTACAAAGCTAGACCTTTATGCCTCTAAGAATTAAACATGTCTTCCTACTCGATGAAATTTCGGTATGATTTGAAGCTAAAGTGAGGGAGAGAATAGAAAAATATAACGTGATGAATTGATGTAATTTTGGTCCCTATCTTTCATAGGAGTCATCTTGACCGGTGAAGACCAGGGTATGTTTATTCGGGTAAAAACAGGAGAGCCTTTGATATTAAAATTAATTGAGATAGTTTTTGAATTTTTACACTATTTTTCTCAAGGGGTTTGGTGGTTTATACAAGTTCACCATGTGATGACCTTAGCTTAGTAATTAGCGTTATTTTGACGCTTTTTGACTGGTCATTTTTTGGGGGAAATCTTTGTTTTAACGTTCTAACTCGAATAAATGTATCACTCTTTTAATTGAAGCCATATAGTCGTGTAAAACAAGAAATGATAGCCAGTATTATTATACCAATTTTTTATTGAGATAGTTCCCGACATTATGACGTGGTTTTAGCGATCTAATTTGACATATTTTGACGCGTAAGCTTGAAAAGTTTTTTTCTGGGAATCCCTGGCTTAACCAAATAAAACGTACACTGCGTCTGACCGAAGTCTTGATAATAGTTTGGAGCTAAACTATAGAAAGCGCATGCGGTCACGTCAGTATAGGGCCTGACACGTACTGCAGGTTTCCTTTTCCTAGCCCTGAGTTTCTCTATAGTTCTTCGATTCGTCCCGTACCTTTAAAGAGGTTTTTCGTTTGACGTCATCGTTTGACGTCACGTACGAATACATTGGTATACCCTAAATCAATAAGGGACACTTTCTCGCGTAGCCTCTCTCTCTCACAGCTTCTATTACGTCTACATTTCCAGCCTCTATCTCTTTTTTACTATGTTTAGATCCCGCGTATATCTGTAGTATCCTTAGCTTAAATGATCCTTAATTAGTTAAATATTGTTTTAAATTCATTCAAAACTTTTATTTTTAATTTGTTTATTGAAATTTATCCGTTTCATTACCTATATTTTACTCCATATTTGAATTAACGTAATTACTTAAATTTTGTGTTTAATTTAATACTTTTAGTTACTTTTCAAACTTCTATTGAAGAAAAGTAGAAAAAAATTGTGTATTAAACTATTTAAACTTAAATAATTTATTTAATTTGACGTAAAGGGTGATAGTTTCTGATTACAATTCAGTTAACCACGTGTAATTTAACTCCTATAAATATTAATTTATAAAATAAGATTCCGCAAATTTATAGAATAGATCCGTCTAGTTTTGATTCTTAAATCTCTTCTCGCGTTAAAATTTGTGGAAAACCATATTTAAAAACACTAGCCCGAGATTAAGTTTCCTCCTATGAGGTTAGCTTCCCGTTGAAGCGAGCCCGTGCGGGGCAAATCCCTAAAACAGGCGTAAACTTCTCCGAATTTTAATCTTCTTTCGAGACAAACGTGATAATTGTACGTAACGAGAGGTAAACTGTTAAAAAAAATTAAAATGGGATCCTACCTTGTAGCGGTTCCCGTTTATTTTCGAGCTAATAGCGTCGAGTACATTTCCGGTTTGTTCACGCGTGTACTTTCGTTCTCTCTGCACTCGGAACGTGACGAAAGTGTAGGCCGTGAACCGCGCGCTTCGCCGGTTGTATATATTTAAGAAACTTTCACGTGTCCCGTCCGCGAACGTCCTAACGGTTCGCTCTCTCGACTAAGAGTAAAGGAAGACTCTTAGATCTAAGTAGGTGCTGCGAGTTCTATACTAGTACGCGGGGGATCGATGGGACGAATGACGTCAATGTGACGTCAAAGGGACCGTGACGTCGGAGAAATATAAGGGGCGAGAGTACGAGAGAACCCGTAACTATGGTAACCCGGGCGCCAAAGGGTGTGACGTGTTGGGACGAAGACGCCTAGGTCAGCGCCTCTACTGTCTTTACCGCTCTTTTGAGAGGCGGAGAAGGAGGAATGCTAAAGCTTTCTGGATTTTTGTCGTCTGGCACGCGCCCTTACCTTCTTTTTCTTTTAAAAATACTACTAGAATAGCTTAGACTTCTCTGAGCGAAATGCACGTGAGAAGCGGCTGGGTTCTATTGGGCGGAGAAATCATTCGCACGCGAGGATAGGCTGGTATTCTACAAAATACAAAAGGGTTTGGTTCGGATATATTTATAGCTAGATAAATTACGCGTGCTGAGGATGAACACGGATGTTTTAGAAATTGTTTGAGACACTATTGGATCATATTTATACAACTATAATCAATAAGAATGATATGAAATTACGTGAACTGAGCGATAAGAACACCTTACTTTTACTTTGTTCATGCAAGAAGAAAAATGACACGAAATGCTTCTAATTCCAAAATTTTGAACCACTTTTGATATCAATACTTCAAATAATAATAAACTTACGTCAAAATTACGTCACGGGGCAATAAATTGAATAATTGTTGACTTTTATATTCATAAGTTTCTGATACGGTCACGTTAACTTGATTAACTTATCTTACATACCAGTAAAAACGCCAATAACGTTTCTAAACAGTTTCTGGGCAGTGCTCCGAGTAACGCGTTGCTGTCTCCTAGCCGCGCACTTTCTGTATATGACAGAGCCACGAAACTGTGTATTTCTCTTTATATATTTTTTGCGTAAAAATATTTTTCATTCACTTTATGTAATTCCCAGAAGCCTTATCGAGTGTGAGTATTACAAGGCTGGGAAAACACGGCAATCTGTTATACTACAAGCAACATCAGATCTAACACGGTTTTAACCGGTTGTAAATAAGTTAGGATATAGTTTTTACCTTGTGACTAATATTGACACGGATATACCCGAGTTTGAAAATAAGAACACCTGCTAAAGTTGGAAAAGCGAGTGAATGAAGTTTGGAGAAAATAATTTTTTTGTCGATTCATTCTGTAATTACGTCTGATTACGTGTTTATTTCACTATGGAAATAATTTTTATTATTAGCTAAAGGATAAATATGGTAATTGATAAAAAAGCCATCAAAGAGCTCGAGTCTAATTTGATACGTTTGAATACCCGAATACGTAGTTTTCACTAAAGGGGGTAATGACGTTCAACCAGTGTTGCCAACCACTTGTCTGCGCAAAATTAAGCAGAGCGAAAAGCTAGCAGTTAATTTTTGGAACTGATCTGTTTGAAAAGTTGTAATAATTGAACTTATATCTAAACATCTTCATTAATATTTTATTTAGTTTAAATTTTAGGCCTAAAATCGTATTTTTCCACCATATCACCATGCGTAATTTCATTACCTTCCTTTGTTTCAAAACAGCGTGCTGGTAAAAATTTGGCGGGAAATAAAATTTTTAGCCAAAAGTTGAAAAACGTATAAAATAATTAACTTACGGATATTGCGATTAGTTTTATTAATCATAGCATATTCTATCGAATAAATACAACTTGTTCCGTTCTACTAACCTTCTTAAATTAAATTTGAAAAGCCTCGGCGAATTAACACGTTTCGATGTGAACTTGAAAAAGTTTGTGGGAATTTCGTTTTTATCAACTCTGAACTTGGCCATCTATCGTGGCGTTTTCGCGCGAGTTTTCCTGCCCCGGAATTGTAGGTGTGGTCGTCGAAAACGCCACATTACGTGATTAAGTACGGTAAAAATCGTTCTGTGCCAAAAATGGGCCAAGTTCAGCTGAGCTGGACATTACTATATCTGACTTAAAGCCATAATAGTAGACGCGTAAGGGGGTAGGCCTAGCGTTTTTCGTACTCGGCGCACGCTATATACTTGCATGAAGGGATAATGACTCTGGAACACGCCACATCCATTTAGAATATTAAAAAGAACCTTGCTGTCTATCTGCTTGAAACAAATTTATATTTTGGGAAATCGTTTGCTATGTCTCTCGATGTTATGAAACGCCCGTACATCGGCCTTAGTTGACGCGTGTTTTCTATACTATACCACTGCATAAATACACCCTAGTAAAATTTAATTTAAATTATTTCATATTATCTGATTTCTTATAGTTAATTGAATGAAAATATAATTACCGCATTAATTAGACCAGTGTTCTTTAAATATTTCTCTCGTCTTGAGACCCTATCTGCCCCTTGAAACCCATCCCTTACGCACACAGCCTTGCATTTGTTATTATGGCCAACGTTTTTCTGCTAGGGTGATTTTTAAAGGTCTTATCTGCTCTGAAATTTATCCCTTTAAAATTTTATTTCCTTACGAACACAGCCTTGCTTTGAGCTGTAAAATTTGTTATAGACAATATCTTCTGCTAAGCGAGAAAAAGTCCACTATTAAGGAGCTTCCTAAACGTAATATGGGCTCTAGAATCGCAATTTCCGAGACTAATATAATTTTAATATTGATTTCAATTCGTTTTATTGATGTAAGCTGCGTTCGTTCTAGGCCTTGGAATCGATTTAAACCGTTTCAAAACGTTTCGCTAGAGTCGTTTGAACGAGAAACAGTCTTTTTTCGAATCGATTTGATTCGATTTCTCGAAACTGCTTCGGGAACCAGTTTCATACCGATTCGGTTTAAACAACCGACGGATAAAGCTATAATAAATCGATTTTAAAGATAATGCGTGAACACGTGAGGTTTAAAACGATTCATGGCGATTTGAATATCGGTTTGATTTTACCGTTTCAAATCGATGAAGAAATGCTAGTGTGACCGTAGCTGTATATTCTAATATGGCAATAATAAGTAAATAATAATATTAATACCATGAACTCTATTGAATATTATCTCGATTGAAAATTTTTACATCCCCCTTAAATTATGATTTGACGCAAAAATATGTTTTGGTTTTATATAACGAGTACCCTCTCTCATTACCAAAATTTACCCAAAAAGCGTAGATTTCCTAGTATTAATTTGCTTATTAATATATTTTTTAATCATAAAATGTGCGATAAACATTGCAATCGAAGCTTGAAACCATCTCTGTCCCTGTAACTTAGACTTATATTGTAGCTATAGGTTTGTAGTATTTGTTGAAATTTATGACTGATTCTATACATAAAGTTTCTGAATTTTATTTTTTAAAAGCAGACTGTTTTTTATGGCTTAAAGGGAGAATGCAACCTAACAACAAGTGACTTTTTTTATCGATTCCTTATTGTTTTAATAGGCCTAATCCACAAGTGAAAAAATTTATGAACAAATATTTAACTAGAAATAAATTTAAAACTTACCCGAAAAATAGGCTTAACGGGATTCCTGATTTCCTCGCGTAGGTCTAGCGACCAATCAAACGCGATTGTAAGTCTCGTGGAGGTCTCGCGTGAACGAAGGGCCTTTTCTCATTGGTCGCTAGACCTTACACGAAGGCAATTCAGGATCTCCATGAATCCCGCTAAGCCTATTTTTCTTATTTTTAGTTTAATATTTGTTTTGTTGGTGGATTAAGCCTATTTAAAAAATATAAGGTTGCATGCTCCCTTTACAGTTTCGAATAATGGGAACTAACCAAGCTAACGACCCAATGTTTTGCACGAGCAATTCAAGTTATGAGCCTTATTTAAAGTACTGACGCCTATTTTCTATGAGCTCCGAATTTAATTTGAGTTATCATTTTCGAAATCACCGTTACGAAACTAATCGTTAATTAAGTTCCAGAAATAAACTACGTCATTAGTGGGAAATTAAAAATTATATTTTAATTTTTTTGTTTCTTAAGAACGTGTCAATATTGAGGTATAAAATTTGGAATGTGGCATTTTAATAGTATGATAAAACTCAAAAAATAATTCATGGTCATTTAAAAAAAAATGGTGTCACCCTCACCTTAATTAAAATTATTTAAATATTTAAATCAACATGGTTAATAATTTTAATATGAAAGATAATTCATAGTTTATTCTTAAATACAATTTAATTTAACATAAATCTAATTATATCTAAACTTAAAGTTTGCTTTGAAGCCAAGGTTATACTGTATTAATGCATTTTTTTTTTAAGTTAAGCTTAAAATTATACATTCGCCCCGCTTTTGGCAACGGAGATAACACGCCGGTATAAATTAGCTAAAACCTTTTGAAGGGCAAAAACTCTTAAAATTTTGGGAAAACCCATGATCTTGAATTTTTGATCAATAGCTGAGTCTTAGCGTAATATAATTTTAATAATTATTGTAGTATATTTTCTATTAACTCTTAGCTCCTCCCCATTGAGTTTTTGTATAAATTACATTCCACTAAACGTAGTGTTATTTTACTGAAGAAATTAATATGCGAAATAATTTTAAAAATTATTAAAAAAAATTGTAGGTTTCGCTGATGTTTTCGATTTTGTAAATTGTAAAAACTGAGTCGTTACTAAAATCGCCCTTAAAGATAATGACAGCTGTCATTAATCTATGTTAAAATTAAGTGGGCTTCACCCCAATCATAAATTATTTGTTATAAATATCAATTTTCAATTATATTTATCGGAAGCCATGTGAAACGTTTTGTTTTGATATATTTCCCGATGATAATTTTTTTAAATTTAAAATAATATAATTCAAACAATATTTAAATTATTTAAATTGAGTAAAATATGGAAATGATTTGAATCCATATTGAATCGGCATTTTATAACCTTCGAATTGTAAGATTGTGTCAAATCTATTTGATAATACAAGTATTATTTTCAATAATCTATTTACATATTAAAACAAAACGTTTTTTAAAAGGTCTCATCGTGCATATAAGAACTAATACTAAACAAATCGATTCGAAAGAATACTTTCTAAAATTTAATCTAGCTTTATTATATTAAATATCGGAATTTTTTTAACATTTAGTATTCGAACCTATTTTTATCTTTTACTATTCGAAACTATTTTAATTTTTTTACTTTTGGAACCTGTTATTTTTTACTATTCGAAAAATATTTTTATCTTTTACTATTAGGAACCTATTTTTATCTTTTACTATTCGGATACTATTTTTATCTCTTACTATTCGGATACTATTTTTATCTCTTACTATTCGGAAACTATTATTGTCTTTTACTATTCGGAAACTATTTTTGTCTTTTACTATTCGGAAAACATTTTTATCTTTTACTATTCGGAAAATATTTTTATCTTTTACTATTCGGAAACTATTTTTATCTTTTACTATTCGGAAACTATTTTTATCTTTTACTATTCGGAAACTATTTTTATCTTTTACTATTCGGAAACTATTTTTATCTTTTACTATTCGGAAACTATTATTGTCTTTTACTATTCGGAAACTATTTTTATCTTTTACTATTCGGAAACTATTTTTATCTTTTACTATTCGGAAACTATTTTTATCTTTTACTATTCGGAAACTATTTTTATCTTTTAATATTCGGAAACTATTTTTATCTTTTACTATTCGGAAACTATTTTTATCTTTTACTATTCGGAAACTATTTTTATCTTTTACTATTCGGAAACTATTTTTATCTTTTACTATTCGGAAACTATTATTGTCTTTTACTATTCGGAAACTATTTTTGTCTTTTACTATTCGGAAAACATTTTTATCTTTTACTATTCGGAAAATATTTTTATCTTTTACTATTCGGAAACTATTTTTATCTTTTACTATTCGGAAACTATTTTTATCTTTTACTATTCGGAAACTATTTTTATCTTTTACTATTCGGAAACTATTTTTATCTTTTACTATTCGGAAACTATTTTTATCTTTTACTATTCGGAAACTATTATTGTCTTTTACTATTCGGAAACTATTTTTATCTTTTACTATTCGGAAACTATTTTTATCTTTTACTATTCGGAAACTATTTTTATCTTTTACTATTCGGAAACTATTTTTATCTTTTAATATTCGGAAACTATTTTTATCTTTTACTATTCGGAAACTATTTTTGTGTTTTACTATTCGGAAACTATTTTTATCTTTTACTATTCGGAAACTATTTTTATCTTTTACTATTCGGAAACTATTTTTATCTTTTATTATTCGGAAACTATTTTTATCTTTTATTATTCGGAAACTATTTTTATCTTTTATTATTCGGAAACTATTTTTATCTTTTATTATTCGGAAACTCTTTATCTTTTACTATTCGGAAACTATTTTTATCTTTTACTATTCGAACCTATTTTTAAAATAGTTAAACGTTTTTATGTTTTCAATTAGACCATCCTCTACACTTTCCATGTAAGGCCGATAATATTTAAATTAAATTAAAACTAATATAATTAACATTTAAACGTTCCGGCAACTATTTCCAGCATAAATTAGCTATATTTGAAATTCATTTCGTTAGTCGTTCTGTATTAACGTCAGGCATCTACATCTAAAATAACACATTTTACCCCTGATCGCTCGTTTCCATCTGAACACCGAAGCAGTAAGGATGGAACACTTCTACAGGCGTGATATCCGAATTATATATTAGTCTTGCCTCTGATTGGCTAGTTAGTTTCTCTACAGGTGCTCATTTGTATTTAGAATCAATAGCCATTAAACATTAGTAATAATTATTATAAAAATTTAAAACGATTAGTTAATATTATTTGAAATAATATATTGAAATTTCCTTTAACTATCTAATAATTTAATTAAAACTAATACGCCGACAATCACAAAACCACGAAACGAGACAATATTCAAAAAATTAAATATAAATTTAATATAATTATAAATTTATATTTAAATAACCACCACCAAAAACATTTGGTTTGAAATAAACCAAAACCAAGAAAAAAAAAAGTTAATCCACTTTTAAACATACCTTATTCTATATTTTCAATCTCGTTAATCCGTTTTAACTACGAGGTAATCCATAATTTTCATCATCATCGTTGTTATTAAATTTAAAAAACACGCCCGTCTAGTCATTGTTTTTTTTTTTATCAATTGATCCAAATATTTAATCCAAATGTTCCTGGTTATATATTTTTTCTTTTAGTTTTACTAACTAGTAGTAGTAATAGTTAATCCAACCTGCGATTAGTGGCAGCGTGTGCCGCCTCCACTCCGGTGAACTAAGAGAAAGGCTCAAATCTCTCCAAAAAGCACCGGCGTGTTGAGTTTCCCGCTCAGTTTTGACCGAATTATCAAGCCGTAGAGCCTTATTATACTTCTAGTATAGGTGTATTCTACTAGGAATCCTCGGGAAATACGACGGATCAGACCCGAGTGACGTCAGATACCTCTAGATACACCCGACTACGTCACTAAACTCGGGGTGGGAGAACGTTCTCCGGAACCTATTGGCGCCTCGAGCGCGATACGTCACGACTTACAGCTGATCTTAAAGGCGGAGCATCTTCTTCTCTTTCGTTTCCCCGCGCGGGTCTTTCTTCATTATCGATTATAAACTTCACCAACACTTTTAGTTAACAATACGCGAAACGTTACTGCATCTCCGGAGTTATCTCATTTAACTGAAACTGTATAGATATGGAATCTTGTTTTATACTTTGTGAATATTTAAACTAATTCTCTGACGTAGGTTTTAAATGTTTAACAAATATCAACTCTTCTTTCCCCCTTCACGTTTTAAATTCGTGTTCGTTATCTGTCTACCTGTACAAGGATGTTACGTTATTATTGTTTAATATACGAAAATACGTCGTGGTTTAATATAGTGTCTTCAATGTAAAAAGTTCGTCTCAATTGTTTTAAAAGGAGGGTTTAAATGAAAAACATTTTGGTTTAATTTTTACCCAAATTAAATTAATAACTAAGCAATTAACAGGATTCGTAGGGAACCTAGGAAGCCTGGAAATTATGGGGAAATGGTAAAATATAAGTGAAAGTGATAGGAAAGTTATTGAGTTATTGATTAAAATATCGCGGGAGAGTTTGGGAAATGAAAAATAGACCAAAGTTGTGGGGGAAAAAGTCCGAAAATCGGAATATTAGACTATTGGAAGTGTGGAAATGGAAAAATAGATCAAAACATCCCGAAAAAAATAGGTTAACGGTTAAGAAAAGGTCATAGAAATGAACTAATAGGAAGGGAAAAACCTATCAAATTTTAAATTATGCTAATTTAAATTAAATTATAATTGAAAGAAAGATACTCCTGGAATTTATGAAAAAAAAAGAAAAGTCTGGTCAAAGTTAACTATCTCTGGACCTTGAAGTGTCAGAAATGCTTTATTGGTTTTAATTTAATTTAATCAGGCTAATCGATTTAAATTAATAAAATCCAAAACAACTTGTGATAATTATAATCATATTTAATCCTGATTTAATCGAGCAAAATTGTACATAACCATTTCCCGCAATTTCCGAATATTTTAATACCGGAACGAGTCTTAAATAGTAGATAAAAATCGGTTTATTTTTCTTTTCACCTTCCCTTTAAAGTAACTTTTTAATTCTATGTATACTAGCTAGCCGGGAAAGTAGTGGGCGTATTTTGAACAAACCATACGATCTACGCACGTAGTAGTTTGTATATTTTTCCAGGGAATTAAAAATAACAAGATTTTTTTACTTTATTACGAGTTACGTCGAGTGGGAAAGTACGCGATTATATATTCATTTATTCGGAGGCGGAGTCTCCAGAGGGGTTTGGTGATTACGTAGTTGGTCTCTCGTTACGCAGAAAATGAAAGTTTGATGGGGATTTTTTTCATCTAATTCCGTAGTTTGATGTTGATAGTATTTTTCTTTTTCTTTATATATTACCTTATTATTTGTAGTTTGAGGTGAAATATATGGGTTTTATCACCTTAAGTTACAGCTTCCGTGACAAGAAAGGCACGCGGTCATCGTTGTTTAATCCAAATCATTCATTTTTCTGGATAATGGTGATGACAGCCGGATGTTGTAGGTTAATATGGGTTTCCTTAATCAATGTTGATTTTAATTAGATGATAATATAATTAGGTCAGGGATGGCAATTTTTATTTTCGTAAATCCAATATAAATTGGATTTTTATCTGTTCCGGAATATTTCATTAGAATTAAAAACCGAACGTTCTATTAGGTCTAATCGATTGGTTTTTGGTCCCAAAGAAACGTTATCTCTGATGTCGTGGAAATATTTTCCTGTACCAGGATTAATGTTAAAGAGCTCTGAAACTGTTCTGGCCCCCATAACGTTTCTAGTCTAAGGAAACGAGAAATTATACTATTAAACATATAATTTTCCATGGTTAAGATATAGTAGAAATTGTGTGTATGTATTTTACTGAGAAAACGACAAGTTATTTAACGAAAAACGTTATTGACGAGACGTTTTAAGCCGAGGCCTTTTTTTCAGTCGATCGTTAGTGTAACGCATAAAGATTGTTCAAAACGACTCGTGAATAATGTTTTTCTATAAATACCTTTTTCTCTGTAAAAAAAACTTAATTTCTAAACGTGGAATTCTTTTGGGATTCCAATTAGGTCGTCCCTAATACCCTTTTCAGACGAGGCGTAATCAGCCGGTTTGATCAGATTTAACTCGGGTTTAATCACTATTAACCGAGGTTTTTTGAACTGAGAAAACTATGTAAACCTCGGTAAATCTGATTAAACCACGGCTAATTACGTCTCGTTTGAACAGCGTATAAGGGAACGTTTAATTGTTTTGGGGTCACAATGTTGATCGTCTCTAAGAGAACGAGGAATTTTTTACGGACCCAATATTAGATCTTCTCTACTGGAACGTAGAATGGTTTTGTGGTTAAAATTCGATGCTCTTTATAAGGAACGAGGAATTGTTTACGCGTCTCAATTGTTTCGGTGTTACAAGAGGTTAAAAGAACGTTTTGAAGTGGATTGGGGGTGTATTGTTTTGGTTTTGGGTCCTATAGCAATCAATATCATTGAGTGAGGCTGATTGTAAATATTTGATTAAATTTGTATTATTGGAACACATTCAAAAGATCAGGTCCTAGAAACTGGTATAATTATTACTTTTAGGTTCCAAGTTAATTGTATACTTATCGACTTCATCCGATTATCAACAGCCCAATCATTTTTTTATAAATTCACGGGGGACCCTTAAATTATATAGTATTTAATTTTGTGGGAAAGTACGAGCCGTTTAAACACGTAATTTAAACGATTTAAAAAAATGCTGTCAAATTCCTTTATTAGGCATGTTCTATTCGGCGTGGCGGTGTTAATGGGTAAGTAGGGGGTGGATGCCGCGGGTTTTCCACAAGGTAACACGCGTGGCAAACGCGCCAAAAACCGGTCTTTTTCTTTTTTCTTAATCGGGGCTCGAGATATTTTAGCGGGAAAAAACATTTCTTCCGGCGCCGCTGGCTCCTTGAAAGTCTTATACGCGTATTTCAAGGAGGGGGAATGAGGGCTGGAAATAAGAAATTGCCCGCTCTCACCCGAATTAAATCAAATCACGTAACGAGCGCCTTACTCTTACGAAGTTATTCTTTGTATTTCTTATTCCGACAAGTAGAGATCGAGAGAGCCGAGAGTTTTTCACACGCGCGCTCTTGTCCCTCTTCCACGCTAATTTTACGGCTTGTCAAAAAGGTTCTAGTAGCTTGAAGTTGATTGAACGATTACGGTCGAGCGACATAAGATCTGACAATTAAAAGTAGGCATACAACTGCTCCTATCTCGTTGTTGGATAGCTATTTCGAGCTCAAGCAGGCGCTATATAGGATGAAAATAGGGCTGAAGTGCCGTGACTATCAATTTTGAACGCGTCCATAAGCCGGGGGAGACTTTGTCGAAATGATTCCGGAACTGCCTGTTTTATTTTTTATATCACGCTCTAGTATACTATAGTGGGAGGATTCTAATTAATTTCATCTGATTTAATGTAGAGCTAAATTTAACTTAAGTTTGAATGACTTCTGCCAATCCTAAACGCCTAATTATTTATTTGTACCCTATAATGATTATTGTTGATTTGTAAATTTGTTAATCTCAGCAGTTTGCTCCATATATTTTATAAGGGTTCAAGCTAGCTGACATAATATAGAAATTAAAAGTTGAAGTTTGGTTAGCAATGAAGGGTTCATGTTTCGGATTGCTTAGGAATGAAACGTTTCTGATTGCTTAGGGGTGAAGGGTTCAGGTTTCTCATTGGTTAATGATGAAGGGGTTCGCGTTTATTGTTGTTTTGGGCGAGGATTGGATGCCTTTGATTAGTTTAGGATGAAAGATTCTTGTCTTTGATTGCTTAGGAATGAAGGGTTTGTTTTATTTCATTAGTTTGGGATGAGATCTTGGGGCTTCCCATTGGTTTAGGTTGAGAGGTGTGATTAGTAATGCGAGAGGTTTAGTGTCCTTTATTATTTTGGAATGAAGGATTTCTATTTCAAATTGGTTTGGTGCGAAAGGTTCGTGTTTATGATTGGTTTGGGATGAAAGGTTCGTGTTTGTGATGAAAGGTTCGTGTTTATGATGGTTTTTAATTCCGATTGTTTATTGATTGGATAGGTATTAGAGCATATAGTCTTTCTGATTGGTTAGGAATTATGTTCCTATTTCTGCATTGGCTATTGAATGGAATTTGAGTATGTTTGAGGAGCTCTATAGCTTCTGATTGGCCAACATCATCACAATTAAGATAGTAAAAACCCTCAAACCCAATATAAGATAAAAAAATACTAATCGTATACGTCTAAATAATCAAACACGAATCCATTACTCTTATTCTTGACCTTGACCATGTAGGAGGTCAGTCAATACCCAAAAGAAATGAATTCGGTAGACGTATACGCGCAATCGCCTTATGTACACCTCGAAAGTAAAACAAAAGCAAAACACGGATTTTCTAAGTGTATTTACGTGTACTGTTGCGGCTCTGAACTACGACTGCCATGCCTACGTTGCCCGCGGCTTCGAGGTCATACTGACGTCACTCAATCGATCTCCTTTCTGACGTCACGAACCGGCGTACCGATACCTATGAGACCCTAGAAGGACGCGTCTATGCGGTTAGGTCCATCGATCCCACCTTATACGTCACGTAAACCAGTGTCGTGTAGCGTGCCCTCTCTCGCCCTTGGTCTAAAAACTTCACTACCTGTTTGGCTATGTTGAGACATTCCATTGAAAGCCTTAACGCTTCAATGGGCATTTTAACCGTTTGTTGTATTTAGTCTAGCTGGGAGTATGGAATTTAACGATTTAAACATCATAGCCGGCAAGTTATGCCCGAAGGTCGGTTTTCCGGTAATTATAACATAAGAATTCAGGCTTTACTTTTTCTGAATTTGAATATCGCGTGTTAAAACTAATGTTTTAGTAGTTATTCGATAGTAAAGAAATAGAAACAAATTAATATTTAACCTACTTGGAAAGTAGGCTTAACAAAGGATCCATGGATAGTTTAAAATCTTGCCTTTTAACAGTCTCCAGTCAATCACGTGAAAAGCGCTTTGTTATAACTCTTTTGATTCGCAATATTGCAAGAGTAGAGAAAGTGTTTTAAATATAGCGAAAGTATATATTTCTAGTATAAATTATGTTCGGAGAAAATGCCATGGTATTTAAAGAGAAACTTTATTTTAAACGTTTAGAG
The DNA here is from genome assembly GCA_963920705.1 of Odiellus spinosus. NCBI lineage: Eukaryota > Metazoa > Arthropoda > Arachnida > Opiliones > Phalangiidae > Odiellus > Odiellus spinosus. The sequence goes on from OY987237.1 coordinate 8,420,454, forward strand.
TAGATCTTCTCTTTAAATACCATGTTATTTTCTCTGAAATAAACCTAATTTCTACTAGAAATATATAGTTTCACTATATGTCTTCACCATGGTAATTATTTTAAAACATATATTTTGCATTTTTTCTGCTCTATCTTTTTAGCAGAAAATCTCTGGTTTTAAATAGCACCCATTGAGATATATAAATATGTATTCAGCACGAGTTTTGCACCAGTCTTTCACTGTTTTTGATTTATTAGGAGTACAAAAAAAAATTATCAAATAATATTCAGTTTAAATTTAATTCTGCGTTTTAAGAACAAGGTCGGTTAACCGACATGAAAAAGGAGCTTTGGCGGTTTTGATTTTAATCAGTCTAACAGGAGTTAATACATCAACGCTCTTTTTTTTAGGGGTAAAGAGAAAAATTTGAAAAACGGGGAAAACCCTCGTTTATTTTTACTAAAGAACTCGCTAGAGAGAGAGAGAATTAAGAATGTCAAACAGTAATTCGCTGGGCGTAATAATAATGACTAAGTTTAAAAAAAGAGGCGGTTCGCGCTTAATTAATATTATTATTATACCATAACTCGACAATTTCGACAATGTAATTAAAATAGAGCTTGAAGTTATGTACTTTAGACTTTTAATATTTTAATTAACGTTTTTAGTGTAGGTGTTCCTTACGGTTGCTTTTCAAAGGCATTATGAATAATCTTAACACGCGCGCTTTGATTAACCGATTATAATTTTTTTAAATACCACGGCAACGTTCAGTAACTCTCAACGGGAAGAATTGGATTTTAGAAATAAAGTCAGAAGTTGTTGAACGAATTTTTTGATACGATGTAAAAAGGCGGTTATAACCTCGTGGAGTCGTGACAAAGGTTTAAGTAAATATAATTTCGGTTATAATCTATCCCACTTAAAATAGATTCATTAAATTTGAGATCAATATATCTGAACTCCCGCCATTCCTATTGCGATGCTCAACGAAAAAACCTGCGATGAGCAACGTGACGTTGAAAAAAACCGTTCAATGAAAAATTTGTCTCTGATGAGGTCAGCTCTGAGTCCGTTGAGTGTTATTGAACGCAGCCTACTTGTCATTGTCAGGGACAGAAATAAGCACAAGTCACTGGTCATTTGTCCAATAAATTTTCCAAATGTCCGATAACTTTTTATTTTTAAGAGGGGGTCACTGGACAAATGTCCGATAAAAACAAAAGTACTTTTCAATACAGGAAATGTAGCATTGTCCAGAAATTTTGGTAAATGTCCGATAACTTTTGAATTTTAAAGGGGGGTTACTGGACATTTGTCCAATAAGAAAAAATTCTTATTTCCGTCCCTGGTCATTGTCATTGACGTCACACACCTATAGGTGTTTAGTAAACAATAGGCTACGTTTAGTAAGACTCAACGGTCTCAGTCAACGAGATCATCTGCTGGAAGAGCAGGTTTTTTTCGTTGAGCAACGGAATAATGACGTAATAATGGCGGGGAGTTCTGATATATTGGTCTCAAATTTAATTATATTTAAGTGGGATAGATTATAACCGAAATTATAACATATTTAGTGCGATTTAGTTGTTTTTAATTAGTGATATATTTTTGGGATAGATTCGAAATTACATCAGAAATCGAATTAATCTTTAAATCTTTTAAATCTTCGCTACATTATCCCTTGAAAAAATTAGACTGATGTTCTCGCAATTTATATAGATAATATTCTGTTCAAGTTTGTACTTATATTTGACATGGTTTTGATCTAGAATGCAATTAGTGATAATTTTCACACGATTGGTAGGAATTTCTTGATTTAGTACTTTCACGAAAAGAAACTGCGCGAAAGTAAGCGTATGTTGTGTGAGAACGCGTGAGACTTTATAATAATCACCCAAAAGTAGTAACTAACAAGACCACGTGCTTGTCTGAATATTCTTTATCAACATCAGCCACTCACGAGGATTTGTTAGTTACTACTTTGCATGCGCTGTTTGCTTATTAGCGCAAGTTTTAGTTATTCATTCGTATCTATTAATATAGGTTTCCGCTGTAAATACTCCAAGAATATATAATATAAAATTGGTATTACAATTTAATTCCAATAACTTCCTTAAATTTAATCAATATTTACATTCTTAAACCTGTTTAAATGCTTGGTTACGCGTGGCTACGTCTTATTTAATAATTTAAAAACACCGTAACGTATAACGGTGAGGTACGTGACACTAATTTCAATTAAGGTTAATTATTAGTCTTTTTCTTTCTTTTTAAATGAAACGTCAAATTGATTACGCTAAGTAATATATATTAATTTTATCTAATCGAAAGAAAGACATCCTTAATAGAAATTTAAACAGTTTTTTTTTATATTTTTCTTGGTTTTTCCAATAAAGGTATTTGTCCTTCATTATTGTGTTATGTCTGTTTTGGAATTTCTTTTTTTCTCTCTCTCCCTCTCTCTCTCTTTTTCATCCCAACTGTATTCCGTTGTTTTCAAGGCAGTGTCGTTCACATTCCTACTGCAAACCTAACGTTTCACTATAACCTATTATATCTAAATGAAACCAGTTAAACTTCACAGTATTATTTAAACTTCCCATTATTTTATCAAGCGAATCTAAAGAAACTTTGATTTAACTTTCAATATTTGGGAAGTTAGAGATTTTTTTTACGTAAGAGTTACCTCCCTTTGATTATGATATATTTTAATACAACATATATTGACCATGAAAATTTGTATGGTTTAGTTAAAGATGTAGTCTTAGTAACGATGTAAAGTTAAATGGTGTTTTGAAAACCTCGCCTATTCGAATTTTCCCACTTTTCTCAGTCAGCCCACACAGGCACGCGATGAATTGTATGTGGAGGCCAACGAATTTTGTGGTTTTTACTCAATAATCTTTATTAAAGTTCACATGCGAGTATTTTTTTGCTAGATAGAAATGTCAAGGACTTGTATTTATGATTATAACAAGTAGTGCCATTTTAGATTCCCAGAATCAGAACAAAAGATAAGATGTTTTGTGGCAAAACATGAACATAGAACTAATTAACTTGAAAATTGGAAAAAAAAAAAAAGGTTCGTTGTTGTTCTGATTTGCTGATTGGTTGATTTGACTCTGACAATCTAGAAAAGTATCGCCCATTCCAGTACAACATGATAATATATTCATGTTAACATAAATAAATTCATGATCATGCTTCTAAATATAATTTATAGGATATTACTAATTTTAATTATAAATGTTTGGTTATTTACATGTGTGCTTTAACTTAAATGTAACTTCAAGTTTTCAGCATAAACTAATCTGTAACTGAGTTTTAAGCCTGTAGCTTCATTCCTAGCGCTATAATTTGCAAACTAGCTTTGTAAACGTTGAAAAGTAAAAGTGATACTTAATTATTTTCGATAGAAAATTTGCAAAACTCATTCTTTCCTCGCGAGGTCTAGTATTGCGTATTAATCCGCCTGATTATTCCCTAGTGTGCAAACTGTTTTTGAACTAAAGTACATTGCTATCGGGGATTGCCCCGTTAAATTTTATATATTGGTATTTTTTTCTTTATACTTCTAACAAGCATTCCATAGTGGGTGGTGTCTATAGACTAAGCCCTTGGCCATGGGGTAATTGTGTAATGGCCCAGGTATTCTTATTATATTCTTAGATCTGGGTTTTTTTTTGAAAAAACGGGTGCTAATTATGCAAGGTTCGATTATTTTATTTTATTTTTACACATTTTTTTTTAACTGCTGCCTATATTTAAAATAAATCTCATGAGTGCATTTTTTTTTTTTTTTTTTTTTTTTTAATAAGGAATGTCTTAAATATTTTAAACAAGTTTTTAAATTATTTTCTTTGTTTTCTTTAATTTTTTTAGATTCCAGGGACAATGCAGTTTAAATTTGGAATTGTTAATTAAAAAGTTAACGGAGAATATTCTGCAAGTCCAACATTAAAGGGAAAATTAAACTCCAGTTTCGTTTATGTTGGGAATCACCATCTTCTGCTACTCGATGTTGTGTTCCTAAAATCAGCTGTCATGTAAGTTTGAGCACATTACTATCTGATGCACAGTTGAAATGATATAAGATGCGCAGTTGAAATATGACAAAGGTATAAGATGCGCAGTTGAAATATGACAAAGGTATAAGATGCACAGTTGAAATATGACAAAGGTATAAGATGCACAGTTGAAATATGACAAAGGTATAAGATGCACAGTTGAAATATGACAAAGGTATAAGATGCACAGTTGAAATATGACAAAGGTATAAGATGCACAGTTGTAATATGACAAAGGTATAAGATGCACAGTTGAAATATGACAAAGGTATAAGATGCACAGTTGAAATATGACAAAGGTATAAGATGCACAGTTGAAATATGACAAAGGTATAAGATGCACAGTTGAAATATGACAAAGGTATAAGATGCACAGTTGAAATATGACAAAGGTATAAGATGCACAGTTGAAATATGACAAAGGTATAAGATGCACAGTTGAAATATGACAAAGGTATAAGATGCACAGTTGTAATATGACAAAGGTATAAGATGCACAGTTGAAATATGACAAAGGTATAAGATGCACAGTTGAAATATGACAAAGGTATAAGATGCACAGTTGAAATATGACAAAGGTATAAGATTCACAGTTGAAATATGACAAGGTATACGATGCACAGTTGAAATATGACAAGGTATACGATGCACAGTTGAAATATGGTGGGATAAAATGGTGCATATTTAAAATGTGGTGTAGTAAAATTATACACTATTGAAATATATTTGGTTAGGTAAAATGGTGGTGTAAGATAAAATGGTAAACATTTCAAATTGGTGTGGTATTATAAAATTGTACTGATGGTAAAAATGGTACAAAGTTTATATTGATGAGATCATCCCATTCACACGCGCAAAGTATCTGTTTCGTGTATAATGACATAAACACCAAATTAAACCCAAATGAATAGCGTAAACCAGTCTTAATTCCTTCTTGAAGAAAACAAATCCTTAAAAAACGACTCGTTAACTTTCCTTCGTAAGAATTCTAATAATTCTTATTTGGGCTATCTTCTCCATCAGAGTGTTATTACCTTCAAAGCTCGCTATTAATCTTTCCGCTACTCTAACACGCTTTAAAAATCTGCCGACATACGACAGACACTTGCCAAAATTAAAAGCCAGCCTGAGACGAGTCACGTCCTCGCCGCTCTTATTCCGCAGCTTACCACCTCGTGATATAATAAACTGCGCCAAAAATTCCCAAAATATATTTCTGGCACCCTTGTCTAATACTCCCGCGGACTAAAATGGATCAGTTTGACGTCATCGCGATTGTTTGCACGTGGAAAGATGATGGGTACCAAACAAAATAGGTTCGGAGGCCTCTGATTGGTTCGAAATTTAGAGGCACGGTCGATGCCAACGTGCCACGCGAATGGGGTCTATATTTTCGACTAACTCTTGCCAATATGTATTTTTAAATGCACTATTTATGAAACTTGTCGCGTACCTAACACGTGAAACAGTTTTTGAACGGAGGTTAAGGTGAAAGTTAGATATTGTGGCGCCCTAAGTGGATTTTTCGGGAACCTCAATTTTATTGACAAGTGGGTGTAGGAACTCTTCAAAAACTAAATTTATGGCGAGAATTTGTAGTTATTAATGAAGGTTAATTAAGAATCTAAATATTTATGACACAGGCAGCAACCCAAGGCCTTAAACTGTCAAACACCCTTGATTGACTCGAAGCGCGTGAGTTTTTAATGCAATCGCGTGGCTTTAAATTAGATCGGCAACCGTTTCTGTTGACTTCTCTTTGGGACACAATTTTTTAAAATACAAAGGTCAATTCAGAGTTCATAATAATTCGAACTCTATGCCCTGTCAAATCTGTCATGTCGGGTGTACTATGATGACAAGAGAGCCTGACAAGTGTATAAGGGTTGAAGCGTTTTCTACGCCTATAAAATTGTCAACTGTCGAACATCGACGTCAAGCTCACATCAAAGAAACTCCCTTATAGAGTTACCCAAATTCGAATCAAAGGCCAGTATTGAAATGCTTCAATCTCGTTAATTATAAAAGTTTTCTGTTTTAGTATCACGCTTATTAATACAAAAAGGGTTTTATTGAAGTTTTTTTACACGAGGTTTTTTTAAACTCAGGAAAACCATGGAGGAAAGGGGGGAAACCTAATAAGATTTAGGCGCTTCGGATTGTAACATTGATATTAATGTATTTTAAGGCGCTTTCGCGTGTGCCAAAAAAATATATATTCAAAGAAAAAAGGGAAAATTAAGTCATGAAATATCAACAAATCCTAGCAATATTGAGAAACTCACCAGTCTGTTCGTCGTATGAAGCGATGGGGCTGAAAATTGCGAACTATAGTTGTGCAAAATCTTTAAACTCATTATGAGGTTAATTTACATAACGTCAGTTATCCCCCCCCCCCCCTTTGGCCAATTGCCCTAACCCTAAACCCTAATTCCTTTTCGAGCTAGGATATAATCTTAAATTTCAGTTATCCTTTAACCTAGGGAAAGAATTTTAGTTTTCGTAGCCTGCCAATTTGTCACTTGGATTGATTAGTGTCTAGAGAGTTAGGGACACCTCTATAGACTAGTTCTATTCGCGTTCGTCGGGCTCTAAATAAAGACAATCATTGTTTTTCTGTAGTCTGAAGATCTCCCTTTGTTTAATTCAGTCCTTGAAAACCTTTGTTTTTTTTATTTTAATAGAAAGACAAATGTTTTTCTTTTTTCTCGATGCCTTCGACAACTGCTGCCGTTGTTGTACCTCTTCGGTTTTAATTTTCGCATTCCAATTTGATTTCTTCCGAGATAATTTGGGCTCCCGAATTAACAAAAAGATATATTACTCAGAATACCACATAGATTTCAGCCCTTAGAAAAAGAGAGAGGTCCATAACGCTTAGAGCTTTAGTGTAGACACGAAGGAAAGTATGAAGAGTCAACTCTCCTTTGAGAGCCACTGCAGCGAATTTGGGTATCGTGCCTAATGTTTCTGCTCCGTTTCACCGTAAAAAAAGATAGATACTAACGGGCTGTATCTACTATATTGCTGTCAGTCATTTCTCCAAAAAAGGGGCGAATTGACTCCATTTTTCCCTCCATGTAGTAGATTCAATTTACAGCCCCATAACCATGACCGAAGTTCGTCCTTGCATGTGAGATTTTCCCCAATTAAACAATTCGGAACTCATTTGTATGTTGTTGCATATTCCTTTAAAGGGAAGTTGCCTTCTTTATTTGCTTAGAAGAAGACTTTGTACAACTTGGATTTAACCAAGAACTGTAAGGTCCACCCTAAAAAACAAAACTCAACTTGCACTGCCCAAGGCTAGGTCATTAAAATGTGATAAAGTATGAAATATTGGATCTCTATAAGTCTGTAGTCTCAATTTTCCCCATTTGAACGTAACGATTTCGCTGTATTCAATCTAGACTATGAAAGCAAGTTCGTTTTAATTGATTTTGACAGTTAAAATAAGCGTAGAAATATATTATTCGCAATTTATTATATAAGCTGGGAACTTGAATCACTAAGCCTAAAACCGATTGAAATTTCAAACCAAAAATTCTCGGAAGTCAGAATTGCTGATGTTGCCAATGAAATATCGTCCCTAAAGCGGGGCCCTATTTCCTTAAAAATCTAGGTAATTTGTGGTTCATGCGCCATTTGAAGGACTAAACGACCCATTCTGACTTTTTTTCGAGCCTTATTTTGCAGCTTTGATCATAATTAACTGCAAATTGACACGAGATCTCAAATGGCGAAGTTTCTTAAAGTATATCAACTTGTTTTTGCTGTCCAAATCTGTTTAAGCCATCGATTTTAATAACAATGAAGAAATTAGGAAACAAAATGTTTCGCGTAAACGCCACGCGGATAAGTCTAATTATCATAATTACCAAGTTTCTGGAAACCCTCGTAAAGTCTTCCTGCTTATAATATTTACGTGGCGTCAGAGCTCGATATAAAAGGCACCTACGTCACCATCGTCACCGACGCGTCCGTATCGTTGTCGACGTCACTGCCCATATTGATTTTAAATTTGGTTACGCTATAAGACTGAAGTAAACACAGAACTTCTACGCGTTTTTAAAGGTAGAAAAAATAGTATTCCACCTATATTTTTCATCACGAGTCAAAGTTGTTTCCTTTATCTTTAAATAAACGTATCATAGTGATTTAACGGTTATTGTAACTTTGTACGCGCTGAAGTATCAAGAGGGAATAGACTACACAGGTAAAACTTTACTCTAAAGACAAGACAACCGAAATTAATTTTAGGTTACGCCAGTAGAAGTGTCATAACAGATTTTTCTGTAGATAACTTCAGAACCACGTTAGGCTTTAAAGTGATAAAGTGATATAAAATTTTACTTGTTACAAGTAATTGATATAGTTTTGCCATTTTTTTAAATATAATTGCTATTAGTAATATTTAATTAAAAATAAACAATATTTCACCCAAATTTTAAAATTAAACGGTCTGCGGTCCGCAGCAATCCTATGTAGTCAATGATATGATATGAGACTTCTTAAATATAATTAGAATTATTACAAATTTGTGTTCAAATCATGGTACCAGTAAATTCTAAAAGATGGCGCTACTATATAATGATTAACACTCGCCTCTTCCCATTTGTCAATCATTCTTTCAAGTCTATTCATTCATGGTCATCGTTTTGTTTACTCTACGTATAGGTTAGATAGTTTTAGCCATTGGCTTGCCGCCTAGCTGTGCCAAATACATATATTCTTAGTACACCTCCACTTTTCAAACAAATTGAACTTTACAAAAATCAACCAGAGGCGTCTCAATACCGATCTTTTCCCTTAAGAAACAAAATCTGAAGCCTCACTAGTATATTTTAATCCACGTAATATGGACCTATAAATTTGAGAGTTAAAACTGAGATTATATTTATTTACGGGCATATCCTTTTCATTTTTGTCATGTATAGTTTAGGGATGTGCTGTACCTTTCTAGATCGTCAAAGTCAATCGGCAGATAACAAACTAATTATGTCAGAAGTTAATCTCAAAATCTTAAAAGGAATTTCAGCTAGTTTTGTTCCCCTGATTTAAACATTAAAACCGTGGGCGAAATTGTAAGCCTTGGCTGGAGGAAATAACTTCATGAGAACATGTACATGGTTGAATTTTCTATAATTTATGCTATAGGATGCACGGATTATTCTCATCATTTGCAATATTTTTAGCCCCAAACTACTGTACTTTCATCACCTAAAATAAGTCCCTATTTATATTTTATTTGTACACCCTTCCGCACTACGAGATAATCTAGTAAACAGCGTAATGTAGTGGCGAACATAATCCATTTATCGGAATGACGTCACTAGGGACGTTCGTGATACGTATAGGGCAAGGCCAAGGATGTTGGTTATCGACCTTAGCGTTTGCTCGAGTACCATATTTGAGTATGTATATTTAAAACTACACAAAATACAATAAGAGGGGTTCGTGTACGCGCGTAGATTCCAACGACGCGCGAAAAAGGCAGTATCCATAGTAACGGTTACCGTAGCAACATCCAATGGGTTGTTTTAAGAGAAGTACCATAAGGGGAACTCTCATTTGAACCAGATTCGAAGATGCAGCCTGTAGGGCGCTCTTTATCTGGACACGTTATCGCTCTAGAAGATCTACGCGCTTGGTTCCAAACTGCGTAGTTTTTAGCGATAGAGTGGTACTCATAAATTGAATGACGATTTTGATTGTCAGTTTTGTTCAACAATGTTGAAAATTCAAACAAAAAAAAAATTAAGTTTGTTGATGGAAAAATTTCAAAATATTATTTTTAAAGATGTCTTAAATAAGTTGTGACGTTTGAGAAAAGGCATTTGAAATTCAGTAAAGAGACGAACAATTCTCAATTTTAATGAAATCTTTCTGTGCGGGCGAGATAATAGTAATTGGATGGTGACAATAACGCTCTGTTGAATTTGAACCATTGTGAATTTTGGTTTCGAACTCACGAAAACATTTGATTCGAAATTGAAGAGAAACTGAAAACCTTCAAGCGGGTTTGTGAATGAGAGAATTGTTAAAAAATTACTATTTTCCTTATTAATTATTTGAAATGAATTGGTCATATTCTAAAATATTTTAAACATTAATCTATCCTGATATTAGATTTTGTAATTTATAGTTTTTGGTGTTGGTTTACCACCTTATCTACAATATGATGAAAATAAATAGTTGAATTTCCTTTTTGATTATCAATGAATTCCACAACCCCTTTATGATGCAATTTTTTAATTGTTTAGACCCAATTTCGTATTGAAATTAAATTTTGGTTATAGCTAATTATCTTTAATAATGAGTTTGTTAACAATATGCGTATAAAGAATAAGAAATTAATCGTAGAAAAATAATTATATTTTTCACCTTCAGAAGTTCGGCTTCTCTGTGGACACCGATGTGCTCCTGATGGAACACTTTTACAGGCGTTGATTGAATTTTATTATACCACAGACAAACCTCTAGTTAATAATAGATTTAATTAACTCCTAGTTAATCGGAGAATATTATAAACACACCCGGGGGTTAAATTCAACATAATTTATCTTAAAATTAACCGTTTAGGTTGGTCGAAATATTTACGTACCTCAATAATCTATCACATATACTTGTGCCGTAGTACGCTTACGTGTAACTACCTAATAAAAGATAGGCCTAGCTTAGGCTTAAATTAAACACATTTTTCAGATATTTGTATTCGATGGAAGTTAAGCCTGTCGGTGTGCCTGCAAACATGCAGCTAAATCAAGGGGGGGGGGGGGGGGTAGACTTAACTATACTCAATTGAAATTAGACCACGGCTGAGCTTTAACTACTCGATTAAACTCAGGATTACTTTAATCTTACCTAGACTAGATTAAAGTTAGGCCTACTTTAGTCTTACTTAGACTAGATTTAAGTTAGGCCTACTTTAGTCTTACCTAGACTAGATTTAAGTTAGGCCTACTTTTGTGTTATTAAGTCTAACTTTAATCTAGTCTAGTTAGAATTTAGGAAGCGCATGGAGAGGGAAAGGGGAATCAAGCCCACTCGACCGTCGAGCCTATATGGGAACTAACTCCTATGGTCAGCCCACCTACTTATAAATAATTTCCAACGCCCCTGGGCCAATGTTAAATTTAAAATCTCTACTATCCCAAACTTCAAAATCTGTACGAATTAAAGTAAAATTTTCCGGCGTCATTGATTGACGTAATACGTTCGTCTAATTTATCAGTTACGGCAGGCGCGTGATCTTCCATCGGACTCGCGTTTTAACGATTAGTCTTCGTTATAAAAGCGTTATGCCTTGGAAATATCTCGCTTAAACACACGGATGTACGAGACTCGTACTCTGGCACTAACGTCAATGTCTTAAAAAATCTTCACACATTCCTGTCGGGCAGGCGTCGGTCGGGAGGCTTCGATTCTATTCCTGGCACCGCGTATCGTCCTTATTTAGCTAACCAACGGGATGGCTTGGCGTCAATGGGTACTGGCTCGAGCGTCATCATCGGCGTCAGAGCAACCCGCGCTTTGTTCACGTGTTCTCGAGAACCGAATCCTATCTGGAACTTTCCGGAACGTAAAGTTCTCCGAAGCTTACCCAATCGTCTTTGCGCTTTATTTTTAACCGAGTTCTTTGGTATAGCCAACGTCAGTTTGCGTCATTGGGAGCTCTTCAAACGCCAGATGGGATGTCTCGGTCGCCTGTTATTTTCTTACGAGTTATTTTTAAAGTAAAGGTGCCCCTTTGGCTTACGTGATTCTAATTTCATATCTTTTTACGGAGGTCATGGTTATTATCGCGTTATTTTCATAGAATCTAAAAATATTTTAGACATATCGTTGACTATTTTAGGAGTTAACTTATCCTAGGTTTTTAAAGTTCAGACTACGCGGGGCATACTGTCACGATGGGCCAATCTCTGGCTACATAATCAGTGTAATATTTGCGCTACCATTGATTGTCACTCCAACTGGTTTAGAGATAATCTGAGAGTGCGTCGTTCATAATTTGACAACATATTGTAGGAATTATTAGGTTTATTAAAGTTTAATTAATCACATACTAATTACAACACGCAACTAATTTGTAGTTACCACCGATATGGTTAAGTTTTGGGTTTTGATATCCGAAAGTTAAAGCTGAAATATCTTCAGAATTCCACATTAAATATAAAACGAAGCATTCGATCTCATCTATTTCATAAAGTATTACAAGAAACACCGATATTTCACTATTAGACCGTTCTACCAGTTCGAAACTCGAATATACCTTACATTTAATAATTTAAATTAACCGAGAAGAGCAGGCGATGCTAAATGTTCTAATACATTAACCTAATTAAACTTCACTATTATAGCCGCACTTTTATCATTAATGTAACATTGAACCCACGTTTTCGGTAATGTCCCTAGGATTTGTCGTATTCAGGCAAAACTATCTATGATTTTACACCATATAAATAGTTTAATTTACCAAACTATAAAAACCTTGTAATATTAATTTCTCGTAAGCTTTTATAGTTAAATAATTAATCACGGGTATACATTACAATTTTTAAATTAGTCTTATATTGAACTTACCGTAAGTCCATGGCGTGTGACGTAATATACGATATTCCGGTCAAAATATAAACGTTCCATGACGTTAATTTGATTCGTTCATTCAAGATTTACAACTACATAATGATTTTACTTAAATTATAATGCTGATAATTCATTTCTAATACCTAAGCGATGAGCTTGCATCTCACAACTTATGATAGGTCTCCGCGCTGCAGCAGTATACCTAAGTTTCTAACTAACATAAGAAATTAAAACAGTTGCATATATTTAATCAGAGACTAAATGTAACTAATTACCACCGACACGCTACGAATTTGAGGTAATTAAAACGAGCATTACCATTATCTATTAGTAATATTAACGAGGTTGTTTCCATCGTGTCCAAAAATTGATAAAGGTGACGTCGGTTAGAAGTATTAGTAATTGAACTCGAGATTAGTTTATTAGTTATGAAGTGTAACGTAACTTTATGGCTTACCGAAAAACGTGAATGTCGCTGGTACGATGATACGTCGTCTTCATTTTAAACTTAATCCAATTGTATTTATTAAGGTGTAAAGGTATGCCTTCCATAGGGTGCGTATTGATGTCACAAATCGCGTAAAGCATCGTTTTCGATGGTTTCATTTTCGGAAACACCGATATTATTCCCAAAAATGAATATTTTCGAGTGTATATTGGTAATTTCTTTATGTTGAAGTTCTGTATTTCTGCAGAAATAAGCGACTTTTACTACGAAATGAACGAGTTGTAAAGGGAGGTAGTCCTGGTTCGACTCTCCTATTTATAAGGAGGCCAGAGATCCGACTATCACGGTCTCTCGCCAAGGAAGAGGTAGAAGCTTGGCATTTGTTGACGTAACTGTCGTCGTCATGATACTGCTCCCTCTTCGGTGTACCTCTATCCTATCCCGTTACCATGGTGATATCCCTCTTCCTTTTGTTTCCAATGGCTATGTACGCGTTCTCTTCTCTTCTCTTTGGAGAAACCGATCGCTTCTCTGTAACTCCGTTAAACAGCGGACAACTGGGTCGATATTAGTGACGTAATACGCGTTGATGATGTACTGAGAAATAGTTAAACTATCCTTGGGTTGCGCAAGAACTTCGCGGATGTAGTACAACAATTTTAGTACTAGCTTTTAGGCGCTACTGTTCAAGATCGGTCAGTTTGCAACATCTACTTCTAACCATATGAATTGTAACATGGACTATCAATCCGCCTCAGGGTATGCAAGTACTGGGAACCCGATTGAGGGTACACAAATGGGCATGAGGAATTACCGTTTTCTTCTATGCATTTGATTGTATGTAATATAGAATAATCTGGGGTATAAATTATGTGGTCCAGATCATAGGCTCAATGTAATATCAGAAGCCCATGGAAGCTTTAGTTTCCATCGGCTTCTGATAATATACAGTATAGGGAAATTTGCTTTTATATAATGACCCTATTATCAGGGAAAGCTTGAGAGAAGGCTTCAGACACAATTACAGGTGTGCGCTGTAGAGCACGATACTTTTTAGCATCACTTCCCCTCGAGTGTAGGTATTGCATTCGTTGGAAAAGACTAAAAAACAAGTAGTCGCGTATGATTACTTGAAAAACGGGAAAAGCTCTTAATTTTTAAAACGTAAATAGGCGAATGTGACAAAGGGAATCTGTATCTATACTTTATTTATTTTTTTAATCTTTCGTAAGAAAATCAAGTAAAAACATTGAAAGTTTATAATAGTGTTAGTTGATACTTAACGAGGATGCCTCCTCTTTGAGTACCAATCCGAGTAAACGAACCCTGTTTTTCTCTCCGTTTTTTCAAGAAGGTGCTTGATTATGGACTAGCAAATATTATATCTTGATTTTAGTCTCAATTAATTATATTTTCAGTTTAGATGTCCCTACTTGCTATTATATATTTAGAGTGTTGTTCAAATTTCGCGCCTATTCATAATGAAGGATGGTGAGTTTTACTTATAATAATAATTTTATTAGTCAGGTAGAAAAAGCTACACACTTATTGTGCCCTGACATAGCAAAGGGACACTAACAACGATACAAAGAAATGGAATACATGAATACGAGACACTTGGAGTAAAATATACAAAAAATAGATTAACACAATATATGTACAGAATATACAAACGCTAACAACGATGCATAAAAAAAGAAAAAAAAAAAAAACAAAAAAAAAGAATAAATAAGTGAATATAGTACACTTTGGAATAAAATATACCAAAAATATATGAGCACAATATATGTACATAATATACAAACATTATTAAAACACAAAAGATGGTGAATTTAGAATTAAATTAGAAAATGGAGATACAATAAAATACATATGTACAGGGGACAAGCGACTTCAGTCCCACCCACGAAACTTATCAAGGCGAGTCTTAAAGGCAGATACCGACGATCTAGCCTTGATAGCAGAGGGAAGACCGTTCCAATCATTGACCACCCTTTGGGTAAAGAAGTTACGGCGAACCGTACCGCAACAACGCTTTTTTACAATAGTGGGGGCCTTACGTCCGGTCCATTTGACAGTAAAAAACTGACCAGGTGTTACGTCGTAAAGGGAGTGAATGATTTTAAAGGTTTCCACGAGGTCCGTGCGAAGACGCCTATTTTCAAGAGATATGAGGTTGAGGCGCTTGAGACGATCGGGGTAAGGTAGGTGGCGCAGGCCAGAGACAAGTTTGGTTGCCTTTCGCTGTACACGTTCTAAATTGTTTATGTCCTTCACCAGGTGGGGCGACCAAATACTAGAGCAGTAGTCGAGGTGGGGACGGATGTACGTGCGGTATAATATTTGAAAGGAGTTGGCGCTGAAGTCCGAAAAGGAGCGCCGCAACATGTATAGGGCCTTCATTCCCCGGGCAGATGCCACTTTACTGTGGGATTCGCCCAAAACGCGCCCAGAGAGCATGACTCCCAGGTCCCGAACTACAGTTGAGGCCTCGATAGCTTTGCCACCTAGCCGGTACTTAAAGTGAATGTTGTTTGGACCACAGTGGAGCACCATGGATTTGGATGAGTTAAAGCTCATACCATTGGAGGACACCCAACGCTCAAGAGCATCAATGTCCCCTTGGAGTGAGTGTGCGTCCGTAAGCGTGGCTATCCTGTGGCCAACTTTATTGTCATCGGCGAAGAGTTTCAGGAGAGAATCTCGAATAACCAGAGGAAGGTCATTAATGAAGATCACAAACAGTGTAGGGCCATCTACTTGGAGTGTTAATGTCTTATAAAATAATTAATGTTTTCTGGTTTTGCAAAATAATTAAATTAGTATAAGTTTGAATAAATCATTTAATTTATAATGGTCCAAAATGTACTTCTAAATTTTCAACACATAATGTCTAGCATTGGCAGAATAGCGCAACTTAGGCATTGGCTTAACAAAGTTTATAATGCAAGGTGGGTTGCTATGGGGGTCTTCTAGATAAACAAGCGCAACGCCTCCTATGGTGATATTACGCAATACAACACCAACACATTATAGTTTTGTTTTTGAATTAAATCAAATTTCCTCCTGCCGATTCCCATCTTATTCTTATCATATTAGTAATGAAGCGATAGGAGTGTGTAATTTACACAATATGTTCCGCAAAAGGTTACGGCTCATTTTCATATACGGCCCCATTTATTTTCAATGTTTAGCATAAAAACGTCCAAGTTTTCTTTGTTGGTAAGTTAATATGTAACTAAGCCTTGGCTTATGAACAACTGAAATATTAGCAATTTAGCATTATTGTACGCAGTTGTCCTTTGGCCCTTTGGGTTGGTTCCAAATTTGAAAATTTAATCATTAAAATGTTTAGGGGCATAAAATTATGAACCTGACAAATATGAATCGCTCGACTTCGGAAGAATCAGTTTTAAATCCAACAAACCAAGTCGGGAAGCAACCTCTTAAAAAATTACAATTTGCATTAACAAGAATATCCAAAGTTGTTGATTTGCATCTGAATTTACTTAAAAAACAACGAAATAATATCGACAATGTTAGTATTTATTTTGATTTTCATCCGAAATATATATATTAAAATTATTTTTAACTCTAAAGTACCAGAAAAATGAGCAATATGAAAAATTGCTTACTGAACTCGTCAACGCCTCCAGAACCGTCCAGCAATTAAAGCAAGATATGTATGAATTAGAAATTGTACGACAACAAGTTGCGGATGATGATTTGGCCCAGTTTGACCAGGACATACGAACTTTACAAACTAGTATTACTCTAGAAATTACTACTTTCATTGGTACATGACTGTTTACGGCAGGAAATCAAAAGTTTAACCGTATAAATTTGGTTAATTTACGTATCCGTAAATATACTTCAGATAGTCATAGTGATGTCATGGAACCATGTTCGATTATACAGAAATCACAAGATGGCGAAGCCAGTGTTAGGCAGAGAAAATCTCTGACGAGCAGTTTAGGAACGGATAGCTCAAATAGTTCTCATCAAAGTCAAAATCCCAATATTTTTGGAAATGTTGGTGATCTAGAAAGTCCTTTCGATGAGCAGGGTGCTTTGCAGAAGGAAATAGTTCAAAATACTAAGCAAAGGGCGACGTTACACTCTTGGGAATATTTAAGAAAAGTAAGAAATTATTTCATTAAAGGGGGAAAGCAAACTACACGTAATAACAACTTAACAAGTGATTATATCTATGCTGATTTTTCCCAGAGAAGATAGATGGCACTTGTAACGAAAATTGAGGCCGGAAATTTAAAATTTCAAAATTTCGCATAGATTTAAAAGTTGAAAATTTTTGCTATATAAAAGTTACGTTAGAATATAAGCTATTGATAAAAATCAGTATTGGTATATTTCTCAATTTAGAAATGGTTAAATTTCAATATGACACAATGTAGGAAAATTCTCTTAATTTCTTAAATATTTAATTAACCAAATTATCTTTAAATAAACCGTAATTAGGAAATGATGGAGCTTAATTCATTGATCTCAGGATTTGCCCAAGTTGTTATGGTGAGTCAATACTGCTGGTTTGAAAGAAAAAACATTTTAAATCAGGTTTTATTGGGTCATATTGGTTGGGCATAAGTACTAACATGCAATACTAACATTAAAGGGAGCCGAAAGGAAATCAAGTTCAATATGCCCTCACTTAATTTTTAGATTACATCTAGAGTATTAAATAAATGTATCTACAAAAGTTTAATTGTGATAAAACAATTTTAAATTTTGCACTTCTAGTTTGACTATGAGAAGAGTATATTCAAGCCAATCAAATCACATCTTTTTAGGCAGGAAAAAGCCAAATTTGAGCATAGCAAAAATAACTACTTTTACTATTAGAACAAAATGGTGGACGATTTGAATAAGTTAGGGGGTAAATTTTAATTTTTTGCGTAATTAAACGTAATAAAAATGATTGACTGGAGGAACTATTATTGTTTGTGTTCAATTAAGGAAGTGACTTATTTTTCTGATATGCGCCCGTAATCAGACCCCACTTTGCATACGTGAACAACCAGCACCCACTTGCAAAACCTTATTTAAAATAACATGTTGCAAGAATATTTTTTACACTTCATGGGTATCGCATTATGACAGAGTCAAAAAGAAACTGTGAACACGATTGAAAGTCACGTGGACACAACGCACGAGAATGTCAGAGAAGGAACTAAATTCCTGGATTACGCCGCTAAATACAAAATGGCCATGTTACCAGTAACTGGCGCCATTGTTGGTTGCATTGTCGGTGGTCCCGTAGGCCTTATGGCTGGTTTCAAAATAGCCGGTGTGTGTGGCGCTGTTGGAGGCTCTGTTCTAGGTATGCGCAATTTATTTTTAATCAAATCAAAAGCTGATTTGATTAAAATGATGGATTTAAACAGGATACACTGGAGGAAGAATTTTGCAGAAACGCAAAGTTGAAACGACTAAAGGAGATATTGAATTGAAAGATTTAAAAACTTCCCTCTCACTAAATGATCTAAGCCATCATTAAAGCCCCGCCGTTTTCGTGTCATTTTGCATGATTGTGGTGTCTAGTCCATGTTCATCAAGTTCGGCCGTTTCGTTTATGGAAAATAAATATCAAGAAATGAATTTCTTGGGAAACTAATTTCGCAAAATGCCTTCATCGAGATAACTCTACATGCCAAGGAAACTGGCTGTAATGTTTATCCTTGTAAGAGGATAATAGTATCACGATAATATCAAAAGCGATTATTTCAATAAAGAATGTTTTTGCATATTCGTCACTTAACTTCATTATTAATTAAAGTTAGGGCTGTAAGCCAGAAATTGACTGAAGCATATTTTACCGGAAAAGTTTCCGTATTTTTCAGATTAGTCCCATTTTTTTTTTACAAATTATTTTATAATATTTGGTGGACTCCAACACGCTAGCGTATTCCTTTTAGGGTCAGACCATGGACTGAATTCCCAGTCCAAGGTCCGTCCATCAGTAAAAGCGGGGGGGGGGGGGGGGGGGTCGTAGGTCTAGTGAATACCGATGAACGACGTTTGCTCGGTTCACTCTTTACTTTTACTTTAGGCTACAGTTATAGTAACTAGATCGTGGTAAAGGAAACGACGTCATTCGGGTGATTCTGCGCTTCGCGTGTGCCTCTTTTAGCACGAAGTTCCATGAAATATATCTAACTAACGGTCGTACATAATTTTATTTTACGTTAGTTAAAGGCAGACCCATTTACAAATTGCCCATAACCATAACTTGATTTCACGACGTTTATGGGTTTTTTCATGGGAGAACGTAACGTTTTTTGTTTAAAAAGGATATCTTGCTAATTTTAACAAAATGGATTTGGCCTGATTAAATTAAACCCTTTTTCGAGTAGCTGTAGTCGCTATCAAAAGTAATTTTGAAAATAACTGTAACGAAATTAGATGTATTTCAGTAATGATATTTATTACTATATTATTATGCCGTATAACAATTTAATATAAAAATAACTTCCATTCGTTTTCATTTCTTAAAGGGAGAATACAACCTAACAACAAGTGATTTTTTTATCGATTCCTTAGTGTTTAAATAGACCTAATCCACTACTGAAAATATTTACAAACAAATATTAAACTAGAAATAAATTCAAAACTTACCCTGAAAATAGGCTTAGCGGGATTTATGGAGGTCCTGATTTCCTCGCGTGTAAGGTCTAGCGACCAATCGCACGAGACTGTAAGTCTCGTGCAGATCTCGCGTGAACGACGGGCCTTGCTCATTGGTCGCTAGACCTTACACGGACGCAATTCAGGATCTCCATGAATCCCGCTAAGCTTATTTTCCGGGCAAGTTTTGAATTTCTTTCTAGTTTAATATTTGTATTGTAAACTTAGGCCTATTTAAATGATAATGAATCGATAAAAAAATCACTTGTAATTAGGTTGCATTCTCCCTTTAAATGCGCGTAATTTTTGACAGGTATATCATATTGATACAGTCTATATACAAGCATCGGAATTTAACTTGACCAGCTCGCAGCTGCGGTCAAACAAAGCTTTGGCTTTATCCATGTTCCAAGCGTTTGGGGTGGTTGGCATCTTCCAGCACCAATAATACAAATGTCCACTTTGTTCAGCGACATTTTCGGAAACAGCCAAGTAAACGGTCGTCTGGGCTCCGCTCTTGACGTCACTTATAAACCATTGGCTCAAAGTGACAAAAGTTTTCAATAACCAATTTCCCTTTTCAATTATATTGGTCTTTATTATACCTGGATGGACAGCGTTGATCATCACTTTCGTTCCACGTAATATTCTCGTTAATTCTTTGAGGGTAGGTAAACGATAAACGCATGTATAAAATAAGTTATTATGGTATGTTCCTTACCCTTAACGAAAAGAATGCTGGCTAACTTGGAGTTGGCGTAAGCAGTGAAAGGACGTTCACCCTTTTCGCTGTTCAGATTGTCTAAGTCGATACTTCCTATTACGTAAGCCACGGATGACAACATAATGACTCTTGATGGTTGGCTCTTCTTCAATAGTGGAATTAATAACATGACCAATAGAAAATGCCCCAGGTAATTGATTTGGAAGGTGCATTCCAATCCGTCTTCGGTCAAAGCTTTTTCCGTCAAAATCGTACCGGCATTGCAAATGAGAATATCCAACCTATTTTCCGTCTCCAGAATATCTCTGGCAAAATTTCGTACCGAAGCTAAACTTCCTAACTCCAATTGTTTGACCAATATTTTGCGATTTCCCGTTTTCTGTATCAATTCGTTTCGAACATCTTCGGCCATCGAAACGTCACGACAGGCCATGATGACCTTCGCTCCTCTCACAGCCATTTCTAAAGCCGTTTCTTGACCAATTCCGCGGTTAGATCCAGTTATGATGACAGTTTTATCGTCCATTTTCATTTCGTTCCAACCAGACATTTTTATTCGTAGTTCTTATTTGTTCGACAGTCAAAACCTTTCCCTAGAATAACTACAGTCACTTGGTCCAATGAAATTTAGATTGTTTATGGGCGAAACACGTTTAAAAGCATCTTAAACAGGAAACTTTTTCGAATATTGTTTGACAAAAAGAAAAATTGTTAGGAACGCCTTCTTCTCATTCTCAATATTTGGGATAAAAGAAATTAAATTGCTGTATATAATAACTAGAAGAATTAATTAACCTGTCACCTTGGATGAATAATAATATATACTATTAATCCAAGCTGGCACCAGAGAAAATATACCAGAGGAATAGAAGGTTCCCCGTTTGTACAGGCATTACTAGAATGGCACCCCCAATTTAGGGATCTTCCATTTTCCGGTCGTCTCTCATTGGGTGATGCAACTGCTTACGTCCGATGGACATCATAACCGGTAAAAATGGCATCGCCTTTCGCTCGTGCCATTTTAAACCGCTCTTATTCCTCTGGTATATTGTCCCTGATGGCACGCGTTATCATTTTAAATTTCTCACTTAAAGCTTCGCTAAACTGAAGCTAAACTTTCTACCTATCGAGGTGTAAGTCTACACTTCCCATAGTTCGTCAACCAAAAGGAACAAAAACATTTACATTTACTTCGGGTTTGAACCATGAAGTTACAGTCTTATGAACTGAAATATTTTATATGTATGATGAATAGCCATAGTTTGAGTGGCGCTGTTGGAGGCTCCGTTTGTTCTAAATTAATCTCAAGGCTGAAATAATATGATTGGCCCGAATTTATATTTACTTTTATTCAAACTTTAGAAATTAATTTAAATACGAAAAACGCGTCTAAAAATTGTGAAAAAGATTCTTGAAAACGTTTTTGGCATGGTGATTCCGAAAATAAATTCAAATGCTGTTCCATTTTTAGCTCCAAGTTTCCCTTTAAGGCTTTAAGACCTCAAAGTTAAAAAACAACCTTAATTTATATGATGACTCGGTGGAATTCAAATTCATAGTCAGCCCTTTGAATCACGTTATCCGGATTCAATCCAACCATTTCGCAACTGCGATTCCATAAAGCTCTAGCTTTACGGGTGTTTCTGGCGCAAGGAAATTGCGGTACCTTTCTGCAACAGTAGTACAAGTTACCCGTCTCGTTAGCGACGCTATCGGAAACGGCCAAATAAACCGATGTTCTTGCTCCGTCCTTGACATTGGTGACCAAACATCCTGTCGCTCTAATGATGTATTGCCATGCCTTGTGGACATCTTTAAAAAGATCGGTCTTGACAACTCCCGGATGAATGGCGTTGATGGTCACTTGGGTACGTCGTAATCTGCGACTTAACTCCTTCACGAAGAGAAGAACGGCTAATTTACTTGTACCGTAAGTTCTGACAGTACCGTATCCCCTTTCGGCGTTCAAGTTTCGAAAGTTGACTCGACCGAAGACGTATAGCAACGAAGACAACATAATGATCCTTGAAGGTTGGCTCTGTTTCAATAAAGGTAATAATAAAGTCACCAATAAGAAATGCCCCAAGTAATTTATGGCAAAATTTCGCTCGAAGCCATCTTCGGTAAAACCTTTGTCTTGGAAGAAACTACCCGCGTTGCAAACTAAGATATCCAATCTAATTTCCGTGGCTAAAATGTAATTTGCGAAACCTCGGACAGACGTCAGACTACCCAGTTCCAATTTCTTGACCACTATGTTATTGTTGTCGGTTTCTTCGACCAATTCTCTCTGAACCACTTCCGCCGCTGTGACATCACGACAGGCCATGATGACCTTAGCGCCTCTTCGGGCCAATTGAAAGGCCGTTTCGCGACCCATTCCCCGATTAGCTCCAGTTATGATCACGGTTTTATTTTCGTTTTTCGCGTCTTCTCCACTGGACGACATTTTTGATTTTGATTTTCGAGTTTTAGAAGTTAAGAAAACTATTCGTAATAGTACATATATGTATCATTTGCGAAATGATAAGGATTAATTTGTAATAGAGGTAATAACACGTTACTTAAGTTACTTACAAGGTTAGAAGTAATAAAGTTTCAGTTAGAGAACATGTTTCCCGGTTAGAATTTTGGTGCTTTTCTCGATTTCAACTTAGTATATGTTTTCTTTGTGGAAAGTCCTCGTCATACTTACCTGCTAGTCTTGTCACGTTCTATTAGGGTTTTTTAAAAGAAATTGGATAGAAATATTAAAAAATATATTGTATTATAGTTCTTACTAGAATATACAGTATATTTTCTCCTTTATTTTGCTACGGACAAAAATGCTTCTTATTTTAAGATAAGTGTGACCGAACAACCTCTTGCATAAAAGGCGCGAAAATTACCATCACGTTACAATAAATCCGAGCGAATAAATCGAATCCCCACCCATCAATTAATTGTTAATTTTGACTTTTGTGTTTGGCTTTTTCTGGATTTTTCTTCGGGCTCATTGTCATTGTTTTCCAACCATACATTTCGGTTTAAAGTTATTATTTCGCCAGTTTAGTGCATTATTCAAAAATGTTTGTTAGATAAATTATATAGCCATTTGGACCAACGAGTTTTTAACCAAACTGGTTTATTAATTGAAAATAGTAATCAAGGAAATATTACGAATACTGCATTCGTAATATTTCCTTGTTTACTATTTTCAATTAATAAACGAGTTTGGTTAAAAACTCGTTGGTCCAAATGGCTATATAATTTATAATTGAGAGGAAAAAATGATTAGAAAACCTTATTTCCCAATATAAGGGCCAAAAACAATATTATTGCTGCGTAATTAGAAATAATTATGTCGGAGCCTATAGAATCGCGTTGTCAACCAAGATTTGGGCTAAGAAGTAACTTTATTTACTTAATTTTAATATCTTCTAGAATATCCATACAATTTTATTTTGATACATATATGTATTGATTTTTAAATATAATAATAACAGAAATATGGTATAAAAATACATATTGAAAATTTCTTGGAACGTACGTTATACAGTTTCTAAATAAGATTATTAAGATTAAGTTGTTCAGCGTTAAATAATTTCAAAGTTAATGAAAAACGTATGGGAGCTCTTTTGTACTTGTTAAATGCAGTTAAATGTGAGTTTTGTCAGATATACATACCACAAGGTTATTAAAAACCGGATTTTCCGATTCGGGGGGGGGGGGGGGGGCGACTAAGAGATGATGATGTGAACCTTCGTCAAATATTCTTTTTCTTGTGAAAATTCGACACGTACGTTAAACAGGTAATGCATATTTCCAAAGACGCTCCAATTAAAATTCGTATATACAAATACGTAGATATTGAAATTGAGCATTATATGGAAATGCGCATATGTGTCGAATTTTCGCGGGCACTAGAATACAGCGATGATTTCAGTAACGTTGCCTCTTAGCCCGTCATAGTGGCAAAACCTTATTTTTTGAAACTTAATTTGTTTTAAAATAGGCCCAATGCCTGAAAATTTTACCTTGAATGCCTTTGATAGTATAAAATAGATACCGCCCCTTCATACCCAACTAAAAGTCGTCAGGGTTAATTCCCGCGTACTTGCAACTAACTTTCCACAACATTTTAGCCACTGCCGCGTTATCAGCGTGAGGGGCTACCGATGTTAGTTTTCTTTTATAGAAAAACTTTCCACTAATTCCTCCTAAATCAGCGCTAGTTGCCAAAAATACGCTGGAACTGGCAGCCGTTTCAATGTCATCTAAGAAACACCGGAAACACTGGGAAAATTGAAAACCTGGCGTCGATCTTAACAAGTCGGTATTAGCTATACCCGGATGTACTGAGTTGATGGTTACGTTGGTTCCTTTTAACTTGGGGGCCATTTCCTTCATGAAAAGTAAAAGAGCGAGTTTATGATTGCAGTACATGACCATTTGTCCGTAACCTTTCTCTCCATTAAGATTTTCAAAGTCCAAGTGACCGTAAAGGTACAGCATGGATGATACCAATACAATTCTAGAAGCTGGCGTTTTTTTCATTAAAGGTAACAGTTGTAAAATTAATAGGAAATGTCCTAAGTAATTAATCGAAAAGCCTCGTTCTATTCCATCCACCGTTAACTCTTTGTCTTTGTAATGAGCGCCAGCGTTGCATATTAAAACATCCAGACGAACTTCCGTGGACAAAATTTCCCGTGCAAATATTCTGACCTGACTCAAATCGTTTAAATCTAACTTTTTGAGCACTATCTTGTCGTTTTTGCTGACGTTAACTATTTCTTGTCGGACTTGTTCGCCTTTTTCCGTATCGCGACAAGTCATGATAACCTTCGCTCCCCTTTTAGCCAATTGCAAAGCGGACACTCGTCCCAAACCTCTACTACAACCAGTTACGATGACCGTACGTTCTTTCATATCTAGTTCTCTCCACTCGGACATGATTATCTTTCTGTAACTTTAATGATTGGGCGCGCACGGGAATGACAAATCTGGAAAAGTCCAAAAAATATTCTTTACAGTTTCTTAATTATGTACAGATTCATAAATTCACACAGAGCAACTTAAGAGTACGTCCTCAATCTTGGGCTAGAATATATCAACAGGCAAGTTCAAGTAGCAGCTACAGGTCGCATAGCCATTTTGCTGTATTTTCACATTAAAACAGACCAAAAATAGGGCGCCTCCATATTATTTGTTTTCATGTAACAGCCAGGGTTGCTGCAGTCACTATTCCAAAACAGCCTTATACAGTCTCTCAAAGGCTGATTTAGCTCTTACTTGTACCTGCAGTTGTCTGTTGACATTTCTATTTTTAGCCAAGATGAACTTCTTGCTCCTTCGCGCGTGATTCTCTGTATGGCATTTTTGAATTTGTTAAAGTCGAAAAAATTAAGGTACTGAAAGTCGATAAGTTAGTCGTGGAATTAGACAAGAAGTGGAAGTATGAAAATTGCTCAAATGTCAAGAGGAAAGTTTAGAAAAGTTTAAAATGTAACCCGAATGCCAAGGAAAAAGACTTGGATTTTCTTTTTATTCAGGAACGAATGTCAGAGAAAAAATGTATTTATATGGATACATCTCCATGAAACCATTAGTTATTTTAATTTTGAATGATAGAAAAATTATGAAGAAGAGAGAAAAACATAAAAACATGAAAAACTCATATTAAAAATATTTTGTACGAACCCTTTTTAAAACGTTAATTTTTTTTGGGTATCGATATCTTGATGAAGATAAGGATTTCTATCTGGTGTTGTTGCTGAATCTTGTCTCAAAGAAGTTTTGGATTTCAAAATAATCTTTTACCGGTAGTGGTTCACCCGCTGTTATTTAGTCTAGATAGATAAACGATGAATGACAACGTGGGGTCTATTTTTAATTTAGAAACCTAAAGATACGTCGCTGAGTTCCTAACATTTTTAAACACACCACCCAGGAATAGTGAGTGACTGGGGATTTTTTTAGATTTTAGCATGTCCTCTAAAAAGAATATATCCATCTAGATATAGACGATTAAATTTTAACCTTGAATGAAAACTAGTATTTTTCGATTGTTTCGTTTTCACACCTAGTTGAATTTACACATTTACCTCGCTAGAAATTCTTAGTTTAGTACCTAAATATAATAGTAGCATAATAGAAATCTACATATATCTTTAAGATAAAAACCAACCAAATAACCTAAAATTGCAAAACGAACATCTAATACCATAAGCGGATTATTTTCCGCCTATGCTAATACTGACAGTTGAATCTTTTTCGTAACTTAAGAAATTAACAAGGTTCTTTTTTTTCCCTGAGTTTAAGTTTCAAACCGGTTATTTGAAATACCTTCAAGACATACAAGTCAAGTTTATATAAATTATGATCCCAAGGGGGTGATTTTGGGTAAAACAGCATTCAAGCTCTATAAATATATTTGTTAAAGTAAACATGAAATGAAAATCGAAGGTTAATTGAGGTTGAGTTGATCTTAACACAAAATTAAAGGCTCTAGGGAATAAACTACACATGAATATTGATCTATTATTGGTCTGCGTTCTGGTTAAGATGAAAGAGTAACTTTCAAAATTCAAAGAAGCGCTCTGATTGGTTCCAAAGCTCCTATAAAGTTTTGTCAAATGAAAGTTCCTTGAAGGAGTATAAAGCTGTGGCTCAAGGTTAATTGTATAAATTGTCAATTCATTCCTGTTACTACATCTATTAAATGCTTACAATAAAATCTGCGGGCTTTACGTTAGGAAACAAGACGTCGCGAGTGCTAGAAGACGATGTTTAGTTTTGGTTTATACTCCCTTTAAGGGACTGTCTGAAATTTGTAGAGCCCCTTTAAAGTGGCCTCTTTCTTGCGTAGCAGACGACGTAGGGTGTAAGAAATTGTAGAGTCAAAGCTAGGATAAGGGCAGATTATTATTCTAGAGAAGGCCTTTAAGTTGATATAATATTGGTGTTTCTTTTCACGTTGCCTTTAATGTTTATTATTAAAATAGGACATGGGATTCACGATGTAATTGGCTTACTTAAGACTTACTTTGACAACGTCCCAGAGTCCGCGTCATTGGTTTATGCCTACAGAATAAATGGTAGTCTAGAATCCCTGTATTAACTTGAAAGCAATTCTATAAAGAAAGGCGTTAATTAAAGTACCACGCGATCGCGTGGTACGTTATCTGTGACGCTGCCGATAAGCTGGGATTTTCTCTCTAAGTTGTGTCGAGGGGAGAACAACGAGGATGATGATGATGATGATCGTTCGCTGTCCGTCAATTTAACATTGGTAACGCCCATCGAGCATAGCTCAAGGTAAAGCTAATTTTAATAACTGGAAGCATGAAATGCGCCGACTCTCAAGGAACCTCCTATTACTCTCAAGGAACCTCCTACTCCTTGAATAAGACATCCTTGGTATCATATAAACGGGACCCTACTCCTGGTTGTAGAAACTCCCCGGGTTTGAAACCAATTCAGACGAGACCCTAGGTTTGTACGCGTTGAAATTCCGTCTGGCTCTACCTCCAGCCAATGAACATCCTGGCTATACATCCAGGTTGAAAATGCACTTCGCGCTGAAAGGCGACCTACGCATCCGCTCTCTACATTCATTCTGAGATTGAGAAAAAACGCTCCCTTTATACTCGCTGAATTCACGAGGTGAACTTAGCTACTAAAAAGTGTCGCTTAAAACAGTATTTCACGATTTTTTAAACCGTATACTACCTTATTTCCCTTCTTATTGTTTTATTTTCCCTACTTTAGTGTTGGATTTTAATTGATGGCTGGTTTTGTTGACCATTTCGACTTAAATATATATGAAACGGAGTTTTAAGGCGCAAAGGCTTACGGTCTTGGTTTTAAATACGCCATTGCTATTCTAAACGGGCCATTGCCAGCCTCAGGCTCCCGAGTCCCGCCGCCCGTCTGAGAGAGAGATTATTTTGCCGCTCGCTCCCAGGGTAAATATTCTATTTTAAATTATAACTCAATAGTGGAAGATATAAAATGTTTTTTTACATCGAACTCAAATATAGAACGCCAACCATGTCGTACAAACAACTAAATTTCAAGTATATCTTAACCTTGGTAAATAATATTATAATATAATGAAGGGGCCTTAATAGAAGTGTCTATTTTGGCCGGTTTTTCGGGCGTCGGCCATAACCCGCCAAAATAGCGCCCTCTTGGCTGTTGACTATTTTGGCCGGGTTTTCCGGCCTCTTAAATTCCCCGACTGAAATTTCAATATTAAGTTAGGTAAGGTTAGGTTAGTAAGAGGCCCGAAAAACCGGCCAAAATAGTCAACAGCCAAGAGGGCGCTATTTTGGCGGGTTATGGCCGACGCCCGTAAAAACGGCCAAAATAGCCGAGTCTCGGCTCGGGGCTATTTTGGCCGGTTTTTCGGGCCAAAATAGAGCCCGCTCAGCAAGGAGCTATTTTGGCCCGAAAAACCGGCCAAAATAGACGCGGCCAAAAAATTATACATAGTATTCACGCCTGGGCGGAGCTTAGGTTTTCCCCTTTTACTAACTGGGGGGTTGGAATTTCAAACTGTTTGGCGGTAAATCATGAACTCTCTCGGCATTTGGGTGGTCAAGTATTGTGTGGTTTTTAAGGCGCTTTTGCGGATATGATAATTTACATATTATTTAAAGTAAGTTTGACCTTAATATTGTGTGTTAAACCAACGTTGAATAAGGTTCGCGGAAATGTATTCTTCGGCGAGGCAGTGATCGAAATCATCGCCCGTTTTAGATCGTAAAGACGCCTTAGTAAGCCTAGGCTCCTTGTTCTCGCCGCGAGACTCTCTCGCTCTTATTCCGTTTCCACCCAAGGCTGTCGCGGCGTCGCCCGTCTTGACGAAAAACGAAGAGAGGAGAGAGGGTCGCCGCTCTCCGTAGTCGTTGAGCGACGGGCGATAGGCTTACGCGGAACGGAAAAAGCACGAGTGCCGGGAGCTCGAGACCAGGGAGCTTAGGCCTACAAACGCGGAAGGCCCCGTTCCCCCGTAACGATCTTCGCGAGCGAAGTGAAATTTGGTGATACCACGGGTGGAAAATTCGACGAAAAAGTATTAAGAAAGCCGCGGAAGGCAACAGAAAAAACCAAGCGTAGCAGCCTAATAGCAGACGAAAAAATAGATCCCAACAACGTTTTATAACAGACCGCGCCATCTATACTTAATTTTATATCACTTTTTAATTTTAACTTTCATTAATTTATATATATATATATATATAATCGTTTCGGGGCCCAATAATTGTTTGTATAATTAAATATAATTTAATTCCTTATTATTATTATTCGGTAACGCCATCTGTTGAGATGATTCATCATAAATATTGTAATTGTATGGCGTAAGCCCCTGCAAGTTGGTTTATGAGTATATATATTTATATATTTAACTGTTTCGGGGCCCAATAATTGTTTGTATAATTAAATATAATTTAATTCCTTATTATTATTAGTCGGTAACGCCATCTGTTGAGATGATTCATCATAAAATTTGTAATTCAATGGCGTAAGCCCCTGCAAGTTGGTTTATGAGTATGAACATTCCGAATTCGTCAATACGCGGTATAGCAGTAGTAGCATACCGAAAAATGGTTTCCGAGTTTAACCATTAAATTTCTTTTCAAAGTAGAGAAGAGACTTTGTTCTGTGTTTCAAAGTTTAAAACCCAGTTCGTGATATATGTTAAAAATTCTTCTTATTAAACAAGATGGTGTTTAATAAATCTTCTAGATTACATCTTTTTTTACTCGTTTTTAGTCACACCAATTTCAATTGGTGTAGGCTCTAACTATATACCGTACTGGCTGAAGTGAAATTTTAAAACTTTTACATGAAAAATTTTAAACTTTTACATGAAAAATTTTAAACTTTCACATGAAAAATTTTAAACTTCTACATGACAATTGCCTCTATCCAGCATTATCTTAATTGGTGTGCCTTATTATGGGGTTGACCATGTTGTTTATATTAAAATAAGTCGCTCCCTTTTCATTTTCAAACAGACATCTGAGCTTTTTAGTGAGATATTGAGGCGGGTATTCATTTTGGTGTACGAATAAAAGACCATTTAATCATTTTTGTGTGATTTTCATCACAATAGTTTCTTCAAAGGGACAGATATTATAAAAAAAAAACAGTTGGGCGGATGCCCATCTAGAATGGATGCCTATCTGTGACAGATATTACAATTCAGAATGGACAGATATAATTTTTTATTACTTCTCAGAATGGACAGATATAATTTTTTATTGCAACTCAGAATGGGCAAATAAAATTTATTACAACTCGGAATGGACAGATATTATTTATTATAACTCGGAATGGGCAGATATAATTTATTACAACTGAAATGGACAAATTTCCCTTTTAAATAACTGCAATTAAGCCAAACCTCTCGCAGATAACTCTGCCCTTTATATGAAACATCAAACATTTGACGTTAAAAATGTGTAGTAAAATAATTTCTATTTATATCATAAATGTTAATTTTATATTAATAATTAAGAAAATAACGTACACTAAATATAAATGCTATAGGCGCAATAAAGAGGTTACACATGTTATATAATATTTCATAGTTCCTTTCGAATTGCAGTGTTTCTCATTGAAAAATAAATCATTTGACGCAAGAATGTGTTGTTAAAATAATTTAAATATTTATATCACTATTGTTAATTTATTATTTATAATTAAGAAAATAACGTATACTAAATATAAATACTACAGGCACAACAAATAAGTTACACTGTTTATATTCCAACAAAAATTGCATACCTCCTTTCCAATTCCACAGTTTCGTATAAAGGGCAGAGTTATCTGCGAGAGGTTTGGCTTAATTGCAGTTATTTAAAAGGGAAATTTGTCCATTTCAGTTGTAATAAATTATATCTGCCCATTCCGAGTTATAATAAATAATATCTGTCCATTCCGAGTTGTAATAAATTTTATTTGCCCATTCTGAGTTGCAATAAAAAATTATATCTGTCCATTCTGAGAAGTAATAAAAAATTATATCTGTCCATTCTGAATTGTAATATCTGTCACAGATAGGCATCCATTCTAGATGGGCATCCGCCCAACTGTTTTTTTTTATAATTTTGCTTAGTTTCTTTTAGAATCTTACGGGTGGATACTGATTAGAACTGGAGTTTAGTTCGGTAATTTTTCCGGTTTATAAGTATTTGGGGTCATCCCCCGAAGAGCGGCTTCAATCTTTAAATGCTCGGTGAAATTATCGTTGGAGAATTGCTGTTTATTATTAACGTCTGATCATATTTAGGATGTAATTGAACGTGAATATTAGTATAATTACGGGAACTTGTAGACTATTTCATCTCGAGTTGACAGCAATCGCAAAGATAGTTTCGTTTTTATCTTCAAGTAAACAAATTATACGGATAACTGATAGTCTATCTTTGTGCGTACTGCCTACTCGAGATGAATACCAAATGGAGAAAAAAATCACCTGAATAATTAAGTGAATTCATATCCTTAATTAAAAATTATCATGTGATGTAAAGATATAGTGATTCTTATAAACTGAGCAAACTATTGACCCTCATTGATAAAATATATCATATTAAAAGTGGGAATTGCCAAAATATCGCCAGAAAGATTAAATTCGTGAAAAAATGATTAATTTGGTCGGGGAAATTTTTACAGCCTTCGTACTCGACCTGGAAAACCTGGTCAGGGAATTAGAAAATTGCCCCAAAAGGTCAGGGAAAAGTCAGGGAATTTGAAAATGAGCCCAAATTGTCAGAGAAATTAAATATTTTGTTACGTGCCAAGGAATATGGTTGGCTGACAAATTAATTTTAACTTAATTATTATAAACCGAGGGGCAAAAAACACTCTTGGAATCAGGTGTACAAATTTTTCTAGAGTGGCTTGCCCCTCGTGATTCTTTCAAGTAACAATTTTTTTTACAAAATTTGCTCAAAAACATATTATTAATGATAATATTAATAATGATTTAAATATGACAATTAAAATAATTTTAGGTGCATCTATACAACAATTTTCAAGTATTTAGCTTTAGATTTGCTGAAATTGCGTTAGTCATGGTCGGGATAACTCCTGAAATAAAATGACCCTAACTTCATGGTGCTTTCCCCAAGAAAGTGTGGATTCAAGGCTAAGCTTCAAAACTAAAGGCGAACTACGATACCAGTTTTGTTTTTAATTCGTTTCGAAACGAGGTTAGTGGGCTCGTTTTAATCGTAAGAAATTCGCTAACTAGTGCAAAGCCACAATAATGCGTTAGTAATGTCCTGAAATTAAAGCTAAAACTATTTTGAAATTATTTGGAAATTTCATATTTAAAATGATTTGTAATGCGTATGACGTAAATTTTGTAATACACCACGACGTGGCAAACGTTCACTTAGTTCCAAATTACAGCCTGAATAGGTTTTTAATTATTTGTCTCAAATATAATGGTGTATCAAAAAGTAAGATCGCGTTGATTTATGGTCATGACTGGTTCAGAGGTTTAGTTGTACTCATTGGTGAAGCTATAATTACTTTTAACAAATTTAACCCCTGACCCAGTTATGACTTGATAATTATTTTATAGTTAGGTGGCTGGACGCTATGGTTATTGGCCTGTCTACGAACTACTGGGAAAACTTTGAAGCTTTATTTATTGTATTATTTCGCGAACAAAAATGTTTTTTGGAAAGAGCGCGACATGCGCGGAAAAACTGTTGTACTTAGTGGTGGTTCGAGCGGAATCGGTAGGTCTGTACTTCCGTGGTTATTTCAGCTCCAGTTTCGTCGTCTGGTTTCGTGAATGTTTTTATATTTGACGATTTTTCCGTTTCCCTGAAGAGAGACGGCTTTGGCACTGGCACAACGTGGCTGCAAGTTGGTAATTGCCAGTAACGAAACCCACGAAGGCGCGCTAGTTGCCAAGAACATCAGTAACTTAACGGGGAACTACGATATATGGCATTACTACGTAGATTTATCAGATTGTCTTAGCGTTCGACTATTGGCCAATGAGATTCGAAAGAAGTTCCAAAGTATCGACGTTTTAATTAACAATGCTGGTGTATTATTTCCGTCCGGACCAATTAGGATTAATAATGACGGTGTAGAAATTCAAATGGCCGTCAACTACTTGGGTCACTTTTTATTAACCAATTTGCTGCTACCATTACTCAAAAAATCAAACTCGCCGGCAAGGTAAAGAAATCTCTAAATAATTTCAATAGATTTCCGAATCTTTTGTGAGTTAAGCCTGAAAAGCATGCTTAGATGGACAGTATTATGACTGAAAGCAAAGGTTATTTCAAATTCGGTTTTGCCAGTGGATTGTGCCTTGAAGATGACGATAATCTGTTGCATGAAAAACGTCACTTCATTCTACTTCCTGAGACATTTCGGCCCTATCTAAATTTACCCCTTGAGAATCATCTTTCCTTATGCACACATCATAGCTTCGACTGTACAATTTGTTACGGCCAACATCGTCTGCTTAGCAAGGAATAAAGGCGACTTTAAAGGGGCTTTATAAAACCCAAAATACTCTTTAACGTCTATAATGGCGCAATATATATATATATATAGGCATGTGTTGTATACGAATTTCCAAAATTTTCCGCCCTGTTGCAATTACCACATTTCGCTGGAAGTAGAAGACTTTTTTTCGTACTCAAACCGCGCAGCTTGAAGTCAACCTTTTTGCAAAATCTTATTTTAATTAACCTTGAGTAGGACAATTTGGTGGTAGATAATTTTATTTCGCCTTAAGTATACAATAATTAAACATAACTATGCCTCAAAGTTCAGTGGGTGGAGTGAGGAAAAGCTGGATCTCTTCTCTCCGCGCCCGCATACACGAACTATTTTGTACTTGCTCTAGAAACTACTACGTTTTAACTTCGGTGAATAGGCAAGGGAATGGAACGATTTTTAAGTAGGTTTTCCTCCTCACAGAAGCAGTTCCTTCTCAGTAGCCTTGTTCTAGACTTTGTGTTACTTACATTTTTGTAGTAGACTCTGCCAAGTACGAACGGGGCAGCTTTATAAGCAACCTATACAAAAATCGGCTCTCGTTGTATAGAGCTTAATTGGCATACGTTTGTTTAATTATCGTACTGATGGTGTTATTTTACAAGAATTTTTTAAAACAGAATCATAATGGTATCGTCAGTCGTGCAAAAATATGGAAGACTAGATCCAGAAGATTTTGCCAATAGGAACCGCCAGACCTCCATGGGCTGTTATAACGACTCCAAACTAGCTATCAGCTTCTTTTCGACAGAGTTGAGTCGAAGATTATTGGACACGGGCATCACGGTTAATTGCTTGCATCCTGGCATTGTTGGATCCTCCCTCTTGCGTTCGTTCCCCAAGTTTTGCCAAATTTTATGCACATTTTTCTTAAAGACACCCAAGCAAGGGTCCGAAACGTCCGTCTACTTAGCCGCGTCACGGGAAGTAGAAAGCCTCACTGGATTGTACTTTTCATCAAGACGAGTTTCGGCATTGCCAGAAATTGTGAGAGACGAGATACTGGCCAAGAAGTTGTGGGATTGGAGTTGCGAAGTTACGAATTTAAATGTGAACTAGACCTATCTATGTGATAAACACGACCACAAAGCTGTACTACTACTCGTAGGCGATACTTAAGTACTTACTTTTTCGACTCAAATTCGAAAATAGGCCTTATTACAATTCAAAACTGTTTTAATTTAATACACATTTATATGCATATACCCATTTTTAATTAATAAATTATTATTTGCTGATAACTTTTTATAGCTTTATTTGAGAAAATATTTCAAATATCTAAGAATGATACACTTGTGAGAAAATGTTATATATTTAATACGAATAAGTCCATTTCAACCAGCTCAATTGTACTCCGAAAGCTAATCTCAAACTAGTGAAGATGTGCCCAATGACCAATGAAATATTTAAATGCTGGTTCAGCATTTTAATATTTCACTAGTTTATAACTATGGTTTTCATAATTAGTTTGAAATTAGGTTTCAGAGTCCAATTGATCCTGTTGAAATGGACTTTGTTTATCTAGGGCTCAGGACTTAATCGTGTTTTGCTTATTTTGTTGATAGGGTTCTTGCGCACACCGTTTCCTGTAGTTATATTTACCGCTAGACATTTAAGCAAAAGGACCTTGTTGGTAATTAAGGTGAGTCGGTGGCCTCCTCCTTCGAATGCTTAGGCTTGTCTACTTGGTAAGGTGAATGGGTTCCTTCCTGCTCGTGTTGTTGGTAAGGTGATTCGGTTCCCCGCTGTACTCGTTTTTCTTGCCAAGGGAATTCGGCGCGCTTATGGTGATGTGATTTTTCACTTTGTTGCCTCTGCTTTTCTTGTTGAGGTGATTCAGCACTCTGCTTATCTTGTTGGTAAGGTGATTTGGCGTCTTTCTGCCACTGTTTGTCTTGTTTGTAAGGTGATTCTGTTCTTTGTAGCCACTGGTTCACCTTTGGTTGGTACGCTGATCCGACTTTTTGTTGCCACTGTCCATTGTTATGGTACGAGCTGTTGCCATATTTGCGATAAGGTCCTTGGTACGTCTTCTTAACGTACGGCGTTTGTTCGGATTTCGGCAGGATTTTTCTAAAGGTCAAGTTGATTCGAGGGTGCAGCGCGGAACATCTGGGCAAGGAGTGAAACCAGAAGAAATTGGTGGGGTAATGCATTAGCAGTAAGGATCCATGCTCCAATGAAATGCGTTTTTCCGGGATAAGAGTAGATTTGTTGAACCTTAAATCTTTATGACGGAGTAAGAACTCTCGTTCCTGACCGAAGGACAATGAGGCTATTGGTACATTAGGGTCAAGGTCGGGTTCATCATCACGGTGTTCCCCAATGTGATCTTGGCCACTGTTGTACCTGGACAAAATTTAAGTTTTTGTGTAAAATCTTAGTCATTTCTAACAAAGCCTGTTCTTTATTTCTACCCCAGTGTCCCTTATGTGGTAAATAGTAGTAGAACACCATAAATAGGGAGAACAATTACTTGTGGTAAATATTAGGACATACTGGTTAGGTTAGGTATTGAAGCAGAACTGACGAATTACCCCTCCCTTTACTATATATGAACATGGGGACCATGTAAGAAGTTCAGGAGACAAAACATAGTTCCATTGTAAGGTGGATCGAGCCATAATTGTCAAGGTAGGTATAGCTCATCTTACCTGTTGACCAATACAAAGTTGTATTCGGCTTTGGCAACCTCGCTAACAATGCGGCATAAAGTTTCAAGCAATGGCACCCAAGGTCTTGCTGGGAGGGTGTTACCCGAAAAAGTGTATGTTAAGCCATCGTTTCCGTAAGCAACCTATGGAATATTATTTCTTTGACCTTTATCTACTGTTATTTCCGAAATATAACCTTCAATGTGATCTGTAGGATGAACCCCAACCATAAACATATGATAGACTTTTGCCATAAACCATACCCTGCAGCCTAAAATAAGCTTAGCAATAATAGGAGGATGGATATTTTAAAGGGACTCAAAATAACTTGATTAATCCGAAGTAACTTGAATCCGTTTTTATGACGTCACCGTGACGTTTTTCCAAAAATTTATCACTTTAGCATGAGTTTTATTTTCCTCTAAAGAAGTGGATGGTTCAGGTTACATTCCCTTTAAGCCCCGTTTTCATGGTCGCTAGTAGCTGGTAAAAAACCGAAAAATCCGCCCCCGCTACACGCGTATTTCGTTTTCATGCTTGTTAAAGCCGAAATAAATCGCGGAGAAGTACAAATTTCAGCGGATTTTCACTTTCCGCGCCTATCTGTTTGAAATAGATATTTCCCGCTTCCGCTAGGAGGACCCGCGGAACTTGAAAACGCTCGCTAAAATTGTCCGCTACTAGCGACCATGAAAACGGGGCTGAAAACGAAACACGCGTGTAGCGGAGGCGGATTTTTCGGTTTTTTTACCCGCTACCAGCGAGCATGAAAATGGAGCTTTAGGCAGGAAGGCGGCAGACAGGCCACCATACATTTATAGACTAACCTATCTAGCTTAGCTGAATCTAACCCATTATAGCCTAACGTTTTATGTTAGTTCTTAAATATATGGGGGTCAGTTTACTGCCTCTCCTATATAGAATACTTCTATTAAATTAGGGTATAAAAGGTAACATACCTGTTTCCTTGGAATATTTTTCCATTGGCCTTGGATATTCACTCTGGTTAACTCCCCAGTGAAATATTCCATTTGTTTTTCCAATTCTTGATAAATGTTGTCTGCGACACTTTTATCAAACATTCTAAAGTAAGATAGATCCAACTGCTTCGCTGTTATTGTTTTTCTTTCAGTATTGATGAACTCAAGAAAATTGTCATTTAGTATATACAGAAGTTCTGCTTCTTTATCGCATTCTGGTGAATTTTCAACATTCTCTTCGCAAGTTTCTTCAACTTCTTGTTTTTCTTCATCTTCTGAACTTGAGTCAGATATAATGGCCCAATTGTAGAAATCAGTTATTTTACCTTGTTTATCATGTTTTAGGGATTTTTTATTTAGTTCAATATCCTTGATATTGATTTGTGTTTTTGCATCCACTGGGATAACAATTTTGGACAAATCTTTGAATTTTGGCTTTGTTTCTTTGGTATCTTGGTTATTAAATGAGATTGAATTAGTATCTCCGGGGTATTTTGCATTGTCTGTTGTACCAGTTTGGTGCAAATCTATGAATGTTGGCGATATTTCTTTGGTATCTTGGTTATTAAATGAGACTGACTTAGTTTCTCCAGGTGGTGTTAATTCAATATGCGGTGGAACCATTTTTTCAACTTTGAGTACTATATTCTTCAGGCACTCAGTAACTGGAATTTTTGCCGTCTTCAAACTTTTGAAGGGTTTGTCGGATTCATTTTGTAGCGATATTGAAATCTTTCGTTTAAAAGTATTTTTCGGATAAATCGATAAGGTTGTTTTCGACATTTGAATTCAACTGTTAAGGTTTGGTTTAATAACCACCTGACTAGAAGTCTCACTACACTCGCGCGCCACTTTTCATAAATGCAGAATGCAGCTTGACAAGTAACATAAAATGACCTTTAATAAAAGGTCAATAATAGAGGGTGCCTAGAGCATCGTCTGCTAAACAGTCATAACTCCCCCCCCCCCCCTTAAATTCCCACCCTATCAGCTGACTTGTCGCGATTCTCCTAGACTCCTATCAATAATTTATCTTTCTTTGTTTTTCGGAGTTGTTGCCTGTTGGTGAGTTGTCGCTTTTTTTTATATAAGTTCTATTTTTTATTTAACGATAGTATTGTTACCAAAAAGTATTCGATAACGTAATCAAGATCTGGAATCGTATAAATAGTTTCTTGCGAAACATAAATTTCTCAAGTATTTTAGAGGCGTTTACCCACTTAGTTAGAAACAAAGGCTTAACTTGTAAGTTTTTAACTACGTAGTTCAACTTTACTAAGTTCACAACGTTTGGGAGGCTGTTTTATTTAAAGCTTTTTGCATTCATCTAGTGTAGGAATCCCATCATGAAATTGTTTGTCGCCGTGGTGATAGGCCTAGTTGCATTGGTGCATGGCCAAAGAAACTCGAGAATGGGTCGTCCACAATTAGCCGGTGGTTGGTCCGACAGAAAAATAGATGAAGGGGTAAAATCTGCTGCCAAATTCGCCACTGTTGAATTGAGCAAGTCTAGCAACAGTCTCTACCATGATAAAGTTGTTGAAATCTTGTCCGCTAAGTCTCAGGTAAGACGATTGTATTATTTTTCAAACAGAGGAACTGAGCTTTGAATTTTAAAGATTGTGGCTGGTACTAAATATGAAATTACGTATACTGTTGGCCGAACTACTTGCCACAAACACAGCGTTAAATTTGAAGATGTTGAAACTTGCGAGTTGGACAAAAATCAGGTTTGATATCTTTTTTATATGCTTGCCGTTAAAGTTTAATTCCAGTTTTTTTGGATATAAAAATTGTATAATTTCCCCAAAAAGCCACTCACTACTTGTACCGTAGTCGTTTGGAGTCAACCCTGGATTCCAAAGAACCAACTTTTGAAGTCTCATTGCGAACCAGGAAAGAAAGGAGAGACGCAAAATTCCAATAATAAGGTAGATCTTGCGCAAGCTATAGTTAGCTAGTGTCTCGTTCCAAACTCCAAAAAAAAAAATCCCTTTTTTTTGGTCACATCCTTTTTTTTACAAGTGCCCTTATATGCTCTTTCTTAGTTGTAATAACGGTAACTTTTACTACCGTGCATTGCGTAGCTTATAAAAATCTGTAAGCACTAATGCTTTTTGTCGAATAATTTTCGTGAACTTCAATTTTTTTGAGTCAATCCCTCCAGAATTTACATTCAGGGTTTAGCCTATTGTTTGTAAAATAAAATTGATAGATATTTGGAATAAAATTTATTTTTGGTTTAGTTATAAAGTCTGATATTTGTCTTTGTAATTTTATTTTAGTAATTGTCTTGCTGTTACTTTTGTCTTTTTTTTTT
This sequence comes from Odiellus spinosus, assembly GCA_963920705.1. Lineage (NCBI taxonomy): Eukaryota > Metazoa > Arthropoda > Arachnida > Opiliones > Phalangiidae > Odiellus > Odiellus spinosus. The sequence goes on from OY987237.1 coordinate 8,460,387, forward strand.
TTGCATCTTTGAGATTGATTTGTTGATTTTTGGAAGGAGGTTAGAAGGACAGGCTGGGGAGCATTCCATTAACCTCTGGCCAACCAAAGTTTCAGAAAAATGCAAATGCAATTTAAGAGATATTCCCTTGTTTTAAGAACGCCCCTCTTTGTATATAGTGTATCATTAGTTTGGAATGTTCAGATTTAATAGTTAGTGCTTCTTTAATTTTGAATGACCACTTTTAGGAGAAATGCCACTTGCAATAAGAATACCCACTTTTAGAAGATACTGCCTCATTAATTTTGAAATTCCACTTTTAGGAGAAATGCCTCTTGAATTCAATTGGAAACGCCCATTTTTATAAAATATTTTTATTATAGTTCCCTTGAATTGGGACCGCCGACATCTAGGAGATATAGTTTAGTTTCTCATTAATTCCGAATGCCCAGTTGTAGGAGAACTGACTCTTGAATTGTGAACGACCCTTTTTATGAGATAGTGCTTCGTTTAATGAAAATATACAATTTTAGGAGAAAGGCCCACTTTTGGAGAGGGGGTGAAGTTTAGAATTACCCCACTTATAGAAAAACTCCTGTCACAAAATTGTTTATTTATAAAAATACGGGATTTATTTAGCTTCATCGTAAATCACTGACTGAACAGAAAAGATTATTTGAAGATTTTCAAACTGCGTATAAAAAGATCTACACTACAGTTCAAGGTCAGAAATTTAATATATCCAGCCTTTTTCACGTTAACCACTAAATTTAAACGTAACTATGGTTCGTCTCTAGAACGAAACCTCAGGTTCAAAATTTTCCAAAACAATTTGAAGAGAATTGATCTGTTGAACCTACACGAACAGGGAACTGCCAAATATGGCGTCACTGAACACTCTGACCTATCTCGTAAATAAAAAGAAACGTAAAATATATCTTGACCTTGCAATGACCTTCATGGATCCGTGTTTTATAGCCAAGGAGTTCTACCGAAAATTTTTGGGCCTCAAACCTTCTTTGGCGCAAGAAAAGTACAAACATGGGACCCCAGCTGTCATCAACCGTGTCTCTGACTTACCAGAGTCTTTCGACTGGAGAGAAAAGGGCGCCGTCACCGAAGTCAAAGACCAAGGCTCTTGCGGATCTTGTTGGGCCTTTTCCACTACCGGAAACGTTGAAGGACAATGGTTTTTGAATAAGGGGGAACTTATTTCTCTTTCTGAACAAGGTATTCCTGTTTTTGTTTTTGGATTTGGCTAGTTTGGGTAACGAAACTAACCCTTAATTCGTTCAGAACTCGTCGACTGTGATAAGTTAGACCAAGGCTGCAACGGAGGACTTCCCAGCAACGCTTACGAGCAGATTGAGTCGCTCGGTGGTTTGGAAAACGAAAAAGACTACCCTTACGATGGTGTCGATGAGAAATGCTCATTTGACAAGAAACTGGCCAAAGTTACCGTCAGTGGATGGGTCAATGTATCGTCGGACGAAACAGATATGGCTAACTTCTTGGTCAAAAATGGTCCCTTGTCCATCGGTATCAATGCCAACGCCATGCAAGTACGTGAAATTAAAAGATAGAAACATTTCCATGAATCCCCAAGTTTGGGTTAGATTGCAATACAGATAGTTTGCTAAATTTTTATAGGATTGGTGATATCGTTGAGAATACGTAATAGAATTTAAATTAGCCAGTTAGAACTAATTTACAGAGTTGAGAATAATTATAATGGAATTTAATAATTTGGTTTTAAGTTCTATTTTGGCGGAATCTCGCACCCACCAAATTTCTTGTGCAATCCTTCGAATCTTGATCACGGTGTACTGATCGTTGGTTATGGAGTCCACAGTAATTATTTTAATTTGCCGAATTTATGGCTCTACCTACGACCATAACTTATATTCATTACTTCCGTAGCTTACCCATTGTTCAAGAAGACTCTACCATTCTGGATAGTTAAGAACAGTTGGGGAGCATCCTGGGGAGAACAAGGTTACTATCGCGTCTACCGTGGAGGTGGCACTTGCGGTCTCAACCAGATGGTCACGTCCGCCCAAGTTTAACTTAAACGTACCTAAGTCTTATTTGGGAAGTTTTCAAAGATTTGTTTTTCGAAATGCTCATAAAATGGTCACGATTATATTTGTAAGCCAGTAATTTTCAATAAATTCTTAATTTTTTTAATCAAAAGTTTATTCTTTTTATTCGTCCTTATGGGTTCCATAGTGGTTCTTTATTATTACGCTTTGAGAGTGTATTTTTTGTTTTTTTTCCCTGATTTTTAATATTCGTTTTTTTATCAGTGACCTTATATGGTTAGTTGAGGCCATTGTCCAGATTGAAAGAGTTTTTAGAGTTTTTGAAACAGCCGCCAATACATCGGCGATGAGCGTGTCTACATCGTAAGAAGGCTGGTTTACTTTCGGCCAGCCTACTGCATTCTAAGAAATTTGGCACGCAAGTGTCGATGTAACAACCTGTAATTGTGGGAAAAATCTTTACTTTTTGTCAAAACATATCATACGTTAGTGGTTTTATTAGCAAGATATACGAAAACCTTCCCTGAGTAAAGCTAGATATATGAATCCCCATCCTCTAGCGAATACCGCGGCGAGTGGGGCTGGGTGGGAGAAAAATACCTCTCAATCCGTGTAAATGGATCTGGATGTGACCATCGCTCATTAATAACTACACAGTGCTAAGCTTAGTATATTCGATGTCAATTCCACACAATGATTCACTTCTATGCCTAGTATTTAATACACTTCTGATATTAGAGGTGACGCGCCATACAGGTGTTACCTTTCGAACAAAGTCTGCGTATAATCAACTCGTTATGCAATCGATCAGCATCATATGTCGATAACCTATCTCTTATAAACTACTTCAAACGGTGGCAATGAACGTTATACTACTACAATCTTTCTATTCTCAACCACTCGTATACGCCTACTTGCTTGAAATTGCTTTGGTTTCAAACATTACTTGGTTCTGTAAATGACTCATAATTTCTTGAGTTATTTTAGCGGTGGGGTTTATACACTCTTTTTTTTCCTATGGTTCGAAATATACCTCTTTCATTTATTACAGTGCATTTAACTGTGATGCTTTTTTTACCCCAATGACTGCACCAACAATTACGCGCGAAAAAGAGTACAGTTTGGAGATTATAAAACACGCGTTCAGCCGTTCAGCGACACTTACCGGAGATACCACAGAAATTGAAAATACCTTAGTCGGTAGTCTACCGGACGCTTGGTATACGTAGCTGAACGCAGCCATTGTTGGAATCGATTCTAAATGTCAATAAAGCTTAAGATTCAAGGTTAATCTTACCAACAGCATTGACAATCGATGTACCGATAGAGTTATCGGCTGTGAAAAAGTCAGCTATTACGAAAAATAAAAAAACGTGTTTTGTTGAAATGTTTAAAATAATCAAAATAATAAAATGGATAGGATATAATGGCAATTCGCAGTACCATTTGATGTTTCGTCATCTTCTGATAAAGCTGGCGACTCGGATTTTTTACTCCACCACGCTTGGCCAATTAGAAAATCAGGAAGTAGTTAAAATTAATTAAACTATGACAAATTAAAAATCAAATTTACTCAACTATTTCTCTTTTCCACGCTATCTTTCCACGAATTTGACATTAATGACAAACCTTCATCGTGCAATCCTAGAAACAAATAACTCCAATTACCGTTGAATGGTTAAGCTTAATAAACGTAATCAATACCGAATACTTGGCGATTTTCGAAGTATCCAATAGCCAATAAAATTATTACAATATTGGAGTTCATTTTGATTTTATTATTATTATTTTATAAATTTTAAAAGTATAAAAGGGATTGTGAATGGTGAGATTTTTATGATGGAGGTCCGTCTTTGACCGACGGCGGACGTGTGAGTGGACGAATTTTCTTTCTTACACTCTCTTTTTAAGCCTCGATATTTATAAGTTTCTGCTCATTCGCCCGCTATCCAAAGCTTTTGGTGATCTAAACCCCAAGAAACCTCCAAGGAAATCATGTCTATCTCGTGTCCGACAAGTAATCCCGCTTTTTCGTAATATAGACCGTGTCTCTGGGGTCCCTAAGATCAGGGGTCAATGTCGTTTATCGAGGTTTTGGGAAAACCACAAACTATATCCACGCTGCATTTCATGTTGAGAATACAATAGGGTTCAGTCAAGATCATGGTTTAAGCCTAATTAGTTACGGTACTAATTCTGGAAGAAAGCTTTCGAACCATTCCCTATTCTGATGGAATGAATTGGAAAATGGAGCTACGCCGTCATTCAGAAATATTTAATGCGGGTGTAAATGTTGTTGGAATAAGGGTATGTAATTGAGATTCATTATTTATTTATATTTTCATCAATAGAACAAGGTTTTCGATTTGGATTCTGTCCAGTCTATACATTTAGTTCAATTCCCTTTGTACCTAACATGGCTAATATCTTCTACGTTGATTTTATTTTATCAGAAGCTATTTTGTTTCAAATTATCCTTCAATTGCATGTTTTAGAATTTTATAATGAAAGATAAATCACAAATATTGAGAAAAAGTATTCTCAATTTTCCCGGAAAAAGTTCGAAAACCTCCGAGCTTGTAGAGAAAATATTGGGCGTACTCATTTTGCACCAATGAAAGGACATAATGTCTCTGACGTTCTTTTACGCACATTCTGTCGTCCGCTACCTTGTTTTATATTTTTTTTTTCCTAAAGAATGATTTTGAGGCGTAGCTAACTACGATTGCTAATTCATTTTTCGCGTGTTAGTTTAAATTTACTGTAAAATTATAGTTTTTTTTTGTCGTTGCAAAGGTTGTGCTTTCACAGGACTGATGTTCATTTCTTCCAGTGTATCGGTAAGACATAATTTTAGAATACTTTCCCAGTGGAAACATTTACTATATATTTGTCAAAGGCTTAGAGAAATAGTGAAATAATTTTCAAGTGATTTTAGTAAAATATTGTGTAATTCCTAATTGTAACCGAGCCAGTTTCGAAAAAGGAGGTCAAGCAGCGAATTCCAATCAGCTTATTTCCCGGAGAGATAATCTAGAAAATTATCTGCGGTTTATATTTATCAGCATCCGTGATTAGAATTAGATAGACGGTCCCAAAGTAGAAGTCGAGGAGCCTTGTGAGTCAGTATTATAGTTGCGATTCTTAGTCGAAACTTTATTAGTTTTAGATGATGACAGGAGTCACGTCGCATAGTGCCAATATGGATCAATCCTCAAATAAAATGGATACTAACCATCTTCTCTACACTACTCTTCATGCGTTAGTTGTTAATAACTTGGACTATTTTGGCCGCGCATCTATGTCAAGTGTTTCATTCGCGAAATTTGTTTCTATACTTAAATCTATACGCGAAAATCTGGAGTATATTGAAACTGAGAGGGAGAACTTAGTCAAAATTGTTCATCTGTACGATGTTGATGAAAATACACCGGGAAACGGATTCCGCAGCTATATTAACTTAATGGATATTTTTGTTACCAAGACTATAGCTGTATTGCGCTACATTACCGTAAACCGTCAGTCACTATTCTTTAGAATCGAGAATCAGTGTAAGGAATTGGAGACGTGCGCCACAGTTTTTAGCGGGTTTCGTACTGGTTTGGATTATTTAAAAAAAATGATGGCAAATAATAAAGAAGGCGATCTATTTTCGCTGGATGGCCATCTAACTGGACAAGAATTACTCGACGAATATGGAAACTTAGACCAAACTGGATTTTATGGAAAATATCTCGGGTTTTACTATTGCGAATCTATGCGAAGGACTCTAATTGGGGTTGCCGTTGTTATGGCTTCTTTCTCGGATCTGTATCAAAAAGGGGGTGGTGCTTTAATTCACGCCGCATCTTCTGTCATAAATGGGGGAAAATACTCCTTGAACTCTGAACTAAGATCCAGACAAATAGTCCATGTGGCCCAAAACGCCTCGATTGAATTTCTGAAAGCGTTCTGGTCCCTGAGTGAAACCAACTTGATGAAGCAAGTACCCAGCTGGCTTTGCTCAGTACCAGCCATTAATGAAGAAATTTATGTTCCTCCCGAAATTTTATTCGCCGACAAAGTCGTTGGTGGGGGCTGTGTGGAAATACCCGTGCCCCATTCGTATTTACCAAAAGCTCCAGTTAGATGTCGCCTAATTTGCCATTTGCACCGCCAAGGTCAAAATCCGCCCAATGGAAGGATGAAAAAATCACCGGCCGAACCATCTTCCTCCCTCTTATTACACGTACACGGCGGTGGATTCGTTTCTCAATCACCTGAAGCGCACGAAATTTATCTGAGAGACTGGGCGGCTGAACTCAACATTCCAATATTTTCCATCGATTACTCTTTAGCGCCGGAAGCTCCTTTTCCAAGAGCTTTGGAAGAAATTCTCCTTTGCTACGTTTGGGCTATTCAGAATTGCCTACAATTAGGATGGACCGGGGAGAAAGTTTGCCTGGCTGGAGACAGCGCCGGTGGCAACTTGGTCATGGGTCTGACCCTGAAGACAATCGACTTAGGAATCCGAATCCCAGATAAGGTATTTTGCGCCTACACTCCATTTGTTCTCGATTTGGTTCCTTCACCATCGAGACTCTTATGCGTCATGGATCCTCTTTTACCTCTCGGTTTCATGCTGAGTTGTTTGGATGCTTACGCCGGTTCCAACAGTACCTTAGACTTGGATGACGAAGTTGCTTCTCCATCGTCTAGAAGTCGAAGAACGTCGGTGATCCAAGCGCTCGATTCAGGAATCCATTTACTTATGGGATTTAAAAACTTGGACGTTGAAGATAGCGCGGTTGAAGCCGGACAGTTCTACGAAGAGGACGAGGAAAACGGTCACGCGGAAGCCACACCCGCTATCGTTCATACTCCAAAGCACAAACGCCTGAGTCGCCAATCAACGACCCTCGACACTACGGTTTTACGCCCAGATAATCAATCCATCGTTGGAATGATATCGGCGAACGCCAACGAAACTCTAGTTCCTAACGCCGGGGATTACGCCGAAAATTTTATCGACCAGTACGTTAAACCTGGTCAAGATAACCAATTGGAAAACTCTTTCGACCAGGAAGAGCATTTATTATACGATTTACCTAACGACATATCTTACAGTTTGCAAAAACGAGCCCGCAAAACCTCTCGGAGCTATTTCAAGAAGGTCGTCGATTTGGCAACCAACAATAACTTCTACAAGAGACACATCGCGTTCGCTAAAGTCATGGACGGGGACGTCGTCGACAACGGCCGAATTCCTCAAACGAGCGTTCCTTGGTTCAAGGAGTCGAAACGAGCGTTGGCCAAGAAATTCAAGCAGATACGCATCATTACCAGTAACCCTTTCATGTCGCCCATTCTCGCCACCGATGAGATGTTGTTGCAAATGCCTCACGTCTACTTGCTTTGTCCCACCTACGATCCTACCCTGGATGACTCCGTCATGTTCACCAGAAGGTTACGTCGCCTGGGAAAATCAGTCACTTTAGACATTGTAGATAAGCTCCCTCACGGGTTTCTGAGTTTTTCTCCATTTTCGAAGGAAGCTCACGAGGCCTCAAGGTTTTGTGTCAAACGTATTGCTGAAGCGTTAGATTTGCCAACAACCAAATCGGCTTTATAAGGAATTTGACTATATTATTTAATATGAAATTGCGTGTAGTGGTGTGATGTTTTTATTAAATGAGAATATTCATCCTCAGACTAAAATTGCCTAACGAGTAACTACCATTGTTAAAACAAAACCAAAGCGTCAGTATTTTACATTTTATTTATGTTTATTTAGAATTACGGATTATTTTTTAAAGATACTCTTAATTTTTTTTTAAATTCGTCAATGGTTCGCTAGTTTTTTTAATGTTTAATTATAAGTTTATAGGTTATTATCGAAATATGTTTAAGCACAAATGTTAAATTACACTGATATATCTTATTTATTTAAAATATATCAAAAATATTTAGTATTTATATCGAAAAATAAAAAAGCTTATTTGTTAATTGTATAATTGTTTAAAAATAAATCAAATTTAATCTTAAACTCGTCGATTATTTCAAAAGATTATAGTCATCTAACAAAATTTTCAAATGTGACAGGTAAATACCTATATTTCAATACTTTTTTTGAATCGTGTATGAAAAATTATTTTAGTTGCTAAGTAGAAAAACTTGGGAAAAAGTTTTAAATTCCAACTTCTGAATCTTTGGGATTAAATTATTACACTCAACAAAATTAAAAAAAAAAAAAATACTTAATGCTAAAACCCAAGTCCATTTGAAATAGAATCCCACGAAAATTTAAGCTCTTCGCTCGTTAGATAGCTAGAATTACGCAATGATTACCATTCCCCCCTTTCGTGCCAGTCGGCTTTACTTTATATATCTTGGGGTTAAATTAATAGTTTTATTATTAGTTAACTTTTATAGTGGGTCCCCCTTTTTACGTTTTTTCGTTTTGTATTTTTGTTTAGTGGTCATAATTATGGATGAAGAGGTAGATGAATCGGGTGATCTACCCTTATGTTCAAACACCGACGAAATCTTGGTTAATCATTATAAATTTCAATTGCAATGCGACATTGAAAAGAAAATGTTTTTCGGCCACGTAACTGTGTTTTTAAACGCCGTAAATAATGACATTAATAAATTATGTACTTGCGTCAACGACAAGATTTCCTTTAGAAATGATCAGCCCTTTTTCTGCGTGCTTGATTGTAAAGACATAACGATTATTAGTGTTAAAGAAGTAATAACAATACACGAAGAAGGAAATACTACGCGACAACTTCGTCAACTCGACTTCAAGGTTGATTGCTGGTCGTTAAAAATATGGAAAACGGCTTCTTTTTGTCCTTTTTGTTTCCCAAAAGTTTTAGAAATAACTTATCAGACAAAAGAGATTGGTAAATCATTGCAATGGGTGAAAGATCAAGACTTAAAGTAATATTTTCTTGTTTTCTAAAAGAGATGAAAGAGTTACTCTGTAAACAAGTTGTTTTTAAACGATTTGGGCTGTTAGAATATGCTTAAAATTCGCTAAAAAAGTAATTTCACAGGGCTAGCCACTTTAATGAAAAATATATACACCTTATTTCTGATTTTCGAAATTTCCTGTGATTTCTGATTCGCGATTTGTGATTTTTAATATTTCTTGAGATTTCTTTCTATATTTTTCAATATTTTCGTCAATATAAATTCTTAATATTTCCAATATTTCTTCTGATATTTCCATTATTACTTCCGTAAGTGATTTCTTGAAATACTTAAATCTATATCTCGCTAATGATTTCTTGCCCCTCGGAAATTTCAAATTTATTTCATAAGGACTTAATTGCTGATTCCAATGAGAGTTCGTCTTTAAAATGACGCTTGAACCGAAAGCTATTAAATTGGTCCATTTTATACGAATTTTCATTGGCATCAGCAATTCCGCTTGTATCAGAATTATTAGTTTAAATTTCTTCAAATCCGATTTAGGCATAACCAATCCAGTTCGCAACTATTTGATAATTAATTTTAAATTACCCCGGATCCATTGATGAGTATTTTAACAGTTCAAATCGATTAAAAATAAATTTTTATCAGAATCTTTGAGAGAGTTGTGGCGATTTAGGAATTTTCCATATCCTCTTTCGTTTGTGCAGGGTTCATATGGTAATCTTTGAAAGCTGCTACGGAATATTATAATTAGGATTTAAATATTAGAAAATCTCTGGAAAATAAAATAATTCCTAGTAATTATTTCCTGGAAAATTTTCAAGATTATCATAGTGACGTAAGTGTTACACGTTTCCACAGGCAGAAAGGAAAGCATCAATTTTGTAGCCTTCATAATGTTATCAATGATTATTAAAATCTTATAGAGAGTTTCAGAACCGATGGGGAGTTTATGAGATTGAAGTTAAGAGATAGTGACGTTATCAAACAAGAATGGAAAAAATATATATTAATGCAAAAACTAAGATATTGTCCTGTACCAATTTTTCTCTGGTGCCAGGTAATACTGCATAATCATCATAAAATATAACACATTTAAATTTTGATAATTAGGGATAACTTTAACACAAAACTTAATTCCAGATTTTTTGCAATTGTGGTCGATTCTTAAAATTTCAAATCTCGCGATCGAGTTTGAGATATAAAATCTCTTTTGCGCCCGATTTACCAAAATTACGCATTTTATAGTCCTTCCCAACATAGTCTAGCTCGAGGAAAAACTTTAATAATTTCATTTCGTAACATATTTGACCTTAATTTTCTCCACATAGCTATTCTAAAACCAAAATTGTTTTTACACGAGTGAAGTCCAAGGTTATGTTGCCTATTCCATTTCATACTCGTGTCAGCCGCGGGGGCAACGTGGGCAAGCGCCCAAGCTCTGTTTACTTTACTAGCTATTATAATCATAATAATAAAAACTTTTTTATTGGATAATCCATAAGATTAAAAATCTGGTGGGAACGTAGCTATATGGGGTAGAGAATTTTCAATATTTATAACAATTAAAATTATCGATTAGTTTCGCAAACCCGTTCATCAAATCTACTGAATTTATTTGAATTGCCATTGTAAATTATAGTCGAGGTATCAGTTAAATGAACGTTTTCCTATCCATTGAAATATCTCTTTCTTCTCGTATGAACCCTGACGACCCTGACGAGAATCGAAAATTCCATCCATGTCACAATTACTGAAAGGAACAGAAGTTCAACTTTTTATGTCGTGAATTCCTTTTAATTATACCCACGATTGTTGATTTGAATTAGACCTTGCGTCTATACTTACGGAGCGTGGATAAACAACAGGTCTTTATTTCCTTGCCAAGAACCTCCGAACGCCATGGCCACTTGGGAAGCCCGAATCAGAGTGGAAGAGTCGTTGACTGTACTCATGAGTGGTGACGAACATTCACAGACCTATCTAAATAATGGCGCGTATTATTATATTTAAATTAGGGATCATTCGAGGTATCCGACCTGGTATAAGTCACGGATCACCGGGTTTTCATCCTCAACTTGAGTCTGGTCGGAAATGGCAAATTTTATAGTCGAGTTTTCCTGAAAAATCAAACCCTTGAAAATATCACTTGATGCAAAAAACGTCAATCTGAGGTTCCTTAAAAGGAGAATGCAACCTAAAAACAAGTTTTTTTATCGTGTTCTTACCGATCCACCAGAAAATAAGTTTACAAAGAAATATTAAGCTAGAAATCAATTTAAAATTTACAAACGGAAAATAGGCTTAGCTGGATTAATGGCGATCTTGTATTTCTTCCCATTAAAGGGTCAGCGACCAATCGAATGTTATTCGAAGTGTCAGGGAGTTTACGCCTTAACGAATGTCATTTGCTCATTGGCTACTGACCCATTAATTTGAAAAATTCAGAATATCCATGAATCCAGCTAAGCCTATTTTCCGGGTAAGATTTAAATTGATTTCTAGTTTAATATTTGTATGTTGCATTCTCCCTTTAAGAAATGCCTGCCTTGGTACTTCGGTCTTGTTAACACCCGTATAATATATAAGAGCACGTATTAACTTTAACTTGGCATTATCTTTCAGGCATGAAAGAATTTTATTTTAGAACAAGGTCGGTTTTACCGATGTCAACCTTAGCCATAGCCGTAGGACATTGGCAAGGAAAAACAATAGAGTAATTTACTTTAGATCGAAATGAACTTCGAAATTATAATTCAGCTGATGGGGATTTTGTTATTCTTTTGTTTTCAGAGTGAAAGGCAAATTAGAATGCAGATTGTTCGCGGCGAGTTCCTTACTAAACAAAAGCCTTGACGTAATTAAAATTTATCAAATCTTTTAAAAAGTGGGTGAATATTTATATAATTAGATTTTTTTTAATAATTCGCTTTTTTTTAATAATTCGCTTTTTTACAAGAATATAGGTTTACATAGTTATTGTAGTTTATGTCTTGAGGTCTTTTCATATTAACAGAAGCCGATGAAACCCTCCTTTGAAGTCTATTACTCCCGAGTCTTGTCTACCCGTCTCTGTATGGGTTAGTTTCAAAAAGCGCGATTCGTACGCCTCCTAACAGTAGATATTTTCGGAGCGGGAGATCGTCCAGGGAATATCTCTAACAACCTTGGAGTTCGTCAACCAAACGTCGTCGTATGTGGAGAGAGAGAATTTCCAATTTTCCGTAGACGTATGAAGTAGGACCCCTCCGAGGCTCAGATCTCCTAAAATTGGGAATTTTACACATACAGAGAGGAGCGCTATATGGAACATTAGAGTACTTCAAAGGAGGGTTTCATCGGCTTTTGATATTATTTTCTCCAGATCTGTCAAGAAAACGTTCGTTAAAGGGAGAATGCAACCTAACAAGTGTTTAAATAGGCTTAATACACACAAAAAAATTACAAATTTTAAACTAGAAATAAATTTAAAGCTTAGAAAATTTAGAAAGGGGTTTAATGATTAAATATCTATTCACCCTTGAGTTAAAAACGTCAGTATTTACTTATCCATTTTCAATGAATCGAATTAATTCATTTATTCAAGGCATTTTCCATTTACATTCCGTCTTGTATTGAAGCTACAACAAAACACATGGGATCATATCCATTTCCGAGGGTCGATTTTCTTATCGTTCCTAGAGGTTTTGGAAGTTTGGGAATGGCTAGGTCAATAACACACGTGATTTTTCTAAATTACTTCTTTGTTTTTCTCAAACGTTTTCAACGCAACTCCTCTTTGCGTAAAAGAAACTCGTTTGGTTATAATAATTATTAACTGTCGGGTATTTTTGACAATTACGCTTATATATCTAGTCCCAATATCGTCTTCTTGTCTCAATCGTGCGTGACTCGTGATGGAAGCATGAACGTTCGTTTGGCTCACGAATTGGCCCATTCTTGGTTCGGTCTCTTAATCGGAGCTAAAGATTGGACAGAAGAGTGGTTGAGCGAGGGATTTGCCACATTTTTGGAAGATGTTTTTCATACGACTGCAATGAATGTAAGTCTATTTTCTAATTCTTGGGTATCACGAATACGCTTGATACTGACCCATGACTAAAAGTGCATTAATAAAAAAGTAACATTTCATGGAAACATAAGATCCCATTTTGAACTTTCTGAAATTCATTAATTAGTTTTTGGTATCGGTTAAACCATCAAGTGCCGCCTATGAGATCATGTGTTAAATTTGACCTCACAAAGTAAATAATGTACCTAATATATAATACTCCACATCCAAAATATTTAATGGAGAGAAATCCCCCGAAGCTAAAATAAAGACAAAATCCCACGCAATACGTTTTAGGATACTTTTTTATTTTTAAACCTTTGTGTGTTCCCGTCAAGGGTTAGAAGATGGGTACTTAAGAGCCCAACTGTTATGGTTATCATTTTCAAGTTAAAAAAACGAATATTTTTGCAACTGATAGTGGGATTTGTATTTTGGTGGGGGTATTTTGGATTATGTATGGGAGGGAGATTATGGCTGGGGGGATTGGGTTTGTATACCTAATTGTAAATATAATTGAATCTTTACCCCGTTTACTAAATTGATATTTAGGCCAAATTTTTGATTTTTAATCACCGCAAAAACATATGTCGAAATACCAAGATATCAAAATGCTAATTGTTTGAATGTTTAATGAATTAAAAAGTGGGATGAATCGCTCTCGTCCGATTACAAGGAACTGCGTTGCTGGATTCGAGCGCAAACGTTACGAGCCGAAGTAGAAAACACTGCAGATGACCTTCAAACTCTTAGGTGTGTTGCCCAAAAGATTCTTGCTCGAAGTCATATTGTCGCCAATAAAGAACGCGCGAATTAAGAGGTCATTTACAGACCAACTAAAGGTCAAGATATATCGGCTCAGGTGGATGACATGGACACCAAAATGGTTAAGAATGGCATGAACACCGAAAAAGGTTTCTTACAAGTTCATTACATAAAGGTAAAATGCTTAATATATTAAAACCTTATAAAAATATGTTTTCAGGGTATATTTTGAATATCAATGAAAATATGTCCTTCATTTTTGTCTTCAAAATAATTGAAAATTTTTAAATCTAAATAACCATTTTTTCTTTCAGGGTTATTTCCTATTAAAGTATTTAAGCAAATTGGCTGGAGAAAACAATTTTATGGCTTTATTGAAAAATTACGTACAAATTAACAAAGGAAAATTAGTAGATTCAAAAGTAAGATGATTTTCTAAACTTAAAAACCAAATAATTATTAAATTATTGAATTATTAATAATTATGAAATTTTATTAAATTTTCAAGGAATTTTTAGAATTTTTCTTTTCAACTTTTCCCGATATTAAGTACGCTTCTTTTAAAACTTTTATATATTATTTTAAAGTGAGACTATCACGGATTTTTCCAATTAGTTCCAAATGAAATTTGGTTAGCATTTCCAGAAAGATCGTTAAAGCCTCACTTTAATCATCAATTTCAATAATTAGGAGACCCTTTACTGTTTTAGGGGAGAAACGACTGAAAGTTTAACTAACGATTGGTTGGATTCACCTGGAATTCCCGAAGTATTATATTATATTAAGCTTAATACATTCGTTTTCTTAAACTGAAATCTATTCATTCAAAGTAGAGAATTTTAGAGAAAAGTTTAGACAATTTAGATTAGCTTAATTCCATTCCTCTATTCAAAAAGGACAATGTTACATATTTTTAATCAATTTTAATAGAAATTACATCAAGTTACACCTTCAGAGAGCAACGCCTTATATCAAGAAGCCATCAAATTGGTAAGAATTTATTTTTCAAGCCGAATTAAAGTTAAAGATAATTAATGGTTATTCTCTATTACAGTCAAAAATCTTGCAAACGTGGCTTAAATGCCATAAAAAACGCAAAAAGAATTCAATAACAATATCTTTTCCGTCAATTGACATATCAAAGGTAAATCTAACTATAGACTGATCACGTCGATGCTCAGTTTTCGATCGAAATCTCCCAGTTTTAAATGACTGTATTCTTTAATTTCATTTTGATCGAGAAGCATATAAGAAATCCTACTTATTTATCGATTTCGTCAAGGAGGTCGATATCGAGAAACAATTTACAGTTAATTATCAAAGTTGCGAATCGAGACTCGAAGTAAATTAAGATTGAAAAAAATACAAATTTTCTATTGCCAATGAGAGTTCGTCTTTGAAAGAGTTTCAAATTGGTTCAGTCAGAGTTTTTAGGCAGTCTCTCATTTATCTCTCGAAATATCTTCTAAACGGATTTAGGCTTAGCGAATTCAGTTCGTAACTTTGATAATTAACTGTGAATTATCTCGAAACTTTTGGTGAGTTTTGATAACGTTTAGTGCCAATCGATTAAAAATAACTTGTTTTCAAAGTCTAGTATCCTTTTAAAGGGCCCGTGTGCGATTTTTAAAGCCCCTTTAAACTGGCCTTCTTTCCTTACTTATCAAACGACATTGACCGTAACCAATTGTACAGTCAATTCTAGGCTGTGTGCATAAGGAAAGATGTTTTTAAAGGGGAAAATTCTAGAGCAGATAGTACCTTTAAAGATTATATAAATTATTACTCTACTTTATTGAGCTACTGTAAATTCCCACAGATTCAGATTCAAGAGCAGTTAGTCATTATATTGGAAATTTTAATAAATCAAGAAGAAGCCATTCCATTTGAGGCTTTTAAAGAGATAAGAGAAAAAATATCAATGACAGATAAAAACCCAGAGGTGAGCAAGCCTACAAAGATAAGATTTTGTCATAACTATATAACCTTAACCTGTGGAATTTTTAAATCTTAGGTTCGACATCGATGGTGTGAATTAATTGTGAAACACGAGATTAAACGTTACTATTGCGACGTTGAATACTTCATCGAAAATGATCTTGTAAGATATTGTACTTTGGGAAATCGAATTAATTCGCTTTAATTGAACAAATCTTGTCACGAGAGCAATGAATTGTACCTAACTACAAATTCGGGTTCTTCGTTCGATTTCTCACACTCTCAGATTGAATCCTTGAATTTTTCTAATTATTAATAAAATTCGATGATTTAGGCTATGGGTATTTACCTCTACGGAGAACTAATTAACTCAAAAGTTAACGCGCAAAGAAACTTGGCTAAGAAAAGTTTCCTTAAACTTAAAAATGAAATGGAACCCAACTTCAATATTGAAATTAATAAAATGTTTAATTCATAATCATAAGAGTGAAAATTGATGAATTAACAATAATTTGAAAAGTTACTCTTATTTCATTGATTGGTTTGCGAAAGTGCGAGCTGAAAGAAGAAATGGAATTCAATTTTAGTGTGGTTTAATCATGAGTGAATATGTTTAATTACGTTGATTTGAAAAATAATCTTTCAATGGATTGAGTAGTTTGAAAAAAGGCGTCGATTTTAATATAGAAAATGGTCAATAGATGGAATAGATGGCAGTTGCGCATCATCAATAACAAATAGAGGAAATATTTGGCGCGAAAACCAGATGAAAATACACCGAAGGTGCTTTTTGAACGTGTTCAACGATGTATACCGAAGTTCCCGGTAGGATACCGATTAATGTATTTTCTATGGTGATAAAAATATTCCTACTATCAATTGTAAGGTTACTACTACGAAGGTTGCCAGAGATCCGAGGGTATGACGTCGCTGTGACTTTTCTATAGGTAGTGCTTGGTCAGAGGCGGGAGTAGGTCTTACCACAAGTAAATGATCCCTACGAGTCCATTTTGTAGTAATTAGTCTTACATAACAAAATATCTTAAGCAATGTATCTTTTTTTGAAATTGATTCGCCTCTCATCGTCCAATTCTCCCTTTGTGTCATTCTCCCTCCCCTCCCTTTTTCCATGGTTTTTTGCGCCTTCGTTCAGATTATACATATAGCTGTGTACATACAAGCGTGACACTGTGCCATCCTGTATCTGAAAGAGACCACCCAAGTTGAGCTTATAGGGATTGGGATTCCTATCGAATTGCCATTATCTTCTAAAACCTTTTCTTTATCCGACGCTATCATACCTTAAAGCTTTGACCCTACATATCTCATAGATCCTTCTAAATAAATCCATATTTTAGGTTTAAATTCATTTCCATTTTTTGTGCCAAAGGTGTAATAAAATATTAGATTCTTGAATGACATTATACGTAATAATCTTTTAAATTTCACCTATAATTATTTTGGCCTCGAGTCTTCAAATGTATATTTTGTGGTTCAGTTAGGCTTAGCTTTAATATTGATCTGTTAAGATATATTAAAGGCAATATCTTCTCAAGAATCTGCCCCTTGCTAGGTTTTTTAGCAAATTTCGTCAGATAAGCTAGAAAAAAGGCTACTTTAAAGGGCTCTTTAAAATCGTAAATAGCCCCTCCAAATGTTGTTTGAAACCATCCAATTTCCATTGTGTAGAGATAAACAGCTGTTGAGAAAACAATTTTAGCGGCATAGACAATAAACAGGAGGGATAGCCTTTGTAGTGCATTGATTCATTCATCGCCCAAAACTGCATGACGTTTTTCTATATTTTCTATTGTTAAAAAGGTAGATTTAGAACAAATCTACCACGTGATTTCAATGGCAAAGAGGTGTCCTTGTGTATAATGTATCCATGTGAGACGTAAAAATCATTTATCGCCGGTTAGTTGTTGGCATACTTATGTTTAATTATTATACTTATGATCTCACTGAATATAAGATCGCACTTTCTCTTCCTTATTTAATCACTGGTTGTATTATTGTTTAAAGATGATTCCACTTATGTCTACACTAAAAATCTTAAAAAATGTTTCGACTCATGTCTACAATATATTCTTTAAATATATCTTAAAAAATGTTTCAGACTTGGCGCCGATTAAAGCGACCCTAGTAGGTATCGCCACCTAGCGGAATATTGTTTTTTAGTTTTGAATAATTGCCATTTGTGTTTGAAGCGTGAATGAGAGCGCTTACAAGTGTTTCGCGAAGTTTTTTTTACGCGGGAAATCGGAGCGAGGCCGGTTGTTTTACGTAAATTTTCGGGAAACAGTATCGGATTTACCGTACCTCCTGGATTGGACGACGAGGCTTAATTATTTTATATTTTCGAACACTTTTACTCGGCGCGGCGTGACGAATTAGTTTCGCGAGCTCGGAAATCTATTAAAGTTAATCTCTTCCCTTAACTAATCAAGCATAGCGGGCGCCGTTCCTTTGATCTTCGCCGACGGATTTTTATCTCAATCGTTCCCCTTACCCCCGTCGCTATTTTGGTGGCCGCCCGCGAGCCTCCCTCACGACCATCCAGTTGTTTATTCATCAATTAACTCGTAAACAGAGGTAAGATTACCATACTTTCGTATTCTAAATTTTTCTAATCGCGGTAATCTCTCGCGTTAGTTAAGACTGTGTAATTTCGTAAGTAGATTTTTGGGTTTAAGCCCAGACTCGGGTTAAGGTAACGATCTTGTCAAGATTTAAATAGCCACGGAAGCTCTTCCATTCCACAGGGGACACTTTGAGGAAGTAGAAATTAAATGGTTACTAGAAAACAGCGTGCAACACTTGTGCCAATAATTTGACTTAGTGTAACACCGGGTCAAAAGTGTAGCACTTTTGAAGGCAATGGTTTCCCACTAGTGTCAGTCAAAAAGGGGAAGCTTGTGCCGCGCGATCGCGTGAGTTTTAGCTCGCCAAGTTTTAAATTCTGTAATATCAAAAATTAGGCTTATCAAAATTTCGTATTAGGCCTTTTTTTTTTTTTTTTTTTTTTTTTTTTTTTTTTTTTCTCCCCCGATTGAATCATTGGGTAATGTAAGGGAGATGAAATGAGTTTTTTTTAATATCGACCAAGACTATTTTAATGAATAGTTCCTTCTACTTCTATGACATCTACTGTATATCACAAATTATCGAGTTCAACGCGTGTTGCGGGGATATTCTCAATCCAAAGGTGGGGGCATCTTTTGATTACTCTGAGGTTCTTTTAATTGAATTATGCCAAAAAAAAAACGCTTAACGGGAAAACCTTAACGTAAGAACGAATAATCTTGAAAATAACTCAACTTCGATCGCGAAAACAAGTTGTCATAATTGTTGCGTAACTGTCGTGGCTCTATGGACCATCTTGTTAAAATAATAATAGACATTATAAGCGGGCGGGTACGGAAAAACCCTAAGTATTCAAATATACAATAATCATTTTTATCTATTTTTGGACCACCCAAAGAGAAAGGGGGATGAAAAGCTATAGTTTTTAACGTATGTCTCTTTCCGTTGATGTCAATGTGTGTTTTAAATGATTGTTCGGTCATTTTTTATTTCAAGCAATTAGCCCCCTAAACTAATTGAGAAACATTTTATCTCCATTAGCATTGACAACGAGTTATATTAATTATTATAAAATTTTCAAGAGGGATGTCACCATTTTCATCTAGGGCATGGTATTTTCATACAATTCATATTCAAAGTTGTATTCTTTTTGAGAAGCTTCAAATACAATAACAAGATATGTATTTCTCTATGAACAACTGTTTGTCTGTCTGTCAATCAGGAACGATAAAGTGTCCACGCGACGTTATTATATCTGAAGCGAATTAATACATAATGTTAAACTCCATTGGGAAAAAGTAGTCTTTGAAAACTCCCCTTGAACACGAGTACAGAAACGCTAATTTTTATTGCAAACGCCTGGGTTTAATTACAAATATTTATAGCGAATTAATTGCTTAAAAATTACATGTGGCCCATTATTTTTTATAAAAAAAATTATTCTAGAATTTTAATTTAAAGGGACAGGCTTTTGAATTTATTATAAAAATCGGCTCACAAAACTACGGGTAAAATATTTCCACAATTTTAGTCAATTTTTTAGCGCTTAATTTAAATTCTAGATTTTAATACACTTTAATTTAAGAGACAGATTATTCTTTCTCTAGTTAAAAACTATTCAACCCAGAGGTGTAAAATTTTTAATATGGATTTTTGATAGTATGAATAAACTAAAAATTAATTGCATTACATTCCTTTGCCATTCCCTAACAAATAAAAACCCGAGATTGGGATGAGTAACTATCAAATACAAGTTAAATTTCGTTCAGATATCAGTGGGAAACCTTGCATTGTCTCCAAAAGTGCAACATTTTTGCCCAGTGTTTAACACATAATAAAAACTATTGGCATCAGATTCTTTTTTAAACTGGAATCTATTGGCCAGTGTTTTTTAAAGAGTGTTACACTACTCAACCCAAATTGAAAGTAGGGGGAATTATCAGTGTCACGAAAAAAAAACTAGCAAGTTAAACAAAAACCTGAAGTTAAAACCTTTAGCCAACACTAATTACACAAATGAAACAATAAAATTTGATGAATCGCGTATCAAAATGTAAATTTCTAAATGTATTCAAATATAAATTGGAGTTTTGATACTGCTACATGTGTGGAGGGTAGTGTAGGCCAAAAGTTTATTATTGGGAAAATAAACCATTTTTATTTCGTGGAAATTGGAACACTGGGCAGCGCTACAACACCAGCAACGCTGACTTTGGATAGCCCGAGAGGAGCCAATGGTTTTCCACTATTTAAAATAGCCTTAGATCATTTCAATATTCTCTTTTCTTCATTTTTTTCTTTCAATTCACACCCTCTAACAACAACACCAACAAAAAAAAAAAAAAAAAAAAAAAAAAACATTTAAAATCAAACTTAAAAGTTTCGCTCGAATAATTTTTACCAAATTGAAATTCTGTTTCGGCCGAACAGTTTCGTGTCCAAAGATAATCGTACTCTGCCTATAATCCATCCTCCCCTTGAAATTGATTACGATGCGTCTTCGAAAGCTATCGAATGACCCTACAATTAATTTTTTCGTTTTTTATATACATATATATATCAGTTCCGAGAAAAATATAAATTAAATAAAATTTTTTTTTTTTCGAAGGCAATGCCTATTTTGTGATTTACAACGTGGTTTTTGATTTCCCCTAGTTCCAATCATTGGTAAATTTAGCTCTTAAGCCTCCCCCCACCTTTCTTGGGTTTAAGTTATAGTTTAGATGAGGCTAGGAGAATGAGTGGGGGGAATTTAGGAGGGGTAGGGACGTCTCTAGCGGGAGAAGTGTATATATCTCTTAAGATAGACCACCCAAGTAGAAATCGCGATATCTCAGGCAATGGTGTGCATACTCCGCAATTAAGGGGTTCCGCTTTTTGGAGGCGTTCCTCATGAGCTCCGCGACCGAGAAAATATAATTGTCCCATCATAAACCTCCCCAGTTTTGTATGATAATATCGATTTAGGTTTAATGTAAAATTGTTTTTAATTCTCTTAAATTAAAAGTAAAATTGCGTTCATGATTCCGTGGGTTGTTTTGAAATTTAAAAATTCTAGATTTATAATTGATTAATACATTTGAATATATGTCGAAGCGTTCGACGGAGTTGAAATGGTTATTCGGATAGTTTGGTCGATACCACTTTGGTGTTGCACTATCAATAGTTTCTTAGTTCAATTTTATGCTTTTTAAAAGTTTAATTTTCACCAATTGCATGTTTGTTGGGTTAAACTTGTAGCATCAGCCCAAAGTATCATTAAGAAGGGGCGCGAGCCCCTGGACCCCAAGCAAGCAGGGGCATCCCAGGTTACCAAACATCACAATTTGGGGACTCAATTCAATACTTATGCGCCCCTCCCCCTCTCGCGATATTGATCTTAATCCAGCAATATTTCAGAAGACCTATTCACCCCTATTCAGCAAAATTTATCAAGTCTCACCTGTTTACCCCTATTCAGTTCAGCTCTCTGGAAAAATAGAACCTTACTTTTTATGCAATGCTCCGAAAATAATATTATATTCTCTGTAATGGTGCTCAAGGTTTTTCCAGAATTTAAGTTCTAAAAGCATATTTTTCCAAACAAAGTCGTGAAAGAATGACAAGTTGGGAAACCAAAATATTACCTCCCCGACAAACCTAACCGAATCTAACCCTACCTTAAATAAATTAAAATATGTTTGCAGAGTATTGGAAGAAAACATTGGTGATAACGATCTATGTTACAGTGCATAAATACTTATCACACTAAACTTGAATAATCAGAGAATTAAAAAAGGGAGCCATGACCTTTAACCATTATTTTATGTTATAGGTCCTAGGCTCATTTAAGTTACACAAAATAAAAACCACTATTTATTTTTGAAGTAAATATGTGGTAATTAGTCACTGCTGGATGGACACGTGGAGTTGGCAGTAAGGTGGTAGTGAACTGATCAATCTTGGCCAAGTTGGTTACACACCTTACGTGGTTCCTTTTTGGCATATGGTTGTTTCCATCCCACACACGGCATTCTACACTTTCTTTGCCTAGGTCTAAGAGACTTACTATTTTCATATCACGTGACATCCGGATATCCGCGAACACTGGAAGTTTTAAATGATTGACACACACATTTACACATACAGATATGACCAGTATAAAACCTTCCAGTTGGGGATGTAAAAAGTATCTATATACGAAAGGAATTATTAGCCATTTGATGTTGCCAAATTTATTTCGGTATCACAGCGCGATTTTTACGTATGGTTAAAATTATTGGCGAGGTTGAAGGTTAGATAGATCCCACTCGGAGCTAGTAAGAGAGAGAGAGAGAGAGAGAGAGAGAGGACAGTCATACGCGGAACGATCTCTGCCAATTGATTACAAGCTCCTATCACATTCATTAGGTTCAGCTTCTGGTTATTGGTATCGTAAATTCTTTCCCGTAAAGGTCCTGGTTCGAAACCATTTGAGGTCGTATAACGTCAAATTCTTAACGTAACCCTTGGCTACAATTCTTCTTAAGGGGGTTATTTTTTATACTTTTTTGACGTACGAGATACTTATATTGAAGTATTACTATAGATTCTTTGGGTTTTTTCTTCTCAAAATTAACTATCCCCTAAAAATCTATACCACAAAGATTTAACTTGCGAGGTTCCAGGAATGCAACTGGTTTGCATTAGGTATGAAGTTAGGCTTTACTCCATCTTTATTTTAAAGGAAGAATGGAACATAACGAGCGTTTTTTATATCAATTCCATTTCATTAAAATAGGCCTAATCCACCAGTAAAAAATTTGCAAATAAATATTAGAAATGAATTTAAAACTTACCCGGAAAATAGACTTAGCTGGATTCATGGAGGTCCTGAGTTTCTTCCCATTAATGGATCAGCGTACAGAAAATTTCCTAATTGACGCAATCTTATAAAATCTAACCAAAGCCAATTTTGTTAGTTAAATAATCATTAAGGAATAGGCCACTTTTCACTATTTTAATTGGTACAAATTAAGCTCAATGTATAGGTTAACGTAACGAAATGTAACCATGCAGCTTAGTATATACGGCGAGCTAGTAGCTACAGTAAATATTTGCTCTTTTTTTCAATCAACTATTATGCTATTATAGACAGAATAAGAAATTTCGTCAAAAATAACCAAATTTATATTAAATTCAATTATTAGTTTAATTGCCGTTTCAAATCGTATATTTTTGGATATTACTTTCTTGGAGTTGTTCCGCAAAACCAGTCTCTCGATCGAAAGATGGAATTTAATATGGTATATTTTAAAGGGATACTTAAAAACACTCTTACAAGTTTATATTTTTAATTTAGAGCCACCCTATTCTCTCTCTCCTCACGCGGTGTGGGGGCTCGTTCCCTATTTTTATCCCCCTCAATTTTCCCATAAATCTTAAGACTTTTTTCCCGCGCCTTATGAAGAGGGCTACCATTTTGCCCGTTCTCCTTAGTTCCGCCCCCAGTCCACCATTTTTGTCACCAAGAAACGAGGTGATAGTTTTTTTTAGTAGACATTAGTAGAGCCACTGCGGTGGAAAGATCTAACGCTGGAGATATTTCATACTGGTCTCCCTCACTCCCCTAGAAGACTCTCTAGTTTCCACAACACAAACTGTATAGTTGCCGAAACTCTATCTATCGTAGTTTTAACCTTAACAGTAGTACCTATTGCGTCGAAAACACTTCCTGAGTGCAGGGTTACCAAAACAATCTTTCGTTTAAGATGGCGACCTTCAATTTAAGGCGCCGCAAAAAGTCTCTAGCGTCCTCATTTGAGAGACCATTGGTGCCATTTTAGAAAAGATCCAAACCTATATGAGCGGCTTTGTCACGAAAATCACGCCTCATTGAATGGCTACTTTGATACTTACGGTCATTAACAATAATACAAAGTAAGCAGCTGCCCATGGACTCTGAATATTTTGGGGCCTCGAAGGGGCCCAGAGAAAATCATTTTCTAAAAATTTCAACGGATTTGTTAGATTTTATGTAGAAAACTCAAATTTAAAAAAAAAAACTTGTGAATTTAAGTATCACTTCAAAAAGTAATGTATTTGGCATTTTCATTAGTATGGTGACAGCCCGGGGGTCCGTGTAAGTAAAGCAATAAAATTGTATTAATTCCCTCCCATCCAATTTTGTTTCTAAATTACCAGAGAAACAATTAGATAACCGAGATCATCGAGAAGCTATAAATCGTGGGAATATCTCCGGGGCAACTAATTAAAACATTTTATTAGTTTGTTTTTAAATCATATATCGCGTATCGGGTACGAACAATATTAGTTTATGGTCTAATTTAGCATAATTTATTCAAAGAAAGAAACAAACATCGTGGGCCTTTGGGTACAACATTTATACCTGTATTTCTCATTCCATAATTTTATAATAATATTTTAATTATTTATGGTATTATAAATTTTAAACCTATAAAAACCTGTGCAAATCTCAAAACGATTGAATGATCAACAGGTAATGGGAGTCGTAGTCGCATTCTACAAAATATCTAAGGGGAGTGGCTCACTTACTATCCGCCTTTTTTTTCTTTTTGTTTTCTTTAAATTTCCTTGAAAAAAGTTTAAAACAGAATCAATAATCATTAGTCTCCGAATTAATAGGGCATATTTTTTTGGCAAATTAATCGAGTTAGAGCCGCACTAAAGGCCCCCGAGCCACGAATAGACTTCCAATCCAGACTTTTTCTCAAACCGTGCTCGATTTTTGAATAATCGCTCTATTGGACGATAACATCTTAATCGTTGGTTCCTAATAACAGGCTTGGACCCAGATATTTTAAAATAAAATAAATTAAATCGAGCTGGCGTTCGACCCAAATTATGTACTCGTGGGAATTAGGTAATCGTCTTTTTCGAATTAAGAAACTTAGATGTTATCAACGTATGAAATTAATACGAAACACTATACATCTTTCAAATATTTGTTCTCAGCCGCGTCCATCTCATGATGCTTACGACATGTTGATTTATATAGACAGTTAATTTTATAGAATATAACAAGGCTAATTATAGTTAAAAAATTAAAATACGTATGTTCAATTATGACTATATAACATTTAAGCTACGATCACACTAGCATTTCTTAATCGCTTTGAAACGGTAAAATTAAACCGATATTCAAATCGCCAGGAATCGTTTTAAGCGTCACGTGTTCACGCATTATCTTTATAAATCGATTTATTGTAGCTTTATCTATCGGTTGTTGAAACCCAATCGGTATGAGCTGTTTCCCGAAGCATGCAGTTT
This sequence comes from Odiellus spinosus, assembly GCA_963920705.1. Taxonomy (NCBI): domain Eukaryota; kingdom Metazoa; phylum Arthropoda; class Arachnida; order Opiliones; family Phalangiidae; genus Odiellus; species Odiellus spinosus. The sequence goes on from OY987237.1 coordinate 8,485,938, forward strand.
CTAGAAATGAGTCAGATTGATTTGAGAAAAGACGTTTTCCTGTTCACACGACTCCAGTGAAACATTTTGAATCGGTTTAAATCGATTCCAAGATCTAGTATGAACGCAGCTTTATTAAATTGAACTGCGTTCATCTTCTTCGAAAGTCGTATACAAAACAAATAATAAAACTATCCATAAATCTTAGAATATCTCGAAGTAGGCACGCGTGAACTCTGTGAAATTTAGGGTTAAATGTTACACGATGCTGTATCGGATAATAACCGGGGTGTCACGCAAAACCGACGGTATGAAGTAATTAATCTATTTTTGTCTTCGGAATTTGGGAAACAACCTTCGACATCTAACCCCCAACTCGAACGAGTAAAAAAATTAGAGAAGGCGTGAGAAAATTGAAAGACACTATATAGGCTATCTGCGCGTATCGTTCTTGTGGGAATTCCATATATGCAAAACGAAACCACCACCGTAAACCCATACCACCCTCAACCACGTTGGTTATGTACTGTTGCAGTCATACATAGCTGTATCAATATCATTAGTAAATGACAATCTCCTGTGAGTTAGTGAGGTCTTGTACAATTACCAGCTGGTGTTAATAATCGTCATCTAACGGCAAACATTGGCAAAAGACTTAGTAACTAACAAAACCCAAGTCCGCGTGTGCCTATTCTATATCCACAGAAGCCACCAACGAGATTTTTTTAGTAACTAATTTTGCCACTGTTTTCCGTTTGGAGACGCTAATGAACGCTATAGGTTTTGTTATTCACTTTTATCAGAAGCCGATGAAACCCTCCTTTGAAGTCAACTACTCCAATGTTCCATATAGCGCTCCTCTCTGTATGGGTAAAATTCACAATTTTACGAGTTAGAAGGGGTCCTACTTCATCTCCCCTGTCTACGGAAAATTGGAAATTCTCTCTCTCCACAAACGACGACGTTTTTGGACGAACTCCAAGGCTGCTAGAGATATTCGCTCGACGAACTCCCGCTCCGAAAACATCTACCGTTAAGAGGCGTACGAATCGCGCCTTTTGAGAATAACCCATACAGAGAGGGGTAGACAAGACCAGGGAGTAATAGACTTCAAAGGAGGGTTTCATCGGCTTCTGCTTTTATATATTAAGATAAGTGTGCATTTTTAATAGTACTAGGTGAGGTTATGACCGTATAGCACCAAAAATTAAACTGAATTTGAATTTATTTTCAAAAATTGCTCCCAAAATTAGAAATATTTTGCAGTTTTTTGGTGGTCATGTTTCGTTGAATTTAATTTAATGCAAAAATCGGACCAATCGTATTAAGTTTGCCTTTAAAATTCTATTCTAAATTTCGGTTTTGGTTGGAAATTATGAAAATAAACTGGAATTCCATTTTTAATTTAATTTCAACATTCATTTTAAATAGTGAAGTTCGATATATGTAGCAGGGGAATGAGTTACGGTAGTTGATGTTGTCTCACTTTCATTTATTCTTTGCTTGCTAATGCCCAGAGAGAAATTTTTAAATGGACTAGATACATATAGCAACAAAATGTGCGTTGCTATTTCACAGGGCATTGTTATTGTCTCACGCTATGTCAAGGATACGAGTGAGGAGGTCTAGGGTAAGATTTATCCTCCCCCCCCCCCCCTCACCTTTCTCCTTCTAGCTTCTAGCGGTCGAGAGCGGTAATGATCGGGGACCACACAAGACGCTTCCACGTGCCACAAACACCAACGAGCATGCGCGCCAGATAGCTATAGGAACCCCCGTCGCCAAAACACAACTTTCTAAAAGATTAAACCCCCCCCCCCCTACATCCTCCACCAGATTTTTTTCTTATGATTCTCTCTGAGAATTAAACGCGAAACCGAAACTAGTTACTGAGATTTGAGATTTTGTGACTTAGTTGAGTTCAGACTAAACTATGAAACTTGATGGTTGTAAAGTTTGGAAGGGTTGTTTTGTTAATTTTCCGTGTAACTATAGATCGATAACGTTCGATTTGACAAGTAATATTTATGGAATTTTAAGGCTTATTGGGTGCCTAACATAAAAAACAAAATATTCGCAACTGCTCAAGTTCAAATTTGGTTATCTATATTCCTTACCTGTGTTCCGACTATCCGTTTTTCTTAGAAGGTTTATCATTTTGTATCAATCGCCCTCATCCAGTTGCCCTTGAAGCGTAATATAAATTCTGAAACAAAAGTTCATAAGAATAAGTTTTAAAACATCGAATTATAAATAAAATCAGTTTGCAAATCTTATTCCTCACTGATTTGATTTTTAAAGTGAGGCTATCACCATTTTTTTCAACTGCATATATGTGTTCAGCTATATCTTACTATTAAAACGCCATGCCCATATTCAAAATGCTCCACCTCTGGGTTGAGGCGTTTTTTAGAAACTTTAAATGAAAAACTATAGTTGGAAAGTTAATGTGAAAATATAGTATTTTTTTTATGAACTTTCAATAGGTCCCAATGATATAATAAACGTGATATATATTATTTAAAATAAGGCCTACAGCATCCACAAACATTTGAAGTTGGTTGCTATTTTACTCTTGTTCGAGTTGTTCACGAATAGATGATAATATAAATTCTGACTATACGTCCCAACCTTGAAAAAGGCAACATCTTCCGTAGAAACGGGTTCTATTTAACGGCTATTTTTGTTATTTCAAGGCTGGAAAAAGTATAGAAAATTCTATACTTTGAACCAACCTTGAAAAAACGTAACATCTTACATACAAACGGGTGTTTTTTAACGGGTATTTTATCTGTTTCCAAGATAATAGAAATGTCTATTGTCCGAGCTGTGGCTGCTTGATTTACGATCACAAGAGAGACTTTGAAACCGTTTTGAATATGTTCAAATATATTTTTTAAGTTAATAACATAATTTTGTATTTATTTAGTTGACCCTCAAATGTTACAGTATGACCTTTCCATAACGGTTATGCTAAACTTCATATCTCCAACATTTACCTTGAAAATATTGTGCTTTAACCCGGGGAGGGGGGGTCATACCAGTGCTTTAAGTGAATGTGTCATTTGTTAAAATATGTACTAATTGAGAATCAATTGGTATCTTTCTTTTCTAGCTATAATGAATCGGGCTGATTCGGTATTCAATGTGGTTTACAACAAGATTGCAATCATCGTGGACGTGTGACTTACTACAACAATAATTGTTCATCAGGTACCGTAAAAGTCTTCAATACATATTCGTATAATATTAGGAATAGGTTATATTGTGTTAATTTTTATCTCGCTTATAACGTATAACCTTTTGATCCCGCGAATTTGATTTCTTATCCGAAATATTAAACCCGATGGGTTGCGCGGGTTTCCCAAATGCCGTTACCACCCGCGGAGAAGAAGCGAGGGAAAAAAAATATAAAAAACTTTGTAGGATTTTTGTGGCTGTCTTTTGAGGCGTCGCGCTTGACGGGCTTGCGACCCTACGGAGGTCGTGGCCAGGTCGAAACCGTGTGCCACTAAAAAATAGAAAGAGAAAGGTTACCCGAGAGAGCTAGCTGCTGGGAAGAGAGAAGTTTAAAAAAAAATAACAAGATAAGTAAGACCACATATGAACCACCCTAAAATGAAGGATGTGAAAATCGGAATTGGCAATTCAATATGATCAATTATAATAATACTTAAGAATTAATATAAAAGCTACTTTGCACCGTAAAAATGTAGTCATACGCCCGAAACCAACTTACGACGGCTAGCTTGATTTAGGACCATGTTCCATTGAGATACTCGCATTCCTAATGAAATTATTTATCATATTATTGGGTTATTAATTTGAATAAGTCAATCTAAAATCTCGAAGAGTAGTCTGTGTAAGAAGGTTTTTCTCGTAAAGAACTAAAACAAAAATACTCAGGAACTCATTCTAAAATTTTACTTCTTCGTTGGAAGTAGTTTTGTGTTTTTGACGTATTTTCACACGAGATACTTCCTCTTTTAACAAGATAGTGAAGTTACGTAAAACGTTCTATATTCTCCTAATTCACGATCATTTTATCGTCCACTACACTACATAAGAGTCAGATAGCAAAAGCCAAAAAAACCTAAGTTTCTTTTGGGGTTTAAAAACGCGTTCGTTTCGACGACAGAAAAACTTTGGATATAAATTTTCCCATCTAACGAGGATCTCTCTCTCTTTCTTCTCCATCTATTCCCGGACTCCCAAAATCTCACCATCACCTCTCGCTCGCTCTCTGTATTATTTTTTCCCAAAAATCCCTGGAAACGTTTTTTCCCCAATGGCCAAGGCTATTGAGCTATTCAATTTTGAGATGTTGCTCTTATTATCGGAATAATGCGTCAATTGAAAGACATGGGAGAAGTATAGACGGTGGGAGTAGAGTTTCGGATTTTTGTTAGTGCTTTCATAGACGCGATCAGCTTGAAATTGCAGCACGCACAAACCTATGACATCTCTATCTCCAAGGAAATAGATTGTAGAGATAAGAGGAGCCTTTAGCTTTGTACGTTGCGAAAACTCAATTTATTCTTAACTATAAACGGCCAGGGTGTCCCGGATGTCATCTCAATGCCGGAATGTTTGAAAAACGTGATTTTCCGAACGGAGTCGAGCTTTACACTGTGGGGTGCACCGTGGTTTATGTTAGTTTAAGGGTGAGAATGAAAGACTGCCACAACTTTATATATATTTTTTTCATGCTCAATTTTTATGTATTTTCATATACATTCCTTTTTTTCTCATGGGGTTATCATCAGTCACGCTTATCTAGTCTTAAATCGCCACAAAATGTGGGTTCCGGAATTTCGCAAAGTGTTACAAATAAATTTAAGTTCCTTTAAATTCAGGAACTTGCTGGACAGGTCATGCTCTAAAAACAATACTAATAATGCTGGAATGGCCAAAAAAAATTAAAATTTATATTTTGATTACAAAAACGAACCCTTTACGAACTTTTGAGATTTTACGCGGTTTCGAACTGTCCCAAATAACTTCATCTAAATGCCACTTGTCCCATGAAATTTGCTTCCTGATTATGTAACGATTATTTAAATACTAATTAAGTTACAGAATTTTATAAATTGTAACATTTAAGTTAGTAAACGGGGATATACTATTAAGATAATTCATAATGTTTGCACCAAATTTGATGGCAAATTTGTCAATTTTCACACAGGTTACCTATAATTGAAACCTTGCAATTAATTCCCATGCGATATGATAATTCGTTTGAATGTGCACCTCATAATTACAATTCTTCAGCATATATTTTCCAAATTTAAACAATATTTCCATTGAAGTCTATCACACTTAAACCCGGTCCCAATTAAGCCTTACATTTTAAAATTATGCTAGTATTATATTTTTATTTGAAATTTAATTTTGAAGAATGTTATCCATTGAAAACTTGTTCTTAATTAAAACGAATTCAAGTAAATCTTCAAAATTATACCAATTAGTATCTAGCAATTACATCAAAATTGTATGAAGTTCTAATACATCTCACGCATCTATCTTCACTCTGATAAAAGCTATACCACACTGCTTATGATTAACAAAGACGTGTTAAAAAGATTTCGACCATCATGGCTTTCTTCAAAAGTGTATACCCCATCAAATCAAATGATAAGTAACCCACCAGAACCTCTACCGAATCCCATTCGGGACGCGCACATTTGGGATTTCACTCTTATCTCAACCGGGGCCCAATTTACACATTAGTTCCCTGTAGCTTGACTTTAACAACTGCGTATGTGAACCCTTCTTTCCAAGGCAGTGTGTTGTGTCCCAATGAAACGGGACCGACAAAGTCCCTTCATGTGAGAGGCCTATATTTTACTAAATGACTCTCATTCGTTATTCTATATCGGCTCGATTTTCCCCCCTCCCACCCCCGGAAACGAAATAAAGATATTTCTTTAGAATATTTATATATTTTCTTTTTCACAAATGTTCTTTCGCTAGAAATTTCTTTTCTTATCCGATCACACCTACGTGTCAAGTAAAATGTCTTCATTAACTGGAACGAAAAGGAATAAGAAGTGAAACTACAAAGGAACCCGACGTACCCGGCGTCCCGCACGCCAAATGTTCAATGGGGGTGGGAGAGGGAAAGAGTCTTATTAATCGGTTTACACGCCCGCCAAGAAACTGTAGTTTTTTTATGGTTCATGGAGGGAAAATGAATGAAGTTAAGGCTGCATTATTTGCTAGTGTATTATACTGCATGGGTTGGGTTATATATTTCCACTTGTCTTCTTCAATTTGCATTGAGTTCTTCTATTTGGTAATCGTTCTTCGGTTTATCCATTGGCAGAGTATGATTAAAAGTAGTGCAGAGTTTTGAAACCATTTCCACAATCCGCATGATTGAGATTAACCTCCAGGATTCAGATTTATCTATGAATTTCAGAATTCTCTGAATAAAGGGTTCATAAAAACCTTGAAATATCAGGAAATTTTAATATTGAGGAGCAAAAATCATTGAAATATCATTGAAACTCTATAAACTATATAGAACTTTAGAAGTCAAGGAAATTTATTGAAGTACCTCAATCACCTAAATTCATTATATTTATTATGGTTTTTAAAATCAATTAGTGCACCAATTGCTTCTAATCCAGCAGTCTCTCTCAAATTAGCTCCGCAATCTCAATTACCATCTTCTAGGAAGACCGCGTAACTACTAGCCTATTCTTACCGAAAATAATGATCCATTAGCTAATCCCACATTCAAATTTAATACGGCTAATCCATACGAATACAACTTTTAATTAATTCTGGAAGTTCAGTTAGTTTCTCAGTTTTCTCAATTCCCCTTAGCGTTGTGCTCCTTCCTACTTGCTTCATGAGCAGAATAAATAGGCGCGGGCGAAACCGCGTTCGATCCGCTTCGTCTTCTCCCTCTCTTTCTCTCTGCTCCGCGTTCCGATATGAGGATGAAGAAGTGAGAGAAGACGTTGAAGGAAAAGAAAAAAACTCTCAGAAGATGGAGAAGTTAGAAGATGATCAACCCCCAACTAAAGGGAAGACCGTAGCAAAAGAGGGGGCTAGAATGAATGAGGGGAGGATTCGGACGACTGCCTCGACTCTGTGTATACGTTCACTGCTGCCGCCGCCGGAGAAGTCGGATAAGACCACCCAAGAAGATCTTACTAATAGGCTGGGCTAGCCACTGCTGGCCGCTTTCTAACCACCCCAAATCTCTCATTTAAAGGGAGCCCGAAATAGAAAATTAAGTCATTTTATTCCAGTTCTATTTACCCTTATAGTATAATCTGAACTTCTGGATTATTTAAAAATTTAGATATGTATGATACGAAGCTAAATTTAAAGATAGAAATGAAAAATTAGAGCGCGACGCTTTTGGGGAATTGGTATTACCAGAAGCCGATGAAACCCTCCTTTGAAGTCTATTACTCCCGGGTCTTGTCTACCCCTCTCTGTATGGGTTATTCTCAAAAGGCGCGATTCGTACGCCTCCTAACGGTAGATGTTTTCGGAGCGGGAGCTCGTCGAGCGAATATCTCTAGCAGCCTTGGAGTTCGTCCAAAAAACGTCGTCGTTTGTGGAGAGAGAGAATTTCCAATTTTCCGTAGACAGGGGGATGAAGTAGGACCCCTTCTAACTCGTAAAATTGTGAATTTTACCCATACAGAGAGGAGCGCTATATGGAACATTGGAGTAGTAGACTTCAAAGGAGGGTTTCATCGGCTTCTGGTATTACCACGTGATAGGGTCATGTGACCATTTCTACATTTCTCACCCGAAGAATTGCATGCTTCTTTCGTTCTGAATGAATATATATAGTATATAGTGTGGGAAATAAGACTTAATCGGGTTCAATTTTATTTCTGTAGTTATTACCCAGTTTATAACGTTTATCCCACATTAAAACGCATAGAACCAAAAATGAAATGCATTGACATAAAACCATCGAGTTTTTTTCTCTTTCAACCTCCCTTTAAGAAGGGGGCAGATCTAATATTAAAAAAAAAAGTAGAAAGAAAACGTCCTCATCTCTCGGAAAAAAAGAGGGTTCTCTTGATTCTTCATTTCCTAACCCCGTGAGAAGAAATATCCTTCGCCGTTTTCAATCTAAATTTCCCCCGCTTGCGCGTTTGGACATTGGTAAAAACGTTCTTACAGTCACTGTTGTCACGTGACTGGTCGTTTGACCCCCTCCGCCAAGACAGTTCAGGTGTATTTTTCCGAATTTACTTTAAAACTTGGTAGTTAAGCGGGATTTCGCGTATTTGATCGCTCTGACGTTGGACTCGTAACACGTGTGTTTATACCGTCGTCTGCTTATATAGTTTAAAACATTTTGAGCTCGACAACCGAATTTTTTGTCTTTGGACTGTCATGGGCTGAACGATATGAAGTTGCTTAGTTGTGAAAGTATCAAGGTAGGGATATTTTATTAATTACGGCCTTACGTACAATTTTAATTCATCGTGTTTATTAAAGTCGGGTTAACCATTTCTGCAGTAAAATCTGTACACTGAATACGATGTTACTTAACTGATTACATCCTTTGATAATTATAAATACTTACCCAGTTTGGGCACCAATTACGTGAAAAAATATAACTCTTTCATTAGAATTTCAACAAGAATTATTTTCCGTCAATTGTCACCGTCCCATTGTTACGCAATTTATCTTTAAACTATCAACGGGGGCCCTATAATTACCAAGTTCCGTTATAATGACACTTACCACCCTTAACACGGCCATTATCCATATAACTCCTCAATTACTCTATACCATAGTACTTCCCTGAGAGAGCTACTGTTTTTGGTTTTATTCACACTGTATTAAAAACGACGTGTATCATTTCGTAATAATTATTAAAAGCTATACGTTCACAATATAGACTTTGCCAAAACGTTTAAAAATGCTTTGCGCCCCTGAACCAATAAGTCGCGCCCCTATAATTTGAATCAAACTCTATCCAACATTCCTTTCGCCCTCGCTCAGGGAACAACTGTATTTCAGTTTGCCCCCAAGAGCGTTCGTTGCGCCCCCAAATAGCCTTGCGCCCCAGGACCCAGTGCCCCTTGGCCCTGTTTAATTAAGCTTGAAAGCAATCTCCTCCAAGCTCGAATTAGCACCAGAGCTTTCTAAAAAAAGCTAAAAATAGAATCTATAAACCATAAAAAAGTTTAGTCATCACTTAAAGTGTGAACGAAGATTCAATTGTCTGCGTAAGAAGTTTGACCTTAATTAACCCCTAGATCTTGTCCTCTCTGCCCTGTGTGTATGGAAGACGAAAGTTGTACTTATTAAAATGAAGTTGAAGACTGTGAAGTCGTAATTGGTTTTAACACGCTTATGTAAACGACACAGAGAGATTGAGAGAGTTCCTATATAGCCCGTCTTAATAAATGATTTGAAATGGATGGAGCGTGTTGTATACGGTCTCTAGTTTGTATAGCATTAGGGAGTAAATTTTTTTCTTGGCGCGCCGCTTTTTTAACTGCGTTTTTGGCGCGCACGCTGTTGCGCACGAAGTACACATATACTCATCCTTCAAATTGTTTATAAGCTGTCGGAATGAATGGACCAAAAATAGCCCCACTTTCGAAAAACTTTCCGCATTTTACTGTAAACATTTGCAACTGGATGAGGATTTTTATATGTATTTTTTTTTAACTCGAGATCTCGGCGGAACTTCTCATCGGGGCCACCCGCGCCTATAACCCCGTTCTCGGGAAGTTGAAGGAAGACACACAAATGTGATTCCAAAAGTTGGAGATTTTAACCTTAAAAAATAGCCCAAGCAAATTAATACGTCCAAAAACACATAATAATATTTATTTCGCAAGTCGTCGCACGGACGCCTATAATTTCCTACACGATTTCCCTGACTAGATCTGCGCACGCTCACGCGCGATACAATTTAGAAGTCCAGTGTCAATGCGGCTAATATGTTATGCAAGAAAACGGATAAATATTTCTGAGTGAAAATTTGTATTGACACTTTTAGAGAATTGTATAAACCAATTCCAATAGGTTTGGTCTAAAAATATTTTTCTGGCAGTCTTCCTTTAAGTTTTTTTCGCAATTTTTCATTCTGGAGTTTTTTTATCCATCATTCTTTTCGTTTTTCGTATGTACCAAATTTTTCAAACTTTAGTTAAAGACTTTAAATTGCAATTAATTTAAATTTTGTTAATTTGGCAAAACGGCAAAAACTGAAATGAGAAATACGATTTTAAACCTCATATAGAAGCGTACAAGTTGTGCAAACTATGTAGTCTCCGCTTGAACAAGAAAATTTAACCGTTAGGCTCTTCAGATATACCATACTCTTTAAATTTAATTTGTTAAATACTTAAGTGTCAGTAACGTCGTAATAAGAATTAGATTTATGGATTGATTAGTATCATTTGTTAAAGGAACAGAACGAAACAAAAAACTTTAAGTCTACATTTAAATACGAAAAATCACTCGTTTTTAATTTTACAAAAATTGAAATGTGTATTTTGTATGTTTGTAATAAATCTAATTCATATTATGACGTTACTGTACTTTTACTTTATAATCAAAGTTCTAATGGTTAAAACCCTGTAGAAAAGATTAGTAACTTCTCGTAGAGAAACATGGATGTAAGGGGGCAAGCCCTCTAATGTATAAAGAAATGTCAACAGGCAACTAAAGTTAGTGAACTAAATCTCTACAATTAGGCAGAAATTACAAGGCTGCTAACTCTACCTGTAGTTGCTTATTTCATTTTCTATTCTTATACAAAAGGGGTGCATCTTATGTGGAATTAAGAATCTGTCTACATCGAACTAAACGGAATATTATGGCGCCTGATATATAAGTATTGCGGGTTGCCTCGTAAATAATGACCTTTAACCCTTTCCCAGATATGACTAGCATATTTACATCCCTTCAAAATCGCTCTGAAGAAAAAAAATCCCGCTTATCTGCAGAAATATACATTGAAGCGTATACAATACATACATCCATACAAACAAAATCTCGAATTGTTTTTAAAGTGGTCTTTCTCCAATCTATGCTTTCCCTTCTTATCCTCCGATCCTCGACGGCCCCCTCCACTAACTTACACAACTTTACAGAACTTTCTTCATGATTTTTCTTTTTCTACTTTAAAGCTATAAACGTTTACATCTTGTCCCGCGGAACGGCGCCACCGTTCTATCTTATATCTACTTCTCGGGTGGTCTTTTTCGCGCGCTTTTCTCTTTGGCCTTTGGGCTGCCAAAAATTTAACGCAAAATCAGTTATCTGTCATTTTCTTTTTATTCCACTCTTTTCGCGGGACGCTTTTTCTACAAACAAAGTCAACCCTTTTTAACTGTTTATTTCCAGCCCCCCCTCCCTTTCGTTTTTTAACAACGCCCCCTTTTAAGATACGGCTTATCCGTCTCTCAGGTTGGAAAGAATCCAAATGGCTCATATCGCACTACTACTCCTTTCCATGTTCTTTTAGCTTGTTCTTTCATGCATTAACATCCCAAAGAAATAATTTTTAACCACCTGTTCCACATAATCAAAAACTAATCATTAACAAAAAAAATTGTCCAGAAATGTTTCTGATGAAACGTAGGATATATGTAGAATTCTAAAATCCCAGTAATATTGTGAGTTTGTAATTTACCATAGATTACAATTAGATATAAATTAATTTGATATCAGCTTCTCTTGAAAAAGCAAAAACTTGAAAAACCCTGATTGAAAACGTGGATGGGAGAGTTCTTATTACTCCCTTAGGGTGGATATTAATGAATTTAATACTCTTTAATCAAGTAATCCGTGTATTGTAGCGAGGGGAATTTTGGAAAAGCTACTACAATCTTAAGAATTTCTAGAAATTATTTGGGCGACTAATATAAGATAAAATTCTTGTCATTTTCTAATGCGTGAGTTTTTCCGGTGTTTGAATTCCAATTTCATGCGTAATATATATTTAAATTTTATTAATTGTTATGTACATCAAAAAATTAAGTATATTGTAATCGAAAGTTAACATTATTAAGATTTTTTAAACTATATGTCTTGAAAGAAACGCTTCATAGAATACTGCAAATTGAAATACCCTTCGTGAGGTTCAGCTTTCCCTTGAACATTGGTGCACGGGAGTTAAACATTTCTACAGGCGTTGAGTGGAAAAGGGGCCCTGTTAAGAGTTCTAAAATTACAGTAATTCTGTAAATTGGAAAATTACGCTGTAAATTACCACGACATTTACAGTATCGTGGTAATTTACCGGTATTCACAAAATTATTTGTATTTGAATTTCTTTGATTTCAAATGCGGAATTTCTCTTATACAAACGCTTCAAAATTACATATCCAATAAGCTAATGTGAGGCAGGGGAAGTGCATATAACGTATAGATCGTTCAGTGTTGTTTCCGGTTGCCTATCCCTTTAAAATCACCCATATTATGTAAAATAAATCTTTTGATAAACCCAAAAAGCATGCCACGAAGCTTTATACATATGACCCCTACAAAAATAACACGTTTTTGCATTCCGGTAGATAAATTCATGATCTAACCTTAACCTCAAGTTTACGAGTCCGCTGGCGATGCTGGGACACGAGACCAGCCCACGCGACCATTTGGCTCTTTATCTTATACACTCGGTTCTCTTCCTTGATACATTTAAATAATCCATCGTGCTTGAATTTGTACTCGCCCTTTTCCGATAAAAGTCATAAACTATTCGGCGTTATCGGAGAATTCTTAGGGGGTGCGGGTGGTGTCTTGACCAATTTGTTAGTATCTCTTCGAGCCACATATCTACAGCCCACTCTTAGCCAGAACTGCCACGCGCCACCCAAAAAGCTCTTATCAGTTGGCGCATGCCTAAGTCAAAACAAGAACGGAAAGACATTTTCGTAGATGGGATAAGACACGTAATTTTGATATAAACCAAAATAAATAAAGTATTAAAAGTCCAGGACAGGGCCACCTAGGATGATTGGCCTCTGTGAAGGGTAAGGACACTTTCGTAAAATTAGAATCATCCTTCTTGGATATTCGCCGGAAAATAGTGACTGCAGGCGCGCAGAGTTCTCCTCGCTCTGCTTATGCTAGACCGTGAGCCTTCAGACTCGAGATATTCCCGGGGAAAGATTACCGTGAACCTTAAGACTCGAGATATTCCCGGGGATGATTTGAAAGTTGATCACTTGGTCCTAAACCAAGTAAAGTTTAGGAAGATAAATGGCTCCTTAATACCTCCTTAATACAATTATGCTAATGTGTGGAAATAATGACTCAATTAGTGAAGTAATCATTGGAGTATACAATTCTTACATCAATGAAGATCATTGCTTATTATTAACATAATTTGATCTCTCATTTTGTATTGCTATACGTTCGAAAAAACACTGTACTGGGGCATAGTAGATACAATACACGGGAACACATCTTCCCAAAAATGCAAATAAAATATCCCGTTCTATAAAAACCGTTCACCCACACGTCGATTATCCGGAATATATACGACTTGAACTTCTTTTTATTTTTTTAACTTTTTAAGAGTCTGAAATTTATAGGTGTCCACTATAAGGTATTTTTTACACCCCTGTTTTTATAGCTGGGTTAAAAAAATATCATTTTCTATTAAAACCAGACTCTTGGAAAACTATACTTTAGTTCGAGAGTTATGGAGTTCTTTTCTGGCTCTAATAATTTAAAGTGATTTTTCACGAGCCATTTAAATAATGCCTATATATTTAATTTTCTTTAGTGGAAGTTTTAAGGCAATTTATTTTTCCCGCCAATTTTCAAGTTGAACGAACTTTCTTTCAAATATTTCTATTTTAAGTCTTAATATTTAAATGTAATTTACCGAAAAACTTAGTTAGAATTTGATGTATTAACTCGAAAAATCCCCCAAAAAATAAAGTTCTTGAGGGTTTAAACCATTGAGTATCGGCTTCTTAAATAAAAGTCAATTTATAATTTACCATGGTTTATAATTTAAATATTTTTATATTTGTGAGAAAAATGACCCTTCGAATAAGAGAGTATAAATCTAAAATAGATTTATGATAATATGCCCTAATTGAACACAATTAAATATACTGGCTCAAACCACCATGCAAGAAAGTCATACAACATTTTTAATTAGCATCTCCAATTGAAAGGAAATAATTCAATTTATTCCGCGTCATGAATATGTCTCTTTTAAAGGAAAACTGTGAGCTAAAATGAAATAATTTTCGGAATCACAACTTTTAGACGATAATTTGGAATCATCTCTGATTGGTTCAATTAATTAACATCAATCTGTTAAGCTCCAAAATTAAAAAATTGAATTTTTATTAATGTTTTCTCGGTCTTTAATTGGAACACGAAATCTCAATCACACACCAATCTCTCTCACACGAAGTTAATCGAACGAATAAATATTTCGCTATTGATTAAAATAATAATTTCATTACAAGTAAGATTACAATGATTTAATTCAAAATATCGTAGAATGTTTCGGATGGCTTCTTTTTAAAATCATTTTAGAAGACTGTCCAATGAAGTGACGGAGGTCTTTTTATTGGAATTTTGCGCTTTCTTAATTTAAAAGTTCATGAATTTTATAAAAGGTCTTAAAAACTATAAAAATAGTGTAGTGTATAGAGAGGATAATGTAATGCTGGAACAAATCCATCCTTAATTTTTTTTTTTTTTTTAAAAAACTTGAAAGAGGCCCGCTTTACTTCTGGGGGTATGTTTAAGAATAAATTGTTTCAAAGACAATGTCACCATTGTTTTATGGACTTAAACGTTTAGGAAAACTCTCTTCCAGCATTGTTTTAACAGTGAAAACCAAAGATTTTGTATATATACTTAGTTGGTGCTTCTTGGGTGGAATCGGAACCCCTCCTTCTTAGATTTGTCGGCTATTTTCTTTGATGTTTTTTTTTAAGGGGGATCTAAAGAATCTAGGGGTCTTAGAGATAGACGCTATATAGGTTTGACACGCGTAGAGTTTCTTATATATTCAAAAAGTCTGAAAAAGACCGTACCACCGCGAGCTGGTCGGGCCTTTTTCCAATTCGATACAGAGCTCTCCTCCTAAGTCGAAATCAGTTAAAGTGAGGTTGTCATGGGTTTTTCATCAGTTCCAAATGAAATTTGATTTCCCTTTTCGGTAAATCGTTAAAAAAACGATTCAAAATATACATAAATGTGCAATTAAAAATAAAAATTAACCGCTACAGTAAAAATAAATATTTACAATCTTCGAAATTTTTTCAAAAAAATTCTCTGCAGTCTTATCGTCATCACTATGGTTGCGTGTCTAGCTCCTGTCACGTGATATGACGGATTTCATTGCGGTCGTTTTTGTGAAAGTACTTAATATGAGTATTTAATATTAATTCATATTAAATATAGGAGGGATATTTGACATTTTCCCTTTACATTGTTCCGATTTATAAATCAGTGCTCCATAGAAGGGAGTTATCGCTAAACTTTATTAAATATTCCCGGCTTTGAAATTCCTTGTAAAACTAAAAATATTACTCATAGGACTCGTGACAGCATCACTTTAAATATTTCAGCATCGAGTCTTGTCTTTCAGGTATTTGATGTCTGTTAAACATAGAAGTTATAAGCATTGTATGTATTGAACTCTAAAACTGTCTCTGGCTTTAGGGTATAGCGGTTCAAAGTTTTGACCATCGTGTGAGATCCCTCCCACTGATGGGAATATTTTATCAAGCCTCTTTTCGATTATTTTTCCAAATTTACGCTTCAGAGGTTTAGCAAACAATGAAGACATGCTGAGCTTCCTCAATTAATACTGTAACAACTTCATTAAACCTATATATATATAATCCATACATAATTTAAATTTACCATGTGCACACCCCGAGAGGTTTAAGTCCTATAAAATTGGATTTGTTTCATTTGAAACTTTTGAAGAGATAAGCTGATAACTACCTATTTCAATATTTTTGGAACCTTTTATATAGGGGTTGAAGCCCAAATTATAACCTTTGCAAATGAAATCTACTAACCTTTGCAAATGAAATCTACTAACCTTTGCAAATGAAATCTACTAACCTTTGCAAATGAAATCTACGAACCTTTGCAAATGAAATCTACGAACCTTTGCAAATGAAATCTACGAACCTTTGCAAATGAAATCTACGAACCTTTGCAAATGAAATCTACGAACCTTTGCAAATGAAATCTACGAACCTTTGCAAATGAAATCTACGAACCTTTGCAAATGAAATCTACGAACCTTTGCAAATGAAATCTACGAACCTTTGCAAATGAAATCTACGAACCTTTGCAAATGAAATCTACGAACCTTTGCAAATGAAATCTACGAACCTTTGCAAATGAAATCTACGAACCTTTGCAAATGAAATCTACGAACCTTTGCAAATGAAATCTACGAACCTTTGCAAATGAAATCTACGAACCTTTGCAAATGAAATCTACGAACCTTTGCAAATGAAATCTACGAACCTTTGCAAATGAAATCTACGAACCTTTGCAAATGAAATCTACGAACCTTTGCAAATGAAATCTACGAACCTTTGCAAATGAAATCTACGAACCTTTGCAAATGAAATCTACGAACCTTTGCAAATGAAATCTACGAACCTTTGCAAATGAAATCTACGAACCTTTGCAAATGAAATCTACGAACCTTTGCAAACGAAATCTACAAACCTTTGCAAACGAAATCTACAAACCTTTGCAAACGAAATCTACGAACCTTTGCAAATGAAATCTACAAACCTTTGCAAACGAAATCTACAAACCTTTGCAAACGAAATCGACAAACCTTTGCAAATGAAATCTACAAACCTTTAAATGAAACAATCTGATAAAAAGACCAAAAAAAGTTATTTCCTTTTTGAGACAAAAAAATTGGATTATATCGCTTTATTTAAAAACCCTTCAAATATGTGTGGAATTGACATATTTTGGCAAACCTTTCAAATACTCTGAATTCTTGGATTTTATCGTTTAACTACTTTTCTTAGGAAATCGAGTCTTAGACGAGAGATATTCTAAATAATCTGACATACCAAAAAATTTGACATTCCCATAAAATAAGTTATAAATATTTATTTCGACTATATTAGTAAATCATCAGCTTAAATTAAAATATAAGATTACCTATTTTATAGACAATATATTTTCATTGTATAATTAAAAATTTACGAAAGTTAGTCTTCCATATCTTTTTTAAATTGCTTAATTTATTTAGTCGCTTAAAGAAGACATTTAAAAACGTAAACGTATGCAAATTTATACCATTTCCTTCAACCACGGAGGTATTTAGAGGGAGTAAACCTAATCTACCTTATATATACTTAATGGAAGTTTTTTTACGGGTATATATACAAGTGGGGACCTATTATTAAATTGAATTCTAATTTGGGGGAGGTTAAATTGTAATCATTTTAACCTGCATGGTAATCGCATATATTTCTTTACTATGCTGAGAGTGTGTGCGCCTTCTACTGCATGGAATTCAGGGAGTTAGTATTATGTTTGGGGCTATAACTACTATCTTGGCACGGTTCTAATAGACGATATGCTTATTAAATACTTATAAAGTGGTAGTTTCATACGAACGGATTTTGTAATGGGTGAAACCAAGAATTATTCAATAACCACAAAACAGTATCACTCCAGGTCAGTTGGGTGGAGCTTGTTTGCTTCGACGTAATATACGTCACGCGGTTTATATCCAATCAGCACGTAGATAGAAAAGTATCTTGTTAAAAACATTGGGACTAGATAGAAACATACGCTCGTGGTTTTACCCTAAATGTGCGTGCGCGAACTAGTTCTATAAGAGTCTCTCTCGATGCATGGGACAGTTGGGATCGAGGCCTGCAGATTTAGAATTTTGTAAGTGCATCGTTATAGTTTAAGCCCCTCCTATTCTCGGTGAAACTCATTCCCAAGTTTTGGTAAGGCTAGATACTATTCCTGAGCCAATCATACAAAAAAAAAACCTATTCCAATTATTGATGAGATGATCTCTGTGCGTAAGTCCTGGACCATTATAGAACCAATCATTGAAGAGATATTTTATGTACCCTATGCAAATCGTTGAGGATATCTTCGTTGAGAATATGATATATACGTACTCGGCCCTTCATTGAGATAATATCTTCAGCCAGTTCCTGAGCCAATCATGGGTCGGAGGATATCATTACCCCTTTCTCCTTATTCCTGATCCAATCACTGAAAAGATTGTACTTTAATATAGTCAAACTTACAGGCGCTTTCTCCCCCCCCCCCCCTTCCGCACGGACAATCATTACGAGAAGAGGGTTTTTTTTTCCTCCTGAATAAGAATACTTCATCGTGTGAAATCCTAGTTATATCATAATTCTGGTGAAACTATCCCTCACAGAAATAGAGACGTTACACTGCAGCGAGGGTAAAATATTTTTTCCCGCCACAGTTAAATCCGTTTATACGGTGCATGATATAGCCCTGGGCATCCTTGTGTTGCCGAGTTTTAAAGGAAATGAATATAAAAAACCTATAGAAGAAAAATACATGTTGTTTTTGCTCGGCTATAATTAGGGCTAATCTTGGAACCAAACTCGATGTGTGGTCCCGGCTTTCAAACGTTACGCTTTATAAGATACGGTGGTGCTCGAAAAAGGTTCTCTATCTCTCACTAACTTCTATATTTCTTTAGTTTAGCGTCAATCGCTACCACCCTGTTCGGCCCTTTTTCGCTTAATCGTCGGCCAATCTTCGGGCGCGGATAACTTATTCTCAGAATTTACGTTCATAATAGTTATTTTTTTTTTTCGTAATTGTTCCTCGCTTCTATTCTTGTTTCCCATAACTGCGCCAGTTCTTAAATTCGTTTACTTCTATTCACTCTTTACCAAACAATTCAAAGATTACTTTGAAGTGCGCGATTCTTGTTCCACATTTTTACCTACGCGTATTGTTTAATTGGTACATATGATTTAGTTTTTATCCAACAATCTAGCCTACAAGCCTTGATCCTAATCCTGATCCACACTTTTCTTCTTTATGGCACAGTTTAACATTGATGGGCATGCTTCACGAAGTTTAGTACAGTGGAAGGCTTGCGAATATTTTTACGCAAAGGGCTTCGCTCGCCTTCCACTGTACTTCGCTCTGTGAAGCATGCCAATCAATGCTGTTTAAGAGCTTTTTATTATAAACTTTTGGTACAATGGACTGGTACTAGTGTAACCGTTATCCACACTATTATTCCATAGGATATTATAACCTCATATGCACTTTTCGTATTTTGTATTCAAGTTTATCGTTGATACACAATTATCTTCCTTCTGGCACTTGTGTAACTTTGAACCACTTCTCCGTTCGATTAATGTTAGTGTAACCTTCCAGTGATAGCGTTATCCATTATGTTTCTTTGGATAACTAGTGTAACGTTGGTCTTCGATAACCTTCCTTCGGATATAGTGTAACTATATGGACCACACTTCCTTCTTTCAAAAGCTATTATTCACAATTATTTACTTCCTATCAAAGTGTGACCTTTATCCACAATTGCCTTCCTTCCGATAATATATCATTACCTTTATTCACAAATATCTTCATGCGTAGTGTAACCATTATCTATAATTACCTTCCTTGTACTAATGCAACGTTAATCATCCACATTTATTGATTTTAATCCTATTCCACCTAATATTGGCAACACTCTCAAAGATATAATAACCTTTGCATCTCCGATTTCTTGACTTATAGATACAGGAACCTTAACTTTGTGCGTGCTGCCAACTAGAGGTAGAATAGGTCTTAATGTAACTTTGATCTACTCTTATACTTTCCTATAAATTGTGGTATTTTTTAATGAAACACTTCTTTCTCCCTAAAGCGATACCTAAGGTTTTTAAACCCTTTGATTTGATCGAATACTTTTCTCCTAAGGCGATATTATATCTTTTTATCAAACACTTCTCTCGAAGATTACTCGAATCTCTTCTCAAATTAAACCAGCTAAACAAGCCTACGAATAATCGTCGTACAATCTTAGGGCGTGCATAATTTATTTTGGTGAAACCACCTCGCGTTGCACGCGAATATTTGTAAGTTACTCAAATTTTTGGTAATCGATACAAGTTGGGGGTTGAGATTAATTTGGCAAATTGATGACGAAGAAGAGTGATTTTCTTTCTTATTCCTATATGTCATATATGTACCGTTTCATACTATGGTTTTTGTATATAAGTTTTCTCTTTACTAGATATAGCTAGATAGATAGATCGAGGTTGGAAAAAGGGATTGGTAGATCTGTCATCTTCAGATCCGCGCCTGGGTGGCCCGACTTAGATTGACGCAACGATGCCTCTTGCCTCCCCATTGCCCCCTTATCCCCCCTATCTGTTAGTAATGTATACTATCCAACACCCCTCAGCCCCCCACCCCATAACCAACCAATATCCCTAAGCTGTATATTCTATTTAGTTTATGGTCATTTTACTATAAATATTTTTGCACTTTATTTCAAGTTTTTTTGTGTGTGTATTTTTAAAACGTCTTGTTGGGTATTCCTTGTTTGGGGGAAAGAATGGTTCTGCATTCTTGGTTCTCATCTACACTCGGTCATATAATTTCTAGTTGTCAACATGCCCAAAGCTTTACTAGCGTCTCTTTCTAAGATATCAAATCGTAAAGGGAATGTACCACATGGTTTTTGACAAATTTTAATTTATTTTATTCGATGATATAGAAAGTATATGGTTATCCTACAACATTTACCATCTAATTTCCGAATTTAACACATTTGACGAGTCAAAATACAGAAATTCCAGAGTTATTGAATAGTTTTTCAATACGAAAACGGAAACAACAAATGATATTGAGCGTAGTTTAACGGCAAACCAGGCACGTGTCTGTCAGCCAAGGCTTAGCTGTTAGTGTTAAGTCTGGAAATTATTTAGCGCTTTGTTCAAAGAATTTAAATTCATCTTTAAAACACGTTTATATTAAGAGCTAAATCACACTACTGTCTTACTCACAACCACTATGCACTCGAAAGTCCCAAACTCGTGGACCAAGCTTCAGTTTAAATGAGTAACACCATAACAAGAACTTCGGTGTTGATTTTTAGGGACACAATTATACATCTTCTTTCAAACAATTCTCTCCTTATTAATTTTCCCCATATCGTGATACTATTACTTTAAGAATAGAAATGACTATTTAAGTTAGTGTGTACTGAAAACATGGATTGGTTCTGACTACCCAATAGATGTGCGTATAATGTGTATAGAATGAAACTTGACAATAGCTGTCATTGTAACCCAGTGACTTTTTGAAAGATTGTCTGCTTAATATTATACAGGGTTTTTCGCTAGTTTCTATATATACCCCACAAGAAAGAAAAAAAAAAGTAAAAACCAAGTTTTAGAAATTTGAAAAGATTTGCTACACAATTCAGATCACACCGCGATACCAGTGATTGACCTGTCCAATTGATGTATTAGTTAAAAACTATATAAGGTTTTAATACTTTTGAAGATACCGAACATATTGATCATTTAAAGTGTTGTAGGTCTATGGATTCTATTTTCACATTTGGGCTAGTAAGATTTTAGGAAACTTCAAAAATTTTTAAATTCCAAATAAATCCCGCTTGATAAAGTAGAGTGGGGCAATACTCTGTTAGCAGCAAGCCATTTTTTATCGATTCCTTATCGTTTAAATAAGCCTAATCCTCCAATAAAGATTTCCAAACAAATATTAAAATAAAAATAAATCTAAAAATTACCCGGAAAATAGGCTTCGCTGGATTCATGGAGATCCTGAAATTCAGAGACAAAACGAATGTTATTGAAAGTCTCATTTAGATCTCGCCTTAACGCGGGCCTTCGCTCATTGGTCACTGACCCTTCAATGAGAAGAAATTCAGCTGATCACCTAAGCCTATTTTTTTTTTAAGTTTTATATTTATTTCTAGTTCATTATTTTTGTTATTCGGAAAGGGTAGGTTGCATTCTCCCTTTAAAGCTTTTGAATTTATTTTCGGAATCACCATGTCAAAAAACATATTCGATGTAATGTTCTTACAAAAAAAAGCAGAAGCCGGCGATCTTAGGCATCAAACCCCTGCCTATTATTTTAATGTTAAGACCTTACAAGGGCAGTTGAAGGCTGAAATAATATGATTGGCCCAAATTTATAATACTTTTTTTTTTTAATTTTATCAAACTTCAGAAATTAAACACCAAAAACGTCTCTAAAAATTCCGTAAAAATTCTGTAATATTTTTTTTGACCTGATGATTCCGAAAATAAATTCAAGTTTCCCTTTGTTAGGATTTGTAATTGATTTATAATTATTCAAATAGGAATTTTATGGACTAATGTAATATCTAAGAAGAGTGCGTGACCGTAGTGGATGAATCTGTATATTTCATTATGAATCGTTAATCTTTAAAAACACACATTTTTCACTAGAAGCTCTAAATTTTAAGACTAAACTTTTTTGACAATATATATTTCTTCAAAACCGTGACAACGTCACATTAGGGGTCACGAAGAGGTATATACGCGTTTTAGCCAAGATTTACAACGATCGCGTTCTTATTGGTTAGGGATTAAGTTCTATAATATGACACGAAATAGGCTCTTTTGGACACTGAATCATGATTGAATCTATATAGAAATGATGTTTTGGCTTTGGTCACGTAGCGCGTGTTTTTACCAAAAATGAATTTGAGGAAATCGCGATAAATCAGGATAAATATCGGGGTTCTTCTTGGCATTTTATCGTTTTAAACTAAAATTATGACGAGGTTTACCCCCCACATCGTCGTTTCAAAATTGTTACATTTAAAATCTGAAATGTTCCCTAAGCCGAACCTATAATCCTATACTTTATTGTCACGATTAAGAGGTTAAATCCTTTTAAATTAGGAGAAATACGTTAAAAGTATTTAACTTATTATTTGGAATAATCCACAATTATAATTTTATTTCGTTAGAAGTTAATAGAATGTTTGTAGGAACCTTGGAAGTTAAAGCGGTGTAAAAATATTGAATACGAAAGAACTGAAAATATCATAATCGTAGATTTTTCGTAAAAAACGGTCAAAGGCTCACTTAGATTAGAAACGCAACAAGATTCGAACCTTGTCAAAATGATCTTTCTCCAAGATCGCGAATAAAATCTTTAGAAATTGAAAAAATTCGCGAGACCCCTGACGAAATATCCATACTCATAAACCAACTTCCAGGGGCTACGGCCATTTTGGGTACAAATATAACAATAAATTATCGAATCACTCTCTCTCGCTTTCGTACCTATCCATGTATTACACCCGTTGCTATGGTGAAACGCGTCGAGTCTCGAAGCTAGAGGAGAGGTGTTACCGCCTAGTTTGTTTCTCTCTTCATAGCTTATCCATGAATAAATTAATAATTATTAAATTAGGGTGGCTATGAATAAATTAATAATTATTAATTTATCCATGGTTTAGCCAATTAGAATCAGAATGGGAACTACGAAAGCTACATCTCTTAACAGATCGGCGCGTAATGAGTGTACCCCAATGGCGCGCTGCCCCTGTAAGTTCCTCTTCAATTTCAAATAATTTGCCTATAGAGCCCGAATCAGGTCAGCTTGCTGCAACTAGCTATAATCATTCCATTGAGTAGTAAATATTTAAACTAGCCTAAACTTCCAATCCCAGATAATCTCGCGGGCCAATGTTTTTTAATTAGTTATCTTTAAAAATCCAGCCTATCTGTGAATATACGATAAAAATGTATGTCCGTCCCTTTTTTTAAAAACAAATTTAATCTATTCTAATATTGGGGAAAAACATATTTTATTCATGGGAATATTTTTAAAATTAATAGCTCATAGTTTCCCTTTAATTTTACTCGTAATTACTCGGTATCCGAAATAAACATCACGAGATCCTTTCATTAAAATTTCAAACTTTAAAATTCCCGAGCGTAACGACTTGTTTAAATGGAAATGTTCTCACCGGCAACGCTGCGCAAGCGTGGATGGGACTCCCCAAAAAGTTTTAATTTAGCGCTTCGAATCGTTTATGAAATTAAAGTGTGAAACTAAATTAGGGCAAAAATACTTATTATTAAAGATCGGCTTCTTTGAACTGAGGTTATAATAGAATTCGGCTTTTTTTCTTAAATAAATAAATCTGGTTTTGAAGAAAAATCATTCTTTAATTTAATATTCCGACTAATAATTTTGGAAAAATTAAAAGAATAAGTGAGAATAGAGCCTTCGGTCTATCGGTGGTTCTCGATATCTCTATTTAGTTGGACCAAGCCCTTGGCAGACTCTCCCCTGAGATACCAGTCGGCTCCTCTTTGGAGAAAGAGTCTAAAAAAAGAAAAAAAAAAAGTACCTTTTTTCGGTTATTAAGATTTCTAGTCAATGTTCAAGGGAAACGACACCCAAAATTTATTCTATTAAACTTTATTTATTATATTCGATTATATGATTAGGATTTTACTCGTTATAAAATCTATGCTAATACTAAATGTACAATTTTAGTAGCGTTAACTTTGTTTTTCGCTACAGGTGGCTATAGGTTGCTTAATCTGAACAAAACCAAAAAAATTATTAATCCATGACTGAAACAAGATTAATATACTGTCTATGGTGGTGCCGAACTAGCTTTTAAGTCGAATGGTGTAGATGGTGCTATATACTTTAGGTAATTTCAAGGCCACTTAAAGGTCGACCCCCTCTTCCTTCAAGGATGTTTGTATAACAGTTATAAAGAGCCCTGCGCCATCTTCTAATAAGGGTAATTAATTTTGTTCTTCGAAAGAGTGACCGATTTCATGTGTTCGATGTGAGTACCATTGTGAGTACCCCGCCAGTAGGTGGCTCGAACGCCGAGGTTTGATTGGCTAGAAGGTTCCAGACCTATAGATTAGTTAGGTTTAACGATAGTTCGCGTAAATTATTTATGATATTTTTAAATAAAATCTTTTCAATGAAACCATTCATATTTAAGTTGGTCTTTTCCTTTAAAATATGGGCGCGAATGCTGCGGCGAAGTAAAACTCCCTCGTAAACCGCCGTTTGATTCGTTACGGTCTTCCCGCGTCGCCGGCCCTCGGCTTTTGTGTACGAAAGTAGCGCCTAAATTTGGCGCAGTGGCGGCGGCGTTCTTTCGTGGGCCGAGGTCGACGGCAGGAGGTCTCTAGAATCGGCCGACCGTAGCGAATGTCGCCACTGACGGAACTTGGCCGCCGGCGTCTGCACTCTCTGCTGCCGAAAAAGAATCTCTCGGGAGGGAAATTTTATTATTTTATATATTTTTTCCATTCCTCTTTTTTTTTTTTTTTTTTTTTTATTTTTTTTTTTTTGGAAATAAATTGTTATATTTTCAAATTGGGTATTGTATTGTAAAAGAAGATAAGTAAAAATTATTTTTTAGCGATGTTATTTATAGGTAGGTTTTAGTTTTAGAATGATTCGCTCATATTTTTAAGCCTTGCCTTTTTTAATAGCTCGTTTTATGGCAAGGTAAGCTAAGCATATTTATAAACCCATGGTTATTTGAGAGCTATTGGTTCTTGAAAACCATTACTAACTTTTCCCTGCTAGCCATTTTTGAGAACCATTCGATTTAAGTTAACCCTTTATATTTTCTTATATCACCCGCATTATTTAGATTTAGTTTTAAAGAAACATTTTATAAATTTATTATGATGTTTAATTATGCAAGGAACAACTTTATTATTGTACCAGAAATATCCCGGTCGTTTACTTGTTAACTAGTTGGGTACACTCTTGGTTTAATATTGGCGCCAGCTTTCTCTCCGAGGCTTTGAGCGCCATCCTTTGGCAAGATAAGCTTATAATGGCGTACTTGATATTTTTAGTTAATTTGAAGTTTGACAAGTACTTATGTAATATCAAGTACCATGCGAATTTAAGTTTATAATTATAGGGTTTAAATTAAAGTGCTTGTATAATGTATTAAGATGTGGTATTTATTTTTATTATATAATGAATATCTGTAGTATACACATTAGTTTATCGAATATTGACCTCAAGATCAAAAAACAATTAATTGTGTCACAAAGTATTGGACAACGTAACTCGACGCATTTCTGGCAGATGGCAGCGTCTTTACTAAACAGGAACTTGGTTTGAATTTTGTAGGTAGTTCCTCCACCCTCAAGGTTGAATTCCATTTGGTAAATCAGCAAAGATTTAAAACTTAAGTTACAGCCGGTACGAGCGTTTAGAACTGATAGAAGTTCCTCCTTAACGATGACTTCGTGATCTTTCAATCAAGTATCTAATAAAACGAGGAAAACTATTTTTTCTACAAATCCTTTTCTAACGCGAGGCTCGGAGGGGGAAATGAGAACATATCAAAATAAATGTCCATGAAGGCATGATAGTAATATTTATAACTGATATTATCGGAGAGCTATTGAGGACATTGATGTCCTATAGCGTGTTCGGCCGGTATACGAGTCCTCGTTTATTAAACGTTTCTCGTTTCAAAGCTAGGGGCTCTCGCTTTCCCTGTTTCAGTACCAGCAGTCCTTAAATATAGTAGCGTAGTTTCCGCCTCGCTATATCTCCGCTGCCATTACGTTTTAGACCACAGAGGGTGGCTACAGAAAAACTTTTCCTTCACGTAAAAATGTTCGGTGCGTTTTTCTGTCGATCCAAACCACATCGTGTGTGGTCTTCAATATCTCTCTTCTTTCGGGGAAACCTTGCTAGGAGAACGTAATGGCAAGACACGCTACGCTTCTACTGCGTACCGTGTCTCAACAACAATGCCAAACTGTTTGGGGGTTCTTCGATACATCGTGTACTGAATGTAAAGGAAAAAATATATATATTGGATATATATTTTCGTCGTTGCTTCGGCTGTGATGAATGTGAAACGATATCCATTTTCTATTTCATTACTTACAACCCTGCAATGAAGATCGTGTTAAATTATGGTGCATAGATGTGATTGGGGGGTTCCTTACACACTACATTGAAGTAGTCAAAGGTGGAGTTTGAACACGCTTCTTTTTAAGTACCAAAAATATATGATATGCATGTTCACATACTCATATTGGACGCAAATGATTGAATACATATTGCGTTAGTGTTTCAAAAGCTCGAAAACACTCAACACGCAGTCCTCGTCATTATTGCATGATGTGATCCCATGAACAATGCGAAGAACGTAACTCCTTGTTATACTAATTAATTACCAATGATATTGACCTTATCTTCAAGACAAAGTAGGGTAGACCTGAGGATAACAATATTTCCTTAATAAGT
Organism: Odiellus spinosus; assembly: GCA_963920705.1. Taxonomy (NCBI): domain Eukaryota; kingdom Metazoa; phylum Arthropoda; class Arachnida; order Opiliones; family Phalangiidae; genus Odiellus; species Odiellus spinosus. The sequence continues at coordinate 8,513,193 of OY987237.1, forward strand.
TCAGTACGGTTACGGTTTTGAGACAAGGTTGCTGGAGCGTAGTGATTCTTGCGAGCTGTTGGAACGTAAGATTCCCTAGCCAATGGGAGCGCCGGAAAAGACTGTCATCCATCATCTTGGAAGGCGGCGCTTCGCATGCAAAGTTTCTTTCCATCCTAGTCCCCCTTAACTTTTTAAAGTCTCTCTCCTTCGTACTTGTAAGTTAGCGGCCGAACAGCGAGTGTGTCTATAGTTCGGCTCCGTTTTGGAATCGTAGCCTCACTTCTCTCCAGTCAGTCACAGTGCTGCAATAGAGATATAAACAGGGTATCCTCTCGTTCAACGTAAGAGTACTACGTTAGCTGTCGAGTATTTTCGGCGGGGCCTTATTACCGCCAGCCCGTAGACGTGGTGGTTTCCCCTTTTCGCGAGTGCGATCTCTCGTCTAACAGTGGCTCGGACGGCCGTAGTTCGTCTTAATGAAGCCGACGAAACTATTAAGGATACTATTAAGATTACCGGCGGAACGACCGTCTAGATTCGCGATTGAAAGGACTTGGCGGCGATAAAACGAAAAAATTATAAATAGAACGCGCGGAGTTCAAATCGGCCCGCGTTTTTGGCGCGGCCGCTGCCCCTTGGACTCGCTGCCTACCGCAAAGATGGCACCCGGGACGGCGCGGTTTTCACAATGATTCAAATGAAACCGAATTTCCAATCATTCCAGGGCACGACGGTCCCGCGTAAAAGGACTCGCCTCAGAATCGACAGCGAACTCTTAACTAGGACCAGCTGGGTGGACGCCGAGACCGCGCTCCTTCAAATTAGAAAAGTAAGTACATATCTACGAACCTAGGCTTAAGTTTGAAGCTAATCGTAAGCCTCGGTATCCGACCGCGCAACCGCGCGGGGAATGTAAACAAAACGGGCTATGCGTGACTTCCTTAATAAAAAAAAACTATACGCTTAAGTCTAATTAAGGTTACTGTTTTTACTCTTTATAGGGGAAGGCGTCCGGCAACCCGGCATCGCTATGGTTAAGGGCCAAATTACAAATACATTTATACCAACTCGGTTGTTTCGTTCAAAGGCACGCGGGCAAAGTTTTATTTGTCGGACTACTCGTGCTTTCCACGTTTTGTGTCGGATTAAAATCGGCCACAATGGAAACGGACGTAGAAAAACTCTGGGTAGAAGGTAAGACATTTTTTGTATTTCCTTTATTGCGCATTTTGTAGAATTCTTTTAAAACCTCCCAGGTAATAAACGATACGTTGGTCTAGGGTAATGATCAAGTATCGTGGATTTTGTACCCAAATGTATATCTTTTCTCTAAATGTGATGAGGAAACTTATTTCAATAAGTCACTGTGGCTATTATGGGACTCTTCGATACATTACCACCGCCAAAGAGACTGCATATATATTTTTGAGCGCCTAAAAATACATGGGCTAGCATGCCGGTGCTACGGGTCTATTAGGGGTCATACACTGTTTTGATAACAAGTAGTACAAATGAGAGTTCCAGACCTCGCATATTTAAAATTAATGGTCTTTAAAGTCAATGTCACTATGTCTGACTTTAGTCATTAAGTAAAGTACAATAATATTTTATCACTAGAAATATTGAAGAAATATTGGTGGTACAAGGGCGTTGTTTTGCCACCTCATTCCACGTGTGTTTTGTCCTCCGTCTGGGAGCGTTTTTAACACCAAGTTCTATATCGAACAGACTCCTCCCAGATGTGCGGCTGACTAGTGACGTGTGGTTATTTCCACTATTCAAGTGTCCCTGCTAGTACTTTTCGATATTTAAGGTTTACTTGACTTCGTGGTTTGCGAAGACTCATTGTATAGTGGGAAGGCAAATGTCAAAAGGGGAAAGAACATCTGACATCATGTAATTTGGGAATGTTTGTAAGGACGAATACCATAATTCCCCCTCTAGGGGAAAGGAAATGGGAACGATATGAGAGATAGAAGCCTATGACGTTGCAAGTTCAGGATCCTTTGACATAGTTGGCTGTTTTAACCTTCGTTACCAGTAGTACAGTATTTTTATAAGTGATATTTTACTGTCAAGTAATATCTTGGGCTGTTTGTGCAACGTTTGCTTCATAATATTAAAGAACGAAAAGTTAGAATATAAAAAACCAGTTTTTATTAGGCCTAACGAGTAGCTTTTGTTGGGACCACACACGCCGCGATATACGGTCTTTTTACCGCCTCCCCAAACTTTTATCCTCCTCCTACCCTACCCTCCCCCTTGATTGAACCTCTAATTCTTTTAGTGCCATATTTCTTGTAAGTTTACAACGTCTCTTTTATTTTTAGTGTGTATACTACTATATATAAATATATAAAGGAAAAATTGGAGGGTGGAAAGAGAAATTTTTGTATTACCGGAGTTAGTGTTAACTGCCTCTTAATCTTTGGGAGTTTATTACTCTCTCTCTCTCTCTCTCGCTTGCGAAATATAATATAAAAAATTTGACCCATCTATGTAGAGAGCGGTAGAGCAGATTTCGTGAAATTCGATGGTGGTTCAATGTGGCATAATAGATGCTATAAATTAGAATTTTCTTTTGTTAAATACGCTATAAACGTATTCTTACGGTATGCAAAGTATATGCTACCATAACCTGATAAAATTCGCGGGACTTTTTTGTCCTGAATTACAATATATATACATTTTAAAGGGTGACTGACACAAAATCGAGATACGTCAAATCCGTCCATCGATTACGTGATTACTTAACTGTTTACAGCCTTATTTAAATAATTTAAGTATTAGTCTCTCAGCCTTTTGTCAGATTTGAATAATTATATAATGCTAAATACACACTCAGTTACGTAATCGCTTAAGTACCGATGTAACAATAATAAATATTCATATTATTGGTCGTTTATTGGTGCAAAATTTCAACAATCTCTTCCATTATGCATTAGCAAGACTGATTTCAAATTTTAACCAATCATAAAAGCGTATATTAACTTATAGTTAATACGTGATTTTGATAATTGAAACTAATTCTGATGGTTCCAAATGCTATTAACTTAGAAATATCGAAAATTAAAATGTAAGCTTTAATAGTGCGTGTCAGTTACACTTTAAACCCGTATTGGAGAAAGAGAAAAAATAAATAAAGAATTCTTGCAAGAAAACCGGCCTCTTTTGTAGTTATTCTCCTTGGAATTTTTTTCTTCGGCCCAGCTTTTCCTTAATAGAGATGTTAGAAAGAAATATCTTTATGTAGGTCCCCTCTTTTGTTCCCTACTTTAAGCAAAGAATTCGAAATGAAGATGTCAATGTCGTTCCCTTCACGTAATAAGGGAACGTTTATAAAGTTTTATTTCTAAATAGTATAAAAGCGGGTATTGTAGTAGACTTATCAATTCATGGGTAGGGACCGCCCGGGATTCCCCAATAGGCTGTCGCGTCTGTGGGCCCAGAACGGTGGGTCCTTTTTCAACAATATATTTGGGCGAATAGTTTCCCATAAAAGTGATTCCTCGAATCAATCACCGATTTAGGTACAGGGAAACTGAAAGACTGGTTATTTTTTTCGCTTAAATTCGAATCTTACGAATCTTAAATTAATGCTCTCGCCGATTTCTTACGAAACACAAATGGAATTTGAGTAGTCAAATTTATTTCCATAATCAGTATCTTATAGCCGAACATTCTGACAATCTCAAGAGTGTGGTAACATTTTTAGAAGAGATGTGACGTATCAAAAATACAAATTGATGAAATAAGAAAAAATACGAATAATAATTAAAGTCTAGTATCCAACTAACAGTCAAATTAAAAGACAATTATAGACTTTCCAAGTCACACGAGACAATAAATGCTAGATAAGACGCGATGACCCCACCGTGAAAGCGTCTCAGGTGCGGTTCTAGTCTCTAGAGGGTGGCCCAAGGGGCCATGACCTCCCAGAAATTTATACTCGTCTCCCATTCTTCCCGCAACTTACCCCCCCTCCCAAGAAAAAAAAAGAAAAAACTTATTGTGGGCCACCCAAATCTTTTTTCTAGAATCGCTCCTGGTGTGACTATTATACAGCCAACAGTTGTTGAACTAATCGTTACGTTATAAAAACATTCTTCGCCATTAAGCAATATACAGATATATATAAAATAATTAATATGTACTTTTAGTGTTTTAATTTCTATTTTAGTTTCTTAAAAACGCTTCAACTCTGAGATGTAAAACTTTGAATATATGTTTTTAAGTACAATCAACAACTCAAGAGCATGGGAACAAAAATAATCTAAACCCATCCTCGTGAAACTTTTTAATGGAAAATAGTACATTACATATAAGTATTGGCATGATAGTATACATAGTTTTCACTAAAGTGGGTAAGTGCCGTTCCCCCCATGTTGCCAACCACTTGTGAGTGCAGAGGGAAAGGCTAGAGTTCAGTTTTGAAACTGATCTGTTCTGAACTGCACTCACAAGCTCCTGGCAACCTGGGAATGAAAGCAAAGCTGGGTAAGAGGGGTGGAATTATCTTTTGCCCCTTTACTGAAAACTATGTATATGGAATAGCATAAAGAATCGGGTTCAGGAGAAAAAATAAATTTCAGAGTTGATCCTAGGGTTTTTTTTTTTTAGAGATCAGAGAAAGCGAATAGCAAACGAATATTGCCTAGAAAGTATGCGAGGATGATATAAGAGTACCCGAATCAATTCTTGGTACTATCGGAAATTCATAAATATTCCAAAAAATGACCACAACATCTCGCATTCATGGCTTTCTTTACATTCTCATAATTTTATAGATGACCCCCATAATAAGCCACTAGGGAATATAAATATTAGCGAATCAAAACCTGGCGACAAACTTTTAAACCCGCTACGAATAACCCCCCAAAAAGGAGGTTATAAATCCTTTAATCACATTTATATTTCTTTGATAGCTTTTAAAATATGCCTAGTAGTCTCCTTCAAGGCTCTTCAAAACGTTCTTGTTAATATTATAGTATTAAAACTTTATATACGATCCCTAAAAATATTCGTAAATAAACCCATTTCCTAGATCGCTCCCGTAAATTTTTCTTCTAATCTATTTTTCTCTTTTTTCTTTTTGCATGCTATTTTAAAGGGCAACTCTCGTTAAATAATATTCAATATGAGATAGATAATATTCAATACTATTTATAATTAATATCTAATTAATTTGAAGTCTTGAAGAAATCAAGAGAAAAATTAAGTGATTTTTTTTATTTGATTCTGCTTCTAAAATAAGACATAAGTAAAACAATCAGAAAATGTCTCTTAACTGTAGAAAAATCTGAAAACCTGATTTTGACATTCAACTAAATAGAAAACCTTCTACTAATCAAAAGACTTCCCCACATTTAGCTTAAGAAAATTCTCGCGGCACGGCCTTTGAAATCGTGGGCAATTGTGCGTACAACAGCGCGTGTCCCGGATACTTTTTAAAGTTTATGAAGCCCAAGGTGATTAGTTGGATGTTCTCATTATAATTTAACTATGCAAAATTTCAGATTTATTGTACAATTCATAGACTTACTAGTTGCGCAAACATGTTTTATTTTAAGAAGCATAATCATTAAAAGAGCATATTTCTTTTCTTTCTCCCTTTAATTTACTGTTATGAACTTTTGTTCATAGCATGTTTTCTTTATTTACGGGCTATTACGGTGTAGTTGTTTTGATTTTAAATCTTTCTATGAATTGTATCTTGATCCATATACTTCTCCTTTAAGGTATTTTCTTCTTTGAGGATTGAGTTTAAGCCTTGGTCAGAGCCCCTTGTAGAGTACGTAGGGCGCGAATGTTTCAAATAGAGGGGGTTGACACGATTAAAAATTTTCTAGCCACGTTGCCACCATTAGCGTGGTCGTCTACAACGAGCTTTTTCTTATTTATATATAGAAAATTCTATAGTTTTTGCAGCGGTCAATTGCGTATGCAGTGGGCCCTTTTGATGCAGCCGCTCTTTCTAGAAAATAAAAAAATAATAAATTGTAAAATGAAAATCCATTCAAGAAAATTTTTGTAATTTTTATATAACGATAACAACCTTAAATGTCTTATTTATTATCCGACGCGAGTTCGCGATCGTAAGAAAGATATTACGAGATTTCTCTTAACAATGTTGGGTTTTGTTTGGAGGTTTTTCGACTTTACAAGAAAGGCTTTAATACTGAAAATCTAAAGGCATAGTGAAACGAAAATTTCATTATTAGTTCCGAACTAATTTAACTTATAACTATGACAAGGGGTCAGTCACTCTTGAATTCGCTGTAGACCTGAGTTCAGTTTTGACAGTACATTGAAGCTTGAGAGTTAGGCTTAACAGATTATCAAATTTAAAACCATGGGATCTGGTTGGTCGAGGGATCAATATAATTCCCACCTATTTCAAGGGGAATATAACATCATTTTGTACATCACACGAAATATTTAATATTTAGGGTTAGTGTTAAGGGGGCTTCTATAAAGTCTGGAGATGTCACGAAAGATCCTACTTATCAAATCGACAAATTTCTCGCTTTTCATTGTACCTTTGTTCTATTAATACCACGTTTTGTGACACATTTGTGATTTCGGATCTTATCTTTATCGATATAATAATTATTTTACCACATTTTAAGTAGCTTTCCCAGGAACACTTTCATTTGAAATAGTTTTGACCCTCCAAGTTGAAATATGTTTTAAAAAATAGATAAAGCTATAGATTGTGGATGTTTTTACCTACCGTGTATTAGAGTTCTAATGAAGACATTTTTTTTTAAGTTTTTATTCTGTTTATACTTTGGCTTCACAGATAATGTATTGGCGCCATCTCATTCTCTTTCACGACGTCAGACACCTGCGTAGTTCCCACTCCCTCCCTATACCTTGTTATTTATATTTTCGTGTTTCATCCTGTATAAACAATGAAAGGAAAGCTGTGGAAGAAGGATATTTAACCCTAAAAAATAGAAACCATGACCCAAATATAAAGCTTCATCTTTATTGAATATACAAGGTGAATTAAAAGGTATTTTACACAATGGGGGTTTTCAGACTTTTAACCTTATAGGCGGGAAATAATCTCAGGTAATCGCGGGAAATTATAAAGTTGGTTAAAAAAACGTTACTACGATGCGTGTACGGAGTTCGTGCGAACATGGAAATATCATGGAATTTCAATGTTGACAAAAAAATCAGGGAAATATTAAATATTTGGGATAAATCAGGAAAATTTATGCAAGTATTTGATCATGAGCTAAGTTGGTACGACCTTTATCAGCTAAATTCAAAGTATTATCCAGGAAAATCATGGAAAATGAATTTCCAAATTCTGACGTAGAAGTTTTTAAGAGATCTATAAACACTAGTGCTTTCAAAACGAAGGCTAGATGAAGAGATTTGAATCTAAGTGATCGATACTCAAATTAATTATCAGTTGGTGACAGCCTCACTTCAAATTTAAAAACATTACCTATAGATGTTCTTAGCCAAAGCTCTCTTTCAAGTCATAGTTCCAGCAGTTAATAAACTCAATCAAATTATTGGGGAGAACCTTTGCTTAGCCTGGACTTGAATTTCATTTGGAATAGCGTTTTTCTATGGATAATTGGGTTTCTTCCAACCTTATAACCTAGAACCTGATCTAAAGCCCGGTTTACACGAGGAGAACTGAACAGCAAAGTGTTATTTAGGTTCTAATATTCTAGAAAATTAAATTTTGAGCAATGTGGGTTCCTAGATTATCAGATAATTATTGATCCATATTCTCAGCATCCTCGCGTCGCCTCGTCTGACCAAGGCTTAATGAAAACACAGCTTGAAGCTCGAATATAGTCCATTCCATATCTGATGTTCAGTATTATGCAAATATTTTATTTATGAAAAGCATTTATCTTAAGAAGCGTATCTACCTTCTCCTTTGGTGAAAATTCAGATCGTACAACATTATAAAGGAAGGCAATGAGACGCCGGTCTCAATTGTCAAAATCAGTTTAAGTTTTCTGTTCGCCCAAACGTAAGTTCTAATTTAATAACGATTTAGTTTCTCCCACGTGAAAGACGAATCTAGTTTTACGCGTGTTGAAACCTCAAGATGATCCGACTCTACCTCCAAACAAGAGGGGGATAAAATATTTCGATTCCTTTTGGAATCGCGGCCTGCTGTTTGTTGTCCCAGAACTAGTTGTTAGCGGTTAAAACTCTACCCTCCCGTCGTGTTTAATTATATTGACTAGACACAATACCATGGGTATAAGTCTGATTGAAACGGAAAACTGGGAATGAGATAGACGATAGCCGCGCGGCGCTTGGTCGAGCGTCCGAACAAATTCATGTTTGTGACTTTTTCCTCGGGATTGAGACGTTTTCGTCGTAGGTGGCGAAGCTTCCCCGGTGACTTTATACCCCCTATGTGTCCCTCCCGTCGGTCCAGTAAAAGGGGACAATCCGCGGGAGTTCCAAGAGAGAGGGGGTTCTACCCAACTTGGTGTAGTTTTCTTTTAATAAGGGTAGATAAAAAGGAAAATAGACAAAATTGAAAATATTATTAAATTTGGTAAAATAAAATAAGACGGTAATGGTAATAACGTTTTCAAAACTAATAATAATTAGATTAGATATATCAGCGCTGGTTTTTTAGTTTGTTCGGCCTTTGCTTGACCTTTCACAGTTTTGAGTACAGGATTTTGAGATTTTAAAGGAATTTTTAGGATAAATATTGGTATTTCAAATATTAAATTTAGGATTTCGCCCTTAATGTACAGACTTTAGCCTAATGTCTGATTCTATAGGTTTATTTGGGGTCATTCGTAAAATAATGGACCTTCTTTAAAGGAGCCCTTGTGGGTGCTTTGAATTTAAACCCATAGGCTCAAATTGTAGTTAACATTGAACTTTCGTATGGTACACTAGCTTGATAACACTAGTCTTAGATCACATGTGGCGAAATTGGCCTCTTGGTAAAAAATCGTTCAGATTCATATAGGTTCACTCTCTCTTTACATTTAGACAGGGGAGTCTTTATATATATTTTTACGATAGCCCCTGACCTATGGGGGAGGGGTATGTGATAGTATACTCGCTCCATTTTTTGCTATATGGGCTACTTCCTGTCGAATCGCCAGGGTACCTAGCTATTCTTATTAAAGGATGAATAGCCCGACTGTTTGACCGAGGTGCGCCACCGATATAGAATGAGTCCCAGTTTGATACCTCCCTGTTCTCCGATTCGCTGAAGACCCTTTTTCGCGCCAAAATAGGAGCGCATCCATTGCTGGTGTAAATGGGAGAGGAACTCGGTCTTATTTATATATTATGGTGCATCTAAATGGGCACAGAGCTCTTTAATGGCGGCGCTTTCTATCAAAATTTAAAATTCTTTTAGTTTTCAGCACATTCAAAGCTATAGACTTCATTTCAACTCCATGAATTCATTTTCAAGAGTAAGCTAATATATTCTAACTGATTGTAAGGTGGCGCACGCAAATGCAAACTCCGTGCGGTATAAATAGAGATCAACATTCTAATGAGACGTTGAACCTGGGGGGCTTATTCGCTCCGTTAGAGGAGGATCTGTTACTTTTTGAAACTCGAACAATGCCAGATTTTTGTGGGTTTATAGCATTTTTCGCAGCCAGAATCGATCATGGCAGAAGGTTGCCCTTCGTGTCAGTTTCTAGCCTGCACGTACCCGAGCCTAACTATATTAAACACTACATTTCTTGCAAAACGGTTTTTCCTGGTACAGAAAGTGTAATGTAATATTCAAACCAATGTTGAAGTTCTCAAATTGGAAAAGTGTTTGTTCACTCTACTTAATCGGTGTACAAGCCTGTAGCTTTGACTGCACTAATATAGTTCGTATTTAGCATTACCAACCACCCCGTGACGTACCATGTAGCTAACGAGCTGATTGGTAAGCGACTTTAACTATAGCCCTTCTCTGACGCCAAATGACAAATTGCAGACTCATTTTAATCTCCGAATTTAATTACCTAATAACCTGCAAACCGAGCTTTACTATACCGCCAACAATTAAAACAATAGAGTGTGTTACACTTATGCTTTAATCAATTTATGTCATGGGTGTAAGTTCTTAATTAACCTTATAGAAGCGCTTTAAGAAAATTCCTAATCCTCAAACGATTATCCGGTCCCATAAACCAAATGTTAATTATGCTTTAATTTAAATGCAAGCTTCTTATCCATGCATGCCATTTATCAATCTTATAGATCCGCTTTAAGAAATAGTATTTAAAGGCGAGATTAAATTAATTATGTATCCTCAAATGATTCTCCCATAAACCCAGTTAACTCCTGATTGCAAATATATCTTTCCAACACGATTGGGAAAAGTTTTATGGGTCTAAGTGATAAAACTCTATATGCAGGATTTAAGAATCAACCTTGATTTTTTTTTAGCATTTATTCAGTTCACATTTAGCGTTTCCTGTTTATATTACTGTATAGCGTAGATTCTGATCAGTTTCTTATTTTATGAGACTAAAACAAGCGGAAAAGGGAGAGAAACAGGAAAAAAAACCACACGTGGTGCATGATGGGGCAACGAAAGCCAGGAAAAGTGTCAAATTTCTACGCACTGTACATTCATGGATTTTTAGCTCTTATTACCGTTACGAGCGGAAACTCGCTTTCAATTCTAGGCGACTTTAAAGGGAGGTTATAAAGAAAATTCAAGTTATAGTTTATTAGATTCAAGAATTATGCACTTTAATGTAGCTATAACCACTGTACCAAGTTTACAAAGTTCAGATTTCGTAGTGCAACGAGGGGCTAATCACTCTGGGATTTCCTGTATACCGTTTAATTTTTAAACGGTCTACTAAAAGCCTTGAATGACTTGATTAATCTTTTTTACTCTCTCTTTAATATCCCATCAGTTGCCCCCAAACTATAGCATTAAATTCAACCTTCGTACGACCCCCGCAAGGCCACACAAACATTACTTATTCACGATATGCTTTTTTTTTTTTTTTTTTTTACCAAATTCCTACATCGTAACGCCCCTCATTGGCATAAAGTATATATAACGTAATGTTGTGTGCCATCTGCGATCAGTTTTAATCCGTATATTGCTTTACTTTCTGCATTTCATGGTGTTTTGGAAACACATCGAGGTTCGAGGGCCCCAATGTTATTTGGTATTCACAGTCGGTAACTTGGTATACTTAACAGTCTTATTCACCTTAGGCTGATGGTATACACTAAATAGATGGAGTATATAGGGAATAATTCGGCTGCTTACACTGTCTGCAAGTCGTCTGCTATTTGAAGTCTTTAATCAAGGTTAATATCTAACCATTTTTAGGTTTTTTAAACAATACAGCTTGTTTTATTTAATATACATTCCAGCAAAAAATAATTGGGTTTTGAAACAAGAATTTGTTATGGTCGTTAGAAATCGTTGCCTGGTGGTGGCCGCTAAGACTATTAACAATTAACACCTATGTTAACCGACACAGATTAATGACAAAACTGTGCGTTAATAAGCGCCCTCTAACGGCAAACAGTGGCAAAAGTAGGAACTATCAAACACGGCGCGCCATTGAGGATGGAAAGGGTTTAAAAGCACCACAATCGAAGATGAAGACTGCACGATTTTTATGAATTTTTTGGCGACTACACCAAAGTTCCCGAGAATCCTGACACTTCGTCCCTCTGGAGTCTATAGTTTGTCCTACGTACTCCCAGATTTCTCTTATATTAAACGGAACTGTTCCATTCCCAATTTGTTGCCCCAGTCATGGCATCTCGTAGGCTTCCTATAATAGAGCGAACTAAAATTTTAGAATTAAGAATTTAATTTTCCCGGCAAAAACCAAAGTGCCGAAATATCCCCATTGAATGACTTATAATTATATATGGCGTAGTTTAGAACGGTCCGAGTATATGGATCATATTATGTCTTAACACCAATAATAAATGCTTAGGGTTGTACGTGATGCCAGGCGCGTGGAAGAAAGAACAATTTTCAGACCATGCAAAGAATATACGCCCTTATAGTCACCCTATTCTTTTTCTTTTTGTATATTAGCATGAAAATACCGTTTAGAATGTTAATGGCCTGTTTAACTCTCGTCCTATTAAGTTTTTTTTTCTTTTTTCGCTGAACCTCTTGTTTTTATTTTTCTTTACTATGAGTTGAAACTACACCTTGTGTTACTTCATGTTCTTCTTCTTTTAAATCATCTGCCGGATTTTCATTTCCGTCACCTTCGTGGGGATTAGTTGATAGCGAACATTGAATCCAAGAGATCGACTTTGAAATGATTTAACGTAAATTGAGCTAAAAAACTAACTTATATAATCTTATCTAAGTCGTTTCGATTATTGGATCAAGCCTGTACCGTTTAGAATGCATTTTAAAAGAAGTTACGTCATTCCCCGTGTGTTTATGATTACGACATCTCTTTGACGTCATAAAAGGGTAAAAATTACTGGAATATCTCGATTGGCTGATTACTCTATGTAATCGGTGTACTCTGCTCTATTGCTCTGATTGTGCTAGAATAATTACATAAATCAGTACTTATTTAGCGTTAACAAGAGCCGTAATTAGTTACGTTTAATCACGTATACAGATTTTATGGAGGTGTGATTAACTTCTCCGAATATCAACCAATCAAAGGGAATACCGGAAAACGAAACTAGAATGCAAAAAAGAACAAAGGCTGGAGTTTCTATTCCTTGACTAGGTTTAGCCGCTTAGCGCTAAACTGATCCGTGACTGAAAGAACCCTAATAGATGGCGACATATCGAGCGACCCAATCAGAGTGTATGGCTTCTTTGTTTTCATAAATTAGTTCTTGGTAACAATAATATACAATTTCGGTTAAAAAAAACAACCTGCAAAGACGAAAAAACAAACTTCAGTTATCGAATTCATTCGTCCGTTGCGCAATGTCTTCATACCGCAAAAAGTAGGGGAAAAGATTGGAGGGCGGGTGGAAAGTTGTACATAAAGAACTAGAAAGAGATATAGAGAAATAGAAATCAAGATATCAAGAAACGCATTAAACCTGTCGTATATAATTTCTCGTGGTACGCTTTGATGGTTTACAAAAAAACCCGCGCTCTGAGTATATAGGAACGATACGGTTCTTGTGCTCTTATAAAGTCATTAAATAAAATAACTCGAGGCTAGAGGGTGGCTTTATATAGCTCGTATAGAAATAAATTGCGTATCCCCCTTGCGTATCCACGTATATACCCTCCTTGGCAATTCAAAACTCATCCATGTCGACTAAATAGCATGGCGGCTCTCCTCTTTGAACTTTTGAGAACATAGCGATATATAGATAGAGTTGGGATCATCCCTGCTTATTTTTTTTTATATCATCATCTTTTTCTATATCATTTGCCAAACACACGCAACGAAATCCTTTGCCCCTAGTTGATGTCTACTAACTATGATCAAAGGGCACACTTGTTCAGAGATCTAGTTGACGTTAATCTTGTCTAAAGGGACGGTGAAACGGTCAGCTAGGGTGTGAGGTTTACTGGTGACATTTTATGATTTAAAAAGTGTGGTACGGACATCCGACAAATTTTCTTGTAACATAACTAGCCTATAGCGTCCTCCCAACATGGACCAGTATAGATATGGGGGGGATATGTTAACTGTGAAAGTACAAAAGTACAGCTTTTAAAATATGCTTTTCCCCAAAATGATATTAGACACGTAATAATCAGTTAATTTCGCAAATTTTTTTTTGGAATTTCACACTTCTAATTTCATTTAACAGAAATAAAATATGAAATTAAATCTCCATTAATATTTAATGGATTATCAAGACTTATGCTGTTTTTAATTACCATGTTGCATAAAATATTAAAACGCGTGGAACGAATTTGTTCGTTTATTTACAGTATTTTAATAAACTTAATATTCACACAGTTAAAAATGTCCGAATATTTTTACAAATATTGAACACTTAATAGATTAAAAAAAATAACCTGATTATGTCTTCATTATCTCTTTATTAAATTACAGTAATTTTTTTAACGATATTTCCTTTTTAAAAACCCACACTTTCGATCCAATGTAAATTTATAAAATTCGGCCATAGGGTTGCCTTTAATGTCTGGTCATTAAAATTAAATTATGGAAAACAAATTAAAAATAACAAACATTAAATCAGCAGTCACGTTGGGATGGTAAGGCTGTTTTGAGACGCAATATTTAAATTTAGCTTGCAGTAGAACAAAAAGTAATCATTGCCAACACCCGTCGAACAGAATTACAAAACGAAAATCTCGGTCATTTTTCCTACTTCCTACATATTAGTTTTCTTTTCAACATCGCCGACTGATCCGAAATAGAAGTCCGGATAAAACAAGATGCGAAACCCGTATTAATATAGTCACACTTCTCTAGCTACATCAACATATAATTATTTACAATGTCCGTAACCTCTTCCAGAAAGATGCAATAGGTTGGACGGGTTTTCAATATTAAAACGAACCAATTATAATAGCCTGCCTTAAACTATGCTACTAATCTAATTGGCGCCTTCTATCGGGTAACATGCATGGATTATCACAAATTCGTGGGAAATATCTACTGTGAATTAATAAGCGTTATCTACGAGCGCACACAGTCGGGGTACTAGGTCCTATTTACCTTTTTAGAAAAACCAGAATTTTTATCTGAAAATGACTGAAAATACTTTTAAGATCAAACTCTGAAAGACACGCACGCGGTTTTGACAGCAATACAGTTTCCCCAGTATTTGCCACTAGATACCAATAATTTAAGCCTCTAGGATGAAACTGGGCACTGTGGACATTACTTGAAAGCCAGAAAACGTGGAAAAATATTTTTTATTTTCATAATAGAAAAATTTAATGACCCTGATTACTATTTAACACAGGACCTTTACTATCCCAGAATGTTACATAGGTACATGGGAATTTTAGGAAGGGTACATCCCCTTCCAACTAGCACCAAGCTAAGAGCGCAAAATTTTATGTAGGGCCAAGCAGATTCTAGGACAGTGCCAACCCTGACCCCCTAGTAACCCCCTCGTACAGCTACTACTATAACTACATGTACATAAGTAAACTAAAATTCATATTGTATATGTGTATCGGGGGTGTGATGTGTCTCAAAAAATATCCCTCCTCTGATTGTAAACAGTTGGTAAAGAAAATTGAGAGGCAAATTTAGCCCAGCCGGCAAAGTTTTCGAATGACATTTCTTAGCTTAAGGGCACGTAAGTTTGGGAATAAAAAAAAAAAATAAAAATCTTTCTAATGTCTCTATTCCCTTAATTAACGCGTGTGTAATAAAGAATTCTACGGCAAAAGGGCTTTTTAAGTTTTCGGCGTCTTTATTAAGAATGTCCTGTCTATCTCTCTCTCTCTCTCTTTCACATTTTATTCGCGGGGCGAGTGTTGATGAAGTAAAATACTAGTGAAGCTGTATTTTAAGCCACCTATAATACCTGCGCTACTAACTCAACCTCTAATACGTTTTTAAGTCGGGGTTGTGTCGCGAACTATATCGTTTTTCCCGCCAAACCCCCTATTATATCTCCCGTAATATTTTTGCTTTTAAAAATCCACCCTTCGGCAAGCCCGTGTGTTCTTGCTAATAACCTCCAATGTTTTATTCAACAATCTTGTATAAACCTACCTTAGTCACCGCGCGTAAAGTGAAACTGAAGTGTATAATATCTAATTGTTTTAATTATAGATTAGGAAAAAAAAATTAAAGTCAATATTTGCCAGTGGCAAATATTAATTACGAAAAATTCAAAACATAATTAACGCCTATAACAATGTAATTATATCCTTTTCAGAATTTAAGCTTTTAACTTACGTAATTTGTTACTTAAACCTAAGTCAGGGTCTACTTAAAACCAGTGTTAGTGGGCCCCATATCGGGGTGTTAAGTTATCATTAAGTGGGAAGGTTCTAGTTTGTACGGCCCAATTTTGGTGTAAAGTTTTTGTTATAAGCCAAGGGAAGGTTTGGGGCCCATACCCCCAAGGATCCTTTGCTTCTGTGATTTCTACTCCCAGACCAGAGATTTCTGGGGCAGGAACGGTTATTTCTCTGTTAATTCTCCTGGAGTGGCTTTATACCCATTGAAATATTACCCGATGTCAGCTTCTTGTGGATCTGAAATAACTTTCACTGTCCCGTTGAGATTATTATTAGAATCTAACATTCACTGTCCCTTTAAAAATATTCTAAGAATCTAACGTTCTAATTAATATACTATGAATATAACTTTTCATTGTCCCTTTAAAAAGGGAGTGGAATTAAATAAGCCGATCTATCTTCAGGGAGAAAATATATTGGGCAATCGTTTTCTTAATTCTTTTTTCTTCTTCCGACCTCCATGATAAAAAGCAGGTGGCCAAATTTTTAAACACGGATATGTTCTTATTATAAATCCGTCTTTAATTTCGTATGATAATAATTACACGTGTATATCTATTTCGAATCTGAATCAAATTAATTACGTTCATTTATATCATAATTTATATATTTTTTTTTTAACAGAAGGAGGTCGTTTGGAGAAAGAATTGAAATACATCAAGTCAACGCTTGGAGAAGGTTCGGGAAGTACGAATCAAATTTTGATCCAAACTCCCAGAGGTCCAGGGACCAATTTACTGCACACTGACGCGCTACTAGTTCATATGAAGGCTGTTCAAGCCGCCACCGAAGTCACGGTTGAAATGTTCGATGTGTAAGTCAACATATTTATAATATATCAGTACTGAAAGAAACCAAGAAACCTTCTTTTTCTTTCCAAATTACTAATTATTTATTTTAATAACTGGTCGGTTGAGACAGCTCAACTACCCTAAAAACAGTATTTTGTAGCCTTTCCCTAGTACTGAGTCTTGAACAATAGATTTTAGATAAAGCTCTTTATTTAAATTTATAATACCGATCTACATTGATGCCCCAAATTGTTCAGCATTTGATTGAAAATCTATTTATAAATGACCTTGACAGAAACACTTAAAAGTTACAGAAAGTTCTAATACTAATTCCGAACTAATATTTAACAATTATTTTATTCAACAGTACTTGGAGACTAAAGGACATTTGTTATTCTCCAAGTCTACCCAGTTTTGATGCTCATTACATTGATTCTGTAAGTATATTTTGTTTTATAGGTATAACTTACGCAAAACTGATATTATCTCGGTGTATACTAGATTTGGAGAGATATAGATCCATGTAATTTTTATTGGTAATGCATTCCAGAATAAAAAAATGATTTCTAAAAGCAGATTATATTTCAAATTTATTGTTTTATTAGCTCTGAACGTTAGAATCTTTGAAAGTAAAGGCGGAGCTACAAAATATAATGATCGAAGTGCCTTATTGGCTCTATTAGGAGCGCTAGATAAAGCCGCTGTTCACTCAGCTCCTTCGTTACAGGGTACTTTACGGGGAATGGTGGTAAACTAAATCTTAATAGATAAAGATGAATAACCAAACATGGCTTTTATAAGCGTCCTTTAACGGCAAACAGTGGTTAATTCAACCACGTACGCGTCTGTCCACTTTAACAGCCGGCCCCACGCACGACGGTTTTGTTAATTACTACTTTTGCATGCAGTTTTCCGTTAGAGATCGCTTATGAACGTCAGGTTTTGTTACATTAATGTTTTTCTAGGTTTATATAGGTGTCCATTGATAATAGTTCTAACGGGACAACGATAGTCTCTATATATTTAATTTAAAACGTTTTCTGCTTAATAAAGAGCTCGCCTCTCGTGTAATAGATAGTTTTATAAAGTAACATATACAATAATGTAGAAACAGATAAAATAGCCGTTAAAAAGCACCCGTTTATATTGAAAATTTAGCGTTTTTTCAAGGTTGGTTCAAAGTATAGCATTTTCTATACGTTTGCCAACCTTGGAACAAACAAAAATAGCCGTTAAATAGAACCCATTTCTACGGAAGATATTAGCATTTTTCAAGGTTGGGACATAGTCAGACTTTATGGAATCGTCTATTTGCCTGGAAAACGACAAAATATCAAAATCCACGAATCCCTGTTAGCCTTACTTACTATTAATTTCTAGTTTAATAATTACTTGTAATTTTTAAATTTTAAATATTGGATTAGGCTTTTAAGGAACTTATTCGTCCTTTCCGAATATCATTTCATTATCTATTAGATTAGAAATGTTAATAGCGCCGACGTCACCATTTATTTTTTTATTTTTTTTTTTTATAAAATTTAAAATATTAGGCGTGAAATAAAACCCAAAATTACAAATTCTAACGCTTTGAATTTTTTATTTTTTTATTTTTTCTTCTGTTGAGCAGATGTTGAGTAATATATTTCCTTGCGCGATTATAACACCATTGGACTGTTTCTGGGAGGGGGCCAAACTTCTTGGACCCGAATTTCCAGTTTATATACCGTGAGTTATTATTATTATTTTGATAAAATTATAAGAACATTCCTTTTTTATTATTTCATTTTTGTACCTTCTTTCGAAAATTCAATTCCCCCGCTTATTTCTTCTGAAATTATTTTTAATATTCCCCCTTATTCGATATCATCGTGTGTGTTCTTTTAACTCTTTCACCGCTCTGTTCGCGAGCCTTCGTGCTTTTAGCTAACGAAAAAGGGAACGCAATTTAACGGGGAAAGAACCCTAATTTGATTTTAATATATTTCCTCCAACGAAACCTTTTTTTAAATACTCGAATTTCAAATTTCATTTTTCACACCCTTTTTTTAACCGAACTTCTATACAATTTGAGATAGGGTTTAGGATTTTATATATTTTTTAAAAATTATGCCTGTTGAGGTTGCGTTATTAAATATTCAAAGGGATAGTGTAAGAAAAATATATTTATTTTTCCAATACAAGCTATTCGGGAACTTGTACAATCTGGCACCTGGCTTTTCCAGCGTGAATGATAACTGAAATACAAGTTGTTGATCAACACCTCTTGGTTTCGGTGTACAAGCCTGTAGCTTTGTCTGTACTGTAGTGATTACGTCACTGAATACGTATTTAGCATAGTCAGTTACGTATGAAATTTAAAATCCAATCTTTTTGGCCGCGGATTAAGATTTGATAGGAAGTTTTCAAACGATCAAGGCTGGCGAGAACATCTGACGTCATGTAACCATCTTACATCAGTGTTAGCAAGGGCGAATATACCGTAAATAATATCGATGTAAAATATAGAAGCCTGTGACGTCGCCTGCTTCCTATTACAGAAAGATAAATTTACATCTTGGAGAAGTTTCTATTGGCTAAGAATACTCGTGCTTACCCGTCTCATATAGGAACCTGTAGAATAGTCACGACCGTTCTAGTAACTTACTACTATTAAATTTTAACAATTCACGCTTTACTAATACATGTCAAGATAAAATATAACACTGGACACAAGTGCCTAGGGCTCAAATGAGTTTCTCAATCATGGTCCCAAAAAAAAAAGGCGCGTTTTCAATCAAGAATCGAGTTTTTTCATCAATTCAAACTTTTCGTTTAACCCAAGTTATCTCAGGATTTCTAAATGAATTTGGGATAAGCTTCCTTGGAAAAGCGATAGCAGAAGATTGAAAACGCGGTTTAAGAGTCTATCTTATCTATAATCATAATTCATCACTGTACATTACGAACTTAGTTTTGCTTTTTTTCTATCCAAGTTTCAATTGCATGATTTTATTTTTCTCCTAATTTGAATTATTTTGCCACAGTTCGCGCCATAACCAAACAAAAATTTGACAGTAAATTACCAATTTGATTTTTTTGGCCCTTTTCTTTCGCAATTTCAATTGCATTTTCTAGTATTTTTTCACACCATATTTTTTTTCTTCATTATTCTCTATTTTACCTGAATTCCCAGTTTTTTATTTATTTTTTATTGTAATTTTTCTCATTCTTCTACTTCGTAAATTTTTATCGCTTTTTGCCGTGCCATAATCCAAACAAAATTTGTCAGTAAATTTCTAGAATATATCAATTTAATTTAGAACTATATAGCCATCGAAAAACCTTCCAAATTGGGTTAGATTCCGTTGTTTCCTATACGGTTACTACGTAATGATAGTAAACTCACTAAAACAGGCAAAAAATCTTCATAATAAAAACCAAATAAAAAAAAAATTCTCTTTTTTCTAAACATCTGACATCTTACTTTTGGAAGCTTCTTTTTTCTTTTGGTTAAAGGACACGCTATCATCGGAGCGATAGGATACTGATATTCTCTAGAATATTCTTTGGCCAGACCTTTTCAAGATAATTTAGAAGAAGTTAACCACTTGGGAGGTCGATTCGTAGTAAAAAATAAAAAATAAAGTTGGGCTTTTTTTTTCTTCTAGAGAATCGCGATGCCCTCTGGCGGGGGATGCTTGAGTTTTGGTAGTAGTAAGGGCAGCCTAACCTCCCCTCTCTTTCTCTCTCGCTGTTTATGCGGCCGTGTCCCCCATTCCAAGGAA
Source organism: Odiellus spinosus (assembly GCA_963920705.1). Lineage (NCBI taxonomy): Eukaryota > Metazoa > Arthropoda > Arachnida > Opiliones > Phalangiidae > Odiellus > Odiellus spinosus. The sequence goes on from OY987237.1 coordinate 8,533,628, forward strand.
AACCTCACTACCACCCTCCTTTTAAAGAAACCATTTCATTCAGGGAACTTTCGTAAAACGCTATTCCTTTACGTTGAATGAAATTTATTGAATATTTTCACCTTTTTTTTTATATATTTCCCCATTTTTTTTCCACGAATATCGCGTATGAACTTCGATTGGTAAATTATATATCAAAAGTACATTTCTCTTTATAATTTGAGTTTTAAAATTAGCAATATTTTTAAACTAGATCTCACTCACAAAATGAAACTAACAATTCCGAAATTGGTCCGTAAATTAAAAAGTTATGGATTTTTATAGACGATTGAAGGTTTTTGGATTCTCACGTAAACCGGAAATAGTTTAATTAGGATGTCAAAGTGTAAAAATTCACCATGAATACGAAACTCGAAATGTTGACGTAAATTTAATATTTAATAATTATTAGGACACTATAGAGTATTAAAAATAAAAAATAAATAAAAATGAAATAGACTGTGAATATGATAGCTCTTGTTTCCACGTTGTTTTGTCGTAATGAATTTCTAACACTTTTGACACTCTTGTCACGGCTAATTTACACTTAACGATTATTTAATTAAGATCTAATTTATTTCAAATTAAATTAAATTAACCGTGCTAGTAGCGGACGATTAAATATTCTCGGGATAAAGTGATAGTTACACTATATAAATCCAAATATATTTTACCAGAAGGGGATAAAAGAGAAGGGATACAGTGTGAAAACCGGTAGAAAGTGCCATAAATAGTGCTCGGAATCGGATAACCATTATTAATATTAATAAATTTTTATATATTTTATTTACGGATAGATTGTTTGCTTCTAGAAAATACAATTCGTAACTTAATATTAAAGTTAAATGAAGATAAACGCTTTGAAGCTTTATCTATTAACAAGTTACTCGAATTAAAACGTATAACATTGGATAAGAAAATTCGCGTAAAATAAAATTAATATATTTCAAATAAAATTACAATTCGAAGAAAATAATGGTAAAAATTTACAAATAACGTTAAATAATATTACATAGGAGAGAAAAAATATATGAGATATACTAAATTAAAAGTTTCAACTCAATAACTGAAGATTTAAATAAAAATTTAAAAATATATGAATAGATTAATTATGGAAATTTAATCTATTTTTTTTTTTCCATTATTTAACATTATTTATGAACTTCGTAATTCATAGGGTTGTTGATCATTATTTCCCCGCATGGTAAATTTCGGAGCCAGTGTTACTAGATTTACCGAACAGTTTCTAAGTATGGTCATCACTATTACAACAATTATTAATTTTACTTCAAAAAGTTAGCTTTATATTTTAAAAATGTTTTTAACCTTCTTATGACACTTTCTCTTCGTTGTGAAAAACTATTAATATCTTACAATAATGTTATTTTTTTTTATTTTTTATTTTTTCAGCGGTTTGGGTATCGAAGTGAAGTGGACGAATTTAAACCCTAAAGCTCTGGTCAATACTATGAAGTCCATTAAAGATTACTCTTCTTCATTTCCTTTCTCCACATTGGAGGATTTTCTTAAAAGAGTAAGTTTAATTTTTATATTACTAGTTTTGTAACAGTTATTCGATTAATTCAAAAATAGTTCAAGGGAGAATGAAATTGAATCAATAATTAGTATTAATTACGTTCCATAATAATTTAACTTCAAAAAATAAATACGTATTCTTTTCTTGCTGGTTTAATTTTTGAAGTTCTTTTAATAACGCGTAAGATTTTGAATACGTTTTTTAATAGTCTGAAAACAATAAAAATATTAAGCATCGTGATCGAAAAAAATGGTGACCTCCTCACTTGAAATAATATTCCGATTTTGATTAAAAAAAATTAAGCTTAAAGACGTCCGAAAAATTCAATTTTAAATTGTAACCAGAGCTGTTTGAAACCTAATCCTGACATTAGAGAATCCTATATAAAACTTCTTGACAGAAGACATAACGCGGCTCCGACCACCCCCATACCGACCGATAATTATTTTCCATTCAAATATTTCCCGATAAATATAAATTCGTATTTGATCCTTTCCGAAGAGATATATCTGGTAATTTTATTTTTCTGTCTCTTCTACATCTAGGTATAAATACTATATAGGTGGTCGGTTAGCTTTCCCGCTAGGCACGACGCGTCTATCTGTGTGGTCCTATCATTCTCTATAGTCTTTACCTGCTTTCCTAGAAACAAGGAAGGGGAGGCGGAGGGGTGCGCGCATTTTTTCTTTTTTATCTTTTATTTTTACCACGAGATGGGGGAACAGGGAGAGGGTAAGAGAGAAAAAACTGACAATTTGAATTGTAAAATGAGGCCATAGGCTTGTTCTTCTATCTCTAAATGAAGTTGAGTTTTCACGGGCTCTCGCGGTATTATTACCGGTAAAGTTACCTCTACGTCATACCCTTCTGTCTCTTACATCTGGCAGTGAGGTGACGACCATATTTGAATTTTTTGGTTTTTTTCAGCAAAAGCCCCCCCCCCCCCCCGCTGTCTGCTCAGTGTACCGCTTATTTGATGTAGTTTACCATTCGTCTATTGATATCAAAGCCTAAATAGAACTAAATCTGTTGTATCGATATGCCTCCAGTGGTCGCTATTAAGGAGGGTCAAGTGTTATGGATGGGAAATTTTAGCCTGATCTTAAGAAAGAAGCACGACCTATAAGCCGAACTATGAAATAAGCGCCTCCCTCCCATTTTAAGTTTCGTGGTTAAGTCGAATAAAATAGAAGTCGGCACAATCGTAAGATTGGGGCCTAGCATATGGCGAACCTGGCGGATTTTGGCGTCAATTTGTACTCTAAATGTGCTTTTTTGTATGAGTGAGAGACATTGAAGAGCATAAACTGAAACACGATTTTCGAAGTGGAAAGCTGAATCTCAATTGGCTTTTACACTTTTTCTCGCTTTTACACTTTTTCTCGCTTTTACACTTTTTCTCGCTTTTACACTTTTTCTCGCTTTTACACTTTTTCTCGCTTTTACACTTTTTCTCGCTTTTACACTTTTTCTCGCTTTTACACTTTTTCTCGCACTTGTGGAAAAGCACCTTCATGCAAGATTAGAAAATAGCTCACGATATGAACATGGAAACGCATCTTAAATTCAAGTCTTCCTTTTCTCTAGATATTCGGTTTCAGTTCTTTTTGTAATCTACCAAATATCATTTAGCTTGAAGTTTTTTTTTTTCTTTTTATATTTTGATTGCTTTCCCCTTTAGCGGCATTTCTTTCTTTATTGTCGGGCCTACGCGTTTCGCTTAATTTTTCCTTTTAATATAGGCATAGTTGGGGACTCCTTTTAGAATGAATGAACTGGAAATTATAAGATGGGTGGGAGATTTTTTAAGGTTTCTTTTTTTTTTTTTTAATGGGTGCGCTATATTTTAGCGGGTATTGTTATCTAGGGGTGACACTAGGGTCAAACGAAGATGTAGGTTGAATTTTTTTAAGCATATAGAACATCAGTTTTTAATTTTACCAAATATTTTTGACTTTATTTGACGAACGTACTATGCCGAAATATAAATTTCCTTTGTTTATTTTCATTAACCCAGGCTGGAATTACAACAGCGTATCAGGAAAGGCCTTGTTTGAATCCTAAAGACGAGCAATGTCCAACGACTGCTCCTAATAAGGCTTCTGGAAAGGTAATTGTTTAATTAATTATTAATTTTAATAATATCGTTCAACATATTCAAAATGCAATCTATATTCACACTTTTTTGTGTGTAGTAAAACTAAATGCGTAAACATAGGTCCACTACGTATATATGAAAGCAACGTAAAAGTTTAAAATATTATTATTAGGGTGCTTCCTATCATTTAATTAACCAGATTAAATAATATTACTAAAGCAAACGTCTATAACTTTGGCGAAAAGTTTAAACTGCCCTGATTATCTTGTTTCTAGGTTTTAATTTACCTAGACCTGTAATTTCTGTAATAAATATATTTATCTTTAAGAATATAAACCATTAACAGTGCATTTTAGACGAACTGATATTTAAATTCAACCAGTTAAGTAAAGCCTTGTTCAGACGATACAAATAACTAAAATCGAGTTGATTGAACTCAAAACGTGCGTCTGAACAGGACTTTAAAATACCAAAGTTATCCAAGAACGAGGAACAATAGTTGGAACGTCTATAACATAGTTTTTATGAAACGTATTAGCTAGAACGTTTTTTAACGATTATACTATTTCTAATCCCAATTAAAGGTACCGAACGTCGGTGCGGAATTAACGGGTGGATGTTATGGTTTCGCCACGAACTACATGCATTGGCCCGAAGATCTAATAGTTGGTGGTGTCACCAAGAATAAAACTGGACATATAGTCAAGTATGTTCTAAACTAAATGTTCTTCGAATCAGTTCAGTTCGCAATAAAGGAATCGCCTTCTTCCAATAGAGCCGAAGCGTTACAGTCCGTCGTTCAGTTATTGGCCGAGAAAGAATTGTACGAATTCTATCAAGATACGTACAGGGTGCACAATATGGATTGGAGCATCGAAAAATCGCGAATGATACTAGAAGAGTGGCAAAAAAGATTTACGAAGGTAAGATTATAAACTTCCACTCGCTAATTTCTATCTATTTATAACTTGGCGACTAAACTTCGTATTTTTGAACTAACTCTCCTCGAAACCCTCTATCCTTTCTTTTCCAAATTGCTTTTTTCTTAGACTCTAAAATACATTACACGTTGGAAGCATGTCTCTTAAATCTTTATTGAATAACCGTGTAGCTCAGGTAATTTTAAGTTTGCTTGAATTAACTTTACTGTGCTGTTACTGTATCTTGATAGGATGTGTTTTACTTTAGTTGAAATATTAAGTCGTAATTTTACCCACACATTTTTTAATTTGAACCACCTATTTCTCTTAAAAATATTTCATTGGGAATTCAACATATTTTTTTTTTTTTTTTTAAGTGTTGAAGGGGTCAATTCTGATCGGCTATAAGTTATTTTTGTAAGTTGTGATTAGTCATTATTTTTATCAATTATATTCTTTAGGAAGTGTTGAAAGCAACGTCTACTAGTAACGTAACGAAAAATCAAGACATAAATGTCTTTTCTACCTCATCTCTAAGCGACGTTATGAAGGAGTTTTCCGAGATTAGTTTAAACCGGGTGATATTAGGAGCCATATTGATGGTGGCGTACGCTTTCTTGTCGTTGAGACATTGGGCGGATTGCGTTCAATCTCAAAGTGGTATCGGCATTGTTGGGGTCGTCCTCATAACCTTGTCCATCGGAGCGGGACTTGGCTTCTGCGCCATTATTGGCATTTCCTTCAACGCCTCCACAACCCAAGTAAGAATAATATTTTTAATGATTTGCCCCTTTAAAAACCTACCATGATCAAAGACCAATTACACTGTTCATTGGTTTTGATATTGGTAAGCTTTCTCGATAGCCAAAATGAAGTTATTTTCCAACTAAAGTTAGAATTATCAGCAATGCTGTTTAACTTTGACTAATCGCATCGTTTTTCAGATCGTACCATTTTTGGCGCTAGGACTTGGCGTCGATGATATGTTCCTACTAGCGTATACGTACGCGAAAAACGCCAATTCCAATATTCCTTTAGAAGTAAGTTGACATATCCCATGTCCTATCGATATTATATTTTTCTTGATCTAATGAACATCGACTTACCAGGAACAAACGGGGGAGTGTTTAAAAAGGATAGGCGTCAGCATATTGTTGACTTCGGTCAGCAATATGTGCGCCTTTTTCGCGGCTGCCATTATACCCATTCCGGCGCTTCGGGCCTTCGTCTTGCAAGTCGCCATCCTCATTTTGTTCCATATCGTAGTCACTTTGCTCGTTTTTCCCGCCGTCGTCAGTCTGGACCTCAGACGGCACCACGCTCACAGAATGGATATCTTCTGCTGTTTTCACGGGTAAGTTAATTTAAAATAGCAACTCCGAGACCACGAATGGCTAATTTGACAATGGCATTCGTTGTAGCGCTTGTTATCCGCTTTTGGACGTAGAGTCTGGAAGACGGAAAGGCCAAGAAACGCCCAAGAAACAGACGGTGACGCACGCCTTACCACCAGACCTGAGTCAAGTAGTGACGGTTCTGGCCACGCCTAACCCTAGAAACGAATGTTGGGTTGATACAGCCAGTAAGTAATTCATATCTTATCGATCAAGACCAATTAGGTTTAAAGTTCTAATACCAGATAGAACTCAACATCAAGAGGTTAGTTTAGCATAGTGTCTAACGGCTACTCGATAACTTTTTACCAGGTCGAAACGTCGAGGAAGGTGAAGAGGAAGACGACTTTCCTGATAATTGCTACCACCCCAAAGAAAAGATATTCAGGTTTTCGCTAACATGGTTCGCTGCGTATTATTACGCGCCTTTCTTGCAGCGCAAGTCTGTCAAGGTATGTAATAAATCTAAAACGTAAATCCGAATTCATTTTAATCTAACCAACTCGTTGTCTTTACCCATTTATGTTCGTTAGGTTTTGACTGTGTTATCGTTCTTTTTTGTGATGATCGCGAGTGTGTGGGGTTTACTTCGCGTCAATGACGGCTTAGACTTAACGGATATCGTGCCGCGTGGTACCAACGAGTACAAGTTCCTTCGCGCGCAAAGTCGGTATTTCGGCTTCTTTAATATGTTCGCCATCACGCGCGGTAATTTCGAATACCCGACGAATCAAAAACTTTTGTACGAGTATCACGAAGCTTTTACTAGGATCGACAAGATCATTAAGAACGATAACGGTGGAACTCCCGATTTCTGGTTGTCGCTCTTCAGAGATTGGCTCTCTGGTAAGTTTTTCACATTTCCTATGAATTGTTTCGACGTAATTTTCTTCCTAAACCGAAGGGAGTTATGTTTTGGGAGCTCTGTTAACATTAGCCGCTATATATTGCTCGTACGGGGTGAGATTTTAGTCGGGGACGGGGAAAGAAAGAAAAAAAAAGAAAAAAAAACGGGTCGGGGACAGGGATTATTAAATATTTTTCAAGAATTTTTAAATCCTTAAAACGTTGAAAAGATTACAGAAATTCTGTTTATTGCTGATTATGTCTTTATGAAAATTAAAAAAATCTCGACTAATGAATGCAACAGTAACAACTTCGCTTATTTTACTATTTTACAAAGGAATGTTTTCCAAGGGTTAAGTTTCTAAACCCCACTTTTCTTGGAAAACCCGGAGATCCCCGATTTTCCCGGGGTCCTCGTACGCTATAATAGATGGTTCTATAAAGTAATATATACACTAATATAGAAACGGATAAAAGAGCCGTTAAAAAGCACCCTTTAGTATTGCTAATGTTGCCTTTTTCCAAGGTTGTTTTAAAATATAAGATTATCTGTACTTTCGCCAACCTCGAAACTATCAAAAAGAGTCGTTAAATAGAACCCGTTTCTACGGCAGATGTTGCCTTTTTTAAAGGGTGGGACGTATATAGAGTTTATAGATTCAACTATTACCTTTAACATTTCTAAAAAATGGTTTTATGCCCATAGTTTTTATAAAGAGATAGGTATTTCAAGCAGTGCAATTGAAAACAGATTACATTTTTTTTTTTTTTTTTTTTTTTTTTTCCTTTAATTTCTAGTAGTGGGGAAGGAATCGTGTACAATGGGCCCGAGTAGCTTAGTTTTTTGAAGACGTGGGGTAGAATTTATATGATTTTAAAAGGAGTTCTGAAATATTCAATGTTATAAAATACTCAGAGTAGAGAAGTTTCGGATTTCTGAAAATTCGATTCTAATTCCACGATCAATTACTTGTATTTTTTAAGAAATTGCATCGTTAATAGCCTGTTAGTTTACATTTCTGTGAAATTTATATTTTTAGGGCTACAAAAAGCTTTTGACGTAGATTATTCAAAAGGCCACATAACTCGCGAGTATTGGTATCCCAATGCATCCGATGAAGGTATTTTGGCGTATAAACTCATGGTACAAACGGGGAGAGTCGACAATCCAATAGACAAGTCGTTGGTGAGAATTAAATTCATTACAAGCAAGATTTCCTTTAGAATTTACCCAATCCCGATACTTGTCCCGTTATTGATAGATCGGCGTCACGCGTCTCGTGGATTTGGACGGCGTTATCAGTCCCAAAGCTTTCTACAACTACCTCACTGCCTGGGTGTCAAACGACGCCCTGGCTTACTCGGCTTCTCAGGCCAATTTCCACCCCGAACCTCGTCAGTGGACTCACGTGGCCCAAGACGTGGAGCTCAAGATCCCCAAATCGCAACCTCTAATTTACGCGCAGTTGCCGTTCTACCTCAACAACATGGGAAACACCGAAGACATAACCAAAACCATCTTGGACGTTCGAGCTATTTGCGATAAGTTTGAGGAGCGAGGATTACCCAATTTCCCATCAGGAATTCCTTTCGTATTCTGGGAGCAATATATCGGACTACGCTTCTACTTGATGCTAGCACTCGTTTGTGTTCTGGTCGTCATTTTTCTAGTCATCACTATCGTCCTTCTTAATCCTTGGTGCGCCTTCATCGTAGTAAGTACTAAACGCATTTTTCTTTAAGTTAAATAGAGATGGGTAGGAGCTGAGGGCATTTTATTTATTTTTTTATTTATGTTAGTCTTGTCAGAAATGTGTTGGGTAAAGATTTAAAAAACTTTTTGACCTTCGAAACCTTACTTTCGTCTTCAGGTCATTCTTTTATCCAACATGGTGATTCAACTCTTTGGCGTCATGGGATTTTTGGGAGTCAAACTTAGCGCCGTTCCCGCAGTCATTCTCATCACGGTAGTTGGTATTGGAGTCGAGTTTACCGTTCACATTACACTGGTAAGTGTCATGTCGACAAAAATACAATCTTTTTTTTATTTATTTTATTTTTTTTTTTAATGTGAAACAAATGTTTTAAGTTTTGGTTTTTACTCTTTTTCGCAGGGATTCTTAACCAGTATCGGTAGTCGAAACCATCGAATGGCAATAACCCTGGAACACACCTTCACTCCAATAGTTCACGGTTCTTTATCAACTCTTTTGGGTGTTCTAATGTTGGCCTTTTCAGAGTTCGACTTCATAATTCGGTAAGTAAAGTTTTGGTCTATTTTTTCCTTGACTTTGTGAGATCCCAGGCTATTTTGTGTTGAGAGATCAAATAGACCCTCTCAATGGTATGCTCTTTTCGTTTCGAATGAAGGATCGCGGGGCTAGGGAATGTCTCAGCTTTTAAGCCTACACATCCGTTACTATTAGGACTATTTTTAGCCCCGTCGTGTTGTTGGGTATCCCATCGACTATATCCGCTACGGACTTTCGAGAACGTGCCGGAAATACTTCGTTTACTTTCGTCAAGATATAAAACGCGCCAAATTCTTTCCTTTCCTCACTTCGTTTTCGCTGGAAAAAATGTAATCACGGTGCTCTCAGCGAAGTCTTTTATAGGAATTTCCCTCCTTACTTTGGCCCTTACCCCTCCCCCGTTTTCTTTTCGCCGAGTGCCCATCTGTCCTGAAGGAAATACCGAGTTCTTAGATTTATCTGGTTTGAGAGTTAACCGCCTTCCAAAAGATAAGTGTATTACTGTTTCTGAATCATTTGGAATCCAGTTATCACAAAGATCTAGGTTTTTAAAATTAAAAAAAAAAAAAATCCCGGTGAAAGTCTCAAGGATATCAAATTATTTCGCGTTTAATGTTGCCTCCCACCTCGCGTAAAATCTTTACACGGAGTAATATACCGCGATTAAGAAAGCGTGGCGATTATAAAGAATTCGTCAAACGCAAAATTTAACAACTTGCTCTCTTTAATTGTAAATTAACTTCACTTGTTTAAAATAGAACTGCGTTAAATTCAGTTAAGCCACTATAACATCACTACGCTAACTCAATAAACAGTGTAAAACCTGAAAATTTGTTGAACATTAGAATGACAACCCTATAGAATAATAGAAATTATGTTTACGACATAGTATTTAAAAATAACCTTTATTTTAAACGAAACGTTTCGAGCCGAGGCCTTTCTTCAGTCGTTCGTTAGATTTACTTTGATTTAAGTTGGGTAAACTATAATTGATTGTTCTTTGCTTTATGATTGACAACCGCAATTAATATTTACTTGGTTAGAAGCTTTGTATTATATCAAAGGCTACTCAGACCCATACTTAAGATTAAACTTTTTTTTTTATTTTTTTATTCTAGATATTTCTTTCACGTCTTGTTGGCGTTCGTTGTCATTGGTTTATTAAACGGACTACTTCTATTGCCAGTTTTGCTCTCTCTCTTGGGTCCCCCTGCTGAGGTATGATTATTTGCAACATTAGTATACATGCCAATGTTAAATTGAAGTTGATTTTTAAATCACGGGCACTTGTTTTGTTTACTTCAGGTCATACCACGAGATCATCCAAATCGAATATCGACACCATCGCCTCGTTCGTCCCCGCAACGTCAACGAGCCTACTCGTCGTCGCGTTCCAGAGACCGGGACAGAGATCGGGACCGAGACAGGGATAGCTATTCGTCGGATCGAGGTAGTTGTCGACCTCATTCGACCAGCGGCTTTTCCAAACGAATGTTTCCTCGAGTAAATTCTGAAATATCGTTGTCAACCATATCGGAAGAACCAGCTTCGTACAATTCCTCCCACGAGATTGTGGTCTCTCCCGAATTAGTACTCGAAACGACAACGATCACGGACACCGGAAATGGAATGACCAGCGTTAATACACACACTAATGTAAGTACCTTTTGGTTTTTACAATGTAGTTTCGGTAGTCTATACTACTATGGATATTAATGATGATTTACATGGAGGTTAACACGTACGTCTACGTTTTTTGTACGTGGCTGGTGAGATGTCTAAATTTCTTGTGTAGCATCTTGGAAGAGATATGCCGATTTTTCTAATCGAATTTATCGATTACATTTTAAGTACTATACTAAGATATTCTCGCAACTTTGCCATATTAGGTCGTGTTACACACTCCTATGTAACAATCGAAGACATGGTTTACCGTAAAGCATAGCTGTGCTGGCTCACCTCAATTCGTTGAGCACAAGCTCGATTTGAACGAGGTACGACCGAAAAACACTAAAACTGCGAGCTTGAGCTGAGACCAGCAAAATTTAAAAAAAAAAAACTGAGCTTGAGCCCGAGCTAAAATATTTTTTTATGGCAAAATGAGCTAGAGATGAGGCGTATAAACGGACGAATAAATTTGTGAGCCCGAGGCGAGCTCCAGCTTATATATTTTTATTTCTCGAGATCGAGGTGAGCCCAACAATTTCCTAATTATGTGAAGGAGCCCGGGCTCACGGGACCATAGATAAAATAACTAACGTATATAGATTGGAATCTCAATGCTATAGAAGTGACCCCGCGGGGCAAAAATTTGCAGGGGCAAGAAAAATTTTGTTACTCTTCTTCTATCATAATATCATATTTAAATTTAATTGTATTTTGTAAATAAATACGCTGTAAACGTTCTATCTTGAGCCCGAGCCTGAGGTGAGATGTAGTAAAAAATTGATTTTTTTTGGAACCCGAGCTGAGCCCTGTTAATGTAAATTGAACCTGAGCTGAGACCTATCGCGAGATTTGCGTGAGCCCGAGCCCGAGGTGAGCTGTAGTAAAATGATAGATTTTTTGGAGCGCGAGCTTGAGCTATCAATTAATAAACTGATCACCCTGAGACTGAGGTGAGACTGCGCGTATAAAATTGGAAGTGGCGAGCACGAGGTGAGGTCCAAGTAAAACGTGGTAAACTTTTGAGCCGAGGTGAGCTCGATACCAATGTATATAAAGTAAGACGAGGTGAGCCCGACCCTCGGCGCACAGCTATGCCGTAAAGTGAAAGAATAGAAGGATTAGGGTAATTCGCACGAATAGGGAAGTTTCAACTGAATGTTAAATTGTTTTCAGTGGCAATAAGTAATGCTTGAATTTTAGATTTAATTAGAATGTGTAAAGACATTTTACACTTTAAACCTATATATTTTTGCAATTGCTTGAAGAATCCTCAAGCATCGAACTGTATGCTTAACGTATATCAACTCTTATTACAGACTGATCAGGGATCAGGAGAAAGCAGCAACTCATCGACTCCCGTGTATTCGGACAAGGAACGTTGCGGTTCCTCAACGTCCACGTCCAGTTCCACGTCAACTAGCAATTTGGCGGGTCCTATACGAGCCGTTACCACTAAAGTAACGGCGACTGCCAAAGTCAAAGTAGAAGTACACACACCAATTATGACCTCCATGGATGGAGGATGCAGAAGGCATCGGAGGGACAGTTGTATCAGCAGTGGAAGTAGTAACGGACGATCTTCCGGCGAAGGAAGAAGAAGCTCCAGCTACAGATGACGAAAGGTTAGTTCTCAAAAGTACTATAATACCCTCTATGGCTAGAATAAAACCCCGTTGGAGGGAAAGTGTAAAGACGAGGTAAAAATTATGTCATAAATGAACCATTCCACTTGTTGAGCAATTTAAAGCGGTTAGTGGTTACGTATCCCGGCTGAATATTAAAATGTTGCGGAATTCATTGTAAATTGCTTTCTGTATAGGCGGACAGTTGTAGCTTAAATTCACACCACCCTTGACGTAAAACCTTTTCCCGAGTGCAGCGTATCTAAAGGATACTAACCAACTCGAAATATGATCCCCAAAAGGCAGTGTTTACTCTAAGACAGATTTTGTTTTATTCCTACATACTCCAACTATTTGCCCTAAAATGGAGCTCAAATTTAGCTTTTCATTAAGTTTTTAAGAACACTCTATAAACCTTTAACCCTATACATACTAAATTTCCGAATTTATTATTTTCAATTAGGAGTGCTCTTGAAAAATCTTCGAGAAATTTAATTTAAGCCTGGCGCGGTTCTTACTAAAAACCGACTTTGCTCAGGATGCCACGCAGTCACGCCACCCTAGTTGTTGATGACATTGAACTCGCTGGCTCAGTGGTGAAAAAAAGGAAATAGCTTTTTTTTTTAAAAACAAAGAAACGGTTTTACGTAATTTATATAAATATGGACTCGTACCACGAACGAGTAAAGAGATATTTTTCTAAAGTATATTTAAATTCAGCCTTGTTGAAATTAATAGGCAGCGCTCGCGATAACTATACATAGTAACAAATGAACAAAAATACACGGAAACAAATACGGGTGATTTATAATAAAATAAAATAAAATATAGATCTTTATTAAATTTAGTTTTTTCTTTTTTAAAAAAATTATCTTTTTATAAAACGGTTCAAGTTGATTACAATCAGATTTTTTTCCCAACTTCTAATTTTTAATATAAGTAGAATTCTTTCAGCGTCTGTTTTATACTCGACGAAGGAATTGGAATTTCTTTGAAATTTATGTAATTTTGAAAAGTTTATTTTATTCGCTAGTAATTACTAAATCCCAAATTCATTTAAAACTGATGGTAAAAACTAAGAGCTCATAACCCCTCTAGTAAAATCTCTACCTGCTTTCATAGTAGGCCTTGGAATCCATTTAAACCGTTTCAAAACATTTCGCGGGAGTCGTGTGAACACAGCTGTGTTCATACTAAACCTTGGAATCGTTTCGCTAAAGTAGTGTGAACAGGAAACCATCTTTTCTAGAATAACTTTGATTCGATTTCTCGAAACAGCTTCGGGAACCAGTTTCATACCGATTTGGTTCCAACAACCGATAAATAAGGCTTCAATAAATCGATTTTTAAGGATAATGTGTCAGCACATGACGGTTAAACAGATTACTGGCGATTTGAATATCGGTTTGATTTTACTGTTTCAAATCGATTAAGATATGCTAGTGTGACAGTAGCTCAAGAAACAGTTTTTTCTCGAATCGATTTGATTCGATTTCTTCAAACTGCTTCGATTCGGATTCAACAACCGATAGATAGATGAAGCTGCAATAAATTGATTTATAAAGATTATGTGTGAGCACATGACACCAGAAGGGTACGTAAATTATAGTTTCCTTGCGCTTCTGATGACACTTTGTACGATTCGCGGCGATTTGAATATCGGTTTGATTTTACCGTTTCAAATCGATTAAGAAATGCTACTGTGACCTTAGCTTAATTGATTTGAAACGGTGCAGCCAAATCGAAATTCTAGAATCGATTTAGGCACCATCTCTTCACACATCTTCAGCAGCGTTCATATTAGGCTTTGGGGTCGATTCAAATCCTGTTAACAAGAAACCGTTTTTCTTGAATCGATTTCTCAAAACTGCTTCTAGTACCAGTTTGAAACCAATTCGGCCTCAACAACCTATAATAAATTGGTTAATTAAGCTGCAATATGAAAGATGGCGCTTAAAACGATTCCCAGCTATTTAAATATCAGTTTAAATTTATCGATTAAAATCAATTGGGATAGGTTAGTGTGAACATAGTTAAAATAAATCGACTTTATCGGTTTGATACAGTGATCTGACTGCTGTTCAAGCAGAATTGGACTGGTTTTCAGTACAGTTTCGAGAAAAGGATTCAAATCAGTTCAAGAATAGACGGTTTTCCCGTTGACACGAATTTATAGGGGAACGTTTTGAAATGATTTGAATCTATTCCAAGGCCTAGTATGAACGCAGTTTATAAAATTTACGAAGTCTTTAGAAAGTAATATATAACATAATCAAAAATCTATAAATTCCAAGTTTAAAAAATTAAATCTTAAAATATCACTCTTATGGCTCAAAATCATATATAAGATGAGAGGAGTCTGACCACTCATTCTTGACACCCTTTTCAACTTGAAAAACCTATTATTTATTGTGTAGTATAGATTTTTTTAATTTGTAATTTGTAATTTGTAAGAATTGGCTTCCTGGTATTTTATAGGAAGCCGTTAGGGCGTAATGTGATGCTAATTGACCAAGGTCTGTGCGTGTATCATAATTTTGTATTTGTGTATATACTATATTAATATTTATAAATGCCAACTCGAGAAATTATCCCTTTCAAATGTATAATTCCAAATAATTATCAAGTGTCTGTCTACAAAACCATAAACTATATGAAGGTAGTTCGTTGGAAAGTAGCCTACCATCTAGTAAAGCGTAGATTCTTTAATCGATGGTCGATTGCTAAAAGTAATACACGGTGGTTCAGATCAAGAAATTCAATAGCTATGGAGGGATACAATTTAAATAGCACGCTCTCAATGTTAATTTTATACCTCCATAGAAGCTATCAAATTTTTTGATCTGATGATTTACTCGAAATAAATTATGTTCCAAGAACGGAAATAGTTTGTATCTTTTTACTATAGGTCTAACAATTTTCGTTGGTGGAAAAAAAAATATTTTTGGCTGCTTGGTGAAATCTAACCTTTCTAGTTTATAGCTGAGACCGTACCCTTTCATAATATCAGATATTTCGGAGTCTATACCATAACGATTTAGCCTGCACGTGCCCAAAATTGTGTAACCATAACGTGAAAAGTACCGGCTATTCCTATGGAATTTCAACATGAAAAAAAAAAAAAAAAAAAAAAATGTATTTTTAATATCAATTTTAATATCAATTTTAATATCGATTTTAATATCGATTTTAATATCGATTTTAATATCGATTTTAATATCGATTTTAATATCGATTTTAATATCGATTTTAATATCGATTTTAATATCGATTTTAATATCGATTTTAATATCGATTTTAATATCGATTTTAATATCGATTTTAATATCGATTTTAATATCGATTTTAATATCGATTTTAATATCGATTTTAACATCGATTTTAACGTCGATTTTAACGTCGATTTTAACGTCGATTTTAACGTCGATTTTAACGTCGATTTTAACGTCGATTTTAACGTCGATTTTAACGTCGATTTTAACGTCGATTTTAACGTCGATTTTAACGTCGATTTTAACGTCGATTTTAACGTCGATTTTAACGTCGATTTTAACGTCGATTTTAACGTCGATTTTAACGTCGATTTTAACGTCGATTTTAACGTCGATTTTAACGTCGATTTTAACGTCGATTTTAACGTCGATTTTAACGTCGATTTTAACGTCGATTTTAACGTCGATTTTAACGTCGATTTTAACGTCGATTTTCACGTCGATTTTCACGTCGATTTTCACGTCGATTTTCACGTCGATTTTCACGTCGATTTTCACGTCGATTTTCACGTCGATTTTCACGTCGATTGTCACGTCGATTTTTCCGTCGATTTTTCCGTCGCTCTTTCCGTCGCTCTTTCCGTCGCTTTTTCCGTCGCTTTTTCCGTCGCTTTTACCGTCGATTTTACCGTCGCTTTTACCGTCGATTTTACCGTCGATTTTTACCGTCGATTTTACCGTCGATTTTTACCGTCGATTTTTACCGTCGATTTTTACCGTCGATTTTTACCGTCGATTTTTACCGTCGATTTTTACCGTCGATTTTACCGACGATTTTACCGTCGATTTTACCGTCGATTTTTACCGTCGATTTTACCGTCGATTTTACCGTCGATTTTACCGTCGATTTTTACCGTCGATTTTACCGTCGATTTTTACCGTCGATTTTACCGTCGATTTTTACCGTCGATTTTACCGTCGATTTTACCGTCGATTTTACCGTGTATTTATCGATCGGTCGTTTTTACAAGGGGTGTATTTATCGATCGGTCGTTTTTACAGGGGTGTATTTATCGATCGGTCGTTTTTCCAGGGGGTGTATTTATCGATCGGTCGTTTTTACAGGGGGTGTATTTATCGATCGGTCGTTTTTACAGGGGGTGTATTTATCGATCGGTCGTTTTTACAAGGGGTGTATTTATCGATCGGTCGTTTTTACAGGGGGTGTATTTATCGATCGGTCGTTTTTACAAGGGGTGTATTTATCGATCGGTCGTTTTTACAGGGGGTGTATTTATCGATCGGTCGTTTTTACAGGGGGTGTATTTATCGATCGGTCGTTTTTACAGGGGGTGTATTTATCGATCGGTCGTTTTTACAGGGGGTGTATTTATCGATCGGTCGTTTTTACAGGGGGTGTATTTATCGATCGGTCGTTTGTACAGGGGGTGTATTTATCGATCGGTCGTTTTTACAGGGGGTGTATTTATCGATCGGTCGTTTTTACAGGGGGTGTATTTATCGATCGGTCGTTTTTACAGTGGGTGTATTTATCGATCGGTCGTTTTTACAGGGGTGTATTTATCGATCGGTCGTTTTTACAGGGGGTGTATTTATCGATCGGTCGTTTTTACAGGGGGTGTATTTATCGATCGGTCGTTTTTACAGGGGGTGTATTTATCGATCGGTCGTTTTTACAGGGGGTGTATTTATCGATCGGTCGTTTTTACAGGGGGTGTATTTATCGATCGGTCGTTTTTACAGGGGGTGTATTTATCAATTTTAATATCAATTTTAATATCAATTTTAATATCGATTTTAATATCGATTTTAATATCGATTTTAATATCGATTTTAATATCGATTTTAACGTCGATTTTTAACGTCGATTTTAACGTCGATTTTAACGTCGATTTTAACGTCGATTTTAACGTCGATTTTTACGTCGATTTTCACGTCGATTTTCACGTCGATTGTCACGTCGATTGTCACGTCGATTGTCACGTCGATTGTCACGTCGATTGTCACGTCGATTGTCACGTCGATTGTCACGTCGATTGTCACGTCGATTGTCACGTCGATTGTCACGTCGATTGTCACGTCGATTGTCACGTCGATTTTTACGTTGATTTTTACGTCGATTTTTCCGTCGCTCTTTCCGTCGCTTTTTCCGTCGCTTTTACAGTCGATTTTACCGTCGATTTTACCGTCGATTTTACCGTCGAGTTTACCGTCGATTTTACCGTCGATTTTTACCGTCGATTTTTACCGTCGATTTTTACCGTCGATTTTTACCGTCGATTTTTACCGTCGATTTTTACCGTCGATTTTTACCGTCGATTTTACCGTCGATTTTACCGTCGATTTTACCGTCGATTTTTACCGTCGATTTTTACCGTCGATTTTTACCGTCGATTTTTACCGTCGATTTTTACCGTCGATTTTTACCGTCGATTTTACCGTCGATTTTACCGTCGATTTTACCGTCGATTTTTACCGTCGATTTTACCGTCGATTTTACCGTCGATTTTTACCGTCGATTTTACCGTCGATTTTACCGTCGATTTTTACCGTCGATTTTTACCGTCGATTTTACCGTCGATTTTACCGTCGATTTTACCGTCGATTTTACCGTCGATTTTACCGTCGATTTTACCGTCGATTTTACCGTCGATTTTACCGTCGATTTTACCGTCGATTTTTACCGTCGATTTTTACCGTCGATTTTACCGTCGATTTTTACCGTCGATTTTTACCGTCGATTTTTACCGTCGATTTTTACCGTCGATTTTTACCGTCGATTTTTACCGTCGATTTTTACCGTCGATTTTTACCGTCGATTTTTACCGTCGATTTTTACCGTCGATTTTTACCGTCGATTTTTACTGTCGATTTTTACCGTCGATTTTTACCGTCGATTTTTACCGTCGATTTTACCGTCGATTTTACCGTCGATTTTACCGTCGATTTTTACCGTCGATTTTTACCGTCGATTTTTACCGTCGATTTTTACCGTCGATTTTTACCGTCGATTTTTACCGTCGATTTTACCGTCGATTTTACCGTCGATTTTACCGTCGATTTTTACCGTCGATTTTACCGTCGATTTTACCGTCGATTTTTACCGTCGATTTTACCGTCGATTTTACCGTCGATTTTTACCGTCGATTTTTACCGTCGATTTTACCGTCGATTTTACCGTCGATTTTACCGTCGATTTTACCGTCGATTTTACCGTCGATTTTACCGTCGATTTTACCGTCGATTTTACCGTCGATTTTACCGTCGATTTTACCGTCGATTTTTACCGTCGATTTTTACCGTCGATTTTACCGTCGATTTTTACCGTCGATTTTTACCGTCGATTTTTACCGTTGATTTTTACCGTCGATTTTTACCGTCGATTTTTACCGTCGATTTTTACCGTCGATTTTTACCGTCGATTTTTACCGTCGATTTTTACCGTCGATTTTTACCGTCGATTTTTACTGTCGATTTTTACCGTCGATTTTTACCGTCGATTTTTACCGTCGATTTTACCGTCGATTTTACCGTCGATTTTACCGTCGATTTTTACCGTCGATTTTTACCGTCGATTTTACCGTCGATTTTACCGTCGATTTTACCGTCGATTTTACCGTCGATTTTTACCGTCGATTTTACCGTCGATTTTTACCGTCGATTTTACCGTCGATTTTACCGTCGATTTTACCGTCGATTTTACCGTCGATTTTACCGTCGATTTTACCGTCGATTTTACGGTCGATTTTACCGTCGATTTTACCGTGTATTTATCGATCGGTCGTTTTTACAAGGGGTGTATTTATCGATCGGTCGTTTTTACAGGGGTGTATTTATCGATCGGTCGTTTTTCCAGGGGGTGTATTTATCGATCGGTCGTTTTTACAGGGGGTGTATTTATCGATCGGTCGTTTTTACAGGGGGTGTATTTATCGATCGGTCGTTTTTACAAGGGGTGTATTTATCGATCGGTCGCTTTTACAGGGGGTGTATTTATCTATCGGTCGTTTTTACAGGGGGTGTATTTATCGATCGGTCGTTTTTACAGGGGGTGTATTTATCGATCGGTCGTTTTTACAGGGGGTGTATTTATCGATCGGTCGTTTTTACAGGGGGTGTATTTATCGATCAGTCGTTTTTACAGGGGGTGTATTTATCGATCGGTCGTTTTTACAGGGGGTGTATTTATCGATCGGTCGTTTTTACAAGGGGTGTATTTATCGATCGGTCGTTTTACAGGGGGTGTATTTATCGATCGGTCGTTTTTACAGGGTGTATTTATCGATCGGTCGTTTTTACAGGGGGTGTATTTATCGATCGGTCGTTTTTACAGGGGGTGTATTTATCGATCGGTCGTTTTTACAGGGGGCGTATTTATCGATCGGTCGTTTTTACAGGGGGTGTATTTATCGATCGGTCGTTTTTACAGGGGGTGTATTTATCGATCGGTCGTTTTTACAGGGGGTGTATTTATCGATCGATCGTTTTTACAAGGGGTGTATTTATCGATGGGTCGTTTTTACAGGGGGTGTATTTATCGATCGGTCATTTTTACAGGGGGTGTATTTATCGATCGGTCGTTTTTACAGGGGGTGTATTTATCGATCGGTCGTTTTTACAGGGGGTGTATTTATCGATCGGTCGTTTTTACAAGGGGTGTATTTATCGATCGGTCGTTTTTACAGGGGGTGTATTTATCGATCGGTCGTTTTTACAGGGTGTATTTATCGATCGGTCGTTTTTACAGGGGGTGTATTTATCGATCGGTCGTTTTTCCAGTGGGTGTATTTATCGATCGGTCGTTTTTACAGGGGGTGTATTTATCGATCGGTCGTTTTTACAGGGGGTGTATTTATCGATCGGTCGTTTTTACAGGGGGTGTATTTATCGATCGGTCGTTTTTACAGGGGGTGTATTTATCGATCGGTCGTTTTTACAGGGGGTGTATTTATCGATCGGTCGTTTTTACAGGGGGTGTATTTATCGATCGATCGTTTTTACAGGGGGTGTATTAATCGATCGATCGTTTTTACAGGGGGTGTATTTATCGATCGATCGTTATTACAGGGGGTGTATTTATCGATCGATCGTTTTTACAGGGGGTGTATTTATCGATCGATCGTTATTACAGGGGGTGTATTTATCGATCGGTCGTTTTTACAGGGGGTGTATTTATCGATCGGTCGTTTTTACAGGGGGTGTATTTATCGATCGGTCGTTTTTACAGGGGGTGTATTTATCGATCGGTGGTTTTTACAGGGGGTGTATTTATCTATCGGTCGTTTTTACAGGGGGTCTATTTATCGATCGGTGGTTTTTACAGGGGGTGTATTTATCTATCGGTCGTTTTTACAGGGGGTCTATTTATCGATCGGTCGTTTTTACAGGGGGTGTATTTATCGATCGGTCGTTTTTACCGGGGGTGTATTTATCGATCGGTCGTTTTTACAGGGGGTGTATTTATCGATCGATCGTTTTTACAGGGGGTGTATTTATCGATCGGTCGTTTTTACAGGGGGTGTATTTATCGATCGGTCGTTTTTACAGGGGGTGTATTTATCGATCGGTCGTTTTTACAGGGGGATAAATACACCCCCTGTAAAAACGACCGATCGATAAATACACCCCCTGTAAAAACGACCGATCGATAAATACACCCCCTGTAAAAACGACCGATCGATAAATACACCCCCTGTAAAAACGACCGATCGATAAATACACCCCCTGTAAAAACGACCGATCGATAAATACAACCCCTGTAAAAACGACCGATCGATAAATACACCCCCTGTAAAAACGACCGATCGATAAACACACCCCCGTAAAAACGACCGATCGATAAATACACCCCCCGTAAAAACGACCGATCGATAAACACACCCCCTGTAAAAACGACCGATCGATAAATACACCCCCTGTAAGAACGACCGATCGATAAACACACCCCCTGTAAAAACGACCGATCGATAAATACACCCCCTGTAAAAACGACCGATCGATAAACACACCCCCTGTAAAAACGACCGATCGATAAACACACCCCCTGTAAAAACGACCGATCGATAAATACAACCCCTGTAAAAAACGACCGATCGATAAATACACCCCTGGTAAAAAACGACCTATCGATAAATACACCCCTGGTAAAAAACGACCGATCGATAAATACACCCCCTGTAAAAACGACCGATCGATAAATACACCCCCTGTAAAAACGACCGATCGATAAATACACCCCCTGTAAAACGACCGATCGATAAATACACCCCCTGTAAAAACGACCGATCGATAAATACACCCCCTGTAAAAACGATCGATCGATAAATACACCCCCTGTAAAAACGACCGATCGATAAATACACCCCCTGTAAAAACGACCGATCGATAAATACACCCCCTGTAAAAACGACCGATCGATAAATACACCCCCTGTAAAAACGACCGATCGATAAACACACCCCCTGTAAAAACGAACGATCGATAAATACACCCCCTGTAAAAACGACCGATCGATAAACACACCCCCTGTAAAAACGACCGATCGATAAATACACCCCCTGTAAAAACGACCGATCGATAAATACACCCCCTGTAAAAACGACCGATCGATAAACACACCCCCTGTAAAAACGACCTATCGATAAATACACCCCCTGTAAAAACGACCGATCGATAAATACACCCCCTGTAAAAACGACCGATCGATAAATACACCCCCTGTAAAAACGACCGATCGATAAATACACCCCTTGTAAAAAACGACCGATCGATAAATACACCCCCGGTAAAAAACGACCGATCGATAAATACACCCCCTGTAAAAACGATCGATCGATAAATACACCCCCTGTAAAAACGACCGATCGATAAATACACCCCCTGTAAAAACGACCGATCGATAAATACACCCCCTGTAAAAACGACCGATCGATAAATACACCCCCTGTAAAAACGACCGATCGATAAATACACCCCCTGTAAAAACCACCGAACGATAAATACACCCCCTGTAAAAACGACCGATCGATAAATACACCCCCTGTAAAAACGACCGATCGATAAATACACCCCCTGTAAAAACGACCGATCGATAAATACACCCCCTGTAAAAACGACCGATCGATAAATACACCCCCTGTAAAAACGACCGATCGATAAATACACCCCCTGTAAAAACGACCGATCGATAAATACACCCCCTGTAAAAACGACCGATCGATAAATACACCCCCTGTAAAAACGACCGATCGATAAATACACCCCCTGTAAAAACGACCGATCGATAAATACACCCCCTGTAAAAACGACCGATCGATAAATACACCCCCTGTAAAAACGACCGATCGATAAATACACCCCCTGTAAAAACGACCGATCGATAAATACACCCCCTGTAAAAACGACCGATCGATAAATACACCCCCTGTAAAAACGACCGATCGATAAATACACCCCCTGTAAAAACGACCGATCGATAAATACACCCCTTGTAAAAAACGACCGATCGATAAATACACCCCCGGTAAAAAACGACCGATCGATAAATACACCCCCTGTAAAAACGATCGATCGATAAATACACCCCCTGTAAAAACGACCGATCGATAAATACACCCCCTGTAAAAACGACCGATCGATAAATACACCCCCTGTAAAAACGACCGATCGATAAATACACCCCCTGTAAAAACGACCGATCGATAAATACACCCCCTGTAAAAACCACCGAACGATAAATACACCCCCTGTAAAAACGACCGATCGATAAATACACCCCCTGTAAAAACGACCGATCGATAAATACACCCCCTGTAAAAACGACCGATCGATAAATACACCCCCTGTAAAAACGACCGATCGATAAATACACCCCCTGTAAAAACGACCGATCGATAAATACACCCCCTGTAAAAACGACCGATCGATAAATACACCCCCTGTAAAAACGACCGATCGATAAACACACCCCCTGTAAAAACGACCGATCGATAAATACACCCCCTGTAAAAACGACCGATCGATAAATACACCCCCTGTAAAAACGACCGATCGATAAACACACCCCCTGTAAAAACGACCTATCGATAAATACACCCCCTGTAAAAACGACCGATCGATAAATACACCCCCTGTAAAAACGACCGATCGATAAATACACCCCCTGTAAAAACGACCGATCGATAAATACACCCCTTGTAAAAAACGACCGATCGATAAATACACCCCCGGTAAAAAACGACCGATCGATAAATACACCCCCTGTAAAAACGATCGATCGATAAATACACCCCCTGTAAAAACGACCGATCGATAAATACACCCCCTGTAAAAACGACCGATCGATAAATACACCCCCTGTAAAAACGACCGATCGATAAACACACCCCCGTAAAAACGACCGATCGATAAATACACCCCCCGTAAAAACGACCGATCGATAAACACACCCCCTGTAAAAACGACCGATCGATAAATACACCCCCTGTAAGAACGACCGATCGATAAACACACCCCCTGTAAAAACGACCGATCGATAAATACACCCCCTGTAAAAACGACCGATCGATAAACACACCCCCTGTAAAAACGACCGATCGATAAACACACCCCCTGTAAAAACGATCGATCGATAAATACAACCCCTGTAAAAAACGACCGATCGATAAATACACCCCTGGTAAAAAACGACCTATCGATAAATACACCCCTGGTAAAAAACGACCGATCGATAAATACACCCCCTGTAAAAACGACCGATCGATAAATACACCCCCTGTAAAAACGACCGATCGATAAACACACCCCCTGTAAAAACGACCGATCGATAAATACACCCCCTGTAAAAACGACCGATCGATAAACACACCCCCTGTAAAAACGACCTATCGATAAATACACCCCCTGTAAAAACGACCGATCGATAAATACACCCCCTGTAAGAACGACCGATCGATAAACACACCCCCTGTAAAAACGACCGATCGATAAATACACCCCCTGTAAAAACGACCGATCGATAAACACACCCCCTGTAAAAACGACCGATCGATAAACACACCCCCTGTAAAAACGACCTATCGATAAATACACCCCCTGTAAAAACGACCGATCGATAAATACACCCCCTGTAAAAACGACCGATCGATAAATACACCCCCTGTAAAAACGACCGATCGATAAATACACCCCCTGTAAAAACGACCGATCGATAAATACACCCCCTGTAAAAACGACCGATCGATAAATACACCCCCTGTAAAAACGACCGATCGATAAATACACCCCCTGTAAAAACGACCGATCGATAAATACACCCCCTGTAAAAACGACCGATCGATAAATACACCCCCTGTAAAAACGACCGATCGATAAATACACCCCCTGTAAAAACGACCGATCGATAAATACACCCCCTGTAAAAACGACCGATCGATAAATACACCCCTTGTAAAAAACGACCGATCGATAAATACACCCCCGGTAAAAAACGACCGATCGATAAATACACCCCCTGTAAAAACGATCGATCGATAAATACACCCCCTGTAAAAACGACCGATCGATAAATACACCCCCTGTAAAAACGACCGATCGATAAATACACCCCCTGTAAAAACGACCGATCGATAAATACACCCCCTGTAAAAACGACCGATCGATAAATACACCCCCTGTAAAAACCACCGAACGATAAATACACCCCCTGTAAAAACGACCGATCGATAAATACACCCCCTGTAAAAACGACCGATCGATAAATACACCCCCTGTAAAAACGACCGATCGATAAATACACCCCCTGTAAAAACGACCGATCGATAAATACACCCCCTGTAAAAACGACCGATCGATAAATACACCCCCTGTAAAAACGACCGATCGATAAATACACCCCCTGTAAAAACGACCGATCGATAAACACACCCCCTGTAAAAACGACCGATCGATAAATACACCCCCTGTAAAAACGACCGATCGATAAATACACCCCCTGTAAAAACGACCGATCGATAAACACACCCCCTGTAAAAACGACCTATCGATAAATACACCCCCTGTAAAAACGACCGATCGATAAATACACCCCCTGTAAAAACGACCGATCGATAAATACACCCCCTGTAAAAACGACCGATCGATAAATACACCCCTTGTAAAAAACGACCGATCGATAAATACACCCCTTGTAAAAAACGACCGATCGATAAATACACCCCCGGTAAAAAACGACCGATCGATAAATACACCCCCTGTAAAAACGATCGATCGATAAATACACCCCCTGTAAAAACGACCGATCGATAAATACACCCCCTGTAAAAACGACCGATCGATAAATACACCCCCTGTAAAAACGACCGATCGATAAACACACCCCCGTAAAAACGACCGATCGATAAATACACCCCCCGTAAAAACGACCGATCGATAAACACACCCCCTGTAAAAACGACCGATCGATAAATACACCCCCTGTAAGAACGACCGATCGATAAACACACCCCCTGTAAAAACGACCGATCGATAAATACACCCCCTGTAAAAACGACCGATCGATAAATACACCCCCTGTAAAAACGACCGATCGATAAACACACCCCCTGTAAAAACGACCGATCGATAAACACACCCCCTGTAAAAACGACCGATCGATAAATACAACCCCTGTAAAAAACGACCGATCGATAAATACACCCCTGGTAAAAAACGACCTATCGATAAATACACCCCTGGTAAAAAACGACCGATCGATAAATACACCCCCTGTAAAAACGACCGATCGATAAATACACCCCCTGTAAAAACGACCGATCGATAAACACACCCCTGTAAAAACGACCGATCGATAAATACACCCCCTGTAAAAACGACCGATCGATAAACACACCCCCTGTAAAAACGACCTATCGATAAATACACCCCCTGTAAAAACGACCGATCGATAAATACACCCCCTGTAAGAACGACCGATCGATAAACACACCCCCTGTAAAAACGACCGATCGATAAATACACCCCCTGTAAAAACGACCGATCGATAAACACACCCCCTGTAAAAACGACCGATCGATAAACACACCCCCTGTAAAAACGACCGATCGATAAATACAACCCCTGTAAAAAACGACCGATCGATAAATACACCCCTGGTAAAAAACGACCTATCGATAAATACACCCCTGGTAAAAAACGACCGATCGATAAATACACCCCCTGTAAAAACGACCGATCGATAAATACACCCCCTGTAAAAACGACCGATCGATAAATACACCCCCTGTAAAACGACCGATCGATAAATACACCCCCTGTAAAAACGACCGATCGATAAATACACCCCCTGTAAAAACGACCGATCGATAAATACACCCCCTGTAAAAACGACCGATCGATAAATACACCCCCGTAAAAACGACCGATCGATAAATACACCCCCTGTAAAAACGACCGATCGATAAACACACCCCCTGTAAAAACGAACGATCGATAAATACACCCCCTGTAAAAACGACCGATCGATAAACACACCCCCTGTAAAAACGACCGATCGATAAATACACCCCCTGTAAAAACGACCGATCGATAAATACACCCCCTGTAAAAACGACCGATCGATAAACACACCCCCTGTAAAAACGACCTATCGATAAATACACCCCCTGTAAAAACGACCGATCGATAAATACACCCCCTGTAAAAACGACCGATCGATAAATACACCCCCTGTAAAAACGACCGATCGATAAATACACCCCTTGTAAAAAACGACCGATCGATAAATACACCCCCGGTAAAAAACGACCGATCGATAAATACACCCCCTGTAAAAACGATCGATCGATAAATACACCCCTTGTAAAAACGACCGATCGATAAATACACCCCCTGTAAAAACGACCGATCGATAAATACACCCCCTGTAAAAACGACCGATCGATAAATACACCCCCTGTAAAAACGACCGATCGATAAATACACCCCCTGTAAAAACCACCGAACGATAAATACACCCCCTGTAAAAACGACCGATCGATAAATACACCCCCTGTAAAAACGACCGATCGATAAATACACCCCCTGTAAAAACGACCGATCGATAAATACACCCCCTGTAAAAACGACCGATCGATAAATACACCCCCTGTAAAAACGACCGATCGATAAATACACCCCCTGTAAAAACGACCGATCGATAAATACACCCCCTGTAAAAACGACCGATCGATAAATACACCCCCTGTAAAAACGACCGATCGATAAATACACCCCCTGTAAAATCGACCGATCGATAAATACACCCCCTGTAAAAACGACCGATCGATAAATACACCCCCTGTAAAAACGACCGATCGATAAATACACCCCCTGTAAAAACGACCGATCGATAAATACACCCCCTGTAAAAACGACCGATCGATAAATACACCCCTTGTAAAAAACGACCGATCGATAAATACACCCCCGGTAAAAAACGACCGATCGATAAATACACCCCCTGTAAAAACGATCGATCGATAAATACACCCCTTGTAAAAACGACCGATCGATAAATACACCCCCTGTAAAAACGACCGATCGATAAATACACCCCCTGTAAAAACGACCGATCGATAAATACACCCCCTGTAAAAACGACCGATCGATAAATACACCCCCTGTAAAAACCACCGAACGATAAATACACCCCCTGTAAAAACGACCGATCGATAAATACACCCCCTGTAAAAACGACCGATCGATAAATACACCCCCTGTAAAAACGACCGATCGATAAATACACCCCCTGTAAAAACGACCGATCGATAAATACACCCCCTGTAAAAACGACCGATCGATAAATACACCCCCTGTAAAAACGACCGATCGATAAATACACCCCCTGTAAAAACGACCGATCGATAAATACACCCCCTGTAAAAACGACCGATCGATAAATACACCCCCTGTAAAAACGACCGATCGATAAATACACCCCCTGTAAAAACGACCGATCGATAAATACACCCCCTGTAAAAACGACCGATCGATAAATACACCCCCTGTAAAAACGACCGATCGATAAATACACCCCCTGTAAAAACGACCGATCGATAAACACACCCCCGTAAAAACGACCGATCGATAAATACACCCCCCGTAAAAACGACCGATCGATAAACACACCCCCTGTAAAAACGACCGATCGATAAATACACCCCCTGTAAGAACGACCGATCGATAAACACACCCCCTGTAAAAACGACCGATCGATAAATACACCCCCTGTAAAAACGACCGATCGATAAACACACCCCCTGTAAAAACGACCGATCGATAAACACACCCCCTGTAAAAACGACCGATCGATAAATACAACCCCTGTAAAAAACGACCAATCGATAAATACACCCCTGGTAAAAAACGACCTATCGATAAATACACCCCTGGTAAAAAACGACCGATCGATAAATACACCCCCTGTAAAAACGACCGATCGATAAATACACCCCCTGTAAAAACGACCGATCGATAAATACACCCCCTGTAAAACGACCGATCGATAAATACACCCCCTGTAAAAACGACCGATCGATAAATACACCCCCTGTAAAAACGACCGATCGATAAATACACCCCCTGTAAAAACGACCGATCGATAAACACACCCCCTGTAAAAACGAACGATCGATAAATACACCCCCTGTAAAAACGACCGATCGATAAACACACCCCCTGTAAAAACGACCGATCGATAAATACACCCCCTGTAAAAACGACCGATCGATAAATACACCCCCTGTAAAAACGAACGATCGATAAATACACCCCCTGTAAAAACGACCGATCGATAAACACACCCCCTGTAAAAACGACCGATCGATAAATACACCCCCTGTAAAAACGACCGATCAATAAATACACCCCCTGTAAAAACGACCGATCGATAAACACAGCCCCTGTAAAAACGACCTATCGATAAATACACCCCCTGTAAAAACGACCGATCGATAAACACACCCCCTGTAAAAACGACCGATCGATAAATACACCCCCTGTAAAAACGACCGATCGATAAACACACCCCCGGTAAAAAACGACCGATCGATAAATACACCCCCTGTAAAAACGACCGATCGATAAATACACCCCCTGTTAAAACGACCGATCGATAAATACACCCCCTGTAAAAACGACCGATCGATAAATACACCCCCTGTAAAAACGACCGATCGATAAATACACCCCCTGTAAAAACGACCGATCGATAAATACACCCCCTGTAAAAACGACCGATCGATAAATACACCCCCTGTAAAAACGACCGATCGATAAATACACCCCCTGTAAAAACGACCGATCGATAAATACACCCCCTGTAAAAACGACCGATCGATAAATACACCCCCTGTAAAAACGACCGATCGATAAATACACCCCCTGTAAAAACGACCGATCGATAAATACACCCCTGTAAAAACGACCGATCGATAAATACACCCCCTGTAAAAACGACTGATCGATAAATACACCCCCTGTAAAAACGACCGATCGATAAACACACCCCCTGTAAAAACGACCGATCGATAAATACACCCCCTGTAAAAACGACCGATCGATAAACACACCCCCTGTAAAAACGACCGATCGATAAATACACCCCCTGTAAAAACGACCGATCGATAAACACACCCCCGGTAAAAAACGACCGATCGATAAATACACCCCCTGTAAAAACGACCGATCGATAAATACACCCCCTGTAAAAACGACCGATCGATAAATACACCCCCTGTAAAAACGACCGATCGATAAATACACCCCCTGTAAAAACGACCGATCGATAAATACACCCCCTGTAAAAACGACCGATCGATAAATACACCCCCTGTAAAAACGACCGATCGATAAATACACCCCCTGTAAAAACGATCGATCGATAAATACACCCCCTGTAAAAACGACCGATCGATAAATACACCCCCTGTAAAAACAACCGATCGATAAATACACCCCCTGTAAAAACGACCGATCGATAAATACACCCCCTGTAAAAACGACCGATCGATAAATACACCCCCTGTAAAAACGACCGATCGATAAATACACCCCCTGTAAAAACGACCGATCGATAAATACACCCCCTGTAAAAACGACCGATCGATAAATACACCCCCTGTAAAAACGACCGATCGATAAATACACCACCTGTAAAAACGACCGATCGATAAATACACCCCCTGTAAAAACGACCGATCGATAAACACACCCCCTGTAAAAACGACCGATCGATAAATAAACCCCTGTAAAAACGACCGATCGATAAACACACCCCCTGTAAAAACGACCGATCGATAAATACAACCAATGTAAAAAACGACCGATCGATAAATACACCCCCTGTAAAAAACGACCGATCGATAAATACACCCCCTGTAAAAACGACCGATCGATAAATACACCCCCTGCAAAAAACGACCGATCGATAAATACACCCCCTGTAAAAAACGACCGATCGATAAATACACCCCCTGTAAAAAACGACCGATCGATAAATACACCCCATGTAAAAAACGACCGATCGATAAATACACCCCCTGTAAAAACGACCGATCGATAAATACACCCCCTGTAAAAACGACCGATCGATAAACACACCCCCGTAAAAACGACCGATCGATAAATACACCCCCTGTAAAAACGACCGATCGATAAACACTCCCCCTGTAAAAACGACCGATCGATAAATACACCCCCTGTAAAAACGACCGATCGATAAACACACCCCCTGTAAAAACGACCGATCGATAAATACACCCCCTGTAAAAACGACCGATCGATAAATACACCCCCTGTAAAAAACGACCGATCGATAAATACACCCCCTGTAAAAAACGACCGATCGATAAATACACCCCCTGTAAAAAACGACCGATCGATAAATACACCCCCTGTAAAAAAAAGAGGCAAAATCGAGATAAAAATCGAGATAAAAATCGAGATAAAAATCGAGATAAAAATCGAGATAAAAATCGAGATAAAAATCGAGATAAAAATCGAGATAAAAATCGAGATAAAAATCGAGATAAAAATCGAGATAAAAATCGAGATAAAAATCGAGATAAAAATCGAGATAAAAATCGAGATAAAAATCGAGATAAAAATCGAGATAAAAATCGAGATAAAAATCGAGATAAAAATCGAGATAAAAATCGAGATAAAAATCGAGATAAAAATCGAGATAAAAATCGAGATAAAAATCGAGATAAAAATCGATATTAAAATCGATATTAAAATCGGTATTAAAATCGGTATTAAAATCGATATTAAAATCGGTATTAAAATCGGTATTAAAATCGATATTAAAATCGATATTAAAATTGATATTAAAATTGATATTAAAATTGATATTAATGTCATTGATATTATAAATTGATATTAAAATTGCCATAAAATTTATATAATTGATTCATTTTTTATTCATAAAACTAGGACAAACTAATGCGAATCAGCGCTAACTAACACGTTATAGAAAGAATTTTCCCATTTGTATTGTTCCCATCATTTGGTTTAGTTTACATTACATTTTCCGATTTGGATGATTTTCTCGAATTTAGAAATAATTTTCGTCAAATTCAGAAGCAACATATTCATTTGGCACCGTTTTCAAGGGCGAGGTTACTCTTCAAGCGGCTATTATTGATTTTGATTGAAAAGGAACCTTTTTATATCGCGTGGGCCAGTTAAAACCAGGCAGCTAAATTATGAATCCTGTTTTAGCATAAGCATACGTTTGTTATTTAAGGGGTTTTCCGTTATTTCGTAACTCTTAAATGACACCCTGTACAAAATGGTAGAAGTTTTTCGACTAAAAATGGTCCCTAGAACCCACAGAACTTCGGTCGTACCACCATTTTTGGAACACCCTGTATATTCGCACTATAATGTTTCTTGTAAGAGCCTTAAGGTAATAAAATCGTTTATGTACTTGTAAAAACCAAGTTGAATCTAAAGTTAAGTGAAACTCCGTGTAACTTGAATTTGGTATTGATTTTTGTCGTTATATTTAAGGTGTTTAACCGTAAAGCAAAATTTCTCTCAGTTACCCAGTAATCGTTTTTAGTAGTAGCGTTAGCAACGATCAGCAAATTTGAGTTAAAACATGCCTTGGTTACGAAACATTATTTCAACAATAAGGTAAATTTTAATTTACCGCTACAAAATAGTATGATAAATTAAGAATTAAATTAATTATAGATTTGAATATTTTCCACAGTTTAGTGACGATGGTACACTGTTTTAATACGACAATTATTTTCACGGGGGATCGCGATGGACCACCTTTTGAAACTTCTAATGGTAAGGCTTTAAGCAATAATAAAATAAAGTCTAGGATAAGATAAGGCTTCCTGCCTCACCCACAGTGGCGTATCTAGGAGGGGCGGCTTTTTCCTCAAGGCGACTTTTTTTTTTCTACTGGTCCGCCGGACATTTTTACGAAGGGAGCGGTAAATTTCAGAGACCGCCCCGGACACCAAAACCTTCTAGATACGCCAATGCTCATCCTGTAGAAAACACCTTAATAAAATGACGTGATAGAGTTAGTCAGTAAAATTTCCCAGCAGACACGAACTATTTTGTAGCGGCTCTGGATACTATCCTGTAATATCCTTACCCTAAACCTAACAATACCCCAACAACATTACAACTACTACGTTTTTTCTCCGGGAAATAGGTAAGGGGAACGAATTTTACAAAACGGCGGAACTTTTATTCAAAGTCACATTTTTAGAACCTTAATTATTGTTTAAAGGGAAACAATGAAAATAAACTGGAACAGCTTTTCAATTTATTTTCAGAATCTGTAGCTCAAATATCAAATATAAGAATATTTTCCTTAATTCTAATTTCTAGGGCGCCAAATGTTCCTAACCATATTTGAATTGCTTTTGCTTTTGAAACCATCACACGAATAACTGTGAGTCGGGCCAGTAGTGGGTCATCTGTTTCGTGAACTGTTTCAGCTGAGCTCCGCACACTATCGCTACTAAAATGTTATTTCTTAAGCCTTCCAGAAAACAGAGCCATGATGGGGAAATTTGCGTATTTCATGGGGGGTCTGGGTTGAAGCACCTAGTGATCCGCTCCTGACTATATTCTTAATGAATGGATCAATATTGCCCAATTTTACTTGCTCATATGATATTCAAAAGTTTACTCTATAAGAAATGTCTTCTGGAAATATGAAGAGAATTTTGTCTCGATATTTAGTAACGTCAAAAATTAACGATAATTAAGTGTTATAAAACTAAACACGAACCTTAGAGATGTTATATAAAAACTAGGCAAAAACGTTATCGATTATATCATAAACCTATTTGTTGTCCTGTTAAAAATGGCTTTAGTGATATATTGCCATAGTACAATAAAGCTAAATAGGTTTATTAATTGTGAAATAATTTAAATAGATCCACCACTGCTTTTGAAAACCGATGTTTATATTGAAGATGTGAATTCATTCAGCGCGATTAATATGGTAATTAAGAGACAATTTATGTAAGTTTATCTTATAAGAGACACGAAGAGTCCCAAAAAAACAATTATAAAAATATAAAGAGTGCATGGAACACTAAGTTAATTGTCTCCCAATTTATCTTAATTGACTACACATTTGCCTACCACTTAGTCTTCCGTTTCAACAATTGGTTTCTGGATTTGTTCCTAAACAGAGCTGAATGGCTAAGCCCTAGCTCCTCAGTAACCTGGAGCAAAATAAAAACTTCCAGCAAGTGTGGGTCTCAGCGACCTGCCCGAACCGGTGTCCGTGACATTTCGTTTACACGAAAAAAATCCAGGCGAGACAGGGGAAATTATTTTTAAACATTTTGGGCAAACAACGGTAACCCCAGAGATGAAAACGGAAGACATAGTTTATAGTACTCCTTGCTTGGTACTGGGTTGGCGACACTAATACCTCATTCTCCTTCTTTCATCATACGTATTTACTGTTTGAACATGACGAGAATGTTGAAGGTGTTGATTATTTTAGGATTTCCGAGTTGATTACTTCTTGTATCACGAATGGACGGTAAAAGGGCCAACGTGCGAGAAATATCGCGAGCACGACGAGCAATTATCAGAGGACACGATGAATTACTCTGGCCAAGTGTTAATCAACAGCGTTAATCACAGCCGTTTCTGGATTCCTGACAGCTTCCTCTCAAACGCTAAAGTGGTCGATTCGCCTAACAAAACTTTGAAGCTAATGAAGTTAAAAATGACCAAGGTGAACAGTACCTGCGATATGGTCTTCTCTGCCAGAAGATACGCCATAGTCTCTTGCCAAATGGCCTTTGATATACATCCCTTCGACACGCAGCATTGTCCCATGTCATTCAGGAGCTGTGAGTAGAACGTTCAAAATAAAATAATATAATTAAATTATCGAGTAAATAGTTGCGTAATAAAAACCCAAAAAATAAAACACTCGCTCGCGAATTAAATTCCTAGATGAGTATAACAAGACATTGATCACCTATTCATGGATTAATGAAAACGCCACCCCACTAAACCCGGAACTAAAACTGCTACGTCATAGTTTAACGGCATTAAAAAAACACACTAGCATTGATATGCTCGGAGGTCTGTTTGAGAAAAATATTCAAAGACAGTATAGTCATAACGTAAGGTAATTGTTTCAGAAACTTACTCTAGTATCGATGTCCTCTTTTTGTTTGAGCGCCACTTGGCCCATTACGTCATGCAAGTCTTCGCTCCAAGTTCTTTCATAGTGGTAATCTCTTGGTTTTCCTTCTGGTTAGGATACGAGAACACCAGCGTTACTGATCGAATAACGCTGTCCATCACCGGGCTATTAACGCTCGTCACGCAATTCGCTGGCTTTCGAACCGAGTTGCCACCAGCTTCTTACATAACGGTAAGACTAATTTATTTAAAGGGATCGAAAACAAGCTATGTAGGGGCGGAGCCTAGTAAATAGTTATCTGCCTTATACTTAACCTTGAATGGATTTGATACTATGAAATAGACTGCGCCCCTGTAGAGTAAAATTACGACTTCTTTAATATTGAGTTGATAATGCTAGAGTTAGAGGTGGTTGTTAAGTAGTAATCTTGCGTCTCTGTCTCTTAACAATTGCCTTTCCCAAAGTTATCATTTTGTTTGATAGTAAACATTTTCACAAATCTTCTTAAAAACTCCTTTCAAAGCTATTTTGTCTTTTACCTAAAATAAAAATTTAATTTCGCTTCTGATTTCTCTTTATAGGGTATTGACATTTGGATGTCTACTTGTCTGATTTTTATCTTCATTGTGATACTTGAAACCGTTATGGGTAGCGTCTTAAACCGACGCTGGAAAGATGACGCCCCCAAAATGATACCATTTCCACCAGCCACTACCGAGGATATGTTTGAACATAGGAATCATATGGACAGTGATCCGTATATAGAAAATTTGCAAAATCTACATAGAAAGCCCTTCAATACGCGAAAAGAGCACACTCCCAATGTATAATTATTTCCTAATATATTATTTAAAACAGGGACTCGCGTTGCTAAAGGTCTTCAGGAGCTTAATTCTAGGTTGATTGGTTCTTAGTCCGTCTTATAGCGATGACAGCAGAAATAGGAGCTAAACTCAAACATTTCCTTTTGTCTGAGTTCATGTTTGAAATCCCTTCTGCTATATATTCTACCTTTAAAATCATCTTCCCTTATGCATATAGCGTTAGCGTAGAAATGATTGTATAATTTTGTATGGCCAACGTCGATTCCTAAGCAAGAAAAGAAGGCGAATTTAATCGGGCTCTACAAATCGCAAATAGTCCCAGTTTTGTTAAAGTGCCTTTTACAAAATATAGGGTTGCTACAGTTTTTTCAGATTCAAATTCCCTGAGTTTTTCAGCTTTATCCCTGACCTTTTCCATCGATTTTCCCGGACCGTTTCAGCTAATACTACCCAATTTTTAACCTTTTATTTTTATATTACTTAAAAATAAATATTAACATTTGTATGCATATCTTTGTTCTAATCTATACAACTGACACGGTCAGCTTCAAATCTTTTCTGCATATAATGATTGTAATTTCCTGGCTTCAAGAAAGATCTTTAAATTCCCTGACTTTTCCCGAATTTTTTAAAATTCCCCGACTTTTTTGGTTCATTTTCAAATTCCCTGACTTTTCCCTGACCTGCGGCAGCCCTGAAATAGCAAAAGCAAATGGGGATAAAGTAACAAAATTATATCTTGGCCAATATTTGAGTTATAATTTTATTACTATTATCATCCGAATCAATTTAGGCTACAATTAGAGCTTGGCTTCCCCGTTTTTTAGATGCTTTCAATCGTAATAGTGAGATTTTACCCCGACAAAGCCAGCTTTCTCCATGCCTGCCAATTTGGGATTAAAATACTATAAAACCTGCCATATAACTCGAGTACCACTGTGTGGTTTTTGTATTTATAGGTATTTCAAGTACCAACACCTCAAAAATCTGAACGACGCCACACACCGGGAGCTGCGGTTTTAATCATGTATCCCAAATCTAACGGCCCAATTCAACAATTAACGTATTTTTTGGGCCAAACTATATTGGACTCAACTAAAAACCCTGCCACTTACGTCGGCGTAACTCAGAATCCGGCAGAAAAATTGGACACATATTGCCGATTTATCGTTCCAAGTCTCTTTGCAATTTTTGTTGGGGCATTTTTCGTCCATTACGTTATTTATAGATAAATTATTTTAAGAAGGGGGGGGGGGGGGCGTTACGTCACCTAATTCATTTTATATTATATGACAATTTTAAATCAAGGTATAAAAGAAATGACCAATATATTCGAGAATATATTTCCTAAAATTTAGAAAAAAAGAAATATCTCTGGTCAGTTATAAATCGAAATAAAAACAACACGATGTATTAATTTTGGCTAAATTATTGTATAGCTTACTACGATGCTTTGTATACTTCAGTAATTTGAAATTCAAGGCGCTTTAAAACAATGTTTAAACCTGGCACATATAAATGTAATAAAAATAAGCATGTATATTGCTTGTCTTCTTACTAAACCACTTAACCAAGCGTATATGAAACACCTCCCTAAGAGAGTAGGATTATTATTATTTTTTTTTTTTGCATTGACCAAGTAAACGAAATTGAAGTCCTAAGGGTATGGGGTCTCTACCATTTCATAACAAGCATTCGTTTATGGGAAAAAACTCTTCACTAAATTCGACAAAAATCGACTATGGTAGGAGCCCCTATCTTGGGAAAGTCTTAACTTGGTAAAATTTTCTTTAAAAATTCATAACTTTAGTTTGATTGACTCGAATTAAGGGTTCTGGGGCTCGTTTTGTAGACGCCACAGCGGTCTATTCAGAAAAAATAACTTCGATACTCCAAGGAATTATCCAGTTACGACGCTAATTCGCCCACACCCAAATTTGACATCAACTAAATGCAAAAGTTAAATTTCAAATTACCTATACGGGAGCTCTAACTATTAGTCCTGGTCGATTTGCCGGAAATGGGCCCTTGTCTCGTAGCCGCGCCGCCATCTTTTTGTAGTAACAGTCTACCCATGGATTAATCAGTAGCTTCGCTAGGGATACTTTACTCGTCCCAAAAGGTAAAGGTTGCCTGTTCCCATCGCGCCCTAGCGTCAGCTACCGTCCCTAACAGGAAACCATTAGAAAATCGGACCAACTATCACGTGACCTCTGACGTCACATCTCGAAAGTTCAAAATTTTATGAAGCGAATTGCTTTTACAACCATTATACACACACAGTTTCTTTCTCATTCTAAGCACTGTAAAACTGCAATGAGGTTAAATGCGTAATTAGTTAAGATTCACAGTCTCAAATTTACTAATATTGCTAAATCATGGATTAATAATTAATTATATATTCAAACTCAGAGTAACAACGTCCACTGATTGTTAGCTATGTTCGTATTTTCTGAAATAAAGTTAGTAGTACTTCACAAGTTTTGAATAATGATGATGTTAATTTGTACTCACTGTTTATGTTTAGTCACTTGTTAATAATTCATTTTCATCATAAAATAATTATAACAATTCTGGAACTTCCACTTCATACATCCAGCCTAAATTGGGCGCCGCCATTTTTAAAATCCCCGAAACATTTATTTTGATTAAGAGGTGGCGCTAGTTCTATATCCGGTTGGTCCGATAAAATTTGGGGAAAAAAGAGGGGAATCAAGGAAAAATTCGAAACATGTATCTCGCGCTAGAAATACATGAGAAAGGCGAGGAGTAAAGTATCCCTAGCGAAGCTACTGATTAATCCATGGTCTGCGAGACTATTTCTAATTTTATTTCCCACAAACCAAATTCAAGTTGTTAGTCCAACGCTTCCTATATGATAAAGTATAGGAGGCGTTGGTTAGTCTGTAGCTATTTTCACACTACAAAAAGATGGCGGACGATCACGTGACAAAAAGTTTTCCCCGCCAAAATTTTCGCGAGGTTCTCTAGACTTCCGGTTTTGGAAATCGACCAGGACTATATATGGAAAACTCCCAAATTTCGCGAAAGGAACCACTTCTTGCCTTCGATAAAACTCTCTACGCGTAGATGAGACGGGCGCTAGTAAGGAACCGCCACTCACTTCAAGGAGGGTTTTCATACACTTTTGCTCTAACCAAATATAGAATGAGGGCATTTTATATAGAACGAAAAGGCAACGTTTGATTTAACTAGACTACTTAAGCCATCAATAGTTTCACAGATAGTTAAACCAATTCTCTATGGATACTTATATCATTTGATCTGGCTTTCTATTGGTCTCTTCACACCAAATAAAATTAATAGGACCAATGAAAATGGGAATGAAGCCTTTCAAGGGTTTATTTCTATATCAAGTATGATTTTTAAAATTAATAATTGAACGTGTTTTCTTATATTGAGGCAAAATTTTATTTTTGGTTTCAAATAATTCTGACAGTTACAATGTTTTTAAATTTTGTCATATTTGGATATTTTTTTAAAAATAAAATTAAAATATCTTTTATTCTTTAAATAGATAATTAAAAAAATTAGCTCTCTTTAGATTTAGATTTAAAGAAGCGGTAAATGACAAACTATAATTCCATAATACTGCTAATTACTCAAAAGTGAAACCTAAAATTTAGTTTATTTCGAAATATTTTGCTAGAAATCAGCACCATTAATGGACCTGTCCAAATCTAATTAAGGCCCATTTTACTTTTGAAACCTTCGGTACATATGATAAAAAATAAAAACAATCAGACCTAATTCTTAAGCTTACAAAAATAATTCTTACCGCTTCTTTAAAAATATTATATTTTTAATGTAATAATGTTAAAGAATTTATATTTATATATATTAAAGTAAAATCAAACTGTAACGGGTGAAGCAACCCTGTTGGCTGAAGTTACAGAACGAGAGCTTTTTGCATCTAATTCTCTTTGCAACTCTTCAACCTTAAGTTGAAGTTGGGCTTTATAAGCTTGAAGTTCACGACTACGTAAATGAATTGGTTCCTAAAATTTCGAAAAAAGGGTTTTTTCACGAAATTCCAGTAAGCTGACTGACAGCCAAACGAAATATTTGAAAATTAAATACCTGATGTCTCATACGAGGATTCCATCGACAATAATAGCTTTTCCAGAGTTCAATTCGTCTCATACTGGCCACTGGGAAAAGAACGTGTTGTTGCGGATACGTCGTGTACAAAGGATTCGTGAAATCATCAATGTTACTATTAATGAACGTCCAGAGAGATACGGTTTTCTCCTTCACATTCTGAAAATTGATTAATTAAATTTAGCAAAGATTTTTGGAGTAAAATTTATGCCTTAGAATTTCGGGTTAGAGCAAGGCTTATTATAAAAATTTATCAATTGTTTTCCATCATTATTATTTGAAAATATCTTCCTTTAGCCTAGCTTTTAATGTACAATTTGAGATGGTCAATGTCGCCTGCTAAGCAAGGAAAGAAAGCGACTTTAAAGGGGGCCACCAGAGCCGTCCCATAGCCAGTCTGCCGTCGTTTACTGATTATTCCACTTTACGGTTTTGGCGTTGCAGTCGCCAGCATTGGCGCTACCAACGGCCAATTTATGTCCTTAAAAATCTGTCTGCTTACACCCTTAAAAAGTAGTACCCCTGGGACGGCTCTGGTGGCCCCCTTTAATGGGGTTTCAAAAATTGCAGATAGTCCCTTTAAGTGATTCAGACCAAGGGTTATTGGAAACATTAACAATCGTTTTCGATTCATAATATTAGAAAATTAATCGAATTAAACTGAATGGCAGGGCTTCCAGAGTACCTATAATTGCCAGGTGGTCCTATAAATGCCTATAATTGCCAGGTGGTCCTATAAATACCTATAATTGCCTATAATTGCCGATTTTAAATAAATACCGATTTTTTGGTTATGTTGGTTAAATTGCAGTGAGTAAGATAAAAAAAATCGTACATATGTGAATTTCGTTTCATGAAAGCTCAATTAAAAGATATGTTAAAGATGAGTTTTGAAGTTTCCAACAAGATGGGCAAGGCCAAATTATATGGTAGTCAGTTACTCCAGGTCAGACAGTTTAGCTAGGGGATTCAGCCCACCCAACGCCCCTGAATGCTGTATTTCCCGGTTCTTATATATACATAAATGAGTTCTTCATATTATATATAAGCTAGTTAGCATATTAAACATTGATACAATTATCTTACCTCTCCGTTCCTTTGCATTTCCGAATTGAAGAGAAATGTTCCGAAGAGGCAACTGTACAAATGGTCCAAAATGGTAATCAAGAAATGTTCGTTAAACTCGAATGCATTTGGGAATTGCCGCGTTATTTGCCAAACACAATCGAGAAATTGTAGAAAAACTGGCGATCTATCAGCGTCGGAGTGTTTATCATCACCGTGACCAATTCTTTGACTAAACTTGTGTCCGAAACTTATCCATTCTTTTTCAACCAATATTTCAAATCCTTTGATCGTACGGTAAAATGGATCCAGCATCAACATAGAGAGACTAGTTAACTGTCAATTGGAATAAATAATAAAAACCATAAATTAGATTTAACACGGGAATTTAATTTTTAAAATAGTGATGGGTCTAAAGTACAGAAACTGACATCGAAGTTTAATATATGTTTTGCGTCTAAATGTTACGATCAGACCTTTAATGCCCCATCTGCTCTGAAATGTGTACCTTTCACATGTGTGCATCTTCCCTTATGCACACAGCCTAGCTTTAACTGTAAAATTTGCTATGGTCAACGTCGTCAGCTAAGCTACTTAAGGACGACTTTAAAAGGGATTTAAAAATCACAGATAGTCCCTTTAATAGTTGCGCCACCTAACCTAGGCATCCGAGGCCTGCCTCTTGTATTAATTAAAAGGGAACCAATTAATTAATCCATGTCCGCCTCATTCTCGTTCCTGGCTCGAAGAAGAGGCCTCATTATTATTCTATGTAAATAAAGTAATGTAATAATATAAAGTCTGATATTTAATGAACTAAAGAACATAGCAACGGAGATGGGATTCTAAATAGCCAACATTAGATTAAAGAAAGTAAAAACTTAATGTTGCCCTAAATGTTTTAAGTGAAATACCAGTATCAGTTTTGATTTAAACTAAAGAACACAATAATGACGATGGAGTTGGGATTCTAAATAACCTAGATCCTAAGACAGATACCAATCGTGGTGACAAATTGGGTTTTCTCCTTATCAGTTACATTAAAAAACAAATCAAATTCGATTCTTCAGATTTATAAAATAACTTACTTGAGCAGTCCTATCCCAACCATCACTACAGTGTACAACGACGGAGGTTTTATTGCTTTCAACTTTATCGGCTACGCGAAGAGCTCCGGCTAAAATGCATCTAATATGTTCCAACCAATGTGTCGATTCGATATTAGAAAACCAATGATTTTCATCGATGGTAGGGAAGCAAATGACATTCAGTTTACGAAGACTTTCCCTCATGACGTGAATATTGTGAATATCCAAAAATACCAACTCAGCATTCTGATAAGCGTCTTCGCTTTCGTAACCACCTCCTTTAGCCTATATTATTCGTGATTTAACTCCAGATTAAGTTAATTACGGAACATTTACAGTATATTTTTAATTTTTAGAATTTACTTTATTTGCAGTTGCATTGACACTCGGTCTCGCATCCATGATAAAGATCTTATGAGATTGGGCATTAGCATCCATTATCAATTGAATATAACGCTCATCATCTTTGCTTCTTTTTCCACTAACACCAACCATAGGTTGACTACATCTAGAAATAGTCGCTTGACTTTCCGGGTGAATCCACGAGACAACTGGTAACCTTCCTCTACTCCGAAAACTAGCGACTGATCTTAAATCTTCATCGCTTGTACTCGCTGGTACAACAAGCTAAATCAATAATAAGTAATTTATGATACGAGATTGGTAGTTAACATCTCGAACAGACTCAAAATGTTAAGCGTCACAATCAAAATATTAATCTATATATGCCGTATGAATTTCTCCTTGGATTCCTGCTAAGCCTACTTTCCAAATAAGTTCTAAATTGAGAATTTTTTGAATAAGGAATAACTAGACTTTATTCTCCCTTTGACAAGTTAACATAAATTAAGCTCATGTGACGAAATTATTGATCCTGGTAAATACTAGATTTGACAATTACTCGCGAGTCCTAAAAAAATTGGCTTCAAGTCAAATTTTAACTTACAATGGCCGGATATGTATCACAGAAATCATAATTTTCATTAATCTTGGATATTTTCCAGCTTTCCGTCGGAATTCCTTGCCTCTTGTATTCATCAATGGGCTTGTATACGGACCAGCCATTGCACGGGTCATTATACGATCCTTTACAGTTTTCGCTGCACAAACTCGTACACGGATAATTTTCTTTGTACTCAAAAGCGAACAGAGGCTAAAATGATTTAATTTGAACTATAAGAAATGATTAAAAAATGAAATCATTTAACTTACTAATTTATTTGAAATAGGAAAAGCGTATTGTTGAAGTTTTTCAAAAACATCTCTTCGCGAATGATTTTCTTGCTTATGAGCGAACCTTAAATTGCGCATATCCTTACAAAAGAGTTCA
Source organism: Odiellus spinosus (assembly GCA_963920705.1). NCBI lineage: Eukaryota > Metazoa > Arthropoda > Arachnida > Opiliones > Phalangiidae > Odiellus > Odiellus spinosus. The sequence continues at coordinate 8,577,329 of OY987237.1, forward strand.
ATTCCGTATGAATTTTCTCCCCGGCTACTGACACCGCCAACTTTTTCAATTCGACTGACGACTCCTAATGGAACGTCCAGAATGAAGGGTGGGTCCTAAAAATTTTTCAAATTTAGCAGAATGGTTTAAAACTTGGTTTAGTAAAAAAAAGGATAACCAACCCTATCACTGCTCTTAAAATAAAGCTTATAATTGGTAACGTAAAGAGTGCCTCTAACCGGTCCAGTGAAAGGACACAAATGTGTCACATCTCTCGCTAAAATTATTAAATTAAAATCAATTTCAAGTTAAAGAAAAATAAAAATTTTAATTTATTTTAATAAACACCTCTATAGTTTCCGGGTATTGATTCCCCCGGAAGTAAAGGAGGTTCGTCAGTTCTATGAATACGAGATTCTCGCTGTTGAAGCTAATGAAAGTTAAAACTTTAATTCAGAAAAGAGTGGGACATTTTAATAGTATGTTACTTTCAATCCATGCATAGCTAATGGCAAATTTTCAGTTGATGTGGAGGAAGAAGAACAAATTGATTTAGAAGGAGAGTTTGATCCCTTTGATCTAGAGCTTTGACTGCCAGCAGAGTGACCGAGCTTGGAATTTAACGAGCTTGACTTTGATCCCGAGCCAGTAAAGGAATCTGAGCTTGCGCCAGCATGTTTTGTCGTTGATATTCCCGATTCCTCCATATAGTCTACTCTGTAAAAGATAAGAGACTTTATCTTTGAGCTATCATTTCTTTTGTTAAATGTGCAGACAAGCTAAGTAGATCTTATTAAATACTGTCTAGATAGTAGTGAGAGTTGAGTCAGTAATTTTACTAGTTGGTATAGTCAGTACTCTCTGGTTAGTTGAATAATGAATTAACTACTGCTGGTTGAAGTTCGTATTCGTAGTTTCCAAAGTTGGAAGCCAAGTCTTAGAAAAACAAATTAGTAATCTTACATGAAATGTTTATTAATTTTCCCTTACATAAACGTTTAAAATTAATTATAATTATTTATATTTAACTGACTCTCAAATACTTTTCTACCATAAAAATTGCTAATGAATGTGTAGTAGGACTGATGAACTCCACACTTAAAAACAACTGTATAACGTTACAATTAACAAAACTGGCAAATGTAGCAGAAGCCACTAGCCAGCATGTAGCCCGGAAGGGTGAAGTTTTCTAACTGTTTCCGGGTCCGTGCATGACAGCTTAGCGGGAAATTTGAACTAAAAAATCCTTGTGACAAAGAAATAATAAATCGTATTTATGTTAAGTTTGTCTGCATATGTTTTTTAAAATCAATGGTTAAATTTCTATTGGTTAAAGAAAAAAAAAAAAAAAGTTTAAGATTTAGGCAGCTTTAGTTAGTGTTTAATAAAAAAGGTTTTGTTTTAGGATTTTTACTTTTATGAGCAAACCAAGTCAAATGATAAAAGTAACTTTAATCCCAAAAACATAACCTTTTTTTGTCGACGCCTAAGCGTTCTTTTTTAAAATGGAGCTCTGACAAAGCATGCTGCCAACTTGAGGTAGAATTTACTGAGTTTCAACTACTATGAATACACACTTGCAAACTTTTTTAATAGACCCAACAAAACATATGCTTACGAAGCCGGGAGTTTTGTGGGAACCAAGGTTAGCACTACGAGACTGTTATTGTTTGGAATAGGAGCTTGAATTTCCAGACTGCGGCCATTAGTAGCCCAAAATTTTAGCAAGGATCAAGCAGATTCTAGGTAGTCCCTAGGTGGCCCTCATTTAACACCTGCAAAAGCCCATTTTTCAAGTTTTACATGAGAGTGAAGAGCTTTATGGGAAAGAGCATTTCATATGTAATAGAGTTCTACGATTGATAATTAGATTATGGTTTAATTACCGGATAGGTTCGTACCATAAGCTTAAAAACAAGAAAGCATAATTTTAGGTTGCTGTTGGTCTTTAGATTCATTATTACCATAGATTTTAGAGCATATGTTAAGTACAAGATCAATGTATGCTTCAATATATTGCCTTTATCACCAAAATTCAACCACTCAAATTGAAGATCAATACATATATTTCAGCACACTATGACCCGAAACAAGACCTTTTCGCAAGAACAAAGTCTTTTTTAGGAAGACTAACTATATAGCCTAGATACGTCTTATCAAACTAGGTCTCAGGTGAATTAGTCCTGTAAATCAATAATAACCTCCCCCTTGTTAAGAAAAGTTTCTTCTAGGACTTCTATCAGCAACTCTTTAGCGCCTTAGACACGTCGGTCTCCACCCACCGATCAAGTTTTTATAGCGGGTCTAGTATATCTTTGGACTGACAAAAATGGGCGGAGTAAATATCTTTATTAAGACGGCTAACGACGAGGAAAAATGAGCCTTCTGCCTAACGTCTCTCATTGTTGTCCATTTTAGTCTTAACTCCCACACCTTTCCAGATATTATAGGAATTGGATCGCCTTTTTGTTAAAGAAGAAGTCTAAAAAGAGTAGTTCTCGACGATGTAAAAGCATGTCTACTCAAGTTTTAGACGCCATTATCTTGATACAAATTATTGTTTATTTATGCAGGTAAGTTGAAATTATAATGTACTCATGCTTGAAATAAGCGCAGTTTAGACACAGTTATTATCGTTCATACTTGGCACTTAAACATACCGAAATTTCCATGAATTAGCTGGAAGTTGAGCCAGCTCAACTATTCATTTAATGCTCAGTCTAATTTAATCCTGTATGTCTTCATATTTTAGTCTCATATTGAAGCTATTAACCATGGCGAAAGTATAAAGGAAAAATGTTTTTGGTGAATGCAAAAATTAAAATACCTAAATTTTCGTACCCATAAAAATGATTTGATTTTTGTGTAGTTCAACGTTATTTGACTTTTTTTCTGCACCGGACACTAGACCCAATTGTAAACCTCTGGCCAACACTACCCCACAAATTGAAATTAGTGTTTAAGCACATTTAGAAGTTTATATTTTGATACGTGTTTCATCAGTTTTTATTGTTCCATTGCTGGAATTAGTGTTGGCCCAAAGTTTTTATCAAATTTTTTATTTTATTTAATGGTGTTCGCGACACTGATAATTGAGTGTCCACTTCTCAAAAACACTAGCCAATATATTCCAGTGTGAACAAATCTGGTGGAGCATGGTGCCAATAGTTTGATTTGGTGTAACACTGGGCAAAGGTGTAGTATTTTTGGAGCTAATGGTTTCCCACTAATTATTGGACACATTGAGGTTTAAATTAATTTCTAGGATAGGTTAAGTTCGAATTTCAATGATGCGGCCCAATTAAATGGACCCAACCACCAGATCCATTTAAAAACTATCCAGATTTTCCATCTTTTTTATCTTTGTCGCTTACGCCCTGCGTCTGGTAACAATTTTAAGAAACTAAATTGCGATAGCACTTTTGAAAACTGAAATAATTAAATATTTTCCCTGAAATTACCCTACACAGAATATAAATTAAGCACTAAAATAACACCTAAAATTTGTAGCAACTGCTTGCAGTATATTCGCAATTTTGCGAGTAGATTCTAATATTCTAATAATAACTATAAGAGCTGTTCCATTTTTAGCTCAGTTAAGGCCATTTTTCAGAGCCAAAAGACCATTTCGCTAACTATAATGGTTCAGATAAAACATCGGTTAACTTAATCGTTATTAGCACACAGCTACATTGGCATAAATATAGCGATATAAAAGACATTATATTAAATTTTAAACGACAATATAAAGATATTTAGAACTGCGAGTCTTCGTGATGATAGTCAATTTTCCAAAATTGGTAATCATCACAAGTCTGAAAATTATTGTAACTAATTTCCTGACGACCTGACGTTTGCTCGTGACATATATTCGTGCCACAAAAACTATAAAAAACGATCACGCTATAAGGGGTCCAAATACCTGCGTAGCAAAAGTGAAGAAAAGAGCATATAGATTAAAAGTTTTCCCACGATTTAGATGATAAACAAATCAATATTCATGAACTTGTTATTTTTTGTTCCTATTTTACCGTTCAAGATGCCAAACTTTGGAGAAAACTAGCACGCCCCTAAGTACAACTTCTAATCCTGACAAAACTGTTTCCGTCTCAAAAAACATTGACAGTTTTCCGAAGGTTGAAGGTAATAAGTAAACCGAAATAGCAATCGATAAGCCGGCAGATATGGAATAATATACCTTTTGCAATTGATTTTATGTATAGGAGGAAACGGATCGCTATTAATCACATCAGAAGTGTTCATAACGGATGTCAGTGATCTGAACGCGGCCTCAATGGTAAATAATTAAGCCACAACATATTCAAGATCGCACGAAAGAGGTTAACGTCTGCTGCTTACAAAAGTGAGGCATATGCTTGTAATTAAGCCTTTTCTGTCTAGCCAAGGGTATGGCATATTTGTAAAATTACTTACAACATTAAATAGTACTTAGAACTCATTCTCGTAACCAAGAACTCATGTACCAAAGAACGTGGGGCATAGATATTTTAACAGATTCGTGAAACATTTAAAAATTGTGAATTAAATTCCACAACCATTGGCGTGATACTACGAAGCCTAGCTTAGGGAATCGGCCTCGGTAGAGAAATGAAACGCCAGAGTTCGCCCTAGTGTATTCTCACGTTCTTTAGTACATGACTTGAATGAGTTCTTGATGACTTAACTCATTCAGAAACAATCAAAACTATCTTAAAGGCCCTATCTGCGCTGCAATTTACTCCTTTCAAATGCTCTTCCCTTACGCACACAGCCTAGCTTTGACTGCATAATTTGATAATTAATTTATGTAACTTGTGACTACATTAATTAGTTCGCGATAATTTTGTTTAGGATTTTAGAATGGATTTTTTTCTTCTTCAAACATGGTTGGTTGACATAAGTCAATGTAAGAAGTACATCGATTACTTGAAAAGTTTGGATATGGATCTAAAGAAAGACGAATACGTAATAGTTCCATCATCGAAAATAATCTATTTCTGGGTTCCTGACACTTATCTCATGACCGCCAAAATAACCGACACCCAATCCAAAGAGGTTCAAGCAAAAACTCTCAAAATTAAATTGGGAGATTCAAATTGTTCCATGAAATATACAGTAAAGTAATAGACCCATATATTGAAAAGTCTACTTAATTATAATAATTATAATTTAAAATCAATTAAAGGTGGTTTGCAACTATAACTTGCCAATTGGAATTTCAGAAGTTTCCGATGGATATACAACTGTGCGATGTATCTATGCGCAGTTGTAAGTTTGATATCAAATTCCGTTATTTTATAGATTATCAAAAGAGACAGATCAATTGAGTACATATAAAGTATTAAGGGGGGGGGGGGTCAATTTTCCCTAGACCTCTTCGAATTTTAATGTCAGTTGGTTAATAGTTTGTTATGGGGTCACAGAATAGGATTGCCTTGAAGGTTTTATTGGAAAAATATGAAATTTAGAGGAAAATTATAGGATTATAGAAATAAAAGAAGCGATGCTCTTAACTAGCATCCGAAAACCATAACACTAAAAATATAGACACCACATAGTCTTTGTGGTGAAAAAGGTGTTGTAAATAATAGAAAAATATAAGGAAACAAGTGAAAAAAGGAATTAATAGGAAGGTATTGAAAAATTTGGAAACCACGAAAACAATTCTTACCCTCCTAACCCAATTAACATGTCCCCTCAAAATGGGCCTGTTTTATAGAGGTTACTTTGGGTCTCATACGCTCCTGGTACTATAGAGGTAACTGTTTAAATTCCTTTTCTATACAACTAATTTCCATAAATATGCCTAATATATGGCCCTTGAAGGGTGGCACATTACCCGTCGAAGTTTGTACAATTAACACATTAATTACGATGTTATTCATTGCAGTTTCTTATCCGATCTCATTGTTACATTACGAATGGTCGGACGGCACTAAACCACCGAATTCTAACAACGACATTCACATGTTAGAATACGATCTTTCTATGACCAAAAACTTCACTACGATCATCATGTTAAACGGTTAGTTGAACTGTTAGTTAACTATATAGTTCAAAATCTAAACACGCTAACGTAGAAATTTAATTTTCACGCAGAAACCTATTCCGTTCTGATGCTACGAATGTCCTTCGAAAGGGAATTGGCATATCAAATGCTTCACGTTTATACGCCAAGTTTTTTAGTTGTGATTTTAGCGTGGTTGTCTTTCTGGATGGGCATGAACGCTGTGCCAGCCAGAGCCACGCTATGCGTCACTAGTATGCTAAGTCTAGTGACGATGTTCACAGGAAATAGTAATCGCTTACCGCCAGTGTCTTACGCAAACGTAAATACATTTTAAAGGAAGCGTCAAGAAAAAATAGAAGTTACACTGAGAATTGGAAACGTTGATTGAAAACGGGCTTAAGAATTAAAAATGCAACTTCTATAATTTCTTGGAAGCGTGTAAATGAAAAGCTAGTAATTTAAGGGTCTGTACAAATTAAAAAAAGTTGATCAGATCTCTTTAATCAAACAAGCTTGATTTTCAATTTTACTTCCAAAGTTACAAGTCATATTAATGTTACGAGTTATAAACGATTTCAATTGTTAATTAGAGAATGGACGTTTGGATGTTAGGTTGTATGATATTCGTATTTTTCACACTGGTTGAATTCGCCTTTGTCAAGTATATGGGTGATAAAGGAGAGACGAAAATTCAAGTTCCCTCGCGGACCAACATGACTGGACATTCCATGTTACGAATACCCGTAAGAAAAATAATCTGGTTATTAATTTTAAACTTTAATTGTTGTTATATATCTTAGAGCTACAACGTGAACAGACTAATGACGAGAAATGATCTTCCGTTAACCAAGAGGTCGTACATATGGAATACTAAAGGATGGATACCTTTGGAAAACGAATACCAAGTGAAGAAACCAGAAATTGTTCCAGTGCCCAGCGGAGACCGACTTAAGAAAATCGACGTTTCTTGTAGAGCAATCTATCTTATATTATTTGTATTATTTAACTTCTTATACTGGCCAATTTTACTAGCGAGAGTTTGAAATAAAGATTGAGATTTGAAGGTTAGAATTTACGAAAAATGAGAACGGGCCAATAGATAAAATTGAACAAGAAAAACACGCTGGGAAAAACTACTTGCGCTTTGTGGTCCAAGTCGAGCGCATTCCAACGGTTAGACAAAGAGACTGAATTTTTCAATACACTATCTCCTAAATTGTCGAGTGGAGCCTTGATTAAAGGAAGGTAAGGGTAAGGATAAGGGTACGGTTGAGCAATTTCGACGAATCCTTGGTGTTCATGAGGACGAGATGAAATTGAAGAGGCAACCGGACGCAATCGAATCGCTAGACGTGGTGGAGTCTGCGTAAATCAAATACCGCTCAATTATTTGGACTTTAGTGAAAAAGCTACACCCTAACTTTCTTTAGATAAGTTTGCTTTTGGCTAAAGTGTCAGAGGCAATAATTAACCGAATTTAAAAATTCATCCACCATTCGGGAACACTTATCTAAATTTGGCAGAAGGTTATTGTAAGGACTGTTCTATGACCTCATTGATATAGTTATTTAACCCATATTTAGCCCTTAAGACTAATCTTAAAGCTACAAAACTAGATTCCACCAAACAAAGAAGTAACGTGATCAATGTCAGCTACATTAGATATTATAAAATATAAAATTTTAAGCCTTGGTATATTTCTACATGTAATATTAAAGCCAGAGTACTTTTAACTTAACAAAAAAGGTTAAAATTCGAGTAACTTTATAAATAAGCGTATCGATTTCGTATCCACACTTCGAGTCGTTATTGTATAATACCTGTCTTAGAAACCGCAAATTATCCGGATGCATTTTAACAGAATTGGCCAAATGACGTCTAGGGGTCGGAGATGTTGTCGGTTTCGCAGCCGCTTTCACCTTCTGATCTTTCTGAAGATTACGTTTTCTCTGATTGTTAGCCAGAGTGAACTCCAATATAGTCAAAAATATATAAAATGTGCAAGAAAGAAGCCAAACATCCATTCCCTTGAATTAGAACCATATTTTAATGAAGAAATATTAAGCGTATATACCCAAAAAGGTTAAACCTACGCAAATATAAGAAATTCTTGGCAAACTCAGTCTGGCGCTAGCGCTTTGAGTGACAATGGTCAAAAGACTGGTGATGCATAGGGAAATTCTTGCTGGAATAGCGTCGAAGCCCATCCAAAACGAAAACCAAGACAGAACTACGATCATACCGCTTGGAATGTACAATTGAACGATAGAGTTCAACAAACGGCGTTCCAAAACGAAATTGACTACGACGTAAGAGTATTCGACTGGAAGATTAGGTTCCGTATTTGTGATCTCTTTCAATTCAAACTGAACAATCGAAAATTTATATACCGTCTAATAGAGTTGATAACATCGAATCCTTGAACACTGTAAGCTCTTGTTGCAGAAGGGAAACTTCCGGATTTACAAACAGTGAATCTTTCATAATCACCCATTCGTAACGTAGTATGTCAGATGGATAGGAATCTGTTAAGTATATAGCCATGCATAAACGAGACCATATTTTTCAAAGCAGACGAATATATTCGCTTAAGCAAAAGTAGGTGAAAACATTTGGCCAGCTCCAACTACACCCATGCAACAATAAAAACGAAATTGTTTCCTAAAGATGAATATATGGGTGTATTGAAACATTGGTATCTCTTAATTATTACTCCATTGGTACGCTAAAAATTTCCAAACTGATTGGAAAACCTGTTTTCTGCGGGAGTTAGGTCCTTTCAGAGTGGCCATTTAGTATTTGACATGGCCTTATGTTTCTTTTGACTTAAGTCGATTCACAAAAGCTCACAGCTTCGTAATCTTAGAGGACACCGTTGTAAATCGTTTGGGTACTGATGGAAATCCATGTTGCAACCAACAATGGCTTGTTTTCTGTAATATTTTCCCAACAGAGTACAGGAAAGGTACAATGGAGATGTTACGAATTATTCTACCTGGTCTTGTACGTCAAGAGACAAGTATCGTTTGTAGCCATCTCGAAGTAAAGAGTTTCGGAATATCCGGAAGTGGTTAGAACCTGCTTAGCATTACTGACGACGGTATCCGGTATCCAAAATTTCCTGACTTGGGAGCCTGGAACGATTATTTTTGTTCCAGCCCTATCAGACAAGTTGAATGGCTTCAGAATATGAGAATATTCTAAACAAGAATCCTTCAATAAAGTCCATCGTTCGCGAAGGACAAAATCCACAGTGAAATCCTACGAAAATTAGTTCGGTTTTGAAAAACAAGCTAAATGTGAAAACACTAGGCGTATCTGTACCATATTGAGTTCTCTTATTGTATTTACGTCTTGAACTATGAATTCAAAATCGATGTACAATGGCTCACCTAAACGACATTGAAGTGTGTTTACAGCGGCACAAAGCAATACTTTAATATACTTTAGATATATATTATATATGAACCTAGTTCCACACCTGGTATTTATAGTGTAACCACAGACCAGGACTTACAGACAAACTTCTAGATTTAGACCTATTTTTCTTACATCTGTCAACTATCTCTCCCATAACCTCGCTGCTTGACAAGGGTAATTTAGCCAAAGAATTTGACATTCAATATAACCTACAAAACTCGATCAAAAAATTCCTACCAAGATGTTTAACCGGAGGAATCAAGCTGTTAATTGTAGTTGCAGTAGCCGTAGTATTTGGAACTGTTATGGCCATTGAAGTAAAATGCAGTCTGAATGTGTTGAAAAATGCAAATGTTATATTAAAACCAAAGTATCGTTTTGATCCATGAAACAATGTTTTAAAATTAGTAAAGCCTTACCCCAAAAATATCCATACGGCTAACACCATAACTATACAAACTTTCACTATACATACAATGTAAATGCACGTTTCCCAAGAAATATTTTAGTTCAGAACTAGCAAATGAGGTGGAATTCGGTTTTTTTCGTGTATTTATGATGTGAAAGAGGAAAATTGGTGGCGTGCGTTTGTTGTAACGCTACTGAACGAAATTTATTTACTAACAATATGACAACGACCAAATTGCATGTCCATGCCGTTTTCGAAGATGATTAACTATGCTATTCACTCTTAAAAAGGTAATATATTAAACGGAGGGTGAAGAGGATATGGAAGTGATTTTTTATTGATTCGGCTTCTCAAAATAAGACGTATTCGAGTAGTAAAACATTCAAGAAGAGCGAAGAAGTGTCCGAATTGTGCAAAGTCGAACATAATCTGGCTTAATAAAAATCCACGAGCGACAAGTGTTGCGGAACACTCTTTGAATCGCGTTAAATCTCGTTCATAATAATTTTCACACGCGGATGTTTTATGAAGTAAAGTAGTAGTGGGGAATCTTTTGATTAGTCGGAGGTTCTCCTTTTAATTGAATGCCGAAATCTGAACTTTTTCCAATTTTTTGCCACAGTTCATTTCCCGAATGTTTTAATACGCATTCAAGTCCATATTTTCCTTTCAGCCTCTCTTTAAGATAGCCATTAGCTATATGTAGGCCTACAGTACGTTTCAAAAATATGAATAGCTAAAGAAATATGAACGGAACATATATTTTCGCCACAGGAAGGGTTCGTAGTGCCAGAAATATAGACTTATTAACAAGTGAAATATTATTTTGGTAGGAGTCTGTGCCAATGACGAATAAGCTGAGATGGCGGTTTTAGAATAAGTTTACTTGACATATTTTAAATGGAACGATAACTGATTATTTTGCTTCTTTGATCTTTGGGGTCAACTGTTGATTGAAAGGTCAAAACTTTCATCGATTAACTCAACAAAAAGGTTCCTTAATCTTTTAACTGAATAACAAAATAAGCAACAATAAAAAAGAAAAATAACACAAAATCGAAATATCGACTTATGCAACAGTAACATTTTTTGCTGCCATCTCGAAAGCAATAGAGGTAGACAAGATAGAAATTAAGTGATACATGGACAAATTAAACTGTTGAGAGACCCACGACAAAAATCATATTCTTGGTTATAATTAAGTTTGCTTTAATCAAACGGTTTTTGTCTGATTCCACTATTCAAACTTTTATTGATTTAAACCCCAAAACATGTCCAATCATTGTTTGGAACTTCTCGAATACGTTTTTTTGTTTGGTGATTAAGAAAAATAAGGGAAACTGGCGCTACTGGAGATGAATAACTCGCCTCTGCATATTACACTTTCCTTCAAAAGATATAGACTTAACCCCGCTGTCGGATATTTCACAACATAAAAAATTATGCTCGCCAACCTCGCGTGTAACTGTAAGATTTTTCTTTAATTTGCGCAATTGCTTTGAACATTCTGCAATGTGTAACTACACACTAAGTTCAAGTCATTAAAACCATAAAACGTCTGGCGTACATATTAAACTCAGTGCCGATTTGGAAGGCATACTAAGAGTTTAACCATTAAACGTGACATACTGCTATATGCTTCCATTGATCCAACCATAATCTCAACCCGCAAATTATCAACTTTAGTTCGTAGTTAGACATAAAGAGAACCTATGGTTAGAACTTGCTTTGTTTTACATTTGAAAGGTAGCTAACGTTTCGGTATTACGTGACTAAAGTGCGAAGAAATTTCGAAGCGTGTTCAAATTCAAAAAAAAAAAAAAAAACAACGTGACTAACCGAACAACACAACTTAACTTTAACTATATACGCTAAGAAAAAGTATATGATAAAAATATTCTAAAATTTTATCAAATATTTTACACCTGGCCTTTCATTAATTGTCTAAGTTTTCCTTTCTTTTAATCTCAATTATTTATGGTCTGAAAACAAAGTTGAAGTGGCCTGTTTAAAAATCCACAACAAGGTAGTGGAGATATTGCGAGATTAAAATTATGAAATTAAAAATTTACTTTATACAAACTTCACTATACCTGAAGCCGATGAAACCCTCCTTTAGAGTCTATTACTCCCGGGTCTTGTCTACCCCTCTCTGTATGGGTTAGTTTCAAAAAGCGCGATTCGTACGCCTCCTAACGGTAGATATTTTCGGAGCGCGAGTTCGTCGAGCGAATATATCTAGCAGCGTCGTTTGTGGAGATAGAGAATTTACAATTTTCCGTAGACAGGGGTATGAAGTAGGACCCCTCCGATCTCGTAAAATTGGGAATTTTACCCATACAGAGAGGAGCGCTATATGGAACATCAGAGTAGTAGACTTCAAAGGAGGGTTTCATCGGCTTCTGACTACACCAAGAGGAAAGTGTACAGGCTCATTTCAGGTTTTGACATGCAAAACACGAAAAGCCGAGCTGCACAGTAACCAGACATTGGCCAGTTTGTCCATATTTGCAGGTTCCTCTCGAAAATAGCAAATTAAACACTAGATTTTTAACCCCACAACTGCACTTCACCACCTTTTGAACTTATATAAGGCCCTTTTAATTGGTGAGATGGTGAGATTAACACCACTGTTTTTGATTTTATTGTTTAATAGCTTACATAGGCTTTAACCTTCGGTCATTTTCCCCGAGGGGTCAGATACTTGAGAACTCAATAGTACAAAAATGATTGAACTCTTTGCACTACCAAAGCTGGACTCTTGAGCTCAGCAAGAGTTCGAACTGTTTGCATTACCATAGCTGGACTTGCGTGAACTCAGTTGTACAAGAAAATCAAGAGTGACGGCCCCCACGATTTTCCCCTCCCTGACTTAAGACTACTACCAAGAAATAAAATTTATAGACATGTTTATTTCAAGAGAAATAAAACTTTTGTTTTACAACTTCGTAAACCGTGACATTCGTGACTATGAATATTAGGTTACGATTAAAAAACCGTTTCTTATTCCTTAGCTAGTGACGTTCTAATTAAGAATACGTGAAAATTGGGGCTTTTTTTAGTTGCCACTGCTAAAATATTGCCACTGCTAAAATATTAAACTGTTTAAATTCTTTTCACCGCATTAACCATGATATCACGATATAGAGTTGACCATCACGTGATATTTGGTCATTAAGACATAAAACGTTCAATTGGTCAACCGAAACAGAAGTTCAAGGTTAAAACGCGAATTTATACGGCTTATCGATCAAAAAAAAAAAACTAAAAATGACAATCTTAAAAGTAGTATATAGCGGAAAACAGTGCATGTTAAAATAAGGTAACTAACAAAACTTCGCGCGTGTCTGCTGTGAATTAGAAAGTAGGCAAGGCTTAGCCGCTTATAGTTTAAATTGGATTAATCCACCAGTAAAAATATTTTACAAATAAATATTAAACTAGAAATAAATTTAAAACTTACCCAGAAAATAGGCTTAGCTGAATTCATGGAGATCCCTAATTACTTCGCATAGAAAAAGATTCGGTCATCTGTAACGACAAACATCTTTTACTATTATATAAAAAGGGGGGGGGGGCTATCTTTACATGTCAAATGATTAACATCAATTAACATTTTCATTAATTATCACGTTATTGAATTAATTGTCAATAAAAAACATATATAGAATTTGAACTTTCGTATGTTATTTAAAAGAAAAACAACAACCACGCGAAATATTCCTAGATTGAGAACAAAAAAATAATTAAAAATTTAAATTACACATTTTTTTTAAATAACTTCAAAGATATTAAAGTTTTATGGTATAAACAAGAAACTTGTTTTAAAAAAATATGGGGTTGTCTAGAAAATACTAAAAAAGTTAGTTGGCTAGAGGCAAAACTTTGAATCAAAGGGATTGTGAAATAAAAACTAAAGTTTCTTCATAGCGTTTGAAAATATACTTGGATCACGAGATTAAATTAGTTATGTTAAAGCTAGTTTTACGTCCTTTGTAATATTTAAATTTCCATAGATTACACTTTGGTCACAAAAGTAGCACATGAGAATAATCATGTTATATGACCTTGAATTTGTGAGCCACAAGGTTTTAAATAAACATTAACACGATATCAGTGTTAAAACCATGCCTACTTAAATTTGATCAATCATTTCCCTGAAATTCTGGCCTAAATTTTTTAATTTATTTAAATTTAAGTTTCTATTTTTTCGAAGTACTGGTTATACTTTTAGTTTTCTCACACTATTAAAAAAAACATTAAAAAAAATTTACCTCTTTGAGTTGACACGTTTTTAAGAAACACGAAAATAAAAATGCCAAAAAATGTAGATTTAATTTTAAATTTCTCTATAAAAACATTACTAAATAACTTGATTTTCCTTCTTATACTCCCATTATTCTTCCAAAACTTAAACCTTAAATCTGTCGTGAGGGTGGAACATAGAGAGTAGGTTAAAATAGATGAAGGAACTTCAAAATCCTAATAATAGGGAGGTCCCACACAACCAGGGTAACGAGCGTATTATGAAGAACTTTAATCATTTTCAATGGAATGACTGGAACTTTGAAAATAAAAAAATAAAAAAAATTCCTACGTGAAGAGTGTGATGCCAGAATTATGACTTTGAAAAGCGCCCAAATCTTTTTGATATATAGCCAAAACTAGCCAATTATAAAAATAAAATATACTACGTTATATAAAGAGAATTATTAAATCAATTAAAACAAATATTAAATTAATTAAAGTGAGGCTGTAACGGAATTTGAAAAACATTTTCAAATTATCGCAACATTAAAAATGCGTATTTAATTCTCGTCATTTTCAAAATTTTGAAAATAAAAATTCACCCCAATAATACGTCATGTGGCTATTGTAGAACTTAAAATTGATTCTAGCGCGATCTGGCACGTGATAAGGTCGCTTTCGCGCGGTATTTTTCGTAAAAGTACTTAATCTTTCGTATGAAAAATATCGTTAATTACGTTCCAGAAATAAATCACGTCATATATCGGGAAAAAAAACATTACCTATATTTTTAGTTTCTTAAGAACTAGTCAATCCTGAGCTATAAAATTTTGAATATGGCGTTTTAAAGGCCCTATCTGCTATGAAATTTTCCCGTTTAAAATCATCTTCCCTGATGCACACAGTCTTGATTTGACTGAGCAATTTGTTATGGTCAACGTCGTCTGCTAAGCAATAAGTCGACTTTAAAGGGGTCTTTAAAAACCGCATATAGTCCCTTTAATAGTGTGATAAATCTAAAAATTCGAAAGACTGGGGATTTAAAAAAAATGGAGACAGCCACACTTTAAATCAAATGACAAATTAACTGTAGTAAATAAATCAAAAAATAAATATTTATATCTTATGATTAATTGTACTTTCATATATTAATGTGCTTAGAAAAATCTAGCCGAAACCAATGAAAAAATAGCCCAAATAGGATGGATAGGCTTAGTCTTCCTACATCATACAACAGAACAGTCTAGAAAAGGCTTAATCCTTGGTCGGGTTATGACGGGAAGCTAGCCCACACCCCTTTAATGCGTCTGGTATCTTTCCACGAAACCTCGCGGACCAATGAAAAGCCGTGACGTCAGGAAAAGAGTGGAAGAGGGGGAGAAAAATCGATTTTTAACGGGGAGAGAGGGAAAGAGAAGTCGGGTACTAAGGGGACAGTTACCTTCTGACAGCCGCGCGAATTACAGAGCAAAAACTCAGTGTGAGCGAAATTTTGAACTCATAAATGCTGAAGATTGTGATAGGCCTTAAAAGTAAATATGGTGACCAATCCGTCAGCATCCCAGGCTTCAATCGTAAGTGTTTGGAATTAAAAATTAATTGATTGCTTTTATTTTTATCGTTTTTGATTGGGAATTCCGCTCGAATGATCGTTTCCTCATTTCCCCCTATGCTATTGTGTCCTTCAATTAACAGAGGAAAATGCCGGTTTTTGGCTTACAGTTTACGCGAGAGTTACAGAGAGTTAAAAATAAAACGGCTTTAGATTTTATTTTCGAAATCACCGTTACCAAGAACGTATTCCAGAATTTTTCACAACTTTTAGACACGTTTTTGGTTTTAAATTAATTTCGTAAAATTCCTATAAAAGTAAATATAAATTCGGGTCAATCATATTATTTCAGCCTTCAACAGTTCTTGAATGTCCTAACATTAAAATAATAGACCGGCGTTTGATGCCTAAGACCTGTAAGCGCTGTTGAAGGCTCAAATAATATGATTGGGCCAAATTCTACTTACATTCAAACTTAATCAAACATTAGAAATTAATTTAAAACTCCAAAAACGTGTCTAAAAATTGTAAAACAATTCTCAAATAGGTTTTTTGAGCCCGCGTCCATATTCTTAAAAGCTCACAAGATCTAGTATTATAAACAGTTTTACTACAAAAGACAAATGTACTTTTAATTCCTCTTCTTTATACACTGGCAGTTTATCCCGAATAATATTCACCTGAGCCCATTACTAAAGGCAACCTAGCCATTCTATCTCTGTCATACTCGTCTCAGTTGACTTTTAATCATATGATTTAGAGTCACGAGCCTACAGGAAAGAACTAGGCGAAAGTTGCCAACTTTCTCCTTCCTCTTTCGTGTAGCGAAACTGCGAAAAACTAAAACGAACTTGAACTAGAAAATGTCAAAAATAAAGCCTATATCTTAATCTTAGTCATAATTGTGCAATGAAGCTAAAGACTGCCACGATGCAGGTTCGAAAGAAAAAACCATTCTATAGATAAATGAATATTTTAAAAGATTCCTCACAATCTCGTAATTCTAAGAATTTTGGCAATTAAAATTTCAAGGTTTTTCTCGGAATAACTTTTCATTCCTGTATATTTTCGGATACAGGTTATGAATAATTTATACAAGTTAAATAGTTCGAAAAATATGTACTGGTAGTTAAAAAGAAAGTATAAAGTATCTACTGGTACGCGAAATATTGAAAATTTGAAGAATCACCAATTGCCTAAAAATTATTCTCTATATAGGGAGCTAACAGTTAGGCAGGAGGGGACGACATCTAAACGTCACGTATCCCCTTAGGGTACGTGTGGATATTGTAGTGTACCCAGCGGGAAATGACACCGACTCAATCGAGATAGAGGCCTAAATTTACCCCGCACTCAAATTCAAACCTAACCAAACAAAATTTAAATTAAACACTAATATAATAGTGAATTTTAATTTATTCAAAATTTTGCGAGCAGATTCTGAAAATAAATTCAAAAGCTATTCCTTTCAGCTCTTAGTTTCCCTTTAAATATTTATTTTCTAACTTGACTCGCTACCTGACTCCTAAAACAAAAAAAGCGGGAATAAATTATCATTTTACCGGTATTATAAATTATAAAAAGGGTAAAGGTAATTTAGCGTTAACTAAAAATATGTCCCGTATTCATAGAAGTAAAAGATTCCCTTGAAACCACTCAATCAAATTTAAAAATACTTTCAAATTAACTTTAGAGCGAGTTGTAACCCAAAGTATATTTTTCAAGTTCGGTTCTAATTGCTTATTTTCCTCGTTAACTTAACCCCTTTTAACTTAAAAAGAATTTTTAAAAACTTTTTTTAGATAATGGTATAGGAAAGAAAATTTCCATTCAAATTGACTCTGAAGTTAAAAGAAGCAGGGTTTTGTTTTATTTCGATGGAAGGGTTTGAAAATTATAGTACCCCGTTTGTACTTGGTTTACTTTCGAGTTAGAAAATATGATAACATACGGTAGTTTCTATGGCGCCAGACAGTGGAATTATAAGGAAGTGTATCATTGGTTGCCCTGACAAGAACCATAATTAAAAATACATAAATTATACTTCAGATAATCGGGGGGATATGTCTGAGGGGGATTTAAAGTGGTTGTTTCGCCTCGATTTTCGTAGTTTCTACGTTTAACGTTTCGAGAAACCGAAAAAAATATATATATTGTACATCTAATTAGGGTTAATTAAACTTAATCTTTAACTTTTTTAAATTAAAAACAACTTATTTAGTGCACTTAACGATAATTGTTTTGTCTAAACGTGGCTGAAGCCAAAAGTACACGGTAAAAGAATAAAAAAAAAAAAACATTTCAAATTTTGTTTTGGCTAAAGATAGACGTTGGAATATCATTTTCTGAAATTCGCGACAGTCATTATTTTAAAGGGAAACTTGGAGCTAAAAATAAAACAGCTTTTGAATTTATTTTCGGAATCACCAAGCCAAAATTTTGTTTCGGAATTTTTAGACACGTTTTTGATATTTAAGTTAATTTCAAAAGTTTGCTGAAATTTAAAGAAAAAATAAATAAATATAAATTCTGGCCAATCATGTAATGTCCTAATATTAAAATAATAGGCCGGTGTTTGATACGTAAGGTCTTAGCACCTAACGCGGGTCTATTCTTTTAATGTTAGGAACTTAGGACATTACAAGCGCCGTTGAAGGCTAAAATAATATTTACTTTTACAAAAATATTACCAAACTTCAGAAATTAACATAAACAAATACGTTTTTCGGCATGATGATTCCGAAAATAAATTAAAAAGCTGTTAAATTTTTAGCTCCAAGTGTCCCTTTAAAACCAAGAATAACTTTTAAATGGAAGTTTCACGTTTCAAATGAAACGCTTCAATAGAAAAGTTTAAGCTCCCAATTTAAAATTAATCATATCACAAGGCTTACGGTTAGATTCGTAATACGATTAGGGATAATGAAGTGATTTTTTATGGATCTTTTATCAATAAAAAATAACTAATTCACTACAGTAAAAAAATATATAAAATCTAAGATTAAGTAAAAAAATCAATATTAAATTTACTCGTTATGTAAACCTAATATTGCTGTCCGAACTCGGAAGAATTCCTACTACATATTGCGAGATTCTCACATAATTGACCAGAGATATCATAATTATTTGATGTAAACTTGAGATGAAATTGATTATATATTCTGAATTTCTGCTCAAATTATGTGGTTCAGTGAATAATTTGGTGGCATGAGAATTCCAATATTTTTTGGTTTGCAATACACCATTTAGCCATTACTTGGGGCGCTATAGCGGCAAAGGGCGAACTTCCTCTTGGTGAAAATGGCAGGGAAAAAAACCTGCATGGGATAATACGCGGGATATTACGTGCGGCTCACCAAGTTAAGGTTTTTTTTCGCCACTAGTAAGCGTTTCGAGCGCGGGCATGCGCACAGTGGAAGAGCAAAGTGGTGTATTGGCTTCAAAATGTTGAACGCAGGCATTGTACATTAATCAAATACGGAAACAGAATCTAGAAAGGGATTTTTCTGAATTGGGACCACAAACTGAGAGGAAGATAAAAAAAGCGTAGCATCTGTGGTCGATTGCTTTTCACAATTTTCCAACACCTACTTCAACAGTAGATGCCTTTTTACTTTTTAGAATGTCGCTAGGCAACCCAGGAATATTCGAAAATAAATTGGAAATTTTTCCCTATCAATTTGATTTTCGAACTTTCGAAGAACTGACAAATACCAATATATCTATAGCCACTTTTAGGTTTAATGAAATGTGAAACTGCCTATCTTATAGATTATATTCCAGCAAAATTGAGGATGAATTTCAGGAGCATTAAATGGCAAAAATACTTAGCTATTACATATCAGATAAGGGTAAAATCTACACTGAAATATAGACTGTAAACATAAAACTGAAAAAAAAGACTACATAAATATTGAAAATTGGGCATTATGAAGTTCAAAGTTTACCCCTGTTTGTCGGCTCTACACTGCACACCGAAGCGAAGCAGTTGGAACACTTTTACAGACGCAAGATCCGAAATATTCCAATATACTTTTCAATATTAAGTAGAGTCGCAATTGGTTTACACGAGGGATGGTTAGTATTACTAATCCCAATTAGCTTTGCAGTACACATGGCACAACTTAAAATGGAACATCTAAATCCTCAATTTTGGCCTCAATAAAGTCGTCTTATAATAAAGATAATAAACAGTTATGATTACAAGAAAACCAAGGCTTAGTGGATCTCACTTTCAAAAGAAAAAAGTTGAGAACAGAAGAACAGTCTGCGTATGTGATATACAGGAGTTTTGCTGACCTAATGTTTGTCCATACATGTAGTACAAGATAAAAAGGATTATACGCGTAGCATTTGATAAAAATCAATCTATACCACGAATCCAGACGTTCAATAACACGTCTTTCTCGTATATACTTTTTTCTTGTTCACTTCCTCGCGAAGTAGATCAAACAAAGACCCTGTTATTTAAGTATATAGAATGGGGAAAAAAACTTGCTAGACTTTTTGATTATAAATCTGATGTATTATTGACAGAGACTTTCAGAAGAGAGCTTACATTCGTAACTACGGCAACAATAAAGAAAGCGGCAATCGGAAGTACCGAGACGAAAAGGCAGTAGTAAAGCCAAGTTGATTTATTGTTGCAAAGTTGACCAATAGAGACAACTGAAGGGGAACAAATTTCCCATAGAAAGCTATAGTATAATGGATTGAGGAGAAAAATGGTGAAGACAGAGTTAGAAAGAGAAACATAACGAAGATAACGTGTCTGTCTGCTGTTGCGCGTGGTATATAGCTTCAGAAATTGGATTATGTACTTTACTCCGTAGATGGACCAACATGGAAACCGCAGTCATGATAGGTTTTTCTAGGGAAATTGAATTTCCGCTGCATGGGATGGGGTGATGGCTACAAGACTGAGAAAATCGTGGGCCGAGAATTTTGGCGCCAACTGTGTGTGGCGCCAATCAGTTGATGAACAGAGAAATACTATTTTTAGTCTATAGATGCGGATAAGATGTATAATCCGGTTGTTAGAATTTTAAGTAGATCGCTTGCGATTCTGAACCATTATCAAAAAAGCATTTTACCCAAGATGCACTCGACTATTGCATAGAGTAAACCATTTGGTACATGGAAAACTTTCTCTGAGACAGAGCTCGAATGATCTACAGCATAGTTTCCACTAAAGTGAAGCTTAAATCATAGAAAATACAGTTAAATTAATAGAAGCTGCAGCCTTTAGGGTACAATCTTTAGGGAACGAGTTTAGTCTAGCGAAAGCTGGGGTATCCCTACTTCCGGTATCTCTCCTATTGGTGCAGAGTGACCGAATAGACATTGAGCACGATTCCGAGACATTTTACGAATATTTTAATATTAGAATCGATAAAAAAAATCACTTAATTTTCTTCTGCATCTTTCCTTTAAACATTAATTAGCTGCAGATTTTGCGTCATTTTTACTAGTGTGAAAATGGATTTAAGGCTTAGCGGACGAAAATTGCAACTTTGTTAATTGTAAATTAACGAGAAACGTTTGATGACTTATTTTTAAGGTTCAAAATCGACCAAAGATAGCAGTTTATCTATCTTTAGTATCCCTTTTCGAGCTTTGCAAGTTAATCCGTACTAGTTGCTCGACGTAAAACACCCATGAGCTTGGAAAGGTTTCCATGGTTACCAATTTCCAATATTTCATCGATGAAAGGGGAATGTGAATAGAATGATTCAAATGATTCCTTAGTGTAAAATGTAAAAATCAGGCAGCGGTGTGAAGAAAGCACGCGTAAAAACCGATAGTCAGTTTTCGTTCCGTCCTTGAACTATTTCGAGGTTGCAATCGATAGAAATATACAGGTAGAAATTCGGTTAGCAGTGCCGCGCTTTTCCTTAGTCTCTCTTCTCTCTAGTCTCGATGCATATATATTCTATTGGTCTCTGCCGACGCTCATATTGAGGAAAGCATTAGGAGTAGGGGGCTGTCTTTGGATCTTAGCAGTCGATAAAAGGGCCGAGTTGGGCAACCGCCCCACGCGTCTGTGGCAGGCAGCACGTGATACGCTCGTGGACCCCCTCCCTCCCTTTTAAGAACAATTCTTCCAAAAATGACTGAGAAAGGGGAGCTAAAAATAATAAACATGTTATTTCTCAGGAAAGCAAAAAACTAACTTTATGCCAAGTGCAGATGGTACTCAACCAAATACGTGTATTAGTTTAAAGTGCGAGTCTCACGAAAATTGTTTTTTTTTTAATAGTTTATAATATCTGGTTTTAAGCTTAAATTCTTAATTTTTTTTTATATGTGTTGCGCATCTTCTTTTAAAGTTAGTTGATAAGGCTTAGCTGTCATTTTTTAGCAGATTTGAAAATCATTTAATATGTACCTGTATTTTATAAATAATCTATGCCACCCTGCCACCCAAAGCGAAAAGACGAAAATTGCCTCAGGATTGACTTATGATTTTGTAATGGTTCTATTTTGTAAACCTTTTCAAGAGCAGGTTCCTCTATTTTATGGGCCTTCAAGCCACAGGTATATGAGCAAATATTGAAGTTTAGTCTGCACTTTATATCCAATCAGACTAAACCAAAATTACTTGGCATAATGTTTTTAATATTTAATATGGAAAAATTACAATCTGTCTGGTGGTAGATTAGATAAGGGATCTAAAAGATATGGTTTATTGGAGAAAAGGCGTTTCCCCTCTAAAGTATTCGCGCGAGGAAAATTGATTAGTTGGCCAAAAATAGACTCGAGGCTTAAGGCACAAATGATTCAACCCTTTCGCTATATCTTACAAGAATCAGAATGGTTGACCTTGTACGAAAAATATTTTAAGATATACCAAACGTACTATGGCCTAAACTTTTAGATTTTGCATATTTTATTTAGGAAATACAGAAAAGTCTTGTAGTATAGTCAAAACTTTTTTGTTTACCCAGACAATGGTCTGTCTATATGTACTTTCTCCATTTATTACGAACTTTCAAGGGAAAATGAAAAAAATATAATAAAAATATGAAAAACATTTGCTAAATTGTTTTTTCATTGTGAGTTGGCTTAACGAAGATCTAAAGCTTCATTGAACTTGAACAATATTACAGTTAATGATAATTTAATGACTAATTCTCTACATGTTCAAGGCTCTAATATTTCCTGGTTTTTCTTTAACTCTGCCTATTGGCTCAAAGCCAACGTCACGGAGATAACTCGTAACCTAGTATTGAACGTGGTGCCAATTTAAGATGAAATCGACAATACATTTTGCTAAGAGTAAAAATAGTTGATGGTGGTTCTTAAGACTTCGTACTAAGATCATTATTGGATCTCAAATCCAAAATCGCTTAGGTGGGGGAGTGGATTTTATTTCTAATATAACTACAACGACACCATTATCCAATTTTGCAGTCCAACGAGGATCAAGATCTTATCGGAGATGATAGAAGTCTACTGTCAAAATCGAGGAGTCATAACCCGCCCCGATTGTTGTCTAGCACTAATGGCAACGGCATCCTAAACCATTCCCAATCCGCCCACGCGGCCATTTGTCTGCCCCCTCACGGGGACCCTGACTCGACCAGCGAAGACAGCGGCAGTCATTGCGGGGTCAAAACGGTGGGACTGGGCCAACACGAACGGGGCAATTGGAGCAAACAACTTGATTTCTTTCTGTCATGCGTAGGATACGCCGTGGGCTTAGGAAACATCTGGAGGTTTCCATACCTATGCTATAGAAGTGGCGGAGGTTTGTTGTTGGTGTTTAAAATATTTTTAATACGCCCCCTAAGCCTGGCAAGTTACACGAGCCTGATAATGTGAATTTTGATTAGTGAAGTTGTCAAGGCGTCACAGACCCGCGACAAAACAGAAAATTAAGTCAAAATAGCCAGGATCCTAAACTTATTAAAATTAATTATCAATAATAAATTCAAATTAATGTCTAACTGATCAAACCATTTCTAAATGATTATCTGATTTAATAAACGGAATATCAACTTAATATAAAGGCTATTGGATTTTTTTCTAAATGTAATTGAGACTAGTCTGTTTTGTTCTTCGGTGCTAAATATTGCTTGTGAGACTTAAGTCCAGTTAGTTTCAAACTTAGTGTGAATTGTAGTACGGGTAATTAACAAGAATTATCAATTTTGGTACAGGCGCGTTTCTTGTACCTTATCTATTATTTCTCGTCATATGCGGCATACCATTGTTCTTTCTCGAAATGAGTTTCGGGCAGTTTGCCAGTTTGGGACCAGTAGCCATTTGGAAAATATCACCCATGTTCAAAGGTAAATTAAAAAAAAGTTCCCAACTCCACCAGAATAATTATTGTCACACTTAAAATATATCACAAATTTCTCAATAGGCTTGGGTTACGGAATGGTCATCATTTCCGGTATCGTTTGTATATACTATAACGTTATCATCGCTTGGACATTGTATTACACTTACCAGACGTTAGGGGCCATTGTGCCTTGGTCCACTTGCGGAAACTTCTGGAACACGCCCAACTGCGTCGATCAAAGAACGTCGGCGGACAATTTCACCACCAGTAACGTTAGCGACCTTCTCGAAATTTCCAATTCGCAATCCAAAATGACCTCCAGCGAAGAGTTTTGGCTGTAAATATTGACATTACATTAATTTCCAATCAACTCGTCTTGTTTTAATTAAAATCTACGTTTTCGTAGGCGTTACGTGCTAAGAATAAGTGACGGTATCGAAGACTTAGGCGAAATGCAATGGCCTTTAGTTTTGACACTGGCCATCGCCTGGGTCATAGTCTTTCTTTGTCTGATCAAGGGAGTCAAATCTTCGGGAAAAGTTGTGTATTTTAGCGCGACTTTTCCTTATGTAGTCCTCGTTATATTGTTAATTAGAGGGGTGACGTTACCAGGAGCTAAGGATGGCATACTTTTCTACCTGACTCCCAGATGGGAATTACTCAAAGAATTCAAGGTAAAGTTAATGCTTTTTATATAGAACTCTTAAGAAAGTCAAGATATTTTCGAAATAAACGATAGTGATCTCCTATTATGTTCAATTTTTAGAGGCATAATAATTATTTACGCTTTTCTAGGTTTGGGGTGACGCCGCTACACAAATATTCTACTCAGTAGGGGCGTCTTGGGGTGCCATTTTAACTATGGCTAGCTACAACAGGTTTAGCAACAACTGCTATCGGTAAGCGTGTTTGTAAGAGTTAAATTATAATAAGAATCAAATTGTAACTTTTTCTGTGTCTGTAACAGAGATTCCTTAATTATTCCCGTCATCAATTGCGCGACATCAATTTTTGCCGGCTTTGTTGTTTTTTCCATAATTGGTTTCATGGCACACGAGACTGGAAAACCAATAGATGAGGTTGTTTCCCAAGGTAAAAACACATCTCTAGTGGGTAAAAACACGGTTTCTAAAGCGAAAACTATAAAAACCTTAAAACAAGTTGGAAATTTAAACTGGCTTTCGTGGCTGTTATATTTTTCGGGCTTAGAATCTCACTGTTGACTGTCTTTGAATATATATACATATACTGAAGTGATTTTAAGTGGTTAATTAAGTTTATTTTTGTTTTAGGGCCTGGGTTAGCATTTGTGGTGTACCCAGAAGCAGGTATGTTTGCTAACATATATTATTAATTTACGTCATGGACTTAAATTTGAATTTTTTTATATGAAATTTTCTTCAATTCTGCAGTTGCCCGATTGCCCATTAGGTAAGATTTAATTTTTCTTAATCTTATATATTTTTTCAATAAATAATACATTTTGAATTTTCTATTTCCAGTTCTCTGTGGTCAATTTTATTCTTCTCTATGTTGCTTTTTATTGGTTTGGACAGCCAGGTAAACCAAGATGTCCAATCTGGACATTCCCCAATCCTCTCGTGTACCTTGTCTCCTGTCCAGTTGTCCACCCTTTTTCCTCTGAATGGTCAAATCTCTAGCGCCACTACAAATTTTCTACTTTTGAAAAACGTAGCGAATTTGTATGTTTTGTAATAATTCAAAATTTAACTCCTCCTTCCCCTATATATATGATTTTGCTTCAGTATTGTCCACGTATACTTTTAACTAACCCTAATTTTTAAAGCTTTAGCTGAATCAAAATTCAAAGCGCTCCAATTCAATTAAAAAGACTGTAAATGTTTTTTAAAAATTTTAAATGAAGAAAGGGGCGGATCCAGGTTTAATAGGGGTTGGTGGGAACCAATCGGAACGTTTACCAAACTCTGTTACGATTTGCATTACTCATTTTCATTTAAGATAATCTTCTATAACCTTAGAAGTAACTCGGGAAACGTTCCGACTGGTCTGGAAAAGGTTATTATTTTGGGAAAGTGGCGCGAAAATTCAATTTCTCGGTATCGTGCGCGATGGGTTTGATTTTGGGGCGAATTTGAAGGGAGGAGAAATAGGATGCAATGCGTTTAGTTCTTGGATCCGCTTTTAATTGACAAAATTATCCTGGATTTCAAGCTGTTAAAGATAATAACGTTATTTGTAAAACAGATTGAAGTCCAGCAAAACTGGACGAGCGTTATGTATTTTTGATTTGTTGCGATACCAAAATTTTATCTAAGCGTAATTTAACAGGCGCAAAATAAATTAAAAGTTGGAGTTTGAGTGGCGTTGGGGAACAAATGTCTAACTTTAGTTTTATTATATAAACAGGCCACAGGAACGTAGCCTTCTTTTTGTAAGTAGTAAAAAAAGAGAAAAAGAAAAACATAGAAAAACAAAGATTTAAGATTAACATAAATTATTAAAAAAAAAAAAAAAAAACAAATCAATTAGAAAGAAGTGGCCAATTAATCTAAAAATTCAAAATTAATGGAGACCTGTTATTTTATTTAAATTAATTTTCGAAAAGTTTTTAAACTTAATTTTTCAGTTATTTTAAACCAGGCCTATCAAGGCTGGATATAAATGAAATAGCAGATGAAATTAATTTTAACTGTGTGTCTACCCTGTATGTGGTTGTTTGGGACCAAAATCCAAGAATACTGTATAGCCATTGATGTTTTTGTTCGCTAGATTAAGAAAGCTAACTGCATCAAATCTAAAAATCTACTTTTTTTCGAGGACACAATGTTAGAAAAAAAAAGTTAGCTTTGAAGTTTATCAAGTTAACAAAGATTATAAATGCTGTACAATACTCTTGGTCATTGATTGGACGAAGGAATGAAAAAGTAAACGTATTTCGTTAACTTGACGTTTAATTATCGTAGAATTTATAACGACACAAGTGAAACAGCAGCTTATGTCGTTAATTTCGGATAACAGAATGCGTTTACCTCTGGTAATAATTCCAGTTGTGTGGTGGGAATTATGCGCGCAATATATTCTGGAAAATTGTGTAAAACAAATTGACAAATTACTCACTCTTAACTGTTTTTTTGTTAATGTGAAATTTTAAGTTAATTCGAGATATAAGAGACATTATTTTGACCATTTGTCTTTCACGATTGCGCGCATTTTGGTTTATAATAGGAAATTCTTTTTGGAATTAAGTTTTTTTATTTAATTTTTTTACTTTAACTGTTCTCTATAATGTTTAATGAATGATAATTGTTTCTGCTTCGTCTCACAGCGTTCCCCTTTTCCTTTCCAGTTGGAGAATTTTGAACTTTTTTCCTGTGCTTCCCAGTCGCCATTAAATATAAACCTATTACGGTACTTGCTTTTGTAAAAAGAATTTTAAGCGTCCCTCTTTTGTTCCGGGCGAAAAGTTATACGGTGTTGCGTAGGCTGGCTGACTGGCAGTATTAGAATCGCTTAAAATTCGTACAACCAAAGGACGAATTTTTATAGTAATAATATTAATACTGTATACGTTTACTTTAAATTACCTTTAATTTATATCAATATTTATTGTATTCCAAAATTAACTCTGTTTAAATTTTCTAATAGTCCCTGGTTTTACGCTACATTTATCTATTTTAAATGTTTTTAAGTAAAGAGTGGTCTAATTGAGGTTAGACACTTTTTGTTTATAGAATATAAGATAAATTCGGAGGCTCTGGGAAGCACAGATAGATTGATCTGACGAGTTCTAGTCGTACTAACTAAAGCCTGAATGTCAGCTGCAGGTACTGCGTATCAGAGGTATCTCATAGCTAATTAATACATGGCTTGTTGATTAGTTTCATTTGATGAAGGGGCCATAAAGAACGCGCGCGCCAAAATGAGAATATTGATATTATAGTTTACGAAATTGAGGCCATTTTAGAGTAAACGTGGGACTATCTTCGGGAGGGGGTATTGGGCGTGATTCGCGTTCGGTGATATAGTTGGGAAAACGGTTATTGCTAATTAGAAGTATAGCTATAATCTAGAATATATATTTAATCTGGTTTATGTGGGAAGTTGGAGCCACGGGGATGGTTTTGCGATATATTGGTTTTATTACGAAGCCAACTTTCTTAATACATTTCCTTTAGCGAAAAAAGGCAGTAAGAAAATATTTTTCACAGTGTAATAACAAGGTTATAATCTTTCCAAGATATGGGATATCATTCGTTCGTTCCCTAAGATCAATTATATGAAATGCAACACGAAGAAAAATCAATTTCTAACTGCTTTTTTTTTTTTTAACTATTAATAATAATATTTAACTTTGCATGTTTCAGGTTAATTTACAAACTATGTGAGATAAAGCCGTTATGTTCTTTTACATTACTGTATCGTGTGTACCTTACTGAAAAACCACTTACTAAGTATTCTAGATTATTCGTCTTCTAAGATGTTATCCTAATGTATTTTTCCAATAGAGATAACACCTTAGCAGACAGTGTCGCGAATAGCTTACTTTCAAAAAGTAAACTTATAAAATTTAACCTTTAACGGCTTTGTCATAAACTGTGCTATTGTAATTTATATAGAATGAGAGATGTGGCTATAGACTTAGAACGAAGGTTATATATTAATTCTTAACTTTCGTTCTAAGGCACACTATAGTCATTTCAGACAAATATTTTACTGTTTAAAATTTAGTCAGCTGAAATAATTTCCAGAGATGTAATTTATTGGTTTTGATCTACTTTGATGCAGTTTGGCATGTTCGAAGCAATGGTCAGCGCCTTCGTAGATGAATTCCCTATTTTGAGGAAAAGGAAAGTTTGTTTCATCGCGTTTATGTGCTTCATACTATTCTTGCTAGGATTGCCATGCGTCACGCAGGTTCGGCAAACACCCTTTAAACATAAAGCTTGTTTACAAAACTAATGCTTTTGTTTGTTTTTTTTTGTTTTAATAGGGTGGAATGTACGTTTTACAACTGATGGATTGGTACAGCGCCACATTCTCACTGATGATCATATCTTTATTTGAAACCATCGTTATTGGCTGGATTTATGGTATAAGTTGTAATCAAATAGTTTTTAAGTCTTAAATACTAATTTATTTGTATTTTCAGGTGCTGATAGATTCCTGCATGACATTTTTCTGATGACTAAAAAAACTCCGCCTCTATGGTGGAAGTTATGCTGGCGTTACATCACGCCAATAGCAATTATTGTAAGTGATTAGTTTTAACATGCCGTCAATATACAAATCCTTCAATTAATAAAAAACAAATTATACCGGTATTATCTATTTCAGTGTTTGTTGGCATTTATTTTTGCGAACCACGTGCCAGTGAAGTATGGGAGCTATGAATACCCTTACTGGTCCATTGGGGTTGGCTGGATGATGGCCATGTGTTCACTGTTACCTATCCCTCTAGTAGCTATTTACGAAATAGGGTTTAAAGCGAAAGGAAGCTTCACAGAGGTCAGTGGGTATAAGAGTACGCAATACGATATAGTTATTTCCCACCCATTTTAACATAACCGTATTTATTATTAGAGACTGTTGGAATCGGTGCGTCCAGCGCCCGAATGGGGTCCCCACTCTGAAGAGAATCGTTTACTCTACCGTAAGAGTCTTGCCACCATTTCTAGTCGCTTCGGACAAACGTACGTGGCTGGACTGACCAACAGTGAGAGTCAAATGTCAAATGGCAAACTACGTTTGAGTACGGACAACATGCTTTCCCCGATGGAATGTAAAAGCTCCCATTTTCAAAATGAAAGCAAAGTTTAAACTATTTTTTAATAGACCTGTCCCCATGCCCCGCGTGTTTTAGAAGGGGTTTTTAAAGGGACCATAACTTTACAGAAATAAATGGTATTACTGAAAGGATCTCAATAATCGCAGTTTTTTCGAGGTTTTAAAAATATATAAAATGAGAAACATGCAGCCAAGTTTTATCAACGTATAAATAACAAATATTTGGGGCAACAAAGGGTTTTTAATGGCCAAAATAAGGGTATTTCTCGAGGGCCAGGTCACTGAGGTCATGCTGAGGTATACATCTTTGTTCAGATTAAATATTATTACTGTACTGCTGTACCTTAATCCCATAATGTATTAGTTTTTATTAGATCGATGAACTTGATCCGATTAAATGTACACTCAGAAACTAAGTGATCTGCCCTTCGGTATTTCCTGTTTTTTGTTTTACTATAAAATTTGAGAGGTGTACGAACCTATTTAAACATACTTCTAATAGTATGAATGCGAAGATCAAAAGTTTAAAGTTTGCGTTAAATATTGGTATATTTAAAAAAAATTACCAACATATTTCAGGATACCAAAAATTATTAAGTTTTGTAATGTTAACTACTGTTGGCTGTTGATTATTATAAAAATATTCTTTAAAAACTATTTAATAAACTGGTAACCAACATTTGAAAAATGGTATTCTCTCCGAATGAGAAGATTAAAAAAAGAAGTTTTGAAATCGGCCAAGGCCTAAGTTTGAAATAATTAAATTTCATATATTAAATGCAATAAAATTAGAGAATAACCATAAATGAACTTAAACCTTTAAAACTAAAGAGCTAGCGTAAATACAAAATGCACGTTTTAATTTTTCATATAAGAGTGTTAATTAAAGAAATAAAGCCTTATGTAAATACCTTTTTGAAAAACCAGTTACAAGTTGAAAGACCAAGGCATTCCTCCATGTCCTAGGGCAGTATGTTCCACCATTTTGAGTTTTTAACCTTTATGTTGTCTTCCCAGGTTTTTGAGAACTTTTGGTTTACGTTACGATAAACTGTGATAAATATGAAGGCTTAAACCGATTTTAAAGAGTTTAAGTCCTTGTATTAAAATACTGCCTTTCGATTTACTTAAAACTGAAAAGAGTTGGAATGAAATAGAGTGACTGAACTCAGGAGTGATAAAGACCGACGTAAGACGTAACGTGAACACGAAGCCTTTGAAAGGTATTGACTATTTAGCTTTATAGGAGCTAGCGAATGACGCACGATGGCGCTGTAAAATATTATAAATAGCAAGGGCATAATTTGAATTTTAGGCGGCCATGCGATTATGCTAAGGCTAAGGCAATTAGATTGTTACAAGGCGATTTTATATTTATTTTACTAATGATTTAATTTTTTTTTAACTAGTAATGGGAATTTTATTAAAAGTCCCATTCTTTATAACGTTTAGATGTTGTACTATCGTATTTATTTTTGTCCAGTTTCGAAGTGTTCATTACGTATTGAAAACACAAACCTATTCCACTGTAAAATACGTTAATATACAAAACTTACACCGTCTAAAAAAGGGATGGCAATCATAAACCAACACCATACACTTTGGTCCTGTATTTTACCACGACTATACATTTCAGAGTGGAATAGACCTTAGTAATATTTTATAGACTAACGTGTATTTAGCGTAGAGTCGTTGATATACAAATTAAAAGACATACCAAGTATTAATATTAATTACACAATGAGCAAAATGGTCCACAATGATATTACTTATGAACTTATTAGTTTGTTTGAAAGAAAAAACCTTGTAAAACAGCACATTTAAAATAAAACTTTAATAGCAGAGTTTTATTGACTTCCTTTTTTTCTTATTTTTGTCAACTTCATGATTTGTCCCTGACCAATCTTCTACAATATCCCTGACCTAATTTTGGTGTTTCAAGAACAACATATAATAGGCTTTATAAAGTTTCGCTACGTATGTTTCGATTGACCAAATAAATCCTGACTTATCACAGACTTTCTAAGAAATTTTTAAGCCCCCGACCTTTGGCCCAATTCTGGAAGTCCCCGACCTATCCAGGTTCTGTACGAACCCTGTTATTATCTACCTATTTTCTGCATTTTGAGGCTTAATTTTTATATAGAAATCTAATACAGAATGGGTATGTGTAAGAGTAGCTACCTTTACGCCACTATTAGAAATCTTGTTACTTGCAAGTGTATTAATCCTCAAATGACGAACATGAAAGCTTTAGATTTATATTAATAATAAATAACCTTATTTATTTCATAAAATATACAAATATAGGTCTTACGACACTATATAAGCCAACTGGTGGCCAATATTGATTATTTTACCATTCTCCTTGATCTGAACTTTATTTTCGTCAACTTGTATATGGAACAAGGCTGATTCGCTAACTTCAGTTTTACCTTCTTCGAGACTTCCTAAGACTGGCATCTTTCGGGGGCCCATAACTGGATCATCGTAACGAAACAATTTAACTTTAGTTGGATCCTTGATAAATCGGTCCTCTTTACACATCCTAGCAATCAGTTTTGGAGTTGTATCCCCTTCGTAAATTCCAACATCCATTTCAAAATGGCTGCTTGCGGGTTGACCGTTGATTACCTTTACCATTACCCGAGGCTAGAAATTAACAATACATACATCAAGCATGGATTTTACAAAAAATTATTCTAAAATTTTACATCAGTTCGATATGTGATATGTGGAGCACCAGGGCAACAATCTTCCTTGATTTTTTCATCCGCTTCAGAAGAAATTTTAACTTCTAAACCTTCCAACTAGAACGAAAATATTTATAAATTATACCTTCTAAAATAAGGAATGAATTAAGATTCAACGTACTTCCAACGTATTTGTCAGGTACAACAAGTTGTCATTCAAAACTTGTATTTCATCAAAATCCAAAGTTAGATTCAACGCTGAAACACCTCGCTGTTCAACTTTTTCTCTAGCCGCTTGCACGAATGGCATAACTCGTTTCATGTATTTCTTAATAATGTCATTCAAGCTCTTCAATTCGGTGGAGATGACTTTATTATCAGGAAGACCGTTGTTTTTATCGTGGAGATTTTTCATTAGAGTTAAAACCGCAGATTGCCAAGGTGGGAATGTTTTAGCTACCCAGATTATTCCGTGGGTCAGTTTGACAACTCCCCCGCCTCCTTTTTTTCCTTTAGCCATTGATTGAGTCAAAGTTTTCAAACGAATACGGAAATCGTGAGCAGCGTCCATCAAATATTGGGAAGATCTGATGAGGATTTCATCGGGTTCAACCGTAGATGGCCAACTAGCTTTTATAATACTTCCCTTTTTACCCAAAAGAGACCAAACGTGCTCGGCAATGTGGGGGCAGATAGGAGATAAAATA
Organism: Odiellus spinosus; assembly: GCA_963920705.1. Classification (NCBI taxonomy): domain Eukaryota; kingdom Metazoa; phylum Arthropoda; class Arachnida; order Opiliones; family Phalangiidae; genus Odiellus; species Odiellus spinosus. The sequence goes on from OY987237.1 coordinate 8,610,403, forward strand.
ATGGCTTGCGTTTCGATAAATTTCATTACAAGATCACGATGCATTCCTTCATTCACTGTCAATTCTCGGTATTTATCTCTCATGGCTTGATATTCGAAGAAACCACTTCTTAAAGCTTCTTTGTACAACATTCCATCGTATAGTTGATCCGTTTGACGAATGGCTTTATTCATTTCACTGTGATACAATGATAATAAGTTTGAAAACGTTAATGTTAAAGGTAGGTCTCAATATACCTTTGAAACACCCTATCATTGTAAAGTTTGTCAGAGGGGCCCGTTCTTAATGAATCTTTGTTAGCGATCATTTCTTTGACCCATTCCAAAAACGCGTAAAGACGGAGAATTCCAGCATCAGCCATAGTTTCGACAAAATTGGCATCTTCAACACCATCTCCAGCATCAGCGAGAGACAATCTCATACCTATGTCAATATACAATCGAATTTAAAAATTAAAATATTCAAGTACACACCTGGAATTCTTCGGCTCCAAATTTAATTTACGTAAACATTGCGGGGCTATATAAGAATTCTAGCCACGTACTTCTATTTCAACCGAGTTTTAAAAAGTTTATCTCACCATCGGCGGAGAATTTCTCAATGGCTTCAGATAGGGTTAAAAAGTTTCCAGTTGATTTGGACATTTTCTCGGAGTTGAGCAAAAGATGTCCATTAGCTCTAATCGCCAATGGCCATTTTTCTGGTTCGTCTTTCCAGATAGCGCAATGATTGTATAGATAGTACGTTAAATGATTAGGAACCAAATCTTTGCCGGAACAACGTAGATTAACTGGATACCAATAGTTGAATTCTCTTTTTAAGAGATCCAAAGTTTTACGAGGGATTTTAGTTTTCGGAGCTTTTGCATTCTTAAAGAAAATGTAGTCCCAAACTTCGGGTATCATATCTTCAGGCCTATGTTAAAAATGAATAATATTACTAACTGAAATAAAAAATTTGCATGAATCCTCTTAGTTCTTACTTAATTCCTACGGGAGACGGTGCTTGACCATTAAAGACTCCACCCTGTAGCAAATGAGCTACTGTGTAATACCCCATGTAGATAGTGGAATCAGACAATGATTCTATCAACCACTGCTCGTCCCAAGGTAGGCGAGTTCCTAATCCATAAGTTCTAGAACAAGCGTGTTCTCTTAACCAATCCAAAGTGGCATTGAAATTCTTTCGGACTTCGTCGGAATATAGTTCCATTTTCGCCACACATTTATCCACTTGCTCCCTCCAAGACGGTTCTCCGTAATCTAAATACCACTGATCGCATAAAGCTACGACGCATTCGTCATTAGACCGAGATATTATTTGTTTCTCAGGTTCCATATATATCACCGCTTCATTCTACAAAAATACATTGCTTAATTTTAACCAATTCTTTTAACTAATACGTTGATTTTCCTAGTCTTACATTCTTAACCATATCCAGTTGAATCTGTTTCTTCGCATCTTGAACTTTCTTGCCCTTGTAAGGGCCAGCAACCATGACCTAAGGACAAATTTTAATTAAAATTGAACTATGATGTAATCGTTGAAAATATTCAAAATTTGGTATTAAGAGCCTTACCCCTTCGTAAAATCCTTTGAGATAAACTTTCTCTTTGGCTTCTAACAGTTTATCTTTATCATTTTGGCTTTGAATCTTTAACTGGTCGCAAATAAACTTGGCACACATGTTACCATACTCGGGAACATCAATAACGGGCACCTAACAGATTATTATTATTTGTTTGAATATTCGTCTTAAATGACTATTCTCCTATCTCAAAGATATCAATAAGCTATATCTGTTTAACTTACAATTTCATACGGTAAAACCATATCATCGTGCAAATTATATTTCCTCCTAAATGGTTCTTTATTCTTCAAATCTCTTAAAGCTGCGTAATCATCCGGAGAGTCTGACGGAACGCTAGTAACGATACCAGTTCCCTTCTCGTATTTGATAGTCAACATTGGTAGAGTGTAAATAACGGGAAAACATGTTAATGGAGATTTTAACTTAATTCCCATTATATCCTAAAGAAAGAATGAAATTTTCAATTTGGTTAGAAATTAACCTTCAATGAGTGACCTAACGAATTCAACATACTTGTCCAGTTACAGTGGTCAAAATATCAACTTTTCCATTCACTTTAGTGAAACCTTGGTAACTCATATTACGAGCTGCCCTCAAAGTCGAAACCCAAATTTCTCCATTAGCCAATTGAAAAGCAACATATTCCATATCAGGTTTAACCCAACAGTTAGTTTGACCATACATTGTTTCGGGTCTTAGAGTCGCAGCCACCAAGAAAACTGGTTTATTTCCGGTGCATGATTTTAATTTCTCAGGAAGTGGTTCCAAAATTTTAATCTTAACCAAAGTGTATTCTTGCGGACCGACACCCTAATTAAATAAACATTAGGTTTTTTTGTTTAATGAGAAGGTTAAAAACAGTTACTTCTCCACTGGCACGATCGTGATCCATACAAGGTTGATTATCCTTTGGTGAAAATATCGTGTACCTTTTACCGTATTGAATTTTATTTCTTTCTTTCAATCGAATAAACTGCCATCGAACGAAGGAATCGTAAAAAGGATTAGCAGCGGTTGTAATGAAGGAACGTCTCCAGTCAACTTTTAAACCCATGGCCAATAAATCTCGCTTGGCTAATGGAGGAAAATAAGATAGCCAGTGATTTTCATCAGCAAACTGGAGAATTTCTTTATCAGAAAGACCCAAAGATTGCATAATTTGCCATTGAAATTTGGCATTTCCAGTTTTTGCGACTGCTTTACTCTATAAAAAATAATTGTAAGGCGTTGTCTATCTTGAAACATTCGGATAATTTTACCTTTTTTCCTTTACTTTTGTCAGTCACGAAAAAATCATCAGCTTTAATAGGAGCTCCTCCATCGTTGTTAGTTTCCGGAAAAACTGGGGGAGATCCGTAATCTTCGATTTCGCGTTTTAGTTTATCAGCGCAAGCTTTTATTGGCATTCCAGTGCAATGTAGTCCAAAAGGAAATAAACATCTTTTTCCTTTTAGTCGTTGATAACCAGTAGCAAACTAAGAGGATAATAATTTAATAATTGAATTTTTCCGTAGCGTACAAAAACAAACCTCGCATTTTGAAAGCGAAAAAGTGTGTCCCAAATGCAGTCTACCATTCATATAAGGATAAGGGAACGTAGCCACAAATTTCTCCTGGTTTTTATCAGGGCCATTTGGATCTGGTGCATCTTCTTCAAAAATCTTCTCCTTGTCCCAGCGTTCCTGAACTTGTCGTTCGATATCTTGAAGAGCTCGAACTTTAACTGTACCTTTTCTTTCAACAACAGCCTTCAAATATTAAAAGATAATTTAAATATTTGTTACAATCTGGAAATGTCAAAATGCCAACTGGACAAAAATTTGGCTTCTCTTCCTAAAGTTCCTATATTCAGAAAGCTAAGCCTTGCCAAAATTTACTTACAGACATTATGGAAGTTTATGGTTTTAGGTACTTTTGATAACTCGTACTTTTTAAGGAATGAACATTAATTGTTTTTGTTGTAATAATTTAGACAGTTAATAAATAGCAAATACCAATTATTATTAATACTAAACCTCGGGTGCCGCGGACTATCAGAAACTTATCCGGCTAAAAATGACGCAACTTCAAAAGAAAATTTCACACGTGTCCGCTTACGCATGCCATGTGGCCTCCGTAAACCCACCAAACAATGGCGGGAAAATATGAAATGTATGACACGTCACACATGCTTATTTCGCTACAATAAATAATTAAACGAGTAATTTTTTGCGATAAAATTCGCTTTAATTAGTTAAATAAAAAATGTATAGTTCTTAATTCCTATTAATTTGTAAATCATCATCATCATCAGTGTCAGAGCAATGATTATCCGAGCTATTAGGTGCATTAAGCCAACAGTTAGGCCCACTTTCGATACCAGTTCGATTGATAGCCATTAATGGCTTAATTGCCGATAATAAACTGACAAATAGACGTGGAAACAACGCTTCTTGTTGAGCCAAAAGTTGTTTCGTTCTATGTCTTTCCTTAAAATAAAATTTACAGTCATATTAAAAAAAGATTGGTAGACAAACACTACAAAAGGGTGTTATTTCCGAAAAAGGGGTGAAGCTAATATTAAAATCTAGGAGGAAATTATAGAACTTACTTTAGGAGCTTCGAAACATCCGGGACAGTTTTCTGGTATAACTGGAAGTCGTTTCTAATAAAATGAATTAAAAAATATAACATAAGTTTACATAATTTATGTATTTTTCATCTTCAAATTTACCTCTTCCGCAAAATTTCTTAAATTTTTTTCTCTCACAAACGCAAATGGACGAATAACTCTCATATCTTTCTCTCTAAAAAGAGTCAGAAATTTAGATTATAAAACCTCTTTATAATGAAGTAAATATCTGACTTACTTGACAGTATAATTAACTTTCATTGTTCGCAGTCTTCCATTATGAAAAATGGACATCAAAAAACTTTCAGCCAAATCATCTAAATGTTGTCCTAAAGCTATAACATTGTAACCTTCTCGTCTTGCGCAAGCATATATCCTCCCCCTCTTCATACGACTGCAAAAACTGCATATAGACTTGCATTTATCCAAATTAGCCGCTTGTTCAATAATTCCTTGCGATTCAAAGAAATAAGGGACTCCTAAACTGGCCAAATATGGTATTAATGGTCTCGGGTCATAAGCATTGCTGCCAGGGTCGACTGTTACAGCTCCAATTGAGAAATTAATATCTTGTTTCTTCATATAAAATTGCAGTTGGTGGAGACTGTGAAGCATAGATAATGAATCTTTGCCGCCTGATAAACAAACCAATACTCTGTCACCTGTTTTAATCATTTTGAATTCATCATTTGCCTAGAAATAAAATTTGACTATTAATTTCAGAAGTTCAATTTAAATTTTAACTTCATAAGTCTGAGCGAAAACAGTGTAAACTTATTATCAATACGAGTACTCATTTTCATTCACAACAAAATACTAATTTTCTTTAAACCAAGTACTTTTTTCATTAAATCAAGTACTCATTTTCATTAATTTATTAAATTGAATATTGAACTCATTTTGACTAATTGGCTAAACAGAATATTAATTTTCATTAATTGACTAGTGCTCATTTTCTTTGACCAAAGTACTCATTTTCTTAGACCAAAAAAAGTACTCATTTTCTTAGACCAAAAAAAGTACTCATTTTCTTAACAAATCAGAATAGTTATTTAATTGACTAAAATGAGTACAAATTTTATTATTCTAAAAACGTGCAGTCATTCTCTTTTTCTAAAAACGTGTAGTCATTCTCTTTTTATAAAACGAGTAATAATTTTATTTTTATAAAACGAGTAATCATTTTATTTTTATAAAACGAGTAATCATTTTATTTTTATAAAACGAGTAATCATTTTATTTTTATAAAACGAGTAATCATTTTATTTTTATAAAACGAGTAATCATTTTATTTTTATAAAACGAGTAATCATTTTATTTTTATAAAACGAGTAATCATTTTATTTTTATAAAACGAGTAATCATTTTATTTTTATAAAACGAGTAATCATTTTATTTTTATAAAACGAGTGCTTATTTTGACTAAATCGAGTACTCATTTTGTTTGACTAAATCGAGTACTCATTTTGTTTGACTAAACCGAGTACTCATTTTGTTTGACTAAACCGAGTACTCATTTTGTTTGACTAAACCGATTACTCATTTTGTTTGACTAAATCGAGTACTCATTTTGTTTGACTAAACCGAGTACTCATTTTGTTTGACTAAACCGAGTACTCATTTTACTTCACCAAAAAGAGTACTCATTTTATTTCACCAAACCGAATAGTCACACTCTTCACAGTAAAAATTACCTTAAGTAAAGGTTTAAAGATGTTTTTAGGTGGTGAATGCCATTTGCAAGCAGTGGAGAGTAAAGCTTTGGAAACATCTGTTTTACGAGGCAATTTGCATATCAGAGGTTCAGCTTCGGTTGTTTTAACAACTTCAGTTTTTTCCAACTTTGGAAACGGTTTCGACTGAGGTTCGTAAAGAAGCTTAGAAACAACTGGCAACTTTCCATTTCCTTCTCGGGGAAAAAGATGAGCGTGAGCTTCACTGGGTAGAAGGAAAATTCGATACGGTTTAGCTTCGTCATCAAATAAAAGTGATTGATCCGGTAATGAGCTTTTAGGAACAATCTAAAAAATAATTTTAGTTTCATAACTTTCATAACAATATGATAAGAAAGGTTAAGAAACCTTACTTTGTCCACGGAATCGAATAATTCTTGAGCTTTCCGCAGGCAATCTTGACGGTTAACTGGTAATGGACCCGTGGTATATTCTTTGGGGTGGGTGAATTGAAACTCTCCCGTTGCGTATGATATTGAACCAAGCCATTTACGGTCTCTGAATTGTTGGTGACTCTTGTGTTTCCATTCTCCCGTTTCAAAGTTTAAGATATATAGAGGTAAGAGTTTCCACCCGTGTTTGGCAATCATACAAACAGCGTTCAAAACAAAATCAACATCTTCGTTACTCATGAAAAATGGTAAATTGAGACGACTGAAACCAGGCCGCAGAATTTCTCTGTGGTTGTACTCTCTGTAACGTCTCAGATGAACCCGATCAATTGTTCTAGCGCAAATTATTAAAGACGAATTCAGTTATACTAACATTTGAAAATTCAAAAAATCAAATAATATTCAAATACTCAAAAGATGAATAAATATTTGATTATTTAAAAAATTAAATAATATTCAAAAGTTCAAAAAATTAAATAATAATCAAGAGTTCAAATAATATTTGAATAATCTAAAAACTATGTAGTTCAAATAATATTTGAATATTCAAATACTCGAAACTATTTCAAATCATATTCAAATACTCAAAAATTAGAAACTAGTCCTTTTTGTCATTCACACAAATTATAATAAATTTATAATTTACCCATCTTCAACGAGCAAATACTCAATACGTTGAGCTAATTGCTCATCAATTCCTAGCAGATCTTGGGCATAAGGTCCTGCGCAAGCGCAACCTCCTCGAGTTTGGATTCCAAATATATCATTCAGTAAAGAGCAAACATAATTATGATGGAGGAAATATCCAGAAGCCGGATGTTTAATTAAAAATGAGAATATGGCCAAACGTGGCACTGTTTGGTTGCCCAATAATACAAGTTCAGGAACTTTACTCCATTTATCAAACGCGAGTCTACAAGAGAAAAAAAAATGTATAATATTTAAAAATAAACTACAGTAAAACCTTTTTATAACAAAATATCATGGCTTATAATGTAATATTTTGACTAATATTTCGTAATATCCAGTTAGATTTAGTTCCGCTGCTAAAACTAGGCATAAATCTAACTATAACAAAATACAAAAGGACTACGTTCTTTTATCTCCAGAATTTCATTATAACGAGGTTTTACAACAATATATAATCGTCATTTACTGGCATAATTCTTTTTCTCTAGCTTCAATGGCTTTCGTCGTACAAGCGTCTTTGAGTTGAAAGACTAATCCCGCTCTAATAGATCCAATTATGGCTGGAGTTCCGCCTTCTTCGCGCATTTCAACTTCTTGAAGATACCGATGAGTTTCTTTAGATACAAAAAACACTGAGCCTCCTCCGCATCCCAACGGTACTGGATTAACGAAAAGTTTTTTCTTCGCGATTAGAATACCGGGAGAATCAGGTCCTCCGACAAACTTATGAGGTGATAAAAACACAGCGTCTTTATAAACTAATTCTTGATCAGGACCGGTAATGACGGGATTCATATCAATATCAAGATAAGGACCGCCACAAGCATAATCCCAAACGGATAAAGCTCCGTAACGATGAAGAAGGGCAGTGACTGTGTTAACATCAGTTAATATTCCAGTTACGTTTGATGCGGATGAAAAACTACCAATTAATTTGAAGCCTTTCTTTTGGTGATTCTATAAAATGTAAAAAAAAATTGTTTAGTTAAAATTCTAAATCTAAATTTTAAGTTTGACACCTTTAATTCAAATTCTAAATGTACAAGATCGACCAGACCATCTTCGTTCTCGTTTATTCTAATCACTCTGGCACCAATTTCTTTCCACGGTAATAAGATAGAATGATGTTCGTAAGGTCCGACAAAAACTACGCTAGGAATGGATTTTGAAAGCCCGAGGACACTGATAAACTTATGAACAGCACCAGTACATCCCGATCCCGCAAAAATTACGGCATCATGCTCTGAAGCGTTGGTACAATTTCTTATTATATCTCTTTAAAAATGAAGTCTAAATTAATATCATAAAAAAGAATGCCTATTTAAAACTTTATAATTAAAATTACCTGGCTTCGTGTCTTGTTAAAGTGCTCTGCAAAGATGTGACTGATGTTGTTGTATGAGTGTTTCCATACATTGTATAACATTCTTCAGAAATAAATTTCTCAAGAAACCTAAGGGGTTTTCCAGAAGCGACGTAATCGCAATAAACAACTAATAAAGAGTAATAATGTTTAGAAAATTATAGTAAGGAATATTGTTTGAAAACACTCACCATTACGCATTCCAAAAGGGGCAGCAAAGACAGTTTCATTTCCTATTACATTTTGATAAATATAGTTGAATAAATTATGATGAACCTGGTCCTTTTGTTGCTGCGATTGAGGCTTATGCTCTGCACCTTGTGACAGATCGTAGAATTTTCTGCTAGCATGGGTTTTTAATTCGATGATTGGGGAATTTTTCAGCTCAGCGGGTTCTAATTTTGACTTATCCATCTTATTACAACTTAGTTCAATGTCTTCTTTCGACGATAGATTCCTTGTTACCCAGTTTTGAACTTTTAGATGATTTTGATACGATAAACGCTTGTTCACAGTGATTGAAGAGAATCCGTTGCTTTTTTTAACAGAGTTAAATGAGGGTGGCAATGGGATGATTGGGATCACGCTTCTTTCAAAAATGCCTCTACTTACTCTAACAAACATATGTCAAGTCCAGCTATGATAGCCGCTCTCTAACAATAGTACTTAGTCACTTTAACTCACAATTTTTCAATGATGATGAGGTAACTTTCAAGAATATTATTCAATATTTATTATTTAATTAAAATAAAAAGTTAAAATCTCGAAATGTGTGGCTGAGTACCTACCACAACTTCTCGAGACAAGCAGCATGCCAGCACGCATTATTCCTAGCAGACGACTCCATTACACCTACAAAAATATTAGTAACCAATCAAAGCCCTGGAAAATTAGATGACTAAGAGCGCTAAATTCGAATAAAAATGAAAACGTGGCAGGTTTTTATACTTTTTCATGTTTTTATACCTCTTCTTAGGAAAAATCACAAATACATAATATATATTATATATATATATATAACATTCTCGTTTGTATAGTATTAATGCAGAAACATCATACAGAACCTATATTTTTGAACAATCCTAAGTTTTGTTTTCGAAGGGGGCAAATAATTGGAAAAACAGACAGCGAGAGTAATCAGTTTTTGCCGGATAAATGGTTTTTTAAAACACATTCCGCGATTCTCGCTTAATAATTTCCTCCAAAGAATGGTCAATTAAAAATAATGTATTAAAAGCCACAAAGATAATTGTCAGAAAACAAAGTTTTCAAAGTTCAAATATTAAAAGGGGAAGAAACAAATCTTTGTACAAAAAAATGCATTTCTCGAAAAGATTATAACACCACTTTATACTGCCTAAAGAAAATCATTTTTGTATCACATTTTATTAAAATGTTAAATTTTTTTATCTTCGTTTCAGGCGACCAAAAAATGATAGAAAGAAATTATATTTTGTGGGGTTTTTTTTTTTCCCGAAGAACATTTTGGTTTTGGGAGAAAAATGGAATAATTTTTGCTGGGAAACTTTAACAAGTCTTTCTCAGCAGTTTAATTATAATATATTTATAATTATAATATTAATGTCAATTAAAAAAAATCACAATTGTCAATTTTTTCCTATTTTTTTAAGATAATTTTAGTTTTTCATTTTAATGGCACTAGAAAGTTAAGTGATATACAACATTTTTTTTGGAATAACGTTATTTTTTTCTCTCTTTTTGTCAAAAAAGCATTTGGGGTTTTTTTTTTTTTTTTTCATTTTGTTTCAGGCAATTTTTCATAAATTTTGGAAATTTTATCAAACTATATTTACAATTTAATTTTTTTTCGTCATTTTTGTATTAGTTTCTGCATGTATGCGAATTTTTTTCTTAAACATTTTATTTACAAAATAAGTTATTCACACTTTAAGACAATTTTTTTTTTGGGTTTTTTTTTTTTTTTTTTTTTTTTTTTTTGTCCAAATGTTAAGTCAATTTTTTTTTTTTACTAAAAATTGGAAAAATGGGCATTTAAAAATAAATCAAGGCACATTTTTAAATCAAAAACTAGCTAAACCAAACTGGTGGTTGTGGTAGGCCAAAAATTAAAGGCTATAGCTACGAAAAAAACAACTAACAAGCTATTTTTTTTTAAACCAAAAATATTCGTAACAACTATTAGAAAATTTTGGTTTTGTTCAATTTTGTTGGTTTAATAGTGTTTTTTTTTTTTTTTATTTTTTTTTTTTTGATAAATCATTCATGATTAATTTCAAATTAAAACTTAAATATTGCTAAGAAATAGTGTGAGAAAAATAAATTTAATTTTACAATTTCCCATATTTGGAAAAGATTTTAAGGCATAATTTAAAGAGGTAGGCATCCTAGAAAAAAAAAAGTAATTTTTTAATTTTTGCAATTTACTTACCTTAACTAATATAATCCCCAAATTCATATAAAAAATTTTGAGCAAATTAAAATTTTACAAAATAAAAAAAAAAAAATGGCTTCTAAATTTATATTAACATAATTTAATAATTTTTCGAAAAAATATGGAAAATATTTGAAATTTTTTAATTTTTGTATTAATTTTCTTCATTATTTGATCACTTAATTGTTTAATTAAAACTGATTAATTTATCATTATTTTTAAATTTTAAACTAATGAAGATTTTTTTTAACAAAAACTTTGGCAAATTGCACTTTGATGTTTTCATTTTTTGTTTTTTTTTTTGGAATTTGAACAACAATTTAATTTTCCATATATTTTCCATCGTATATTATTAATATTCATTTTCTTCAACTATTGCATATACCAATTAACGTTAATTAACTTAAAGCTGGTATTTAATTATTGTTTCTTCAAAAATGTGGTTCTTTTCTTTAATATTTCATTTTGTTGGTTTTAAAAATGTTCATTTTGCAGAGGGGCATGTAGAGGTTGTTTTATTTTTATTCAATTTATTTCAATTTGTTATAATAAGAGATATGTATCAGACCAGTTAATCTGTTTGTTATTTTTTAACCAGTGGCAAAATATATTTCATTCAAAAAATAAAGGTTATAAAAAGTATTTTTATTTTACAAAAATACTAAAAATAGCAGTTTTGTCGTTTAAATGAATAAATAAATGTGAAAATTAGTTAATCGTTTAAAAGAGGGTGAGGAAAGAAGAGGTTGGAGTTTGCACAAGATAATCTATAAATATTTGTTAATCAGTTATTTATGAATAATAATCAGTTAAATATTCGCGATAACATTGCATTTATCATAGACTTCACGTGGATAATTTCAAATTATGAATAAAGATAAACAAACTGATATTTTCTTGTCCAAATGCCGACCTCTATTTATAAGACATGATTGTGTAATAAAATATTCAGGAAATGTCTTCGATTTATACAAAATTAAATTAGAATCTACAACTAATCAAAAGAATCTCTAACTTTGGTTTAATAAAATAATGAGACAAACTCTTTGAATTGAGCTAAATCTCTCGATAAGTTTCACTCGTGCAATCGTGCGCATATTTTATGAAGCAAAAGGAAGGGGAGCCCTTTGATTAGTCGGAGATTCTCCATTTAATTCAATTCAGCGACTTTTCCCGGATATTTTAATAAATCACTTCATTCTTTCTTCATTCTCCTTTTAATCAAATTTACTAAATATTGGGAATTCATTTTTACTCGTAGTTCCCCTGATGGTTATAATATTCATCATGATTCGTACAAATAATGCAAAATATTTGTAAAGATCTCACTATCAGTACGTGCCTTCGGGAATTCTCAGTCTATTACCCTTTTTAAAACTGTTAAACCGCTCGTTAGCCACTTAAGATTCCTTAAGAGTTTTTTTTAACATCTTAAAGGATACTATACTCTGATAAGTTAATTTCAATCAACCATATAAAAGTTCATTAAAGGTTAGTTAATTATCAACGTCACGAACTAGACTAGCTAGAGGCCTAAATTCGTTTCAAATACATTTTGAACTGCAAAAATTCTAGATTAAAAACTCATTGGCATTAACACTCGAGTCTTTTTCAAATTTCTTCAAGCCTATTTCGCAACTTGGTTAATTTCTTTGCTTCTGGTAGCCATTCAGTGAATTACCACGAAAGCTTTGATTTAAGGCATATTTTAAGTCTAAATCGATTAAAATTAACTTTCAGAGTATAGCATCTTTCTACGACAGATAGAACTTCTTAAAAACATTTTATAGACAGAATATGGCTGGAATTGCATTTATCATACGTAATAGACCCAACGAGGGAGCATGATCGACTTGGGGTTTCAAATTGCGAAAATGCAAAACTATAGATTGACGGTGATCAGGCATATACCATTTTAAACAGAGTAAAATATTGAAATCTTATTGTTGGATAAAATTAAAAACACTTATTTTCACATTTAAATATTCCTTTTAAACCCAAAAAATTAACATTAAATTTCTCATCATTTTAAAGTTAAAACTAAAGCTAAACTAACACGAGAGACTAATAGTTTTTGCATGGTGTAAAAAAAAACTACCAGCTACATTTGTGCATAGAATTTTTAAAAGAGAAACTAGTTTTATCTATCGGATTAAAATAAAAATTAAAAATGAGTTATGTCTAAGGAAATGAGTCTTTCAAACTTTAATTGATTATACACTTTAAATAATCATTGTTGAAGGTGAATTAATTTCACAGGGCAAGAATGTTCCAAAGGTTTCTTTAATTTTTAATTATTTGTTTTTGCATGTATAAGGGTGACTGAATCAAACCAATTAAAGCACGTTTCATTGCGTCAAATTTCACGTTTATCGCAATTAAATCAACTAATAATTTTCTACAATTGCATTTTAATTAGAATTCTAATTTATAGAATTTCACTTGGATTACATTTGATGTTCTTTGCGGTTTCAAAACTAGACCATTATTTGGCTATTGTCAATTACACAATCCATATTTGTAGAACAGTAATTTGCGCTAATTTAACTTTTGCAAATACAATATGTAAAATTATCGTTATTTTATTGCTTCGTACGGTTACAATGAAGTGTCGATTTTGTAACGTCAGAGATATCTATTTTGCCTATTCTTTAACAATTGCGTAAAACACTCAACTTCTCCAGGAGTTCTAGTAAATCAAGGGAAGATCGTCAAAGATCCAAAGATTTAACAAAGCACGTTAATATGTATGATAGCTAGATATTTTTCACCGTACAAATCTCCAGATAGTGATTTAAGCCTTCAGGTTTTATCGCACGCTTTTATAAATTTTTAGATGTAAAACTGATAAATAGTTTTGAATCTCGACATCAGTAACCAATATCAAGTTGGGGAATTGTTACATAACGGCAGCTTTGTATTCCTCAAAAGTCCATCAAACTAATCCAAGATTAAATGTACTAATTATATAAAGAGTTTCAATTACTTGTTAAAACATTGCACTTTTTAATTGAATAAATTAAATTTGCGAGGTAGTAAAAATAAGCTAGCCTTTAAATTATAGAAAATACTGTGTCCATTTAGTTTACTTTTAAACTAAGTACGCTAGTAAAGTACTAAATATACCATGACGATTAAGTAGGATTGTCATGCAAGTATGATTCAATTAAATATTATTTAAGACAAAAAACTACGAGATATTTGTACTGACTGTTGAATATAAGAATACACTTCGCATACTACCCTATATATTAAAGAAAAATGCAATATTTTAACCTTCAATCAAAAACCCTTTTTTTTAACCAGAAATGGGGCCAAATTGAAAATTATACGATTTTTAATGAAAAATTAATTTCTTCGGTCAAATTAATTGTAAGTAAAAACCTTTACAAATTTACGATAAACCAAAATATCCAGCCTTTCAACCTGAAGGAGCTAGTTTATGTAAATTACGAAGACACGGAAAATGGGGCGATGAACATCAACAATATTACTATATCATTGTTAGTTTCACAAAACTCTTGTAAATTTTCATTAAATTTAATGAATAAACGTAAATTTATCTTAACTTTCTTTAATGGGATACTAGACTCTGGAAACATTGTTTTTAATTGAATAAGACTTAAAATATGAGTGAAAACATCATCAAAACTCGCAACAAAGGTTTTGTGGTAATTCGTGGTTAATTATCAAAATTAGGCTCCACGAAACTTCAGATTTCTTTCATAAGGACTCAATTGTCAATGAAATTGCGTGTGAAATGAAAAAGATGCTAGAAATAGCGCAAGTTTTAGACTTAAATTGGTTCATAAGTCATTTTTAAGCGAGATTTCAGTGGCAACTCACTTTTCTTCAAATCTGATTTCCAGGCTTAACAAATCCAGTTCTCAACATTGATCATTTAAGTAGACATGCAATTACCTGACTTGATTCGAACCTTGTCAAATTGATCTGGCGTCAAGCTTTGGAATTTAATCTTAAAAAAATAGAAAAATTCGCAAAGCTGGTTTTACTTTTCATTTCAATGTTCTCCCATAGAATAACCAAATAAATTAGCTTTCCCAATGATGCAAAGTCCAACAGAATTCGATCAAAAAGACCAAATAAAATAGCCATAATTAACAAAAAGCAGACCGAAAACTGATCCTTTGTTGAATTCAGGCCATTTAATTTGGTTTTTTCCAGTTTGAATCAAATTTTCAGACTTTTCCCAATTAGGTTTGCCTTCTTTCGTTATTTTATGTGAACACATAGAAATGAAAAGTAATACTGACATCACGCGTATGCAAGAAAATCCTCACAATTTTAATTTCTTTTTTTAATTTCTAAAGGTTAAATTTGCAAGCTAGATGCAAAATCAATTTGACAATGCCTGAATCGAGCCAGGTTGTGTGTCTACTTTAAGAGCAAGTTACCACGAAACCTTCCAAATTGATTAAAAATATCTTATCAGAGTTTAGTATCCTTTTATGATGAAATAACTATAATTCGCCTTCCTTATATCAAATGAGAATGAAGCTTAATGATCGAGCGTAGGAGGGGGGGTTAGAGTTTTTGTTTTTAAAATATACTATTTACAAAAAAGTACTTGCGTTGATTTTTATTTTGTATTCAACGCATTTTTTACGCATGTTTTTATAACATTTCATTTTCGATCCAGTTATTAATATAAATATTCGTATAAACCAAAGGTTTTTGCAGCAAACCCGGTTTTGTGTATAAACTTTTAATGTTCGATACTTTTTTTTAACTTTACGTACGTGACGATTTTAGAATATCAGAATATTCTTTCCTAATCAGTTTTTTTTTAAGTGATTCTTTTTCTTAAGATTAATAACGCTTCATATTCTTTTAATTTCCGTTTTTATGTCTCGAATATCCTATCATGTCACGTATACATTTTAATAAATGAACGTCGGATTGCACTCCTTTTTTATAACCGGTGAAAATGTTTTTGTATTTTGTAGAGAGAGTAGCATCTTTGTTTCCAATTATGTACAAAAATATACACATATTTTGAATCTTATTACGAATCCCAGCTAGTTCTTGCAATATTTGTTTGTATAGAGTTTTGAATTAAATAAAAAAACTTTTTACTTTTTTTGGTAACACGAGCTATACGATGTAGAAGACCTTTCATGGAATTTTTAATTTTAATAATCATTTCCCCCGCGTTTTTTTCAACTTTCACAT
This sequence comes from Odiellus spinosus, assembly GCA_963920705.1. Lineage (NCBI taxonomy): Eukaryota > Metazoa > Arthropoda > Arachnida > Opiliones > Phalangiidae > Odiellus > Odiellus spinosus. The sequence goes on from OY987237.1 coordinate 8,626,389, forward strand.
AGTTTCTTAGCTTTGTTTTATAGAGCGCGATGAAAGTTATCAACACTAATATTTTTTTGTCAATATCTTCGTGTTAAGAGCGCGAACTTTTCCCAATAAGAAATCTTCGCAAAATAACGAAATTAAGAGTTAAAAAATGAAAAACAAACACAAATTAAAAACCAAAAACAAAGCTTGCCTATTGTAGGTATAATATTAGTTTTAAAAAATTATCGGATGGATTGTGTTTTACGTTAAATAATATATATAAAAAAAAGAATCTAGCGCACAATTTTTCTAATCAGAAATGAAAAAATAAATACCGTCGCTGCTGTTACTTAGATACTGACAGAAAAGTATTTATTTTTTGGGAAGTAAAAAGAGGAGTAAATATTGTTTATTTGAAGGAAGATACGAAATGAAGGAAGTTATAGACAGTTTTCTTTAAAAGGAAGAATATATATTTTGTTTTTTTTTGCAAATTTTACGAACGATTTTGATGAGAATTCCTCAAACCTCGTCAATTTTGTAATAATCACGTGTCACTGTCTTTTAGACGGTTCAGACCTTGATGGATATAGTGGACCAGTTCAGAGATTGTGCTATGTAGAGTCAATTTCCCGCAGGTTTTGTCCAAACTATCAAAGAAGTCTGAGGGGAAAAAATAAATTTTTTCACGGTGAATAATATTTTCAATGCAAAAAAAAAAAAAACATTTAATGGGACGAATATTTAACGAGAAATGGAATTACTAACAAATAGTAAAGATCAAATATCAGTTACTATATAATATCTTAGATCGAATTGATTTGATTATTTCTCTTTGATGACTATTCCCAAATCATTAGTGGAAAAAAATATATTTACCTTTGACATGACAGCAAGAGATAAGATAATCTCCTTGTTCCCAAAGGTCATGGCATTGCTGTAAATTGTTATAGTGACTTTGCTGCCTTTGCATCATTCCGTAGATAATAGCCGGTATGCTGACTGAGCTGCCCGAAGTTGATTGATGACTTAAGTTTCCTGGCAGAGCTATAGAACCGGGAGCGTGAGGATGACCAGATGATCCGTTGTTAGGTAGCTAATAAAGTGGTAAAAGAAAAGTAATGACAAAAATTATAAACATTACTGGATCACTTAAAAATAATAAATATTTCAAACTTACAGAATGTCTGCCTTGATTTCCATTTATTTCGCTACTGCTATAACCACTACTTTGCGAACCAACGCTTCCAGCTGGAGAAGGTGTAGGTGAATGAGGTGAAGGAACTCCATTAACTCCGTTACCACTCAAACTTCTTCCCGGTTGGCAAGGCGATTTTAAATGATGACCGCTAGTAAGAGGCTGGTTAGGTATGGCATTTCCAGCCGTTAAACTTAGCTGCGTTGCTAGTTTTCCCGCTTGAGATTTTTGGAACTCCGTTATCTTTCTTTGCAAATCTTTAACTTCGGGTTTACGGATAGCAAAGAGCTTCAAAAATAGTCGAGACTGGCATCGCAAGCTGTTTTATAAAGAGTTTCAAAAGGATTAAGACTTTTTTAAAGGGTAAAAATGAACTAATGGATCTCGTACCTAAGTACGGCTAGTTTATTATCCGTGCTCCCTGGGGAGGAACTCTGATTTTTCTGGAACTTTGAAGATATGGACCTAAATAATAGAGGTGGTAATTAACAAAAAGAGTCAAAACACAGACTGAAATGAGTTAAAAAAAAAAAAAAAAAAATATTAAGCACACCATGCGTACTTGATGAGATGTAGGGTCTCTTTGTACATAGTATAAACTTTATCTTTATCATGTTGAGCGTCTTCCATAGCAGTGCCAGTAAGAATAAAGTAAAGGATAGCTTCTAAGTATTTCGTTACTTGAAGCGTTCGATTAGCCTGTTGAGAAAATTATTTGGTTCAGAAACTCGCCTTTTCTAACATTAAAGACCATTTTACTTCTTTGTCAGCTTGATGCTTCAGTCGTTTAGCTTCGCCAAGATAGTCATCCGAAGATGGCCTTTCATCCCTGGGCTCGTAATCTAGTCTACACTGAGCGGCGGAAGCGGAATTGTCAATCGGCCCCCCTTTATCACAGCTTTTCTTCTCGCCTTTTGAGCTTTCTTTTCCACCTTTTGAAATAGCACTCCGTTGTGAAGAGCTTTCTTCATCTTGGTTATCATGCTTAGGGGACATTTTCATTCTCTTAACTTTTGACTTGCTATCAGATTCTCCAGAATCTTTGCTATTCTGCTGGGTCGCTTGACTAGCGCTTTCACCGGACTTCCCACCAGTCCCGCTTGAAGCCCCGCTAATGGAAGAAGCATTAGCGTCGGGTTTTTCTTTACTTCTATTCCGATGTTTCCGCTTCTCCTCCTTCTCTTTCTTACGCGCTTCTTTCTCACTGACTACCGAAGCCACGTTCGAAGTTGGTTCCTTTTTTATGGAACCACTTACTTTTTTAGACTCAGAAGGAGTCTTTAAAAATAAAAATTATTAAACATTAAGAATTATGAAGTAAATTTCAAGCTAGGAAGATTAACGTACAATTGCACCAGCCCTGGGCACCAAAATGTTAGGTTTGGGAAGCTGTTCCACCGGGATTTCTTTTTTAAAATCTTTCTCCTTTTTCTCCTTTTTGGAACTACGTTTTATTCCAGTCGGAGTGGCTGATCTCAAAGATCCGTGATGACTTTGTTGGCTAGTGAAGGATGCTAAACTACTAACGCTATCAGACCGTTCCATTTTGGGCATTACATTATCGTATTTCATCTCTTCATCAGCAACCAAATTGGACCTCTCTGACTGAGATGTACTGAGGAGTTAAATACAAGTGTTCCAAGTCAGTGCCATACCGAGAAAACGTGTACCATTAAATTTACGTCTAGTAATAACCATAAGTATGACACTTTTATTGTTCTTAGCTAGGTAAAAGTAGTACTATTTATTACAAATTAAAGCCTAAATGTGTACGTAATTTTATAGTATAATGATAATCGTAAAAATCTCCCTCCCTGCTCTCCAAATACTCAAAACAAATCATTTTATATATGTCAAATAACTAATCACAAATTGAATGGATTCTCAAAACTAAAATTTAACGCTTCTAAAATTGGTATTTCAAATTCCCTATTTTTCAGCTTTTCCCTGACCTTATGACTATTGTCATATTTGTTCATCTCTTCATTTGGTGCGAGCCATCTTTACAGGGATAACATATTTTGTGATGTTTCAAATTCCCAGACCAAATGACTTGGATTCCCTTTTATTCCCTTGACATTATCTGGCATAAGCCATCGTTACCGGAATATCAAGTTTCGTGATAAAATTTCTACTTTTGCCTGACTTTTGGTGCATTTATTAAATTCCCCTACTTGTTAAATTACCTGACGTTTCCTTAATCTATTGGAACAGTTTTAATGCCCCAACTTCTTGGAGCAGTTATTAAATTCCCAGACTTTTCCTTCACCTTTTGGCGCATTTAAATTCTGACTTTTCGCAGACCTTTTACTTTTAGTCCAATTTGACCTGTTTTGGATCAATTTTCGAAATTTAGAGACTTTTCCCAGACTTTTTGAAAAAGTTTCCATAATACGTGGCATTTCCCCGAGTTTTTGAACAAGTTTCCAGAATAGGTGGCTTTTCTGACCTTTTGGACCAATTTTCAGCTACATGATGGTATCCCCCACCGATAGAAAGTGTAAAGTAGCAAACGACATATAACGGCAGATCTGACCTGTGTTTGTTTTATAGGCCCCCAATTTCTAACTCCGTGACCTTTGGATCAATTTTCAAGTCTCAGATGATTACAAATGTCAGGCAAATATAGTTTTAAACTCTCCCCTTTTAAATCTTGGGTAAAATCTAGAAATGCAAGACAAAAAACTATTGACACTTACTCTATCTTCTCGGCTTTAACCTTCTGTCTTTTGGCATATGGCACTTCTTTCTTGTCCTCTTCTTTGAGCTTGCGTTTATTAGCAGGCGGTGGAGTTCTACACTTTGAGGGCCGGGAGGCAGCCTCTATTGAAGAGTTTCTCTTTTTAACACTGGCTTGAGCTTTACCTTCTTTGGCGCGCACCGAAGTTTCTTTACTAGAGTCTCTTTTCGACGCGCTATCCGCACTTTCTTTGAGACCAAAACGTTCCTGAGATGCGTCCCTCCCTTTGGAGCTAAGCCGAGAGCCAGTATCTTCCGGGGTAATTTTCTCGTAATCCATACAATCCCCGACTGACACCTTCGGGACGCTACGCGAAATTGGCGGGTATTTTGGTATCCTGTCCAGTAAAGAAAGGCTAATGCGTACCATTAACCTCGGAGGCAATGTTTCCTCATTATACTCTATACGATTGCTATTAGGAGTGGAGAGAGCTTCCGAATGATCGTGACCTTCTAACAATTCCTGCGCAGGTATTCTCTCTTTGCTCGACTTGCTTTTACCCGGTGGACGTCCGGGAGTTAAACTCTTTATAGGTACGCTAAAATCCTTGGGAGGTAAAGTGATTTCCGGTTTAGTAATGGGCGCGATGACTGCTTTGACCGGTAAGGGTTTCACTGGAGATAAAGGAGGTAAAGGATGCACCATCGCGAATGGCTTCTTGCGTGGAGATTTTCCAAACACTACTTCTCCCACTTCCCCTGTTTCATCTTCTTCTTCGGCATTGCTAGCGGCGCTTTCTTCCTCGCTAGCGCTGTTGGCACTACTATCAGAATCTGATGATTCAATGTATTCCCTAGATTTAAATACTGGAGTTTTGCCCCTAATTTTGTGAAAAAAAAAAAAAATAAATAAAGAGTTTACTCAATATTGAGATTTAAGAAAGGCTGGGCGAGTATCAAATTTTTCATAATGATTTCATTACATAATAATTAAGGCTCCGACTAACTTAGTCCTTATAGAAACTTACTGAGGCCTAAAGAGTGCCCTGACATGGTTTCCACAAAATTTGGCATTTCAAATTCTAAGAGTTTCCCAAGTTTTCCCTGACCATCTTTGACCATTTTCCTTGAGTTAATTTCCGTCTCTTTTAATTTCCAGACTTTTTTGAGTACTTAGCCTTATCGAGTAATAGTTAATACGATATTAACTTTATTTAATAGGTCATGAACACAATTTATTCCTTAGATAGCCAAATATTCACTTCAGTACCTTTAAATTTGGTGCCTGTTTAATTACCAATTACCTTTATTAACTAATGGACGCGATCATCAAGGACAAGGCTTATCAGTTATAGATTCAAATACTTATCAGATAATTGATGGAGTTACTCAATCTAACCCAATTCTCGCCAAGCTTTAAATTTTAGAGAAAATTAAACGCTTACTTTTTATTCTTATCACTTTCATCACCGGAATTCTTTTTGGTAGTAGCAACAGTTTTTGAAGCCACTTTCCCAGAACCAGGTGGTCTGCCAGGCATTTTAGGAGTTTTCCTGGGTGCCTCTTTCACAACTGGTGGTGGTTTTTCTTTAACCTTTTCCCTCTTGACAATTTTAGGTTTAGGGGTTGCTTTTGAGGTTTGATTTTCACAGGGAGATATTGATCGTCCAGCGCTAGTTGAAGACATTCTTTTCTTGACAATCTTTTCATCCGCTCTAGCTACTTTGTTATCATTGGCGCCTTTTCCAATTTTCTTTACACCTTTCTTCCCAGTTATTGGCCTAGGTTTACGAGAATCTGCGGAAGAATCATTCTTGCGACTCGTAGTAACAGTTACCGTGGCAGATTTTTTTGGTGGCGCTTCGGATCGACCATCAACGGACGAACATGAACTAGACACCGAACTGGATCTCTTCGGGGAAACTGATTTTTTATCTTCGTAATCCGAGTCGCTGAGATCGCTGTTATTTTGGCGGCTTTTGTGCGTATCTTTGCGAGATTTGTGTTTGCTGGTTTTGTTAGCGGTTCTCGCTCTAACGGACGGTTGACAGGGTTCATCTTCCCGACCATTGTTACGTTTCGCGCAAGGAGATACTGTTAAAGAAAATTTTAATCATATAATACGCGACATCCATATAAAATTGTACAGTCGGCAGATATCGTAATTTAACCGATCCGACTTCCAAAGTTTAACCAATACCGATATTTTTACCAATATTGCAAATTTTAAGAAAAATCAATATTAAATAATTCTTTTATATTTTACTTTTTAAATTGAGTAAATTTTAAAATTACTTGAAAGTTGAAATGTAACTTAAATTTACAATTTTGCCTTACTTTTTAAACCAGATCATATCATAATTTCAGTAATAATGAATTAATTAAAGGCCTAGGATTTCTTCTGCCTGTAATCTGCCTGTTTCACTGGAAGTGGGCTCACCTTCTGAGCTTCCCTTTGAGTAGCGAGGCAAGAGAAAGCCTGGAGAGTGAGTTTGTTTTCAGGGTGACAGGCAGAAGTAATCCTAGGCCTTTAAGAAAATATACTATTCAAATTGTGATAAATATTAAATTATTACTGATCGAGTATCGGTTTTGGCCCAGCACTATACAATTGATTTTAGGAGGCAAAAACGTACCAGAACTACGCGTGGCAGGGTTATAGTAAGTGGAAGAATGTCTTTTGGAATCCGAACTACTCGAATGAACTCTAAGATTTTCTTGTCTGCGCATAGGTGGGGCTGGAGTTTCAGGGGAATTGATAGGTGACGCGAGATCTCCTTGACTGGACGAGGCATTTTGATTCGGCCTCATGTTATCCAATTCCATGATATAAGGCGTAGGACTTCGGAGAATTTCTTTAATGTCTGGTGTTGGATTTAATATTTCGCTAACCAAAGAGTCGTATCTTTCACCTTGACCTAAGTGCGTATCAGATCTGTCACCTTTTCCATCGCAAGAGCTCGCTCCGGTGTTATCACTTCCTAGTCTATCAGACCTGAAACCCAGACCCGAACGTCCTGGAGTGGCTAATAAGGGAAGGGCTGGACTATTTTTCTTTTCCATAAAATTCTTCAATGCCCAGTTATTCTTACCGACGCTATCATCTCCGGAATGAACGGCGCCATCGTCTACATTCCCTTCTCGTTCATTAACCATATTAGCTTCAAATTCTTTAACTTTAATTTCTCTTTCTTCCGGATCATCATTGGCGTCATCGCTATCCTTACGATCATCTTCAACCTCTTCCTTTTCAGATTCTTCGTCCGATGTTTCATCTTCGGAGTTAACTGACGAAGAATTATTAGAGGAATCCGTGCTGCCGCGGTTGGAAACTACCGAGGAAGATCTCGGTGAAGGTGGGTCAAGATCCATGGGAGAATGAATTGGAGATCCGCGAGTAGAAGGTTGTGGTGAACCAGGTAAAGACCCTGGTGGAGAGTGGATCACCAACCCTTGCAAAGAATGAATAGGCGAGCCATTGATGGACCCTGGAGATGACCCGTGGGGAGAAGATGGTGGGGATTCTGGTGGGGTCCCGGGTGGAGTACCGGGTACGCCTCCAACGTGGCGAGACAATGGGTAATGCTGGGAAGATTGGTTGTGGGAAGAATGGTTGTCAGATGCACCGCCGTACTGAAATCCGTAACTCGCCGAAGGCGACCTATAATCTGACAAACGATGAGACATTTTCTTCTGTGGTAAATCCTATATTACAAAAATTACATAAAAATTTGCTTAGTCAGGAACAATTCGGGTCAAATATTGAAATCTAGTAGATGAGAAATAAAACTTACCCCTTCATCATCACTTTCGCTTATAGCCAAATCCTCTCGCAATGTGGGTCTATGGATAAAAAAAATTATCTTTAGTATTAGGGCAATTAATTCCAACAATGTATGTATAGGGTGCCGTCATTCAAAATTGGTTTTTTATAAAACCAAATGAAAAATTCCCTTCTTTGCTAAATGATTCGGCTAAGTGTCAGCTTTTCCTTAAAAGTTTATATTCAAAGTATTAAAAAAAATGTTTAAAATTTATGATACATATATAGGGTTCCTACCCACTTTGAGAAGACTTTAATCTCAACAAATCAAAATGAAGGTTTTTACCTTTCAACATAAAGGTATAATTAAACCATAATCGTTAGCATCAAGAAAATTTTTCTTTACACTTTTCCCCCCTTTCTTTTAGGAGAAAGAAAGATAGTACCCCAAAAGGAGTAATTACGTATAAAAAAATCCCGAAATAATTTAAAACTGGTTTTCAGGTGTAAAGGTCCGCTGTTCTTAAAGAGAAAACAATCAAAATATACATGCATAAAATATATATACAGCATATATATCTGTAATCGTAATAGCTTTTCAGAGTGCCTTAAAATCAATAAAAAAAAATTTCCCAAATACTCAGCGAACTAATAACAAGATACATAAATTTCACAGAAAAGGATGAAATTATTGTGTAATTACTGATTAAAAACTATCTAAGGACAAGGTTTATTTTATTATTATTATTATTTCAACTACCACAGAACTTTGGAATCAAAAACTCGACCGAAAAATAAAGTTTTAAGTTATCAGATTACAGGAAAAGCATTCCTACAAACTATTGGAAAAATATTTAAATCCTATAGAAATAAATCCGAAGACGAAATTTTAATTATCTAGGTATAAGTTGAGGTCCAACTCTATGCTAATTAAAGTTTTTACAGTTTTTCAGATTTAATTTTTATAGCCTTTAAGTCGAAGAACATAAAGGAGGAGGGGGGGGGGGGTTGCAGGGCCCGGAAGTGAAAGATGAACTTTGGGGTGACCCCTTCAACCTCTCAGCCCCTCATGGGCTGGTTTTTATTTTAATCAGGAAGGAAAAGCGCGCCGACCTTCCTCGAGAAAATGAAAATCCCACACATCTCCATCATTTTTACTACGTCGTCCTCCTCTTTAATCTTCCCTCTCCCATTACCCCAACACCATCAAAGTGACGTCACAACTTCATATGAAAAGCACATGAACTACTAGAAAGGAAATTCGTGTGTCACGGGCTTCCAGCCCACCCTCCATTGGGAATATGGAACATTTTCGGCTCATCTTTACGTATATCAAACCCATGCCGCCAAAGGACCACATAAACGATGGAAAATGATCTAATAACGTAACAGAAAGATGCCTAAAAATGGTTTTCTTTTAAAGTTTATCTAAATTATTTAATTAGCAGCCGTAAAATGTCCGAGAATGACACCCTTCTAATGTGGCAAGAAGCCATTTCAAATTCGAAACTTTTTTCTCCAGGCTCCAGCAAATATGCAATGATACGCTAGATTTCGCAACATTTTATTCCATACCCATCGTGTTTTCCATAACATCCACCTGCTGGACTTTTCCAAGTACAGCTCCGCAACCACGTGCTTATGGGGGGGGGGGCTTGCTACGCGAAACGCCAATCAAACCGCGAGTAACGTAACAGAGAGGCTCGTAATCGACATTGGTCAGCTAAAAAGCCACTCCGAGCTGCTGTCTTTTCCGCGACGTCATTTCTGTTCCAAGATAAACGGGCTAAAAGCGAGCTTTCTCTCTCTCGCGCGCCACCAGCCACAGCCAAGAAGGATTGGCGTGACGTCAAAGATGGTGGCGCAAAATCGCACGAAGGGCAAAAGTAAAAGTCTGTGGCGAAGGGCTGGAAATAAGGGGGAGAAATCGGAGAATTTATCGCGTCTGACAATGTCTATATAAACCATATAAAAACTCCGTAGGTTTTGCGCTCGAAAAAAAAAAAAAAATAATAACGAGCCTTCGGTTTTAGCGAATAAAATTTTACCCCCTTTCCTTATCCAAATCTTTTTTGGCACGCTGCTCAATGGAAAGAGGGCGTAGGTGGAGAACACCCCCATTGTTTCCTTCCCGAACGGTTGCTTAGTTACTAAATAGAATAATCTTTCACCGTCCAATCATGATTCGAAGACGACGAGGCTCATAAATTATTAATTATGTCAAAACTATTTGGGGATTTTTATATTTAAAATGCTATATAACGTAAAAACTGCGTCACCTCCCATAAGTTTAAATGCAAATTGCGGCTTTGTTTACTTTTAAGTAAATTCCTCTTTCACCCGATGGTCTCCAACTCCCTTAGGCCTAATAAACTCGAATAAATTATACAAAAATAATTTTTCTGTTATTACCCGGGTCCGGGTAAAATTAAACCTTGGGCAACTCGACGGGGCTTAATATAAGTTGGGGTTGGATATTTGATAAAAGGAAAATCATCTATTAGAAAATGATAAGGGAAAGGAAACCCAAAAGAAGCCAAAATCACGTTTGTCCAAAAGAGAATAGTATTAAAATAAACACGTGATTGTTAAAATTCCCCTTCTCCAATAAAAAAGAAGGAAAAAGGTTTCCCTTTTGTCCATTCCTAATATTTTTATTTTGTTTCTTCCCGGGTGGGCAGAAGAGAAATAAAAAAAATCATAAGGAGGAGAGTCTAAGGAAAAAAGGTGCTGTTGACGCCTATATTGCACCTTTATCCCTCAGATACTATAAATTCCAATTCAAGTGGAAATTTCCATACTACTTTCATCAATTTCGAAGCTTAACGCTGTGTATTAATCCACCTCATCATTCGATACCTCGTAAACTATATTTGAACATAAGTCCCAAACATTTTGAATTTTCAAGAAATACAATCCTACAAGGTTACCCTAATGCTTGGCTTCTTTAAGTTCAGAGGCGAGTCTAACGTGCTGAAAGCACAAAACGATTAAGACTATAGGTATAGTAACTTTCCAAAACAACCTTTCCTCCCTATTTACTTTCAATAACATGCACTCGGGGACGTTACTAAATGTCTTCAGGCACTTTCGTCGGTATTTTCCTTGATCTTTATCAGAAAAATATTTTCCTAGATCATATATTAAGTTTACGTTGAAGACATTTTTCACATCAGTCCTCTTTCACCGACGACCTTTGGAGATAAGGAACATTTAATTTTAAACCTATTATTCAACATGATACCAGTTTTTTAATTCTTTGATAGGAGATAGAATAAATTTCCCTCAAATATTAGGTTAGCTCTATTAAATCCAATCACTTTAAATGTCCAGTGTCTACATTATGAAGTTTTTTAGGAACCTGGTCTAGTGATTGTTCGGTGAAAAGAAATGGACAAGGGAACAAGACTAAAGAAAGAATTACTCTATAGGATGCTACCAGATGGGTAATGAAGATTAGGTGTCAATATTTGTGGAGGGAGGAGGGTTAGAACAGAGAATGCTGAAAACCACCAAAATCCATCAGCACTGAGGTTAGAGTTAGAAGGGTATGACGACACAGTGACTTTACCTATAAAGAAGTTCAAGATGGAGATAGCCAATAGAGAGACTCCGCGCCTTTTTTTTAGACTATCTCGAGATAGAAAACCTTATAAGGCGGCGGTAAGAGTTCTTATAAAAAAATGTTAAAAACAGTACTGCTGACATGGCTTATTATTCAAATACAGCACGCAAATGTCACTATACTTGAAGGGAACTAAAGGAAGGTAAAGAATAGAGGCTAAGTCACCAACACCCACATACCCACCACGTGGTTGCTAAACGCGATCGCAGCTGTGAGATACAAAAGCCGAAAAGGTCAATACGCATTTCGCAAAGGATTAAAAAGAAATTCGTAATACCAGGGGATTAATTCTCCCAAAGATGGATTAATATGTTTGAAGAAAAGAGAAAAATTGTCCTTTTTTCCCCCCCGACTAATAAAATATTTTTTATCTCCTTGTTTAAAGTGAAGATTAAATGCCACAAACGTAAAACTGTTTTATAGTTTTTGACCAAAACAAAAGAATGCTGAGGCTAAATACTAAACCAAAAATAAATAGAGCCTTCAGAAAATTATATGGAAAGGTTTACCAGGATGTTGAAAATACTACTCAAAATTATCTTAGGCCTAATTTACGCCAATTTCGACAAAAGAAATATGGTTTGAACAAGTAATAAAAAAATCAATCGAAACGAAGTATCCGTTTCGATTGTTTTTTATTACTTGTGAAAATTCCGTGGATAATATGCCTTTTAAAATTCAAGATGGTTTGAACAGTAGATATAAAAATGGTTAAGCTTTTCCTTATTTACTGACGTATTATGCTTAAAACTCTTCCATAGGTACGTCATAGAATATAGCTTGGATTAATCGAGCTCCTAGAAGTTGGCTCCTCTAATTTTTATATTTTATAGGCCGGGCACAAGAAATAAACCTATCAGTAGTAGATAAGTATAAAGATTAACTGAGATCTTTAAGCATCGTTTATTACCCCATGTCCTTACAAATATTCTATTATTTGCTCATCATTTTATATAGAATCTTGAGTATCGTGCCCCTCAAGTAAATATTATCCGAATTTATTTCCACCCAAAAATCTGGGCACGTTACGTTAAATAATGATCAGTAAAAAAAATAAAACATTTTACATTCTCTTTAAAACTTATAATTAATAGGAAAACCCAGGTCTCCCCTAAATACATCCTTTAACAATAACACTTCAAAATGAAAATGATAAAAAAATAAAATAAAACGCTTAAGAAAAGCAATTTCTTTTTAAAGATGTATAAAAACTTCTGAAACAAGAATTTCGAGTCGGGAAAATTCGGGGGGTATGAAGATAAATGTCGAGGATGGAATAGACCCTAAAATAAATAAAATGGGCTGAAAATCCACGCCCCCAGACAAGCAATATTAAAGAAGGCGGTATGTAAACGGGGCGTAAAAATTTAAAATTGCTACTACAGCCATCTATCATGATAAAAATCTATTAATGACTTTTTTTTTGGTCATTCTTAAAAATAAATTAGGCTTGGGAAAATTAAGTAATTGATGTGTTAAAGTTTCTATTTAACCGCAGTAAATATTTTCTAATTTTTCGTTATTAAATACGTTGTAATAAACAATTAAATATTTAAGCGTCACGGGTAAAACCTTGTGGCTAGCTTTAGTAGCTCAAAAATAATCCACCGTGACTTGTCTGCACCTAGGACGCGTTATCTCCGTGATTTTTTCCCTTAGAGATATAGAGCGTGGTGACAATTCAAGGTGGTTTTCTCTCTATAGACGCTAAGATAAAATTCAGTGATCTGCGCGGCGCATTCACGTGACCAACTCAGCCAATCGGGTTCAGCCAAATATTGGCTCTTCCCAGCAAGCTCTAGGGCAAGAGAAAATGTCGTTGGAAAATTCGAACGATTTTATTTTAGGGTCTATACCCAGCTGTCTTAAAAAGCAAAAGCAACACAACCAAAAGGGAAAGGGCTAGTATTTGATGGTACGCATAGCTCTCCTTTGCTCTCACGTTCATTAAATGTATGTTATGAGGTACATACTTCAGAAAATCGTTAGTCAATCGACAAAAAGGATTGTTATACTCAGAGAGCATAGAAATTAACCGTTCTACTTTTTTCTTTAAAGGAGTTAGCATAGTTTGTTACTCCGTGACGGTATTTTCAATACTAAATTTCAAAGCAGGTTACGGACTTTATTTTCGCTGAGCGGTATTTTCGCTGAGCGGTTTTAATTTTAAAAAAGTTCAAAACCACCAATATGGTTGCTCAAATAAGAGGGTACGTTTGACGTACAATAGCTCCTCCGATAACTATTATTATGACGTCACACAAACTTTTTCCTAACATAAGAGTAGCGGAATTTAGGTGAGATTTTGCTAACCTACTACACCGCGTTTTCCTCCTCCGTCTGGGAGCGTTTTAACAAGGAGTTCTGTAGCTCCCAGACTCCGCCCAGATGGGAACGAGACTAGTGGTAGCTAATTACGTGGTAAGTCACTACTCTGCCAAGCTCCTCCCACAACCGCTGGCGTCTACCCGAGATTAAACGCCACTATTCTCATCCCCCATCTGGGCGGAGTAAGGGAACTATAAAACTCCAACGCTACCAAACGAAGGAGTTCATCAAAACTCCGTCTTAAAGAATTCTAAATAGGGAGACAGCAAAAGACCAAGGAGGAAAGAAAGCCTGACGTATTGTTACCCCATTAGTGGGGAAGCTATTGTAAGGGTAAATACTGTAACTCCCTCACTAAGGGGGATGACACCGAGGTGAGATAGAAACTTCTGACGTATCACGGCGTAATCGCGTAAAACTATGATTACTTCGGTCTCACTTCTGATAAAGCCAAAGGTTTTGATTTGTATCATTTGGCCTTCCTAATTTATTGGTTTCGTTTTACTCAAACATGCGACAGAATAATAAGCCTAAATGTCTTTACCCAAACAAATTTAATCTTAGAGACTTAAGCAATAAAACCTAACGCTCATTCTTATAAACGTCATTGTATACATTCCAATATATTCTCCACATTCTACTTTTTCGTTTCATTGTGCCAATTTATTCTTGCAGAGAACAGGAGAGGGTTAGATGGGATCAGTCGAGAAAGCAACCGAAAAATCGTTTCCCCAGAAAACCAGTAAGAAATAAAAATAAATGAAGAAAAGCAAAAAGGGAGTCAGTCGAAAAAAAAAAGATATTTCTAAGATAAGTCCCTTTCCCTGAATTAACTTCTTTTTGCTTGAGATTCGAAAGTCTTTCTTTTCCTTCACAGTTTCCTAATATAGCATTTTAAAGGGCTGGTTTAACAATAATATTAACCCTTGAGAAACGTGCCTTCTAGGAAATTGTAAAATAGTCCGAACAACCTCAGTAAAGGTGTTAAAATTATCGCCAACTTACACTAACCCATCTTTAAAATAAGTGGGATGACTTTTATGACCTTTGTTTCTTTCGTGACATTTACCACGGGACTAGACGTCATTTGTGGGCGAAGTATGAAGGATCAAAACACTATGTTACCGAATTTGAATCAATTAAAACAATTTTCGATTTACTTCAAAGAGGAATCAGTTACTAATTGTATGACAATAAATTAAAATTTTGATTTACTATTCACCCAACCTTTACAAAAATCTGGCCGATAGGGGACGAAAAGTGGCCTCTATGAGAGAATTTTCGCTAGAATTCAACGACTAGCTTTTCTCCTATCGGGATCTTTCTAGTGAAAAGGGGGAATATTTTACGGGGAATTCGAGAGAGCGACTATGTCGGGGGAAAGGAAAGTTGGTTTCTACCGCTTTCCAGAAACAGATTTGATATCGACAAGCTGTTTATTCGATCAAATACACCCACCCCCCAAATCCCAATCTCTCTCTCTATTCTATTCCGCAGTAAGTAGGAGATTTCATCAGGTTCCAAGATTGATTCCACCAACATCATCGTTATTTAATCTTAGAGATACGTCTAGCTCAGCTTTGTACGAACTGAATTCACAGAATCACTAACTGTGGGGAATTCTTATACCTTTCAGATTGGAATTCTGAATCGAAATAAAACATTTTCGACGAATACAAATTTTAAGGTAGTTTATATCCTGGGCCTATTTTTGTATAAAGTGTTTAAAGGAAAAATGAACGAATAATATTATTTAGGTGATCTGTACGCCCATAAACCGGACCTTATATAAAGTAGCCTAAGTTATGAATTTATGCCTATCTTTAAGCTTTTAAAATTTGGATGATAAAAGCGCAAGAAAATACAAGAGAAATGAAAATACCAGACAGAGATTCAGCTTACATCATCCTTAAGCCTAATTTCGTTTCTGAAATTAGGATGTTAAAAGCGCGCGAAAATACAAGAGTTGCAAAGAAATTAGCCTTGGCTTATATCATCTTTAAGCCTAATTTCGTTTCTCAAACTTTGATCAGTAATTTCAGAATAAGGACCCTGTTGGATGTTAGAATAGTCAGAAAATACAACTGCAAGATGACGTAAGCAAAGATTTTGAGACATTTAATCTTACGAAATAAGAGTAAACTTATATCATTATTAATTCTCCCATTCAATTAGAATTATTATTTTTTTTAAGGATATTTCGAATTGGATTGGACAATTACATCTGAGAAAGTTAGGACATTATTCCCTTCACCCGGAAGTTGATCTTTCTAGAACACTCGATCTAATTTTATCGGGAACAACTAAGTAGTACGGTAGTCAATCGAATTATGAGTTCAAACAATAGAAATAAAAAAGAAAAGATCTTCTAGAGATCAAAAGTATTTTTTACCAGAAATTAATAGCAGGAAGGAATAGTAAACAAGAAATTTGTCAAGAGACTCGTATGAAGTCCCAACCAAACCGAGAAGAGGGGGGGGGGGGCTATTTCCGTGACGAAACGATAATTCGGCCAATCAGCGTGTTTTAAGGAATTCAGGATGAAAGTCAAAAGACAGCCACAAAAACATACCAGGCTAATTTCTGGTTTACTATGAGTTACTGGTGTTGCTTACTGTCCTATTTCACAGCCAACAACAAATTTAATACAATGAGCAAAAATTGTATCTGTAGTATATTCGCAAACGTTATCAAACATCAAGGAAAAGCTAGCATGTAGGGATGGGAGAGTAATGCTTTTTCAATGGAGCCCCTGTAAAAGTGTTCTTACCGTGCTACACTAACGCTCAAGGAAAAGCAACCATATAGTATAGAATAAACGGGCGGTTTTGGTTCATTTCGATGCATTAAAAATAGTGCCTAATATAGTAAAGATATAAGCAAGAGTTCTACTCCCATCACACCCGATCTTGCTTTTCGCCCTAGCACTGTAGAATATGATGAACTTGCTCATGCGTAGTGACGGTGATGGATTATTCCTCATTTAAGTGTACGGAAACTGATTTTTAGAATAATAGTCCTATATACAAGAGCCTTGGTAAGTAAAACTACGCCTTTACAAGAATGGTTGTATGAAGTTTCTCTGAAAATTACTCTTTAAGCTACTCTACACTGTTTTGCCAACTCGGATACCGGTCAGAATTATTTATTTAACATTCGTATATACTTCCCACGCGTATAATAGATGTTACAATCACTCTTTGGTATACAAAACAGCGTCAAACACAGTTTTAAATCCTAAATACATACTCAAACTAATAATTCTCGCGAATCACGCAATTAACGTCAATTATCCCTTTTAATTAAAACGGACTGGCGAAAAAGCTTCCTAATATCCACCCCCATCCTCTCTACTTAAAAAACTCGGAAGGGTGCGAAGGAGTTAAGGGGGGAAACGAATAATTTTAATGGTTAGAGACAAAAGAAGCCCTTTAAAAATAATGAACTTGTCACATTATCCAGTCATTCGATTAAACAGCGAAACGAGCCCGAAAAGGCAAGAGACAGAAGGAGACTACAAAGCTTACGAGAGAAAACTAGTTTGGGCCCCGTCACACACCGGAAATTTTTTGAGCTATTATTGTTTACAGATTAATTTAGGTGTTTCGTATGTTACACGTTTCTATCACATAAAGTTTTCCAAGACGTTTAGTTATAATACCATCAATTGAGACGCGAATAATTTGGCAGTTTAATAGTTTTAAAAGAGGTTTACGTAGCCTTCTCAGTTTTAAAACAATGCCATAAATTGATCACTTAACTTTAATAAAAGTAAAAGTTTATACCCTCCTATCTTATTTCTCTTAAAATTAATAGAGAATTTCAACCTATTTATCTTATATCGAAAAACATTAATCGTAGTACGCCAATTAGATTAATTTTACTACTGTCAATAAATAATCCGGCTTTTAATTCGATTACGTTTTAGCATTTGTCTTTCGAATGTTCTTTAAGAGGTCATATTTCAAGGGGAGGAACGACATTAGGTGGGATTGGAAGAGTAGTTATGATAGTGTTGAAATTTAACATTACTTAAGAGTCTTAAAACGTTACGTTGGCTTCATTTGTAGAACATTAAAATGAGTTAAAACAACCTTAAAACGTAACGACAAATGGAATTATACTACTATTCAAAAGTGGTTTGAAAATTAACTGCTATTTAACAATTTATATTATCTCGAGGACTAATCTAAAAATAAGTTCCATCAGAGTGTTAAACGGGCCTATAACGAAAGCTAGGAGGGAGAGTTCGCTCGCTAGCCAAAGAGATAAGTAGACATTTAGGTCAACCCTAAAAGTTAAACCTCCCGGACTTATCATATTTCAAACTAGAGGGACCGATGAGGATAGAAAGCGGGGGAGAACCGATGCTTAGCATTCTAGAAACGTAAGCGGTTCATTCTCTAACGCGCCTCTGTCTCTCTAAAATAAAGGAGAAAAGGGTCGCTAGGTAGTGTTCGTGGGCGTGGCTTAAACTCTTTACCTAATGGATAGATTCCCAAACAGTAAAAGGCAGATATAGGTCGATACCGGAAGTCCAAGCCCATCCCCTTTTCCTTCGACGTGTGTACCCACGACCACTAAAGTCAGGGACCCAGGGGGTGGGGGGACCGCGCACGCCATGCCTGGTCCAAAGCAGCCACAAATATTGATCGCTGGGTGATACAATACTGCGGCACCTTCTAGAATCTAGACACTTGTTTTGATATTTTTTTAAAACCTAGGACTTATATCCTCATTGAGGGGAAAAAATAGCTAATATCTATTTTAGGAGATACTATGAAAGGAAAAGTGAAATGCTGTTTACTCTATTACAATTATTAAGCCTAATATTTAAGCCTAATTCTAATTTGAGGTATGCGGCATACGAATTTGCTTACAAGTGATGTTTAAGAGTTAAGCCTACTTATAAACAGGGCGATTGAAACGTTATTGGAAGACTTTGAAAACTACTGATATCGTTAACTCTGATCCAAGTTGGTTATTTAAGTTAAATTATGGCATATGACTAAGATGCAGGTAATTCTATTTCTAAAAAGGGTGAAAGAATTACAAGTAAATAATTATAAAAATTATTGGAATTATTAAACCTAATTATTTAAGCCTAATTGAAATTTTCGCAGAGTACAATTACTAAATTCAGTGTATTTCGTGAACCTAAATGTTTTTAAAAAATATAGTTTTTAATTCATTAATTTTAGCTTATTTCCGTGAATGAAATAAGTTATCTAAGCCTTTCGAAATTAAATTTAGCATTCGTCGTAATTAAGACTTAACTTCCCCATCTTCTTACATTTTTCTCAAATTAGGCTCAGGGTTTTTATAGCAGACGACGGTAAAATACGTTTACTTTAAGACTAGTTATTACGTGACCCAATATCTCCTATAAAGACGAAGTTTGTACATTCCAGAGAATATTAAGTTCGAAGTACCCATAATAATGAGCCCAAATAACGATCATCTGGCCTATTTGGGCAATCAAGTGTATCCGAGACGGACAGGAACCTAGAGCTCTAAGAGAACCACCAATATTGGAGCGTGTGTTACTTTCCCTTTCCAAACCGATGTCTCGGCAGGTAAATAATGACCTAATTTTCCCGGGGAAGATACCTTTCTGGACTCTTTGCGCAGTACCACGGTAGGATAGTTAGGAATTATTCTTAATTAGGAGTTAGATGGCGAATCTTTCCAAGAGAGGGGTGTATAATGGGAGACTCGTAATGTCCTTAGTATATAGGAGATAGTTTCATGGTTTATGGCCATATATATATATATATGATTATAGAAAAACATCAATTTTGTATTAAATTAGCAAGACATTCTCACGTATTCCGACACAAAGGGGGAAGTAGTATGGGATGTTAAATAAGATAAGAGTTTAAATTTTTTGGTGAATAAATTCAACTTAAAGGGATACTAAAACAAGAAATATTTACTCAATTTATGGTGGAATTTTGGCAAATTTGTGGAATGTTACTATCACTTTAAAGGAGAGACAGAGGCCCAGATAAAAATTGTAAAACCCATTGGAACGAATCCAAAATAGTATAGAGCGAATAAATACTCAAGAAACTTTTTCTAGGACGCAGAGCTTTGGGTGTTTCTATAGTGAAGACCTTGAAGTCGTTTTTTAACAGGGAAAGATGGAGTCGCGTAACGTTTTAATATCATTCACAAACAAGGGTTAAGTTACCGAATATATGATAACCCCGCTGCGCTAGACGTTAGACAACAACTTCCCCACTTATATATGTAGTCAGAATAAAATTTTAGTTTTACATAACCCTGCCATTATACGAAGGAAGCAATGAAGTCGCCACAAATTTTGCAACTAAAATCAATATTTTCCCCCTAAGAATAAAAATCACCTCAACTTGACTCTGGAAACAAGTTCATTTTAAGTGGTTCTAAATTTTTATCAAAAACTCACCAAATATTTCGCAATAATTCATAGTTAATAATCTATATCGCTAAGCCTAAAACATTTCAGATCGAGAAGTATCAAGTAGGAATTGATGGTGCCATGGAGGCTAACGTCTGCTAAAATAATCTGGCTACGTCATCACTGGGGTCAAACGTCTGTCTGATAATTAACATATAAATTACCGCAAAACCTTTACTAAACGAGTTTAAAAATGTTTCAACGCATATTTTAAGTTAAAATCTTTTAAAAAAGAACTTGTTTTCATAGTCTACTATTTTATAGAGTATCAATTTAAGACGACTAAAAATGCACAACAGTTTCCGATGTTGTACATATATGTAAACCTTGGACTTCATTACATTAACTAACATACGGCAACCCTGATAAAAGTAGGCCTATTTTGTTAAGTGCATTAAAATCAAGCTGGAATATAAAATACTGTTTCAAATGTAGATGTAGATACAAGTAACATTCACATTTCGAACCTAAACTAGTATTACCAGAAGCAGATGAAACCCTCCTTTGAAGTCTACTACTCTAATGTTCGATATAGGGCTCCTCTCTGTATGGGTAAAATTCCCAATTTTACGAGATCGGAGGGGTCCTACTTCATACCCCCTGTCTACGGAAAATTGGAAAATCTCTCTCTCCACAAACGACGACGTTTTTTTGACGAACTCCAAGGCTGCTAGAGATATTCGCTCGACGAACTCCCGCTCCGAAAATATCTACCGTTAGGAGGCGTACGAATCGCGCTTTTTGAAATTAACCCATAGAGAGAGGGGTAGACAAGACCCGGGAGTAATAGACTTCAAAGGAGGGTTTCATCGGCTTCTGGTATTACGGTATGAATAAATAACTGATTTAACCTCTATAAATTAATTAAATTGAGAGTAAAACTTACGGTTTTTCTTGTCTTCGTCCTCCATTGCTCGACCGTCCACGAGATGCTATATCAAAGAAAAAATATTGTAAATTAGTTACAAGTTAATAAATTAATCCAAAATAAGCATTAATAAAAATATATTTATATTGAAGAAATTCAATAAATGCTATCTAAAAATCTGAGGCCAAAAAATTATTTATGCACCTAAGAACATGGGGTAAAAAAAATCTGAGCCCATCCTAGCTTACATAGCTTGCACTAAAAGGTGTAAATGCACTTCCCCAGTGTTGCCAACTAATTGCGTTAAATATGGCCGTTAAATTAAAAGTCTTAGCTAGAGGATTAGCCTCAGAAGAAAACTGAAAGCCACAAATATATCAGGGTTAAAATAGATCTAAATTGCACACACTCAACGTCTATACATTTTTAAGAGGCTATACTTTGAAATAATTATTTCTCAATGTTTTTTCTACAAGACACCATTAAGATTCATAGAGGCAAAATATAGAAAAATTCAAGGTTTATGTCAAAACACGAGGCAATCTTCCGAACATAATATCATAAATTTTCGTACAAGCTAAAGAAATGGTTCTGGTGGAGGGTAGAATTACTTTTACCAAGGCTTAAAGGAAGGCTATTGATTAATTTAAGTATTTAGTTCTCTAAAACTAGAATTTTGTTATGCTACAACATTTGTCGTGTCGTCCGCTATTCTGATCGACTAGATTTGACCACGACGATCGAGAAAGGTACGGCCCATTTCTCAACTACAGTTACATTCACTTTTTTAACTATGATGTTTTTTTGTTTTGGCGCGAACGTTTCTACTTCTCTTGTATCTTAATCGGAACAGTTAGAGGCTTTATTATCGTTCATATCTTCCAAATTAAGGGTCCTATTTTTCTTCATGCTTACCAGTGAAGTATATGAAATACAGGGAAGTTGACAGCGTCTGATTTCTCCTATTCTAACGTTAGAAATTAAACCTTTCTTTTTATACCGAACTAAAATTTTAATATCATAAACTTTCAACTTCTTTAAGGTGGTTCAAGAGTAGTGTACATTGTTAAACCTCGAGCAAAATTCTTGCCAACATGAGCGTATTAAATTACGTCTCAAATATTATTTTCCCAACCTTTCCTCTTTGACAATCTATAAGTTATAGTATCCAAAAACCCCATCGAAAAACAAGTTTTCAAAAAGTAACGCAAGATCATGCAACCACATATAACAGCCATAAATGTATGCTCAACATCAACAACAGTAGTAGTAAGGAAACCTCTCACAAAAAAAAAAAAAAAAAAAAAAAAAAAAAAAAAAAAAAGAATCAAAATGGGATCGAAAAGCCCCTTCTTGAAGGTTCAACTGATATTTTGGCAAAGCTCCTCCGAATCTGGAGTCGGGGAAAAATGGACCCGTTGGGAAACCAATTTGTATTCAATAAGAGTTTACAATATAGAAAACGCTGTTGGCGGATGGATACACAATGTTAGTCTCAATAAAGGATAAACTTCGTTTTTGGGGTATGTTTTAGAAATTGGAAGATTTTTCTTGAGGTAGGGGTGGGGGTGTGAGGTCGAACGATTGTAGAGGGGTCTACCATCTTCATTCGCAACAATGCCCAAGAATATACTTCAACGCAACCTTATACTAAAGCTGAACTTTAAAGGCTTATGACTTTATAAAGGAAAAGTCTCATGAAAATTATAATTTAAGGTAAGGTTTAAAAAAAATGGTCAGCATATTGACCATTTCAACATTTTATGGATATTTGCCTAACATTTAAGTTCACTGGCAGGGACGTGTCAACATGTTGGGGGGGGCATCCAAGTCCCCATTCATTGACAAAGCCTACGAACGTAAATAGAGAGAGGGCATCTGCCCACGCTGTAGCCGCACCCCCCCCCCCGCGATTGGTACGCCCCCTAGTCACTGATCGACGCAAAGTGATTTTCTCAGTTTATTAAGATGGCATTAAAATGACTCATTTCAATTATCCAATATTTTGATTAGGCAAATTTTGATACTTGTACTTTTAAGGTACTAATGGTAAAGTCCAGATTTCTTTAACAATAGTGTAGAATAGAGTTAACAGAAGACAAGCGGTACAAGGTGGAGAGGTGAAGGGAGATGAAAAGGTATTGCTTAAGATGGAAGGAGAAAACCAGAAGAGAGAGCTTGGATGAGAGGAGAGAACTTGGTTCCTTGGGTAGAAAGGGAGAGAGAAATGTGTCAAACAACACAGTGATTAAACGATTTTCTCAACCCAACCAGTCGCGCATTTTCGAGATCCCTTCTAGATCCTTCTTTTAGGAAAAAGACCGAGGGATATGATATAGACACTTACATTCTTGCCAAAGACCAAAACAACCGTTAGAGATTAAAAGAAAATAACTTCCAGCGAATAATAAAGATGCATCATTGGATGATTACAAATTTTCAAATTTAAACTATGTATAAGATAAGAGTTCCTATTAGTTGAATTTAAAACTATTAAGAAATGTCAAGAACCTATGTTCTAAAGAGCGAATTGAAGTGTTTTATAACGGTTTTTTCATACTTTTTAGAATGGAATGAATATTATTTTTTACAATGAAGATCAGTTTACATGGACTACTTTTACCCCTTAGAGATTTAGCATATTGTATAAATCCCAAGCAAGTTACGCAATACTGACTTCAGGGCTAGAACATGGGGCAAGAAGGGACGAACAGAATTTATTCCGAGGCTGATATGCTCTATCACAGACGGCCATATTCTCTTTCTAGCCGCTTCAAGAGTAGCGATTCATCCACCCCCAAACCGGTTTAGAGTTTTCCCCCCCTTTTTGGAGAGGAATAAAGCGTATAATGGGGGGAAGAACCTCACTGGAAAATAAGGGGCGAGGATATTTGATTCGAAGAGTAACAGAAAGCGAGTGAGAGATTTTTCTAAAATCGAGCTAAAGAATGATATAAGGGTGGGAATGATATTGTATACATCACTAGCGAAGTTGGGCCGCTAGCGATATTGATAAAGATATATGAGAAGAAATAAAGAAGGTTAGCTTTGCTCGTCCTGAAAATCTAAACTGGATACCGACTATCTATTGGACGCCCTGGGAAGCCATGCGAGCCAACAACCCCGGAGAAGGGCAAGGGTAAGGGTAACAAAGTGTGACAGCATTATTTGTTTGAAGTAGATGGAAAAATTGAGTGCTATCACCGGAGAAAGATACAGATACTAGACTGTAAACTATGTCATCTCGACGTTCTACAACTGTACACTAAATAAATCGAAATGGATGGAGATCAAATTTTTGGTGTCAAATATGGCGACTTCGCGGTTTAGCAAAATAAAACATATGGTACTAAGTAATGACACTGTTTTATTACTGATCGATATTCGGATTGGGCTGATATATTAATAAGACTATTTTCGAGTGTATAGCCGATCAGGGTTACTTAGGCCTTATTGAGGTCTAGGTTTAAGAGACCACCTAGAATCGCCTGTTCACATTTCTTACCCAAGATTGAGGGCGTGTCCATTACATTCATGTTTCTCTGTGTGAAATTACGAATGACTATCAAACCCGAGGTAGAACCAGAAATGCTAATCATATGACACCCATGAGAAGCTAAGCCTATTTTTATGGTACTTCACTTCTGATTGTGACACTAAACTAAGCCTATTTTTTGTAGTGCTTCGAATACTATATGGTTAAGTTTTGGATTCTGGCACAAGAGATAAGCTATGCATATTTCTGATTATAACCCTTTTTAATGGTTAATTTAGGATTATGGCACCCAAGATAAGCTCGTTATAGGCGCGGTAAGATAATATAACATTTAAGTATCTCATATAGGGTTACAGTGAACATTCATGGATAAACTAAGCCTTTTCGTACATTTTGGATTAACCATGTATCCAAAGTAATCATCAAGTGAAAGAAAATCGTCATTTTCTATAAATCATAGCTTTTAACAACCTCTTAAGCCTAATTTATCTCCTCCGGAAATGACATCACAACTACATTTTCCGCAAATAACGAACTCTAGTTGAAACAAGAGGTTAAATATAAGTTAACAAATCAATCGCAATATTGGCGTTATGGGATTGAATTTAATCTCGCTAATAATCGATAAAAAAACTATTTATCTACCAATAAAGCAAGTTCATAACGTAAACATTTCAAAAGAGGGACTTTTCAGATAAGAGAAAAAACGTCAGCATTTATAAAGAGAAAAATTTTGTTCGTTTTTTTACGCCAATCGGTGCATGGTTTTCGACTACTTCTACATTAAAACTAAACTCTTTTCAAATTCAAAACACATGTTTTCTTTTACAACGCTATATGTATATATGCCATAATAACGTAATGGCTACGTGTACCTCAAATAGAAAATTAAGCTCAAAACGGGTCTATATATTATAAAAGTTAATGCTTTAAGTTGGCGACGAGGGGTGACCCCTAGTGAAAATTATGCATATTTTACACATGACCATGATTTTCGTTAAATACATTGCTAACGTCATTGGCGAAAAAATACAAAAACCACTTGATAATTGGCGCAAAATACACGGATCACGTGATTATTTGATGTAAAATAAGGATTACTTGATCGAGTATTTGCAATTTAAAATACAGTGCTTTCGTTTTAATTTTGGGTTTAGTTTTTGATGGAGTGGTTTAATGTTCAGTTGGCAGAGACCCGCTTTTTAACCCTACACCTTGAGAGCGCCAAGAACTTAAAAACTTACTTTCACTAGGTATAATTTTATGCATGAAAGCTCAGAGGTCATACATAATTGAAAAAAAACAATTTCGCTTATTTTTGGCACATTTTACTAATGAATTTTCCCTGATATTTCCAGATCCACCAGTTAATTTTAAAAACCATAATAAATACAATGAATTTAGCCGATTATCATTGAGGTCGTAACGACAGTGTCAAGTACTTGCACTTCCATAAATTTTCCTGATTTCTATAATTTTGCCAAGAGTTTCCATGATGTTTTTGACAACGTTTAAATTCCCTGATATTTCTAGATATTTCAGGTTTGTACGAAGCCTGAAGCTTTTGCAAATTCTCAAATATCGATTAAGTATTTGGCGCGAGAGTTTGGCGCGAAAGTAAAGAAGTTTACGGCTTTAGGGAAAGATGTCGCTAGACTCGCTACAGTATGGTAAGGAGAAGATAGAGAGGGATTTAATACCTAAAAGGAGAGTCGTTATCCATCAAGAAAAAGATGTAACGTTTACCAAGGAGGGTTGGAAGAAGTGGGTGGAGTCAAAGATAAAAACATCTCGCGCCAAACGTCTCGCCAGTCTCGCGCCCCACACACGCATCACACTCGAAGACGGGATTATTTTTTTCCACACTTTCCGGATATCCAGCTTAGTGACGTCAAAACCCGTTCGATGAAACGCTATACCGTACTACTTTATCCTCAACCCCTACTCCTTTTAGATAAGCTCCTCCTTCACGTCTATATCGGACATTAAAACACCCCTAACTCTGGGAAAACGGAAGTTTTAGCCCTTTAAACACGTGGGTGCGTGACTTGTGACGTTCAATCGCGTCACTGAATGGTAATTTAGAAGATAAAGTAAACCAAAACATGAAATAGAATGATGTTTTTACGCCATTATACGTAGATTTTAGTTTTTCGCCAAAGATTTGGGACTAAAGGTCTTAAAAAATGCTACATAGTTCCCCCGAGTTTTATTTTTAATACTAGGTAACCTTCGAAGTCGTTTGGAGCTTAGTAATGTAAAAACTAGCGCGAGGATTATCGAATAACGATTATCTCACCACACTTATCAAAAATAAATTATGGGGCGCTTATACCAAGGTTCTTATCCTATCAGATGATAATAATATAAACTATTAAATTTTAACACTTACTCCAGCTTTTTCCATGGTTTTGGGTGTTAGAAGACTGAGATGTGTTATGAACCGGATCATCAGAGATGGGATCCGGTGAGAAGAAAATTCTGGAATCTTCCACCCGCGGAGTTTCTATGGCAGACAATGGTGGCGGAACGCCTTGTTTCATCTCCTGCGAGATTAAAATTAAAGCGTGGGAAAATTAGACATTACCATTAAATCATATTCAAGAGTAAAAAAATAAATTTAACTCATTAAAAATAAATGTAGATACGATTTTAAAGAGAAAATGAAGTCCGACTACTACTATAATTTTAGGTATTGAAGGGGGAAATTCCTTGAATTTTCATGGTTCCCTACCCACTCGGGTCTACAGGTATAACTTTCATCCTAGCCATAACATAGGTGGAGTGGGAGAAAATGTCCGTTGGTAGAAGAGCGTGTTATCCCAACATTTTACAGAGACATGCCCATTCTTTCTATAATTTTTAGTCTTAACGGGTCATCAAAAAGGACATCAGTGGTCATCATAGGGGTGAGAGATGATCAACAAGCCCTTACATAATATCACTATCATTAGTCTATAAGAAGGGTATGAAAGAGTAGATCCTGCCTACGTTAAAACACGCCAACAAAAATATTTTGCTGCGGACTCACTACCCTGTCGGTACTGGGACTTCATAACTAGCTTTATTCCAATATTTAGTCTTAAAAGTAAATTCATCATTACCTTAATAAAAAAAAAAAAAAAAAAAAAAAGACATACCTGCAAGATTGTCTCGAGTTCTACGGCTGAGCCACTCGTGGCGTCCAAAGGTAAGGCGTTGTCGCTGGACATGGCCGCCAGAGGAAGTTTTGGTATACGAGGAAGTCGACCATTGTCGCTATTGCTTTGAGCCGTATTGGAGATAATTTCTCCATTGTGAGAATTGTGATAAGAAGAATTATTATTGGAAGCTCCTCTTGCCGAAGAGTTGAAACCTAGACCGGCGCCACTCTTAAGAAGTCCCGAAGAGCCACCGTGGTCTGATGGATTGGACCTTCTGGAATCGGGCCTCGATGACGAAGAATTGTTTAATTTGTTAGAACGTCCGCCAGTGGGCGCGTCTTTGGGAACACCGGTAGAAGACGCGGGATTGACTATGGAGGAGGTGCCGGAAGAAGAGTTGATCACGCGATTGCCGTGAGATGAAGAGGAAGATAGAGGATACGGAATTTTCTTACGATGACCCTTTGACGGAGTGGGTGGAAGCTCGGCTTCTTTGCCAGAGTTATTACTGGCGCCGCTTTTGCGACCGCTTTGAGCTTGATAATTACTAGACCCTGCACCGCTGCTTGGACCTGAAGATGAGTTCTGGTACAAGAGATAAAGATACGATTCGTTTTGTAAAAAAATGTTGGTACCATTTGCCAAATATTTCGATAACAACCAAGACCCGGGTGCGGTTATAGTAAAAATGTTTCGATTGACCCTGCACAAGAGGTTTTACTACGGGATAATGGTTAGGTAAATTGTCGGGAGAAGTGTACAACTTCAGAAACATTTTTAATTAGAATTGAATTTAGGGTAATGAACTTTAACTCCTTTTCTTAAATCCTCTATGTATCGCTCCTCTTATCGTTCGTCATTTCTAATAAATTTTACCAGAGGTTTAACACAGCGCAATAAGTAGACAATGGGAACTAATAAGATGGCATCTATTTTAATTAGTTCAAGAGTCCCATTAGCAAAACACGATTTAATGCATTTGACGATTTGTCAAGGTTTAAACCCCCGATTGGAAGGGAAAAAAAAAAAAAAAAAAAAAAAATGGAATTGGGCCAAGTTACACTGATTCATTACAGTCAGCTGCTGTAGATGTCAAACCGAATAGTAAGAAATCTTAACATTTTTACCTGTGATTGTTGAGAATGCTTAGGTGGTTGAGACGGATGATGGTTACGATTAGTCCTGTGATGCATCGCTCCACTGTTGCCCCCAGAACCAAAGGAGGGACTTTTGTACTGACCGTTGACCATTCCTTTCTTATTGTGATCATCGTGATGAGAAGAGGAATCTTTCGCCGATGAAGTCCTCTGGTGCTGACCTTGAGATCCATTGTTACCGCCCGAGGATGGATTCACCAACGTCGGATTGCTACTGATACCAATCAAATGTTTGGGATCGTGCTCCAAGTACCTTTGCACCTCTCGAAAGTCGCCCAAAGTATTGCGAATTTTTCGGGAAGTCTCGTCCTCCAAGGCAGGGTCCACCTATATGGACACGAATAATAAATATAAAAGCATTCGTCAGTTATTGTTGATACGCTACACCAAACACTTGAACCATACTTTGATTTTAAATAAAGAAATTAGGCTTAAGACGAGATTATTGTTTGTAGTCTATAATACGAATATGATTAGCCTCGAATCTAGCAAGCAACCTGTTTTGAATGGGGTTTCTAGTTCGCGCTACATGTCGAAACAGCTGATTGGCTTTCGAAGCCTATCGCGTGGAAATCACAAGTGACGTAAGCGATATTAGTTGGGCTCCACCCTAGACGGGTTGCTTGAGAAAAAGACTTAAATTATAAGCATTCCTAGTGTAATTATCTATCATACTCTTATAAAAGTCACATTGAACCAAACGTCAGCCTATAGTAAATTTCAACAAAGTTGAGCGTTAGACCCAGAACGCTGACTTAATCATGACGATTTAAATGAAGGGTTTGACCAATAATCAATGTCCATGGATAGACACGTACCTTGATAGGTTGAGGGAAGAAAGGCTTAGGCGCAGATTCACGCATTTCTTCAATACCACCACCGGCACGGCCTGACCCACCACCAGCTCCTGGCCCATTGTTGCGGCCACCTCTATTAAGAGCTCGGACTCGAGCCTGTCTTTCTTTCTCCCGCAAAACATCCCTGTCAATGTTACTGCAAAAATACACAAAAACAAACTATTAAGTAATTGTCATTGCAATCTATAAAATATCAAGTAACAGTTCATCGCAGTTCAACACGGTATGCTTTTGACTATTTGGTAAAAAAAATCCCCCTCAAATCCACACGTCAATCCGTCTCAGGGTTTTAGGGGCGGGGAAAAAAGAGCGGGAAATCGATTTTCAAAACCACATTTCCTTCCACTTTTAAACAGGGAATTTTAAACCATATTTTAATTCTAACATCCAACCCGCACTCGACTAGCGGGAAAATTAAAGATACATTTCATAAACCTGTTTAATTTAAACCAACAAGTACATTATTACGTTTAATGCTAGTAATGCTGATGCCTAAAATAAGACTCACCCAGACATTTTGCGTTTAAATTAGAATTGCTGATTTAAATATTCATTGAGTTTCCTCGCGAGCGCGAAGGGACAAAATGGGTAGCGAAGATTCCCCTATAAATTTATAGGGGGAGCATAATGAAGGCAAAGCGAGAATATTAAGATTAAATTTGGAGCAAATATTGTTAAGGGATTTAGGCAAAATTAATTTCCATATAACTACACTGTAGCACTGTTCGTATCTCTTGCCAAAGGGAAATTATTACTGTACTCTACGAAACTCATTAAAATCACCACTTTCATTTCATTATTGCTAGTGGGGAAGAAAAAAACCCTAGCCTAAAATAACAGTTATCATTTTATTCCAGATAATGCCTTTTAATATTGGTTTTAAAAAAACTATTGAACTTCAACACACGCAAAGATAAGCCACGTTTTAGGTCTAATATATGTTCAATTAGAAATAAAGGCATAATAATTCTATCAATTTATAGACATATATAAGTGTGATTAGCTGAGGAGGATATGATGAATAAAATAAAAAGTTTTCTTAACAACATCAGCGTTGATCGAAAAACTATAGTTTTAAATCGAGAAATTAGGCCATTCATGAGACGTTGGGGTCAAGTGACAAATTACAGTTAGGAAGTAACATTAAATCCCCCTTGAACTTTGCATTGATTATGAGAAAACATTTGGTGACCTCACATGAATGAGCTTCAAAAACATCATATAAAGCTACATTACATAAAGTTGGAGTTAAAAATCACTGTAATACCAAGGAAAATGTGCTTACTTCACCAATGGACAGTTAAAGACGTTAACCTCGCTATTGTGGTGCTGTGTTAGCGATAACATTTGTGTTAAATTATATGGAGAAAAATAATAAAATTTATGTCGCTTACGGTTCATAGGGTATTATTTCACACGCTAGACTAAAATAACGTTTTTTAAAAACACTTAGAGACATATTTGCGCAGACTAACAAATAACAAAAGGAGTCTTATTTGTCTCTCTGGTGTCCAGTTGAGAAAATGGACACCAGCGTAATGGCAAAAGCTGAGGCGGATTGATACCAAATATGTCTTATTGCTTTATCATCCAGAGAAGAAAATAGTCCTGCAAACTCCCCTTGATTAAGAGTATAACGTTATCGGGGTAGAGGACTCTGGCTTAAGGGGCGGATATATCAAAAATACAAGCGTGATAATCCCCCGAGTAATCCCCCTCGAATTAAAGAATTAAGGGTCCCATTTTATCAGAGTGTGTATAAACGGAGTAACGAATTGCCTGGACCATTGATGGTCAAACAAGGCACTGATGGTGGTGCCTGTCAATGGCTATAAAAACCCCTAAAATAAAAATATATTTCTCTAAACAGCCGCAAGGTGTTTAGTGTATTTGCGCTTCCTAAACCACAGTTCATTGGTTAGCACTTAATGACGCATTGTGTTTAATAGTATCAAGCATACATCGTTTGTAGAGTCAAATAATTAGGGTTTTTAAAGGGGTTTTACCAGACAGATATCTCTATAGTAGGGACTAGTGACGTAAGCTGATAATTTAGTTCACTACTCGCCCATATCTAAGCTAAAACTAAGATTAGTACTTTTCAACCAAGGGGCAGGTACTCGATATTCGTTGTACACCCTAATTTCGCTTTTACTATGAACAAATAGTTCGAAGACTTGTCGTCTAACGGCGATACACGGTCTACTGATTATACTCTACATTCACACTCACTTTTTAGTATTTTTTTCCCAGCCTTGACCGAGCTAGACCCACCGACGTTCCAACTGAGGGGGCAGACACTCGCGAACTCAGGTGTACAATTTTTTTTAACTCTATGCACTGTAAAAGCTGAACTCAGTGAACTCAGGTGTACAGCGAATTCAAGGGTGTCTGACCCCTAGGTTTGACCAGATCTGAATTATTTGATATTTATTATTCCGTAACCTTAAACCTATTGCGTAATAGAATGAAATACGTCGCAAACGTGACGTATCGATTTCCTAGTTTTCACGTTTTGTCGTAAGTTCGTAACACGTGATGAGGGATTTCTTTCAGATTTTTATATCTCTCCCTATAGTACTTCATGGTCATTTGATACTTATTAGGGGAAAAATATAGATGTATGAATAATAAAGCTAGACTATAGCAACAATCTAATATTAATATAATAATTAGGAACCAAATATAATGACCTGCCATTTTTTTTATTATTATATAATAAACAACATTATAATTAGTTAATCAAACGTAATGCTTTTGTTTATTCTAGCTTTATTTATCAGTACGTGTCAAATTAAGGGTATTCCATATTTCAGATATTATTAATGCAACTAAATATACAAGATTATTAATTTATTATATTGGTTAATTAATATTAGTCTTTAATAATGGTTCAGATAAACTATAAATTAATATTAATATATTTTAAATTAATGTTAATACATTTTAATAGTTCAAGTAATGTTTTAATAATTAATATTATGTTTAACTAATAATTGCAGTATAATAACATAGAAAGCTTTAATCAAAATTGGATGTGTAGCTTATCCGAAAAGAAAAACGCGTATTTCATGAGTTTCTGGCCCCTTATACGGTTGCTTTCGAGCAATCTTTGTAGTGAAAGTACTTAATATATAAAGTCCAACTTTTTGTTAATTACTTTCTTGAACAATATTACGTCATACATAGGAAATTTTAAGTTTCTAATGAACCCTTCAACCTAGGGGTGTAAATTTTAAATAGATATTTTTAATATTAAATTTTTTTTTAAATTTAAGCCTTTGTAAAAATGGTGAATACGTTTTCAATAAATACGAGACGTTACATCACGTCGCAAAATATCAATTATCCTTATCATATCATGGCCAAAATTACCGTTTACTTTTTAAATGTACTTAATACCAAAACAAAAACTATTTTTAATTCATAATCAACCCACAATTTTGGGACACAAAGATTAAATTTTTATATACACATACATTTCCGAGTGAACGTTCTAAAAGTGTCCCAAATTTGTCATTGATGACGTAAGATTAACAACCCACGCGCGCGAATATCAGAGGCCGATGCTGACTAACAATGGAATTCTCGCTACATTGACGCGTTACAGTCTTGGAAAGGGCTTATTTCCTCCAATAAAACTTAGTTTAGTAAAGAAATATGTCCCTTCTAAGTAAGAGCACCTCCTATTTCCGTCAAAACTACTATCATACAAACGTACAATAGAAAAACCATCTCGAAAGAAATTCCAATAACCCGATAAAGGCCAAGATCTATGTTAAACGGTGGGAAGATAACGATCTCAAAACTCAGAATGAGATTAAAACGTCAATACATTCAATCTTAAATCGTACGAATAACGCGTACCTGTAGGTGCCGAAAGGGGTAGTAACACGATCAGCCCAAAGAACAAGTAAAAGTACAATTACTCAGTTACATATATTAACGCGTTAGACTATTTATACCCTTGACCCCATATACCGTATCCTCACGAAGCAATATAAGTCGTGTAACTACAAATCGGGAGCACGATGTCACGTCACGTGGTTGGCTTTAAAATTTAATAGCGTCGGGATTGAGTATGATCTATTTTTTTGTCACTGTGTAGCAAATACAGACTAGCGAATTATCCAGAGTTGAAAGGTAATCAACCACATTGCCCCCCCCCCCAGTTCCCGATTTTACACTTCAATAAGAGCAAAACAATAGAGTTTAATTTCCTGTCAACTGGCAATATACCCCAACAGTTTTACTCCTTAGAACTAGACCCTTGTTTACAAATCCTCCCTCACTATGCTGTAACTGATTCTGAAGGGATAACGAAAAGAACAAGACATTTCTTAAAAGCAATACAACTAACATTTAAATTTGTCTATTGCGAGAGATACAAGAGTTTAAATAAACTAGTTCATAGAAACAGTATCTTATTTTCTATTGGCTGCCGGTTTCTATTAAAGGCAAAAGTTCTATTGGGTCTCGGTTTCTAAGGCAAAATTTCTATTGGCTCTCAGTTTCAAAGGCAAAATTTCTATTGGCTCTCAGTTTCAAAGGCAAAATTTCTATTGGCTCTCAGTTTCAAAGGCAAAATTTCTATTGGCTCTCAGTTTCAAAGGCAAAATTTCCATTGGCTCTCAGTTTCAAAGGCAAAATTTCCATTGGCTTCCGATTTAAAAGGCAAAATTTCTATTGGCTCTCGATTTCAAAGGCAAAATTTCTATTGGCTGTCATTAATAATGAATAAAATAATGAATAAAAAAATAAGTGATTTAGGAAGTTTTCATCTTCTCTTTAAATTTAAAACGGGAATCGGATTCACAGTTGTTGTCTCGTCGATACTCTTTGTTTAATATTATTGAACAAAAAAAAAAAAAAAAACTCAATATCAGTTACGGATTTATAACATTTATATTAGAAAAGTTTTGAACCTAGTTTTCACAGTTTAGGGTGTTGCGTTTCTACTCCTGTTTTCAAAGACTACTTTTATACTAAATCAGGATTAACATTATATATTATCCGCCTAGGCTTTTTCAATAATATGTTAATTCGTCTTAAACAAATGTATATGACTTCGTTACCATGGAAACTGATCAGATTCGAATATATTGCAAGAAATAGTTGTTTCGAGAATTTTCATATATTGTTATCGGTCACGGTGTTTCGCTGTTCAACTTTTTCTAAAGAAGTTTTTATGGAGATTTATTATTGACTAAAAGCTTGCCTCTACGGTTAAAAAACTATTTTTAATGACAAAAATGATAAGAATAATAAATGTTATTTAACTAAGAATTCGAAACGAAAATGATATCATCTTTCAAAATTACACGTAACCTGACTTCATTCGGGCCTTGTCAAATTCATCTCGCGATCTTTAGAAATAGAAAAAAATCCAGATGCGATTTTTACATACGCGTGACGTCGGTTTTACTTTTTATTTAAACACGCTCCCATAGGATAATGAAAGAAATCGGCCTAATTTAGTAAAAAATGGTCAAAATTGGAAAAATTCAATCGTGACATAATCATTTAAATAGTAATTTATCAATAAAGATTAAAAATTAAATATTTAATCTGAATTACAAGCGATACAAGTGTCAACACGAAGAAATTAAGTCAAGAGGCGCGCATCACCTAACAAACTGAATTTGTACGCGATTTTTTCGGTCACTCCTGATCTATTTAATGATTTAAGGCTTGATTTAATCAACCAATGGTGACATATACGCATTAATTACGGGAATGACCAATTGACCAAGGTATTATGGAGATTATTTTAATCGTAAAAACTCATACTGGGCCGATATATATCGACGCGTGTAAGTTCATAGTTCAAGTTTCATTTGGTTGAAACTTAGAGGCGGTTATAGGGTTGTGATAAAGGTTTATTACTATTAATTATATCGGTGGCGTCGCGTGCGAGGAAACCATGGAAACGCTAGATGAAATGAGAGGAGTAAGGAAGATAAGAGAGCGTGATAGAGGGGGCGCTCGCGCGGTAAAAGCGCGGAAAGAGAAATTCTCCTTGTCGTCACGGAGCGAGTTTTTTCAATCGATTTGCCAAGAGAATAGCGTACCCGTATAGGCATAGCTCGTCCGCGGAAGGGGCCTTGCCAAAAGGTTTCAATCTCGGGCATTTCCGCGTCTTTTCAACTTCCTCTCTCTACTATAGCGCTCTCCGAGGATTCCCAGCGAAACCCCTCCCTCCATTTATTCCACGGCATTCCTATCTCGACCATCGCTAACTTGTTGATAGACGCTCGAAAAGACGTAAAGGCTCGAAATGTTAGCGAGTAATAGGGCTTCTGGCGTATAGCTCGAATAAATGGTACGAGGCCCTAACCTACAGGTTGGCCAAAAAGCTAATAAGATGTTCCTCGTAATTAGAAGCGTATTCGATCGATCCCCCTCCCTCAGTCTTTTGAAGTTTATAATCTTCGATAATCTCCCTAAGGGAATCGAAAGCGACTTAAGAACAGTGGATTAATTATTTTAAAAGATAATTAGCTATTGATTACGTAAAATAGTAAATTATAATATAATCCTTGTTGTAAATGTTATTTGTCTTAGTAAGATTTTTTTATAATAATTATCTTAAATAAATTTCGTACAAACTTATTGATACGGGTGTCTAAAAAGATCCTATTTAATATCTTATTCTTAATCTTACGTTTTCTAGCAAAAGAGGATTGAAATTATCTCTGTTTTTGAATTTTCAGAAAAAGGGGAGTGGCTAATTTTTGCGCGATTAAAACATAGTATAGTTCCCACCGACGTCTTGGCTATCATTCGATAAAAAGCACGGGAATTTCCGCTAACACCAATCTCGATTACATTTATTTTTATGAAAGCGCGCGAAAAATCTCGTGAAATAGAAAGGCTCATAGAATTTCGAGGAACTTTCGATTTGCTATAATTTTATTTTGTCATTTTGGGGGCAGAAAAAGTACTAAAACATGTAATTTTCAGTAACCTAGAATTCCAGTTTAATACAGGGCTCCTAGATAATAAATATACAATACGAGTACAGAGTAAAATCTAACCAACCTTCAATTTGAAATCGAAATTTAACATGGGTTCTAGATGGTCATAGAGGGAGTCTGAAAGCGGAATAAGACCTCTTCATTGGTTAAAACAACTATGACGTTTAATACCATCAAAAACGATAATACCAATAATATTCCCACAGAATTCAGTATTTTTCGAGTGGTTAAAATCTGTGATTACGCGATTACTTTCCGTAATCATTATAGTACAGGTTTATAAACTACGGTAATTATATACTTAAGAATTACATCTTAACTCTATCTGTTTGTTCTCGGATTGTACAATGCCTAGGAATTCTAAAGGTTTATTTTTTCTTTAGAATATTGTTATGAAATTTAACGTTTACGTATAGAAGATAACAGTGCTGGGTCACAAATACCGTAATTTAATCTATTTAATCTATAAATTACTATAAATGGAGAAGAAGAAAAAATCCCAAAGAAAATGTAATCACGAATTGTTTACTCTTAATGAGTTTACGCTCCAGAACTTTTTCATTTTTTTTTTTATTAATCTATAACATTTTTGAAAGCGTAGTATATAGAGTTCAAAACTTTGGGTAAACGCCTCAATAAATTTTGACAAGACTGTAAACAATTGCCGTCCGTGCAAACGTTTTTAATCAGATCAAAACTGAAAAAAGGCGCCTTTTTCAAAATGGCCGTAATAAGAGGTTTTAGCGTAAAATTGGATTTTAAAGGTAAGTTGAAAGTATATAATTATCTTTATATTTATGTGACAGACGTTTAAAAATAACTCTATAATACGTTCGTTAGTTTTACGCCTAAATAAACAAGAGATAATTACTAACCCTCTACAAGTTAAGCAGTCGTATCAAAATATGTAGTTAAAAACAGTGTTTAGCCAATTGATGGGAGAGGCTCCTCCGGATTCCGGAATAGTGATACTGAAGGTTAGCATTTCACTAGGTAATAGGCGCATTCTTCAAAACTAGCTGAGTATCATAATAATAATTTAATAATAAAAAAGAGTTTGCGCAAATTGGCTATTTTTGACATTCTTTCTTCACTTTTTGAATAAATCCAATTCCCGCAATAATACGTCATCATATGGTCGCCTGGCTATTGTAGAGACTACAGTTGATTCTCACGCGTTCTGGCACGTGATAAGGTCGCTTTCGTGCAGTCTCTTTAATAAAAGTACTTAATACCAGAAAGTCCTATCGTTCGTATGAAAATTATCGTTAATTACGTTTCAAAAATAAATTACGTCATTTAAATCTAGGTTCCAAAAAACTTTAACTTTGGATATAAAATATCCAAATCTATTGTGTGGAAACCACGCAGTTATGCCGTTTTCACGATATTTTACATTTTAAAACAATTTAAACTGAAATTATCATTAGTTAAATTAAACCAGTATATTCAAGAACTGGTAGATTCAAGAGAATTATTCGGGAAAAACTCCCGCTTGTTTGTAAATTTTTCTTATTTGCATAATAGTATCGCAATAACAATAAATACGTAATTTCAAAGAAAATATACAATTAATCGGATTTACCCGAGGTTTCACAGTAATTTAATATTGCCCCCCATGAAGCAAAAAAATAAAAAAAAAAATGATGTGGGTGCAATTCTTAATTTACCAACATTTATTTCAATATAAAAATGACCTATTTATTTTTCGGGGATGATATTAAAAGTCGGAAACAGGAAGTATATGTTTCGTTATAACTAGCGCGTCCTTTTATATACCTCAATGAGCGGCTTTTTTATTTTAAGGTTTTTTTTTGTTTATACCTCTACAAAATTAGCGCATTTGTGCAACTATAAATTATTTAGATAGTACATACAACCATCTTAAAATATCATTTATATCAATTCATAATTTGAAAGTTTTTAAACGGATAGTTACACTATCTGGTCAAATTATTTTGAATCCTATATAGGAAGTCTTATTTGCGAAATATACTTATTTAAAATTTAATATATCGGACCCTTGGAACCACCTAAATTAGTCTATTGACAGCTACTATTATTGAGTATCATTCCTCATTGAAAATATAGTCATATTTTTATTTTAATATTTTAATATTTATATTTTTATTTTGATCGGTCTAATGGTTGAAAATGCCGCGTAAGACTTTGTATTCAACTTTTGGAATCACAAACGGAGTTTGCAATGATTTCATAATGAGTTTATCAAACCACCTTAGCTTCGCTAGTTTTCCAAACTTCTTTTGAACTTAAGGAAAGGCTGGTGGTGAGAACCAGCTGCCGTATATTTACTGAACCAAAATAGTCATTTTTTGGGTTTTTTTCTCTCTCTCTCTCGCTTGAGAGCCGGCTTGAAAATGGGGTTTTAAAGGAGGTTTACCCTTAGAAATCGGGATTAGCCATAATTAGATCTCTTATCCTAAGGGAAGCTGTTTATTAATCCATGACTCATGAGCCATGAGGCAAACTTGCAACCCACAAAAAATCAAAATAAAATATTCCCAAAAACACGCGACACAACCCCTTTAATATTTCTTCGCGAAGCGTAGTGAAGAAAATGATTGCCGCTTCCTTTTACGCGTCGCTAGTTTCCAGATTATTCAAAAAAGAAAAAAAAGTATTTCCTGTTTAGCTGACTATATAGAAAAAATATTATTATGGTGACATTTAGCTGAATTTTAGGGAGACTTATAGTATTTTTTTTCTTCCTAAAGGAAATGAGTGTTATGTTATTGGTTATTATACGCGCCGATATTTCAACATTAACCTCGGGTTTTCAACCCCAAAATGTCAACTTAACAAGTTTCAATTTTATTAGTGACGAAAAACGTCAAAAATTACCTCACCATAGATAGGTATCAGATTTATTCAAATAAAAATAACACGCTGTAAACATTGCGAAATTAAGGAGGTTATATTTATGGTGTCTTGCAACAACTTAATGGCAATTCTCATTCTTATTTAATCATGGAACTTTACCTTTTGAATCAACAAGTTCTGGTAAGGGAGGCGATGGTAACAGTCCCTAAGATAGTTCCATGTTCTCTACAATATATTGGACACTATTAACCGCCGAATAGATGGTGTTTTAATTGAGTTTGGTTTTGATTTCGCCAAGGATACATAACAATTTATTGGGAATTCAAATTAAAAACGGTCTCCACTCCAATAGACGCTTAAAAATATTATCCTACAAGCGAGTTTACCCGTAATACATTCTCCCCGTGAACCGGAGGAAATGAGGATTTCTCTGATTGGTTGGAATTTACGGCCAATTTTGCCAAGTTTTACGAAAACTTGTGGCAGTCCCTCTAGGTTGCTAGAGATATTCTGGCAGTCTCTGACTCGGGAATCGGTATACTGTCGTCTGCATTACATTGTCGTCAACTTCGTAACTAGTTATAATACGCTTTATCCAATACGCTTTATCCATTATTCTCCAGGGACGGAAATAAGAAATTTTTCTTATTGGACAAATGTCCAGTAACCCCCCCCCCCTTTAAAATTCAAAAGTTATCGGACATTTAACAAAATTGCCGGACAATGCTACATTTCCTATATTAAAAAGTACTTTTTTTTATCGGACATTTGTCCAGTGACCCCCTCTTAAAAATAAAAAGTTATCGGACATTTGGAAAATTTATCGGACAAATGACCAGTGACTTGTGCTTATTTCCGTCCCTGAATTCTTATCATTAGGTAGTCGATGCATACTCGCTTTGTTTTTAATCAGTGAACTTTGTCCACGACTAACGCTTAAACAATTTTTAACGGAACAAACCGAACCACCTTTGCCAATTAATCGATTCATTTTTATTTTAAATCGTTCTCTAAAACCGCGGATAAATTAGAATTCCCTAAAAATAGTTTCCTTTCCTAAGCCTTACAATTTACACTAATAGTTTTGAAGCAGACGGAAAAAAAAAACTATAAAAAGTGAAAAAGATAGACTAGGATGGCGCCACGGCTGATCCCTGCGAAACCCTCCCACTTCTTTCGACCCCCTTTTTTAAGAAATCCTCTACTACTACAGGAAAGAAAACATGCAGGCGAAATATTTTTAAGGGTCTATTGTCGGGGGTATCGGAATAATCTTAGAAGCGATGAATTGTTCGTAAAGTGTTGCGTTAATAGGCCACAGATGGCGCGACATTTACGTCTATAAGGAGAAGGCAACCGACCAAGTGTGAACGAACACCTTACTATAAGGGCAACAAAATTCCCCGACTAAGGGAGATGACACCGATGTCATGGAGATGCGAAAGTATGGAAGCATCTACGTTTCAAGATCAGGAATCAGGTTCTTTAAATGGATGTTTAAATCCTTTCCTATAGATAGAAACAGCACTTTTACACACAAAGTCAAATAATCAACAATTTTTTTGTCGAAAAACCCTAAACCCTTTCATAGTAATGAAATCTAATATTAGTAAATTTTCTTAACAAAATAATATTCAACTCAAATACGTTTTACATCCAAATCTCCAAAATATTGTAATATAACAACCTTTGACCTTTCATCCATAATACGCCACGTCAATTGATAATCTTAGAAAGTAATTTTCCCCGAAATAAAGTTAACCAACACCCTAAATAAGCCGAAAACCAGTAACACAGAAAATTCCCTTAAAAAAAAAAAAAAGGCCAAAAATAAAAAAAAAACTGCTTTCAAAATTCAAACCCGTCGAAAAAGGAATCTCCATTTTCCCATTTTGAAGATTTAGCACGAAGCCAAAATCAAGCGTTGCCCCCCCCCCCCCCCGTGCGATGAAGAGGGGAAATTTGAAAGGATCATTAATATAAAAGTCCCGGGTCTAAATTCGACGCGAATCAGTCAGAGATATCATTACATTTTAAGGTTAGAGGCCAGTGAAAAGAACTTTTAGCACGTTGAAAACTCTCACCGAGTTTAAATATAACTAGAGAGGGGCATTTTGGGCTTCCCGAAAAACCATCCAAGGACAGAAGAGGAAAAAAAATGTTTCTGAGAAAACAAAACTGTTAGTCTTTCGTATGGTTTTCTTTCTTCCCCACAGGTGGCGCGAACCGATAATCGTATGAAAAGTTCTAACTGGTTCATGTTTAACGAGATGATGCAATAGTATACACGCCTAAGATAAAGAAACACGCCCCCATATGGTTTACTAAAGAAATGGTTCCTTTAAGTATCATTGAAACGGAGGTTAAAAGATTATTGAAGTGTGATATTACGTCATGTTTGAATAAATATTATAATTAAGATTCGTTAAACCTAATTATCTATATTATGGATAATCGATTAATTGAAGAATATTTTCAAGCTCTATTCTGATTAAGATTCACGAAACTTGTTACTATTTCGATTAAGATTTAATTAAGCCTAATAGTTAAGCATTATTATGATTAAAATTCAATTCATTAAGTACAATTTTGATGAGCTCAATAATACACATCGTTAAGCCTAACAATACACTATTACAATAAATATTCTTTTAAGTTCATTTAAGTCTAAATATATACTAAATCTATTATTTTATTATAGTTTTACTACGTCATGTAATTAAAAAAAACTGCTATTTTTCCGACTTCTTTCATCAATTCATGATGAAAATCGGTAAAAAGGCCTGCCCAAAACAAAAACAAAACATCAAAACCAAACTTTAAATTGATGTTGTAGAAAAAAAAATCCCGCTAAAGTTAGTATTAAGGTTACTTGTAAACAAAATACTGCTTATTATGGTAATTTTAAAATATTTGCTAGACAATAATTTATAGTTTCAGTAAGAATTCATTTTTCCAACCAGGAAAGATTCCCTCCAAAGTTACCTCAAATGGAAGCTGGCAGAATTTTTATGAAAATGATATTGACAAAAATATCAAATTAAAAAAAAAACGAATTAGGCGTTAAGGGCAATAAAACACCCGTGAATATTTTACAAAATTTCGTCGAGCGAAAGTTACGCATTTTAAATGAAAAAAGGAAAGAAACAAGTTATAAATACTTTGAAAACTAGGTCATATTACGGTTGAATACACCCAAAAATTCGTTCACCGAAAAGTTACTACCTTGATATAAAAAAAAAATATATATTCTAGTACCGTATTTATTAAACCCGGGATAAAACGTTAAAACCGACCTTTTAGATCTAAAAATAGTTCATTTTGTGTAGATATATTAAGCAAGGTTAGCGAATAAGCCGAGTGAAATACTGATTTTTTTGTTTCATTTTATTCTCGATAGATTTAGCTGCACACAGAAAAATAATCCGACACCCATAATTAACGAAATCTCGCGAAATCTATACGTGTTCCGCCGCTGGAGTCGCCAAAATACCGTTAAATAGATTTCAAACTAAAGGAAAGATGAAATTAATTTGAACAAGATTGGGATGAGAACTTTTTTTTTTACAGAACTAGCTACTATATTGTCCAAAATGATGTGGTTTCAAAAATTACAAATTAAGGACCTTTTTCTTCATTCATGCATTCATACATTCTGGTTTGAGGCTTGATTTTTTAGGCTTAGCGTTTTAAGAAAGGTTATCATGTTTTTAACAAGCGTTTCAACTTTAATTTAGTTATATAAATTAAATTATCTTTAATGTGAGAATAGAATCTAATAACAGCACCTATTCATCGTTTAAATATGCCTAATCCACCAGTAATAATAATTAAACAAATATTAAACTAGAAATAATTTTAAAACTTAAAAGGAAAATAGGCTTAGCGGGATTCATGGAGATCATGAATTGCCTCCGTGTAAGGTCTAGCGACCAATGAGCAAAGACCCGTCGTTCACACGAGATCTCCACGAGACTTACAATCGTGTTCGATTGGTCGCGAGCAAATCAGGATGTCCATAATCCCGCTAAGCCTATTTTCCGGGAAAGTTTTAAATTTATATCTAGTTTAATATTTGTACGTAATTTTTTTTACTGGTGGATTAGACCTATTTAAACGATAAGGAATCTATAAAATCACTTGTTAGGTTGCATTCTCCCTTTAAGTAAAGGAAAACTCCGTTTCGAACAAACACGGTTGCTTGTAAAGAATAAAGGGAATTTCAATAATCATAATTATATTATTACATATATTATAAAGCCAAAACAAACTAAATTTCATTACGAAATCGAATTAAGCTACTTTGAATTAATTCTCATTTCAGCGCCTCTTTAAACTACATTTTCTACATATACGTACTAGTGCCTTTTCCACTTTTTCGCCTACGTGGAGGTAAAATTGAGGGCTCCCTGGGAACCGCGACCTTGAATGGAATGTTGAAAATCGCGCAAAGCACTCCAAATGGCAAAAAGTTTTAGCCTTGTGGGTGGCGAGGAGGAAAAGTAAC
This sequence comes from Odiellus spinosus, assembly GCA_963920705.1. Classification (NCBI taxonomy): domain Eukaryota; kingdom Metazoa; phylum Arthropoda; class Arachnida; order Opiliones; family Phalangiidae; genus Odiellus; species Odiellus spinosus. The sequence goes on from OY987237.1 coordinate 8,670,237, forward strand.
TACTTTTTCGAATCTAAGGACTCAATGATACGCTCTTTTGAAGAGAAATATTGAAAAATAATTATATACGAAGCTGTGTTTCCATACGCAAGTTCTCCCGCAATTTGTATTTGTATTGATTTAAAACTAAAATTGAAATCAATCAAGTACAATTCTAAGAAGCAAATAAATAATGTTATTTATAATTGAATTCAGGACTTTTTGATATAGAGACGCAACTTGTGGTGCAGGAATAGTATTTAATATTAATTGAAAGTTAATCATTTAAGAGATAAGTTATCAACACTTCACATTTTCAAAAAATATTTTAAGGGCATAAAATGTCTTTGTCTGAAATCAACCGGATATGAAAACACAGCTCAATATTTCCTTGCTATATGAATGTCATTAAGTTTGCTAGGCTGAACTAAAAACGCCAACAGATAATTTAGGAAGAATAAAAAATACCATAAATATATTTTCCATATTTTGGTCATTTGGAGGGCGAAAAACGGTACAATTTAACGGACGTGATATCAACAATTGAGATTTTACAAGCCCCCCCTCCAACCAATGTAATACCGCGCTTAAAAAGTTAATATGGTCAATTGAAAAATTATTTAAATTATTCCATATGGAATTCTAAAAATGTTTATCGTATAAAAGGCCAATGGGTCAAATATTATTTTAAACATTATTCGTAAAAGCGTCTGCGGACTGTAAACAAAAACGAATAGCCCAAGAGCATTTACAACTGGATTTTAGTTAAAACGGATCAAGGCCTTCTATCAAGTTTCATAAATATATATTTACATATTAGTTTCAAATATTTATATGGGTTTAGAATAATATACATAGATAACACGCAAAACAGGCCAAAAATCATTCTTTAACTTAACACAAGTTAAAGGTTGCGCAATTTGTCCTAAAATTGATTGAGTGCAAGACTGTGATACACGATGAAGAGTTACTTCAATTGATTGAGCATATTTATGAGATACAATACTTAAGGTTGGTATTAACGATTGTTAACAATTAAATTGTGAAATATAGAATTCATGATTACAAGATGAAGGGTTGATACAATCGGTTGAACCACAAATAGATATAAAAGATGAACGGTTGCAACAGTTAAATATAATTGCGAGGTACATCATGAATAGTTGCTACTAATTATTGAGTACAATTGCAACACACGCGATTAAAGATTAAGACTAACTATTGAATAGAATTGTGAGAAACAAATTTTCTAAAATTTCTAAGGTGATTTCGATAAACAGAAAAGTTCACGTTTTTCATTGTATAATTTTTTCAGCTCAATAAATCAGCCCAATAAATCAAACCACTGTTAAAATTGTACATATTTCTCACAGACTTATTGGATAACCCTAACCCACCCTGAATCAACAAAATTCTAAACAAAAAACCAGAGAAAATATACCAGAGGAATAAAAGGAGCGAAAGGTGATTATATTATTTCCGGTTATGACGTCAATCAGAGGTAAGCAGTGGCATCAGCCAATGAGAGACAACAGGAACAGAGGAAATCCCTAAAATGTTAGTGAAACAAGAGGGGCACCCGTGCCATTCTAGTAATGCCTGTACAAATGGGGAACCGTCTATTCCTGTAGTATATTTTCACTGAAAAAAACCTTTAGAATATCGACACCTGTCGTCTTATTGTGATTCTTCTACCATTCCCTTATCGAATTCTCACTAAACACACATACAAAATGATAAATGAATTAAGCTCTTAAGTCACGAAATCCATAAATCGAAAAAAGGTAATTAACCACGAGTTTCATTTTCCAAAACAAACTCCATTTCCACTAGGACGGTTGAAACATTACAATGCGTAAGCGAACTTTCTGGCAAGCACGTTTAAAGGAAAATATTCAGGATAAAACCTATTTAATAAAAACTTAAGTAACAGTACATCATAAGCTATAATATTAAAGTGGATTCATTTTAATTAGAGAAAAATTGAAAACAATAATAAAAAACAAGAGATTAGCCTTAGCGAATTTAAATTACATTTGAATTAAAAATATTTCGCGTTATTCCTTTAAAACACTCCGCGAGAAATCAATGACTTTTAAAACGTATCAAGAGAGACGCGATGTCGAAATACTACCATTACCATGGCAACCGCAGATAACCATTAAGAAATGGTAAAGCTCATAACCCTATATACCCAAGATACTTCTATATAAAACTGTCTCGTGACACAGGGACATAGATAACCTTTAACCCAGCAAATACACATCTTAAGGCCTCCGTGGAAGCGAAGAATATATGAAAAAATACGAGGTATAAGCCTAGAGTATAAATTTTCGGCTTCTAATAACCGAAGCTATAGATAAAAATTTCTTGAGGTTTGGTATCCTGGAGTTATTTTTTTCAAGACCAAGCGTAAGGCCCCAACTAATAATGATAGTTATATGGCATACTAATATTAATCAAGTAAGAATATTTCAATAACGATGTAAAAATTTAAATCACTACAAAGCACAGGTCTGTACAAGTGTTCAAAGCTAAATTATGGGTAAGAATAAGTCTTCTATAAGCAGCGCCTGTAGAAAAGTTATTATTCTAAAATCAGGCATGCCTACTTCTAACTTTCACCGTATATGGCGAAACTACCAATCAGGGGCAAAGAAAAATTCAAATTCTTCGATTCGCCGGTAGAAATATTCCAGTATTAAAAGAAACTTCTTTCACTTACATCTGAACTTTAAAGAAAAGCATGAAGATTTCAGGAAAAAAACTCAAAGATTGGTAGAGGGCGTGTGGGTGTGTGGAGGTTGGGAGAAAAGAGTGGATAGCTGATGGAAAATGACCTTTCAGGACATAAAAACCCTTCAAGACCATCACGGTCTATCATTTTGGCACGTGCTCGAACACACAAAAGACTCAGTACCCCCGAAAAAAAATCTAGAACATATAGAGGCAGATGTGAAAGTCTTATAGCAATAGTAGACATACACGTCCTGACAGCAAGTAATAGGATAGTGCACGCTATACGAAAGATGTTTTCAACTTCCAGCAGAGCTTAATTTAATGGTTATAGACTAGGATCAAACTTAAGTCACAGAAATTTTTATACCAGGGCCAGTTAAATATGGTTTAGTTTTTAACTTTTCCCTTCGGGCGATAACCAAACACGATACAGTTTAAGTGAGCCCAAGTTTAGAGCGATAACCGAATCTAATCCATTTTGAAGCCCTAGTAATGCTGAGAACCATTCCACCCTGACATTGGTCTTAATCCGACTTTTATTTTTATTGCAGTAATATTTTTATCCGATAATTTATATCTCTGTTCAAGACGTGGATTTCTTAATTTTGCAAACCGTTTTAGACAGTACTAAATTATAGACGGCATCCCGACTTGGGTCAGCCGATTTTTGAGCCGTGTTTTCTAAAAAAGCTTAAGCCTTCATAAAATAAGATCTGAAGTTGTAACTATTGTACACACTAGTCAATTATTATAAAACAATGCGAAAACATTAAATATTCTTGATTTAAAAAATAAAATAAAATAAAAAACTTTTATAAACCCAGTCTCCAATCCGAACATTCTGGTTCTTTCCCCGTCCCCGACCAGGACCCTGACTAAAATCTCACCCCGTACCAACCTTAAGAAGGCTATAAATATTTTATCAAACTCCTCACGTTAAAAAAAAACATTTAAATTGTAGCGAGAATAAAATTCAAGATATTTTTTTACTGATACTGAAAATTTCGTATGCCAAGACTGGTTAAATATAGTTCTGTATTTTCATGAATTTTGTCCTTAAATTGTTGCTAGGGGTTGAACCATATTATGCCTGATATCGAGATGATTTTTGGACATATAATCCAAAATGAATTTTTAAAAGAACAAAAAACGAGGCTTCTGTGAGGGTTTCATTCGTTTCATCCCCCTTGCATGTTTTCTAGCACTAATATATATAAAGGCACCTTTAACTAAATTTAAGTTTTAAAATATTTCACTCGCGCCCATCAAACCCAGAAGCACGCGCGAGTTTTAAAAGCTATTTGATTAGCTGTAGATTTTCTGTCTGAAAATTAAATTAGGCTTAGAGGGCTGAAATCGCAACTTTATTTAATACTGTTCACGAATACCAATGGCGTTTAGTAAAGCTTCGAAATTGTGAACAACTGAATAAATATTTGCTAGAAATGTCGTCTGCTACCAAATCAAAACTGAATTTAACTGAATAAAAACAACCTATATCACTGTACATTTCAATTAATTTGAATTTACTAAGCCTTGCCAAAAATGGTAAGAGATTAAGGTTGATAAATCGTAAAATAACTAGAAACCTTTAGCGAGTTTTCACCAATTAACTTATCTACAGTTTAAAAATAAATATGTGGTAGAATATTTAAAACTCTACGTTAATTGCTTTGCTTAAGAAATAGTTAATCTCCACCAATGGTTAATCCCGCATTTTTGGATCTTCTTCGTGATATACAACATCTTAAATTATTACATCAACACCTATGATGCGAAAGGAGGAATGTTTACTTATAATGTAACTAACATTCACAGCTCAAACTCTAAAAAAATGTTACAGATATAACCTAACTTACAAACCATAAATAAAGTACTTTCTACAACATATTCCATTCCCTCTCCGTTTTTCTAAGGCTTTTTCTACCCGCTCCAAAAACTTTACGCTACATTAAACCATACTGTAGGCCTAAACTTGGCTTTCCTTTGGTTGGTTATTGATTTTTGGGGGAATAAAAAAGAACGGGAGAAATTCCCTGAAAACCAAAAGGTATTTTTCTCTCCTCGTCTCCTTAAAATTTATTCAATAATTTAGAGCCAATTTGAAAGGCAGGAACCTATAATCGATTAAGCTCTTTCGGTTTGCTTTTAACTATATTCCTTCTACACCAGTGGATAACCTCTAGTATATTTCAACTCAAGTTGGCAGTGGGAAACAAACCGAGGGTTGTCAGTTATCTCTATATTGTCTCGACTTAGGGATAAAGATAGCCTAGCTTTAAACACGCTGCATACCAACTCGGTAAAAAATAAGAGACGTAAGTAATATTTTTTGTCAGCATGAGATAGTAATGTTAATCAGGCGAAGTTTGCGGGAACTACTTTTGTATCCTACACAGTTTATTAATGGTTATTACTCCGCCATTTATCGCCAGTTCTGTAAATTCCGACCAATGTCGAGTATATTACTATTTTTCCGTTTTTCTGAAGAAACTTTAGATAAATATAATAGAAAAAGTATACAGGCAGTTGTTTAAGAGAATCTATAACGTTAAAATAGGGTTGACTATAATGTCAGAAATCACTTGACACTACTTTTATTTCTATGAGAGTATGTATAATGTATTTATACGCAGTAGCTATAATATTTAGTGTTTATTAAACTAGGGAATAGAAAATAACTATAGTCATGATAAAGATAGTACTACTAATACTAATTTTATGAATATCAACGACTAATTACCGAGTAATTTACCAATTACTAAAAGTTACGGTAATTTTAGATGCCCTAAACAACGCCAAACACGAATAATTATTGAACAGTAGCCTCGTAGACGATTTAAAACGTGAATGTGTTTGTTCACTTTTAATACAAAAAGGTTTATATTATTTTTCAGGATAAGTTATCAATTTACTATTAGAAAGTTCGTTTTTTTTAAATCATTTCAATAGCTCTTTAAAACGAAATTAATAACATAGTAAACAAAGATTGGGTACGTAGTTTTGGCTCGAAATGAAGGAGAATTGAGAAGGGAAGTGTTGTATTAGAGAAGGTGGAAGTAGAGCGAAGAAAGTTCAACAACCGTTTCAAAAGATGATCGACTTTTATCGTCAGCCTCGTCTCCCTCCAGGCCCGCAACACACACTCCCCCTCCCCCTCTCTCTTTCTCCATCTTTTGCCTCAATCACCTCTAACCATGCTCCGTCCATCCTCAGCGCAAAAGCGAGCGAACCTCGTCATAAAAGTGAAGAGGATTTTCTTAAAGGAGACAAGTCGACTGCAGCGTGAGAACTAGCTACGAAAAAGTCTGTTCCTACCATATTTCGTCATTTTTACAATAAACTAACGGTATATGGAGGCGACAAGGGACATTTTGAAACGTCACAGGCTTGTTTAGAATAATATTTAGCCAACAATTTGCGTCATCATTTAGAAAATCTACCCTACAATTTTAAATCAAGTTCACTCTTCGAGAATCTTAGATTTTGATGAAACTCTTGAGTTTACGCCTACAATTTAATATGAATTTGATAATACTACTGTCGCGTTCAGTAACACTCAACGGAGGATCAACGGCGAGACCGTTGAATGGGCATTCACTTCTGAATGACTTTTAATACCGGTTTTTGACGTCACTTTAGATGAGGACTCATAAGTGGTATTTTTATTATACTCACTAATTAAATAAGTTTTAAACTCCCTCATTAATATAAATAGCGTAAGCCTTGGTCGTAATAATAATTTTAATTTCTGTTGACGGCTTGACTGAAAATTTGACCCGATTTTTCAACCGCTGGAAAACAATTTTCCTTCCGTTGAGTGTTACTGAACGCGGCAAGAGTCTTTTTACTTGTCACAGGGCTAAGAGAAAACATAAAGCGAAAATATTTTCTGTATTTGTTTTTCCCCGACCTTTTTTTTTTGAATTTCTTTTGAGTGGGGGCCCGGGGGGATGCAAATAGCGTGCGCAATGGAAGAAATAAAAAGCTGCTCGCTAATACCAGGGACAATTAAACCAGAGTAGAACGATCGAGATGAAAAAAAAAAAAAAAAAAAAAAAAAAAACCGAGAGAGTAAATTAAAAGGTTGTTAACGTTGAGAACTGTTGTTTCGCTGTCACGGTTTCGTATCGTGCGAAGTTGCGAACAGATTGCTCGGAAAACATTTAACGAGCCAAAAGATTGTATCCCAATTTTAGTTTCACGTTGAAAACAGTTTAATAAAATCCTAGAGCTTAATTTTGCATATTTTTGTGCAAAAACTGATTTTATTTTGTTTGTTTCGTTAGGAGTAGCAAAAGACACCATTTCTAGTCTCATAAAGATAGTTATTACCGTGTTATCTATCACAAAAATAACAGAAACTAAACCCTTATTTGTAATGTAAATATTATTTTACATTATCTGGTCAACGCGTTAGAGAACTGTCGGATGTAAACATAGTTAAATTTAAACCTTGCACTCATTGTAAATAATGATAACAAAAGTAAACGAGTATAAGCAATTAGGTATGTTTTGACTTCATTAGGCCTAACTCTAAATGCAATCTAACAAGTGATTTTTTTGTTCGATTTCTTAATTTTTAAATAGGCCTAATCCACCAGTGAAAAAATTGATTTGGGTCGAAATGATCGAATTTCATATGATCGATTGAGTTAAAAAACTAACCTAACCTAACCTAAATATTTCGATCATTTAATCCAAAAAACTGGTTTCGATCACTTAAAAGTCGATCAATTGGGACGATACCGAAAAAATTTACGAACAAATTTTAAACTAGAAATAAATTTAAAACTTACCCGAAACATAGGCTTAGCGGGATTCATGGAGATCCTCATTTCCTCGCGTGTAAGTTCTAGCGACCAATCGAATGTGATCGTAAGTCTCGTGGAGATCTCGCGTGAACGACAGCCTTTGCTCATTGGTCGCTAGACCTTACACGGAACCAATTCAGGATCTCCATGAATCCCGCTAAGCCTATTTTCCGGGTAAGTTTTAAATTTATTTCTAGTTTAATATTTGTTTTGTAAACTTTTTATCTGTGGATTAGGCTTTGCGCTATTTCAAACGATAAGGAATCGAGATAAAATAACACTTTATGTTTGAAATACAATTATGTTCATGATAAGTTTGAAAAACTACTACTATCCTCTTTAAATTTAACATTAAATATTAATGCGCTTTCTTTAATTCGCAAATACCAAAATAATAATCATTAAATCGTAATTTTCAAATAACCTTGTCAAAGTTAAAGCTCGATGAGAAAAGTCGTGTGGAAAAAAAACTTGATTTCCATCAAAAATATATAGGCATATATTAAAGGCCTAGGATTTCTTCTGCCTGTCAATTGCCTGTTTCACTGGAAGTGGGCTCACCTTCTGAGCTTCCCCTTGGGTAGCAAGGCAAGTGAAAGCCTGGAGGTTGAGTTTGTTTTCAGGGTGACACGCAGAAGTAATCCTAGGCCTTTAACTCCTTTTAAGAAGTTTTTAAAATTCTAGCTTGTATAAGCTGACGCAATATTGGCTAATAAACACTTGATATCTTATCTTTAAAGTCAAAACTAGGTTGCGCAAGAATTGTGTTTAATGTAGAGTGAAAGGTAATATAAATGCAAATCAACCGTGACAGTCTTATATTGATATTAAGCTCCTCGCTTTTCAATTACTACAAACAAATTTGTATAATAAAACCCAAAAACAATACGGATGTCAAGTATAAGTGACACAAATGAATTTAGAATATTTTTTCTTCTAAAGTTATTTTTAGTCCTGAAATATGGATCACTTATTAAAAAAAATACCCAAGAACAAGGGGGCCAATATATTCAGAACTACAGTTTTAAATCGGTAATTTGCACTGGTAAATTACCAGGGTAATTGTAAATTACGCTTTGCTCAGGTAAAATTTTATACGAACATTTTCAGAAGAAAATATATTCCGAAAACAATGAGGACACTATATTTCAAAATCCAACTTTTTTTTAAGCCTAATCTATCTACAATTTAATCTTGATTTGGCAGCGGGAGCAAAACTAGGTTTACTTCGAATCAAACTTGTTATCTACGTAATTAAAATTATACAAACGATAAGGGGTAAACAACCTTTGAACTTGTTGCCTTGAATCAAAGCGAACATATAATTTTAATTCTCATATTTTATTTTTATTTTTCAATTGAATGAATTCAATGATTAAATTTAGATCTATAACTAAATCTAAACTATTCTTTCTATCCTCCATTTTGAGCAGAAGATTACTTACTCATATAAGCTTCGCGTACACGTAAGCATTTCATGGGAAAATTGTTATCAATAGAATATTAAGGTTAGAGAAACACCTGGGTAATGAAAATACAAACTAATATTCAGGTTCATATGAAGTTGACAATGATTATCATTTCTTTCCCGATAAGAGATTTAAAATTTATCGCCTCATTTGTACAGCAATTAAGATCATTATTGTATAACTTAATGTACTTAATTGTATAATTTACTTATAACCTTATAACTTCTATGAAATTCCGAAAAATAATCTTGGAATTAAATATAGTTAAAATTCAACACGATAATTTGCATTTATTCTAATTTTTAAGTCAGCTGTTAATTCATGGAGTTTTTGTGAACTTGATAATGAAAAACTAAACCCACCCAAACTATTTTCAACTTTTAAAACTAGAATAATTAAAGTATTTAATGATTTATTAGTTTTTGGCTCAATTAGGTTAGAGAGATCTTTATATTCGTGCATTTTGAAGTTAGTAACGCGATTTAATATCGTGTATCAGCCCGCCTCAGCTTTTCCCATATTACCAACTAGTATTAATTAAAAAATGGTAAATTATTCCAATTATTTGCAGCAATTATGCAAATAATTGAAGAAAAGTTGAAAAAAAAAAAAAAAAAAAAAAAGTTTTACAAATTAGTATACTACAAACCAAATCTTCGGCACCGATACTTTAGGGGCAAGGACGTTCATGAAGAGAAATTATTAAGGGGGACTTACGAGTCTGTAATTACAGCAGACTTCCCTCATTTATTTTTTACATCCATTCTAGCCCGCCAGCCAGCAGTACCCCGGGAGCGTTTAACTAATAGGGGCTGCAGATTTATTTAAAAGAAGGGCCAATGTCAAGGAGATCTTACAGCAGAACTAGAGGACCTTGGAAGCCCACCGCTATCTATATTACAGATTTAACGAATAGACTTAAGTGTAGCTGTCACGCATTATTCATGAACTACAAATGGAAATCGAGTAGCATATTCAAAAAAAGTTGCACCAACAATATAAATAAACTTTTATAAATCGCCAAATTTCCAATTATTTTTTTAAAATAAAAATTCTCCGCAATTCTACGTCATGGTCGCGTCGATATTGTAGAGCTCACAGCACGTTCTGGTACGTCATAAGGTTGTTTTCTCAGGTAAGTACTTAATCCAGAAAGTTGTACATGTCCCAGAAATAAATTATGTCATATATCGATAAAAAAAATTCCAATATAAATATTTGATATTTTACCAGAAGGTAAGAAAAAAAAAAAAAAAAAATGAATATGGGGTTTTAATAGTATGATTAAGTTAAAAAAAACATGAAGGTTTCGCTTTAAATTTTATTATCGAAATAGGACACGCGTGTCTGGCTGATCTAGAAGGTGGCGTCCTCGGGGCCAACAAGTCACCACACCTACATGATCTAAACTATACGACACAAATACTTTTACAATTAGAAAAACGGCGCGTAATAAATTTACATTTAACTATCTTCAGGTAGGACTCTACTTTTTTAAACAAGATGAGTTAACCTTAAGGGACATCAAAATCTTATAGAGGAATTATTTTTACGAGATGAGACAATAATCTATGCAATTGAATTAAAGTGAGACTATCACGGATTTTTAGAACAATGAGAGATCCGCGCTATTTAAAGGGATATGAAATCAGATTGGGACAGATTAAAAAGCCAGTTGGACTGCCCAACTAGAAGGGAAAGCTATTTGTGAAAGAACGGGAAAATAATGCACGACTTGTATAGTGAAAGATAATCAAATTACATTTCGAAATGGACAGATATTTTTTATTACAACTCAGAATGGGCAGATATTAAAATTTTAAATCAGCGCAATTCAGCCAAACCTTTCACAAATAACTCAGCCTTTCATAAGAAATAGTTTCATTTTATTTTTAAAGGGGGAGTTATTTGTGGAAGGTTTGGCTAAATTGCACTGATTTCAAAATGTAATATCTATTCCAAAGATGTAATTTAATATCTGTCCACACTAAATTAATATCCTTCCCTTTTACTTGGGAAAACCAATTGGGGTTTTAATTAATACGAATACACCTGGATTACCACAGTTTTTTCAGATTCAAATTCCCCGACTTTTCCACGTTTTTCCCTGATCTTTTCCAACGATTTTCCCTGACCGTTTCAGCTAATACTACCTAATTTTTAAGCACTTATTTTTATATAATTACGTTCGCCAATCGTTTTGCATGCATATCTTTGTTCTTATCTATACAACTGACACGGTAAGCTTCAAATCTCTTCTGCAGATAATGATTGTAATTTCCTGGCTTCTTGAAAGATCTTAAAATTCCCTAACTTTTTTGGTTAATTTTCAAATTCCCTGACTTTCCCTGACCTGTGACAACCCTGGAATAAACCAACCTATGAAAATATAAACGAAGGATTGAACAATTGATACAAAAAAATCCTTTAAAAATTTGTTTTTAAATTCAAGCATTACATTTCTTGAAAAAATTCATACCTCTCTAATTAATTTCCATATTTTGACGTTTTTCAGTTCGTGTTAAAGCTATTTTCAAGCACTATACGAATAAACTATCACTTATATAAAGACCGTGACATTTCACTAAACATATATAAAAATTTCTCCCATTATAATAATTTATAATTTTCTTAATACCGTATTGAGGTTAAAAACCTAGGTGTAGTCCATAAAATACATAACTATATTTTTTTAATATTTCTTTATAGGCTTGACCTCATGACCTATTTTCTTTCGCTCGCCTAGTCACTTTCATTGAAAATTTAACTTTCAAATCCTGAAATCCGAAAACCTTTGTAAACATTTTATTATATTCTAGTATCTTATTTTTATTTATTTTTTTAAATTAAACTCCTTTGAGCGAAGCAAAATTTATATTTATCTGAAAGAATAACTATTTTATCTAAGATTTTTATTATTTCTGCTAAATTCTAACCATTTATAAAGTCCACCGGAAAAGAAAAATATAAAAACTTTGTTAAAATAATATTTATAATGTTTTTTAATGTTTCAACAATTCCTATTTTAAGTTTTCTCATACTATTAAAACGTCATATTCAATACCGCGCAAAAGCGACCTTATCACGTGACAAAACTGTTAGCGACCATAGTTATTGCGCAGTAATGGGGGAAAATTTAATTTTAAAAATATGACACGTGTATATTTATATTGAATCTTTTTTTTTAATTAAAGAAGACACCTCTTTCTTGGAAATAAATTCGCGTGATTCGTCGGGGACTCTTTAACGACGAGATATCAAACCATTCATGGATCCGTGTTAAGCCTACTTTCCAAATAAGTCATAAAAATAGATTTTTAACTTCTTATTTAAAAGATAAGATAGAAAAATTGTTGTCAGGTTGCAATAGATTAATGGTAAATTTCAATTGTTTCGAGAAAACTCATATTTAAGATCCTACAAGAGACCCCCTAGAGTTTTCTTCGATTTCAAAACTCGAACAATATTTATAGCTTTTGGAAAAGACGCGTCTCAATTTTAAATATCCCCCTTGACATTTTTGTTCCCCTTTCAGTTTGAAAAGATTAAAAATACACAGGTTCTTGACCTATTAATCTCTCGGGGAAAGAAAAAAAAAAATAACTATTCCTTATGCTCAAACTCACGATTTCCCCTAGATTTACGATTGCACTATCGGAGTATCGGTTGAGCTCCTAAAATATAGTGTTAGATAATTTTATGCAATTTTGATGATGAAAAGAAATTTAAATGTGATAACAATTTGATAATATATAGCTTTATAACTTCGTAATACTCTAGGTGTAGTAAAAGTCCACCCATTTAAAGGAATTCAATTTTAATTAATTTTTTTCAAATTGCTTGAAAATTACCGTTAATTTCTTTTCAGCACAGAAGAGAATCCATATTCTTTTGCAAAAGTTAATGTATATTCTTTTGCAAAAGTTAATATATATTCTTTTGCAAAAGTTAATGTATATTCTTTTGCAAAAGTTAATATATATTCTTTTGCAAAAGTTAATATATATTCTTTTGCAAAAGTTAATATATATTCTTTTGCAAAAGTTAATATATATTCTTTTGCAATGGTTAATATATATTCTTTTGCAAAAGTTAATATATATTCTTTTGCAAAAGTTAATATATATTCTTTTGCAAAAGTTAATATATATTCTTTTGCAAAAGTTAATATATATTCTTTTGCAAAAGTTAATATATATTCTTTTGCAAAAGTTAATATATATTCTTTTGCAAAAGTTAATATATATTCTTTTGCAAAAGTTAATATATATTCTTTTGCAAAAGTTAATATATATTCTTTTGCAAAAGTTAATATATATTCTTTTGCAAAAGTTAATATATATTCTTTTGCAAAAGTTAATATATATTCTTTTGCAAAAGTTAATATATATATTCTTTTGCAAAAGTTAATATATATATTCTTTTGCAAAAGTTAATATATATTCTTTTGCAAAAGTTAATATATATTCTTTTGCAAAAGTTAATATATATTCTTTTGCAAAAGTTAATATATATTCTTTTGCAAAAGTTAATATATATTCTTTAGCAAAGGTTAATATATATTCTTTTGCAAAGGTTAATATATATTCTTTTGCAAAAGTTAATATATTCTTTTGCAAAAGTTAATATATTCTTTTGCAAAAGTTAATATATATTCTTTTGCAAAGGCAATATATATTTTTCTCTAGAACGATTGGATATTTCTTCAGAACCTTGGACTATATTAGAGGTGGTGTGATTTTATTACACCTAGTTATAGTTTAATTGAGAAATGAAACGTTATTTGATACGCAAAGGCTTTGCTACTAGTAACAAAAAAGGCATAAAATTACAATAATTTCAAGCACAATTTGTTTTCGCATTTAGATTTTAGAATAGGTTTATCCCATTATTATCAGTCTACTACTTTTTCTCAAGGGGAATTAACTAAATGCCAGAAACTACGGCGAATCTCTACACAAGGTCATATATCAACTGAACAAAAAGTAGTATTTGTTTACTAGTTTTGTACACTAGAGATGTTAATTTTCTCAAGGCCTTTACTATTAAACACCGAACGGTATTAGTAGCTGGATTTCTTATCGAACTATACGGGGAAGCTTCGGGATTCAATCACCATTTGCAAAATACCCATTATTTGATCTCTGGTATTTGGTCGAAGAGGCAGAACACGCGTCGTCATATCACCCCGTTATCTCTACGATTTTTGGCTAAAAGATAGTGGTAGCTTTAGCTTCGCGCCTGGTCCAAACTCAAGAATGAATTTACTATATAAGCGTACCTTCGAGCGTATTGAAAATTCATATTGATTTCGATTACCGCATAGATACTAGCTAAAACAAAATCTACGAATACATATTACGCAAGCAATTCTACTGCTATATAAAGTTAGTAAGGGAAAAACCATCTGCATGTCAGAAATTTCACCATTGTTACAGTTTTCAGGTGCTCGTAAATATATTTATATCCACGTTACACGTAAAATTCACCAATACTAGTTAATAATATAAAGATACTTCATTTTCTAAAAAGGTCATTATAAATGTTTAAAATAAATTTAATGTATTTTGCGCCAGTAAAAACGATATTTTTTAAAAAAATCTACACATTGTATAATTTAAGGATTTATAGGAAAAAAAAAAAAAATCTAAAAATTTGATTGTAAAATTCTAAATTTATAGGAAGAAATATAGGATAATATATCAAAATTATAGGAGATAATATTGGACAAAATCTTAAATTATAGGAGGAAATATTGGATAAAATATCAAAGTTGTAGGAGGTAATATAGGATTAATATCATATGAGTAATTATCAAATAAAATATCGTAGGAGGAAATCTCAAACTTAAAGGAGGAATTATAGATAAAATCTAATTTATAGGAGGAATTATAGGATAAAATCTAATTTATAGGAGGAATTATAGGATAAAATCTAATTTATAGGAGGAATTATAGGATAAAATCTAATTTATAGGAGGAATTATAAATGAAATCTAATTTATAGGAGGAATTATAAATGAAATCTAATTTATAGGAGGAATTATAAATGAAATCTAATTTATAGGAGGAATTATAAATGAAATCTAATTTATAGGAGGAATTATAGGATAAAATCTAATTTATAGGAGGAATTATAGATGAAATCTAATTTATAGGAGGAATTATAGATGAAATCTAATTTATAGGAGGAATTATAGGATAAAATCTTATTTATAGGAGGAATTAAAAGTTAAAATCGAATCTATAGGAGGAATTATAGGATAAAATCGAATCTATAGGAGGAATTATAGGATACAATCTTATTTATAGGAGGAATTAAAAGTTAAAATCGAATCTATAGGAGGAATTATAAGTTAAAATCGAATCTATAGGAGGAATTATAAGTTAAAATCGAATCTATAGGAGGAATTATAGGTTAAAATTTAATTTATAGGAGGAATTATACGTTAAAATCGAATCTATAGGAGGAATTATAGGTTAAAGTCTAATTTATAGGAAGAATTATAGGATTAAGAACAAGTTATAGGATAAACCATCCATGGTTATATTTCTAAATTCAAAGTTAAGAAACTGATATAGTGATCAATCACTGCTTAACAACAAAAACCTTTCATTTATCGCGAAGAATTTCGAGCTTTCCTTTTAAACCCGTCTTAAAATTAAGTTTTTGCTGTTAATTTATTAACCATAAAGTATCAGTTTCTATAAATTAAAATAATTTTAGATTTCCATTAGATGTTCAGTCTTGCCTAAAAATTAATGAATATTATAAATAAGTGTATAAAGCGTATGAAGGATTAATAAATGGAAATTAAATCTCTATCTAAATGAATAGATAACGATAGAAATCAATGGCTGTAATATTTCATAACAAAAGATCAAAGCGAGATTCACAGACCATGAAAGAGGAAGAAAAAAAAAAAAAAGTATTTAAGATATATTTACACAAGGGAATACTATATTCTTATTTCTTATTGATTGGAGGGTTTATTCTTCTTAGTAATAGTCAAAAAACAATTAGTGTTATATGTATAAAACCTTTTGTAATGACTAATGATAACTTTGCCGAACTTTGTTGAGCACCAGAAGGAGATAAAAAAGAAAGTGAGATACTATTTTCTAATACAAAATATATAATTATGTAAGAGGAATTATCTATGTAAAAATGTCTGTCTGTCTTCGACAAATAATAACGCTATTTTTACTTATAGTGTGACGTGGGTTTTACTTTTCATTTTAATATTCCCCCATATGTCAACTAAAGAAATAGGGTTTTCTAATCAGGAAGGAGGTAATAAATGGTCCAAATAGACGAAATAACCCGAGGTCACCTAACCACTAAAGATAGTTTGCACTCTTATCCAATCATTGGGCTACCTAGTAATTGTTATGAAACCTCGGTTAAATCTTATTAAACCAGTTAGTTTCGCCTCGTCTGAAAGGGTGTACTTTTAAATTAGAAGTTGAAAATTTCAATTTAACTAATAATAATTTAAAAATAAGCAATTTAACATAAAATTTTAGGAAAATACCGATGATTTAAGATCAATATAATTTTATCTCCTATATTATACCTTTAAATTCGTAATATTGAAAATTTCCTTCGAATAATTTAGTTTTACTTTCCCTTTAAAAGAAAAACCAAGGATTTGTGGTAAAAATTACTTCTAGAAATCAAAATTGAAAATATTAAGGTAATGACCTAGACCTGATTTACATTTGATACTTAGATATCATTATATTAAAATAATAATTATCGTAACATTTACGAATAAAAGCTAAGAGAAATCCCATTCAGAGTTTACTGTCAATATAAATATATATCATATATTAACAAATCCTTTAAAATCAAGTCTTGGTTGAAACTTTTACGACACCTGTTGGATCTGGCCATAAAAAGCGTAAATACTAAGTTTACAAACGCTACTTTCCGCTACGTCTATTTCTGGTTACACCCAATTGGAAATATTAAATTATGAAAGTGCAAGTCTTGTGGAAACTGATTCCAGGTAATAGAAGTTAAGTTAATGAAGATGATAAAAACACTTAAAATATCTAATTTCCTCTATCGTTGTTGTCCTAGCCTGGCTCTTCTACCTTTATCTTCGCCAAAAAGTAAATTATTTTCTTTAAAAAGCACATTAAAGGGGATATTGTCGTTCTACCAGCGTTACCAATATCTTTGGGAGTCCTACACGAATCAGAGAGAAAGGCAGGAAATTGGAACTGATTTGAACTGAAATAAACTAACAAAGGCAAGGAGGAGTATGAGGGGTGGATTTTTTATTTTAGCTAGCCCATTTAGTAGAAAATATGTATAGAACTAATCGGCGATAATTTCCAAAGAGGTATTTAGGGTTGACCCCCACCACAAACTTCTTGAAACGTAACTTACGGGGTAACTTTCAGGTAAGTTTCTAATAAGCGACTGTGTGTTTCAGTCAGGGTATTTTAAGTGTTAAAAGTGATAACTTTCTTGTTTATGACCTGAACTGGGTGTAATTAAATTAATTTTAGAGCTATCAGTGAACCACGTGCGTGTTAATCCACGTTTAACAAGGATCTTTCAATTGCTAATGAACCAGCGAAAGTTTTAAATTTTCCAGAAAAAAAAACTAATTATGCAATAGTGACGAAACAATTGAAATTTTTTAATAAAAAGAATCAGTGCTGCCATCTCGTAAAAAGCGTTATTGTGCGCTAGCCTACTTAATAAAATCTTTGGCCTAGTTTTATTCCCCCAACCAAGAGAACAGGTTGGTTACATGGCTCAAGAAACCTGATAGACATTTCGAGAAAAAACCTTCTACATGGAATTTAGACCATGGAAATATTTGGCATTAAAATTTACTTAGGCTTAATTTAAAAAATTTAGTTCAATATTGACTCCCTCAGGTTTAAGTGCAAAAAAATAAAATGTGTGCTAAGTAATAAAGGGGAAACTAAATTAAATCTTAATCATGATTTTCAATGCTAAAAAAATAAATAGATATGTAGTAAATACCTTTTTTTGTTTCAAAATATTTTTAGCCGAAAATAAAAAAAAAAAAAACTCTTAAGTACACTATAAATCATACGAGGTTTAAACGTCCCAGTGACTTCTCCTAATTTTTTTCTAGGATTTCTGCTTTCCCAATTTCTACCTAACACTAAATATTATAAAATTCAAATAAATCCCAAACCACATTTAAAATTAATTGAGCATTTCGTTATTCTTTAAAAAAAAAAAAAAAAAAAACTACCTTTACGACAAAAAAATAAAAAAACTCGTCTCTCTAAAGTTGATTAAAAGAATGTGACAAGGCCTAATCGATAGGCCTTGGATAGTGGCACGTCTACGTGGCTGGCGAAAAATTCTATTCACCGTCCTAATTAATTCCATATTTTTCTTATAAAAGCGCTAGGAAAGGTTCAATCTAAATAACAGTATCAAATTTAAGGGTCATTAGTACCATAAAAGGTCGTAGATTAGCGTCGACCCCTTCTCTTTCAAAAAGTATAATGGCCGTCTAATGCAGACGATAAAGCGAAAATAAGCTCGTAAGTCGTAACCCATAGAGACGGACGTGAAAAATTATCCCCGCCGCGAAAAGGGGTTTATTATATCGTGATACAAAAATTGTTAAGCTTACCTATTTGTCGATTGGCTGGACATGTTGCAAACTTTTAGCCTAGGCTAGGCTAAACATCTTGACGCCCGTTGTTTTTCCAATTAAAAGCCCGACCGAAGAGAAGACCGTACCGAAAGTCTACCTGCGAAGGAACACTTCTCGAGACATCTTTTTGTCGGCCTAGGCCTAGGCAACTAAAGCCGTCGGACGGTCGGGGACGGGGAAATTTCCAACAGTAGAGGCCCCTTTCTGATAAGAGCCTTGTTTTTCGAATATTATTACGGGCCGCGTAAATTAACGGCTACATTTTTTAAATAACAGATATACTCTTTACTTTAAAACGCGTCAAAAACCGAGCGATTAATCCGTCGACGTATAAAAATGAAGAGAAGAGAGGCCTTAGACGGCTATCGCCCCTACAGCTGTGAGCGCTTGTTTACTAACTAAACGAAATCCGTGTATTACTACGCGCGCGGTTTCTCTCCCCTCTCTACCAGGGATTATGAAGGCAATGCGCGCGCGCCCAGTCCGCGTTCAGAGAGGATATCTCCAGTGCGCATCGCTGAACGCAGATTCTGGCGCCTAATTTGAACCGTCCAAAAAACCTCAAATATTTTTCTAATTCGTAATTTTATTGTGGATATAAACATTATTACTTAATTAAATATATATTTCGCGGGTAACATTTAACACAACAAATCAAATAATAATCATATGATAAAAATAATTTTATTATGAAAATTAATACCAGAAGTAAATATAACTCCCGCATTAGGCCTAACAATGAAAACCACATACTAAACGCAAATAATTTCGTGTTGAAATAGGTTACAATTAAACATAATTTAAGAGTAACTGAACTAATCTTTAACGATCATTATGATTAAAAAATTATGTACGGAACTTTTATCCAACGACACTACTGTTGAAAGGACAGAATACCACAGTTAATTTCAGTCTCTAACATAAGTTAATCTGGACGAGTTGGGTTATTTTTCAACTCAGGTTTTACCTATAATTTTGGGCTAACGATAGACCTGTCTGCCTTCAATAGCATTCGCAAGGCATATTGATACAACAACCATTTTGGTTTCAATAACATAATTTGATGTTTATTTCGAAGGTTTTCTTTATTCTTGAAGTTCAGAAACCCTTATCACTAATGGGAAGATGGCAGCTCCCTGTCTTTGGCTCCATTAACTCTAATTTAGAAATAACATAGCGTGTCAAACTCCTTACCCACAATTAGACTCAACTTTAACCCTATTCCATTCGCCATTCCTGTCTTTCTCTCCATGGATTTTATATTCAATTAGTGGGTCTATTTAAACCGCCCTCTAGTTTCAAACCCGGAACGATTTCAAGTATTTGAGAATGAGAGAAAAAAAAAAGACAGGGTATAGTTGAGTTCTTGGCTTACTGAGTCACGCGAAATACTGCGACACTGGCTGTCTTCCAATTTAAATCTTCTTGAACGCCGCGCGACGTTTTTCTGTGTCGAAAGCTCCCAAAAAACGATGCTTCAATTTCGGAGAAAATAGGGCCTACAAGAATTACCTCTTAAAAAGTAAACCACCGAAAAAAAAAAAAAAAAAAAAAAAAAAAAAGCATACAAGGGGCCGAAAAAGGAAAACATTATATAGTACGCCTGTTTCTAATATATTCTTAACTATTAAATTAGGCCCGAATAGTCACGGTAAATTTTAATGGTAGGGTTAATTTTGTCAATGGTTTAAAGTACCACAAGATAATTGCAAGCCTTTGACTCTTCAAAATGCCAAAATTAGGGGAAATCGAAGGGGTCGGTTTGTACACCTGTCATTTTTGAGTAAAGGATTTTTGGATTTTTGAGATTTTAAAGCTATTTTTGGAGGGATTTCAATTTTAATTTCCAACAGAGAACTTTCAGGGACGACAGCATTACCCTTTTGTATCATACTAGCGTACTTTATAGCCAAAATTCGTCTGCTATTAGCTTTCTCACACCTTTAAAATAAAAACTAGTAGAGCACACTCTGCTATTTCATTTATCTCCCTGACTAATTTGGCCTTAGTTATTGTTAAAAGGTTTCACGAAGTATGCGTGGATGTGTTTTGAATATCTTTGCCCCCATGTTCGTACGCACATAAACGAGTTCCGGGTTAGCTTCGCGCATTTTCAAGTGAAATGTCGAGTTCATGGTCCTTTGGGTGCCTAGCCTCTGAAAAAAATACCCTTTTCAAGTTTCCTTTGTAGTCTAAAGTATATTTGAAAGAGACATGGAAGCGTTTTCACTGTATAAACATAAATCATTAATCTATTTCCTAGACTTGACCAACGTCGAAAATTCCAGAGAACTGTATAGCATTTTCAAGGTGGGCGTCTAAAATTGAACGTGTGAGACGAAAACATCCAATTAAACCAAAGGGATTTATCACTAGCTTCGCTACACCCCCACGCGAATCAAACCCCCGCAATGTAATTTATTTATCCGAAATAGCTACTCTGACCTTTGACATATTTTTAAATATAGGTCAGTGTTACTATTGATGGGTCCCATTAAAAAATATAATAGAAAGTAGAAAGAAAATCGTGAAATATTAATTTTTAAATTAAATAAAATGCGTAATGAATACTAATCAAAAATCAGGATTAGTTTAATTGGGCAACAAATTTTTGGAAATGTTTAAAATAAGGGGAGGAGGTTAGTTGAGGGGGGTATAACTGTTCTTCGGAAGAACGAAGGAGATTTTCTGCTTAACTGGAATTTCAGGAATATTAAGTTTAAAGGAAGGGTAAAATAAAACACTACACGAATTTTTCTCTAACATGTTTCTGGGAAAAAGACGTCACACTAGCTGGGACTTGAAAACTAACGAAACAAGGGATTAAACGCCTGGAATATGCAGGAATTCAATGCACCTAGTGGAAACTGCAGAAAATAATCAGACATTGTTCACATGAATTATGTCACTCTGTCAATATAATTCCGCTTTATAGGCCTAATTTTATTCATTTTAAAATCCGCTGGGAATAATTAGTTACCGACCTTATTATATTAAAGTTCATTAGGGTCAAATATATCCCAAAATTGGAGGGAATGGATCGACAGCATCATTTATATGGCTTCCTTGGAGTGTCATCCACACTTTAAATACTTTCAACTAAGCCTAACGCTACCCAAAACAAAACAAAAAACATTATTTGGATATCAAACCAACGTATAAAAAAGAGGTACTTTCTCGCGTCAATGAACCCCAAATTGTTTGCGTAGTAAAAAACCGATACTATTTATAAGTACAGGTGCTCCACCGAGAAAATATGTTCAAAAAAAAAAAATCCAGGAAAACAATTTGAATATCCCCATAATAATTAAATATCTAAATTTCGTAAGAAAATAAGTGAAATTTCAAACGCGATAACTACAAAAGAGCTCGACAAACATCTAAAATTAGATTTTTGTAGACTGATAGGGGTATTATTACGTAGAATTGAATAGCTACACGGGGAAAGAGAGATGGTTTAGATTACGTCACGATTTTTGGCTCCGACGTAATAACGTGACGTCAATTGAATTGGTCTCTTGATCGAGTTCGTATTGCCGTAAGGTGTCGACATCTATTGGCGTTTAATTCGCCACTACGCTCTTTTCAGTAAGGGGATTATTTTTTGAGGTTTTTACGAGCTATGAGGGGGGTCGTAAAAAATCTACAGAAATGTCGGTTATTTTCAAACAGTAAATTCAAGGATGGTGTGTTTTTCGGCCGTCCCCAAATAGTACCCCTCGCCTCTACACTGAACGATTTTTTGAGGGTCGGATTGTTGTCTATACACGTAGGAAGGGGGAAAACAAAATATTAGGGAGACTTGTATGGGATTTCCGTAGTTGACCTCGGGCGTATACCAAATACAATCAAACCTTAATAGTTTTACTATCTTTTTATCCTGTAAATTTTTTTTTTCTCTTTTTGAAAATAAGTTATTTTACTTCGACTTCATCGTATTTCTTATCGATTACTACACTGATAATTCTGACCGAGATTTGATTTGATATTTGAACTTTTGAGGCTTCGTTGAATAAGCTAGAAAACAAACAATTAACAACAGGATTTAATATTAAGACCATTTCAGAATATGCCCAATAAAATAATATCTTTTAGACTGTGACTGGGGCACTAGAAAAATCTTAAACGGCAATCTAATAGTGGAAGGGGACAATTTTTTCTAGTATAACACAAAAACTTGGGGGATAAAATGATGTAAACCTCTGTTAAAGTGGATGGCACAGCTTATGTGTAACAAATGTTCATGTTAGTAGATAATTTTTTGTTTAGGATTATTCTCCAATATGACCTAGACAATGATAGCGAGGGGGCAGACACTCGCGACCTCGGGTGTAGAAACGTTTTGAACTCTTTGCACTGAACTCGGTGAACTCAAGCGTACAGCGAGTTGAAGAGTGTCAGACCCCTTACTATTGCTTTGCAACTCATTCTTTTCCAGAGACGTTAGAAAACACTATCAATATCGAATCCAAATATTGTTTACGCTTTCTTCTAGTCTATTTCCCCTTATTTTTGTTCCGACAAAATAAATCCTAACGATATAAGTAATTTTACATATTGCACTTGAATAGGAGCAAAAACAATTTAATTTACAGCTATCTTGTTCAATAGATATCTGAATTTAGACACGTACCTACTTTAGACATGCTTTAGATAAGATACTATCGCTAATCTATAGACTCTTTAAAAGGCGTTATCTTTTATATTTTGTACATATGTTCGATTGTGTTACCCATTGCTAAGGCTATAAAGAACAAAAAGCTTTCCAATAATAAAGAAAAAATACATCCATCACATGACAATATAACGAAATAATAGGCCAACAAAGCCTGCTTTTTTGCCCAACTAAAATTAATATTAAAATACCAGACTTTACCATCAAAAACGAGAGGTCGGACACTTACTTAAATCCCGTACACTTCGGCGAAAATCGAAAAATCTTTGATTACTTTTAAGCAGCAACGTGGTATAAGCACTGCCTTATTCCAAAATGGCGGACTACTTCAAAATACAAAGTTTAGTAGAGTTTCGCTATATAAACATTTACTTTTTATAAAAATGATCCACAAGATAAGGTCAAATAAATTCCATGCCTTTCTCGTCTCGCCCTGGTAGCTCTCCACCAATCACTGAAAGTAACTTTTAAGCAGCAAAATACAAAGTTTAGTAGAGTTTCCCTATATAAAGATTTACTTGTCTGCTAGTAGAATTCATAGTACAAGAGTGATGAAAAGAACCACGTGTTAGGGTCATCTCAACAAGTTGGGTTAAGTCCGGGAGAACCAGGAGTTAAACACCTGTGCTTGAGATCCAGAAACATTCTAGCTAGCCTAACTTCTATTCCACACTCGGTCTATACCTACCGTTCATTGGACATTGCCGACTTAATAATTATGATGATATTAATTAAAACGTTGGATCATGGTTTTCCCTCAATTAGGAAAGTAAATGACCACAACTCTTGATTCAACGGGTAATTTCGGATAAAAAATTTAATGATTTTTCCTTTTTTTTTCTTTTTTTTTTAATACAATTTGAAATATTATCCACAATGTACCACTAAACGAAGATTTTTTGAGGCGGTAGTTTAATAATTCGATGAAAAGACGCTTTTCAACAAAAATAATAAGACAAAATTTCAGGAGGGAGACTGAAGGAAGGAAAGAAAATTTCTCGAAACAAAAATTATTTGCGCCTAAGGCCATTTCATTCTCTAGGGGTTTTTTTAAAGATGGATTTTCATTCTGGTTTTCTCCTTTCCGATTCAAAATGATGATGATTTATTTAATCTATGCGAATGATGCAATGTTTATACTTTTTTTTGTATTTTGTTTTGTTTATATTTAAAATCGAGCTCGTATGTACACCGCAGACACATCGTGTTCACTATAACCCATTCTTTTTGCGTGTTTAAAAACCTAGAACACACCAATTGAAACGGGGGAGAAGAAAAGTTGAGGAAATACATTGTTAAAATTGCAAGGAAATATAATTGGAAAAGTAATATCGTTTGCAGGGGTTAAAACGTCACAGGTGTTCTAGAAAGCCCTATAGTTAATATATCAGGGTTCGTACAAAATTTTGGAAGTTAATTTCAGGTTTTCCCTGATCATTTCTAAATAATTTTCCTGACCATTTTAATATTTTTCCAGGAATTTATTCTTATAGGCGAGCTTTTGGCAATTCCTACTTTTATTTTACATATTCCCAGACTTTTCCCTGACCTTTTGGGCCAATTTCCCTGCCATTTCCAGATCGTGAATAAATGTTAAATTTTCCAGTCAAAATTAATTTCAGTGAAATCCCCTGGAAACGATAGTACTCTATATGGTGCCTTAGGAGTTTCAAGAATCAGGACTGATCATAAGACATTTAGCAATGTCCAGCTTCTAAATCTGGTAACAATTATCTTTTCATCCTCAATATGCCACCTTCACTTTGACAAAAATATATATGGCAACATGACAATTGCTGAATCAGGGCTGAATAAAATGGACCATTTCTCAAAATGCTACTAAACCCTATTTATCCATTTGCTGTGATGATATCCTGTATCTCCTAAACGACCACCATACCGTTGACCATTGTAATTTGGTCAAGATTAGTAAAGAGACCAGTTGAGCAAGCTCTGACGTAATACAACGTCAGTTTGTAATTTCGAACTAATTTCCCAGAGCCTGGCCATTTAAAGGGACTATTTGCGTTTTTAAAATTGACCATAACAATTTTTTTAAAGCCATAAATTCAAGAGCAGGGATACTATAGTCAAGAAACACGATTCTTTTAAAATATACCTAAAAACATCAAAACTCGCAACATAGGTTTAACTGTAATTCACGTTTAATTATATAGGTTGCGACCTTAAGCTTGAAGAAATTTTTGATTTCATTTTAAAGGACTCAATTGTTGATGCCAATAAGAGTATTACAGTATTACAGTTAAATTAGTTTCAAGTGCCATTTTTTTACGATATTTGAATGACATCAGCAACTAAATTTCCTGCAGATATTTCCAATCTTCAATATTTTTCGAATCGAAATGCGAGTCAAGTTCCCAACATGTTATCAGAGTCTAGTTAGTATCATTTTAAAAGATTACTGACAATCAATAGATAGCTCTCAAATTTAATATGATAGAAAGTATTCCTCCTTGTGCCATCTATTAATGATGTTTATGAATAAGTATAAATTTATTATGTGGTTCTCCTATGGACACCATTGCTCGCTCAACCAGTCTCTACTAACTTTGGTTTAGGTAACGAATACATCGTTATCAGACTTAAAAATGTATTCACTCTGCCTTATTTTTTAAAGTTTCAATGGTATTTCCACAGAGGGGAAAACTAATTGTACTTATGAGCGTCCCCAACGTATAAACCGAATTGTGGAACCACCAGCTTCTTGGTATGGTATTTTTCCATCCATAACTCTACCTCCTCCAAGATATTATCAGATTTGTATTTATTCCTAAAATTCATTGTGTGTACTCTTAAATCTACGGATTTATGGATCCATTAATTATCACGACTCAAGAATTATCAAGTTTAGCAGTTAATGATGAATATTTCTCCAACGATAACGAAATATTCGTTAATCTATTTAAAATAAAAAAAAGTATGTATCTGACCTCAGAAGCGGACGCGGCCAACGGAAGTGGTTGCTCTAACTGGTCCCCAATGCTGAGCGCTAACCTCAAGTCTTTCTGCATATGCTGTAAAGGCATGCTGGTCGGGAATGTCCCCTCAATAATTGCTGCAAAGGGAAAAACAAGACATTTTTTTTTCAAAACAAAATTTCCTTTTCTAGACCCAATAGGCGCTACCATAAAGTATGTGAATGTCCCAGAAAAATTGGTTCAAAATAGTTAAGATAGTAAATTTATTTCCAGATGAGTTTCTGGAGTATTTGAACAAGATAAATCGAGTCAAAAATACTTTACGCTAGCGCCATATCCAAATATTACAAAGTGTTTTCCCTGGGGACACAAGGGGAAGCTACTGTTGTTTATAGAGCTAAACTTTCAAAAAACACTCTCGAATAAAAAGAATGTGGCTTTATTAATTAACTCGCAACATTTCCAATATAATTAATATTTTACAATATGTGGAATATGTGGTTTAAATGAAATATTACAAAAATGAATTATATTCAAAATTAAAATATATCGGATATTAACCATGTTTCACCGTGGATTAAATTGCAAGTATTTTTTATTTGCTTTTTAAAAATAAATGAAATCATTTAAAGGGTTAACAGACTTATACCCTATTAAATTCTACGAACCCATGCGGCCTGAGAGTTGGTTCAAGTCAACGGTAATTTCTTTCAACTCAATACCTTTAACTCTTAAAAAATCAGTTATAGGCATTTTTAAACCACCAAACTTCGCGCGGTAATAAAGTTTGTTTAAATCGTTCGGGTCTTTGTTACCAATGACTTCATTGTTAAGTGAGAATGTGTCCATTATAACCAGACTCTCTGCACCTGTGGAAGTAGATGGTACATCGGCCGAATTCTCTTCCGATTCAGATTCTGATTCCGAGACCAAATCCACGACTACCGGAGTGTTGGGCATTTTGTAACCATATTCCCAAGTATCGAAATAGGAACTATTATATTCCGCAATAACTTCTATCTCGCTATCGGATTCGCTTCCGCGAGACATTACTTCGTACGAGTCACTAGACTCATCTGTACTCAAGATAGGCCCCTTGGTTTCAGGCGGCAATACGATCGAGGCGCTTAAAATGGCGGTTTTCTTAGCACGTGGTGGTAACTTTACAGTTAAATTATGCGCTGGTCTGATATTATCCGTACTATCTACATCGCCTTGACTAGAGATGGGAATGGTGGAAGCTCGAGGAACTCCCATATTGATAGCTTTTTGACCGGTAGCTGAAGGCGCAGAAACTCCCGGAGCCTTTGCGTCTTCAATAGTTGGAGATTTAAGTGGACGACTGTAAGTTCGCGTTGGTTTCGCTACCGTCAGGTCAAGATTTTCAGATTCCGAAGTAGCAACTGTCAGAGGGTTCTTACCCCTGGCTTTAGATTTACTATTATTTTTCTTACTTAAGCTACTTTCTGGGGCGATCGATTGAGTATTTGCGACCTCGAATAGTTTTAAAACCCTCACAGAATTTTTATCTGGAAAATCAATGGGCATCCTAACAGTAGTTGCATTAGTTTCAATTTGACCCGGAAGTAGGTTATGGCCATGGGAAACGGGCATTGGACTGCCTGTGGAAGGCGAAATATTTGGACTCAAAAGTAAAGGCATTGAACTGGGACTATCAGGAGAAATAACGCCTACTGGACCTTGAAACCTATTGGGGCTCAAAAATAAAGACATTGGACCAAGTGAGTTTCTAGGGGACAAAGAATTGGATGCGTGACTCAAGATTATGGGTAATGGGCATCTTGGACTAATGGGGGACAATGTTGGAGGTGAAGGGGTTTTGAGTCTATTTGGTCTAACAGGCGCAATAAATTCTCCTCTAAGCCTCACGGGCGGCATTGGAGGTCGCATTTGGCCTTGAAGCGTACCCGGGTTCAATGCACCGTCAGTTTGACTTCTTAACACACTTATCCCATTAATAATCGGTCTGATTTGTCTTGGAATTTCGTTAGTTTGAGGTGATGTAAGGCTTGCGAGAGATGCATTTCGGTTCTCAATAGTTACGAGTTCACGCGGAGTCGGGCATTCTGGAACGGGAAGGCTATTATAGTTTAATGGAGCGGTAACTTCAACTTGAAGTAAGGTAGGTGTTTGGCTAACGTTTCGGCTTTTCCGCCCTGGATTAGATCTAGTTTTCTTTGCGTTTTTAAGACTATCGGGTTTAGTAGTTCTCGTATTACCTTGATTTTGAGGATAATTAAAGTTAGAAGGCCCAGCTGCCGCAACGCCACTTTGTTTTTCGTTCAAGACAAAACGAACATGAGGCTTGGCGACTGGTTCTCGATTACTATTCAAATTATTCGAACCATTGTTAGATAACCCCCTTTGCTTCACTAAAATAGTGGGTTTGGCCAATTCCTCCCTCAGTCTTCTACGCGTCACGTGCCCTTCAATTTGACGCATCAAGACTTCAGCGTTACGTTTTACGGATGGGGGTTCGGGTTTGTCGAAAGACTGTCGCAACAGAATAGTCCTAACTTGGTTGTTGGCATTTCTGGCGCTATTAATGTTTAGAACGGGGGCGTGGGTGATGACGGCCCGGCGCTTAAGGCTAGCTTGATCCGGACAAGCTTCTCCGTTTGAGGATTCACCCTGGTTAGCTTCGGGATCTGAGAGAATAGCTTGAGTCCTGCGAGCGAGTGTAGTGTAGGTGTGGCCTTTAGCTTTCCCTTTACCGGTCTCTTTACTTTTAGGCTCGTCCACTACTTTATTAGACACATTGGGTTCAGATACGTCAGAGACTGCGGCTTGGGGAGTACCATCAACAACACTCGAATGTTTGTCCTTACCAGTTTTGGATTTAGATTTTTTCCCATTATTGGATTGCAATTTTCTCTTTTTCCCAATATCGGATTCGGCTTCGATTTTGGACGTATCATCTGGGCCATTGTTAATGGCTACGGAATTTATGGTACTTTCTAAAAGTTGAATACGGGAACTTTTTTCAACCGCAGCGTTAATCGGGATGCCATAATCATTCACTAAGTTAAGGTTACGCTTATCAGTGACCGTAGTTTCAACAGAATTAAAATCCCTCGCTACAAGATCTATCGTTTTGGTTAAAATATCATCGACATTGCTAGGTTTATTATTAACAGATTCGGTAATAATATCGCGAGTGGCTACCCTTTCAATCGCCGACATTACATTATCAACAGTTTCAATGTCATCTTCCGAATGAGACTGGCGTCTGATAACCGTTCTTTTAGATCGACGGAAAACAACATCTCTTTCACTCTGAGTGCTGCAAAGTCGATGGGTTTTATTAATGCCACTGCCACTAGGTTCATTCTCGTACGCCCGATTGTCACTAAGGCCTTTATCGTTTAGCCCATCTTTCTTTTTCGATTCTTCTCGTTCCCTGACAGTTATTGTGACTTGATATTTTTGGGCAAATTGTCCCAGAGACAGACCCGCGGCACTGACCAAGACTTGTTGGTAATATTCCGATGCGAACGTAGCCTGAGCGACTTTAGGCAAATCTTACAAGGGGAAACACACATGCAAGAGAGAAAAAAATAGGGCAAATGATTTTGTTTTGAAAAATCTCGTGTTTTTTTTTTCGCATAATTTTAAAATTTGTGTCACTATTATTAATATTTATGAAGTAAGTTTTAAATTGGGACAAATGGAGGGCGCAACACTTACTGAAAATAATATAGGTAGTTAAAAAAAAAAAAAAAAAAAAAAAAATCACCTTGTCCTTTGTCCACGATGGCTGGACAATTCATGTCCCCTAGTTCCAATATTTCCACCAAGTCACGTTGAGAGAGACCGGCCCTATCAGCTAATGCCATAGCTTCGGCCAAAGAGGCCAGTGTGGTACCCAACAACATATTTAAGATTAAATTCATCTTGGAACCATTTCCAACGTCCCCTGTTAGTTTTAAAATACTAGTGTGAGAGGGACGAATAAGAACGCTCGTTACTAAAGGATCTTTCACACAAGACGCAGATTTTAAGACCAACTGGATACGTTCATAAACTAGCTCGCTTTTGGACATTTTTTTTTTTTTTTCATTAATACTAATCTTCAAGAATCTATACGTACGTGTGTGAAAGAGCTTAATGTTACTCCTTACCAAGATAGAAGGCGTGCTTTCCCATGGCTTGAAAACACGTTGTACATTCGGTGAAAAGCGACCTATCTCCAGCAGCCAGTATGATCAACATACCTTCTTCAGCGGGTTTTTTGGAACCCGAGCAGGGCGCTTCTAAATATCTTCCATTTCTGGCTATGATTGCCTAAAGGAAAATGGTTAGTAACGAAGATAGAACCTAAATTAAAAATATCCGCGTACTTCGGCAATGTCCGCTGATGTTTCAGGGTCAATAGATGTCATCTCAACATAACCCTTGTTGTTACCGATTTCTTGCAAAACTCCGCAATTACCAAAGACCATCTATAACAGACGTAATTGATCATGGCTTTAATTATAATGACATTAATGTCAAAGTTGACCTATACGATAAAAAAAAATTCTAGTTTTTTGGTGAAATGTTATTTGTTTGATGGATCGTTCATAACGTTTCTTAAATACCAAATGAGATCATTATTACTAATCTTACTGATCGATTTCATTTCTAGCAAGCTAATGTGAATGGGAAGAATCATGAATGTGACATAGCAAGTACTTGTTTTGCCCAGTGTTACACTAAAACGGTTGCACAAGATGTTTTCAAACTGGAAACTATTGGACAATCTTTTTAAAAAGTGGCGCCCCAACTCGAATGTAGGGGAAATTATCAGTGTCAAGAACACCATAAAAAACTTTAGGCCAACACTAATTTTACCCACGGAACAATAAAAACTGGTGAAACACGTATAAAAATAATCTAAATGTATTTAAACACAATTTAAAATTTTTGCTGCTACATTGGTGTAAGGTAGTGTATACCAAAGGTTTACTACGGGGGCTTGATGACGAAAAAAGTGAAATCGCGTTGAGCGATACCAAAATCAAACAAATGGCATAACTGGGAAATGTAGCAACACTAGTAAAATAGGTCACATGGACTCTGGATAGCCAGAGTGGAACCAATAGTTTCCAACTATTACTATTATGATGATATACCTCTCAAACAATAGTTTATAAATGATTGCGATTTTAACAACTTCACAGATAAATTACGAGTTGTCATTTCAAATTTCTGGTAAATTTCTGATTTTGAAAAGGAATGTACTACATAAAGTTCTCTGAGAGAAAGAAAGTCAGAATTTGTTTATGAAGTATTAAGACTTGAAAGACATGAAACCGATTCCCAGAAATCTTTACAGAGTTGCAACCAAATTTGGTACTTTTTTTTTTAATTCCCAGATTTTTTCAGGTTTTCCTTGATCTGTGGCAACCGTGCTTTATCCCGTTAAGAGCGAGTGAGAGGGCCAATCTTTCTATTCCCTCTCAGGCTCTCAATTTCAACTATTGAACTGCATCCTTTCTGAAATATTCAGTCTAGCTTTTTTTTAAGTTATTCTCCACCATGGAATTTCTTTTGAATTGAATTTGATGCAGCTCTATCTTTAATTTAGATCATACAGACCACTACTTCTTACAAAATAGGACCCCTTCTTTGGTTATAAATACCCCTCTTTCCCTAGTTTCCCGTATTTAAGAAAATTTACCTCTTTGGCAGCTAGAGGATCAGAAACGCAACAAAAGGTGATGTCAGCCGCTTGAACAACATCAGCTGGGGTTTGACCTTTGGTGGCTCCAGCTTTCACAAACTCTCTACACTGTAATCGTAAAAGAAATAGAAAATGTATTACAACC
The DNA here is from genome assembly GCA_963920705.1 of Odiellus spinosus. Lineage (NCBI taxonomy): Eukaryota > Metazoa > Arthropoda > Arachnida > Opiliones > Phalangiidae > Odiellus > Odiellus spinosus. The sequence goes on from OY987237.1 coordinate 8,702,341, forward strand.
ATTTTGGAATGTGTTTGATAAATCTTAGAACAGTTTTAAATTAATTTCCTATCGGGTACAAATTAACCTACTCCATGAGCTTAATTAACGTATAAATGAAAAATATATGTTTATATTAACGTCAACAAGAAAATGTTAATATAGCTAGCAGCTTGGTACTAGTTGTAGTCTGTAAAATGTCACGCAAAACAAAACTACAGAAAAACGCAATCAAGGATTCGGGGTCATAAAGTAACATCGGCAACATTCAAATACATTATATTTTGCGTTCGTTTTATTTGAATTAATGAAGAAATATCGACGGAAGAAGAATAAAGCGGTAGACCGGATCTATGAAATCAAAATCTCATTTTTTATAGGACTTGACTCGAGTTAAAAATAAAAAATAAATAAAATGTAAATATGAATATGTGAGAGTATATCAAGCGAACATAGGAATAAACAAACGAAATATCAAGGACATAAGCTTCATACACATCTAAGACAAGATAAGTTGACAATGACTACCTTTTCCCTATGAAGTTTAATATTGAGTATCAATTCGCCTCATGTTTAACCATTTTGCAAACAATTCTTGAACTTAAGAATAGCTTTCGCTGGTTTAAGAGCAAATACTCGAGAGTCGTTTAGAATCAATATTCTACGCGCATGCCTAGTAATACGGTAACTCCCCCAAAACATCTCTATTTACGGAACCTTCTAGACGCGACGTGTAGGTCAATTTGAAGACATTGCGTGTATAGTTTATATAAGGCTCGCGTTTTTTTATCGAACCAACCGGCAAAACGTACAAGCTCGAGTTTTTCGTCAAAAAGGTCTAAGATTTATATATTTTTATAGGTTTACACAGTACCCAAGGCAATAACAGTCCAATTCTCTAGAGTAAGATGGAAAACTGTGTTAAAACAACTCTATGGTTTGTTTTGGAGGGAGATAAATTTATTGATAGGTTAAGTTTTGGTGTTGCACCCGGGAGTAAGGTAATATATAAATATAGGTGGTGTACACACAACAATAGGCCACTGTTGTGGTTTAGGAAATAAAAACCGTCCCTTAGGGGTTCATAAATTACAGCGTACTAATATAGCATCAGGACGTCGTATAATGTATATTATGTTATTTAGGTATACACTTAAAAGTTTTTAAAATAAAGGTTAAGTCATACCGTGCTCCCTGGCCAAAGAGCTTGATGGGATGACAAAATATGGCGAAAAAAATACAGGACACGCGGGTTAGGTCGTATAGAATTCAGTGAACTTTTAAATGGTCACTATCTGGAACCCAGAATCGGAAACAGTTACGTGTTTTTGTGATTATGTCAGAGACTTCTTAAAGTGAGAATGCAACCTATTAAGAAGCGAGTTAAGTGCTTTTTTTATCGATTCCTTATTGTTTAAATAGGCCTAATCCACAAATAAATAAAAAGTTCGCAAAACAAATATTAAACTTGGAAACAAATTTAAAACTCGTCCGGAAAATAGGCTTAGCGGGATTCATGGAGATCCTGAATGCGCTTCCGGGTAAGGTCTATTGACCAATGAGCAAAGGCCCGTCATTCACGTGAGATCTCCACGAGACTTACAATCGCATTCGATTGGTCGCTAGACCTCATACGCGATCTCCATGAATCTAAGCCTATTTTCCGGGTAAGTTTTAAATTTATTTCTAATTTAATATTGGTTCGGAATTTTTTTCGCTAGTGGATTAGACTTATTTAAACAATAAGGTTGTTAGGTTGCATTCTCCCTTTAACAGGCCTCTTCACTAACTTTAGTTCCATTCCCCTAGTGTATAATTCTAGCTTTATGCATTCCTGGTTCCATTAAAAAAGGTTTGGCGAGTGTAAACTCGAATTATGAAATTTTCAAGGTAAATTCTACCTAGAATTGTTAGCAGGCGCAAAAAGTACGCTCCGTTTATCTCCAAGTCAACAAATCAAAGATATAAAAAGTAGAAGAGCTTTAAGCGTACATCGAACTCAAGTTTAAATAGACGCTATAATTAGTTTTCACGACTACATCCAACTTTTTTTAACCAACTATACTCTAGTTTCCAAGAAGGTGTTGACAAGAACAACTTTCTTCCCCTTGAGCTAGGTAACTTTGGGTACCTATAAACTTCATCTTCTGCCATGTCTGCCATCTTGGCACACAATCACCACGCGTATCTATATTTGAACTAACTTCAGTTTCCTGCCTTCTCCAAATTGAATAGACTGTAGGTAAACGTTTGAATGAAGTCTAAATTTAATTCTCGCATATTTTCTTTTGTATTTTATTATCCGCCAAGTTTTGGTTTTACACCGGTTAGAATACACGCATTTTTAGCATCACTTCCCCTACCAGGGAGAGGTGGAGGATCTTATTTTTAGACGTGCTGGTAGTCGAAAATCAATTAACTAAACGTCACCAAGAGGAAAAATGAACATAACACGACTTTAAAAATTTACTTCAGTAATCACCACCAATGAATTTAGGCATTTTCTACAACGAGAGGTGTGGCTATTCTATAGGCTTGACCATCTTGTTTTTATTTAAGCTTGTAATTTTTCCCCTAAAGCTATAAGGGTTATCAAAAGGAAAACAGGCAAATAATCCCAAAATTTGGAGATTTTAGAGCTTAAAATATAGCCCTTATTGATAATTAAACTATTTGTGACCGTGATCCTTTAAAATTTTGCCCCCAAAACTATGTGGGAAGGTTTTGCGTTGACAAATTCTTTTAGCGGTTTTTTGACGGCTGACTTTCCGTTAGTAAAATTATAACAATCTTATTTTATTTTATTTCTCGGTTGGGAAACCTTACAAACCAAAAGAAAAATATTACGTAAAAAGGCTTAGTGAATGACCTAACTCAGACGCCAAGGTGTTATTGGATAAGGGGACAAGGGAACAATGGGAATATATCAATGCCGGTGGTGGGGTTCTATAGTTACGCTAGTAGGTTGGACATTATCAAGGGAGAGAAAGTTGTATTTAATTCCGACAACATGTTTTAACAGCCTAGTTTACTTGGCAATGAGCGGTCTTAACATCTTTGTGGGTTGGGAATGTTTGTTGCTATAAAAAGAGTAAGGAGAAGGAACAGATGGAAATAGTATCGAGTAAGTAAGCGATGGGGTGGAAGAAATATTACGCAACTGCTTCCTATAGTTGGTTTTCACATTGAATTGGCAGCACACGCAAAGAAGGCCTCCCTTTATATCCTAAGTAAATAAATTAGAAGAAGGTTCAGAGTAACTTCATACGTGATCCTAAATTAAGGTGGAATTATACAAGTAACGGAAATCAAGATGTTTAGAAGAATGTAGCTGCGTTCATACTAGGCCTTGGAATCGATTTAATCCATTTCAAAACGTTTCGCTGAACTCGTGTGAACAGGAAACCGTCTTTTCTCGAATCGATTTGATTCGATTTTGTCGAAACTGATTCGCGAACCAGTTTCATACCGATTCGGTTTCAACAAACGATAGATGAAGCTACGATAAATCGATTTATAAAGAAAATGTGTGAACGCGAGACGCTTAAATCGATTCCTGGCGATTTGAATATCGGTTTGATTTAACCGTTTCAAACCGATTAAGAAATGCTGGTGTGACCGTAGCTATTATCTTTATAAATCGATTTATTGTAGCTTCATCTATCGGTTGTTGAAACCAGATTGGTTTGAAACTGGCTCCCGAAGCAGTTTCGAGAAATCGAATCAAATCGATTCGAGAAAAGACGGTTTTCGTTCACACGACTCTAGCGAAACGTTTTGAAACGGTTTAAATCGATTCCAAGGCCTAGTACGAACGCAGCTTATCTGCAGCGGCTAGTATCTTGAATCAATCGGATCTCTTACACGGAGGCTAAGTTTGCTTGTAGAATTACGGTACTAGGTGTTAACTACTTCTCCGGAATAATTTATGAACTTTTACATCAAGTTGGCAGTATGCGAAAAAGCTGAGGCGTGTCAACGTTTTGGAAATAGGAGGAGGCAAAACCTTCTCACGTGGTTGACACGCCTCTGGCGCTATGTTAGAACCAAGAAGGATCAGATAAGGAGAGGCAAAGTGGGGCTGCGTTGAGTTAGAGAGAGAAGAGCCAACCTCCCACTCGGGTGGAAAGGGGGGATAGGAAATTCTCGAGGTAAACTGTTGTCACGTGGTCGCTAGCTAGCGCGTCTCATAAAGGATTCGTTTTACCCACGTGACAACAATTTACCACGAAGCATCTCTACCCCCGTCTGTCCCCCGTTCTCCCAGAGTGGGAGTTTAGGCCGACGCAGTAGGAGCCGCGCCGTTCCCACTTTTCCTCTCCTTATCTGATCCTTCTTGTTAGAACTTAGACTATCTCTTCAGTCAACAACAAATCATAGAGATAACGCCTAAATTTCCTAGCGCTGCCAAAATGAAGTAGAATGGACTGTAGTTTGGCCAATAAAGATGCGAGAACAAAATTCTCGAACCCCGTTGGCAACGGAAAGAGTATTCTTTTTCGGTTATGTCGTTAAAATTAAATGATACGGCGGTACCAGCAGGGGTCTAATATAACCGGCCATATAATGACCAGTCGAGCAAAACGCTTACACGAAACTGTACCGGGTAAGACTTGAAGAGGGTTAATGACCGTCGAAGCGAGTAAATTAAATATTAACAGAGGATACTCGAGAGAGGGCTGAAAGACGATTCAGTACGAGAATAACGAGATCTAACTTATTAGAAATTACAAAAAGGGAAAGCTACTATATAAATCTAATCTTACGCGTAGTAATAAACTAAAGTAGGTCTCCCCGAAAAAAAAACAAAAAAAAAAAAACCATCCAACAAATGAAGACGGGGACGCGTGCGAAGAATCACGTTTTTGTTTTTCAGGTTTCTCTTGAGAAATACTCTTACGTAGCTTAGGTTTGTCATTGAAAAAGGTCAAATTTATCACAATAACATAGAAATTCCCGATGCAAGCTTTACTAAAAATGTACGTTTTTTTTTTTTTTTTTTTTTTTTTTTTTTTTAATATACGACCGATAAAGACCTAAATAATCACGGTTGAATCGTATTTTAATCTCGTTTCTATTTAATTCTTACTTAAAGGGAAACTTGGAGCTAAAAATGGAACAGCTTTTGAAATCATTTTCAGAATTTTTAGTGTTTATATTAATTTCTAAAATTAGGTAAAATTTCTAAAAAAATAAATATAAATTCGGACCAATATTATTTCAGCCTTTAACAGCCACTTGTGATATCCTAATATTTTCAAGTTTTAACTAAGGAATTGTACACCGAAGGGAGAACCAAAATTAATTTTTAAAAGTTTGTTTGAAAAAATATTTCACCTCAAGGATAAAAAAAAAAAAAAAAAAAAATATAGTTCAACCTCTTAATTGCGCTCATGTCCTTTTAAAGCGGTTTTTTACATTTTGAAACGTGGTCATTAAGATAAATTGTTTTTAACTCTTCCTTTTAAAATTAAGCCCATTTTTGTTTAAACTTCCAATATTTATTTCAGGAATTTCTCACGTGTGGACTTTAAACAAGAGGATAAAACTTAGAGGAAACAGATAATAATACAGGGGAAGATTTTAAAACACTGCTGGAATATAGTTATAATCGTAGAGGAAAAAATAATTCACATAATAAGAGCTCGTATTTCATACGCGAATTATATAAAAAAAACTTAATTTTTTCCGTCTGAACACAATAGGAACTGATGGAATAAAGTGTAGGTATCTGGATTTTTGGGCGTAGAAATTGGAGTTACACGGAGACTTTTCTTGTAACAAATTTTTGGGGGAAAGGTTTAGAGGAGCGGGCAAATGTAGGGTGTGTGCCAATTCTACCTTATTTTCTACGCTTTTTTATGTAAAACGATTAGGCCCACGTATGTTCAAGGGAGACTGATGAATAAAATCGAGTACTTTCTACTATTAAAAATAAAACAATTGCCCAAAAATCTGAAAAAAGCAGATTTTAAATTCAAAAGAATAAACTCCGACCAATCTAAAGCTTCCTCACCATTGGCTTCGTACAATATCCGCAACTCGTGCTGTTGTGCGCACTTTGTGCGAGTAAAACTAATCAAGAACGAGATTTCGCGTGATAAGGTGATTTTATTAGGCCAAAGGTGGGGCGTCTTTTGATTAGTCAGAAGTCCTCCTTTTAATTGAAAGCCAAAATCATTCCGAGAAACTAAATCCCCAGTATTTATAAATTTTTGACTATTTCACCAATATTTATAAAGTAATAAACTCAAAAAGCTTTTTTTTTTTTTTTTTTTTTTTTTTTTTTTTTATATGCACATAGTATTTTTTAGATTAGGCCTAACTATAATTTTGAAAACCAAAATCCCCCAAAAAAAACAATGGTTTTTTAAAGCCCTGATGATTTGCAACGGCATTGGCGTTTATAACCTTAAACCAGTTATTATACCTATACTCAAACCGCTTAAACTAACGCGTGTTACTTCTAAAGTGTTCCTGAACCCAATGTTATAATATTTGAGCTAGATTATTTTCGAAAAGAAAAACAAAGTTCAGTGGTTTTTATATTAAATTTTTTCGATACGTTTACCACCAAATTTAAACTATCAACAGAGAAAATGTACAATTTCGAAAGATTTCACTAGATTTTATCTTAAGTAGGATATTTTAAATAAATACGTAGTTATTATGGTTGGTTCAAGCTGGTAAGATTGATAGTTGAGAACTTTTCAGCATGACCTCGTAGAAAAATATTACCCTTAACACTAACGAGTAATTAAAATTATTAAAGACGAGAGCCTGGCCAGAAAATATAGAAAAGTTCCCGTGTGAAGCAGACTTTCAAATAGTTACGTAACCACAGAATTGCGCTAAAAATAGCTTGGTAGACGACTTAGCTTAAAAGCTAATCTAACTGCATAATATGCATCGCTATGACAGAGTCGAATAACTTTCGTGACAAAATCTCTATTAGATCGTTACCATAACAACGGTACTCTTCAATATAACCGAAGAAAAAATATTATACCTATATTTTATACCCCTCCCACTTAATAATCGTTTGAATTACTTGACCTTCACCCTTTAAATACTTTTGCAGAATTGGGAGAGCAGACTACTGAAGATGAGGTTTGATCCTCTAGTATAAGGGGAAATACAAAGGGGGAAAGCTATTTTTTTTTTCAATACCTAAGCCTAGGCAAACTTGCAACGGATAGGAAAAGAAACATTTCTGTCTCTGATAAAAATACTCGCGTGTCCGGATCTCAAAACCAGCTTCAGCTCGATTTATTAAAAGAGGAAGGAACACGCACCCCTTATATTAACGAATGGGAATGGTCCATTTCGTTGGCTAGAGAGCCTCTCTAGACTCTACCCGAAAGGTGGGGCGGGATATGAAAAGGGGGTAGGAAATAAGCCAGTACGGGATTCCTACTCTCAACAGCGAACAACCGAGAAAATCGTGAGTCCAAAGAACTGCGAAACCAAACCCATCCGCGGCGAATTTTCCATTCGCAAATTTTCGCCTTTATTTGGGGTGAAAAAAATATATTCCAGTTTTGATCGGCGCAACGCGACAACAAGACTGAATAACTTATGGTTTTTGGACGAAATAAAGCCAAATTTTTGGTTATTTCTCATCTAAAAAGAACTAATGTTCCCTCTGAAAATTATATAACTTATTGTAAATACTTTAATACGTCGCGGGGTCCCTGATGTTCTAACCCTAAAGAAACATTTTCAACAATGCGTCCAAATAACAGTAACCCTGGTGTATTTTAGGCCTTTCCTTAAACTTTGCGGTTTTTTGGCAATGTTGGCGAATTTGAAAATCAACTATCATGCTTATGGTAGCTTTTCTACGCAAGAACAACTGATTACCGTACGCGATAGCGTTAAATTTGGAACGGGCTTCAAGTTCGGTAATTGCTCTATCGGGTAAGTACAGGCATATACCCATTATTTATTATATTGAATAATAATGTTATTGACACATTAATTTTAACTTTGGCCAACCAAATTTCTTAATCCGCCTCAATGATAGTTTAAAACTTATTTAGAGATAAGTGGATAGCGACAGATTTTGAGTGTAGATGATAGCTTAGGGAGAACAAAAGATGTGCGTGTGTAGTTGTAAGACTCAATCAATAATTGGGGAGATTCTTTTGGCCTTTTTCCAACACCCTCTCCATCACGTGCATTTGCCCATAATTTCTTTACGACTATATTCAAAATATTGTTTGAATAGGGTACCGAAAAGTATTATTTAAACAAGTTTATCTAATCTAGCCTGAAAAGAGAATTTTTTAACATTAATTTCTAAGAAGCAATCAGTTTTAAGAGGTGTGTTAATTGAAATCAATAAGGCAAGAATATTTTTTCTTAGTTTGCCTTACTTAACTTATCTTTAGAAGTTGAAATACTATCGGTAGAAAATGTAGCTGCATACCCAGAATAAGATAGATAATGTGTAAACTAGTTTCAAGGTTTAGAATTTTAACACCAACTAAAGGCCTATATTCGAAAAAAGGAGCTTAACCGGAAAAATCTTTACTTAAGCTAAATCCTTCAAATTTGTTATTCTCTTTTCCAGTCGAAAAAGGGGCAAGAAGAAGGGACTTATCTCAAGCTGAGATATAGAGAAACCTATAAAATCTTCGTCCAAGCCATTCCTACTTGAACTTAAACCAATTTAACTAAACTCAAAACTATATTGAAAAACATAACAAAATGTGTAAAATCAGCCTAATCCGTCAGTGCCTGTTTGTCGCTATGTTAGCATTGTATGCCGTAGAAACGCGAGCCGTGGTCAGTGGTCGTGCGGAGGCTTCGAGGCAGAAAGGTCTTCCCAGAGTTATTGAATCTTGTCCGCAAAAATGTGGATGTTCGGCTACCCTATCAAGAGGGCAAAAAATTACGGTGGATTGTCAAAATCAAGGTCTTGTCACTGTACCCAGTAACATTCCTAAAACTACTTTGAAACTAATGTTAAACTCCAATCTCCTAGTCACCGTTAGTCACGAAGAGATGAAAGGCCTCGAAACGTTAGAGAGTTTAACTTTGGCAAACAATAACTTGTATAAACTGGAAAAGAATGCGTTTGATGACTTATCAACCCTAAAAGACTTGGATCTAAGCGGGAATAGTCTTAATTCCAATACACCCGTTGAAATATTCCAGAAACTAACATACCTGGAAAACTTAAACTTGACTCGAAATGTTTTCACGCATATCTCGAACAGCCGTTTCACTGGTCTCAAGGACCTTCAAACTCTAGATTTATCAGCCAATAACGTGGCTGGTATTGACCGGGAAGCTTTTATGGATCTCTGGTCCTTGGAAGTTCTGGACTTGTCCGGAAACCGATTGAATACCATAGAACACGAATGGTTTGAAAAGTTGCAAAACTTGAAGGTCCTTAAGCTAACCAACAACAAGATCAAGAGGATCAGCAACACTGTCTTCTTCGCCTTGAGTGGGTTGGATTTCTTAGATATCAGTGCCAACAACATAACCACCATCGGATACCTCAGCTTCAAAGGTTTGAGCCAAGTCACCACGCTTGATCTGAACAGCAACAATTTTACCATTCTTCAAGAGGGGACTTTCAAGCCAATGGAAAAGCTAAAGAACGTGGATCTTAGCAACAACCCATTGAGGGTCTTCGATGGCCTGTTTTCGTCTTCCAGCAATCTTCAGGAACTTTATATGTACAATATGTACAAACTAGAACGTCTAACTGGCGACAGTTTGAGAGGGCTAACCGGGTTGAAACAACTGAATCTGGTGGATTCTAATTTGAACAGAGTCGATCCCAATGCTTTTCGATACCTAAGTAGCCTGAAAATTCTTAACTTGCAAAATAACAAACTTAAGTCTTTGCCCAGAGGAACCTTCGACCCCTTGGGTCATGGAGAATCTATCATACTGAAAGGCAACCCTTGGCATTGCGACTGCAAGTTTTACTGGCTACTCATGTGGTTAGGTGATAATCACCGAAGTCACATGTCGGCACCCACAGACACCACATGCCAAACTCCCCTCAATCTTCTAGGAACCCCAATTTTGGACGCTCTAGACCATCATATGGTATGCCTTAATGCGAATATTACCAATCATACTCCACCAACGGCTTTCAAATTAGGTTCATCCGCCACTTTAACTTGCGAAACTCGCGGCTTTCCGGAACCCACTCTCACCTGGGTTACGCCTGGAAATCTCATGTTCCACTGGTCTAAGTCGCTGTACAATCAGACTGATCCTCCTAAAATGGAGTCGATAATCAATGGCTCCAATAACCATCTTCTAGCTCACCGAAGTGGGCAAGATCCTTTGAATGAGGACCAATTGCAAAGGTTCTCCTTGTTAAAAAATGGGAGTCTTCAAGTGCACAACGTAAAAAGATCAGACAGTGGTTTATACTATTGCACCGTCTCCAATGCTCTTAGCAACGCTACCGCTGTTCTTCAGCTTCAAATCGATGCCAAGTACAGATTTCACATTCAAATTATGAGCATACTCGTGGGACTAGCGACTAGTTTCGCTTTCTTGCTTCTAACCTTAATCGGAGTGATGATCGACATGATTATGGATTGTTGCGGCTGGACGTGTCCTTGTTGTTCCATGTCACCGAAAGCCAAACAAATTAAGAAAATAATGGAATCGATGGAATGCTACAAAAGCCAACAGCTAGATTGGCTAAGAGACAATTACACCTCTCAAGTACAAAAAATTAAAGACAACTGTATGCAACAAATGGAGAAACTCAGAGAAAGTTATTCCTTCCAAGTTGAAAAACTGAGAGACATTAGGGACTACGGAACCTTACAAATCGATCGAATCAGGGACAACTACTATATGAAGGTCCAAATTGTCCGCGATTACAGCACTTCCCAAATAGACCGATTACGAGAAAACTATGTTTTCCAACGGAACCGAGTCCGTAAATATAGCGCGCATCAGTTCATCAAATTACGCGAAAACTACAAACTCCAACAACAACACCTAAATAAAATCCTCGAAACTTTGAATTTGGAAAGTTGCAAAACGACATGCGCTCGAACGGATTCAATCATCTTCGAACCGGAATTGCTTTCCGTCGACGCAGTATTTCCACCACTCGACCTACTGGTCGGTGTAGATTTGGACGTCAAACCTCGCGCAATACCAATGAAAGCTGGTGGAGGCCACCGTGCCATATCACTTCCTTGCTCATCATCTTCTGGTCAACCTTTACTAAGAGACCGTTTGGATTCAGATAGCCAAATTTCAGCGTATTATACGCCGGAAGATAATAATTCCGAAATATCAGGGAGTTATTTAGACAAAGATCATTACTGCTTGACGTGGGACGACATGGAAGATAAAAATCTCATATTGCCACCAATGGGCGCCGCCTTACTCCATAAACCAGCCAAGAGGGACATTGGAGTCTCAACCTCCGATCTTTACCTAACCCCAGTGATTATAGTCCATAAAACGAGTACCGACCACAACAGCAGCAGCGATGATATTAGTTCCTGCGACGCTAATGACCATCAAGAGGTAGAAGAACCTCGCGTTGAAGCGATTGACATTCAATGTTTAATTCTGACTGATAATAGCGCTAAATTGGATACGGCGGATGAAGCTAACGAAACTGTTGTTTAACAATTGTTATATCAATTTTTGTAGCCATTAAAAATTGTTTAAAATTAAGGAAAATCAAATCTTAAAAGCAGCACGATTTTTTCTTAGGAATAGAGGACTTTAAAAACTCACCGTGAATTTTTAAATGTCTCTAATGTGATATAGTTAAAAATTACAAAAACCCTCCCCTTTTCCGGTGTTTATGATCTAATTTTACTAGTGGTAAAACTCTTCACAATGAAATTAAATATTTTGAATGTTGACGTAAGTTTAGATGAGTGATGTTTTCGATAAAATTCAAAATAAAATTACAGTTCATTTTCCCGTTTAAATGGCACAACTGTATTTAATTTTGCTCTAATGATGAATTTAAACGAGCTAAATTTATGGCTACGAATAATCTCCCTCCCCAAGTATTTTTATAATAAAATTATATAATTTTACACACACACAAAAAAAAAAGAAGCCACATCTTGCAAAGAAATTGAAATTAATGTGATAAAAAATAATTGGGGGAGAAGAAAATCTGCAACTGCTGGCAGTTAAGGAAAATCCTCAAAACATTTACCCTTATTTACAAATGCACATTAATTTGAGTTTAAAAATCAAAGTCCCCTACTGGTATAATAGAAAGGCAATAATTAAGTTAATTTTTGGGCTTAACTTTGACATAAAATTAAAATATATGAACTAAATATAATAGACAAAACAATGTATGTTGAAAATTAAACTAAATAGTTAAAATAAAAGTCTCTAAATATATCAAACATGTGTCCATATTGCCTTTCAAATTAGACCAAGATATCCCTTTTGACTACTTAAAAATTAGTTTAATATAACTAGTCCGCAAGTAATGGCTTTTCCCGTAAAATTCCTTTAAGTATTGAAAAATTTGAAAGAAAATTGTTTCCATTAACTACAAAATCAGTTTTTTTTCCAATTGAAAGATTGGGTATTTGTGTTTTGAAAAGATTTTAACCTCATTTTTGATTGAATGAGGGAATTGTAACATAGTGATTGAAAAACTGTTTTACGAGTACATGAAACTATTTCATTGTTTTAGAAGAGTTTCATTTTTGTGTCCATTTATATATATGTTTAGGTTAATAAAGGAATTGTAAACTACAAATGTATTCATTTCTTTTAAAAAATGTTAAATAGACTTATTCTGTTAATTTTGTTCTCTAACAAAGAATTTCCCACAAATAGCTGCAATTCAATTTCCCTTTAATTTAGTGTTTTTTCGAGCTAAAAATAAGACGCGTTTGCTGAAAATATGCTAAATAAGATTGCTATTATATTAAATTAATAGAAAGTTTTCGATAAAACCAAGCACTCTTTTTTATAGATACGTTATGTTATTAAAAGAGTCTGAAAATCACTTTTTTACAACCAAAATTTAACTACAAATCATTTTTAACGTAGGTTTGACACTAATCCATGGAGTATTTGATATCTCGCTGGTCAGCAGAAAACTTTATAGATAATTCTCTAGATGAATTTCTATTAATGGGAAACTAGACTACTTATTTTATTTATTTAGACTTAAAATGCGTAAAAATCGTTAAAACTCAAAGGTTTGGTGGTTATAATTATCAGAGTCGCGAAACAAGACTCGCTAAGCCTAAATCCATTTTAGACTAGTCATTTTCAAATAAAATTGGAAATTTCTTCGAGCGTAATTTCACAAATCTGATTTACCACAAAACCTTTGGCGAGCTTTGATTATGTTTTTAGTCATATTTGAGGTCTAAATAGATTTAAAAACAACTCGTTTACGGAGTCTAGTATCCCTTTAAGCCTAATTTCTAAGTAAATTAAAAATTGAGTTCTAAATAATTATTGGTTTTTACCAGATAAAAATTAAGTCTTAATTTCAAGAATCTATATATGCTAAGCTTCATTCTCCCTATATGAAATCCACTCTTGCGTTAAATGTTTTTTACGCTTAGAATTGAATGTACCACAGCATGTGAAGTGTGGATTTTATTTAATGAAAGGTGGGGTTGTTTTGTGATTGGTCCGAGTCTTTCAATTAATTTAATTATAAAATCAATCCAATTTAGCAAGTATTCTGGAGTTCTTATAATTGTAGTAGAATTGATACAGAATTCCGATAAGATTTCGAAAATTAATATATCTGATATTTAAAGGTTTCTTTTGTTAATTTGGGGTGTATATTTTGAACAAAAGGAGTCTTTAGATATGGAAAAATTGGCCTGAAAATAAACTGAACGAGAAAGAGCTCCATTTTCCAGTGCTATAAAATAGGATTTTGCAAGTGTTTCCCGTGTCATCATTTTTTATCATATAAATTTCACTGATTTTTGTCAAATAATTTAAATTATCCCTGAGATTTGTTTTAACTTATTCTGCATATTTAAAATGTGGGTCAATGTTAAAAATCTGGAAGCAACTAACTTAAAACTATTCCCCACCAATCAAACATGTCACCATTATCACATCGAGCCAAGTCCTAATTACTAATTTAATAGGATAGATGGTCAACATTGATATCGAGAGCCCTTTTAAAATACTTTAAAGGGAGAATGCAACCTAACAACTAGTGATTTTTTTATCAATTCCTTATTGTTTAAATATGCCTAATCCACCTGTGAAAATATTTACGAACAAGTATTAAACTAGAAATATATTTAAAACTTACCCTGAAAATAGGCTTGGCAGGATTCACGGAGATCCTGATTTTCTTGCGTGTAAGGTCTAGCGACCAAGCGAATGCGATTATAAGTCTCATGGAGATCTCGCATGAACGACAGGCCTTTGCACATTGGTCGCTAGACCTTACACGGAGGCAATTCAGGATCTCCATGAATCTCGCTAAGCCTATTTTCCAGGTAAGTTTTAAACTAATTTTCCAGTTAAATATTTGTTTTGCAAACTTTTTATTCGTGGACTAGGCCTATTTAAACGATAAGGAATCGATAAAAAAAAATCACTTGTTATTAGGTTGCATTCTCCCTTTAAAGACTACCTGACAAGGAAACTATATGGACTCTTAAACCTGATTTCTAAGTTAATATTGGTTTGTAAATTTCTTTAATAGTCAATTAGACATTTTAAAGATAAATCGATAAAAAATTACTAGTACCACTTCATTCTCCCCTCGACTCAAATTCAAAAGGAAGATTCTCAAAATTTTAAATTAATATATAGATAATAGAGGCAGAAGAAAATTATCAACTCCGTTAGGCAATTGATTTCACGTGAAGCTAATAGACTTTTTTGATTCACTGATCATCGTAGCATTTTGAAGAGTATCTAATGTGTGCCAAATTTTAAACAGCATTGGGCAGTTACGATGCAAACTCACTTTTACACAAAATTTCCCTTGTAATCTTTGGCATTGTTTTTATTGGTGGATGGTAGTCACACCATATGACTATGGCTTAGCGAGGTTTCATTAAATAATTGTTTCTTCAACTAGTTTAGAAGACTAATTGAAAGAGGTTTCACTAATTATGTTTGGATCTTTTCAACTAGACATTTCAATTACTCCTAGGTGCCACATCCTCATTAAATATTTTTAAAACATCATCACAATACCCGGTAATGCATTACAGGGAAGGTATCGCGTAGGGTTTATATCTAATTGACGAATATAACTAAAGTATGATTTACTATTGCATTTTGGGACTGCGCCGTTGATTTTAGATCAAACGTTTGCTATCGTATTTTAAGTACAACATTAAAGAACTAACAGTTCCTTGGTTGTGCTAAGTACGTTATTTCATCACCAATCACACTTTAAGTTCTTATTTCTTTCATTCTACCTTTGCCATAGGCAACGTCTGATATTTAGCGAAAGAAAATCGCTACAAATCTCAAATGAAATAGAAAGTGGGCTGACCTTTGATGGAGTTCTGTTCCAAACTATGACCTGATGACCCGAGTTCAGTAGATTCTTGACGATTCCTTGACCCATGATTCCGAGACCCAAGAAACCAAACTTCAATTCAGAGGCAACTACTTTCTTTTGTTTTAGAACTTCTGATACCCTTTCAACATCCAAAACAGGTGTGACCTAAACAAAGATTAGTCAAATTTAGTTTCAAACACAATTGGATAGCTAATTAAAACTAAAATAAAAAAATTTCAGTTAAAGGAAGAATGAAGTGTAACAATTTTCAATAAAGTGTTTATGTTCAAAACTAAATATTGATCCAGATTGTAGTACTATCTCATTAAAGGGGAATGCAACCTAACAATAAGTGATTTTTTATTGATTCATTAATGTTTAAAGTAGCCCATGGTAAAAAAAATTAACAAACAAATATTAAACTAGAAATAAATTTAAAACTTACCATCAAAATAGGCTTAGCTGAATTCATGGAGATATCCTAAACTCCCCGTATAAGGACTAGCGCCCAGTGATATTGATCATGGAGATCCAGCATTCCCCGTATAAGAGACATCGATCAACATCATTGGTCGCCGCTAGTCCTTATATGGAGAGTTCAGGTGATATTCATGAATCCAGCTAAGCCTATTTTAATGGTAAGCTTTAAATTTATTTCTGGTTTAATATTGGTTTGTAATTTTTTTACTTTTGGATTAGGACTATTTAAACAAAAATAAATCTTTAGGATGCTTCCAGACATAATGGGACAAAGTATTTTTCCCCTTACGGAAAAAAGTTAGTTTGATCTGAAGTGGTCTTCTAGAACACTACAAAAGTCTTGGGGAAGCCTTTAAGACTTCCCCAAGACTTACTGACATAATGGAAAACTTCCCCAAGGGACAAACCTTGGCTAAAACATTAAAGTTCTTCACAATGTGGCGATATTTTTTTCCTCAACCAAATGTGCCGTTAAATAGATAGGCATCTTTTAAAAATGGACTATTATACTTAACTTCAACTCAAGAATGATCAACAAATAAAAATCCAAAACTATAAACTATAGCTTTGAAAGAATCCTTAAACATTTCTAAAACTTTATAAAGATAAAAAAATAGAATTACGGGTCTAGTGACGTAGGTTGGTCTGGAGAGAAGTCCACTGGACGATTTGTTAGGGGTAGAAGAGGAATTGTAATGACTTCCCACAACAGTTGGAGACGCTGACCGTCTGGTAACTGACATTGAATTGTGAGAAGAAGAAGGAGAAGCTGCGGCACCGTCAGCGGGACCATCACCAGTAGCTCCGTGTTCCGGAGACTGAGATGGGGCGGCGCCATCAGTACCTTCATCTGGTGATCCTATTGAGTTAAGTGCCGCTAGCTTTTCATTTTGTTTTTCCATTCTTTGTTTTTTGGTTCCCGTCATAGAACTTGTGCTGCTGCTGTCTGATAGAGTTCTTTTATTTGAAGTCTAAAAAAAAAAACACAATAATTGCGTTAAGTATTAGATAATTTATTTTGCGTGTAATTTTAAAAACGCGATACTAATAGGCCAATTAGGAAGATAAACGTATCTATTTTTTACACCAAGATGGTAGAAATTGATTTGCTTAGTTTGACCTTGGAATCAACCACAAGAGGCGTTAAATATAATCTGTTTCTATGGAAAATGTTGCCTTCTTTTTCCATGTTGGGACAAAGTGAAGTTTTATAATACCAAAAATTCTAGACAAATCCAAAGCACTTTGAAACTGTTTTGAATCGTGAAATTATCTTTACAAGCTAATAAATACACTTTTTGACCTGAAAATTTTTAGTCTGTCCTTTCCAAAACGGTTTTAATGTTTCTAGTGCGAACGCGGCAGTAGTTGTCTTGAGGCACTGATTTGACTATATTTCAAACTCTATATGGATTCGTGTTAAGAATGTTTCATATTAGTAAGTTAAAAATTTATTTTTAACATGCCATGTTTTAACAACATCTGTAACACCTCTTAAAGACCTAAAGGGTCTGAAAGAGGTCCCAAGAGCTCACGAAGGAGAACTATTCTTCTGCAAAATCCCCCCAAAGATTTCCATACTGCAAATGGTTTCAGACTAGAAAACATGATAATATTGAGCTCTTTCCTCAATTTAACCAGAAGCCGATGAAACCCTCCTTTGAAGTCTGAGACTCACCCATACAGAGAGGGGTAGACAAGACCCGGGAGTAATAGACTTCAAAGGAGGGTTTCATCGTCTTCTGATTTAACTTATTTTTTCAGAAGCCTATCAGAATACAAGCATAATTTTTCTGACCCTAAGAACAAGTCTCATGGTCATACTAAGCAAAGAATGAATTACCATCCATCTTGAGCTGATTTTAACCTATACGGGTTAATGGGACCAAAAAACTTACTTTCTTAGTTTTGGGTATTTTCTTTCGTTCAGGTTTAACAACAGTTTCTGTCGTGATGGAACCTTCGTCACTTTGGGGTGGTTCTGGTGAGTTGGAAGGAAGGGGAGAGTCCGCCTTTTTTTTGCCACACAACAGTTACGTAAAACACAGGGATGGTTAATCAGGAGCGAGAAAAAAACAAAAAAAAAAAACAAAAACACATTAGGGTTAGAACATTTTTAGCGTATACAATTAAGAGGTTGTTAAAAAGGTTTTTGTGCATTAGTGTTAGCTCTCAGCCCGTGACTAGGTTTAAGCTTATTTGAAGGGGACCTATAAGACACCCTATTTTGAGGACCCGTGAGTCAAAACAAGGAGGACTACAATTTCTTACCTTCCTAGTTGAAAGGGAAGATTGTGATAAGCGAGAATTTTCTCTCAGGGTTGTGGTAGTGGAAGAAGTAGAAGTGTTTTGTTTTTTACTGCGTCGCTTCTCTGAGCCGATGGGAAACATGGAAGCCAGCTCTTCTTCTATCGAAGGTAATTCCCCGCTTTTGGCCTGCCAGGACACAGACAAGGTGTTAAAGGATTGTTCACCCCGTCGCTAACCAAATCCCTAGTAGATAACCCCTCGCAACTGACTGGCCAATTTGTATTACTTCAAAATTTTAGTTATATCGCCGAAGTATGGTCAAAGTAAAAAAACATATGAAACTAGGCGGATTTAAGAAGCCAGACATTTTGGGGTAGGATTTGATTACTCTATCAAATACTTCCAAGTTTGAATGGTTGGTAGTGCGGAAAAAGCATATTTTTGGATCACACCGCAACCCAAATTAATTTTTCTGCAACGCAAACTCCTTAAAGATAAACTAAGCTATCCATCGCTTCCATTTCTACAAGAGTGTTTCGAGCCTAAATATATCTAATTGCACTAGAGGAATCAGTTTCTCCATCACGACGTAACTTAAAGAATTCACTTTTAAAGCTTACGAAACTAGCGAGGTATATTTCTGTTATCTATCACTACTCCGTATTTAAATTATATTAACTAACGTCAAAATCATCAACCAATATATACACCGCAAACTTTTTTAAACCAATTTTGCCTACGTATGCTTTTTTATTCTCGCCACAAATCGGGTTAGTCCATAAATATTTTTTAATATGCTAACTACAGGCCTTTTTAATTTTGGACATTTTATTTGTTATAAATATAATCCTTTAAAACCTTGTTTTCTTTTTATTTAAGACAATGAAGTGCGAGGGATACACTGGCAAGCAGTCATTTATTTTTTGGATTTCGTTCCCATTGACTCAGAGAATTTATTTTTTTACCCAAGGTGGTTAATAAAGCTTGTAGGGCATAGTAAAAAATATTATACGACTTTACAATTAGCCACATGTTTAAATTTACTTTCAATTAGACAAACAATTGTGTTGAAACGTTAAGCAACGTGATTAGTAAATGAAAGTGCAATACGTCTAAGTGTTTTCATCGGATTTACTACAATTTTATAGCTACCGTCAAGAAAAGTTTTTTGGGGCAAAACCAGGCTACAAACGCCACATACTGTTATTCATCTATCTTTAGAAATAGGTGTGCATTGTAAATAGTCTTAGGTGCTTGACCCCTCAATTTTTTTTGTTGCCGTATTGGAGGTGAATATGAGAAGAGTCAGAAGCCGATGAAACCCTCCTTTGAAGTCTATTACTCCCTGGTCTTGTCTACCCCTCTCTGTATGGGTTAGTTTCAAAAAGCGTGATTCGTACGCCTCCAAACGGTAGATATTTCCGGAGCGGGAGTTCGTTGAGCGAATATCTCTAGCAGCCTTGGAGTTCGTCAAAAAAACGTCGTCGTTTGTGGAGAGAGAGAATTTCCAATTTTCCGTAGACAGGGGGTATGAAGTAGGACCCCTCCGATCTCGTAAAATTGTGAATTTTACCCATACAGAGAGGAGCGCTATATCGAACATTAGAGTAGTAGACTTCAAAGGAGGGGTCATCTACTTCTGGAAGAGTCAAGAAATAACGAGAAATAACTGCAGTAGGGTGCACGGAACCAAGTAAAATGATAAAAAAATCTAATTTGTATAAGAAGGGATTGTAAAAATAAGACATGGTTCAACTAAAAAGTGTACAATCCCTAGTCACTTTACGTGAATCTGACACTCTAGAAAAGTCAAAAACTATCAAAGGTATACCAAGCTCAAACCTAATTCAACGCGAAACTTTACCCTTAAGATTAAAATTACGAGAACAATCTAAACCAAGAGCACACAAGTACAGCTTTATTAAATGTTAAACTTTTTCTTGGTCATTTTGAAAAAGTGGTTTAAAGCTAGTGCCCGTCCCTCAGCTAGCTGACAAAATGTTTTGCCAAAAACAGGGAGCAATGGAACCTTATAACTACAGTCCCTATTCTATGCGTAGCGAGCTGGTAAGGGGCTAACAGACCTGCCACTTGCTTTAAAAGATTTTTAATAACAGAAAAAACTGGGGATATTTCAAAGTGGATGATCACCTAACGAAATCAGTGTACAAGCTCTTGTAGCTTTGCCTTTGACTATACTAAAATGATGATGTATATAGCATAACCAAAGGCTTATGTAATCAGTACCATATAATTGGTAATTAGTGTACAGATTTTACGAAGTGATTAACCCATTTGGGCCATTGCTATTCTTTAGTCCTATATTTGGATTTAAAGGGAGAATAATGTCCAACAACAAGCGAATTCTATAAATCGATTCTGTATTATTAAAATAAGTCTAAAAAGGGGACCTCATTGCTGCAATCGGGCTTAAGTTTGCCATGGGAATAAGTTTTACCTTCAATTGGCTTGCATTTTTTCAAGCTTTAACCGGGGCCCATACAAAATTCGAAAAACCACGAAATTTGATTTTTTTTTTTTTTTTTTTTTTTTTTTTTTTTTTTTTTTTTAAGATTTTACAAGTGAATTTTCAATGCAATTTCCAGGTTCACCAACTAATTTTAAAAACTATAAAAGAGGCAATGAATTTAGGTAACTGAGGTTGTACCGACTGTACTACCACTAAATTTCACTCATCTAGGCCACGTTTATAAGAGTTTCCCTCATATTTCTCCAATTTTTGAATAATTCAAATTCCATGATGTTTCAATTCAGGCTTGTATGAACTCAGTGTCAGAAATAATTTTCCCATCCCAACAATTGAAAAACTGTCTCCAATTAGAACCAAAGTAGGAAATAGGACTAATTAAAACCCTTTTCTATGAATCCTCATTTGCTTTGGAATAATTGTTTTAGATGCGATTGGGTTCACTACTAGCAATGTAAGAACCATTTTTCAATCTCCACCAGTGAAAAATAGTCAATAATTAATTGGAATTAACCAATGTTGGAAATAGGTCTAATTAAAAATATAGCTCTCTGGGAATGGATGAAAAGGAATAAATGTTGTAGATATGATTCGGTTAAGACTACCAATTGATGAAATCATTTTCCAATCCCCACCTTTGAAAAACAGTCACTAATCGGAATTAACCAAAGTAGGAAATATGTCTAATTAAAACTATTTTCTAGGAATGGGCGTGTTGGAATAATTGTTGTAGATGTGATTCGATTAAGACTACCAATGTAGCAACCATTTTACAATCACCACAATTGAAAAACAGTCACTAATAAATTGGAACTAACCAAAATAGGAAATTGGTCTTTTTAAAACCACTTTCTAGGAATGGGAGCGTTGGAATAACTGTTGAACCCTTACCAAAAAAAGTTAGTCTTAAGAGCTCTTGGGGAAGTCTTTCGGGTGTCTCATGTAGTCTTAAGAGGTTTTGGGGAAGTCTTCCATTATGTCAATAAGTCTTGGGGAAGTCTTAAAGACTTCACCAAGACTTTTGTGGTGTTCTTGAAGACCTCTTCAGATCAGACTAACTTTTTTCTGCAAGGGTAGGTTCTGTTTTGACTAGCAATGTAGAAACCATTTTCCAATCCCCACAATTGGAAATCAGTCACTTATTGGAATTAATCACGGAAAGAGTATGGCTAATTAAAATCCCTTTCTAGGATTGGGTGCGTAGGAATAATTTATGTAGACGTGATTCGGTTAAGGACCAGCAATGTAGAACCCTTACCAAAAATGTTAGTCTTAAAGTGGGAACGAAACCCAATAAGTGATTTTTGATCAATTCCTTATTTAGATAGGCCTAATCCACCAATAAAGAGTTTTCAAAAATCATTAAACTAGAAATAAATGGCGATCCTGAATTGCCTCCCGCTAAGCCTATTTTCAGGGTTAAGTTTTAAATTTATTTCTAGTTTAATATTTGTTGGTAAATTTTTTCACTAGTGGATTAGGCCCATTTAAACAATAAGCAATCAATAAAAATATCACTTGTTAGATTGCATTCTCCCTTTAAAGACTTCCCCAAGACTTTTGAGGTGTTCTTGAGGACCTTTTCATATCAGACTAACTATTTTCGGTAAGGGAAACCATTTTCCAATCCCCAACAAAACAAACTAATTGTACTTAAGCGAAGTAGGAATAAGACTCATTTAATGGGTGCGTTGGAATAAATGTTTAACAGCTGGGCTCATACAACATTTGAAAAAAAAAAAAAAAAAAAAAAACCGAGGTCAACAAGGGTTCAAATTGTAAAATTCCTTCAGAATTCAACAAGATAGAGCAAATGATAAACCTGAATTCAACAAAAGTAGACCAACTAGATTTTTCCTCTTTGGGAAAACTGATTTCTTTCATTATCATACGGGAGCACATTGGAATGAAACAGTAAAGTAATGAGATCAATTTGCCAAGGCCCAAATGAAGTCAGGTTGAATGTCTAATTGCGCAAATTGATTGATATTATCCTTTTAAAACTACAATCAAAATAGCTAATAAGAGCCTATAAAATATTCAATATCTACAATTCGTTTAATTGGTATTGCCAATTGTATATGCAATAATTTATATATGCAGAACTCCATTAACCGTCTCCTGTGTTACCCTATTCAAAGATTAATAATCGGGCCCTGGGCAATTGCCTTAACTCAGTAAACTGACCAACAATGGCTATACACAGGAAGTTGCACAAAAACATGGTCATACATACGACTCAACAAAGATCAAAATGATCACAGCCTGAATGTGGAGAGCCATATACTGATGTCTAATATACTGAATTTTAAAGGTAGAATGAAATATTGAAACAAATTTCATTTGATGAAGTACGCTCTGTGATAAGTCAAGTCTTAACTATCTGCGTAATCCTTTAACATTAAATAAATTTTTCTACAGACTAGCTGACGTACATTTTTACGGAGTAGGTTTTAAAGGGATAGACTCTGGAAATGAGTTATTTTGAATTTATTGAAACTTAAAAATGTGAAAAAATATATATTTTGGTTTACTTTTGTTGAATTTGGGTTTTTCATTTAGTCTATTTGGTCTTATTCAGTTCTAATTTGGTCGAAAATAGTCCAAATTGTAAAATTCTATTTTTCCTCATTCGGAAAACCACTTTTTTATACATAGTTTTCAGTAAAGGGGCAAAAGAAAATTCCACCCCTCTTATCCAGCTTTGCATTCATTGCCAGGTTGCCAGGAGCTTGTGAGTGCAGTTCAGAACAGATCAGTTTCAAAACTGAACTGCTAGCCTTTCCCTCTGCACTCACAAGTGGTTGGCAACACGGGGGGAATGGCACTTACCCCCTTTAGTGAAAACTGACTTCACGCGTATATAAAACTGCCTTGAGAATTTTTAAATTCATATAAATTAATTTTGCGAGCTTGGCACGAGATCAATTTGACAAGGCCTGAACTGAGTTTTGTTGCGTTTCTACTTCATGTATTTTCACAGCGTGAAAGCAACCGCATCAAGTAGTGAAAGAATGAGTCAGAATAAACTATAGGTCTAATGTCCAAGTTAGTTTTTCTACTACTGAATTAAGCCTAGTTTTAAGATAAAAACCAATAAAAAAATGACTCATCAGACTTCATACTCTCTTTAAAACGAATGAGAATGTATTATAAATTCAATTCGGACTTCTAATAAAACGTTTTACTAAATTATAAAGTAACTTGTTTAATTATTTCACTCTCCCTTTAAAATGCTTGATAGGGTTTAACAGACAAAACTTTTAACCAACACTTTAAAATCAATATATAATAAAAGATTGCTAAAGCAACCCTTTCACAAGTACGTATGTGTACCTACCTTTATCAGAACAAACTAACGTACTTATCCGTACGCGTTCGAGCAAGGAGTCACCGTAAGTGAAAACTCTACATTTTCAGTGTTAATTGAGGTGACTATACAATTCTATTCATACCCTCTGAGTAGTTAAGTGCAAAAACAACTATTTCGCTACAACCAACTTATTAATTACTCTCGAATCAGTATAGCTTTAAAATACAAGCCTCATTAATAAAAAAATAACAAAGTCACAAGCGCGCAATGATGATAAGGGGAGTAAAGCTAAAATTCTTATCATCAGAATCTTAAAGTTTCCTATAAAGGTTTATTTGACTTCCATAATAGGAGGCCTTAGTAGCTTTTTCAAAGCTAATCAGACACTCGTACGCAAGCGTAAGCATTGGGTGCCATTGCAAATACTTAGTGGCGAAACATCGAAGACCATCACCAGTGTGCATAGTTAAAGGGGGAAAAGATTCACTGGACACCGAGAGATAAAAACAAATGGAGACTGACCTTTGGTCCACCTTCGATATAGTCGTTAATCGCTTCTACCGCTTCTTTAAAAGATCCTGATTTCTTGCTCGATTTCATGTACTGATCTTTGTATTCCTCGTACGGATAAATAAGATCTTCTTGAACCCAGGCACTGTTAAGAAATGGACTCATTAGGCTTACATTACCTACAAAAATTTTTACAAGTTCAATGATAGGCTACACATAACGAAACTTACTAGTTATCAGTCCCAAAAAAGAAGACGCAATGCATTGACTTTTTCACAGAGGGTCTTTTAACTTCTTTAGTGGGTTCCACAATCTGTAAACGCAAAACAAGATTTAATTTCATTAATAACTGGCTAAAGATCGAAGTAAGAAATGGCCATAACTAATGATAAAACTGGTCTATTAATTGGGAAAAAGGACGCCAAGCATTAGAATATTGGAAAAGGCTCAGCTTTCCCGCGCTTATATTCCGCCCCCCATTTCGCCTCTTCCCTTGGAATTGTATATTTCATGGATAGACAGAGAAACGGCATCCCGCCTTTATCAACGTTTACGTTAGGCTTAGGTAGGCCTATGAGAAAGGCAGGGTAAGGCAGCGTTTGAAGTAATTTCAAACCCTCTTGTCGACTTACTTTCGCAGGCCACGGGGAGAATCCTTTCATCTTTGCCCTGGAAAAAAATGGGCAAAATGGTTAGCCCGAACATTTACCTATCTTTTAATGTATAATTTATTGATTAATTAATATTAAAAACTGATTAATTGCAATTTTTCTTACCACACAGGATCTCCGAGCTGATACTTGGTCGCCATTTTCGCTACTAATAATCTCGGAGAGGTCGGAAAATACGCTATTAAACTTTCGCGGCTATAGGTGACGCCAGCCTACGGTCATGCTTCGCGTAGAGGGCACCACTCTACAGGGTAGTTTGCCAGATTTTCAATGACGTCATAAATAATATTTGTTTTCAAATTTTGAAAATTAAAAACTATTAGTCGCTTCGAAAACTTAATATAACCACAATTAGTCGAAAAATATCAATCGTGAAAACTCAATACGAAAGTTCCAGACACTTTTAGGAGGTCAAAAACCTCTTTTGACCTATAATACTTCAAATACACCTTCCGACATTGTCAAGAATATTTAAAATAATATTTAATATGTTTAAAATATTAATAAAATTTAATTTTGAATGAAAACTTTCGTCTAAAGTTAATTATGACTAAATTAAGCCAATCACTTATTTATCTAAATATATTATAAGTTTTGAATTAGACGATGTAAAATAAAATTTCACGTAAATAATTTAATTTTTATAAAAGATCAAGGGTATTGATAAACATACTAAATAATAATTTAATTTAGTCTCAAAACCAGGTGGTAGTAAAACCTAAAGAAATCAATATTAAAAAGACCAGTTCAAATTCTATTCCTAGATGCTGCTAGTGCGCCAGCAAAGATTGTGGTATTTAGGAGAAAAACTGGCGCGTTTTTTGAGTGGTAAAAAAAACGGCAAATCAAAAATGAGGTTTCACAAGACTTTTTTAAGCTTAATTCGACAAAAACCCTTAAAAAATATTCCATAAAATCAAATTAAAACTTGACACACCAGAAATTCTTTGAACATTCGGATACGAAAATGTCGCGTTTGATGGCAACTTTGGGACTGTCACGTTACGACAGAGGAATGGAAGAATTAGATCCTGATGAACAATGGATCCACGTACGGGCCCAAATTATAGAACGTTTCATTGGCCAAGGAGTAGTACCAGTTCCCAAACTAGACTTAGCTACCAAATGCGACGTTCTCTGCGTCTTCAAGAAACGCAAGAAGGTAAGAACGGTAATAAGCGCGAGTCACGTCAGAACCTAATATTTTCAAGTTTTATCTCTCTCAGTTCTTTTGCAAACCGGTCTTCGAGTACATTGGGAAAATGGAAGATCTTGTTCTTAAACATATCAACTGGGACGACTGTTTGACGGAACCAGTTAAACGATTCAATAACAGAGATGTATAATTAGGTGTTTCGCCAAGTCTTAACAATTCGATACTACAGAACCACATTCTTTCTTAAAACAGTTGCTGCCTCGTTACCACAGAGATATGATAGTCGAATCCCAACCAGAACTCGAGTTCGAGGTACAATTTAACGGTTCCTTTCACGTCGGGGTCAAAGATGGCTACTTAGAAGGGTCAAGGGTCGTAATTGACCAAAAATTCCCTACCCTACTCAGAACCAAGCACCTCTACGTCGTAACTGACGTCGTGTACGCGCCTAGCCTTTATTTCAAAGTCAGCAGTGAGTTTACCATGATTAGTGATATAGCCATCACAAAGAAGACTCCCATTGCGTTTAAGTACAAGAAATACAAAATTAAAGAGGATGGAAATTTAGTTGAAGTAGGGAATTTTAAATATTTGCTAGTGGACTTTGTATCAAATTAATGCAAATTTATTGAACAGGTTAACACGCAAATTAGATGGAGGTTCAAAAGCGCAGGGTGGTCATTTCCCTTCAAAACAACTAATATATCAATAGCTAACGCTTTGCACACTTCAATGAGACAACTTTTTTACTGACTCCATTGTTATTTTAAATTTTGTTTTTTTATAAATTTCCTTCGAATAAAATTTTAATGTAACTATGATTCGATAAAAAAGCCCTAACTAACTTAAACTAAACATGCTAGAAACCAGAGAAACTATAATTTGCAGAGTCATGTACTTTTTTTTTTTTTCTAACTCAAACTGTTATTCAACAATTCCATCCTTTAGTCAAGTACATTGTAATAAAAGCCGGTGCCAGTGGAGTTTTCGTTTGAACAAGCTAGAGTTTTAGGTTGGGTAGATGAAACTGTGAATAGAAGCTTCCGTATATGTATTTTTTAGCTCTAGATATTAGAGATGTTCTAACTTGATTAAGACCATTTAATACCCTCTCTTTTAACCGGATTAATTGGGTGCTACTGAAGAATAGGTATGGGTAGAGTGCGGCAATATTCCCCTTGAGCGTGAAATGCCCCCTCGAGATTGGAGTCATCGGAGCTCTTCCTTAGAGCGAATAGGATCAATTAGTGTTTTATCTTCATTTCCTAAAGTAGAATGCAGCGAGGGGTGAGAAGGTGGTTGTGAGATCAAATAGAGTTTGCAGTATTCACTTCACTTTCACTTCCGAAGAAAAGATCGGAGGGCAACTCTTAGAATTTCTTTCCCGTCCTATATAGTTCGTTTTTAGCCTCACCACTTTGCTTATTTAAAGCGTTTGATTTTACGTTACTGTTACCGTACTGGAACGCTGTCGCTATAACACGCAGAGATGGAGAAAAGGGTGGCAAATATTTGAACCTTAAGAGGGTGCGATAAATCTAAGTGTTATTTATTTATCATTAAAGGGAAGCTGAAGAGGGAAATTAAGTGTTTTTTGTTGATTCTGCTTCTAGTCCTGCACCTACGATTTGAAACTGGGTTTAATAATTTTATGATGTACTGTAATTCCTTTACGTGGATTAAGTGGTCAGACACTTGCCAAACGTATCTACACTTCCGCCTAAGTTTAACATTGAAATCTCATAGTCTCTAAAAAGAAAAAAAGCTTCTGCAAAAATTATCTTTAAAATCTCAAAATTAATCGTACATAGCAATGCCAAGTGTCCGACAGCTCTAAGTGGAGTGATGTTTATGAATTGTCGAACACTACTTGTTTTGAAGAAATACCCAATCATTTCGTTAAGTGCATTGAGGAGAACAAAGACGTTTCATCTTTAAATTTGAGCACGTTTAAACGGAATTTTTGAAGAAAATGAAAATTCCAGAGTAAAACCAAAACATGATTGTACGCCTATAAAATCTGGGAAGAACTATAGACAATCCAGATTAATGTTGCCATAGTTACCTAGAAACGTGGAGTAATCGGTTATTAATATGGAATCGAAACAGGAAAAAAAAAGTATCTTCCAGACTTTTATATAAGATACGTCAAGATTCTTAGCTATATGGCTTCACATTGTTCGACTTAGGAGATTTAACGAAGAAATGTTTGGGGAGGACGTGAGGAACAAAATCACCGTAGGTGTCTTAGCTTAAGGAAGAGTATGACCATATGTTCATAACTTACTCTAGAAAAGTAATTAACTCCCTATAGCGTTACGATTTAAGCGTCATAGCAGGATTTTATAAGAAGCCCTCCCCTCCCAAAGAGGTTTCTAATAAGCTCCTGATCATAGCTAACCAACTTCAAGCAGTTGCGTACAGATCCGGGAAAAGTAAACTTCAAAGTACCTTCATTAACTTTTGAAAACACATGGTAGAAGTAGGTAAATCCCCTTTAACTATGGTGTAAGGCCTCCCTTGCGCCCATTTACTTCTGACCTTAGCAAACAACGTTTATATCTTTACATCCATCCTTTAATAAATTCCCTCTACCAGCGATGAATTCGTTACTTCTAACAAGCCGAACGGAGATGCAGGGCCTTATCGAGTTTGAGTCGATTACTTTCGTAGCTTGGCTTTGCCTGCTCGGAAAAACAATGTACCGTTATTTTATTATTCTTCTTTTATTTCTCTTTTTGGTCTTTTAGTCACGAGGCCCGATAATGTATCCGACGAGCTTTGGTCAACGCGATATTTGAACCCCGAGGGAGGAGTGTTAGAAACATAAGCCATTATACTCCCTTTCCCTTCACCATTCCTTCCTCTATATACCCCGTTTCATTTTCTCTCAGTTTTCTGACATAACAATATAAGAGGGGATAAATGATTATGCCTACCTAACCCCCGTGACCTTTGTTCTCCTTCCTAGCTAAGCCCAACTTTCCTTTTGTTCTATCTCAAACATATCCACAAGCCTTTTTTTCCGGAGACTACAATTATCGGACAAAGGGTTAACCCACGGGCTAGCCACTGATATCGTTAACAAGTTTAAAACAAGGGTTTTTGAACTTCTATAAACAACGGAGAGATTTTTGGAATCTTTTAAATTATTATAAATAGTGATTTTCTTATTATACTGAAGGCGCAACCTAACAACAAAGGATTTTTATAGAATCATTATCGTTTAAATAATTAAAAAAGCTATCAAACAAATGTTAAACTAGGAATTAATTTAAAACTTAACAGGGAAATAGGCTTAGCTGGATTCACGGAGATTCTGAATTTCTTTGTTATGAAGGGCCATCGACCAATGAGCAAAGACCCGTCGTTAAGGCGAGATCTTCATGAGACTTTAATAACATTTGACTGGTTGCTGAACCTTCAATACGAAGAAATTCAGGATTTCAATGAATCCAGATAAGCCTTTTTCGTAGCTTATATTTTATACATTTTCTAGTAAATTATAGCTGAACGAGAATGATTCGAATAAATTTCAAACAACTTTCGACTTTTCACGAGAGGTGGGTGGAACATACGGAATATAATTAACTTTAGTGTTTCATATCTGCAATATTTTCAAATATATTTGTTACATTTTTAGCTCCATCCAAGTTTCCCGAAGGTACGGATTAAATCGCGAGACGTGAGACTTGACCTTTTAAGAACCCTAAAGAACATATCACTTTCGTACAAATGGGGTTATAACGTCAAGACATATACGTAGCAAAGACCAAGACGTGGAGATATCAAATTAAGGACATACCTTATATATGAAAAGTTTAAAATCAAATTCAAAATTTCCATAAATGTATAATTAATTAATCAAAGATGACGGGGGTGATGGGTAATAGGATCAATTTAATTTTTTTCTTCTCATACTTTCAGGCATTCAAAGAGTGGGGAAGCCTTTATTACACTAGAAAACTGTGCTTTCGTGACCAGAATTAATTAAAATCCGAGACTGAAATGACTCTGTCCGTGCACTGTGTGAAATTTAATTAAATAGAAGCATAGAATGGCTGTAGTACTAATAGCTTGATTACTTGAGCCCAATTCTACCCCTTAACATTTCTGTATTAATCTTTGTTTGGTGTACTAATACTTGTCTTAAGCCTTTGTTAAGATCTATAGCTTTTTCATCCTCAATTTCTTAATTAAAACAAAGGGGCAAAAAAGAATAGATAGAAATTAGCGCCACTCTACGGAGAAAGTTTTTTTTGTTGTTCTATACAGTTTAGCCTCTTATTTCATTAGGTTATTTTTAATTAAAAAAAGCATAATAACTTAAAGGCAGACTGTTAGAAAAATATGTAGTTCAAACTTATTAAAATTGTTGTGTAGTAGTACTAAGAAGGATTCCATTTTCCAAACTGAAGGCGAGTACTGATTGGTTGCTAATATAAATATATATAATATATAAAATAACTTAACAGCTTTACCTGGAACACCGAAGCTATGCCAGAAAAACATTTCTACAGGCGTTCTATGGGAAATTTATGTTAGAGTTTCATCCTGGTAGTTGGCTTTTCAAATTGGTGACAGTATTTTAATTACTTCGTTAAAATCTAAACCTATTAACTTAAATACGCTTTTAGGAAAACTAGAAAATATTTCAGCTCGAAATTTAAATTTAATATTAGGGCTTAATTTAAAATTAATAATAATTGTTTAATTATCATTATAACTAATATATTAAATTACAAAATGATATTATGTTAACTATTAAAACACGAATCAATTTTCATTAGGCTAAAGACTTCTTACTGATACAAAAAAGAAATACTTTTTCTTTGCCTGCTATAATAGAAGCGCTATTAAGGCAAATCTGAATTAGTAACGCTGATAATGATACTGCGGAGTGATATACAATCTTTAAAGAATTTCCAAAGTAGGTAGTAGCATTATCATTACCCAAAATCTTATTATCGGATATTTTCTCATGGATCTGAATATTAAATCTCCCGAGTAAAACGGCAAAGAAATCAAGGAAAATGAAAATGAGACCAAAATAAATAAAAAAAAATATATATATATATTTGGTTGAACTACTTTATCTTCTACATGAATTAACATTATGTATTACGTTTTGTCTAGCTTACAACTACTCTTGAACTGAAAATAAGTCCATTTAGTGGCTTAGAATCAATAAAGGGATAAGCTTTCAAAGAAAGAAAATCCCCTAATGACAACATTATCAACTTTCCTTTCTCCTATATACCTTTAACTCTGTTGCCTTTAAGTTAATGAATGAAAAGCGGATGAAATTGCAATCAAGTAAGCTGAGGCAGATTGTTACATCAACTTAAATCTAATAGAAATAAAAGAACTTTTTGCAAAGTTGTCTTGCTGACAAAGGAAAAACTAACATACGAAGACTCTTTTGTCACCAAGAAGTCTTTATTTTGAATAATAATGAAGTTGAATAGCGCAACGGGGGATTGAAAAATGTGTTTTATTACATTTTTTCTTTAGGGAGTCCGTATTTTGGAGCTTTAACTAAATCAAAATTGGAAATAAATGAAAAACCTTGACAATCTTGTGTCATTGACATCACAATAGAATATGGACGGAGTGCTGAAGAGAAGTCACGTGATGTGACGTTACACAAAATGGGTTAAAGGACTTGGTTTACCGACTTAATGAAAAAGAGTACAACTAAAACAGACTGTGGTCACGTGATCCGATTTCGTGGTTCTTTACCTTACATGTTACCATGTTTATATGTAACATCAGAAGCCTCCAAAAGCTAACAGACCGAGTTTCAGATGCGGTATTGATTAGATCTTGAAAAAAAGTTTATTTAACTTGGACCTTAAGTGTAAGATATGTTCCCATCAAAATATTTCCATTTCAACTCGTTGATACGATAAGAACAGACAAAATTAGAACTACATTGCGAAACTAGTCACATTTGATTATAATTCAAAGCAGATTTTAAAATAAAACCAAGATTAAGTCGAATAAAGTATAAGTAAATTAGAAAATAAGGCTATCGTTGCATTTTTAATGTCTAGATCATCTAGAACAAATTGATTTTTTTTCTTGTCTTTCCTTTACGGTTTCCTCTAAACTTTTAATCAACTTTTGGAGTCTTCCTCGACATCTGTTTCCTAAAAAACTTATCTCTTTCTCTCGAATAAGATATTCACCGAAAATTAAACTAGAAACGTTTCTAAATCTCGGGGAGAAAAAAAAAAAAAAAAAAAAAAAAAATTGGTTCTAACGATACAATGCTCTTAAAACTTTGGCCCCTGAGAGCTTTGGGAAAATTTTCGGGCTTTTCTGGAAATGAAATTAAGACAATTCTAATCTACTGGGCGGGCGCCAAGACCTCACAAAAGTCAACAACTGGGATACGAAAAAGAACGACGTAAAAGCGCGTTTTCACGGTGCACGGCTATCCAAACACAAAATATAAAGGCCAATATGGATTATATTTTTAGTTATACTATAAAAAAACCTATACTCTAAATTTTATACGTCAGGGTTGATTCATTTTTAAGAAATTTAAAATTTAAAATGACAAATATTTATAACGTAATGAGATTCTAGAAGGTAATTAACGACAGTTTTTGTGTGAAACATTCTGAATTATGTACTTCCACGAAAAAAGCTGCGCGAAATTAATCGTTTCACGTGCCACACCGGGCGATAAACAAAACTATTTATTTTTACGGTTGCGGTAACGTTTCGTATTGCTTTTTAAGGCTCTTTCCAAAATTGTTGTAAAAATTCCATTTGGATGTGACAGCTTGTTTTTAATCACCTTTTTGTTTCGCCAGCAAAAATTGATTTAATACATATTTCTTTAACAAGAGTCGAGATTCGACGCAATCGAAATGGCTTTGAGAGGTAGAGAATATATTGAAATATATATAACTAACGTTTTTGCAAGATTTTTAATAGAATCGCGATTCTCAACAAACTATTTCGACTAATTCATTTTCCACCATGGTGCAATAAAGTAATTAGGTTATGGTTTCTGATTAAAAATTTCATCAGGTAAATTTTCTCCTTGAGTGGTTTCTTGTATGATTAAAATTGCCAATGGAAAACTTAAATCCCCTTTTACAATTCATAAAACCATGTGAATACGCCTTTACAGAGAGTGAAGTTATATTAGAAAAGGGGGGAGAAGGGTGGCTGGACACGGGTCAGAGCGAAAAAAGAAAAATCGAAGAAAGTCCGGGTCATTCTGGCGAAATAATGGATCGAATGGAAGGCCGGCGAAATGTCACTCCGACCAAGAAAAATTGGCGCGCGTAGACCGCTTATAGGCGAACAATATTTGAGTCTTATACGTGTTAGTTCAACATTCTCGAGTCAGCGATGAAATATGCCGGAGGTAAAAGCTTGAAAATTAATCTAAAACCCCAGTATCGCAAACATTGGTTCAATTAAGTCGGACGAACTACGTATATGTTTCTCTCATATATTCTCTTAATTGCGAAAAATCCGAGGAGGAGATGACACGTACGCGCCTAGAAATCAAACAAAATTAACTCTAATATTAACCCAGAATGTTTAGCCGTTACCCGTGAAACGTTTGCCCAAAGGCGACTGCACACCAGGGAATAATATTAGTGTCTGTAACTTAAGAATATTTTAGTTGCGTAGAAGTAGTATGACCAACTTCCCAGCGCTGTTTACTTCCCTATTCTACGGGTCTGCATTCCAGATAAGCACGAAGAAAGATACGAAAAATAATACTTCAATTTCGAGTCTGTTATGAAAGATAAAGCCTCTCAAAGTCGCTATCGAAGCCCACCCACGAAATCCAAACACCAACGGTTTAGGCCCACGACCAGAAAAGTTATTTTTTGGAGCTATCCTTCGCGGAAAAAATATGCAATGATATGTGCAGTGTGGTATTTGAATGTTCAATGAACGTTGTACGAATTAAAAAAAAGTTGACACCTCCATGCGCGACTGGCTTTAGAATAAGGGTGTGTTCCATTTAGTTCTACAAGTACGTTTATTTCCTATTAAGGGGGGAAAAAACTAAAAAGGCTTTAATTGAAGACGACAAATGTCCCACATTCCTTACACTAAACTGAATAAACTCTAAGAAGGAATGTTATATGAAATTGGAGGGAGGAAGTATAGATGATAAATGCTCGTGTCCCAGTGTGGACTATTCTATACTTGATAGAACACTTGAGTTCGTACAAAGCCCACCCACGTCTTACTATAAACTTATTTATGCTGACGTGAATTGGTAATGACAAGTTATTTTCTTCATTTCTTGATAAAACTGTGTCAAAGGAAGTTCAAGTTCAGTTTGTAACTCTCCATTCGAAAGCTTTTTCCTTATTTGCAAACGTTCTTGTACAAACTTTACACAAATTGGACAAATTTGAGATGGATAGTGCGCTGCAAACACTTTTTCAATATTGATTTAGAATTGTGTCAAAGGCAACGGCAACGCTTTTGGAATGTTAGGGATACGCGCTTGCCAGTAGCATTCATCTGAACTACAACAGATGCATTCAGTGAAAATGAAAACAAAAATACGACTCTTTTTATATATATTTGAGATGGGCAAGGGGGTTATAACCTTTTTCAAAGTAAGTTTCAATTAGTATCAAAGGCAAGGCAATGCATTTCGAAGGCAACTTCTTTACAATTACAATAACTACCAACTGTATTACAGGCCAAGTCTTAAAAATTATATTGAAGGTAAACAAAAACCTGTTTACGGATAAACTCTATAACCAAGATAGATTGTCGTTTCACTTAGGGCCACAGTTAGATAATGTTACGATTAAGATGGTAACGTGAAAGAATTCACGCTGTCCAAATTGAGGCCGGACACTTCCGCGATGAGTTTTTGTACCCTTCTATATTATTTCACCATGTCACTGGTCATTTAAGTGTGGAATCTATCGGGTTTGAGTATCGTTACGTTTAACTCTGTATGACCGTGGTCAAGTTATGTCGTATTACGATTGCGACTCAATAAATTTCGTCTGGATATCGAAAACTGTTTTTGACAGTTTATTTTTATATATTTTTTAAATAAAGGACAGATATAACTTGATATCGAAAATGAGAAGCTACTCTTTAGCAAATTAAGTTAAAGATGAGGCGGAATGATACATAATGTAAATGCTCATTGAAATGAAAGTAGTTATTGAAAACTTCACTTGACCATGAGTGGATACCGCCATTTCCACGCAACTTGACAGTGAATTAAAAGACTTTGCTTTAGGCTTAGAACTTGAGTTGAGTCGTGATAAGATATACGCGTGATGTTATATAGGTTTAGATGTCAGTTACTCTGGGAAGAATAAGTTCAAATCCTTTATAGATGATCAGGATTGATCAATAGATCTTCGTTTGATACGTGACGCCAAACTGTTAGAAAGTATAGTTCGTAAATATAAACTTTTCATGGATCAGATACAGACAGGAGACTCTAGTCGATGACCTAAATACTTTTCATTTTCATTCTCGCCTTCAAAAGGAGATGACAAATACTACTTTTAACCTTCAGGGGTTTAATATTATATTTAAAATATAAAATTCTCTAGTTACGTCTGTCTGTCTGTTTGCGATGAACGCTAAAATGTACACAAAAAATTAAGCACACTATGATAAACGTCATTGTAAATTCCGCTTGAATCACGAGCTTCATTTCAAATGTCAATTAAGCCTAATTTTCGACGTCGATTAAGCCTAATTTTCAACGTCGATTAAGCCTAATCTCCAACGTCGATTAAGCCCAATTTCCAACGAGGTTTAAGCCTAATTTCAAATGTAGGCTAAGCCTAATTTCCAACGAGGATTAAGCCTAATAATTTCCAACGAGGATTAAGCCTAATTTCCAACGATATTAAGCCTAATTTCCAACGAGGATTAAGCCTAATTTCCATCACCGATTAAGCCTAATTTCCATCGCCGATTAAGCCATCTGATAATATGGCCGAAATACTCAGTTTTATATTTTTGCTACCTTTTAATAAGATAAGAAAACAAATTATATATAGAAAATTGAAACACGTTCAGTCAGAATATAGATTGAAATATTTGGTTTCTAGCTTTCCGGAAATTCCCGAATAATTTATATTATTTGATTATTAAATTAAAATTCAATTACCAAAAATGCATCAAATTATTATATTTCTGAACTGCATGAGTTTAAACACTAGCTTTCTAAGAATTTAATCCAATTAATATAGACCCTTTTCGTCAAATCAAATACAGTACAGGAGATACTGAGATTTTACGCTCACGATTTAAATATGTGTATTGTTTTGTTTTATATACAGTTAAATGCAAACCTTGAACTACTTTTTCCCCCGTTAAACCTAATTTCTTGGAAAAGTGAAGCAAGGTCCATAAAGCGTGCGCTATAGGAAGTAAAGGTCCCCCAACCATGCACCGAGTGAACTAGGGGCAAAAACAAGCGTAGATCTAGGTTGTAGGACCACAATTTTGGGCAAGGAATTCAAACGCACCTAGATCTTCATTAGTTGCCATTACTTCAAGTTCGCTCCTACGTTCGCAACGTGTGTACCAGCCTTTAGATCAAAATGTCCGTACAAATTCCAGACGATAAAATAAATCAAAGAGGGTGATAGAAAAGATGCCATTAACTTTCAACTTCGGAAACGGCCGCGGTGAGGATGGAATATTTGCCTTTAAACGGACGTGCGGAGGGCTATGGTGCCGTTATAACGAAGCTGCTAGATGGCAAAAGGGAACTCCCCCTTCTCTCTCGATTAAGCCGCGGGGGTTAAGTTAGTAAAGAGCCTTCTACGAAAGGCCCGGGTTAATTATTTCTGCAGACGTCGACTGAAAACGCTGATAAGATTCGCGAAAGCGACAGAGCTAAAAGCTTGGAGGAATTAGAGGAGAGTCCCCAACTGACAGTTCCACATAGAGGGTTACCAGTTCATATCAAAATTTTAAACATTCCCTTTGTCCTGAAGTTTTCTTACGCTCGAAGTTCAAGTTTTAACTACGGCAGATATTGTTTTTATGAAACGGAGCTAGACACTCCCCCTCTCTGTACCAAATTGGGCGGTTTAAAAAGATGAAAAGCTGGACGCGCGTAGGAGTACGACTTAGGTACAGTCAATTTATCTATACATTGAAGTAGTAGGCGACTCTTCTACCTAATTCTTCTAAGCTAAAAGGAGAGAAAATGAAAGCGAAAGCCCATCAGCTATCCAGAAAATTTCGGCACTTCCCTATTATAAAGGCTTAGCTGCAAGATATAGAGGGAATAAAATTACATCAACCAGTCCCGCATAGCGAGCATTCTTACAGATTCGTCATCAATGCGGCTATGTGGAAAGCAATATGGACCGACATACATAATTCTTCTTCAAGGGGATTAATTGCACTAAACCATATTTCTGGCTATTATAAGAAGATCATACCAAAAAAGAAGAAATATTCAAATATATTAAAGGAAAATACTATTTTTTTCTTCACTTAAAGTAAGGCTCCAAAATGAAAATTGAGTACAATTTTCGTAAAGATACTTTAAAAACGATACAAAAAATAACCTCAACAACAAAAATTAATGTTTTATAATCGCCATTTTTGAAATTTTTAAATAAAAATTCTCATCAATAACACGTGGCTATCTGTAGATTCTATAGTTGATTCTGGCACGGTCTTCTTAGCGCGGTCTTTTTCGTTAAAGTACTTAATCCAGAAAGTCCTACCTCTTATATCGGAAATGATATTATCTATACATTTTCTGCTTATAAAGTAAAGCAATTACTATTCCGTGTTTCATTACTGACCTCATTGTACTAGTATCTATTTTAAATACCAAGTTTCGCGATGATTGAGGATATGTTGCTTCGCTTCGCTATTAATTTTGACGTAAAGTGTACAGCTACGCGGGGCAGCGAGCAATCTAAGGTAATACGCTTAAAGAAAGCGAGGGCGGCACGTTTAACTAACGAGATGAGTTTTCTTTGACCTCCCAAGACAAAAATAAGAAGGGGTTGGGCTAAAAAAGCGCCGATCAATCAAGTATATATACTAACAAGTTCCCCGGAAAAAGCTTCTTAACGAAGAGATTACCAAATCTTTTTTATTTTTTTGTTGGACCAAAAAAAGCGATAATTCCGCGAAATATTCTACATTGCCTTATGTTCTAATATTATGTTTCGCGACGAGGAAATTCTATATGAAATTATGTATATCACATGCCACAAAAGAAAGTTTTCCTAGCGTCATATAGAGACATATTTCTGTTCATCTGGAGTTGGTGTAATGGATAATGCCAATCTCTCACATCATTCCATAAAAAGCAGCTTTAACCTGGGTAAACCTACTAGCCCATCACTTAAAACTAGCCAAAAAAAGTCATCACCCCTGTCTAGCTCAAGTGATTTGGACTCTTCTCTCGAAATTTTGAGTTGGGAGAGAGGGATGGAATTTAGGCGGGCCACACATGGCTATGTTGTCTTCCCCCTACACCGGTATGTCTCCTAGATTCGAGTGTCTGGAATCAGAATCTGCCGGTACATTTGACCTTTGCTGATGGTACGGGCGTTGTTTAGACTTTTGGTAATGCTGAGGCAGATTGATACACAAAGTCAAACCTCTTAGAAAAAAACGGAGTGTCAATTCCTTTTGAACACTACTTTAGCAAGCTAAAGAAGCCATAGAACTTGATTTATAATAGGCTTATCAACAATGGGTACCTATTTTGAAGTACCCTAACGTTTATTTAATCATTCAGGACACTTTTGAAACAGACCTGACCAATTTTGAAACTATACTAAGTTAACTTGATAATTTGGACATGTAATTTCGATATCCCTATATCAAATTTCATAATTAGGTTTGTAATTTCGTTGAATTTTCTGCGACAAGGTATACGGTTTAATCCGTGGAGAGCTTAGCTAAGGCAAGTCTGACCTGAAAATTTTACCTAACTCAGTTTATACGCTAGAAAATGAGAAATATAATATTAATGCCAAGGTTTTGCCAGCCGCTATAGATAGGAAAACTCATTTCAGGCGTGAAAGAGCTTTGATTAATTACCAGTGGGAAATAGATTCGGCTACAGAATCCACCTTTTCTTCGGTACCCAAGTAATCCACTAGCTGCTAAAGATTTATCTCACACATATATGCAGTCAATACGTATCAAGACATATAGTACTGTTGGGTCCAATGGAATTGAGACAATGTAGTGATAGGCATGATGGGGAAAAGAAAATAAGAAAATTATACCTGACTGCCTTTTATTCTACTGCTTCTGTCAATTAGTTACTCGTGTTAGTAGTCAGTGTTACCCGAGACTGGGCTAATGGTATTAGAATGGTCTCCTAGCCTTTGGTAAAGGTTTTTAGTTTGTGAGTGAAACTTCTACACTCTTCTAATTCACTCATTTTCTCGCGTTACGATCTCTTAATTTACTTCCTGTTACCATGGAGGTTAGAGAACAGGATTCGAGGGTAATATGTAAAAATATAAAATGACATATTCCCAAAGGCAGCGCCACGGGTAGGCCTTGCTCATGGACCATTAATAAAATTCAAGGGGGCACAGAAATATGATCCGTATATTTTGATAAATACTCCTAGCTCTGCTTTACAGCTGTTTTTTTTTTATTTATTTAGAACCGTTACTGTAGAGACGTCATGCATGTTTGTAATGCGTTATAAGCAGTGGAATTTACAGTGATGTTTCTCCTATATAAACAATGGTAACAAACCAACTGGTGTATTTTATATATTTACCTATAGTGGAGCTATATTTGACTTCCGTTTCCGGAATCATAATACAATGATAAAGATTTTTTTTTAATTTTTTTTATTTTTTTCCTACGAACTTGTAGAATTTGCTTAATATTTTTTTGTACTATTAGAAACCCATATTAAAAATTGTATATTTTGGTAAGTTTGTTACATCTTTCTGAATCTATATTATCCAATAATAAACCTTCTACTCCAGGGATTATTTTTCCTTTAAACTCTAGCTAATCTTCAGCCCTCATTCTTTCCCTACAGCATATTGAGCTATAAGGCTGAGATATCCTAATAGAATGTGTCTTATATGTCCATATATATACTAATTAATAATATTGATACTAATTTAATAATTCCACCGATAATGATGGCAGCTTTCCCCTTTCTTTTCCAGTCTATATCCCTCAATTTAATCGGGATTAAGATATTGGAACCTGCCAGGTAAGGTCTATGGGGTGTGAGACACGTTTGACCTAATTAACTTATAATGATTTAAAGTGAGGCTGTCATGGATTTTTTACTAACTCCAAATGGAATTTGAGTAGAATTTTCGGAAAGATCGTTAAAAAACGCTTCAAAATATGTCTACATATGTCGTAGAAAAAATACCGCTAAAGTAAGAAATCACATTTTATCGCGATTTTCGAAATTTTTAAAATAAATATTCCCCACAATAGGGAGTCAGCAAGGGAGACATTGATACGTCAGATGTTTCTATCTCTAACCTCGGTGTCATCCCCTTAGTGAGGGAGCTACAGTATTAGCAAGAATCCATTCAGGTTCCATAAGAATATGGGAGCATAGCTTTAGCCTCTGGTACCATCCTCCCAAACTTTGCAACAAAAGTTCGTCTGCAATTTTCGCAACATTTGTACGCTTAGATCTTTTTTCGGCCGGCTCCATTTTTATTGCCCAAAATATTATGTCAAGGTCGTTAGTGGCGCGGGTTAATAATAGATGTCAGGAGCGATTTACTTGAAAAATCGATTCGAAGCGGACGAACTTTTGCTACAAAGTTTGGGAGGATGGTTATTGAATCGTGGCCCTCCAATATTATTATGGAACCAGAATGAATTCTTGGTATTAGCCATTACAAACGCTCCCCCAGTAAGGGGGTTCCATGACG
The DNA here is from genome assembly GCA_963920705.1 of Odiellus spinosus. Classification (NCBI taxonomy): domain Eukaryota; kingdom Metazoa; phylum Arthropoda; class Arachnida; order Opiliones; family Phalangiidae; genus Odiellus; species Odiellus spinosus. The sequence goes on from OY987237.1 coordinate 8,743,566, forward strand.
TCAGGCTTTCTTTTCCCCTTGGTTCTTTGCTGTCTCCCTATACTTCGTCATCATTATGGTCGCGTGCCTATTATGGTACCTTACATTTGATTCTCGCGCATTCCGGCACGTGATAAGGTCGTTTTCGCGCGGTATTTTTTGTGAAAGTACTTAATCCAGAGAGTCCTACCTTTCGTATCAAACTTATGGTTAATTATGTTGCATTTGGACAGAAAAAAAATCTATATATTTCTAAAAAGAATCGTGTCAATCTATAGGTTTAAAATATTGAGATTTTTTAGCCTCACCTTTCTAATAAAGAGTGGTTTATTTATGTAAAAATACATAAAATAAAGGTTGTTCTGCGCGCTATACCTAGTAAAGACGTTTATACCATCGCGTACCATCGCATAAACAAGAGTAAATATTATATTACAAAGTATAATCGAGTTGGTCTTGAAAAAGAGGAACAAAACACGTATTGCGGTAAATCTAAAACCGGCTGTGTATAATATTTCATCGATCTAATATATAAAACGCCCTGCAGGCTCGATCTTATTGGAGTATGAAATGAGTTGGAGAAAACTACATTTATTTTTATTTGTCTTTGCGTGGGAATTTCCCGGCTCCTTGTTTATTTATATTCCTTTTCATCGCGTACATATCCTTTCATTCGTTTACCTTTCATCACGAAACACCTGTTTGATTAATTGAGTATTCTACTTAAAATTAGACTAGAAATATAAAATATTTTGAAGTCTTAATATTTACCCATTTTATTTGTATATAGTAAGTTTCAGTATACTTCCATTCAAGATAACTTTTAAAGAGTTAGTCGCATCAATATTCTTAAATGTTACAGAATATGGTACGCATCAAAATGAATTCCATTCAAACCTATTGAAACGCGCGATTTCTACTGACAACTGAATAGATATGGCGCCAGGAGAAGTAAGATGTGCCGTATTGAGTGTGGCTGCAATCTAGGCCTATTTATAATTCATCCAATCAGAGGAGATTTATTTTGAATTGCTTTCAGTCTGAGAACAGTTAACGAATATTTTCATTTAAGTAATAAAAAATAGTCCCAATTACACCAATAAACGTGCATGAATGTATTCTTGACCGGTTTAAATGAATTACAGCTTGTAAGTAGAACTTTTTTTCCTTATTTAAACATTAACGCGATAAGCAAAAACTTAAGCCTTGCCTTAGTCTGGTAGAATGTAAAGAAAATAACTATTTGCCAGTACGACGCCCTGAATAATTTGAAAACTTAATAAAGAAATGTATTCATGATGGTTAAACTTGCAAGGTTTCCATTACGGCAAACCTCCATTACTTGAGGTATGAATTATACCGTAACCAATCACTATCAAGCGACACATTTTAAATTTCGATCGAGAGAGAAAACGAGTTCTATCCCCATGAATGAGTAAATAGACCCTTAAAAATATTTCGCCTGCATGTTTTCTTTCCTGTAGTAGTAGAGGATTTCTTAAAAAAGGGGGTCGAAAGAAGTGGGAGGGTTTCGCAGGGATCAGCCGTGGCGCCATCCTAGTCTATCTTTTTCACTTTTTATAGTTTTTTTTTTCCGTCTGCTTCAAAACTATTAGTGTAAATTGTAAGGCTTAGGAAAGGAAACTATTTTTAGGGAATTCTAATTTATCCGCGGTTTTAGAGAACGATTTAAAATAAAAATGAATCGATTAATTGGCAAAGGTGGTTCGGTTTGTTCCGTTAAAAATTGTTTAAGCGTTAGTCGTGGACAAAGTTCACTGATTAAAAACAAAGCGAGTATGCATCGACTACCTAATGATAAGAATTCAGGGACGGAAATAAGCACAAGTCACTGGTCATTTGTCCGATAAATTTTCCAAATGTCCGATAACTTTTTATTTTTAAGAGGGGGTCACTGGACAAATGTCCGATAAAAAAAAGTACTTTTTAATATAGGAAATGTAGCATTGTCCGGCAATTTTGTTAAATGTCCGATAACTTTTGAATTTTAAAGGGGGGGGGGGGGTTACTGGACATTTGTCCAATAAGAAAAATTTCTTATTTCCGTCCCTGGAGAATAATGGATAAAGCGTATTGGATAAAGCGTATTATAACTAGTTACGAAGTTGACGACAATGTAATGCAGACGACAGTATACCGATTCCCGAGACAGAGACTGCCAGAATATCTCTAGCAACCTAGAGGGACTGCCACAAGTTTTCGTAAAACTTGGAAAAATTGGCCGTAAATTCCAACCAATCAGAGAAATCCTCATTTCCTCCGGTTCACGGGGAGAATGTATTACGGGTAAACTCGCTTGTAGGATAATATTTTTAAGCGTCTATTGAAATTTGGTGCAACAAACCCTTTGCTGAGATTAATTTAGCTGAATTATATATGGTTTCAAATGGGTATCATCTCTTTTGAGACTATAGATTTCGCTAAGAGAAAAGGCTTGGATGAAAATCAATCATTTGTTAAGCTCGGAGACCAATATAGGATTAAAGTTTTCCCAATACCAACAACAATGCATTGATCCAATATCTCGATACACCTGCGACTCGATTGTCGGGTCTGTTTCGATGACTAGATTTCAACAAACTAGATGAGTAAGATAAACGTATTAAACTATAAGTGGCTGTTATGAAAAGAGAACAGTAAGAAGCTGTTCTTCTTATGAACGCCAGGTTTTGTTATGAAAGTTATCAATTAAGAAGATTGTTAACAGTCCTAAATAGCTTGAAAGCTACCCTTAACAGTACTTTGCTCACGTTATACTTCTATATAAGTTTGCATAACGTACGTCGAATGATTTCATAGCCTGTCCTGTCTAATGACTGAATGGTTCAAGCTGAAACCTCTTAATCGAATTACACGTGGTACATACACTTTGCAATAAAAATCAAAATGTATTAAGTTCATGAATCATTAGCAAGAATTCATTCAGGTTCCATAAGAATATGGGAGGGCCGCAATTCAATAACCATCCTCCCAAACTTTGTAGCAAAAGTTCGTCTGCTTCGGATCGATTTTTCAAGTAAATCGCTCGTGAAATCTATTATTAACCCACGCCACTAACGACCTTGACATAATATTTTGGGTAATAAAAATGGAGCCGACCGAAAAAAGATCTAAGCGTACAAATGTTGCGAAAATTGCAGACAAACTTTTGTTACAAAGTTTGGGAGGATGGTACCAGAGGCTAAAGCTATGCTCCCATATTCTTATGGAACCTGAATGGATTCTTGTCATTAGTGTATATACATATAGTTTGCAAAAAGAGGTTTAATTCTATACGTACTATATCAGATTGAATTTTCCATTGGAGTTGCTCCGAGTTCGCCCAAGATTGGGTCTTTTAGGTTCCAAAAAAATACAACTTTACATATATATTTTTTTCCATTATTATATTATTTTATTATATTTCTTGTATTTTAATAATAAACATGCCCGGGGTACAAGATTTTTGGTTTGTGTAGGCTTATATTTAACAAAAGAAAGTTTGCTTTTTATTACAAATGCCATGAAGAAGTTTTCTTCAGTGATGTGAAACAATCCATTACGCGTGATTATAAATACACTTACAGTTTTAACGGTATATAGTAACATTTTGAAAAATATTGCGCGCGGGAAAAGTTTATAATATTCTACTATTTTAAATTTATAACACTTCTTTTATTTTTATTAAAAATTGTCAAACACCTATTATAGAAGCAGTAAAACCCAGATTAGGTTATAGACCGAGTGGGGAAATCAAATGATGTGACGTTACACTAGCTCGAATATATCTCTCAATCATCGACAGAAGAGGGGTGTAAAACTGAAGAACTATAACAGGCAGTGGTTATATGGTTCCTTTCCACAGTCGTCCTATAATAATTTGGGTAAAACCAGAAGCCGATGAAACCCTCCTTTGAAGTCTATTACTCCCTGGTCTAGTCTACCTCTCTCTGTATGGGTTAGTTTCAAAAAGCGCGATTCGTACGCCTCCTAACGGTAGATATTTTCGGTGCGGGAGTTCGTCGAGCGAATATCTCTAGCAGCCTTGGAGTTCGTCAAAAAAACGTCGTCGTTTGTGGAGAGAGAGAATTGCCAATTTTCCGTAGACAGGGGGTATGAAGTAGGACCCCTCCGATCTCGTAAAATTGTGAATTTTACCCATACAGAGAGGAGCGCTATATCGAACATTAGAGTAGTAGACTTCAAAGGAGGGTTTCATCTACTTCTGGTAAAACACACCACTCGTACCTCACAAGAAGTTCAAGAAAGAGACCAAGATACAACCAACAGGAATTCATATTAAATATAGACTGAATATTTGTCATGGTTTAGTGAATGTGCGTCATAGTTCAGCTAATCTTATTCTCCTTAGGTAAAACCGGGTCGTAACTAAGACAACCAAAAAATTGGCTTTTTTGTCAGTAAAGTCGGTTCAAGAGAGTCAATATTCCTTTTATATTGACTTCGAAAATATCATTTCTATTGTAACTTCAATAGGAAAATGGAGCATTTTGATTGGTTAAAGAACCATTGGAATTGTATTAAACATGACCTACTCAAAGCATTTATTAGAACGGGTGCATTAGCCTTTTCGGAAACTTTGATAAACTTCTTATGAGGGACTTTTGATTTAATCTAAGACCATTAAACCTTCTGGACTCGAATGACGATAGACCGCATGGCCAGCAAACAAACCATTTACAGAGTGAACGCAATATATATAAGAAATGGTGTATTATTTCTGATAAGTGTGTTTCTTTAATTAACACTCCTGACATATTTTTTGAGGGGATAAAAGAATAAGTATAGCTTTCCTTACGTTGTCCACCTCCAATCTAAGTGATAAAGTTAACCCAACTTCGTTAAGGTGAAGGCTAGGTGGATAATCTTGCTCTTGAACCTATCTATCATTTTAGTTTTGATGTTTCTTAAGAAGGGGTCAACCAGCTGAGGTATAAAATTTCGAATATGGCGTTTTAATATAATGATAAAACTAAAAATATAATCCATTCGAAAAAATGGTGAGGTAAAGCGTACATCTGAATCGAAAAATACGCTTTTTTTCTCGGAAGGTGTGCCCACAAACGATGTCATTTAATAAATGGGATCTTATCATTCGAGTTCATGCGCTTAATAGTCTTAAATGTAATTATCTTATATATCAAACAAGGATAAAATAACATCAACCACTAGATAATTAATATTAAATATAAATATTTTTACATTACTTCAAAACTTGTTGCGCAACATTCGGTCTCCACGAAGTATATATATATACTATTAAACCACTCGATGACTAATTATGTACTAATTAATTATGTACAAACATTTACGTACAAAATAGTTCCTTTGACAGCGATCACGCTTGTGTATAAACCAACATTAACGTCTTCCTTATATAGTTAATTATTTCTCTAAATTTTCGATTATTTTTCCATCGAAATTGCGCAAAATATTTAATTATATTTTCGTCTCAATTTATTCATTATTTTAGTGTTTAAGGCACGCAGCCCCGGCGCCGTTCTTCATTAATTATCGTATTTTTTCCTCCGACTAGATTTGGACCTCTATTTATTGTTTTAATTGATTTTCTTCAATGCCATCGTTTATTTCCATTAATTGTATACTTGAATAATTATTTTTGGCAAAAAGCGGGAGATTTGAAATTCATTTCACGCATTTATGATTGTGATTTCATTTTTCAAAAAAATAATTTGTTCTCAAAATTTATTGGGAGGTTTAATATTTTGATTATATTGGATTGGATTCTGAAATAAAAATTGGAGTTAGTGTTTTTAACTTATTTGGGGCAGCAAATTTGCTAAGCCTAAACTATCGAAGCGGTAGTCTAGCCTCTATAGCTTATACGTTCACACTAACAACTCTGAAACCGATTTTAAACCGTTCAAATCGATTTTTCAAGCAAATACTTCCATTTTTTGACAAAATATCTCTACAGTTGACCCAGAAATGTTTCATTTTGACCTTTAGAACACGGTTAAAAACGGTTTCAAATTCTTCAGTATGAAAGTGGCTTATGTTTCTATTATTTTTCGTGTTAGGTCACGTTTTCAATCCAGATTGTTTCGCCCAAGAATCAAATTGCGTCAAATGCAATGTGAATTTAGTCAATTTACCTTAGATTGAAAACGCGCCTTAACTACTCAATTAGATTTTATTTGAAACTTACTTATCATGCAGTGTAATTTTTCTTTTTAGAAATCATCGCAAAAACATGCGGGTCACAACATCTTTGTCACGGGTGAGTATACAACGTCATATCCAGTCGGTAAATTTGGTTAACTAAGCCATCATAAACACGCTACAAATGCTTCAACACGCGTTATACCAAGACAAGACCGAAAACGCGAATCCGAGACCGACAAGCAATTTTTCGCACGAATTCAGTACTTACATGGATCTAATTCTATTAACTTCCAACATTCGACACGAGATTATCACGCAAGTACTGGTTTACAAAATTTCAAATACCATGCTTGTAGAAAAATCATAATAATAGCTTTGTTTAAGAGGAATTGGTTAAATGTGAAAAGGTATGACGGTGGACTACATCTCTATAGATGATAAAATATATAGGCATACCATTTGAAAATCTGTGCGGGAAACTCAAATTAAATAAAATTAACGTTTAAATATTACTAACTTATCAACTTCGGCAAGATATCACCAACTACCAAAACAAAAACATAATTCAGGCAATCGTTTTAGACCAGCTAGTTAGCTTTTTAAAGTAATTTCAGCATTATAAACATTCTAACCAAGGCTTAGGTCAAAAAGTCAAGCAAATCGTGTTAAAACACAGTGTAAGACAGCTTAAACAAACGCATCCTTAACGGTGGTGGCAAGCGAGACGAGCAACAATATAGTAAAAATACCGGACGGTTAAATCTTAAGCCTAACATAATAACCATAAATCTGACCTTTATTGGTTCTTTGCCCTAGCAGGGGTTGAGTGTCCTTGATGTTAACGGAATTGCGGCCTTCGTCGACGTTATTGCAATCCTCGGACAATTCTCGGTCCGTTTCCGGTTTTCCTTTGGCATTTTCGACACGCTTGACTTGAGGCGGAATATCTTGAGTGGGGCTGACGCTTCGGCTGTCGACGGGCAACAAGGTAACGTCGCTGTATCCGTTCAAGTGACGACTTTCTTCGTTGATGGTTCCTAATTCGGGGTAAACGCCTGAAACATATAGTGGAACTACTTTGGTACTCTCCCGCGAAGAATGCCACGATTCCTAAATCCCCACGGCAAAAGCTTAGATCACGATTCAAGCGATTAGAGCAATAACCTTTCGATTAGTTCCTATAAACTATTCAGCGCTTAAAATTCAATTTTCGCGGCCCTAATCGAACCTTCTATTCTATCGAGAGGGGAAAAAAAAATCAATAATTTAATCAAGGAATCTATTTAAAACGTATTCTAGATTACATAATTGATTTAAGCCCCGTTTTCAATCAATGTTTTTCAAGATTTTGCGACATGCATTTTAATATCCGCTTCTTTGTTACTCAAAGCAAAAACTTGATTATCATTTGATTATTTTTAAATAGAAAGCTTTCCAAAATATGTTTAATTTTTGGACAGGTTTCATTCTTAAGTATTAATCAGTATTCATGGTTAACTCAATGTTTTTCCATATACACTACATTGTTGCAGCCATGTAGAAGTACTAACCTTCCTAAAAGAATCTAGTATGACCTGGATACCTTAAAATAAAACGGCAACCCTCTTCAGACGAGGCATAATTAAGCGAGATTTAATCAGATTTAACTAAGGTCTAATTGAACTGAGAATGCTCAGTTAAATCTGATTAAACCGGCTAAGAGGGTATAAGTAGTATAGCAACGCGAGACGACTAACTTCATGTTTAAATAAGTTAATTGTTTGTAGATTACGCACCTGAACGACTGACTGAGAGTCTCTGTTGATAGGAAGGTAGGGATGAAACAGCGGTGGACATGCCTTCGTCCGTTACTTGAGTCGAAAATTTTGGAACTGACAAATAAGAAGAGCTTTTTCCGTTGGTTACACCGCCAGGATTTTGCGCAAAGTGAACCTAATAGGACAAAATAAATAAATTCAAAGTTATATTTCAATATTAAGGTTATAATTCACGATGAAGGTCATCATCCAAATAACCAAAGGCTATACGAAAAGTTTAACAACTTGTGCCCTGCATAATTAAAAAGTTTTCAGAACCTTAAGGGGCTGTGTAATTTTAATACTACTATCAGGCTCCATGTAGTTTCCGCAATTTTGCATAGAACTGCCAATATAACTCAAAATATAATTATAATTAATGATGGTACCGTATCATTAATTAAATATCATTCAATTTAAATATCATTAAAACTTTATATTCAATTAGAGTATAACTTCAAAACTATAACTTAATTAAAACTTAAAATTAATCCGACTAAATGTAAAGCAATAACCGGAGAAGAAAATTCCATTTTGAAACTAACGGAAATGGAAGGAACATATTCAAAGTGGGAATCTTAAAGACTCAAACAGAAGTCGATAAAATCGGATAAAATACTCGCTGCCAAATTAGAAAAATAAACTTTAAACCTAGATTCCTAGAATTTTTTTTTATCCCTCTTTCCTTTCTAAGTTGAACACTGGAATAAAAAGTAAACCGCAATAAAAAAATCTGGGCAATTTTCTCTAAAAGATCAATATATACGGCGCAGAACGAGCTGTTAAAGTATTCGCTCAGTATCAGTTAATAGGGAGAAAGGAGAAGGGTAGATTTTCAGTATAGGTAGCTGTATTCAACCTTCCCGCCTGTTATTCCATTAACAGCAACTCCTGGAACCCAATCTACTCATTGTCAATCCGAATTTTCTCTAGAGCTAAGACTACGCATCGAGACATTAGCTTTGATTGAAATAACGTTAGACTAACTTCGCGAAATGCAGTGAACTTCGTTTGACACAAAGTTAACGCAATATCCGCGCTGCTAGAAGCATCGTGATTGGGTTAGACCCTCTCTCTTCCGGTTCGACAAAAAACTTTTTTTCTCGAAAAAAGTTTGATGTTAGGAAAAGGAACGGGCGCGGCGAGAGAACTATGATTGATCCGATTTAATACTCACTACCAAGATACGTTGTCGACATTTCCTAGTTAGAAAACAATATATCTCGACTCGAACGTCAAGTTAACTTAGACTAAAACTCGACAGGCGTTTCAGACTCCGACAGTACTAGACGTGATAGGTTGAATCAGTTTTTTAAAAAACCAGGGAGATGCATGCCCTTAAGCTTTTGTACACTGGATGGCCACACGCACTCTCTTCTAGAAAACTCCGTTGAATTCGTTCAAGGGAAGATGAATTTAAGTTTTATCTCATGTTTCCCTGACCCAATAACACGAAGATCACACTAAGTTCCCTGACCAAATAACACGAAGATCACACTAAGTTCCCTGACCAAATAACACGAAGATCACACTAAGTTCCCTGACCAAATAACACGAAGATCACACTAAGTTCCCTGACCAAATAACACGAAGATCACACTAAGTTCCCTGACCAAATAACACGAAGATCACACTAAGTTCCTGTTAAGTTGAAGCTACTAACATAGTAAATAAATACACACGTATTGATTAGGCATAACTAACCGAGTCGGTCACTAGTTTATTAAACATCTGCCCTCTTAGCTTTATACATCTACATTCATTAACTCGTATACCTCTAGATAACAAACCATGTGACTGATAAGAGTCTTATGTTTTTTAATAATGTAACATGTTTCTTTTTTTTTTTTTTTTTTTTTTTTTTTTTTATGTCCAATCTGTGTAACGGTTGGGAGGCTTTAATGGTCTTCCGCTTCTTGAGACCGGAACTGAAATTGCGACGCTAAGGTTAGTCGTTAGCGGTCGATCGGGCATCGAGAGTTGACTTTCGGTCGTCACAAGTCTTTGGGTTTGCTCGTGTCTAGGTTGACGTTTATGACTTGTTTTGGTTTGTTGATTGGTCGGTGCATCACTTGATTGTCGAGGTTGACTTGCAGATCGAGGTGGTCTGGTTAGTTGCGGCTGTGGAGTAAGTCTCTGACTAGTTGATCGGATGTGTCTTGGAACTCTTTGTCGCCTTCCTACTAGTTGATGGCTATTACCATCGTGATATGGACGAATTGGGGTGTGTCTTGACGGTTGCGCAAGTAATGTTGTACGATTCGTGGTTCCCATGTGGACTTCACATGACGGTTCAGGAGTTTTTGTCTGGACCTTTCCAAGAGCTTGTTTCGATTGAAGATCTTCCGCACACCTTACGTGTTTGTTTGTTTTAATAGCTGTTATCTGGGATGCCTTGACTGGTCGTAAGTGTATCTGATTCCTACGGTACCGAGCGCCCGATTCTGTTTCTATCAGATAAGATTCTGGTTCTGAAGCCTGTCCGATAATTCTTGCTGATTTCCACGTGCGCGGTGCTGCGTTATATCGGACATAATCCCCGATTTTAAATTCGGTTGACGAGTTATTGCTAGAGATTCCCGAGCGAGGCTTTAACATGGTTTGGCGACGTGCTTGTAGCGCTTCTACGGTTTCCTGTGTTGAAAATTTGGGTTGGAGAGTTCGCATCGTGGTCGTATTCGGTGTTCTTAGGAGCCGTCCCATCAACATTTCAGACGGTGATGGTAGTCCTTGGAGTGGTGTAGCTCGGTATTCCAATAATGCATAATGAGGATTTATGCCGGCCATTAATGCTTTTGTCAGCAGGTTCTTAATCGTCTGAATGTGGCGCTCTACCATTCCATTTGATTGAGGGAAGTGAGGACTTGATGTCTTGTGTACGTTAACTCCCCACTGGCTCAAGAATTCATCAAATTCTCTGGAGTTAAACGGTGGCCCGTTATCCGTAATAATCGTTTGTGGAGTTCCATGTCGTGAAAAATGTGGGATTATCGCTCTGATAACGGCCTTGGCATCAGTTTTCTTTAGTTCGTCCACTTCTACGAATTTAGAGTGATAATCTACGCAAATCAACATTGCTTGATCATTATGGTGGAACAGGTCCATTCCGATAGTTTGCCATGGGAGAAGCGGGACTTCATGCGGTCGTGATACTTGATGAGTTTTTGCTCTGTCACGTGTTCGACAAACTTCGCACGCTTGGATTAATTCATTTATTTCACGCGTCATCCCTGGCCAATAGACGTGAAGACGGGCTTTCCTGACGCAGGCATTAACACCTTGATGAGCCGCGTGTAATTGATAAAGTATATCTCGTCGCATTACATTGGGAATCACAAGTCTCTGTCCCCTGTATATTAATCCGTCATCTGTATGTAACTCGTCCTTTATAAGCCAATATGAGTGCAAGTTTGGCTTCAGCTTATCCTGAAATCTTGGCCATCCTGCTCTATCATAATTTATTAGGGTTTGCATGTCTGCGTCATTGGCTATAGCTTTTTCATATTCCTTCCGTTTCTGGTCCGATAAAACTGTCATCGAGTGCAGTGCGGCTGAGGGTCCTTCTAGATAGTTCGTATTTATGTCTGTGCTAGGTGAAGGAGATCTCGATAAGGTGTCAGCAATATACATCTGTACCCCTGGTACAAAGGTTAATTGTGGATCGTATCGTGATAGACGTAGTACGAGTCTTTGTAGCCGTGGAGAGAGAAGTTGTAACGGTTTCTTCACTATTGCCAACAATGGATTATGATCCGTCTGAACGATGACTTTCGTGGCAACAATGTAATAGTTGAAATGCTCCAGAGCGTATACGATAGCAAGCAGTTCTTTTTCGATTTGCGCGTATCGCTGTTGAGTGGCTGTAAGAGTCGTGGAAGCGTATTGTACTGGTTGATTGTCCTGGAGAAGGACCGCTCCAATTCCATATTGACTGGCGTCAACAGATACGACTGTTTGCTTCGAAGGATCATAGAAGGTCAATACGGGAGCTCGGATAATGTCTTCCTTTAATTGGTCGAACTGGTGCTGCGCTTTGTCATCCCACGTAAATTCCGATGTATTCTTCAGAAGGTGTCGCAGTGGTGCCGCTTTTTCTGAATGATGTGGGATGAATTTACTAAGGTAATTGATAACGCCCAAGAATCGTTGCAATTCCTTTTTGTTTTTTGGCGGTTGTATAGCTTGTACTGCTGTTACTTTCCTCGGATCTACTTTTACTCCATGACAGGAAAGAATATGACCCAAGTACTTGACAGATGGCACTGCTAGTTGTAGTTTCTTTTCGCTAAATTTTATTCCTGCTTGGCGTGCGCGATCTAATACTTTGCGTAGTAATTTGTTGTGAGCTTTAATTGAGGTGGCATGCAGCAGTATGTCGTCGGTAGAGATGTGGACGTTAGGAATGTCTCCAAATATTTCGTGCATAATTCTTTGGCATAGCTCTGATGCGCTAGCTATGCCGTAGGGCAAACGTTTGAAGCGATATCTTCCAAACGGTGTGGCGAAAGTGCATAGTCGGGAACTTTCTTCTGTTAATTGTATTTGCCAAAAGGCAGAGCTGGCATCAAGTACAGTGAATATGGTGCTACCTTGTAGATTGCTGAAGATTTCTTGGGAGGTCGGAAGCTTAAAAAGTTCACGTTTCAGAGAGGTGTTAAGATTTCTAGGGTCTAGGCACACTCTGATTTTTCCGTCATCCTTTGGTACTATGACTAGAGGATGGACCCAGTCCGTTGGCTCCGTTACTTTTACTATGACATCCATCTCGAGCATTCGCTGTAATTCCTTCTTCAGTGGCTCGCGGAATGCATGTGGTATGGCTCTAGGGGGGATTATCATTGGTTTAGCGTCGTCCTTTAAGATTAGACTGTGCTGTCCAGGTAGGCAACCCATAGGGCCGAAAACATCTTGATATTCTTTGATTATGTCATCTGGTTTCTCTTCAACGTGGAGCGTTTCCAATTTATACGGACAAGCCTGCTCTTCGGTCCCTCCTGTAGCCAAATCTTTCGGTGTCCCATCCTGGTCCAATCGCTGTATGAGGCCCATGATTTCGCATGCGTCAGCACCCAAGATCGGGATCGTGTCCTGAGGCGTTACGTGAAATTGACAGGTTCGTGAGACATTGACAGAAGTTGTCGCGACTGTTATACATCCGAGCATAGGAACTTGATGACCAGAGTACGAAGTGACCCGTTTGTGAGTCGGAAAAATCTGTGGTTGCGACGGTAAACGAACGTACACCTTGTATGGGATCACGTTGACTTGAGACCCCGTATCAATTTTGAAGAAAACGGGGTGGTCTTCTAAGTAGAGGCGAGACGTCCAGGAATTAGATAAGTGCTCCGTATTTGTAGAATTGAGGTTAAGCATGTGAACGTAGAAAGAGTCTGTGTTGAGGAAATGTACTTCTCCCAAGTACTCTTCGGGATCGTCGTACTGTAGTTCTGTTGCGTTATACTCGCTTGCTGGGTCGTTCGGGTGGATGCGAGTATCTTGCGAGTGAGGGTACGATCCGTGGTAGTCCTCTGTTGAGTCAACAGATGGATCAGTCAACGGATAATCCTCGAATGGATACGTAGTGGGGACTCGTGGATGTGTTTCGGTTAAAGCGAATACAGATTTACACATCCGAGCCCAATGGTTAGTTCCTTTACATTTAGCGCATTGAGATCCGTTGGCTGGGCAAGCTCGAAAGGCATGTGTTAGACCGCAGCGCTGGCAAGACTGGTTATTGAAAGTTGGACGAGATGATGGCTGAGCAGGATGTCCTAATCGGGAAGTTGATGCAGAACGGGAAGCCCAATGGGAGTATCCTGGTGGCCGTTGTGGTGACAAAGATTGATGACGCCACGGAGAAGACCTGTTACGCGAGAAGTTAGCATGACGAGAGATCGGACGACGCGTGTGAGCGTAGTTGTTGCGAAGTGCGTCAAGAGCTAATGGAGAGGATGGAAGTGTCGTGGATTGTAATGAACCACTGTTCATCACGGCTGCGTGTGCTCCTGAGGTCTCTTCCGCTCGGCAGAGTGTTATAGCCTTGGTTAGGGATAGCCGGCGGTAACTCATTAGTTTTTTCCGTAAGTCTTGCTTGTAAATCCCTTCCACTATTTGAGTGCAGACTAAGGAATCCGCCAAATGTTCAAATTCACAATGTCTTACTTTAGTTTTCAAGTCGGTCACGAAGTGATCGAAAGGTTCTTTTGGTCCTTGGCGTGTTGCGAAGAAAAGGTGTCGAGAGAGCGTTAAGTTTTTGTAAGGCTCGTAGTAGACTGTAAATGCGTCATAGATGTGTTGCAAAGTCCTTGGTGGTACCGGGTCGTCTGCAGCTAAAGGTCGTTGAGGAGGGAAATCCAAAATTTTGTAGAGTTTGCGACCGTCAGTGCCAATCACATGAAGGAACGCGTTAATTTGAGAGTCATTGTTTTTTAGGTAAAGTTCCGTCGCTTTAGCGAAAACATCAAATTCCTCGTGCCATTCCTCCCAGGCATCTGCTGGATTGTCGCCTGGTGAAAAAGGGGCCGGTGCGCGAAACGTTGCGGAATTCATAATTTTAGTTACTTACAGAGAACGAGAAATTTGACTGGTTCTAACTAGTAATCGCGACTCAAGAGATATTTTTAAAAGAGAAATTTTTACCCCACTTCTGGCACCATGTTAAGTTGAAGCTACTAACATAGTAAATAAATACACACGTATTGATTAGGCATAACTAACCGAGTCGGTCACTAGTTTATTAAACATCTGCCCTCTTAGCTTTATACATCTACATTCATTAACTCGTATACCTCTAGATAACAAACCATGTGACTGATAAGAGTCTTATGTTTTTTAATAATGTAACAGTTCCCTGACCAAATAACATGAAGATCACACTAAGTTCCCTGACCAAATAACACGAAGATCACACCCACGAAATTCCAAAACATAAGTCCACCCGTCAAAGGCTCCCAACATAGTTTCCTTACAAAGGGTTACTAAAATAGATACCCAACTTAAATAAATACCTGACAAAGGATTAAATAGATACTTGACAAAGGTTTCTTGTAAAAGGTCTCCAACCAAGGCTCCTAAAAAAAGACTCAAACGAAGTTCTTTGAAGGTCTATATAGTCGAGCTCAACTTGTAGGTAATATTTTAAAATGTATTTGATATACGAAAAACAAGTGTCTTTGCAAATTCGAATCTTTGTTATTCGTACGAGACTAACCCCTCTCATTGTGTGGCGTTCCAATACATTAATAACCAAAAATTTTAATTAGACTTGACACTTGCCCTTTAAGGAGACACAGTGTTAAAGAACGGTGAAAAACGTTTCCATTTCATCGTGCCTTTAAGCGCTTACGAAGCTCCCTCCCAAATTCAATAAAATAGCCTACTATATAGAGAGTTGGAATTTCCAAGTCAGTCTCCCTCGGCATTACGTAAAATGCTCAGAGAGTAACTGAGGTGGAGTAGAGCATTTTGGGATTTTGGCCGGGAGCTGGGTCTGCCAGGAATCGCTCCGCTTAATTTAATGCCTAAATTGATCCAATGGATTTTAAGGGTAAAATCAAATTGAGTTCCGGATTTATCGCTCGATTATAAAGCGGATGATGCGTGTTGGGGGGGGGGGGGCGGAGGGGGCAACCAGGACCGAATGGAAGTTAGGGACCATAACCCATAACGGGAGGAGTCTTTTCAATATACGGGCCATTACATCTAATTTTTGGAAAATAGAGTATAGAGTTTTCCTTCGGAAGTTAATAATACTTGGATGAGTGGGGGTATTGGACGTTTACGAACGTTCCTTCAACGAAACGGGGTCAAGATGATTTTTAGGGCCAAAATTATATTAATATTACGATTTACGGGGGTATGTTGATGGATTTGATTGAAATAAACAACGTAAATAGAGTCTGAAGGAAAAATCTAAAGACCTATATTCTTGATAAAAAGTAATTCGATAATAAAAAGAGTCCCGTACCCCGGGCAAATATTTTTTACAAAATTTAAAAGTAGACTGTTTTTGCAAACTCTTACTCCGACTTCTCCTGCATGGAGTATACAAAATATATAGGGTCGATTTTGCAGCATTTCGGGAGAAGTCTGTGCAACCCGAAGAGAAAACGCCGTATTTGAGAATTGTTTCACAAATTTTAGACAAGTTTTTGGTAAAATTTGAATAAAAGGTAAATATAAATTTGGGTCAATCATATTAATTCAGCCTTCAACAGTGTTTGTAATGTCTTAACATTAAAAGAATAGGCCGACATTGATGCTTAAGACCTTGGCAATCAAACGCCGGCCTATCTTTTTATGTTAGGACATTATAAGAGCTGTTGAAGGCTGAAATAATGGGATTGGTTCGAATTTATATTTTTAACAAACACCAAAAAGGTGTCTAATAATTGTGAAAAAATTCTTAAATACCGTTCTTGGCATGGTGATTCAGAAAATAAATTCAAATACTATTCCATTATTAGCTCCAAGTTTCCCTGCAAGTTAATGCGTATAACAACTTCATATTCTTCGGGTTCACTTGAAGATCTATATGATCAATAAGTGTTCTGTTGTTTTATTTGGAATAAATTAGGCTTTAAATATTGAATAATCAATTTCCCGCCAAAATTATATTGAAATTTCTGAGTTGAAATAAACAACGTTAATATTATAATATTTAGACCTATATGGAAGTGATTAATAGGTATTTTGAAAGGTATAGCGTAAACCTTATCTATAATAATGAGTTTTATGGAAATATTTTGAATAAATTAGGCTTAAAATTTGGTTAATCATTTTCCCGCCAAAATTATATTAAAGGGGGATGAAGCATGATAATAATTTTATTCATACTATAAGCAAGGAGGATCAGAGAAGGAGAGGAAATGTGGGGCTGCGTTGAGTTAGAGAGAGAAGAGCCAACCTCCCACTCGGGTGGAAAGGGGGGATAGGAAATTCTCGAGGTAAACTGTTGTCACGTGGTCGCTAGCTAGCGCGTCTCATAAAGGATTCGTTTTACCCACGCGACAACATTTTACCACGAAACTTCTCTACCCCCGTTCTCCCAGAGTGGGAGTTTAGGCCGACGCAGTAGGAACCGCGCCGTCCCCACATTTCCTCTCCTTCTCTGATCCTCCTTGCTATAAGCGCTGCCATTTGAAGGAAGTAGTGATAGCGAAGTTAGGTTTAGCCCCTCTCCCATAACCATTTTATGATCGTTTGTTTAAAGGGAGAATGAAACCTAACAACGAGATAATTTTTTACCCTTAACTAGAGATTTTGAATAGAAATTTAGGATATTATAGGAATTGCCATTAAATTATATGAGAAAATAGGAAGGAGGTGAAAATATAGGAGAAAATAGGAAGGAGGTGAAAATATAGGAAAAATAGGAAATATAGGAAAAGTGGTCACCCTGTCGAGGGGGCAGACACTCGCGAACTCAGGTGTACAACATTTTTGGACTCTTTGCACTATCAAAGCTGAACTCAGAGTTCATAAGAGTTCGAACTCAATGCACTGTCAAAGCTGAACTCAGTGAACTCAGGTGTACAGCGAATTCAAGAGTGTCTGACCCCTCGCACCCTGTTTTAAGGTAAAATAATAAAAAAAAAACTTAAAGCCCCCCAAAATTGAAAAGCAAAATTAAAATAAATAAAAACATACTTTGATTGTAAAACATGCAACTTGGTAAGAAATAAATAAAAGTTTCTGGTCTAAAAGTCGCCATTAGGAGTTGAGGATTGGGCCGCCCCGCTTTGGTTACTCCAAGGATTATGATGACGCAGTTCATCGTGTACTATTTTCTGAAATGGAGGTAAATATTCAGTCAAATTCAATTGATCCCTTGGATAAAATAACGAAAAGCTCATTACGTGTTAGTCAAAATCAATTTATAATATCCGATCTTATCGAATCAGAACGGTCTGAGTGGCAAAAATAAATATACTAATGGAATAAAATATTCACGTATATATTTTGTTAATATTCTTCGCTGGGATTTTTACTTAGAGCCATCAGGGAAAAAGTCGCCTCCACGTGCCTTTAAACCAATATTATATAACTCTGAAAGCTTTTTATCTCCTGATTTATAGTGCACGAGAGAGAACTTATATAAAGGGACCCCTATTCGAAGTATCGGTGAGCTAATGGATAAAAATCACAACATCGACGTCGTTATAAGTGGAAACTTCATTTCCTCCGATCAAATAGATTTAAAATAGCTTTACAAAAATTAGGTTAAAATATATACCGCTTAAAGGAAAACTAGACGAGCGGGAAATAAGCTATTTTTATTAGATTTGCGTGAGCTTTTAAAACAATAATAAAAATATTATTCGCTATTTAATTATCAAAGTTCAACGTTCATGGAGATCTTGAATTTCTTTCCAATGATGCGTATTCAACCAATGAGCAAAGACCCCGTCGTTAAGGCGAGATCTCCATGAGACTTCCAATAACATTCGATTGGACGCCCATTAATTATTGATCTCCATGAATCCAGCTAAGCCTATTTTCAGGGTAAGTTTTAAATTTATATTTTGAAGAGTTACGTAAACTGACTACTTGCCTATCTTGCTCATAAAAGTTTATAAAAACAGTATTTTTTAATTTATAATGTATAAAAATGCCTCCGCTGTTTCCAATATTAAAAACATATTATTTTAATTGCGACTTAATGATTTAATCAACCAATTACGGTGTAGAAACCTAAAAGTACTTCGATTATTTAAATTTCAAGATTTTATCTAAACTAAAGCTTAATTTCTTAGAGAGTGTAACTCTTGAAATTTATTAAAAAATGTCTTTGAACAGAAGTTGCCGCTAGAAAAAGCGGCCAAATCAAAGAGTAAATTGCTTAATTCACAAATAAAATTATTTTACATAAGACGTGTAGAAGGAATTTCGCTTTTGAAGATGAAACGGCTAAAACAAGAAATATGATTCGAGTTAAAGTCGAGTAACAAGAGAAAGTGAAAATTGTATTTTTAAGCCCTTTTTTTCAGAACTGCATCACTCTTTTGCTCTCGGTTTTCAATTCTTTCAGGCGAGAAATGAAAAGACATCAGACAAGCTGAACTCTGATGGGCAGACTTATTTTTTTGATACGAGGCGTTTCAGATTTCTTATATTTTTTATCTTTTCTTATTTTTCAGCCTTTTGGTGCAATTTTTATACGGATAAACTTTATCTTTTCCCATGGGCGTTAAGAACATAAGGGGGCACAAAGAGACACACGGAGAGAAAACAAGATGGCTGCGTTGGGCCCACGGTTGTTACGCAACGTGAAGATCTTTCGCAGTCGAAGTAAAGTTCATAATCACAACCGACGAAGTTAATTTTTTCCTATCTCTATAGATTGTATGCCTACTCCATGATACTATATATGATTTTACGTCTACCTCTCTCTTTATTTTCCCTAATCCACGAATTTTCGTCTGGCTCTAACTTCATTACCCTTACTGAATTATGCCATGATTTACCGTCTGGCTATCCTTTTATTACAATTTCAGGATGATTTTGTGTGGCTTTCAGGTCAATTCTAGTCAATTCAACTTGAGGAAAAAGGGCCTAATTTTGAATTTTACCGGATATATAAGCGTAAGAAACTGATATTTACCAATTTTTAATTTTTTAATTTTTTTGGATCCAAATTAAATTATTATAAATTGAGAAATATTTTTTTAGAGTCTGAAAATGGTAAATATCAGTTTCTTACGATTATATATCCGTTGAAATTAAAAATTAGGCCATTTTTCCTCAAGTCGGACTGACACGGATTGACCCTTTCCCCTTTATTCTAACTCTATATGGTTTTAACGTGCTGGCTCTTCCTTTATTATTAAACCATTAGGAGAGCTTAATCACGAACGAAAACGAGTAATTTGCCTTTGACGGAACGTTTTAGTGACGTAAAACTAGTTTTGCGTAACTAAAAAGAACCTTAACTCAAATGAAAAACTGTCGAAGCTGGAACAAATGCCTCTTTCAATCCTTTCTATCTTGGGGCCACCTTTTGTTGTTAAAGGAACAATGGAAAGCGTAAAAGATACACTTATATATAGGGATTATTTGTTACAAAAAGAGATTCACCCAAAGATTATTTCGAAGAGTTTTTTTTTTATTTCTATACTTATTTTAAAGGAAGGAACGTGGCAAAATTATTTTAGTCGAAACCGGTGTTCTCAAAACAATTTAAAGGATTTTAAAATATTAAATACCTCTTCGAAACACTTAAAAATTATTATTTAGGACTAAACAATCCCCCTACACTCGTTAAAAATGCAATGTTTTTCGTGATCCGCTTGACTGTAAAATTCTGATTGGCTGGTATCCCCCTTTCTATATGGAACAAAATTGTGGACGATTTCAATAAGTCGGGGGGGGGGGGGGGGGTTAAAAGTTGACCTTAATTTTTGATTATCAACAAAGTAGGGCTTTTGATTTTTTCTTATGGCTCCTTTGATCGCGTGGAAGACTCTCGAGGTTAGTTCAATTATATAAATGCCTTAGCTTGATTACTCACCTGCTGAGCGTTGTTCATATTCTGATTAATCGCGTTGGTGTACGTTTGATATAAGGAAAACACGCAAAATATGCAGTAAACCTGGAAAAGAAAAGAAAAAATATATTTTAATTAATACGGTAATAAAGATTTTGTAATATTTTAGAGACATTTGGATTTTTTTAAAACTTGCCGAAGCGAAAATGATATTATTCTAGCTGTAGCCCAAACTTTGTGGTTGATTTTAGGCTAAGTCTAATTCGGGACTAATTAGATTTGTAGGTAAAGAACGTTGGAGACGCGCGCTTTTGACACGAAGTAGCGTGAATCTTTTAATTGGCTCCAACTCGATTCTAACTTTCCATTGAACTGGTTTTGAGATTATTTAATTTGAAAACAGATCATAAAATATAATTTTAAATCAAATAAGCTACACTCAAATATTATTAACGCGGATCCCGGTAGAATAGGGACTCGTAAACACTTTTAGTTTACTCATAAAACAAAATTTCGAAATTTTAAAAATGAATTGAAAAATATTCACGATTTTAAATCTTATTCAGTCACCGCTGAGAAGCGATAGTGACATGTGAGTGGTATAAGAAGGTAATATTTCCCTACCTTATCCACTATTATATCTAACCAAAATGATAACCACTAAAGTTTGAGATGCATTACGGCAAGCAAGGTCCCTGATGCAGACTTTAAGTAAAATAAAATTGAATTTATAAGAACGTCGCTTGCCAGGACTTTAAGATCCATAAATTTGATCGGCAATGTAATTTTCTTTTCGAAAATAAATATATATTTAAATTTGACTGAATTTACATTCCTAACGGAGTTTGGTCGACCGTTCATATTTTGGATCCATAAAAGGGATAATGGTGGCGAGTATCGTGTTATTTTGAAAGTAAGTTAGTAGTTTAGTTTTATCATACTATTAAACGCCTTATTTAAAATTTTGTGCCCCTGGGCTGATACGTTCTTAAAGGGAGAATGCAACCTAATAAAAAGTTATTTATTTGATCGATTCCTGATTGTTTAAATAGGTTCAATCCTAAACTCCCCATACAAAGGTCATTGATCAATGTCATTGGTCGATTGGGGAATGCAAGATCTCCATGAATCCAGAGAATATATATATATATATATTTTTTTAATTTCGAAAAATTGCAATTATAAAATTTGTATTTTTAATAAAGTTCAAATCGATTGAAAATAACTTATTTTCAGAGACTAGTGCCGCTTTTATTCTTTTCATACGATACTCAACTTCCGGCATGACATTATTTAAATATAAGATAATGTTAATTGGTTAAAATTTAATTATAAAGATTTAAAAATATTTCATGGATATCGTGAAGCTAAAACAAAAACAAACAAAAAAATGTTCTTGCGAAGAATTAGTTTTTATGACAGTCTACTTTTTTCTTATGATGTTTAATATTGGGTATCAATACTCCGCCCCTTTTCCTATTTTGCAAACTACTACAGAACCGAATTAAATATCCCCTCTAGCTATATAGTAAGAGATTTAGATTCGTAGAAATACTCCAATTATTCTGAATTATTAAAAATAAAAATCATGAAATTTTGAATTTCAATCTTTCGTTTTATATACAAATAAGCATCTCGTTTGTCTCACAGAGTTTCGATTGTTAAAATGGAATCCTAAATTGGAAGTTCCTATACAATGTCCCTTTCCCTTAGGATAGTGTACTAGTATAGTTGTATTCAAGGAGAGTTTACAATATATGCAAATCTCAGGCGGACTGATGAATAATGTTAAACCTGATAAAGAGTCATTGCACATTTCTGTTGAAGAAGAATATATAAATTTTCTCATTTTTCGATTTTCTTTTGGAGCATTGTGATTTGATAGCAGATGAAAAATTGGGATTTTTCCCAAAAGATGGAAACAAAACAAAAAACTTTCATTTGGATCTGATTAAATTTGAAATTGTCTACTAATCCCTCGTTTTGCATTCACTGATTGATCCTGGAACCAAACACCAAGATGAGATTTTTTTTTAAAGTTCACATGCAGGCTATAATTTTAAAATGATGTCACGGATTTGAACTCACAAATTGGAAATTGAGTAGCATTTTCGGAAATTGCGTTGAAAACAATCGAGCTGTTTTCGAGAATTTTTAACATAAAAATTCCCCGCAATATTACGTCATCAATATGGTCACGTGGCTATTGTATTGAACTTACTAAAATAGGATTTATAGAGATTCTGAGTTGGGTGATCGACCAATAAACAAAGGTTCACGTAGTTATTAACGGGAGAATGAAACCTAATAACAAGTGATTTTTTATCGATTATTTATTGTTTAAATAGGACTAATCGACTAATAAAAAGTTTACAAAACAAATATTAAACTAGAAATAAATTTTAAAACTGACCCGGAAAATAGGCTTAGCAGGATTCATGGAGATCCTGATTTGCTTCCGTGTAAGATATAGCGACCAATGAGCAAAGACCCATCGTTCACGCGAGATCTCCACGAGGAAATCAGGATCTCCATGAATCCCGATAAGCCTATTTTCCGGGTAAGTTTTAAATTTATTTAAACAATTCTCCCTTTAACGTAATCGTTTGTTCAGAGTTAAAACAATTTTAAAATGCACGTGTACTTGAAAGCGAAAATAAGATTTTTTTCCCATTGCATAATTTATTTTGATTTTTAGATTTCAAACAAAAATAAAATTTACGGATTACTCGTTCTTGTTATAAGCTAACAAAGAACGAAAATATTTAGCAATGTTTTAATGCAAATAACATTTTGCGTAAAGCAACCATCGTAAATATTAAGATCTAGACAAACTATATTACTATAAAATAAAATAGGAAATCCTACACTTTTCCTCAACCTTGGAAGCAACAAAAATAGAACCTGTTTCTGGGGAATGTACCAGTTTTTCAAGGTTGGGACCAAGTAATTTTATATTATCATCTATTATTTAAATTCTATATTTTAATAAAGATATATTGACAAGATCTTGAAAATAATCTTATAGCAATTTTGGTAAGATCGTTAAAAAACTTCAAAATATAAATACCTACATACATCATCGAAAAATTTTAAAATCAAAATTACCAGCAATACTACGTCATTCTTATGGTCACGTGGCTATTGTAGAGCCTATAGTTAATTACCTGGCACATTATGGCACGTGATAAGGTCGCTTTCGCGGGGTCTTTTTCGTGAAAGTCCTACTTTCGTAACTTATTAAAAAATATTAAATCTATATTTTTTTTGCAATTTTAATTTTTCGTATGACTTCTTCACTTCGTTGTCGTACGGTTAATTTAACACTACCAATTGATTAAAAATAACATATATTTGGTGATTCACTATCCCTTTTAGTGGATGAGAAAGGGTTATACTGTTTATGATCAGATATCTTCGATGAAAATCCATAACACCCTCGAGATATTTGGATATGAGTAAACAAAGCCCCCAATAAAGCTTATACACTAAGCATCATAAATAAAAGAAATTTATTGGACCTCATTCGCACAATCAACGCCATGTTTACGGTAGATTGGTTACTTCCGGTCAAGTAAATTAACGTTGTATATGCATCAGTAACGTATACACTGCATGCGTGTGACGTATAAGCTTGTTAAACTGAATGCAAAGAGAGTAAGGGTGAGACCATCTGTCGCGTGATGAATTATAGAGGTCATAAGGTCAAACGTAAACTAATTATAGAAGTAGGCCCTTATTCGTTACTTATTAGGCAATTAATTCATTTTTAAAAGAATATAACGTTTATATTATATAATAAATTATTTCCATATCATTTTAGAAAATAATTAGAAGGAATGGGGGGGAAGTTACATAGTTAATCCTTTTTAAAAAGTCTTATTCGCATCACGCTACAAATTAAAGGTGAATTATAATTAGGCTTAGGTAAAAATAACGAGGGGTCAGACATTGGTCAAAATCTCGTACACTTTGTCTTTCCTTAAAATTTCTTGGAAAATATTATAATACTTGCAATTATCAATCAAAAAGGAGGGCCTTGTCTAAATCCTTTAATGAAGATATGTCAAACTCTAAATGGATCAATGTTAAGCCTACTTTCCGAAAAAGGTTATTTAAACAATATTATCGAGCTGCGCTAGGGTTACGTCACTCGATTCAGTTGTACACCTGAGTTCATCTTTGACTGTGCAAAGAGTTCCTACATTTTGTACATAAGGTACTTCTCTTCATTATCCCTTTAAAGTTGGATGGTCTGAACGAGGCTTAGCTCGGGTTAACGCGCGAAAAAGGGGTGTTAAAGGTAAAAATGGAAAGGCGTAAGTTTTATTTAATTACCGAGGGCGGGCCCGCCAAACGCGGGATATATAGTTTCGTGGTAGAAAATTTTTCTGTCAAGAGAGATTATGTCAACACTAGTTCCGCTCGAGAGATCCAACTACAAGGATGAGAAATACCCGAGCCAGATAAATTCGTTGTTTGGAGAATATCCTCCGAAATAAAGTTTCTCAAAAGTTTAATAGAATAATATTTTTTTTTTTTTTCTCATACATAAAATTTTGCAGGGCCGCCAAACTTTTATCTTTTAAAGATCAGGTTTCTAAAACTACTTTTATATCTTATATAGATTTATTATTGTGTATTAATCCACCTCAACATTATCAATTACGCAAACTGTATTTGATTAAATAAATATAGCAAGGCTTTTGAGATATAACATTCGCCCCAGCGAAAAAATAACCGATAGGGAGGGATTCCTTAACACACTTTGATATACATCCTTTTTTATTTGACCGTAGGATATGTTTATAAACTCAGTTACAAGCTTGAAGTGATCTAAATTCCCATAGAAAAACAGATAGGCCCGAAATGAGCGTCTACTTTAAAATGAAAATTCCCAGCATCACTAAAATTCCATCGATATTATCAGAAATTCAGAAAGAATAATGGACTGACGTTGCTTACGTGAGAGGTAAAAACATATATTTGGTTGTCCTGGTTACGACGAGGGTTCGGTTTAGAAAAATAAGATTCATAGAGGGCTGGAGGGACTATTATGGTCTCTTTCTAGTAGCCTTAATTCTTAATTACGTTTTAAAATCAAACTATTTCAATAATCGAATTAATAGCACTTTAATTTTGAAGTTTATCAGAGAGGTGTGAAGGAAAGGTTTAAATAGTTATTGAAAAGGTAAATTATAGGTGCCAACTTGTATATTACAGACATCTCATTAGCCTATTAAATTATCTAAGCTATTGTAAACACCGCCGAAAGTGACAGGTCTTAGCCAGTTTACTTATTAAACATCCCGTGCAGTTTACATATGCCTAACCTTCTCGCAACCGGAACTATCACATAACCTTGCTCAAATATTCCTCCCACACTCTCTCCTCCGTTCCCGTTCTTCCGGAATGTTTAAAGTCTGCTCGACAATTCTATAAAATTGAAGAAAAGGTTTAATTAAAACTTTTCGACAAGATAATACAAGTATAAATTTAAGAGGAAGACGCCAAAAGATAACTAAGATACTGATTATATTTTCCAATTTGTGAATTTTCAAAATAATTGAATTTCGATAAATTTTAAGAAGATTAAGCTGTTGGACCTAAATATATAATTTATTCGAACCAATCAACGTGGAATATTAGGAGTACTAAAATGCAGTACCAGTCAACCCGCAGACTTTGACAGAATAAAGCCACGTTTTTAATCAAGTTTTTCAAGTTTTGCTTTCGCTTAAAATTCCAAAAGAAGGTTATATCAGAACTAATTTATATATCGGCTTCTTTTTCACTTAAAACCTGAAAAGGTGGGTTAGAAGAATAGCTCGATTTAAGCTCGATTCTTGGGCAAAAAGCGAGTGCAACCATTTTTTTGAAGTCCTATGGATTATATACATTTATAAATTTTGACACCTCTCCCGGGTTAATGCGTTTTTAAGAAACTTTAAAATTAAAATTACAAAAATATATAGATTTATTGTTTCCCGTTTGATGACGTAGTTTGGTTCTGGGAAGTAATTAACGATAATTTTTATATGAAAGATAGGATCTTCTGGATCTAGTACTTTCACGAAAAAGACGGCGCGAGAATCAAATGAAGTCTATAATTGACAAGAACAAAGTTCAGCCAATTCTTTGTTCTATGACATGTATTTATTAAAATTTCTGACAATCTTATGTATATTTAATCGATAAGGAATCGATTTGAAAATCAAGTGGTATTGGTTGCATTATCCCCTTAGGGACCCATAAAAATGTACCAGAACCTTAGAAGGCGTGATATAATTTATTACTCATATATAGGTGATGAAACTATGTACTTAAACGAAAGGAAAATTTGTTAGTAATTTAAATTCCGGGGATATTTTCTAGAAAGATATATATATTTTGCAAACGGCTTAGTTTTCTCCGAGCTAAATTGTTTATCGATTTTCGGTGTGCATGACTTGGATAAAACCGCGTAGAAATATTGGGCGCAATTTAAGTTTTATAAAAGAATCGACGAAGCACGCGTCTCGAGTTGAATGAATAGGATGCCATTGTTGAAATAGCCGGAAAACATTAACGATACTATTTATGTTGTAGAGATATATACGAGCTTAATACTCGAGAAATGATTTGGTTAATGAGCCTCGCGGAATAACTACTTGCTAAAAAGTTTCTATAGAATCATAGGAATTACCAATACTTTATGTTGATATAGACATTGGGGATATCTTAAGAGTAGTTATTCTAGGGTGAATTATTTAGAAATGGAATTTCTAAGAATGTAGTGTCAGCTGTTAACCAAACATTAGAGATATTGCATCTTTATTGCCAAGGGCTATTTATGAAACCACGAAAGAAACGTATTTTAAGATCAGGGACGGAAATAAGAAAATTTTCTTATTGGACAAATGTCCAGTAACCCCCCTTTAAAAATTCAAAAGTTTTCGGACATTTAACAAAATTACCGGACAATGCTACATTTCCTGTATTAAAAAATACTTTTTTTTTATCGGACATTTGTCCAGTGACCCCCTCTTAAAAATAAAAAGTTATCGGACATTTTGGAAAATTTATCGGACAATGGCCAGTGACTTGTGCTTATTTCCGGCCCTGATTATAAATCCGCAATATTATTTTGTCAACATTTCACAGGAATAACTTAATCGTCGGAACAAGACGATGCCTTACTTTGATTTGGCTGTAGATATCGTTCTATTTGAAGGGTTAAAAAGAAATCCCGCAACGCAGACTGAACCAAATAAGATTTAAGTCACATATTTTGTTTACGTTATTCGTAGAAGACTTAATTAGACTCCGTAGTTTCAATATACACGACCTAGTGGCCCAGGGATAGCGAAAAGTAACTAGTTCTACGCGATAATTGTTAGTTATTTACGAGGTATTTACGAGCTTGTAAACGGGGAGAGCCCATCTTGTACACCTCTATCAGCATTTGGGTTTGGTTTTTGAATGAAACTATTCCAATTAAACCGGTTTTTAAAGCTTTTGGAAGCGTCAATTGATTCAAAATATAGTCAATTTCACCTAGAGTTATCTGCACGCGTAAAGCTTCGTTATCTCTAGAATTAGTTGCCAGAGAGAAAATATCTAAAAGCTTACTCTTGTTCAAGGAGATTTTTCTCTTTGTGAAGTTTTTTTATCCGCCACTTTCAAACTGTATTTGACCCGAGTCAATTCCACCTCGAGTTGACAGCATGCTCAAAGCTAGTTTTCCATTTAACTCAATAATTAGTTGAATTAATGAGAGGGAGAGGCAGTTTCGACTTTGAACTCGCTTCCAACTCAACGTGAAATAGACTACATACTCGAGAAACAAATAAAACGTGACGTCATAACGTCTCGCCGTTTTCCAAAACACCTATTGTCAATATATCATATCCCAACCTTTCTTTAAGAATTCAAATAGACCGATATCTTTTAAAACAAACTTGGAAAATAATGATAAGAAAAATGTTTTGTTCTTACGTTTAGAGCGCAGATGATCAGATCGATTATGAAAACGACAACGACGAATTCATCGAGAGCCTACAAACAGAAAGAGAGATAGAAAATGAACGTAAAAGAATTTCAAGACTTTGAAATATGGATCGACGTGGGGAAGGGTTAACATCCGATAAACTATTTAGGGGAAGTACAGGAATGATTTATAGAATAGATGCGTGCTTACTCCTTCAAACATGAGAAAGATTGAAAGAACAAGATCGAAAATGGTAATCAACGTCATCGATATCAACCAAGGAATCAAGAAGTTGCGTCTGTTCTGCAAAAACAAAACAGGAAAAATTTATTTATGTTAAATTCGATGGGGGTTTTTGTCCAATTTCAAAAGTTTGTAGATCAAAATATGGAAATATCAGTATTATAATTTAAACAGATTCAGATACCTTAACTAATTTCGTCACGTTAATTTACTAACTGTCATAAACACAATAGGAACTCCTTTTTTTTGTCCTATAATAAGCAAACCAAAATCTAATCAAGGGTAGCCACGAAGGTTAATGAAGCTTCAATTACTCGATATTAATTAACTTTTATTATTAATTTTTTCATCCATTCTAATGAATATTGCCAATGAAATAAGGCGGAGGTTTTTGAAGCTATAAGAGAACTTCCTAACGCGCTAAAAGGCATTTTTAATCAACCGTTGCACTTTTTTATTCTTAATATTAATTTTCTTTCCGCTAATTAATAAAAAGAGGATTAACTACCCACTACTTGGAATAAAAAAAAAAGTTTTCTTAAGCCTTGTTTCGAAGAGAGAAAAATACCAAAACAAAACCTCGATGGATTAGATTTTAGTCCTAAAAGGGGATTTAAATTTTTTTGGGGAAAAAAGGCAAATAAGACAATAATTTGATTTTTTATAGTTAAACGGAAAACAAAAAATTAAAGTAAAGATTTTTTTTAATCAAAGCTGTCATTAATTTAATCTCTAATTAGGCATTTTAAAATTTCTCATTGATCTGAGAATGCACAAGCACAGACAATTTAAAATCACGTCACTATAAAATTGTAGTTCCTATGATTTCCAGTGAAAATTCGTTAAAACTGAATGAAATGCTAATTTATAAATTGGCGCGTTTGAATATCAACAGATGTGCCGTTTGAAAAATCAGCATTAATTAATTAAACCTTGGAAGAGAGAAGTAGAATGGAATGGAAAATACGATACGAATAGTACAGAGCTCGGTAAAGAAAATTTACCGGCATGGATAGACGTTATAACCAGGGCCCAGGTTTTAAGTGCCACTTAAGCCGCGTTCATACTAGGTCTTGGAATCGATTTAAACCGTTTCAAAACGTTTCGCTGGAGTCGTGTGAAAAGGAAACCGTCTTTTCTCGAATCGATTCGATTTCTTGAAACCGCTTCGGGAATCAGTGTCATACCGATTCGGTTTCAACACCCGATAGATGAAGTTACGATAAATCGATTTATCAAGATAATGCGTGAACACGTGGGGCTTAAAACGATTCCTGGTGATTTGAATATAGGTTTGATTTTATCGTTTCAAATCGATTAAGAAATGTTAGTATGACCGTAGCTAATATGATTTCTTAATCGATTTGAAACGGTAGAAATCAAACCGATATTCAAATCGATAGGAATAGTTTTAAGCGTCACGTGTTCATGCATTATTTTTATAAATCGATTTATTGTAGCTTCATCTATCGGTTGTTGAAACTGATTCGGTATGAAACTGACTCCCGAACCGAAAAGACGCTTTCCCGTTCACACCAAGGCCTAGTGTGACCATAGCTTTACACTCATAAATTTATTTAAACCAAGTATAAATAAACGTAGTCTTACGGAACATATTCCAATGATAAGGACGATGGAAGAGACAACGCATGCGCCAGAGAAGATAACCATCAGGAGGGTGAAGAAGAGCATGATGGCATCTTCGCGCACTGTTTGCACGTGGAATGAACTCGCAGTTAGCAGCACCATGTAAAAAACCTAAAAAGAATAAAAAAAAAAAGATGTTACTTTAAAAGTTTAGAAATTACAAAAAGTATTTGGATTTTGAAATTATAACTATTAAGATCTATAACATATTTATTTTATATTTGGTTTCTAATTTAGTCATTTCTATCCATTTCTATTTTAACTCTCTTTACGTATAATTTCCCTTTTCGGAAGTGCGAAGCAAAACCAGATTTCGTACAATATTTATAAATTTAACATCGAATTGAATTCTTAATTATAAATTGGAAATATTTTTATACAGGGTGGTTTAGATATAAAAATTCAGTCGCTTCTATCAAGAAATAAAATTAAAATTAAGCTCGTGCTGAATTCATATTCTTTATCTAGAGTTTTGAAGCTCTCGATAAATGTTTATTTTATTGATTCGTGGAAACTATCGAGTTTTTTTTATCTAAAAATGTTTTAAAATTGAAAAAAGTTGGTTTTATTATTCCCAATTCGGTTAAAAATTAATTTAATAACCTTTGAAGATACTTTTAATTGCTATATGGTATTTTTTTGATACCTTAATATCACACCATTTCCAGTCAACCAATATCAACTTTCGCCCTTATATGCTATACCAAACCATGACCAAACCTATGAGAAATGAAATTCAACTACGTCAAGTATTTACAATCAATTAACTCAATACACCAATCTTATTTGGAAACAACTTTTAGGATATACAAACAGCAACATTAAATTTTTGACTAGCGACAACTCGTCGTCACTATCAAATCAAGAGCCAAGCTTCTATTTAAAACATACAAGTCGTTGTATAGAATTCCAATAGCATAAAGTTAGCGAAGATGCTTCCGCCTACGCATTTCTATCACAGCTATAACTTATCACCATTTTTAAGCGATGACATCCAGCGTAAAATTTCCCTGCAGGCAACAACCGTTGTAGTTCAAAGACTTAAAGGGAGGTTGAAGAAAATAAAATATTACCCTATATAACCCAAGATTGATTAGCTAGTTGATTTTGATTAAAATATGAATAAAAAAAATCGCCAAAGGTTTCGTGATAATTCGAAGTTTATATCAAAGTTGAGAATTTAATCTCGAGAAAATTTTAGATTTATAAAAATAACTGATTTGCTGATGTTTGTGAAAGTTCGTATTTGAAATATTTAACGAGTGAACCAAGAGAAGGTAGGAAAGTTAAAATGCACCCGTTCATAAATGCATTTGACTAGCTACTTCAGGTAAGTACACAATTACATAATTCGAGAATGTAATTTAAGAATAAAATAAATTGTTTCTTTTCACACTCTCTTTGCTCGTATAACTTTGAGTCGCCCACGCAAAACCTTAATTACTTTAAGTGCTCATCACATATTGCTCGCTTTTAAGAAGAAAAAATAGAAAAACAAAGAGCGATATCCATTGATGGCAAAGTCAAAAAAGATATCAAGTGATTCATCAGAAACGTCAAAATAAAGCATCGTTTAAGTTTAAAATTGTAAAAAATAATGACATATGTTACTCTTTTTCTAGGAGGATACTGTCTATAATGAAACTGAAATCCTATCAAAATAACCAAAACGAGAAACGAAATTCGATACGAAACGATATTGGGACATCAATTCTACAATAGGGAGTCGGCAAGGAAGATATTGAAACGTCATAGGAATCTACCTCTCACCTCAGTGTCATCCCCCTTAGTGAGGGAGTTACAGTATTCTTCCCTACAAACGCTCCCTCAGTCAGGGGGTTACATGACGTCAGGCTTCTTTTCCCCCTAAGGAAGGTCTCATTCGAATTATATTTTCCAAACTTTATGAAAGTAATGATTTTGAATATCTTTGCCTAGGTTCTTTGATCTTCCAATTGGTTCTTAAGAATATGTATTCTAAAGAATCAAAATCTGTTATATACGCAGGCATTTCTTCGAAATGACAGATTGAACTTAATGTAAAACATAAATAAATTTCTAAGCGACTTCACGAAATCGAACACCATTTGTCGAACTTTGGAGGAACGATTTTAAAACGGTGAATTTTAGTTGGATGTATCTGTCGTTACTGAACGAGAAAAATTGAGTCAATAGAGTCATTGCTCTCCTTCCATGAAAACTTACAAGAAAAGGGGCTTTTTTTTTTCGGAGATAGCGGCGATGCGCTTCCGTTTTAAGGGGAATCATGGGACCCGAGTATAAGAAGGAATCAATAAATGTTTTAGGGCAATCTCCATTTTGAATAAATTTCCTTTATCGGTTGCCGCTTGATGGATGAGCGAGACGAGCGACTATTACTATCGTTGGAAACACGGTCGCTGCTTCTGGAGCGAAGAAGAAGAAGGAGAAAAAAAAAAGTACCAACCCATCAGCGAAAGAAATTTCTTTCTAAAGAGCCTAATATATTACATATCTCATACCTATTGTATAACTCTCTATAAGGTAGTGCCGCTCGCACTCGATAGTGCAAATGGGGTAGTTAGGTAGTTAGACAATAGCTCTGTACTGATTCGTGCTTTAATTGAACCTCGATGTTGGTTAATGAATAGGGTCATACAGGGCAAAGTGACAACGGTTAGTTATTTTTAAGTAAAAATCACTTTAACAGTCAAATTTAACGAGTGCATGGGGCTATTTCCAAGACTTTTCAATTACTCAGTTATTGTAGTCTGAAAGTTTCACTTTCCAACTATGTCTAGGGCTGACTATAATTTAAATGTATTTCTTTTTATGTTCAAGAATAAAGAAAAACACAACCTGTAGATTAGATTAGTTCAATATACATTTAAAAGGAGAATGCAATTAGGTTGCATTCTCCCTAGAAATCAATTTTTAACTTAATAATAAAAATTCATACAGTAATTGAGCAAGCGTATGTAACAAATATACGGCTTATTTCTGGCAATTTATCTAAAGTCGTACGAAGTATATAGATAACGTATAATCATTTCGTATAATACCCAATCCCAAATTTGATTTATAGCGCGCAAAAATCGATATTGTTCCCCCGTTATTGAGCCTTTGACATATCGAGAAAACTTCAATCTGTCCAGAGTTCCGATACCGCAACGGATTTCGTTAAACCCCAAGAGCTACAACAATATATATGTTTTTGTTCAAGTTCAGTTTACAAACTAATCAAAGTCTGAAGCGGATTAATACATAATTTTAAACCTCTTTGGAACGCTGCAGTTTTGGCAGACTATCTCTTGAATATGACATTATATGTAGTTTTAAAATTACAGTGATTTCGGAAATTGCCAAAGACAAATAACTATCTAAAAGTAGATTTGTAGACGATTTAAAACGTGACCTCTTTTAGATATATCTGTTCATTTTTAAACCTAAAATTTAAATAATAATTGGTAATTTTTACTCGTAAATTATCCCTTAAATTATAGATTTAGAATGCGACACATTATCTCTGTAAAGTTACCGCTAGTGAATGGAAAAAAATAATCCATAGAGGTAAACATGCTTTTCCAAGGCAACTTTGGTTCCTTAATTTCAAGACTGTTCTAGAACGTGATATGTACACAATTTATATAGAAAGATATTGTTCGTCAAAGTAAGAGGAAAATGATGAATAGGGCCGATGTTTTTGTCAGTATCCTAAAAAAAAACTGTTTCTCTCGTATTACAAAACTCGACCACGCGTCATTGTACGGTATCGACCAAATTACGCCTTTCAGGGACGTAAGCTATTTTCGGGGAATTTTATACAAGAAATGGTATTAAAACATTTTTTCGCGGCGTAACGTGTCGCATACATTGGAGACGTAAAATGAGAAGAACCGCGTCTTGGCTTTTAATTATGGATGGTGTCAATATATGGGTATGGAGCTTCTTAATAATTTTGAATACTCTCGGTAAAATCAGACGATCCAATGAAATTTTTCTTTGAATACTATGCCGTTTTCTCTGTAGAAAAGGTTCAATTTCAAAATGCGTCCGCTTTCAGTTGCGGCGCCAGAATATTTTTGCACGTACGTACGCTAAAACATTGGGTTCCCCTATAAGGCCTAGACTAGGGGCCCCATCGATTAGAATTTTGGTTCCCTTCAGGTACCCTTGAAATTTAGTCTTTTCAACCTCTAAATAGGGAGACAACAAAGAGCCAAGGGGGAAAGAAAGCCTGACGTCATGGAACCCCCTTTCTGGGGTAGCGCTTGTAAGGGTGAATACTAGAACTTCCTCACTAAGTGGGATGACGCTGAGGTGAGAGATTGAAACTTCTGACATGTCAACGTCTCCCTTGCTGACAGAAATAGAGGGCATTCTGGCGTTTCCCGATAGTCTATAGCCCTTGTAATTTTAAATGAAAACGGTTTAGGATTTTATTATACTGTATTTGATTTAAATCTTTCAAGAATTAATTTATCCGGTACACGAGCATGAGCTAAAAATATATTTCCTCCGTGATCTTACGTGTATAAATGAGTTTTTACCCTCTTCAAGAGTAAAATCTTTAGGATTCTATAGTCCCAGCAATTTTTGGCTCTAAACATTTTTTGCAGCCCAGAATTAGCTAGGGGCAAACTCGTTACTGTTTATTTATCAAAAACAAAATTTTGAATGGATTTAAAAGTTTAAAAACAAAATAAAAATAATTTATATTCATTAGTCTCTTTAAGATAAATGATTGCGAACTTCGTACTTCATCCAACCAGACCATAAAACATAACGCGTAACAAATTACAATTTTAAATTTCAGCCCAGCCCCTTAGGATAAGGAGTTTGAAAAGTTTATGATGTCATTGAATTTAGAGCCTTAGGGTTTTCAGCAGAGACGCATATCGTGTCTTTATAAATTGCTAGAATTAGCGGCCATAGCCCGAGATATGATCGCTTATTTTTAGTATATCCCCAAAGCTAAGATTCCAAAAGCAAAACTTTGTGTCCAGAGACTAGACTAAATGGGAGAAAGGTTTCAAGTGAGGCTGTCAAGGATTCTTCATGAACTTCAATTAAAGATTTCCCGCAATACTAAGTGTTCATTATGGTCACGTGGCTAGTGTAGAGACTATGGTTGAATCTCGCGCGTTCTGGCACGTGATAAGATCGTTTTCGCGCGGAATTTCGTTAAAGGTAACATACATCCGGTTCATCCGCCATTGACTGGTTTTCAACCAATCAGAGCCTCTATGATGTCATAGAAAACGTCGCGCGCATACCGGAAGTTGAGATGTAAATTTTCAAGCGAGAAACCTCCAAGCCTTCTATTCCTCTTCTTTCTAGACTCTATGAAAGTACTTATTCCAGAAAGCCTCAACTTTCTATATATAATAATCTATATATTTTTGATATTTCCATTTTGTAGTTTCTTAAGAACGCGTCAACCCAGACGTATGAAATTTTAAATATGACGTTTAAATACTAAAACTAAAAATGTAATCCATAGGAATTACAAAAAAAGTGTGACAGTCTCACTTTAAGGAGGAGAGGGTAGCGATGAAAGCATTATGGTACAGCATTTTTCATCCTTTATAAGGGAAATGATACTGGCAGAGAGGGAAGGATTATCGCCCTAAAGAGATGATACGAAGCTGAGAAAAAATTCCCCCAATTAGGTAATTGCTCGGAAAAGTCATCTTTTTTTTTTTATCCCTCTCACTTTTCTCGCGCTCACAGAGGCAGTAAAATGTAGCGGTTCTTCTAAAGGGGTAGCATCATGATAAACGTTCATATATTTGTTAATTTATATTCCAAGCTCGCGTATAAATCCGGAAATTTTGTCTATTGAATTGTATCTCCAATTAGCAGCACGAAGAAATATTTATGATCAAATGTATTTTTCCTTGATTTTAACTATTAAATAGTACAGTGATGTAATTTCCGCGAGGTTTTTACTTTAATACCGTCACTACGTGTGTATCTGCGCGTTTATCCCGTTCCATAGCGCGAATTTCGCTAAAAAGGTAAAGAAATTTAATGTGTATTCCTTTCGTTACAATTTTTCAGAGTAGGTATAACTGAGTAGCGAGTTATCTCGCACACTGATATCACGCGACCTTATTGGTGCATGGAGGTCATACACGACAAGAACTCCAAAATAAATAGATTATACTGATATTCAAATCGCCAGGAATCGTTTTAAGAGTCATGTTTTCACGCATTATATTTATAAATCGATTTATTGTAGTTTCATCTATCTATGGTTGAAACGAAATCGGTATGAAACTGGTTCCCTAAGCAAAATTGATTCGAGAAAAAACGCATTCCTGATCGATTTGAAACGGTTTAAATCTATTCTATGGCCTAGTATGAACGCAGCTATAGAAAACCCCTAACGGTTGTAGAGTGAAACTTTCTTTTAACTGTTTTTTATGTCAGGTACCGTTAGTAGTGACGTCAGTGAACGGGGAAATTCGTTACTACGCTACAATTTACAAAGGGATACTAAGAGTGGGATCTACATTGATTCTCCGAGCCTTTGAACCTGGTGACACTGTTACGACGCTAAATCTCAGCATGGTGTGTTCGAAACGAAGATGATAAAATAATAAAAAGGGATTTTTTTTTTATTGTGGCAAATCTGGGTCATTCTCATATTTCTCTCCCTTTCAATTTTTTTCGCGTCCTATGTGTTTCTCGTGTCTGTTTTCACCGATAAAAAATGAGACTTGAGGTTGTGTAAAAAAGTTTAAAGGTCGTAGGGTATAACTGGTGTCGTAAAATCGATTCTGTGAAGGAGATATTAATTCTGTGGATAATTAAATTAAAAAGCTTCACAATAACATAAATAATTATGCCTAAATTTTGAATAGTAAAATCCATTAAGCCCTCACTTGGAGTACAAGGTTCTAAGAGAACAATGAAAGGCAAGATCAAATAAGAGGGCTGGTCGCTCCAACCCCAGTAAATGGATCCTGATATTGGTTAAATTAACAATAAACTAAAACCCACATTTTTCCCAAAATATATTTTTTCTCCTTCAGCCGTTTCTATATAAAATTCTAAAGAAAAACAAACTAGAACTTTTTGATAGGTTGCAAAATATACAAAATTCAGAACCCTCTGAGAGGCCTGACACGAGGTTCGTGCTTAAACTACATTAAAGAGGCATAATGTTCTTTGAAAAAAAAAAAAAAAACACATTTTTTTCTTCCAAAGTTGCGTTTTATACCAGCAGCACAAAACGTTATAAATCAGCCTTCTTTTCTTCATTCTACAGACTGGATATATACATAATCTCATCGGAATTTTAGATTTGTGATTAAATAGTCCTTGAAAGATTAATAGCATACGCGACCAGTCAATCTCAACAAGTTACCCTTTTTTTTTTTTTACTTTGTTGGGGGATTGAATTTTTTTTATTATTAAAGGAAAAATCTTAGACTTAAGTTACACTTCAGATTTATTTAGTTTCCAACCACTTTTAAAAATTTATACTGTGTTGGAAAATAAATAAGTTTAAAAACAATATTTACCTAAACTATCTAGGCGTAAAATTCCACCATTCTTTCAGTCTTTGGAGTGGAAAACTGAACTGAACTGCTCTGTATGGGTTGTCATAAATCGTACTACTGAGATAGTTTAAAATAATGTAAACCCAAATTTTCAGAATTATTTTTAAATCTGTCGACACTATATTGCCTAGTTTAAACTCCCGACAGGAAAAGGTGGAAAATTACTTTCAGATGAAAGTAAGATCAATTTTCATTTTTTTTTTTTTCTTTAGGATAGAAATTGATAGCGAAAAAAATTCACAAAATATCTTTAAACTTCGAAAATAGCCTCAAAGTCTGTAAGATATCCGCCCACTGAGATTTAAGCCTTATTTCGGTGAACGATTTGATTCGAACCAGAATGAAAATACAGAAGAAACCAAGCTAACCAAACTTATATTCCATAGACCGATTCAAAAAAGATTTACAAAGAAAAAAAAAACCAAGGAGCATGGCATAAACTATTATACTAGGGTAATGTCTGGCAACTGTCAACACTTTTTACAAATACTCGAATAACTTCCGTATGAATAAAGGTAGGGATATGGTTAATTTGCCAAGTGACAGTGTGGTTCTAAAGACACAATTTCAACCTGGTTTCAGCTTTTAAAGCTATTTAGATTTTTTCCAATATTTATTTTTGCCAAAGGCTTAGGGCTATACAGAAGGGCAACATTAGACACTAGCTGCTAACTTTAAACAACCAATAATAATGGCAAGTATGAAATTAATACACATTCTTTGTGAGCCTGAAGTACTATTTTTGTGCCGTACTAAACAAATCCTTCCGGATTTAAAGAGAACAAACAATCCATTCGTTTATTCATCGGTCTATTGACACGATTTCCTAGAGACAGACTGGAATTCTAGCTAAAGCTTTGAAGCAGTTGAAAATTCATAAAAAACTTTCAAATCGCTCAGAAAAGATGTAAAAAAAAAATCTTTTCACGCGGAAGGAAAAACGTCTTACTGTGAAAATCCAACTCCGAATCAAATCAACGCTCGAATGAACGTAAAAACGATAACACTCTAAAACTTGCTTTGAAAATTCAACCAACACACTAGCTTAACTTTCAATTCAAGTTTATACTAGGTTTAAAACTACAAAAAAAAAAAGGTATTTACCCTGAAACCAAAGTATCCGACCTTAAGAAATCCCAAAAGAAAAAGCAATCCTGTGGATTTAGACTTTTTTTTATCAATACCTGGAATGAACCGATACCTATTTCTAAATGTAAAATATAGCTTAAGTTTCAACATAACTAGATAGCAATGTAATGCCCATAAATCTCTAAAGAATCTTTGATCTACGATGTACTGAATCGGTAATCTCTTGCAATAAAAATTATTAAAGTCATTCGGAAACAAATTTCATAGGTATGAACGAAGAAGGTTACAGAATCACTTGAAAAGGTGAATTTCAAAGTTTGTGTTTCGCCCCCAAAACTCTCACTATAATGTTTATCGGAAAAACAAAGGAAATCAATAGAAAACCGATTTTGTTTCCAATATTTCCTAAATCCACGAAGTAGTTTTATCCTTAAGATGTTTTACATTATGTAGTAATGCGCCTTAGCTATCTGCGGTCAGAAAACTGCATTGAA
This sequence comes from Odiellus spinosus, assembly GCA_963920705.1. Lineage (NCBI taxonomy): Eukaryota > Metazoa > Arthropoda > Arachnida > Opiliones > Phalangiidae > Odiellus > Odiellus spinosus. The sequence goes on from OY987237.1 coordinate 8,782,964, forward strand.
AAAAATATTATTTATGTCCTTGTTGTTTTTGGTAGATATAACCATTTAATAACACACTGCATCTCGGTAGAAGTATTTTTCTTTTCTTAGAAAAAGCTATCTGTTTCTGGATTTGCTACCATGACGAAATTATGGTATTTTAGAAACCCTATTTCTATTTCTTATAAAGTTTAACATTATGTATTCTTCATCCTCAACCTTCGCTATGGTGCAATCTGTACTTATTGAACATTATATAGGAAGTTTGCTCGTGACGTCAGCGTCTTGCCTTTCAAAACGTAACAGTACAGGCAATTGATTGAATTCATTCTTTGAAATATAACACAGACAAACGTTCCTGCAAACTAAGATTTCTTCACTTTTTTTTTTTTGATAAGAAATTGAAACCATGTATTTTGATTTCTACGGAATCCTTTAATTTTTTAAAGGGAGTGTGACAAGATTTTTAAACGATTCCTTTTTACCTCAAACCCTCACGCTTGTATGTCAATAATTATTTGTCCACTGACACTTAAAGATAGTTAAGAAAAAAATAGAAAGCCCAGTAAAAAAATTTTCTGTTTAGCTGACAAACCGCGAACCACATAAAAAAGTTCGCCATTTAAACCCGTCATTTTGAACGAGTAATAGCTAGTTTAATATCATAAATATAAAAGCATTTCAATCTCCCTTTATAAAGTTTTCGTTTAAAAACTACTGCTCTTGCGAAAATTGATTTTTTTGGATCACAATCCAATCGTTTTTCACTTTCAGTGTTATAGTTTATCCAAGTTCTGTATGAGTATTACAAAATTCCAAAATAAATTCTGGAAACCCTTTAACCTGAGCGGGAGGAGATTTATCTAGCAATAAGGCATAGTTTTTACACTAGTATGGAAAGGTAAATGGTTTATTTTTCCTCTATGAGGTTTAACGTTTTGTATAAATCCGAAACCAGCTTTTGCCTTTTTGAAAACTTCTCTTGAATTTCATTAGTTCGATTTCTAAAGAAATCTAATCTTTGCGAGATTTTCTACACTTGGGGGAGGAGATCGTGGCGAATTTTTGATAAGGCTAAGAAGTTATGGAAGTTAATATAAGTTCATAGAATTCGAGAAATTCCCAAAAGGTTTCTTACAAAGAAGAAGAAGCGGTATATTGTCGGAGCTAATATTCTGCTAATATTATCGAGAATGTAATATCATATACAGATCCAATATATATCGTGATATTGTGGCCCAGTTACAGTTTGCTCGTTTGATTAACTTGATTTCAGCAAAAGTAGAAATGAAAATGGATGTTTTATATATCCGGAAATGTATAACATAAAATTCAATGCCCGCATTCCTCAAAAACGTATTTTTCTGACGTATTTTTGAACGAAATGTATACTATATATCTGATATTGCATATTAACCTCGTATTTTTAGCGTTTATTAATGATTAGTTGTACGTGGTGGCAATCTCTAAAGATTACATTTAAATTAAAACAATTTAAATTTTTTTAACCTTCCCTTTAAAATACCCACCTCTCCCAAAAAAAGGTATAGATTAAAGTAGTGTTGAAACATTACGTTGAAATACAGTCTATGCACAAAAAAAAAAAGGTAGATAAAACGAAAAGCCATTAGGAACTGTGATGTCACACACTCCAACGCTTTTTATCAAATGATCTATAACAAATCAAAATAAAAGTTTCACGATCTACACATGAAAGGCAAAAATATAAGTTTGAATATTTAGCGAGTAGAAAGGCTAGGTTTCAATCAGCTCTATGGCTATGCTTCTTGGAAAAAAAGTAGGAGATTGATCTGCTGAAGAAACGAACTGATTGGAACCGTAGATTGAAAAAAAAAAAAAAAAAAAAAAAAAATTGTGTGATATGTACCTAATGAACCTTGACAGATTCGAAAAACTAAAATATGTTATTATACTTATATATCGTTGCATCATTAGAAAGGGCTTTAAAAGTCTAGTTAACAACCCCTTTTTAAATATCTAAATCCAAACAAACCAACAAGTATTGACGCAAAATATTAGCAAGCTATTTTTAGTTATTTCTATACATAATTAAGCTTACTATGCTGTAATTAAATTAATTTTAAAGGTCACACCGTAACTTAATTTCAATAGATGTTGGTCCTACCATAACTTTCTGTTATTAAGTTTAAATAAATTTAATAATGAAGTTAAAAGATAAGCAGGGGAAACATTTCTACAGGCGTTCTATGAAGAAATAATGTTTAAGTTTCATCCTGGTGGGTAGCTTCCTCTAAGTCATGGGTGCGCGAAGCCAGATACACTTTTACAGGCGCTACCATATTTTTATTCAAGCTTAAGGTTGTTTTTATTTTTTAAATTTGGATTAAAGTGATGTTGCCACCATTTTTTGCAAGGTTTAAAATAGTAGCGAATATTGGCTGGCTTTAATAGTGAGGTCACGTCACCCTTCTATGAGACTCGGGAGGGATAGTTAAGGGAAAGAGTGTTTTATTTTCCTTTGACGAATATAGGTGTAGTAACCAGGTCAAATATTTTTTGTCACTCCCGTGAGCAACGTCAATTGAATAGAGCCAATAAGATATTATAAAGTTTTGTTAGGCGTTCAGGGTTGGAGCTCTTCCTTGGGCTACGAGTCGAAAAAAAGTAAAAGCAATAGCATGGATTCTTGATTTCCATTTGTTGCAAAGAGAGTTGGACAGACTACTTTATTTTCTATATAGTTTGATATTTTGTATAAATTCGCCTCAGGGTTTATCATTCTGCCAACCAATCTTCAACAAAAACTGGCTTAGTTTCCCCATCTTAAGAGTAACTGCAAAGTTCCAAATTTACACCCCAACCACGCGACAAAAAATCTTATTTCTATCACATAGTAAGTCACCAAAATAATACAGTTCACAAAGCTTGATACCGCTTTATAGAGTTATAGCAAAACAGGAACTATTGGATAATTCGTGGCACGGGACTACGTAAGGGACTAAGAAAACCCTAGAGTGGATTATCTCTTGTACAAACAATCCCACGCGAGACCCTAGTAATTTCAAACACTTTTTTTGTTTAATCCATGAAGCAAGACTGAATGCGGTGGAATATAACGACGAAATCATCAATCTATAAAGGTGTTTCTTTCCATTTGTACTTATAACATGGCTTCATTCGTTTAAGTTCATCGAATAGAATGAAGCCAGTTTGAATTTACAGCAAGCACGAAGCCATAAGCTTCATTTTTATCAAATCTTAATTTGGTTTCTAAGAGATACGAGAGCGGAATCACCTTTGGATGTACTGTAATTTCAACCCGATTCGAACAATATTACTTAAAGGGAGGGTGAAACATATGAAAGTTTTGTTTTTAGTAAATGTTTATATGAAAATTTAAGACAATATAGGATTAAAACGTAACTTTGATAACCTCGAATTATGACCAAATCTTTAAGTTTTTGAAAACGTTCTTTCGCGTAAGTTTCATTCCAAAAAACGACTAAAAATAATTTATTCCTATAGTCAATAATTTCTTTACGATAACTAAATGTATACCATTCTTCTAGAACAGTTGAAATAAATGGTAAAAGCAAGAATCCATTCAGGTTCCATAAGAATATTGGAGCATAGCTTTAGCCTCTGGTACCATCCTCCCAAACTTTGGAACAAAAGTTCGTCTGCAATTTTCGCAACATTTGTACGCTTAGATCTTTTTTTCGGTCGGCTCCATTTTTATTACCCAAAATATTATGTCAAGGTCATTAGTGGCGCGGGTTAATAATAGATTTCAGGAGCGATTTACTTGAAAAATCGATTCGAAGCAGACCAACTTTTGCTACAAAGTTTGGGAGGATGGTTATTGAATCGCGGCCCTCCCATATTCTTATGGAACCTGAATGGATTCTTGGTAAAAGGTAACGCGGATTGATACATAAATGATAAATATCATAAGAAGCAAATATAGTCGTTGTCAGCTTCCCTTGAACGCGAATATAGCCGTTAAATAAAAGTAAATTTTCACATTCGCCAACATCTGTGGCCAAAGCTAGCGCCAACCCGCGGTACACCATTCTCTCCGAAACGGCAAACGTATTAAGAAATCACCCAAAGGTCCGCGATGCCAAGTCAGATATTGATTGCACTTTCCGAAGATTAAATTTCTACTTTTTATCTTACCTTTTGAAAAGATAAGAATAGCGGAAGGTATGATGCGTTTATAGTGAATATTCCGATTGGTATAAAACATTTCAACATCCCGAGAGATTCTAGAGAGGCCATTTGTGGTCTTAAGGTTGAATTAAAATTCCGCCCACGTCAAAGCTTTCTTCCAAAAACCTTGGTTACAAATACTTTATACGGAGTTTCTGCACATAATACGCAGGAATTCAACCCTAGTTTGCAATACGGCCTAATATCTATATACACATTAGAAATTACAAAAGTAGAATTTAACTGAAAAATAATTTACATAATTTATGGACCCTTTTTCAGTAGATTTAAAAAATACTTTTAGTTTTACTAGAAGTTAAGAACTTTTAAATATAAATTTAAAACACCTTAGGAGGTTTTACGGGGAAGTCAGCGCGGTTAATTTTGAAATCATGGTGGTTTCGTGTTATTAATACGGAAAAACTAAACCCTGATGTCAAAATAAATGGTTTCACTATTAAAAACTAGAATAATTGAAGTATTTTATGGGTAAGTGGTTTAAATAAAACTATAAATCTAAATTAAAATATTAATATAATTATATTAATTTCTAAAGTCTGGAAAAATTTCTATAAATAAATTGGTCCGAATTTATATTTACTTTTAAAGAAATTTTACCAAACTTTAGAAATGAATTTAAACGCCTAAAACGTGTCTAAAAATTCTGAAAAATTCTCGAATACGTTTTTTGTCATGGCGATTAAGAAAATACATTCGATACTGTTCCATATTTAGCTCCAAGGTTCCATTTACTTAAATTACTAAGATATAATATGGTTAAGTTAACCGTACATGTAAGTTAATCAAACTCTCTTTACACAACCAATCAGTATTGGGGGAATATTGTCTCACTTGTATTATCTACTTCTAATTATTAACAATAATTTCGCGTTTGTAGCAGTACTTTCGTAATAAAGAAACATTATTTCAGTAGTGTCTTTTACCAATGAAAACAGAATACCGTTTTAAGTTGGAACAGTGTATGCAAACTCCGGATGACACTAGGTAAAAACCACCAGGTTTTTCCTACACTTTTTTTTCTATAAAGAATTTGTAGAATGAGCGTCCGAGGTGGTTTTCGTCTTTTTAAAATTATTTTCAATTCTTTCCCAAGATGCTAAAAAAAGCAAACTAAGAAGTGTTGTTTTTTTTAGTTATATATTCCTATTCAAGGGGAGTTGTCTAGACTACTTTTTCCCTACGAGGTTTAAGCATTGTGGAATAATCCGCGTTAACCTTTGACCATTAGGACAATTTCTATCGAACAGGAGTATAGGGAAATTAAATTTGCTTCAAGAGTTTTTTTTTTTTTCCTCAATACTTTTTTCTTGGGGAGGACTAACCCTTCTTTCATATAACGCAACCAAATTTACATTTTGACGAGATTGTGTTTTTCTTTTCGAAAAGTCGTTTGTGGAACCAAAGCCCTAAAAAGTGATTTTCTAGACCTTATCCCTGATCTTATTTTTATTATGTTTTATTTTAAAATTTTAGGGTTAAGAAAGAAACTGGTGATGGAGAATTTATTAGGCTTAGGGATTATACGATAGTATTCGATAAAGGGATATCGTAGAATTTTTAAAGAGGATTCGTAAAATTTTTGAAATTCGACTGTTAAAGCTATTAAGAATCTTGGGACTTGAGATTGAGATTTCAAGCTTTAAGATTTAGCGAGATCTTGGGGGAATAGTTGCTATCTTACTTACAGCATGTTGCCGTCAACGTTATAAGCTACGTAATAGCTTGTAAAGCTCAGGTGTCAGCTCTCAAGGTCGGGTCTCTCCCGAGTGACTTCTGATCCCTCTGATCCCTAACGTTTTATGAAAACGGAAATAACTGCCCCGTATAACCTTAACGCCACGTGATTTCGTGACGTAGTTAGCAACATTCGAACAAGACGTCGCACCACAACTTCTTTTATAATATCAACTATATTATTTCAAAGTTGTACACAGAGAGTTTGGATTTCAAGATAGATAAAGGTTGCAGAGATATGAAGATTTAGGTGTTTCAAGATTTCAAAGTTCTTGAGGTTGTACGAATTCAGAGGGATTTTGATATTTCATTTCCCCTTTAAAATATTGATGAGGGTTATACGTATCAGGCACGAGAGAAAGAAGTTTTGAGATTGCTAGAAAACATTGTGAAGAAGTTATTCAAACTAGCAAACAACTTTTCCTGGTTCTTCTACATAAAGATTCTACAAAATTCGATATTGTAAAACTTCCCAAATTCGGAAAACTGGGACTTTCTTTTTTATTTCTTAGAAAATACCTGTGGGATCAAATAGTTGATGTACGCTCTTAGCTGAAACAAATATAAACACATTTGAATTCCCATTTAGCGCGAGTTGTTTGGCCATATATATTCGTAAAAACATTTCATACTTCAAATATAGAGTAGCTTTTATTCCATAAAGGGGTAGCAGAAGGAAACGTGGAGCATTAACTATTGGAGATTTAGGTTCGAGAACAACAATCTTGAATGACGCAGAAATCTAGATCTCCCTTAGATATTACTCCATATGTTGTTCCGTTGCTGCTATATGTGAATCTACCCTTAGGCTTTTATCCGATTCGTTCTAAGAAAGTGATGTTTCGAAATTCACGAGTAAATAATAGTTTTCCCTTATGACTTAGTTCTTGCAAATTTTTAAGACAATGGTATTTCATAAAGTAGCTTTAAAAAATATTGAAAACTTTGAAAACTTTTTTGTTTCCCATTACTTTGAATTTCTAATGTTTTAGTTTCTGGATAATTGTGGTCTCCGTTTAGTAATCTTTTAAAACTTTACCCCAAGTTCCCTAAAATTAAGCATTTTTAACGTGGGTCTTTGAATATATATGATTTTTAAAAGTGATAATGCAACTTTACAATAAGTTATTTTTTAAATAAGCAATGGTCTAGTCGTTTAGCCTATTTTCCGGGTAAGTTTTAATTTTATTTCTAGTTTAATATTGGTTTATATTTCTTTTATTGATAGATTAAGCCTATTTAAACGATAAGAAATCGATAAAAAAAATCACTTGTTGCTAGATTGCATTCTCCCTTTAAGCCCTTCGACCTCTTTTAAAACTCAATTCATGTTTTTAGATCCGCGCCAAGGTACTCTAATAATCTACCCAAAAGTCCATTTACTTTTAACGCGAAATTCAGATTAAAGAAAAGAAGACCATGTCCTTGACAAAAAAAAAAAAGTCGTTGATATACGCAATATGGCGAGAAAAACCTTCCCATCAAATTAAACGACATATGAGCCTGAGGAGGAAATTTTACAACAAAAGAACAAAGCTGTCTACATCAAAGAAAACAAGTAATTTTAGTCTCATTACCGTGAGACTCAGAAAGTTAGCGAGATTTCTTGTAAAAACATTTTCTCTGAAATTCTCCTAGACTAATAAAGTAGAGTTTCCACGATGCAGTTTATCTAGAAAACGGTTAAAACCTTTTAGCGTCACCATAGGCCTATTAATTCACCCGTAAGTTACAAACAAGGGTCGTTTTATTGTCAAATTAATGACTGGCCATTGCGACTGAAATCCATCTAGAGGTGGTAGCTCGAAACTCTCAATGCACGCTAGGACATCCTATTTCCTGTCAAGAGGAATGAGGTGGGGTAGGGAGAATTAACTAGGTTTTTCCGCGAGGTGGCGTAGGGCTTCAAATTTCTATCTCTCTCCTGTATAGTGTTGAATACGAAGGGCTCTATGGGGAACTCAAACTTACGGGTGAAGAATTAATAGGCTTATGGCGTCACCTATGTCGCTTTAAAGGTTTTTCGTTTAAACTAAATGCTTTGGTATGTTAGGCTAAAACAAAAACCCACATGGGGTATGTTAGCGCAGATTTTCCGTCCAGTTTCCAATGGATAAATACCATGGGGAGCCAATTACGCCTTTGAAAGGTGTAAGGCGGTTTTGCGCAGCGACCCTCGTTGACATACTTGTAAACAAATATGGCGGAGCTTTGTTTTTAATTGTGAAAATTGTATATAGTGATTGATGTATGGGGCTGTAGGCAATGTCATACGACATTTCACAAACAAATTTCACTGATTTTCCATGTTTTACCAGTGAATTTTCCCTGGTACTTTCCCATGTGGACCAAATATTAGAAAAACCCTAATAAAACGAACGAAATTTCCTGACTTAGGTCATACCAACGATGTATCATTGAAGTTGATAATCAAGTACTTGCGCTTCCATAAATTACCCAGACTTCCCTGATATATGCCACATTTACAAGAGTTTCCCTGATATTTCCATGGATTTTTTGACCACATTAAAATTTCCTGATATTTTCAACTATTCCAGGGTTTTTGTTTTAACTCACAGGGGCCCCAAGGGTCTTATAGTCTGGCCCTAGCCGGTGAAAAGTAAAATTCATGCTTGGAACTGAAAGAAATGTAAGAATATTTTCACAACTTTGATGGAGTTGATATTTGTGGTCGATATTCAACAGAATATAAAAATGAGAATTGATATTCAAAATCTTTAGTCGGTATTTTAGTATTATTAAGGACGTTTCCCCGGAAAAAATTAACCAATCAGATATAACAGCCCTACAGATTTTTAAACCATTTTGCGAATATAAATAGTAGATCCCGCACGTGCTGAAATTTTGAATTTTTCTTAGGAGAAAAAAGAAAAGTAGAAAAATGACCCAATAATGGTCAATGAAAACTTAGCTTTAGCTTTGAGTAAAGATTGCCGAGAGGCCATTGGAACTTAAAAAGAGTATCATCACCTGCCCCTTTATACCAAGTCAAAGCAATTAGGCCGCCCAGAAATGGCGGGAATTGATCGTAAAGGGCCATGGGCTGTTGGCAAGAATCTATAGAGTTTATATCTCTCCCGTTAGAATTCTATGTTAGATAATCAGTCCGTCCAATGGAGTTGAACCACAAGTAACCAAATTCCCATAAGTAGGTCACTTCCCATGTTCATGCCGATTTATTTTTATATCTAAAGATTTTTTTAAAGAATTTTAAAATAATTTTGCAGTTAATACTCTCGCACGTTCTGGCACGTTGGTTAGTTTCGCGCGGTCTCATTCGTTTAAGTACTTAATCCAGAAAATCTAACCTTTCATTCGAAACGATTGTTGCAGAAAACTTCAACGCCACCAAGCGGAAAACAATCTTTATATTTTTGTCAATTTAATACTTTTTAACGCCTCAACTCAGGTGTAAAAACTTGAGATATTTTTTATTAGAATGAAAAAACGGTGACTGCCTCACTTTAAAGAAAATCCAACATCCATAGAGTCGAATTACAAATGACGAAACGTTGGAACGTGCCTTTTTCACGATAGTTTTGATGGTTTTGACAGAGAAACGGTCATAAATATAGACCGTTTAATACTCCAAAATGGCGTCATTAAAAAATATTAAATTTCTGGTAAGAAACTCGCGTTAAACTTATCTTACTGACATTTTCCTTTCGTAACTCTTTTCCTAGCTCGTTCTTATTTTTTTTTCCTTCAACAACGAATATGAAATAAAAAGTTCTCCACCATATTTCACCAGGTCGTTACAGTTAACGACAAAAACGCGTATAAAAACCTACAGTGTATTTTATGTTTTTTCTAACAACCATCAGGCTGGGTTTTTGAACGACTATAACTATATTCTAGCGCGCACGCGTACAAGTTTCGCCTATTGAGAAAGAAACAAAAAGTCCAAAAAAAACTCAAAACTAAGATGAGAGTTCTGTTTTTGTGAACTAGGTATGGAAAACGAGTTTGTAGTTTAACTGAAACTCTAAAAGGAAATTAAAACACTAATGGATTAACTTAAATTCTATCTGTCATTATTACTCAAAAATATTATTGGTTCGATGAATATCGTTAAAATTTTAATTAACAACGACGCGAATGAAATATTTTATGAGTTTTAATAAAAATTGATAAACTAATGGAACTATTTGATAATTAAAATAAATCGCGTTTAAGTAGTTTTCGTGGAAAGGTCAGAGATACCGCCACCGTTCGAAAATAGCAGTTTTGGGAAATCAAAGTAACAACTGCAGGGGATACGTGAAACGGTTAAAAGAAATAACCAGGCCGTATTTAGGCTTTTTGATGTCAATTCGCGTTTTGTTTTACTCCCTATCTTTCAACTTATGTTTAGCGAATGAAAATTGAAATGAGAGTATTAAGTTTCTTTTTTCACAAAACCTTTTACTACCAACTGGTGTAGGTTGAAAGGTTTGAAAAAATTTTGGCAGTAAAGAGAATGCTTCGGGGTCACTAGCTTTTACTGTGCAGTTTCAGGTTATAGGTAGCTGAATAATGCGGTTTTCCTGGTAAAGTATTGCCGCGTGTACTTTGTAAATCTTCTACGCTTCTGTTCTTACGAATAAGATCCTTGTTTTAAAGACCTTCTAATCAATAAAAAATTAAACGAATTTTATGTTATGGAGAACTTTGTTTACCGTATGTTTCGGAACAGGTCACATTCGTATTAATGATAAAATGCCATTAGCAGGAACGTTAATATTCAAACAAACTTTAGACTTTAAAGAAAAGTAGACAAATAGAGAATAAAGGATAAATGGTTACCGTATGTTTCGGAACAAATCACATTACTAATGCTAAAAGCCATTAGCTGCAGGAACGTCACAAACGAACTTCAAGACTTTACAGACAAGTAGACAAACAGAGAATAAAGGATAAGTCTGATTAAACAAGACATTCTGAGATGAAGTGGACTCGGACATATATAATTGACTTAACTGACACTAATTCTATGACCCATAAAAATAATATTCCGACCACTCTAGTTTGGTATTTTGAAGTTTACGATTCGAAGATGGCCGGTTCGAAAAGGCGAGGATGGCTCATTCAGGGCTTTTACTTTTTAAACCAAAACGTTACGTCTTCCCACGAAACAGACCATATACATTTTGCGAAATCAAATTATTGGCAAGATGACTGCCATCGTCTAGAAGGGAATTTGTGCTCAGGCTAATTTGATTTTACACGTTCCTTTAAAACTCGAACAAGCGGGAATTTCGAGATCCCGGACACCTTTTTCGAGATATGACCTATAATATTAAAATTTCAATAGAGTCGTTTTTAAACATCGTCAGAATAGCTCTTTAAAGAATGGACTAATATATCCATTATTTTGATGCGTTTACAGTATGTTATTTTTGACATATATGCTGAAAAATCTTTCGAGACGAGATCGCTCAGAGTTAAATACTTCGTCAAATATAAACTCTCACATTTCATATATACTAGAAAACTGGGATACGGGTATTTAGTCTGGAGAAATTCCAGTACCGGACGATTTGTCCGGTCACGGACCATATATTCAAAATTGTAAAATTAGTAAGAAAAACTACTGTTGGTCCTATAATGGAGTATTTCAATGGTTAACGTATTGGAATCCCTGTCTACGTTTAGAAAAGCTTACGGCTGAGTATTAGAAAAACTTCGCTGAAAGTTGCCCTTACGAAGAGTTCGGTTAATTACTACTTCATCTATACGAGATTGGGCATTGTTTATTATCCCGCCTTATCCTTTTTTGGATTATCTTATACGTAAAATATGTTTTACAGAGTTTAAGAAATCTAACGAGGAATATAACGTACGTGTATCTATCTTTATTAGAACATACGTTGCCACGAGACCAATAATGACACGTACACGTTCAGATCGTTCGATTTTTTAACAGCCACGTTCGCACTGGGACGTTTTAAACCGATTCGGCTTCAACAGATAACAGATGAAACGATAAATTGTTTCACGAACGCGTGGCTCTTAATAAGCTTCCTGGCGATTTAAATATCAGTTTAATTTTACAGATTCAAAACGATCTAGGATATACTCTAGAGTGAACGTGACTAAACACGAGCGAAATAGAAACTTTCCAAATAAGAAAATATAATTTTCATCTTAAATTCTTGAAGTTCCCGTGGTTAAACATGGAGGGCACAATATACAACTTAACCACCTCGATGAGCCCTCTTAGTGTATACGATTAGTATATTTACCGCAGGGGTGTTTAAGAGCAGTAAACGAAGGCTACTTATTTGCAAAGCGTATCAATCCGCTTTGGTCATTTTGTAAATTGCTTTTAAACACGAGTGTATTAAGATATATAATTTTAAAGTGAACTTTGACGCTGCAGAAAAAGCCTTGGTTGGAACCTTACGATTCAATCACTAGGACAAACTATTACGTATTCGAAAACAACAAACGTCTGAGGTAAACCACGAACGCCAATGAAATTGACGGTCGTTACGCGAAACCTTAATAAATATATTCATTTATATTTTACTACAGATACGTTTATACATCGGACGAGGAATACTACAGAACTGTAAGAAACTTTAAAGATGTAACGCCAAATATCGAGCCTCTGGTCAAAATCAATTTATCTTTAGTTTTTTCTCCCTTTAAATATGTTACCTTTCCTTCCCTTATAAGTTTCTTTTAGAATTTCCTTCAATCACTCAATTTTATGATGAAGCCCCTCGTCCGATCTACAAAAACGACCAATCTTTCCTCCTCGGGTGGTAAAGACGTTGCGAATGTGCCCCCTAGCTGAAAATACTTTTGCCCTCCTACGCTTGGTTTGCCTTTGCCAATGTTCTGTTTCTGTAGTAATACAATACTTCGTTTTCAAATATTCGAATATTCCTCATTTTTAATTGTTACCCAAAAACGTTTAAGTCGATACAGCGGCATCACTACACTCTGTCGTAGGGGACATTTACCCTTCGCGTTTTTCTTCGCTTTTAAGCTTTTCTCTGGTCTCCTCTGACCACGGTCCTTCAAGGCCCCATATCACCCGAAATAATTTTGCTAGTTCTTAACTTCAATAAGTTCCGAAGAGTATATTTGGCTTATAAATCAGGCACTTCAAGATTCAAGTCGAGAGAATACTAACTATTAAACTAAGTATAGTTTATTAAACTCGGATTGCTCCGTAACATTTTCAGAAGATCCTGAATCTCGTTCTGGATATGAAAACGTACGAGTTAATGCCAGATAGATTTAACCAAACGTGGACGCCGACTATACCAGTAGCTGAATCTTGTCTAAGAATTTTCTCTCCAAAGAACGAAACGGTGCTTACGGAGTCACCAGGGACGTTTGAGGCAATTCAAAATTTACCAGTCGAAGTATGCATCAATTTTATTTCGTTTAAGTTTACCAAGAATGATAACGGAGGAAAATGAGATGGATAATGGAAGGCACGTTGGTCTTAATTAACCAGGCCCTGTTTACGCGCGTAATTTTCTAAAACCTCCTTCCAATTTCAAAAAACCAGAGTTGAGCCAACATACCTTCCTCCTTGATAATTCTAAAACCGCGGAGATCTCACGCGACTATATTCTTTGGTTACAAGCAACCAACTATGAATTTGCTCTATTTTGGTGTCTTTTGAGGTTGGTTGTTAGCCAACCAGCCTCTTTAATTGTAGCTCTAGTTCCTTACATTGCCCCATCAAGTAACTTCTAAGTAAAACTGTAAATAGCACGAGATAAGAAAGGACGACGACTTAGACTATGGGTCATTATCATCAGAGACACTTAAATCCTTTTTTCTGGGTACATTTTAGGGGTCTTATGCTAGTTTTGTTTCCTAATTTATATTTAGTTAAGCAATATAAAAAACCCTGAATTTAAATAGACCATAGAGTTTCTGCAAAGCACACTGTGAAAAAGATGTTTGGTGGGATTAGGACCCACAGCATTCAGCGTACAGATCGGAAACTCTACCATTTGTAACAAAACAATTTGTTTTAAAAATATTTTCAGATTTGGATCATGGTGATCGTGGTTTTTTGTCTGTTAACAACGATTGACATTATTGCAAAACGGGTCCGAGGAATTCCGAGTAAAATATCTCGACGCGTATATGATAATCTAATTTTCCAGTTTGGTGCCCTGATGGGAAAAGGTAAGCGATGTATAAAACGAGCGTAAAGTAATTATATTGGCTAATTGATACGTTCAAAAGCGTCCAAGATTAGAGATCTCCAAATTTTAAGATTCGCCTTGGGTCATCTTGAAAAGGGACGTTTATTGTTACGAATATATTCCTTTAAAACATTTGAATTTTTTCCCGAAATAACGAGAAGGTTATCCGTGGTTTGAGGGGTCATCTATGAGAGCGCGTGTGGTCAAAACAAGAATTTCCTTTTCACCAATCTAATCATTTGCTCAAGGTTATCCCAGCATTTCCTCTTTGCCAGCGATCAGAATCACCGTCGGAATATGGTTTCTAGATATCGTAGTTCTTTGCAACATATTTAGTGGGGCTATGAAAGCTAATTACATGACTCAGGGCCGGAAAAACATCGACTCCATAGAGGATTTTTTTCGAGCGTCATCCTATCTCAGAATGAATGTTAATGACTTATTTGAAGACGATGTTTGCGGATCGGTAATAGTAAAACTTCTTAATCTTTTAAATAAAAACATTTTAACGCTACACGCCAATAAAGTCACGTTTGTAATAATTTCCTAACAAAGAGGATAGATTCGAGTACGGGCTCTGTTTATCTATGCACTAGTACAAAAGGAACTAAGAACGGTGGCTATGTAGGATAGAACTATTAACAATAGACACTTATCTCAATAGATTTAGATGAATAACAAAACCTGCCGTTTTTACGGTTGGATTAGGCCTATTTAAACGATAAGGAATCGATAAAAAATAACACTTATCGATATATTTTTAACATTTTCATTTTCAAGTTTCTTAAGAACGCGTCAACCTAGCGGTATAAAATTGTGAATACGTCGTTATATTAATATAAACTAAATATATAATCCAGAGGCATTCGAAAAAAAAATAGTAACAGCCTCACTTTGATCATACGCGTAAGTGTCTTATTTTTTAGAAGCGGAATTAATAAAATAACCTATTTTTCCTCTTCACTCTCCCTTCAATGTAAGCTAGCCACCTTAAAACATTTACTGTACATTTTCTTTTAAAAGCATACACACCCGTCCTAAAAAATACGCTAGATAATAAGCAAGAAAGCTTATTCCGAAAATAAACGTTGATTAGTATTATTAAAATCCTTCGATATATATTGAAAAATGTGTTTCAGACTAATAAGGAGTTGCGGACGGTGTGCGAAATCAGCAAATTGAATAGGAAAAAAAAAAGAATTACACGAGAAAACGTACTACATTTATGTCAGTTGCACTCAAGCTGCTGCTGCGTAGCACAAGTGTTAAAAACTGGTTTAAAGATTTACAAAAGCGGGGTTCATATGGGTTCAACCAAGTACCATTGTCAACCGTTGGTCTACCACGTTGATGGAAAAAATCCAGACGTGTTAAAACTGATAAACAACAGGTTAGTTCCTCGGTAAAAGTGCTATTCGCGAAAGAAACTTTCTCCGAAAGCGGATTTTAATTAACATCAGAAGCCGATGAAACCCTCCTTTGAAGTCTATTACTCCGGGGTCTTGTCTACCCCTCCCTGTATGGGTTATTCTCAAAAGGCGCGATTCGTACGCCTCCTAACGGTAGATGTTTTCGGAGCGGGAGTTCGTCGAGCGAATATCTCTAGCAGCCTTGGAGTTCGTCAAAAAACGTCGCCGTTTGTCGAGAGAGAGAATTTCCAATTTTCCGTAGACAGGGGGGGGATGAAGTAGGACCCCTTCTAACTCGTAAAATTGGGAATTTTACCCATACAGAGAGGAGCGCTATATGGAACATTGGAGTAGTAGACTTCAAAGGAGGGTTTCATCGGCTTCTGTTAATATCTTAATACACAGCCAGAAGTCGATGTAGTTTTAGTAGAAAATGCGCTATTATCCGCAGATCGGATGGTTTAGACTTTCTAAACAAAAGAACATTTTCGTTCGAAAGATTAGAATGTATAGAATATTTGTCATGAACAAAGCGTAAGAATTTTTGAATAGAGCATTTTCACTCCGACAACCTAGGTGTAGATTATTTGATTCCCAACTAAACACGTCATTGGGTTTAAATTCACGGGTCTCCTAGAGTCTAAACTGAATATATATTGTCTAAATATAATAATAACCACGATTATCTTTTCATCTTAAGACTTTACTTTTCATTACAGAGTCCAATCATTTGTGGAAACTGCCCAAATTACTCCCTGGTTACGTTTTCTCGAAAAGAACCTCAAATTTCGACCCGAGGGCAGTTCGTCGGTCGAAAAAGAATTTCGCGTAATTGGCTGGAAGGAAGTTGAAATGTCGTTCGCCCTATGGGCCATTCAACTAGGAGTCGCCTCACTAGCAGCCATACTAGAGTCAATCATACTTATAAGCCACTAAGACAATTAAACGATTGAATGATTCATGGAGTAAAAGAATCGATAATGTTATATATGCGCAGCACCGGGTTCATAAAGGATAAGAGAGTTAGAAATGGATCATTTTCACGGTAAAATACAAGGGTAATAGTAATTGATGGTTTTCTTTGGAAGCGTATCACGAATTATTCACGAGTACACGGGTTGATTAGTCAAAAATAAGATTTTCGAAAGAGCAATTCAGCATTTAAAATTCAAATACAAATCACTTTGTAAATTATGCTATATAAAGACGGTATGCTAAATCAAGACGGTAAATTGCACGTAATTGACCAAATTTAAAAATTACGGTCCTAATTAATATTATCAAAAGATATTTAGTCTCATTCGCAATAGATTGTAGAAACGCAATAAGATGTAACACTATGCAATATACATAAAGCAAAATTAAAATCACTAATATAAAAGATTGACTAAATTATTACTTTCGGAATTAATCTTAGGTTCCGATAATTGAAATTAATTACAAAACATCGATAGTTATAGGGCTAAAAAATAAAGAATTCAATTTAGAATACCGAAAGAAATAGGCTTCCCTAATTAAGAAAAGGTCGTACTGTAAAATTCCAAATGAAATAATCTGAATTTACCAATATTTAAAATTCGTTTGGTCCACTTTTATGGAATATAAGTCCATTAAAACACCATTTTTTTAACCCGATTTAAGAATTAATTCATTTGAAAATCTAAATCTATTATTCTTAAAAATTAAAGGTTTAAAAGAAGATAAAGTCCCATATAACGTGTCACATAACACATCCTAAATAGTTACTGTTTTCAACACTCAAAAAACGTGGCGTAATGTCCAAACAAGGGTTGATATTGATTGCGAAACATGCATTTACATCAGAGCGCGCGGAAGAGCGTTAAACCTATCACGAAGCTTCTATTTACATTATACAGTTGAAGTATAAACACGAAGCTTACATTAGCTAAAATTATGCGTAACATTTTTAACATTGATCTTTCGGTAGCATTAACAAAAGTTATAGAAACAGGGTTAAAAAAAGTGTAAAAAAAAAATTCGGAAATTCGCGCTCGAATGAAAATCAAAAGCGGCAATCGAAAAAAAAAAATGTAGAAATGAAATATATTGGACAAAGTTATTAGAGAAAAGGAGTTCGTCGGTTGGGAATAAAGCATTAGTCCCGAACTTTACGCGCTAACGCGTCCTATAAGAAAAGGGGGAACTTTTATTTCTGATCGTTGTTTTCATCCCCTTCCATCAGAGGTTCCGCTCTACCAATTTTTCGCGGCATAGATGAAGAAAAAAAGAAGATCTACTTATAGAGAAGAAAGAAGAAGAAGACGCGGAGAAGAGATGAGAGCGTTCTTTTATTGCCGCCACCCTAGCTGATCTGCCTTTTAGCGCGAACTCTTTACTTCCTATAGTGTCTTTTTTCTTTGACCGGTAGTCATGGTCATTTTATTCGCCCAGTCTTCAGCGTGGCGCTCGTCCGAAGCCAACTCGATCGAAGACATTTAACGCAAGTTCTACGTAACTATACAAGTTTACTTTTCGAAAAATGAGTTTGAGATTTGAAGTGTTTTGAATACACGGTCTTAAGTCACTGAAAATATATTTTACCACTATTTCCTTGTTATAATCGGATTTTAAAGGGGTAATTCACTTAAGGAACAAATTTTTTCGAATTCCTATGGATTAAAACGCCACATTAAAAATTTTATACATATGGGTTGACGCGTTCTTAAGTAACTTCAAAATGGAAATTTAAGAAATTATGTAAGTCATTTTTTTTAACTAAACTTCGAAACAGTAAAGCCTGTAAATGTGTTTCAGCCTATGCACATCAAAGCCCAGGATGAAATTTTATAGTTAATTTCCCATAGAATGCTTGTAAAGATGTTTTAACTTCTATCAAAGTGTTTGTGGATAAATTAACTGTTTATCCAAATCTTTATGGATTATTTTCTACAAATCGCGATCTCTTTCTTAAAGTTCCCCTTTATGTATTCAAGTTTTTCTGTCGATCTTTATACTCGGACAAACAAAATATGATTGGGGTTTTAAATTTTTTCAAACGCTACAAATTCATATTTTTAGATTTTTCGGTAAATTTAATTAAATTTTTAGAAAAATTCTCCGGGAGAACTCTATTTTCAAATATATCTGTCTCTCAATGATTATTTTTTCTCCTTCAACTGTTGTTAACAGTTCCTAATTATTTGTAACAAATAGCCAAAGTTTTGCTGCCTTTTAGCTTCAAAGGCTACAACCCTTTCTTCTTTCCATACATACTTTCGTATCTCATGAGAAGTTCTGAGAAAAGCGAAACTTCAGGCGGATTGATAAACAATCTTAAACCTCTTAGCAGGAAAAGTAGGAAATTCGTACTTCTCTTGAACTACGAGTATAAATACCCAGGGCGTGATAAGAAGCCTTCCTCCATATCGAATAGATAAAAAAAACTGGAGAAAAATCTAAGCTTAGAGGGGCTCTATCGATAAGAAGAAGATTATAATAGGCAGCAAAGCCTGTGGGGAAATTCCTTACTATACTCGAGCAATCTATAAAGGATGGGATTTTGTGTTTTTTTTTTTTTTTTTTTTTTTTTTTTTTTTTTCTTACTTTCTCCGTTCCTTGGATCATAAAGGGATTTTTAATTGATTTCCCCTCGTAAAGCTGATATAAAAGGCGTGTTGGGAAATAAAACAGCCCCAAAATAAAACTATCCGTAGCCAATAGAATTTAAAACAAATTTGTCTACTCCAAGAAAGGTTTTACATGGGAAAAGAAAAATGTTTAAGGGTGTCGAAGAAATTAGACCGGAACCAAGAATAATGGTTCAATTAGGATAAAAGTTTTCAAAGACTTAAGTGTCCGTAAGTAATAGCGTGTCTAAACGAAAAGTTTAGTTTAAAGAGAGAATGCAACCTAATGTGATTTGTTTATCGATTCCTTGTCGTTTAAATAGGCCCAATCCAACAATGAAAAGTTTACAAAACAAATATTGAACTAGAAATAAATTTAAAATTTACCATCAAAATAGGCTTAGCGGGATTCATGGAGATATCCTGTATTGGCTGCGTGTAAGGTCTAACGACCAATGAGCAAAGGCCCGTCGTTCACGCGAGATCTCCACGAGACTTACAATCGCATTCGATTGGTCGCAAGACCTTATACGCGAGGAAATCAGGATCTCCATGAATCCCGCTAAGCCTACTTTCCGGGTAAGTTTTAAATTTATTTCTAGTTTAATATTTGTTCGTAGATTTTTTTCACTGGTGGATTAGTCCTATTTAAACAATAAGGAATCGATAAAAAAATCATTTAGGTTGCATTCTCCTTTTAAAGGATTACAAAGAAACGTATTTCTCTGGGGGCGAAGCGTAATAAGGAGCCTTCAGATGAGGTTCATTAGATATAACACGGGGCTCTAGTCTGATTGCCCATTTTGTTTAAAAGTTAACAGCCCAGGGAAAGTCTCAAAATTAGGGCAAAATCTTTTCCTCAAGATCCCTACATTAATAATTGAAATTAATATATGTTTATGTATATTTATTGAACTTAATTTGCCGGTTGCAAAAATGAAAATTGTAGGGAAGAAAATAAATCATTAATTCATTTCGAAATCCGATATTCGGATTTCGAGATCGATATCGCGCAAAACTTACGATACCGCGATTATTTTCATTAATAAACAATTCAAATGGACTTTTTACCGCATACGTATCTTAATTTTAGAACAATCGATAAGAAATCATTTGATTGTCCTCTTTATGAATCTTTAAATAAAGTTTTAAATTTTCCGAAAATGATAATTATGTGTTCGTTAAGGTTTAATATTTAGCGCGTTTGTACAAGATTACTATAACCCCATTAGTGAACATTGCTTTTATAGGATTAACTTTTGTTTTTCTACATACAAACTTTTATAAAAGTAAACTTAATCTTTAACTAAATTTTTTGCAGAGGAAATAACTTACAAAACTCGACTTACAGACTTGAACAATATATAATTAATGAAGTAAAAGTAAAATTCGTGGAATATATAATCAGAAAAAGTTAATTTCAGTCGCTCTAATTACGTAAACTGTGGTACTCATTGCGCGAAAAAAAACATTAGATCGAAAATAAAAGCATTGATTAGTTTCCAAAAGAGACTGCTCCGGGGCAAAAAAGGAAAAAGTCTATAAAAGCCCAACCATTTCCCGTAAAAGCCTACCAACTTTTTAATTGAAATGTCATTCAAGTCTCTAAGTTTGTTTTTAAGCTAAAATGTTCGAATTTACCGAGGGATTTGCCCAAAGTCTTTCACGTATCAAAGCAGTGCTCACAAAAAATATTATATCAAAATTCTTATTGAAGTTACCAAACATTTAACGTCAGGGGTAAATATTACGAGGTGCATGGAGCTTTTCACAACTTTAATGCATCAATGTTTTATTTTATTTTAGTGGGATTCTTAAAAGCTCTGCACCAACAAGTACTTTTAATCTGAACTTTGTACCATAAGTAACATAATGAAGAACCTAGTTATGGAGGGTTTCGAAGTACAGCCACAAATTCTACAACCCACTTGTTTTTAGTCCAAATCTATCGGATTTAGTGCCAAATAAGGATTAAAGCAGACAACAACCCGACTGATTTCGACCAAATGGACCAAACCTGAATTCGATAAAAGTGAGAACCGAAGTTATTTTAAATTTTGGTCCACTTTTGATGCACTCCGGTTATTTCATTTCAACTATTTGGTCGAATTATGATGGAATGGTCGTGTGAGAATATAGCTTAAGTCCTTGATTGAATAACCTCTCAATATTTACTTTTATCGTAACAGCTTATTTCAGTCCCCTCTTTTTCCTATAAATTTTCTTTTTGAACTTAAAGAGCACCCTTTCATAGAGAATCCAAGGTTCTGAAAGACTTAACCAACCGTTAATACTCTTCGGCGTATATTTATTTACCAATTAAGGAATATTACTCCGAGATCAAGCGAAAACATATTCTGTAAACAATAATTTATCGAGGTAATTGCACCGTGAGAAATTATTTCCTATATAGCCCCAATAACATTTGAAATCGAAACGTTTACATTTTAATGACATTGGTTTTATAACATGTTTTCTAAATCAAAGTGGAACGAAGAACTTTTGGGGTTGAAAAAAAGAATAGAAAACTCATCAACTAAAGGACGTCAAAAGTGTCATAGAAATAAATCCATAAATAGTAAGAATTTGGAAAAAAGTAAAAAATTAAACTCACGCGTCTTTAAGACTAACAAAAAATGTAGTATTTTACGAAAAAAGGAATGAATACTACCCAGAATGCTTTGTGGAACAGTAGATCCAAATGAAGATCCCAATATCCCCTTTCCCCACAGCATCACCCACGGGATCTGTCACAGGAGATTGAACGTAGTTTCGCGCTTGACAAGTCTTCGATAAAACTTCATCATTTCTGGGCACAAAAGACGCTCCCAAAGCTAGTCCCCCTCCTACGAAAAAATAAAATATACGCATTTGGCACACCGTATTACTTTCCCCATTGGTATTTCCACAAACTGAGGCAACTAACTGCCATCCTCCTAAAGTCGATATCAATTTAGATATTCAATACAAGAACAAAGTAAAACCATCCAATATCACTATAAGAATTTATAGTATTGGTATCAGACTGGGTTGTAGCTTTATTGATGTTGCAAATTACGAGTGTGTCGCTGTGGACAATTTCAGACACAATTGACAACACGTACAAAGCTGGACTACCCTTTATTTCTGTTCATTGGTTTACTTTGATATAAAAGGGAACTATAACTTCGCAAGGTGTTGGAAAATCAAGATGAAGTCGACCATATATATATAATTTTGTTCAAATGTATATCGTTAAGCGCAAACTACTGCAAAAGCTAAAGCGGATGGTTACACAATATTAGAACTCTCAGGGATTAAAAATAGTAATTCTTGAAGGTGGGTATACTTAATCGTTCAATAATTTTGAATCAATGAAGAGAAAGGCAAGGAGAAAGATATCCTTAGATATGTTATTACTTTCAACATGCCTTTAACTATATTTTCTCTAAGTTAGGAAACTTTTCCCTTTTGCTTTTTCCAACTTCAATTTATTCTCTCCAGGGGGTGTTAGCTGACCAAAACACTTTATAAAAAGAATACTTCTTTGAGAATATAATGAGAAATGGGTTATACATTTTTATATAAAGTTCATTCCATCTCGAGTTGACAGTAAGGGGCAATCATATAGGGTAGCTTTATAACTAATTCAACAAATTATAAAAATAAAGTATAATAAATATATCTACACATAGCTAGCCTACTTTCTAATTATATGGTCCAGTAGGTTTTTGTTTAAGAGATTATAGAAAAAAAAGTTTAATTATATTTCTGCCTAGTAATTTTTTGATATCTTATGATGATAAAGTGTAAGTAATTGCGTTTGTTCAATCAAACCTGGCATTCCCATTTAACTCTAAATCCAGAGGGATACTAAATGTGACATTCTTATAAACTGAGGACATTTCTCTTTCATTCCATCTTAAGTTGGCGGCATGTGCCAAGTTATAGACTACATTTATACGCTAGCAAATAAATCGTTAATAACTGGTAAGGTAAGTTTGGGCGCGCTGCAAATTCAGGATGGAAATGATTATTGAATGGGTTTTGAGGGGAATTTCTATATATTAAATTAAAAATGGCCGAGGTTCGAATTCGTGAAAATTACCATCCCATAGGGAACAAAACTTAATTGTAAGTTGTTTGTTTAAAGACGAGTTTCCGAGAGTTTTCCGTGTGGTAGTTGGTTTTTGAAATAGACATAGCTGTGGGCGATTTGAGTTTTGAATAATTTGATAATATATTCAGATTTTTAATTGGCTGTTTAAGGCTATATGAGAGTTTGAGTTAATTATTAAATTCTGTAGTCTTTTCTAATTTAGGTGCGAATAAAATTAACCCTTAATTTATTGTTAATTATAAATAATTAAAAAATAGAGCGCTCGTTAGACGTTAATAAAGGGACGTTAATCCCGTGCATTTTTGTTTTTTTACCTTTCAAGCCCACAGTCAACCATAACTTTCATCTAGAAGTCATAAAAACTCCTGCCATTCCTCACAAGGAGTACAAAATTCTGAAATAAAGACCGCCAATAAATGCAGACATTTGCTATGGGAGGCTTTGACAAGTTAATTGATTACGGACAATCAACAGCAAAAAGAAACCCTTATTACCAAAGCCATAAGCCAATTAATTCTTAGGCTTATGCCAAGGCTTAACAATGTTATCAAAATGAAGATTTTTAAAACATTTTAAGAGAACAGGTTCACATTAGGTTTAGATCAATTTTTAAATGATTTGGATCGCATTTAAAATATTGCAAATTCTAACATCAGTATATACCGTGAAACGGTAAATTACGGTAATTTCATAACTCTAAAGTTAACGTGCATGAAATTCTAAATAATCACGGATAACCAATAAAAAATGTCTGCACCGATTGGATTACGCAGATCAATGGAAACTTCGGCACTCCTTGCGAGGAGTGCTGTTTATTAGTACTCCTAGGGCTCTTAAGTATCAAGAAGATAAGTCACCATTAAAAAGAGGGAGAAAAGTCCATTTTCGTGTTACGGACTCTTCTGGAAAGAAGTACCATTAAAAACGGATGTCGCCTAAAATGGAAATTCCCTCTTTTTTTATCTAATATTTTTTTATTGGGTCAGTAAAGGAAGCTGGTTAATAAGTGACAGTTTTTTGGCAGGAAATTGACGCGCTAGACCTAAAAAAAGGGCGGGGGAGAAATGAAGGAAGGGTAATAACCCGCAACGACAATTTGAGAAGGAGATCTAATGGCTATCAAAAAGTAAGAGACCAAAATATGGCTGTCAAGCACGAAAAAAGAAAAAAAACATCAATCCGATGACGTAAGGATGAAATGTGCAAAAACGAATTCGACGGCTAAATGATCTTTAGAAAAATATAAGGAAGCGATATGATTTAACGCCTATCGTTACAACGCAATTACTTTGTCTTGGGAAAGATGGGGGTTGCTTACATTATGGGGGAATTTAACCTTAAAGGCACTATTTTCGCATATTTCAAATTGCCTAGGAACAGCTCCAATTTAACTAATAAGCACACAATGCTTCGAAAAATATAATATATAACCATCTGTACAAACGACGATTTTCTTTAAAGGGAGGGTGAAGTGTTTTTTGGTTTTTTTATTTATTTTTTTTTTTTTTTGGATTCTGCGTCTCTGATATTCGTATTCAATTTAAAAAACCTCAGACTAATCAAAAGACACCCCACCATTCTGGGATATTTTACGAAGCCAATGGTGGGGAAGTAAGCCTAATTTGAAGGGTTTTACTGTCGGATTAGGGCACGTGATTCATCCGCGACTGGATAGCGATGAGATTTAAAAACTCCCCGTGGATCCCAATTAAGCCGATCAACTTTCAAGTAAGTTAAAAATTAATTTCTAGCTTAATATTGTTTTGTAAATGTTTTTACTAATGTATAGGCTTATTTAAACCATAAGGTAACGATAGAAATTTACTCGTTGCCTGGTTGCATTCTCCCTTTAATACCCTCTTAATTAGTTGCACGTTTCTATAAAGCTATATCGATATAAAAATGGGGATAAACTACAAAGACACTGATAATTCTCGTTCCACTTCAACGAACTAAATGGATATTATTTTGCGAACAAACACGATTGGTAAATTGATGTTAATTCGTATTGTTTCGCAGTCAAATATATATATCGGTCACTAATTAACTTAAAATTACTGAAATAATATTTTTAATTCAGAGAATCTTAGCAACCGTTATCTATTTCCGCTACTACGGTTATAGGAACCAAATTCCAATTATTCACAAATTACCAGAAGCCTATTAAAACTCCATTTCGCCGATTCTAGTACATGTTGACTAATTTACTTGGAATTTGTGAACTAACAGTTTACGTACGAGTACACAGTCTTTGTAGAAAGTAGGCGCACGAAATATTAAAGTTTTCGAAACGAGCTTTAAAATTAATGAGTGCTGACGAAGTTTCACTTAAAACTTAAAATTCCTACTCGTTCACGCGACTACTTACAAAGTTTCGTATCATTGAGTCGTGAATATTTAAACGAATTACATTCCTAACTCGCTGGTTCGTATGTTTGCTTGCGAGATTTAATGCGACAAATAGGCAAACCAAGCGTTTCTCACAAATTCTCATTTTTGGTGTGAAATAGTTGATAATATTAAATAACTTGTGGGTGCGACATCTTGTTCTATCGTTGCTAACTACGATACGAAATCACGTGGCGTTAAGGTTATACAGGGCAGTTATTTCCGTTTTCATAAAACGATAGGGGCCAGAGAGGTCGGAAGTCACGGGAGAGACCGGACATTGAGAGCTGACACGGATTTAGGAAAAATAAGCTTAAGAAATGCTCGGTGCTCATGAGCTGATGACGTCGCCGGCAACATTCCCTAAGCTCCTCCTCTTTCTTCATAGCAACTATTGAAATGTCAGCGTACGCGCGATTTTCGTACGAACGCGACGCCTTAAAGCCGGAAACACACCGACACATTTACGAGCGAGTCAAGCCTATATTCGCTCATAAACCTAAATGGTCTCGGAGCACCCAGCTTAAGGAGGCTGCACAATGTAGTCGGTCAAATTTCGTGCGTTTCCAGCGATGTAATTCCACACCGAAAGCGCGGAATAAAGCGAAACGCGTGACATGCAGTAAATACGCTTACAAATGATCTAACTAAATTGGGGGAGATCGTCAATTTACAGTTGCGGCGTCAAGCTTAACGCAAGGCTCGATTTAGTTTTCGGACTATGTATCAATTTGTTACACGAATTTCTCTTCACCTGAGTAGCACGATTTATCATTTGAGCTCGATAGAAAGCAGCCCACATGGGGATAAGGGGTTTTAATAAACTTCTGATTACACCTGTATTAATTATTAAGGTCACGGTGTTGGTTTTAAGACAGTAAAAATCAATAAAACCCCGATAGTTAATCGCGTCGATAAGCTTATCTCTTACTCCGTCTAAAATCCGCTGAATATTCTGTGTTTCAATGAATCTAATACCTTTGTTGGGTTGAGTGTGACATTAAATTCTCGTAGAGACTATAGCGTAATTAGTATCAATCAAATGCAGAAGTCTACAAGATGAGTATATTGAGATCGCTCTATCTTAAAACTTTACAAATAAGTAAAATAATTCACTTGAATTGAGAAACTGGAAGTTTCAATTATTCAACCACTCTTAATTAGAGAGGTCAATGTAACTTAGGTTACAAAACAATATAAAGCCGCGCATATTCACTACAAAATTATTAAAATGATATTTCTAATCGAGGGTTAAAATTTTCATAGAAACATTTAATACCAACTAATAATTTTTCGTTTCACAATTAAAGTGAGGCTGTCACTTATTTTGTAAGAGTTCGTCGTTTTCACGGAGTCTTTTCCGTTAAAGTACTTACTCCGGAAAAATTAAACTAATTAAATATTAAGTGAAAATTCTTGAGTTTCCCTTTATAGTCGATTATTTAAATAGAGAGTCATTGAATTAGTGAACCAGAATATTGGTTATTCAATGGCGTGCGCATTTGAAAATGCCCTTCGGGGTCAGATGATTCTAATAGAATAAATTGGAAGAGATTTAAAGTATAATTATGTATTGTTACTGGATCTTGTAATAACAATAATAATAATAATAATTTAAAAATCATGAAGGTTTCCGATTATTCGATCGTACGAAATAAAGCTATTTAAACGCCCATTACATTAATTTACAATTCTTATTTAATTCACCATTCTGAACCAACGAAATTAGTAGAGAACCCAAGGCTTACATTTAAAATGTTTAAAGGGAAAATGAAACGTAACAATAACTTATTATTTATCGATTTCTTATAATATACGGAATGTCTACTTTCTATAATGGTGCAATCGGTTTATGCCTAGGTGGTTGGGGAGAAAAGTTACGACCATCTGCATTTTAATATAGGGGCTCATTTTTGGTCTTTTGCCCGATTTCTATCGAGTGGCGAAACACATTTTTCTAGTGGCGAAGCACAATTTTATGATCTTAAAATAATATACGGAATGTCTACTTTCTAATGGTGCAATCGGTTTATGCCTAGGTGGTTGGGGAGAAAAGTTACGACCATCTGAATTTTAATATAGGGGCTCATTTTTGGACTTTTGCCCGATTTACATCGAGTGGCGAAATAGCCCTCCTTTCTAGTTGGGCAACCCAACTGTTTTTTAAGTAATAAATATATTTGTCAAAAACTTCCAAAAAGATTGTCAAAGTCTTTAACACGAAGTTAGCTAAAGAACAATGCAAAAATTTCGCCCAAATATGCATTTATTAGAAAAAAATGTTTGTTTTGTAATAATACTGAGGCGAAGTGGTAGATTACGTTATATCTGGTATAAATAAAAGTAGTATTTGAAAATATCTTTTGAAAACTCTCCAAAGAGGGGTTTATAAAGCTAAAACTATAGATTTTCGCGGTCTCTCTCGCGAAATTGGAGACGAACAAAAGAGAATGGCTGGATTTGGAAACAAAAGGAGTTTGAGCGTGCCTTTCTCGAGCCATCAATTAACTCTTTTACTGGCATTTTCTATATTGGGGTGGAAAGGGTGAAGACTGTACCTCCTCTTTGCTCCTATTTTCCTCCAACTCTCACTCTGCGCACAAAAAGTGCACTTAATAGAAACGAGGAGATTAGATACACCACGTTAAACCTCATGGAGAAGAAAATAGTCTATGCGAACTCCGCTTGAACTTCAAATACAAAAGTATAAGCCTTTACAAAAAGGGTTTGAGAAGCGCGAATGAATAAAGAGAACTATATCCAAAGTTGGCAGTACACTACAACCTACGTCGCTTTTATCTTTAAGTAAACCATTCGTGTGTGGTACTAGTTTTGCGAATACTGCCAACTTAAGGTGGGATTGACTTAAATTAAAGTGAGATTGAAGCCTAACCATATTTTTTATCGATTCATTATATTAACTTGCAGGATTGCCTAATTATTTTAATATCTTCATTTTCGGGAATGTAAAGGGAGCTAAGGTCTTAAATTGAACTAGCCTAATTCACTTGCAAAAAAATAAAATAATATATTATATAACTCTATATTTATGTTACTCGGAAACATGGATTCATAGTTTGAAACTTCGTCTGTGTATTCCCTAGAAATATCACGCGAGAAGCTCGCCGCTTTTGCTGATGTTCGAATTGTTTTAATATGAATTGAAATTAGCTTAATTTAAAGACAAGGAATCAATAAAAATAATAACTTACGTTTCAAACTTTATGCTACCTTTAAAATTTACAAGGACTATCGCCCTCAATTGCCTCTTTCTATTCATTATACCACTTCGAACAAACCTTATGTTCGAGTATTCGCGGCAATTCATTGAATAAGAGATAACTGTGTGAAAACGAATCTTACAAAATGAAATTCCTTAATCCCACGCATTCCCCGGCTAATCACAAACATTCTTCGTATAGCCTCGAGATTTTCCTTTGTCTTAAAAGAAGCGATATAGGAATAAAAATAATGAAAGAACTCTTTCTAGCTGGGTTCCATGGCTTCCTAATAAGCATCCGCTTTGCAGCGTATTCTCTTTAACCTATCTCTTTCAAGTCGTATCCACCCCGGGCTCATTAATGGCAATGAAAATAAAACTGCCCCCTTTTTGGGTCTTATCACCGTAAAGACAGCGCAATCGTTGCTTTTAATACGCCTATCATAAGCTCATTATGACAGTAAGTAGGTTTATTCGCTGTTGGTCGTAATACCCAAATCCCAGAGCCCAAACGAGAATTGGCAAATGACGATCTGTTAAAGGTAGGGCTATTAACAATGGATATCTTTATAAATACCGATGAATAAGCAAAACGGGCGTTCATAAGCGTCCTCTAACGGCAAACAATGTCAAATGTAGTAACTTACAAAACTTCAAGCACGTCTGCCCATGGATGTATAAAGAACTAACGTTAGTTCTTTATACATCCATGGTCTGCCTATTCTTTATCCATGACAGTCACGCACGAGATGTAATTATGGCACGACAGAGTAGCACGAGGTTTTGTTAGTTAGGCGTACACAATTTAGGTACGACTCTTACGAGACGGCTCAGATTGTGAGCTTATGAAGAAAAATTAGAAGAACCTCACTTTCCTCTAGCTCATAAGTAACCAAGCTTGGAATCAGGTGAGACAAACAAACTGTTACACTTATGATATTATTTGGGCATAGTCGATGCAAACCCCAGCCCCTGGATAGGAGCTTTCAAAACATTTACGATTACTTGTATGGTCGAAGAAAGACTCGCGAGTAACTCTTGAAAAGGAGAGTGTACCGAAAATTTTTGTAATACGCAATGTCTGAATGTTTTGTTGTATATACATCATATTACCAAGAATCCATTCAGGTTCCATAAGAATATGGGAGGGGCCGCGATTCAATAACCATGCTCCCAAACTTTGTAGCAAAAGTTCGTCCGCTTCGAATCGATTTTTCAAGTAAATCGCTCCTGACATTATATTATTAACCCGCGCCACTAACAACCTTGACATAATATTTTGGGTAATAAAAATGGAGCCGACCGAAAAAAGATCTAAGCGTACAAATGTTGCGAAAATTGCAGACGAACTTTTGTTACAAAGTTTGGGAGGATGGTACCAGAGGCTAAAGCTATGCTCCCATATTCTCATGGAACCTGAATGGATTCTTGATATTACTGAATACCTTTTGTAAAATAGCGGTTTGTTTTAGACCGGAATCATTATTTTACTAGATTATATAACACAAAGGAAACTAATCACAATATAATCTAGCATACATAAAGCCTGAAAGTGGCTAAACAAGCGTCTAACTCCAATTTAGGCAAAACTTTCTGAATAGTTTTCACGCAAGCAAGATTAACTAAAACCATCAACTAAACGAAACCACAGGCTTAAAGACTTTTTTAAGAGCAAACATCCATCCACAAAATCCTTTTCACAACCATCATCCCCAGGACAGTCTCAAATTTCAAATTCCTTTTTCCTCGTAAATTTCCAACCAAGAAAAAGAGACGAAAAAAAATTGTTCTTACTAAAGAGCTTAGCCTTAGCTCGGTCTTATCTCAAAAGCTTATTAAATTCCTTCTATCTCATTTTTTAGACCCAAGATATTAAATAAAAAAATGGTCATCCTTTTAAGTGGTAGTCAGTTTCCGGAATAGTTTTAAGCCACTTTATATTCAAGGGTTATTCGCGCGATATTTTTTGAAATAGTAATGAATATATCCGAATATGATAGGCACGCTACGGCCCCAATAATACCGCGCGATCTCAGCAAGTGTACTAAAGCGCCGATCGGTAAAAATATAATATCTAATTTATAGTTTTAAAATTAATTTTCGATTAAAAAAATTGTATTAATCCAGTAGTTTAGTACCCCTTAAATCACGAATCGGAAGATTAGTTACCATTCATGCGCGAACTAATTTAGAATATTTATTTCCGAGCAAATCCAGAAGATTTGTTAACATTCATGCGCGAACTAATCAAAGAGATGGATTAATTAACTAATTTACGAACTAATCCAGAAGATTATTTGACGTAAACTCGCAAATTAATCAAAGAGATGGATTAACTAATTTACGAACTAATCCAGAAGATTATTTGACCTAAACTCGCAAACTAATCCAGAAGATTATTTGGCCTAAACTCGCAATCTAATCCAGCAGATTGTTTGAACTAAACTCGCAAACTAATCCAGAAGATTATTTGACCCAAACTCGCAAACTAATCCAGAAGATTATTTGACCCAAACTCGCAAACTAATCCAGAATATTATTTGACCTAAACTGGCAAACTAATCGAAAATATTATTTGACCTAAACTGGCGAACTAACCCAGAATATTATTTGACCCAAACTCACGAACTAATATTTTTGGTCCCATTAATTCATTCGCGAACTAATCCGGAAGATTAGTTGATGAACTAATCCAAAATAAGTTTAGTATCCCTTGATTCAATGGCAAGTAACAACCGGTAATCCAGAAATTTTGTATTTCCTTAATTCACTCGCTAACCAATTTAATCCACGAGTTTTGGTTTCCCTTCGATTTAAAACATAAAAGTGTAAATGCAACAAACTCTTCGAAGGCGTATCAAAAAACATCCAACGTAGTCACAAATTTCATTACCGAAAGCAAACAATGTATAAGAGATAATATTGTTTCCATTTTCATAAGGAAAAAAATAAGTACCATGTATATAATTCAGGTTCAAAGCAAAGATATCATGCCTATATAACTTTAAGAAATTTCGCAGGGATTAGACTAAAGAATCGTTCCAATCTCAGAAACTTTCAGCAACAAGTAGGATAAGCCCCTCCCAAACTCACTCTTTTGTTTATTTTAAGTTATATTAATGGATTGGACGATTAAGTGGAAGACTTCAATAAAATAATTAAGAATTACTGAACGAGGATGTTACAAAAACGGTTTAAGTGTAAATTTCTGCAGCTTTTTTGAGGGGAGGGATAGATTCAATTGTGTTCTATGAAGTACTTAATGATTAGCGATACTTTACACGAGTATAAGGTTGAAAATTATAAGCTTTAGACTACTGACGAGATCAACAAACAGTTGGAGTAATGTTTGGATTCAGAAGATTGTTGAAATAAAAAAAAATCAGGTATTTTAGACCTTACGTTACACTTTGGCATTCATGTAATGAACCCAATATAATCTAATTTAGGAAACTTAAAATAATCTTTTCAAACTCTGCTTCGAACAATTTCGGTTCCATTTTATAAGATTCAACAATGGAGGGACTATAGACGAATTGCCTGACAGCTTCAGTGTTTAGTTTAAGTTGGCGTATGTTCTTACACAACTTTTTAAACTTTTTGATTAAAAAAAATGGTTTATAATTGAAAAATCTGCATCAGCAATGCTAGAGTTT
The DNA here is from genome assembly GCA_963920705.1 of Odiellus spinosus. Lineage (NCBI taxonomy): Eukaryota > Metazoa > Arthropoda > Arachnida > Opiliones > Phalangiidae > Odiellus > Odiellus spinosus. The sequence goes on from OY987237.1 coordinate 8,815,431, forward strand.
AGAACTAGCTATAGCCTCTTTTTTATAGAGCTTTTTTCTCAGCCAACATCAAAGCGGGTTATATCAAAAAACACTGCAGTACCTTTAAGATAAAATTATACGATTTTGACCTATTAAAGCCGATGGTGAGAGGTAATTGTTTAAAATGCAGGTCAATGTTTTTTAGGGGATTGTTTATTTTATAGCTTCGAAACTTAAAAGTTACCCAAAGCATGCACTTCCGTCCCAGGATTGTCCCCGAAATCACCATCAGAATTCAAAAATAGTTGAGCAACTGCTCAATTAGCCACCCTGAATGTTTGAGGAGATGCTTGGGCTGACACCGTATACTGGCGTCTCTATTTGAGAACTGTCAGTCGGCCAATTCCTCTAAAGTTCTTCCATCCAAGATTCAACCACTATTTCAGTTCCATTTAAAATTTGTATTCTATATAGACGTAACGTGCTTTTAAGTGTGTAGAACAATTGGTACGAGATAAACCAAGGAGTTATCTTATCTTCGTCGTGAAAGGTTATGGGATGCATGAGGGAGAGAAAGCGCGAAAAAAAAAAACATTCTTGACTTACCAGGGCGTAGATTCCGCAAGCCAGACTTCCGCTACGAACAGATTTCCAACAGCAACAGGAAGTTAACAGCACCATTTTCACGATGACCGGAAGTAGTCCTAACCTGCTTCGCTGGTACTTCCGTTTGTTTTAAAAGGCTACCCTGTGGCGGGAAACGTTCCCAGAAAGTGCGGTGTCGAATTGCCGAGCGAAAAAGAAGAAATGGATCCACCAGCCAAACTCTTTTATCTGCCCAAAAGAAAATATTGATGGTTGTTTAGATCGTTAGGCTTAAGATCATCGCGAGGAAAAGAGAGAAAAGGTTTAAGCCTTTTATTTATAAAAAGTATAAAGAAATAATAGGGTTAAGACAAGACTTAGCAACATAAGTATAGGTGATATCATAAGGTTTTTAGAAAGTTAAACCTATTAGCAAGTTGGAAGATAATACTGAAGTGCTGCGGATGTAAGTTTTTTTACATCAGAGTATTCCCTCTAATCTCTTATTAATTTTTTTTATAAATTTCAATTCAATTTTAATTTACTTTAACGCAAAATGTTTTGTAAAATCATTCAAAGATTTTGTTTCTCGACTTCGCGTATTTGATAATTTAATAGTATAAGTTCACTACGAAACCGTCTCCTTAGTATGACATGGTACCACTGAGACCTAATTCGTTTCCTCCTCACTTGATAATTATATTTAAGTTGACAACTACTACTAAATGGTTGAGTAAAAGGCCTAGAAATGTTTAGGTAATGTAAAAAAGCGCCCTTATTAATGCAGCCACGCGACTGGCAACAGCCAAGGCTTAGCGTAACTCGTGAAGATGACATATTCGGAAATCAGGCTAGATAATTTGAACGGCGTTTTACATTGAAGCAATTTATATTTGAATTAAAAACATTATAGGTAATTGAAATTAATAATTTACCTTTTTACAATCGTTAATATTCGCCATGATTTCGTCACAAGTCACAACGCGCTTCTCTAGCAAATACTGGCAAACAGCCATCAAAAAACCCGACAGTTTGACAGTGTTGCGCTAAAAACCCACATTGACCAAATTGGTGACGTATTTACCTTATACTAAGTGCCGCCATCCTACGGTAAGAAAGTGAGCCAAGATATTTGGCGCGAAATTTCAATATATATTTTTTTAAATTCATCTTTTCGTGGCATTATCTTTCGTTCAAGCTGAATTTCGAGGATATGAACCCGAAATGTGTACACAAATAATAAAAATACATACAGTCCTAACAAAATAAGTAGTTTTAAACTCTATATTTCTATCATTTCAAATCTAACAAAGAAAACGTTGTACGTGTTTTGATTGAAAACTTTCGTACATCTGAAATTGCTTTGGTGTAAAATCTTTAAAATATATAAAAGTATGTATTTGAGCCTCTGAAGGTATCAAAGAACCTGAAAGAACTCAGGGCGCGCCTATCGAATATCCGTTTCAAGCCCAACCTTCTCTTCCTTTGAGACATTTTTCATTTTACCAAAAAGCGAAAATAGGCTTAACGAAAAAAGAATTTAACCCAAAGCTTTCTATAGATATTGAGGCCTATTGTATATTTGTATTTTTTGGAATACGTTGGAGCGTTCATAATGTATAAAACCAACTTCGAATACATGTATTTGGCCAGCTTTCTTAGTGGGTCTAACTTAGTCTGTGCTAAAACGAAACCACAATTGATGTAAAAAAATAAAGATAAATAATATTTTATTTTCTACGCTTAAGCTTAAAATGAGTTTCTTCGACTACTATGAGGTTTATTATCGCGTATCCATTCATGGGTTAACTTTAAGTAGTTTGCAAGTTATTGTTGATCGAAACGATGGTTTTAAAAGTATAAGGCAAACTCTAAAACCGTAAAAAGGTGATAAATATAAGCCATGTTTTTTTAATCTTTCAGTTATAGCCGCTTGTCGTTTAAACCAGTTTGCAATACTAGCGAAAGCCGAGAAACTTTGATAAAACATTAGCCTCATTCATACTTGAGTACAAAATCGCACACGCTGAGTGACAAGAAGGTTCGTCCATAGCTTAGCGTCGATTTACAGAAATTATCTCGACTTTATCAGTTAATCGCGTTTGTAACTTCGTTGCCTACTTATTTTGACAAAGATAATTTTAATCGTTTTATTTTTGTGTACGTTTGTCAGCAAATATGTTTCCATGTCTGTTTATTTTCAAAGCGCGGTTTAAACCGAAGCGACTTGACCAAATTGCTTCCCAAACCAATACGATCTGATTTCTCACATCACTTATTGAAATCAAAGCGCATTTAGATGAATGTATGAACAAGGCTGCTATAAACTATATGTATTTACTTTGCACGCAGGCGTACGTTTATTCAAACTGACCTATATCTACAAAACTCGAAACCCCAAACTTGATACTGAAGCTAAAGCCTACTTCACGCTTTCCATTCAAACTGAACTATGTCAGTATCAAGTTATTTGCCTGTCAGAACTTAACTCGTGACGGAAAAGGTACATAAAGGCAACGACCTTTTGAAAACAACCTCCTCCACTGTGACATACCCAACTACACGTTAAAATTCAAACTATTTCAACTAAAAAGTGTACTAAGCTGGAATTCGTCCAAATTTACAGGTGTAGGGTTTTTCCCACTTTCTCGTTTGACCCCTTAAATCACTGCATCGCGAAACGACTGTTTACACCGCGTTTAGTTTTAAAGAGGGTACAGAGTTAAAAGAAAGCCCTCTCCTTACGAGCATACACCAAAATTAGAATCGTCCGCCAACGAACGCGATTCTTGTTTTCTAAATAACTTGCTCCGATTTTAGAAATAAAATTTATTAGAAGCAAGAATGGCAAACTGTGCCTGTACCGCGTTCACCATAGGCAAGAGCTTAATCCTTCTTGTAAAAGCATATATAAGGAAGGATAGGGAATATTTGATATTGAAATCAATTTCTAAATTTACCTTCCTGGAGTTCGCGATGATTGGCTGAGGTAGCTATAAAGTGTTAGGATTTTTAAAGTAATTATTGAGGAAGTGGTGCTAATGGGAATAATAAGTTGATCATGGTGCATTATTATCGACTTTTATTCATTTAAAGTTTCAATTCAGGATAATTTCGTTGATTTATGATCAAATGTTTGTGATCCTGACAGTGACTAATACGCATATGATAAAATAAGTTATCTGAAAAGGAGGGCGAAAGAACCACGGGTGAAGACGTAATTAGGTAAATCTTCAATGATAATAGGGAGCTGATCCATTTGGAAGTTTCAACCAAATCTTGCAAAGTAACGCTACGTGGCTTTGAACTTACTTTATTTCCATACCCAAGCATTCCAGTTCAAAATCTTTTGATTATTTCTTTCTAAGCCGTTTTAATACCTAGTATCACTCCGCGATAACGTCTACAGCTATATAATAAACCCGCAAATACATTAGTTGCTTCCTTGTTGGAGTTCTTGGAATTTATCCAAACATCTCCAAGCACAAATGAAGATTCTTATTTGCCAACTCGTTTTTTTTTTGTTTTTTTTTTTTTTTTTTTTCGTTTTTTTAATCCAGGTTAGGAGAACCTCTCATACCCTGGAACTTTTCAAATTTCTTCAGCCCTTATCTCACTGACAACTTGAAAGGCAATTACAATAGGGATTACTAAAGATTGACATGGTGTCTTGACTATAAAAAGAGATTGATATAAAATAAGCTTTCGTATGCCCGTAGGTTAATGACACTTCACTTTCGCCTAGAATATAACATATTGGAACATCGCTCAAGTTTATAAGATTCCGGGCTAAATACAAAAAAATCAGGGTCCGATGTTAAAGGAAACCAGAATATATTAAAAAAAAAAAAATAATTTCAAAGATTTTAAGCTAATATTTAACGAGCTCAAGATATACTTTTAATCAAATTATATATTAATTAAAGTGCCTTTTAAGGGGGTAATTTTCATGAAACTGTCAGAGGCACGCGCGTGCTCAAAGAGAACGTTGATACTCTCCTATCGGACAGCAATACTTTTCCGTTATCTTTCCTGTTTTTTAATTCCTCACACTGCGAGATACAACACAATCCACATCATTGTTTCCCTCTTAGGATGGCGACTGGTCAATGAGTAGATTCTGAATCTTTCTCCAGTTATTTAAGTTATAGCCTCTTCAGACAAGGCGTAACTAGTCATGGTTTAATCAGAATAAACCGAGGTTTACAGGCTCAATAAACCCAAGGTTAATTGTGATTATACCAAGGTTAATTAAAGCAAATTAAACCGGCTAGTTCCGCCCCGTCTGAAAAGGGCATTAGAAGTTCACTATAAAATATATTTCATAATGAACCATGTCAATTTTTAGCCGCGCTCTAGAGACAATTCATAGAGCATCAAACACTCCGAGGTTCAAATTTTCAATTTTCCGATTTAATTTTTCCGTAAAATGAACAACAAATGTATTTACGTTTCCATTACCACAACTATTCTATATACACACTACCTTAACGCAACAATTTCCTTTCGAAAAACTTATTTCGGGATCTCTTTCAACTAAGGAGGGACTTTTTGGTTCAAAATGAGGTACTTATAAACTTCATTCGGCATACAGAAACGTCATTAAATTGCCATGTATAGGATATAAGACGATATATATATTTTTTTTCTTTTCATCATCATTTTTGTGATAAGAATCCAATCCCCTGGTATATCAGAAGCTTTGATATATATATAAAAAAAAATCACTATTGAGTTACAGTTGCGAAATCTCGGCTTATTCCGCAAATGCAACCTAAAAAGTGATTTTTTTTTAACGATTCCTTATTGTTCAAATAGACCTAATCCACAAAAATTTACGAAATATTAAACTAGAAATAAATTTAAAACTTATCCGGAAAATAGGCTTAGCGGGATTCATGGAGATCCTGATTTCCTCGCGTATAAGATCTATCGACCAATCAAATGTGATTGTAAATCTCGTGGAGATCTCGCGTGAACGACGGACCTTTGTTCATGGGTAGCTAGGCCTTACACGGAGTTAATTCAGAATCTCCATGAATCCCGCTAAGCCTATTTTTCGAGTAAGTTTTAATTTTATTTCTACTTTAATATTTGTTTTGTAAACTTTTTATTGGTGGATTAGACCTATTTAAACTTGTAACTAGGTTGCATTTTCCCTTTAAATATTTGATTTTTAATGGGGGGTAACTACGATATTATCTAAAACTATCGTTTAAAAACGTGTTAATCATACTGAAATAACATTCTAGATACATAGTAGAGCACGAGAGACCTGCCAAATTCTTCTTATTTTCGATTTCAGATAAAAATTTTGTCAAATTTCAGCGTTTTAAAAGCTATAGGTTGTCTTCTTTTTGATAGAAAAAGATTGTGGACACAGTGAAATTTCAAATTGGTTCGGAGCGCGTCTCCCGACCGCGCCAATGTTTTCTTTCGCGTTGGAACCTTTCAATTAAATGACATGGGTGGAGAATGGGAGTATTCTTTTTTTTTTTGGGCGCCATCATCTAGTTTACTTTGATGCCTGCCGACGCGTACAATAACTTTTACCACTATACTACGAAAGGGAAGGTAAAAATATTCAAATCTATTAAATTTGTACCATTCTGGGATTATTAACAGAGTATCAACTAGAAGTATACCATTGCTATCTTTTAACAATTAATGGACCGACCAAAAACATGGTAACAATTAAAAATTTGTCAGTAAACTTATTAAGTGAAGCAATTGAAGTATTATCTCAATTTAAATATTAAAAATACACTAAATGGACAGTCAAAAGGACTCTTTTGGACATAAATAAAGGTTCAAACCTTTTTAACTCTTCTTAATTGCTACAAAATTAAGTTTAAAAGTGGGAATTTTATACCCCTGACTTATTTTAATCGCCCACCTTACTTTTTCATGTATGAAATTTCACTTTGAGAAACCGTTCTCTCCGAGATTTGTTTACTAGAACATGGAGCCACGGTTTCCGTGCACTAAAATGTTTCGTTTGCTACTTCATTTTAAGCTTTTTGATCATATAACATCATCCGAATCTTTATTATCTCTTAAATTATCATAATCCGGTAAAAGTGGTTGCGTCGTAAGAAAATTAAAATTTAGGTTATGAAATATTGCATTCAATTCCGTTCAGGCTCCCTTTAAAAATATAGAGCTCCCTAAAAAAGACTTCTCCGAGATGCAAGCTCTGAAAATCTTCCGGCTTGTCGGTCTCGATTTTGAAGAGGACACGTATCGCTTCTTACGGTATTTTAAAAGATTAAGAGCTTAGTGAGGGAGAGACTGATCGAGTAGAATCAGCGGAGAGAGAGAGAACCGCTGATAAATTAAGCGAATAATGTTTTGTCTATCTCGGTTAGATGAGAAAGAATAAGGTATGTAAGATTGTGGACCGATTCTTAAAAGGAAGGTGAAGATGAAACCAGGAACTGTCTATCTAGAGGGTCTAGAAAATTTTCGAGCTAAACCATTTTAAACCTGCTCAGAGTGGGCCCAATAGTTGATATTATAAAAGAACTTGCGGGTGCGACATCTTGTTCGAATGTTGCTAACTACGTCACGAAATCACGTGGCGTTAAGGTTTTACACGACATTTATTTGCGTTTTCATAAGAAGCTAGGGTTCAGAAGGCCCAGAAGTCACTCGGGAGAGACCAGACCTTGAGAGCTGACACGAAGATAGAAAAAATAAGCTTAAATGCTCGGTGCTCACGAGCGCTATAAGCTTTACAATCTATGACGTACCTAAGAAAGCTCCTCCTCTTATGATAACTATTTTTGCCCATCTGCGCATTATGTACATTATAAACAAACGATCTTAGCGTTAGGTTATTTTGAAGGAGTGAGATATATTCTGGTGGGGAAATACCATAAAGGTCAATTGTTTCAGTTTAGTTAAATTGTATATGGTTTAAAAGCATCGAATTCTGCGCCGATATCTAATGGTTCAATTTTAATTTTTTCACCCTCCTATTCAATTGATAAAAAATTGATGTATTTATTTTCAAGAGGATTTACGCGGGAATTATTTCTATAATACCGTTCGGGTAATTAATTACGACCCTATTTTAAATTCTAGTCGTATTGTCTTGGGATCGCTGGGATTTATAGTATCTTAAAACTAAAAAATGAGAGTATAAACAATTGCTTTTCTAATTTTCTCGCTGATGATTACTCGCGGTTATTAATTGGCGTTGGATTACAGTAATACGAGAGGATTTAAGTCCTGGGATTAAGGAAAACGGAGCATCGAGGCAGGATTACATACATATATTTATTTTAAAAATAATTCTAATTAATCTTTACGACAGACAATGTGAACTAGCAAAATACGTTTTTCAGATGGATTATCAGCAAATGAAATTGAAATTCAACTCTCTAATTAAAAGCCTGAGACGGATGGGTAAAAAAAAAGGGGGGGGGGGAAGAAGTTCCTAATTATTTATTACCACCTTTAAAAAACTTTCCACGTACTATACTTAAAAATAATGTTTATACAACATTTAAATCACATTTAAAGTAAGAATAATTGTTACAATAATTAGTATGTCGTCATTAAAGTCAAGAAGATGATATATATTTACACTGGGAATGCCAGTCTTTCCGTATATTCTAGTCCTAAATCAAGGAACCCAGTGTGGGGTTTCAAGCTCAAATAGTCTCGCTTACGTTTTACGTAATATCCCGCTTTCCTTTGGAAGCATAAGTGACGTAACCCAAGACGGGTTCCTTGATAAAAAAAACCTTTCAGCTGCCTTACGTAATCCTAGTATAATTATCTCAATTTATCTCTCGTATGCTTGTTAATATAAGGTTTTTATAAGGTAGAGGACAGCTTTCTAACAAAATTGGGCCATTTGGGTAAAGCTAATGGTTTTTATAGCGTACTTTGGATAGTGATATTAAATTATTAAAACTGGCACTAAAGGAAAAACTCCCATGCACGGGAAAATGCATTATATTTTAAGGTAATGATATTAGGGAAAGGGTCATTTTTTCTCCAAATATCTAGGTATAAATATTTAGCTTTTTCATGCTATAAAGAACGAATTGTACCTTAAATGAGACTAGACGTCAGTCATCGTCTTTCCAACTAGTTGGCCCAATTAATTATAAGCTAAATTTAATGTAGTTTGTATTTAAAATATCAATTTTACATAAAACTTTGTTTAATTAACAACCTAATCAACGCAAACAAGGCAATAAAAGTTTTTGCAAGATTTCTAGTAATATTTTCATAGCTCGCTTCATTTTTCCAAAAATGTATTTATCTTCCAAGAAAGCTAAGAATCCCAACTCATACGTCATCCATCGCCAAAATATTTATTTTATATTATATTAAAATTTAAGTCATTCGTATCCCGTATTCGTCCTGCAAAAGTCTAAAATTACCGTGATTTTGGAAATTGGTAATTTACCAATGATTTGTATTTTAATTTCTGTTTGATTAATGCAGATTTCCTCTTTAGTTCTTATTCTGATTAAACAATCACTACAACCGTGAAAAATGAAATGTTTTTCATGGTATCCAGGATCATTTGACTTTGTATTGATAGAGCATAGCGAGTATGAAACGAAAAATTACGAAATCATGTACTTTAGGACGCCAAACACGTGTTAACTATTGAAAACTATATTATTGTAGACGATTTAAAACAAACTTTGACCTCTTTCAACAATTATAATTACCATTTCGGTAACTTTATCAGGAGCAAACCAAAAAATAACATTCCCAGGTAATTTACCACGTAAATTAGAATTTTAATTTTATCACAAAAATTAACTTATTATATACTTTGATAAAAATTACATCTTACTTGGGGATGAAGTCTACATAAAATCCATTACATAAAAGACTGTTGCAAACGAGGAACTGTCAAGCCAGTGATTTATTTAAAGCGTTCATTTAAAAGAGTCAAGACAGAAAAGAGAGAGTAGATTGGAACAGGAAGATGGTGTGAGAGAGAAATCTTTGGCGATAAAAAGAAATGAAACGCGACCACGAGACTAGTTTTGAAAGAAGCAACGCGCCCGACAGTTAGATAAAAGACAGAGAACAGGTTTTAGGCGTCCAGCCTCTGGAAAGATACCAAAGGCGAGTGGCAAACTTGCAAAAGGACTCTGAGAGGCTGAGCTCCGGATCCCAGTCTCCGTTCGTTTCCAACAATCCACGCTCTCAGCCCTCTCCCATTTTGGATCCCCCTCGCATTCGACTTCGCGTTACATCGTAAAGAACAGTTAGGTTGGCAGGGGGAGAGCCTTATTGGAAGGCTAGATAAAGGGGGGAATAGGAAAAAGAACTGAAGAAGCCGTCCATCGACGCCCCCTGTCGATTTTTCTACGTATTAAATCGTCTTTGATGAGAAACTATCGTATCTCCAAATCTTTCAAAAATAAACAAAGGAGGTCGATAAAATTGAATTCGATGTACACCTGAGTTGACTGACAACGAATTCGAAATAGCTCTTATGAACTCCCGTGTTCAGCTTTGATAAATTCGAAAATGTTGTACACTTGATCTCCTATGCCTAAATATCCGACTCATTTATTAAAGCGAGGCGGTCACAGATTTTTCATGAACTCCAAATGGAAATCGAGTAGAGTTTTTGGAAATATCGTTAAAAACGATTCAAAATATATTCATATGTCATAGTATGATAAATATAATACAATTTAAGACAGGTGGGGTCTAATGTCCGAGGGTCATCTGTTATAATTATGTCAAAATCACAGAGACAATTCGTATCTGTTTTACTATACGCAAAGCAGAAACAACTTTAAAAATCACTTCATTTTCCTCTTCACCCTCTCTTTTTAAGTACTTACGCGAAAGAGACGGCGCGAAAGCAACCTTATCACGCGCAGGTTGAAATCGTGGAATTTTTATGAATGGCCACTAATTTTATCAATACTCTTATTGTTCAGATTTCTTAGACTATAGTGTCTCCCTTATGATATTTTTGCACCAGAGAATTCAACAAAGATTCTCTCCCTTTACCTCTTTTCCAATAGTTCCCGATTTCTGAAGAGCGTATAGATCCTCTTTCTGTCTATGAGGAGGAGGAGGGGGTAATCCATCCCAAAGAAAGGGTTCAGTTAGTCTGAAAACCTTTTATGTGGCTTTGTGGCTAAAGGGCTATTTTCAAATGGTTTTCTAATGTTTGTTGAACATTTCTAGTGTGTAAGGATATCGTAGAACGATATTAATTGTATGTGTTATAAGATATACCTAGCTATTTGATGAATTATTCATTATTACATACGATGCCATAGATGTGAAATTCAATAAATATACGGGGACGAATTTTAGGTGATATTTCAATGCTTAATTTAAATTCTGAAGTTCGGATAGGTTTGAATTTCTAGTCAGTCATATTATTACATCTTTCAATAATGCTGTATCGCGATATATTGGACTAATCTGATTGTTTCGACTTATATTTAAATTAAAACGAAAATAATTTGAACACCAAAATGTGACCAAAAATTGTGATTTGGCCAAGTGATTCCGAAAATAAACTGGAAAGTCCTATATACCCTTTTAAAGGGAGAATGCAACCTAATTACAAGTGATTTTTTATCGATTCCTTATCGTTTAAATAGGCCTAATCCACCGATTAAAAGTTTACAATACAAATATTAAACTAGAAATAAATTTAAAACTTACCCTGAAAATAGGCTTAGCGGGATTGATGGAGATCCTGAATTGCGTCCGTGTAAGGTCTAGCGACCAATGAGCAAAGGCCCGTCGTTCACGCGAGATCTCCACGAGACTTACGTCGCGTACGATTGGTCGCTAGACCTTACACGAGAGGATATCAGGAGCTCCATGAATCCCACTAAGCCTATTTTCAGGGTAAGTTTTAAATTTATTTCTAGTTTAATATTTGTTTTGTAAATTTTTTAAATTGTGGATTACGCCTATTTAAACGATAAGGAATCGATAAAAAAATCACTTGTTGTTAGGTTGCATCCTCCCTTTAAAGGGTGAGTTAATAGAAAATGAAGGGCTTTTTATTGGTCTGCTTCTAAAAATTAAGGAAATGAATCTGAATTTTACAAAACTTAGTTTTGACACTGAATTAAATGAAGCTAAGATCTCCGACTAATCAAAAGACGCCTCACAATTGGCTAAATAAGTCTGTTAAAGCTAAAAATAACATTTTTGACAAAGTATCTCTACAGTTGAGTGAAAAAATTTACACCTAGCCTTCCCAAAACGTTTAAAAAACGGTTTCAAATGAACCTGGCATATTTCCCACCCACTTCTGAACATATTGAACCAAAGATTCAATTATAATTCCTTTGAAACAAATAATGAAAACGTTAATAATAAAATTTGACGTCACTAACGTGAACCCAGTAAGAAATAATAGACTGTCGCCCGGAAATAGATAAAACGTGGGGTTGATTAACCGACGGTTAATGTCTCAACATCAGAGACGGAAGAAATATTTAAAAGAGAAAACTCGGAAAAATTCAGGCTTCTAACCCCACTATCAAATTAAAAATGAAACTAAAGTTTGGAGCTTAATTTATATTCGAAATCACCGCATTAAATATTAAAAAAATTATTGGATCCGTTTTTGATGAATAAATTAATTTACCCTACGGTGAAATTTCAATCTAAATATAATTCAGAAATTCAACTATGTTCTAAAATATCGCTTAAAAATTGTGGAAATATTATTTTATTCATAACTTTGCGTGCAAATTCGAAAACTGTTCCGTTTAAAGGTCGTATCGTTTCCCTTTAAACGCCCTTTTCATTAGATTGTACAACAAAATAAAAATTGAAGAATAAATTTGATAATTAGCTACTTAAAATTGATGTAATTTTTTTCTACATTCTCTTAGTAATTTTACGAGATTCGTTATTGAATCTTCAAAAAACAATCAAGAGAGGTAGAGATTTTTAAATTTGAGAAAACTATTTCCTCGGTACAGCTGATGCCATCTATAATGGATCTATATTTACTAGCAGCTGTTTGTTAGATGGCGGGGTTTAACGTTCTATCAATACTTATATTAATGTACAAAAGTAGTTTAAAAACTTCTATATGTTTATCATTGTGTATGAATACGCCCCAGGTTTCGCTACGATGCTAACAACTCTTGAACAAAAAGTATAAAAAATGTACACGAAAATTGGAGGAACAAGCTAAACCCGGACGCAACTCACGCTACATACAGCCTTCCATTTCATTCAATAGTTCACCATGGACGAATCATAAAATTCGCCGACACATTCCCCGTAAAATATCCCTATCAGTGTAAAATTACAATATATTATCATAATGACATAATAATGGACTTCGTAACGTATTTAACATAAAATGGGAAGCATAATGCAGTTACGCTTATTTCCTAGGAATTAGGAAATGTATTCACAGTTTACGACAAAAAAGGCCTTAATTACTTTGCGTTAATGCGCCTATTAGTCTAAGAATTAATGTAACTCAATTTTTTTATGAAAAAAATCAAAAACAAGGATCAAAAACAGCTTTCTTGAATTCAGAATTAAATAAAAATAAAAAGTTCTTAAAATATATATTAACAAGCTATTACCAAAAGTCTATCAATTTATTCCATAAAAGTAAACAACCGTACTATCAGCAAAGGCCGAGGTAAATGTACCGGAAGATTATGATTCGAGACACTCTAGCGGCCACCTAAATTCTGTCACCCTACTCAAAATATCGAGGAAGAATCCAAACCACTCAAACCAGACAGGGGTGATGACTTTTTAGCTATTTTTAAGTGATGGGCTACGACGTAAAACTGGGCCTTTGCTCTGCTCATAGGATCAAGAAGGATCAGACAAGGAGAGGAAAAGTAGGGCTGCGTAGAGTTAGAGAGAGAAGAACCAACCTCCCTCTCGGGTGGAAAGGGGGATAGGAAATTCTCGAGGTAAACTGTTGTCACGTGGTCACTGATAAAGGATCCGTTTTACCCACGTGACAACATTTTACCACGAAACATCTCTACCCCCGTTCTCCCAGAGTGGGAGTTTAGGCCGACGCAGTAGGAACTGCGCCGTCCCCACTTTTCTTCTCCTTGTCTGATCCTTCTTGATAGGATTAAGCTATGGGGCGGGCGTTGTTTACTTTTATGAAAGTACTAGCTTTCGTACAAAAGTATCGTTAATTACGTTTGAGAAATAAACTACGTCATTTATCTGAAAATGTTTTTGATATTTTAATTTTGAACTTTATTGGGAACGCGTCACCCTTCAGGTATAAAATTTTTGAATATGGCGTTTTATTAGTAAGATAAAACTAAAAATATAATCCAATGGTGACAGCCTCACTTTAACGAAAAATAATCAATAAAAATATTACAAGTCAGAAAGACTTCGTACTCCCTTTTGTGATACACTTCTTTCCAAAGGTTTTCGGGAGGATCATCTTTACGTAATCATCCATATTGGGGTCAGTGTCAGTTTAGCCATGGATTATCTTAAGCCTTGGTTTACAAGCTAAACAACGGATTTAACTCAATATATAATGAGGTATGAAAGAGGTGTCTACGAGCCACCTTTCATTACCTATAAAGAATAATAATAAAACTTTAGCTCGCTACGCCGGAATAAAGCGTGTGATTCGTCAGAGACTCGTTTAACTTTCCACGGTTGCCTGTTAAGTCTACTTGCAAATTAAATTGAAGTAAGGTTTAATGTTGGTTTGTAAATTCGTTTACTACAGTGAATTAGGCCTATTTTTTATCGGGCTGCATTCTTCCTTTGCGCCCACTTTCTAAATAACAAGTTGAATAAAAATAAAGCTAAGAAATCGATAGAAAAATCAATGTTGTCCGACTTCATTACCCCTTTAATTAAAATTAAAACATACGAAAAGATCAAAGCTCCGCGTTTTCACTGTGACGTTTTCAAGTAGAAATTTTGGTTGCATGCAATCAAGGAGGATCAGACAAGGAGAGGAAAAGTGGGGCTGCGTTGAGTTAGAGAGAGAAGAGCCAACCTCCCACTCGGGTGGAAAGAGGGGATAGGAAATTCTCGAGGTAAACTGTTGTCACGTGGTTACTAGCGTCGTCGCCTACTACGAAGTTGATAAAGGATCCGTTTTACCCACGTGACAACAATTTACCACGAAACGTCTCTACCCCCGTTCTCCCAGAGTGGGAGTTTAGGCCGACGCAGTAGGAACCGCGCCGTCCCCACTTTTCCTCTCCTTGTCTGATCCTTCTTGATGCAATTAAGGTTCTATAATTGAATTTACAATTTTTAAAATCCTTTAACCTTTTATAAGGATTGCATACATCATTAATTTAAATGTCAAAACCGTTTGATCTTAGCAAAGCTCGTAACGACAATTTCAAAGCGAAGGTTTCAATTTTATCTATTCTTGGATCATGCTAGTCAGCGATTTAGAATATCGTTAATAACTTAATTTACATGTTTAAATTAAAGCTAATTAAATCAGGGTAAATGTTCTTAAAGGGCTAGGGGCCTCGTTTTTCGAAAATTTCGTAAAACCTTGATCTTCAATAGATTACGTGAGTATTCATCTATTATGGTGTCAGAAATTTATTCTCGCGCGTGATATGGTTGTTCGCGCGGTCTCTTTCGTGAAAGTACATAAGAAGACATGCAAACAGACTCATTTCGGCCCTCGTCAAACTAAATTCGCGCAAAACACGAGCTTGGTGCAAATTCAATTTGAAGGGCCCCAAAATGAGTTAGGTAAATTGTACTGTGTCTACTTCAATCTAATAAATCCTGTAAGATTTACATTTTAATCTTTTAGTTCAATCAAATCCGAAATTTTAACATCATCAAGAAGTTTTTTTTGTATACATAAAATTGACATTTTAATTTTAAAGTTTGTTAAAAACTCGTCAACCCTGGTGTAAATGTTTGAATATGGTTTTTTACAGAAAGTAAAATTGATAAAAACTTCATTAAATCCTATTTTTAAACTTAAATTCGTAATGATCAATTTTTGGCGGCAAAAGGTATAAAATTAAAATTAAATTATGGAAAATTCCCCCCATCAAAGAAGTAAAAGAAAGAAAATGTATCGATTAGATACAAAAACCCTTAAAATTCATTACTGAATAAGTGGCTAACATTGAAATGTCAAACATGAACTCTATAATGATATTGACAAGTATTTAAAACTACATATTATTTTGGATGATATTGACCTTATTATTTTTTAATCTACACAATTCACCGGGTATTACCTAATCCAAAAAAATAAATGATTAAAAAGTATAAAATTGTACACGCATTGAAGCGATAAACCGTCAAACATAATAGAGTTCTGTTCACATTACACCATTACTTGCACACCTTCAGTCAAAAGACACCAGACACGTTTTATAAGAAGTTTTCCTTAGAATAAAATTTGACCTCGATAAATACCAGCGAGTCCTAAGTTAAAAATCAATGATTAATAGATATTAGTGTCAAAGAAGTTAAAGTGGGGGTATTACCATTATTAAAAATAACTATAAATATAATACTATAAAAACGATATATTTATGAAATTTCAAAAACTTTTTTTCTGATATATTTATTTTTAGAACTTAAATAATGATAATTTTCATACGAAAGGTAGGATTTTCTGGATGAAGTACTTCTACGAAAAAGACCGCGCGAAAGAAACCTTATCACGTGACATATGGGTTTCTAATAGTATGAAAAACACTAGAAATTATACCAGAAGCCGATGAAACCCTCCTTTGAAGTCTATTACTCCGGGGTCTTGTCTACCCCTCTCTGTATGGGTTATTCTCAAAAGGCGCGATTCGTACGCCTCCTAACGGTAGATGTTTTCGGAGCGGGAGTTCGTCGAGCGAATATCTCTAGCAGCCTTGGAGTTCGTCCAAAAACGTGGTCGTTTGAGGAGAGAGAGAATTTCCAATTTTCCGTAGACAGGGGGTATGAAATAGGACCCCCCCGATCTCGGAAAATTGTGAATTTTACCCATACAGAGAGGAGCGCTATATCGAACATTAGAGTAGTAGACTTCAAAGGAGGTTTTCATCGGCTTCTGATTATACGCATATGGATTCGTAAAAAATTGGGACAACCTCACTTTAATTCGAACTTTTTATCGAATTTTAAATATACTCCAAGTATAAATTTTCTGGGACAAACTGGGACAAACTATACAATATGGTATAAAACCTTTCCTGTAACATACCTTCAAGGAATATATCTAAAACACACCAGTATTTAAAAAAATGAAAGAAAAATTAACATCCCCCAACTGAAATTTTGATTCCCCTCCCACCAAAGAAATCAGACGGTTCAAGGAATACAAATTAAAATCGTGTCTATATAAAACTTGAATGAGAAAAGCTCTGGCGTATTGACACATATTATTAAACATCATAAAAAAATAGTCCATACAACCAAGCCAGGTATTTAACTTTTCATGACAACCACAAAATGAATATGCCTAGTATCGAAAAGAAGATTTATATCCGAGAATAAGTTGCTTAAATATACATTTTAGATTGAATTTAGTTAAATATTTATCTCGTAGCTTTAACAGAAGTAAAACCATTAAGTCACGCATGCGTGGAACGAATTAAGTCTCATCTAATTTATATTCGAAATTTGAAGTTTCCTTATAGAGGGTATCTTTTGAATTGAATTTTTCTCATTCTCTGGTTACCTAATATAAATTTTTGGTGTATAGAAAAACAAGTTTTAAAAGGAAGATGAAATAAATTATATCAAGTTAGTCGCAAGAATTTATCTTTAAGTTTTAATTGTTATTTTTAAAGAAAATCCTTAATCGATTTTTAAATTTTCTTATTCGAAGAAATAACTCTGAATAAAATTCTAGGATAAGTTGCCATAGATACGAATATTTTTTTATCGACTTTATAAGTTAACTGGATTGATTAATAGTCTATTTTTAAGCAAACGGATTATATCCGAATTTAATTCAGGACAATTAAAATGGAAACGATAATAATTGGATTAGTATATTTGTATTTTAATTTACATTTATAGTTTCGGTTAAAATTAGAATAACTTAAGTTAATACTCATTAAATACTTTAATTATTCTAGTTTTAAATAACGAAAATCGTTTGTTTTGTTCGTGGTTTAGTTTTTCACGTATCAAGTTTACAAAAACACACCAAGATTCACGAATTAATCTTTTGTTTAAGTGTTTAGCCCGTTTGATGTTCCCTTTACTAGATGATGCCTCGAGGAGTCGAGCATAGATAGAAGAGAAAATTTGTTCCCTACAGATAATATTCTCATTTTGATAGAAAGCGACTATCAAGCGTTCTGGCCATACACGTTTGGCAGGTGCTCCCAGCAAAACATTTAGCAAAGATGTTAACCCTTTCGAATAGAATTTTTAAACACTTTGACGATTCAATGAGATAACTACAGGATTACTTTTAATTTAAAGTAAGTGATGATTATATAATATGATTTATTTGGAGGTAAGTTTTGTATAAAAACGTTTGCTCAAATTGGGGGGTAAATGTGGTTGGTAGTTATTTGCTGATAATCTATAATTAAAATTATTAATTAACGGTAAAGGTAATTTGATATATTTGAATTAAGAGTCATTTTTAAGATTTTATATATAAAATTTTAAATGATTTGAAAAATATATTACTAGTAATTTGATATATTTAAATTTAATTTAAATTTGAAAGTGAGGCTGTCACCATTTTTTTCGAAGACGTAAGCGTAATGTTTTTATTATTATAGTATATTTTTTATTTTAAACCTCAGGATTAATTGAGGCGTTTTTAGGAAGCTTAAAAAGGCGGGACTTTACTAAGTACTTTCACGAAAAATACCCCGTGAAAGTCACCGTATATCACGTGACAAAACGTGCGAGAATCAACTGTAGATTCTTTAATAGCAAGGGGACCATAGTTATGACGTAGATTTGTTTTAAAAACTTTACAGCCGAAGTAGTTTTTTCTATGGAAAATGTTTATATTTCGAATCGTTTTTAACCTATCTTTCAGAAAATGCTACTCAAATTCTTTATCGATTTATTCCTAGCGAAAGTTCTGTTATTAGAAAAGATGAGGCAGATTGAAACGCATAGAAAGGTTTCTTGAATGTTTGACCGAAAACGGTCGACGATCTAAATTTGAGGTGTTACAGGGATCAACACCTTAGCAGACGACAAAAGCTTCAGCGACAATTAAGACTAGTTTCTGTCGCGAATATGTCGAGCGTATCCACCCTAATATCTAACTTTACGCAATACTTGACGGCGTGATTAAGTTTTGTAACAAAAATGAGGTTTAAAACAATTAATCAAAGGATAATAAATTGGTGGATAAAACGAGTTTAAACCACGAAACCCGAGTCGTTATTAATACTTTAACGGATAAGGTACTCGGTTAAGCCTTGCTCACATTACTTTTTAAGTTATACTAATAGTTAACTCTAAAAATAGACTGAGAAATTAAGCATACCTTCCATTCCTATTTCTTAAACTGCCCAATGAAAAATCAGCTTAAGAGTTAGAGCTTTTATACTAACAAACCACGATTATAGTAAAGTTCTGTCCGCTTACGTAGTATTTACATAATCTTTGTCGAATTTGAATGTTTTCTACCACTGTCTGTGGCTGGAAAGTTACATATTAGCCCAATACTTAACTCAAAAGTGCATGTTTAATCTATAATGTGAACGCTACTTTATACATTTTGAAATTGTTACGGTCCCCGGATATTGACAGCAATATTTTTCAAACGTTCCATTTAGATTAAAAGATTAATTAAACGGTTAATATAAAGAGAGCGATTTTAAGTCAACACAATAAAATTTAAGAGCAATTTTGTACTATCGTTAACCGTTAATTACAATAAAAATACGTCAATTTTGAAGTAAAGTTAATATTACACGCCCGATTTGTCGTTAATTTCTCGGGCGAAAACCGGATGTTTAAGTCGAGGTTTAACGAGTTCCCAGGAAGTAATGTACAAGATTTTTAATCGCTAAAGCGCAGCTGTAATTTTTTGTTGTTTATTGCAAGTTAGATGGGCGGACAACTTTTGTACGTAATTTTATATTACCCGTTGATACGCTAGGTTAACTTTTGGGCTAGTAATTTACAATACCGGTATTCTTTTAGTAATAATATTATCGTAGATTCGTAGTCAAAATCGTTAAATTTAAATGTTAAAGAAAATATCTTGTTTCTTTTCTTTTCTTTATCCGCAAGGAAAATGGAGGTATTTAATTTTTCAAGTATTTTGCTTAAATAATAATAGAATTAACCGCCCCAAAACTGGTCACGGTTATAAAAGCTCTCAAGGTTAAGCGAGAAAACATATTTTCAAACAATTTTTGGTCGGTTTATGTGAACAACGTTAATTTTTTTTAAAGGGAGAATCCGACCTAACTACAACTGATTTTTCTTAACGATTAAATATAGGCGTAATCCATCATCAAAACCTTTTACAAACAAATATTAAACTGAAACGAATTTAAAATTTACCCGAAAATAGGCTTAGCTTGATTAATGGCGATCCTGAACTTCTTCGCATTAATGGCTAAGCGACCAATCGAATGTACTTGTAATTCTCATGGAGATCTCGCCTTAACGACAGGTCTTTTCTCATTGGTCGCTGACCCATGGGAAGAAATTCAGGGTCTCCATGATACAGCTAAGCCTATTTCCGGGAAAGTTTTAAATTTATTTTTAGTTTAGTATTTTTTACTGGTTAATACGTTTAAAAGTTTTCGTGGTAATTCCAATTAGTGAAGTTCAAGTTCAAGTTCAGAACTGGACTCCATAAACTTTAAATCAGGTTCAAAAACTTCAAAGAAATTTCAAGACTAAACAATTTTAGTGTTGTGTAATGTGTAATTACATTGCTCTCATTTTTTGGTATCTATCTAATTAAGTAATTAATAGCACAATACTTCGACATGTATATGTCTTATGGGCGACGCAAAAGTCTAATTCTTGGCCAAACAATCTTAACTACATATAAAAACTATTTAAAATTTTTTCGTAAAATAACAAATTCCAAAAGCGACTTTAAAAAATATTCTACGGATATTCTCAGTTACAGCCTTCGAAGAAAACTATATTCCCATAGAAAAATAAGGTTTATAATAGAAATTTGGGTTCCTTTCAAGGTTGATAAACAGTATTTGATTACGGAAACGAAATAAAATACGAGGATAAATATTGAGGTAGGGGTTGATAGCTGCTGAAGTCAGGAAAAGTGTGAAAAACGAACAAAACGTACTTAAACGTTTTGTCGAGAACGTACGAGTCAAATAATTAAATTTATCGTGACTACGTATAATTTTAATTTTTTAAATTGAGTGGAGAAAATTTTAACAATGGTATTATTGCTGTTACTTGGAAGAAGATTAAAATCTTAATTTTTCTAGTTATTTTTACGCGAGCCAAATTGAAGGTGTAACAATTAAATATAGTCAAATTTAATCGAAAATGGAACTAAACTTGACTAACTACGCGGATAATATTTTAAGGTAAAATATTTTATATATTAATTAAAAGTTTTAAAACTAATGTATGATGAAAATTCAAATTTTGGTTTAAAATAAATTATTTCGACTGCTAGGCCTAGCTTTCTTTTCTATTAGGTTAAATATTAGTGGCAACACATAAGCTTTGTGAAAAACCAGTGTTACACTAAATTCTCTATTGTCTATAGAGTAAATGCTTATGGTATCATAGTACCTTCCTTATACATTATCTAATATAAAAATATATTAAGACAGAGACCTTTAAAAACTTTCAAGGCAGACGAGTGATTGAGGGAAATTAGAATTTTCAGAAAATGTGCGTGATAACATCATTTTTTAATAAAATTTGTAGATCCCACCGAAATCTTAACTATCTGACGAAAGAACGGGAATGGTCAGACAATTAGAATTTTATAATATATAAAATAACGGAATAGTAACCATTAAAAACTAATAGAATTGTTGGTCGTATTTAAAATCATCATGAACAATAGGTTTTTATACTTATTACGTCTATTTTAGGCAATTTGAAATCATAATTCCTTTGAAAGGAAATCTTATGACGTAAATGTTGCAAAACGTCGTTGTATTTATTCTTCATTATGAGCAGAGTCTTTTCATCTTTAATAATTACAGTTTTAGTTCAAATCTATTTCAATTCATAGAACTTTAACAATTAGAAATTACGAAATTGCAACTAATTAAATGCTCCTTTACGTTTAGCGATTTATATACTACGATATAGCCTATAAAATTTAACACCATGTATTAATCCGCCTCAACTTTTATCTATTTTGCAAACTGAACTTAAACAAAGAATATATACGTAAAGTCTCTTAAAATTTGTCTCGTCATTTTTATCCCATTAATATTTTTTATCAATGATTGGAATATAAATAATATTAACCAAGATTTTGTTATTTATATAATAACTACATATTCCGGCTTTAATTAACAGCATAGATAAAGCTAGGCAACCCCTATTTCTACGATTTGTCTATTTAGAGATCAAGGTAGTCTAGCTTTGCCCTTGCAGCAAAAATCAACGTGAAATAGACAATACTCGGACTATAATTTTTGCAAGTAATTCTTTAAAAATAGTTGGAACACTGTGTCTATCAGTGGCGGAATAATTTTTAACGAGTGACTCATGTTAATTTTATTATTTAAATACTCTACGGAATGCCTACTTTCTAATGGTGCTATCCGTTTATGATAGGTGATAGTATAGAAAAGAAAAGGCCATTTCAAGATAGGGGTCATTTTTGGATATTTGCTCGATTTCTATCATTGGCGGAATAATCTTTAACGAGTGGCTCACGTCAATTTTTTTATTTGAAATTTATCTAAGGAATGCCTTCTTTCTAATGGTGCTATCGGTTTATGCCTAGGTGATAGTATAGAAAAGATACGGCCATTTCAAGATAGGGGTCATTTTTGGATATTTGCTCGATTTCTATCATTGGCGGAATAATCTTTAACGAGTGGCTCGTGTCAATATTATTAATTAAAATTAATCTACGGAATGCCTTCTTTCTAATGGTGCTATCGGTTTATGATTTGGTGATAGTAAAGAAGAGATACGGCCATTTCAAGATAGGGGTTATTTTTGGATATTTGTCCGATTTCTATCAGTGGCGGAATAATCGTTAACGAGTGGCTCATGTCAATTTTATTATTTTAAATTAGTCTTAGTTAATGCCTAGGCGATAGTAGAAGGGGACGGAATTTAAGATATATTTTTCCATCCACAATAATAAGGTTCCCCAATCTCATTTCGCCTCCATTTATTCCTCCTCCGTACAAATAGTTTCCTAAATTGAAACCTAAACATATACGACCGAAAAATTCAATTCAATTTGTATACTAGTGAATTATGTGGCGGATTTACACACAATATTAAACCCTATAAAAATAAAAGTAGTTTAGAAAGCATCTCTGGAACAGGAGCGTATTTTTGTAACCGGATACGACCAGTATAATATTTTATTAAGATTGAAAAAATAGCTTAATATTATACGTCTTAATGACCTAAGAAATTAATTTTCGCCTCAAAGAATATTTTTCTATAAGACATATCGGTTACCACGTATCTTACGTAAAAATTTATTTTACGCAATTAAATTTAAAGTTTCAATGTCAGCTCAAAAACTTCCCTTTACACTGCAGCATTAGAGACTACGCCAGAAAAATGATGTTTAAGTCAAGGACAACACTATTAATTTAACATTAGCTTTACCTTAAAGTGAGGCTCTCACCATTTGTTTTCTCAATGCGCCTAAGGATTATATTTTCAAATTTATTTTACTATTAAAACGCCATAAACAGAACTATATACCTCAAAAATATATAGGCAAGTTTTGCGGATATATTACGTAGTTTATTTCTAGAAACTTATCGAGAAATTCTAGATTAAGTATACTGTCACGAAAAAGATTTTAAGAATAAAACTGTAGACTCATCAACAGCGACCGTAGTGATGACACTTAATTATAAACCCTTAATTACTTATTAGGGGTGGTGGGTTCTTCTATGTTCATATAGAACTTTTTGCGCTGAACAACAATTTGGCGAAAACATTATGTAAAATATTTCGATAAATACTTGGAAATTTAATTAACATATCTCAATCATTAATATATTCAAATCGCATATTCAACAATTTTTATCTGTTCAAAAGTGTGCAAAGGAGAGAAAGACGTGGCGGATTAATACACAATGTTAAATCTAATAGAAAAACGTAGTTGTATAGTCAACGAGTTTATAATTTAAAAATTCTCCAAATTTAATCAATCGTTAAAATCATTTGACACCGTTTCAATACACGGATAATTAAAAATAAATGAAATAAAAATAACTCCGTATTCGCGTTTCACACTTCCTTTAAAGATAGTGGTAAATAATTATTCGAAGAAAAGGAAAATAAAGGGTTACAAGAGCAGTTAGGAACGATCACAATTTTCCATATGAAGTTTATCATTGTGTACCAATCCGCATCAATGTTTTGAACCTTTTGCGAACTCATTTTGTTTTGAAGAATACTTCGGTTAAATGACTTCGAATAATGGCGTAACAACGTCGTATAACACGCAGTTTTGCATCAGCCAAAAGAAAGGAGGATAATTATCTCAAGTTAACGTATAATTTAAATCGGCTTTGCGTGAAACTTGGTTCATCTTTCCCGACTTTAGTCTATTCCGGCTTAACTAAAAAGTACTAAAAAGTACTAAAAAGTACCAGAAGGAAATTATAGGAGAAGGAAAGCATCTACTTTAGTTATA
Source organism: Odiellus spinosus (assembly GCA_963920705.1). Classification (NCBI taxonomy): domain Eukaryota; kingdom Metazoa; phylum Arthropoda; class Arachnida; order Opiliones; family Phalangiidae; genus Odiellus; species Odiellus spinosus. The sequence continues at coordinate 8,839,735 of OY987237.1, forward strand.
GATCCAGCTGATTAACAAAACTTGAGTTCAAATAGGCGTACTCAAACGGAAAACAGTAACAAAAATAATAAATAACAAAACCATTTGCGTGCAGACGCGCATGGTTTTGTTACTACTTTTCCGTTAGAGGACGCTCATGAACGCAAGGTTATGTTATTATTCTTTATCTATTATGAAGGGTGCCCATAATTATTACAAGTCCTAAATGTAACGAGAGTTTGACCTTCAAGATTAGCACATAACCATGAATCGAAAGAGAGAAACACTCTGACCGTCGACTATAGTAGCAAATATAGGCTAAATGTCTAAACCAAACCCAGGGTTTTAGAAAGTAGACAAGGGCTAGACGTTTAGTGTTAAAGTGAGAATATAGCCTGACAAATAATGTTATCTATCGATTTCTTATATTTTATATATTCCTAAACCACTAGTAAAATAATTACAACACGATATAAAGCTAGAGACCAACTTTCAGCTTAACCGGAACCCGGGATATAGGCTTAAAAATCATCCATAATAGGTAGTTAACGAGCCTAATTTGAAACCGTTGAATAAAGCGCTCTCTTGTGATTTGCCGACGACCTGTTAGCTACGAGATTTTGGACTCAATGAATTATCGTTCATTATTATTAATTATTATTAATTATTATTAATTATTATCAATATAAATTAATTGATTTCTGGCTTAATATTAGTTTAATTATTTTACTAATTAATCGAAAAGGAATAGATAAGGTTTGTAAGATTTTTTTTAATTGCCAAGATTAGTGGCATCCTTTTCTTTTTATCTTCTTCTAATAAAATAAAAAAATAGATGCAAAGTTGGGGAAAAAAACAGGTTACCATTTAGGGCGGACCGCACTTTTAATTTTGGTGTCACAGTTATAGTGTAAACACCCATCTCACGTGCCTATTTAAAAACCGAGATAAAATACAACCACTGAATGGTTCCGGCATTTGATATATATCGATACCTAATCGGCTATTTCATGGGATAAATTATAAAACTTCATTATTTGTGGAATTTTAAGGTCTTAATTTGTACAGAATATAATTAATAAATATTTGTGATCAGAAGATGAACCAATTTTCAAATAATAGGATGGGAAAACTTTTAGAATTTGGAACAAGATACCAATAAATAATTACTAAAACTAGTTTGCTTCGCACTCAAAAAAAAAAAAAAAAAAATGTAGAGTTCAGATCAAACCAGCGAATCAACAAGTTAAAAATTAAAGTGAAGCTTAGGACTATTAAGAATATATAAAGATGAAGAACAAAAGCAGACGTTCATAAGCATCCTCTGATGGCAAACATCAAAACTAAATGTCAATTTTCTCAAATATATTTCTCGTACTTGTATAATTTCAGTATGTCTTATAAAGAGACCCAGCCCGAGTTCGCCTTATCGCTGCAATCAAAATTCGTAGTTCGACACTTATCATCATCGTCGGGTTACTTAACCAATGTTCTCAGTCATTCAAACAGCGATCAGAGCTTACCGGTCAACATGGACCGCACTCATCCCGACACGAGACATCGTCGCCTATCTTGGCCATTCTTCGACTCGCAAACCTCTTTAGAACGACAAGAAAAATCTTCCTCAACCACCCAACTTCATTTAACCGGCTCAGATCCCGAACGCGATAACCACTCTGGCATCTACTGCAGCGCGGAAGACATTTACATCAAAAAACAGAGATCGGTCAGTTTTTGCCCAGAGACTAATTTCGCGCGCTTACCGGGTAGTAAGAGTGAACGTTCAAAGTCAACAGTATCAGCTCCCGGGGCCTTGCCCAATGGGGATAACGCGAACAAAGTGTTTGTTAGGAATGTTATGATCCCACCCGATGGCGACTGGGGTTGGACCGTGGCAACTGGTGGATTTTTTCTATCGTTTCTTACACTCGGATTACTTAGAAGTTACGGAATTGTCTTTACGTCACACGCTAGGAGTGGATTTTATCTATACAGCGTGGCGCATTCGGTGTTATTGTGTTCCGGTGAATATATATTTTTGAACTTGCTTATATAGAATTTTTAGGAAACTAGTGAATTTAAATTCCCTTATACCTAGTCAATTAAATTTTGAAGCCCCGTTAAAATTCACCTACTCCTTACTCCCTGGGGCCTCCACTGAATTTTCCCATACATTTATAAATATATAATTTTTACTCGCTTTATTGATTATTACAGATATTTGGCAATTCTACCTATATTATATTATATCTAAAGTTGGTAACACATGTTAAAGCTCCGATCTATTTTACCTCTATAACTCAACAAATCAAAAGCAAGCTATTCACGTTAATTACAACTCGAGGTGAAACAATGAAATGTAGTTTCAAGAACTTTTAATTGAACACCTTGACCTGTCTTATTTGCATAAATTTAATGACAGGCCGCTGATGAACCAAATAATAAAATTAAGAAGGGTCTAATACTTGGAGATGATTTTAAAATTGTATACACGCGAATATACACGTGAAAAAGTGTAAAAACAACATATTTAATAGTTTATCATGAGTGTAAAAACGTGCCCGTAAAGATTAATATTTATTCTAAAAAAATATCGTTGGGAAAAAATTGATTAATTAATTTAAATTAGTAATAGGAGTTTTTAAAACGCGGCACGAGGCGACAAGGACCGGTTTTAGCTAGTCTCAAGGCTTCTTATCTAACATGTATAACGAGAATCATTCCACAAAAACAATTAAAATCATTTTCAATAGCGTTACGCGTCAATGATAGGCTGGAAAAATTTTATCTCAGCACCCGTTGATTGCAACTAGTACAAAGTTACACTTATTAAAGTATTCTTATCCTTGTGACGTATAACGAATGGAATGAAAGTACGGTATACCGATCATAAATGTAGTAGATGTCCTTAATAAACGAACCAGGCGTCACTTACTCGAGTACTATGCCCTTTTTATATAACGCAATTATGTTAATATTACTTATACAACGTCCTTAGTCTATTTCTTTGTATACATTTTGTTTTTATTATACGTGAATATAGTGTCTTTGAACGAATACATCTGCTTTCAAATTGGGCCAAGGAAATCGGCTCTAACGGGTAGTGTTTTGGTCCTGATCTCTTATCTGGTCAGTTTCTCGTCAGTCTCTCTACCGGCCTATATATTTACTCTAGCAATCATCCCAGGTATGATATGATATGATACACAAACGTTACGTAATTTCGTATTTAGAGGCGTAAGCTGATGATAATTTTAAATACGTAACTCCTATGTCTATGTAACCCCCTAAATATTCTTAATTATATGGCGTTTAATTGCGCGTATTTTAAAATACGTCGCCGTATTAATCTTAATCCGACCAAAAATAAATAGATCAAAAAGTCTACTACAAGACCACCGTGATAAAACGACCTCTGTGGGGGTTAAAAATCCTTTCGTAAAATTAGTTGCATACCCTTTGCCTATTCGCCGGAGTAAAAACGTAGGAGTATCGAGACGCGCTTTTAAATAGTTGGCGTATGCGGGCGCGGCGAGAAGAGAGTTAGTTTTTCCTCACTATGCCTTTGACAGCATAGATGGGCGTGCTTCACGGAGTTTAGTACAGTGGAAGGCTCGCGAAGCGCTTCGCTAGCCTTCCACTGTACTACACTCCGTGAAGCACGCCCATCTATGTTTGACAGACCGTGACCCTTAAGGCTCGAGATATTCCCGGGGAAAGTATCGAAATGGAATTTAATTGTCTGGTTATTTCACGTGTCTTTAAAGGATGTGCTTAATTTCTACGGACAGAGGATGAACGGCCGGTCTAGTTCTAGTTTATTTGTCATTTTATTTATTTTTAATTCGAGATTTCCTGTTGGCGTTACTGTAGAATTTTTCTAGATAGAATAAAGAGATACACACGCATAAAGAGGCGTCGTTTTGCGACGCCCACTAACCTGATTTACATTAAATTTGAATAGGCTTAAGTTCTCTCTTGATTGAAGATCACATATTTCCCAAAGAAACAAATCCTAAACTTCTTAGTATGAAAAATAAATCCCATGGTAATGCTTGTGTTTGCCTAATTTCGGCACCTCGAACCCTAACTTTGCTCTGACGTAATTAATGTCATCATCAACTTATGGCGTAAGATAAATACGAATACAATCACATCACACTGTCTTACGTTGTTAAGTTTTGTTAATCTAAGAAAACTGAAGGGATTATTTGTCTCAAACAGGTTTCGGTACATCGTTATGCTTGGTGGCTACTCAACATATCATCAGACAGTACTTCTATCATAAAAGGTTAATAGCATTAACCTTGAGTTCGTCGGGGTCAGCAGCCGGGTTATTATTATGGCCATTATTTTTGGACTTTTTCGCCACGCAATACAGCGTTCCTTGGACGTTTTTCCTAGTCGGAGTTGGCAGTACTCTAACAGTTATATGCGCTTTGCTCTACCGACCAGCTATCAAGTAATTTGACGTCATCTTAATCTTAGGACAGAGGTTTACCTCAAAGGAAGCGTGAAAAGAAAAATGAATTTATTTATTTTTATCTATTCTACTATATTAAAAATAAGACTTGTTCGCATATTGAAACATTCGGGAAAAGTATTTGAATTGTGGAAAAGATTCTGATTTTGAGGCTTCCAATTTTTTGTAGAATTCAGAGACATTTCTTGAATGTTTTACTACACAAACAAGTCTTATTTTTAGAAGCAAAAATCTATAAAAAGATCAGTTCATTTTTCTCCTCCCTTTAATTATATTTATACAGGATACCTTTTATATTATGGGATCTTCAAAACCCTATTCGGTTAATTTTTACCAAGCAATTTTTGCAGTGAAAAGCTCGCGGAACAATTTTGTTTTTGCAGCGAAAATAACTTGGTGAAAAGTAACCTTAAACGTGATGGTCCCTAATTTTCATCCTAAAAAATGTGTGTACTAAATGCGTATACGTATTTTCCAGATATTACAAAAAATACTTCATCAGGTACGAAATCAGGGCTGACCAGGACGCGGACGAAATTCACAGGAAACTCGACCAATTCTTGACGAACGACGAACCCGTACCCTCTCAAAAATCCTTAATACGTCAAATCAGTCAACTAGTTCGTCTTCCAAGTTTTTCCATCCTTCTAATCACAGTCAGCTTATCCAACACGGGGAGTACCCTGGCAGTTTACTTAATCCCAATCTATATAATACGTATTGGTCGAACCCTCTACCACGCCAAATTAGCCCTGATATGTTTGGCCATTGGGGACATCGTTGGTCGATTGGCTTGCGCCCGTTGCTCCAAGTTGAGCGCCAAAAAACGGACTGTGGTCATAGTCGCGTGTTCAATCGTTTCGGGGGTCAGCTTGATTTGCTTGACATACATGGCAAGAACCGCCTTCTACGCCACCGTTATCTTAACCACGCTGTTCGGACTGACTAGTAGTAACCAATGGAATTCTCTCTACTTGCAAACTGTTATTAAGAACAACGGCCAGATTGACGAACGGGCGATGTTGCCCGCAGTGGGAATGGGAAATTTGTCCCAAGGATTGGCTCTCATTCTAGCCACAGCCTTAATAGGTAAAGTTCAATTTTGGTATTAAATTAGCTATTTCGGCGCTGAAATAGCAGATATATTTACGAAATTACTCGTGTGCCAATTAACTAAAGTTCTAAAATATACCTTATTTTAGAAAATGGTAATTTACGTGAAAATTTACCACGCAATTTACTGGTATTAAGAAAATATTTGAATTTCTTTCATATTTATAACGTCCTTAACTACGCCAAACACGGAATAATTATTGTCAAGAAGACTATTCAGATAGTTAAGCGTAGTTTCCGCTAAACGCTCCGTTACGAGCGCTAGTGGAAACTATGTAATATCATGCATTTTAATCCAAATTAAATTTAAATTATTAAGTACTATTTTGATAATTTACGCTTAAATTAAAAGGGTAAATTAATGATTTAGAACTCAAATCCCAAACAGAGTCAACTGACTCAGTGGGATGCAAATTAAATGGATATGCATTTCAAATTAGTTCGGAAATTCCTAACGTTAAGCGCTGATTACGTAAATACTCTAGAGTTCGGGTCACTTTAAAATTGCTCAAAGGTTTACGACTTAAGATTCTCATCTCTATAGAGTTAAACAAAGCGTTTTATGTTTTTTATTATTCTAAATAGATTTCCTGGCAGAAACAATGGAATCATTCGGCAGGGTTCATTTTCTGTATTGTATGGGAGCGTTCTCGTGCATCGCATCGGTCATTATCATATCCTCATCCATAACCAATTGTAAAAGAGCAATTACCTAACCATCGAGATTCAACGTATCGCGTCAAACGCCTCTATTCAAATATATTTAATAATAAAATAATTCCTATATAATTACGTTTGGTTCCTTGACATCGATTCATCAAACTCTTATTATTACAAAAAATGTGTAGATAGAGCAGTTTCTTATCAATTTTAGAGGTTTTGGAATGATAGATTCCAAAAATATTATAGCCAAATTTTAAACGTTCCTTTTCCCAGTTGGCTTTAATGGATCAAAATTTATTTTTATTTTTTATTTTATTATTAACCACTTAGAAAAGGTTAGAAAAAACTCAATCCAAAAGTCCAAAAGAGATTGGGAAGGGGTAGACACGTGAGAACTCGGGTATACGAAGTTGACGAACTATTTGCACTACCAAAGCTGAACTCAGGTGTACAACGAAGTCAATGGTTTCGACCCCTTCGCTTCTGACAACACATCAATGAAGGCAAAGCTATGGACGAGGGGTAAATTTTCTCTAGCCCTTTAGTTTTTTAAAAACTATGTAAAATAATCAAACAGAAGGGTTCATAGACCCAGAAAAATATTACGTGTAAAACCAATACTGAATCTAGCAAAACGTTTCGCGGTAATTGGCAGTTAATTATGGTGAATTTGGACGTCGTATTAACTCGCCATTTGGGGCTTTTATTACTTTTAATGTCCCAATCAGCTCAGAAATTTAAAATGTTCTGCCCTTACGCTTTGACTGTACAATTGGCTATAGGGAACGTCGTCTGCTAAAGAAAGCGACTTTAAAGGGGATTTAAAAATCGCAGATGGTTTATAAAACGAAATATCATCCGCTACCTCGCGTGACGACGGTGACGTCTTTTTTCCAAAGTAACATCCGCCGATTTTAGTGGCAGGAATGTCAAGCTTTAAGGGCCAACTTGGGCCAGAGCTTTATATTCCCTTTAAAATTGATTCCCTACTACTTTAATAAGTTCTACGTTTTTCACCCCATCTCGAGTAAAACTAACTAAAATCCCAAGAAAATTTATAACTTAGTTAAAAATAAATTATGGCAACTAAATAATATTTATTTTTAGTATCTCTATACTATAATTTAAAGTTTTAAAATCATTACTAATGCTAGATGTCACTACCCTGCCCACTGTTATAATAAATAACGATTTCCTAAGCACAGATCCACTCCAAAGATTAATATAACCGGTTTCTTCTCTAAGACAGGAATGCAGTTTGGTTGCAAACTTTTAAGTAGGAGTGGCTTCCCTTACACTTTAAGAGCTTAAACAAGCACGTGTCTTATAGAATCTTTTAGGTTACTAACCACGCCTACAGATGAAAGGTTTTACGCTACATTTAAACAAATGAAACCAACACACAAATATATCTCCTAAGGCTATGTAGATAAAAAGTGTTCGTTGGGTGTCAAGTTGCTTTGGTAGTGGCTTCATTTCGATGGATAAAGTACAATTCGTCTCAGGTTTACTACTCAGTAAAACAGACAGCTTTTCAAAGGTCCGTTCCCACGGTATTATTATTCCTAAGTGGCCATAATTTAAACAGAAGGTTTTCTCCTAAATTATAGTCTCACTAGCGCTTAGAAAGCGATCTTAAAGAGGCTTTAAAAATGGCTATATACATTTAATCGCTTTCCTTTGGGGTTTTAAAATGTTTCGCAGCTACGAACCAAATGCGCTTCTGAAGTCTGTACACCAGTCAAAACACTGATGTTCAAGACTAGTTCACAAACACTACATCTTCCCAACAATCGACACACTCAAGACTAGTCCCTAAAAGTATAAGATAATTACCAAAAACGTTCTGTGTAAATAGACCTTAAGTTATATATCAAGAAACGCTATAGTCAATTCTATCCCGAGTTCCTGAGTTGGCAGCATTCGTCAAAAATATGGTTACCTTAGCTTTACATCCGTCGACAATATAGCCAATTCAAGTTGGGAACGACTATACGAATTGAGGGATCATTTCAACATAACCCAGTGAATATTCCATCTGGGACCAACTACACCATGTACCATTCTCTCTCAGGAACTGATTGAATTCTTGCAAAAGGAGGCAGAGGGAATGGATCAAGAGAGGGGGTAGAATGGGATGATGATACGAGGCTGTTTCGAAGCAGTTTCGCGGCCCTCGTTGATATCGCGGAGGGCCTATAGCCTGTTGTTCGTATAGTAAAAATGATGATAATTTCATTCAAAAAGCCATCAATCGGACGACTCTTTAATTAACGGTGAATCCCGATAGCTACCACACCCCTTCCTGGTCCGACCCTAGTTGTCTCCCCAGCCCGATTATGTGATAATAAAACAATCCAGTAATAAAGATGCGCGGGTAATACCAAACTCCAGTTCGATGTGATCTTATATTAGACGAGGGCTAAGAAAAGACATTGAGAAATACAAAAGAGCCATCGGTTTTTCGGTTCGGCGAGGTGATTGTTTTTCAAGAAAATATACCATTTTTTGAAGAGAAGACGATTTAGGATCAATCAGGTTCGATCTTTACATTCATTTTGATCGTATTTAATAGAATTCGGGTACAAAAATCGATTGGAATTCGGGAGGAGTATCGAACTGTCCGCCGTACTATAATAGTATATAGTTTTAAGATCTTACGACAAGGCTTAGCGATATGTTTATTTTTAAGCGTGACTTTTAACGGGGTTTTGCGAGAGATTTTGTCATTTGTGAAGCCTAAGAATTTTTCCTTGTAATACTAACGCCCCTATCTAACTACCTACTCTCGTTTTTCAATTTTGTTTGACATATTTTACCAAATATTTCCGGGTTTTTACTATCCAATTGTTTAACAACCTTCTTTCGTAAGAAGATGAACACCATATTGCGTTAATTACACTCTTATTTTATTCTATAACCCTTTTACGGTTTACTCAATTTATAAATTTAAGTAGTTCAACTCCTTCCCCCTGAGCGTTTTATTCCGATGAGATGATGGTCTATTTTTAGATTTATCACCTGAATTCCTGAGGCCTTTTTTTAAGTCATTTGTCTGCATGCTCCAATATTATAATATTAAAGATCCTGGTGGATTTATTCTATTCAATCTTTTTTTTTTTAAATAATAAGAGCAATTTTATTTTTGAATAATATTTTAGGGTTACGTTATTTGTAGATTTAAACACGCATTATTGTTATAAATCTATATTATTTATTTTTAAAATCAACTAAAATATTAATTTAAATTTTTGAGAATTTTAAGTTTAACTATTTTAGGTTTAAATCAAGTTTAATCTGCAACTATTTGCAGATTAAATTTGATTTAATCTGAAACTATTTTAGGTTTAAACTAAATTTTATCTGCAACTATTTTAGGTTTAAAATTTTGCTTTGCGTGTGCATTTTAGCGTTCCCTATACGGACAGACCAATAAAATATATTTTCGATTATAAAGTTAACAAAATGAGCAACCCTGATTGGGAGAAGGTTCTTATATTTAAATAAGAGAATAGATCTGAGCTAAACTTCCAGCGAGGTAATTTTAATTGCACATGCATGGCAATATTTAGCTTAATTTTAAAAGTTACAAAAACTAGTAAAAAATACTATGCTAATTTTCATTGACTTCTTTGTATATTCAATTGTGACGTCAGAGTTTTAGAAGAGAGTTGATTACCCCTTTAAATTTCCAATATTTTACCATTGTTTAAAATTATTCAAACTAGCAAAATTGAATGCGAAATTATGCGCAATATATATCTAACAGGAGATAAAAAATTCTGCTAACTACATTAACCATTTCAACATGATTGAACATGATTAAATAGTTTTAAGCTTGAACTACACCTTTACTATTACTTTATTATTTCGGTAATAAAATCTTTAGATAGATGTCGCCCGCGCATAATGTAATCGGTCACGACAAAGATCAGCTGCGAAGAGCTAGCCACTGGCTCGTTTGCTTTATTGTCATTTTCTCTCATTGACATTTTACCGAGACTGAGGGCTGGGAATAAGGGTTTTAAAAGCGTGTGTTAAATTTACCGCGACCCATGCCCCCCACCTTCTGTAGTGGTATATTCTTATCATTAAAAAAAAAAGAAATCGTAGGTAGCGTGCCATTTAATAATCAACTTCCCTTAAGTTTCCTGATGCAGAGAGAAAAATATCCGAGAATTTTTTCTCGACTCTATTTTCGATATTGTTTAAAGTGACGATGACCAGTCCTGGATTATAGCCGCTATCTAGAACCATCAACAACCATAAACGTCCTCTAATGGCAAACGGTAACTAACAAAACCACGTATTCGTCTGCCTATTATATTCCTATAGCAGTCGAGATTTTGTTAGTCACTTTTGCCTGCACTGTTTGCCGTTAGAGGATGCTGTTGAAATCTTGGTTTTGTTATTCACCTTTATCTACTGATAACATCATTGTTTAGCGCCTCTTTTTATAAATTACCTACGCCAACGCAAACCTATAGTTTGATAAAACCTTAGCTAGTTTAAGTTATCCTCAAACATGACCCTCTCGAAAACATCAAATCTCTAAAACAATTGATTACTAAATTTTATAAAAAAAATTGCGCAATAATAGGTGTTACGAGCTTCTCAGATGTTTTAGGTTTAGCAAAGATTCAATCAGTTCAATAGTATAATAATAATCAGTTTATAAATGTGACAGGGTCACCGTCACTTTAAGATCGCGTCCTTTGTGGTCACGTGAGAATCTTGGTCACGCGAAGAGAACGGCGCCTTAAAATGGTTCTTTTTTAGACCAAGAGAGAGTCGGGCGACAACCGCCGGATAGCTGAGGCGCCGGTCAGACCCCGAAAAGATCTTTGGCCGCCTGACCACCAGTGCCACTACCTAGGACTTCCAACAATTTCCCCGCTCTGCGAGAGTCTGTCGTCGCGTTACTAGGCTATAAACCTATTAAAGTACACATCCCGGCATGGTTCTCGACCCTATAGTGCGCGTTATACGCAGCGCTGAATAATCATTTATTAAAAACGAAGAAGGGGGAGTTCAAGAAGGGGTATATAGGCTGTATTATTTTGATAGCTAGGGTCTGTGTGGCGCTGAACTTTATTATTGCTATATACGGAGCTTCCTTATCTCATTATCATATTTATAACCACCTTTATTCTAGGACTCTCGTCATTTCCGAAGGTTTTGTGTACAATTATTACGTAACACCAAAAAACTCGTGCAACACAAAATGTTATGGTTCTTACAACATAATTTTGCTAGATTATACAAATATATTTTTAGTTTAAAACCTTCGAAATATTAAAACGAGAAGAGTTTTCCAAAATTAATGACATCCCATAAAATTTATATATTGTATCCAGCGGCTACAAGAACACACCCTTTTCAAGTTTTCGGACCAATCGCCAATAACAATAGCCCTTAATGCATTTAGGCCTAACAATAATCATTACCGATATGGGGAGTAGGCAACATTTTAAATTATTATAAAATAAAATTACACGGGCGATAAATTCTCTCGTTACATTCGCTGCAATATTTCTATCAGTGGGGAAACATTGAGGGGTCAGACACTGTTCAGCTTTGACAGTGCATTGAGGTCGAACTCTTATGAACTCCGAGTTCAGCTTTGATAGTGCAAAGAGTTCAAAACTTTTGTACACCTAAGTTCGCGAGTGTCTGCCCCCTAGGGAAACATGCTTTTCGAGCACTTTTATTCTTAAAATTGGAATTTTATAAGAGTCTTTGTCCTCTTTAACCCTTTAAGACTGCATGGTTTAAAAAAAATAAACCTAGAGGGAATTTAGAATTTCTCCATAGATTCAAATTACCATTTACAGAACTATTTTTAATCCATGTGAAGTTTAACATTATGTATTAATTCGCCTTAGCTTCCGATTGTAAGCAAACTGAACGACAAAATTGGTATTAACAATATATTATTTTAAGATTCCATAAACCTTTTCTAAACGTGGTAAATTGCCAATGGTTAAAGCGCGTGAAATGAAACGCAATTAAAACAGAGAGTCTAATTCTTATGCAAATGAAGTTCGCCAAATGACATTCCAAGAATACCTAGCGAAACTTAAGACCTTACTCCCCAATGCAGGCTTTGGGGGCACATTATTACACCGGCAACCCCACCCCCGCCATCGTAAAAATGCTAATTTAAATTAGCTAGAGAAAATTAAAGAAAAATTAAAAATTCAAGAATAAAAGTACAGATTAAATTTAAAGGGAAAAGACGGAATATTTTGAAATACTTTGAAGAGGTCAACGATCTTGACGAATTCGAAATATACATACTCATAAACCAACTTCCAGGGGCTACGCCATTGGGGGTACATTCATATTGGATGAATTATCACAATAGATGGCGCGCCTGCGCCTCCCTATCTCTCGCACCTATCCACTTATTACACCAGTTGCTATGCAAAACGGGTCCAGTATCGAAGCGCGAGGGGAGGGGTTACCGCCTAGTTTGTATCTCTCGTCATAGCTTAACCAATAAGAAAAGGATCAGAATGGGAACTACGATAGCGACATCTCTTAACTGATCGGCGCGTAAAGAGTGTACCCAATGGGGGCTGCCCCTGGACGTTCATCTTTAATTTCGAATTCGTCAATAAATCAAAGAAACATGGCAATTCTTTCTAAATAAAAATTATTTTTCAAATATTAAGTTTGACAGTATACTTTCCCTTTAAATTCCCTCTGGTTGCAAGAGTTTGATTGTAAACGAAACGGTTGCACGTAATTGCATTTATAATTAAAACTGATTAAAGCTAACCCCTATATACGCGAGATATGCTCAATTATAGGAAAGTTAATCACTATACGGGAAATTGTTGTAATGCATACATTATACTTTTGCCTACATGTTCACTAAATTAAGTTTATATATTTATATTATCATTAAACTATGTACCTTTGACTATACTAATAATCCATTAGTTTGAAGATAGACTAGAAAAAAGGCTTAACAAGGAGCCATGTAGAGTTTATCTCGCCGGATTATCACGCGCCCTATTTATACGACAGTTCAAACGTTTCAAACTAGTTTTAGATACTAATATACAAATTTTGATTAATTTTACTTTTAAAATACTATTTGAAGCTTATGAAAAATCCAGTTCAGCCTCATTTTAATATTTGATACTAGTGGATTAGATCTATTTTAAAGATAAGGAATAAATACATATTTTCTTTAGTCGGGATTCATTTTCCCTTTAAAATCTATCTTTTGACTGAATGATACTGAGAATAAGGTATAATCCAAAATAATTCTAAAAATATCCTAGCCAAATCAATTATTACTAAAATCCACTATTGCTATAAAAAATTGAACGATTTTGATTTTTTTTTTTTTTTTTTTTTTTTTTTTCAGATTGAATACGGAATTTGGGTGATAAAATTATACCATGGCTGATACCCTAGATATACGTAAGTATTATTTTTTATATAAATATAAAAAGTTCTACGTGGATGAAGCATGCATGCTGGGATGCGGGTTTATTTTCTTTATGAAGGGGGCAACGAATCATCTAGGGTTCGCGGAGTTCATACAGTTTTGATCGGAAATGAATATATATTTTTTTCTTCAATGAAAAAAAGATTTATATATAAACCCCAAAAATGGAAGCAAATGCCGTTTATATACGATCTTCTATGGAATTAGTCTTAATATCAATTGAACTCATTTATGCTCGCATCTTAGTTGATATTTATGGTGCATGGCGCAATTCATTTCGTTATTTGAAACCTTAAAGCTGTGTGACCTTGTGACCCACTATAAACCCTGGAGTTATTGATTGGGTACCCGTTTGAAATAAAAAACTTATTGATCTTAAAGTTCAAGATTGTTTCGACGAACATTTCTTCAAAGGGAAAGTGAAGAAGTGCTAAATATTCGTTTCATATCTATTCTTTGTTGAAATATATTAGGAAAACATTGCTAGTTCTATCCGTGACCTTGTGACCCACAATCTTGAGTTATTGATTGGGAAGAAAAAACGTATAGGTCTTAAATTTAAGGATTGTTCGATAAGTATTTCTTCAAAAGAAAAGGAAATTCTATCTATAAAAACAGAAGTAGATGAAACCCTCCTTTGAAGTCTACTACTCTAATGTTCCATATAGCGCTCCTCTCTGTATGGGTAAAATTCCCAATTTTACGAGATCGGAGGGGTCCTACTTCATCCCCCCTGACTACGCAAAATTGGAAATTCTCTCTCTCCACAAACGACGACGTTTTTTTGGCGAACTCCAAGGCTGCTAGAGATATTCGCTCGACGAACTCCCGCTCCGAAAATATCTACCGTTAGGAGGCGTACGAATCGCGCTTTTTGAAACCAACCCGTACAGAGAGGGGTAGACAAGACCCGGGAGTAATAGACTTCAAAGGAGGGTTTCATCGGCTTCTGATAAAAATAAAAAAATTCGTTTCATCAATCTATAAAGAAAGAAAATTCTAGTTAATTTATACGTTAAAAAGGACTTTGCAACGACATGCATTTGAAAAATGTCTATGTATCTCTTTACCAACATCTCTTGAACAGAATATGGTACTAGTCATTCTTATATTAAATATTAATATTAAAATAAAATATGCAAATGAAAAAGGTTTGATCGAGCTTAAAATATCAACGATAAGTACAGTTTTCGATACTGTTATTCAAATTATAAAATAAAGGCTCCTAAGGGGAATTTTTCTAGTCCAAAAACTTTTAATATTCAAGAGAATATCTCACTTCCTCAATTTCCGGAAGTAAAAGTTATCTATAACTATCAAGAAACAAAGTTGATAGGATGAAATATTCAATGAAACGAAACGTAGACCCACCTTATCACGCTTTGAAAGTGTTATACCACACCGACCTGAACAAAATTAGGAGGTATCGCATACTCGAACTGAAGCAAAGTATTCACGAAACAGAATTTTAAGTTTAAGCCTTGAGGAACTGCGCGTTACCGTTCATAATAACCATGATATATTGGCTTATGGGCGAAGGAAAAAAAAGCGTGAATAATCAGCCCTAATTTGCATATCTTAATGTACGAGGTTGTACGTATACAACTATTTCTTGAACAGAGGGGCGTGGTCTTCAACTTTATAAATTTTGTTGAAGTGTAAGTGACAGAAGCATATTTAATTTAAATAGCACATTTTAAAATAAAGCCAATTATTTTGTAAATATGATCTCGAAAAATTACCTGTAATTTTTTAATCGTTTTCTAGATTTGGTTTCTGATAATTTTGGAATTTTAATCACGATAAAGTTTAGGACTTCCAAATTTTTGTCATGATAAATTCTGGTCATTTTGAAATTTCAGAAAATTTTCAAAATTTAAAGAAATCCTGACTCGAGATTTAAAATTTAACCGTGATAAAATCCCAGATATTGAATATTTCAAATTTTTATCATAAAATCTCTGATAATGTTTAATATTATTTTAATCACGATAAAGTTTCGGATAAGTTCAAAAACCACAATAAAATTTGTTATTTTTGAAATCTTAATCACGATAAATATTCTGATAATTTCAAAATCACGATAATATCTCTCATAATTATAATTTTAATACTTGAATGCTGTATTGATAAGTACTTCGATTACCATTACTCGTGTAACTTACACTTAGACACGAAAACATTTTTTAATCCCAGCAGGGTTGCGCGGGTGGTACTTAACTTGTCGTTAGCGAAATACCGCTGGTAACGATTTCCTCGTGCCTTGCCCGTTATATAGATCCTTACCCTGCCCATCTTAAGGTTACAATTGATTCAGAAACTATTGGAGCGTAAAACGTACGTTGCCATGTTAAGTAGGCGAGCGATCGATAGTTATAGCTTGGAAATTACTCGACTCCGAAAGGAGGATGAGTTCGCCAGAGGTTAACTTCGTATTGATGACCGAAAATGCACGGGGGAGCGTCAAGAAAAAACAAAAAAGGGAGAGAAGGGGTTAAAGGGAAAGAGAAAAAATTGAAAGTAAAATTAGGATAATGAGTCCACATTCAGAGGTGAAATTTTTTGGACACACTTCTAAAGGAACCACCACATGATTGCCTGCAACTTTTTATGTGGGAATTCAATTATCATTATTATAAGATCTTCTAAGGATTGTTATTTGAAAGCTTTTATTTCTCCACGAGTGTAAAAGTATTGGCAGAGGATTCCAGGGTTTCAATTTCATTCCTAGAATTTTCTATGGTTCCTTTCTTACTATACAAGTCCCTAAAATACCCTAAAAATCAGTATTTGGTCCTTCAATCACGCTATTTTCCATGTTATATTTATGTCTAATTAGATGTCTAGAGGGCGAAATTCGGTTTATAATTTTAGAGCTTATAAAGAAATGCTTTTCACACACCCTTTAAAGATGGAAAAGCGGAATCGGAGGAATTTCCGACATTGGAAGCAATATCTCGGAGCAAATACAACGGGGTTTGTTCTTCGAAAAGACAAACATTATATCTCCATCAAACTCTCCCATCGCCATGGCCCAATGAAGTTTCGTTTTTAATTAAAGGAAGCATGAAGTAACGATTTAAGTAGCTTTTATTTGATATCGTATGCTAATGCCGTTATCAATTGGGGGAAATAAAGCCATGGGGAATAATCGAGGGGTCAGACACTCTTGAATTCGCTGTACACACCTGAGTTCACTGAATTCAGCTTTGAATTTGAACTCTTATGAACTCAGAGTTCAGCTTTGATAGTGCAAAGAGTTCCAAAACTTTGTACACCTGAGTTCGCGAGTGTCTGCCCCCTCGGGAATAACATCGATATGGTTTAGGCAAGAACTAAACTTACGAGTTAACGTTTTCAATAAAGATTTTTTTGGCTTTTGTGTCAACACAAAGTTGAAGCTTTAATCAAGCTTTTCGTTTAATCCACGTTATCAGACTTCAAGTGACAGAGAAGCGGCTGTCTAAATTAATTTCATATTAGATTGGATATCGGCTTTTTTGTCACTCTAAGCCTGGTAACGTGAGTTAAATGAAAAGCTTGATTTAAGCTTCAAATTTGATTCGACGCAAAAGCTAAATTCTTGGCCAAAAATCTTGATTGAAAACGAACCTTTAAGTTCTCATTGCTCCATGGTGGCAGTATAATTTTTCCAATTGAAAATCGGCATGAAAGATAAAAAATTAAAAACCTCTTTTGAAAATTTTTAAGCGAGCGAAATTATATTTTTAGCTTAATTTTGAACTATTTTTCAACTTGTTAATTCTAATTAACGTTAATTACACCCACGACTAAGAACACGACGCTAAAAAAATTAGACAGTTAATATTATACTGCCACGTAAAATTAATTGGGTCAAAATTAGCGTATCTTAATCGCAATTATATAAGAAATTTTTAATTCGGCTAAATTGGGGATGTTAAGGAAAGTTTCACGGTGCCTGGTAGAATCTAATTAGAAATTCTAACTAATTTTCCCCAGACATGGCTTCACGCCTACGTAACTCGGGATTTATTCGTGGAAATTTGATATATATTTCGTGCAATTTCATTTCTCGTCCATAAATTTATTAAAAATTTAAATGTGCATAGGTCATAGAACTTAAGATCAAAGGACTAAGTGAGTGAAGAAGATACTGAGTTTAAAGTTCAAGTTTAACTATTACTGGGTTTATGTTAATGATTATATCAATGATTTAATTTTAGTGAATTTAAAACCATTTTTCTTTTCATGAAAAGCAGTTTAAATTTTTACCGAAATTTGAGGTGGTTCCTGTTAGTGTATTCATCATATGGTTAATACATTTTGTGTAAAGGATAGAACTAATAAACTAACATAATCCGTTGAGTTGAATTAAATTCTATTCATCATTTGATTTCGATTTTATTAATAACGTTAGTGAAACAGCTTTTGAATTTTATTCTTCAAAACTGCACACAAAATTTTGATTAAAATAATTTAAGGAGATATTTTAGTAATTAATTTAAATCATTGATTACACATAATATACTCCATTAGTTTGAAATTCAAGGCGATTTAAACTATTATAAGGAGGGTTTTAAATCACCCAATTAATACAATAATCCCTAATTAGTATTAAAATATGTTTAACACTTAAACCCCACCAATATTCAGGAAAAGCGGAAAAGATGATTTAAATTAGATACAGGCCTTAAAGCGTGAAAAATTGTTTTTTTTTAAACTATGCTATATATATAGGGAAGCGTCAGATATCTCGTATAAGTATACCTCTATATATAATAAAGTTTATGTACTGACACGGGATTCTCTCATCCGTTGATGAGCGAGATTAATTAATCTAGACATGGAAGCGCCAACGTCAGAGAACCTGAGTGCTGGAAAATTTACATAATCATAAGTATAACACCCTAAAAGTATTATTTCGAGTCGCCTTATTTCTCCAAATGTTTTTGAACACCAATGTTTCTGACTTTAGCATCCCCAAGATAAATTTCTGATCAGCGGGCCAATTATTTTTCGTCCTTTATCACTGCACCCCTCTCTATATGTCCTTACACATTTCAGGTTAGGAAATATGCTAGAACGTTTTAAACGTTTACTTAAACAGAACTTCAGCGAAACATATAATTTAGTACTAATTAAAATATATGAAGATGAGTAACAAAACGTGGTATTCATAAGCGTACTCTTACGGCAAAAGTAGGAACTAACAAAACAGTGCGTGGCTACTATGGATAAATAATAGGTATACGAGCACGTGGTTTTATTGATTACTACTTTTGAATACAGTTTGCCGTTAGAGGAAGCTTATGCACTACAGGTTTTGTTACCTTTATCTATTAATAGTGATATAACTACGGCATATTTAGATTCTGTAACAATTATATTGAGCAATGTGGACTCCCATGCCATGACTTTTCGTGATAGGTTTTACTCGTAATTTAAGGGACAAGTAATGAAATGTAATACTTATGGTGCAATTCTACTTATGCGCTAACCTAGGTCAAAATTACTCGTTCGTAGGCGCGTGGAACTTTGGCTTCACATATGGGCGGCCAACATCTGGCGGCTGGCTCCATCATCATCATATAATATCCCTTCTTTCTCGCGCTCGTCAGTAATAATTCTTCCCTCCTTTCCTTAGCTTCTCCTTATCTCTAGTTATGACTATATTGTAATAAATCTAAGATTTTAGCGCGTAGAAAGCTGAACTCCATTCTATGTCTTTGTAGATCAAATCTCGTAAGACACCAGCTTCTTACGCGATAACATCTTAAACTGACGAGAACCGTCGATTATCGATTCGTTTTACAGAGAAAATAACACACCGAATTTGACGCGAAAACGTAAAGGGCAAGTCTTATTTTGGTTCAAAACAATTTATATTAAACGCGAATTCGAATTTACTTAGGGTTAGTGTAAAAAGAGAGGCTACAACGTTTTTACAACGTTCAAAAAGCGGTTTTAAGTTAAATTAGTTTAGTTTCGCGATTTAAATTAATTTAAAGTGATAATTTTTTAAATAACTGAAACGAAGTAAGGTTTTACAGTATGCCACATCATATAAAAAGAGTCCTGCATTTTTCATTTTCTAAAGCCTGTAATTTTTGGCCTGTATATAATAACTAGTTCTATAAAAAATTTAATTTACGAGATTGTTCCTTTAAACCTTAAACTTAAAATCAACTCGACATAACGAATAAACGGGAGACAATAATTTTAACACCAGCTTCTACTATACCCCGTTAAACCTTTAGAAACGACCAGAATTCCCATAAAATGTAAAATTCAAAGTTGTAACAGTATAAATTCTAAAGAGCGTGGAAGAAAGGGGTTAACAGTCTAGCCGTCTTTTATACCCGGCGGTATTATAAAGTCAATTTCTCTCGGTTCTGAAGTTCTGATTGGAATAACTTTTTTTTTTTTGTTTTTTTGCCTTTACTTCCGGTTTACCCAACCGTTGCCATAGCGACCAGACTTGATTTTTCCTTTCTCGAACGCAAATTTAATATAACAGAATACAGATTGAATCGATTAAAGTAATATTTTAGATGTTTCAAGGATGATTGTTAATCCCGCGTCAATTGGGTCAGATTTATTTTTAACTTCGAAATTAATTTATATATTTAATCTTAAATCCTAGAGGATAAGATTGAAGTATTAAAGGTTTATTGAAAATTCTGTTTATCGGATATTTCTAATTTAGGAAGATTAACAATTCCCTCAAGAGTTTAGTTTCTAAATGAGATCACGGTCGGGTGATGATAAATAACTTATATCGATGTAGGATGAAAATCAATTTAAACTTCTTGAACGTTATCGCAAAAATTAATTTAAAGCGATGCTGTCACAATATTTTTTTCGAATGCTAATCTTTTCAGACTAAGATAACCCAATGTTCAAAATTTTACATCTTTGGGTTGACTAGTTTTTGAGATTGTCACTATTTTTTTTATAAGGGCAATGGATTATATTTTGTTTTTTCATACTATTTAAAAGCCACGTATTTTTAAGACACTTCATGATTAAAATGACTAAAATATAATGAATATATTTAATTTTTACGATATGGGACGTACGTAGTCTTGTTGTCGAACGTAAATGAAGATAATCCAGAAAATACCACGTAGCTTTAGTTCTTGTTTAATTATAAATATTTTAACTACTTCAAGGGATTTTTACTAAGCCTGTTTGTGAGTAAGCCAATAATACTCTGCCCTAAAATGACCGGCTTCTTCTAAATTAAGAAAAATATAAATAAGAAAGTAAACCATAGTAAAAGCTGGTTAACGTACTTCGGGACTCATTTACTTCCGCATTAACTGGTTAATATATATTCCAAGGGTGTAAGAGATAATATAATCTTCCATTGGACCCGGAAAAGATTTCATTCGAACGCCATCTCACGGAGTATTCCATCTTAGTATATAAACCTAAAGGTAACTAGTCTCGGGTTGATCTATCGTCATTTCCATATCATTTAAATTGGTTATCGTTGTCGCAACGTCTTATATAGGGCCAATCTATGAACTCGCGATGAGTCGGGCCATAAATTTCATCTAGAGTTACGTCCGGAGAAATCTTATTCCCTTTTCCACACCCGACTCCAATTCTAGCTCCAGCTAGCGTATATAAGACTTGTAATTACATCACCCTTCCCTACCAACCGCCTCACCACCCTTTCAATTGAATTTTAGCCTTCCTAGAACCAGCCAGACTCAAACCCATCGAGTTACCCAACCCTATTCGTGTATATTATCTATTTCACGTTTAGTTGACAGCGAGTACAAATCTACGCTCCCTTTATCCCTAAGTCTAAAAATAATAGAGATAATGGTAGTCAAACGTATTGAACATGCTGATAACTCGAGTTTGAAAATAGCATAGTCTATTCCACCTCGAGTTGGCAGCGCATATGGGAGCTATGTTCCCATTATCTCCAAGTCTAAAAATTAGTTGAGATAAAGGTAGCCAAACGTTTTGAGCTTGCTGACAATTTGAATTGGATAATATTATTCTATATTCCTCCTAGAGTTGGCAGCGCGTATAAAACTAGGCTCCCTGTATCTTTAAGTGTAAAAGTTATATATAGTTAAAGGTAGCCAGAATGTTGAGCTTGCTGACAAGTTGAGTTTGAAAGAATTACATAGTATAATCCACCTCGGGCTGGCAGCGCATATCTATACACTCCCTTTATCCATAAGTCCAAAACTAATATAGAAAAAGGTAACGAAACGCTTCGAGCATGCTGAAAAATCGAGATAGAATAGCTCTAGAATCTCTAGAGTCAATTCTAGCTGTTCTATATTATAGATTATTCTCCCTTTCGCCATTGCCGCCAAGAAGTCTCCAAAACGATGACTCATGAACAATTTGATTTTCTCGAAAAAACGTTCCATATTTCTACTCGCCCCCGCGTTTCACGTCATAAGTCTTTTCTCTATTATAGCTAATATTTCACTGAGCGAATGTTTCTTTTCAAGTTTAAGGGATTATTCCAGTTTTTGCTAATAAACCTCTAAACCTCTAAGTCAGAAGTATATTTAAAGCTTGCTTTGATCCTTGGTAAATTCAAGAAATGAAAATCAAACATTCTATTTTGGTCAAGAATTCAAAATATAACGATAGGATGCGTACGTCACTGAAACTTCATTCCGTGACGTAGAAGGTAACGGGTAAACAGTGAATGTGACGTTTATTTACCACTATCTGTTTGCGTCGTACAGACCTAGATAAATAGGGCAATGAAGGTGGGTGCATTAAAATAAAATGTGGCCCTGAAAAATCACAGCACAGGAACAATATAGGATATGCTTTCTTTCCACTCTCTGTAATAGAAGCTCCAAGGGTTTGCCCAACTCTGTTAAAAAGTATTGAAGTGGGGCTCTACCAGCCCCCCCCCCCTCGTCCCCTACTATGGCTTGGACCCTAGCTAACATCCATATCACTACGATTTTACAAATTTCATTTCTCATACAGATTCATGGAAGCAAAGGTTTGAACGCGATGAACGGTGAAATTTAATCCTACTATAGATTTAGGGGTATCGTGTGTTTGTATAACCTTATATTTGCTCCCGTTACATTCGTCCCCTCAATTCCTAGACGTCTATTGCTGGAACTTTCAATCAGTTTGGGTCTTGAGCGAGTATTAAAGTATCGTTTCCCAGCTATGTGTAAGAAACTTCATAATATAGAGAAATAATATAGAAGACACGTTGCTTTGGGCATACTATGAATTTGAATTGACACGGACTGTATATTATTACAGTAGATGACAGAGTGTATTAAAGATCGTTCTATGTTGACTCAATAGATATAAAAACCGCTTACTAGGACCATTTTTGTCAAAACCTGGTTTTTTCATCCTTCGCTATACTTTTCGATACTTTTCCCCCCATCGGAAAGCGTGGTTTGATCTTTAATATATTACGTAGACCTTTAGGCTTAGATTTATCCCGGAGCGAAATGGTTGTAACTGAATTTTAGATGTTTAAAGTGTTTGAATTTTAACGATAATCAAACCAAGAAGTGCATGACGCCCTAATTTTTAGTATATTCTTTAAAATGATATTACACTCTAGAATTATGTTTTTTAAAATATTTAGACTTGAAATACGCGTAAAAACTCGCCAAGTCTTCGTGGTAATTTGTGGTTAAATATCGAAGTTCAAGGAAATTACATGATTTGAAAAGTAATAATTTCTGATTCTAATAAGAGTTCGTCTTTAGATTCCTTATACCTTCTTTAGACGAGGCCTAATTAGCCGTGGTTTGATCAGATTTAACCGAGGTTTAAGTAGCTTTCTCAGTTAATTGCGACTAAGCCTCGGCTAAATCTGATTAAACCGGCTAGTTACGCCTCGTCTGAAAAGGGTATAACCGTTTAAATATATCTAATCCACCAGTAAAAAAATTAAACAATTATTGAACTAGTAATCCATTTAAAACTTACCCGGAAAATTGGTTTAGCTGGATTAATGGAGATCCTGAATTTCTTCGCATTGATGGGTCAGCGACCAATTGAATGATATTGGAAGTCTCATAGAGATCTCGCCTAAACAACGACCATTCAATGCTAAGAAATCCAGGATCACCATGAACCCAGCTAAGCCTATTTTTTGGGTTAGTTCTAGTTCATATTTGTTAGAGAATTTCTTTACTAGTAGATTAGGCCTATTTAAACGATAAAAAGGGTAAAAAAATGAGTTGTTGCTAGGATACATTCTGCCTTTAAATTTAAATTATTAAGTATATTAAAAATCAAATGCTTCATCCAAAGTTTCAAAACTGTAATTCGGCCTAAAATTGCGACCAGCTCTGTTCATACCCGATGTAATTTTAATCTTGAGATAAAGAATCGATTAAAAATCGCTTTATCTTCCCTTATCTCGCTCATCCTCTTATATATAAACTATAAATAACGTATTCCCTCGCTATAACATTACCAAAACTTTCTGAAATAAATCGCTGCTCCAGATTTCATTCTTTAAAAGAAGAAAATTTAAAACATTCCAACGTTGGTAGTTAAAAAAGTTATCCTGCCGAAAAATAAAAATATATTCTACAAAATAAAGTTTATTTCGTTCCATTTTATCATTTTTTTAGTCATAGTTTTATCAGTTTAACTTTACAGTACGTTGAAATATAAACTACGCTGTTATCATTTTGAAACCCTAGAAACACAAAACCAATTCACAGCTTCGTTTTCGCTAAAAACTAAAATTGAGATTTAATATGGAATAGCACGTTAGTTCGACTTATTTCAGGCAATGTTATAATAACAAGGGACAGCTGAAAATCTAAGCTATCTCTAACTTTGTTCGCATTGCGTTATAAAAGGTGAATATTTTGTGACATACATGTAAAACATATATACGAAATAAAAAACCCAGGGGTTTTGTGACGCGATAAGACCCAAAATGCTCCCATCTTTACAGCTACAACTGTACTGCTAGTCTAAAAAATACGTAACTATAGATACTACGGCGGAATGATACATAATATTATCCTATACTTAAGGCAAAAAGTAGAAAAGCTTATTTCCGAGACTCGTATTCGGATAAAAGGGTTCTCGTAACATTCTTACTTCACATTGTAATCACAACTAGCACAACACCTTGGAGTGATTCTATTGAGAAAGGGAAATGTAGCATAATACACGCTGCAAACTACGATTGATTTTAAATATAAAAAGAGATTTTGTTTCTATTCCTAGGATATATTCTTTTTCTCAATAGAAATTTGTAGAATAGCGAAAATTGAGACGGAGTGATACATAATGTTAAACCACATTGGGATAAAAATAGTTTTTCCAAACTTATGATAAATAGTCTAAGATTGGAAGAAGCTGCATCGAAATAAAAGCTTCCTTTAAATTCATGGTTCGTCTCATACTGAGATATCAATGTATTGTTGAACGTATAAACTTGAATATTCAGTATAATTACAAGGTATATTTGGCTATATTATAAACTACGTTGAGTATTCAAACTGAGATCGATTTTATTATGTCTCAATAGATGGAAACAATGAACAGGAAGGGGAGAAATAACGGGAAATGAGTTTTTTTTTTATGGAGACTGATAACTTTCAAACTATTGGTTCATTTTTCATAGACATTGCCAAGATAGAAAATATAGCAGTAAGTGAAACGAATGAATATGGGTAAAGTACAGGAACCAGTAATATAAGGTCTCATATCAAACTGAGAATCGCCATACTTATATGTTGTTTCTATTTATTTAAACACAACATATATGTAAAAGATATATTTAATGAAACTGAAGTAATGATATGAAAGGCTGGAAGGACTTATACGTGAAATAGGTTTGGTATTATTGGTTATATTTTCTTAAACACTACGCATACGCAAAATACTCTAAAAGAGGGTATCTAATAAATTTAAAGCAATGACTGGGAATGTAGAAATCGGTGATACATGGGTTACCATTTCTTGCAAATGTTTATTTTCATTATTTCTTTAATGTTGGTTCTATTTTATTAAACATTACCCAAATGTAAAATACTTCAAAAGAGAGAAAAATGATGATATTAAAGCAATGATGAGGAATGCCCGAAGGAGCAATACGTGGGTTAATACTCAATAAAACAAATAGCTAGGTAGTATTGTTTCTACTTTCTAGAGTACATCACGTTTATGTGAAATTCGGAATAATAAGAAAATAATAGTTCATATTATTTTTTCTACTTTCTTGAACATTATATCTATTTGTAAAATATGCAAAAGTAGGAAATCAAGTGAAATTAAGTTAATGATGGGGAAAGCCCGGAAGGAGTAATACATGGATTAATATTATCATTAATAAGTTTGGAGTTATTAGTTATATTTTCTTAAACACTTAGAATATTCAAAATGTTGCAAAAGTACGGAAAGTATAGTAAAATGAAAGTAATGATGGGGAAGGCAGGAAATAGGAATGGGTTATTATTAATTGTAGGTTTAGAGTTATTGGTTATATTTTCCTAAACACTAAGAATATCTAAAATATAGGAAAAAGTCTATAAAGGGGGTTAAATGGTTATTTGTAACTCGGGGTATTACTGTTTCTATTATCTTAGATAATAGTATATAGAATGTTATAAAAGGAGATATAAAATTAAGTAAATAGTAAAGGAAAAATAGCGAGACGTTATACTGACCTATTATTTGCTCTATTTTACTAGACATAATATAAAAATAAAGCTACAAAACTATAGTAAAAGAAATAAAAAGTCAACAAAAAAGAAGCGAACTATGATAAAAGCAAGAAAAAGGAGATATGGTTAAGGAGGTCAGAAATAAAAGCCCTAAAAAAATACGCGTTTTGAGATTTTAAATATTAAATTGTTTATATTTTACTAGACAGAAAAACCTCAGAGAAATAAAGTCAGTGAAAATAGAACCAATGATGACAGAGGCAGGAAAGTGAGAGATAGGTAAAGAAAAGGTTCGAAAAACAAGCGTACCGATTTAAGTTCAAATCAATATTAAAATAACTTTTCTTTTCTTAAATACAAAGTTGAAATATTTCCGAAGACCAAACCACGCGGCTTTTACTTTCCTAAACATATGTTACTAAAGATAAACTTCAAGCAAAGACACTAAAGACTTTTGAAAGGTCTACAGACCGTCTATTCTTTTAAGAAAAAACAAACGATGTGATTTTTCAGTTGAAAACATTTGAGATTTCAAAGCGTATCAAGTTATAGGCTCTGTAACCTTATGATCTTAAAACTATTGAAAGTCGAGCCTTCATACTGAAGCACGCTGACATAATTAACTGGTTTTTAATGATATTTCTACAAAAACCTTTTAAAGTGAGGCTGTCACGGATTTTTCACAAGGTTCAATAGACTTGGAGATTGTTATAAAAAGTTTAAATATATATGTTCATATTCCATAGAAAAAATTGCAACGATTGTAAAAATATTCGATAATCGCCGTCTTTAAAAGTTTTTTAAATTAAACATTTAAAATGTACGTCATTACTAAGGTTCCATGGCTATTATTACGGAAGTAAATGCTGATTGTATTGCGTTCTGTCACGTGATATGGTGACTGATTTCGCACGGTCTCTTTCGTTAAAGTATTTAATCAAGGGTGCTAGTAGTAAGAAGGATGAGAAGCGAGCTAAAGGAGTCTGATTCAGTTTCCTTGGATCACACGTAATACCCTTTTCAGACGAAGCGTAAAAAGACGGTTTAATCAGATTTAACAGTGGGTTTAATGACAAAATAACCGAGGTTTATTGAACTGAGAAGGCTATGTAAACCTCAGTAAAATCTGATTAAATCACGGCTAATTACGCCTTGTCTGAAGAGGGTATATCAGAGTTTTAAGAAGACATACAGCCCGGTTAGATTCGGGTCTTATCAATTGATCTCGCGCTAAGTTGGTGAATTTAATTTTCAGAAATTAAAAAAAAAAAAAAAAAAAAAAAAAAAAAAAAAAAAAAAAAAAATCGCGATTAGTTGTTTTTTCATACGCGTGACGTCTGTTTTACTTTTAATGTCAATATGCTCAAACCCGAAAGAAATCGGATTAACTAATTTTTTTTTATTTTGGCCGGAAATGGTCCAAATTGGGAATTCCAACAGAATTCAATCAAATATCCCAAATGAAATAAAATAAAAAAAAAGAGGACCAAATTCATTTCAAATTTTGGTTCACTTTGGTTGGATTCGGGTTATTTGGTCTAATTCCGTTGTAATTTCCAAATTTGGACCATTTTTGACCAATTAGAAGAACGTTCCTCATTTGGTTAACCTATTTTGTTATTCTTTGGGAGCATATTGAAATGGAAAGTAAAACCAACGTCACGCTTATGTTAAAACCAACGTCACGCTTATGTTAAAACCAACGTCACGCTTATGTTAAAACCAACGTCACGCTTATGTTAAAGCCAACTAACGGATTTTTTTTTAATTTCTAAATTCGCGAGCTTGGCGCGATATCAATTTGACAAGGCCCGAATCGAGTCGGTTGCGTCTTTACTTTAACTCTGTATCAATCAGCTTATTTATCAATTTTTCAAACATAAGGAGATATAGAGATCCAGATATTGTTCAAGGAATGCGTACGGGAAAGTGATGAATATTTTTTCAAGTTAAAAAAAAAAAATTGATTTTCGGATTTGCTTGTCACCCATAGATTTTCCTAAACCGTATATTTGAAGTTCTTCACGAATCTTGAATGGCTGAATATTAAACGTCGTTAGTAACGATTTCGACTTTTTGTCGCCTTCTTTCGAGCATGACGTCAAAGTTTACAATATTAATTCCGCTTGGCTAAACTCAACGCCAAACGTTACGGAGACAAAAATTGATTTTGTCTGAATATTTTGCTTTATCGAGTTTGTGTAAATTTTTTTGTAATTTATGGATAAGAGGTTTTGGATTTTTTTTTCTTCTAAGGAATGTTTAAAGGAAGCGATGGAAATAAAAATAAAATTAAGTGTAAATTAAAAATTACGGGACGTGTTATATAATTATTAGTAAATTAATTTTTTAATTTCCCATAAAAAATGCCAATCACGCAATTTTGGTAAATAAATAAGAGAATGCAATCTGACAAATAAAATTTATTGCATACCAGTAATTTATCTAGACCTATAAATCATTTTTCAACTCAGATAGTACGCGTAATAGGAATCCATAGGAGTTTCATATCACGCAAGTAACGAGACTTCCATTTTCCAAACCCTCCATATTTAAAAAACTAGTGACTAATTAATCGGAATTATTAAAAGTAGGAATAAGACTAAAACCCATTTTTATTAATGGGTGCGTTGGAATAATTGTAGATGAGACTGTAGCAACCGTTTCCCAATCCCCACCATTGGAAAACAGTCACTAATTGCAATCAAAGAAAGTAGGAATACAGTTAATTAAAACCCCTTTGTACAAATGGGTTCGTTGGAATAATTATTGTCAATGTGAATCGGTTAAGAATTAATAGCAATGTATAAACCTTTTTCCAATCCCCACAATTGAAAAAATAGTCACTAATTGCAATCAAAGAAAGTAGGAATAAGACTAATTAAAGCCCCTTTGTACAAATGGGTGCGTTCAAATTATTATTGTCAGATATGTTCTTAATTTTTTGACAACATTCAAATTCCCTAATATTTCCGGGTTTGTATCCACCCTGTTTAGCCTAAATTGAAAATTTTTACTATAAGAATTAAGCGTGATTGGTCGGAGACTCACTCGATATGGATTCCTTATAACTCTTACTTTCCGAGTAAATTAAAAATTGATTTTTGCTTAATATTTGTTACTAATTTTTTTACTAGTGGAAGTTATGAACAAGATCGAATTTCTTAGATTATCTGCCGATCCGTTTATACTTGCATATTTTAGAAACATTCTATCATTTACTTGTAAACTTTAGTATTTAATCGAATAGTTCTAAATTTGTTCTGCAGCAAAACTTGTATTCTGATTGGTGCTGGTGATCTAGAAAGGTACCGCTCATCCACAAACCAAATGATAGAAAGACTAATTGCATATTCACGTACAAATACAGACTTTATATAATCTACAAAGCATTTTGTAAACATTTCAATTTTCATATATTCAAATCTTAATAAGAATATACGCCTGTAAAAGTGTTCCAACTGTCGCGCTTCTATGTTCAGGGCAAAGCTCCCCACCAGGGTTAAACCGAATAATATTCAATTCCTAGCATTCATCGGTTTTAGAACTTAAAGAGACAATTCGGGGAAATCTTAAGAAACATAAGCTCATTTTCCTTCTATATAACAACCATCTCCTTCTCTCTACCTTCTACTAAATTAGAATTATTTCAATGGACGAACTGAACAAACTATTATGAGGATTATTATATTGCCCGTATCGCCTAGTGGTAATTATACAAACTTAAATCTAATTCGGAGACGAGACACTTAACAAGATTAAGATTGCCTTAGAATTTAAATTATTATACCACATTCAAAAACAATATAGCTAAGAACAGATTAAGCGCGTCGCTTCGATAATATACGCGCAAAAGGGAGATGAAGAGCTATACTATTTGAAAACAATGCCAATACAAATGGCTATCGAAAGTCTGAAGACAGAAACCCATTCCTGCGATTATCACAAAATATGTTCTATTAATCGCATAAATAAATTGAATAAAATCCAACGAACGTATTTTCACGCGTTTTAAGCTTGTTAGCTCTATGGGCGCGCGAAAATTAGTCAGTGTGCATAAAAACTCAATTTTGAATACTTGGGTTGCAACTTGACTCCGTAGTCGCGTTTGCTGATTGGTGGAAGCTGTGTGGTACCTCCTTTTAGTAAGATTATAATCCCCCTCCCCATATATAATATTGTTTATTTGTTAACTAAGTTTATTTTAAGAACATGCCGACAGAAAATAATTTATCCGATTTCATTGTCACTTAGTGCCGATACATTGAATATCTTTCAACTAACTCTAGTATCTACAACATAATGAATGTCTATCGATACTATGACCGCAATTGCTTCTTAGGGTAGATTACATCATATATCTATCGATATCTAAATATTTAATTAAATTTTACTATATAAAGTCATATCTCTAATATTCATAAAAAAAAATACCGAAAAGATACTTTTATGATTTATTAGCTTTGATCGGGACCGATAAAGCTTATAGAAGCTGGTAAATAGCCTATGG
Organism: Odiellus spinosus; assembly: GCA_963920705.1. Taxonomy (NCBI): domain Eukaryota; kingdom Metazoa; phylum Arthropoda; class Arachnida; order Opiliones; family Phalangiidae; genus Odiellus; species Odiellus spinosus. The sequence goes on from OY987237.1 coordinate 8,870,589, forward strand.
GATGCCGTGTTGGGTTTACTAGGTCGCGATGATGAGCTTGGCATTCGGGAGCAAAGGGGAGAAAAACATATAGGGAGGCGATGGATTTTTCCAGTTTCCCCGCGTCTGAGAATTCACGTTATCAGGATGCTTCGTTCCCTGAAAACCCGAGAGAGATGAAGATAGGGAAGGAAAACGGTTTATCGCTTTTATATGAAATGGCCAAACATTTTTGGGGACGTCTGTATAAACTGCGCTAACATTCCGCTTTCTTCCAACCTCACCCCTCTATAGCTCCTTCTCAGAAGTTTTTGGCGCGTTCCATATTATTAGAAATTGATCGATAAGGAGGAGGGATTGCATTCACGCATCCCCGCTTCATTTCGAGCTCTTTAGATGAAACTTTCCACTCCTTTCTCTTTCTCAAGTTGTAAAAGGAAGGATGAAAATGAAACATCAAAGTGGGTTTGTACTATTTCTTCGATTACGGGAATAAAAATGGGAAAAATCCGTCTATAAATGTTTTCCATTATTAATTATCATTAAATTATTAGATATTATACTTCAAACATTATCCAGGTGGTGAGATTGACGCCGTCAGAATAAATCTTTACTGTTGAAAACAGGTGCCGTTGGGTTCATCTGATTGATTCGATTTTAAACTTAACACTTGCATTCAAACTAAGCTAATTAATTTAAACATAAAGTGTCCAATAACTACGAAAAAAACTTCTCTAATACGTTTTTTTGCCACGCGGCGATTCCAAAAATAAATGAAATTGGAATATAATTTTTAAATCTAATTTTTTCTTTAATTTGAAGACGTTTTGATTAAGATAATAAAGTCAACAATTATTCAAATAAAGATATAAGATTGAAGAAAAAAATTAGCCATGATTCGGTTTTTTTTAACTTATTCTTCCCTTGAATTACCTCAAGAGTATTTAAAGATTTCGATGTATGGCGTTCTCTTTTGAACAACAGGAACAGATTCAAAAGGCTCTCTTTTTCTTTTGTTAAAGGTCTAACAATAGACTATAGGTTTGCTAGCCAAGAGAAACGTATTTAAAATTCTTTAAGAATACAAGATGAAAGGAATTCTGATTCCTCAGGATGAAATTCGTGGATATTTCATCAAATGAAAAAACTAAATTAGAAACTCAATTTTTGCCGAAACGACCGGAGATTGTGTTGGAATAATGCAGGGTTGCTACAATTGACATTTCTAATGACTTTTCCACTGCCCATCTAGGACTATACTATAATATATTCATTTTCCATGACTTATCGAACCCAAGACATCGTTATAGGGATACTAAGTTTCGTTTCAAAATTTCCTGACCTTTTCACTGCAATATGAAATTATTTTTAACCTTTAGGCCAAATTATCAAAACTTGACTTTACAGATATATTTATCAAAGTCGCAAACTAGACTCGCTAAGCCTAAATCCATTTATAATAAATTTTAGTCTAGAAAAATGATTGGAAATTACAGGAGCTCATTGAAAATATAGTAAAAATTAATGATTTTGATGAGAGATATAACCATTCTGTACTTGAATGTCTCATCTTCGCATGGTTGAAATCGATTGATTATAGATTTAACCCAGTTTGGAAGAGGCGACCTTGGATTTATCGAGCAGAAATATCAGAGAATCAGCTTATCGAATTTTTTTTTCTTAAAAGCTTTTTGAAGAAGTTCATGCATTTGGAAAACTGTTTTTGACAGTTTGAAAGTTTTGGATAATGTCTTTAGCTGTAGTCTTTGAAAGAACATCATATAAAAGAGGTCCTTTAATAAAACATGGCTATTATCAAAGCTTAAGCACTAGTCAGAAGTGATAGAGCGGAAAGTATAGCTTTCATCTTTGTATTTTAGTCACGTGTTCCTCGGAAGATTTCAAAAACGTGTAATGCAGTCGTGTTATTTTTAAATAATTAGGGGCAAGTTACTCAAGACCAATATGCAATTTAGTTTATTTCCAACCTTGTAAATATTACCGTTAAGTTTATAACTAATTTAATATTCAAATTTTAACTTTTAATTTGCATTTCAATATACGTTATATCGCTTTACTCAACAAAATGTATAGAAACTAAATGCCTAATATATTCCTTCATATACGACTAATTTTCAGTGATAGTATAAATCTAGATATGGTAATTTAAATTTCACTCCTATAGAGAAAACGTCTTCCCAACGATAGCGAGTACATAAGAGATTAGTTGAGAGCGTGCTTAGCAGATCTATAATTCCTTTTATTTTGGAATAATCATAACCGAAAAAAGTATTCGAGGAGTTTTTCGCAATTATTGTATACGTTTCCTGTTTAAATTAATTTCGAAAGTTTGGTTAAGTTTTAAAGTAAATGAAGTATAAAATCGAACCAATTAGATGAACGCAACGGCTCAAGCCTTCAACAGTACAGATTTCCCAATATATTCAGAGTTATTAATTTCAGAAAATAAACTAAAAAAGCTATTACATTTTAAGCTCAGAATTTTCCTTAGTTTTGAAATGTTTTATTGTTGGAATAAAGCGGGTGATTGGTTGGAGACTCGTTAACGACGATGTATCAAACTTTCAATGGATTTCTGTTTGTAATTTTTAAACGATAATGAATCGATAGAGAATCTCTTATTCTACCTTTGAACAAACGTTTGTGGTTTTAAATGTAATTGAATTACGTAATATATGTGTGATATAATTATATGAATCTACATTAAATTACCTAAATATAATTCTCACTTAATTGTTTAATTTTCACATTAATTCCCATAGCTCTAATTGGCTTCATCATAATTACTTTTCTCTTAAACCAATAAGAATAATTGCTCTTCTATTATTGCATTCAATTTGTTACGGATTTCAATTTGAATAGCAAATAAAAATACTTTCACAAGTGAAATCAAAATACAATACATTCTTTTATAATTTATTCAAGACGAACTGACATAATAGCGAAGGCTGAGGGGTGAATGAATACTAATGTTAAATCTCATAGAGATAAAATAGTTCTTACAAACTCCTCTTGACGTTCCTCAACTCGAGTATACGAAAAAAAAAAAAAAAAAAAAAAAAAAAACCAACACCTTACAATCGTATTTCAACTCTTACTAGCGAAAACCCCAGAATCCCCATTTTCCTTTCGCAACCCCTAAAAGAAAAGTGCATTAGTAGGAAAACCCCCGTTTCCCTCGGAAAAGGAATGACATCATCTGTAAGGCTAGCGATTGGTCGATAGTCGGGTCACGTGGATTTGCCCCAAGACGGGGCTATGGGAAAACGCCGACAGTGAAGTAAATATCGGGATATTGTTGCCTGGAAAGGTTTCCGCGCGTTTTTTCCTCGCACAAGCGAGAAATTTCTAAAATATAATTAATATTTTAAAACGATAGTTCTTGCTCGAGATAAAGATTTAATTTTAAGAATAATATAAGAAGAAAATCACGTCGAGAGTTTTTAAATTATTTAAAAATCTCTCCGAAACATTAACGTTAAGACGAGGTGAAATATACCTCGGATCATATTTTGGATAAACCCGGTTTCAACTTTTAAGTGTAGTTCTGGATCAAGCAGTGATGGTGTGGCAACGTAAGTTTAATTTAGAACGTCTTATTTTATTTAAATTTAATTAATATAAAAGTAACCGGTTCAACTGAAGCGCCGATTCAAACCAAATCATATTTCCTCACTCTTTAAAAATTTGAATTTTAAATATTATGGAAATTTAAATTCACCGGTGGTGGGAAATTTATTTAAAGTGCAAGTCTTATAATTTTAATTTTTCTATATGTTGGGATTAAGAGAGCCCAGTTTTAACAAGTTCGTGAGATAAGGGGGTAAAAGGAACGAACGGGGGGGGGGTAAAAATAAGATGCTATTTTAATAATCAGCACGAGATATGTGCTTGTTGTCTGAAAGCAATATTAAATAGGTTTAAGATAGATTTGATAGCATTGTAGTAGGTCCCAGTTTTTTCTATTTCAGAGATTTGCAAGACTAACATCCATCGAAAGAATACTCAAATTACATATAGAACTATTTTCTTACGCGAAATGAAATGAGAGAGAGATTATCTATAACATTCTATCCTCTTTCTAATATAGACCCCATGTTGCAAGTCTTACATTTCACTCTCGAATATTTAAGTTTTAAGATTAAATTCCATATGGGTTAGTCTCCAACTAGGGAACTAAAAGCATTTTATTTATTCATAAAGAAAGGTAGACGGAATACTGGACATATTGGCTTTAAGAGCTCCATCCCTGAACGCCAAACAAAACTTTATAAATATCTTAATACCTCTCTTGAACTAACTGACGTGAGTGGCAAAAAAAAAAAATGGATTTGGTTTCCCTGGTTACGACCCCCTTGTGTATAAGGAAAATAAGTCACGCCTCTTTTTTTCTACCCCCAAGCATAGTAGGGGCGGTCGTGAACTATGTCGCTCACTCACTAAATTCTATACAACTTTATTTATGAATTCCTGGTCTGTTTTTAAGTTCGTATATAACGAGCTGAATCTTATTCCGAAACTCTCCGGAGACTTCTTCTTTAAAGGAATGGGGGAAAAAATTAGGTACTAAACGTATTTTTTAAAGGTTACGTTTTTGAGAGAGAATTTTAAAAGTATTTTTCCCTTCCACCGGAAAAGTGTTACAATCGCAAGGAGATGTGCATGACGGGGAAGCCGAGATTTTAGGGGCTCCCTCCGTTTTCAGTTTACTACCCTTTACGGAACGTCCAAATTTAAAAATAATTTAGTAAAAATATTCCGCGCTCTTTTTACGATATTAAAAATTTACATTTCTCTTTTAAAAAAATGGCTCGCGTTATAAAATAAGATTAAGTTTACTATTAGACACTGTCTAGGAGTAGTAAAAAACCCTGCACCCGTCTTATAGGGTGTGGGAGGTTATGAAAAAGGTAATAACGGTTCTTTTCGATACGTAATCATTCTTTTCCATATGTTTTTTTTTATTGAATCATTTTACTAATGAATTTTCGGATATTTCCAGGCGCCACAAATGATTTTAAAATCACAATACAATGAATTTAACTGATTGAGATCCTACCGACAGTGTAATTGAAGTATACTCGCATATTTCCACATCCAATATTTATAACAAATTTATATATAAGAGTTTCCCTTTCTACGAAGGGGTGCGATGGATTAAATGTTGTGATTTCGTTAAGACTAGAATGAAGAAACAATTTTCTAATCCCCAACAATTAGAAAACAGTCGCTAAATAATTGGAATATAGTAATATTTTCTAGTTTGGTTAAATATACGTGGAAACGATATTCTGCGGAATATTAATTTGGATGAATTTGAACGCTCTTTATTGCGCGTTGTGGGAAGAGTAATGTTTTTCTTTTCTATTCAATTTTGACGTATAATTAAATATAATTTAATAGATCATTAAATTCTAATCAATTTCTATTGGTTATACAGAAAACCAACTAATTTATTGAACCGAAACGTAGAAAGATGGATTTGTTTTCCATGAATTCAGACATTTTTTTGTTTGGGGCGTAAGCTACTTCTTTTTTAATAAAATAGTCCACCTATGTATACCTGAAAATATCAAGAAAAATTCACTGGTAAAAATCTAAAAAAAATTGCGGAAATTGGTTTTCCAAATGTATGAATCCATCGTACCCATTCAAAGAATGGGGCTTTTATTTACTCTTATTCCAACTTTGGTTAATTCCAGTGAATTAGTGACTGTTTTTCAATTGTTGGGGATTAGAAAATGGTTTCTACATTGATACTCTTAACCAAATCAGATCTACAAAAATTATTCCAAAGCATCCATTTATAGAAAGGGGTTTTAATTAGTAATATTGTCTACTTTCGTCAATATGTAGAAACCATTTTCCAATCCCCATCAATTGAAAAACAGTCATTAATTAACTGGAATTAAACAAAGTAGAAAATATTACTAATTAAAACCCCTTTCTACGAATGGGTGCGTTGAAATAATTGTTGTTGATGTGATTTGGTTAAGACTATAGCTATGTATAAACCATTTTCCAATCCCCAAAAATTGAAAAACAGTCACTAATGGGAATTAACCAAAGTAGAAAATATAAACAATATTCCAAGTATTTAGTGTCTGTTTTTCCAATTGTTGGGGATTGGAAAATGGCTTCTACATGGTTAGTCTTAACCAAATCAGATCTACAATAATTACGCCAACGCACCCATTCATAAAAATGGGTTTTAATTAGTTATATTTTCTACTTTGGTTAATATGTAGAAACCATTTTCCAATCCCCATCAATTGAAAAACAGTCATTAATTAACTGAAATTAACCAAAGTAGAAAATATTCCTAAAGAAAACTTCTTTCTACGAATGGGTGCGTTGAAATAATTGTTGTAGATGTGATTTGTTTAAGAATATAGGAATGTGTAAACCTTTTTCCAATCCCCAAAAATTAAAACAGTCACTATTGGGAATTAACCAAAGTAGAAAATATTACAATATTCCAAGCATTTGGTGTCTGTTTTATCAATTGTTGGGGATTGGAAAAATGGCTTCTACATGGCTAGTCTTAACCAAATCAGATCTACAATAATTTTAACGCACCCATTATTAGAAAGGGGTTTTAATTAGTTATATTTTCTACTTTCGTCAATATTTAGAAACCATTTTCCAATCCCCATCAATTGAAAAACAGTCATTAATTAACTGGAATTAAACGAAGTAGAAAATATTACTAATTAAAACCCCTTTCTACGAATGGGTGCGTTGAAATAATTGTTGTTGATGTGATTTGGTTAAGACTATAGCAATGTATAAACCATTTTCTAATCCCCAAAAATTAAAACAGTCACTAATTAATTGGAATTAACCAAAGTAGAAAATTTAGTGACTGTTTTTCAATTGTTGGAGACTGTAAAGTGGTTTCTACATTATTAGTCATAACCAAATCAGATCTACAATAATTATTCCAATGCACCCATTCATAGAAAGGGGTTTTAGTAATATTTTCTACTTTGATCAAAATGTAGAAACCATTTTTCAGTCCCCAACAACTAAAAAAACAGTCACTAATTGGAATTAACCAAAGCAGAAAATATTACTAAAAAACACCTTTCTACGAAGAGGTGCAGTTGGAATAATTGTTGTAGATGTGATTTGGTTAGGACTATAACCAATAGAAATTGATTAGAGTTTAGTCAGCAATTAAATTATTTTGACTAATTATACGGTACGTCAAAATTGAAAAGAAGAGAAAAACATTACGCTTCGCATAACGCGCAATAAGGAGCCTTCAAGTTCATCCAAATTAATATTCCCCAAAATGTCGTTTCAACGTATAGTTAAGGCTTAGTGTGTACACATACTCATATGCAAACTTTTATAAAGTACACGGTCGGGACTGTGGGTATAATCTTTCAGTCTTGGTTTTAAGTGGCAGCCAGGAAAATTGCGGGGCTTCTGCCTATGGTTAATTTTATATGCAAACAAGGGCAAACTCTCGTTCGTTTTACGGAAGCCCATGAAACTTTGCCGTTAAAGGGGAAACCTCAAGATAAACGAAATATTTTCACATTAATGTTTAGTTGTTATCTCAAATACATATTTTTCACATAGGAGTTTTTCATTAATTTTCTTCAAGTGAGGCTCTATTACATTACACCCATAAAATTAGTCTATCTAGATAATCATGACATATGTATATAGTTAAGTCTATGTATACTTACACAAATAGAAAAAATAAACGCATAAAAAATTAAAAATATATTTAAATAATAAAATATAAACTCTTCCTAAACATCTGAAAAATTGCTCTTCTCATTTAAAATGCCGTAAATATAGGCCAACCTAAATACGTGACTTTCCACCCAGACAATATATATTATTAATATAATAAAATATTCCGAGAGTTTTATTCTACTTGGTAACTCTTTCCTGACAGCTTTTTCTTCTTCTTTCAAAGCTCAAATTGAGCTTATTATACCGTACAAGAAGTAAAATGATTCAATAAATTAGTTTGGTAACAATGTTATTCTAGTCGTAAGTACTACTTTCAATGGACAGACTTAATTGGTTAATCTAGAAAGGCACTGTACATCTCTCAACAACCATGATAAATTCGTGTTATCATAAATAAAATCAGTGGAAGGTACGAGACTTTTCCTTTAAAAATAGAGGACTGTGGCCAGAAAAGGGTTTAAAGAAGGAAGCCCTATCTAGGAAGCTCCGTTTGTTAAAACGCAAAAATACATATAAAAGAGAGCGAAATGGCCTTGGCTCTGACGGCGTATTATCGACAAGTTTTGTATATAGTTACGTCAATGGAACATAGACTGGACGGCTCCAGACCCTTCTGCCCCAACTAAGGCGTTCAAAACTAAACTTCTGACCAACCCCCCTACATCGCGTCGGCCGCTAAGCAGCGCCTGTACATTTACTATAGCCTATATGCATCTTGCACGAAAAAATGCATAGGGTTTTTCTCAAGTTCTATACTACAACTAAAGGGGGAGAAAAAGCTAAAATAAAAGAGTCACACCCTCTCCACGGAGATTACATATACATTGAAACTTATAAATTTTTGATTGGGGCGTATTTAAAAACCGCATGAAACATTAAGAAAAAAGTACAGTAAGAATCTTTAAGTGACGTATACCAAAGATAAAGACAACTAGGAGAGGCCAAGTCAGTTAGCCTTTCCTATCGTCAAGTCGGATTGGACTCCACATTGAACCCATAGGTCAAGAAAAAGCCGTACAATAAATCTATAACGTTACAGCCTATTCATGTACAACATGATAGAAATAATTGTTATTTATGAGTATACTTAATAAATTCAAGTACATGACTGAGTTCTAAGTCGGTAATTTACTCTTTAAATTTACGCGCTAAATTTACGGTTTGCTCTCGAAAAAAATCCCAAAAATAGTAATTTATAATATAAAAACTTTTGTATTAAAAGGGAACGTATTGCTACAGGTCAACTTTACAATAGCTATTCGTGTTTGGGACATGTTTATGTTATTTCTTCATGTTCCTAGTAACTTTGGCCCATCAATGCCAAGGCAAATGGTCGAGCATTTTGTCGAGTATAGGGATTGTTTAGTCAGAAATAAGAATTATAATGCGTTTGAATGAGACATTCCGCATTCAAAATAAATCTAAATTCGAATTCATCATTTTGTGAATACTGGTAATTTACCCTGAGACGGTAAATTAAGCGGTAATTTATTAATTTCTAAAGTTACGGTAATTTTCTAACCCTATTCATGACTCGATGACTTTGAATTAAGTTATTCCTTCTTTGTATCTATAGCAACTACAGCAACAATTCAAAAGGGTTAACACTTTCAGTTAAGAATAACGTGGAATCTCTTATTTTACTAACGCAGAGTCGCTCTATACGAGAAATTTGTTATATTCGCGGTTGCTAAGTTACCATTCTTTCCTTTTTTTTTCATTCAGGCAGCTGGTTCTTTTGACTATCCCTTCTCTAGCTCTTTTGATGTTTCGGATCTACTGTTTTTTTTTTTTTTTTTTTTTTTTTTTGGCTTTTCCAAGCTTTATACGCTCAAAGAAAAAAAAGGACATTAGGTAAAGATTCCACAGAATCGTTCAAGCGAAGTTGGCGGCTTCCCTTTTTTTTTCTACATATACTTTTACTTTTTAGATGTTATACTCATAGCCTTTTGTTTTAAAGAAAATTATATACGATATTTTTAAATGCAAATTTTTTAAAGGGTTTATTACACTATTATTCAGTTAATTGTAAGTCATTACTTAACGAGGGCTGGTGGGTTTTAACTATTAATAGGAAAGACCTGAAGTATATAATAGATTAAGAAAGGTCACACTAAACTATGCAATTGTCATAAAGGTCAATCCACCTTAAGAAAAGGCGTGGGTAAAAATAGCGTAAAGTTACAGTAAATTGAAACCGAAAATTTACAATTCCTTAGCACAGGCCCAACCAAATCTACAATTCCTTAGCACAGGCCCAACCAAATCTACAATTCCTTAGCACAGGCCCAACCAAATCTACAATTCCTTAGCACAGGCCCAACCAAATCTACAATTCCTTAGCACAGGCCCAACCAAATCTACAATTCCTTAGCACAGGCCCAACCAAATCTACAATTCCTTAGCACAGGCCCAACCAAATCTACAATTCCTTAGCACAGGCCCAACCAAATCTACAATTCCTTAGCACAGGCCCAACCAAATCTACAATTCCTTAGCACAGGCCCAACCAAATCTACAATTCCTTAGCACAGGCCCAACCAAATCTACAATTCCTTAGCACAGGCCCAACCAAATCTACAATTCCTTAGCACAGGCCCAACCAAATCTACAATTCCTTAGCACAGGCCCAACCAAATCTACAAATGCTTAGCACAGGCCCAACCAAATCTACAAATGCTTAGCACAGGCCCAACCAAATCTACAAATGCTTAGCACAGGCCCAACCAAATCTACAAATCCTTAGCACAGGCCCAACCAAATCTACAAATCCTTAGCACAGGCCCAACCAAATCTACAAATCCTTAGCACAGGCCCAACCAAATCTACAAATGCTTAGCACAGGCCCAACCAAATCTACAAATCCTTAGCACAGGCCCAACCAAATCTACAAATCCTTAGCACAGGCCCAACCAAATCTACAAATCCTTAGCACAGGCCCAACCAAATTACAAATCCTTAGCACAGGCCCAACCAAATCTACAAATCCTTAGCACAGGCCCAACCAAATCTACAAATCCTTAGCACAGGCCCAACCAAATTACAAATCCTTAGCACAGGCCCAACCAAATTACAAATCCTTAGCACAGGCCCAACCAAATCTACAAATCCTTAGCACAGGCCCAACCAAATCTACAAATCCTTAGCACAGGCCCAACCAAATTACAAATCCTTAGCACAGGCCTAACCAAATCTACAAATCCTTAGCACAGGCCCAACCAAATCTACAAATCCTTAGCACAGGCCCAACCAAATCTACAAATCCTTAGCACAGGCCCAACCAAATCTACAAATCCTTAGCACAGGCCCAACCAAATCTACAAATCCTTAGCACAGGCCCAACCAAATCTACAAATCCTTAGCCAACGCCCAACCAAATCTACAAATCCTTAGCCAACGCCCAACCAAATCTACAAATCCTTAGCAATTCTCGAACAAATCCTGTATTTTGGAAAGAATTTCAAACCTCATACGCAGATATTTCAAATTTCGGATCCCTCGACTTACACTTAAAAGTCAACAATTCAAGAAGGTTGCAGGTCTACATTATTACTTATATTACACAATTAAAGCATTGGGGTTCCACAGTGGCTCTCACCTGGTAGTACGAGTAAAACCGAGAAACTGCGCCTTTAATGTTGGTCTAGTGATTTTTCTATCTAATATTTAACTTGAAAGTGTTTCCGAGCCGGAAATAATTGGATTTATTTTATGTGACCGGAATTGAATGGGTCTTACAGACAATTGAATTTCTTTTTGAAAAATCTTTTTTCTGATTGAAATTCTCCAAAGATTTTTATATATTTTTGGATGTGAATAAAAAGTTAAGGTAATATATTTTAATGAAATTCAAATTTGAAAGAAAATGGATGTTGCATGGAATAAATATCAATCTCGAAGATATTTATGGTAATCGTGTTTGTGCAGAATTCATTTTAAATTTCTATTCTAAAAATATGATCATAGAACATTTCTACATGATCTAATATAATCATGGAATAATACAGCAAGGGAAAGTTATAAAGTATAAATGAAAACTGAATTATTTCTAATTAATCAAGGTAGGACATAGGACTAATTAAAAACCCCTTTCTAGGAATGGGTACGTAGGAATAATTGTTGTAAATGTGATCCGTTTAAGACTACTAATGTAGGAACCATTTTTCAATCCCCAACAAATTGAAAAACAGTCACTAATTATTTGAAATTAATTAAAGTAGGAAATAGGACCAATTAAAATCATTTTCTAGGAATGGGTATGTAGGAATAACTGTTGTAAATAGGATCTGTTTAAGACTACTAATGTAGAAACCATTTTCCAATCCCCAACAAATTGAAAAACAGTCACTAATTATTTGGAATTAATTAAAGTAGTAAATAGGACTAATTAAAATCATTTTCTAGGAAAGGGTATGTAGGAATAATTGTTGTAAATAGGATCTGTTTAAGACTACTAATGTAGAAACCATTTTCCAATCCCCAACAAATTGAAAAACAGTCACTAATTATTTGAAATTAATTATAGTAAAAAAATAGGACTAATTAAAATCATTTTATAGGAATGGGTATGTAGGAATAATTGTTGTAAATAGGATCTGTTTAAGACTACTAATGTAGAAACCATTTTCCAATTCCCAACAAATTGAAAAACAGTCACTAATTATTTGGAATTAATCAAAGTAGGAAATAGGACTAATTAAAATCATTTTCTAGGAAAGGGTATGTAGGAATAATTGTTGTAAATAGGATCTGTTTAAGACTACTAATGTAGAAACCATTTTCCAATCCCCAACAAATTGAAAAACAGTCACTAATTATTTGGAATTAATTAAAGTAGGAAATAGGACTAATTAAAATCATTGTCTAGGAAAGGGTATGTAGGAATAATTGTTGTAAATAGGATCTGTTTAAGACTACTAATGTAGAAACCATTTTCCAATCCCCAACAAATTGAAAAACAGTCACTAATTATTTGGAATTAACCAAAGTAGGAATTAGGACTAATTAAAATCATTTTCTAGGAAAGGGTATGTAGGAATAATTGTTGTAAATAGGATCTGTTTAAGACTACTAATGTAGAAACCATTTTCCAATCCCCAACAAATTGAAAAACAGTCACTAATTATTTGAAATTAATTATAGTAAAAAAATAGGACTAATTAAAATCATTTTATAGGAATGGGTACGTAGGAATAATTGTTGTAAATAGGATCTGTTTAAGACTACTAATGGAGAAACCATTTTCCAATTCCCAACAAATTGAAAAAACAGTCACTAATTATTTGGAATTAATTAAAGTAGGAAATAGGACAAATTAAAATCATTTTCTAGGAATGGGTATGTAGGAAAGATTGTTGTAAATAGGATCTGTTTAAGACTACTAATGTAGAAACCATTTTCCAATTCCCAACAAATTGAAAAACAGTCACTAATTATTTGGAATTAATTAAAGTAGGAAATAGGACAAATTAAAATCATTTTCTAGGAATGGGTATGTAGGAAAGATTGTTGTAAATAGGATCTGTTTAAGACTACTAATGTAGAAACCATTTTCCAATCCCCAACAAATTGAAAAACAGTCACTTAATATTTGGAATTAATCAAAGTAGGAAATAGGACTAATTAAAATCATTTTCTAGGAAAGGGTATGTAGGAATAATTGTTGTAAATAGGATCTGTTTAAGACTACCTAATGTAGAAACCATTTTCCAATCCCCAACAAATTGAAAAACAGTCACTAATTATTTGGAATTAACCAAAGTAGGAAATAGGACTAATTAAAATCATTTTCTAGGAATGGGTATGTAGGAATAATTGTTGTAAATAGGATCTGTTTAAGACTACTAATGTAGAAACCATTTTCCAATCCCCAACAAATTGAAAAACAGTCACTTAATATTTGGAATTAATCAAAGTAGGAAATAGGACTAATTAAAATCATTTTCTAGGAAAGGGTATGTAGGAATAATTGTTGTAAATAGGATCTGTTTAAGACTACTAATGTAGAAACCATTTTCCAATCCCCAACAAATTGAAAAACAGTCACTAATTATTTGGAATTAACCAAAGTAGGAAATAGGACTAATTAAAATCATTTTCTAGGAATGGGTATGTAGGAATAATTGTTGTAAATAGGATCTGTTTAAGACTACCTAATGTAGAAACCATTTTACAATCCCCAACAAATTGAAAAACAGTCACTAATTATTAGGAATTAATCAAAGTAGGAAATAGGACTAATTAAAATCATTTTCTAGGAATGCGTATGTAGGAATAATTGTTGTAAATAAGATCTTTTTAAGACTACTAATGTAGAAACCATTTTCCAATTCCCAACAAATTGAAAAACAGTCGCTAATTATTTGGAATTAAAATAGGAAATAGGTCTAATTAAAACCACTTTCTATGAATGAGCACGTAGGGATAATTGTTGTAAATGTGATATGATTAAGACTACCAATGTAGAAACCCCTTTCCAATCTCCTCCATCCTCCATTGAAAAACAGTAACTAATTGGAATTAACCAAAGTAGGAAATAGGACTAATTAAAACCACTTATGAACCCCGGAATGCTGTAATAGAACACACCATGTCTATGTTTTTCATTTATACTCATTTTTTATGTAGCTTATGATATCACATAAATATGCAAATAACGGCATATCTGCGTATAAGCTAACATATTTGACATTGGTGGGGTATGGGCTGGTAGTTTTTACTACTTGTAGATATAACCTAGGTTAATTATCCAGGGATAATTACTTTATATAACTAAAAAGAGTTTTCGACAAATGGTAAGATAGAATTTTGAAAACCGCCAAAACACGCTCCATATAAAATACATAAAAGTTTATAATGATAAAATTCTTCCGCAAGAAAGAGAAACATATTATTCACAATTAATTTCATCCTTTTTCCGAAAAGTTCTTACATTAATTAAAAGGACGGCGTGTCATAACGAGTATTAAAATAACAAAAGATTGCTGATACAACTATACCATTCTTATACTCTTGAAGTTAATGGGGTGATGAAATTATGTCAATTATTTAAAATACTCTCAATAATTAATTAAATCTTAACCACGCCGTGTAAACACCACGTGCCAAGCCAGATCGATTTCTCTATTTAACTCAAAAAATCAAAGATATAACGGATACTACCGACTCGAGTAAATTAATTATAATGTTATCGTTATGTTCGGACAATATAAGAAGAAAAAAAAAACTCTTTGAAAATTTTAATTTTATCTTTATCTCCATGTTTTCGGCAGGGTTCTATACGTAAAGATTTTGTTAGTATTAAGCCTGACTAAGGGTGTTGTTTCTGGTGATTCATACTTATAGGGATATTTTACACTTTTGTATGTATTGACGAATCATGTTATCTATATTGGCCTCGGGGCTTGCGCGGAGGGGCTATCTCTGTATTTGCCTATTTAGGCTTCACTCTAGTCCATCTAGCCCTTCCAGCTGCATATACGAACTCTAACCCCCATGGTGCGAAAGAACGCCGTGATAGCAGAGATTGTTGGGCAAAGACGGGGACATTGTTGAAGCCGAAGATGATGCTCGGGTTATTTTAATGGTTAAGATGATGCTCGGGTTATTTTAATGGTGCTTTCTGCCACTCCTAAAACGAACTCTAATGAAGGATGACTTAGTTTTGAGTCAGAGAACACGCAATTAGCGTTTTACTTAATTAGTTACTTAAATGGGAATACGCTTGGAGGAAAATAGAAAAGGGATAAAGATAAGGGCATAAAATCAAGAAAGCTGGAAATATGTCGCTATTTAACTGCTATACAATATCCTAAAACTTAAAGTGCATTCATAGTATTGGCTATTATTTTAATTAAATGGGAACCTATAAGATCTAGTTTCAGGGAGAGTTTACTCGGGTGAAGTTTAGTCAAACCCAAGAATTTCACAGAAAATATTTGGCGAAAAAGTTACGAAATCTAGACAAATTTCAGTAGGTTTGGACAAAATTTATATGCCACCTGTCATCCAATAAAAATCACGCGAGAATTTATCAGAAATTAAATAAAAATTTAAAACCATATGAAGCTCGACATTAATTAGAACGAAAATTGGAGACCTCAAAAATTAATTATAAATTAACGACAATATTCTGGCAATTACTTATTGAAAACTTAAGATATCTTATCTCCCTTTTAACATCATCAAATATAAACAAGCAACTCACTCTATCGTAACTTCATACTCCCTTTAAGATGCATGGCAAAACTACTACATTATTAACAACGTTTACGACCTTTGAAGTCTTACCAAGTCTTAAGCAATGGGAAAGTGCTAAGGCAAAGCAGGGCAAAGTAATAAGGTATACGGTGTCAGGAGAAAGGCTACAAAAAAGGAGTTTTTGACCCAAACAAATGACCTTTCTTTATATTACGAAAAAAAAAAAAAAAAAAAAAGAAAGGAGCTAAAAAACTATGGTGTTGAGCCTTTTGAGGCCAACATTCTCTCCATATACTTCAATTTACAAGAATCCTTTTCAAAACGGGGCTGAATATGGCGTGATACTACATCTAGTTTTAACTGTTATTGTTCAAAATATATCAAAATTGGTTTTAAATATCTCAAGCCCCATTTTATTCTAAGATTTTAGTTTCTTAAGAGCTTAATCCACGTTATAACATGCTTAATTTGGCAGATAAGCCGATATCTAAATGTAATTGATCTTACTTCTCTTGAAAAAGTGAAAGCAAAAGCTAGAAAAACGTTGATTCAAAACGGGGCTTTAGAAAGAGCTAAGGCCTCGTGTTTAGAAACACGGATAGAGAGTAATAAATACTTGTTAAACGTATTTTGTTGAATCTTTATATTTTACGTTATTAACAAGATAAGGCGCTCGCTTTTCACCAGAGCTAACTAGTACTACTTTCAAATTCACGGCAGACACTCGAGCTTTTCATAGATACACATTCAGCCTGCAGTTTTCCACTAGAGAACGCTTAAGATGACAAGTTTTACTAAAAGGCTGCGAGCGGACCACTCTAAACCCTATCCATAAATTAGCTTAAAGGGAGAATAGAACACCTCAGGGTAATATATTTTATATACACCCCGTTTATGCGCCGGTTATTGATTTGTTGTGTACATAGATATCGTATATATAACTGGCTAGATACATTTCCCTGGGTTAGGCCCGAGGAGTAAAACGCGGAGGGGACAAATAGCAGACGACGGCTATTATCTGGGGAAAAATCTGAACAGCGCCATCTATATTAGATACCTGGAACCTCTAATTAAGTGCTTTTTCAAAAACCCGCGGGAATTTTTGTTTCTTTTGTAAAGAAACTATAAGAAATAAAGCTCGGCTATTTTTGAAGCAAGTGTTTTTTTTTTAATACAAAATGGTTAAAACCTGTTCGTTTTCACATTGCCGTAATAAGTCAACCACTAGAAAAGAAATATCTTTTCACATGTATGAACAAAACTACTCAAGAATTAAGTAAATTAATAACTAATATCATGCAAATTTATAGATTTCCCATATCCAACCCGGAATTACATGCCAAATGGATTGAGGCTGTTGATTTAGATGATTTTAGGCCTAATTCCAATTCCTTCATTTGCAGCGAACATTTTTTGGAAAGTGATACCGAAAGTGAACCGAAATGGCGTTCACCAATCTTCCGGCTAGGCGGCTACAGCTTGAGACGATAACTAAATTGAAATTATTCTTATTCTAGAAAGTTAACTGATTTAAATGAGATCAGCAATCAACAACTGCCACTTAATTATGCAGCAAACGTTTTTATTGTGCGAGATAAGATAGAGACAGAAAAATTGATATCTATTTTTGATACAGAGCCTTTCATGACCGATTCAGACGACATAAGTTACAATAACAAAAATAGTTTCCCTCTCTTGATGGTGGATGGCGGTAAAGCAAATATTTTTTATTCCGCGGGTAATTCAAACTTTATTCTTCAACATTGAATCTATTTGAAAAGGATTACGCTTCCCTTGTCATGCAAAGTCAAAATATTCACCCATTTTGCTCGTCTTGTAGTCAGTTCTAGAACTTGTATCGTAATTGTAAGCAGAGTTAAACTGAAATTCCATTATAGAGAAGGCCAAGGGTTAGCGAACCAAATAATATTTATTGATTTAAATAATATATATGTTATATTTACCTTTTAAAAATTGATGGATCATGTTAAAAACAACTTTTTTAACACGTTTTGAGCCGATTTCATTCTCTTCTGTCGAATAATATTAAAAAAAAAAAAAAAAAAAAACATTTTCTGGCCGAAGCGGGAAAATTAAACTTCTCGCATTTTGAGCTTTCCATTTTCGGGTATAGATGGCGCTGATCTGATTTTTCCCCAGCATTGTAGGTCTCCATAGCCGTAGTCTGCTATCTATACCTCCCGTATTTTCCCTCGATTTAATACGGTATCTAGCCAGTTATATATACGATATCTATGGTTGTGTATCACTAGCAAAGAAATACTTTCAGTCTTTTCGAAAGGTTAACTTCTCCAACAAATAATATTAATTAATAAAAAATAAAGTTATCATCGAATCAGTTCCAAATTTCAAATCAGCCCGAAGCCTGAAGCCCCTTTAACCATATCTTCTAAATTAAACGCTGTTTAAGTTAGAACCTTAGACCAATCAGCCTTTTGTAATTAGTTCAAATGAATTAATTTCACGGTCAATTTAGAGGTATAATTAAAGATTAGCTTAAAAACCACCATTCCCTATTATAATTATTCTTTAACCTTTCATTTTATTCCTGGTCTTAAAGAGTTCGGCACGCAAACCTAGACGTTGGTCACAAGAGAAACCCTGAGGTAGTTAGTTACTTTACAAATAAGTGAAAACTTGCGCGGATTAATACACAATTTTAAACCTTGTATAAGAAAAAACTAGTCCTAACTTCCCTAGATTTGGAAAACACGGAAATTCTAACTCCACCCTTTTCTTTACCGCGATTTCTTTCAGGGTTTTACAAAATACGGAAAAAACAAAGCTCCTATGTTTGTATATGATTCTCCTTTCCGCACACAACAGTGTGGCGGTCGGTACTGGTTCTTTATGGACACGAAGATGTGATTGGGTTATTTCTCTACCGCTGTATAGAAGACTGACCTTAAAGGGGTTGTAAAACGCGACATTTCCGGTTTTTTGTTAAGCCTAATTTATCGACGTATAAATGAAAGTATGGAAGTTTCAAAGCCTGGCCTTGGTCTAAAATGTTAAGGTGATTTTTTTCTGCTCTATCTTTCGAGCATAAAATTCACGTTTTTTTTGGATTTAGCTGCATTCGCCGTTTAAATTGTATTAATTGATGAAAGATCTACATGGGTCAATCTGAAATTTCTGTATTCGACCTTTCCAAAACGGTTAAATAGGATTTCAAAATCTACGTATCTTATAACTAAAACTCTAAATTACCCATGAGTGTCTAGAAAATCTTACTGCACGGACATTGTAAGGCCATCTTTAAATAGCCATGACGTTGAAACATGATGATCATTGAATCAAAGTAAATAGACGTCTTGTTTCTTAAAGTAACTATATCATCGATTTTAGTGAACATTTGCTAGACTTATACAGTGGCACGAATGACAATTTATACCCATCCACTTTAACCTAAGAGAAAGCTCAAAGAGCAGGCTGAAAACACTCGTGGGGAAGCTTATACCTTAATTTATACGTGCTGAAATCTTGAACTGATTTGGACTGAAGATGATATTAAAATTCCTTCCATAATTCGGCCAAGAAATCAAATCAAAGTTGAAAATGAGGGGAAAAAAAATAATTAAAAAAGCTAAAACATATATGATTAGATGATAAAACCTAAAAATAAACAAAGAAGAGAATTAGTAAGTGATAGTTAAACTTCAAAATAATGTAATACCAACCTTTTAAACATAACATCCATTCGCTACGTATCTTGAAACGCGATTATTTTGAACGCGAATCTACGCGTTTAAGTGCGAAAATAAATCAATTAATTACTCGACCCCGACGTCATAATTATGACAACGAGGTCAAGGGTTAGTAAACCTTAAACATTAATCCTAGCGTATGCAGGCGAAGGGGGCTAACCGCGACCTGGGTAGTTGCCGCCTGGTAAGCTTAATTCTAGGATGTAGTTAGTAAATATGGATGCCAAAAAAAACCTTCCGAGTTCCCTAAACATACCGTCAAATTTGACCACGATTATTGGAACTATCGCTACGAGCAACGTCCACGTTAGGGACGCTACTCTACCTCGGAAGTAAAAAAACCCGACCAATTTGGGGGTTATTTTTGAACTCCCACGAAGAACTATGAACAATGGGAAAATAAAATGATACCGCTCGCTAAGATCATTCGTGACCAACGCGTCGCGACCCTAGTTTGGTCACGAAACCGTCGCGCTCGGTATCCTATAATGAACGGGCCTAATTAGGGCAGTCTCGTTTACGATCTCCCACGCAATTGATTGAACTCAAGCGTTGCGCCCTTTCTCTTGGATCCCCCGCAGCAGTCACCTTGACACAAAAAGACATTACAGTTTGACCCTAACAAAGACGCTAGCCTCCACCGCGTTTCGCCCAAAAACGGCGGACTCTTCGCCCGCCATTAGTGGACGAACCCCCAAACCAGAGTTAAACAGTTCTACACATAACCGAAAAAGGAATTAACCAATTCGGCAAAAAACACCACGGAAGAATCCAGCGACGGTTGAAAATCCTGATGAGAAAGGGCGAGAATGAACCTTAAAAAATAAATACTCGAGACTGCCCTGGTTTAAATAATAATTAGAGGGAAGCCCTACTTAAAACTAAAAACAGAAAAAAGGGTGACTCTTCAAGTACCTTATCACTAATCCCAAGAGGCTCTTATTCATTTTAAATTTAAGTTACGTTAATTCATGTTAAGTTAAAATCTACTTCTTTGAGCCTCAAAAGTAGGATATATTTCGTCGCTGCCGACGTTAATTTTAAGCTAGAGTCACCAAGAAAACAAATTCGACCTTTAGTTCCAAACCTTTTCCACGTGAAGATCTGGAAGTTTTCGTTGTACGGACATGCAAGATCGTCTCCATGAAATAAACCATGACGTAGAAGAATCAAAGTAAATAGATTAAATCAGGCATATTATCCGGATTAGTTGTGGCTTTCGGGAACCGACATTTGGACTTAGGAATCAGGCAACCTGTTTTAAATAAAAATTACGAAATTCGAATTTTAAAAAGGTATTAAGAAATGGCAATTTAGCCTATTATTAAAACTGCTTAAATCTTAGTTTCGGGGAAATACCAATGGGTAACCATGTGTAGTTTTAACTCCCAATAACCAGCGAAAGGCTTAGAGATAATAATAGACTTATGTTATTGGATTATCCCGTCCTAGAAAAACAAATTATAAATTTTCAACTACGTTGGCGAAATAAGAACACCTTAGGTTTATCCTCTTTAAACGTGATATAGAAGGGGAAAAACAAAAACGTGGTTGTCTTAAAAAAAAATGCGTTATAGGTTCTCGGTTATAAATGAGCTTTCCAACGTGGTAAAGGGCCAAAACCCTTATAACCTCCCCTTATAGACAATTTCGGAGCTTAAATTTTTTTTCTTGTGTGTGTATCTAGGCTTTAACGGGATTATAGAACGGTAATACGTGAATTTTTCCCGTTTTTCCGTAAGATTGGATGACTTATACGATAGAGATAGTTTTTGGAAAATTCCGAAACGTAACAAAATTTTGGTTCAATGCTTAATATTTCGATAAATATAAAAAAACGCAGTTTGTCGGTGAAAGAATGGCAACATAAAAGGGTATCGAATAAAATGTTTTGGTTCTTACCTTTCAAAGAGGCCAAAATAGGTCGTATACCATCCTGGAGATTCTTTTTGCTAGCGGCCTGGGTTCTTACTCATACAGTTGCGAGGTTTCTTAAATCTGAAAGAGAAATGATTTGTTTTGAAATACTTCATAATGGAAAGCCAACGTTTTTCAAAAATATAAAAGCCAAAGCCGGCTGTTAGAGTACTTGGGCTAAATCTATTTTAAGTACTTCAAGCACAATTATAAAGAAAAAAATAATATACTTGTCGTAAAAAGATTGTTTAAATTAAATAAAATTAATTTTCACCTAAGTATTTTAGGTTCTATACATCTAGAAGATTAATTGATATTTGGAACTCGTGAAATATTCATGACAGTCTCACTTTAGGGATATGAAATAGAAGAAAAATACTCCTTTTATTAATTAAATTTCTTTAGTCCCGAGATTTTGACACGCAATTAGTCTTACGTAACAGTATATCTCTAAATAGATATATACTTTTGTTCATCACAAATAAAACAAAAATGAAACGTTCCAACTGCAGTACAGCGGAGTCCAGGGAAAAGACGTCATTCAGGGGCAGAAATTCTCTTTCTATCAGTTCTTCCTTCGTTTTGACTTAGATTTATAGTTAGAGCTAGAATAAAGACAGTTTCCGTAGGGGGAGTATAAACGGTTTCGTGACTATTAGAAAGTGTCCTGGAAAGACTGGACCATTTCTTATAGAAGACACCCTAAAACTGACAGAAAATATTTCAGAATAAAAGTACAAGAGTTTCTTAAATTTGTAAAGTAAGAAAAAGCGTAGCTTTTAAAGGAATAAGCCCACATTTTTAAAGGCAGATTGAAATGTCAAGCTATTTTCTTTCATTATGTTCAAACCAGACATTTCTTCAAAATTGCTATGGTAGCAAAAATAATCAAAGTAACAGAAAGTTTAAGATGAGATCAGTTTTTTTCCCGTAGAAAACCTCTTAGAAATCCATTTCGATGGGGTAATCTCACCCCGGGAATATTTTTCAGTACACAGAAGATGAACAACAGTTTGTCCAGAAATATTTTAGGTGGTACTAATATTTGTATCTAGAACCTCCATTTTCGGTATACCACGGTCGTACATTGCAACAGGAACGTTAATATTACTGCACGGTCTTCTGTACCAATAGAATCCTTACTTATAAATGTCAGCTTTAAAAATAGACTTACGGTAACCACCCAATTCATTACAAACAAAGCCAAACATAGTAATCCCCCAAAATCCATAATTCCGTCCGTGAATTCCCAGTTTTGTAGAGTAAAAACCATTATACTGTAGATTCCACAGCATCTAACCCTCCCCCTGTTGTAACGATAGCGCGTCACTGGTTGGGGTTAGCTCGGATAGCTAGACCGAGTTATACTTGTATAAGACTGCGTGTCCACTTTTGTGTCTGGAACTTATTAGGGCGTATACCTGTTTTCCTTCATATACCTTATTCGCGTATAGATTCCTTATCCCCCCTTTGTCCCTCAGTCCCTACACGCGCGATACTGACTCTCTTCATCAGTGTAATGTTAAAAGGGGGTTACGGGCAAAGGAGAAGGTGCTGGTATAAGACTCAAACACGATACGTGTGTGAAATACCGTCAGAGAAGCCGAGTCTTTAAGCCTATTTGGGTGGTAGTCTGAAGCGTGGCTTTTTCTTGGGTAAAACTCGGAAAACTCAGAAATGGGCGAGTTCACACCATATTTATAGTTCTTTTGATGCAATTTATTTTCAGTGAATATTATTTTGATTCAATATCACCATCATAGTGGTTTCGGTAACATTTAGGATGAAAGTAGTATAACTAACAAAAACTCGTACATGTCTGCCATGAGTTAGAAAGTGCCGTGATTTACAACTATATTTACTACACCGTTTTAAAATAAATCTAGTATTTGTTATACTCAAGTAGTCATAATGATTTTAATATTAGCTTTTGGTGACAAACGAGTGTTATCCAGTAAATAACTGATATCTGTTTAAAAGAATGATCGAAAATAAATCGAGCAAGATTTTCTCTACTTTATAAGACTCGGCAGACACTCAAGTTTTAGTTACAAAATTAAGCCACTGTTTGTCGATTGGTGATCCTTCATGCCCTGCAGCGCTGAAGAAATAAAATAGAGGGAGTTTCACATCCGTATTTTAATTTCCTGGCTTAATCCCCGTAATTTTAGGGACGACCCATAAACAATAAAACACTAACCAGGGCCACAATTAGTCTAGACGAAGGAGGTGGCAAAGGTTTAAACTTTTAAGGGGGTTTTATGTTAGTTGTGTTCCTTTTTGAGTTCAAAGAACCTTTTTTAAAGTTTCAAAGTCTAAAGAAAATTTTTATGTAGTACAAGAAAAGACAATTATGATTAAACGTAAATTTTGTCTGTAAAGTGCGAACTTAAATTCGGTCTAATGGGGGGTCGTAGGAAAACGACCACCAGAGGAGGATCATCGTTATTTAGATAAGGAAAAGAGGCAATGCCTAGAAAGGCAATGGGGCGAAATCGCCCCACCTCCTTCCTTCCCCTCCTTATCCCCGCGGGTCTTTAATCTTAGACCACGCATATATCCCCCTATTTTTCGATTACAATTTCGCCCAGGCATTCCCGCCCAGTTTGCTTCGTTCTAAAGCTAGCTTCGTCGTACCTTTTTTGGATTTTTTTATAAAGAAGAAATCGGCTCGGTGGTATTAGAGCCCCGGAGTTAGGTCTTGTTAATAATAATAAGAGATTGGGGACGGGTAGTCCCTCACGGTCTCCATGACAACCGTCAGAAATTAAAAGGAGATTAAAAGAGGACGCTAGAACCGTCGCCCACATCATTCCCCTACCCTTATATACGATAACGAAATGATCTTGCTCCACTCGGTGGGCAAATGCCACCCGGGCAGTCATAAAGTGAATATGAAACGTTTGAAGAATAACAACTCTTACTTCATAAGTTCAATTATAAGTAGGATTGTACTACGAATAAATGAGGTCAAAAATATTATAGTGCAAAAAACATATACACCAATCGATAAATGGTTTAATTTAGGCTAGCTGCTTTTTACAATTTCGCTCGTGTTCAACTTAAAAACACTTTTTTCCCACAAACAGCATTGAAAAAGAAAAGGCACACGTGATATTGTTATAGTTCTTACTATTGTTAAGTTTTGTTATTAAAGGAAGAATGCAACCTATAACAAGCTATTTTTATCAATCAAACTATTCCTACTGAACCAGAATATTCTACCTTGATTTTAATTTTATTTCACCGTACCTTTATCAAGGGTAAAGAGGGGAAGAAAAATCACGCGATTCAACGCGAGCATCGGGGATTAAAATGTGACATCCCTATAGTGAAGTAATCCACCTTGTGGCAAATTTTGCCCATATACCCCTGCAAGCTCTTTTATATATAAAAAAAAAAGGTAGGATTAAAAATGGCAAGCTTAAGGGGATTTTTGGTTTTTCCGAAATATATTACGAAGGAATATTTCCAACAAAGAATGAAATGAAAAGAAAAGGGGCCGTATACCTTATATGAAATAAATAGCCTTTATCGATTTTTATTTGTATGGATTTTGTGCCGAATCATTAGGTCTAAAATAGATAAGGTAGCGATATATTGGATTTTTTCTCATGGAAAGCGTACGTTTTTCTAAAAAATACGCCCGAAGGTCTGTTGTATTCCTTTACAACGAAGAACCCTATATGTTTTTCGTTTTATCATTTCAACACCTTTACTTCAAATGCTAACATAACGCGAAAAAGAGATTAGGAAGGGTAACGGGTAATATTTTGAAGTGCAGTATTTTTTCGGGCGGCTGAAACTACTCGAGTATATATATTCTAGATTTGAGATATGTTTGGCAATTTAAATAACGACGTTATTTAAACCGTCACCTGTTTCCCCAAGATGCCAGAAAAATAATTTGTTATCATATTCTATTATCCCTTTAAAAACGTGTATTCTATAGATCTTACACCTTTGGGTTGAGGGGTTTCAAACTACAACCTGCCAAAACAGCAAAAAAAAAAAAAAATGACTTTCACCAAAGAGACTGCGTGAAAACAAGCATATAATAACCAGGGTTACCACGCGACTATAGTTATGACGTGAAATGGGCTTTTAAACGGAGCAAGCAATTTATATTTGTACAAATGTATTCGAATTTAAATTTATATATAAAACAAAATATGTCTGATACTTTAACGTTATCTAAAACAGCAGCAGTACAAAATTTTTCGTAACGACACCCGCGTGCGGTCCGCCAGGACTTCCGGAGGGACCAGCTAATTCCAAAATACCCCCACGTTCTAGACTCGGGTCCAATAGAAACAAAAAATAATGCCAGAGAAAAATCAAAAATTCAAAAATAAAAAATAAAAAATGGTGACAAGCAGACATGTCCCATTTTACTTCAAAGACAGAGGTGGACTTTTAGGGTAGAAAAAAAAAACGGTAAAGGCAAAAGAATCCCTGTGGCATTGTTATTTTCCAAAAGGGGGATTTCTTAGCCTCCTATTATAGTTGATCGTCTATCGTAGGGTTTAGGAGGAAAGCTTTAGGACTATTCCTTCCACGGGCGGGCTTTGACGTTTCATTGGACGGCCACTAGAGCGGCGTTGGAATCGCGTTCGCGTTTTATCGATCCAAGTAAGGCTCTTAAGGCTAAAGACGGATTTTCACGGTTGGAAGGACCTTAATTTCTATTTCATAAGGAAACCAACGTGGGTTAGGCAACAGTCACGACTCTTAAAGACACGTAAGAGGCTCAGCAAAATAACCAAATACTTAAATCATCTCCCAACCCGCAACTAAACGTAACAACAACCCATGGTGTACCAATTTGATATTTACATGGGAAAGTCCATCAAGAGTAGATACACCACGACACTTTCCAAGAGCTCGTCAAACCCAAGGCTAAATCATTCGCTAAAGGGAGTCAATAAATACGTGTCCAATAATTATGAGTTCGAGAATAAACTAAGCTAAAGTTTAATTGTAGAAGTAGTTCATCCATCCAAAAGAGTAAAATTGTGAATATAGGAAAGCTCACGTGAAGAAGCGTCTTTAGTGGCTATCTTTCTCCTTTCCCGCCAAAAATCTTTCAGCTCACGCGCTACCTATTCCCCTTGATAGCCTTGTCGCCAAGCGACTCAGCGCCCCGGCACCAAAAACTCTCATAAGGCACGGGGCTCATTCCAGGCACGTCTCTTTTTAGACTCATTCCACAGCAGATAGCTAGCCTATAGCGCGCAAAAATCTTTACGGGGGCTTTCACCGGTATACACCTATAGGACTCGATCTGTACTGCGTGTGAGGATATTTTTACAGTTAGGCCTCTGACAAAAATACTTCTAGATATATAGACCCATGGATAGCTTACACCAAAGATGTATTGCATTAAGCCAAAGATAGGGAGTCTTTTGATTAGTCGGAGGTTCTCCTTTTAACTGAATAGCAATAATCAGCAAGTACAATAGGGAGCTAACAGTGGGACAATTATGGCCAAGCTCTCGAATTTAATCTTTAGAAACTAAAAAAATCTCCGATGCGGTTTTTCCATCGTCACGACGGTTTTAATTTTAATTTCATTATGTTCCCATAGAATAAGCAAAGAAATCGATTTCCCAATGAGCAAAAAATATATTTTGGTTAAATATTGAATAATTTTAACAGAATTCCACCAAATACACCAAATTTAATAAAAGCGGACCAAAGGCATTTTAAATTTTGATCCACTTTCGTGAAATTCGGGTTATTTCATTTGCTCTAGTTTGTTCGAATTCGATTAGAATTTAAAAATTTTGTAAATTTTTGACCAAATTATAAGACTTTACCTCATTGGGTAAGCCATTTATCTCATTATTATATGGCAACAAATTAAAATGGAAAGTAAAACTGACGTCAGTGGTATGAGAAATTTCAATTTCTGAAGATTTAATTCGCGAGCTTTACACAAGATCATTCTGACGAGTCAGGTTCAATGTCTAGTTACTTTTAAAGAGTCAAAACTGGTATTTTTTTTAACAATGCACCATTAACATTTGAATATAATGTTTTAATTCAAAAAGACTTTGCAAAATGAGTAAACCTTAGGCGGATTGAAATTTTAAAACTGACAGGGAATAAAATAGTCTTAATCTAACATATCTAATCTATATTAAAGAGTCAGCATTTTATTTGGTCGTATAAATTTAAGCAAGAGCGAAAAATAAAGTGTTAAAAAGCGGAAATAAAACTTTCTTGGTTTTACTTTTTAATTTTAATGGTTTAAATTATTATCGAGGAAATGATTTCTCTCATTTTTATTTTTTAATTAAATTCCGATAAAAATCTTTATGCGGGGTTTAATTTGGCAAAAACCAAAAAAATGTAAAAATAAAGAATTTAGCTGCGGGAGTTCAGGGAGCTTCGTTATAGAAGATGAGGGACAAAATTATTTGGAGCGAATTTTTTTTTCTATTTTCCTTTAGGTTTTTTAACACATTTCCTCAAATTCTTTTTGGATATTTTATATTTTTTTAAACTTTTGAAGGAAAACTAATATCGTCTTTAGCTTATTTATCACTTTTAACTTTGGCATTTGCTCTACTTTTAAAAATAAATTACTGATCAAATTCGCTGCTCTTTAAAACATATTAGATAAGATAATAGAAATATAAATGGCAATAAATTGGATTTAGAAGAAGATTAAGTTAGTTTCGATCCGTCTTAGTTTATATTTAGATTACCATGGTTTACTTTAAATCCAATTAATCTTTTAAATCACGATATGAATTTATATATTTTTTTTTAATCTGAAGAATTGGAATAAAAAGTGAGCTTGTCACGGTTTTTTCATGAACTACAAATGTAAATCGAGTGCTATTTTCGGAAATTTCGTTATAATACATATTTTATAATGGCTATTTCCGAAATTTATTAAAATTAAATTCCCCGCAAAACTACGTCATCACTATAGTCGCGTTTTAGATCCTACAATTGATTCTGTAGAAGAATAGTTAACTTATTTTCCTTGTTTTAATTAAAATCTATATTATTGAACTCCTAATAATGACCCGAAACGTACTAAACCTACTTTTAACCTCGAATGACACTAAAGCTTCTTCCTTTAACAAATAAAAACGTAGCAATCGTAAACATCTTCTATAAAACAAAATAAGCGGCATGCTTCAAACACAATGTCTAATTTAAAAAATCCTAAACTCTATTGTTATCTGGTTCATTGAAATCACAATGCCTAAACATTTAAAAGTGAGCCTTTCACTATTTTTTCCAAAAGGCATGCTGGATTTGTATTTAGTTCTTTCATACTATTAAAGGGAGAATGCAACCTAACAACAAGTGATTTTTTATCGATTCCTTATGGTTTAAATAGGCCTAATCCACATGTCAAAAAATTTAGAACAAATATTAAACTAGAAATAAATTTAAAACTTACACGGAAAATAGGCTTAGCGGGTTTCATGGAGATCCTGATTTTTTCGCGTATAAGGTCTAGCGACCAATCGAACGCGATTGTAAGTCTCGTGAACGACGGGCCTTTGCTCATTGGTCTCTAGACCTTACATAGAGGCAATTCAGCTGATCTCCATGAATCCCGCTAAGCCCATTTTCCGGGTCAGTTTTGAAAAATTATTTCTAGAGGGTTTTATTTTAATATCACTACCAACTTCATTACTTCTTAATAACATCACATTATAATAGTTCGAACAGACCCCTACATTTTCGAATATCACATTGCTATATATCGAAAGCTTGCGCGGATTAATACATAATATTAAACCTTAGAGAATAAAACGCACTCAACTAGCATGAGATGAACTTAATTCTGAATCATTTTGATCTTTCCTTTCGTATATATAAGCTATTCTCACGATCTATCTTTAAAACAATTAAGCTTTGTTTATGACTGAACCGAGTACCTACGCATCAAGGGCAATGACAAGCAATTACGGTCACTTTTATCCCTTCTAAAGCTTTTTTTTGTTTTTTAATCTAAATCAATTAGGAAGTTAAAAGTCATTTATTTTAAGATAGAAGTTGCATTATCCTTGACCAGTGGGCCGTGAAACGTCACGGACTTTTACACGACCTTAAAAACGCGGTTAACCGACAAAATTGAAATTTGACGTCTTATTAACGAATGAAAGATATAACAAAAATACTAAAAAATGTGTAATCTGAACGTAAAAGTTTCCCTAATTTATTTATGTCACGCTTATGGGAAAAAAATTCTTTATAATATTTTTAATTTGGGATTTTTACCAGGTAGTTTCGGGCTGTAAAACACGCGTTATGTTTTTGAAGATGAACTGATAGGAAATTTGCATTAACGCATTATATAATAATATTAATGTTCTAGCCCTAGGAATTAAAACTAAGATAAAAACATTCACACTGTTGCATGATAAAAAAATTTAAAGTTTCGAAAATAGAAAATTTTGGGGTCAAACGTAGACATCTTATCACAAAAAAAATTGAATTATTTGCTTGAAAAGGGGATTTGATTAGCGGTATTCATGAAGATCCTGAATTGCCTCCGTGTAACGTCTAACGACCAATAAGCAAAGGCTTGTCATTCACGCGAGATCTCCACGAAACTTGCAATTGCATTCGATTGGTCTAAACCTTACACGCAAGGAAAGCAGGATCTCCATGAATCCCGCTAAGCCTATTTTTAGGGTAAAGTTTTTAATTTATTTCTAGTTTAATATTAGTTTTTAAACTTTTTATTGTTGGATTAGGCATATTTAAACGATAAGGAATCGATAAAAAAATCTTTTGTTAGGTTGCATTCTTCCTTTAAAGTTACCAATTTTTTCAACCCCAAAACTTTGCAAACTAAATTTATTTTTCAAGCTGACATCCCATTAATAATTGGATAACGAGAAAAGTTTATGCATTATAAATTATTAACTGACATAAAATTATGCGGGCGCTTAATTACGAAATTTTACCCAAAAATATGATTTATATTCCGAGCATTAAACCGTACCAAAATTTTGAGGTCCCACGCCTGAACATATATAATAATTTATGCCTTTAAAAAATCCTCTCGGATACATAATTGAAAGAATTATTTTTGAGGTTAATAGTTTTAGTTGGAAATATTTGGGCAAAGTTTAGCTTCAACCAAATTAAACCCACTAATATGGCGTACTTCTATGATGAACTAAACTTTGGTTCAAGGCTTATCGTAATAAACGTCTCAAATTGCCATATTCAAACAAGCTACATAATTTTTAAATTCTAAATCTTTCGAAATTAGATTAAATAATGGAATTAAAGTGAGGATGTGGCCATGTTTTTGAAGGCCTATGGATTATATTCGTAAATTTATCATTGAAAAGCCATATGAAATACCAAAATGATTACGATTAGTGATGAAATTTTGATCTAGAACATAATTAAGGATCATTTTCATACGATTTTCACGAAAAAGACTGCGCGAAAGCAACCGTATAACATGAATTAATTTAAAATAAAATGTTTCTTTTAGACTTTCCCTTTAAAAAGAACATTTACAAACAAAGACTTCGTTCATTTACTTTTCTTATCAAATGACGAGTTTAATTTGGGAGGCTAAGAACCGATAATAGGCAACGTCCGAGCGTGTCCTCAATTTTAAAAAACACCTCTTCTTAAAAGTTATAAGAATTCAGCGGAATTGAAGCATTATCATTACAAAATTTGCAAAGAAATACAAGGGTACTTAAACTTTGCAAGTACTGAAAAAATGACTGAAATTGAAGGTTTATATAAATCGTCTTGAATTTGCAGCAATTCTAAGACTAAACTCCCTTAAGCGAGACAAAACCTGAACAGGGTTAAAGGGAAGAGTAGATTCGAAGGCAGTGCAAACTAATTGGTTCAAACCAGATAAAAACCAGTTTATTACACGAACCAATGCGTATAAGAGTGAATTTATCCTGGTTACAATTTACGATTAAAAATTCACTCCCTATTTGAAGTTTTACTGTTTCGGACGTTTTAAACACGCCGTCTGGCTTCGAAATATTTTGTTGTTTAGTTCACGACTTTTATAAGATTACGAGGAATTAACTGTTAAGGGAACTTTAATTACCTTAAAGAGTTTGAGCTAATAAGTTTGTTTTCAGTAACTGGATTGACCATTTAATTTGTTGTTTATGATATTTATTGCGCTGGCCCAGTATAAAGGATTTTGACCCCTGGTTAAAGGTTTTGAGAATCGTGAGGGATTTTGTGCTATTTTGGATATACGTATGTGCTTTTGTGCTTGAAGTTTATACAAAAAAGACGTTATAATACGACTAGAGTTGCTGTGATAGCTAAAAATGCCAGCTAAAATGGTGTTTTGGGTACGGGCATTGTGTCTTAAAGGTTGGTATCGAAAGTCTAATTTTTCATGGAAAATATCATCATGTAAGGTTCGTACAAAGCGAGATTCCCTGATAAATAATTAATATTTATCAAGATTTTATATGCTCATAATCGCTGAACTGTTGCTCGGCGTGATTTGACAGACGAACAGAAGTCTATCAATCATCATTGATAGTTTTTTCAGAAAATAAGAAAAACTGACTCTTCATTCGAATATTTCCAGCTTAAAATAAGTATACTTATTTTAAGCTTAACCTATCATAAATATTTCCTTGACCTCTGTATATCTATTTTTTTAGAGTCGTTTTAAATTCTGATTTGTTAAAACCATTTCCAATTCCTTGATTGTACCAGGTTTTTCAGTTGTGTACGAACCCTGATACGTTATTTAAATTAGGGATCATCATTGGATAAAAATTGGTTAAAGTTGAATTTCAGTTGTGTATAAATTCTGACCAATGCACCTTATTATTTCATTCCTTTCCAATAGTAAGGTTGGGAATGTCTAGCAATAATGAGGTTTAATTCCAATCATGCCGAACGAATTATTACCTTGCCACGAATTAAAATATTTGTGGAATAAATCTTCAAATTTTAAATATTTTTGGAAACAAAATATTAAATACATTATATGTTACTTAAATCTAAGTACCATTATTATCCCTAAACCAAATTAAAAACAAATTACCTGCAGTAACTTGATTCTAGAGTTCCTCCAAAAAAAAAACCGAATTTAATATTTTAAAAACTTGGTTAAACGGACGAAAAAACCATTAAATAAACTTCAATAAACATAATCATCATTAAAACTATCAATAATACGGTTTTATTAACTTTAAACAAAGTTTAAAACCGCGGGCGAAAATCAAAACTTTTAGGCTTAGCGAAACTTTAACGTTTCTTTCAGCCCCCGGGCAGAGCTAAACGAGAGACCCGGGCATGACTAAGCAGTATATGCGCGCGCGCGGCGCGGGCCGCGAGGTAAAAAATCCCGGGGATTGCTCGGTTGCCTAGCAACGGGCTCCTACCGTTATCTCATATCCCTGCCTATAAGATGAATCAAGATCACCTAAAATTCCTTCCCCTAGAGTACATAAATTAAGAATGTGTAAAAATTTAAGAGGGTTTAATATTTGATAAAAATAAAAGTTTATACTCGGGATTTGGCGTTAATATGGTATTAATAAAAACAAATTACCTGCAGTAACTTGATTCTAGGGAGTTCCTCTAAAAAAAAAACGAATTTAAAGTTTTAAAAATTTGGTTGAACGGACGAAAAAACACTTTAACAAACTTGAATAAACATTATACCAAGGCTCAAGTTGTTAAACTTTCGCGGGCGAAAATCAAAACTTTTAGGCTTAGCGTAACTTTAACGTTTCTTTCAGCAGAGCTAAACGAGAAACCCGGGCATGACTGAGCAGTAATCGCGCGCGCGGCGCGAGCCGCGAGGTAAAAAATCCCGGGGATTGCTCGGTTGCCTAGCAACGGATTCCTACCGTTATCTCATATCCCTGCCTATAAGATGAATCAAGATCACCTAAAATTCCTTCCCCCAGAGTACATAAATTAAGAATGGGTAAAAATTTAAGAGAGTTTAATTTGATGTAAATAAAAGTTTATACTCGGGATATGGAGTTAATATGGTATTATTATTAACTTATTACGTAGATATTTTATTTTACCCGGGGAATTAGATTATTTAAAGGTCGTTTAAAGGGTGACCAAAACAAAAACCCAAGAAATTATAGGAAAATTGAAAATTTTCCATCGATTTGTAGGAAATTATAGGACCATATTGGCCATTCCCAATATATTTTTTAGAAATATAGCAAAATAAAGGAGAATTACTGTTAAAAATAAGATAATTAAAATATGGGAAATGTGATCAACCCTTAATTTGAAATTGAGGAAGAGGATATTATATTAGAAATTTCAAGACGTACAGGGTATTGGCTGAATTAATTTGAACCAATCAATTTTGTCTAAATAGAAACTATACATATGCTTCGGGCAAAATAGGGAGGAGAGATCTCTCATTAATAATTACGTTTTGAATAATAGTTTTGACCTCAACGCGCGGTGTTCCGATATTTTCCACGAGTACATCATATTCCTGAATACATTAACATCAAAGGAAAAGTGAAATACTGAAACAAATAGCTCAGATTTGTTCTAAGTCATTTATTAAATCTAGTTTATAATGAATTTAACTAATTTTAGTCCTAAAACAGCTTCATTTTTTTTAACATTAACCCCAAATTTTCAAAGTTAGCGAAATTTGACGAGCTTAATAAACGTAGGATATTTAATCAAACGAAACCATGTGTGAAAAATATTTGGAGCGCTTTTAAAATGAGGTTAATTCAACAAAACGTATGCGCCCTTTTTGAACAATGTTAAGACATCCATTACAAAAAATTTATTGGCCATGGTGATTAATTTAGAATTTTAATAAGTTACAATTAACGAGACTGCTATACTTATATGGTTAAGAAAACCTGTTATTTTTTTTAAATCAACTAGACCCATTTCAATCCATTTCTAAGCTAAAATAAACTACTTTGGATTTATCTTTAATAAATTTTGTCAAATAAGAGAAATTAGCTTTATTATTTCAGTGTAATTTTAAAGTGAGGCTGTCACAATTTTAGATTTTAGTTTGGTCATACTATTAAAACATCATATTCAAAATTATATACCTCTGGGTTGACGCGTCCTTAATAAACTTCAAAATTAAAATATCAAAAATATATTGGTAATTTTCCTTCAGTATATGATGTAGTTTATTTCTGAAAGTAATGAATGATAGTTTTCATACGAAAGTTAAGACTATCTCGAAAAGGAAAGATTTCGTGAATATTTCAACGTGTACGGTAGTTATTAGCTGCAAAGGTGCAAAATAAAAGTGTTGGTCCCTTTAAGTATCACTTCAAGATTATTGATTAATGGCCAACTCTATTTGATTATGAATTAGAGCGCATACAGGTAGATCATTTAGTTTAATTGATAGTTCTTGTTTTCTCCTTCGAAATACGAGTATTGTTTGACTACAACGAGCGATATATTGAATCTAATGGTACATCAATAAAAGGAGGGTCTTAATTTCCATAGTAGTTTTATTCATATATCCTTGTTATTGTTACCAAAATATTTAAAATGAAGCTGTAAGATCGTCAAAAACGATTCAAAACATTAATATAAATAAAGACGAGCAATTTAAAAATCATTTTCAAGCCCCCACCATTGAAAAATAGTCACTAATTCACTGGAATTAACCAAGGTAGGAAATAGGACTAATTAAAATCATTTTCTAGGAATGGGTATGTAGTAATAATTGTTGTAAATAGGATCTGTTTAAGACTACTAATGTAGAAACCATTTTCCAATCCCCAACAAATTAAAAAACAGTCACTAATTATTTGGAATTTATCAAAGTAGGAAATAGGACTAATTAAAATCATTTTATAGGAATGGGTATGTAGGAATAATTATTGTAAATAGGATCTGATTAAGACTACTAATGTAGAAACCATTTTCCAATCCCCAACAAATTGAAAAACAGTCACTAATTATTAGGAATTAATCAAAGTAGGAAATAGGACTAATTAAAATCATTTTCTAGGAATGGGTATGTAGGAATTATTGTTGTAAATAGGATCTGTTTAAGACTACTAATGTAGAAACCATTTTCCAATTCCCAACAAATTGAAAAACAGTCACTAATTATTTGAAATTAATCAAAGTAGGAAATAGGACTAATTAAAATAATTTTCTAGGAATGGACATGTAGGAATAATTGTTGTAAATAGGATCTGTTTAAGACTACTAATGTAGAAACCATTTTCCAATTTCCAACAAATTGAAAAACAGTCACTAATTAAAGTCACTTTTAAAAACCATAATGCAATGAATTTACCCGATTGAGGTTTATCGACAGTTTGTCGATTAAGTGCTCGCATCAAGTCGTAAATTTAATTTAATTATCAAATTAAATACTAAATTACATAGGCCTAAGATGTAAAATAGGTTATTTAAACCTATAATAAGATAAAGCGACGCATTTACAGTATATATACATAACGTAAGAGGGACGAATATTACGTTAAAATCCATAACGCGATCAAAATACGAGATAATTTTATATTAATTGGGTAATTATCTTAAAACTAAGTTCCCTTCCGAAAACGAACACTCTTGGGATTTGAACTTGGCCGCTAAGCGAAAGGCCTAAAACCATAGAAAGGGGAAAGTAAAAGCCATTATTCACAAATATACGAACATACCCCAACGGTCCTATCGACGGATTTAAGCTAATATAATATGGGACCGTGGTCCAAAACCTCCTCTAAAACCTCCCCTGTATTTACCAAATTGTAGTCATGGGAAGGAATGTGTGTGTGTCCGCAATAATCGCTCTTATAGAGATTTAAACCAATTGGAAGTTGCATCTTGAACAAAACTACTTCTACGCTAAGCCTATACGGTTTAAAAGACATGGCGCAAACTAAGGCCTCACTTACAGGCCGTGTTGAGAACTGAGTTTGAAATGAAAATACTGGGTCGAGAACGGCTTTATAGTGGAGGTGGAGGAGGAGGGCTGAGAAAGTATCTTGATCAATATTAAGGCTTGGAAGCAGCCTATGGGAATGGAAGTCATAAATACCGCTCCATACCGGGGTCCCTAGTCATATTGTTGATCCTTTTGACCTAAGAGGCGGGAATTAGAAGTCGCTAAAGCCCAGCAGGTGACGCCAAGCATCAGAAACTAGCCAGCTTTTTAACGCTCGTTTGACCATTCACGATAACGTGTAGGCCAGTTAGTAATAATGGTAAATTGTTGTGAAGTACGGAAAAATCTGCGTGTCAATGAACGAGAGGTTATAAAAAACATTTTTACATTAGGAGGATCAAAGGAATGATGACGTAAACCTACGTCAGGGTATGCTATGTAAATTCGATAAACAGGAAATGCAGATTTCAAAACAGGGCTTAATTTGAATATCAAAGTGTTTTAAACTAATTTTAAACTAAGCAATATTTGGAAATTTGCATTAGGATTCAGTATGAATAATTTTCATGTTTAACTACAATAAAGTTTTCAGTGACGTAGATTCGCCTCATCCCTTTCGCCCCTCCCAATGGCAAGAAATGATTTTTAATAACCTTGGATCAATGAAAATAGCTTACATGTACTTTGAAAACTTCCATTAAGCTCGTGTTAAATGTAACATGTTTGAAAACGTTTCCCTAATGGCCTCTATTCGAAATCATTTAGGTATAAATAAGCTACGTTACATAATTGAATAAACAGAACAATAGAGATATAAAAATTGAAAATAGCCGGAAAAATACTAAATGACCAGTAAAATTTATAAAGTGAGGGAGAGGGCTACGTGATACGACGTCATCTACAGCTATGTTTCCTCTAATCAACAGTATTTAACACATGGGGCTTAACTGACCACAGTGGTCACGTCACCTTATCACCCAT
This sequence comes from Odiellus spinosus, assembly GCA_963920705.1. Lineage (NCBI taxonomy): Eukaryota > Metazoa > Arthropoda > Arachnida > Opiliones > Phalangiidae > Odiellus > Odiellus spinosus. The sequence goes on from OY987237.1 coordinate 8,907,987, forward strand.
TTATTTTTCCCAGTCGGTGTTTCTCAATTCTAGGTTATTTTATGAAGTGAAGAAATCCTAGCTAAAGTTTAACATCATTAGTATTTATAGTTAAACTAAGCAAACAACGGAAAACACTAAAGATGGCGATCATTCAACCATAATCTACTGAGCTTCACAAAATCCATGCCATACTAGGAGTAATCTCTAAAGTCTGTATTTGAAATTGATGTGGAAATCCAATAGAAATTGCCACGGAAATCTCAAAAGCCCTTTGGTTTCAAACCGAGAATATAAATCTTAACAATATCCTGGGGTTTGAGTAGGATCTCGGCCAAAACAGTTAAACCAGTCAGTTTAGAATTTCCTGAAGACGGTATTAGGACACTAGTTTAATTATGATTAGGGTTAGAAACCTTCAATAAGGGGTTATTTACGTCACTGACATTGTAAAAAATATTTTGACATTTACGTGTACTTGTAACCGACTTCCGAAGAATTTAACATAATCACTGGCTAATCCTTTACCCAGAAGGGACTAGCCTGATACGGCAATTTATTAGGGGACATTATTTTACTCGGGCCCTAGCGAAATAAGGCTATTGGCGCAACCCTTAACGGGATAACGAGGTCTTTTGTACGAGTTTGATAAAATCGCTTTATAGTCGCCATAGGCAATAAATAGCGTAGAGAACCATGGCTAGGTGGTTTAAAAGAGAGTTGATTTAATGACTTTTTATAAAGTTTTAAAATTTCTTTGTTTTATATTTTTCTATTCTCAGAGCACGGCCTTCTCAGTTACGCTAATCCGAATTACAATCTAGCCTCGCCCGATGTTAATTCGGCTAATTCTAACGACCATACGGACGAGGACGAAGAAGAAGATGAAGAAGACAGACTTCTCGGCAGAGTAAGTACAACCCCCATTACTTCTATTTTTAAAGCATTTACTATATGAAATGCTACTTAAAGAAATGGCAGTAGGACTTGAGGACTTTAATCAGATAATCCAATATATTAAGACTGAAATCGTACAATTTCACTATCCATCATTAATAACATATATAGTAGTATATGTTATAAGCCCAATTCTACTTATTTCCAAAACATTACAGGCCAAATTGACTCTCCTCAGTCCCGTCCAAGGTATGGGCAGCAACCTGGTCCCTATTTAGAAGCCTTTAAAATACCCTAAAATATCTCATTAGTTCTAAATTTGTCTCTCTTTGCGTGAGTCAAAATACTACAAACCTTCATACGAAAGAAATTTTGTGGAAATTGAATCTTTTCACGAAAATAATTCTAAGGATTTTGATGCCCCATCGAAGGTTTAAAGAAAAATTATATAGCTAGATCTCGCTGGGTTTTTCATTGGTCAGTATTTGGTTCTAATTTTTGAGTCCTTATTTTGCCCTATTTCGTGGATTTTGGTAGGAAGGTTGTAGTTTAACGAATTGCATTTTTTATCTAATTTAACGCATCTAGGATATAGACGAGGAAGGACTTGGCGAAAACGACCCGTACCAAGCCCTTTACGAAGAACTGGATGCCGTGTGTCGTTTTGGTCGCCCTGGTTCGGGAGCCATCCCGCATTCTAACACCACGCCAGGGGGAGTAATAGGACTGGGCTTGGACGGTCTTGGTCTGGTTGGAGGTTGCGGCGCACCGCCGCCACCGGGTAAAGGGAAAACGCGTCGTAGCTACGCTCAACTGGACATCAACTCAATGGGAGTGGACGTTGAAGACGGGGGCAGCTTATTGACAAGTTCTTTAACTACCGGCAGTGTGGGCGCCATTCCAATTTCACCCTACCAATCCCTGGTGTCAACTGACTCCGAAAACAACATGTAAGTCAACATTCATTCTTGAGTTACTAACTTTTCAGTGCCGAATGCAAGACTATTATTATACAGGAGTAGGACAATTTAATTTAACAATGATATATTTCCTGAGAAAAAATAGAGGCCCTCTAAAAGATTACCGGTTTTTTTCCCAAACAATTCGAGGTTGACATTGAACTTTAGGATTAAGCACTGGTTCTTACAAAAAGCCCCTTAATGTTTTAGTATCATTCATATACTCTGGTAATACACCACTTTGCTCTTCCACTGTGCGCACGTCCGCACTCAAAACGCTTACTAGTGGCGAAAAAAAACGTTCGCTCGATGAGGCGCGCGTAGTAATACCCCGCGTATTACCCCATGCAGGTTTTTTCCCTGCCATTTTCACCAAGCGAAAGTTCGCCCTATGCCGCCATAGCGCCCCAAGTAATGGCTAAATGGTGTATTCTAGGTATTCCAGGTTTGTATGAACCCTGATATTGGTTGGTTAATGTCGTCTAACTTCTAAAAACCTGAAATGTTTAATTTAAAAGCGTGGCTTTACACCTTAGCAAGTTAGCAGACGACAAAAGAATCAGCGTCGCCTAGAATAATAATATAACTTTGGGCAAAACTACCAACAAATAATGAACTATTTCTGTAAATGCTCTTTCGTATAGACCTTGGACATAAACTATATATAGGATATATTATATAGCAATTGAGAGACTGGTCATTTTATAAGTTTACTCTAATGGCCTGGTACTTAAAGTGTTGACCGGTGTTCTAAAGTGGCTATTACGCGTTAACGGAACTTTACGGAAGAGACTTATTAGCGTCGCTGGTGAACCGGAAAAAGTGAATGGAGAAGCTAGGTGGGCGGACTAGCGAAGTTAAGAACCGAGATCGAAAAATCACCCAATTCGGGAAATGGAATCCGTTCTTTATATTGTATTTCATAAATTGAATTCCCTCTCCATCGTCTACATCACTGCCCCCCCCCCCGGTTTAAATCACGTGACCCTTTAATTCTACCATTCTTACCATCCCATCTCTGCTTTGAAAATGATAGTTTTCTGATAAAAGAGGAGTTGAGGTAATGGATAAAACTAAGGCGCATTGATACACAAAGTTAAAACCAAGGGATAAAGTAGTGATAAATTCTTCAAGTTGAACCATTTTTTTTTCTTTAAAAAAAAAAAAAAAAAGGCTTCCCGAATTCCTTAAAATGGAAAATCGATCCGGAATTTGTAGCATTAGGCTTCTATAACTATATCTCAATAGTTATACCTGCAGCGCTTTCGGAGACTAGAACACCATTCTATTTTTATTCTAGAGCAGATGAAAGCAACATGAACATCATTACTATAGAAAATACAATAAAAAGGGCCTTCCTGTACGTATCGCTGAACGCAGCCATATAGTTAAGTTTAAGTACGAAAGGTTGGCGTATTTAAATACAGTGTTAATCCTCAAACAGAAAAAAATAATCCTAGCTAGTTACTCTTGTTTTTTAAAAGATAACATTTCATTTTCATGTCCATGTCCATTTTTTTATCTTTTTCTGTACCTGCATAACGTCCCATCTCCCACCACTTTAATTAGACCTCATCGTATGCTGTTCGTCCATTGGCTCTGACCATACAGTCCCGGTATTTTCACACAAACAGGGTCAGGGCTATCCTCGTGCAACTCGATATCTGGCTATATTCTTAGAACCCGGTAGGGTTCTATGTATTGGGCCCATCATCATCTGTAATGTTATTTTGATTTCCTTAAAAAAATGGACCTTTAGCCAATCAGAACGCTCCATTTCCCCATTGAAATAACATTAAAATCGACTCTTTCGAGGACATGTCCCTTGCATCGCAGAACTAAAAGAGGAATTATTTGTTACGGTTAAAATCAATTTTAAGTGGTAGAGCAAGGTTCGAATGTTGAACTTTTCAAGTTTCATTTAAAAATATTAAGTCTAAGTATTTTAAAATTAATTCTGAAGTTGACCCTTTTTTTGGTACTTAGCTGGTTTCTCGCATGGCCAAATTCGTAATGTTATTCTATGGGATTTGGTTTTTTGAAAGTGGCTTACCTTTCAGATTTATTTTCTAATACTTCCGGATATTTTTCAGACTTGGATTTTCCGTATGGTATGAATTAAGTTTCGAGCTTCATTTTAAGACTAATTTCATAATTTTACACCTATTAGTTGGCCCACAGTCTATTCATGAAAACGGAGGAAAAAGTAAGGCGGAGAAATAGATTCGCCAAAAACCTAAGCCTAATTTGACAAATTAGGCTTAGGTTTTATATGGCTTTTTAAAATCACGAGCACGAGCGCGCGCGCTTGATTTGGAGGCTATGGGTATTGAACTCTAATGACTTAATTTCTCCTTCTTCATATTTTTGCCGTTTATAGACTGTGACCAAACTAATCGGGATAAAATTATGAAATTAGTCTTAAAATAAAGCCTGTAAAATATTTGGAAGCATTAGAAAATAAATCTGAAAGGTAAGTCTCTTGCAAAAAATCTAAATCTCATAGAATAACATTAATTTTCAATTTCTCCGCCTTAAAAGTACTCTCCTTTTTAAAAATGAGTGGAATTCCGAACGACTTGCCATTCCGAACGGCAATAAGGAAGGTATTAACATCAAAAATAATGAAAAAATTAATTGGAATTTGGTTTAAAGGGCAATGGGGAAAATATAAAGATTTCGCTGCGGCTGTCGGAGGTATTAACATCAAAATTGCTGAAATAATTAATTTAAATTTGGTTTAAAGGGCAATGGGGAAAATATAAAGATTTCACTGCGGCTGTCGGAGGTATTAACATCAAAATTGATGAAAAATTTAATTTAAATTTGGTTTAAAGGGCAATGGTTAAAATATAATGATTTCGCTGCGGCTCTCGGAGGTATTAACATCAAAATTGATGAAAAAATTCATTTTAATTGGGTTTAAAGGGCAATGGGGAAAATATAATGATTTCGCTGCGGCTGTCGGAGGTATTAACATAAAAAATTATGAAAAAAATAATTTTAATTGGGATTAAAGGGCACTGGTAAAAATGTAGAGATTTGACTGGAATCAAGTGCGGCTGCCGCAGCTATTAACATCAAAAATTATGAAAAAATTAATTTTAATTGGGATTAAAGGGCACTGGTAAAAATGTAGAGATTTTACTGAATCGAGTGCGGCTCCCCCAGCTATTAACATCAAAAATAATGTAAAAATTCATTTTAATTGGGTTTAAAGGGCAATGGGGAAAATATAATGATTTCGCTGCGGCTGTCGGAGGTATTAACATAAAAAATTATGAAAAAAATAATTTTAATTGGGATTAAAGGGCACTGGTAAAAATGTAGAGATTTGACTGGAATCAAGTGCGGCTGCCGCAGCTATTAACATCAAAAATTATGAAAAAATTAATTTTAATTGGGATTAAAGGGCACTGGTAAAAATGTAGAGATTTTACTGAATCGAGTGCGGCTCCCCCAGCTATTAACATCAAAAATAATGTAAAAATTAATTTTAATTGGGATTAAAGGGCAATGTTAAAATTTAGAGATTTGACTGAATCAAGTGCGGCTGCCGGAGGTATTACCATCAAAAATTATGAAAAAATTAATCTTAATTGGGATTAAAGGGCAATGTTAAAATGTAGGGATTTGACTGAATCAAGTGCGGCTGCCCCAGCTATTAACATCAAAAATAATGTAAAAATTTTTTTTAATTGGAATTAAAGGGCAATGGTAAAAATGTAGAGATTTGACTGAATCAAGTGCGGCTGCCCCAGCTATTATCTTCAAAAATAATGTAAAAACTAATTTTAATTGGGATTAAAGGGCAATGGTAAAAATGTAGAGATTTTACTGAATCAAGTGCGGCTGCCCTAGCTATTAACATCAAAAATAATGAAAAAAATAATTTTAATTGGGATTAAAGGGCACTGGTAAAAATGTAGAGGTTTGACTGAATCAAGTGAGGCTGCCCCAGCTATTAACATCAAAAATAATGAAAAAATAAATTTTAATTGGGATTAAAGGGCACTGGTAAAAATGTTGAAATTTGACTGAATCAAGTGAGGCTGCCCCAGCTATTAACATCAAAAATTGTGAAATAATTAATTTTAATTGGGTTTAAAGGGCAATGGTAAAAATGTAGAGATCTGACTGAATCAAGTGCGGCTGCCCCAGCTGTTAACATCAAAAATTGTGAAAAAAATCATTTTAATTGGGTTTAAAGGGCAATGGTAAAAATGTAGAGATCTGACTGAATCAAGTGCGGCTGCCGCAGCTGTTAACATCAAAAATTGTGAAAAAATTAATTTTAATTGGGTTTAAAGGGCAATGGTAAAAATTTAGAGATCTGACTGAATCAAGTGAGGTTGCCCCAGCTATTAACATCAAAAATTATGAAAAAGTTAATTTTAATTGGGATTAAAGGGCAATGGTAAAAATGTAGAGATTTGACTGAATCAAGTGCGGCTGCCCCAGCTATTAACATCAAAAATAATGTAAAAATTAATTTTAATTGGGATTAAAGGGCAATGGTAAAAATGTAGAGATTTGACTGAATCAAGTGCGGCTGCCCCAGCTATTAACATCAAAAATAATGTAAAAATTAATTTTAATTGGGATTAAAGGGCAATGGTAAAAATGTAGAGATTTGACTGAATCAAGTGCGGCTGCCGGAGGTATTACCATCAAAAATTATGAAAAAATTAATCTTAATTGGGATTAAAGGGCAATGTTAAAATGTAGGGATTTGACTGAATCAAGTGCGGCTCCCCCAGCTATTAACATCAAAAATAATGTAAAAAATTTTTTTAATTGGGATTAAAGGGCAATGGTAAAAATGTAGAGATTTGACTGAATCAAGTGCGGCTGCCGCAGCTATTAACATCAAAAATAATGTAAAAACTTATTTTAATTGGAATTAAAGGGCAATGGTAAAAATGTAGAGATTTGACTGAATCAAGTGCGGCTGCCCCAGCTATTAACATCAAAAATAATGAAAAAATTAATTTTAATTGGGATTAAAGGGCAATGGTAAAAATGTAGAGATTTGACTGAATCAAGTGCGGCTGCCGCAGCTATTAACATTTAAAATTATGAAAAAATTAATTTTAATTGGGTTTAAAGGGCAATGGTAAAAATGTAGAGATTTGACTGAATCACTTTTTAAAGGGCTAGTCTTTTAATATAGAAGTTAACACTTTCGTGTTAGACTGAAGTGACAGATATTATATCAAAAATGTCTTTGCGAACAAAGACCAGAAGGACATGTTATGGCCTTGAATGTCTGAAGTGACAGATATTATATCAAAAATGTCTTTGCGAACAAAGACCCAGAAGGACATGTTATGGCCTTGAATGTCTGAAGTGACAGATATTTAATTTTCTTTTAAAACATTAAACTTAAATACAATTAAATTTTCTTTTAAAACATGAAATTTAAATACAATTAGATTTTCTTTTAAAACGAAATTTAAATATAATCACAATCTGGCACGATTTAGAGTTTCAAATTTCAATACAACTGATTTTATTCACTCGGAAATATTTAAGAAAAACATAACAGACGATTTTCTCCCATTGACGCTTAACATTAAATTTCGCTTGATTATTTTTCAGGGATTACGTGTCAAACAAAACGAAACTTTTCGTTCGATAGAAAAATATACTTAATTTAGCTTTGGCTTTAGGCATAGACTCAAAGTTCTATGATCTGATCTCATACCTTAGTTGGATAATGTTTTCTATGGATAATGCTTTATTATAACTCCTCGACTTTAGTCGAGGCAATTCGTTCATGTTAGCTTATGAATGCTTATCAAGGAATTTAAAGGGAAAAAAATTCCCCATATTTTAATTTTTAATCTAGGTTGCAAACGAACAAACCTAATCCATGGATAATGTTTTATTACAACTCCTCGACTTTAGTCGAGGCAATTCGTTCATGTTAGCTTATGAATGCTTATCAAGGAATTTAAAGGGAATAAAAATTCCCCATATTTTAATTTTTAATTTGGGTTGCAAACGAACAAACCTAATCCATGGATACTGTTTTTTTATAACTCCTAATAACTAATTAGTGGTCCCTTATGGAAATCATCATTTTAATTGTACGGTTTTAATGAAAAGAAAAATGAAAGTATTACAATTTATTTAAAAACCTTATCCGCTCTAAAATTCGTCGCTTTGAAATTCTCTTCCCTCGCGCGCGCAATATAGCTTTGAAAGTACAAATTGTTATGGTTTGCGTCGTCTGCTAAGTTAGAAAAGAAGGTGACTTTAAACGGGCTTTAAAAAACACATTTCCCTTTATCATATACCCATTCCAATAAACCGGCGAGTATTTTTAACGATCCGTTCAATTGCGAGTCGTGGAAATTCGGGTTAAACTAAGAAAACAAAGTGGACTCGCGTTATACTGAAAAATAACAGTTCAATACACGTTTTCCCTGAAAAATAATCAAGCGAAATTTAATGTTAAGCGTCAATGGGAGAAAATCGTCTGTTATGTTTTTCTTAAATATTTCCGAGTGAATAAAATCAGTTGTATTGAAATTTGAAACTCTAAATCGTGCCAGATTGTGATTATATTTAAATTTCGTTTTAAAAGAAAATCTAATTGTATTTAAATTTCATGTTTTAAAAGAAAATTTAATTGTATTTAAGTTTAATGTTTTAAAAGAAAATTAAATATCTGTCACTTCAGACATTCAAGGCCATAACATGTCCTTCTGGGTCTTTGTTCGCAAAGACATTTTTGATATAATTACAATAGGATTCCTAGTTTTTTAACCTAGATCCATTCAGCCTAAAGACATGATATTCTAATGTTCAATAACGGTTGGGAAGGCCTACTTTTCAGTTTAAGTTTTTTACATTATGCATCAATCCGCCTTAGCTTTACCCAATTTTGACAACATATCAGACAAATGAAACAGTATTTTTACTATACAACAGATTATATTTCCATTTATGAGGTGGATTTGTTACCAGGGCTCTCAAAGCATTTGGTGGTAGAAATACAAGCCAGGTATTTACTTTTTATCAATAGGAGTTGGATATACAACGAAAGCTGTGGCGGGTTGATACACAAAGTAGAACCTCATAGAAGTAAATGTAGTTGTTGCAAATATTCTTTGAAATGAGAAAAATGGATTTTAGGGAGGGTGGGGGGATTCAACGACAAAGTTAAAACGTATAAAAAGTTTCTGGAAACTCGGGTATCCAAAAAAATAATAATCGGGTACAGATTTTGGTTATTTTTGTTAGATGATAGTGTGTCAAAATATTTTCGAAGGTTATTTTTGAACGACTTTTTGATTTGATTTTCTACCATATTTCTACCCGATAAAGACAGTTTTGAAAATTGGGTTTAAAGTATTCTTCTTAATAACGTGTAAAATTTTGAATATGGTATTTTAATAGTGTGATATAACCAAAAAAATGGTGACAACCTCACTTTATGAAACTGTTTTCTTAAGCATGCAGTATAGCAGTCTCGTAAATTAATTTCATATTATAAGATAGTTTAAAAGTTCAACCAAAAGTCTAATTTGGCTTTAATTAATAATGAGAAAATTACGGACGCCAAGTGCTAGTATACAAATTTTAAAAAACATGCTTGTGAGGCCTACCTTTGTCTGTGAATTTCTAATCCAGAAAGAAGTCGTCGATTACACGATAATTTTCAGTTCGATACTCCTCAATGTAGTCTTCATACACTGAAATTACCGTTTACTTCGATTAAATTAATGCAAAATATAACACAAGAACGACAAAACACAGGCCCGAAAAGGATTAAAACGTCCCAACGCGAAGTCCCAAACGAACTGGCGCAATGCGGCAATGAATCAGATGACGTAAGAACTGGCGCAGTGCGTTAGCGAATCCTAGCGAGCTAAAAGAGTCTCAACGTTTTAGGCGGTATTTTTTTAGGAGGAGTGGGGGGGGGGGGTGTTTTTAAATTTTTCGACTAAACATTAGAATATTTTTAATCCGTCAACTATTGAAACCTTTCAGGTGATTAGAGGAAGTTTAATAATATGTACATACAAGCGTATTTTTTAGCTAAATTACCAAATCTTCGAAGCTACAAAAAGACGGAGTGAAATATAGAGCTAGTGACGTCACATTCGCTAGAATATTTCTCGAAATATACGACAGGGGGATTAAACGTCTGTATCTTATGGGTTAAGCAGGACCAATAGACGATCTAAAACAGGCAGTTGTCACGTGATCCGATGACGCGATTATTTTCCGTACTTGGGCCTCGGCCTATATTTAATTCTGGCCAGGATGTGTGGGGAAAAATCGCACAGACTACGCGATTAATTCCCGGCCATTTTCGACAATATTTCTGAGCTATTACAGGGGAAAGAGGCAAATATGCCATTGACAATTAAAATTAGAGGGGTATTAAGACGTAATTGAAAATTAACTTACGGAAACAGGGTCGCAGTACAAAAAATTAAGGAATACAGGCACAGAACTAACATTTAGGCAAACTCAAGTCGAGGGGACAGACACTCGCGAACTCAGGTGTACCAAATTTCCACTATCAAAGCTGAACTCAGAGTTAATAAAGAGTTCGAACTCAATGCACTGTTAATGCTGAATTCGGTGAACTCAGCTGTACAGCGACCTCAAGAGTGTCTGACCCCTCGACTCAAGCAGATCATTGTAATGGTAAAAAGAGCTGTTTTCAAAAACAGCCTTTGTAAAATGGTGATTCTTCACAACAGCATTTTGGTTATGTTTAGAGAAACAGCGGTTTTGAGAAACACACGACACAACCAACGCAATAATGATAAAATAGGGAAAAAAATTCTTTGGGAACCAAGAATTCTGTTGTCCTTTGAGTCAGTAGCGGCGCTAAAGATTTTTCGTGGGTAGGCCAATTATTTTGTGGCCCTATTTCCATAATTAAAAGTATGATAAAACGTGGCCCTTTAAAAATGATTACATGGCCTGTCATGGAGCTTTCTAGGCATTAGCCTATTTCAGTTAGCGCCGCTACTGTTTTGAGTATTAAACGCTTGGTACCCCAAGACACGTTCATGGTAGATAATCTTCCACTGGTCTCCCAAGTGTAAACGGTGTAGTAAACTACGTACAAAATGTTTCTTAACTTTCCAAGCAATCGGCTTTTGTCCTTTGAAAACCAAACCCCCCAAGATCCAAGATCCAACATTGTTTGGAGGGATGTAATTTGGAATCGAAATTACAACTAGATCTATTATAGGTCGGGGGCGGAGAGAGTAAAAGTTTAGCAGTTAACATAAGTTGGTGCGGGGAAGAAAATGTCGATATTTCTTGGGGGAGTTCCTGATGCTATAGACCGCAAGCGCTACCAGAGGATGGTGGGTTTCGGCCTAACAAGAGTAAATAGGAAACTGAGAAAAGCTCGTGTGGCTTTCTATGTAATTTTGTTAAAAAAAGATAATTTTGCAGTAGTAGCGAAAACGTGATACAAAATGTTAACTCCATAGGAGTTGAAAGTAGTTTTGTAAACTGCTTTAGAACAAGACTTCAGTTCCTGCACACTAAACGAAAAGAAAGCTAGAACAATGTTAAAGAGAGGTTAAAACCTCGAAACTTATTTTTAAAGGGAAACTACTACTACAAGCCATTGATGGGCATGCTTCACGGAATTTAGTACAGTGGAAGGCTAGCCTTCGGCGAAGCATGCCCATCATTGCTACAAGCTGAAAATGAATCGGTTGTGTATTTATTTTCAGAACCTCCACCATAAAATATAATTTCTCCACAATTTTTAACCTTAGATGTAAAATGGAACGTTTGAGCTTAACTTCTTTAACACAAACACTTTGGCAATTACTGGTTAATTCTAACAGTAGTTCCAATTTAATGAAGCCCGCTGATTGGTTGAAAGTACAATTTCCTATAATAAAAATCAATTCATCTCCTTTTTTGATACTCCCTTTAAAAGTAAAGTAGACAAAGGCTTAAGAGGGCACTTTTCAAAAAACCCCATTCATTCTGGGTCCATGGACAAACGATATCCGCGGCCCCAGAAGCTTAAATACGAAAGAATAGATCGGAAGAAAAGTTGTCCGCCCCCTTGCTTTTACTTTTCTGCCCCTTTTCCCACCCAATTCCTTATTTCTCTTGTTTTAGATGTGGCTAGCCAACCAATATAGCTTTTGCTCTCAGCTCTTTACAGCTTTTTATCCACTGGGGAATCCGCTGGCCGAGCAAAAGTCCTTCTTCAATATCCTCTACACATCCCTCTTATTATAGTATATACATGTATATTTCAACGTGAATCGGCAGCACTGACAAACCTACTATACACATTTTCCCCATGACTTACACGTAGATAAAGGGGACCTAAACTTTAGGTGAAAAGCAAAGCCAAAGTGACATTGACGAAGTTTTACACAGCTCGGATTAATGTCAATAGAAACGATGGTAAAACATGGTTTTCCCCGCTTAATAGTGGTTTATAGTAAGGTTGAATTACAATGTAAAGATTCGTAAGCTAACATTTATAACAAAGTTCGATTCTTTTCAAACAATGTGTAAAGTTGGGATGATACACGCCAATCTACTGAAATTTTCAAATACCCCCACATCATTTCATTAACTAAATTATATCTAATAAATAATAGTAAATGTCAGCCAGATTTTGTTGCACACGTAAAGATAGGCTACATTTATATCAAAGTCAGAAAGTCATCTATAGAAACCTTGCATTGTACGTTCTTCCAAATAAAGGTGAAGTAGATTGTCGTCTGTCGACTGGTTTATAAACAATACAGAGAAACCAGGGGGAAATAGAAAAGGTTATTCGTATTATGGCCCGTATTTATTCAACCTTGCCCGCGATTCTGATGTCTTTGGTTGTCTCTAACGCGATGGAAGGCTGACTTGTGGTAGTTCAATGGTCTTATTCATTGTCTCAGTGACTATAGTTACTCTCATAAATACGACCCTCTCCCAAGAAACCGCAATTTTCTTTGGAACTAAGTGAGGTTGAGAAACTGGAGTCCAACAATGTTTTATCTTTAAGTTACTTTATACAGAGATGCAACTATAGAAAGAATCGAATTTCCCTAAGGACAACTAGACTTTCGTGTTGAAAATTGCTTTTTTTTTCCTACAGTGCAACTGATTTTGTTTGGAATATAACGTACATATTTATACCCTTATACTAAAGTAATGTAGGTGGCGATTGTTTGCGAAAGATATCCAAGTTTTGACCTCAGGGAACCTAAACTAGAAGTGAAAAAGCGATTTTTCTTTGCGCAGAAACCTTTTGTTTGTTTTTCATATATTTGATTGACACCCACGATAACCCGTTTCCAAATGTTCAACACCCACGGTGACATTTTACAAAATAATCGACACCCACGGTGACATTTTACAAAATAATCGACACCCACGATAACAAATTACCAAATGAACTACACCCACGATAACAAATTACAAAACGATCTACACCCACGATAACAAATTACCAAACGATCTACACCCACGATAACAAATTACCAAACGATCTACACCCACGATAACAAATTACCAAACGATATACACCCACAATAACAAATTACCAAACGATCTACACCCACAATAACAAATTACCAAACGATCTACACCCACGATAACAAATTACCAAACGATCTACACCCAGGATAACAAATTACCAATTGATCAACACCCACGACAAGATAATATATCATCAACATCTGCCGGATCGAATAGGCTTTTCGATTAAATTTGTTATCGTGGAAGTCGATCAAACCTGATTAAAAATAATATGTTTGCCGATCGCTTAGGATATACGATACGATTAAATTTAATTAGGTCTTTTAGATTAACAAGAACTGGTTAAACTACGCTATCTTATGCGTACGTTGCAAAGCGTATAATAAATGAGGGAAACGTGGTTAGTCTAAGAAGGATCCTTAAATACTTAATTCCCTTCATTAATTGAAGCCAACGTTGCTTTGTTTGTTCTTCAAATCTGCGCGAGTAACTACGTTTAATGGTATAGGACTTAATAGGGTATTTAGGCTTAAGAATATCTTGTTAGTTTCTATATTGGTCAGAATCCGTAAGGGTTTTCAGTACATAAAATTATACGTTACCGTTTATCAATGTTATTCGTTTTCTTAGAGTTACAGAGTAAAATATATTTGTATGTATTGCAAACAGAAATCGTTTCTGACAAATAGTCGTAAATTTATCATGGTTTGCAAAAATGGGAAAAAATATTCTTACCACAATTAACTCAAACAAAATATTTCTTAATTAAGAAAGTTTCAAAATTATTATAAAAGGGACGGTGAAGAGGAAAATTAAGTGCTTTTTTTCTTGGATTCTGCTTCTAAAAGTAAGACATTTGAATAGAAAAACATTCAGAAAGCGTCTCTGAATTGTACCAAGAAAAGAAAACCTGATTTTGGCATTCAATTAAAAGGAGAACTCCAGACAAATCAAAAGACGTCCCCACCTTTGGCTTAATAAAATCCCCGCGACACGTGCTGCGCCAAACTCTTTGTATCGAGCTAAATCTCATTCTTGATTATTTTCACCGCAATCGTGGATTACAACGGATAATTTATGAAACCAAATATGGGGGGAGTCGTTTGATTAGTCGGATGTTCCAAATTTCAATGCACAATTCAGACATTTCCCTAATGTCTTAATAAAAAAAATTACTTGGTTTTTCACTTCACCGTCCCTTTAAAGAAAGTATAACCTTCAATGCATTATTTAAGAAAGTTTCTAATAATTTTAATAATTCCTCCATAAGGAGTCATCCACTAACCAGCACTTAAATACGATATTACTAAGTTTCTATCGTGGTAAAACTTGGAACCCGTAAGCTCTATTTTGAATACATTTTAGTCAAAAAGCCCAAAGAGATTCGTTATCAGCTTTACTTTCCCTTTAAGCTGTAAAACTTTCTAAAACAGTAAACGGATAAAGTTTCGCGAATAAAGATGGGACACGAACACCAAACGCGTAAACTATAAATTTTCTGAGAAAAAGAGAAGTGTATATTTGAACTTTCGTTCAAATTGAACCAATGAAACGATATTATGAGTAAACTGCGAGGTAAAGGTAAAACAAGGTACGCAAACTGAATCAAATAATTCACACAAAATAGGTGTCCAGTCGACTTTATACAGTAAATGAAGTCATATTGAATGTAAGGGGAAAATGTAGGAGACCAGCGTTTGAAAAATCTACCCTTATTCCATCTTTCTACGCGTTGCTTCAATAAATCAACCAACTACAGTGCCCGTACGACTTTATGAAGACAATGAATCCATGTTAAGTGCAAGTCAAATACCAAGTAGAAATACTTTTAGAAAATTCACAACTACCGTTATCTTCCAACCCATTGTCTCAAACAAGTTGAATATTAGACAGTAGACTGGAAGAGACTGGGTTGCCTTCGGAGAAGAAGAACCCGCGGATGAGTTAAGAGGAGAGAGACAATTATTTACAACTCTGTTATTCTCTCAGCTAGTCTTATCTCGACAATTTTCGGGAACCACGCGTCCACCGAAACTCGCTTGCAAATGTTAATGGTCTTCGTATAAACAGTAAGGTTTTCCTGGTATAGTTGGTTGATAGTACATAACCCATTAGCGAATAAGCTTCTCGGGGCAGTGTCAAGAGACCTTAGTACTCATTCCCGCTTCAGTTTTATCAAATTTTCTCCACTAACACGCGTACAGAAAATTTATTTAGAACCCTTCAGGCAACTCTACCAACTCCGAAATAAAAAAAATGTTTTTGGGTGGGTTATTTCTTAAAGGAACAGTGAAATATTTTTTAATTGAATACAATACAGTTTGTAGAAGTTAAAAAACTTTGATAAACCATGACCATTTCTCAGAAAATTATAGATATTAATTTTAAGTTCAATACGTGACAATTTGAGATATTATCTACTTGAAACAAGTGCGAGTACTTGAAGCAAAATTGCACTGAAAGTTTAGTTAAATTAAACTACCCACGTGTTCCAATTACAATCAATTCCCTACAGCTAATATGATAGCTTAAACCTATAAAATTAATATAAATATATAATTTAGGACCTATAAATAATATCCTATAATTTTGCGGACCTATGATACATACATTTTCGTCAATTTTCGTGAACTAAGAGCCCTGGGTATAAATATTTACGTAATATTCCAAATATAATCAATTGCACTGTATAAATTTCTATAATTTGTCGCGAGATCAATTTGTTGAGTCCGAATCGAGTCAGAAAGCGTGTCAACTTCAAATGTTTTTTATCAAGTATATGACTCGCCTATTGCACTAAGCCCTCTATGGATTTGACCTAACCGAAGAGGTCAAAAATACTTTGCCCCGAAACCTTAACATTTCCAGAATTTTCAGTACCGAGGTATAAGAAAATAAAATTTTGAAATCCTAAAAAAATTTCGATATTTCGAATCCCCTAAACAAATTCTAATAATAAACGAACCAAATAAACAAGCAAATATAACTCGTTTCGCCATTAAATTAAACCAATTTGAAGTACCTAAAAATAAATCCAACGCGAAATATATTCCCCCCTAAAAGTCTAAACTAATAGTTCATTATCGCGTTTTCTCGAGACCCATAAAAAATTTGCATATTTTAAAATCCCGTTTGCTTGGTCGCTGCACCAACCTAAAAGTGGAATCTTCTAGCATAAGATTGTAATATATTTTCCTCTTCAGCATCGTATTAGGTTTTAAAGGGATACGCTAAAGACTCTGAAAACATTTTAAATAATGAGACTGATACTTCAAAGTTCAAACCGAAAAAATGTATCAGTCTAAAACATTGTCAAAATTCACAATGAGATAATTTACAATTAAGAATTGTCAAAGATGCGAACTTGACTCGTTAAGTATACATACGTTTCGATGAAATTTTGAGCTAAAAGTTCTCGAGATGTTGGAATTGCTGATGCCAATGAGAGATCGTCTAAAATGGTGCCTGATACAATTTTGATATATCTCTTTTGGTTTCGAAGTTGAACTCTAATTGGCATTAGTAATAGACTGACTTCAAAACTTTTGTTGTCTCCAACACACTGTTTAACAGTTGCCTTCGACGAGGCGGAATGACGTCCCAAAATGACGTTTGCACACTAGCTATCATTTTTTTCTGAGGTTATATTTTATAAATTTGCCTAAATTAACAGCTTCTTTATTTACCAAGGAACATGTTTCATTTTTACGCTCGAGACGTATGAAGTGACGTAAAGCGACAAGGACTAGGGTTTTTCTTTAAGTTATATTCTAGAATAGTTTATTCTGAAATTTCTTAGAATCAAATTTTGCACGAAACGTTTGGGAAATTTGAATAACTTTTTAACATTCCAAATCGAACAAAAAAAATGTTTTCAAAGTGTAGTATCCCTTTAAAACTAGAGGCACCTCGGGGTGCAGCATTGGCGATGGTGATAACTCGAGAACGAGCTTAAATTTAATAAAAGCAATTACTTTAATTGCGTTCGTTAATTTTAGAAAAATAAAAGAAAGGAGAAGAGGAAGCGTAGAAGATAGGGGGCTTTCTAATTTTGATAGCCCAGGGTTTTAGTTTTAAGTAGGTCGCTGGTCGCCCGCTTCCAGTAAAGATAGAAACGTGATACGAAAGCTATATAGCTATTATGGATTTTCTCGGGTTCAACTGGGTCAGCTTTTCCCAGCTCATCATACATATGTTGAACTAGCAAATCACCAATATATTTCAGCGTGAGCAAAGCTACGCTATCTACTATCTTAAAGGATAAGTCGCGACACGAAATATATAAATTTTGGGTTATTGCACTTCTATTAAATGGATAATGAAGACGATTAACAAACTTATTTTTAACATATTAGAAGCTTAAATTACTGAAAGTAAGGTTTCTCATTAATTTGCAGTTAATTAAGTCAATTAATACGGTAAAGAAAACAAACACTAAAATTAAAAATAAGGGGGACAAACATCTCCACCTCAAAAACACCCATACTTGACGCTGAGGTTCCCACGAAGTTAAGAGTACCGATTTTTTCTTACTAATAGACCACGGCTTGCTCCAAATGAAATTGTCCAAGTTTTAATTCTAGAAAATTTAATATTTATCCTTGTCTAATAATAATGTTGCAACAAGATACTGGCACTTGCCAATAATTTTGATAGTGATACGGCTAAGGAAGAGTTTAGCTGACTTTGTAAGATGTGAAACCTCAGATAGAACCAAATTAATAGGAAATATGGGGTCGACTTATCTTTGTCACTGGTGGCTGGGCTGCAAAAGTTCATTACACGATACGCGGTCATCATTTTCTATATAAATCTGACAGGCGCGCGCGGACGTTTCGGGTCAGTTGTCAAAAACCCTAGGCTGCTCTCATTTTTATTTTATTTTTTTCTTTTCCCTCTTTTGGTCTTCTATCATGGAATTTATTTTAGTTTTTAACCTTTATTAATTGTACATAGATATTAACTCTTACAAAAGATAGAAAACGAGGCTTTTTAAGTGCTGATATTTCAGACGGCCTCTTACTCTAACAATAGAAGGCAACTTGGAGAGGGTGAAAGGGAAACCAATCAAAGGAATACACTAATTTGTCTTATAGAAAACACACGACATGTGCTGCGAATGAAAATAATCAAAAGCGAGATTTAGGGCGCGTCACAGCACATGTCCCATCATGTGCGGCCATCATGTGATATTGTTTCGATCCATTAGCACTTGAATAGATCTTAATTCACTTGTCAGAAAATTGTATAGAAATATTAATCTATAAATAAATTTTTAACTTATACTCGGACAAGTAGGCTTAGCAAGGGTACATGGCGTTTGATATGGCGTCATTAACGAGTCTCCGGCCGAGTATAAAATCGTGCATCTTTTACTGGCGGAATAAACATTTACTTCTTTCGTGATTAGCGGGAGACTCGCTAAAGACGAGATTTCAAACTCTCGATGGATCCTTGTTAAGCCTAATATTTGTTTGATATTTTTTTACTCGTGCATTAGTCCTACTTAAAGGATTAAGGAATCCTTGTTGGATTGCATTCTCCATTTAATTGAATGCTAAAAACTAAATATTTTCCAAATTGATAAAAATTCCTTGATTTTAATTAAACTATGATGGGATTAAATGTTAATAATCCTAAGCGTCAACTTTATTAACTTTTTAATATCGGTGGAGACAACATGGTATAATGGGATTAGTGTATGTCGTGTAATTGGTTTACGGCTATTTGTATAAAAATTGTGCTTTATAGTGGACGCCCAGCAACCACCTCAATTTTAAGCAAACCTTGATACTAGTAATAAAGGGTTAATAATTGTTATTAGTGTCTATTAATGGAACATATATGGTTTAGGTATATTCATTATAGCCTCATGCTTGTCCAAAAAAAACATTCACTACATTTTGTGACCAGGATTATGACATCTAACGTGCAATTTCAGAAAAGACGGTATCATTTAAGGAAAACAATAGGCGAACTTCGCGAGTGCAACCTAATTAAAATGCCACTATATAAAGGCTGGTCATTTCCTAAGCGCTAGATACAATCTTAATCGGGAAGAGTTTCTTTATTGTCTATATTTAGGTCATCGGTTTCAGCGTCTTTTCAACCAGTTTCATCGGATTAAAATTACTTTTAAGAATGGAATATTTTCAGATAACATATGTTGAAATGTATTTAAAATTTCCCTACATAAACTATATTTTTGTTGGCTATTTCATACCAATTGTAAAATTAATTAAAAAATTGCAAAGCTTAGATAGACTTCATAATATTGAAATGTGTTCTACAAAGCACATTTATATACCTAAATAAAAAATCAGAAAAACTGTTCAACTTTAAGTAAGACTCATGTCATTAAGGGTCTTTGAAATGCATTTAGGTAGGAATGAGTTGAAACACAACATATATACGATCAATGTGACAAGTTGCTACAAAGCTGCGTTTCAAAGTTGTAACATTAGATTGGTTTCCATAAGATACAAACTATAATGACAAATGTTTGTTTATCGTAATATATTTGTAACAGAGGTAGCGAGACGACCCAACTGGAA
Source organism: Odiellus spinosus (assembly GCA_963920705.1). Classification (NCBI taxonomy): domain Eukaryota; kingdom Metazoa; phylum Arthropoda; class Arachnida; order Opiliones; family Phalangiidae; genus Odiellus; species Odiellus spinosus. The sequence continues at coordinate 8,927,866 of OY987237.1, forward strand.
AGCACCCGAAAATCGCGGAGTTTGGAAGAACGAAACAATAATCGTGACGTGGACAATATCAGTCGGACGCGATCAAGTCAGAGTCGCCGAAAAAAAGAGAGTGGCGATGAATCCCCTCGAAAAAGCAACAGCCTATTGGATTACTACTCGAGCCTGGAAAGAGCGGCAGCTAGCCGACACTCGGGCAAAAACACGGATTCGCCTTCAATCATGGAGACGGAAGACGATCCCGCGGGCTCAAACCTCAAAGAAAAGGGATCACCAAAGTCGTTAAAGAGGTAATCCCACACAATCTCTTGATTAGCTTTTATACCCAATCCCCGTAGACCAAGATTTCAAATCTCTTGGCTCCTAATTGAACACGGCGACCAAAGACTATAATTGGAAAGCCCAGCTCACACAGGCAAGACACGAAGGAAATAGTTTCAGAGCAAAGTTAATCGAGACCGGAAGAGCTTAATTCTGCTACCAAATTCGCTAGATTTAGATGGTAACGTATAGGTTGATTAAGGTTGCCCGACTGCAAGTTATTCCCTATCATTGGTATCTTGAGGTCAGAGTCTAGCTAGATTACCAAATGGACAAACAGGGAAAGTCCTTAATTTGGCATCAAGAGATCAATGGAACAAATGTAAACTACAAATGTAAACTAGCCCTCTATGAAATCCAATCGTTACAGTTTCTATATAAGCTAAGCTTTATCAACAGTTTTGATGGGGTATATACGATTGTTTTCAGTCTCAGTGGCACGGTAGATGGGGATTCGGCCATACCTCACATACAGGGGGACTTGACGAATGAGTTATACGCCGTACCGGTCAAAAGGCGAATCAGAAAGTCCCCAGACGGGGCCTCCGATTCGCAATCAAATAGCAGGGGCGGGAGCCCTACGGAGACCAAGTCCACCTCGGACTCCAACGAAAGCGGGCAACAAAAAGAAAGCATAGAAATGAGCGACTTGATTAAGGCCGAAGAAAATCAGGAAGAAGATGAAGAAATTTTGTTACCGCCTGGATGGGAAAGACACGAAGGTTGGTGCATAACATAATATACAATACACAAGAGTATCTCAAGATTAATGGCCCTAGATAGCTAACTCCTGCCACTGACAGAATCATCTAATATTCAAGTAATTAGCCGAGTTTATTCGTTTATTACGGTTGGTTGGACTAAAAGTTTCAAGCATGGAAATATACTCAAGAAATTAAGGAATCTCAGACTATAGTAAAAAAAAAAGATTGCCTATAAAATGAACAATTTAAAATCTATATATTTCTACCCTGTGTAAAGCTGGAAAAAGCGACTGCTTTACTTTTATCTCATTGGCTAATGTAGTGGAGGCCCCAAGACAACAATATAAGGCTAAAATACATAGAACAATGGTCGTTTTACTGCTTAAACTATTTTTTCAAATTAAATACTTTAATTTTTTGGGGGGAAAAATTATAATAATAATAAAACGATTCTGTGGCATTTGAATAGTTTAGATTCTTTGAGATACTATTGTATTGGTAAAATTCATTGAGGGACTTAGCAGGCACATACTTCAAATAGTAAATTCATGCACTCTTGATAGTACTATTTCAATCTACATTGACTTTTCATGGGCTCTGGGTTAAAGGCCAAATGTTGAATACCTAGCTTATTTTATTGTCTCTGAATCTGTACGGGGCCAAGCGTCTTGGGCTGCGTGTGCGCCCAAACTAGATCGCTATGACACTGTACTGTTCTCATTGGAATACATTGGAGTGAATATCTTGTTTCCTACGTTATTAGACGACGATGGCCCTTACTACTGGCATATAAGTAGCGGAACTATACAAAGAGAGCCTCCCGCAGTCTGTCCTAGTCACAAGTTACAGTCCAAAAGGCTCTCGAGAGACCTCGATGTGGTAAGTCAACAAACATACAACTGATACTAGAAAGACGGGCTTAACCATAAACTCCTGGTTAGATATGCAATTTCACCAATTTCGCCACCACAAGTAGTTCATCATCAAAATCATCATCCGTGTCGTCAACATCGTCTACAAACTCAGGGAAAGGGGTTGCTTCCTCGGCTACGCCACCGATTGTGGGGCTCAGCCAGCCATTCGCCAACGCGAAACACTCTCACCAGGGAGGAGTTGAATTTCGATCCTTGACCGAACATTGTCGGCAAAAGGAAGAGATGCAACTCAAGTACGTTATAGTACAAAAAACCCTAATCGTTTAATAACCTACTTTGGTGGATTATCTTATAATCTAATTTTAACCTTAACCAATAGGAGACGAAGTTACCCTCAAGGAATGTGCAGCTTAACAGCAGATAAAGTACGTTTTCAGCTTGTTTTTAAACCTAATCAAAGACAACCCCCTTTTCGTAATCAATTACATAATGTCCATAGCAGAAACCCATCCGTTTCGCTGTTCGATCTTTGGGTTGGGTAGAAATTGCAGAAGAAGATTTGACCCCGGAAAGGTCGAGCAAAGCGGTCAATAAGTGCATAGTTGACCTTTCTTTGGGCAGGAATGACATTTTGGACGTCGTGGGACGTTGGGGTGATGTAAGTGAAATTATCATCTTTAAACCTAGCTATTTGTGACGTAAAAAAGGCATGATGAAAGCTCCGTGAGAAAGGTTATAACGCTATACCTCCGAGATTAGCCAAAGTTATTGTGAAATTAATATTTTTACGTCACTAAAGGTATATTTGATACTGGTACTTATTGTGCTAAGTTTATTCTGCCAATAAATCTAATATCTAACTCAAAAAGTTTTTTCAGGGCAAAGATTTATTCATGGATTTGGACGATTATAGTCTGCGTCTAATTGACCCCCAAGACTTTACCGTCTTGAACACTCAACCCATTCACACGATCAGAGTCTGGGGGGTTGGCAGAGATAACGGAAGGTATTTTTCACACTTATTTTAATTAATCCAAAATATTTATAAAATTAACCCGAATATCGCCCTAACTCTTAGGCATCTCTATCTTTTCTTTGTTATTTTTTTAAATATAAACACAAAATACGTGAATATTTTTGATTTGATCACAGTAATTAATAGAGTTAGATTAAATAAATCTATCCTAACACTATATAAACCTGTTTTTCCCTACTTTCCAATCCGTCTTCTTGGTGATATCCCCGAAACAAACCAAAACTAAAAGTGGTGTTTTTTCTATTTTTCTCTATTTCAATTTTTGACGAAATTTATAAAAATGCGTCTCTTAGGGAAAGGTAAATTCTAAAAATTACCTTTTTTATAATTAATCAAACAAAAACATTTTGTTTATTCTTTTTGGAAGAAAAAAAGTTAATACGTTTGCGCTCAAAATTGGCATGGTAAACGAAAAAAAAAGCGCATGCACAACCTCCTTAATTGCACTTATTTTTCTTGCAATATTTTAATATATTACTTTTTGGCGCTTTGTGTTTTTATGAAAAAGGTAAATACTAAATAGGTTTTATAAATGTCCTCTAGTGCTAAGCCTACTTTTATGATTTAGGCTTATTAAAGGTAAGATTTTAGTGAATGTTCCCAAACTCTATAAAATTTGATATCTTTTAAAGCATTTCATATTCTTAGTTGACTAAGATAAAAGTTGATTCCTTAACTTAAAATTAAGTGAATTATAAAGTCATTATGACCCAAGTCAACGTTGAAGGTTAAGCTATCGTGACCTTGGTCAACGTTGAAGGTTAAGCCATCGTGACCTTGGTCAACGTTGAAGGTTAAGCCATCGTGACCTTGGTCAACGTTGAAGGTTAAGCCATCGTGACCTTGGTCAACGTTGAAGGTTAAGCCATCGTGACCTTGGTCAACGTTGAAGGTTAAGCCATCGTGACCTTGGTCAACGTTGAAGGTTAAGCCATCGTGACCTTGGTCAACGTTGAAGGTTAAGCCATCGTGACCTTGGTCAACGTTGAAGGTTAAGCCATCGTGACCTTGGTCAACGTTGAAGGTTAAGCCATCGTGACCTTGGTCAACGTTGAAGGTTAAGCCATCTTGACCTTGGTCAACGTTGAAGGTTAAGCTACCAAAACCTTGGTCAACGTTGAAGGTTACGCTATCAAAACCTTGGTCAACGTTGAAGGTTAAGCTACCAAAACCTTGACCTTGGTCAACGTTGAAGGTTAAGCTACCAAAACCTTGACCTTGGTCAACGTTGAAGGTTAAGCTACCAAAACCTTGACCTTGGTCAGCGTTGGAGGTTAAGCTACCAAAACCTTGACCTTGGTCAACGTTAGAGGTTAAGCTACCAAAACCTTGACCTTGGTCAACGTTGGAGGTTAAGCTACCAAAACCTAGAACTTTCACGATTACCTTCGTTTTAAGTTGACAGGGAATATTGACAGTAACTTATGGCTCAAGTGTTACCTAGGCTGAGCAATTACACATACTTGAAATGGGTATAAACTGAATAAGCATATTAACCTCTATTTACAAAATTTTGAGAGAGATTAGGAACCTTGCATGATTGTTACTCGTTTACCATTCTCAGAAAAAATGCACGCTTAAAGTTGAAGCACGCAAAAACGCTTGTCCACACATTTCAAACCCAAGCAACCATATTTCTAAATATATTTTTAATTTTTCTTACCCAATCCCTACCCTTAATTAAAACTGTAACTCGAAAAAAAAAAAAAAAAAAAAAAAAAAAAAAAATGTTCAGGGACTTTGCTTACGTGGCTCGAGACCGTTTGAGCCGAAAGCACATGTGCCACGTTTTCCGTTGTGATAACCCAGCCAGAATCATCGCAAATACTCTGAGGGACATATGTAAGAAGATTATGATAGAGCGCAGTCTGCAACAGAACCTGGCCAAGCAAGTCATGCCCGGTAGCGGCCCATCCCGCAGTATGACCGGACCTATAGGGGCAAGTAGAAGGGAGGCTCTTCTCTCTCAACCTCACGTCTGTCGTGGCGGGGGAGCCGGTGCCAGCGCAACAAGACCCAATAATTTGCCCACAGAACAGAGGAGGTTCAGCCAGAGCAGTGGCAAAAGCAACTATAGCAGTAAGTTTCAAATTGCCTAATTTAAAGTTGCCCCTTTAAAATGCTCTTCCCTTATGCACACAGCCTAGCTTTGACTCTACTATTTGTTACGGTCAACGTTCTCCATGATATTCCAATTGATTTTAAAAATAATAATAAATACGATGAATTCAGCCATAAGCTGATTGTTGCCGTACCGAAATAATGTCAATGAAGTACTCTCACTTCCATACATTTCCCTGATTTATGCCAGGTTTATAAAAAATTTCCTGGCTTTTTGGCAACATTTTGATTCCCTGATATTTTACGTTTCTATGAACCTAGCATTACCATTATTTCACGAAGTTCATAAGGTATCCCAAGAGTTCTTCCCTAGTTTAAATGTATCAAACAAACTTGCCAATATCCCGTGAATCATTCCTAGTAAGGGGTCTATGATCTATGCATTCCTTTTTCTGTTACGATTTTATGGCTTCCCTGGGCTAATCTAATTACTTACAATCATTCAGAGATTTCAGTACGCCCAAAACTTGTTCACCTCTGATTCTATACAATTATATCGGAAACTTACAGGGATCTATATCTTAATGCTTGCTGGAATCAAACTAATTCTTACAAATAGTAACAACTTGATGGAGTAATACGACAATTCTCTTCAAACGCAGGTAAATCTTTTCCTACCCCGATGGAAGAGCCTAAGAAGTTACTGAAAGCCTACTACTTGGGTTCTACTAGCGTGGACAAACCAACCGGAATGGACACTCTCAACATGGCCATCGATAGACTAGCAAGTACCACCCCCAAATCGGAATATAAATTTGTACACGTAGCCGTTGCTCCTTCAACCATTACTATTATTGAACCTGGGGTATGTATTCCTAGATTTTTCGTAATTATACACAAATTAGTCAGGCCTAACCATAATTACTTGTAGCAAGAGGAGCCCAAAGTTATAGCCGAATGTAGGGTCAGATTTCTATCTTTTCTGGGCATAGGTCGGAATGTTAAGTAAGTGGTCAATTAAACAATTTAAATCATTTGTTTTGAATAACTTCAGTTGCTGGTATTAAAATCAGTTTTCTATAAAAAAAATTTAGAACGTGCGCGTTTATAGTTCACACGGCGCAAGATCAGTATCTAGCACACGTCTTCACATGCGAGCCTTCTTCCGGGGCATTGTGCAAAACTATAGAGGCAGCTTGTAAGGTGAGTAACTAAATTCATTTATCTTAATTGTTTTTTTGGTAGTTCAAATTGGGTTTCTTTACAGTTAAGGTACCAAAAATGTTTGGACGCTCATAGACTAATCCAAGAAAGAAGGAAGACCGAAGCCCAACAAAATAAAGTAAGTTCTAGTTAAATTTCTTGAAATTTTGATAAGCTTGGGTGGCCATTGATTAACTTAAGATAGAACGCAGAAATATTTCATTAACTCCTATAAAGAGGATGACTAAGAGTGAAGAGTTACTAGAGTGCGACATTATAAGACAAGGACTGAAACCATTTCAACAAAGCCCTTTGCAGGTTAACCAAAATAAATATGTGATACCATGGTTTTACCACCATTCAATGGCATCCAACTACTGAATTACCATTATGAAATCATCGGGACCCCTCAAAAGTGCCAATTACAAAAACAGACATTCGATCACTTCTTTGTATGTTCTAGGCATAGAACTAATTGGTTATTGTCGAAAAAGTTTCCAAACATATTAATTTCTAAATTCCCTCAATTTTTCTGCCAACCAACAGTTAGTGGATTGTATTGCTTCTAGGAATAAAGGCTAAGCTTACTTTAGCCATTTGGACATGAATGCTTACAACCAGTGGAAAATGATCATATACCATGTCACTCTAGTTTTGAAAAAGCTGTACACCTTAAAACAACTTAATGCATTCCCCCTGTAATTCCAAAATAAGATTCAATTTCTTTAGTAAAAACCTACCTCGTTTTTGAACTTCATGTAGCGAGAGGTTCGACCAAAAATCCATCGAAATGAAAGCCATTTTGAATTCTTGTTTCTTGAATTCTTGACTTCCTTGTGTTTTTTGAATCTTGGATTACGAAAATTTCCTAGGCCTTGGCTTCCATGAATCCTGTTTGTTTTAGGCCTACGGTTTACCCGTTACATGTTTTTATTTAAAATATACGACAAACTTTCTTAAATGACAAACTATTAAGTCAGTTAATTGTACTTTCCACTCGCGACTGGTAATTAAATCTCTATTGATAATTAAATCGCTACTTACAAGACTTTCGCATGTGTCACGTTGTCTAAAATTTTTACTGGCCTACTGTATTCTGGAAAGATCCAAAAGAATGAAGAGCTATTGGATAGGACATAAGCAGCATGAATAAGCCAATCAGCATTGGTCTTTCTCATGAGCTCAGAGCCTACAGTGTCTCTCACTCCCAAATTGTTGTAAAAGTAGTCCAACTGAAAAACCGCGAGCTTTAAACTAGGCATAGACCAAAAATCCCAGTCCCTATAACCACAGAAGGCATTGTCAATATAAAGAAACCAATTTGGATTATGATTGATCCTTCAAATGGATTGGTCAAATAATATTGCCTGAAAATATTTGACTTGGAACAAAACATGATTGTTTATTTTATTTTTCATTTAATAGGGTCTAACAAGCACTATAAGAAACGTTCTGGGCAATCTGACTACACGCCTGACCAATAAAAGTGTAGAAACGTGAGACACAGTTTTATTAAAACCCCCCAAAAAAATTATATAATTATATTTAAAATTCCTATGATTGTCATTTGTCAATTTTTGGAATACACCAATCCCTTAAAAAACTGAAAATAAGTCTAAACAGAAGTCTATAAAAAACGAAGTTAGTGTTTTATAAGCTTCTGGTCTTAATAATTATCGCAGTTTGTTAAAAATAGCGAAAAACCAAATTTAATCTTTCCCCTAATTATAATGAAACACTCCAAACTTGTCACCAGAATACATATATAAAAATGAACTCTATTACCGAAAAACAAAATAAAAAGCGTCCATTCATTTTCAAGAGTGTTAGAATACATTAATATTTTTCACAATTTATTACCGGTACTGTAGTCAGTTTTATTTTAAAATTATATTAAATGATTAGTCTAATAGTGAAATCTAGAAATAAGGGTAAAAATAACTATATATTATTAAATTGAAACATGAAGAAAAAAAATCAACTTAATTTGCGTCAAATCAGTTGAGAAACTTAAACAAGTAAAAAAACAGGGTAGAATTGGTTTTAAACTATTAAATTAATATTTCTATAGTTAATAATTATTGATATAAAATTTCAAGTTGTTAAGACAAGCAAACATTAATATTTGTTAAAATATTTTAACTTCCAACAAAACCCTTTAGTTCATGGGTTTTTTAACCAAAAAGATATGTTGTTTTAGACTAGTTTATTCCTGAATATTTTAATTCACAGATACAGTTGTTCGTTTCAACTTCGACTACATGATTATTAGCATGAAAGAATAGAAGTTAAACTAGGAATTCTTAGGGTTGCCGCATTCAACTTCGAATTTTGGGAGTGGCTTGTAATTATTTTCAATCGTCATTTAGTGACGTAGATCATCAATAACGTTATGGCTTATTTTCTAGCCCAATACTTTTTTAGGTCATTTAATTCTTTAATCTATCTAATAATAAATATTTACTTGCGATTGAAAAATTACTCCAAGGCAAAGGAATTAAAGCTGCATAAATTTTCTCGATCATCTGTAATGCTAGCAACCAATCAGGGAAACCCATTAAAGGCGAGGTTTACTGTATCACCACGTTAGCTAGAAATACAAAAGTACCGGCCCCTTTTTCTAAAATAATCCTAAAATGTGTTATATTCGTACATAAGAATTCACATTGTAACTTCTATCCTTTCTCGTTATCAGAGTTGTAAAATGAAGATATCACGTGAATGTCACGGACTCCATGAGTTCCACGCATATTTAGTTAAAAATGGTCTAAAATTAAAAATAGTTTCTCAACTGATATTTGAAACAGGAAAAATATCTTGGACATAAAGCTATATATATATAAAATTATATAAATAAAACCAAAACATTGTTGTACAGTTAAATATCGAGTGTGTTCGTCAATATATGGTTTGCGATTTATATTCTGAAACAAAATTAAATAAAACAAACAGCAATTCATAAGTGGACCATATACTATCAAAAAAAAAAAAAATAATAATAATAATAAAACCTAAAAACCATTTTCTAATATTCAATGAAGAAGTTATTTAATTCTAACAAATAAAGAAAAACAATATCAAATAAAGTACGCAAAAATGTGTGTTATAAAGATAAAATAATAATGATTCAGATGTGAACGTCCATAGAAAAAAAAATTGATTTATATAATAACATAAACTTAAATTTAAAAGAAAAATCAAGCGAGTTGTTTCTATATATAATATAATTGTCCATTTTTACTATTTTTTCAATAACTAAAATTTAATTTTTCAAAACTTATAAGGTGTCGTAGCTGTACCCAGTTTCAAAGCTATTTAAAAAAAGAAAGATAAAAAAAAACTACACGGCATAATCGTAGATGATATTAAATTAAAATGCCATATTCATCTTAGGAAGAAATCCCGCAGCTATTTTTAATGAATATTTTAAAACTTTTTAATTTAAAAAAGTAATTTTAGGGCCAGATTTTATACTTGAAATACGACTAAAAGTGATATAATTTTAGCCCTAAGTGTTTATCAGGATCTTAGGTAGCCTAATTGGGATAAATTTTATCATTAAAAGAATATGAACTCCTCTCATTCGGGGGGCTGATCTTTTTCGCAATTGGTTGTTTGACATTTCGATGCGTCTGATTTTAAATTTTGTCAAAACACACAAACTTTTGACATACTGCAACCCACGAATACTGAACTACAGATTTTGCAAATGGTCAGCCCCATGTTCCCCTAGATCTGATAACATTTAACAGAACACTCTCCAGAGCAGAAACTAATAATACGTAAGAAATGAGTCAGGAGAGAGCTTGGTCTGCAGCTTTTTTATATATGGTACACGTTACAGTGGTCCTTGAGCGGATGCAATTAATCAGTAATTAAGATTACTCAGTGTTTTTTTTTTGGTACAAGCAATCATCCAAGCAACAAGTGGAGATAGATTGTTTTCATGAAGGACCAACCCATTCCAGATGTACCATAAAACTCCCAGGGGTTGAGGAACCTCAGAGTCCGGAATGACAACAGCCAGACTCTGCCTCCAAGGTGTAATGGCTGCTTGCCAAACGAAAAAGGCTAATTAGCACGTTGAAAACAAAAAAATGGGGTGTAATGTCGACCGACTACCACACTCGACTAGAGTATGCAGTCTGTTTACAATCGGCAATGTATCCCTTCCCGAAAATAATTCAAACCTGGTACTGAACTGTAACGTGTTGAACGATACTGTACCTCCGACTCACTTATTGTTAACTATTACTAGTTTCTGCTCATAGTAAATCACATTTAGCAGCTTAAGAGTGTTGGGGAATAAATTACAATTTATAAGTTCCATTTTTAATAGTGATAATGATAGCACTTTAAACACTTTTGAAGTGTATACTCGTTGCTAATAAATAGCCCAATAATAATAACTGAAGATTTTTTCATTAAAAAAAAAAAAGGCACTTGTTGAAGTTAATGTGTAATAAAAATTACAGTAAGAAAGTAGACCTTCAAAGTAACTTAAAACATAATTCATTAAAAGTTCAGTAACTAAAAAAAAAAAAAAATGAAAACTAGAGCCTTAATAACCTAAATCTTATATCAAAGATTTAACGTCAATTAAGGTTTAAATTAGTCGTTAAAAAAGGTCACCGGTACTGAACAATTTAATAAAAATCTGATTAAAATTAATTAATCAGATTCTCACTTAAAAAAACTTCTAAAAAAATGTACTAAATGTTGAATGATGAAAACAATTGTCTTAATTCCCTAGAAAAGTACTCGCTAAAATAAAGCTTCATTTTGGTTTTTTTGGTACAAAAACTTTTAAAAATGAAGTAGCCACACTTTTGCGTAGTAATAAAATCTCCAAAAAACCCCCTCACAATAGTTAAACGTGAAAAAGTGTTGTATATTAAAAAAAAAATGTAAATTCATAAAAAATATTCCAGATTTGCACTGGTTAACGATAATGAAAAAAAAAACTGCCATTTATTTTATAACTTTTTGTTGGCTTTACGTTTACACTAAAAACCATGACATAAATGTTAAAAATACCCTTTTTAAAATTAATATTATAAAATTCCTCGTAGAAGTCACGTGTCTTTTCTATATCATTAAAAATAAAACCAAGAACTCTTAGGTTTAACCTAAGAGCTATAATTCAAACCCTTCTAAAACATTTGTGACCCTAGATTTAAAAAAATTAAAGGACCCCCAAAATAAAATCACCAGAGCGAGGAAAATAAAATCACTTTGTTATTTTGTAAATATTTATGAAGAAAAAAGAAAATAATAGAAATTAAGCGGAGTAAACAAAATGAGAAGAAACATTTTTGCGTTTGGCTTCAATGTTTGTCCATTATTGCGAATTGTTAAACGTAAATAATTGTAAAGTGTATAAAAGACCCTCGGCGGTAACTTTTAGAAAAATAAAAAAGGCTTTTTGGCAGTGATGTTCAAATTTCAAACTAATTAGATTAAGACTTGGTTTTTATACTTAAGCCTACTTCTAGGAATGTCCAGATCCTTAACATAGTGCTCAGCACTATGTTAAGGATCTGAACATTCCTAAGTGCTGGGCAGATCCAAGTAAGGGACGGTTCGATTACCAATTACAATTGCTGGGTTTCAAGTTTAATGCAGCAGGAAAAGACGGAAAAAAATAGATTTTAAAGTCACACGACTTTTGTACAGTGAAAATGTACACGATTAGTAGCTGCATACGAGAGTAATCGTTTAAATTAATTGTCAATGAAAAAGTGGTAGTACTAATTACCAGAACTTTTAAACGTAATCACTAGAAATCAGACCTGACCAGTACTACTACAACCATCGTTGTTTGGTAGGGGGTTCGGTTAATTTAAATCTCCCATGATGGCGGTTATATAGTTATGTTCAAAACTACAGAAACAGCGTGTTATTCATATATCTATGATAGAAACCTTGATCTGCCATGTTTATTATAATACAATATTTGTATATGTATAGTTCCACGATGGCCATGATTGCACCACCCTTTTATAAACTGAAAAAACCTCTTGAATGCCCCTGAAATTTGTGTTTTTCAAATTATATATACATGAAATTTATTGTATTTAATAAAAAATTTACATCTGAAACAAAACTCTCATGAGATTATGTTTAACTTTACCACATTTATCGGCAGCCTTATTTGGTCTGAAAACAAATTTAGATAATTTATAAAAAGGCGCACCAAAGAAATATACTAAACAATGGCTTACTGAGATAGAAAATACTGCAAAGTATCTTTAGTAGCTCTCGAAAAATAATTCTGTTGGCAACAATGTGATAATGCCATAAAGGGACCATTTAAATCAATGGGTGCTCGAAACTTTTTATCTTCGCACTAAAGAATACAGATTGGAAACCAACATTGTTTCAATTCATAAAGATATATGTTAAAAGACCAATCAAGCTTACTTTGATTAAACCTAAATGAACTAGTATTTCATTGGTTAATGAAAAAATAGTTTGATCATTGACTGATCCAAAAGCAGTTTCTAAATATTTATCTATTAAAAAAAAAGAATAATTAAACAGTCAAATGCAGCCAAACTTTGGATTATTTTAAAGGGATAATGAAGTGGTTATTTTTTATAGATTATGAGTTTCATTTGTAAATATTAATAAATAATAATCTAAGATAGATGGCACTTGTCATAAATTAGAAATTCAGGTTGAAAATGTGCTCTAAATTTGAATTTGGCGCTAAAAACTAGAAATTTTTGTCACATAAATATCGGTTAAAATCTAAGTTTACAGTCAAGTTTTGCTAAGAAAATTTCAGATTCAAATTCCATGACCTTTCCAACTATTTTACGACTTTTTCAGCCAAAATTATCTAATTATTAAATATTTTTAATAACAAGGTAATCATTTAGGTTACGTAACTTATGTTGACTTTTTTTTTTTTTTTTTTTTGGTTTATTTTCAAACTATCAAACATTTCCGTGACTATATTTGATTTCTTTCAAATTCTCTGACATTTCCTTGACTTTTTTCAAATACCCTGACCTATGTTCCCCCTCAGACCTTGGATCATTAAATTATGATATCAGTCCAACACTACTTAAAAATATATATCTCACCACAAATTTGAAAGACCTCTTTCTGTGTTTCTTCATCGGAATTGATTGATAAGCAAGTAGAAACTTTAATGAAATGATCTAAACAGTCCCACGTTGAAGGATTAGTCTAACGATAGAGGAAAATAAATATAAAAATATATTAATCAAGAAACAAAAAAAAAAAAAATTTTTAACGCTTACTCCAAGTTTTTCAATTAATATATTAACTCTATTATTTCCTAATTGTAAGAAAGTTTCCGCATTTGGTGATTTTAAAAACGTATCGATAGTAATCTAAGTGGAAAAGAAATCGCAAGATACTTCAAGAAATATTTCAAAATAAAATTAATGGACAAAGATACATTAATGTTGTTTGAAAAAATAAAAAAATGAATTTATTAAATGTGGTATAAAAAATAATATTTCATTGTTAATAAACAAGTTAATAATTAACCAATCATCTAATTAAAAAGTTAAAAACATTTCAAATTCCGTCTCATAAGCTTAAAACATCCATTTTTTTAATTAATATATCTTCGTCCGTCATTTTCCCCTAAGAAACGTCAAAATAATATAAAAACAACTCGTAGAATTCCTCGGTTTCTTAAAAAATTAAGTTAAGACTTACTTTGGGTGATAAGACAATTCCGTTTGCGGATGTAGGTTTCAAATTTTCTTTCTCAATCACCTCAACAATATCATCAGTATCCTCTTTAGAAACGTCTTCATTATCATCCCCGTATTCGTCACCATCTTCATTATCGTAATCTTCTCCTTGATCTTCGGAATCATCATCATCTTCCTCTTCGCCACCCTCATCATCGCTAATCAAATTTATTGTTAATTTAAACATAGGTTTAATTAGTGATGGGTACAAAATTATACGAGTTAAAAAACTCTTGGTGAGCACATTTCCTATGTTTTCAATCGAGTACTCGAGGCTAATTGAGTACTCGCACAATCTTAAATTAAAATTTACATACCTCATGGATCCGAGTTGCGAAGCCATGTTTATGGCTTCCATAGTTCCTTCAACCATTTGGCATCCTTCACTTCCAAAAGAATTACCATTAAGCTCGAGCCGTTGAAGACTTAACTTATTTTCCATCGCTTCGGCTAAAGCTATCCCTCCTTCTTTACGAATTTCATTAAAACCCAAATGAACTTCCTGAAAATTGAATCAAATTAAAAATTTAATACGATCATTTGTATTGAATATATTTATCCGTAAACCTTACTCTTAATTTTAAATGGCCCTCTCGTAAAGCTTCGGCAATCGCTAAAGCACCCTCTGTTTTTAATAAGCAATCACCTAGATTTATAACTTCTAATTCTTGAAGTTTTTCCATATTCTGAAGCGAAAAGATAGTGATTTAGACACAATGAAGATAAAACTAGGAATGGATGAGTACTAGAACGAGTAGTAGGATTAAAAACTAGAGAATAGTAGGGTTTAAACATTCGTGAGTTGTAGGGATAAATTCTAACATACTTGTGACTGTGAGTATTCAAAGACTAGCTATTCAACTCAACGAAAACTTTTGGGTACTCGATTAAGTACCTTAAAATAATTACTCGCCCATTCCTAATTAAAACATTTAAGGAAACAATATACTTTAGCAAAAGTTTTAGCTCCTTTCTCTGTAAATGTGTTATCATTGAAGTTAACAATTCTTAAATTTGGATTTTGAGACAGTGCATCGCCCATTGCTGAAATTCCTTCATGATAGATTCCATTTTGAGGCATCTGAACATCTTCCAATGAACCAAGATTCTGAACACCAAAAATAAAAAAAATTATTGAAATTAGAAAAGTTATCAACATTATTTGAAACTCTAATGCTAAGACTAACTTTAAAAACAGCAGCCAAAGCTTGGGCTCCAGGATTTTCTAGACGATTTCTTCCGCAAATGAATGTTTTTAGAGCAAATTTCTTTCCCGGAATTGATGACTCTACATTAGCTCGCAAAGCTTCCGCTAACAGCTACATTAAAAATGTTAAAAGTTTGTATAGTATTGCCAACTTTGCAGAAAGAAGTCGGTTAGCAATTTTTTACCTTTCCACCAGTGATTCCGAGCCCATTATTATTTAATCGCAGCTCTTTCAAAGTCTGACACGCCGAAGATTTCAGTAGAGTTACAATGGCTTTAACACCAATAGGTCCAAATGCATTATCACTGAGATCTAATTCGTACAGATGAGCTTTCGCTAAGATGATGCCACTACTTAGAAATTGCTGAAAAATGGGCAAAACAAGGCTCTGTCATTATCTAAACGAGGAATGTAATAATGCATTTTAAAACTTACCAGGGCATCGGGTATTTCAGACTTTAAACGACCAGTGAACATATCTTTCCATAAGGCTCTCTATAAGAAATTAAACACATGGTGAAATGATAGACAGACGGCGGATCGTTGAAAACTATAAAAATAAATACTCTAAATTTTGGTTGACCCTCGAGAGACTTTGCTACGGCTTTAGCGGCATCAACGCCAAGTGTATTTCCCTCCATACAAAGAGTAGTCATATTGGGGCAATTGTTTATCGCTTCAACCACTGGTAAAGCTAAAATAGATAGAGTTATTGAGAATAAATGATTTACTTGTTACCATGTGGTAACTTTACCATCGCCTTCCGTGTCCAATTTCAAGCCTTGGCCTGCAAAGCTAACTTCTTTCTCATCTTCTAATTCTTCTACGGATGTTTTCGCGAATTGCGTAACAACTTGATCAATTTCGTCACCTGCCATTTCACTTAATTTAGGTCCTTTGTTCAACTTCTTGAAGTTACGATTCCGAAAAATGAGGAATTTGTTCCAAAACGATGCGCCGAAAGTCCCGCCAAACAAAACCCAACAACAAGGAAGCACGAACAATGCGGATAAGCCTAACACGAGAGATATCTTTTTTTGGGGGGTCAAAGGGGATTTAGCCCCTACACCGGAAAACAAAGAGTTCATCCGATGTTTAAAAATTAATTAATGGTTAAGAGAAGAGATCATTTTTATCTTAACGTTAATCGAAAAAAAAAAAAAAAAAAAAACTATATCACGGACTCGAATCTATTAATTAAACACGTCAATATATTAGAGATAACCGAAGGACGAAAACTGTGGAAAACTTGGTTACGGGAAAAACGCGGGAAACTGGATTTTTTGTTCCCATCAACCCCTTTCCCTTTCGCCTGTAATTTATAGAATAAGGAAAGGTATAATTCATCATTCTATGTACAGGCAAAGTAGTTTTACTTTCCAAATAATGTGGAATAAAAAAGTTGCCACGGTCTAAAGGATTTTATTTTTAGTTGATTACCTAATAGAAAAACTATGACATTATGGATAGGCAGGAAAGTTGACAAACAGTTTTTGATTCGTAATAAAACACATTCCCCAAGTTTCTGACAATAAGATGATATTATAAAAGTATTCAATAGCGTTTTATTTAAATCCTTCGAATAATAATGAAGTTTATATTCTTGAAAAAAAGAATGAGTTTCAATTTTTTTTTTCTTAAAGTACAAACTTCGCGCGCAAAATTAGCCAATCACGTACTACTTTTTTGATGACATCCAACACTTCAGACCAATCACCATACTTATTTTACAAAATTGTTCTTTACACAACAGCGCGCCAAACCGGAAAAATTCAAAACAAATATGGTTCTTGTTTCGAATAATAAAAAAAACAACAAAAATACTACTTCGCGTGATAAGTTATTCATTTAATTTTTTATAAAGTTTTACAAACTTAAACATTGAAAGTTGATGGAAAACATCCACATTTCTGGGTCGTTTTGTCGCAATAAAACGCTTTTGATCTATCGCCACATACATTCATATACGCTGGAACACAGACCAGGTTTGACTCGCATGGATCTCCAACTTTTGCTCCAGGAAAATCAAATGTTTCAGAGTTTATGCCAAGCCAAACCATAACTCCATTCCATACACCAGTACCCTTAGCTAAGAAAGCCAAACTTCAAGTTAAGCAATAAGCAAATACCCAAATAAAAATTAATTTACCTAAAACAACCAGAGCTAAAAGCACCACAAAATTAGTCCACATTTTGTAGGGTAAGGACGTTGTCTACACGTTCTTAGTCTATACTTTGTTCTTGGTATTTCTAACAAAACAAATAATGTTCTGTCTAAAATCTGGTAAAAAACTGTCAGGATATGAGCTAGAGACAGAAGCACTGTTAATGCTCGCAGGAGTGACAATTGCAACATCATAATGCAACTACACGTACATAAAATGCTTAAACCTCTGTACTAAAGCGATTTAGAAAACTCTTAGACTACCGTGAAAAATAAATGTTGAACGGGTTGTGTTTATATCAACTTTCCTTTTTATAAAAAAATTAAATATTCACAATGTTTTATTTTTTATACTTTTACATTAAACAAAAGTATTTTTAATTGAATTTAAATCCCTTCTAAGATTGCAAAAAAAAATTATAAAAAAAAATAAATGAAGTGGCATGTTTTGACATTTTTGTAGACTGTTGATTATCAATAAAGTGGTGGCATCAACATTTCATTAATAATAAATTATATTTGCTTATTCGGCAATGTCTCCCAGAAGAAACTCTTCTAGCTTTACAGTTCTTAACTTTGCAATAGTACCACCAAAAAAGTATAGAAGTTACACTGGGATATCTTATACCACTTTATAGGATGATTTTACCAAAAAAGGGTGGATACTAAAGAAAAAATATATCCATTTTTGAATAAATACACAGATTTGATAATTCTCTACAGAGAAAACATCTTCAAGGAGCCCCCTCCGTCACTATAATAAGTAATAGCCGAGAGGAAATAAAAAAATCTGTAGATGGTGCTCCTTCACATTGATTGCCCTCCCACCCATCTGCCAACCTCTAAGATTACCCGTTTATATAAGAATTCAATGGGTGCATCCCTGTCAAGGTTCTTAGCGGATTTCATAAATGGTTCGATCTATCTAGTTTTTTTCATAGAGCTTTGGCCACTAGGACCCCTTATAATTTTTAATAAGAGCGGTTAGGGGCCTCTGAGAAGGAAAGACATCATTGATGATCGGCGTGAATGTCTTTTGAAAACATTTGCAAGTCACCCCCATATTTCTAAGCTGAAGGCGGCTAAATCAGGTCGTTTAAGCATTCCCAGTGCAACTTCTACCCTTTCTTGGTACCCCTAGTTTTTTTCTAAGCTTCTTTAAAATTACAGTTCTTAAACTTCTACAGTTAAACCTTGTTATAAATAAATATTGCTTAAAAACGGAATTCCTCGCCTTATTGCTTGCTAAGCCAAGGCCAAGTGGCTATAAGCAAATTAAGGATGAAACGAAATAGTTCTTCCCCAGAAATTCCTTATAACAAAGTTTTACTCTATGGAGTAACTTTCAGTTTTTATTTCATCTGCATTGATCAAATTTTTCTCCACTTCATTGCTCGATTTATTCTCAGCTTCATTGCTTGATTTATTTTCAGCTTCATTGCTCGATTTATTCTCAGCTTCATTGCTCGATTTATTCTCAGCTTCATTGCTCGATTTATTCTCAGCTTCATTGCTCGATTTATTCTCAGCTTCATTGTTCAATTTATTCTCAGATTCATTGCTCAATTTATTCTCAGCTTCATTGCTCAATTTAGTCTCAGCTTCATTGCTCAATTTAGTCTCAGCTTCATTGCTCAATTTAGTCTCAGCTTCATTGCTCAATTTATTCTCAGCTTCATTGCTCAGTTTACTCTCAGCTTCATTGCTCAGTTTACTCTCAGCTTCATTGCTCAGTTTACTCTCAGCTTCATTGCTCAATTCATTCTCAGCTTCATTGCTCAATTCATTCTCAGCTTCATTGCTCAATTTATTCTCAATTTCATTATTCGAATTATTTTCACCTTCATCAATCAAATAATTCTCAGTATCATCAACCGAATCACTGTCAGCTTCATCAATTGAATTGTTCTCAGCTTCTATTGAACTTGTCATACCCTCATCTACGGAATTATTGCTAACTTCCCCTATTGTATAAATAACATTTTCCCCAATCACCAAATTTTCTTCATTTTTGTGATGATTTTTTACGTGTTCTTGAGCCACAATCATTTCAAAAAACACTTTTCCGCATACATTACAAATGTAAGTGTCCCCTTCTAGCTCATTTGACGCCGTTTCCTCATCATTATTTACCTTAAGTGCGCAATCGTTTGATAACTGTTTCTTAAAGTGAGTTTGAAAATGTTTTTTCATATTACTCAAGTCTCTAAACATTCTCCCACACTGTGGGCAATCATACGGTCGACTGTTGGTATGAAGACGGTAATGTCTTTTCAGTTTCGAACTTTCTCTGAAACTCTTCAAACATACGTCGCATACGAAAGGCTTCTCCCCAAGATGTATTCTTCTATGAGCGCTTAAATTTCCTTGTTGTCGGAATCCCTTGCCACATGTTTTACAATTATAAGGTTTCTCATTGGTATGAATAAAATTATGAGACTTTAATTCAAAACTAGTTTTAAAACTGCGATTGCAAGTGTCACATGGAAATTTTCGAGTATCTGAATGAGTTCGTTGGTGGCTATTTAGATTTGATCTAGTCATAAACCTGAAATTTTATACAAATTGTAGTTTTTAAACAGTTAATCAAATTTAAATACTAACCTTTTAAGACAGAGTTCACATTGAAATCTTTTCAGTTTATCTTGGTGTTTATCCTGGCTGGTTGTTTCGGTGGGATGACAAGAGCGTTCGTGAATCTTTAAGGTGCCAATGCCTTGGAACCCTTCAAAGCATATACGACAAGTAAAAGGAAACTCATTTAGATGCGCGTTAAAATGTACCTTAAGTTCTTTAGCCTTGCAAAAAGTTCTTTGGCAAAGTCCACACTTATATATTTGTCTATTGATCGCGTGGTTACTAAGTTGGGGATCAAATTTGCACTCGCATACGGGGCAAGCCTCAGTCTTGACTTTCCGTGTGTCATTAATGAGAAGAGGGGTACTAATAACTTCTGGTTCTTCGATTACTTCATCAGGGTTATCCATCATGATTCATGAAAGGCAGATTTAAGTTCAATTTATAGGACCAAACTTTAATTAGGGTCTGTGGGTGAGCACTGATACATTGTGATCATCATCCTGTTCATTTAGGCACTCTTAGATAACTTTAATTAGGGCACTGCTTCATTTATTTATTTAATCTTAATATTAATTTAACCACTATTTGCGATTTCATAAGAAATCACGTTAATTACGGCCGTTCAATTCCACCCCTTAAGAGGTCACCACCTCCATTATTCTCCACGAGTCCACGCCGTCTAGTGAGTAGCGACATTACGAGGACAAAGGTTATTTCCGGAGAGCCCGGGTGTACTATGAAGCTACTTATCAACGCCTGTTTGGTTTCTCCAATTTAATTAAAACTAAATATTTTAAAGAATGCCCGGTGAATTAGTGAATATATAAATCCCAAAGATATTCTATTACCAATAAACATGACGTCTATTATCAAACTGCAGGCTCTGTCTGGTGTTTTCAGCGAAACTCCACATTGTTACATCTTGCAAGTCGATGAGTTTAAATTCCTATTAGATTGCGGATGGGACGAAAAGTTTGACCAAAACTTCATAAAAGAACTCAAAAAACAAGTGCATCAAATCGATGCTGTCCTTCTTTCATTTCCCGATGGTAACCATTTAGGAGCTTTGCCATACATGGTTGGAAGATCCGGTCTAAACTGTCCCATATATGCCACCATTCCAGTGTACAAAATGGGACAAATGTTTATGTATGATCTATTTCAATCGAGGCATAATATTGAAGAATTTGATTTGTTTACTCTTGATGACGTGGATGCCGCTTTCGACAAGATAATTCAATTAAAGCACAACCAGACTGTGTCGTTGAAAGGGAAAGGTCAAGGGATATCCATCACCCCATTACCCGCTGGTCACATGATTGGAGGGACCATTTGGAGGATAGTAAAAGATGGTGAAGAAGATATTCTTTACGCCACAGATTTCAACCACAAAAACGAACGTCATTTGAACCGTTGTATCCTCGAAACTGTCACCCGCCCGTCACTACTTATTACGGATTCTTTCAATGCCAATTATAAT
The DNA here is from genome assembly GCA_963920705.1 of Odiellus spinosus. Lineage (NCBI taxonomy): Eukaryota > Metazoa > Arthropoda > Arachnida > Opiliones > Phalangiidae > Odiellus > Odiellus spinosus. Next base: position 8,949,222 of record OY987237.1, read on the forward strand.
CAGGCCAGAAGACGTCAAAGAGACGAACAATTGATGACCAATATTTTACAAACTCTCAGAAACAACGGAAATGTATTAATCGCGGTGGATACTGCGGGACGAGTATTAGAATTGGCTCACATGCTGGATCAATTGTGGCGCAACCAAGATTCTGGATTAATGGCTTATTCCTTGGCCCTTCTAAACAACGTCAGTTATAATGTAGTCGAATTCGCAAAGTCACAAGTTGAATGGATGAGTGATAAGATAATGAGATCATTCGAAGGGGCTCGCAACAACCCTTTCCAGTTTAAACATTTGCAACTGTGTCATAGTTTAGCCGAACTGAATAGAGTTCCAGATCCGAAGGTCGTTTTAGCTAGTATGCCTGATATGGAATGTGGATTCTCTCGAGATTTGTTCTTGCAATGGTGCGGAAATCCGCGCAACAGTATCATCTTGACTACCCGTACCTCTCCTAATACGTTAGCTAGACAACTGATAGACAATCCAACCGATCGTACCATAAGCTTAGAAGTTCATCAGAAGATTCGGCTAGAAGGTCACGAGCTTGAAGAATACATGCGCAAAGAAAAAGAAAAGGAGCAAGAGCAAGCTAAACAAAAAATTGACAAAGAAGCGGAAATGGAACTCTCGGATTCCAGCGAAGAAAGCGATGATGAAGTTGAATACGAACGTAGTGGAAAAGCCAGGCACGATTTAATGATGAAGCAAGATGGCAAATCCAAAGGAGGGGGATTTTTCAGGCAAGCGAAGAAAGCCTATCCAATGTTTCCCATGAAAGAAGAAAAAGTTAAATGGGATGACTACGGAGAGGTCATCAAAACGGAAGATTTCATGTTTGACGTAAATATCAACGATGAAGAGAATAAGGAAAACAAAACTGTTGATGAGGACCTACAAGACATATCGGAAGTTCCAACTAAATGCATTTCAACAACCAAAACTATCGACATCAACGCTACAATCATGTTTATTGATTTTGAAGGCCGATCGGACGGAGAATCTATAAAAAAGATCATCACGATGATAAAACCCAGGCGTCTAATTTTAGTCGGAGGGGATGAACAATCAACTAACTCCTTGGCAACTTATTGTAAAAACAGCGGGGCTATCCAAGGCAAAGTTTTCACTCCTAAGTTATACGAGATTGTTGACGCTACTACTGAAAGCCACATCTACCAAGTCAAATTGAAAGATTCCTTGGTCAGTTCGTTGAATTTCTCCAAAGCAAAAGATGCTGAATTATCTTGGTTAGATGGAGAAATTATTATCGAAACGTTGGAGAAGATTACGCCCATTGAAGAAGATGATGAAAAGATGCAAATTGAAGATTCCAAAGATACAAATCGCGATGTCATTCTTACGTTGCAACCTTTACCTCAGTGCCAAATTCCTGGACACACTACCATTTTCGTTAACGAATTAAAATTATCAGATTTCAAGCAAGTTTTGATGAAAAATGGAGTTCAAGCGGAGTTTGCTGGTGGGGTTCTGTATTGCAACAATACTGTAGCGGTTCGAAGGAACGAAGCTGGAAGAATTGATCTTGAAGGTTCCTTGAGCGAAGATTATTACAAAGTTCGCGACATATTGTATCAGCAATATGCCATTATTTAAAAAAATATTGTTCAAGAATATTTCATGAAATCAACGATTAAAATAATTGCATTATAAAATATCATTTTCCTTTTTTTTTTAATTAACACAGGCCTATGATTATTAACAACTAAAGAGTTCCAAAATTTGTAAGATTTGTTTCGTTACTTTCAGTAACAGTATTTAGAATTACTTCTTGTTTCACAACAATATCGTTATTTTCACCACACAAACTTAGCGCTACATCCTCTCCAATTTCTTCCGCTCTATTTCCATCATCAAAGACCATGTAGTAAACCACTTTATTATCCTTCGTATGCGTTTTCATATGCGCTTTCTTGTTAGAATGGTCGGAGAATCTTTTTCGGCATGATTCGACTTCACATTCGTAAGGTTTTTCATTCGAATGTATTCTCAAGTGACGACGCAATTTGGAACTTTCAATAAACGCTGTTGACAATAGAAGGCTAATTCAGTTCCACGATTGGAAATTAAAAGATTTAAGATAGGACTGAGCGATTCCAGAATTAAGATCTGTTCTTTTGAGGTTTAGAGATATAAGTTCCCACATTTCGAGGTTTTCAAGACTTTAGATATTCAAAGATCTTAAGATTTTCAGTGTAAAAGATCAATGGCATAGGATTTTAGAGTTATGAAGTTTCAGATTTTGAAGGGATTTTAAGAATAAAATTTTTGGGTTTTTCCATATTTTGAGATGAAAATTTTGGTGTTTAATAATTTTGGAAAGATCTGATTTATTAGCACAGTCCTTTCGTTTATAGGAAGGAGGGAAAAACTCACCTCGACCGCAAATTTCGCAAACATGATTGCGTTGATTTTGATGCATTCTAAGATGACTATGATAATTACCGCTTTGCCGAAAAGTCTTGCCACACTTTTGAGATTTATTTTTATTAATTTGGGAATCTTTAGAATTTAGGTAAATAAAATTTTTGGTTGATATGATTACCGTTTCACAATGATAAGGTTTCTCATCGGTATGAATATACACGTGGGATTTCAATTCAGAGTTGCTTTTGAAAGCCTTTTTACAATACTGGCAAATAAAAGGTCTAAGGCAATAAAAGCAAAACGTTAAGCGCTAAAATTTCAACCCTTATACTGACTATTATTAAATTATTACCTATCTTCAGAATGAACGCGAGAATGACTTTTCAAGTTGCTACTCGTTCGAAAAGATTTGTCACATATTGGGCATTTGTACTTCTTCTCCGACTCGTGAATCTTCTATATCAATATACATTGTGAAATAATTATTAATATGGAAGGCAGAATTCCTACGGAATGGGTAGGAAAATACCTTTTTATGATCTTTTAAGTCCTCTTCAGTATCAAACAGATCGTCGCACGAATCACAAAAAAACAGGTTAGTTCTCACGTGGATGGAAAAATGTTTCTTCAATTCCCGTACTGAAGTGTACCCTTTATCGCAAATTCCACATAAAAAGGGTTTGAACCTAGTTCCATTGTTCTTAGATTTATAACTACTTTCGCAAATGGGGCAACCATTTTTCTCTACACTTTGAAATTCTTCTAGACTATGTTCTAGCTTTTGATGTTTGTTTAATTGGTTGAATTCAGGAAAAGATTCGCAACACTTGCCACATTGGTAGGTTTGAATATTTACAGTATCCTCCTTTTGACAGTCTCCAACTCTTAGTTCTTCAAGAGTCACGTCACTATTAATATTTTCAGTTTCATTTTTGAGAACTTCTTTGACTACGAAAGTAGATGGTGCCGAGCTATTGTCTACAACTTCTTCAGAGCGTATTTCGCCATTTTCAGTAGCAGAAATTTCTCTCGCATCGTGATAAACTTCGTAAACAACAGTACCTTCAACTACTTCGCTTATAACAATTTCAACTGGAACTTGCGCAGCATCATGATTCCTTTCAATTATTGGGGTGGCAGGCACGAAGGACACGGAGTTCTCTTCTTTTACTAGCTTTTGTTCCATTTCTATGTAAGATGTTTGGCTTATCCAAGTCCAACAACATGAAATGGTGAAAAAGCCTTCCCTGTAAAATGTATAAACACACTTGGTTACAACTTAAAGCTTCTATCTTTGTCTTATGTTTTTACCTTTACAATATTTGTAGGTTATAGAGGTTTCAGCATATTTCATATTTTTAATCGTATTAACTTTCTAACAATGTTGAAAATTAATTAATTCATAAAGATAAGTGTAAACTGTATAATGATAAAAGCTGAAGTTCCTGAACCAGAAGGACGTCATTTAAAATATTAGCAGACGCTTCAAAATCATGTGACACAGCTTAGTGCCGCTGATTGCGCCACCAAAGATTTTCTCGCGCGGGAAAATTTAAACAAAGATTTACCACATGGTTTAGAAGGATTAAAAAGGGAACTGAATTTAAGACTGGATAAATTAGAAATTTAAATCCATTTTTTCCGCTAGTATTCTGTAGATCCTTATTTAGAAAGCCAATAAGAACTTGACGGTGACAATGTAAAGATACTGCCATGAGTTATTTTTGGATTGGGAAAATGACATGGGTTTACAGGTTATTACTTTGATCTTTCAACTCTGCGCTATATAATCATTAATTTTGTCGTTTTTATTAGATCACTTGCTTCATGGTCGCCGAAAGTTAGAATTATCCGATATAATCGGAAAAAGGCTTAATGATTGTAAAATAATATACAAATAGCAGTGATATTAAAAGTTGTTTCGTAAGAACGGCTATATAACTTTAGTCGCTCTGTTATTTGTGGTCGATTCGATTCTATACTTAAACATACCAAGCCTTACTTCCGACGAAAAGGAAATTTGGCCATATATAGGGATATTAGAAAAAGGAACATTTAAAATGACCAAAATAGTAATATTACATTTGAAATTGGATGGAAATAAAATATACATTTCGACTTATATCCGTGGGAACTCATGACGTAGAAAAAGAGATCTAAAATATTATTTTACTGGGGAAAAAACCCATTTTCTAGACCGGAAGAAAAAAATTCACTAAAATACGTAAATTCAAATAACAATTTCCGTCCATAATCAATTAAGATCCTGTTTGGAATTTCCCACTTCTCTCTATCTCTCTACCATCCTTTAAAAACTGTCATTAATATCCGAGGCTACAAATTGCGCAACGAATCGTGCAATTACGCCATTCACACCCCAAGTTTCCTAGTGAAGATTAAATATAAGTTCATTTCTAAAATGATAAGATTAAAATAATTTTTCATATCAAGCGTCGCGACAAAATCTTGGAAGAAAAATAAGTTAATTTAAAATTAAGGTTACAGGGATCGAATGTAACCTAAAGGTCTTTAAACTTTATAATTAGTATTTTTTTTTAATGAATAATTTAAAATCTACTTTTATGCGCTATATACACTGATCAGTATGAAGAAACTAAATTTACATGAAGTATAAAATTGTTTGTTAATTCACACCAACTTTGACTATTGTGCAAACTCCACTTGAATACAACCATAATATATTTAAATAGTCATATTTAATATTCTTAATATTAAGTTTTAAATAAGTAGTAAATTGGGTTCACCTTCAATTTAAAAGAAAAAATAGATAAAAAAAAAGCTTAAAATCACTAAATTGAGTATTATTGGTTATTTTAGTATTTAAAATTTATGGTCTATTTAATTGATAAAAGTCTAAAATTTAATTTTTATCGTAAAACTTTAATTATGTTCATCAATTCAATAAAACTTTAAATATGAATAAAATATGAAAAGTCACGTTTACTCGCGTTAATAACTCGACTTGTTGCATTTGTTTTTGGTAATTTAAAGAACAATAGAATTCATATTGCATCATATGAGTAAAATTATTATATTGTAATTAAATTTCAATTAATGTATCAATACGAGCAATATATTAGTAAAGAAATTATATTATCTCTAAACACGGAGAGATAAATTCCGACATGTTACAAAAATTGACGCAACTTCAACTCGAACTATTCAAGCTTTTTGGCCAAATTTTTTGGCGGTTCTACAAATTACGATTGCTCTTAAGTTAAATACTGTTTTAAATAAATTCCCTTAAATTTATTGGGTGACAAATTCTGCTTAAACTTCTCGAGTTAATTTCTCAAGATGATATAGTTAATGGGAAATACAGTTGGGAATGATCAAAATAAACGTGTTACAAGAGTGTCGCGGTACCGAGAAAGAATTTGGCACGGAAACACTCGAAGATTCTTCGAAAACTCATTAAAGACTTTTTTACGAGATTGTCTTCACCCTTGTAACAACAGTAAAGATTGTTCAATAGTTGCGTAATAACTACTTTCTCAGAAGGATGAAATCTTTATACGGTCAAAGTTAGTTGGATTTCCTTCAGTTCTTTAAATCACTTAAAGGGAGTATAAACTCTTGTCATTCATGCCACTATATTTTTAGCAAATAGTCACTGAAACGGCGTGAATTACGTTAGGAAACAAGACGTCCCTATAAAAACACTATTTGCCAATTGAAAAACCTATCTTACGCACACACCCTAACTTTTGACTGTTCAATTTGTTATGGGCAACGTCGTCTGCTAAGTAAGTAAAAAAGGAGACTTTAAAGAGACTTTACATAAATTACAGATAGTCTATTTAAATGAAAAATGCAATCGACAACAGGTGATTCAATCATTTTCGTAAAATAACGCAATCCACTAACTTACTCGAAAAGTAGACTAAAATGTTCCGTAGAGAGTTTGGTTTGGAAAACCAATTTTAAATCATGACTTCCAATAGTTTCCCTTTACCCATGCCCCTATCTAGCTAAAAGCCACTTTAAAAAGGGCGGGAAAAGGCAACATATGGGTATGTAGTTTCGAGCGTTCTGAATATATAAACCGTTTCAGTTTGTATAGCTAAAATATTTTCATTTTATTATCTTACCCTTTTCTTCAACAGTCCACAAATCGAGTTTTAATAAAACAACGTAAGAGGAACCACTTGAAATGGTTAAGTGGAAAGTTACCTATTCGACCCCTTTGAACCTTTATCTTTATTACGGCTCTTACCGCGAATGAAATATAACTAGACGACATTTATTAGTCGTCGAATCCGCTTTAACTTGATGTACGATCGCGAACGCCTTTTTTATCTTTATGGCTTTTAAAGGGATGGCGAAAGGTTTTATTAATCAATTCTCTACCTCAACTGCGAGGAAACACAGTAATAAAAGGAAAACAATCACTTGATCAACAATTAGGCTTAGCAGATTGAAATTTAAAAAAAGGGCGTGCGCTGATTGGTTAAAGGTTCTTAACTTTAAGTACTATTGAAAGGATAATTAGAAAAATACTATTTTAGACTAACACGATAATTAGGTAGATATTACGTTTTTACAGAGAAAACGACATGGTATTTATAGAGAAACTTTATATAAAGCTGGAAAATAGGCCCTACAGTTTGGTAGATATCTGTACCATTCGGGCCTAATCATGAGTAAAAAAACAAAAGCCTGATTTAAGTGATTTTCTTTTCACACTCTCTTTAAAGTTTCCGCAACATCATACAATTTAGGTGGTCGGATATATGGCTACGAATACGTCAATGCTCGCAAAACTGCTTATTTCGTCTTTCAATTTGATTTGTCGACCAAAAATAAAACTTTGTTGATCATTCCAGATTCCCGAGTGTAAAGTCCTACCAAGAACTAATATATTAAACTTGAGAACATACTAGGGAGATGTTATGTTTCCATGGATTCGTACATTTTTGCTGAATCCAGTTGTTGTCTTTTAAAGAAAGACTGCTATCGTGATCTTTAAGGGTCAGTTTTACGCTACATGAACATTGGAATAACTCTAAATCGAAATACGAGGAAATCGACGTTGAATAAGGGTTTTAGGCTAGAATTTCTAACTCATTCGGCCGAAAACCACCCGCTAGGCACTGCTATAGAGCCCGTGTTAAATTTATTTTGTCTCTATTGGGATTATCCGGGATTATCCCCGATTGCGGGCAGATATTACTCTATTATCCACGAGATCTTAGAGAAATAACATCAGAATTTGTTTGTAAAGTAGAGATGCGCGAATGACGAGAAATTTTCAATCCGTCTAGAGCGAGTGAGAAAAAACCATATTTGTACGACCTCTCAGTTGAACCTTCATGGTTATACCCTCTTCAGACGAGGCATAATTAACCGAGGTTTAATTAGATTTAACTGAGGTTTATTACACTTTGAAGGATATGTAAACACCTCGGTTAAATCTGATTAAACCGCCTAATTACGCTTAGTCTGAAGAAGAGTTAATTGGTTTTGGCGCGAAACAAAGTTGAGGAAAAATTACAGCCAAAATTTATCTTCCTATACATTCTAGGATTTCATAAATTCGTTCTTGGTCCTACCTTGAACCTTTTGATAAATATATATTTCATCATTTTATACCGGTACTATTTATTTAGATAATATTTATAGCACTGGGATTCGCTAAAGAATACTACTTCGTACGTCATACATTTTCCTATCGAACCGCCGTTTCTTACCTTCTTAGGTAAGAAGGTAGGAAGAATAGATAAATTGAGGTAAAGAAATTGCGCAAACAAATGAAAAGTTTTAAACATAAAATTTACTCTAAACTACAACCCACATTGTTGCACGAAAAACAATTAATATATTTTTTATTGATAATTATCCTTCGTAATGATTTGAAGATTTAGGTCCGTAAACAGATTACACAAACTCTAGTAGTGAAAAATTTCTCACGGAGAACTATACCCATTTGCCTCAAAGAAAAAGTGTTCATAATTTCTGAAAAAATGTGGTTTGGAAATGATAACTGAAGAAAATATATAACAAGAGATTTCTGGAAATAATTTGGGATCGGTCTATTGTTAACCCTTTTTTATTTAACTTATTTAAAAAATCTTGAAACAGAACAGAGTTCCGGGATTTATTAAGAGTTTATACATTTACATCAACTCCCAGAATTAAGAAGGATGTAAAAGAAAAATATCCCCGCACTTGTTGATTGCAAAGTTACAAAGTTCAGACACACCGATATTTCTAATCTTTTTTTCCAGACTAAATTTTGTAATAAACAAATTTCGTATCACCACTGTACGCTATAGATAATTTTAGCACGGAGTCAAAATTAAAGCGCAAAAAATATTATCCAAATATATTAAACCCGTCGATAAGAAACCATGACACAAAAGGTATTTTTCCATTGTGTAAATCTCGCGTAAACAGCCAGATTTCAGGTAAAAAAAATGTGTCAACTAGATGTTTTTGTGTAATTTGTAATATTGTTCTTTGACCTACAATTACGGTCATTTTTGTCGTTAAAGGTAGGGTGAAGAAGAAAATGAAGTAAATAAAAAACCGTCATATTTTGTCATTCAATTAAAAGGAGAACCACCGACCAATCAAAAGACATCCCATCTTTGGCTTAGTAAAATTCTCGCGACACGCGCTATGGCAACCTCATTGAATAGCGATAATTAACGATCTGAATATATTTTCACACGCGCATCCGATCGTGAGTACAATTGCATGTACAATTTTTTGGGGACGGGTTCAAGCTCTGGAATCTCCACTTCCGGACAGTAGCTCATATTGGCGCCCAGTGACCAAGGAAGCATTGAGCAGTCGATAAAAATACTAAAAACTAAATAATAAACTAGTTGTCTTTGATGAACGAAAAAATATAACACGCCCTATGTAGCGTGGCACTGATTTCCGGAAGTTGAATAGACCTCATTGGATTGGGAAAGCTTCCAAGTTGATAGTCCCATTACTATATTTTCTATGCTAAAAAAGCTAGTGTCGCGGTTATTTTATGAAGCCTAAGATGGGGAGTCTTTTGATTAGTCGAAGGTTCTTCTTTGTTTTGCACGCTAACAAGACTTATTTTCCATAAAAGAATCAATAAAAAAATCACTTCATCTTCACTTTAAAGATGTAAAAGTAAAATCGTGTTACCTAAATTATAAGGAAAGCTATAGTTCTTTTAAATGATTTTTTGTAATGAGTTGAATAAATTAACATTTTAATTATCGTAGTGACACCGATTTAAACTAAGAGATAAAATTAATACATATTTTTTTCCTCAAAATAAAAGTTTCAAATTTCCGATGTTTTAATAATGTAACCAATATTATACTTTCTAAAAATTGTGAAAGCGTGTATAATTCACGAATTTATATATTTTTAATTTTCCCTAATCTCTTTAGCAGCTAATTGAGACAATTTTCAACACTTCTCTAAGTTTATTAAAATGAGAGAAAAAGTCGAAATCAACTCGATCGAGAATTTGGGTTACGTAGGAAAAGTAAAAATTGAAAATTATATCATATTATAGCATGCCTGATTGGTCAAGGTTATGACTAATTAGTGAAGTGAATTGCTCTTCAGTTCTTAATCGGTTAAAAACTTAAATAACCATAATTACTAAATGAGGGATATATGATTTTTTAAATTTTCCTAAAGACATAAGCAGCAATAAACAGTGTTTCTGTATATACTTTTGATGTTTTAAATAATTTTCCTTCGTATATTTATTAAAGCCCGTCCTTGACCCAAACGTTTTAGGGTTTTTCACTCCCCATTCCCAACATCACCCGACTAATTTAAACAGCATGAAAAGATTAACAATAACTTGTTTTCAAAGACTAGAATCTCCAAAACGAAGTGATTCTGATATTGTCAGTTTATCTCCTCTTTAATTGTTGTCATCAAAATATTATGAAGGAATAAAATATAATCGCAACGAGAATCGAACAAGAATGAGAGATCGAAATCTCTTTCTCATTTTAAAAGAAAATAAAATTTTCCTTCTTTCTCTTTCTTTGGCCTTGAAGCTATCTTTAAATGTTCTTAAACTCTTTCCAATTGAATATAGTAACGAACGGTAAGGAAAGGTAACACTCGAATGCTCCAAATTGCTTTTGATAAAACTAGGTCGCCATTGAATCACGACATAACAAAGGTGGAGAATTTTTGGAAAAATTTGGCCAAAGGGCGGATGAAACCTACACTTAATTACCTATTTTAAATGGTTTAAAATTAGTACACATTTATTAGACTGGTCATGAAACATCGGACTCGTGAATTAAATCGGATTAAACGCAGAAACAGTTTTGTCCAAGAGCAGTTTGCAATATAGATAAGAAAAACTAATATGATAATAGGCAGGTTAATAATATGGGAGTAAAACGAGTTTGTAAACTGCACCTGTAGAAGTGTTCTACGAGCGCAGCACCGGTGTACAGGGAAAAGGTGTCTTACAGGAGAAGTGAGTTCTAAATCTTGTTCGGAATGATTATCTTTCAGCTTGGGCAGAAAATTGATTCAAAACTTTACTTCGCAGCCCCAAAAGTTATTTTTTCATCGCTTTATGGGTTTAATTATATTTTCACAATGACAAACTGTATCAGAACCCAAAAACAACTATGAATAATACGCATCAAAGTACAAGGAAGCTAAAAAAACGGAATAAGTTCAAATAGTTTTCATTATCAAATAAAAAACGTTCCGAAAGTACAAGATGATAAGATTATCTGCCCAGAAAAATGTTACTTTTTTCCGAGATGACTTTTTATAGAAGCTTCAATAAAATAATAAAATTTCAACGAAGACGATAGTGGGTAGACAGAGAAGGGAGCTAAGAGGATCGCGCATTAGATCTCCACGTGATGAGGGATTTTTTCTAGATAATCACGTGGGACTTTTAACGTCACATCCGAAAAGAACTTCGATTGGTCGGAGAGCGCCGCGCCGGCAACCAGCAAGCGGTCTATCGTGTTATAAAACCGAGTTCATTTCCCTCCTAAACCTTATTTTCTAGCTAAAACTCGCTCCAAACGAATCGCGTTTTTTTTTGCTCCCAGCAAAAATTTCAAAATAAAAGAAAAACAAGGTCGCGGAGGACCGTGGACTTTAAACTTATCTAAATACCGAATTAATTAGAGTTAATTTTAAAAATGCCAATGGCACCGGTACGACGTATGGAAGTGCCAGGACCGAGAGATTTCAACCGATTAAACGCTAATGAGTACGACAGATCAGCTATTATGGCCGGAATACTCGATTTGTATCGCGAACAAGATGACAATTCTAATACAAATTCGTCACAAATGAGGCACCAAAGGGTTTTTGTACGAATTTACCGCACCTCGATCGAACATTTCGCCGTTTTATATCCATTAAGGGCAATGTTATCAGCTTGCAAACCCTTAGCTACTGTTAATTTAAGAGCTTGTAGAGTGGAGACCGTGCGTCAACCGGATCAACCAGAAAGATTTCGCATTTCTCCGAGAGGAACGGCCTTAACCCTTTCATTGGAGGTCCCAAAGAAAGACACGGATTTAAAAGAACAGTGGTTAAACGCGTTAACAGCTGACGTGGTTAGTGAAGCCGTTTTAGCGAGCAGTGGACGATTTTCGACCAAAAATCAGATAAAAACGTCGACAATTGGAAGGTTACTACCCGTTTTGGATGAAGAGGAGGAACAGTGCATCTAAAAGACTTAATTTAAATAAACCTTAATTTCATTGATATAAAAAACAGATGACTGTATGTAAAATATCGAACAAAACAATTTGAGTGCCAATGGTTATAATTCAAAGGACTTTAAAACACTTTGAACTGTGATTTCATCCATGAACTATCGTAAGATATTTAGTCAATAATAAATAACGCGTGCCAAAGATCTGAATGTGATGATATTTATCACGTTCCATATAAATCCTATTATTTTAAAGGCAGCCCTTATAATTTATGTTAAAGAAATATTTTTCTATGAAAAATGTTTTATCGCGTTTTAAGTTTTTTAATTTTGTTTTTTTCTTCTTTTTCCAAGTGTTGCGTTGAATATTTTTCGTTTTGTATATTGTATTCAAGGGAAAAACTATATTATTAAAAACAAAAATATATTTTAAACGTATGAAATGGTCTTCTAATTATTGCGCAAGAGTTAGGGAGAGGAGAAGGGTTATTTCCTTTCTTATTTCTACATAACAAGGAAATATAACAATATTACTCTAGATGGAAATCGCTAAAATACGACCTACATTTATTTCTACCATTTTTTTCCTGGTTCAATTTATCAGATAAGCATGTTTTTTAGAAAGTGTAAAATTATGTTTCTCGTAGCTTTATAAGGTTATCGTTATAATGTTAAGCATTTGAAATTCATAAATAGTTCGCTTAGTTCTTGACAATGGATTATAATTGGACTTTGGGGGGGTGAGATTTTAAGGAAATAATGACAGAATTAATAGGAAATTACAGGATTAAGGATTAAATAATAAGTTTAAATATATATCTTAAAATAAGTAACTAATAAGTAATTAATTCAAGGAAAATTATTACCTCCCAGTTTTACGGTTTTCAGAATCGACATTAAAAAAAATAAATTAACATTTTTGAAAAATTAAAGTGTTAATTTTTCGTTCCAATTTTCTCTTTCCCAAAATCCAAAATAATATAATCCAATTTCAAATTAAATTAGCATTTAATATTTCTACTAAATTTTAAGCCAAAATTCTTCATATTTTACTAAGAATATTTTGCAAATAAATAATTGTATTTTTCCGTATTGACTTTAGTAACCAAAGCTCCCGCTATGAAAAACACTAATATTATATTGACATCTTAAGAAATCTCATAATATTACGTCTCCCGTTGCTATTTCGTGGGGATAATTTATCTCTAGGGAACCTTATCCTTTACCAAACTTACAACCTTATAAAAACCCCTAATAATCATTGGGAAACCCTGTTCCTTTTTATATACAAATGAACGATTATTACAAGACTGAAACAACAGTGAAAACAAATTGCGAAGATGATTGGGCAATTTCTCCATTCCCAAATAGAGTTGCACAATCATCACCCGGGCAACTAAAATCTCTCAAAGGGATAGAGAAGCACATCGGATTAATATTCGAAGCCATCATTTTCAAGTGGCATGAACTCTAGACGAGATATGAAAACACACGGTTTCAGATTAATTAAATGTCTGAAGTCAATCTGAACTAAGGGGACCAAACAATTTTAACAATTGTTTTTGAAATTTTAGTGAAGAGTAAATCATTTCGTTTTACTAAGCATGTGTCATCCTATCTCTTAGTAAAGTTAATTTCAAGACATATTTCAGTGTTAGGCTTAACTGTATAGACAAGCGCGCGAAATAAAGGCACTTCCGTTAACGTAACACATACTTCCGGAGTATTTAAAGAGATCCCAAATATCTTACAGAGCAGATAACAAAATTCGGAACCAAAAATTATTAACTCAACGCGAGTCACGTATTTGAGTGTGTCATATCCACTTTAATTGTGCATGTGGCCTGAAAATGGCAAAAATTCGGAAATTGGCAGGAAATTTTGTGAAAAACAGACATATGGGCGCTCTAAAACACGATAGCGGGAACCGAGACTTCGCAATTTTGTCTACAATCATATGTTTTCAGTCTTAAATGATATTCGATATCGAAATTGAAAAATATGAATGAAAACGAAAATAAAACTGACGCCTATAATATCACCCTAGAATCCTAGTTAGATATTTTTTCGATTTTACGCTCGAGGAATCTCCTTGAGAAACAGTTTCTTGACCGAAACAGATAAAGATATAGCTAAAGGACAAGAGATTACTGATATTTGCTTAATCATTTTTTTTTTTATCTCAGACTAAGAAAAACTTGCAATACCAGATGGTTTTTCATAATATAAATCGTGATAGACTATTTCGCTACAGTGGAACAGCGGTTTTGAATTCATTTTAGAATTTTTGGTGGTCTTGACATAAATCCTCATTCGATCTTTTGTTTTGGAATGTTTTGAGTTTGTTAATTATTCTACCTACGATCGTAAACAAATGGTACTTAAGTCAAAAAAACCCACTCTAGGTCCACAGTATAATGAAGGGATTATAATAATTTTTACATATATATCCGACCCCTTAGTTATCCCTAAAATTGTCTGATTGTCCCTGAAAAACGTCTATGAGCTTACGTTCACTTTCCAAGTCATTCCGAAAAAAAAAAAAATAAAAAAAATAAAAATAAAAAATCGAATTTGTCATGGTTGACGTGCGTCAATATGTTCATTGTGATTATAATTTTGATATCACACATTAAGAGTTATACTATTTCTTAATTCGTTAGAATACTGATTTTGATAAAAATTACAGTATTACACCACACCTACTATCAAAATCAAATCAAAATTAATCAAAGTATAATTTTAGAATATTCTAACATTCCTAGATGGCATCCAGTTGGAAATATTACGCAAGTATACAGTTTCAATTTAAATCCATTTAAAGGGAAAATTGGAGCTAAAAATGGAACAGCTTTTGAATTTATTTTCGTAATCAGCGGATGCCAAAAACGAATAAGACGGGGTTTGACACCCAAGACGTTGGCCATCAAAGACCAGCCTATTCTTTTAATGTTAGGACATTACAAGCACTGTTGAAGGCTGAAATATTATGATTGGTCCGAACTTGTATATTTTTATAGAAATTTTACCAATATTTAGAAATTAATTTAAACACCAAAAACGTGTCTAAAAATTGTGAAAAAATTCTCAAATAGTGATTTCCCTTTCGCACTAAGATTAGTTCATAAACAGCTTTAAAATCGTTCAAAATTAGCCCAAATGATAAAAATAGACAATATGCAATAGCTTAAAAGGTCGAATGGTTTTAAAATAATTTCCTTCTGCCTCGCCACGATTTTTCCCGCCCAAACGAATGTTCACGGACGCTCTTATCACAACGATCCTATTTCTAATATCCATCTAGTTTTCTATTAAAATTCAATTGTTTCCGAGCAATTAGACTTTTGTAGATCTTATATTTCTTATTTCCGTGCAGATAATATAGCGCGACAAAATAACAAGAATAGATTTCGAAAAAAATTGCAGAGTGCGAAGTACCCAAACAATGACTTCGAAGAAAAACATAATTACGATCCCTGGAACTAGTCATACATTACGCCTGAATAAAAACAATACGGACGAGATCGTTTAAGGCTGTCACCCTCTACACCAGCACGTGGGAATAGTAAAACTCTTAAATTGGGAGAAATTGCTTTACGCTTGATTTAAACTGAAAACGACCTACGCTTTTTCAAACTTTTATAGGCTATGTATGACATCATTCTATTGTAAACGGAAAGACTAATATTTTAGGTACTTTTATCCTATATTTTTCGGTGGGGTTTTTTCACTGGTTGCCCGTTGGATATAAAAAGGCCTCTGAACGCTTCTCTGTATGATAATCTTCCCCTGTGCGTGAGTCACCCATCAGGGGTAAAAATCGCGGTCGACAATGAAGGGGATATCAGAGGCAGCGTGAATTTACAACAAGTAGAAGGGCAGTATCTAAACTCTACACTCTATCTCTATGAAAAAACAAAACAGATAGCCGCGCTAGAGTACGATTGGGAACGTAACTCTGCCTATACACGTATAGAATAGAATTTCAATGCATACTATAATACATAAGGCAGGAAATAACTGTTGAGAACCTATCGGGGGACTAACCCACATTTATCTCGGTAAATATTCTAACCATGAGCTGTCCAAAGCGCGGTGTGATAGTCTATGAGAAATACGTAAGACCAAGGATCTCCACCCGACCCTCTGGGCCACCCACGTTCGGTTTAGGCGTTTGAAATTAAATTTAAAACTCCTATGTATATTTATAAAATTTCAAAAGTGACAGCCTTGAATCTTAGGCGCGTCCTCCATAGTTTTATAAATTTATCCAGGTGGAAAAAGTTATGAAAGTTATTTTTAGAATGTGTGATATTTAAAGGCCTTATCTGCTCAAAGAGAGAAGGCAACCTAACAACAAGTGTTTTTTTATCGATTTCTTTTCGTTTAAATAGGCCTAATCCACAAGTAAAATTGTTACAAATGTAAATTTAAAGCTTACCCGGAAAATAGGCTTAGCAGGATACGTGGAGTTCTTGAATTTATTCACATTGAAGGGTCAGCTGCCAAGATCTCCAGGAGACTTTCAAATCCATTCGATTGGTCACTGACACTTTAATGGGAAGAAATTCAGGATCTCCATGAATCCAGCTTTTTTCAGGGTAAGTTTTAAATATATTTATATTCAAATATTTGTTTGTAAACTTTTTTACTGGTGGATTAGGTCCATTTAGAGGTTGCCTAGGTTTGACTGTACAGTTTGTTACGCGCAACGTCGACTGCTAAACAATAATTTCATAATATTCAGAACTAGATAATTATTCGTGAGAAAATACGATTTCGTCAAAATTCTGGGGCTCTATTTAATGTACTGTAAAAACATAAACATAACATTCAATGTGGTCAATGAGAATCAATTTGTATTCGGAGGTTTAATAGAAGTTTAATTCATTTAATTTTGGAGTAATTAATCTCTAATGATCTTTAATTAAGCTCAATAAGGAATTTCCTAGGAACTTGACACTTGTCAAGCTTTTGGTTAAGTCGGTGGGTGGTCTGCGCTTCACATCGTGACACATCTAATAATAGTACACTCGTGAAAATATAGAAATGTCAAAAATGTCTTCAAATATGAACGCGATTGTATGAAAAAGACAGGGACTGATACAGCTTTAACAAGTATCTTCCCCATTTCCCGGGGTTTCGGCACCAATCAAATTTCATCTTAACAAATATACTACCAATCCAAAGCGCACGATTTTTTTCTTCTATTTTATTGAGTGTAAATGTAATTTGATCAAAGATTTCACGCCCACCTATTTCTAGAAGAGAGTAAATTGGGATAGAGCAACAGACTCTCTCTAAAAATGGTTTTCATTTTCACCCCCCATAAATAATTGACATATTTAGCTGAAAGGAGAGATAAAAATTCCATCGAGAGGTCGATAATTTAATCAAAGGTAGGCACTACCGGTTTTTCGTCTGAATCATTACGTGAGTAATGTGGATCTGTCATCTTTCGCCCCGCTACTAAAATCCCCCAAAGAGTTGAAAAAGGGAATTCTTGTAGTATTATTAAATTTAATAGCAATGCTAAAATTGGCTAGGGGTGTATTATGTTCGAGTTTAACAACCTCTTTCGGAAGAGGTAAATGGATCTTCGAAGTTCTAAAGGGGACAATGGAAGAACGCGATCGAACTAAATTGTTCCGTCAGCTGCTAGGCTAATTTATATTTTTACGACATACATATAACGTAATTGGTCGTGTAAACGTTGGATTATGAGATTATCTTATAGTTGGTTGCGACATTATACAGCTGGAATGACAATACTAGTTTCGTTGAGCCTGGGTTATCCCTACGACTTTTACGAAATATGTATCTTATAAGAGGGGGGCAATTGATAATTATCACTAGGCCTCTTAAAAAATGCTAGGTCAGATCCAGTTTAATCCGGAAACAAAAGAGGTTTTACGATTGTTATATATATACCTAAGAGGGCTATTCAAGTTCGACCTTGGAAAAATACGCGTAGCCTTTTGATCTTGAAATATATTTTTATCGTTTTTTAACAGAGGATGTGGACATTGTTTAATCATCTGTTGACTTAGCTATCTCATAAACGTTTTTAAAAGATCTTGCGACAGTGACTTGCGCTTTTTAAGTGTTTTTATTAAAACAAAACACGGTTTAAAGGGATAATGCAACCTAACAAGTGATTTTTTATCGATTCCTTATCGTTTAAATAGGCCTAATCTACCAGTAAACAAATATTAAACTATAAATAAATTTGAAACTTACCCGGAAAATAGGATGGGGAGCTCAGGATCGCCTTGAATTACAGTTTTAAATATATTTCTAGTTTAATATTTGTTTGAATTTTTTTCTGGTGGATCAGGCCTTAGTCAAGAGTTTTAGGGTCTAACAACTTGTGTTTAAACCTTATCTCTCACTCCTATAGAACAGGATTACATCCAGAACATTTTAACAAGTGGTTTATGACCAAAAAGACTCACTATAAGATTCAATTCTAAGCTGCCGGTGTTTTTCAAAATAAATACAGCCCATGGAATAACCCCCCCCCCATGTAGTAAAATATTATCAATAAACGGAAATTCAATAAAATTTAGCTATTAATTATAATTAAACAAAATGACTTCTCAACTCTCAAATCATTCTGTGATTGCTCCAGCCTTGTTTATCACTTATTGAAAGGAAAGGCACTCTCTGCCATTTTTAAATTGCCTTCTTTTCTAGCTTATCAGACGACATTGACAATACCAAACTGTACAGTCAAAGCTAGGCTGTATGTGCATAGCCAAAGAGCATTTTTAAAACAGATATGGCCTTTAAAGTGTCCATTTAATATACTTTAAGATACAAGTTGTACCCGCATATTTATCATAAATATGTGAAAAATGAAATAGATTCACATACATACCTAGGGAAAAAAAAGCTATATTGTACATCGACGTTAAAAATACTTGTGGATCTAGCACATTTTTCTTATATCTATGATAGTTATGGGACATAGTGAAGCTCCTGATTGCTTCCAAAAAGCTAACAGCTAGCACACGCGATAGTTGTTTAAAAACATTAAGGCTCCATGGCTTAGTCTGATACATAAGACAGGGTTGCAGAGAAGTGAAGCTTTACCATTCCCTAGCATACTATTTTTCGTTTTGATTTATACTGTCTTTTATGCACATGGATGGGGATCAGTAAGCAAAAGGGGTTGGGGGCCACATCAAATGAGAACACAGAAATGCTTTCAGTTCCTTGGCCTTTCCTAGTGCAACTTCCTAACATAGTCTTGGTTTTTAGTATTCTCGATTAATGTATATATTAACCTTTGACACGAATATGACACCCAACCCCCATGGAAGTAAGCTTTCAGTGAAAATTGGGTTTCAGTATAAATTAAGCTTAACAAGTTAAAATCTTTTAAGTTGAATCCACATCACTCAAGTAAAAAAATGTAATATTTGCTTACCCTTATTAAGGCTTGTTGCAGACGCTAAGTCCCATTTATAAATTACCAATTTCAGTTCCAAAACGTAAAAGTTCAAACTCTACTGGAAGTCATCTTCTTAACATAAGGAAAAGACCGTATAATGATTTACATTATATACTAATTAATAAAGCAAATTTTGTACTTTAGTAAACCGTAATTAAACCACGGTTTAATGATTAATTCATACTTGACACGAAACCAAATGTTTTCAAGAATAGTCTGCTACTATCACGTGACCTTTCCCGAAAATTAAGGCATGCAGTGCCTCCACCTAGGGCCTTGAACCACAAACTAAAAGGATCGAAAAAGTCGAAAGGCGCCATATTTAAATGAGAAAAAAATGGGGTATTTTTTCTACAGGTCACACATAAAATCTTGAATCTTGGGAAAAAAAAAAAAAAAAAAAAAAAACGATTTAGAGCAAATGTAAAATCTTTATTCATTCACTCTTCGGCAGTTTTTTAAAAACTATTATATAAGACTCAACATTTTGTTGGAATTATCATTCGTCAATTGCCAGGTTTAAAAATTGAAAAGTTGAAATCCGAAAACTGGAAAAACTTATTTAAGGCATTAATTTAAAAGTTTAAAGTTAATCATTTACTGTAATCTGAATTTAACCACTGCACATTAGGCACTCGTCGCGATTCTGCAGAGAACAAACAAGTCCCTCAACTTGCTTTGCTTTTGTTTCTTCCGATAGTTCAACCTGACCATTTTCAATCTTTGTAATACCATTCACAACGGGTACTTTCCCATTCGCGTAGTTTTTGAGGGCAGATTTGTCAACAGTAAATTGAATAGCATTCGCGGCTGGTTTGGTTCTCAAATAGTACATTCCCGTTTTCAATCCCTTAAGATCCACATTTGGTTAGTTTCAACAAAAGGTCAACTAAGATTAGTCAAATTTCTGTACTCACCAATTTCCATCCATAAAAATGCATGCTTGAAAGTTTTCCGTAACTTGGCTGAGCCATATGAATGTTTAACGATTGACTTTGATCGATAAATGCTCCACGATCAGCGGCCATTTTGAGAATATTTTTCTGACCAATTTCCCAAACAGTTTTGTATAAATCTTTCAGATCTTGCGGTATTTCTTTGATTGCCTAATTAATGGAAAATTCCTAAATTTAAACTTGAACTTAGTTTCTAAAAAGTATAGCCCATAAACCTACTTGAATTGATCCATTATGAGCGATCATCGTATTCTTCATATCATCATTCCATAATCCACTTTCCGTTAAATCTTTTAACAAATGATGGTTTACAACTTGAAATTCTCCTGATAACACTCGTCTTGTGTAGATATTGCTTGTGTATGGTTCAATTGACTCGTTATTTCCAAGAATTTGAGCTGTTGAAGCTGTTGGCATAGGAGCTAACAGTAAACTATTCCTAATTCCATGCCTGCAATTATAAAATAATTGAGATTAAATAAAATAAAAATCTTCGTTAATGGAAAACAGTAACATCTCGTTTTAACAAAATATTTGAAATTCCCCGCAGTATACTCTGGAAAGCCAGAATTTCGTTATAACAAGGTTTTACTGTAAAAGTTAAAAATATACTTGGAAATCTTCTCTTTCAAAATAGACCAATCCCAAAGATCGGTGGGTGTTACGTTCCACATATCATACTGTAAAATTCCTTTAGAAACTGGACAACCAGCGTAAGTTTCGTAGGTTCCTTCTTTTTGAGCTAATTCACAACTGGCTTCCAAGGCACCGTAATACATAGTTTCAAAAATTTGCTTGTTTAGTAACTGAGCTTTTTCGCTTTCGAACGGAAGTCTCATTAAAATAAAAGCGTCGGCTAAACCCTGAACACCAATTCCAATTGGTCTGTGACGCTTATTCGATCTTTCAGCCTAAAAATATCAACAAATTAGTTTGTATTTGACTATCATCGCTGCTCAAACACCACTGATTCAAAGCCAAATATCAATCAATACCTCAGGAATTGGGTAAAAGTTCACATCGATAATTTTATTCAAGTTCTTAGTAATGACTTTGGTTACGTCTTTTAACTTTGCAAAGTCAAACTTTTGATCCGAAGATACAAATCGATTTAAAGCAATTGAAGCCAAATTGCAAACTGCAATCTTTAAAAGGGATTTTAAATAAAATAAAACTTAAAAAACTATATAAAAACGTTTAACGGCGTACTTCATCTTTGGAGCTGTATTCAACGATTTCCGTGCACAAATTACTGCATTTGATAGTTCCCAAGTTTTTCTGGTTACTCTTACTGTTGCAAGCGTCCTTGTACAACATGTACGGAGTTCCCGTTTCAGTTTGACTCGTGACGATGGCTAACCATAGAGATTGAGCAGTGATTTGCTTACGATAACGACCTTCGGCTTCATACCTGATAATTACAATAATTCAATTAGGGATTATTCTACCAGTAGATAGTTAACTTAGCGTAAATGTTGAAATAAATTTGCCAAATACAATAAAAATCTGTTATTGTATTTAACCCATTAACTGTAAAAACAGGCTTGCCCCTAAAAAGAGGGATGTGTTTCTGTGATTTTTTTCAATAAAATTACTTGATTTATCTGAATATTTAAACTGAATTATCCAAATAATAATTCCGAACAGCTGAGTTACTAATTGATCGTATTCATTCAAATACCAAAAGGTCATTTTAAAATAATGGACTCATTCGTCTCAATCAAACTGGTACTTTTAGACAACTATTTGCCTTTACCTAAATAATATTAAAAACACTTACTTTGTGTATAAGGCTTCAAATTCTTCTCCATATACATCGGCTAGTCCTGGACTTTCATCAGGGCACATTAAAGACCACATTCCGTCACTCTCTACCCTTTTCATGAACAGATCTGGAATCCAAAGACCGTAGAAAAGATCACGAGCTCTTTGTTCTTCTTTTCCGTGATTCTTTCTCAAATCAAGGAAATCAAAAATGTCCGCATGCCAAGGCTCTAAATAAATTGCAAAGGCACCAGGTCGCTGCCATAGTAATTAAATTAATATTATATCCTAAATAAAATAATCAAACATTAAAATAAAATCTTACTTTATTCCCTCCTTGATCAACGTAACGAGCAGTATTGTTATAGACACGAAGCATCGGAACTAAACCGTTAGACGTTCCATTTGTCTACAATTTATAACAAATAATCAACTAACTAATACCTAGAATAGTTAAGAATAAAAACAGATTTTCAAACTTACACCAGCGATATAACTTCCGGTAGCTCTGATGCAGTGTACGTTGACTCCAATTCCACCAGCAGATTTGGAAATCAAGGCACACTGCTTCAGAGTGTCGTAAATACCCTCGATACTATCATCGGATAACGTCAAAAGGAAGCAACTGGATAGCTGGGGTCGAGGTGTGCCGCTGTTAAAGAGCGTTGGTGAAGCGTGGGTGAACCATTTTTCAGAAAGGAGATTGTAAGTTTCGATAACGGAATCAATATCACTTTCATGAATTCCAACTGAAACTCTCATGAGCATGTGTTGAGGACGTTCGACTACTTTTCCATTAATTTTAAGCAAGTAAGAACGTTCCAGAGTCTGTATTAAGTTTATGAGAATATGAAACATTACATAACAATAGTTTGAATAATTTTATATTCTAATTGTTTGAACTCGCAAAAACCAAAATGCCATTGAAATCTAAGAGCGCTAACTACTTTAGATTGGGCATTTTAGGGTGAAAGAGCTCAATTTTTATCTACGATGGTTCAAAATCAATCAGGACATTGTCTTTGAATCCAGACTGAGGAACATATCCATCGATAAGATTCAATTTTTAAAATTATATAAACATAATTACCTTAAATCCAAAATAATTGTAACTAAAGTCCCTATCAAAGATGATGGCAGAATTTAATCTCTGTAACAAATAATTCCTCAGAATTAGATTAGGCTTAGTTAAAAAACTTGTAAACTTTAATAAAAGTCTTCTTACTTCAGAATTAGCCATCACAATTTTATAAATTTTGTCCGAAATCATAGGGGATTTCTTTCCAGTTTTTTCATTCACCATATTATAAAGATCTTCGATGACATCTAAATCACAATCATTAAATTTATTTAGGGCCCACATTTATATCATTCAAAGAAACTAAGTCAATAAATAATTACCACTAAAAGCTTTTTTGGTTTCTTTGTGTAAGTTGGCAACAGCGATACGAGCCGCTAATATAGCGTAATCTGGATGTTTAGTAGTCATGGTAGCGCTGATTTCTGCAGCTAGGTTATCTAATTCAACAGTTGACACACCTGGGTATAGACCACTTACAACTCTGAGAGTAATGCATGGCTGTTTGATACAAAAAGAATTAACTAGATTAATAGCTGTGTAATTCAATTAACCCCAGGAATTAATAACATACTGGGTCGATGAATTCCATGTTCAAACCATAACATAGCTTGGAAATCCGCGACGTAATTTTATCAAACATAACGTTTTCTTTTCGTCCATCTAATATAATATTGGTTTTAAATTATTGAACAAAGGAAAAATTTAGGCTTAGGATAGGTAAATTACGAACCTCTCTTGTAAACAAACATTTCGGACTCGGTTTCCGATTTTCACAAGTAAACAAAGAATAAAGTAACTAACACGAAATATTGTTAAGCTAATTGTAAACTATCTTCACTAAACCAATAATATAAAATTATTTAAAAAAGAATTAAAATGTTCTAGGTTCCAGCGATGAAACCGAAAGAATGAATGAAGAGTTGAAAATAGATTTCTAAAACGTAACTTCGCTCTTCGCTTCCGACTATAATACTATTCCCGCGCTGTCGACTCATTTCTCAAGATTTTTCCCGCCAAAATTTATATGTATGATTTTGGACCAATAAGAGATTAAACTCTTTGTTGTCTATCTTTTTCATTATCCAATCGAAAGTTTAAATATAAAAAAAACAAAAGGACGCGCGATAACGTCATGACGCAAGAGGCGCAACGTGCCCTAACAGGCTAACAAGTTTTTAACGTAAAATTTTAACTTTTGAATTTTAAAGGGCAATGAGGTATGTCCTGAACACGAGTAATCATTATTCTAAATTTAATTTGAAGTGATGATAATGGGTGAATTTCCGAATCCTTGGAGAACATTCACTATCTTGTTGATACTAATTGCAATAAAAAGTAACTGCAGAGGAGAGGATTACGATCTTTACGAATTTGGACTTACTTTAAACAATGACAAAATTGTCAAGGAAGGACGTCAACAGTACGAGAACCTGGTTCAGTACAGCAAACTACCACGATATGGCACTTGTTGGACTGAAGCTCTCAGTGATCTGGAAACAGGCTGCAAAGATTTAACAGAAGATGTACAACGAAAACTCGCCTTTACCTTTGCCAACTGCTTTCTCAAAGGTGCTGGAAGAAAATCAATACGATGTCCCATAAACGCTCCAATTACCGAATGCTTGGGAGACGCCGACCATATCTCATTCTCGGCTTATCAACAGTTTTTTGTTCATACCCAGAACATATGTTTCTTCCTTCAGAGTGAAGCTTGGCAAGCTGGAGCCATGCATACAATTTCAAAGTTATCCAGCGTTTCAACCAAAGTTGCGGAAAAGTTGGAAGAAACTGGGGCCGTGCAAGATAAGATACTAAACCTACAACGAGATTCGTACGGAATTCAACAACAAATCATCGAACAGGGTCAAGTTCTGGGTTTGACATTACAAGAATCTCAACTTAAAGCTGAACAATCTATCAAAGAATTCGAGAAAAACACCAAGGAACAACAAATGATTATTCACCAAGTTTTTGATCGCATTGTCCAGATTCAAACATCAGTTTTTGGTCTTTTCTCTGGCATTGATAGCATCATGTTTTACGTATCGGTTCTATCTATGACATATTTAATTAGTATGCCAGATAGAACCAGAGGGGCTAGAATCGTGTTATTCCCCCTCTGGGCTGTTAACATGATCTTAGAGTCACGGATTAAACGTCCAGATATAAGCAATCAAGATAACTTCACTGCTGAACTATCCCGTTTGGAATACGAATATTGGATTCTATTTTGCAGAACGGCTACTACAATCCTCGTTATACTAACCTACATATATCATTATATTCGTTACGTTGATTATAACTATCAAACTTACATGAAACTAGAACAAGTCACCAGGGAAATGGCTGACATGAAATCTTATCTACTCAGCATAACACCGTCAAAAATGAACCATAATTCTGATTTTTCGAGCCAAATCCCATCAAATGCCACGCGTCTTTGTTACGATTCTGATGACTCTCAATACGATTCAACCTTCATTGGTTCTTCATCCGAGAGTGACAACGAGTCCGCAACCTCGCACGACAGTTTCATGAGTATCTTAAATGAGGAACATTACAGTTTCACAACCGCTAAGGAAGATGGAATGTCAAATAACTATATTGCGGCATCATCAATAGATTATCATTTTGCCCTAAACAATAGTACTGGAAGTTACAGATATAATTTAAGAAGTCGCAGCAGCACCCCGCTAAAACAGAACCCCGTTTTAAATAGCGAAAGCCCTAAAATGTTTGAGAAAAGTATTAAAAACTATAGAAGACTTCATTCAAAATAAAATTTCAAACTTGTAGGTTATTTTAGTTTTAAATGGCTTAACTGTAACTACCTTGCTATTTTTCGAAATTTGTATTTTTTTATACATGTTTTAAGCCTAGCACATATTATTTACTTTGAAATAAGCTTTGCAAATCACAATATCGTATCATTCCAAAATTTTATCTACTATCTCCTTTGAATTTTAAATAAACAATATAATCTTTTACTTTTGCGCTTTTGCTTTTCTTTCTTTCACCAGATTTTTGAGGAAAAATTCTCCTAAGAAATAAGATAACAATTAAAGTTTAATTTTAGTAGGTATTGTAGTGTTTATACTGATATCAAGGTCTATTCCACAATCACAATTTTAATTGGTTAATCAATTCCCATACTGATATATAAATAGCGTCACTTTTTAATAGAAAAATTAGAATTTCCCGCCCATAAAACTGACATCACAAACACCATCTGTCTCGTAATATTGGTAAATAACATAGAGGTTTAATGTTAATTTAACGCAGCCAGTTTCATTTTAAAACTACAAGATCTTCCCAATTGTCTTTGGTAATTTAAACATGAAACCAATATACTGGTAAAAACCTCAATATCAGATCAGTTTGGACCCATTATTTTAAAAATTAAAAATAAATTTACCAGCTTTATAAGAAGATCTAACTAAAGGACCACTAGCTGTGTAAGCGAATCCTAGTTCATTCCCAACTTCTTCCCAATATTTGTATTTTTCAGGCGTAACGTATTCCACCACTTTTAGATGCCGTTTCGTAGGTTGCATATATTGTCCCAAAGTTAGACAATCAACTCCGTTATCTCTTAAAGCTGAAATTTCATATAGTTTAGAATTATCTTACAAATCAAGCTTCTAATTTAATTCACCTTTCATTGTGTCCAAAACTTGTTGATCAGTTTCCCCAAGACCCAACATAATTGAAGTCTTGGTTAAAATATCATTTTTTGTCTCTTTAGCTTGTCTAAGAACTTTTAAAGATTGTTCAAAATTTGCTCTCGGATCTCTGACATGCCTTTAAATATTAATTATGAAAACTATTAACTCATTCAACCTATTAAAAGATATCGATTTTAAAAATATTAAATTAAAATTAGGTTTACCTCTGTAATTGGGGAACCGTCTCCACATTATGAGCGTAAACGTCTAACCCAGATAAAGCCACTACGGCTACTGCTTCTAAATCGCCGCGAAAATCGGGTGTTAAACATTCAACTAAGAGCGAAGGAGATCTATTTAATAAAAGACATTTTTTTTTCTTTCATCTCTCTTTACCTTACGAATTAAAATATTATAACCTTCTTTTTAATTCTCTGACTGTTTCGGCAAAATGTTCAGACCCTCCATCTTTCAAATCTAGACGTGATATATACAGTTATAAACATTATTAAAATTTTTACAAAGTATAAATTAAAAAATTTAAATATAGTGAATTATATATTACCATCTCTATCTACTGAAGTTAAAACAACGTAATCTAGACCCCAAGCTGCGATGGCTTTTGCAGTATTTACTGGTTCATTAACATCAAGAGGAGGCGGATTTTTTGCAGTTTTAACAGAACAAAAACGACACCCTCTTGTACACGTATCACCCATTAACATGATTGTTGCAGTAGCTGTTCCGTGTTCACCTCCACCCCAACATTCTCCAATGTTAGGACATCTAGCTTCCTCACAAACCTGACGATAAACTGTAATTTTACTCTAATAAAGAAATTTTTGAATTAAAAAAGCTTACTGTATGTAAATTTAAATCTCTTAGTGTCGACTTGAGTTTGTGGTAATTTTTCCCCATCGGTATTTCTCGCTTGAGCCATGGTGGTAGTCGTAACCTAATAATAACAAATATTATGTAATGGAATTTTTTACGCACTGTTCAACTTTGAAACTACCGTCCAGATTCGTTTGGTTCTCTTCTTAATTTCCCTTTATAATCATCGAAGGTTTCTCCACGGGGTACAACTCCGGCGATAAAGTCGTGCAAATCAGGGCCATTAAAATTAGTATCCTCGACATCAGGTATTTTACTAGAGAAACATCTAACCTGCAAAAAATTAGAATTTGATATTTAAAGATACCAAATACTCTAAGCCTTGGTTATAGTAAAGCCCCAATACAATACAAAACATTTTTAATTTTCCAAGTCATCACTATTATTAAAATAAAAGATTAGAGTTCTAAAACTTACAGTACTAGCTGATGATTTTGATATCCCAAAATCCGTGAATAACCCATAATTTATCCTAAATCCATTACATTTAATATAGTTCAATAATTTTACATAATCGAGACGCAAGTGCGCGGCCATTTTTACTTTCGTCCGGGGAATGAGTTCAGTGAAGCGAACCGGAGAGATTATAAAACTATATTCCACCGAACCGTTTTTCTAGTAAGAGTATCTGAACGCACGCTCAGAGTCTCTAGTGATGTCATAGTCTGCGTCATCGAATGATCTAATTAATAGCCTCCTCTGGTGGGAAATAGCGAGGGAATCAGCGGCCATGTCGTCAGAGAACGGCGCGCTACAGTAGTGCGGTGAAGCGAACTTTATCGTTCCCATTAAAACACTCCTCTTCGCACTCATTCGCGTACAGTTCGAGTTCTCTCGACTTGAAAAACTGATTTCCGGGCTATTATAGGGCCAATACACGAACCTATGCTTACACCGGATTCCTCGTTTTCCGCACTAGCAAGGTAAGCTCTTTCATTATCATAAAAAATAAGCCCCGCTTGCCAAAAAAATCTACATTCTGAACGGTAAATGGAGAAAGGCTTAGAGAGCGAAGCAGAGCTCTACTCCACGCGTTTTCGGGCGATTTAGTTTAAGGAAAAAATAGTAAAGAAATTACAAGCTAAATATATAGCTTCTTTAATTGCACAAAGAATTTATCTTATAAGTTAAAAATAAATAATTAAATTAGAAGGTCGCGTTTCGTAGAGTTATTTTAAGGTTTACCCATTATTTAAAATGAAATATCGTATAAATTAGGTCTCAACCGCACACGCTATATAGGAAAAGTCATCGGGCAGAAAAAAGTTCCCGGCGCATTAAGTTCGCGTGACAGACCGCGAAAATAATTTAACCAAATAATAATCGCTATTCTAGCCGCCAATTAATATCCATCGATTGCCCATTTTTAGTCCCGGTGTTTCTTCTCCCGAGGAAAAAGTGATTCAACTGGAAATCCCCCCCCCCCCCCGATAAAAGTTATCTCTAATTTATTAACTGAAATAACTGAAGTTGAAATTTTTACAAAATTATCCCAGGATTTTGACGCATAATAAAACCATTTATAAAGGATTTTACTGAGCTTATTTTTCAACAATACACATTTTAGGATAAAGGGAATACTCAACAACGTAGTTTCTGAGTTAAAAACTATTCTAAAATAGTTTCAAATCACTCCAAAATACCGTAACGAAAATACATTACGAATTTTGATGGACAGAAAATTAAGAATATTTTGAATTTGAAAAAATTGTTGTTTTCGCATCTAATACCAGTTGGCAAAAAATATCAAACGATTCCTGGTAAAATAAATTGTCTATGCGTAGTAGTTTAGATATAACAACGATTATTTGACGAATATGAATAAGAAAACCATTCTATTTCTCATTTGATAATTGGGTATTAACTGTTTCTTTAAGCTATAAAATGTATGCTACAATAGGATTCAGTTACGAAAGGTATTTAGTAATGGATCATTAGATATACGGAAGGGGCATGAATACTTTGGCTAAACGTTAAGATAAGCTATGTCTTTTGGCCAATAAGTTTGAAAGATTGTAGATCCCAAGGGTATAAAAGCGGAAAAAAACTTCTATTCAAAACGAGGATATACTTTGAGGGTCGGAACAAAGATAAAAGCACAGATATTTCACGCCTCGCGTGTCCAAAGGAAGCAAAATATGGAATTGAAAATATTTTTCTTACTCGGTGACCTCTATACAAAGAAAGGATTTACGCTTTTGTCACACCCATCCATTCCCGTTTTTCAACCACTTATTTAAAATATTGACAAACAGTTTCCCCTGGAGGTAAGGCTTCTATCTAAACGATGGTGCACTGCGCGTGAAGCATTTTTACAGGCGCCTATGGGAAACTAATGTTAAAGTTTCACCCTGGAAAGAAGCTTTGCCTTGAACTTTGTTGCGCTAAGGTTGAAACATTTTTACAGACGCCTATTGGGAAACTTTCACCATGGTAGATGGATTCGTCCAATATTTTGAAGTTATAATTTATCAGAACATAATTTAAAAGTATTAATTTAAATACTTAAATTTGGTAACGTATTTTTTGAATGCCTATGGACTATATTTTAGTTTTTGTCATACTATTAAAAACCCATATTCAATATTTTAAACCTGTGTTGACGCCTTTTTATGCAACTTAAATTTTTTAATGTACGTTTAATTTATACTGTCCTACTCAACATAAATCTAGCTAACCTAACATAAATATCTTAACTAATATTGGTTAATTCAGTGTCAACTATCCCGCTAGGAAGAAAAAGATCGAAATGGTAATAAAAGTGTCTAGCCCCTCTAACACCGATGCAGCGTACAGTCCTTCGTATATTCGCTCCCTTATTCTTATATTTGCGCGAGTGCCCTACCAAAAAAAAAAAAAAAAAAAAAAACCGTTTGAAAAGTGTGCCAACTGCCAAAAACTCTTTTTCAAGACGGTGTCTGTTTTTCTTTTGGGCCAAAAAGCGCTAAAGATCTTTAAGGGAAAAGTCTTACCAGAAGAAAATAATTTAAAATGTATTCCTGGCGGAAGACTCCGACTATAAAATTTACCCTTTTGTTCAAAGACTGGGAAGATAATTTGGTTGAAAATTCATGGTTAGGTTGGGTTTATCTTTACTGGTCATCTTCCCGAACCTCATATTGAAAACCTGAACCTATGGGAAAGAACGTACCTAGCTATCGAACAGTGGAAAATATAACTTGAAAAAGATTGCATCCTTCAAACAAATCAGTTAAAAAGTGACCTCTTAAGCGCTTTAGTGTTCCAGTGGAACTTAAAAAGTTGCTCGAAGAGTGGAATATAAAACTTGCTCCCAGAGTGTAGAGCACTGAAATTAAATTGTTCGATAATAAACCCTATATATAGTGATTCAGTTTATAGTAATTTGTAGCTAATTTTCCCGCCTTTTCTGAGGTTGGTTAGACCCTTATTACAATTTCCTTTTACTATATTACAGTCAATCTAGCTCCTCCCATTCAGGGTATGTAATAAAGTTGCCCATTTTACTAGGAGTTCTTGGTACGATTATGTTTAGAGAAGTTTTTCAAATAATAGGTCGTGATATTTAGCCATAAAAAATGAATGTTATGAAAACACGTGTAAAATTAAATATGGGATTTCGCTCACGCAATCCTCGCTGTTTTTAAAACATGGGAAGGAATTTCGAAAAATGATAGCGGAAATTACACGGTTACTTGGGTCAAGTTAGTGTATCAAGTCTACATATATAGCAACGTAAAAAAACTCCAAGTATTTAAATTTCTCATTGCAATGAAGTAGTTTTTAATCTTCTTTAAAGACGGATAAACGTGTATATATATAAAAAATAAAAGTCGCGGAGTCATAAAAATGTGTATTTTTCCTAAGACTTGATCCTTGATCTCTCTTCGGTGCCTTTGCAGTCATTACGAAAGGCCTATGGAATGCTATTTCAACCCGACTCAGCCCTCGCGAAAGATATCTTCTCCCAGGTCTCTTTTTCTCTTATTTTTTTTTATTATTCCGTAGTGCACGAGTGCCATGGCAGAAGCTTGATCGATTTCTAAGCCTTTAATAGTCGCGCGCCAGTTGGGGGGCTTTAAGAGTAAAATAAAAACGAAGCCGCCTATCTTTTGGCGGGAAAGACAATCTTCATTATCGCCAGTTCCCATTCAACGCTATCGAAGATTCTCGACTATGGGCTATTTCTAGTCGAAAATTCGAAACGCGTGTCGTAACATCGACCTACTCCAATACATTTAGTCGAAGAAGTGTTGGCAATATGAGGGAAGGTTTTACAATGTTAAACCTCGAAGAAAAAAAAAAAAATTGTTTTTACCAATTCCTCTCGAATACAAATATAGTTTCTCAAGATCTTTTACATTAGGTTTAGTTAAACGTGACCTCATGAACCATAGATGTTGATATTTTGTATCGAAAAGTTAAGAAAAACACAACAGGGGGTCGAAAGCTCAAACCTAAACTAGAAAACTTATAATTTTGAGCAGTATATAATATTGCTTAAAATTAAATACTTCATAACAATATTAAACAAAGAATTAGCTAAAATTTAGGCCTAGTAAGGTTTTGTGTAGCATTATGGGGTAATTTATTCTGTTTCTGCTTGAATAATGCTCTAAGATACGCAGGTTTAGTGTTTTTACGGAAGTTATCCAACCAGATTAATGTGACAATAAGATTAGATATTTGTTCATGTTGACTATACAAAATTACTCGTTAATTAAAGGGAAGCTACAAGATAAAAATCAAGCACTTTTTGAATTTCATTTCAGATTCTGTACCCAAAATAATGAATACAAGATTCCTCCACCATTTTTTAGGCGAAGTTTTGGTGCATGTAGTTTAAATTCTGAAGTTTGGATAGATTTGAATTCCAATAAAGCGCTCTTCGAGGCCTCATGTAACCGTAATCATTATTAAATAGAGAAATATATATTTTGATTTATGATTTAATTTTATTGTCGTGTTAATTTATTATTTGGCATATTTATATTTTTTTAAATTAACCAATTTTTCCGAAAATGCTACTCAAAATTCCGTTTTGAAATCGTAAAAAAATCAGTAACAACTTTACTTTAAATTAAAATTAATTTCCGGAATACATCTACCACCAGCTTTTCTTAGAAACTTTATCTAGAAAACACACAGGGTGTTTCGAAAATGGTGGTAGGACCGAGTTACAGTCATTTTAAGACGAAAATGTTCTATAACGTTTTGTCGTACGGTGCGCCCTTTAAAAGTTACGAAATGAATCATGTGTGGATGACCCCTTAACGTACATTAATAAACGTATACTCAACGCTAAAAATCAATTTTTTATCAAGCGCGTGCTTTTGAAAAACCCGCTAAATAATTAAACGTATTTTGTCATTGAGTATACGTTTATTAATGTACGTTAAGGGGTCATCCGTGCATGATTTATTTCTTAACTCTTAAACGGCGCCCCGTACGACCCGTAAAACCCATTTTCGAAACACCCTGTATATCCTTATTATCGGTATATCAAATTAATCTTAAGAATAAAACGGAAACCCCCAGCGTTGCTATACGTATGATAAACATTCATCCAATTATAATTGGAATATGACGGAAGGAAAATAATCCTAGAATGTACCCTGCCATAGTTACCGAGCTAACGTATATAATAACCTAAATACGGAATAGCCCCTAATTCTCGGCCCAACTTTCCGAGCATTATTCCGTCAACTTCTAATACCCAAATCCAGAGGTCCCAAAGTTATATAAGAGACGAGAAGGACATCAAAGGTATAAAATATAAGAGACCTATATTTAATGCTAGAGAGATTGTCTGCAGGCAAGCCACTCATAGAACTACAAGATTAAAGGGTTTGTTACGACATTTATTTCCTGATTTCTTTGCCCAAATTATTTCGTAAACCAAAGCATCAAAACCTTGCCCAACTTTTACTCGTCCAACTTGCTCAAATAATTTTGCAAATCAAATGCGCAAACCTTGCTCATCTTTCATTTTTCCTACCAGCTTGTCTAAATCTGCAAACCAAATTAGAAAATCTTGAACATCTTTACTAATCCTACATTTGGTTTCAATTATATTTGCAAACCAAATGTACAAATCTTAACCGAAACTTTTACAAATCTTAGTAGTGTACCAAAATTATTTGTCTAACCAATCTACAAACCTTGCTAAAATTATTTTTGCAAACTAAATTTGAAAAAAAAATCAACCTAGCCCAATTATTTAAAAAGTTGCCCAAATTATTTCGCAAAACCAAATTGCAAACCTTGCCCATCTTTCACTCATCCTACTAATTTCACTAAATTATTTTGGCAAATCTAGCCCAACTTTTTCTCAACCTAATAGTTTAAATTATATTACTAGTTACGCAAGAGAATAAGAAAATATATTTTAAAAAAGGCTAAGCCTAACTCCGAAAAAATGGGTGCTGACTGGCTTACAAATTTAACAAAAGATCCTGTTAGGCTCGTATACGATTTTTTTTCCTTATAACAAAAAGAGGTCGCCTAATAATCTTATGGTGGTAAGTACCATAAGTTACCAAAGATTTTGGATTAAATTACATATAGCGCAACTTACCCTTTCAGACAGAGAAGTTGGGCTGAGTGTGGTGGGGGTTAAAGCGTCCGGGGTTCAACGAGAATTATATTAGCCTTACGCGCAACTAAGCTGCACTGTTTTATGAGGGTTGTATCTTTATTAAGGTCTTATTTATGGCGGCGAAGGACGCCGCGAGAAACAATATATATTTCTTGTCCCTTCATCGCTGGCGTTCGATTAACATTAGTCAATAAGTACAAAGCCGTATGGAGCTAGATTTGCTAAACACCATTCTACCGCTTTTCTTTCACTTTCCCTTAAAACCTTCATTGACGCTAAGAAAATGAACAAATCCTCCTCGTTTCCCAAAGGTTTTCGCGCACGAAGAGTACGTAAGTGCTCGAAGAGTTGTAATAGAAGCGTTATAAGTTTGATTATTGTTTGAAGACATGAATTGGGACCAGAAATAACATATAGGGTTAAAATGCTTCGTCATTCAACCACTTACAATGGAAAAGGTTCGAAAAAAAAACCAAAGTTCTCCACATTGAACCTCAATTAATACTCAAAGTATGTCAGAGAAACTAAACTTAATTTCAACATTCCTAAACGTTAGAAAAACCATATTGAAAGTGAAAAGAGCCTCCAATGAAATCTTATGGGTAAATCTTCGCATCTTTATAAATATCCCTCGTATTATTACAATAATAAAACACTAACAAGCGCCAAAATATGATGGGGTGGAAAATATTATAACCTTCATGTGGCATAGAACTTTATGGATCATCTTCCGTTAACAAACATACTGTAAATTTGGTTACGACCATAATGTCGTCTGCAAAGGAAGAAAAGAAAACAAGTTTAAAGGGGATCTACAAAGCGCATATAGTCCCTTTAAAGCACAAAGTTATCTTCTCTAACGCACGCCAACTATTTGGTTGTTACTAATATGAGAGGTCCCCTGTAAAGATTATCTATATTTTTAAAAAGTCATTCAAGACTATAATTTTAAGCATCACGTGATGATCAACGTGTAGCAAAAGGTATACATCTTTACGTTCACGTACACGAATCACGATTAAGAAAAGATTAACAGGCTGAGAAATAGCACGAAGAACGCGTATGTCTATACTTTAAGCTAACTATTTCATGGCATTAATAAAGTACTGTTCCGTATAAGCCTTTCCAGAAAAATTTCACAACCTCCCTGATATCTTAGCTTTGTTCCTTCTATTCTTCAGAATCCTGAAAGCGAGAGGGACTGAAAGTTGCGAGAACTTGTATTTATACGAACTCGTACAGATTCTTATCGCGTGGGATTTCTATCTATAGTGTGAGGGAGAATAGAAGTACGTGCAGTAAAAAGATTCTGGCCAAGGATAAAATAGATGGTTCTAATACCCAACGAGTAGTTTGGGGAATCCGTGGGTCCCAGAACACTTGTTCTTCAATTCTAGCCAGCACGGGCCCGCCTAACAAAATGAAAGATGGTCAACTCATCCTATAGATTCCCCCTTTTTTTTTTTTTTTTTTTTTTTTTTGTTTAGTTGTTCTTCTCGCTGGGTTGCTCAAGCGCCTTACAGACTTTTCACGGACCGACAAGTTACAATTTATACCTTATTTACTTTTGATTACGAACAGATTGAAAACTATTCAGAAAGTTGAGGCGAATTGATACCTTATATTAAAACGTATATAATTAAAGTAGTATTACACAATCTGATCTTGAACATCGTGGTATTAGTAACGTAATAGAATTAAGTATAAAGGCAACATTTAGTAAAAATATTACGCTTTAGATTAACAAGTTAATGGTAATTTACAGTTTGTTCTGGTAATATACCTTGTCTAACGTCTTTTCCAGGTTATACTATTTATCTTTGCCTTTTCCACCACGTAACAGCTTAATTTTGGACGTGTCTGAGATTTCAGAATCATTTTAAAACTATACTCTTGTCAAGCGGAGTTGACAACTACTTTTTTGTTTATCAATCCGCCTCCCTTCCCTTTTATCAACATATATTTTAAATAAATTCTTTTCACATTTCCTTTATGAGATTTCATTTAACCAAAAAGGTCACCTTAAAGTTTTAGATTTAATTATAAATTAAAAATAAAATCCCACTTTAAATTTAAGACTGGCAAAATACGTAAAATTACAAAACTTTTAAACTTCTCAACTTTCTGTCGTTCAAACTCCAAAACATCGTTAACGCTAACTTCAGTCGCGTTTAACGTAAACGAAGTAATTCGTACAAAGCTGACTTTCCAAAGCTTATTCCCAAACAACAATTTAAGATTATAGTTGCTTCAAAAGTTAGAATAAGTTAGAATAAGTTTGGTCAAAACTATTTTTAATCCCTTTGAGATTTATATTTATCATTCTGCCTTACGACTTTCGCTATAAATAAAAAACAACTCTTATACAATACAAGAGAAAATAATAATAATAAAAAATAAAACAGACTGATTTCTATTGTTCTACGATTAACAATTTTTTATCAATTTAAAAAAAAAGAAATTTCATGATATTTTATTTTTCCGATTTGGAGAAAATTAACAACACTAGTTATATCTAATTTAACTTCAAATAAGATCCATTTCCTATTATTTTTTTACTTAAGAAACTAAGAAATATGAATTCCCCTTAAAGAATTTATTCCTGCCTATATGGACGAAGAAAAAACAAAATCCAAAAGAAAAAAAAAAAGGAGGGAAAATTCGTTTAATTTCATTTTTCCGTGCTAAATAAAAATACAATTTTTTAGGCTATCCCTCTCAAGTTCAAGCGTAATTTTCCTAACTCCTTTTATCTCTATAAGATTTAATATTGCGTATTAATCCGCATTCATCTTCGCTATTATTTGTAAACTACGCGTGATAGCCAAATAAGAAAAATTACAGCAGGAAACGTTTCTTTCTGACAACTCCAAATTCTTCCCCAAACGTCAGAAATTTCTGTTCATAATCTTTTTTCTCTCTTAACATCTTAGGGGGTATTTCTACGCTTATTTTTTTTACTAACCTCGTTCACACTAGAAATAGAAATCATCTTTAAAAATTCTTCCAATTTTTATTTGCTTGATGCTAACTTGGAGAGTGTTTGACTACTAAAAGGATAGCTCATTATTTATGTATAACTAATATATGGTGGTATATGGTAATAATCTGATGTACTTTTGTTTGGAAACGAAATTTTAGACAGATCGATATAGTAGTAAACCTAGAATTTGTTACTATCGGGCGTAAAATAACCCTACCCCTCACAAGAACCTAGTTTTTTTCCTGCCATGGGCGATTGATCGAACGGGCCCGGGGGTTTTACTCCTAAAACCTTAAGTAAAATCTGTAAAAAAGGTTTAGTATTGGCTAGGAAAAAAATATCTACAGTATATACAACATTAAACTGGAACTTTAGTTCAGTATACTGACGTGATATAAGAGATCCACCGCCTTAGGCCTGGTTTCTCGCTGTTTAAAAGAGAACTGAAAAAAAGCAGACATAAAATCTTCTTTTCTTTACAAAAACGCGCTAAGTTGATTCGAAAATCGAGGTCGGGAGAAGCTCGAGCTGAAAAAATTGGAAGCCAGGCCAACTTTAATCTATAGCAGCCCCTCTTTCCGATGCTTTACCTTTCTTTTTCTATTCTATTCAAAGCCCAAATATTTCTTTTAGGCGAGGATGAGATATTGTTACATTTTAGAGAAGTACAAATATAACGTAAAAAAGTATTGATTATAAAATAAATAGGATATTACCAGATATTACCAGGATTCGTACGGATAAAAGGCAATCCCTGAATTATCCCCGCCTTCCTACGATTTTTTTTTAAATCCCTGATTTATATGTCTAACCATTTGCCCCCATTTTGGAAATCCCGGACTTATCCAGGTTCAGTACGAACCCTGTAGAAGCCAAAAATGATTTTCCAAAGGAAAAGAATATGGTTCTGTAGTTTCAAAAAAGATCTCGTATAATTTAAGAAGGATGAGAAGCCATAGGTTTCTCTCGTAAAAAACCCACGGTGCGCGTGACAAATAACGTTTAAATCCCTCTCTCTATCTTCCCCAAGTCAAATCAATCATTCTGACGTTGATTGGCTAATCTCTGGAGCTAATTAAATATGAATTTCTAACGTTCATAACTAATTAAATAACTAAGGTAAATAGAAAAGATTAAGGGTTTAAAGAGTCAGTAGGTCGTCAAAATAATGAACTAATCCAAAGTAGTAAAGTTTCCTACCATTTTAGGGTCCCGTAATCAAACAGCGGGTAGCGTATTTTCATACCGCGCAAATACGCGATCTAAGTAAGCATACCTTACCATGGAAATAAGCGATTTCTTATTTGCATGCCATCGAAATAAGTAGCGCAATTATTTTTATCCTGGAATGCATCTTCAAATACTTTTACCGCGCTTGAAATGGTAATTTCAAGCGAACACGGTTTTAACAGTTGATCATGAAGACCATTAATAATTGACCTTACGGATCAAGGGTCAATTTCAGGCTAAATTAACATCATCACAAGATGTTCGCTTAATTTCTTGGCTTCCAAAATCCTTTAGATCATAAAACAGGAAAGTAAAAGAAAAAAAAAGGGGGGGGGGGAGAGACTGATCGAACCAAAATCGTACAAAGAGCCCCAAGTTAGGAAACTGGAACGAAGGGGCAAAGGTTGAATTAGGAAGGGGTTGATAATTTATGCGCTCAAGGATTTAATTAAAGGAATGCCTCTGGTAATTAGTGGACGAAAAGGTGTCCCGTTACAATACCCATTGGAAACCCGGGAAAATTATGAAAGGGTTTTGTTAGGGTTTCAGCTTTTATAGTTAAGATTAAATTTGGGCGTGCCAGAGATTCGTTCGGTATTTCTGGCTTCATCGAAAATAAGCATCCTCAAGAACATATCCCCGTATACGTAGTTTTCAATAAAGGAGGATATTGCCGTTCCCACAGTGTTGCCATAAGTTCGTTTTTGAATAAAGAAAGCACGAAGAAAAGAGAAAGGCAGGCGCTTTCAATTGGAACTGATCCGAACAGAACTCTTATTCACAAAGGTTCTAACAACACCCCAATTAAGGCAGAGAAAGAGTGGTAAAATTTTCTCTAGACCCTTTAGCAAATACTATTTTAAAAACTAATAACATAGGAGAAATATAAATCAAATACCTACCTGTTTTAAGGAACTAGTAGAAGGTTCTCGTACAAGCAGAGGTTTTCCTGATACCAAGCGTAGGAGTAGTGATAAACAAAAAGCAAAAGGTTCTGAAAAAAGAATAGCAAACAACGAAGTCAGACATTTTCAAAGACCAATCGTGTACAAGAGAGATGTTTCGCTAGCCTCCATTTTTTTGAAATTGGATTATAAAGGATAATTTTCTCCAAGCGTTTCTTTTCTATTGTCTAAAAATATTTTTTCCGTGTGTGAGACCTTTTTTTATCGGCGGAAACTTGTGTAGTGAAAATTTTCGGTTAAACTTTCCCTTTAATGCAATTTCAACTGCACTAGCTGCTCATTCAATCAATAAAATTTACAAGTCCGCAGATGGAAAATATACACAAATTTTCAGGTTTCGGCGCGTTTAATAAGTTAATTTTCATCCCAAAATGGAACGTGTTAAAGATATTCCATAAATTTCAGCATCAAAATTGACTTCTTAATTAGATTTATTCCCTATTGACAGAAATTATATATAATTAAGATTTAGCTTGGGGTAAGTATAGACGATATTAAAATTCGATTTCGTTTCAAGGGGCAAACACTAATGACTTCAAGCCATTTTTACAGGGATACCAAGTCTAGTGACCATTTGACATGATTTTAAGATTCCCTGACCCGTGGAAATCTCTGAACACTTATTTAAGTGCAATTCGCTGTTAATTAACTGCTGTTAATTTGAATTAAATATTACCCTAAACACTACGTACACTATAAAAGTTATAGCATAAACACGTGGCAAAATGTGCTTATTCAGGGGAGCACAAACTAATGTTTAAATTAGTTTTTAAACTCCTTATGCAAGGCCAAACCTTTTCCAGAATATTTTCCAAAACGAGATAAAACGGGGATAACTGTTTTAAATTAAAATATCTCAGAAGCGTGGCGAACTCTATAGGGGATTCGCAATTCTGACGGACATCTCGGGGAATTAAGCCGTAACGTCCAGGGAAAACTTTAAATGTGACGGGAGAACGGGGGGGGGTGGGGAGAAAGGGCTAGAAACATTCCCTAATTGACACTGGAGCGTTGCCATAACAACGCGGGGGAAAATTGGCCATCAAACGCCGGATATATCCGCTAAGCCTATCTGCAGCCACAGTTTAGTATCTGAAAATCGTCCGAAAACCTGGGAGAACAGCGTATAAATAAGGACCAGTTCGCTCGCTTCGAAAATGACCTAACTAGAGATACGTAATTTATGGCTCGCTTTAAAACTCTAGTTGGTACGGTAATGTCATTAAAGCATTTATTCGACAAATTCTCGTAGTTTTACACTTTCTGACGGATAATTACTCAAATTAGGCCTTTTTTCTATACAGGGTTTGTTCGCAAATGTTTTCCTGATATTTTGGTGTTTCTTCTAAAAGTTTCTGCATACCATTTTCTCATATTTATACTTTTCAACTTCCTTGACTTATATATTTCTATTATATTTCAAATTTCTAAGGGGCTGACCACTCCCCGTAATCGGCGTGCACGCCTATAGCTTTGACTGTACTAAAGAGATTACGTAACTGATTACGCATTTAGTACTACCAAAAGCTGTAATCATTTGCGAAATCGGTGTACAGATTTTAGGGAAGAGGTTAGCCCATCGCAAATTTCCTTGAAATTTGGCGTATGTTTTTCAATTTCTGACTTTTTTCTGGCATTTCGAGGTATACTTATATTAAACCCTGGAAGTTTGGTCTATTTTAAAATTCCAACTTTCCAGGAATGTTTGTTCCATTTTCAACTTTTCTTCCCGCCTTTTTGGTCTACTTTACAATTACTGTGGTTTTTTATAACTACACTTATCAAGCCCAGACATTTAGACTTCACAATTTTCAACTTCACGCTTATTTTTTATTTTTTATAGACCTGTTTCGTCCCTTATACTATTCGCTTAAAACTAGGCGATTTAAATTTTAAAAGAGATATGAGATATAATAAAAGTTCCATTTAAAGATAACGTTTGATTTCCAAAAGTCAAACCATATATTTTTTTGACTTTTAGGAGGTAAATTGGTTACCAAGTGTTAACCTAGCATTCACCTATGGTATTTTTCACTACATTACAACATATATAAGCCCAAAACATCCATTCCGAGAAAAGTAGGGTTTCTAGCCTAAAGGCAAAAGTTAAAATAAACTTGTTATCGTAAAACGCGGGCGAAGAGGCTCCCTCGAAAACCTCCTTATCTTCTTGTATTTTAATATTTAAAATCTTTTTACAAGGAGAATTGAATTTTTTATATCTTTTCTGACATATGTGGGCGAGTTAGATGGCTCGTGTAGTCGTGATACTGACAATAAATGGCATAATAAATAATGATAAAAACCTGAGATGGATAAACAGTGGACCCTATAATAACAATAATAATAATAATATAAAATAAATTTGACAGTGAAAACGACTTGATATTTATAGAAAAACCTTATTTACAAATCGTTCCGAGCCTTTCGTCTCGTAAATATAGTTTTTCTATAAATACCAAGTCGGTTTTCTCTGAAAAAAAGACCACAAAAACAAACCAACTACATCTTATCCATGAAATAATAATAGGTTTAATATAAAACTAATATTAATACTGTAATAAGACTAAATAAAATATATAAAATGATATATTTTGTAACTATACCGTGGCCCATTAAGTCCTGGTATTAAAGTGGTCGTAATTTGAAACTTATTTGATCAATATCATTCAAGGTCTAATGAGGCTTGAAATTATTGAAGGGAGAATGCAACCTTCATTATCGTTTAAATAGGCCTAATTCAATAGTAAAAAAATTACAAACAAATTTTAAAATTAGCCTGAAAATAGGCTTAACTAGATTCAAGGAGATCCTGAATTTCTTCGCATTGAAGGGTCATCGACCAACAAGCAAAGTTTAACTCGTTAAAGGCCTAAGATTACTTCTGCCTGTCACCCTGGAAACAAACTCATCCTCCAGGCTTTCTCTTGCCTTTCTACCCAAAGGGAAGCTCAGAAGGTGAGCCCACTTCCAGTGAAACAAGCAGGTTACAGGCAGAAGAAATCCTAGGCCTTTAAGGCGGGATCTCCATGAGACTTCCGTAAACATACGATTGAAATTCAGGATTTCATATTTAATTTTTTAAATCGATATAAAAATTACTTGTATTCAGGTAGCATTCTCCCTTGCATATTCCAGGAATAAGTTTTAATAAGACATATGCAATACTCTCGAAGACTAAAGCTAAACTTTATATAAAGTTAACTTTATATTCCGATTTCTTACGTGTATAACACGTATTTTATGGCGTGTTAATGTGCCTAAATTTTATCTCATTATTTCCGGGTATAGAATTCAATTTTTCTTATTTTTGTAGTTTTCCCAGTTTTCCTCGAAGTTTAAAAGTTAAGTAAAGTCGTTAAAATACCGAACCAAACTCGTTAAATTTTAGAAAAATGAAATCAAAATAACCCCTTCAAAAATCAACGATTGAGTCCTTGGCTTTTCCGTCGACTCTGGA
The DNA here is from genome assembly GCA_963920705.1 of Odiellus spinosus. Lineage (NCBI taxonomy): Eukaryota > Metazoa > Arthropoda > Arachnida > Opiliones > Phalangiidae > Odiellus > Odiellus spinosus. Next base: position 8,992,317 of record OY987237.1, read on the forward strand.
GCAAATACTTTGATTTAGATAACTTCGCTTCATTCCGAATAGTTTAAGATTAAATTCGCGAGATCAATTTTTTATATTTTTTGGTCAAATTAGTTTAAAGATGATTACTAGTACTTAACGACTAACAAACCCCGCCAAGTAAGAAAAATAATATTTCCTACGAACAAAACCAAGGCCTAAAAATAAAATTGCCAATAACTCATGTCCTGGAGAAACATTTTTATACGAAACCCCATTGTTAAAGGGCGTTACAAAAATTTTACTTACGAAAGGGGATATAATTATAATTTATTACGCGATAAAACTTTCAAAACCAGTCACCTTTCCCTCTGCACTCCCAACCGCGACTACGTATCCTGAACAATAGAAACCATCTGCTTTCAGTCATCTTTAACAAGACTATTACGAAAGAGAATCGTCGAAAGCAAAAATAAATTCACAACGGAAGCTAACACTCATACCATGATATCGTATATCTCTACTGTATAATATGGCGAGACAGACGAACACTAAAAAAAAAAACCCAAAAAAAAACAAAAAAAAAACATAAGAATATGTCAACAAAGTCATAACAGTATCCATTTGGAATGGGTCTGCCCCCTGTATCTCCAATTAAGCTCCTTATCTAGGAAATTCAATCAAGGAACTAGGGTACAGCCAACGAAATTGGGGAAAAGGAGAAAGACTCCGCCTATAGCTCCACATATAAAAACAAGTTTCATTTCCTAAGTAAAAAAAGAAAACCCGCTTTGAAGTGAAAGTGAAATTCTTAATGATCTAAAAAGAGATGATCAAACTATATCCGAAAAAAAAAAAAAAAAAAAAAAAAAATGGTTTCATTTGAAATAGCTACAGAGCTTGGAATCATATTGACGCAAGATAACATTTGCCGTGGAAATAGGTTAACCTTTGCCGTGGAAATAGGTTAACCTTTGCCGTGTAAATAGGTTAACCTTTGCCGTGTAAATAGGTTAACCTTTGCCGTGTAAATAGGATAACCTTTGCCGTGGAAATAGGATAACCTTTGCCGTGGAAATAGGATAACCTTTGCCGTGGAAATAGGATAACCTTTGCCGTGGAAATAGGATAACCTTTGCCGTGGAAATAGGATAACCTTTGCCGTGGAAATAGGATAACCTTTGCCGTGGAAATAGGATAACCTTTGCCGTGGAAATAGGATAACCTTTGCCGTGGAAATAGGTTAACCTTTGCCGTGGAAATAGGTTAACCTTTGCCGTGGAAATAGGTTAACCTTTGCCGTGGAAATAGGTTAACCTTTGCCATTATCATAACCAGAAATTAACGTTTTATGATAACCTTCGTCATTATCAAATGATCACATTTGAAAACATAAAACCGTGCGCACAAAATTTTGTTAACAAGTTATTAAAACAGTCTATCCATCTCACTTGCATTGGAAAGACATTCTATAATTAACGGCTGATTAATAAAAGAAAATTATACGATTTTTGAGGAAATGAATCGCGTTTCACGTACCCTTTAAAACTGCTCAGCCAGTCATCTCATCAACCTCTTCCTTATTTCTCTCCAGCCAACACATATCCCCAGAACTGATCGCGAAATCCCTGATACGCTTCCTCTTATTTTTCCTTTTTCATTATGAGAAATTGCAACGACTACTTTTCTCCAGTTTACTTTAATACAGTGTATCAATCCGCCTGAGATTATCTTATTATGTCAACAAATCTTGATTATTGTATATCGAGACTTATAGACGGGTCTATAACAGCATCGAGACTTAGCTGGAGCTCGCACGATTAGCTTTCTTCCCATTTACAAAAAAATAAATAACAAAAACATTTCCATCTTCATCTCTTAATATCTTTTTTCTTCTTTCATCAGTCCCTTGGACTTTTTCTCCCCACGAAAAAGTCCTTGGGATCGAGGATTCTTTTACGCTTATACCTATAGAATTTTTATACAAGAAAGAAAACTGAATAAAGCGAGGTTATATGAAGGGAAACGTAGTGTAATAGCCCTAATTTTAGACAGAATTAAAATTAATATTTATAATTTAAAATATTATTCGTCATTATAGTTCTTGGAATTCGTACAACTTTTAGATCTACTGAAATATAAGTATGAGCGATCTAAATTCCCGCCTATATAGATATCTTTGATTCTATTCGGTTTCGCTCATTGAACATACGAAATACTACAGTACACTTAACAATGACGAATAAGCAAGTATTAGCGGAAATGGCAAATCGCGTAGAACTTTCGCTTAAAGGGAGTATAAGCCAAAACAAAAATTCGCTCGCTATACTGGACAGTAATGCTTCATTATCATATACAAGACTAATCTATAATAGAGTCTTTGCGGTATTAAACAAACAGTCAAACGTGTTAACAGACGAAATTACGGTAAGGTTTTATACTCCCTTTAAATGGAATCAATTCTTTCCGCGCAGTATTCCTTCCAATCCATTCTTTTGATAGTTCTTAGACATCAGAAACTCTTGCAGGATGTATAAATATATCGTTTCAATTTCGGGCTTTGCTGGGTTGCAATTGGTTTCTTATTTCCTCTGTTTCACCATCACTAGTTTCCCCGCCATTGTTTCTATCTCTAATTGAACTATAATCGAATCATTCCACAGACGTAAAAACACTTTTTTTAGTTCTCTAGTGCGGTAGCGCCTCAAATTCTATCGTTATCTAACGACTATTCTTTGAAAGAGAAGATCCGGATCGGCGGGTTAAAAAATTGAACCCTTTATTATACGGCCGATTAGTGTCACTTCAAGTGGGTGTAACCGAAAAAAAAATCCAAATCGAGGATACTAAGAGTTAAAAGCCAATTATATAACATACATAGGCCTTGAACCAATTCAGGGTTAGCAAAAGAAACGGTAAAAGGAGGTGAAATCCACCACCCCTCGTAAGTAGTCCGAGCAAAGAGGATTTTAGTAATGGAGTTGCAATAGGCATTATTTAATGTTTAATGGGATATTAGACCTTAAAAACAAGTTATTTTTAATAACTTAATAATATTATAGAAACTTACGAAGGGTAATTTAAAATTATTTATCAAATTCGCTAAGCCTAAATCAATTTCGAATAATTTTTGGTCTGTAGAAATTCATCTAACGGCAAACAGTTGCAACAGAAGTAACTAATAAAATCTAGTGCGTGGCTGTTATAGATAAAGAATATAGGCAGACGTGCACGTGGTTAGGTACTACTTTTGCTTGGCACTGTTTGCCGTTAGAGGATGATTATAAACTACAGGTTTTTGTCATTCATCTTTATCTATTAAGATTAGTCACATGTCCTGGGTGGTTGCCTGTAAACTCTAACAACCACCTTTGTTGCTACAAGCGCCATTTTAAAGACAACTTTCATTCCATATGAATATAGATAATATATAGCTACCAATATAGCTCAAAATATAATATTTAACGAGATCACTGACCGTACAATAATAATGCGAACAGTTAAGGCCCATTTTCAACAATTCTAGAGCATGACAACGTTAATTTATACTAATTATCTTTACGGGCTAACAACGAGAGACGCGAAGTCGCGACGGTGACTGATGACGTCACGCGGTGTTGCTTTTTAACCCAATTTATACGCGACGACTCATTTCCTTTTCATCAGCGCTTTTACATAATAATTCACCGCCATGGTAAAGATCGTTAAGAACTATTTTTTCTTATCGTGTAAAGTACGAAAGGAAAAAAAAACTTCACCAAATCCAGGCTGTCCTACCTCCCCCCAAACAAAGCTATTAAAAGTAGACTGCCTTGTTTTCATTGTGGTGTTGCACATACAGGGAAGGGAGAGAGAGAGAAAAAAAAAAAAAACAGATTTTTGTGGGTGTCAACTACGCTCGCCTATAAAAAAAAAAGGATGGCAAAGAAACAAGATCGGTAAGATAGTTTAAAAACCTACAAATTTGAAATTGGAACTAAAAATATATCTTCAGGCTAGGCGTAATTTTCCGTGGTTTAATCAAATTTAAAGAGGTTTGCATAGCCTTCTCAGTTCAAAAAACTTCGGTTAATTAGTTGTGATTAAACAACGGTTAAATCTGGTTAAATCTGCTAGTTACGCCTCGTCTGAAAATGGTATAAGTCACACAGCTGTGGACTGTGGTCGCTATCAAAAGTAATTTAAGCTCTCATATCACAATCGATTTTAATCGATAAAATAAAACCGATATTTAAATCGCATGCAATCGATTTAAGTGCCATTTGTTCACATATCATCTTCATAAACAGATTTATTATAGTTTTATCTGTATATTGTTGCCACCGAATTGGTTCCCGAAGCAGTTTCGAGAAATCGATTCAAGAAAAACGATTTCCGGTTCACACGAACGCGGCGAATCGATTTGAATCGACTCCAAGGCCTAGTATTAACGCGGCTTTTGTGACTATTATTCTATAATTATTTCAATCACAATAACTAATTTTATTATAAATTTTTATTAAACATTGTGTATCAATTCTATTCGTCTTTCTCCATTTTGTTAACTGGCCCTGAATAAATAAATAATATATCTAACAACGCTAGGTTTCTGTTAAGTAAGATATAAAACTACCATTTATTTTCAAGGTTTAAAAACTAAGGAAAATTATATGAAGTTGGAAAAAAAACAAAAAAAAAACTACGAAAATAAAAATCTCTCTAATGAACTTCTTGAATTAATTAAAGAGAATGACGTTGATGTTTAAAGCTAATTGAACAGAAAATAGCCCCGTACTTTAGGAAGACCTTTATATTAATAATATACAAGCTTTAGAACTCGGAGAAGGGATTTTAATAAAATAGTTTCTTCACGTGCTTTTCCCTTTTACCAACAGATTATCTGTAGGTGGTTAATTATTTTGGCGTTTCTATTAAATCATTAAGCAGTGACCTTTTAGCGTTACTCTTTAAAGTTAGGCTGTATCCTGTTTTTCAAAGGCATATAAGGATTATAGTTTTTCTTACTATTAAAATTTAACACCTTCGGGTTAACGCGTTTTTAAGAAACTACAAAATTAAATTTTCCAGATTGGTGACGCAGTTTGATTCTGCAACGTAATTAAGGATCAATTTCATATAAAAGGCAGAAATTTCTGGTTCAAGTACTTTCACCGCGCGAAAGCAAACGGCATCACTTGCCAGAACTGTTCTGGTAATTTTGATTCTTTTTTAACGATCTTCCCAAAAAGGCTACTCAAATTTCATTTCGAGGCTTTCGAGCCCATGAAAAATCTGCAACAGACTCCCTTCAACTCTTTTCGTGTTAGTTCGTTATAAAACAAACGACGCGAATCGTGGAGAGTTCGAAATCTTTTCTATTCATTTCTAACACGATAATAAATTATATTGAGTGCTTTATGTCTAAATGTTATCAGATTTTTTTTTTTTTTTTTTTTTTTTTCGAGAAATGTTTGTAATATTTTCTGATTGTTCGGTTCAGGCATTGAGGCGTACTTGTTTAAAAAGAGCAGTTAGTAAAGTATATAGGTAGATCAATTTAATATTTAACTTTATAAAATTGGGGCCAAGGGAGTATAAATCTCTAAACTAAGCTCCATATTCCAGCCACTACTTATAAATTTTGTTCGTATATTCTGCAAAATCGGAGAAAGATAAAGGAAGGTTTAAGAGGAAAATGAAGCGATTTTAAATCAATTCTACGCGTATTAAAAGAGTTTGCCTCAGCGCGTGTCGCGGGGATTTTTATTAAGTCAATTGTGGGGTGTCTTTTGATTAGTCGGAGGCCAAAATCAGAAGGTTGTACTCAATGTTTTAATACTCAAACAGGTCTAATTTTTAGAAGCAGATTCAATGAAAAAACAATTATTTTCCTTTTCACCTTCTCTTTAAGAAACAAGGGAACTTGCGCGTTAGCAGACGATTATTCGATTTGTTTTATATTCCCTTTAAACATAGCCGTAAGATTATGATAAATTATTTATATTTAACGCCTGGTACGCTGCATCACCACGAACACGGTAGCTTTGCGAGTGAAACATTTTTACAGGCGTTATATGGGAAAATAATGTTAACGTTTCATCCTGTAAGGGAGCTTAAAAGTTAACATACAAAGTGTCACGACTAGGCCTTAGGGACACGGTCGACTCAAATGTTACTCAATCCCTTCTCCCTATTTAAAATGGGCTTGTTTTCCGTGTTATATTTACTCAAAGCCAGTTCGTTGCTTTGTATTAGAGTTTGAATTGAAATATTGATGAATAACTTTGATATCAAAACTATATATTGCAAAAAGCCAGTGAGAATTTCTGTTAAAATCACCTCAATATTTACTTAAATTAATCGTTTGAGTTTGCAGAAATTTCAACTGTATAAGATTGATCAAAGGAAATCTATCTCTTTGACTGGGTTTCCCTAGAGATATAAGGAGTCTAAAATATGCTTAGTTACAACCTTGGTATGTATTTAAACTTCCATTTAAAAACAGGGTTTTGTAAGGAATTTAGGACCCTCTCTAGATTGTAATTGAGTTAGCTTCCGTATAATTCTTTTAGAAAACTGATTATATATACACTTTTATACAAACACGGATTTAAATATAAATGCGTACGCCCTCTTGACTTTTAAATTCAAAAAGATTTACCACCCACATGCGAAATTAATTTCCATTGGCGTCTGCTTGCTCGCTAGAATATTGATCAACTAACGGATTACACGATTTCAAAAAGGTTAATATTTCAAATTCGTGTGGGATGCATTCGTGGTAAGCTGAAATAACTTAAAAGATAAAGTCTCAACATATTCGATGAGTTTAAAGGATAAATATAAAAAATTAACTGCTAGTATCACAGGGATTGTTCAATTTCTTAATTTGACAAGGCCCGAATTGAGTCAGGTTGCGTGGTATACTTTAGCACAGACACTTATTTATCTACTAGCCTTTTTTATAGAATTAACTTTTAGTTGTTTTATGAAATACTGATTGCTAGAAAGATCGCAATCACAACGGCTAACGTTAACCCTAATACAGAACTAACGAAGAATATGGACAAATATTTATAGCCGAGAATATTACGTCGTCTTTTCTTTTAAAACGGCCAATCAGAAGCTACCGGAAGTCAGTATTCAAATCCTTAACTAACAGCGCGTCTGTTTTCGTCATGCGCATTAAAGCAGCTAGTATCCAATCCTTAGGTTGCTTTGAATCAATTCTCGTCTACATTATCCGTTTAAAGATAAAATTTCGAACTCAAAGAAATATTTCTTATTTTTTGGATCTTCTATACGCGTTTCTGTTCAACTAAAAACGTGGATTTGCATGAGAATTCAATTTAAATACACTCTGAATAAAATTGTAATTTAATCTTCGTTTAAACTTAAAAGTTTAATCCCTTTTAACTGAGATTTTAAAATATCCCAAGAGAATACGATATGCAAATTATCTCAGAGAAGGTATTAAAAAGCTTCCTTACTCTCTAACAAACTAATATAATTCCTAAATAAAAAGAACGTGTTTTAGTTTGGTACATGAACTGAAATCTAAACTAGCTTTCGCACCTGCGTAGAATATCAAGCAACTTATTTTTAAATCGGATTTGAAAAAGCGTATAGAAACTATAGAGTGAGTTTCATGATTTCCCAGCGCACGTTTTCCGAAAAAAAATTTAAACGGTTTCTCTCTTTCATCTGTACCTATATATAACAGCTTATCCACACAATTTTAGAAATGTTTTTAGCTTTAGAAAGGTTAAATAAAGGGCATCTCTATCTATACAAAGGTTTTTTTTTCTTATTGAAGTTTTTGGGGCACTTGAAGAAATTGTACATCAAAGAGAGAGTGACACGTAAAAGTTTAAAATCCAAGCATATAGTTAAAATTCTCATTTTATGCAGACTTTAAAAGCTTAAAGGGAGGGTGAAGAAAGTAATGGAGTAATTTCCAATTGATTATACTTCTAAAAATAAGATATCTTTGCGTAGTAAAAGAATAAAAAGTTTGAAACTAGACTGGTCTTGCTGCCTCTGTCAGTATAGAAAATTTATTTCTAGTTTAATATTTGTTAGGAAATTTTTTAATGGTGAATTAGGCCTATTTAAACGATAGGGAATCGATAAAAACTCGTATTCTCTCTTTAAATACACGTGATATAGCCAGCCAATAAAAATCCATCTCGATGAATTAATTTTTCCCCGAGAATATCTTGAGTTTGAAGGATCAGGGTATAGAGTAGACAGAGCGAGGAAAAACTAACTATCTTCTCCCCGCGCCGGCAGGAAGGAACTACTTTGTATCGGCTACGTGAATAATGAAGGGGTTGGAACGAATTTTACGAAACGGCTTGCAATCATCACAGAGGCTGTTCCTCCTCGATGGTCCTGTCCTATATCTATTTTATTTATTTTTGGTTTTAATGTTTTTACAATAATCGATTAAAAATAACAAGTTACTCGTCTTCATTACACCCATTAAGATTTAATGGGTGTTTCTACGAAACTTCACAGCTATAAATTTATTAGGTTTCACCACCTCTTTATAGTCGAGGGCAGCGAGGATTGCTAAAACAGACTTATACCTATAAAGTTGAAAGGCGAGAACGCTGACCCAATCATTTCTCCGCACGATTTAATATTCATGCTCAAGAAAAGATAGGAAATACTATTTCTATACCATATGAGGTTTAACATTGTGTATAAAACTGCGTTAGCTTTCGCTGGCTTAAGACATTATTGTTGGAATAAAGTACATACATACGAACAGGAAACCCGGACGACATCGCCGGGTTTTATTTGAATACATTATACAAAGACGCTGTTCACGAATTCATGACGTTTAGCTACCAGTTTACGCCCTTTTCTTCTCGTTTATCATGCAAGACCACAGAAGGAATAACGTGAAAATATAAAAGATTTTAGATTTTCAACTTCCGAATTTCTACATTTTACCATCTTTCTCTCCTTTCTCTCTAATATTCCTTCATTGGATCTATTTTCACGAACAATAAATAGTTGTTTTCAATCGAAGCTTTACGAAATCTTTATGGGAACAAATCAAGCTAAGCATATTGAGAAGTGTAGTTGACATAAGGTCGTCTATTTTTCAAAAAAAAAAATACGGTTACGTCAGAAAGATATTGCTCGAAAGAAACCATTGCAAAATGGCTGAAATACTCTAGCCTACCTAACACTGACATTTTAATAAGGTTATTAATAATTCAGGGCTTGGTATGGGTTGAAAAGGAGCTTGTGTGCTGGAAAGGTAATCCAAAAAAATTAAGTTTCAGTCTCATTAAAGTGAGGCTGTCAATCGAAATTGAAATTGAGTAGTCTTTTCGAAAAGATGGATGAAAACCAATTAAAACTATATATAAAAATTACCGCAACAGTAAAAATTATTATCTAATAGCTAATTTTAAATATTTCTTTGTAATTCTTAAAATCGCGCTGATTTGAACAATTTACTTATTTTTTTAGCCTGAGATTATTTAAATTATAGAGGATTTCAGTGAAACTTGGGTGTATATTCGAGATAAGCTTTTAAAACCGAAATTTTATGGTTTGTTATAGCATTAACCAGGGCTTTATACCTGCTTTTTATTGGAACTTTTGTTTCTCGGAGCATATACGCATATTGTAACCAGGATAACGTAGATATATTACGTAAAAGGCATTTCTAAAATAAATTTTATGTTTAAGAGGAAGAGACCCGTAGGGAAATTTTAATGGTTCTTGGGATATCAATTTACATTGAAGGGAAAATACGAGGTTAAAAAAATGAAACTAGCTGCCTTTATTTTCGTAATGACCATGCCGAAAAAATATTTTTTTGACACGTTTTTAGTGTGATTGAAAGTATACGGGGCGTTGTCTACTTTTATATAATAAAGTGGTAGACTTTTGACAGTACATATTTCGCAATATATTCTGACGGCGTCGCTCTCACCATCTGGCGACGTTTTTAAGAGTCTCAGTAGCGATAGCGCTGTTAATGGCTGATTGCCCCGAATTTACCATAGACGCCGAAATTAAAATTTAACCGAACTTCGGAATTTAAATTAAGGATTAAAATGTGGAAATATAATTTTTATATTATAAATATAATAAAATAAGTTCAAAAGCTTTAAAATTTTTATAGGGTAGTTTCCCTTGATGTGCATATTAGTTAATTTCGAAGTGAAATTTTCTTTCATTAAAAATTATATTTTTTTTTTGGATCAAAATAACAAGAAAAGTACATTATCCTTTCGGCGCCGCGTCTCTAAAGAGAATTGAGTAATTTTAGTCGACGAGTGGGACGAAAAATTGGCGCTGCAAGGGAAAAAGTAAATCCTTATTAATTTCAAAATAACCAAAAAGTAAATCCCCCAGGGATCCAACGACGTTTACTAATTTGTACGCAGAGTCTCAGTCGCACGAAGCTGACGACTTTTGAAACGAAACGAAAGAAAACAAGATTGTGAAGCTACACATCTTAAGGCTAACGCCCCAAATCAATGGGCTTCCAAGTTCTCCATTTTTTCGAACCTAATTCTTTCTTTTTACCTATACACTCATCTCAATTGGGGCTTTAAATTTCCCCCAATTCACCATGGTTACTAATGTTTGATATACAATAATTAGTGAAAATAATACAATTTTTGCGCAAGTATTTCTAGTTATACAGAATTTTGATTTCATCTTGAAGAAGAGGGGAAATAATACTGATTAGGTTTGATAATAATAGTTTTGCTATCCTTAATAGAACTTAAAGTGCACGTAGAAAGACGATGAGTCTCTCCTACGAATTTTTCCAGGAATGATTTTGAGAAGGAACTGAATTTTTTTATACCTTTATAAATATTTGCTGGGAGGGAGCAAATAAAAGAAAAATGGAGTTAGATGATTCAGACCCGGAATAGAAAGGGTATTGAGAAAGAAAGCTAGCTTTCTTAATCGAATCTTTACCCTTTATTGCTTTGACCAACAAAAAAGAGAGATGGCCGCTGCTAGAGGCCAAACGTATTATACACTAGGAGTCATCTAAATTCCAATATACTGTTATCAACTTTCGTTTGCAAAGAAATAAAAGCTGAGGCGGATTTAAACACAATATTAAACTCCATAGAAGATAAAAATAGTTCCACAAACATTTCGCGTATCGCGAAGCCGCATACATACATGCTTTTACACAAAAGCAGCCCCGGAAAAGTTTTCCATCTCCATCACTCACTCTACTCGTGTTCAAAGAGAGTTGAAGAAACTATTTTTTTTCTATATGAGGTTTGAAATTATATATAACTACGCCTTAGTTTTCTTCTTTATATCAACACCTCTTAGCCAGAAGCATGCCATACCTTATAAAAACTATAGCGCCCCCGTTGTAGGGTCAAAATCCAAAATCGGTCTGGGTCTAACGAATATTATAAAAGAATTGAAATTTTCATACGTAATCAAGGTTCATTGTTCTGGAAAACAGAAACGGCTAAAATATTCTTTAACTATCTGAGATTTATTTAGCCACCTTTAAAGTCCTTGCTTAGCGTATGACGTTGGCGCTATAAATCACAATCGTGCGCGTACAACAACACGTGTCGCTGGTATTTTGTGATATAAATGTTGGGTAGTCTTTTGATTAGTCACGGAAGTGTTCCTTTTAATTTAATGCCAAAATTTGAATATTTTCTCTTTTTTTGGCCAAATTCAGGAACATTTCCTGAATTTTGATAAATTATCTCTTTTCCTGCAATAGACCAGTATCGTTTGGAGTTCTACCCAATTATAATGGTGAAAATATGCCCTTCATACACACTTTGGACGGCTAAGGAATCCATGACCCATGTTAAATTTGGCCTCCAAAATGGAAACCTAGTGAAAAATTGTGAGCCGATATAGTGACCTAATTATCTAAATTGGAAACCAACTAGTAAACCAATAAACATATAAATAAATTACTTTATATGATATTTATCAACCATAGCTATTTAAATATTTAAATTACTTGAATAAGACTAATACTTCATGGTTTATACTTTATAAACTTTAATATTTGGGGAACCTTTGCGAGCATACACTCTCCTTTTAAATCCAGTTAACAAAAGTTTGCGGATGTTAACCTCAGACAAAGAAATAAATTATAGTCCTGCTCATGATAATCTGGAGTGACTACTTTTTCATTATGATTTTTAACATTAAGTATTACTACTCGTCCCTTTTTGAACAGACGTATGGCAAATGCATTAATATATTTATAGTAATTGCGCTAAGATTTGTAGTATAAAACTAATAATGAAGTTTTTTAAATAATGGTCCTTATAACCATAAAATAAGGTATCAGAAACCACTTCTAATCCATTTTCAATGAACTATAATAAATTTCCGTAATAAAACCATTAAAATCCAATATTCTTATAACGAGATAAGTTATCTCTAAAACCCTACTTGGCCACATTTACCCAATTTACAAAGCTTAAAAAAAGTCTTCTATAAAGTCAAACAATTTAAACTCCAACAAAACAAAACCGGTATGCAAATTTTAGGTATTTTGCTCGATTTTGCCTTCGTGGCTTTTTTCCCCGAACTTTGATAAAAGGCCTTAAACCTTTTTCCGCTCCAAAAACCGGGCAGGGCCAACGAATTGGTTTTTGGGGGATTTCACAGCCTTGGCTGTACGAACTCCATACTCAAATGGCAGCCTCCATAGTCGAGAAACACATGGCCTAAGTTAAAGGTTTACAGTGTAATATCCTTGAAGAAAGAGATTGGATTTTGAAATAGTATCATGAATTTTTGAAGGGAGAGTGAACAAAGTACATCAAACATTGTACTTTTTCTCACGCATATCTCTCAGAGGAATAACTATAGAGATACAACTGTTGGTCTCCTATTGTTAAAAGGGATTTCGGATATCTGAACTGTACAGAGTATAAGTAAACGACATAGAAATTAATTATACGTCGGCTTTTCTTTTCCCATTGCCCCAAAATGTAATAGCACACTCTGACGTTTAGTTTTTCTCCTATGCTAATTACCTAAGATAAAGCTCGTAGATTCGTAAGTATAAGAGGATTGGTTTAGAATATTTTTAAGGACATGTTCTTAGGTGCGTAAATTAGTTCTTATACTAAAACCCAGAACTATCTAGACTTGCCTTTAAAACTAAGAGAAAGACTGAAAGAGAGAATAGAAGCGAAATGGGGTTGGATATCTCCGGTATAGTTTACACTTGGTCTTCCGAAAACTCTTCAAAAAGATTAGCACCGCTTTTAAAAATGCATAGACACGCGATACCGCTATCGCGAGTTCAACGTTGCCATGCAAAGACAACTCCCGCGATCTCCGGAACTTCCCACTAAAAACGAACACGCTTTTCCAGAGTAGAAAATGGAACCAGCCAACCAAAAGACTTTAAACAAGGAAAATAATGGAATAAAAGATTAAGGATAAGACTGGAATTTACGCTTCGCTATTATGGGTTCTATTTTTCCGCAAACCTTTAAAAATTTTGTCCGCAGAAATAAATTTTGTGATGGAAAAAGTGGGTATAGTGTGGACTGAGCGGTTATTATCATAATTAATTAAAGTGAGGCTGTAGCATTTTTTTTGTTTCGGTATGGCCAGTGATTATATTTTTAGTTTTATCACAATATTAAAACGTCATTTTCTAAATTCTATACCTCTGAGTTGACGCGTTTTTAAGAAATTTAAAAATTAAACGTCAAAAATATGAGTAATCTTTTACATTATATAACCTAGTTTTTTTTTCTGGAATGAAATTAACGAAAATTTTGATACGAAAGGTATTAGTTTCTAAACCTAGCTCTCTCGTAAGACCAGTGCCTCTGGCAGTTAACTGCGACGTAAAGACATTTGTCAGAGGACAAAACTAAGAACGCAATAGTTATTTGAAAAACAAGTTTACGCGTAACTAAAAAGCACTATTTGGAAGTGGTATATTTCAAAGGGGTTAAGAAGTCATTTATCAGCGATGTCCGGTGCTTAATTATATATTTTATATAAAAAAGAGGTACAAAAAGCCTCTATAGATAACCTCAAACCGCTATCTCATCTCTATTGGACCCCTAATCCTTATCGGCGGTCCCGAGCACACAGAAAAGAATTAAAGCGGTGTTGGGACTTCTTGTTTACGTTTTCCGAAGATTATTCTTTCGGAAAAACGGTACAGGTAGATAAAGAGAAAGGATATTCTGAACGAGCCTTACTGCAAATACATCGAAATACACAATTTTCAGGTTTATATTTAACCATATAGTTCGAAACTACAAGGAGAGAGCGAAAGTTTTGGGTTAAAATCAAGATACTTAATGTTGATCGCTTTAAATTAATGAATGTTGTGTTTTAATATAAACATGTTAAATTAAATTCATATATAAATCTGCTTTGCAGTCACTTTAAGCTTGTTAAACAAAAACCTTGATTAAAGGTATTTAGATTGATGACGTAGTTTGATTCTGGATATTATAAAAGGGAAGGGGCTTAGCTAGAAAATGTTCCTTCCTACGTCACAGCTCGTGAAATTACTAGCTATAACGCGGGAAAATGGAGCTTTTTCGTTTCGAGCGATAAAATTCTCATCTTTAACGGTGCCGTGTAAGGATGAAAAACTCTAAATTACAGGCGGTAAAATTGAACTAAGCTAGAGTAGCGTGATTTCGTGACGACAAATCAACATTATAACAAGATGGCCAGAGCTCCTAATTTATAGTACCAAATATTAACTATTATTTTCATATATGAAAAACTGTAGGCGACCATAGTGATAACGTATATTACGAATTATATTTATTTTTACTGTTGCGGTAATCTATTTATAAAATGCTACTCAAAGCCTAATTTTTGAAGTTACGATATTCCTACTCTTAAGTAACGCAACTTCAAATTGCCCCAATCTTTAGTCGCCTTTTTAAGTGAAAAATACATATCCCAAAACCAAGGGTAATACCATATACACGTTTGATTTGTTCATCTTTCATTTGGGTGAAAAAAAAAAAAAGTGCAAGGGTACTCAAGATCAAAGCCAGCCAGTTTCGCAACTAGCTGCAAACTAAACCACCCCAAGTTTTCTACGATCTATGAACAGATACTAATATATATACGATATACAAGAAAAGGTGGCACGATAGGGAAGACAAGGGCTCATGGTAAAAAATTTATCTTGGCACCTTCTCTTGACCATACAAGAGGGCGATTCGAGCGCAGGTCTATACCTTTTTTTCTCCTAACGCATGCGCAGTTAACAGTTATAGCCTTTGTGAATTGAAAATGATTTGGTTAATACTACTTTTATTTCTACGAGGTTTAATATGGTGTATCAATCCGCCTGATTATACCGCTTTATAAACTTTGAACACGAGAATTGTCTTTGAAAAGTAATCAAGCTAAGCGTAATTTCCCTAACATTGCATTTTCAGCATGGAGAATTAGTGTTAGGGGAAGTTAATAAAGCCTTCGTGGCTCACTGAGCATCGGTTCGAGGTCTTTTCTTTCCTCAGACACCGCCAGAGTCTCTCCAAAAGAAACTTCTAATAGTTTTTCTTTATTGATCTCGCTCACTCACTTTCTCTCTCGCTATAATGGAACTAAAAAGCTGTTATAAAATATTTTTATCAAAGTGCCATTAATTTCTTAATGAGTTGATAAGACAATTTCAATAGACAACTTCAATTTATCGAACGTTTCGCGTTAAACTCCGTGGGATTTGAAGTTGTCTATACACGATTTTAGTATTCCACTGCCATCCAAATTTTTTTGTCTTTATTTGATAATCAAGAGACTAATATAAAGTTAAGAGTCACTTAAACACACGACGTTGAACGAAGTATACACTAAGAAGGGAAGAAAACGTGATCTCCGTCATCTACATAAATTAATCTACATTCATTGGTTGCTTTAAAAAAGGACGAAATAATACTTAAGTCATAAAAAATCTGGTCTTTCCCATCAAGATACGAAAGGAATGCCTTATCACTTTCAGGGACCTTTTTTCATTTAAATCGTGGATAAATTTAAAACTGTAAGCAAGCTCCAATTGTTTTTAAATAATTAGAGTTTCTAAAAGAGTAGAATAAGTATTTTTGTAACGGTTGTTTTGATACGTTCTAAAAATAGGAGTGACACTTAACTCTAATGGCTAGATTTTTTTCTTATGATGTCAGGACTCCTTCTTTCTAATGAGTTGTTAAAAACTGTTGACAAAAGAATCAATATTTGACGCTTTAGACTATAACCGCACCATCACAGAGAAAAATGTTTGGAAAAGACACTGGGTTACTTTATTTCGGCTATTGTTAGAATCGAATAGAAAAAAAAAAAAAAAAAAATTTGATCGTACCGTAAGATGATGACGACTCTTAATGGGAGAATGAAGTCAGCAACAAATGATTTTAACGATTCCTTATCGTTCAAATAGGCCTAATCCAAAAGTAAAAATTTACAAACATATTAAACTAGAAATAAATTTAAAACATGCCATCAAATAGGCTTAGCTGGATTCACGGAGATATCCTAACTCCCCGTATAAGGACTAGCGACCAATGACTTTGATCATGGATATCCTACATTCCCCATATAAGATCCATCGATCAATGCCATTGGTCGCTAGTCTTTAAATGGGGAGTTCAGGTGATCTCCATGAATCCAGCTAAGCCTTTTTTTCCGTGTAAGTTTTAAGTTTATTTCTAGTTTAATATTGATATGTAATATTTTTGCTGTTGGATTAAGCGTATTTAAATGATAAGGAATCGAAAAAAAAAAAAATCAATCATTTTTTTAGGTTGCATTCTCCCTTTAAGTACCTAACTCTGGGTGACCTCATCATAAATTGAAATTTCTTCATTTTCGATAAAATTGCGTGACAAGGCGAAATACTGTCAGGGCCTAAACTTAAAATTGTTTACGGTCTTAAATAGAACGACTATTTAGTCCCAAATATTGGTCGTCCGCAAATTTGGTCATAAATAGCCTTTGAAAAAGATTCATGCAAATGCGTAGAGCATGTGTCAAATTAAAATTCGCCTAAAATTTTAGGTTATGAAAGTCTGGGCCTAAAAAATAAAGGGATATTCTACACTCTAAAAACTAGATTTTTAAAAATTTTAACTGCTAAAATATGAGAAAAAAATAATATCAAAACAGGCTAAAGGTTTCGTGGTAATTAGTTGTTAATTCATGTTCAATAAAAAGGTCAAAATATTGTGAATATATTGGTAAATCTATTATGTTGAATGCTGGAGACGTTAGATTCATCTAATTGATTCGATTTTATTCTTGTACAAACTTCACAAATTAACTTAAACACAAAATAGTGTCCAATAATTGTGAAAAACGTCATAAAACCCTTTTTATTATGGTATGGTATTTGGAGTTTAATTTTTTAACTCCTTTTCCCCTTTAATAATCAAAATTTTTAAGTTGGTTTAAATTTTAAAATGTTTTTCTTTTTAAACTTTTATGGGAATTTAACTTGATCACGAGTGATGGATGAAAAACTTTAATATGCGCTTTTGACATGGTGGGAATTTATAATGTCATATAGCACTATGTTATTTAGGGGCAGATCCTTCATAAAGTCAAGGCAGTACTGCCATATCTCTCTCGATATAGAACAAACATCGTTTTAGTGGGCGAACTTCCGGGTAAAGTTTCCGCATTCTTGGTTTATTCAAAAGATTATTCACGGTATATTAAAGGGAGAACGAAGCCAAACAACAAATCGATTCGATATCTTTAAAACAGGCCTTATTCTCTAGGAAAATAATTTACAAACAAATATTGGAGCTAAAAATGGAAGAGTATTTTCGGAATCACCATGTCAAAAACGCATTCCAGAATTTTTCCGAAATTTGTAGACGCGTTTTTGGTGTTTATTAAGCCTCTGGGATGACGCGTTTAAAAGAAACCACTAAATTAAGATTTTTACCATGATTCTGGAACGTAAGTAACGACAATTTTCATAAGATTAAGAAAGGCAGGACTTTTAGAATTAAGACCGCGCAAAATCAACCGTATCACGTGACAGAACGCGCGAGAATCCAGCCTCACTTCAAACAAAACTCAGCTAGGTTTTTCCATCGACCAAATTTAATTTCAAATATTCTGAAATATTCCATCGAATCCTTATACCAAGTGGGAGTTGTAAAGAAAAAAAAAGTCTAGTTTTATATCGAAATCTCGTTTGACGTCATACGGGTCGCAAAAATCCTGTTTTTCCTATTGGTTAAGTATACATTCAGCAGCAAATCCAATTTTCTCCGCAGAGTCCTAAGTTACGACTAGCTATTGCCATCCTTTCCGGTAGAAAATAAAGCGAGCTAGGACTTGTATCGAGAGTTATAGGGAAAGTGTGTCCTTTTAGTAGTTCGTCGGTTTTGCTTAGCAGTCAGTAAACTAAAGGATTTTCCCTAAATCCGTTCTGTAAACACTGGAAAATCAGATGCAAAGAGCGCGAGCGAGGTCTTTTATCGTATCTACTAGAGTTATAAGAATCTCCCAAGAGATCATGCAGCTAGAATCGAAAACATACGCTTTATAACTAAACTATAGAAAAAGGGATAATGAAACGTGGTATCATATTTACAAATTTTTTCGTGGTTAAAGTCGTTAAGCCGAATTAGCTAAAATATATAAAACTTGTCTATATATATATATGTCGGCGTATGGACAAATCATTCACAAATATGTGAATAATGAGTTAATTTAATTACAAAGATTTCGAATTTTTATTAGGGATAAAATGATATTAAGTGGATTATCTTCTCCACACGCCTACTACTGCATGGGAGTCGCCTAAATCATTTCCGACCAATGACAATGTCATCCTTTCTAGTTTCATATCACGTTCCCTCCCTCCAAAAAGTCTATACATAAATAATTGGCTTCATTTTACCTTTAAAAATATAAAACAAACTCAGAAGGAACCAAAAAATAATTTAGGTGCTTTCCATGGTTTTAAGCGCGTATTTAACAATAATCATATAGAGTTGGCAACTCGCGAAAAGCAAGGCTATCTTAATGTCTGGGTCAACAAATGATAGATAACGGGGTAGCCTATCTCCGCTCGCGCTGCCAACTCGAGATGCAATTATATAAACCATTTATGTCAAACGCGTGGCTTTCCTTAGACATATCGGAAACCGTGGTATACATTCTAACCACCATAGCGTACCACATATAAGAAGAAAAAAAAATATATTGTACTGTGAGAAATAAAAAGATTGCCGACGAAATTATTGAACGAGCTAGGAACCGGAATCTGCTTATGTTTTTCTCACTCGCTTCACCACTACACAGATCAGATGCGTCATTGCAGCGGGCTTATAATAAAGATTGCTAGTTTAACAAAGACTTCAAAAGAACTATGAGATGTAAGGCATACCTACGCGCGTATTGAACTTCAAGGTTGGTTAATGGAACCCAACTAAAGGCTCGGACTATAGGTCAGAGATATGGTAGGGAATACCTCAGCGCTATTTATTTCGTCCAAACCCGGGAAAAGCTGCTGGCTCTAGTGCCCTATGCCCAGTTTTCGATCTCTAGAGGATTGTCTTTTACAGACTCGCAACACACCAGCTTAACTATATTTTACCAGAAGTAGGTAATAGAAGAAGTGAGACACTAATAGTTTGGGGAGGAACTAGGAGACGTGAATACTTAAAAATGACCCCGCGCATTGTAGCCGCGCAGCCCACCAGGTTTACTAATTTTACCAGAGAAACATATCTTCGGTAGCTAATCTCGAGTTCTAAGCGTAAAGGTACAAACGTCTATAACGACAGCAGGCTTTAAGAGAGAGAGAGAAAATGGGTGTCGTCCCTAAAAATGAATACAAAGACCTTTTTTGATCAGTAAATAAAACGGCAGCTGGTTCTCACTATCCACCTATCCCTGAATTATTGCAAACTCCGCTTGAAGACTGTTGTAACCCCTTTTTACAGGCTTTTTATAAAGCCTGTGAAATGTCAGGAATTTACGACGAAGCTAACTAGTTCGATTGCAGCTTCAATTTGACCCAGTAAACATAGGTACTATATCCGGTTTGCCTATTGCGGCCACTAGATTACTTCAGACGTTAAGGAAGCTGTTTATTTATCCATATCTGAGAGTAGAGAAAAAGTGAAAGTAGTTTTCAACGAGCTTAAATATCAGCCTGAATCAGACTATATACAAGGGATCAGAGAGGATAAATGCCCAATACCCTCTCTTAGACTCTCATTCTCTGTACCACATATATCACTCTTGGTAACAAAGCTCAGAAAGAGTTGCGGGGCTTATAGAGCATGGAGGCTATATAGAATGTACCTAGTTCTAAGCCGTTGATTCGTTGATTGCTCCCTCGTGACGTGTTTCCGAAAGTAGAAAAGACCGATTTAGGCCTAATTAATCGCCATCCGTTAAATATACAATAGTGGTTTTAAAAGAGAATCAGACTATATACAAGGGATCAGAGAGGATAAATGCCCAATACCCTCTCTTAGACTCTCATTCTCTGTACCACATATATCACTCTTGGTAACAAAGCTCAGAAAGAGTTGCGGGGCTTATAGAGCATGGAGGCTATATAGAATGTACCTAGTTCTAAGCCGTTGATTCGTTGATTGCTCCCTCGTGACGTGTTTCCGAAAGTAGAAAAGACCGATTTAGGCCTAATTAATCGCCATCCGTTAAATATACAATAGTGGTTTTAAAAGAGACAAAAGGATGTATAGGATTAATTGAAATAGGATCCTATCCACGACACCCTGTTTAACATGTTCTATTTTATTTCTATTTCGAAGCAGCAGCGTAAATTGTAAAGGTTTCCGTGTTAATTCTCATTTATATGCTAAATGGGCCGAATAAATTGTCTGATTTCTGGCTATCCAATAAGAACTACATTTCAGGAAATGTTTAGAATTATAGTTCTTATATTGTCGCGAAAAATACTCGCCGAAGAAAACAATTTCAAACGATAGAACATTAATAAATGTCATACAAAAATTATTTTATGCTTTGTATACGCTTTCGTAAAACAATTCAGCGCTAGAATATTTTATACTCGAGGTTCAAGATTAATTGAGAAATACCATTTTTCCCCCCAATGAAATATGGTATTATGTATCAAAGTGCCTCAGCTTTTCCCCTTAAAACAGTTCCCGATGAACGTAAGTATATAAATTCGCGCTTTGAATAGGAATAGGGCTTTTGTTCTAATAGAGTTTACAAATTTGCCAACGTTAAGGTGGATTGATACATAGAACTAAACCTCATATAGATGAATATATAGTTGCTAACTGTTCTTGAACACAAGAATATTTATTAGTTTCTCTTGCAAAATCCCGTTAGCTCATTCATCACGGCCTTGGATCGGACAAAGAACATAAATTTGATCAAACGCGATACATACAGCCTCCTTGTACCAATTCCATCTATTTCTCCAATTCCCTTAGCTTCTGGTATAATCAATTTAAATTATACCACTTGATAAAGTATACGTAGGTGAGAAATATATCGGCTTTTTATTGGGGTCAGCGTTTTGAACTCCTCGATCGACTATACCAAGTTACTTTCCATTTCCATAAACCATTTTTTAAAAAGTTCGCGAAGCTAAACTCATCATCCGGGATCTAAACCTGTCTGTCCGTCGTTCAAAGGAAAGTCTAAAGTAAAAATAGAATTCCAATACCTACCCTAAAAAAACACAAAAAAAAAAAAACAAAAAAAAAAAAACAAAAAAACTAATAACTTTGCTTTCCAGCAGTACTTTCGTGTAGTTTGTAAGTACGACAATTGTTTTTTTTTGGACTGAGAAGTTCAAAAAATGGTACTTTCGGATATTTTGATAATTTAAGTCAGCCTAATTTCTGACCAATCATGATGGACCATACTTTATAGAAAGCCCGAGTATAGATTGGCGGCGCGAGCTGATCAGAATTAAGGAGCTTTTCCATGCAGCCAATATCAAACGTCATACACACGCGCAGGAGGGGTGGGTAATTTTGAATTGAAGTTCATAATAATTAGAACTCAATGCACTCTCAAAGCTGAACTCTGTGACATGTACTCGTAAACGTAGTGTCCCCCATAGCACGCACCACATGGTGACTTAAACTGACTACTTAAATTTTATTGGTTGACCCCTCAAAACATTTGGAAGAAAAATAATATCATAAACATAATAAATTTTATTTGGAGGATGATCTGAAGTGCATTATTATTGTCTGTCCACTTGTTTAGAGGCAATATTGCCAAATATATAGAAGGAAGACGATATTACTCCTTCCTACCATTCCTTTTGCTGTTTCTAAGGTAGTAAACGAACTATAAAACTGGGTTGGAACCAATGAATAATGGAGAAGAGTTTAAGAAATATATTGGGCGAAATGGTTTTCTTTTTTTCTGTTTTTTAAAGAAGAGGAAAAATTTTTCGATAAGTTTATTGCGCCGCATATTCACTTAATCCGTCTGGACGGCTATTTTTTTCATAAATTTTTAATCAAATTATTTAAGACTCTAAGAAAGCCTTATTTCTAAGATTGTCAAACCCCGAGGGGAAGCTTTTGGGAAGAAATGGAAGGCCACTATGAAAAATAATTAAACTGATTTCATTTAAACTATAAGTCTAAATAAAAAAAAAGTATTTCAAAAAAAAATTTATGAACTAAAAACTATGTCTTTATCCCTTGCAGAATACCTTTTCATAAGCTTCCATCAGACAGGACAAACATAAGCGCAAAATCGCGACGCGCAAAAATCCCTTTAGAAGAAAGAAAACACGACGGTTGGAAAAAGATAATAGACATAGGTCAACCGAATACATTCAAACTGTTTAAGACAATAAAGCGGTGTTTAAAGAATATGGAAAATGGTGTAGAAGCAAAGGCTAAAAGAAAATCTAATTTTCCGGTTTTGTACGTATTAGCTCGACAAAGTTAAACAGAGAAAAAGACAGAGAACTCAGACTTTATAAAAACGTTAGGTCGAGGTTCTCTTTAGTTTCCGCGAGTGAGTCAAGAGAAAAGACGTCGCAAAGGGGTTACAGCTATAGTGTAAGTGCTTTTGTTTAACATTCCTAAGCGAAAAAGTTAAGCGCGACTACATTAATGGAGAGAAAATTCCACTCGGTGACGTGTATCTTACAAAAAAAAAAAAAAAAAAAATGAAAAATAAAAATGAAATGACGTCGTGTAATGACGTATGTAAAACGTACGCTAACTTAGAACCAAAACGTAGTATAAATGAAAATTAGAGGTGAAAAACCTACAATTCTTTGGTCAAAAGAGCTAGATTTATAAGAAAAGGGTTTATTTATATGAACTTAGTCAAGTACGTCCTTTATACTTGACTAAGTACAATGTTATCACGCGATGATCAAAGCTTCATTATTGAAGTGCAGCTCAAGGAAGGATTGTTTAACTATGCGAAAAACTTATGATAAATCAATGCTTATACGCGTAACAGTTGTTTGGTTTAAATAAAATAAATTATGAAACAGACCAGTGTTGAATTACATCGATAAATTAATTAGTTAATTAAAGATATTAATTGAATTGCGAGTTTTAATAATGTAATGTTAATAGTTAAATTTATATTCAAATCATACGTTTAAATCTAATACCAGAAGTATATATTAGAAGAAGGAAGTTACTGCCGATCTTTTGCACTGTAGGACAACCCGAAACGTCAACCTTCAACGTACTGGAAAAATCATAAATGTGGGTCTTTTGTTTCATAAGACAACACTAAACGTTGGTATTCTGTACTCTAGGAGAACCCTGATTTCCATACCACGGTCATATTTGGACACTGTCTTCTGTATCAGAAAAAACCGCCAAAACCTTTTTTGAAGCAGATTTGTGGAATTATTCAAATTTAAACAATTTAAATAGAATGAGTAATTGTAAAAAAAAAAAAAAAAAAAAAAAATGTGGACCGGCTGTCATGAAGAGGATTGCTGTCTGAGAATTGCTTTTGGAGTTGCAACATATTGGACCCGAAATCTTGGCAAGAATCCTATCGTACATAAGGCCATGCATGCGGTTATACGCTTCTGTTTCCTATATCGATCGCGAGTATTAGTTAGGGGGAGTTTCAGTCTTCACAACATACAAAGCTAACCTCCAACTATCTCTAATAACACAAGTCTAGATACGATAGCTTACCATGGCCGAATTATACTCTATTATAAAGGAATCAACAACAACCGTACAACGGCGCCAAAAAATTCAGGCGTTGCATTCTGAATTAGACCCTTATGGTTGCCACGCATTGTACTGTATTTATTTCTTGCTACATATATTTGTATTAATCACTAGCGGTCTTCGCTTACACTCCTACAACTATAGGTATAGTAAAATAAACTCAAGGAGCCTATTAAAACATAGACAACATAACGGTATTGTATTTATAGTGCATTGATTTATGCCCTACCTAAGTTCCGGATCCGGTGTCTGACTAAATTGCATAATGACTAGGGCTTCATTTCAAACGTCAAGTGTTTGCTATAAAGTCAGAGGCAATGCCATTCAGTAAGCGCCAGAAACGGAAAAGGAGGCCAGAATTCCACGAAATCTATATGATTTAAATGTGTACCTTAAACCTGACGAGTACCGGATTGCGAGTTGGTTCGGGTACCCGCCACGAAACAAGTTAACGCCTTTTCAATTACCGGTAAATACTAGCGGGCAGCAAACGGAAAAACGAAGGAAAACGAATAATTTAGGGGCCACCAAAGTATATATCATCCATGCGGAAACCAGGGAAATCTTTAGCTTCGTTCCTACTGAAAACAAAAACTGATTCTGACTGCATTACGCGCTTCTCAAAACCTCTCTCAACCAGCATTGTTTAAGTTGCCGGGACTTAGTCTCTTGGCAATGTGTGTGCAGAAATAAGGATCGGGTTTCTGTTAATATCATAGTGACTACTTAATTTGATACGCTTAGTTTGAAACGTTAGTTTTGCTTCTACGTTACTCTAGATCAAAAAATAATAACCGAAGAATGAATTAAACACGATGCTGAGCGCTTTCATCTTAGCTTGTCGTTTTTTAATGACCCCTAGATCTTACGGTTGGTCGCGTCCTCGCGGTAAAAGTGTCTTGAACTTTGGTTTTTAGGAACTATTCGTCGCTATATTATAACATGTATCAAGGGATCTTCTTCGCCTCGGCGAAAGGTTGAAACTGTCTCACCATTTGCCCTATTGCAATTCCTTTTGAGACGGGTCTAGGCGCCAGGTTTAAAGGGAAGTTAAAATAATATACTTTTAGGAGAGGAATAGGGTTTAGTCTTCCTAATTTTACCAAATCTAATTGATCTGATGCAGTTCTTAATTTAAGATAGACACACTAACTAAGATATTACATTTCTATATCGTGTAATGTAATTCAAACAACGATAAAAAATTTTAACGATTTTTGAGGGGTCAAAGTTTCTTATTTTCAAGTATAACCCAGTTGGATTTCCAATATCTACATTCCCAAAAAGCTGCTTGATACTAGACCTTGGAGTAGATTCAAAACAATCGTGTGAAATGCTTCAATTTTTATTTTTTATTAAAAATGTCATTTTTTATATACTTTCAGTACTTTTTTCACAAATTAGTATTATTTGTTAAATTATTTCATTTCACAACCCCTTTAAGATGAGATGTGATTTTAAATTAATGAAGTGGATGCTTTTGGGAAGAAAAAAAGACGGGTTGTAAAAGGGAAACTGTAGGATTAGGGGCCGGCACTATCCTAGCTCATTTAGTTTTAAGTACGACGAAATGATTATTAAACTGATATTACCCCCGGATCCTAATAGTTCCCTATGGAAGCAAAATGGTTTTGAAATAACCCTTTTCCGAGATCCACGTATATATGGGTGGAAAAATGAATCCTCGTCAAATGTGGGCGGTTTTGATTCCAATGGTTGTTTAACAACCCTTCCTTCGCATTCTTTCGCATCGTCATTATGTCACGCTTATGGTAAAGTGGTATTTTTTAAATTTTTAAACTTTAAATAAAAGGGTTTCAGATCTAATTTCTAAACATGTCGTATTAACGATTCAATATACTTTTAAATTTATAAAATTCGTGTCAAAAGTATAATTACAACTCCAAACTGAACTTATCGATTTTAAACTTTGTAAAGAAGTTGTTATCAAATGAATTTTAAGGAAATATTCGCTTAAATTTATATTATAGAATTATTTTGGACCCGTGAATGAAAATTCGAGATAGTTTATCGTTCCTTGTATGGAAATGTAAAGATTAAGATTGGACATTTTTGATTTGAAATTTTCTCAGAAAATGTTTTCATTAAATAGTTTGGTTTTACTATAATTAAAATAACTTAAATATTTTTAATAATTACGAGTTATATACGCGCAAAAGGTCCATGCTTAAATTGCCCCTTTCCTATCTAAATTCCCTCAATGTTGTTCCTATTTTGGTCTAGCTCAATTTCAATAGTCACTATTACGTTCTAGCCTAATTTCAATTGTCACTATTACCTTCTAGCCCAATTTCAATTGTCACTATTACCTTCTAGCCTAATTTCAATTGTCACTATCCTTCTAGCCTAATTTAAATTGTCACTATTACGGTCTAGCTTAATTTAAATTGTCCCTTCGTGCAGTGTGAAGTCTTCTTTACGGTTTAGACTTAGCAATTTTGATGTTTAGGACTTACAACATTAGAGTATTTATGGATATTCCGAAAAGAAACATAAGCTTAAAAATCCCTTTATAACTTATATATGGAGCCAAAAGAGGCAGGGGTTGACCTAGTGATCGAAATCGCGGGTTTCCCCGAGGAGAAAGAGAAAGTGCATGAGATCACGAAAAATATGACGTTAGATATGTAATATTAACAACTGAGAGAGAGAGAGCGTGAGCTTTAAGACGCAAAACGTGCGGTTTTGCTATAAAACTAAAAACGCAAATATCAGAAAAAGAGGAAAGGGGGTAAAAATGGTACTTTATATATAACCAGGAGTTAATTATATTACTCAAAGTGTAAGAGAATACGTAATTTCTCTATGAACACGCGCGTGCTTTAACATTCAAAAAGATTATATAGCAACGAGTGTCTGATATAGTTCTGGTATAGTAAAAAGGTACCTCCTTCGTAGGAATTTCGGGTGAAACATGAACATTTCTCGTACATTTTTTTCGTATATAAACCAAGAATATAAGCCTAGGTAGAGAGAAACAAAAAAAAAAACAAAGTTACAAACTAACAAAATCTTAGAAAGAAGCCAAGGCTTAGCAGCTAAGTGTCAAGAATGACCGATTGAACAGAACCGAGCTATTACTACAGCCAACGTACCGCCATTGTTGGAACGAATATTTTTTTGGCCGAATGCTATGATTGGTCAATTTTAGATTATGATAAGGTAGAAAAAGCCAATTGATAGAGGCCATATATTTTTTCAGTTTGAAATTCCATTCTAGCACAATTGTTCAATCTAACTATCAGTGAAACACACCTTGACCAGAAATTTATCATTGAAACAATGGGAAGTGTTTTACTTTGGAACCCTGCGCTTTAACATAGGAGAAGGTTTTTTTTTTTTTTTTTTTTTTTTGCAGAACCGTGGATTCATTACGAGGTGTGGTTGATTTTACTGAGGAAATTAGAATGCTAGCCGTTCCAGAGTGACTCGTTATAAAGCTTTTGAAAGCGCCTACTTATATAAACATAAGTATTTGAAACTGTGTAGAGGAATAAACGACTTGTATATGGTTAATATACGGTGAGCTTGAATTTATTTCACGAATCTTCTAAATTTCAGTTCGGCCACGATTTGCGTATTATAATACGTTAAAAGGGATAAAGTGGAGTGAGAGGGGCGGTGGGAGTTAAAGAAAAGTAAAAAGATTAATAGGATCATTTGTGGTGGTCCGGGAAATATAAGTTACATATACGAATTCATGAATAGCCACGATAACGGCCCTTCTTAATATAAAGGGATAATAGGAGTTAAAAAATAAATTTGAAATCACCATTCTAAAAACGTAGTCGAGAACTATTTCACAATTATTGGATGCGTTTTTGATGTTTATATTTATTTCTGAAATTTGGTTACGTTGGAATTTAAATGGCAACAATAGGACCAAATCACGGACTTTGAATTCAATTTAAAACCGCGCGTTTGCAATAAAAACTAGCGCTTCTATACTCGTGTTCAAGGAGAGTGCATGAACTACTTTTAACATTGTGTATCAATTCACTCCAGCTTTTCTTATTTTGTTAAAATCGCCTGTAAACTTTAGCGTTCCCGACCGACCGACAGACGTAAATTTAGAGGATTCGAGAGAGAATTTGATAATTTTATGTGTTTAAGACTGAAAATAAATTCAGAAGCTTAATCCATTATTATCTCGTAGTTTCCCTTTAATGGAAAAACTCCTATAGCATGTGAAATTACATTTTCGTTTCCAAAAACGCCGTTATACACTATAAGTTTTCTTAATCCGTCGCTCGGACGTAACACAACGCTCGGGTAAGCGCGTTCATACCGCAAAAACGAGTTTCCCAGTTTGTTAAATGGTCAACTATAGCTAATTTTTCATTTTATATACGTTTCAGACAGTGCTTCTATCTTTAGTCAATAACATCTTGAATTGGCAGTGCGTAGAAAGCTAAGCAAAAGGTTAACTCTATCGTTTATTTAGAGATAATGTGTATATCTTAGTTATGCCCATGCTGTAAATTTGGCAACAGTCCCATTATACCGAAATCTCATTCGACCGAATCAATTTTTTTGCAAAATATAACTAAAACTTTCCCATTAGAAAGAATAATTTTTTTAGTATAATATATTTTACGACTAATATATGGAAGAATTTAAAATATCCTAGTCTTTCCCCAAAAGAATTATACGAATTCCATTCACCCAAAAACCAGAAAAACCTTTGCTCGTGTAAGGTTTTCTATTAAATGACAATTCGATCGAATGGTAATACACCACCAAACTTAGGGAATGTTGCCGTCGACGTCATCAACTACGTCATAGCATTTCTAAAGCTTATTTTTTCAATATCCGTGTCAGCTCTCAAGGTCGGGTCTCTCCCGAATGACTTCTGAGCCGTCTGACCCCTATCGTTTTATGAAAACGGAACTGCCCTGTAGAACCTTAACGCCACGTGACTTCGTGACGTAATTAGCAACATTCGAACAAGATGTCGCACCCACAAGGTCTTCTATAATATCAACTAAAGTTTATTCAAAATAAGTTTGCAAAATAGCGAAAGTTGCGCTGGAAATTAGTTTGAATATATTTGAATTCCTCGAGAGTTCGCTGTAATTTCATTTATACTTTTTCTAACCCGACTTCTACGAAATTAGATTATGTATAACGGTGACCTGAATACATTTATTAGTGTATGTTGTTAAGACTTGAAATATCATATTTCAAGCTTGTTCGCTATTTCTATGTCTCTTTTCATTGACTAAGATGAAGAGGCTTGTTGAAACCCAAAAAGTTATTTTTACGACTTCCAAATACGTGATCTTGAATAATTTGAATAATTTTAACTACGTATTGAAACCTTAAAGTTCGATTTCGACTAGAGCCTCTGTAAACAAGATATGCTCCTATTACGCCTAGTTTGCCCAAATTAATTTCCCAATTTATTTTCTCACACCAAAATTACTGAAAGTGAAACCATTCGCAATAAAATTAAATTTTAATTAATGTTGCTGGATATTTCTCTTAAGGTAACGATATGAAATCACTGAAATACATTTTACTTGATTAAAAAATACCAGTAAAATTTAATATTAAATTTAATTCGCGCCGAAGTACTAACCCCCTTTTTTCGAAAGTAAATACGTTCTTAAACTATTCATTTTGCCAAGAAGGATCAGATAAGGAGAGGAAAAGTGGGAACGGCGCGGCTCCTACTGCGTCGGCCTAAACTCCCACTCTGGGAGAGCGGGGGACAGACGGGGGTAGAGATGCTTCGTGGTAAATTGTTGTCACGTGGGTAAAACGAATCCTTTATGAGACGCGCTAGCTAGCGACCACGTGACAACAGTTTACCTCGAGAATTTCCTATCCCCCCTTTCCACCCGAGTGGGAGGTTGGCTCTTCTCTCTCTAACTCAACGCAGCCCCACTTTTCCTCTCCTTATCTGATCCTTCTTGATTTTGCGTTCTAATTCTTTCTATAGTACAATATAATTTGCATATCCATAATATTAATAAAAGCTAGGCAATTTTAAAATATGATTATATAAACATTATACGCAGTTGAGCAACTACAGCGCATCATTGTTCCGTAATTATCACGTTTGACTTTAGAATTCAAGCCAACACGTTCATATTTTCCATATACAAGCTTAATTGAAGTTTTACATTCAATGGGGCCTCGGAAAGTCGTTCGAAAAACATTAATATTTAATTATAATTAAATTAAGATTTTAATGTATAAGCTAATGTTAAGCGTTCGCAATTTTCGTAAATCTAAACTTTACTCGTTTTAATATAATTAAGATTTTTATAAAGAGATAAATTAAATAAGATAAAAAAAATGTTATAACCAAATTAAATTCAAATTCGCGTGTGGAAAAGCATGAAAGGCGCGGCATTTTTCTGATTAAATTTAGAGTGCGCCGAGAGTTTGTACTATAGGTACTCGACTAATGCTTTTAAGACGTTAGGGACGAGCTAATTGGATAAGCGATTTAACTTATTAACGGCAAAAGCTATCTTTATGACTATGGGCATCGCGTGCATAGGCTAAACATATGTCACTGTTCCAAACTTTTATATAAGAGAGCGGTTTTGAAAATTGTCTAGCAAAACACGTTGCAGATTAATACTCAATATTAAATCTCATAAGAGATTAAAGCAGTTCTGTAATTCTGCCATTAGCATTTTTGGGCCCTGTGTTAAAAGTTTCACTACAGATTTCAAGTGTCGATGACAAAAAAACAAAGGGATTAATTAGAATATATTTTAAGTTAAATTACTAGATGGCTAATTAATTTTTATAGGAGTAAAACTACGACCTAAGATAAGGATTCCATTAAGGTTCTGAAATTGGTGGTCGGGTCGAGCTTACAAACTCACCTAAATGTAAATATAAGAACGTTTTAAATATGTCGTGAAATTATTAGATTACGGATTTTAAACAGGCATATGATGATCTTTAATAAACAAAATGCATAACTGCCCTGGAAATATACTAAACTTGATTCTCAGTGAATGATATGTTAACGATTACAGCCCGCATCTTAATTTTTCCGTTTTTTTTTGCGCTCTAAACCAATAACTAGTCTTTATTGTCACTGGTAACTTAAATATCTTAAACTCTCTTCATACGAGGCGTAATTAGCAGTGATTTAATCGAGGTTAAATCTGATTCATAAAACTCGAATAATGGTGATTAAACCTCGGATTAAATCTGATTAAACCGGCTAGTTTCGCCTCGTCTGAAAAGGGTATAAGCCTGCAACTTGTAACTTCGGTACACCTTTAATTACGGTATATCAGCCCGCGGTCTTGTATTATAGCGGATTGGGTCTGGGAATAGAGAAAACTAACTTTTCCTTTAATAGTTTGGTTTACGAAATTGGTGTCGCGAGTCTAAAACTTCCCAAAAAGTTTGCCTCCATTAAACTGGGGACTCGAGCCATTTACCCCATTTGGTAATATACGTTTATATATTTTATACAAGATACACTCGCTCCCTCTTCTAGGTTTAGTTTTCAACTTTGTAGTCCTTTTGTTGACGGCGAAACTTTGTATACGCAATTTGGGGAAAGAATTGTGAACGATATATGTTGTTCGCAATTAGCGAAGTTGATGGAAATAAATGTAAGTTCAAGATTTAATTAGTACTTTATACGCTCGTTTTCTATGGTGGTAGGCACAACAATTTTGTCTGTTTTGTTATACTAGGAGTAATAAAAATGCACAACCCCTTAATTCGTAAGGAGGTCAAAGTTTACATTTAACGAAAACATGTACATCAATCTTGTCGTTTACCTTTATCTCAAACCTTAAAGAGATAATATGCGTGATAATTTGATTTTATATCAACAAATATTAAGATATAAATCGATTTTTAGCTTACTCGAAAAGATGGCATAAAGAAAATATTCATATATAGCTCAATATATATCACTAGATTAAAAATTTGTGATTTTATCCTGCGCAGTGGCTTCTCAGTAAACACTAAAGATCTAAGGTTGAAACATTTCTACAGGCGTTCTAGGGGATTGCAATGCTAAAACTTTACCTCGTAAAGTCTGGTTTTCACGAGACCGAAATTTTAAGGCTGAATGTCGCATTTCCGCCGCGAAATTCCGTCCGTTTTCGCTTACGCGACGGCGATTGGTTTTCACGTAACCATTTTTGGTGAACCGAAAATGTTTGGTTTTACGATTTTTAACAATTGTCTATGTCCTGTCCTTCATAGACATGTCTATGTCTATGTCTTCTCCTAATTATATCATGTATCAGGTATTGGTATTGTATTTAAATACATGCCCTTTGTAAAATAAAATTTACTTACTGCTAAGTCCGAATTTCGTCCCTATACTGGACCAACAGTTATCCTTCATGGTTGAGTCTTTATACTCTTTTAAACTCCCATCATAAAGAAATCTGTTTCCTTATTTCTTCAATAAATTCTTCGTTGTCAACAGCTTTTTTCGGTACTTTCGACATTCGAGCGTCCGCCCTTTAAAATCTACTCTAGAATCTCGGAAAACCTCGCCAACGACGAGATCTCGCGTGGGAAAATCCAGGGGTATGATTGGCTGCGGAAAGTTTCGGCCGCTAAAATATAGAACTTTTCTCTAGTCGCGCGGAAAGAGACTTTTCGTTTCGGCCCGCCGAAATATTTTCAGCCGCGGCAAGTTTTCGCCCGGTTTTGCCTCAATTTCCGCCCCGTGAAAACCAGCCTTAAGGCTTCTTTCCCCAGAACTTATTTGTTCAGCGGAAGAAACACTTCTACAGGGGCTAACCCGGGAAACTACAGACTTTAGTTAAGTAGCGAGCTGTAAACTCCGTTCTTTATAAACCCAGAAGATTAATTTCGTTTATAATTTTAATTTATTTAAAAGGGCCAGGAAACCTTTTTTAGACTAATAAATACCTCTTCAAGTGTTTCTATTAGGTTAGGTACTGGGTAAGCTTTTAGTGTGTGTCGGGGTCGGGACTGGAGAGAGAAAAACCTCGAAAGTCTTGAAGGACCGGGTCGGGGATGTGGTTTATAAAATATTTTTTCAAATCAAGAATTTTAAATGCTTTTTACATCGAAAATGTGGAGAAAAACTTTACAAGAGTTATAACTTTAGGAGTTTTTACTTTAGACTTTTACAGAGATTAGGTTTCTAAAAATCCGGCTTTTCTAGAAACACCCAACTGGAAAAATGGGCACTCGGGGATGGAATCCCGGCAATCCCCGGCTTCCGGTCGAGGTCACGATCCCTAATTCCTATTACGCTAACTCATCTTGCATAAAATTATAAGTAATATTGAATTTAATTTTTTTTGCGATCAAGTCGTTTCTAAAGTACTCCATGTTGAAAAAGAGGAAATAAAAAATGGTAACTAATCCGCAAACGAGATTAAACCGGTATAGTTTAGATTTATTAACTATAATGACCTCAATTTAAAAAAAAGGTTAATTCATTTAATTACTAATTCTACCGCAAGTTTCTTTGTAATATATATCTACATGCATTTGTTGGAAACTATTTTTTAACAATCATCATAAACTATAGTATATCAACAAACTGCTATGAAAGTTTTCTCATTTCTGAAAATAGGTACTTTATCGAACGACTGAGAAAAAAATAAAAAAAAGGTAATTTCGTCCGATGCGTGGCCGACCTTCCCCCAAAGCTAGTCTAAATCGAAAATGAATCATTACTCGTTGATAAACGGCCGAGGAAAAATGATAAATAATGTACGGGTACACGGATAACCCTATTTCACAAGCACTCCCTCGTAGCTCGTACGACACTGTCTCTTCGTAATATTTCTCGACAGGCGTAATTTGAGCCGACACATATGGTCCAGCCGAGTCCAAAAACTTTTATCTTTTCTTTCTACTCATTGAGCTATTGCGTCGAGGAGAGAGTTTATTTTAACCCAATCAAAATTGACATAACACGCGATTGTAAGGCGGAGTGATAGACATTGTTAAATTATATAGAAATAAAAGTAGAAACCCTTTTCGACTCACGCGCGATGAGGATACTGTTCGTTCGACTGATTTGAGTGAATGTGTTAGACGTTTGAAAGGGGCGTGTTCGTAAAGATATGACCGAATGAGAGTCAATAGAGCCCGTTGGACTGTATTTTTGTAGGTCTTTAAGGCTGCCAATGGGGCCAGGAATAATACTTAGTTCTATAGAAATACTAAATTATTTTGATGGCCTTACAATAATTTATGTACTTATCTCTACTTTTTTACCGGACACAAAATTTAAAGGGAACATGAAGTGATGAAATAGATTATTTATGAAGTAATCTAAGAGTAGTCTTGATCGATCAAAAAAACGAAGTGATCTATTTTAGTTCTAAAATAATACCTTGGATATTCTAATTTAAAACTGAATGTTCCTAAATCCAATACATTAAAAATCATTAAAAATTAACTAGGATGCTTTGGAAAGTTTTACCTCGTGTACACTGTTTACTGCCTACTTAATTTATCTTAAAAACTAGACGTAAGATTTCTTCAAATTAACTTCCCATTTTACTCACATCAAAACTTAATTTTACCAGGGTTATAACCCTGATTTTACTCAAAAATATTTAATTTAACAGTTAAACCGGTTAGCCCTTTGGTTTAAACTATTAACGTTAATCCACGCTAGTTTTAAAAATACGTTTTGTAAAGAAGACCCTCAACGTCATCGCGCTAAAAGGTTTTTTTTGGACTCACATTCAATATTACAATGGGGGATCAAATTACATAAGGCAAAATAGATAAGTAGCCACTTAAAAAACACCCACTCTTTTAAAAATGGGTAATTCTTACGCAATACGAAATACTAAACCAATATTTGAAAGCCGAATAAAGAGAATGTCTTTCTGGTGATTCAAGGTACCGATACGCGCGTATATCCTTGAAATAAGGATTAAATTGGATTAAACTTTATTAGTCTGATTAAAATCTGATTAAAATCTGATTAAATATACACCCTGAAACTAGGTTATACAACCCCAGGTCGAACTAAACGGGCTCTTGTAGCGTTTTAGACATTTTTGTCCGAGTTCCTCGTCCAATTCGAGGGCGTACGCAAGAAATTAATGAAAACTCCTTACCAGAACTACTTTTAAAATTAGATTTCCTTGTTAATTCCCTGCGCAACTTAAGTATAATGAAAATTAATTGATTTGTGTCTTTTATTCTACGGTCTCCGATGACTCCGAATATAGACGGGCTCCTTTGACACATACAGCTCCAACTTTGCTTTATCTCGATTGGATATCCCCATTATTTCTCCATTGACTAGAATAGCCCGTACGGAGGGAAGGCTTGGCTCGAAGGGGGCGTTCCAAATCTTTTGTCTAACTCTATCCTCTGTCTTTACTTTCGTTTCTATAGCGTTGTCCGATGATGTAGCGATGTTGTTGGCCACGAGCTGGCGCCATCGTCCCGTAGCCGTATCGTCTTGGGAAACTTCCGACAAGCTAATCAGTCCCGGCCACGACCGACCATTGATTTCTTCTTCCTATTTAACCCACTCCGCTTCATTCTTAAAAGAATCGCATCGTTCAACGCGACGCCCAACGGATTTCGTAACAAACAAATTTAGAGGTAATCCTTCGAATCCTTCTTATCCTTACCGAGATCTATTCTTAAACAAGATGGTCAAGCCCATAGAATAGCTAGACCCATGACATAGTAAAAGAGGCTGAAAAGAATTATGCTATAGCAGGGGCTTGTTATGCATGCATAAACGCTCTTTGAACAATTTGAATGGCGTTTCTAGATCCCTTTAAACACGAAGTTTTTCAAATCATGTTTTTCAAATCATGTTTTTCAAATCATGTTTTTCAAATCATGTTTTTCAAATCATGTTTTTCAAATCATGTTTTTCAAATCATGTTTTCCAAATCATGTTTTTCAAATCATGTTTTCCAAATCATGTTTTCCAAATCATGTTTTTCAAATCATGTTTTTCAAATCATGTTTTTCAAATCATGTTTTTCAAATCATGTTTTTCAAATCATGTTTTTCAAATCATGTTTTTCAAATCATGTTTTTCAAATCATGTTTTTCAAATCATGTTTTTCAAATCATGTTTTTCAAATCATGTTTTTCAAATCATGTTTTTCAAATCATGTTTTTCAAATCATGTTTTTCAAATCATGTTTTTCAAATCATGTTTTTCAAATCATGTTTTTCAAATCATGTTTTTCAAATCATG
Organism: Odiellus spinosus; assembly: GCA_963920705.1. Lineage (NCBI taxonomy): Eukaryota > Metazoa > Arthropoda > Arachnida > Opiliones > Phalangiidae > Odiellus > Odiellus spinosus. Next base: position 9,028,629 of record OY987237.1, read on the forward strand.
TTTTTCAAATCATGTTTTTCAAATCATGTTTTTCAAATCATGTTTTTCAAATCATGTTTTTCAAATCATGTTTTTCAAATCATGTTTTTCAAATCATGTTTTTCAAATCATGTTTTTCAAATCATGTTTTTCAAATCATGTTTTTCAAATCATGTTTTTCAAATCATGTTTTTCAAATCATGTTTTTCAAATCATGTTTTTCAAATCATGTTTTTCAAATCATGTTTTTCAAATCATGTTTTTCAAATCATGTTTTTCAAATCATGTTTTTCAAATCATGTTTTTCAAATCATGTTTTTCAAATCATGTTTTTCAAATCATGTTTTTCAAATCATGTTTTTCAAATCATGTTTTTCAAATCATGTTTTTCAAATCATGTTTTTCAAATCATGTTTTTCAAATCATGTTTTTCAAATCATGTTTTTCAAATCATGTTTTTCAAATCATGTTTTTCAAATCATGTTTTTCAAATCATGTTTTTCAAATCATGTTTTTCAAATCATGTTTTTCAAATCATGTTTTTCAAATCATGTTTTTCAAATCATGTTTTTCAAATCATGTTTTTCAAATCATGTTTTTCAAATCATGTTTTTCAAATCATGTTTTTCAAATCATGTTTTTCAAATCATGTTTTTCAAATCATGTTTTTCAAATCATGTTTTTCAAATCATGTTTTTCAAATCATGTTTTTCAAATCATGTTTTTCAAATCATGTTTTTCAAATCATGTTTTTCAAATCATGTTTTTCAAATCATGTTTTTCAAATCATGTTTTTCAAATCATGTTTTTCAAATCATGTTTTTCAAATCATGTTTTTCAAATCATGTTTTTCAAATCATGTTTTTCAAATCAAATATTTTATTTCTGACATACTCAAACCCAACACGCATAAGCTCCCTTATTATCTCGTTCGCGACGACTTGTTTGTTGTTTTTGAGTTTTCATTACTGACAGACTAGAACCGAAACCTTCATAAGCTACCTTTTATCTCGTTCTCGACGACCCTTTATTAACAACGACTTGTTTTCTGTATTGTATATCTATGAAGATATAAGGAGTTTTTCGCTAAACTTTAACCAATTACCCGTGGTAACGAGGATGAGCGTCCAACTCTCGATCGCAAAGCTATGAAGCTTCGAGCGCGACGCGGTTTTTTCCGAAATTCGGGAGACCACTTGGTGGAAAATCGATATCTTAAAAAAAAATAGATATTTTAAATTTGTCTGGGACATCACGTCGTGACGTCTGGTGGATAAGAAACGAATGTTTTTTCGATACGATGACGTTTTTCGTCATTTCTGGGACACCGACTTCAGACTTCAGACTTCAGACTTCAGACTTCAGACTTCTGACTTCAGACTTCAGACTACCAGCACGACTCAAAACACTAGCTAGAACCTATACAAGTATAGGGTCTAGCTAAAAAGTGAGGCAGTCACCATTTTTATTTTCGAAGCCTGATTGGATTAAATTTTTAGTTTTTTCATACTATTACAAAATATTATGTACGCGAAAAGAATTATAAATGCTACTGTATAAATTGAAATTTTTAACCTTCGTATAGAATGTTGAGCAAGTAATCAACCGATTAAGTAGCAGATTACAGCCCTTGGCAATGCTAAAAAGTACTCAGTTACGGCTGAGAGTAGAATTCGCTATAAGTTTAACACATTATCCTATAGTTAAATGTACGAGAAGGGTCTATGTAAACCTTGAATTCCTTATGAAGGCGGGGAAATGGGTATAAATCCTATCCTTTGTCATCATCATGGAAAAAAAGTACATCGTTTTTAGATAGAATGAAATTACTAATCGATAAGTCGTTGTTTTACTTATATATCCATAAAATCAGTTAGAAAAATCAACAAGTACATAGATAAGTTTCCTTTGATATCCTTAATAATAAACCATATAGTGAAAGAGGCAGATATAAACTATATAGGTGCTGAAATGATGAACTTATTGAATGTAACTTCGGAAATACAAAAACCCGATATAAGAACTATCTCCTTTTACACAAATACTGTGTATTTGTTTTTTTCTAGGAGGTAAAAGTTGTTTAAACGGTTTGTCATATATAGATTCATGTAATAAGCTGACCCATCCCTTACACGCCTAACTTTCCAACCCCCGTTTCCTGATAAATAAAACTTATTACCCAAAGGGACTTGGCATCCGATTCAGTAGACCAAAACCGATATAAACACAAATATGGGTAGTTCATTTTTAGTTAGTTACGCAAAAACTTTTTTCCGGTAACTATAGCGATCATGTCCAATATAGTTCACCGCCCCCACTGTAAGAGGCATGAGTCTAGGCGAAATAAATATGATTCCGTTCGTTAGCAGGATAATGTGTCGTTGGAAAGACAAGGTTTTGCTAACTGGATGTCCTGTCCATCTTGAGAGTAAAATATTAAAGGGACAATGAAGACGAAAAACTTGTTATTTGAGACCGCAAGCCTAACAACATGACATGACGTCAGACAATATACAGCGCGTGCTTTTGAGGTTCGATTGGAGTAAGGGGTTTCTATTACAGATTCTCATCTATTGATCCCGTACAGGACAGTAGTTGAGTATATTCGTCTGGATTGTTAGGGCCGAATTTTAATACCGCCATCCGAAAATCTTAACTCTCAAAAGTACTTGCCCCTTTTCTCCGTGGATGTAAACTTAAACGTCAAAGGTGTTCTAGCCAAGGGTCGGTACTCTTTCCGTCTTCAACTTCCCACTGAGCGGATATAGAGCCCATTTAAATTTTTAATCCAAAATGGAAGCTCCATTGTGAGTCGATATTACCAAAAAAATAAAAACCAAAGAATCTTGGACAGGGCCACCAACGATTAAGTTTTTTTTTTTTTTTAGTCAACTGCTAAAATCATGATTAGTTAAAATATATTAATAACACGCTACTAGTCTTCATTATCACTTTAAAGGAAAAAATAAGTTTTTAAAAATCAATATCGAAATGGCCTCGTGAGTTTTGAAACGTATTAAAATGCCGCTTGTGAGGCTATACTGGTAAAAAAATATAATATATATATTCAACATAACATACTTTGTGTACACGTGGAATACGTAAGAGAGTCCCCTGGCATAGTTTAATAGAGTGGAAGCCACAGTACACGTGACTGTTTTGCTCTTATCTCTCCTTCCCCTAATATATCAATATTCGGCTTTGTTTAGTGCTCCAACTAAGAAAGCCCCGGTAAGAAGATATATCCATTTTAAAATATTCTAAAAAGGTTGGGGATTGGGGAAACCAATAATATTTGCGGAGAAAAACCGTGTAGGAGAAGAAAGTAAATATATAAGATATACGGTATAGTGGAAAGTTGTTTATTGTGGATTCTGACCTACGACGGTTGCGCAACATACTTGCTGTAGTTATTGAAAAAATAAACAATGTGCAGTTTTTTATTCTAAGTTAATGTAATTCACTTTAAACTAATTTAATTTTCCAGCGTTTAAGCAGAAAGTTTCTTAAACTGTAATATTTTTAAATTCCAACAATAACTTGAATTTTTTTGAAAGTTACCTAAATTATTCTTTGTTTTGCGTCTGGAATAAAAGTTTTATTCCAGAGCACATACGCCAACCGTCTCTAAAAATATGGGTCCATAGGAAATATTAATAAGAACCCTTCGGAATATTTCTTATTTAAAAAAAAAAAAGCTAATAGAATACTAAATTATAGTATACGTCTTAACAGAATCATATTGAAATATTACAGTAGATCTTGAGTGGGACCAAGTATGCCAGAACCGAGCGACGAGTCGCCGAACCCGGTCAAAGGACTTATCGAATACGGGGACGCGGACGAGTCGGGTTACGGGGTGGAACCGGCCAAAGATGAGACGACGGAGGACTCTCCGGAAAAGCGAGAAGAGCGCCAAGCCAGATCCATCGCATTGGAAAAAGCCTACGTTCACGAAGTCTACCAGCATATTGCGCCGCATTTCTTGCAACGCAAATATCGAGCGTGGCCCAGGGTTAAACAGTTTCTATTGGGACTCGAACCCGGAAGCCTCGTGGCTGACATTGGTATGAAATTGAACATTTAGTTCATCATCTCGCGTAATCAATTTAGAATAAAAAACAAAAAAAAAAAAAGTCAAAACCAATAATAAACCCAAGGAGGAAAGGTACTAAACTACAAAAGGTTTTCGGTTAATTTGTAAACCTTTCAAAAACTCTCTTTGGGCTTAAATCTCTATAGTTAGGTTTTTCGTAACTGGGACTCAAAAATGTGTCATTTTCCTTTTAAAGGGCCTAATTAAAAAAGTATTTATCTTTCTTTCTAAAGGATGTGGAAGTGGAAAGTATTTGGATATCGGAACTGACACGTACAGAGTCGGTTGCGACCGATGCTCGCCTCTATTGCAGTCAGCCAGTCAACGAGGCCGGGAGGTGACATTATGCGACAACTTGCAATTGCCCTTCAGGGAGGAGAGTTTTGACGCCGCGCTCTCAGTCGCCGTTGTGCACCACTTTGCCACGACGGAGAGGAGAATCAAAGCGTTGCAAGAATTGGCTAGGATTCTAAGAATCGGAGGAAGAGTTTTGATAACCGTCTGGGCCATGGAACAAAGGCACCGAAGGGTAAAATAAATTTTCCATCGATTCTCGCGGGTATAATGAAATTATAATTGTATTTCGCGATCTATAGTTTGAGTCCCAGGATGTATTAGTCCCGTGGCACCAACCGACCAAATCCAGTAGCGAAGGTAAGTGAAACTAGTGTCTCGCGCGAGTCTAGTTAATGAATACGGAATCTAACAGATCGGACCTCTTCGGTAGAACATGAAATGACAAGTACAACGACCAGCGACGACGACCTGTTGGTCTACAACGCCTACACCACGCACACGTCCGATTCCGACGGACATCAACACAGTCATTTGCACACGGCTCAACGGAGAGCCAGGTTTCGAGACGCCAAAGGAAGGTACGTTCCCAACTTGTCTCGAACACGAGTATCGTTACTCCATCGCCCCAGTCAAGGTTTTACACCTCGCATTAGATAAACCAACCCAACTCCCGCTTTTTTGTCCGGCAGATACCGAGGTCGCAGCCTAGACTTTCCTCGAGGTCCCAGTAGTCCAAGTAGTTCGGAGTTATCTAGCCCTAACGAAACCTGCTACAGTTTTGTCCGGAGAGCCCTAAAGAAACTCTCCAGTTCCACCAGCCCTTACAACTACGGACCCCGACCTTATTTCTACGGCAGTTGTAGAAAACCTTGGTTCACGGAGAGCACCGATTCTAACGGATTGCCTACGTCTCCCAGAAGCGCCTTCCGCGGCGATCCGCGTCGCCAAGAGAGTCAAGAATCCGAAAGTGCCGAAGACCAACCCATCGAGTTGCGTCACTTAGACGGGAACACGCCCCCGATCAACTCTTTCCCCAGCGTAACGCAAAGGTCCAGGACGCCCGAACAAGGGTCCCAGGAGGAAAAAACACGATCTTTAGGGGACATTTTAGGAATCATCCCTAGCTTGTTAAGATCCAGAAAGACCGTAGATAGAGGAGCGATGGTGGAAATTCACAAGAGAATCTCGACCGTTAGCGATCCGCGCGAATACGTCGTAAAAACGATGGGATTCAAAAATGGAATCGTTCGATCAAAATCGACCGTATCTTGCATGGCTAGATTCGCCGAGCTAAAACGAAACGCTCAGGAAGAAAAGAAGGAAGAGGAGGAAGCCATCAAGATGAAAGAATTGGCGGTGCGAGCGGCGTTAGTCAAAGAACGAGAGAAAGAAAACTCACCCAAAATCATTTCGCCCGAGAAAGAAAAGCCGCCACCGCCCTCTCCCCCGGAAATACCGCCGCGAATCGAGACGGCCGAAGAACTAGAAGCGAAAGCTAAAACGGAATACATTAAAAAGGTAGCCGAAAAGAAAACTAAAAGCAAAACTACAATGACCAGGAACACGGAAAGACGGAGTAGCGAAAGAACCGTCAAAGAACGGACCGAAGAAAAATCCAAAAAGAATGACCATTACCAATTGAACGAAGTGCCGGAAGAGGAATCCGAAGGTCACATGGCGACCTATTATTCTATGCCAGAACTGCACAATATCGATGACTCGGATAACGGGGAAGTTTTCGAACCGGAACAGGCCGAAAAGGAAAAGATCAACGATAAACTGTGGGAGAAAGAAGTCAACACCGACGATACCTTCGATTTCGACGAATACCTTCCAGGAAAGAATGGCTTCGTCAAGAGAAGCTTTAGTGTAGATACGGGAGATAGAAAGGGATACTCCAGCGGGTACAGTATGGTCTGCGAGCGTCAGAGGCGATTCTCGGCTTCAGCTGCTCAAGGAAACAACGTTGAAAAGAGTAGACGGCGCAGCTGCGGTTGTTCGGAAACTTTAACGAGAAGCGCCAGCCGAGGAAGCAACAGTTTGAAAAGCGACGCCAGCCTGGATAGCGAGGAATCAATCGTCAGCGTCATACCGAGGAAATGTAACAGCATTCAGAGTGACACTAGCGTCGACAGCGAAGAATCAATAATTTCCGTGATTCAGCGCAGCACCAGCGAGTTGGAAACCCTATCCAAAGACAACCTCCGGAAAGAGGCCATCACTCGATCGGCGCAAACCTCACCTTTGACCATTTGCGGCGATCGTTCGAGCGTCTCGTCGGACAACACCTCTGACTTTTCGGCGCCAAATTCACCGTTAACACTGTCGAATGCCAAAAACGAACACTTCACCGCCTATCTTGCTCAAACATCGCCACCAATTTTACAAGACTGCCAATACAAGTACGACGCGCGCGAGACGACCTTCTTGGACGCGCCCGGGTACAGCCCGCGGAGGTTGAGCGCCAATAACAACACCAACAACCTACAGGGCAACTCCAACGGCTACTACCGTCACGTGCACGCGCCAAAAGCTCTTCATATAAACAACACTAATAACGTTATAAACAACAAAGAAGATTCCCCTTTCCCGGACGCGGTGGACATTCCCAAACTCATCAACCTGGATGAGATCATCTTGAGCAACAAGTTCGCCAAGAAGGAAAAGGAGTTGAATGTCATTAACAACGAGAAAAATTCGCCAACCACCATCAAAAACGGGATGGAAGAACATCTCCCATTGGTCAATATATTAATCGACGAATCGGTCGACTCCAAGTCGAACAACGACGCCACGAGAATTTACGAGTGTTCCGCGTTGCTTCGCGAATTAGTCGATCGCGTCTGCGATCTAGAAACGATTACGATAACTTTAAAGCCGCCACCCGGCTCCGAACCGGCTGACTTAATAGTCCAGGCTTCACCGCGCCAATCGGGTCTCCGTCCAATTCTGCAAAGGAGTGTTTCCATACGCGATGAAAACGTCGCCACTGAAGAAAACCAAACGGGGAAACCCTCGACATCGTTGCTAGACCAAAGTTTCGAAAACGACTGCGTAGTCAGCGACGAACAAACGAAAGTGAGAACAACTCCGTTAAAGAAACCGGACGGCCTTAAATTGGAAAAGTCGATCGAACTGACAGTTTTGAAACATAATGACGAGCCCGAGAAAGAACACCATGAAGACACTTTGACGGAAGAGCTGAACTTCCAAATGCAATCTCCCGCAATACCGGACAAAGAGCTAAGCCTAAAACTGGAGGAACAGTGCAAGGTGTCCGACGAGGAATCGCCTCAACCCGTTGAGGAACTGACTAACCGCGCCATAATGAGAAAGAGATTCGTATCGCGGGGTAGAACTCAAAGCGAAGGGGCCACGGCTCCGGGAGTCGGTTCCGAGCCTGATGACGGGATATTGGGCGCGGCGCGCGGAAGAATACGGAGTGAGGGTCGACTACCCAAAGAATGCTTCGAAATGGACAATTCCTTCCCGCATAACTGTCTAGTGGTGACCGATATTGACCCGGACGAAGTTTGTGACGAAGAAGACGAGGCGGACGGTAGCGAGAGAGTCCCTAAGGAGGACGGCTCGGCTAGTAAAGGAACAGAAACGCCTTTGAAGAAAATGGACAGCATAGACGATGATTCTTCCAGAGAAATTAAAGTAAAGTAGCTGAATCTTTTAAGAATTTGAGAAATCGAACAAATCTTGCCTCGTGAATCGTGTGAATTGTTTTTCGTTCGATTTCTCCAACTCTCTTTTACCTTGAGGATTTTAAGAGTTTTTAGACATTAACAGTTATTACGTAATTACGATAGTTCTCATAATTACGGATGTTTTTGAATAGCTGACAATATAGGTTTAAAATTGGCATGGTATATATAGTGACGTTACAAAAATTTATAACATAACCGTAACCAAAAACAAACTTCTTAACCCTTACTAGGACGAATCGGAATCATCTGGTGGGCGCCTAACCCGAACGGACAGTTTAGGAAGCTCAACGGGTAAAACTGAAACCAGCCTAAGCGCCAGCAGACCTCCCCTGGCTAGAAATTCGTCAAATACCCAGGAAAACGATCGACCAGACCTGAGTCGGAACACTTCGCTATCTCTTTCCACGTCCCAAGAAAGCCTACAGGGACCGGAAGAGACGGAAGGAGGGGGCGGAAGCGTTACCCTTCACCGATACTACCACGTTTTCAGAGAGGGAGAACTGGACCACCTGATAGAAACGTACGTCGAAAATCTACACATCATTTCGTCGTACTACGACCACACGAACTGGTGCGTCATAGCCGAGAAAGTTCAAGTGTGGACGATATAAAAATAAAGACAAAGATAGAAGGGTCGAATCAGTGTGACTAAATTGTTCCGTTGTTATTGCAAAAATATCCCAAAGTTTTAAGTTTGAGCGAATCACGCAAGTTTAAAGGAAAAGTCCCATAAAAATCGTGTTTTCAGGTATTTACGTGTTGATAGAGAGAAAAGTAACCTCAAATTTAAACTACAAATAATAAATTTAACAAGATGATTAAAATTGGCCTCATCTCGATTTTTTTTTTTTTTTTCGATTAAGCCTAGCTAAAGTTACGCTATAGATTTTTTGCAGCGGGTAGTATTTTTGAGGGAGAGTAAAACTTCTACACTCTATAATAATAATATTTATTTCGCAACAATGCTGCAGGCAACCACGGCGTCATAGCCTATAATAGCCGGCAAAAAGTCTAAGGTAAAATTTGGAACGTGTGTCGATTATATTATTTGTGTAAAACGGCCAGTTTTGACGTAATTTTCCATGATTTGAATATTATACTAAAACAATACGTCATTGTTAACAACAAATATGATTTCTTATGAGACTTGACCTTTAAGAAAAGGTTTAAAAGTTAAATTTATCGACTTCTAACCCTTCCAAAAACAACTCCGTTAATTCTTTTCTTTAAACATAACCCTAAGACCGTTAAGTGGTAAAACTTAAATTTATAACCAAATAATAAAAGGGGTAAATAATTGAAAGCAATTAGCAAAATTAAAACGTAACAAGCGCGTTTTAAGTGTTAATTCAGTGGGGGCTTTTTGCAGTCGAAACTGTCGAGTGGAAATAAATACATTAAAAACTAAAATTTACTCGGTTAAAAAAGAAAACAAGTCTCTGGCTTCCATTAAATAAGTAAAATAAAATTCACTCTAAGAAAATATTAAAAACCTCTTCATCCCTGTTATAAACTAATTAATAGTTTATATAGTCAAATATATTAATAATAATTACCGGTAGTTAAGTTTTATAATGATAAACCTAGGCATGGTTAATTTTTAAGGTACATATAAGATGTAATGACTATTGACTTTATTTCAACTTATTTAAATTAATTAGAATTAGATAATGTTAACCTGCCTCCATCTTCAATTACTGAGTTATGGAAGGCCAATGGTGTTGAAAATTTTTGTCAAAAAGTTAATAAACATTACATCTTAATTATGAACTTAAGAATAGTTTTGTAAATTATAAAATAAATCGAAATTAACGCCGATGTGGAATGAATTAAAAAATGTACGTGTTTAAACTTAAGTGAAAGTTACGCTGGAATTATAATTAGCTAAATATTACTTCAGCATTTTTAATTTGTTTTTATTTTATAAATAATATTTCAATCGATCGAACTAGATTAGGAAAAATATTTTAAAAAACAAATTGTTTAAAAAGATATAGCCCAAAAAAAAAAGTAAAAGTAAATTTAATAAAAAATTAATTTTTTTATAAAACTATATAAAAAATTGTAAATATTTGTCTAAATAAAAAATAAATTAGTTGTAACTTTCACTTAAGATGTCTAATTATACATTAAGCCATTACGAATCTAAATAAACATTATATGTAACATACCCCCCTCTTTAATAGTAATATTTAAAATAAAATAAAAATGGCCTTAAAAATTAAAACAAAAAAATAATGTTTAAAAAAATAAAAAAAGGTGCTCTTTTTACTTGTGGAAAAAGAGTTCAAATTTAGAGTAATAAAGTGTTTTGAAATCTTTTTAATATAAAAAATAAATATTATTATAAGAAAAATATTTAAAAAATTAATAAAATTCGGTACCATAATGTTACTGTAAACAAACTCTTAACTACTATTTGTGGTTAAAAATAAAGAAAAAAGTTCAATTTTCATTCTGTCATTAATTTTAAGTGCGACTGTGAATATGTTTTTCGATGGCCTACGGATGATATTTTTAGTTTTTCAAAGTATTAAAAACAAATATTCGAAATTTTACAGCTCTGGATTGTATAGTTTTAAGAAACTTTAATATGACAAATATTTATACCGATTTATAACGAAGTTTGATTCTGAAATAAGGGGGCTAAAATCGCGGCACTTCGACATATGTCTTCTTAACAACTGATTCTGGAATGTGAATAAAAGTAGGATTTTCTGTATGGTGTTATAGTTGTTATTATAAACAGCCTTGGAACCAGCAAAAAGAACAGTTAAAAAGAACAGTTAAAAAGAACGTGTTTCTATTGAAGATGTAGCCTTTTTTCAAGGTTGGAACCAAGTGAAGTTTTATAATACAAACTATTTCGCGAAAGAGACATTTTTAACGATCTTTCCTAAAATGCTAGATATATTCTAATTGGAACTAATGGAAAATCCGTGACAGCATCACTTAAAAGGGTGGAAAACAAAATTTAACCCGAAATTAGGTCAGAGTTTCCCTTTAAACCACTAACTTTTCAAAATTTTGTTAGGAAATCGCATCATTCCTCTGGATTAAGGATTAGCAGGGTTTGAAATTACAAAACGAGCACCCTAAGAACACAAAATGGGCTTTAAATGGGCCTTATTTTGAATATTTTTTATAATTTGTCTTCCTCTTAAGATTTCCTTAAAAATTCAGTTATCTTAAGACTTTCCCTTTTATTAACTCAAAATTTAAGCTATGATAAAAAGGTTTTCTATCTTTTTAAACTTTTTATATAATCTAAGCTGTTTTCGTTTTCAATTTTCCCGCCGTTTTGATCTTAGTATTAGATTTTCCCACCGTTTCTCAAGGGCGCTATATAGTCGTGAAACTTTCGTCTGCTTCTTCAAAAATAAACAAAGGCAACTAAGCAAAATGAGTAACACCCAGAACATTCCGGTTTTAAGGTAATATAAACTGTTAAATACACAATTATTAATACATTTAAATAATTAAGTTTGATTATAGTCCCCAGGACATGGAAATCCTAGTCAATGACGAAGAAAAATTCATTAAATTTGTTGAAGAATTACCAGAATGGAAAGAAATTGTAGCGACTAAAGAGAAACTCATTGAAGAAATGGAAGAAATAGCTCGTAATTAACTAATTTTAAGCTAATCAAATTATATTCTCATTGTTAACATGTCTTTACAGTAACTAGTTTAAATCTGAAACCAGTAATTCAAACCAAAAGGCACAATTTATTAAAAAAGGTAATCACTTGTATTTTTGATTACTACTGATTTTGAAGAATTAAAATTCAATGTATTATATTTAATTAAAGCTAGATGAGTTGGATATCGCTAGAAAAGAATTTGAAGAGGGCAGCCAAATCTATGATCAAAAGATAGCGAGCCTAGTACCCAGAGCTTTAGAAAATAGAATTCAATTTGCTGCTTTAGAAGCTGAAGAAGAAGCGGAAAAACTATCAGAATCATTTCTAAATGGTAATTACTAATTATTCTTAATTAGAACTGCCAATTTTGTTTAAAATATTGTATTTAATAAATTTAAGGAGAACTAGCTGCTGATCAGTTTCTGTTGCAATTTATGGAAAAAAGAACAGTAAGTGTTTAGTAGTTTTCCATTTATACTAAAATTCTACATTATACCAGAAGCAAATAGGTGTAAGTAGGTATCCTTGTTTTTTAAGTTCAAGGGACATCTCACACTAGTTAAGGGGTATTACCTACTTCCCTCTATTTCTGTTTATAAAAGTTACGATTAGGCCTATTTAGCAAACATTTATAAAGAAACTTGGCAGGGTTGCCAACCTTTTCCTTATAATCTGTGATCTTGACCGAAGTAAAGGTAATTTGGATCATATATAACCAAACATTATCCCCCCCCCCCCCAACCAGAATTTCAAGGTTTTACTGTAATCATTTTTGACATAAGTGTCCGAGATATGTTTGTAATTAAAATAAATTAATAGAAATTTATTATTGTCATTAGGTCGGTCATTTGCGGAGAGTTAAAGAAGAGAAACTTCACAGACTTTTGGCCCAGATTCCTAACTAATTATTACAAATACCCGTATACTATACAATATATATATTTTGTACATAAATATTAAGAATAAAGTATTTTTCAACAAATTAACGTGTTGAATATTCACATTTCTAACCTCGCGTCGCTATATTTTTTTTTAAGTACGAGACAGGATACGGTAATTGCATTTCACAAAAAATAGACTGTTCATAATACAATTAAACGCTAGGGCTTAGCGGGCTTCTTTCAATAAGAAAATTAAGAGAGAAAAACGGGCGAGTCAAACTTTGAAGGTTTCTTTCTAGGGGTTCAAGATCACGCCACATATATGTCTCTTCGATCGAGACTCAGTTTGCAACACTACTTTCATTTCTAAAACGTTTAACATTGTACATATCATTGCTCTTAGTTTTGGCTACAGTTCAAACGCTTTTCTTGAAGAAAAAAGGTGTGTATTCTTTTGTTCAAAATTAGCTTTCACCATAGAGAATTTAAAGGCGGTATAATATCCTATGTGAAACCCAAATAGGGATTAAACTAACAAGTAAGTCTAGTATTTTTGAACAGAAATATACGTATATTCCATTCGGAGCCGCATGTCTGTCGCAAAGACGTATAAATAACGTCAGTTAAACAACACCTATGCGATACGTATTTGAAGCCCTTCCTCTCTTATTTACTTAAAATTAAGCCCCTTCCAAAGAACAGTAGATTGTCTATATACAGTATGTTTCGAAAATGGTGGTATGACCGAGCTACAGTGGGTTCTATGGGCCATTTTAAGACGTTTTGTCGTACAGGGCGCCATTTAAGAGTTTTGAAATGAATCATGTGCGGATGACCCCTTAACGTAAACTAATAAACATATACTCAATGATAAAATACGCGCGCGCGCTTTTAAAATACCAGCTAAGTAATTAAGCGTATTTTATCATTGAGTATACGTTTAATAATGTACGTTAAAGGGTCATCCGCGCATGATTCATTTTGTAACTCTTTAACAGCGCCACTTACGACAAAGGTCATAGAACATTTCGTCATAAAATGACCCATAGAACCCACTGTAGTTCGATCCATTTTCGAAACACCCCGTATAGCAAATTATATTTGAACTCTTGAAAAAACATTGACAGCTTCACTTTAAAGGGGTCGTATTTAGCTATGCAGGGGCGGGGCCTAGTCATTAATAATAATTTTACCCAGTATAAACCAGGCTACTATTTTTAGCACTAGGGGTAGTTATAGTCTATTCCAATTTCCACGTATTTTAATTGTAAGAAGAAACTTAATTCATAGGCCTTCGAAATCATTTGTTCATTTTAGAGGTAAAGGCAACCTAACTTTGTACCAGCTGACAACTCTAGGTTAAAATGGACCTGTTCCGAGTGCTGACAATTCAAAGTGGAATTGACTATACGTTGCTTGTTTGAGTAAATTTTAATTTTATTTTATTTTATTTTACCCGAATAGTTGAATCTATAAACTCTATATACGTCCCACCATTGAAAAAAGGCAACATCTGCCGTAGAAACGGGTTCGAGGTTGGCAAAAGTTAGTATAGATAATCCTATAGTTTAAACCAAACTTGGAAAAATTCAACATTAGCGATCCAAACGGGTGCTTTTTAACGGCTCTTTTATCCGTTTCTATTTTAGTGTATATGTTACTTAGAACCATCTATTCTTAGAAATGTGAACTTTTTCGCACTTTTCACTTTTTAACAAAATTTATTTATGTTCTTAAATAGAATCAAATAATCCGTTTTTATAAATTTCATGTTTTAGCGCACGGATTTCAAAAACAAATTAATTTGGCGTTTTATTTGGAGTTAATGGTTTCCCTTTAAAAAATAGGCATATTTATTAGGTAGAGAAAAATTCCGTGTCTCTTTAATAGCGTTGCAACTAAATAACCAATCCCAATTATTAATGTTAATTATAAAAAGTACGTGGGTGGTGGATTTATACTAACAATATCAAATTAGTTCGTAGCCCGAATCAAACTCGACAAAAAAAAAAAAAAAAAAAAAAAAAAAAACCTAAAAAGTGGTACCAGAAGTGGATAATTGTATCATATGTTGCAAACCGCAATGAAGCAAGGGACACATCTTAAAAATTCTATGATAGTTGACCCAATTAATTAAACCATTGGTTTAGTACAGTAGTCATCCACTAATGACTTGACGCTCGCAAGGGTAGTCGTGGTAAATTTTGACATATTGACAAGATAAAGAGTTTTTTAAGAATTGTAATGCTAAATGAGACATTGGAGTTAGAAAGCTAAATAAAGAAGATTTTAAAATAAAATTTGGCCCAAACTTATGGCAAATCAATTATTTCCATCATAGATATGCAATAAGCATCTTCGCGACCTCGTCATATGTTGTAACAAATGTGCACAGGGTTGTATAAATACTGGAAAGCATTCAAGTACGACACTGTATCACTTTACATTCGGTTAGTACCCAATAGATGGAGGCAGAGCATCGCAATTTCTAAACTATTTCCGTAACCCGGCAAAACCAGCTGGTCAGGCTCTACCAACAGTTCGAAGAACTGACGTGAGACTAAGCGGGTGCGGAGAGAGAGAGCGAAACCAAACATAGAAACTTCGCGCAGCAGCAGAACCGTTATAGCAAGGATTAACCCGACAACGTATTACAGTCTCTCCGTTTCTCCAACACAGTGTCTGCAAACCCCCGTTACTCGGCCCGTACACCCCGGATTTTCATCTTGAATACCAAGCGTTTCGAAGAAATAATTCCTTTTCGCGTTTGGGCTTCGCGCGAGTGGGAGACCTCAAGAGTTCCGGGACTTCGGTCCCAGTGTCTCCAGAGTAATTAAAATAAATACGACAAACCCAAAAAGGACTGAATTTGGAAAAATGGTTTCGGTTGGGATATCGTTAAGTCGCGTTGTTTCCCCGGGCATCACGTCACTATGTTGAGCAACGGGGATTCGCGTCTTATTTCACGTCATCCGCCCGTTACGACCATGTTTTTTAGTCGGTCCAAATCGTCGTCGAACGTCGAAAGGGGTCAAGGCAACCCCGTTCCCGTCGCTGTTAGGCCTAACTCTTCCCGAGACGGAAGAAAAACGCGAAACGTCGCTTTGGCGGCTATCTCCGCGTCGGAATCTTCTTCTCCTCTTCTTACTCCTCCTTCGTCCTCATCTTCCTCATCATCCGCCGTTACCCGATCGTTCGTGGGTGCCAAACCGAACCGAGACCAGAAGATCATCTTATCGTGGGTACTATTGGCTTTCTTCCTGAATTTTCAACCTTTGGCTTCCATACCTCCGGCTTCGGCCGAATACACTTACTACGAGCACGAAGATTTCACCTTCGCCAACTTGAACTGCACCTACGTTGACCCCGGAGATGGTCAAACCAAGATCAAACAATTGGATTCCGCGGGTAAATTCGGTTCGGGTCGAGTGGAGCCCGTCTTGGGGGTGGTGGTGCACGCCACTTCCTTGAACCGGACGCGTTTCGACGCCTGTCAACCTTTAGACACTGACACCATACCTCAGGGTGAGCCCTGGATTGCCCTGGTTCAGTACGGGACGTGCGGCGAAGCGACAAAATTGAAGAACGTGCAAAACGGCAACGCGTCAGCCGTCTTGGTTTACAGCGACAAAGTCGGTCATCGACTGATCAAAATGAACTATAAGGGTGAGTGAGTTTTCATTGATTGATTGATTGGGTTTGTCGAAAACGTTTCGTCTTTCCGGGAAGATGTTGGTTGAGTTTCAACAACCGCGAACTAAATCTCAATGACCGTGACGTAAATCTAAATTTTCTTATTTTGACAGTTGTTTTATTAGACAGCTTAACCTGTCAGAGATTAAGAAGCTACGTTAGCCGAAAGCTATTCGATTTGTTTACTTCGAGGGGGCAGACACTCTTAGCTCAGGAGCAGGGCTCCCAGCGCATAGCCCAGAAAAAATTATAGGTATTATAGGTTTTAAAAGCCAAAAATATAGGTAATTTATAGGTCCAAAAATATCAATTTATAGGACTTTTTATAGGTTTTTAGTTTCGAAAAATAGGGGTTTTATAGGTAGGTTTCGCTGATATGTAATGTAATATAGGTTCTATAGCCTATAGACCTGTCCCTCTGCCTTTCTTTGGCACTACTAGCTACTCACGCCCACTCTCGACAGTCTACCTAACCTCTAAAAAAATAGAGTAATAATTACCAGTGACCTAGGAGAGGAAACCTTGCACTTTTTCAAGCAAAAGTATAATTTTTATAGTTATATAGATCATTCTTTTCGAATTTTATCACCTAAATTGAACAAATTCCCCAAAAAATAGGTATTATAGGTTAAAAAGTGAAATTATAGGTTTTTATAGGATCACTTCAGAATTATAGGTAATTATAGGTATTATAGGTGGTCTGGGAGCCCTGCAGGAGAGTTCAGCTTCGAAAGATCTTCGAGTTCTATTTTGGTAGTGCAAGTAGTTGAAATAATGGAAAAAATTTGTATACCCGACTTCTAACGTGTATGCTAAATACAAATTCGATTTTGATAGAAGCATTGTGATATTAAACTATAATAATTATTAAAAATAAAAAGGTGTAGCTTTAGAGCTTCGCGCTAGCTGACAAATAAAGATAAACTAGATTACCATCAAAATATAATTGGTTGCCATGGTTATAGCTCCCACCCCATAGGGAAAGGGACTCTATAAACTAGCGCAGTATTAACTTATTAGGTCGATCGGATTAAGGGTCGTACTTAATAACGCAATAAGTCCTTCAGACACTGCTTACGGTTATGACATCAAATCAGGGGGTTAATGCACTCATTTGTCTCTACCAGATTATTAAGTACCTATAGTTATGATAAAATTACCATAAAGACTAATTGAATGTTTCTGAGCGGTGAAACGAGGGTAAAGAAAACTTTTTTACAGGCGTTCAATATGAAAAAATATGCGAGTCTTTACAACAGTAATATTTCACCGCACAGCCACTTCAAACTGTACCTTTAAGCAACTTTTAAAATGGGGCTTGTTTAATATCCCAAAGGCATCTTTGACCTATAATGGCATTCATTAAAACTTAATCGTCAATTAACAATTAATATCGGGAAGTGGGCAAAACATACGGTCTAAATAGTATATAATTACGTTTATCCGGAAGACAAAACAGCGTACAAAATCAAATGTTTTCGCAAATAATTTAAAAGTCCTAAACTATGTTTGGAGTTCGTGTAACCCTAAAACGTGCTTAGAACAAAATTCAATTTTAAGAAATTCCACAAATTTTCGTGTCGTCTACCTCCTTCAAAAAAATAAATTCAGTCTTTGGTGCGAGTAAACCACGAAGGCGAAAGCCTTGAAAAATAATTTATATTCATTTAGTTACTTTTTAAAAAGATATTTTTCTGCGGTTTTGGGAAAATAATCTTACAACCATGGAGTATTAATTTATCCTCGGTATTAACATACGGAGTCAAGGTTTCTTAACAAAAATCTTTAAAGTCGATGTGGTAACCTAAGTTTCCATCGCACCATGGCTGCCCCATGAAAAAAGCCATTATTATTTCATGTAATATAAATGTATTAGCATTGAAGTTACTTGTCAATGCCAAATTTCACTTTATCACATTGTTACAAAATAAAATGTTTAAAACAAATTAAAATCACGCCATTAAACACCAGCGAAATTTGCGCGCTTATTAAAGGGAGTATAAACAAAAACGAAAAATCGTCTGCTAGTCATAACTCTTGTTTCCCAACTTGCGCAGATTTTAGAGAGCATTTGTAAGGCGTAGTGGTAGGAGTGACAAATTTGGTCAGAGATTCATACTCCCTTGAAGTGAGGCTTTCAATTTTTCTCGTCTTAAACTATTTAACAGCGAGATATCAAAGTCGCCATGGATCCTAGTTAAGCCTACTTTCAGAGCAAGTTAAAAATTATTTCTAGCTCTTGAATATTGGCTTACGATAATAAATCGATAAAATCATATTTCTCATATTCATTCTCTCTTTAAAGGTAGTTTCGCTTACAGGTACAGGTACCAGTTCTGGGTTTTTTCTCAAACTTTAAACTGAAACGTGTATTACGAAATTCGTGTGATTATCATCTTATACTATAGTTTATCTGACAGTTATGTAATAATAATTCATAATCCCACCCACATCGACCTTCAAAAAGTTGTAATAAGAAATAATAAGGAAAAATTTGTTAGGAAAAGTCTCTGATCGTCCCAGACCTTGTAATTAGATTCAGATAATACTTTAATTTTCTTAAAGGAAGTAATCGTTTAATGAATCTTAACTCGTATCATAAAAATAATTAAAGTTATATACGTTTTATCACGAGGGAATCATAATGATTGTCATATAATTTGATATTTAATTGTTTTAATGTATTTATTTTTCAAATTATACTCAATTATTCGTCACACGTAAAAATGAGGAAGTATTTGATTAAAAAATTTTAACTTTTCAATTTTCCTTAATAATTGTTTTAATGTTCTTAATATCTTTAGAATTGGATTAAATTATATTCCTGCATAAATTTACATGTTTGTTGATCCTAACCCTAAAATTTCGAAACTATTGGTTATCTCAAAAAATTAGAATAATAGTGCCAGGACCCCTTGCCTATTAAATGGTGGAAACACTTAGTTGTTTCCAAAACCCCTACAAAATAGTGTCTTCGGGTTCGGAAAGAAGAGGAGAATTTTTCATCCATCTGTCTATGCTCAGGGTGACAGGGTTCATACGACATTTGAAAAACCAATTTCTCTGATTTTTTTTTAATTTTTCTAGCGAATTTTCCTTGATAAAGGGAGAATGCAACTTAATAACAAGTGAATTTTTATCGATTCCTTATCGTTTAAATAGGCCCAATCCAAAATTAAAAAGTTAACAAAACAAATATTAAACTAGAAATAAATTTAAAATCGGAAAATAGGCTTAGCGGAATTCATGGAGATCCTGAATTGCCTCCGTGTAAGGTCTAGCGACCAATGAGCAAAAGCCCGTCGTTCACGCGAGGTCTCCTCGAGACTTAACAATCGCGATCGATTGGTCGCTGGACATTATACGCGAGGAAATCAGGATCTCCATGAATCCCGCTAAGCCTATTTTATAGTTTATAAGAGTTTGCCTGATATTTTACTGATTTTTGGATAACATTCAAATTCCGCGATATTGCATGAACCCTATATGCTAGACCATAAGCCTTGGAGACTCGATATATTCCCGGGTAATGATTACTTCATCGAAATTAATATTTATTGGCTGGCTATATATTTTAATTATTTTGAAGGACGAGGAGTAATCAAATAAAACCTTGCTATCTTTATAGGTTAAAATTGAAAAGTAAAAGTATGTTTAATAAATATAGGATTATTATCCATGAAACTTTGTATTCCACTTAATCTAATAAATCTATGAGAAACCTAATCTACTCTTGTCGCAATCGTATTAGTTTTTAATCTGAACAACATACTTTGACGAAAAAAAAGTAATATCGACCTTGAGTTAATTAATTAATTGAAAGATTAAATAATTATGAAATTGAAAAAATGAATGTACAGTCAATTAACGTAGCCGTTGTTTTATCCTCATATTATCACGGATCGTCATGGATCTTTAAATTTCGGGTCAGAAATAAAACATAACCACTTTAAACCCTTTTAACCTTGATTTTTAAATT
Organism: Odiellus spinosus; assembly: GCA_963920705.1. Taxonomy (NCBI): domain Eukaryota; kingdom Metazoa; phylum Arthropoda; class Arachnida; order Opiliones; family Phalangiidae; genus Odiellus; species Odiellus spinosus. Next base: position 9,048,914 of record OY987237.1, read on the forward strand.
GAGTTAACATTTTAAACCGAGCCACAACATTCACAACCTTAAACCTAAAAATTTAATTAAATTCCGGGAAAGTAAAATCTAAAACCAAACATTACAGAATTTCCATTCTAATATTACCCCTTTCAAAAAAGTCTGCTATATAGGAAAAAAAAGTAAACTAAAAGAAAATAAGATTTGCCTATTTTTAAAGCTTCAAAGAGAAAATAAGTGCTAAAGACAATTCTTTTCTTTACTCAATGGAAAAGGCTCAAGCGACGAGCTCAAAATAAAAGCCGAGTTAACATTTGTCGCAAATTTTAAATCTAATAAATCTATTCAGTTTTGTTGAGCTTAAACAAATCACTTCGAAAGCAAGTTCTATACTCCAGTAACTCCATTGGGCGAGTCAAATATTTTAGCTAGGGCAAGAGCAATTAGGTTTGCAACGAGATTCAGAGCAATCTGAGAGTGGTTAGGTGGAATTAGCTATTAATGTGTAGTTCAAAATAAATTTTCGGCGCCTTTTTCTGTCGTTTGAGTAGTAAAACAAAAGAACTGAAATTATCAAGTCAATTCTCATCGAACAATTGGGAATTTAGTGGGATAATCATTTTATTAAATTTATCCTTGAAGTCCATGAAGTGTTAAAATAAAATAAAAAAATAGCCTGTCCGAAATAACAAGTTTTTACCCCTTTAAGAATTCAGAATTTTTTTAGTTTGAGTATGAAAACGTGTCTTTAGTTCCCTAGCTAGATGGTTCCCTCCAAAAATTTTGCATTATATTTTTATCTGATTTTCTCTGGCGTCAATCCAAAATTTTTCCTCATAATATTTTTTCTTCCGCTGTTTTTCGACGGATCGATCCAATCCTTCGAAGCCTTGGCACTCGAACCAATATCACCTTGCATTAGCAATAGAGTCACGAAGGGTATCGCTTCGCCTTTGTTAGTATGGACAAGTAACGTTTCCACGAAAGATAGTCGTGTGACTGCACCCAACCCATAGATACTTTACTTCTCAGCTTCTCTCGAAAGCTGGTGCAATATTTCAAGATAAGGTTCAATAATAGATCAAAGGTGTAAGATAGGAAATAAGATTACATTCAAAATGTATAAATCCGGCCTTTTTCTCTAGCGCAGAGTTACCATGGAAATTTCTATATAGCTCTCTTGCCGCGATTTCCCACAGAGTTACCTAATCCCTTTTCCCGAGTCTCAGACCGAGGTTTTCTCTTCCGACACTCACTCTTTCAGCTTCGCGATGTAGAACAAATTTTCACCTTCATTTGACACTACAAGCGAAGCTATACTCTTCCTATAAATCTTAATAAACTAATTCCATACGTAAAGGCGTACAATAACTTTGTACCTTCTGCCAAAACTAAATGAAATTATAGTTTCAGATACTTTCCCTTGGCTCGACTGATTTCTCCCGCAATATTTTCCCGCGTAATATTTCCCAATCGTCCTCAACCGATTTACGCGCTAACATTGATATTCTTTCCCTCTGTCTCCCTTCTTTCATTTTAAGTTAAGGTTAATTTCTTAATGAGACAAAAATAAAGATGGTAATTGGAAGAAAAGAAAAAGGTGTCACGAAGGAGCGAATGCAAAACGTATTAACTACCAATATTATTCTCAAAACCTAGCTAACGTTTTCCAAAGAAATATTTATTTTGTAGTCGTTTTGAAGGCTGCCGAGTTCTAAATGGCATTTTATTATTTTTTCACAGTTTAATAACGCAATAAAAAAATTGATTTGCCCTAAACTTTCAAGGATTAATCGGTAATTATTGTTAAAGGCTTGCGTCACTTAAAGGGCAAGTTGAGTCTGATAATTTAAATAATAAATAATAAAAAAAGCTAGCCACCCCCGCCCAAGGTATTTGAAAAGTTCTCAATAAATAGGGGAAATGAAGAACTGAAGCAGAGAAAGGATAGCATTATAGTTCAGTTTTGGAACTGATCCGGTTTGAATCGCGCTCGTAGAAACCCTGCTATGAGGGAAAGCTGTTCCCTTTAGTTTCAGATAACTATGTATATCAGGATATTATACGCTTAACTAGGATCCAACGAATGAAGAATTTGAATTGTTTTTCGTTAAAAAATTCCGTATTTTATCCCAAAAAAAAAAGATTTTTTATCGATTTGATGACGTTATAAAATTGTCACACGTCAAAAAACAGAATGGGAAGCTTATCAATAAAATTATAAACCATATGAAAATTATTTAAATGGTAATTAATTCGTTATCGAGAAATTCTGATACCAATAAGAATTAAGACTTCTTATGGAGTTAGGTTGAATCAAGCGCTATTTTTAAAATAGCCTCTAATCGGCTTCAATGATACATTATGATAATCTTTACTGTCTGAAATAAGTTCGAAGCGTAATTAGGCTTATATACTTAGAAGCATAGAGCCATCGATTAATAAACAGACCATTAGGTAGACCGGGACTCCGGGAGCGCTCGGAGCAGCCCAAAGAAAAATAACATAAGCCACGAGTGAAAAACCAGAAAATGGAGTTAAAATATTTTAACAGAGTATAGTGAAGAACGAATTTGAATCCGGGGGAGGAAAGATATGGGGAGGGATAGAAAGAGAATAAAAAATGGCGCCCTAAAGTAATCTTTTCGCCCCTTGTATCCTCTTTCCCTCCAATCTCAAGGCTGCATTTTTCCCCTCCTTACGGCAGTAAGTCCTTTTCTCCGTAATACTCGAAATATTTTGGATGAAAAAGATCTCAAGGACCAACCAGGGGCTGCGTAGAAAGATTTTTTGGTTGTACGAATCAGTCAGATTTCACCGACGTACAAAGAAAGAATCCATATATCGGTAAGATTTATTTTACGAGAGATAGAGAAGATCCTAGCTTCGAGCGTAATGAATTCTTTAATTGATTTAAGAGTGGTTCTTGGGTGCCCCATCATGTATGAGGAAGTAATTTCGTTAGCGTGTCTGAGGATTACTTACGAAGAAGGGCGTCTTAAAAATTTAATACGATGGTTTGAGGGTCGCGAAACGAAGAAGAAAACGGATTAAGTTTTATCCAAGGTTCAAGGAGAAATCATTTACCAGGATTTAAGAGGGCAGTTTTGGGGTTTACTAGATTTTTTTTCGGACCATTTCAATTGATTAATTTAATGTCCAACGCGATAATTCGTTACTGACTAAAGTTTTTTTTCTTCGAGAAGAAAGATAATCTGTTTATGTTAGGATTTCGTTGGATAATAAAAATGTGGAGCTAAGATTCGATTAGGTCACTCGTCGTTTATAAAATTAAGTAATTTAGGATTTACGTGGACTATATACTGCAACAAAGCGCGGATTTTCGATTCCAATAATTCTTTGTTAATCTCTCGAAGGCCCAATAAATGTTGTATATATACAAAAATTACAACGGACTTAGTCGTTATTCAAACTCGAACGAACTCAGTGGTTAACCCGACTTGAACGAATCTAGTCGTTAAATCAATTCGAATAAATATAGTCTCAAACGAAGCCAAGTCGTTATTATAACAAAAACCAGACGGACTTAGTCATTATTACATGTATCTTAAAACGAACAAATCTAGTCGTTATTAAACCCAAATCAAACGAAGTTTAAAATTGTGGTCGTTAACCCAAACCCAACGAACACGGTCGTCGTTAACCCAAAACCAACGAACACGGTCGTCGTTAACACAAACCCAACGAACACGGTCGTCGTTAACCCAAACCCAACGAACACGGTCGTCGTTAACCCAAACCCAACGAACACGGTCGTCGTTAACCCAAACCCAACGAACACGGTCGTCGTTAACCCAAACCCAACGAACACGGTCGTCGTTAACCCAAACCCAACGAACACGGTCGTCGTTAACCCAAACCCAACGAACACGGTCGTCGTTAACCCAAACCCAACGAACACGGTCGTCGTAAACCCAAACCCAACGAACACGGTCGTCGTTAACCCAAACCCAACGAACACGGTCGTCGTTAACTAAACGCAAAATTAACTAATCAACTCGGAAAATAAATTCCTAGCAGTTTGTTTGGGTCATATTACTATAACTACCCGCTTTATAGCATAATTTCGCATAGCAATTCCCAACTATTTGGGAAGTGTAAAAATACGCGAGAAATACAACAACGCAAAACACATATTTAACTGAAAGCTTACCGTTTGATGATATGATGGATGAACCGTTGAGTCCTTGTGTTTTTAAGTATCCAAAAACGTTCACAGTTCAGAAATTCTGGTTACACCTCCTGTGACTATGGAACTATTTATTCCTCCTGCAATAAGAAATAATACGAAGAGTCAAGAATTAATTGAATGAAAAAACTCGCAGTAAAGGTCATTCGGAATATTAAATAGGGTTCATAAAGAAAAATTTGCCCAAAACCATAATTTTACCATCACTGAAATATATGTTGAAATATTCCGAATAATAAATTTCTTTTTGATTTAAACCTATGATTTAGAAAACAATACTGAAGTTTTATCGGCGGCAGACTGGCACCGGTTACGTGCGTTAGAAATTTCAGTCTCGCGGTCCCAAATTGATATGTCCTTGATAACAGAGGTCGGCCCTGAAACGTAAAAATGGACACGATCCCGTGGGATTTTGTCCATCTGCAAACTGGGCCGGGCATATGACCAGTTCGCTCCCGAGTTTCATTTTATCATAGTTTCCCATTAAATCGTTGTAACATCTCACTATTCATCGTTAGTATTGGTTAATTTAAATGAGTTGTGAATATATCAAACCAACTATTTAATATACGGTATTGAGTTGTGTCTCGAGTTAATAATAATTAAATTCCAAACAATCTACATGCATCGAATTTCAAAGTTTTAAACCTTGGAGGGATTAAGCGTTATGGATGGGAAAGTACCATATAGATATTTGTGGAACCAATTGCCACCAAAATCCGCTAGGTTCGCCCTATGTTAGGCCCGGGTCTTAACATTAAGGAGACTTCTATTCTATTTGACCCAACCATGAAGCTTAGAATGGAGGCGCTTGTTTCACTATTTTGCTTATAGTTGGGGGCTTTTTCTTATGACCAGGACCAAATTGGGGACACTTAAAGGTACATTAAATTTTCCCCTCCAAAATTCATATATGCATATAGTCACATTGGTTGTATTCAATCACGAAGCCAGCAGCGATTTCTTCCAAGATACGAAGGAGGTGTCCTCTTATATTCAATAAAACATTTTTTACTTTTGACACTGTTCTATATCTCTTCCGAAGGAATCTCTCTCGTTGTCTCTCAGATTATATGAAAATTCTGATTGCGTCACATACCCCAGAAGAAATCACAGGCTGTGCACGCCACGTTCACATTATAGAGACTGCTAGAGAGTTTAAAATCATTTGATAATGGTCAAATTTCAAAATCTTGAGGTCAAAAAAAATTGGGACTATTAGATTGAAACGATGATTTGAATATTCAAATCTATTTGAAAACGATTTTAAATTGACGGGTAGGATCTATTAATTACTTTAATGGCATACCTAATTATAATATTTAAAGTTAAACAATTTATTAGGAAACAGTTATAATTCCAACTCTAATCCTTTAAATATATTTAAAATTCTTTAAATTGCGCCGTTTTCTATGAATTTAATTACCAAACCATTAATCTAGATAATAGTCACGACACACCGAATATATATACTATATATATTATATAGATTAATGGTTTGGTAATTTAATTGATAGAAAATAGCATAATTATATAATTATACTGATATTATGTTCACACCAGAGACTTTGAAACAGATTTGAATCTTGAAATAAACTTTTCAAGATGATTATATATTTTGAGAAATGGTGTTTACAGTTGACCTCAAATTTTATATAATTTGACCTTTCTAAAGCGGTAAAGCGGTTAGAATTGGTTTCAAAGTATCTAGTGTGAACACGGCTTTCTTCAAATTCGGATTGATTAGGTCGTAAAATTTGAATAAAAGTCATTATATTTCCCTATTTTCCTTAACACAAGAGTTAACTTTAAATGAGAGTAGAAAGACCTAGATCCAACTGATAAAAAAAAGGAAAAAAACCAAAAAACAAATTGGATATTACTCAACTTCTGCACAATTTTATTTCCCGTTAAAGGGAATATGAAACAAGAATTTAATCCCAATCAGTTTAAAGGTTATTTAGGTTATTTTAAAATATGAATTCATTAACCCTTGAAAGATGACCAGACAAAAAATGATCTTATAAGATTGACAATCGACTTTTGAAAACGTTGAAAACCGATTACAATATATTGTAATGTTAAATTAATTTCATAAGTTTGATAAAATTTAGAAAATGTAAATATAAATTCGGGCCAATCACATTACAGGGCTCCCACCAAAATCTTTAATTTTCTCAAAATGACTTTTAAAGTAGGTTTTTTATTTGTAAAAGCATTTTATCACAAATCTGACTTTAATTTTATTACAATTTTTGGGATATTACATCATACTGACTTAGTTTTTCGACTTAGCATAAAATGTGGGTTCAATATTATAAGCCGACGGCACTTTTAACCAAATGGTGATTTAGGGACCAAATCATGATTTTCTGGTGGTTTATGGGGTTTTAGGTATTTTAGGGACCTGGTGGAAGCCCTGACATTATTTCAGTCTTCAACAGAAAGAATAGGTCGGCATTTGATGTCCAAGGTCTTAGGCATCAAACGCTGGCATATTATTTTAATGTTAGGATATTACAAGCGTTGTTGATGGCTGAAATGATATGATTGGCCCAAATTTATTTTTTTCCAGAAATTAATCTAAACACAAAAAATGGGTGTAAAAAAAAAAAAATCACGAAAAACTCTCGAATATGTTTTTTGTCATGGTGATTTTGAAAAGCTGTTCCAGTTTTAGCTCCAAGTTTCCCTTTAACCTCTAACATCTAATTATCGTTTTAACTTCCCTTTGAAATAGGTATCTCACGATATAATGTCAAATCTCTAGCTTTAATTGCGTTACGAGTTAACGGGTGGAAATATATGGTGTCCATACTTGTCATATTATACAAAGGAATCAGTTCAAAAGGTCATTTCATTTCGTATAAATGGATACAGGCTATAATACGCAACTTATTATAAAATACACGGGTATATCCATCCTCTGGCGTAATATATATAAAAAGAAAACCTTTAAATTGTCCGGATTCGCCCCATCGCTTCCTGCGCTAATTTTCCGGTTGCTCGCTTCACGCTTTCAACCGTGACATTAAGATATGTAAGCTTTTATATAAAAAAAAAAAAAATGGGAATATCTCTTTCTCTAAATCCCCTATATACAAAACTATTTCCACTGAATTCTGGCAATTCAAAATTAATTGCCATAAGTAACATAAAAGTAACAAGTACAAAAATTAATGAAAAACCTAGTCATGAGTTTCGAACTCGAAGTACAGCATTTCATACATAACCCAACTTGTTTCTGGTAAAAACGATCGTAATAGAGACCCCCTAGTGATTAATTTCGGTTTTACCGTGGGCCTTAAAACAAAAGCGGGTCCTCAATGCGACCTGTGAAAGATCCTGGCATTCATATGCGTCCTCTAACGAAAAACAATGCATGTAAAAGTAGTCACATGCCCGTCTGCTTATTCTTTATCCATATAACTTTGCATGCACTGTTTGCCGTTAGAGGACGTTTATAAACGCCAAGTTTTGTTATTCATCTTTATCTATTAAGATAGGTGTCCATTATTAATAGACATAGGTGAAACACGCCTCGACTAATAAATTTAACAGTGAAAGTCTCATACTTATCACTTATGATACTAAGGTGTGTTTTCAATATTAAGTGAAAATATTTTGTAATTTTAAAAGAAGAATGATTAAACTTTTGAATAACGCTAATGAAATCATAAATATAAAATAATTAATTGAATAGGCCATCCATAAAATAATTTTATGGTATAATCACTAGCATATTTCATAACCTCTTTTACTTTTCTGATTTTACGCCAGTTAAAGTGTTGTAAAGAAAAATGCTCTATTGTTTGAAACAAGATGGTGAAATCCATAAGTGAAGCTATATCCAGAGAGGCCATTGGTTTTTTTTATAGATTTTAGGATTTTCCTTGACACTTGGATAAAGAGATTTTAAAAGATTTGGTTTAGAAAATTTTGTGATAATTTGCCTTTTTTAGATTGAGATTTTGGGAATTTTTAAAATTGTTGGAAAGGTTTTGTCGGACTAGACTTATATACCTTTTCATTTTTCCACAAACTGCAACTATTACATTACATCTTTGGACAAGAGCTAGCTTATACATAAGTATTTTCTGACCGGTTTAAACCGAAGAGACTTGGCCAAAATGCTTCCCGAACCTACACGAATCGATTTCTCACATTGGTTTGATACTAATGCCAAAATATACAGGTTTTTTTCCTAGAATAATTCTGGAACGTAATTACAAACAAGTGCCAAATTAAAAGAAGGGGGTTCTGTTTTAATTACTTTTAGGAAAAAACAATAGCGATGGTATACCAGTTGAGAGAACGCGTGAAAGAATAAACTGATAAGTTCGAAAACACGACCATAGTGTTGACGTAGTATTGCGAGGAATTTTTGAGACGTCAATTATAAAATATTAATTATTACTGTTGCGGTAATATTTTGAATCGTTTTTTAACGATCTTTGCGAAAATGCTACTCACATTCCGTTTGGAACTTATACTCATTGTAAATTTGGTACTAACAACCTTACTTTAATGTTTAAACTGTCATAACATAGTTAATGAACCAAATCAAAAGATAAAAAAAAATTAAATAATTTAAACAAATAATGGTTGAGTTTTAGTTCGATAGATAAAATTAGGGCAAGGTGGGCGACTTCCGATTTCGGGAAGAAATAAAACGTTCGCCTAAAAACGACTGCTAAGTGAACGTCAGGAAAGATGCCAGAAAAACGAGGCCAAACTATTTGGAAAGCTATAGGAACAGAAACCCTCTTAGAAATAAGATTAAAAAAACTTATTTTCATCGCCCTCATTGTGTTTAATTATAATTCGTATGCTGACTGTATATACGTCAATTCTTGGGATAATTTCATAACTCTATACTCCCTCTGATGGCGTAAAAACAGATATTCAAGGTTGATTAGATAATTAACATATTCTGAAGGTATAAATACCCTTGAAGAATTTAGCTATATCAAACAAGAAAAATAACAAAAACAATTACGATGAATATCAAGTAATTATTTTGAATGTTTGTCGAATTAAGTGCTGTAACCTTGAAAGTGTTATCAGAAACGTACAACACTAAAAAATAAACTATATTAATACAAAACCTAGTTGCTAGGCAACTAGAAAGTAGTTTTATTTGTGTCCCAGTTGTAAATTACAACTTGTAATGGACAGATATAATGAGTCCTTAATCAAAGTTACAACTTGGAATGGACAGATATAATGAGTCCTTAATCAAAGTTACAACTTGGAATGGACAGATATAATTATGAGTTCGTTAACCAAAGTTGCAACTTTTTTTCTCGTTTTAAATCGTCAGTGCCATTCATCGAAACCTAGCTTTCACGAATAACTCTGCCAAAATTTATGTTTAAAAAGTCTTTTTTCCAGCATGATTAAATAATAATGTAAAATTCAGTCCATTTTGGCAGAGTTATTCGTGAAAGCTAGGTTTCGATGAATGGCACTGACGATTTAAAACGAGAAAAAAAGTTGCAACTTTGGTTAACGAACTCATAATTATATCTGTCCATTCCAAGTTGTAACTTTGATTAAGGACTCATTATATCTGTCCATTCCAAGTTGTAACTTTGATTAAGGACTCATTATATCTGTCCATTACAAGTTGTAATTTACAACTGGGACACAAATAAAACTACTTTCTAGTTGCCTAGCAACTAGGTTTTGTATTAATATTTGACCCTTTGTAAGAACAAAAGTGTGGATGAACTGCAAAGAAGGATAATTGTTAGCTTGGAAAGTTTATTTAAACATTCTAAACGTTTTGGAAACGATTTCGGAGTGACTATTGTGAACGTATCTTTAAACCAAACCCAATTAATTAGTACGAAACGTAACATTACTCTTCGATGTTCTTTGTAGGCGAATATTGGAAACGGCTTCAAACCGCTTTCAAAGTGACTAACGCGAACGTACCTTTAAACCGAACCCACCATATTTCTACGAAACGTAACTTAACTCTCTTCGACGTTCTTTGTAGGCGAATATTCCATGTCTTGAAACTGCTTTCTATGTGACTAGCGTGAACGTGCCTTTAAAACAAACCTATAGCTAAGGAACGTATTACGTAACCTTACTCTTCGCGCGCGGTTTCGTATTACGCATCCTCCCCCCTCCCATCATCCTCGATAGAAAGAGGCGGAAGAGGGCCAAAGCTGAAATATCATCAAGCAGATAACGCCCTCTAGCAAGAAACAAAAAGAACTTCACTTTTATCGAAATTAAATTTTAATTATGATAATTATGAAATATAATTTAAAAAGGTCTACTAACTCTACCCACATTTTATCAGTTTTATTTCAGCATTTAATTTTAACATAGAAGAATAGTGCAATTTGGCTTGATGTAAGAGCAATTTTGTACAATTTCAAATTGGCGCCAAAAATTAATATTTTATTAATAATGAAAACAAAGAAAAGCGTTTTTTCAACTTCTTTTGGGGATTAGACGATTCCTACTATTATTTAAGAAAAAATAGATAATTTAACTAGAAAAAAAATTTCAATGCTAAGCGGGACTCGAACTCCCAACCGGGTACCCTACCATTTATATCTTTAACACTGCTTATCACTGTAAGATAGATGCCTTATCAAACTGCGCCACAGTAGCGATGACGTTGGATTGTTTAAATTAGGTAGTCTATAGAGGATCGAGAGATAAATTAAGCTTGTGGAAGTAGGGGATTTTAAAACTCGATTAACTTAATTATTAAACGTTATTAAGATACAAAACTTGCATTGGAATGCAATTTGGCCTACTATTAAACCAAATACACAATAAAACTTAAGATCAAGAAATTCTAAGATAGCTAAATAAGTGAGCAAAGTTGATCATTCTCGTCTCTCACCCGAAAAAATCGGAAATCTCGTTTCCCAGCATATTTTCGAGGACACAAATAACTATAACCTCGTCCGAGGTTATAGAATAAGCAATTGTAATCTCAGAAAACGAGGGGAATTAACGCGAGGTTACAGTAAAACGAAATGAAAGTTAATTTTAAATGAATTTCACATCTAAAAAGTACCTTCAAAACATTTGGCACACTATTGAATGATGAAAAGTTAGCGAGAAAAAAATATTCTGAGAAAATGTTACATGTTTCAAAAGTTGATATTCGAGGAAGCACTTCTAGGTTAAATACATGTGTTACGAATTAAAGTGAAGGTTCTGTTAAATCTTATAAATGAAACTTCTTGTAGATAAAATTTACAGAAGCTACATTCACCACGCAGCATGATTTTGAAATCATTTTCAAACCGACTTTCTGAGATAATTTAATTTTTTGACACACGATACTTACAGCTGACCTCAAAATTTTACAGTCTGACCTTTCCAAAACGGTTTTATGGGGATAAAGTAAAATAACTGAAACTATTTTCATTCTCTATTTAAATAAACCCGAACGAAATTCTTCAGAGAGAGATAGAAGAGATAAAAGCTGAGACGTCTGGATTTCTTATCAATGTAAATTCCCTTTTCCTTTCTCTTTCGGGAAAAATATTTACTCAGCCGGTTTGGTCAGAAAACCGTTAATTCTTTTCAAGGGCAAATGAAACTATCATAATTATAATTAAGGGGTAACTAAATATCTGAGAAATGGTCCCTTTTCTTCATATTTGGTTCAAAGGGATATTTAAAATCGTAGAACCTTAAGGCATACAAGCAACCTGACTCGATTCGGGCCTTGTCAAATTGATCTCGCGAATTTAATCTTTAGAAATTGAAAAATAATTTAGGCTTTTTTGTTTCCATATCGAGTGACGTCGCTTTTACTATTCATTTCATTGTGCTCCCATAGAATAACGAAAGAAATGGGTTTTCCAATGAGTAATCTAATTAGGCCCAAATTAGTCCAAATTGGAAAATTCATTCTGAATTCGAGCAAATTAACCAAATTCAACGAAACTGGAGCAAAATAATTTTAAATTTTGGTCCACTACAGGTGAATTTTGCTAATTTCATTTGGTAGAATTCAAAATTAATTTCTAATTTGGACTATTTTGACCAAATTAGATTTTCTTTCGTATATTGAAATGAAAAAGTAAAACCAATGTCACGTGTATGTAAAAACAGCCTGGCGAAGATTAAATTCTTACTCGCGAATTTGGCAAAACCCGAATCGAATCACGCTGCTTGTTTAAGTCTTTTCTTGAGTGTAAAACGGGGCTTGAAAAACAGTCTGGAAACTTGAACATAACAAAGGAATTCGCTTCAAAGAACGTGGGGCCATTTTTATCCACCAACTGGCTTATGTATAAGTTTAGATATGTAGTCTGCAAGTGTTATTAAATACGTCCGCACGAGGCCAAATTTATATAAACATTGTATTAAGAGACCGAAAAAGTGAACTATTCACCTAATACAAGAATAAGCTACAGTCACGGGAGTACTAGACCTCCAGCGTTAATCTAAAAGTCATATTTCAATATGCTCTTGCAGTGCATTGAGGAGACTATTAATAGAGTAAAGCTTTTAGTTTGAATCTCGCTTGGTCTGGGGTCCTGACATTTAAGTACAAGAAAAATTTGTGGGTATGTCGTCTTAACAATCGTAAGAATATTTAAAGGACCAGTTTGATTTGGAGTACATAATAAATCCGTGACAGCCTCACTTTAAATAATTCGCTTTTAGCTCAAACGTTTCTAATAAAAACTATTTGAGGATTATTATGTTTTAATAGTGTTTTTTGCGAGCCCTGGGCAGATACTTGAGAAGAGGTGTACAAAAATATTAAACGCTTGTAAGAGTTCGTACTCAATAGCACTATCAAAGGCAAAGCTGAACTCTCTGAACTCGGGTGTACATCGAAAAATGAAAGTTCCGTAAAAAGTAGGCCTTTCTGACTCGCAACTATAATTTCTTGAGACTTTTTCTTTAAACAGTTTTTAAGTCTGTCTATGAAAGAAAACTGCTCTATGGCTATATAGACAAATATTTCACCGAGGCCCAACAAATTTTGGTTTAGCGGGGTCTCTAGAGATACACTCATGTATATTAAAGGGTGTTAATGCGTGTGTTTTTTTGTTTGTTAAAGGTTATGTTTGTTCTTAGCAGTTTTAAAATGTTTTTTTACCGGTAAATTCACCGTTGAGTGTTGATGCATTCATACGTAAACGTGACTTGAAGTCAGGTTGTCACGGAATTTAACGTTTTAGGAAAGATTGTTGTAAAACGAGTCAAAATGAATTTTGAGACTAAATTCAACAATTTCACACCTTTGGGTTGACGGGTTTTTAAAGAAACATCAAGGTTTTCCATGTTTACATAACATTTTAGAGTTAAAATTTCCTTTAAACTTGCTAAGATGAAGATAAAATTTAAATAACATTTTGTTATATAAAAATTACGCCTTTGTGGGATACACATACAATGGTAATCTTTTTTCAAAAACTTGTATCCCAGAATTTACGCATCAGTTGGTGTAATCATGATGGTTTAATAACTTGAGAAATACACAACGAAATCTTTAAAGGTTAAAGAACTTTGTACGTACAAAAACAGAAACCTTTCTTAGATAAAGAATAAAGACACGGAATTTCTCTTGGCTTATACAGCATCCTTCTATGTTGAAATATATTACACGATACCATAGAATTTAGAACAACAATAGTCAATCGCCAAAGAGAGCGCAGAGAGAGAAAGAGGAAGTATTCCCACACACATTTTTGCGCCAATATCCCAAAAAAATTCAATTGGAATATTGAGTAACGGCAACTGCGTGGCGCCTATCAAAAACTCTGGCACGATAATATATTTTAGGTATAAGCACAATCAAGCTCTAACATATATGCAGACAAGTTATTAGGTACAATGAATTTGTTTTTCAAGACGAGACTCACGAGAGAGGGGGAGAGGCCTATTAATTATGGAATTCGTTAAGAATCAAGGGATGAATTTAATTTCTATCCCTAAAGCCCCGTTTTCAAAAGAGATTTTTTGCGATAAAAATCCACCTTTTTCTTCAAAAAAAGCTTAATAAATCGAAGCTTAAACTTTTCGTTGTTTTCAAATAAGATTCGAATCTCGGCTTTCCTTTTCAACGAGCTTTTTTTTACCCGGAGAAGCGGATATCTAAATGAGTTTGATATTTAATTTTTTTTGCATTCGAAGCTCGGCAGCAATCGATAAAAAAAGCGAAAGCAAAAGCTTGAAAAATCTTATTTGAAAACGGGGCTTTAGATCAATCACAAAATTAAAAATTACGGTATAAATACCAAAATCACAAACAAAATCTCACAAGAAATCACGAAATTCATAAAAGAAAATATATAATTAGATTTCGAAAACATTTAAGATGGCATAGCTAACCAAATTAAATTAGGGTCTGGGCGGTGACAATTGTAAGATTTCGAAAGCTGGACCAATAGGATAAATAATTTTAAAACTTATCTAATACGTCAAGGACTTTTAAAATTAATCTAAAAATGTCAAGGACTTTTTAAAATTAATCTAAAAGGTCAGGGAAAAATCAAGGAATTTGAAAGTAAGGCTAATACTTATACATCTTTAGTTAAGTCAAAATGTTGTCTGAACTAAGCTTAATTGCATCCTAATGGCTGACTATATAAAATCGAAGGAAAATATTTCCCGCGTTCCCAAATCAAAGATATCAAACCTCAAAAAATATATGTAGCACACACACAAACCGCACCTGTATACTAGGCGGGTAACATTCTTGATTTTCTTGCAAAGCTGGATCTTAGAAAACAACCCAAGGGGCCTAAATGGAAAACCAGATTGAGATAGGGAAAGCCACGCGAGGGGCGAAAGTGATGTTAAAATATAGAGCATCGCGGAGGTGGAGAGACCAACGCGTTGCTCCAGCTAGTAACTAATCACGAACGTGGTTACCTCTTTTACCCCCTTATCCACTTCGCCTATATCTTCCTCTCTCAATCTCTTAAACACCCGGAAATGAACAGTTTATTGTCATTTGATGAAAAATGAGACAGTCGGAATAAGTGGAAGTTACAGCGCGTTCATAAGATAGGTTCTTATTAATTTTCTAAGAGATAGAGAGTAGTCTCGCTTCGGGTGCGTTGGAAACCGGTACTGATTGGGACTATAGAAGCGAAGGGGGGTCATTATAGGGCATGGGGAATGAGGCAATAGTTTCATCAAACAAAAGAGGAAGAGACGATCGAGGCTCAGGTCGCTCAGCGCGCGCGGTTAGACCTTATCTTATATAATTGGAAGGGAAGATTCCTCTTACTCGTTTAGATCGATTTGAATCATTTGACCTAAAAGCGTAAAGATGCCGCTACAAGGGCGAGGTAATAAAATCAAGACGCGATTACAAGAGCTAAAAGAAGATATTAATAAAGGGGAACTATCAGCTGATGAAAAACCCCGGATCTCTGCCGTGTTTAGGGTTGCACGTATATATTTAATTTATAGGGAGACTAAACTTTGGTAATATAGAAATTTTAACTGATTTGCACGGTTGAAATACGCGTTACAACTGTATCAAAACTCAGAAGGTTTCACTGTAATTTACAGTTCATTATCGACGTCGCCAACTGGGTTCGCTAAGCCTAAATCCAGTTCGAAGACATTTTAGACAGAATTCTCAAGAAACTTCAGTTGTTGAAAATGAAATTATATATATATAGTTTATAATTTCATTTAAACTGTTTCACTGGTGAATTATGGGAAATGTTGATGAACAAAATCGGTAGAAAATGCTTTGTAATCGCGCTTCATTCTCCATTGAAACAGTAAATTAAAATATAATATTTAACTTCAAACAAACAGGAATTTTCCTGGTAATTTTCTGCCAAATAATTTTCCGTCATTAGAACAGTATATTTTTACACTGTGAAGGCATCCTATTCAGTAGAATCTACATTTACCGTTAGAAAATGATGACGGACTCAAATAGAAAGGTTAATTATATGTTTAATGTGGAAAGAATGAACTCAAAGTATTAGTGGTAAACAGAGTACGCGTACGTAATGGTTGCCAAGGATATCGTTAGGTGATTACAATAAGGGCTATTTTACATACAAATGGGTAAGAATATATGGAAAGCTTCCCTGAAAATATCGATCTGTAACATTTATATCGATCTGTAATTATAGGTATATTCAGACAGATCAACGCAGCGATTGGGGTTGGGTGGTAGAAATATTGCGTATTAGAGAAGTTTTTCGAATTATTTGACACGTTTTTGATGGTTAAATTAATTTCAAAAGTTTAGAAATTAATCTCTAAAATATCACAAAAATTCTGGAAACATTGCATTCAAATAAATTTTAAAGATATTCCATTTTTAGCTCGTAGTTAAATTTCATTTAAAAGTTTAATACTAATAAATCAGGGAAAGTTAAAATAAAACAAAGTCATAATAATTTCTCACTCCTTATTCAAGTTCATTTAAGTTAAAATTTGCGTGTTTGTTACTTTGTTTCGATGTAATTGGCCAGAAAAATAAACAAGGGTGCCATAATTACGGAAAATAAAAACGTGTATCAACAAAACACGCTCTATTCAGTCAGTATCAATTTAAGATTACATCACGCGACAAGTACAAACAAATGATATTTTTTTTTTTATAGAGAAACGGTGAATATACTACAACGCTATGAAAGCCTAGACTGAATTCTGACCATTAAGGCTTGAAACTAGTTTTTCTGGCACGCGAACCGACGCAGATGTTTTTCCGATAAGTACTTCCTTCCTCAAAAATACGATTAGAATAATACAAACCAAACACGACTTAATAAGAAATTTAAATGTATAATTTCAAGATTTCAAATTACTGTACAAGTAATATATAAGGATCATTATACTCCTTTACTTGTACCAAAAATGTTATAAAGATAGAAGATTAGCGTCAAGAGGCCGATAAAGGCACGCGCTATTTGAATAAGTAAAAGCCGGATATCCGTTTAAAAGATAGAAGGGGGGTAACTTGCGTGAACGGGTATATAAGAGTAAGAGTTAGTCTTTGACGTCATCTCTTTCCGGCAAGTTCCTTCCGGTGACGGTGTATTAGTTAAAAGGGACAAATTTGGGACGCCTAAAATTTCTAAAAGATAGTTGTTATACTATAGAGTTTCAGGTTAGGCAATATGTAGCTAAAAGGAATCTATGAACTAAAAATAGAACAACTTTCAAATTAATTTTAAGAATCTGCACACAAAATTACAAATTATATTATGTTTTCCACATATTTAGTCGATATCTTAGTGTTTAATTAAAATTATTTAGTTGGGTTTAGGCTTGAATTTAGCATAGGATAAATTCACGTCAATTATGTTAATATTTCAGACTTCAACAGCGCTATCGCGATTGAGTTTCTTAAAAACGTCGTCAGATGGCGAGAGCAACATTGTCAAATATATTTGGAAATCTGTACTATTAAAGGCGAGAACCGATTGGTTCATTCGATTAACAGGCCAATTTTATACTTCACTTATATTAAAACTTAACCAAAACTTTAGAAATTAAACACCAAAAACGTCTCTAATAATTGTTTGAAACTTCTCGAATATGTTTTTTATCATGCTGATTCCAAAAATAAAAGAAACTGGAGAAATTAACTCATTTTTGCTTTTAAACCAAGATAATTTTTCAAAAAAGGTATTTAAATGAAGATTATTTAAGTGTTATTTCCAATTTTATCGATTAGGAGCGATAAAATATTCATAAAATCATTAAAACTCATTAACCGTATCTCATTTATAGTTTTTAATCAAAGATTGGATTTGAGCCTGATAAGCGTAATTATATTTTAATTTATGAATAAAAATGTCAGATAATCTGCTGCTATAATCAAATTATTTTAGCGCGAGTGCTTAAACGCTTCAATATTCACAGACATGTGAATAAGATTTTCTTATCAGACACCCTGAAACTGCGCCCACAAATCCTTAAATTTACTATAATTAAAAAAATAATTAGGGCCTTCTGGGCGTTTGCCAAGATTTATTAATGACATGACACTTAACATAATTAGTCAATAAACAACAATTTTCATCAGATCATGCTCCCTTTTAATATAATTTCGATAGAACGTAACTACAAGGGTTGTTTTTTACGTCAAGCATCCTATCTAGCACCGCAATATGCCCGTATTTCTCATCCTCCCAATATCTTTCTACTATTTTCTCCAAGTTAAATGAACCGAATATAACCAGTAAGGATTTTGGTGGCATTGCGGTATTTTTATTTGTTATTTTTTTGGCTATCCCCCAAGGATTCCTTTCTAGCGAATATAAGTTTTGAAGAAGGCCGACTTGGCCTCAAAACGTGATAAACGAAAATAACCCTTAACCCTGAAATATATCCAATACAACGCGGTAATATAATAAAAAGGACAACAGGGATCTAAGCTTCGGTTCTAAGCCTTGATTGTCTCCTCGTTAATCAAAAAGACGTAACAACGCTCCTCTTAAACCAGATCGCCTTTAATTAATAGTTATACCCCTCGAAGAGAAGTCCGCGACCTCTTGACAGATTAGGAATGCAGTTAATCAACGCTAGGCCGCGGCCGATATCCTAACTCGGTCTAACGCTGACAAGTTCTCTTGTCTAGAGGGAATCGAGCAAGACGAATAATACGGGCTATGGGCTCGAAAGCAAAGGCTTTTTCCCTACAAACGGTCTCTCGAATCGTCAGAACCGAAGGAGAGACACGAGCGTCACGAGTCTGTCGTCATGGTAACGGCCAATCAGACTCTACCAATCCCTTGCGAGTGTTGCCTAGCAACGCCGCCTTTCCTCTCTTTCACTCTACCTCAGTCGGAGTCTCTGCGGATCACCAGCGATCCGATTTTGGCGCGTAAATGATATAAGTGAATTTTTGGGAAAGTGGCCAGATTGATGACAAATATTTCATTAAGGAAGAATGAAGTCCCACTATTTTTCACAATCTATAAATATAAATTAACACTAGGCTAACGTATAAATAAACCCCGGGCAAAAGGATAAATAAACCCCGGGCAAAAAGATAAATAAACCCCGGGCAAAAAGATAAATAAACCCCGGGCAAAAAGATAAATTAACCGCGAGCAAAACGGATAAATCCCGAGCAAAAAGGATAAACCCCGAGCAAAAAGGATAAATAAACCCCGAGCAAAAAGGATAAATAATCCCCGAGCAAAAAGGATAAATAAACCCCGAGCAAAAAGGATAAATAAACCCCGAGCAAAAAGGATAAATAAACCCCGAGCAAAAAGGATAAATAAACCCCGAGCAAAAAGGATAAATAAACCCCGAGCAAAAAGGATAAATAAACCCCGAGCAAAAAGGATAAATAAACCCCGAGCAAAAAGGATAAATATTAAATAAGACGTAAAATCTGAAATATTTGATGTTATTGATAAATTAATCATTTAAGCCTATATTTCTAGGGTATTTGGCAAGACTATGGCTGGTAATCTAAATATCTAGTTTTACATGTCACTTCGCTATACTTTAGCATCATTATTTAACGATCATATAGATCGGGCAACATCCGAGAAAGAGAGAGCGATATGTTTAGCAACAGCGCAGTGGCACGGCTGACTGCTTTCTCACGGAGGTCCCATTTATGTCAAAAAGCTACGGGTCGAAGTGGTGGTCACGTCGAAAATACTCCACCGCCTACGCGCATATACCTCTTTCCAACTAAGAGATTTATCTCCTATATAATTTCCTTTAAAGTTGGGCTTTTATTAGCCAACTAATAAGGCGATTTAAGAGAGGTCAACCAACTAAACCCAAGGCATTCGATGTTATTTACTCAAAACATACAGTTCTCAATCGAGTAATGAAGAACCCGTTCACTCCAAAAGACATTTTCGAGAACTTTTGGATTTATTTCAAAAATATGTGGGTGTACCAAGATAAATTTCCATCCATTGCAAAGGGAGTGTAAAAAGGACAGTAAATTTTAGTTTAAATCAACAGACATTTCTAAGCATAGTGGCGTAGAACCAAATGACTTGGTCTTCTCATTCAGCCACCCTTTAGCAAAGTACTGGTACTTAAGTACGCGTGACTCAAATTCAGTGGAATTTAACCCCAAGTTCAACGTACTTTTCCTAAAAGGACTAATTTATTCCAGGATTTATTCAATAAGTATTTAAAGTTCTTTGAAATTAACTTGAAGTTTCTTCGATATTATATAACAGATTCTGATTTCATAGAACAGAGTTTGTACTAGATTTCAAAACTGAATTTTCCTGATATTTCCATTCTATCCAAACTAATTGATCCTCGAGCCAAGCTCGCTAATTTAATCTTTAGAAAATTCTGAGGCCTATAATTTACATTCGTCGTTTTTACTAATCATCTAATTTAGTAATGGTCCAAGTTAGAAAATTAATTTTGAATTTTATCAAATTTTTTAAATTCCTAAAGATTAAATTCGCGAACTTGACGCGAGATCAATTTGACAAGGCCCGAATCGAGTCAGGTTGCGTGTCTAATTTAAAGGGAGAATGCAACCGTTTAAATAGACCTAATACAACAGTAAAAACAAATATAAAAATATAAATAAATTTAAAACTTAACATCAAAATAGTCTTAGCTGGATTCATGGAGATCTCGAACCCCCATATAAGGACTAGGGACCAATGACATTGATCGATGGGCCCTTATATGGGGAATCTCCATATTTTCCGGCTAAGTTTTAAATTTATTTCTAGTTTAATATCTGTAATTTTTTTACTGGTGGATTTAGACATATTTAAACGATTATTAAATTGTTAGAAATATATAAAAATGTGGCTAAAAATAATCAAGACCGAGGGGTTTTCAGTAGCTTCTTCAATAAAAACTGAACTCCATCTCCATGCGTTTCTTCCTTTTTTTTTCGAAATGTGTAATTATCTCGTTACCAATATATATATATTTAACAGTATATCTAAGAAAAAAATCTAGCCACCAGGGAATTATAGAAATCAGAAACACTTTTCGCGCCCAATTCACTTTCGTGCAATCCACCCTTTTGCCCACAAATCAAACGTATGAAGAATATCGACTGTAGCGTGGGAGAGTATACGTATATCGGATTTCGTTCTCGATATATTTCGCGGTATATGGAATGGCAAATAACGATAAAAGTTCTCGATGCCTGGGGTTTGCCAATCTACACACACGACAAGGCCATTGTGTAAATTGTGTCAGAGACAAGTTAGCTCATGGACCCAAACCTTGTGAAGGATTTTTTTCCTTAAAAACGAGGAGTTACACAATTTCTGCAAAATCGGTGATTACTTAACTATATCCTTTGTTAAGGCTAAATACGTACTCTGTTACGTCACCACTATAGCAAGGATGATACAACATTCCTAATTTCTCCAGGTTTTACCAGTGAAATTAAAATGCCAAAAATACTTAATTTCTTTACTTTATGAGGCAGTTTCTTTCTAGAACGTAATTAAATATAATTTTCATTCGAAAGGAAGGACTTTCTTTTAAGTACTTTTACGAAAAAGACGGCGCGAAAGCAATGGGACGAGAACGCGAGAGAATCGACTGTAGGCTTTACAATAAACACGCGACCATAGTGATGAGGTAGTATTTTTTACTGTTGCGGTAATTTATTCTATAACATATGTATATATAGTTTGAACCGTATTTTTTAAATATTTTTCAGAAAAGCCTAATCAATTTCAATTTAAAGTTCATGAAAAGTCCGTTACAACCTCACTTAAAATTTCCCTGATTTAGGAGAAATGTAAAAGAGTTTCCCGAGGAGTTTCCCTGATTTTTTTTTAACATTTCCTGATATTTTGAGGTAATCTAGGTTTGTATGAACCAGGATTAAAAAACGAAGGACCCTCCTATCTCCATATCATAGTGTCAGAAAATCAGTAGCTAATCAAAATTATTTTAAAAACTTCACAAAACAAACTGAACCATCCACCAGTTTCAAGACTGTTTCGATTAGGTGGAATATTTGACCTCTAAATTTGTCTTTCTGGGGCAAATAAGAGTCAAATTCAATTAGGCAAACTATAGCAAACTATAGCGAAAGCCAAAGGAGATTAATACACATTATTAAACCACATAGATAAAAGCAGTTTTGAAATCTGCAAACTAATCTCGAACTAGGAAAAACGACACGATTTGCTTCCGCTAAAGTCAATATAACATTTTCATTAGGAGTCAACCATTCTTACTACTAAAGCCAAAGATAAATATATTGGTTTCTTAGCCCTTGGTTCCTTGTCTTCTGTGACAATGAACTTAAAACTGGTACTTCCAACATTTGTTCCAACTTGTTGAAAATGGAAGTTTGTTTGAAAAAGAATGCACGAGGTTTCATTATAGTAGCTGACGTTGAAAGTTAATAAGGTGTGTTTATTTAATGACAAAAAAAAAAAAAAAAATCGACAGGCGAAAGGATAAACGTAAAATGACCCGGAAAAACTAAGAAACACATGGGAAATGCGAGCGGGAAAATGTTTGTGTTGGTTAAACAAAGATTCTCTTTGATAATCGTTTTGCATTTAAATTAATCATATATGATCAGCTTTTCAAATTCTAAACTATGATTCAACAACAGTTTTAAAGGGAGACCACAAGCTTTTGAATTCATTTTAGGAATCAGCACACAAAATTATGAATTAAAGACATTTCCACAATTTAAAGGCCACATTTTAGAGCCTGCTAATTTATATTCTGAAATTCGGTTAAAGGACACTTGGAGCTAAAAATGGATCAGCTTTTTAATTTATTTTCAAGAATTGTTTCGGAATTTTTAGACACGTTTTTCGTGTTTAAATTAATTTCTAAAGTTTGGTAAAATTTAAATATATATATTCGGGCCAATCATAGTATTTCAGCCTTCAACAACGCTTGTAACGTCCTAACATTAAAATAATAGGCTAGCGTTTAACCACCAAGGTCTTAGGCATCAAAAAGCTGCGTATTCTTTTAATATAAGGACATTACAAGCGCTATTGAAGGCTGAAATAATATTGGCGCGAATTTATATTTACTTCAGAAATTAATTTAAACACCAAAGACGTGTCTAAAATTCCGAAAAAAATCTGGAGTACGTTTTTTGACACGGTGATACAGAAAATAAATTCAAATGCTGTTCCATTTTTAGCTGCAAGTTTCCCTTTAAGTTTCAATTTCAGAGTAGGGTAAAATCGGGCCTTAGACTTCAACAGCGCTATCACGATTTTTGCCAGATGGCGAGAGCGATGGCGTCAGAATATAATAAAATATTGACAAATATGTCATTTAAAGCACGGAGAATGCAACCCAATAAGTGGATTCTATAAGCATTATTCACTTGTAAACTCACTCGGAAAATAGGCTTAACAGGATCCATAGGGAGTTTGATACGTCGTTAAGGATCGAGTCTATGGTCAATCACGCGAGAAGAGCCCTCACTATTCCAACACTAAAACCTTTCAAACTAAGGCTTAAAGAGAGCCTAAAGGGAAGCGGTCGTTGAGAAAACTTGCAGTTAATTCGGGCGTTTAGTTATAAGGCTTATGGGCGTGCAGATTTCAAAATACCCGTCCCCGCTTTCACCAATGAGTAGCTACTTTTTCAGTATAGGTCGGAGCTTCGAACGCGGACATGCGCACATTAGAATACTGAACTTGTATTTCAGTCGCAATCGTTTCCTGTGCAAAAGTCATTGAACCGCGAATCCTCGACCCAGTATATATTGATATAGATAATTATAACCCCTGAAAAATCATCGGTCTGGCATTAATTTGTGTACTGAAACGGACAGGTTGACCCCTTTCCAGATTTATTGTCAAATTACCAAGCTAAACGTAGCGGAAACAAGGATTAAAACCGTCAACTACATTTGTATCTATAGCCGGATGACCACAGAAAATTAGCAATTCTTTTAATTAAAGGGGATTAGATGAAATATAGATAGTTATAGAAGGCAAAATAGTGATATATAAATTCATCAGAGTGTTAGTGAAGTCTTTGAAGTATTACGAGAGAGTACAATTACAATCGCGATCCTCTTAAGCCTAACTTGAAACTTTTACTGTCGGAATAGTGAACGCGCATCTCAGTCTCGCGTGATTCGCCGCAGAATCGTTATACCTACTCTCCATAAATTCCTGCAAGTTAATTTCTAGCTTAATATTTGTTTAATTAGACCTATTTAAATTATATGTAATAAAAAAAGCACTTGTCAGGTTGCATTCTCCCTTTAAAAGAAAATTTAAAATATCTTGCAAGAAAATTGAGCGTTAATGATTATAAATGTACGTGGTCACAAACTCATATTAATTATATAACTATTTTCTTCTGCTCAAGAACAGTTCATTTAATATCAAAATGTTAATGGCGGATTAACACAATATGTCGAATATCATAGTGAATAAAAGTAGTGTAAGGAAACTACTCTTGAAACCGAATCAGTGTAGTGGTTCCGCGAACCAGTCGTAATATGCTTAAGAAAAAATATATATAGTGACTTATACGAGTCTATGGTTTTCAAAGTGATTATATCACCATCTTTTTCGATTACATATGCCAAATATTTTCAGTTTTTATAGGGGTATTCAATCCCCAACAACTTTTTCAATCTCCAACACAATTGAAAAACAGTCACTAATTAATTGGAATTAACCAAATTAGAAAATATTAATTAAAACTCCTTTCTACGAATGGGTGCGTTGGAATAATCGTTGTAGATGTGATTCGGTTAAGAATAGTAATGCAGAAACCATTTTCCAATCCCCACCATTGAAAAACAGTCAAAAATTGCAATTTCCCATTTATATTAATAATTAAAAATTAAAGTATTAATTATTAAAATAATTTCGAACGTACAAGTTTTATTTTCTATCCAAATATAGAAAGTTTAATTAACTGTTTAATAACTATGGAGTAGTAAACGCGTTAATAATTAATTTTAATACGTAAGTTTGATTTAAGTTTAAAAAACTTTCAAAGATAAAAATTAAAATTTTTTTTATAGCATATATTCATTTTTAATTTTTTTACTATCTTTTCAAAAATAATATTCAAATTTCATTTCGATTGTGTGAGAAATATGCGACAACGTAACTTAAATCTTTAAAGGTTTTTAGGTTTACGTGACTAAGTACCATACTTTCTTGAAAGGTATTTTAATATAAAATCATTCAGAACTCGCAGCGAGTAAAACCCAAAGCCCCCTATTTCTTTAAAATAAAGAAAAATAATATCGAAAGGTATAAAACAGTTTTGTTTGTTGCCGACTGCTGAGAACACTAACTTGTCTGAAACTATGGCTTGCGGCATTTAACTTTCATTTTTTATCGTAAAGCTGACCTGATATGATTATTTCTCCCCAGACCGGTTTTGGTGGGCGGTTGAATTTAAACATTTACCACTCTATTAAATTCCGACTTGTTTGGTTATAATTTTTTGTTTAATAGTAGACTGGAAGCTAGGCAAAGCCAAAGCCGAGTGGTACTAATACGCAATTAAAAAAATCTCTTAGATAATAAAACTGTTTCCGGAAACTAATCTTCTACAGAATTTAATAGGGAGCACTCCTTTGTTTTTAGGGAAACATCTGGCTTAACTTCCGTTAAGATAAATCATATCGTTAGAGTGGTTATATTACGTGAAAAAAATGATTTAATTAAAGTGAGGATGTAACAGATTTGAGCTCCAAATAAAATTTCAGTAAAAATACGATTTGAAATATATATACATATGTCATAGAAAAAATACTGGAACTATAAAATATAATATATATAAATGCTGTTTCCCCCATACAATTTTGAATATCGGATAATTGTAGGTTTTACTATGTAGAGACTTTGCGTCGTACGTTCCAGAATCAAACTGCGTCATTAATCGGAAAAGTTAAATCTTTATATTTTTGCCATTTTATATTTGAAAAATATCTAAAATTTTCAATATGACTTTTAAATAGTTAAATCTTAAAATATAATCAATTCTCATTTTGAGTAAATATTGAATTTCTACAGGAACTAGAATATAATGCTCTCGTAGGTTGACAGAATCGTCTCCTAGCCCCTCCCCCCATGAAAATATAATTTTTAATAACTTTGTAGCTTATTGTTGTACTCACAAGGTTGCTTGGTTTATGTACTCAGTTAATTTTCATTGGGCCATTCATATTTTACAATCAAAACTTGTTATCCTCACATTCCAACATAATATAATAGCGCCCAGCATTGGCTATATTATCTCAAAACTTAAAAAAAAAAAAAAGCAATCGTCCCCCCACTCCCCTTAGCTTAATTTCGTGTAAAATTAATAGAAAACCTTCAAGGTCGAGGTTTTCGATAATATTTCTGGGCGTTCTAACGTTTTAGGGTAGCGGCGGCAACCCTATCCCACCCGCCTATTAACAAAGTCTGCCATATCGAGAACAAACCTAGGCGTAAAGCTAGAAATGGTGTCTGACGTCACGAACGTTACCTTTCAATCCATTGCTAGGGATTTTATGGTACAATTATAGTATGTGGTAATAAGGTTCGAGTTTGTTTAGGTTGGGTTAGGTTAGGTTAGTTTATTGTTCGAGTTTGTTTAGGTTAGGTTAGGTTAGGTTAAATTGTTGAGGTCTAATATACACTATTAAAATAGTTTCCATTTGATACGAGGAGAATTTTGACCTTATTACCACATACTATAATCCTACCGGTTTTATGGCAGACCCCTGTAGACAATAGCGCGCAAAACGTCTAAAATAAATTATGACTCACCATGTGGCCAGGTTTTGAAGGTACCGTCGATTATCCATCGTTGTTCATATACATTTAAGGTAGTAGTTTTATAATGACCGGCACTAATGATTACCTCGTACGATTGAAGTTTTAGGCATATAGTATTTCGAATGTTTCATCAAAAACTGATAATTACACCTCCTAGGCTTGATCTCTAAACCGTGAAGACCGGCGAGTCAGAATTTATAACGAGAAATTCAACTCCAGCGAACACCGCAATATGTCGCCACCGTCGAAGGTCACGCTTAGAGTTCATCTCTCGGGCGAGTTCGTCCCAGAAATAAGTGCTAAGCAGTTCTTTTACCAATTTCGATTTTGGAATCTATAAAAAAAAAATAATTGATTGTTTTTAAAACCTGATAAATTAACGTTATTTGTAAAACATGTTACAACTTATTTACAACTTACATTGGCAAAAGGGGCCTTAAACAAGCTGTAGGCAAAATGGCTGCATACAATATTTATCTACCACTACACTCGTCCCGATTTCTATCTCGATTAAAACGCGGTTACAAAGCTCCGCGTTTTCATAATACACAAAATATCTTTAAGATGGAACATTAAAGAACTAATATCATACCTTAATTAGAATTATTTAAAAAAATAACGGTTGATGAACACGATTTTTCACACCTACACAGAAGCGTGGCTATCAAGCCGTACAAAATGAAATGTTGGAGACTGGAAGACAGAGTGGGGAAGAGAAGTCACGTGATCTGACGTCCACTAGCTAGGATGCTTCATTTTAACTACAGAAGGCGTTAAACGCCTGGCTCTACGGGACTTAAACTTAATCAGCGTAGGGATATGCTACCAGCCCCCTGGTGGAAAGCCGTAAAATTGTAATAGGGAGACGTCGCACAAGGTTTAACTGGGGGCCTGGGGTTCTATTCTGTTTTATTCGAAATCTAGTTTTCTATCGAAAACTGCAGATTCCTTGATTTAGAGATATAACATATAAGGCAAGGCTACTGTAACTTGGCCCTTGTTGCAAACGGAAAAAGGCCACTATTTTTTGAGACACCTAAAATAAAGGTAACTTTTTTCTTCTGAAAAATATCAATTTTTTTCGCTTTTTCTAAAGAATGGGATGGGGGAGGTTCACCGTATTAAACTCATATAGATACCTAATACAGTTAAAATTAAAAAGGATCCTAAGGTTCTTGTTTGTTGGGCTTTTAGATTTTTGTCTATAAAGAGAGAAGAACGGGTGAATGGGTCAAGAACAGAATAGTGTTGTTTGAGAAGGGAATGCTAGCCAGTGAATGGGGCTCTTTTGCCTCAACAGTCCATGTTAGACCTTCCTCCAAAATTTAAGCTAATAGCTAATTCCAGTGGACCATGCCACACAAAAAGTGCTCGCTGAAAACCTAATTGCTCTTGCCCTCGCTCGCTAAAGAGCATGGAGCTGTGGAAAATAAAATTTGAAGAAAAAGATTAAATGTCCCAATCAAACCAGGGGAAAAAAGTGCTCAACTTCCGTTGCTCTCTCAAAAAGACAGAGCAAAAAAATATTGCCTCTCGACCTCTCGATTTTCCCCAGTGGAATGTAAAACTTGCTCTCAGAGTGATTTCTCTTTCTCCGGAGCACCCAGTGGAATTAGCTATTAGTTTTCACCCTCTATCTACCGATTACGCTACTGTGGCGTACTGACGCTTATATGATCGAAACAATAGCAATTACAAACAAAGTAAAACGACACTGGCATCTGCATAATTTCGAATAATAACGGCCAAAGCGAACCAAGCCATTACAATAAATGCAAATGATGCGCAAAGTTTCTATCGTAAATCCTAAGCTTTCCTTCACAAATAAATTTCAGCTCGGATGGGTAAGATGGCCCTTTTAAATTATGATAAAATTAATATGAGCGCCATTACAAACAGATGTTAGTTTTGGATGGATGCGCTTCTAGTGTTGCTTCCTTATCAAAAGAGATATGCCTGTTCGGCCCACCAAAAAAAAAAGGTTTTGGAGGATGAACGTAAAAAGATTTTGCTACTATATCTCTCTCCTAAGTATGTTTTTCGGTATTGGTTTCTATAAAAAAAGGCTTTCTGGCGTTGCACAAAAGCCGACTAAAAAGGGTTCTCCCTTGTAAAATCGCGATTTGTACGCTATAGCGGGCTTTTCTAAACCATTAACGACGCCTCTTTTGGTTCATTTCTTTTCGCCCATCAATGCGAGGATGGTAGTTTGATAGAAAACACACAATTCGATTTCGCACCCTTCTCTAGATCACCCCTTTTATCGTTATGAAAGGCGATTGCGCTCCGAAGATGATTTGACCTTGCGAGATGCGAAAGCACGGGCGTAACGGAAACAGGGTTCAGACAATTCCCATTCAAAAGGGGGCTATTTTCTAAAGGCTTCAAACCCTCATCCTCTTGGCCCTCGGGGTTTTATCGATTGGGCGAAGCTTGGTTGGAAAGCCTAAGTTAAAAGCCCCGAAGTACGTGTGTAAACTGCAACCCGCGTGGCTAAAAACGGGGCGGAACGCTTAAGATAATTAATACTCTCACTAAGTTTCCGAAACTGTTACCTAAATGAGAATATAATACCAATACGTCAGATATATGACGTTAGTGACCTAGTTCACCAGCGGGTCTCAACAAAAATGACCATCTCCTGGCGCAAAAATAATCGAGCTTTGAAACTAAAATAGTTAAAGTGAAGCTGTCACCACTTTTTTACGAAGGTTGGCGCATTTTTAAGAAAAGGACAAAAATATTTAGGTTTTGATGACGTATTTGATTTTGGAAGGTAATTAACGATAATTTTCATACGCAAAGTAGAACTTTCTGGATTAAGTACTTTCACAAAAAAGACCGCGCGAAAGCAACCTTATCACGTGCCAGAACGCGCGAGAATCAATTGTAAATAGGTTCTACAATAGCCAAGCGACCATAGTAATAACATGGAATTGCAGGGAATTTTTGTCATAAAAATTTCGAATATGTCATTAGAAAACGTTTGTTTTTTCCGGAACTATTTTCTATGACATGATCTTTCCGAAAATGCTATTCAAATTCATGAAAAAAATCTCTCAGAGCCTCACTTTAAAGGGATTCTTAAAGCACATTTTTCTGAGGGTTGTACCTTTATAAATACAATTAAATGAAATTTAAACTCGCATGCTTCGAGTTCAATTTGAAGTCGCGCGTTTGCAAGGGGATATTGCGTTCAAGCGGAGTTTGCGTTGACTACTTTTTTTTTCCAGATAAAGTTTAACATTGTGTATCAAATCGCTTCAGCTTTTCTCAAGTCGCGTTTAAAGTTTAGAGTAGAACATAAATTATGATTTTTTAATATTAAATTATTTGAGATTGAAAATGGAGCAGTACCGTATATTTAATAAACTGTTTTTGTTGCCAATCATTAACTAGAAGTTTTCTTAATTAATTTAATAATACGATAAATCATAATTTCGGTTTAATTCAAGTACGCGATTCTTGTGAACAAAAACTAGTTTCATTTTCATCTAAATTCTAAAGCAAGCGCACATTTTTGGAGAACAGCTGTTATATATATCTATAGCTATAACAAATAAACCATACATTGATGAGGGAGTCTTTACATACGTCTGACTGATTCAGATTGTAGTAATAGTTTTAAAAACCTGTCTCCTACTATAAGCACGTATAATTTTGTACAAACACACTTATGTTAGCCTATCTCGTATCTTTTACAGTAATAGTTCATGTAGGCCGTAGTTAAAAATCTTACACGTCACTGATGTCAGAGCTAACTCTGCACGGATCAAAATGGATCCTATAATTCCTATTTTATGGCGTTTTTAAGGGAAGATGAAGAGGAAAACCAAGTGTTTTTATCGATTCCTTTACTAAATAAGACCCGTTTGTGTATAACGTCGACCAATCACAAAACGCTGTTAAATAAGTTTCTTGGCATATTTCAGGAGCATTTCCTGGAGCCTTTTTTTTATTATACAAAGTTGCAAACAAGTGTTAGCTGATAAAAAACACTTCCTCTTCACTCTCTCTTTAAGATCACGAGCCATTATTTAGCGCGCTAATCGGAACGGTTTTTACATAATCTTAGGTAAATATCCTTAACCATATCCATACGTCTGACTGATTCAGATTGTAGTAATAGTTTTAAAAACCTGTCTCCTACTATAAGCACGTATAATTTTGTACAAACACACTTATGTTAGCCTATCTCGTATCTTTTACAGTAATAGTTCATGTAGGCCGTAGTTAAAAATCTTACACGTCACTGATGTCAGAGCTAACTCTGCACGGATCAAAATGGATCCTATAATTCCTATTTTATGGCGTTTTTAAGGGAAGATGAAGAGGAAAACCAAGTGTTTTTATCGATTCCTTTACTAAATAAGACCCGTTTGTGTATAACGTCGACCAATCACAAAACGCTGTTAAATAAGTTTCTTGGCATATTTCAGGAGCATTTCCTGGAGCCTTTTTTTTATTATACAAAGTTGCAAACAAGTGTTAGCTGATAAAAAACACTTCCTCTTCACTCTCTCTTTAAGATCACGAGCCATTATTTAGCGCGCTAATCGGAACGGTTTTTACATAATCTTAGGTAAATATCCTTAACCATATCCATAAAAAGAAAACTAACCAAAGTACGAAACCTGGCCATTGCGCAAATTTTATCTCTTCACGCTCCTAAAACTCGCTAAAATGATTTAAAAGATGAGGTGATAGAAAATGATGTTAAAAAACTTTTTTATTTTATTTTTAAAAAGCCATTCCGAGCTAGAGAACATCTAAACTAAAATTACGAGCAAATTTTATTTGAAAAAGCTAGTTCGACGCGAAGGGAACGTAAGTAAAGGGACGGTTTGGGTTATTCGATCCATTCGCGCTGGGGAAATATTAATGGCGACAATATTTCTCCCCATCCGCCTATAAGTTGAAGGGGAAATCTCTCGGAACAGCAAAAAGAGAGCCGCTTGGAAGGATAGGGGCTAGCGGCTGTTGGGAGAGGTGTGTGAGAACTTAAAACTCGGTAACCATAAATATTCTTTCCCCAAAAATGGGGTCTTTTCTTCGGAAAAAGGTGCTAGGAGAAATTTATTTAGGAAGTTCCTGCGGGTACGCTAAAAAGGAAAACGTTACGTTTCCGTCGTCATAGAAACGTTCCCTCTGCCTCTTATAATCCCTATACTATACGGCTTGCCGCGTCCCAAAATTTCCCCCCCTCTTGTTAGTGATGGTTCTCATCTCCAACCTCATACCCATCTCCTCTGGGATTTGCATCGCCCGAAGGTTCGGATGTTTCGGTTAGCTTTTTCTTATAAATTTGACAGTAACGATAAAAATATGAAACTAAAAACGATATTTTTTCAACTTATACGTTCCCGAAGGTTACCGGAGAAGTTAAAAATTTTCTCGAATTTTTTTCGCTATTCGTTCACGAACGTTCCCTGAGGGATTTGTTGTATTGTCAGTATTGAAGGTTATACTCTCGAGTCCTATCAGTTTTGACGTAAAAGCTTACAATTGCTAATTTTTTAGGCTAAAAATATAACAGCTCTTCGCCCATGACGATTATTGCTTTTTCTCCATGAGAAAATGGATTAGCCTTAATACATTAAATAAGATATTACGATGAAACTTTTCACTGGAAAAAGTCATAATCATTCGTACTGACCCCAAAAAGTTTTTTCACACATTCCTTCGTCTAACTACGAATGTTGAAACTATATAGTTAGTGGTTTATTACGGTGGGTGATCTGTAAAATCATGGGGTTGTACCTATATTTTCCCTTTAGTCTTATTTATATCTCGCCTTTGTTCTGGCTTCATTTAATACGTTTTTTAAAATTTTTATCTTTTAGCGCATATCGTGACCGTCTTCATAAGCAAAGACAAGAGTGAAGAACTTCTAACTTTGTTAGACAACGGTACCAGGGTGATGATGCAAATTAACGTTGGAAAAAATAGTCCCTTTCGCTTGGCCAACATCAACAGGACGTCCGTACTATTCGTCTCAATTTCTTTCATCATTTTGATGATAATCTCTTTGGCCTGGTTGGTTTTCTACTACGTCCAAAGATTCAGATACATCCACGCCAAAGATTTGCTCGCTGTTAGTAAACCGTTAGCCTAAATAATTACACCGTAGCTCGTTTCGTTACCCTTCCCTCGTATAGTCCCGTTTGTAAATATGTAGAATAGAGGATTAAAATAATTTCATTTATACAGAGAAGACTTTGCAGCGCGGCTAAGAAAGCCTTAGATAAGATACCTGTTAAAACTGTCCGAACAGGAGATAGGGTAAGTCTCAAAATTACAATGGGCATAGGTTTCGTATTTACAACATCGATTTCTAGGAAGCAGAGGGCGATTTCGAGTGCTGCGCCGTATGCATCGAACCATTTAAAGTGGGAGAAGTGGTTCGAACGCTTCCATGCAAGTAAGAACACCTTTTTATAAGTCACTACGTTAACTAGCTTTTCACTATTTTTAACGAGAACTTGTCCAAAAATTACGCGAAATTGTTCAAAAGCAAGTTTTAAGTACTCCTTTGCGCCACAGTAAGGTCAACCAAACTCAACTGAATAGCAATGTCAAACATTGTGTTTCGTTCCCGTTTCACTTCTCGACAAGTTCTCGTTCAGTATTGGAGTCATAAATTAACGTATTTATTTTCTAGGCACTCTTTTCATAAATCGTGCGTGGACCCCTGGTTATTGGAACAGAGGTCGTGTCCAATGTGTAAAATGGACATACTGAAATACTACGGCCTAGTGGTAAAAACGCGCGACGACTTTTCCCAATTTCTTCAACCTTCTGAATTGTTCTACCACCCGCAGTTCACGGGGAGCCAGGAGAGCGTCTTGAACTTGGACGACAACGACCTGCACCCTCACCACGGCCAGGCCGAAGTCGAGATAATGCATCACGTTCCTCTGTATGTACATTTGAACCAAGTCGATAGTCCTAGTCACCACCCAATTCAGCTTCCTCATTCGCATCCTTCTATGGTCACCGGTAACAGCTCGACCGGAAGCAGTAGCGGAACCGAAGAGGATCGTCCGCGTCACCAGCAGAGTCCCTCTCAACCCCGATCCCCTTTCAAGGCGGTCCCTACCACGTTCCCCGGCTTTATCGCCACTACATGTAGCCGCGGCCAATCCCCGACCTTAACCCCTCCGCAAATAGTGACCTCGGATATATCCGTCATAGAAGGAAATCTCATCTCCCCGTTAGGCGTTCCTTCAGCCATTTTGCCCAGCAGGGACTCGCCCGTTATTCCGCCCCAGCAAACTCACCATCGACGGTGGGGCAGTGCCCCTCCTGGAGCGCCCGTCTTAGCGTGTCTGCAAGGATCCGTCGACAACTTTGGTTCCAGCGGAGCCACCAACTCGGGACGCGACTCTAATCTTCTAAGTCCGGCCGCGTTTTGCGCCATTGACTTGACGGGACACTCGGTCGGCGTTAACCCGGCGTGTAACCAGGGAAAACCCGCGAGTTTAGAAACGTTAGCTACTTCGCCAAATCAAATACAAATTGGCAAAAAACTCAGTCTCCCTTCTTCCGACCTGGGTTTGCCATCTACGCCGCCGCAGGCTCATCACCATATGTAGATAAACCTACGAATTATATAAAAAAATAACAGTTAATTACTATTAATTGCGAGGCGAAACAAAAATTAAATTAACGTTCAAAAGTGGTTAAATTTTTTGAGCTTAATCATGTAGCTCAATTTGAGGTTGTAATAGTCACATGTATCATGTTATGACAACTGTACAGTATAAGGGATAGTGCTAAAATTGACTAGAGTTTTAAAATTGGATATAATAAAATTTCAATTTAGAGTTAAAGTATTAAGTTTAAAAAAAAATAATAATTGGAAAAGGGTGCGGATGGAGTAACATAATCCAATTTCTGTCAAAGTATTTTCGAAACTTGAGCTTTATGATTGGCTGATAAAAACAGCCAATCAAGCGGTAAGAATTCTAGGAATATAGGAAATACTTGATAAAAATCAAGTAATGTTATATCATCCAAGAGATACTCTGAGCAATGACAACTTAACTTTGCTCTGGGAAAACTTTACCTAGTTTAATAATAATTGTCCAGCAAAATGGCTTATTTACTTATACGTGGCCTGATTATTTTTGTTTTAAAATTCTTCAACTATCCTATTTTTAAACTAATATTATTTATCTAAAAAAAAAAAAAAAAAAAAAAAATTCCAAATAAACTGTGATCCGTTTTTGAAATTTTTTTAAACAAGGCATTGATTTGTTAGTTAATTTTTTTTTTTAATATATTGAAAACTTTAAGGTAAAACATATTGGAGAAATAATATAAAAACGCCTTAGCTACAACAATCACAAAAGACCTTTAACGATTGCAAAATTAAAATTATTTCATAAATATTAACAAATTATCTCGTTAGAATTAATGCCGAAAGAAAATAATTACTGACATAATAATAATATTAATTATAACTTTACAAATTCCAATTTCCGCATTATTTCTAAACAGGGTCCAATTATAGTTGCTAATTAGAAATTCGGAATTGTTAATTATTTATTAAAGAAATAATATTAACATATCATTAGAAAAGTTACGAATATATTCTAAAAACTATGAGTTAGTGTGACGCGCTGCTTACGAGGAAATGTACCTAAACTATATATCATTTAATTCGCTGATGCTTTTATCGTCTGCTACGGTGTGAAACCATGCTAAAACTCAACACCTCAGAGACCAATAGGGCAAAGCGGGGAGAGTTTTCGGTCGCGAATTATTGTAACGATAACTGAATAATTTTGACATGTTTTTCTGAAAAACACGTTTAAAAGTCACTCGCTGATTTAGAAGGAATATTTCAATAAGAAAACTGGTTTTCCACTAGGGAAATAAGACCCTACCTAAAACTGCGAGTGAATTATGAAATAAATACGCTAATCTAAAAATTTACATGAAGAAAAGTTTCATTTAATTCTGAGAATTTTAATTGGCTCAGAGAATGTAGGGCTATAGCCACTTAAAGGCCCTATCTGCGCTATAATTTGCCCTTTTAAAATCATCTTCCCTTATGCAAACAGCCTTTCTTTGACTGTACAATTTGTTATTGTCAATGTCGTCTGCTAAGCAAGAAAAGAAGTCGACTTTAAAGGGGCTTTAAAAATCGCAGAGAGTCCCTTTAAGAAATCAGACATACAAGCAAAGAGAAATATATTTCTGAATTTTTGGAAATATTACGGTAAATCAATAGAAATATCGTATATATGACGAAATTACAGAAAATTTCGCAAATCAGAAGCATATTTTTCGTGAAAGTGGCTATCTACTCGGTATACCTCTTAATATTCTAATAGGTAGATTCTATTCCTTTTATAATGGAAATCAATGAGCCAAATTTTTGTGGAAAGAATTAATTTGAAGGTAACTTCACTTAACACCAGTTTTAATCCCACTAATGCCAGTGTTAAGATCGAAGTAACAAATTCAAATTGATGAACGTACTTTGTCATTAATTTTAAAGAAAATGAAAATATAATTCTACGTGATCCTGGCTTCACGTAAAATTTATTGACATTGGTGAATAACTTATAATATTATTAAATTAATTAATTTTATAATATTATAATCTATTTGTGGTTTAGGTACCTTCCTTCGTTCAGAATTTCAAGAGTAAAAATTTATAAATTAGGCTTAATTACGCTTTAGCCATCATCAGATTGCAACCGATAAGTAATTGATTATAAACATGATTATTGTAGTTAGTAAAGTTATCTACAATATTTTAGTGCCAATATTTCGCCACTATTTATTTATTAAACTTTAGTAACGTGAAATATTTAAAAATATAGACTAATTGACAATATATTATAAAGTAGACGCCAAAAAATGACTGAATTTTCAAAATTGAAAGGTATGTACGTTAATAAAGGGGCTAAAAAAAAAAAACCAGAAGTTATTTTGTAAGTGAAAGTAAAATTTTCTTAAACGTAATATAACTTTGTATGAATTAAGACTAGCCCTAATATTAGAGGGCATAAATGATAATGAAAACGATAAATAAATATATATGTATATATATAATTTAAAATAACTGGTTTCTATCTAAAAGATGAAATTTTTTTTTACTAGTGAATTTTCTTCCCTATAATTGTAAAATAAAAAATAAAAAAAAAAATACCCAATCCCCTTAACCAATTCAGTTTCAAAAGGTTTAAACAATATTGTAACTATATGAGCCACATAAATAATAAGGAACATTGTAACGTAAAAATTACTAAGCCCCCAGCTCAATGTAATTTTGTATTTAACATGGAAAAAAATCTTTACCAGTTAATTGATGCAAAATTTGCAAAACCTACAACAAAGTTACTTATAGGACTGTATTCGTATTAAGTATTGAAACAAAAAAAAAAAAAAAATCTAAAAAAATATTTCAACTGTAAACATACAGCGTAACTCTATCCAATTTAAATTGTTTATTAATTATAAACAAAAGGAGTGAATTTAATAATTAAGTTATTGTAAAAATTTTACGCGATTAGATGTTTGTTCCTAATGTATAGGAACCCTCCAAAGTTTCAAAGAACACGAATGGTTTAAAAACTCTTATAATAGAATAAAAAAAAAAAAAGATAATAAATGATATCAGGCTAATGTATAAAATTTGACGAGTGCTGAATTACACAGACGGATAGAGCCTGTACCTCACTCATTTAATTTCCCACCCCCAACGGTAACTAGTCAAAAACTAAATTTTGTAAATAAAGAAGTGTTGCATCTTAGATTTGATGTGTCTCTTGTTTTTTAGATAAACTAAGCCTTGCAAAATAAAAATTTGATCATTGATAGAATGAATGCCATTCAAGATTTACTGTGTTTTGGCTTTGAGCTACCCCCGAAGCACTTCATAAGTCCTTAAGGCAATGTATTTTACATTATTCCCCGAAAAAGCCATAAGACATTTCAAAATTATGGAAAAATCTGGTTTTATCGAGGTAGCAGAACCTCTTGAAATTGTTGTACATATGAGTTCACACTTCCAAGAGCTAGTTCGGGTTCCGACAGTGCATTAATTGTTGGAGTTCACAGCATTCTGCTTTGAAAGGGCTCATATCTATGACCAGGAAACTCTTAATCAAGCATCTACCCCATGTGCGTACAACATTTATAACATATGTCTATGGTTATAAAACAGGCCAGAATTACCCGGGTGGCTCACAAACCCTTACTACAGCTACGTTCACACTAGAAACGGAAACTAATAAAGGTTTAAATTAACTTAATAGTTATATGTATTGACAAATATTCAATCATCCCAAATCTTTACAATCTTTCAAAATGGTTTGAAAGTCTTATTATCTCTAGTGTGAGCGTGGCTTGCCAAGTTGCCGGCCTACACCCCTGTCCTAGAAGACTAGAACACTTTGCTGTAATTTGTGAAGAGAAGTAACTTACCGATGCCTGCTCTTACTCCGTCCCCAATCTGTGTATTCTAACACTGGGTCCTCATGGAATATAATGGTGCTATGAGACTTGATGTTGTAAAGTAATCATTTTTAATCTCCTTTGATTCTTTGAAGAAGAGGGGCACGAAATGTTCATAAGCCTTGGTCAAAAGTCGTCTTGTAAAGTTACTACTTTTCCGATAAAAGTACAACACTAAAACTATTCTTCAACAGTTTTTATGGTTTAATTGTAAATAAAACTTAATCAATTATTCTTGCAATTACATATTACCGTTTTCTACGAAACATGACAATTCCCATGTGAGGGAACTATTTTAACGAGAGAACTTAGGGAAGCAGACCCTACTCTCCGCTAGATGTCAGTAAATATACACATCTACTTTGGCCAATCCGATTTGAGAAATACATTGGAAGATTATATTCTATGTCAAGACATGTTGTCCAACTCGGGGTCCTCAATGAATGTAAAGTTTATATCGGACTCGATGTTGGAAATGTAAACATTTTCAGTGAACTTTAGAGAGAAACGGGACGGGTTCATTTAACTTTTCCGGCGAATGGCCGACATCGGCCGTTGACGTTTCAGTGACTCTTGTCATTCTCTAATTAATTGTAATCTTCCAATTATGAAACCGTTTGAAAGCTAGAAATGAATCGAAGATTGAAATTTTCCTCATCTAAATGACGTACCCTGTTTCTTTAAGGTAATTTCTATATACTTTGTAGGAAAGTTTTTACACTGGCTAGCAAAGGCTTAAGATACCGGAGTGTTTGATCTCTAACTTTTGAGAATGAGACCCAACCCAATTGAGGAGGCCCTCATCGTTATGACCAGTTTGTGGACTTTGTTTTTATCACTTGACATTAGATTTAGCTTTTAATAGATTGAAAATTAATTTTTCCACTTATTGGTGAAATCTTTTGGTATTGGTGAAGCTCTAAAAATTCACCATTTTTGTCGCTTCTCTCTTTCCCCAGGAATCCTAGATCAGTAAGCTATCTCTTTCGGGCAGTATGAAGAAGGATCCCATAAGATATAACTAAAGCTATTAATATTTAATTATGGGCAATCGTTTATCATGTTGTGTTGACTCGAGTCCTAGACCGGAACGTAAAGTCATTGATAACGATGAACGCCCACCTTATCCTTTTGAAGAGTACAATGAGCCTAGTCTCACCAACCTTCAACACATTAGCGAAAGGGAGCCAGAAGGTATTATTTTCTTCGCTACAAATATAAGACATTTCCATTATTGTGATTTTCGTTTTCAGATGTTGACTGTGATCCTTCAACGCATCCTACTGCAGGACCTTTATTTATGCTCAGATCCAAGAGTGAACTTAGAAGTGAGTTTTTGATATTCTTAATAATAAACGATTTATAAATTGTATATTCTAGATAATGTTTCTGTTCCAGACTGTAAAGACAAACGAAGAAGCAATGTATTTAAAGTAAATTTAACGTCTACTTACGCAATTTGTAACTTATATTTTAAACTTGTAGCTTTTGGACTCGCGGCCTTTAAAGAAATCCAGTTCTTGTTCCACCATTTATTTGGACAATAGTACAGTTAGTCAACCAAATTTGAAGAACACAATAAAATGCGTGACGCTAGCTATTTACTATCACATTCGAAATAGAACGTCCAATAGAATCCTCGAGATATTTGACGAAACCATTCATCCTCTCTCAGTACATTATTCTTTTTCATTAACGTATCGAATCTTAGAGTCAAAGTTTAATGAAATTGCTTCTTTACATATAGAAAGACTCCGTTCCAGATGACTCTGATCCTGATCACCGAACAATTTATCGTTTCGTTAGGACTTTATTTAACGCAGCCCAATTGACTGCGGAATGTGCCATTGTCACTTTGGTAAATTAAAAACTAACGTTATTAATTACAGTATTTCAATCTGTTTAAATGTTAATTTGTTTTAAAACCAGGTTTATCTCGAACGTCTTCTTACTTACGCCGAAATAGACATCATTCCAACAACGTGGAAACGCATAGTTTTAGGTGCCATTTTGCTCGCCTCCAAAGTCTGGGACGATCAGGCAGTGTGGAATGTTGACTATTGCCAAATTCTAAAAGATATCTCCGTGGAAGACATGTTAGAAAGCAATTTTTCTCCCCTTAATTCGCCGGGAAACTAAAATAATTTGCCTTTTACTTTTTCAGGAATGAGCTGGAACGAAACTTCCTCGAATTATTACAGTTTAATATAAATGTTCCAGCGAGCGTGTACGCCAAGTACTATTTCGATCTACGAACGCTTGCAGATCAAAATGTCCTAAGTTTTCCAACCGAACAATTAAGCAAAGAAAGGGCTCAAAAACTAGAGGTATAACTTTGTTTTAAAGGGATAATGAAGATGTGAAACTTGTTATTTTTAATCAAAGATTTTACTGTAGTAAAAATTCCACAAAATATACTAGGCAATTGCAACTTTGTTAATTAAGAAAAAACCTTTTGGTTGAATTTACAAATTTAATGTTCTTATTTGATTAAAACATGTCTCTCTTTCATCATCCCTTTATGAATCACGCATCATTATATTAAGTATTATTTAAAAATTAACAGGCAATGTCACGAATTTACGAGGACAAAATGGCTGAGATGTTAAAAAATGGCCTGAAAAAAGCGTCTAGTTTGGAAGACGTGACATTGTTTAGAAGAAGCACGGCCATTTTGTCCTGACACGGACCTCGAGTTGAGTGGTTAGTTGCAGTTTTTTAAAGCTGCGGGTGCTTTTTAGCCGCGTTTTTTTTTTATATATTTTTTGGTCACTAGATAAAGACAACAAAAAACATTTTTGGACTACATTCCTGTTTTACAAGCTCCCCGTTTTCGCGGAAATCCTTTTGACTGAAACGCAATTAAATATTAGAAGTAAAACTGAGAAAAAAAAAACAAAAATTACAAATAAATTTCTTTAAAAAATATATAATATATGAGGGAATTTTTAAGAACGAATGAATGGTTTTTTAGTTTGCAGCTTTTCAATGAAACAAAAAAAAAACAACCCAGACGTCCCCCAAAACAAAATGTACATAATTTTTTATACGCTACGTAAAGAAAAAGAACTAACAAAGAATTAGTTTGAAATGCCTAATTACAAAGGGTTTAAAAAACTTATAAAATTTCTCTAGTATATTTAATGAACGCTTAAACTTTAAGTTAATTTGAAATTAAATCTCTTAATAGTTTCACCTCTGGTTTGAATTGAGTTGCGAATGATCTTAAAGGAAATGTTTATCTTTTATAAATTCACTAGTGCAAACTTAGCCAAGTGGGCAAGCACTTCCGGCTCGGTTAACTCCTCCCCTGGCATTGACAAAGCCTTTTTAATCCTTAATTCAGTAGGAAAAACAACCTAATCCCTAAGAGAAGCGAGAGTTCTTTTAAAGGGGTCATAATTGAACTATGTTATATATTTTTACCTATTCTATCGTATCAACGGTCAAATTATAAGGCAGATTACTACTGATTAGGCTCTGCTCTTGCTTAGTTAAATTATGGCCCATTTTTCAGGGACTTGAGTTAAGGCAGTGGACCCAGTTTGGGAAACGGCACTTAACAATGAACAAAATAACTCTAATTCAGTTTTGTTGTAGTGAAGTTTTACAAACATACCACCGCTTTCATAACCTTGTCTGATATTAGAAAAATTAGAAACCTTGTGGGATCAAATCAAATGTTTTCTGGTTTCCATACGCACTCACGCGATTATTCGATTATTCACGGAGGTGAAACTAAACATAAAATTGCAAAAGCAGGATGAAATCTGACAAATTATTAATATTTCATAATAAAAAATAAGCTCAATTACACTAGCAAGTGTCAGCTCTTTATAGATTCACTCGTGCGAACTTAGCCAAGTGGGTGGGAACTTCCCATTTTATTTGGTTAAGTTTATCAGTTAAAACAACCATGCCAATATGAGAGCCTAGGCTTAGTCGAGATTCAAAGTGTACTATTACGAATTAGGAATTAAAAACTATTTAAATGACTTGTCAGATTTAATTCTCTTTTTTTAATGATTGTTCTGACACTAAGAACTCCCGCCACATTTTAACCTTTAAACCATCAATATCTATTAAAATTTTAATTTCATCAGCATTAATGTCATTTTTGCTTTGGGTTTAAAATAAGGAAATTAGAAGTTTAATATTCACTTTAAGAAAACATGTAAAAGCTATCGAATCTCAGCTAGTACGCTTATTAATCACTTAAATCAGTTCCTAAGAAAGTTTAGGGTTATTTGTTCGCAACGAAATCAAGTCACAACTTTATTCCTATTGTTTCATCGAAAGGTTAGAACTGGGGGAGTTTTCAGTTACTGAATCAAAATTGTTTTCAGTTGCTTTAAGTTTTAATTACAAATTTAAATCTCACTAAAATTAAAAAGAAAAAAAGTCATGTTGACTTAATTTTTTATTTGCTAAGGTTTTAAAATTTAATAAATTGTAGTACACACGAACGAAGTCTTTTTGGAGAAAGAATACGAAATGATGCTTAAAAATAAACTTTTGAAAATTGTATCCCGTTATTTGTTTCTTTCCGATAAGCCTAAATGTCTTTTATACTGAAACCTACAAGTAAGAGGCTTATCTGGGATATTTGGTGAAATTGAGAGAGGTTTCTAAGCTTATGCATCTTTTAAACAAAGATTTTCCAAAAAGATTGAGCTTAAAAGCAATGCCAGCTTTTAGTCTTCTGCAAACTTAGTCAAGTAGGAGGCCAATTTAATTCTATATTGAAAAGAAGTTTCAATTAAATTTGTTTTCTTCACGGTTCTAAGCCTACATTCAATATTTTAATGTAAAGAGAGATGGTGAGAATCTTTTTTTGCGCCTAATACTATCGAAATAGACACAGGTATTTTGTGGATCTTTATTTACAGGCTTCCAAAATTTGAAGCCCTCGAAATTTTAATATATGAAAGAAGACTCCAGGTCAAGACTTAATTCTCTATTTAAACATGATGTAATCTAAACACTAGCCTCAAAGAAAACTTAAATCCTGCAGTAAAAACTAGATACTACAAATTATATATCAAGTTAATGGGCAAACTGATTAGCAACTTTTATCAAGGTTAACCATAAAATAACATTGTAATTAACTATTTGTTATGTACTTATGTATACAATGTTTATAATAGGCTGACCAATGTATAGGGGGCGCCACTGTATAATGTATAGAGATATAGTGGGGCCATTAGGTATACTAGCCATTCTGGCTAGGCGGTTACAAGGTAGAGGGTCAGCCATTTCAACAGCTCCTCAAATAATAAAGTAATAATGTTTTAACTGTGTCTATTAATAAACTTATAACAAGAAAACATAACAATGGCGACGGAGATTCTTCTGAGGACGTTTTAAAGACCAGAAATTCTAAATTTTCCTGGAAAAAGTAGGACTACCTCAGACATCGAAACTCACGAGGACGAAAGGCTCGAACTTAAGCCTTGGCCACAAACCACATGGGAGTGCATCATTGTAGAGAAAGGATCTGAAACACAGAAGAGGGCCGCCATTTTCAAAAGTTTGATTTTTTGTTTTATTAAGCAAATATATTCAAGATTCCTCAAGAAATTTGGCACAAGGTTCATCAGGAATGTCCATAACTGTGCATAATCCATCACAGGGAAATCCACTTTCTCCAATTAACCCAGAAATAGCAGAATCAACAGGACAAAACCTAACGAAAATTAAAATGGGTAAACTACCGGATTTTGATCAAGATGTTGAGCCATGGTCTCAATACAAACAACGCCTTGAAGCTCATTTTATTATCAATAAAGTTGGGGAAGATGAGAAGAGAGCGGTATTATTAACCGTATTACCTGCCCCAACGTTAACTTTGTTAAACAGTCTCGTGTATCCAGCAACGGTACTGACTACGGCTTACACAGATTTAGCCGAATTATTCAACACGCATTTCAACCCGAAACCATCACGGATCTTGGAACGATTGAAGTTTAACAGGCGCTATCGCAAAAATGGAGAATCCATAGCGGAATATGTTGCCGAACTGAAGCGTCTATCCGTGCATTGCGGTTTTGGTAAGCATCTAGAAGAAATGATCATGCATCAACTAGTTTGCGGCATCAATGATGATGAAATGCAGCATCGCCTCTCTGAAGAAAGCGATGATATTAAATTACAAGTTGCTGTAGATCTCGTTCAGAAAATAGAAACGGCTAAAGATAACGCACAACAGATGAGAAAGCACACTCACTCGGAGCCTGTTGCATCTCAAGTCAACGCAGTTCACTCTTATAATAAGAAGAAACAGACATATCCGAATAAACAAATTCTGACTCAAAAGTCAACTTCCCAAGGTCAACCAAACCAAACTGAATGTTCAAGATGCAAGCGTAAAGGACATAGTAATACAAATTGCCCTTTCATCGACGCTACATGCCACACATGCGATAAAAAAGGTCACATTGCACCTGCATGTAAAACTCCGCACCCAAATGGACGCAGAGAAGAATCAACAAATAAGTCACGTTCACGATATAAGCGTAAAAACGACCGCACTAACCATATCCACGAAGATACGGGAGCTGTAGAGATCAATGAATATCCAGTTCATCAAGTGACCGAAATCCAACGAAAGATTAACGAAGACGATGCACCACCGCAAGA
Organism: Odiellus spinosus; assembly: GCA_963920705.1. NCBI lineage: Eukaryota > Metazoa > Arthropoda > Arachnida > Opiliones > Phalangiidae > Odiellus > Odiellus spinosus. The sequence continues at coordinate 9,093,884 of OY987237.1, forward strand.
GTTGATCATATGTAAGCTAAATGGCAAGAACTTTTCACTGGAAGTTGATTCTGGGTCCGGACACACACTGATATCTGAGGAAACATATAATCAGATTCCTAACAGAGCAGTTTTGGAACCATTCTCTAAGACATTACGCTCTGTCACTGGAGAACAGTTGGAGATTTTGGGCAAGGCCCAGTTTCACGTTCGTTATCATGGCAGGGAGGAGGTATTACCACTTTTAGTCATCCGTGGGACTCAAGACAGTCTATGTGGACGAAAATGGCTGTATTCAAAGCTGGATATCATACCATCCGTATTAGAGAGAGAAAACGTCAACAAAGTCAACAAGGTTGCGAATACACGTAAGCCACCGTTGATTCAAACCTTAATTGAGCGTGCTCCAAAAAGAAAAGTGGAAGAGATTCTCGTAAAATACGAAGACCTATTTTCATCTGGATTGGGAGAATTGAAGAACGTAAGAGTAAAACTAGCTATCAAACATGGTCATGTACCGAAATTTTGTAAAGCCCGCTCCGTTCCGTACGCCATGAAGGAAATTGTAGAAAATGAAATTAGAAGACTGGAGTCGCTAGGGATTATAGAGCGGATCGATCACTCGCAGTACGCTTCTCCGATAGTTACGGTGTTGAAACCACGAAAACCAGGAGAACCACAAAAGATACGAATATGCGGCGATTTCAAGACCACCGCTAATCCAGCAATTGACACAGCACAGTATCCATTGCCGAAGGCAGATGATATATTCGCTACTTTGGCTGGATGTAAATATTTCGCAAGAATAGATTTGAAGGATGCATACAATCAGATCGTCCTAGATGAAGATTCAAGAGAAATCACTGTAATAAACACCACTTTGGGTTTATACAGATATACAAGATTACCTTTCGGTATCGCATCAGCATCAGCGCTTTTTCAACTCCATATCGAAACCATATTTCGAAACATGCACGGAGTATCACCGTTTCAGGATGATATCCTGTTAGGCGGAAGAACAGAGGAAGAACTTCTCCAACTGATTGATAAAGTACTCCAAATCTTACTGGAAAATGGATTAAAGTTAAGAAAAGAGAAATGCTGTTTTCTCCAAGAGTCCGTCGAATTTCTCGGACATATACTGGATGCAAAGGGTATTCACCCTCAAGCTAGCAAAATGACGGCTATTATGCAAGCACCAGAGCCCGAAAATGTAGAACAATTACGTTCTTTTATTGGACTATTGATGTATTACGGTAAATTCATTCCCAACACGTCAACGAAATTAGCTCCTCTTTACGAGTTGCTCGAAAAGAAGATGAAATGGACATGGGAGGATAAGCAACGAAAAGCCTTCGAGGATGCCAAGCAAGCTATAAAAGAATCCAATATTCTCGCCCACTACGATCTTAATAAAGATGTTTACATGGCATGCGACGCTTCGCCATGGGGTGTAGGATCGGTAATATCTCACTTGGAAGATGGAAACGAGCGACCAATTTATTTCGCATCCCGAACTCTAACAAAAGCCGAAAAGAATTACTCTCAGCTGGAAAAGGAGGCATTAGCCATAATTTTTGGTGTCACTAAGTTCAAGGACTACGTATACGGAAGAAAATTTTACTTATACACTGATCACCAACCACTTGTTAGTCTGTTAGCAGCCGACAAGCCGATTCCAGCCATGGCAGCAGCCAGGCTACAGAGATGGGCAATCATTTTGTCAGCTTATCAATACGAAATTAGCTACCGACCTGGTAAACAAAATGGCAACGCAGACGCATTAAGCAGACTCCCTCTTCCGATCAAGAAAGATGCAGTAGCGCCGTTACCAGCGGAATTCGTTTTCCTGATACAATCAGTGGAAAACTCTCCAATATCAAGCCAAGCTTTGGCCGAAGCCACGAAATTGGATACCACGCTGCAGCAAGTTCGGCAGTTTATGACCGATGGATGGCCAAGAAAACACAAACTCAATGATGAATTAGCCACGTACTACAAGAGACGCGACGAATTATCGAATGTCATGGACATACTATTAATTGGAAACAGAGTAATCATTCCATCAAAGCACAGAAGAGCAATAATTCAGGAGTTACATAGTTCCCATCAGGGAATTGTGGCCATGAAGGCTGTAGCCCGTTCGAAAGTATGGTGGCCAAACATCGATTCAGATTTAACGATCACCGCTAAGGCTTGTAAGAGCTGTCAGGAACATGCGTCAATGCCAGCGGCAAAATACAAAACATGGCCAGAAACAGAACAGCCATGGCAAAGAGTCCACTGCGATTTCGCAGGACCGATTGAAAAAAAGTATCTACTAATCACAGTGGATTCTCACTCCAAATGGATGGAAGTCGACGTTACGCACTCAACGACGACAGCAGCAGTTACTCAGTCTCTTCGATCCCATATAGCCAGATATGGCATAATGTCCACATTAGTGACAGACAACGGTACGTGTTTTTCAAGCAAGGAATTCAAGGAGTTTACCTCGAATAATGGTATAAATCACATTACGACAGCCCCATATCATCCAGCATCAAATGGGCAGGCTGAGAGAACGGTGCGAACTGTAAAAACAAGTTTGAAGAAGATTAACGGAGGATTCACAGATGAAATCGTCACCATCAATGATGGATTATCCACTTTCAAAAAAGGAACTCTAGAAGAAAGGATAAATAGGATTCTGATGAACCACCGTAGAACTCCAAACAAGTCAGGAAAGTCTCCAGCAGAAGTTATGTTAGGCAGAAATATCACGACACGCTTAGACTTATGTCATCCAAAGACATCTTTTTCTTCCGTAGAAGAAAAGGGGGATAGAAAGATATCATCAGCCGAAGATGACGAAAGAAAACTACTTTCACGCAAATCTTACCAGAAGGATGATACAGTATCCATAAGAAACTTTGGGACAGGTCTCAAATGGATAGATGGGACAATCGTTTCACGAATAGGAAACATGTTGTTCCAAGTGAACACGCAAAAAGGATCACTACGTAGGCATGAGAACCAAATACGGCCTAGGCTAGAAATTACACAATCCGAAAGACAACCAACCCCAAAAGTTGGATATTCCTTAGCAAATAGTCAACCAGTAACTCAACGACCAGCAATGTCTCAACCAATACCAATAGTAGTTCCTCAACAAGCTCGTCAAGAAGTTCCTCAACAAGCTCGACAAGAAGTTCCTCGACAGGTTCAACAAGAAGTTCCTAAACAAGTCAATCAAGAACCTACGCATCAGTCGAACCAACAGAGCCATAATAAATCGCCTAGAGCAAAGAAAACCAATGATCGCACGATACAGATACATTTGGATTTCACGTCACCCATGATTCCAGAATCGGGAGCTCTCCGAGAAGTAGATCCAGCAGCACCCAGATCAGAGACAGCGATATCAGCTCTAGAGGAAGTAGTTCCAGCGACACCCAGACCGGGTATAGACGAAACAACTCTTCAGGAAGTATCTCCGGAGTATTCCAGACCGAGCCGATCAAAGAAGGCACCAAAGAAATTAAATGATTACGTTAAATGAACATTGATAAAAAAGAATATCGATACCTATATCAAATAGTGATTCACTAATCTTTAAGGAGAAGGTATTGTTATGTACTTATGTATACAATGTTTATAATAGGCTGACCAATGTATAGGGGGCGCCACTGTATAATGTATAGAGATATAGTGGGGCCATTAGGTATACTAGCCATTCTGGCTAGGCGGTTACAAGGTAGAGGGTCAGCCATTTCAACAGCTCCTCAAATAATAAAGTAATAATGTTTTAACTGTGTCTATTAATAAACTTATAACAAGAAAACATAACACTATTATAAAATTAATCCAATTTTTTTTGAAAAATAGACAAGAAATAATTCAAACACATTTATTCGTATAATAATGTGCCTATATAAAAACAGAGCAGCGATAAACTGTCTACTTCTCACAAAATTTGGTTCACAAAAACCAAAATAATATTTGTTCAAAGGCTTTGGCAAAAGTTTGTAAACTTTTGAGAGAAATGTTCCTCTTCAAAAAGAGTCTGAAGAATCGTAATCACTGGCGGAAATATATCTATAATGCTGCAGTTTATGAGACTCGCACGAAATCACAATCACACTTTCAGTGGTGCAAGCAGCTATAACGGGTTCCCCATTAATGTCACCGATATCCAACCCTATTATCGAAGCAACGCTCAACTGGGATGAGAAAGTTGGACTTTTCAAATCAAGAGAGATCAAGTCCGTGGGGTCTTGAATTTTAAAGGCCACAACTAACCCAGTTTCCAAACCCAATGCAAAAATACCACCTTTAAGTGCTACAGTTAGTACATTGGTCTCAAACGTTTCCCAAAGGTCGTAACGAATGTATAAGAATCCATCTATCGATATCCACATTCGATAATCAGCTGCCAATTTCAATTTGGTTAAAAATGATTTTCTAAAAGTAGACAAGCAACCCGACACAATTTTTGCCTTGTCAAATATAGCAAGGGCGTATCGATTCAGGCTGTGTGTCTACTATAAAAGACATCTATCAATTGGAATGATAAAGGGTAGTTTTCTCACCGGAAAATAAAATTACAGTTCTGCTCCAAAATAGATAGGCGTGGGTGAATATCAAATTAGACTCTGCGATATTATCTGTTTGATAATGAAGGGGAGTTATGTCGTAAGGCGAAAATCCTAAAGCAGCGTTGTTTACGGCAACCCAATCATCAAGATTCTCTTTTAAGAAATATAATCGCAGTACAGCATTGCAACTGACACCAATGAGCTAAAAATTTATAGATTAAAAGCAACCATCAATCTATCGTTTAACAATTAATTTCGAGATCCCAACTTTATCTTTCCAGAAACCAATCCACTGTAAAATATGATCCGGGGGTCCACAAATAGCTTTCATCTTTTGCACTATAGCTTTCTCCCAGTGATGATTAGGAACTAAAACTCGCCATACGGAAATTGTATTATCTAAACAATTAACAGCGAAGCTATTGCCAAAAACCCTTAAAAGATGAAACAAAGTCTTCAAAAAAAAGATCATCTATGATAAAACAGGTAATATCTTCAAACTTACTTCACGCTTTCTAATACGTGGGAGTGGTGAAAAATTATGATGCGGTTTACCAATTCTGGCTCTTCGTTGTTTTGCCCAATTAAAGGAGATATTATAATCGTATGGTCTTTTGAAACGGATATCACCTACAATTTCTATTAGTTAACTTCAAACTAGAAAAGAAATGATCCCAAAAAAGAACTTACATGGTGATGGTGTGATAAACAGGATTTATCACCATAAGGACCACTTTTAAGGAGATCTATTAAAGCTATATCAGTAACGATTCGCAAATGTTGCGCTATGACCCTTTTTAATTGACCAGTTTGAAATTCCCAGGCGCACACGCTGCCATTTCGATGGCCGGTAATGACGTAGGAACCTAAGTACCAACAGTGTGGAAACATGCATGTATAGATAATAAGATAAGGCAAAAATCTTTACCTTACCTGAAATCTTGCAACACATAATAGGAATAGAGTCAAAAGCTTGAAAGGCACTATTAGTTTTCTGTCCTCGAATTTTGGAAGAACAATGCCATATTTTATAAATATATTTCCAATCGATTTCCAAGTCAAAGGCCTTTATCGTGGGTAAAGACTTGAAATCATCATCTTCAGAATCTTTGGATTCATTTGTATAATTGGATTTTCCTAGTTCAAACCCTCCGAGAAGATCAAGAAGCATTTCTTCAGGAATTTCTCTTATGCAACATTTCCTCCATAAGTTATTAATTCTTAATTGGATATGAATTACGTCCTTCCACTTTCGACATACTGCCAACAATACTGCGAGAGACACACCATCGACGAAACTGAATACACGCTCAAGTATTTCATTCGGTAGATCATTTATGCACGCCATTTTTTGATTTCACAAGTTCATAGTCTGCAATAACTCCTTGAGTTAATCATAGGAAGCTTTCTTTCAATGGTATTCTTGCGAAGAGTTCGGTGAAATTTATCTTTTATCGAAAGAAAAACTTGAAAGTTTAATTGTTTGAAAAATCAAAAACATAACAAAGCCAAGTCCTAAGTTATTTGCTCTGTCAAGACTGTCAGTCACAATCACAAACTCAAAAGTGACAAAACCTCAAAACTCACAATGGATTCCTCGCTTAAGCACAATATTAGTATAGTTGGGGAGGGATTTCAACCGAAAACAATAGACATAAAACTTTATTACTCTAATTTTAATTTTAATAAGCAGAATTCTGATTCTAGAAACCGAGTCCGACCCGTAACCCGTTCAAATTAAGCAGACAACTCAGTCAATATTTGCATGGCCAACTTGATTGGTAAGCCAGGTGACGGAGGAGCTGATCTAAGTTGGCCATGGTATTTGAAACTCACAATTACACGTGTTTATACGGAAAACTAAGTTTATTTACTCTAATACAATTATAATTTTGAAAACGCATATTGAAGTAACCATATAAAAATGTACTTAATCAATCTTTGGCTTCTTGAAAGGGCTCACAAAATTCAACTTACAGCGAGCAGGTTGAATAGATGAAAATGCTTTGAATGGAACAAAAAACGATGTCCCAGAGACTAAAGAAGGTTCACCCAATTTCCGGAAGTTGACCATATTACTAACTTCGTTGATTGTCACGGTTTTTTTAGAAGTATCTTCTAAAAAATTCAATGAGTTTAATCATTCACAGCGATAGAAGTATCATTAGAAATCAGAGATATACCTATGGGAGTGTAACTAGGCTTAACTGTACTAACTGATCCAAATCGCTGCAGAATCATCGGACTTCTCAACTTGGCATCTGCTGAGTTTGTTCTCATAAACTCATTGTTACCAACTTGTTTCTCAGCTTTTTTGATCAAAGGGATGCATTTTTCGACATCTAAAACTACTTTTACGACTTCTACATCATCAGAAAAATCGTCATCAGAGGTCTTTCTTTTGTTTGAAAATGTTTCTATCGCTGAGACTTGGTTTTCTAATGCCAAAATTGGTTCAGTTAAAGTTGAAATATCATTATCTTCTATGTTCTTACTAAAATTTTCAGTTTTTATAAATGACTTTGAGACTTGCTCTTGAGAAGCGATATCATAAGTTATTTGGTTGACTTTTCCAGAGATTGGCGTCGCGCAATCATTCTGTAGTACATTGTTTGCCACAGTTTCAAGGGATAGTTTTATTTCATCCGTATCTTTGGCACCTTCATTCAACTTTTCCACCGCTTGTTTCGAAACGAAATCTAGGTCTTTCGATGATGGAGTCGACTGTTTTGACAGATCAGGACTAATAACATGTTCGACAACACCTGGAATAATATGGTTCCCATTTTGCAAGTTCGATTGCTCGACTTCTACGAAGCTGGGAACTCCCAAAGCCTTGAAATTAGTTGATGATGCCTTATTAGTTTCGGAGTTTTCCTTGCATTCATAATCTGTTTCTAACTTTATATAGCTGATGTGAATGTCATCACAAACAGTTGGTACTTGAGATTGCTTCAATACAGAGTCAGATGTCGAATTTTTAATGAGGGTGGATGGCTTCAAATAATTTTTAGACATTCCTAGATCATTCGAAACATCTTGAGAAAATTCATCTACCAACGATAGAGATTCAATATTTCCAATTGGCTCGAATACAGGGCTGGATGGCTTGGCAATTTCTATTGCTTCCGGAGCCTCTTGGGACAATGGTGGGGCGACTTCTTCAAGAATACCTTCAGAAAATTTTGAATTTCCCACGTCTTCTGAACGATTCGGAACATTATCACTCTCTTCTTCATTTTCGTTGCCATTATCCTGATAAATATCTGTCTCTTCAGCCAGTTTGACCAATCCATTTTGAACTTCGCAATTTTCCTTTTTTACTTCTTGGGTTAAGATTTGTTGAGATTGAGTATCAAGCAAATTGGGTTCAGCCTCGGAACATAATACAATTTCCTCGACCAAAGTTTGCGTTCCTTTTTCCAAATAACCGATTTTCAGGTTCTTTTCTCGAGAAACTAACATTAGCTCTTGTTCATTTTTGAGCTGCTCTTTCGCATTTTTTAGTTCCTTGACCGCCGCTCGAGCCTCCTCTTCCATATTTTTAACTTTTTTCTCGGCGATATTTTGAGCGTTCACACTTCTCTTCAACTGGGCACTCATTTTATTGACAAAAGCGAAATTTCTCTGAGAATAAAGTTAAATTAAAACCAATTCTACACTATTCGTTAATGTTTGAACTCACAGCACTTTCTCGCGTCAACTCAAGAACTTTCTCATTTAAATGGAATATATCTTTCTTTTTCTGGATAAATTAATATCATAAGTTTATAACTTATCTTCTGCAAAAAGGCATTATACTAGTAAGAAATAATCTTACTTGGGCTAACTCCTTGCGTAATGTTTCGGCTTCTCTATCATCTTTCTGGACAATTACATTTTCAATGTCTCCTTTGAGTTCCTTTTTTAAAGCTATGGTTTCTTCTACTAACTTATTCTGCTTCGATTTAAACCACGACAAAACCTCAGCTTGTTGATTGAAAGCTTCCTCTATTTTATCCCGCGAAGTAGTAGCTTTTACAACTGAAACGTTGAGCGTTTTAAAACCTGGTACATAATATGATTTAGCTTTTTTCTATTTCTCTTACAAAGATCTTTCTGAATGACTAATTCCTGAAAATATTGTTGACACTTGGCGAAAAGTTTCTCCTGCGCTTGCTTACAATTAGCTAATTGTTGCTCTATATTATCCCTTTGATTTACATGTAAGTTGTATCTGTTCTCAGCATTACGAAGTCTAATATCCAAATCCAGGTTTTCGAGCTAATTGAAAATTTCACCATAGATGACTAGTATCTTTGGCTAATACGTACAAATATTGTTGGGTCACTAACTTGAAGTTTTTTTAGTTCTTCTTGATGCATATCAACATCAATAACAAGACTTTCCACACGCAACTTATTCTTATCCTAAAACCAACTCATTAGAATAAATTCTAGGCTTTGCAAAAATGCGCACCTGCTGGTGTTTGAGACTTTCAACATCCTGATCACGTTGTTCTTTCAACCATTTCATTTTACATTCATATTCATCCTTCAGATCTTTCTTAATTTTGATTTCGTCTTTCTATACGAAAATACCTTGATATAAATTGCAGTAGCAAATAAAATTGATCTTCAGTTGAAATACTAACAAGTTTAGACTCCAACACATGCTTTTCCTTAAAGCATTGTAATACTTGTTGTTCGTAATCATTAACTTGTTTCTAATATATTGTAAAAAGCAAACATTGAACAACACATGCTGATTGGCCCAAAGTTTAGGCTTAATCGTAACAGATGTTTTTTCGGAAAACCTAAGCCTACTTACCCGGCGAAATTGAAGTTCTTCAACTAAACCTTTAACTTTTCTAAATACATTATCTGTATTTTGGCCATTAGAGTACATTAACTCTTGGCAATCTTTTATATCCTGTAATGTTTTATTATCCATTATTTAACGTTCGTGAGACGCGACTAAAACCCTAAAATAATGAAGCCGCTAGAAGAAAACGCCGTTATTCACTTTTCGAATTGCGTTCAGTGCCTGAACTGAACCGAGATAACGAAGCGGTCTCTAGCGCCAGCCAGGGAATGTTATTAGAGGTCAGGGCTGTACATAGTAAGGGAATTTGACCGCGAAACACCAAAAATTCACTGAAAACCTATGGGATTTTAACGTGTAAAATTAAAATTTTCAAGGTACCGCAGTCTTTAATTTCCAGTTCTTTTTTGTTAACTTGATGTTGTTAGAGTTTCGGGCCCACTCGAAATGCAGTTTTCGAATGCTCAGAGTGTAGGGCTCCAAAGCGCACTGGTCAGGAAGACTTGTATAAACACCAACCTTGTTTCAAAGCCAGGTTTGCACAGTCTTAACCTCCTACCAGATCAAATGAACTCTCACACACCAAACTTATAAATAAAATTGTTTTTTATGTAAATAAATCCATTTTCTTCAAAAAGTTTATCAGATCTTAACTATATATAACTATTTACAGATTCTACATAAAAAAAAAAAAAGAAAATGCTACGTTTTATTGTAAAAAAACAAGTAACCATTTGTTAAGGATTCAGTTTTGACCTGACACATGGTTTTTTCTACGTGGTTTGTATCATTGTATTGATGCCAAACTTGGCCAATTTTGTCATGGACATAGGATATGTAATGACCTCCTTCCAAACTAGTTCCTCCAATATGGTTTATAACGCCAAATAGCTCGTAGCCCTCTTGTTCCTGAAAAAAGTTAAATAAATGAATATTTTTTTTTTTTTAATATAATTAAAAAAAAAAAAAAATTACTTCTTCCTCTTCTTCAATGATGGGTAGAACAATCATTTCTTCTTCTTCTTCTACACTAGCCTTATCCCTAGCAGCGTCAGCTTCTAAATATCCAATTTAGGGTCAAAATTAAATGTTGGTTAATATCGAAATTTAACAGAATGATACCAATATTTTTGAATATTTTAAAAACTAACATAAGGAGCACCATTGGAATATTGGTTATTTAAACACAATACCTCAAGGTCGCAAAAACCTTGATATTATTGAACAATCACTAATATCAGGAGTAAATAGGAGGAAGTATAGGTAAGTCCCCATTTAACCCAAGGGAGAAATTCTTCTCACCTATTATCGAGCTGTTTAAAAATTGTTTACTAGTCCCATATTGGTTAGTATTTTTTTTTATTCTAACGATAAGGAGTCCATAGAAGATTGTTGTCCGCCTTTATGCGCCCCTCATAGAGTTTAAACTAGTGGTGTGCGAGTCCTGTTTTTTTGGTTTCGAGTCGAGTCCCGAGTCCTGGAAAACTGGACTCGTCCGAGTCCGAGTCCTGAAAAACTGGACTCGACGAGTCTTCGAGTCCTTAAGAAATGGTTTCGAGTCCAATACGAGTCCAAAATTTCTAGCCGAGTCCAAGACGAGTCCCAAATTTTTAAATTTTTTAGTTAATGCTTCTCTATGGAATTACAATACAGAGGCTTCTCTCTCTACATTTACATAAAATGTGATTGGCTGGTTCAGTTTGAACCAGCCAATCACATTTTGTAGAGAGAAGTCTCTGTATTAAAATTCCTTAGAGAAGCCTAGATTTTCACGTTTTCTAAACCGCAACTACGGCTTGAACACATTGAACTTTTTTTGGGATGGATTGTTGAAACTGAAATAGCCAATCACAAGGCGTCGCCAAGAGGAAATTTAAAGCTGGAGGCACACTGAAAAATCTTCTGTGGTTCAAGGTCGTTTTACAATAGATCTATATGGGCAAATTATCTAAAATTTCCCTAGATTAATCAGTGTGCATCCGCCTTTAATGCCTATTTATATGTACAGCCAACTTTGATTTCTATATTTTGAAGCCAGGGCGGCACAAAATAAGAGTGATCAAAGTTGGCTGTGGCAAATCAAAGATGAAGTTTACCCACCTATACCATTTACTATTGTATTGGAATTTTCGGTGATAAAGGATTTTTTAAGTAGTAAAAGTGCTAAAAGGTAAAGTAAATTAACTATATGTATAGAAACTTTTGTAAAATTATAAACTCCCCCCAAAAATTAGGACTCGTCTGATTTTTATACCTATTGCGAGTCCTATGCGAGTAATTTTTAGCCTTGGTGGAGGACTCGGGTACTCGCGCGAGTCCTGGAAAAACGTGTTGCGAGTCCGAGTACTCGGACTCGCGACCGAGTACTCGCAATTTGCGAGTACTCGCACACCCCTAGTTTAAACCATATTTTGAATTAAAATGTTAAGAGACAAATCTTGCCTGATATGCTTCTTCGTATAGCCTCCTCCAAATCCGAATCTTTATTTTTTTCCACATCATTCAAGCTCGCAGCAACGGCTAAAGAAAACTGTTCTTCATCAGAAAGACTAGAGAGGTCTATATTGTGCGGTTCATTCGCAACTATAATAAATAAAAAACATTGTGGTTTAACCTAACGTTAACTTTTATATTGTACATAAATTGTATTTTCAATTATACTTACTAGCCAAAATTTCGTTTGTTTCGAGGTTTTGGTCAGTTTGAGAACTATTTTCAATCGAGTGTTGCGAATCCTCTTTAGGTGGTGGTGGCTCAACATCTAAATGTGAATAAAATAAAGCTATAACCGTAAAGATTTAAGTTACAATTGTAGAACTGCGCTTATTGAGTACCTCAATATTAGAGCATTGTTTTACGCGTTGAACTGATCTGAAAAACACTAACCTTTACTTTTGGAGTTTGGAAATCCATGTCCTCCTTTTAATGATATCGTCTTAGAGATCGAATTAACTTTGCATGGCTGTAAAATCAAAATATTTTGAGGGTAAATAATAGTATAAGAGGAGATTTAATCGAATAGAAAATGTTCTTTAAAGTAAACACGTAACCAGACTTGATTCGAGTCTTGCCAAGCTATATCTTTAAAAATTTTAAATTCTCAAGGCTGTTTAAAATTGTTTTTGCAAATTGTCAAAATTGGAAAATTCTTTCTAAATTCGACCAAATAAAAAAAAAAAAAATGAATTTAACAAAATTGAATGAAAGGCATTTTAAATTTTGTTCCACTTCTGTTGAATTTGGGTTATTTCATTTCAACATTGGGTCTATTTGGTTATATTCTGTTGGAATTTTCCAATTTTTGACAAAATTATGTTAATTTCTAAATATTAAATTTGAGAGCTTGGCAACGAGATCAATTTGATAAGGCCTAAATAAAGTTAGGTTGCGTGTCTACTTTAAAGTTCTTAATTGATCAAAATTAACTCAGTTTCATTATCCAAAGGGTGACAAGCAACTAAATCTAAAAAAATCTAAAACTGCGGATTTAAAATCCTTTTTTGAGTGAAAATATTTGAATATTTTTGAGTGAAATTTTGTATATGTCAATAAGATTGGATAGAATTCATTTTGCAGCATGTCACCCTTTCTACAGCCAGTCTTTGAATAGTTATATTATACTAAATCTTGTTTTTTTTGACCACCACCGCAGAGAGTGGAAACTGCCTTTGGCACTAAATTATTACCCCAATTGAAGTGTAGGATCTTTTTAGCCATTAGACTTACAGATTTTGGGATACAGCTATTGAAGACCACTTGCGTTTTACAAAGAGAAGAATTTTCGTTCCGATGTCGTAATTGATTACTATTTTCGATACCCTTTAATGGCGATCTTAGAATGACATTCTCATTAAAGACGCTGGGAATCGCAATGGAGTCATTTTCAATAGGAACAAATGGTTCCAAAAAGTCCGAAAGATTGAGAAACTTGTTGGCGCAAATTGGCGTTTTGATTTTGGTGCCTCCGGACTGAACTTTGTCAAATTTATATCTAACCAACTGTACAATCAGAAAACTGAAAGTGAAAATGAATATAAGCTTTCGTCGTTTTACTCTCGCAATTTATAAATTCGTATTAAATGTTTTTACTCTGGAAGATTTTCTATTCGGCGAAATTGATTCCAGTTTTTACAGCCACATTTTCGGCAGGGAGTTCCGTCTTGTACCGGTTCCTCCTCAAAATACTTTGGTATTAACTTTTTAATCGACAGATTAGGGCTAGAAAAATAAAAGTAAAAAGTTAAAACACGTACTAAAAAACTTAAAAGGGTCAATTAAAGGGCCTTTCACATTAGTAAATTTTTAAACGCAACATCCGCAACATGCTCAATGATCGGTTGTTCGTAAAATTTCTTATTTTACATTAGCGTATGAATGCTAGAGTTGGGCCAACTTATTGCTACAATTTATTGGGCCAACTTGTTGGAGGTGGTGTGAAAAGCCCTTAAGACCAACAACTTACATATCAGAAGGAATTGCGAGCATCATGCTTGTGTACATTTCTTTGGTCTCCGCAGGTACAACGGCTTTGCATCTTATATTAGAAAAATTAATTTGTTAAATCAATACGAAATTTATACGAAAATAGTGATGGATCCAAAATGTTAGGATATTGGTTTTGTGTCTAAAAAATTTATATCAGAGCTCCCATCAAAGTACATTGTTAATTGACATAATAATAATTGTTTAGATTCATCAGTTAAAATCCGCCACAATATTCAAAAACTTTGAAAATATTTACTTTTCGCAGAGAAATCTTTTCCGAGTTTCAAATTTAAAAAAGCCCTTAAACATGACTGACAACTCTGGATTTCCATATTTGGTTATCTCATCGCTCATGCACTCTAAGAATCTCATCAAAAATTCCTGAGCATCCTATAATAAGAATCAAATTTACGATAAAAATTTATGTGTGAAATAAATAAAAATGTTAAGACAATTACTTGTTGTTCTCCTATTGTGAATTTACATACGTCTCTTATGTTCTTCAAATTTTTGGAAAGAATACCCTCTCCATTGATAATCGCCGATAACATTCGGATTATGGATTTTTCTGGCAATTGTTTGTCCAATGTACTTTGAAATTCCAAGGTATTACTGACTATCTCCTTGACCTTGGATATACGGATGATGCATTGAACGACGCTGCTTAAGTAACAAGTATTTCCATTATTTGGGAAGCTGGAATTAAAGAAAAATATATATATATATAAATTATATAATAACTAGTGAAACGAGCGAAGTTGCTACTTCGCTAATATATATTTACCCCATATTCCAATCTAACGGCCTATTAGTTATGAGAGATGATGGTCTGTAATGCGAACTCTGCGAAGATGAACTTTGAGACACCTTAAATGGAGTTACTGACTCGGGAGTATTTCGAAAAATTGCGAGAGGTCGCGGTTGGCAGCTTGTATACTGACGTACAGGTGAAGACTCTCGTAACACTACTTTGGGTGATGAATGTAGGGAAGGAGTTTTCGGACTATTAACTTCTTCTGGCTCCGGCGAATTTTTCATCTTTTTCGAACTTGCTCCGACATCATCATCAAAAAGTCTTTTAGCCCCAATTTTATCTTCTTTTCCAAGAAGCTTGTCAAATAATGCATCATTTAAGGCCAATTCCCTTTTGGATTTTAAAGTAAATGGTCTAAAAGAATAAACATTTGATCAAGCAAATGCAAGGTGGTTGAAAAGGTGGATCCTGAATGACCTACTGGTAGCTCACTTTACTCCTGTGTAACATATTTGGTGGGGAATAGTTTATATACTTGGGAGGAGTACTCAACACTTTATTCGGATAAAATGACCTGCTGAATTAAAGGACAATTACTTTAAAGTTTTCTAAACTTGATGATTAAAGAGATAGTTAAAAATTTAAGTACCTTTCAATGCATCTCTTTTTCGCAGTGTTATTCATCTTCTGATTTTCATTACATGTTTTTTTATTCTGGTTGTTTAAGAAATTCAAGGATGCTGTTACCATGTTACGGGCCCTGCAATCTCTGCCTTTATCAAGTGTTTTTTTTAACACTCTAGGGCTGTCATCATTCCTCCCAAATTGTTTAACCATGACTCTGGGAGATAATCACAAGAATTTTTCAAAAAGACAACCGAATCTTTATGAATGAGTCGAATGACCGATGCGCCTTATGTATATGACCGAAAGCCGCCAATTACCGATTGCATTTGAACCAAAAACTGACCAAGTCTACAAGAACTACAGTCTTCAGGGAATTCGTGTTATATAAATGTAAGAAATAAAATAAATGCTCACTAGTGTATATTATAAACTCATGATTAGTAATGAGTAACTATTACCTTAAATACAAGAACATTTTAAAAGAATTATCATCGTAAACACACCGGCCTATGGTAATGGACGTACACGATTCCACGAACACTATCACGAATGGCAAAGCGCGGGAAAATGAGAGAAAAATGGCGCCTTAAACAAAAATGTAGGCAAAGGCAAGGAAGTGGCGCTTTATTTTTGTCATTTTTATTGGCGGGAAAATATCTTAGTTTATTTCAAGGTAGCTATAGACCAAGTAGCGAAAAAGCATCCCTACTGACGTCACAAGGCACTCCTAGTGATGGCCGGGCTCAATGATTGGTTGCCTCAATCGGGCGCGTGAATCATGCTTAGTCGTTACTCGTTAGTTTCCAGTTTTCCACTTTCCCATCATGTTCCCACCGTTGTTAACATTATAAAATAGTTAAAAACCCACAAAAGTTAGGCGCATAATTGAACTGCAGTTCTTGTATTTCAACCTAGACATCGTACGGTTTGTTAAGTAAAATGGAAAGTAGCGAATCCGAAGTGATTAGTGACGAAATTAAGATAGAAAGCGCTAAACCAAAAGTTGATATTGTGATTGCCCATGACTTTTGTGACAAAGTCTCCT
Organism: Odiellus spinosus; assembly: GCA_963920705.1. Taxonomy (NCBI): domain Eukaryota; kingdom Metazoa; phylum Arthropoda; class Arachnida; order Opiliones; family Phalangiidae; genus Odiellus; species Odiellus spinosus. The sequence continues at coordinate 9,110,154 of OY987237.1, forward strand.
CAAAAAAATGTGATGGAGACAAGCCTCCAAAGGAACAAAATGGTAAGGTAACAGATTCCGAAAAATCCCACAAAACCTCGTTGGATATTGACGAGGATGGACAGTCTAACAAGCCAAAAGAATTTGATGAGGAGAAGATGACCAATAAATCATATGAAGTTTCATCTGGTGAAGATGACCCTTCAACAAAAACTGAAGAAAAGTACGTCAAATCACCAAACATCAAATCCGACACATTGGATAGTGACGAAGATAAGCTGTCCACTAAATCTGAAGACTCTCGTGATGAGAAAAATTATAGGAAGCTAGAATTAGGGAATGATGAGGAGGATAGACGGTCTACCAATTCAAAAGATTCTGATGATGAGATCCCAACCATAAAGCCATCTGAAGCAGATGGTAACAAAGATCATCATGATGAGAAATCAATGGAAAGCAAGCAACAGTTGGACAGTGATGAGGATAGACAATCTACCAAATCAGTAGATTCCGATGATGAAAAGTCATCTTCAACTAAACATAAATTAAACAAATCCGTTAAATCACAGAGAAAAGTCTCCTCTCTGGATAGTGACGAGGATCAAGCTATGGAAAGCGAGCAACAGTTGGGCAGTGACCATGATTCTAGAGAGGATGGACCATTTGAAAAATCTAACAAAAGGAAATCCGAGGTGATCTCAGACTCTGACAATTATGAGGAAAAAAACTTGAAGAGGAGAAAGGTCCTTGGATTAAAAACACCAACTAGAAAGTCTAAAGATGGACTCAAAACTGAAAAAATGGTTCCTCTAGTCAAACGTATAGCAAAAAAGGAAACAAAGGATTGTAATGACTCTGACCAAAGTGAAGAGCCCAATATTGCTACCAAGAAAAGGGGTAGGGAAACCACCCAAAAGGATTCGGACACTGATGAAAAATTATCAAAAAAGAGGGCGAAAAACAGACCTATAGCCAAAAATTCGAATAAAGAATATGACAGTGAAAGTGACACTGATAAAAAAGATAAGAATAAACCTCTAGCCAGGGGCAAGGGCAGAAAAAAGGAAGTAGATAGTGAGGTGGATAATGAAGACAGTGAATCAAGCAGCAGCAGCAGTAGTTGGAAGAAGAAGAAATCCACCAAGAAAACTCCACAAAGTAAAAAATCTCCTACAAAGGGAAAGAGTAGAAAAAAGATAGTAGACAGGGAGGTAGATACTGAAGATAGCGAAAGCGAGAATGAAAAGAAAACTAGCCAAAGAATTTTGCCCAAGGGAAAAGTTGATAAAAATAAAGTAGACAGTGAGGTAGATAATGAAGAAGGCAATTCAAATAGCGAAAGTGAGACTGTGAAATCCACCAAGAAAACTAAGGGAAATATAAAACCTCCAGCAAAGAAGGGGATAGGTAGAAAATTTAAAGTTGACAGTGAGGTAAATGAAGATAGCAATGAAAATAGTGGAAGTGAGACAGAGAAGAAACCTCTGGAGAGCAAAAGAAGTTCAGCCAGTAAAAAAGTAGACAGTGAGGTAGATAATGAAGATAGTGAGGTAGATAATGAAGATAGTGAGGTAGATAATGAAGTCAGTGAATCAAGCAGCGGAAGTTGGAAGGAGAAGAAGTCTAGCAAGAAAACTGTTCAAAGCAAAAAATCTCCCACTAAAGGGAAAGGTAGAAAAAAGAAAGTAAGTGAGGTAGATAATGAAGATAGTGATGCAAATAGCGGAAGTGAGACAGTGAAGAAAACACGGGAAAGCAAAAAAACCCCAGCCAGGGGTAAGGGTAGGAAAAAGGAAGTAGACAGTGAGGTAGATAATGAGGACAGTGACTCAAGCAGCGGAAGTTGGAAAGAGAAGAAATCTACCAAGAAAACTACTCAAAGAAAAAAAACTCCTGATAAGAAAGGAAAGGGTAGCAAAAAGAAACCAGAGAGTGATAATGAAGATATCGATTCAAACAGCGGAAGTGAGACAGAGAAGAAATCTACCCAAACTTCCCCGAAAGGAAAGGGTGCAAAAAGTAACGTAAAGGAGATTGTAAAAACAACTCGGCAAACCAAAAAAACATCAGCTAAGGACAAGGGGAAGAATAATAAACAGAGTGATGATAATGACAGTGAGCTAGAAGAGGATGAAGAAATGGATTCAATCAACGGAAGTGACACTGAGAAAAAAACTTCCTTGAATGGAAAAAGTCTTAAAAATAACGATGATTCCGACAGTGGAAGAGATACTGAGAGAAAGGCTACTACGAAATATACGGAAAGTAAAAAGAGTCCAGCAAAGAAAAAAGGCCGCGGAAGAGAGTTAAAAAATGAAGAAATGCTCAAAGAGCTTGAGAAGTCTAAAGATAATTCTGATATTTCGGAAGATGAAGGAGAAAAGCAATCAAAAGAAAATAGTGAAGATAGTGATGAACCACTAGATAAACTAGCGTAAGATTAGTTCATTCATGGCAAAATGAAAAATAAAAAAAATTAATGCTCTAATTTTTAGGAAAAAACAACCCAAAAAAGATGATAGTGATTCCGACAAACCATTGAACAAAATCTCATCTAAAACCAAAACTGGAAAAAAAAATAATGTAAAAAAAAATTAATGCCAATTTGTTTCCCATATAATTTTAGTTTTAAAAAGTTTGATAATTTTTCCTTTGTTTTAGGCAAAAAAGAATGTCAGTGATGAAGATAGCGAGTCGGAAGATGACGAACCATTAACAACTAACACAAAAAAAGGAGGGAAAATTGAGAAAAATGTAAATATAATAAAAATACAGCTGAGAAATTTTCTCATAATTTCTTGAAATTTTTTTTTTTCATCACTTTTAGGCAAAAAAGAATCAGAGTGATGATGATAGCGACTCTTCAAATGACCAATCATTAAGAAAAAGCTCAAAATCAAAGTCCAAAAAGACAATATCTAAAACCGTAATTATACCTTCCTTAGGGGTGTTTCAATTAGGTTTTTCAAAAGTTGATTTGAGTAGTAAATTAATTTTGAGAATTTCTCGAAAAAACTCAGTTGCCACAAAATTAACTGTATTCCTAACAAACATCTCTTTTGGTTCACGCAATGCCATTTCAAAGACTAATTCTCATTGGCTTCAGAAATTGAGTCCTTTTGAAATGAAAAAGAAAAAAAAAAAGAAACGTATAATTCTTTGAGGATATTTTTTCGAATTACTACAAATTAGATAATGTTTTCAGGCGTGCTTAAGTGCCAATCGATTAAAAATAACTGGTTAAAAAAGAATTAACATTGCATATGAGAGAACAAAAGAATTAATTATGGGCCCAGTTTAAGACTCTTGTCTTGAGTTAGAAAAATAATACCATCTACCTAACCCCCTCCCTAAGAAGAGGATTCTGGGACTGGCCAGCCTAATAAACATTCCGTCTATAATTATTCCTATTCATGCGTCATCTCATTTTTTTTAGGCGGCTAAAAAAGTGGAAGCTCCAGAGGTCACTAGATTTAAAAGATATTTTAGAACAGCGGGGATATATTTTGTAAAATACGATCAACTTTTAGAAGGATGTAAATCGAAAAAGAGCAAGATCGAAGCGTTGACAAAAATTTTAAAGGATGCTGGTCTTAAAGGTAAATTTAACTCTACAACTATTCATTTACTTCTAGTCTAAAATGAAAACCTAATACGTTTAATTTTAGGAGATGTTACCTTGGAAAAATGCAAGAAGTTAAAGGAAAAGAGAGCTCGAGCCAAAGAATTAGCCGAGCTCGATAAGTCTAGCATCATTAATGAACACGGAACGGGTAAATTTAATAAAGGCTTTAATTTAGGGAAAATATTTAAATTTAACTTTCTTTCTAGGACGTCCAAGAAGGAACGTTCATAGCTTGTATCTAAGCAAGAAAGAAGATATTTCAGAAGAAAGCGATTCCAACAAACAAGTTCCTAATCGTGACAGTAAAAAAACATACGCGAGATTGAAAGATGTTGTCGATAGTGAAGAAGACAGTGATTAATCATTTTATGGCACGATTATATAACGAAATTCTAAGGCTTTTTTTTTATTTTTTTTTCCTTATATCCAGAATTTCGTTATAGCTGCTAGGCCTTGGCTTTGCAGACTATATTTTATAACAAGGTTTTACTGTACCTACTTAGTTTTGTTTTGAACTTTCGACAGTTTGTGTTCTTAACCTTTAGTTACATTTCAAAGAGTTTAATTTGTCTCTTAATTGTAATACAATTTTATTTCAATAAAAATTTATGAAAATAAATATATCTTCAATTTATTTTGATAATCAAGGGAAGTTTTCTATGGTTTAAAATAAATTATAAGGGCAGAAGTCTATAAAAAACACTACGAGTGAAGTTCTCACATTTCAATGTCCAAAGTAGACAGCATCGTAATACCCTTTTCAGACGAGGCGTAACTAGCCGGTTTAATCAGATTTAACCATGGTTTATTCAAAATAAACCGAGGTTTATTGAACTGAAGAGGGTATAACTCGATTCGGGCCTAGCCAAACTGATCTCATTACTTTGCATTTCTATGTGTTCCCATAGAATAAAGAATGAAATTGGCTTTCTCAATGAGAAAAAAATGAGATTTGGTCAAAAATATTCCATTGGAAAATTTCAACAATTCGATCAAATGAAATGTGTTTTTCTGTTGGACCAAATTAGATTATTTTTTCCTCATTAAGAAAGTTGATTTTATTTGTTATTTTATGGGAGCACATTGAGATGAAAAGTAAAACCGAAGCCACGCGTATCTAAAAACAAAGTCTTAAGAATATTTTTAATTTCTAAAGATTAATTTGCCAGCCTGCACAAGATCCAAATCGAGATAGGTTGCAAAGCTATTATTGGACTCCCGAAACAAGCTATTTTTAATCGATTTACACTTAAAAAATGTTATCAAAACTCGCAACAAAGATTTCGGGTAATTTAGGGTTAATTATCAATGTTGCAGAAGTTCTTTTGATATAAATCTAAAGTACACTCAAAGCCATACTCGAAATTACTCGTTTTTCGTTTCGCAAGTTAAAATGAATGCAAGTCCAGTTGCAACTTGTGTAAATTTTAATTTAGTATAATTTACTGACTTTTTAACACAAGATTATATTGAAAAATTGGAAATCATAACATTAATAATACTATAATCTCACTTTTTTGATGAGATTAATTTCTTTATGGACAAGTAAAATGATTATACACATCGTTTGTCTTTAACTATACCTGTTATTATAGTGTAGAGGTATTGGAATCCTCTTCGGGTTTTACATTAACGTAAAACCAAGTGTAAAGTGGGTAGAATTTCTTATCGACTAGTTTATACTTTACTTGATTGAGACCATCATCATCTTGTCTCGCTACTCCTTCGTAGAGTAATTGTTTGCGGATTGGATTTTTGGTTTCTTTAGGGTGGAAAAGCATGGTGTATTTTGAGATTGAAGGTTCCCAACGAACAATTTGCAGACCTTTTTCTTTAATCCTAATTAGAATGTTAGAAAATTTTAGAGTCAAACAATTAACATTTTTTTCTTGTAAAATAAATTTTGGGGCTTGGCGAGTAGTATTTTAATGATACTGAGTCGAGTATCGCGTACTTCATCATAATAAAGAAAATAGATGGAGTACTCAGTCATAATAAAATGAGTAACTCGAGTATTTGATCATAATCAAGTAACCAAATCTTTTTTTCGATCATAATTAAATGACTACAAAGTACTCGTAATCAGAGGGCCAAATTGAGTACTCGTTATCAAAGGACCAAATCGAGTACTCGTAATCAAAGGACCAAATCGAGTACTCTTAATCAAAGGACTAAATCGAGTACTCTTAATCAAAGGACTAAATCGAGTACTCTTAATCAAAGGACTAAATCGAGTACTCTTAATCAAAGGACTAAATCGAGTACTCTTAATCAAAGGACTAAATCGAGTACTCTTAATCAAAGGACTAAATCGAGTACTCTTAATCAAAGGACTAAATCGAGTACTCTTAATCAAAGGACTAAATCGAGTACTCTTAATCAAAGGACTAAATCGAGTACTCTTAATCAAAGGACTAAATCGAGTACTCTTAATCAAAGGACTAAATCGAGTACTCTTAATCAAAGGACTAAATCGAGTACTCTTAATCAAAGGACTAAATCGAGTACTCTTAATCAAAGGACTAAATCGAGTACTCTTAATCAAAGGACTAAATCGAGTACTCTTAATCAAAGGACTAAATCGAGTACTCTTAATCAAAGGACTAAATCGAGTACTCTTAATCAAAGGACTAAATCGAGTACTCTTAATCAAAGGACTAAATCGAGTACTCTTAATCAAAGGACTAAATCGAGTACTCTTAATCAAAGGACTAAATCGAGTACTCTTAATCAAAGGACTAAATAGAGTACTTATAATCGAACGACTATATCGAGTACTTATAATCAAACGACTATAACGAGTACTCATAATCAAACAACTATATTGAATACTCGCATACTGATTCAATTACAGTTCACTTAAGACTATAGTGGTATAAAACCCTTTTAGAGTAAATTTAACACAGCAAAAACACCAGTTATTTATGGAGTTTTACTCAAAGCAAGGCTGATGAACAACATAGAAACATATCAACGTACCTGTTCATAAAATCATCATCTTCACCACCCCATCCCCAAAATTCATTTGAAAATCCATTGACTTTTGCAAACTGATTTTTTGATATCGAAACAACTCCGCCAAAAATATTAGTGTAAGGTAATCTATATTATATTTAAAACATCATAATCATTCATTTGCTACTGGTGCTAAAGGCCGTATCTGCTCTGAAATTTGCCCCTCTAAAAATGCTCTTCCCTTGTGCACATAGCCTAGCTTTGACTGTACAAATTGCAATGGTCAATGCCATCTGCTAAGCTAGAAAAGAAAGCGAATTTAAACAGGCTTTAAAAATAGCAGATAGTCCCTTTAGGATAACTTGTTGTAATGGTGTAACCTCAGAATAAACTTATAATTCCATAGAAAATGTGAAAAACTTTTTTTTTTTAGTATGCAAAATATAAGCTATCTAAGATTACAGCACAGCAAAGAAAAAACTGCTCACACGTATCGAAAAGTATCAAGATTGGCACACAGGTGTCTAGGGTGCTTTGAGCAAGTATCTAAATAGATGAAAAACAAAGTCTGTTTATTCGGGTTGGGACATGAAGACAAGCTGCAGTAGCAGAGAGTTATTTTTTAAAGCTCATCCTTCTGTCTCAACCCATATAAATCTACTCTGATTAAAATCCTTGAAGTGAATATAATGGATTTAATAGGAAAATGATAAAGAAAAACAGCTTACACAGGTTAAGTAGATTTTCAGGTAGTAAATCCACGTCATTTAGTATCAAACAACAAAAATCACGAATTTTTATCGCTTCTAGGTAAGCAGCGTTGAACAATATTCCTTTGTTAAAATTATGTTCATCTGTCTTTTTAAAAATTTGTAATTCAAAATAAAATATTACCCATTTAATAATAAGCAATTTACCTGCTCTACTACAAATATTTGATAGTCAATCAATTGTTTTTGTAAAAATCTATGTAAATGGTTTAATAACACCGAAAGTTGAGAGTCCCGACCACGATTTGGGATTATTATAGCAACGTGAAAGTGTGATTTGCAAGTTGAAGGCCTCCATTTACCACCTTCGTTGATATTTAACTCAGTCGCCAAGTTCTCGAGTTGGGTTTGGTTTACTTCTCGATCAACTCGCATATGTACTTCTGGAAATCACAAAACAGAGAGTATAACACCATTTGTACATATTGTGCTCCCTTTTATAAAGGGCAGCTCACTGGTAAGAAAATGAACATTGAAAATGGGGCATAGGCATCCCCAAGACAGGACAAGTGACATTTACCTTTGTATTTGGGAATTTCAGGACAAAAAGGTTTTACGGATTTCCTGTGATCCTTCATCTGACAATAAAGTAGGTCATCGTCTAATTCGGAATAAGGTACATAATCATAGCTAAAACTGTTGGGGCATCGTAATGGCAATAAAAAGAAAAGAAACAGAAAGGTGATGATTAAACTTTCTTCAGGTTTCCTTTGAACAAAGGTGACAAGCTTGTAAAATAAGGCCATTCTGGATCAAAATCCAATAAAAATAATTAGTATAGTAAAAGTTAAGAATCATCCATTATGGAAAATTATACCGTATTTTTGTGTCTTTGGTTGTAGACAGTTGTTGCAGTAGACCTTTTTAGTTTTTAGTATTTTTCTGATGTCACTTGAAGTTGTCAGTTTTGTCACTGTCTGTGAGTGTGACTTGTCATTTCTAAGCCTTGTCAAGAAAAATCATTTTGCCCTCCGGGCTCTGGCCCCTCTCTCTACAGTAGAAATTAGTAAAAGGATTTGTCAATAAATTTTAATTTCTTCCCATTTTACCTATTGCAAAAATAAAGTTGAAACCAGACTCACCTTTCAAATTTAAATATGATTTGTTTGATAAATTCCGACAATCCAACCATTCCAACCAAACAACATTTTTTTGGACTTACGGGAAGTTATACCATGGATGTATAAAGAACTAGCTAGTTCTTTATACATCCATGGTTCCGGCATCAATCAAGTCAGCCTAAGAAAAGCAACTTAATTTCATGGTGCCATCTGAACGGTTCTGGTGCAGCCCCATGGTTTAGTAAGACATACCGAAGAATCGGCTAGTGGCAATTGCTGCTGCTTAGAAGGCGGTATCTCCGGTATATGAACTATGGAATCACCGGCCCTTAGAGTGTGAAGAACTGAAGAATTATAATTAAATTAGTCATCCGGTGGGTACGGCGTACGGCGACAATTTATTTGGTTGGGCTGATTAAATTTACTAAATTTGGGATTGAAATTAATGTAATAAGCAATTTGTGAGTTTAAAATGAATTTAAAAAATCTAAAAACCATGGAGATTGACTCCGAAGGCTGCGATATCGTGAAGAAATTACAGGTTAAAAACATTATCTTTTTCTTTGAAGCCTTTGAACATTGATTTGGATTTTAATATTTTGTACTTTACTCATTCTACCTTTACGCGCTATATTATAATCTAATAAATCTGTAATTATGTCGCAGATTGAATTTAAGGAACATGACCATCTTACTAACCGACTGAAAAAAACCTTATACTATGGCAAGCTTCCGAAGAATCAACGTCCATCGCTTCCATTGACTGGTAAGTTTGAATGACTCCTCACCACTCACCAGTCGTGGGAAAATTCGCGAATTTTCGCTAATGATCAGGCTTGGTTGTACAAAGTCACTCGCGAATTGCCCAACCTGGTCTACAGTCTCTGCACTTACAATTTACCTTTTTGTTTACCATCACCATATGTTTCAGAAGTGGCAGTCGAATTGTTCGCAAAGGCCGTTCCTAAAGGGAGACTTGATATTGTAGGAATGGACTTTGCTTCATCTTTTTCAAGGTTTGATAGAAACACTTTTAAAACTTGATGATATAACTTTGAATTGATAAAAAAAAACAATTAAAACTATAATGATCTAGGGAGTCCTGTATTTCTCCTTGCTCGTTTATGCTGGCTTTAGTTTACCTGGAAAGGCTACGCCATAAAAATCCAGAATATCTTCAGACTGTATCATCCTGTGATCTCTTCTTAGTGGCAATGGTAAAATTCCCAGTAAAGTTATAAGGTTTTAAAATTAATTTATAAACTTATACCTTAGTTGGTGGCATCCAAATATTTGTTTGATGACGGCGAAGAGGAAGAAGTCTTCAATGATGAATGGGCAGCCTCTGCTCATATGGAAACCAAAGAATTAAACCGACTCGAACGTAATTTTTTAAGCGCGATGAACTGGGAACTTTTCATCAAGAATCAGACATTTTACAAAGCTCTTAGTGATATGGAAAATCGGTTAGTTAAATATCTATAATTCAGGGTTGCCACAGGTCAGAGAAAACTTGGAAAAGTCAGGGATTTTGAAATGCCAAATTCTGCGGCAACCCTGATAATCAAAAGAATGGAAAACCTACTTTAATCATTAAAAAATTTATAGCATCGCACATTGGGAAAGTTCCAAACGCGGTTGGTTGACGTATACTGATGTGCACGTCCTAACTCAAAAAGATTGGCTTTTAGCTCATTATTGGAACATCATCATGGATGATATTCTCAAAGTTGTTGTGGTCTCCGCGATAGCTTACGTTTCAGCCATCGCTACGATTGTCACTGCAGCGACAATATCTCACCAATGCACCACCGTTATTATGTCCTCGTCATTTACTCCCGCATCATGTAACATTTCTTCAAACTTGCCAATCAAGCCTGCCTTATTCCTGGAAGAACGACAAAATGATAAAAACACTGCTCCAATTTACTATTACCAAATGTGGCATTCCATCTTGAATTATTACAATCAAGAGAACACTGTGGACCGGAAAATTCTAAATGAAACTGACAAATTTAACTGCAAAAATTATGAAGTAAAAACTTGGGATGGTTTTTGGTTATCGTCCAGGAATCTTCCTTCCAAAATTGTTGGTAGACCTTCCAAATTTTCAGTTTGGAATAGTTTCCAATATTGGCCTACTTGTTGCGGGGGATTAAATAGCTTTTTCTCCTAGAGCCCTATATATTGTTTTAAGGGATACTAGGCTTTTGGTAACAAGTTTTTTTTAATTGATTTAGACAGAAAATATGCTTAAAACAGCATCAAAGGAATCGTAGTCATTCGCAGTTAATTATCATAGTTGCAAAGAAGAAATTTAAGATTTCGAAAAGATTTTAATTTCTGATGTTGATGAGAGTGGATCCTTGAAATGGGGGCGTGAACCCTAAAAGAGATATAAGAAAAAACGTGCTCTTTACAATTACATTTCCCTACGATGTAGCCAGTCTAATTTGAGACTTTGATATTTAACGGTAAATTACAGCGAAACCTTTGACATTTTTCCACATAATAGTCTAAATCGATTAAAAATAACTTTAGAGTCCAGCATCCCTTTACAATACCAAAATTCTCGAAAGATAATCATTTTTAACCAGAGATTTTTGATAATTGTTGAATATATACAAGTATGTGTATAATATCGCAAGAATATAGATTTTCTACAGATATTGCAGCATATTCGGAGGGTGGTGTTAATTTGAAGGGACCGCAGCATGATATTTAAATCTACGCTAGTCTGTTCAAAACAGAGTGGTACTTTTTGTAAAATTTGGATAGGTGGATGTCAGAGAACAAAGTTAATTCGCTCTGTTCTCTAAAAAAATTAACTGTAACCAAATAAACCTCTTATAGTCTTACGTAATAAAAACTATTCACATATTGGTAATTTTTGACTTTTACTTCATTCATTAATAAATACTGAGTAAAAGAAACAAAAGTTAGCGGTTTAAGTTGTAAATTGTTGTAGAGCAACTTTCACTCTTTCAAAAAGAGTCGTATCAGTCGTGGTTAGCAACTGTTGCAACAGTTTTTGAATCCCCATTTCTCGCAATTTTGATTGCCTTTCCAAATAACCTGAAGTGATAAAATATAATTTAAATTTATAGACAGAGTAATAAATAATAATTATCCCCAATACTAGGGGTGAATGAAGTTATGAACAACACCATTAAAGGCACTTGCGCTTTAAAAACCAAATTTTCTCTCTCTAGTCAATTTCAAACCCTCCTAATTTCGAGGGATTTGGGTAATGGTACTGCCTTAAGGTAGGGGAATCTTTAATAGCATCCTCTGTAAAAAAAGTAGTAAACAGAGATCAATTTTAGATGGCCGTTGAAGCGCCTGGCTTTAGAATTATTATTATTATCTTAACTTCCACGTGGTGGAAAGTACTAAATGTAAACCCACCCGGAAATGATTTTTCTTTCATAGGTCAAATGCCTTCACAGTGTTCATAACTTCCCCTAATCAACACTAGTGAGTGGCGGCCAAAACCTAACAAATTTTACTGTCAAAATGAAACTGAGGTTGTCTTGAGCAAGGCTGCTAGGGCATATGTATGTGGGAGGTAATTTATTACTTGGTCTAACTCTATATATAATTATATATATATTTATATATTTAATTATATTCATAATTAAAGCTATTCTACTGTACACTTAGCCTTAATTAAATTATAGAGGGATGCTCTTTACCTTCTTCTTCATTCCACGTAAGGTTTGAGATGCAAAAAGTAGCGGCAATTTGTAACTTGACGTTAGAATGCATCATATAACTAGTTAACTTCTTCAAGACATCCTCGTTTGCCATAATAGAATCTTTGGCAGAGTCTCCATCGGCGATATTAGACAAAATACATAGAGCTTGCTCCTTAACTTCGGCACTGTGATCTCCTTCCAGAATTAAAATCACGGCTTGCATAATTTGTTTGCCGTGAAGTTCCATTATATGATCAATATGCTGCGGAATACATTGGTTAGTTATGGAGGAATCAGTTACCGATATATCGAGATTTTACCGATACAACTGTTTCATGTCTAAATTTTACCATTTTTCTAAGATAGAAAGAGCCAATGATGATAGAGGCCATATATTTTTCAGTTTTACATTATCGCTCAGGTCTCAATATCTATCACAGTAAAACATACCTCAACTAATAAATTTAGCATTGAAACAATGGTAAGGGTTTACGTAAATCACGGTATCGTTTACAGACTGGCCTACACTAGAACTCAATTAATATACACAGTATAATTTGAAATTCTTACAGATTTCGTTGAAAGGAGATTGCGCAGAAGTCCTAATGTTTTCATTAAAACATTAACATCGGGATCCGAGAGTAATCGAAAAACTTGATCAGTTCCGAGGCTTTCGAGGATCTTGGATTTAACTTTTTGATCAGCTTGAAATGCCATATTCATTAAAGCCCAGGCTCCGTTTAATCTCAGGGCTGGATCGTCTTTCAATGTCAAATTACATAACAATTCTATCGCTCCGCTTTCTAATATTGGCTGATAATTAAACGAGAAATGCTTTAGAAAAACTCAAACATGGTTTAGAATAGTAAAAGAATTAATAATTTGTACAAAAATTAAAAGAAAACTGTCTCTCTATTTCAATAAAAATATTTAACTCACGAAGCTTTAAACTAAAACAGGAATGTTGTCAACAAATTTAAAAAGTATTAAAGGGAGAATGAAGTTGGACCAGTTATTTAGAGTTAACACGGGTCCTTGGGAAGTGAAATCTAGTCTCAATTACACAGTGAGTGAGCTTTATTCCTAATTTAAAATGTTTACTATTTTCTGGCTAAAAAAAATGAGGCGAGATTTCATCCCCACAATAGATCCTTGTTAAGCCAACCTTTATGGATAAAAAACTAATTTCTAGAACAATAATTTTTTTTTTATTGAATTAGGTTAGACCTCATTCTCCCTGTAACTAAGGCTGGTGAGTACCAGAGTACTACTTTTAAGATATTAGAATTCCGGAATATTCAAGAAAAGTATATTGAGATAAACACTACCCCAGTCCTAGTATTAACTCTAATCAAAAAAATTTAAAATAATAATGAAACATAAATATGTATCCATTAAAAAAAAAAAAAAAGGACCGATTTTCAAATCTGCTTATACAATAATCACCCCAACGCAGTGCAACTCAAGCAGCAAATTTCTTTCTGGGGAGTACCCGCTACACATTACAGTCCATAGCATACTCCAATAGTGAAAAAACAGTCATATGGGAAGGGGGCCTTTATAACATACTTAATTATTGTACTTAAGCTATTATCTAGCTCTTCATTTTCGTTTGGTAATAGTCCATTAATTTAATTTAAAACTAACTGATAGAACAAATAATAAAAAAATGAAGAAAAATAGAGAGAAAAAGACAGATGTTGGTTGTCTTACATTTCTCCTCACCTCTTTACACGGAGAAAACTCCAGTAAGAGGTTGCAGAGCGTCGAGCTCGCTAAAACCGTCATGTCATCGGGAGAATTATGTAAGAGAGTCATAAGAGGCCTCCAAACTGCGTGATCTTGGAAAGTGGTACGTAGCTGATGAACTGAACGAGATAGACTATGCAAACATCGAACAGCGGCTAAGCGTACCCTCAAGTTTGAATCGGACAAACCCATGACAATATGTTCCATCAGAGACTCAGTTTCGATAACCTAAAAGATTTATTTCGTCACATTTTTCATTTAATCATTTATTGGTACATGAACTAAAACTAAAATTTTCCGCCATACTTTTTTGCGGATCTCTTCATCGTTGGCCCCTAATGACGCGAAAGCTTTGAACGCCGCTTGCTTCATTTCTTGAGCAGTTTTCATTTCGTGCTCCAGCTTAATATAGTATTACATATTTAAATATTTAATTTATTATTTCAATAATTATTTTAATCATTGAGGAGAACCTTTCTTAACGCTAATGTCGAAACGGGACCCGCACTTTGAAGTCCTGCGGAAGGAGGTTGGTACTTTAAAAGCTCAGCCAACACGGAGATTAGATGGTCGCTGATACTAGCGATTCGTTGCAATTCAGTATCAACTTCTGTTAGGTAAGCAAGGGTTTCTGCACTTTCTGCTCGATTTTCCGGTAGCTGGTCTTTTTTACACAGGCGAACCAAAGTTGGAAGAGTCTAAGGAAAGAATTCAACTTTATTTTTCCAAGATAAGTAGAATTTGCTTAAAGAGAGAATAAAATGGATTGATATTAATCTTAAACTAATATTCGAAAATAGGGCTTAACCAGGATCAAAGGGGAAGTTCATATTCTTGTAAACTATTTTCCCTTCCTAAGCCTAATTACTGATCAAGTTAAAAATTAAGTTCGTTTTCAAGCCTTCAGCTGATAGGACACAAGAAAAACTTCATTCTCCCTTTGATAAAATATAATAAAAACCAATACTTTGTATAAAATTCGAGTATCATCAGGTTTAACAGCTCCAGCTCTTGAAATTAACGTTAAACTTGAAAAAAAATTAACTCTAGTTAACACTTAACAATCTATTCAAACCCTCCAATCATAATTCAATAAAAACTTTCCCATGGGAAAGTTTTTATTAGACACAACAATAGCTAAATCAAAAATTACCATTTAGCAGCTGCTAATTGCATTTCAACTTTTTGGTCTCGAGCCATAAGCGTTACTAAAATATCCGGTATTGTTTTACCACCATAACTAGCTTTTATAAAAAGTTTATTAAAATTAAGATTAACACATTATTTTATACATATTTTTCACTAAAGGGGGTAAATGACATTCCCCAAGTTTTGCAAACTAAAGCAGAGATAAAGGCTAGCAGTTCAGTTAAGGAACTAAACATTTTCTAAACTGAGCTCACAAGCTCCTGGCAATGAAAAGGGGGGAATTTTTTTTGCCCCTTTATCGAAAAACTATGTATAAGTAACAAGTTTTACTTGTTGTAACTGCTTTAGAAACTTTCTCATTTTGATAGCACAATTGGGCTAAACATCGTAATGTTGGTAATTGTACTCTAGGAGCCGGGGTTGGAAGTAAAACTGCAATAGCTTGAATAGCTCCATTGTTACTAAGCAAGATCTGATGGTCAGGTGTCTATAGGAAAAATTATCTCGTTAACTGTAACAACTTAAAAATTAAATATATTTATCTACTTTGCACGTGCTGGTTAAGATAGACATGACGCATTCTTGATAGGATAATAGGGGTAATGTAGACATGGTAATTAAATGAGGGATAATTGTGGGATCACTGTATAAAACATCTAAGGGGGCTAAGGGGCAGAGGAATACTGTCCGCAAGCAGCGTAGGCAGGCTTCGACGTATTTCTGATCACTGTTAAGAAGACCTACGAGATATTCGAGTAAGTCAAAATTATGGGCTTCGCTAGAAAATTGCGTGTTACTTACCTCTTAACATAACATTGATCACACCAGCGTCTAAAAGGGATTGTACATTTTCATCAGTACCTTTTGCGAGGCTACCAATTGTAACAGCAGTTTCAATCTTTAAAGTTATTGGTAAATTATCATCATTAAGGATTTGAAAAAGCCTGGGAACAATGCCCATTCCAATTATAGTGTCTTTCTGATGATTTGATCCAATAACAGCATTCTTTAATTGCCTGCAAATGGGACAAACTATAAGCTTATAGTTTAGCACTAAGTACAATGAAGATCTAACGTATTTCACACAGTTTTGAACTTTTGATATATCAAAATTCCATTACAATTCCTGTAATTATAAAATTTGCCAGTAAAGTTTTATCTACCATACCACTTAACACAATAGGGCGATGAATTTCAAACGAAAATACGTTATATCTGTCAGTATTATTAGTTTAGTAAAAATTGTGGAATAATTCGCATACGTTACGGCTTCTAAACACTCGTTTCTGTCATTTGAAAACAAACAATCAACATAGCTTCTATTACTTTCAACGTTCTGTAGGAAATTAAAAAACAACAGAGTTAGGTCTGTGCTTAGGATTAAGTTAGGCTTAGGTGCTTAGCCAATTAGAATAAAAATATTCTTAAACATAGATAAATATATTATTACCATATAAGGTTGAACTGTCGAAATTACTGCCATCATTTTTATAAAATTTAAATATAAAACTTATCAAGGATTGAGATGAATAAAATTTTCTTAACGACTTTTGCCAGTAAATTAGAAACCAACGTTAAAGAAACTACACATATTCAGCCATTTTGAATTTTTTTTTTTTTTTTTTTTTTTTTTATCCTTGCCAAAGACTAAAAACGCTACAATGGATATACAACATGAAAGTGGAGGTCAGAGGTTGCCGTTTATCCAGGCTAGAGCTTTAT
This sequence comes from Odiellus spinosus, assembly GCA_963920705.1. NCBI lineage: Eukaryota > Metazoa > Arthropoda > Arachnida > Opiliones > Phalangiidae > Odiellus > Odiellus spinosus. The sequence goes on from OY987237.1 coordinate 9,126,862, forward strand.
ATTATAGTCTTTGGTACACCTTATCTTGGCTCGGGTAGGTATAGACCGAGTACACATTTACCAGGTCCAATAACGTCAGTGAAATGATTTTTCCTGCTACAAAAGGGACCTTATAGGGGATGCAATTGAACTGAACATAATTCGCTACTCTGTCTATACCTACCCTGTAGTTAGATAATTAAATTCACGTGTCTTCTATAGACCAATCATGAATTGGCTCAAATCAAATCTCTTTATAAGAACGCAACGACTTTTTCAAAAGTGAAATGACGGCATTTTGTTTAGCTTAGAAAACTGAGGTTGGATGAATTTACTTTTTTATAATATAAGTTTTGTATAGTTTTTTTAATAAGTTTTAAAAATTTTAGATTGGGTATTTTCTCCCCTTTTCTGTGTTCCGCACAAAATTATTTAGAACAATGGCCGCATCGGCTTCTAAAGGAAAGAATATTCAAGTATTTGTAAGATGCAGGTAAAATACTACATTGTTAGGCTTGATTAAAAATTGGTTATCCTACCCTAAGGTTTTAATTCATTTTCAATAACTCTAGGCCGTTAAATACTTCCGAAAAAAAGGCTGGATCAGCATCTGTTGTAGATGTTAACACTCAAGCTCGCGAAGTAGTGGTGAAGGAACGATTAGGTGACAAAAAGTTTGTGTTTGATCGAGTATTTAGCGCAGAGTCAACTCAGGTTAGTAGCCGTCTTAATGTATGCTTACAATTCAAATAAAATCTAAAATATTTTGCATTCAGAATGAAGTATATGTATCTGTGGTCAGCCCTCTTATTGAAGAAGTCCTTATGGGCTATAATTGCACAGTTTTTGCATATGGTCAAACTGGGACTGGGAAAACCCACACAATGATTGGTGCCAAATCATCCCCTAATCTAACGTGGGAAGATGTAAGTTTAATATTTAAAAAAAATTAGAACTTACTATTCGCAAATTGATCCAAAATTTTGTAGGATCCTGGTGCTGGAATCATTCCACAAACTCTGCACAATTTGTATGAAGCTCTCAGCCAATTAGAAGTTGAGTTCCACGTGAAAGTTTCATTCCTCGAGCTATACAACGAAGAACTTTATGACTTATTGGCTCCTATTTGCGATGCCTCAAAGCTTCGGATACTAAATGATGGAAAAACGAGTTCAGGAAGTGTGCTTGTTCAAGGATTGGAGGAAAAAATTGTCCACAATAAAGAGGAAGTTTACAATATACTCGAGAAGGGAACCGAACGCAGGAGAGTTGGCAGCACCCTTATGAATGATCAATCAAGTCGAAGTCACACTGTATTCACAATCACTATTCACATGAGAGAATCCAACATCGATGGAGAGGATCTTTTAAAAATTGGGAAACTGAATTTAGTTGATTTAGCAGGTAGCGAATGCATTGGAAGATCGGGAGCAATAGACCGTAGAGCTCGAGAAGCTGGTATATATTTTGAACTATTAGTTAATTTCCTACATAGGAAATTAATTTTTTTTTGTTTACAATTAGGAAATATTAATCAAAGTTTATTAACTTTGGGGCGAGTAATAACTGCCTTGGTTGAAAAAGCTCCGCACGTACCGTATCGAGAAAGTAAACTCACCAGATTGCTTCAGGATTCTTTAGGAGGACGAACAAAGACATCAATAATTGCCACCATATCTCCAGCAGCCGTGAATCTTGAAGAAACTCTCAGCACTTTAGACTACGCCCACAGAGCTAAAAACATAATGAATAAGCCTGAAATTAACCAAAAACTTACCAAGAAAGCGGTATTACGAGAATATTTGGAAGAAATTGAGAGACTAAAAAAGGACTTGGTTGCTTCTCGGGATAAGAACGGCATCTACTTAGATCTGGAAAATTACGAGTGAGTTTTAAAAATTTGAAAAGGGTAAGTTGTCGTTACATAAGTTTCTTACTCTTAATCCACTTATAGGTATCTACAAAACAAAGTATCTGGTCTTTCGATAGAGATGAAGGAGAAACTTGGTCAGATAGATCAACTCAAAGAACAAATAGTTCAACTAGATGAACTATTTGCGTCAACAAAAGTTGAACTCTCGCAAAAAGAGCGTCAGTTAAATCACACGACTAGAGTTCTTGATAAAACTGAAGTGGAGCTGAAAGAAACTATCTTGGTTAGTGTAGTTTTTGTACAGCAAGGTTCTTTATTGCCTCAAATATATTTTTTTTCACAGACATTAAAAGTAGTTACGACTGAGAAGGATGAACAAGAATATCTAGTGAAACATAGAATGATGATTGAACGTGAACTAACTGAGCAAGCCAAGAAGGTATAAGTTTAACAATTTTTCCCCTTTTTCAGTATGTTAAAAACTGAAGTTTTTGATTCTTTTAAAGCTTATTGAAATTGCCAGTGAAACGACTAATCATGTTAAAGGATTGTATTCTAAATTAGACAGAAAAAATTTAGTCGAACTAACTAATGAATCAAAATCCCATAACTTCAAAGATGAGTTTCATAATCAAGTAAAAAAGATACAAAACTTCATGGCTGATGCTCATAAACAACACGAAGAGACACTTAATGAAGCACAAGCTAAAATGGGTATATTATTGCCTTCACACTTGACAATTTGAAACAGTTTTTGAAAACGTTTTAAAGTGAAAATTCCATGTTTTCACCAAGGGTCCCTACAATTGACCCCTGAAATTTAAATTTTGAACGTTTCGAAACCATTCAAAATCTTTTACTAAGTCTCAGTGTGAACTCTGCTTTATTTTCTTTTAATTTTATTTAGACGACGCATCCGCCATTCAATCAAATCTTGCTTCACAACAAATCAGTATTTTACAAGAACTTAAAAGTCTGGTCTTGAATCGTACCAACGTCACGACGCAAAACATTGAAAGTCACGAAACATACGTCAAAAGATGGACAGAAGAAAATCTCAAAGTTGGCAAAGAAAATAAAGAGTCTGTTATTTCAAGCCAACAGGAATTGTGCGATGGGAAAGCATCGGAGTTGTTAAATAAAATGTTTACCCTTATTGTGAATCAAAATAAAGTGGTCCAAATGCAACAAGATTTGTTTCTACAAAATGTAAGAAAATAATAGGATATTTTGTGGGTTGTTGTTTAAATTTCTCTTATTTTAGATGAAATCAACTTCGAATAATTTGCGAACCAATTTGACTAATGTTCAAGAACAGATTCTAGAAATAAAAGCGCTAGAAGAAATGCACTCTCGTGAAATTTGCACTGAAACAGAAATTTTAGAGAACAAACATAAAATAATCGAAGATCAGCGTCAAAATTTACTTCAGGTAATTCCTTTGCGTTTTTCATTTTGCCTAGTAGGTTATGAATTTATCTTGTCTATCTTCAGACATGGAAAGTTCAAGAAGAAATGCTGATCAATACCATTATGAATACGAGAAGCCTCTTGCATGGCCACGATAAATCCTTAGAAGAAAATTTACCTCAAATGCTACAATCTTCCAGGAACATCAAGGATAAGACCTTATCAAATACAAGCGCGGTTATACAGTATGGATCTAGACACTAATTGCGTAATGAAAATATAATTAATACTTAAAATTTCTAGGAATCTTGATGCTGTTTCGTGTAACGCCAAAAATCTGGCTGAAGAAGTGGATAAAAATTTAGGAAAATCGAAAGAATTTGTAGAAACTATGGTTTCAAGTGTAAGCTTTGGAAAGAATCACTGTAGAAGAAAGAGCTTTGACATAATTTTATTTTCCAGGTTGTTTCTGATGAAGAAATGATTAAAAATGAATGCCAAGAAATCAAAACAATTATTTATGAAAACCTGGAGAATTTAAAATCAAAAGTGCAATCGCATGAAAAGATTGAAAATGAACAATGTTTAAACTTAGACCAGGAAGTTTCAACAACTAATAATGCAGTATTATGCAATCTCAAGGTAAATTGAAGCGATACCCAATCAAATGTTACTCTATATTGATATTCTTGTTATGTAAACAGGAATTGGCTCATCACACAGTACGTGACATAGACACTTTGACAACCTTAACGCAGAGGGTAAAAGCCAAATCAGAAGAAGTTGCCCTTCAAGAAGCCACCTCAAAACAAACACTGTCTAAATGGAGTATCGAAACCCACGACTTCTCAAAACACTCCGTGGAAGAATCTAAAGAAAAAGTATTGGATTTTATTGACGGGTTGGCGAAGGATGTTCCGACTGGTAAGTTATTATTGCTTGTGATCCATTGAAAGAAATATACGTACTTAAAAACATTTCCAGGAGCTACGCCTCAACGAAAAGAATTTGCATTTCCAACGGATTTGATTGCTACATCCCCTCATGAGAAAATCCTTGAACGTTTACGTCAGTCCAAAGCTGCAAACACAACTGAAGCTCAATTCCTTTTGCCTTCAGTACCGCAATTGGTAATGTTAAAGCATGACTCCCAGCTTGAGTTAATTCTTAACATTATTATTTTTCTCTCCTTTCTCGTATAAAGGAACTTGATTTAGCCGCTGAAATCCTGCCACTTCAACGAACATCTAGCCTCATTAGCATCAGTGCTTTTGGTAGCACTCAGTCCTTGAATAATGATTCTGTTTTCAGTGCAGAATCAAATTCTAGCCAAGCTTCTACTCCGGCTGCATCCAACGATATAAAAGAAAATAAACCCGTTAGGAAACACAAAGGTATAGTCGTTAAAACCTTGAAACCACCAACCTCTAATAAACGAACTGGACGTGTTTTAACTTCACAAAATTTAACGGATCGTTCCATTTCGCCAAAGTAAAAAGCTTGATAGTGCGTAAAATCAACAATGATTTTTTTAACTTACTGACAATTGTAAATTTTAAAATTAATTGTAACTTTTTTCATCTTTTTATATTATTACAATAAAACCCTTTTAATTTGGAAAATCTGAGATATTCTAATTTACTGCCTTTTATCAAATCTCATGAGTTAACACTCCCTCTACAGACGGGTAACTTTAGTAAACTTTTGCTACAGAGTTCTAATAATTCTAGTTATTCAGACAGTCTCTGTAAGCATTTTATACCAGTTTCCTCGTAAGAAAATAAATCTGATTCAATAGTATAGGATTGAGTCTAGATATTTTCATTCGTTTGTTGGCAGAACATTTCAAAAAACATTGTGCTGTAGGAGGGGTTCAAAGATAAACGAGAAGATTACCCAATTTGAAAATGCATACATTTTGATACATAAAACACTATTAAATAAATTCAAAATGGTTGCGACTATTTCTCGAAGAGAAGTTTATAAATTAAAAAAATTTACAGAAAAACTACCTAATTTGGAAAATCGGAAGACCGCTAAGTGGGAAGTGTACCGATATCAAAGCTAAAACCCTTCCACAAATTTCTTTAGCATACATGAAGTTTGAAAAGGCAAATACTGAAGAACCAACTTTAATCTTTCTCATTAACAATACTTATTGGAATTTTTGTTATTATTAATTTAGGAGTCAGTAAATACGATCTTAAATTTATCACGACAGTAAAAAGAACAAAATAGTTTAAGAAACAAACCTTAAGTACCAGTTTTAAATTTATCAAATTAAGATTTAAATTTAAATTAATTTTTCTGGTTCAAAACCCACAAAAGTGCACCATTTTTTTCTTTTTTAGGTTTCTTGAATTTGTTTCCCTTAAATTATGAAGTTTGTTGCACCATTAGTTTAGTTTTTCCATTCTAATTTGTTCATCACAATTATTTCAAATAAATAATTTTCCCCGTAATAGGTAATATAGGCCCAATAACTTCTCAAATAAAATTCATTAGTCAAATTAAATAATCTGATAAATTGGCCCTTCATTATCAGATTCCTTCAAATAATTTGTAGAACATAATTACCCCCCTGTAAAAATATTGGCATTTCAGCACGTTCGCAAAATATTGGATTTTATTTTTTAACGGAGTGGGGGAAAGTTTTTAACCTTTTTTTTTTTTTCTCTTCTAAAATATATAAATGGTATAAAATTAAAAACTCCGAAATTTCTTTATTATAGAGAGTTAAAGTTTGACTTTAAGCTCGGGTAAATAGTGTCCGAATTATAGAGCTCTAAAAATGCTACGCTACACCTAAACATATTCGTTTCCAAAAATGGATTTCTCCACTATTAGCTTAAGGATAGCACCGAAAGTACCTCCTATTGGATAGGCACAAGTTTAAACTCACATCTATCAAAATCTCGCGTGCTTTATGTCAAACTTAAACTCGCTATAAAAGAAAATCATTTCTAAGTTACACAGATCATATTCAATAATATAACCAGAGATTTCTTCTAAGAAAAAAATGGGTGCCCGGTTTAATTTAGTAAACTTTCTGACACCCTAGTTCTGGAGAATGTTCATACTTAAATCTCATTGAATGTTAAAGGGAGAATTCAACTACAACAAACTATTTTTGGCCTAATTCAAACAAATATTAATGTAGCAATCAATTTTAAACTTACTCAAAAAGTAGGCTTAACAGGGATCCATGGAGAGTTTGATACTTTGTCATTAACTTTTCTCCAGCCAACTAGTAAAGCCTTAGTTTAAAATCTTTTACTGACAGAACAAAGCTCTTGATTCGACAGAGACTCGTTACCCACGAAATAAACTCTTCATGGATTATTCCTGTTAACCCTATACATTACAAGTTAAGCTAATTCTATTTTATAAATTGTTTCAAATGGATTAGGCCTATTTGAACAATAAATCACAAGAAAGGATAGAAGTTCTACAGGGAATTCGTAAAAATCATGCAGGGTGGCAGAGTTTAACTTCAAACTTTGCTTGCACTTTCCTTCCCCGATTATCTGACCTGCCAAAATCGACTTATAACAGCTCGAAGTGGCCAAGGATTAACGAAAACTAACTAATTGGAGAGAAATACTGCGTATGATTTTTCACTACTTATGTTGTTAGACATTTCAATCTTTATTCTAGCTAATAATAATAGTTACTTGCACAATAATACCAAATTTTTCAACAAAACTCCAAGCCTGAGAATTAACACCACAGGGATTTTCGGTAAACTTAGCATGGAACTCTGATACTAGCAAGTTGCAACCAATAATTGAAAACAGCTAATGGTGAGACAGTTTCGCATGGGCACATAAGAATTTCAAGCGTAACTTCTAGCCTTTCTTGATGAAAAATCATTTGTTTTCAGGTTGCATTCTCCATTTAAGAGTTTTTCTTATAATCTAAAGCCAAAAATGACCTTGATAGGCTAAATACACCGATTTTTCTAAAGAACACTGAAGAAAGCATTGATTCTATTATTTGAATAAGAATGTTTTAACTTTTAAGAAGCAAGTAATATTAACTTAATGCTAAAAAATGATGAAAACAATCTTTTAAAAGAAGTGCATGGAAAAAATAAATATTTTGCTTCTGGAGGAAAGAGTAACGTTATTTACATAATATAGTTTTTTTTTTGTTTTTTTTCATTTTAATGGCTTGTGCTAAATTAAATCACATTAAAAATTAATTATAAAATTAGGAGTATAACTATTCATTTGTTAGCTTTATTTTAATTTTATTATTATTTTATTTTAGCACAGGCACGAACACTATATCATTTTATTTGTTTTTTAATTATTATTACGATTAAGAAATCTAAGCCTATTTCTATAAATCACTTTACAACAATTAAATCGATTGTTGTATAGAAAAACTATTTACAAAATTGGGTTATCGGAGTACGTTCGTTAACTCAAGGAATGTTTCTTATTTTTTATCAACTCGCACTAGCCTTTCTTCGCTACTTTTAAATTCTTGACTCGTAAAAACAATTATTTTAAAAGCTTCAAAAAATTCTTAATAATTTTTGTATAAAAAAGGGGGGATAACTTTCATTATCATCTGTTAAACGTAATAATAAAATTAAAAAAAAAAAAATTCGTTGAAATTTAATAATACCCAAAAACTAAAACTTCTCTCGAAATGCCACTGATGTCTGACGAAAAAATGATTTGGCTTTTTAGTTTTTGTTTTTTTTTCAAATTCTTAATAAAAATTTTGTTCTCTAACTATAACTCGACGTCTTATATGAAATGTTTCCTCTTTTCTTAAGAAAAAGATTGTTTCTCGTTAAAAAGGAAGACCCTTGGTCACTTTTAACTTTTTCTCAGGATTTGACGCTATTTCTTTGTTTCAATTTATTATTATTAATATCATTTTCGTTTTATTATCGTGAGAACACCAACTCGAAGTGACTTGTATAACCGGTATCATTGTTTCTTAGTAATTTTAGCTTTTTAAAATCTTCGTATATTAGTCGATTAAATTGTTGTAAACATTATTAAATCATTTTTTCTTTTTATCAGCTTTTTTAAGCTGCTTTTCTTTGGCTTTTATTTCCCTTTCGTGAGCTTTACGCTCCCGATCTATTTGTGACCTCATTTCCTTAATTTTCTTCTTTAATAAAGTTCGATCAGCTCCATTCACAACACCAAGGTTCTTTAACAAATTTTATAATTCAATTTAACATAAAATCTTTTTAAATGGATAATGAAGACTAGTAACTTGTTATTTTTATTCAATTTGGAGCTTTGAAATGTGTTAAAAGTAAAAACTCTAAGGTTTCTCGTTAATTCGCAATGAGATAACTTATCGTTAAAATGTGCATTATTCAATAGACAACTTCAATTAGAAATGAAGTTTGGTCTGTGAAACATCCTTTACGAGATCTTATTAGCTCGCAAAGTAGGCTTACCAAGGTTCTAGAGTTTGATATCTCACTGTTAAACAGCAAGCAAGCAAAAAACCATCTCTTATCAACTTGATTTGTAACATTTTTCTGTCAAAAGCTGTAACCTGTTTGATTTATAGTTTAATAATTTTTCACAGTAAGGCCTATTTTAACGATAAATAATCAATATAAGATCATTATCCCTTTAAAAATAATGCGTTTCTCATCTTCATTATCCATTTTAAAAAATTAAGACAGAATTTTGCCTCCCTCACCAAATGGGGAGAATCAAAAATCAAAATAAGTTGAAGTGATTGAAAAGGGTGAGGGAAAGCAGTAACGTTTAGATTCTCTTTAAAAATGTAGGAATTTCGTTAAAGCAGGGATGATGCACCTCTAAAGGTAGAGGAAATCTAAAACTAAACAAGTAGCACAGACAATTGAGGAAGGGCGACTAGATCGAAGAGATACTAGACTCTGATACGAAGATACATTTAATCCATTTAGTGTTAAAACCACATCAAAACTCACCAAAAGTTTCACAGAAATTTACAATTATCAAAGTTGCGAACTAGGCTCTTTAAGCCTAAATTTAATTTGTTCAAAATTCTTTCAGTTCACCCACCATTTTTAAGACAAAATCTCTCATTGGTAAAAGAATTTGAGTTCTTTTGAAATAAATCTTTATGTTCTTCGGGGCTAATTTCGCAACTTTGATATTGAACAGCAAATTACAACAAAACCTTTGGAGGTGTTATTTAGTCACATTTCAAGAATATAAATTGATTAAAATTAGCTTTTTAACAGATTCTAGCATTCCAGCCTATAATAAAGTCAGGCAGGGTATCAGAAATAGTGAAAACAACGAAAGACAATGTTAGATATTCTCCATAGTGGATGGCATAAGGCCCTCCACTGTTTTGGCCATTTGTCCGACTTCAAGATTCCCCCAACACCAAACGCATAAATCCTAATCATCCTTGCAAAGAAACATTCTTTCAAAAAGTAAAATAATGGGCAACTTACCTTGAGTCTAGCACTATCCAGCTGTATAAGTATTTGACCGGATATGTTGCTTTGAATAAACTGTGGCACGTATCTATCTAATCCGAAGGACATCATCCATTGGCCGACATGCTCGGGGGCCCATTCGTGAGCAGGACTTGCTTGCCAAAAAGCCAGAGGTTGACCGCCAATGGGAGATCCTTCGCTGCCCCTGGGGCTTTGAACTGATTCACTTTTCTGTAAGCAAAATAACCGACTTTTAGCTAGGACTCTGTTACCTCCAACCCAAACTATATTATAGAGGGCGGTAGTATCCTGTAGAATTTAGTTTGGGTTGGGTACCGGTTTGTCATAAGAGATTTAAAGAAGATTAAGCTTTGTTCGTACTTACCCTTAAACTTTCACTATGATGATAATTATATTGAGCGCCTTTACCACCTATAATACAAAAGCAATTTAAAAATGTATATCTTTATCACAGACTCTGTTAATATTATCAAAATTATTAACTCATGCGGTTGCGTGCGCATAAGCCATAGTTTTAACTGGAAGTTTAGCAAAAGCAAACTTTTTAGGCTAATGGTACTGGTTGGCAACTAATTTTTTACAGCACTAATAAGGAAACTAGCAATTTTGCAACGGATTTAGGGGGAAAAAACTCTAGATCTAAATACCGTACTACAGTTCAGGATCAAAACCACCATTTTCTAATAGATTGGTGAAACACTAAAAACACCGTAATGAAAAAGAACACCATGCCAGTGATTATGAAAATGCGAAAACAACTGCCAAACATCTCATCCCACGAGTTTGAAGTGGCGAAATGGTTCGAACCATCGTCTTCAGCAGCTGGTCCATTTCTTATTACAGCCGCCTGTTTGGCACTGCCGTAACCCAAGCTACTACCGCCACCGTTATACGAAACACGTTTGCTAGAGCAGACGCTTTCAGTAGGCGAAGATAAGCCAAGGCCAAGAGATTTTCGAGTTTCGTCGTTGAAATAACAACCTCCACCAGTAGCCGAATTCTTGTCCGAACTTTGGGCAAACTTTTGGATCACCTTACGGACCAACTCGTCCGTGAACGAGACATACGTATCGCGGCTACCTGGGGTAAAACTTCCTAGATGCTGGGGACGAATATATTGCCTCGTAGCTGCTTTGTGACCGCTTCCCGCTGCTATATTTGGGTTGTTGTTGTTATTGGAAACTGGAGAGTCACTGCCAACTGCCAAAACAGTAGCTGTCAGAGTAGTAGTCGTGATTGAATGATGTTGCGGTTCTTTAACAATTCCACCACTAGCACCCACGTCTAAGGATAAGGTTGATCTGGAAGTGGTTTCGATGATAGACGATCGAGCCGAAACGTCTGCGGAAGAATTTGGCTCTTGACGAGTGGCTCTGAATGTAACGGGAATCAAACTGTCTATTGTACCTTTCTCCGTCGAATCGTCTTTTTCATTTTCGTATCGTTCCTCTTTAGGAGCCTTCGGAATCTTTTTAGGGTAGGCGTAGAGTTCATTAATCGCTGGATCCGGGTGACTAATCTTAGAGGTGACTCTAGGTGCCGGATTGGGGCCTGAAGTCCAACTACTTCTAAAGCTTATAGTCGGATCTTGATTTTCCTGAGGAGAGTAGTCCACAATCGGAGTAGGTGGTGGTAGATCTTCATGGTGTCTAATACAAGGGTTGGGGACAAATGTTTCCCTTAAAAACCTCTGAAAATTAGCTTCAGAGCTACGCAATTTAGCCTAGATTCCCTCAAATAACTAGCGTACCAAAACTACAACTAATAGAAAAAAAAAAATAAATAAAAAATTACGCTTACTCAATAAAAGCCTTGTTGGAAACTTCTTCAACTTGACTTAACTCCTCACCAACCATCTCGTCAATACTGTTACTGCTACATTGTTTCTTTAACGTTGGTGGTTGCCTATTAGCTAGCGAACCTTTAGTCGCTAATTCAGCTTTACTCTTAGCAGCTGATGTGTCTAAAAGCTCAGTTTGGGGAACTGCCTTGTTTAAGAACTCTTCGTTTCGTTTCCTCCTCTCCAAAGTGGAAAATTTCTTCGTGACAACTTCATCAGATTCGGGACTTCCTTCAAATTTCCCAGAGTCATTGTCAGAAGTATCAGAGTCGGAAACTTCCAAGTCCAGCTTTTTGGTTCCTTTCATGCTCAAGGCCGTTTTTTGATATGTGGAAGATTTCTTTGAAACGTTATTAAAAAGCCTGACAGTATGGTCAAAAGGTAAGCTGACTGGTACGCCAATTTGTTTTTGGAGATCAACTATGCTAGTTTCCAACAATGATATCTAGACGGCAAGGGTTGGAATTGTAAAATTTCTGCCAATTGACACGAGTTACTTTAATATTAAAATTACCCTTTCCTTGAGAGCTTTCACGAGATCATTATATTCTTTATCCTTATCGAGCATTTGTTGTACTTGGTTGTCATGCTGTTCGATTAGTTCTTGTTCCCTTTTTAGAAACCCAGAAACCAGAGATTAGGGTCATTTAAACCTTATAGTAGACAGGCAACACAACTCGTTTAGGACCTTGCCAAATTGAAATCGCTCCAAGCTCACAAGTTTAATCTTTAAAAAGTGCGAGATCAATTTGACAAGGCCCGAATTGAGTCAGTTTGAGAGTCTACTTTAACTAACTCTGCCTAATACCTTTTTTGGTATTCTTTGATAATCTTCTTAGCTTTCTTATACTTCTTCTGCAGAATAATGCATTGTTCCTCCGTATCCTGAACGTGCTGCTGGCAGCCCAATATATCCTGTCTCGCATTCTGAAGAGTACTTTCAGTTTCAGTTAGTTTCCCTTTCAAGAATTCTAACTGTTTTAACCATTCCGATTGATCAGCTTCGGACTAAGCAGAAATTAAAATCAAAAATATTAATGGACAGGCAATAACGCTTAAGCATTCATAAAAATAATACTCGGTTTTTAAAACAAAAATGTTGGAAAAAAGGCGAACGGAAAAGATATCTAATAAAAAGAGTGTTTGGTTTTTAATTTTTTTTTCTTTTTTTTTTTTTTTTTTTTTTTGTTAATCATGCGCGTCATAATTTAAAAACAAACCATCACCAACAATTGCTAGATTTAACCACTTTTTTTACCTTTGATTTCAATTGCTTGAGCTCGGCTTCAGTTACGACATATTTTAACTGCCACTGCAAAAATAAACGGCACCGCTATTACACTATGGTTTCAATATACAATGCCGTTTATTAACCATTTCCCGTTTTAAATTTACTATAATTTAAAAACCATAGGCCTAAAATTTTACACTCACAAAAGCTTAGTTTCCAGAAAAACTCTCAACTTTTGGCGAGAGCTAGGGGAAACTAATTTTTAGTCTACACTAAACAGTACTCAAAAGAAGTTCTATAGAACACATGCTAAATTACCAAGTGATTCACACGTTTTTAGTAGAAATAGCGCACACGAGTGATTAACCCTCCCCCCCAAAATGGATGCCATCCATAGTCCATGTACTAACTTCTAAATGAATAAGTAAGGCTTAAAAGGATAATGAAGACGAGGAAAAAGTAATTTAAGCTATTATGTGCATTAAAATAGTTTTAAAATTTTTATTAAACTCAACCCAAAGGTTTCTTGTTAATTTTAATAATTTAGATAAGTCTAAATGCATTTTGATAAAAATAATCACAAAATGATAGAATATCTCCAGCTTATCGGAGCCTTTTTTTTTTTTTTTTTTTTTTTTTTAACATGGAACTAAGGGACAGTTCACAGGCATAGAGATAAGAGGACTCGTTGACAAATCTTCACCATAACTTATTGAGTTGCATAATCATCCCACACAACATTATTTCCTTGTAGGAATTCCAGACAACTACATCAATCATTCCAATAATTATGCACCTAAATATTCCATCTTTCGTCAGACTATCAACACGTGGAATCCCCTGCCAAACGAGATAACTTCCGCTAATACTGTCGCTTTGTTCAAGAATAAAATTACCAGTAAATAAAGGAGGGGGAGTCAAAATGGAAATCCTCTACTCTCTATGTTACCACTTAATATTTTTTATGCATATTTTATATCTTCTAATAAATTAAAATAACACTTTATCCACCTCCATAATTCTTTTAATTATGATTGAAATAAACCTTATAGAATGAACCAAAGAGCTGCAAGTACTCAAAGCAAACTACGAATGGCAGTCATATTTGGGCACAATCAACCAAGTTAAAAGAAAGAAAATTGGCTTTAAACATACCTCTTTGAGTTTTGCTCTAAGAATCTCCGGGTCATCCGAAATACTAGCAGAATCACTACAGGTACTTGCAGCGATTAAATCGTAGGAATCAGAGTGTCCAATACGACCATCAGCGTCATCTTGTACAGAATTTTGGGAACTATCTGTACTTTTCTGGTCATCATCTTCTACGCTCGTTTCGCAAGGAGAAACGACGTAGTTGCGCGTAACTTCTTCCGATTGTGAATTTTGACTCTGATCTTGTTGCTCTTTGTCAGCTTGCAACGAAAGAGAGATTAGCTGCGCTATTTCGCTATTTGGTCCTTCCTTATCTCGACCAATCAGGAATCTATAAAAAAATCTCAAAGTTATCGAAGAATTTTGACACCATGAAATTCAAAGCTAACCTGTACCTGACTAGACCACTAGTGCTTCTCAGAACCGAAGCAGCGTAAGCTTGCGTGACACCGACTAAAGATTTACCATCAACTTCAATGATTTGATCATTCACCTTGATTCTGTTGATAAATCGTGTCAGGACTAAATTAAATATTAAGTTTTTAAAGTGAGACTGTCACTCTTCTGAATCCCTCTGGACTCCAATTGGAGTTTGTAAAAATTTGTGACAGCATCACTTTATGGGGAAAATTTTAAATTTACCTTCCATCTTTCGCAGCAGCACCTGATTCCGTAATGGTTTTGATGAAAATTCCTAATTTTTCTAAACCAGCATCAGCACCGACGCCCATTCCTATAATACTCAAGCCTAAACCTTCTGGCCCTTTTAAAATTTCCACGGGAAAAACATCCATGTTTTCAATCCTTTTTTCAAGCTCGTATTCGGCTGACGCTGATACTGGATCAACGTCATCATTATGTCTATCGTAATCTTCAACCGAATGAGTACTGTACATCTAAACGAAACAAAATGTACATTAGCAATTACCTTTATTAATAAAAATAAAAAAAGTTACTTTAATGGGAGCGGTGCTAAATTGGACCTTATTCTTTTTCTTGGGAGGAATTGTACAAAAGAACATGTTATCTTCATCCGAATCTTCCGGGGGCAGACCAGGTGTTTCGGTAAAATAGTGACCATCAGGAAAAACGTGATATTCAACGTCATCATGAATGACGCAAGCTTCGACAGTTTGGGAGTGAGCTAAAGCTTCGGAAGCACCATCCTCCGAAGCATCACTATAGCTGTTGACTGTGCTGTCGCGATTCGAACTACAGGCGTCTTGAGAAAGTAGGTATTCGACTTCCTGCGCTTCGTCATCGCTCAGAAGAGACTTCCTAGTTCTGCCATCATCAGTTTCGCAGTTAAGAAACTCTTCAGGTACCGGGACAAATTTGTTTAAAGATTGGGTCACGAACCTCTTGGCAAGTAACTGATCCGCTTCCTCTTGAGTCATTAGTTCAACTTCATCAACCGGAGAACCCAGAAAGGTATCCTTCTGCAAATATCGCCATGTTTATCAAATCATTAAAGGGATACTAGACTATGATAAAAAGTTATTTTTTAACTGATTTAGACCGATGGTAAAATGTTATTTTTTAATTTATTTAGACCTATGGTAAAATGTTATTTTTTAATTGATTTAGACCTATGGTAAAATGTTATTTTTTAATTGATTTAGACCTATGGTAAAATGTTATTTTTTAATTGATTTAGACCTATGGTAAAATGTTATTTTTTAATTGATTTACACCTATGAAAAAAAGCAATTTTGTAATTGATTTAGACTTAAAAATATGCTTAAAAACCGTATCGAAGCTCAGCAAAGGTTTTGCAGTTTATTATCTAAGTCGCGAATTAGACTATCTAAGCCTAAATACGTTAAGAAATTTTGGTCTTAAAGGAAAGCGAGATGCTGATGCCAGTGAAATTCTGTATATAAAAATGGTGCACAAACCAATTTAACTCTTAAGTGTGAGCTTTTCTAACACAAACTCTCATTGCCATCAGCAATTGACTACTTTGAAATAAAAGGAAATTTCTTCAAGCCAGATTTTGCAGCTTTGATTATTAAGTTTTTGTAATGTTCTAAGGCATATTTTAAGTCTAAATTCATTGAAAACAACTTTTTTCCACAGTCTAGTATCCCTTAAATAACATTAACTTTTAAATTAATAATTACCCTAGTTTGACCATTTTGGGCGTTAGAACCTAAAACTGCTTCAACCAAGAACAGTTCTTGCTCCCTACTTTCAAACTCGGCTAACGTTTCGCCACCAGAGTCCCTTAAATTGTCGCTAGTTGAAGTTCTCCCGTAGAAATTCTAATAATAAAATACCAGTCAACATCCCATTTGGGGAAATTAAAATAATGGAGGGGAAGTTGGTACCAGAAAGGGAGTGCGGGATGAATAAAATTACTATACCTTAATTCTGCCAACATCACTCTCTTCCTGCCAATTATCGTTATATTCTGGGGTGATTGATCTATTTTCCTTGTCATCAAAATTCATTAAAGCATTTGGGCCTCCTCCCGCTACCGCATAATCTTTGATGACGGAGCTGGGATTATGTTTAACATATTTGCTCTCGTACGCCCCAAATTCTTTTTCGGAGTTGGAAGAAGAATCTCTTTTTCGTACTGGGCTGGGAGACTTTGATTCGGGTGTCTCTTCAAATTCATCGCTACTCATTCGGTGATTGGTACCACCATTTTCTACCACCAAATTGAGGCTGAGATCAGTAGAAGCTCTTTTGTTTTCGGCTACCCTGTTTGTTGGAACTGCGCCGGATGTTTTTTCAATGGCACTTTGCTGAGGTAAATCAGACTTTTCTAGGTTGGAGTTTTCTTTAATTTGATTAGAAGAAGCCCGATTTTGAGAATCTAACAATAGAAATATTCCTAAGCCCGTGGAAAATGCGGGAGGGCTACAATTTCAGTTCAATCTTACCTTTGTACGTTTTCTGAGCGTCGATTCTTGGCAACGCCACATTCTGATTCATTCTATTCAGCAATTGGCTATCCGTTACAGTTTCTATTTTGTTCTTATAAACACTTTCTTCGTGCAGACTAACTCTAGGACTCTGAGAAGCGTTTTCGAGGACAAGACTGACTCGAGGGCTACATGGAGTGATAGTTTCGTGCAAACTAACTTGCGGGCTGGGAATCAGTTCGTGAACACTTCCCCGCGGACTATGGGCTACTTCGTGAAAACTGCCCCGTGGACTCAAGGAAGAAGTGGTTCTAATAGGTTGAGGTGGCTGACTCGTGTCAACTACCGAGGGTTGAATCAAAGTTCTAGCTTCTTCGATGGCAGCAGCTCGATTTTTATTAGCGTGAGGAGGCGGTGGTGGTGGAGGAGGTGATTCTCTTTTACTCAAAGGTACGCCTGACTCTACGGAACTTACGGCTTTGTTATTCACAGGCGGAATCTTCTTCGGAGAAGAAAGGGACATAGGCTGTTTCACTTTTCTCGCTTCCAGATTTTCAAACATAGCTTTAGCATTGTTAAATCTCGCTACGTGACTCTCCGTTCTCGACAGAGAAGATATTTTTGTAGCTACCATCCCAAAATGAGGAGGCGGGGGTGGGGGTGGGGGATGTGGTTGTACAATCTATAAAACATTAAATGTGTGTCTAACTTACTAATTCCTTTTAAGGTTATACGTTTCAAATGATATTACAATACCTGTTGAGTTATATTAATACTATCTCCACTATCAGATTTCACAACCGCATTTTCTTGCATGTATTTAAGTTTAGCGTTAGCCGTTTTACTCGTAATCATTGACTTTTCCTCTTTTTGCGGAGACAACGCTTGAAACATGTTAGCAATAGTGCTAACTTTGCTGCCTAGTTTTCGTACGGGCTCCATTCTGGTGGGACTATTTGGTACGCTACTTTCTCTCTCTTCAAATGTTGATTTTATAGTCTCAATAAAGGGGGGTTTGTTACCGGTGCCTATAAATAACCGTATAAAACTTATTATTGATCCGAATGTTGGTATTGTAAAATTCATTAAACATTGACAACTTAACTGACCTAAGTGTTGTTCTTCTTCCACTACATTGTGTTCCAGCCAACCTGTTCGAGATCGGCTGGCAGCTAAAATTTCTGCTCTTACACCTGCCATGTTTTATCATCTTAATGGCAGATGTTTATCCTACAAAATTGATCCAGTTTTTATTGAAATAATTTTTGTTATTGGACAATCAAAAACCAACGTTAATTCATTAAGGGTGGAGTACATTTATCTATTCATGACTAAGAATAAGAATACAGATGTATATCGTGACTAATCTATTTTAGAACTTCATCATGATTGATTTCAGTAAAATCACGGAGTAGAGGCTTGGAGTTAAGTAGAATATCATTAAAATTAACTCCAGATGCTTTAAATCAAATTAATCATACCATATTTAATGGATTAAAGCAACGGATAGTGAACTAAAACCTTAAAACAAATTAAGTCAAATGTTCAAATGTATAAAATCATAAATAATCTGTCTACCTTAACACAAGGCTTAGACTTTGTTCTCTACCTTAAAATTCGAAAACAATATGCAAAATAAACTTACACACCCAATTAAAGAGTTTAACAAGACTTTGAAAAGTCATTGACACGACTTAATTGCTCTCAATTTATAAAATGCAAGGTTGAATAATAATAATAATCAGTATGCAGCTCAAGTGAAGAACTCTTGAAGAAAAACCTGAATGAGAATATTAGCAATAAGGAACTGAATAGCTCTCTCTCAATCCTTTAATTCTTTATTACTGCTCACTATAATTGGGGCAAATTATTCTTCACGCAAAACCAAAAACCCAGAGATGCGAGAAAGCGATTAGAAGAAACAGGCTTGTTGTACTCACCTAATCCGTGTGAAGTAAATTGGGTAAACTATGGAGACGGAAAGTCGGGTATTACAAGGCCTAGCTACTAGCTAGTCTAGTAGCTATTAAAAAAAAAGCTAGCGTTTCACCAATGATAAAACCGTTACTTATCTATGTTTTAGACCTAATTAGACAACGTTACCGCCTTGGAAAATGTTTCAAACACTCGACGGCTTATAATCTCACGTTATAATATTACTTGGATAAACTTTATCAAGCAAACAAGTATAAAACAGAGCAGATAAGCCCTAGCCCTTAGGTCTTTCGCGTCGTCCACCGCGAGCCCGGCGTATGGGGGTCGGAAATGACAAGAGCCGAAGGGGCAATAATCACTTGAATCACTTCCGGCAATTAAGGCGGGAAAATGACCTAAGCAGCGTTGACCCTCGTATTCCGGACGAGAAAGAATGTATAATCTATTCGGACTATTGTGAAGCAATATAAATATATAATAAATTTCTATCCTATATTTACTCTTATTATTTAATATTTTTCGAAAATATAAAAGAGAGATTTCCAACCCGGAAGATGGAACTACATGAGAAGGCGGATAGGAGATCACGTGACAAACTAGAGAGTTGAGAAAAGGCGCGAAAATTAAACTAGAAATTTCGCGCGTGTAATTGGAGTTTTTGTCTTTTGTTTTCTTATTGATTAGGCCTTAGGCCATAACAACTCTAGACTATTTTAAATCTCATAAAGAAACTAAGTAGGGAAGATAGTACTATGACTATTTTAATAATAATTATAAGGAGCCATAAAGGAATAGCCTATTGGGTAATAGAACCATGAATGTAGGAAGAAATTCTAAACACGGATGAGAACATTAAACATTATTTCCCTCAAAAAATAAACATAGATAAAATAATTCAAACATTTATTTCAATGTTTAACAATGAACACAATATTGTTATAGTTTTTTAGTTTTTTTTTTTCATAAAAAAAAAACATTAATACACTTTAATACTGAGTATTGACGCGTTATTTCGTTTTCTCACAGAGAATAATGAAATTCAAATAAATTAAAAGCAATAATTTAAGTATAAAAATAATAAAAGCGTACATATTATGGACTGAGCGTACCTTTTATGCTTTTATTTAAAATTAGCTAATTTCCATCCCATTGCTGGTCGATAGTATTTAATTCCTATGGTAAGTTTTAAAAAAGTTTTTGGTCACAATGAGCTGAATATTTTTTTAGTCCTCGTTTAAACATCGTTCAAGACATCGGCTAGGTCCTTACACCCGCATTTCGTATGGTTCGTAAACTCTCTAATAGCAACTTGAGCCTTATTTCTTCTACTTTTGGTCGCGGTGTCTATTAAAAAGTACATTTTAACTGTTTCCTGATCAATCGGGGCGCAAACCATAGAATTATTGCAGCAGCCGGACGATTCGCATCTATGCAATAAAACGTGTTCCGGCAAGAACTTCTTGTCCGGTTCGTCGTGAAAATCTTGTACTTTGAAAATTCTTGGACTAGGTTTAGAGCAAGAATATTGGCTCATAAGACTGAAATGTTTCATGGCTTTCATTAAGCCGTCTTCTTCGTAAGGTTTAGAACAACACGTAGTAACGAAGATGACTAAAGTGACTAGTAGTCCAACGAAGGTAATCTCGCAAAATTTCGCCGCCATTTTTTAAATTGACTGAAAAATTACTGGTTGTGGTTTTCTTCTAGTTTTTCAAAACCAGGGTTTATAAATAATCTAATCTCAAAGCAGCCTGTTTATCACAAATTCCGTCGTCGTCAATTTGAAACTAAATCTCGTAATGTTATACATATAAGATTGTTTCTACGGTCTCCGAACTACGAGTGCAAATCCAACGCACCGACTGCCTTTCAAACTTTCTTCTGGAGGTTATCTGTCTGCGAGACCGGCTTTATAAGAGAAATATCAAACGTTTTTCCTAAGCGAGGGAATACACCCATCCCTTCTTGCTCCAACATAAACGCTGAAGAAAACGCGCGAGATCAAAAAAAAAAAACCTCTCGCCAAAAATCGCTCCTCCCATTTTATCATAACATTGTGCAATAAATGGCGCGAAATGCGATGTAGCTATATTTACTTCGTTACAGCCTTCGGATGGACGTACATTCCCATTGGTAAACCTGTTTTTCTATGTGAAAAGAGGTTCTTTCCAAGGTTGCATATAAGTATGGTCGGGGTGGGAAAATGGTTTTAACTAGCTTTTAATTAGGCGCTAGAAAGGCGAGACAATTGCTAAAATGCAGTACAAAAACTTGTCATACTTGTATAGAGGAATAAAAATGTCCAAGAAAAAACTTTATATTTTTAATTGCCTTTCGTTTACTACTACAACGGATATCAATAAGCACGTGATGCTTACATCGGCATGAAATAAACGCGGAAAGGATGTAGTATAAAAAGTACAGCCTCTTTCAAGGAGGAGGGATTGCGTGATGGAAGCGATGGCCAACTTTCTGGCTGAATACGTCATCGAAGCGAGCCTCGATACGTTCGTTAAAAAACGTCATTAAAAAAGTAGGAAATCGGTATTACGGTGAAAAATACCCCCAATATTCTCGTGGTATCCATTTGACACCCGTCCGGAACAAGTCATCAAAATTAAACAATCACACACGTGCGAGACTTACTCGGAGAAAGTCCTTATTTTGACACAAACGCCTGTAAGGATTTGGCGGCAATCGAACTCTGATTCATCTTAAATTACTTAATTATATTTAGTATATAATGATTTTTAAAACGTTTTGCAACTTCCAGTTGCATAGAGTAGCGAACTAGCGATTCTTATCTCCTTTAACCAAGATGGTCGAAAATTTGGCCGTGTACGAGAACAAAGTGTAATTTCAGTTCATTTACGTATTAAAATTAAACTTATAAATTTCTTAGTAAAAAGCAACGCAATATATTTTACACCCTTTTAATATCCTGCAGGTCTCTTATTATTAATTTTATATTTCTTGAGAAAAGAAAGTAGTTTAAATTCAGTTTAAAGGTGAACAGGTTTTAAAGGTAAAACGACATTGGAATCTCGGGACTATACTCTCGAATTAACTAATCAGAAAGAGGAAAGACTCGTTAATTTTTTATTAGATGTTCAATTTCCCAATGCCCTCGAAATATTTACAAGAAAATTGTGAAGTACAAAAAACCCGTCTCTCTCTTCAATTCTCTTTAATTATTGTTTGCGTTGATTATGTAAACCATAATTAGTAACCGCAATGGGTGTCAACATATATAGTGTTAATAAATTGTAGCGGATTGTAGAAATAATCCTAAAAAGAGGAATTTCCTTTTTGTTTCTTGCATCTAATCATATTTACGGAGAAAAAGACCCGAGGCTGCTCCCGCTGTTGACAGTGAAGAAGTGGAGAAATGACTCTATAATTAGGACTAAGAAAAAGAGGCATGAAACTTACAACCTTTCATCAATTTTTACCCACGCAACGACAGTCGAATAATGATTTCAAACAAAGAATCTAATATGGCCATCAATAAATGTCTGTCCAGAATGTCCAGTAATATTTCAGACATCTAAAGATTGTGCACCTGTATACCAGAGAGCCTCCAGATATAAAAGGATTTATAATGTACGATCGCGAATAAAACCTTAAAGACCATATCTGCTCTAGAATCTGCTCATTGAAAATCATCTTCCACTATTCACAGAATGTACAGATTGTTTTGACCAACGCATTTGTTTGTTTTGACCAACGCGCTCTACAAATCGCACACAGTACCTTTAAACCTTAAATATATTTACATATTTGATTTTTCCGAAATCGCAATTTCCAAACCTTTCCACGTTATTAACTACCGAAAATGCGCTTTAATTATAAAAAGATATATCATCTTTTATTTAAACTCATTGAAAATTTCATTCCCGTCGCTATTAATTAAAATTTAAATGATCGTAATCGGAATTAAAGTATTTGAATTACAATGAAAAAGAAAACACTTCTTATTGGTACTTTTAATTTTCGTTTAGAGTTTCGGTTAAACAAAAATACTCAACAAACTCATTAAAAGATGCAATTATTCTAGTAGTTTTAAATAATGAAAATCACTTATTTTTGCGAAGTTTACAAAAACCCCATGATTTCTGAATTAATCTCTGACTTCCACCTTAAAGGGACAACTTGCAATTTTTAAAGCCCCTTTATAGTCGCCTTCTTTCCTAGCTTAGCAGACGACGTTGATCATACCAAATTGTAGATTCAAAGTAAGGCTATGTGCATAAGGAAACAGCATTTTAAAGGGGCAAATTTCAGAGTTGATATTTTAATATTACAAATGAACCAATAAAAATCTGAAGAAAGTCTCTGAGGAAGCATTTTTAATGATTTTATTAACCTTGGTCTCCTATTTGCATATTCCTCTATGGGTGGAAATCATCTTAAGCATGTGTCCCATCAAATAAATTAGATAATATGATATTATCTTAGGTTCCACGCACTCCCCAACCCCGTCAAAATAAGTTTATCTTGTTAATATCGTAAGTAACAACTTATCAAACAGATCAAGCTGAAATCTGACCGGTACAGCCTTTGAGAATTCATTCCTTAATTAATTATTTTAAATTCCAAATCAAGGAAGAGGTTATAGCCTAACTTCCGACGCCTACGCAAAGCTTAGAGAAATTATTTCCTAATCGGCAACTTGTTATTTGAGAAGAAAAATTCGCGGTATTAAAATAATTATATATAAAAAAGTATTGCTACGGATATTTCGATGGAATGAAACGATGGGAGGCAGTGAGATATGTCTTTTTGGAAAGCAGATGCAAGCCCAAACACCAAAGAAAAAGAAGGCGAAATCAGACACCATTAAATATTTAGATTTAAAGATACAAGAATCGGCGCCCACTTTTTCTGTACGCAGATAAAGATCGTAATAAAAGTAATATTAAAGATATTGCTTCATTGATTGTATTATATTGGTGTTCGAGATGAGCCGAGACTTTATTATGAAGTATCAAATCATCCGCCTCGGCTTTCATAATTTTGTAAACTCATTTAATACCGAGAATTCGTTTATTTTCCATTCAATATTGAATATAAATAAACTTAGCATTCGCTTATTTGGGTATAATATTTCTAATTTATCCTTAAAGGGAAAATGCAGCCTAACAACAAGTGATTTTTTATCCATTCTTTATCGTTTAAATAGGCCTAGTCCATCAATAAAAAAATTACAAACCAATATTAAACTATAAATATATTTTAAACTTATCCGGAAAATAGGCTTAGCTGGATTCATGGAGATCCTGAACTCCCCAATGTCATTGGTCGCTAGAGCTTATGTGCGGAATCTACAAGAAACCAGCTAAGCCTATTTTCCAGTTAGTTTTAAATTTATTACTAGTTTAATATTCGTTTGTTATTTTTTTATTACTGGTGGGTTAGGACTATTTCTAGGAATCAATTAAAAATCACTTGTTGTTAGTCCCTCTAATACATCCCCCAACTATATAAATTAGCAGAAGTACATAGGAGAAGTAGGTTTCCTTGTGTATTTGCCAAAAGTAGGTAGAGCGTTTACCTTTACCTACTTCCTCCTATTTACATCTGATATTTGTCATATCCCCCCCCCCCCCACACACACAAAAAAAAGATGCTAGGGCCGATACGCCACTGGCCTTTCACGGTGGGCCTTCTAAATCTTTCTGAAATAGCTTTTATGGTGGTCTCCAACGTTATAGGTATTTTTGGATAAATCTGAAGTAAAGAATCACGAAAGAGAAGGTGCTAAAAATAGTGTCTTCGAGGGGTTAACCCTCAATCAATGCAGCAATAAAACTCCTCCTCTATCGTGTTCGTGACATTTTAACTATTTCATCTTCGAGCGAACAGATTTCGGCAGCATGTCTTCCCTCCATATATTTAAAATTTGACGATAGCTATCAATGCCCTGTGAAAGTTTGCGACTATAGTCGTAAACTGGCCCTGAACTTATAGAATCTTCTCTTCGTTACAATCTGGGGCACATAATAAATACATTTTATCAAGTGTATCGTATAAAAATTTAATTACCCAGCTCAATAAGGCAGTAAAAGATACGAAATTTTATACTCAATTATAACCTTGGAAGGGACCTAATTTATATTGGAATTCTCAGGTTGTCACTGAGTAAAGACTCAACTAGGGACCTCAACCAAAGCAATAGAAAATCTTCCTGAGATTTAATTTTAGATTTTTATTTTGGTCACCCTTCCAAAGGTATGAGCTTCGTCATCAAAATATAACCTCTATACCATACCACCAGCTAAAAAGAATCGCAAGTTTAAGTTAGTGTGAAAAAATAAACATTAAGTTCTCCCGTTTCTTGTATGTGTATCTAATTTAAACATTGCCGTAGCGCGCTCTTTGGAGAAATTTCTAAGTTGAGAGGGAAGACAATATAGCCAAGCGCGGCCCGCCTAAATTCCTTCCCTCTCTCCCGACTCAAAATATGGAGGAAGAGTCCAAATCACTCGAGCCAGACAGGGGTGATGAATTTTTACGCTAGTTTTAAGTGATGTGCTAGTACGTCTAGCTGGCCCTTTGCTGATAGTATTAACTTACAGAGAGTTGTTTACTTTTATGGAAAAAAAAAATGATAGACTTTTGGTAGAACTTACTATAGAGTAGTTTCCGCAGAAAGGGAGAAAGCCAAGGTATCCCTCTCTCTACGCCCGCTTTGGTAAGAGAGGATAGTAACAAAATTAATTTGTGTATTATTCTTCTCACCTACTCGTTTTTCCCTAACGCGGCGATTGAATTACTTCAATAAATCAATATTTATTTATTTCTGGGTAGAGAAATGACCAAATTTAACATAATCCTTATCATTAATTCTAAATATTCGAAAAATTATCATGAAATATGAAACGACCCAAAACTAAACTTATCACGCATGATTTCAATACCCTGTAATTGAAATTCTAACATGATTAAATTTCCAAGCTTACGCTTTCATTTTTCGTAGAAAATTTTTAAATATATCTTTACGACCTAATAAAAATTATAACCAAAAATATTAAATATCAAATTTCAATTTCGACGCCATTGAACTAAAAATGTTACGAGCGATAATCCCATCGACACATTTTGGTTAAAATCAGGAATTCACCCTATAATGAAATGAATACGACTATAACAACTCTGAACTGCTCCGGACAACCATATTGAGATTGCGTATGGACTAGCGATATCCCGTTCGAGATAATTACCTTTAACCAAACTTTTATTACTAAGCCCCAAAATATTTCCCTATACTGTCAAAACATTAGGAGTAAAGCACTGACCTTAAAGGGATAGATTCATCTACTTTTGAAGTAATTCGTTTTGGTTTTAGTTTTAAAAAGAGTTTTGTAGTTGACAGGCAAAATATATATTGGTATAAAATAGTGACATATTACGTTAGAAATAATAAAAAAAAAAAAAATATTTTTGACACTCAGCTCAAGCTATTAAAATTTAAAGGAGGCACCAAGTATAAGGTTTCATCAGATTTTCCGTAATTTATAGGATGTTGGTTTAACAGTTGTTTGAAGGGCAATTTTTTGAGGCGGAATCTGGTTTTATTTTCCTTTTTATCCTTCCGTTTAAAGGGAAGGTGGATATTAGAATCAAGCGATTTATTTTTTCCGTATCACTAAAAAAATTAGACCTCTTTGCGTGTAAAACACATTGAGGAAGTGTCTCTGAATTGCGCAAAAATTAGGAAAATATTCTGATTTTAGTATAATATTCGAGGATTAAGCCCCGTTTTCAAATAAGATTTTTCAAGCTTTTGCTTTCGCTTTTTTTATCGATTGCTGCCGAGCTTCGAATGCAAAAAAAATTAAATATCAAACTCATTTAGATATCCGCTTCTCCGGGTAAAAAAAAGCTCGTTGAAAAGGAAAGCCGAGATTCGAATCTTATATGAAAACAACGAAAAGTTTAAGCTTCCATTTATTAAGCTTTTTTTGAAGAAAAAGGTGGATTTTTATCGCAAAAAATCTCTTTTGAAAACGGGGCTTTCTATTAATGGAAAGAGTTCCAACCAAAAATGACTCATTTAATTTGGATTGGTCGGAGGTTACTCAATTAATTTTATAATAAAATATAAATCTTTTCCGAATTTTGGCACAATTCACAGACACATCCTGACTGTTTTAATAAGCAATTAAACATGCTTTAGAATTGATATAAAATCTTTTCAACGATTACGTTTATGATCACAGCCTTTTGGTAGTGCTAAATGCGTACTAAATTAAGTAATGACTTTAGTAGAGTCTAAGCTACAGGCTTGTACGTCTTTCCAAAGCCTTCGATATGAGCTAGGAAACCCCGACCTTGATGAGTTAATCGTTTCGTCTAATGAGAGACGAGAATTTGTAATTTTACTTTTTTTTTATATATATATATATATAAAAGAAGAAGGCACGGCGATTGCTTTCCTTAAAATAAAAAAAAACGTATATTACGTCTGCCTACATGAAGATGAACTATCTCTTTAAAAAATAAGATTCATCTTCGCGGTTTCATCAGTCCGTGATATTCGGAAGGATGTGGATCCTACTTTTCACATCTTGCCCCCTTCTTTTCGGCATAAAAAACCCCTGGGCGAAATTAATCATTGTCTGTCATTGTTAAAATATGTAATATATGACTCAACAGGGTTCCTTTAAGGCGAAAGGGTTATTTTATATATACATTTATAAAAACAACAATTATTAATTCGACTAAAACTAAGTTTTATTTTGTTCCATTTATGCTCTCGAATTTCTGAACATGTTTTGAGGACATATTGTGTGAAATTACCTAAGCTAAAAATTACCTCGCGTCTAACTGAAACCATAATGATTTAAATGATTCATTTATAATTTTGATTTTTAAATGATTTTTCTAAGGAGTGGTTTTATAATCTATTTCTGATTTTAATAATCAGCTAACACCGGTAACGGATGTTAAAATATTATGTTAAGTATTAATGGCTAATTGTAGCTAACAACTGTAATCAATATACATATCTGGCCCATATCGCTCTTGAATTCAATTTTGATAAAGAATGGCAAGATGTTGTTCCCTTTATTTTTGAACTACTATCGATAAGAACACAGGATGCTTCCCGCTGATAAACACTTGATTTAGAGGATTATAGGCTTAAATTTCCGATATGGATATACCTATTAATAAAACTAATTAAAACAAAACGGAACACTATACTTGTTCTGTGTAAATGAAACACCTATTTAATTTATTTTTACAGACTGTTAAGTTAAAATGAGAACATGATTTTTCCCTATTTTTTAAAGGGAGAAAGAAGTTCGACATTCTTTGGTCAATAACCCTTATACGGGGAATTCAGGACCTCCATAAATCCAGATAAGCCTATTTTCCGGGTAAGATTTGAATTAATTTGTAGTTTAATAAGGGTTTGTAAATTTTATTACTTATCGATTAGGCCTATTTAAACGATTATGTTTCATTCCCCCTTTAAAGCATACACGCAACCAGACTAAATTCGGACGTGAATTTCATTTTCAATAATAGAAAAAATTCCCGAATTCAATGTTCGCACATATATGGAATAAAAATTCTTGTCAGCCTGACTTTAATATTTGTTCAATATTAATTAATATTAAATAATTTTTAGCTTGTGAATATTGCGCTCGCCTCGAAGCTACATGTATAACTATATAAATTTTGGTAAAACAGTTTCGCCTTAACTCTTTTTATTAACAAGGAAAGAAAGTAAGAGTCTAAAATTCTTCTAACGCGAATCAGCAATCATATTAAAAGCTCATCAGAAAAACTATTACTCAATGGGTCGAAATTTCTCGGAAATGGGCTGTGTTTATTCTAACACCAATTGACTTTAATAATAGCCCCCGAGCGGTGCAAAATGAAACTAAAACTAACAGATCAATCGAGAAAACATTTTATAGGAATGGATCAATACTGAGCTAAAATGGCGCAGCGCGGATAGAATCCTCTCAAGCGGGTTCAAGATGTAATAAAAATATCCCTCTCAAGTTCTTTCCCTCCAATTACTTGGAAGAAACCCTCGCGAAATAACCAAACCCACTCGTCAGGGTTAGCGACATTTTCAACAGTAAATAAAATTTCAACAAGTTGTTAACGAGAATCGAATCTATTCTGTGGAGACATGAAGACGTATTAGCTTATTAAAAACAAGTATGTCGACCACCAACGTAGTCGGGACCTTGATAAGCGTCTTGATAACGCTATGTTGTCGCCGCGACACGATGGTGCAAAGCATCGCGCCTCCTTATTACGGCTTAGACAGACCATCCTTGGAATACGAATTGCCACCCCTGTCGTATGGTTACGAAGGTTTGGAACCCTATATGGACAGCGAGACGCTAAGAGGTCATTATCTCGATCATCACGCCAAATACACCGAAAGTATGAACAATGCTTTAAAGGAATGGAGGCGGGCTGTGGTAGGGTTATATCTATAATCATCATTGAAATTAGTTAAAAAAATGGACAAATAAAAGCGTAAATACTACGTCACTAATCCCTTGATTAGAGTATTATGTTCGACATATGAATATTTTAAAGATTAATTAGTCCATTTGTTTAAATTGTAAATAATCCGTGATTGTAATTTGATTGTACGCACTTTTTGCAGGATAGGATGTCTATTAGGGTCTCTATCATCGATATCTTACGTAATTTAAGTCATATACCGCCAAAGTTTAGAGAATCAATAAAAAACTATGGTGGAGGGTAAGTAAGATTGTAATACTGTCTGAGTAATTATAGAATTTATTGAGTGATTGTATGATTTCAGATATGTTAATCACGCTTTGGTTTGGGCCTGTCTTTCACCCAATGCCCAAGGTGAAGATCGTTGGCCTCGTGGACCAATTGCGGATGATATAAAGACTTACTTCCGGTCATTTATGCAATTCCGGGACATATTTTCTGACGCCGCTCAAAGCGTTTTCGGTTCTGGTTAGTATAATTACAGAACGAAATCGAGCTGATATTTACTTATCTCATTTATAAAATTATATATTTATATATACACCACAGGTTACGCTTGGCTCTGCCGCAACAAACGAAACGAAAAAGACCCCAAGGAACTGAAGATCGTTACTACCAACAACCAAGACTCCCCTCTGAGTCAAGGACTATACCCCATCCTGGTCATTGACGTCTGGGAACATGCTTACTACTTAAAACATCGCAACCAGAGGCTGAAATATATTCAAGAATGGTGGTACTTGGTCGATTGGGACCTGGTCAAAAACATTGATGACTGGTGGCTCGGAATTAAACAACACGACGAACTCTAACCAATTCTCGGCAACGTAGAAATACAGAAATTCGATATCGATTCCAATATCATCTCCGTATGTTTTTGAATTCAATCGACTTCTCGTAAATTTGGCCGTGAAAAAGCCATTATGAAAGTCTAATGAATTCATTGAAAGACTGAGAGATGTTCGAAATTTTTTCGAATGACTTATCCCTCGCATAGGTCACACCAAGGACCATTTTAAAATTTGCCCGACACCTAAACACTGTAAAGACCTTTTGCTACCCTTACTCAATAAAAATGCAAAATGTAGCGCTGGTTATTTAATTGCTAGTACTATGGAATTGCTCGTAAAAAAGGTGATTAAAATCTTTCCCTAAAAGATAAGTTAAAATGCATTAACAATTGCAAACTTTTACGAAAAATTCAGAATTTTTCGAGGAAAAAAGGTGTCAACAAGGGGAAACGAATATGGCGTAAGGAATTGTTTTTATTTTATTTTCCTAGTCTAGGGTTATCACTTCGACATCCGCTTCGTTTTGAGGAAACAAATGTTTCTGCACTCGATTGATGGGGTACAATACTTCACCATCTTGGGTTACTATCTTATCCGGCGTCGCGTCAGAATCTATTTCTCGGTAAGTTTTACAGGAAGAAGTGGCCTGATTCTCCTCGAAGGACGAAGATGTTGATGAGGAGGTTCCGTTCAACCGAGATTCAGAACTGGTTAAGTCAACTACTTCGAACGTCCTGGTGCGTACCGGGGCTAAAATGGATTTATTAGAATCACAGTCCGTAGTATATTCTTCGTTGGAGCCACCGCACTCGAGGACAGACTCGTCCGAATCGTTGCTGAAAAGTTCAGGGCTGCCAAGAGTAATACCGTTATTGTTCCCTTTTCCGCGTTTTCGTTCCAGTTTCTGTCTGGAGTAACTGGACATGAACGGATCAGCGTCCGAGTATTTGACCCGTTTGAACGATAAATCGAGTTCAGAGTCCTCAACGTGAGCCCGTTTTTCGTTGGAAAAGGAAGCCGGTGCTCGCGAGTCCTCGGACCAGGATCCGCTGTCCGAAGGGTACTCGGAAAGACCTAACTTAATTACATCATTTTTAGTGAGAGACTTATCCGACGAACTTCCGTCGGAAGTGCTAGACGAATCGGAACTAGTCAACCCACGTGCCGAGTCTTCTTCGTCTTCCTCGTTGCCAACTTCCGGTTGTTGGGATTCCCCCATTAAAATATCGTTATTATTAACATTCACAATGACGGGGGTTTCCCCAACAATTCTCTTTTCGGACACGTCATTACTGATTTGCGTAAACATTTTTAAATCGGGCATATCTGGCGCAATTTCAAGATTATTCGCAATCGTTATTAAAGTCGATAGCCGACAAGCTTCTTTCACGTTGTTCCCGTCAGTTTCACCGTTCCTCGTCATCGAAACTTCACATAGTTCGACGTTACGAGACACGTCTAAGCCATAGCTACCCGCGTTTGAACTTAAGTTCAACGTTTGACCTACATCTACCAGGTTCCCCGTGGTGTCTAAATTAAAAGTACCCGTTGTTGAAGCTTCACTAAGCACAACATTATATGACACATCTAAATCACGGTTATCCATTACTGGGCACAGTTCCTCCACGGTTTCTTTTGAATCTGAATGACCTTTATCATCCATTAAAATATCACAGTCTAATCTACCATTATTTGCGATCGAAATTAACTCCGAAATCTGATCAACTTTCTTATTTAGGGTTGCGCGAACAGTTTTATTTTCAGCTGTCGATCTCAACTCCGAAATTTTACTAAGAAGTTCTAAGTTTTGAGTGTCTTCTAGAACAATGTTCTCGGAGATGGAAATCAAGTTCTCCTGTATATTATTGTTATCCCCGATTGAACTTAACTCCGATTCCATACTTAATTTCAAGTTTTGGGTCTCATCTCCAACAGAACTTGCCCCCGATTTCTGACTAAGCTCAAAGTTTTGGGTCTCATTATCTCCGATTAATCTTGGCTCCCATTCCCGACTAAGTTCTAAGTTTTGCCTCTCCTGTAGATTACAACTATCTCCCATTGAACTTATATCCGATTTTTGGCTAAGCTCAAAGTTTTGAGTATCATGTAGAATACCGTTATCTCCAAATGAACTTTTATCCGATTCTTGGCTAAACTCAAAGTTTTGGGTCTCCTGTAGATTATCGTTATCTTCAAATGATTTTACCTCCGAATTTTGACTAAGCTCCAAGTTTTGGGTCTCCTGTAGATTACCGTTATCACCGATTGAACTTAACTTCAATTTCTGACTAAGTTCATTGTTCTGGGTCGCCTGCAAACTTTCGTCATCCGTGGTCGAAGTCTGACTAAGCATCGGGATTTTAGCAGAGTCAATTCCGTGACTTTCAGCTGTTGAACTTATGCCCGAAATCAGCTTAAGTTTGAAAGGGGACTCAACGGCACAGTCTGAAATTTCCGATAATCTAGACGGTACTCGTAGAGTGTCTTTTTCTGGGGTCATTTCGAAACACCACTGGGGACTATCGGGGTTATGCACAGGTGGGGTTTTTATTAAAATTGGACCAATGTCCTCACAACCACTTAAATCAAGTTCACTTTCGTAGTTCTCTTTGCTTTCCTGACTAGAATTGAACCCAGTTTTTCCGGGTGATGTCATGTCGTTTCGATCCAATGCTAGTCAATTATAAAATAATTTTAAACAAGAATATTAGTGGAACAAATGAAGCCACTGTTTAACGTGCAGAAAATTGAGGGAGATCATGTACCAAGTGCACAAAATTTAAAATTGAAACAACTAAGCTAGATCGCGCGATATAATTTTACGAGTCATATTGCATCCCGATCCATATTATTGGGCAAAATTTAAGTACCAAGGGCAGGAAATTTGCAAAAGCTTCGTACCATGTGAAGAATATTTGGATAAATAATTGTGAGTGTTAGTGCAAAAAGTACAAATGAAATCTTTCACCACTGCAACTTCTTGCGACTGTAAAAAGTCTAGATTACGCTGCAGTGCTGAAGCTTTTGTAGCCAGCTAAGGTGTTGATCCTTGTTTCAACACCTCAAGTTTTCGCCGTCAACCGAAAGGGCGTCATGGCGATAACTTACATTTGGTAAGTATAGGTAGTTTAAGATGACCCAGAAGAGGCGGTGACTGACTGTCAAGTCCAGATTCCTCCACCTTGGGCAGAGGATTCCTGAGCCACTTAACCAAAATGACACTATCAACGCCCTTGGGTACAACGTTCGGCGTTATGGTGATTGGTTCCGTGTAAGTCACAAAATCGCGCAGCTCCTGTAATGACGAGTGCATGGAGTAGCAAACCCGGTAGAAATTGCAAGCGTCTGTCTTACAACTGATTTCAGTAATACCAACGTTCTGGGCGTACCACATTGCGCTCAATTTGATATGTAGTACTCGCATCTATTGAGAGTTATATTATTTAGAGTAATATGAACCAGGAGCCAAAGGGAAACTAAGGTTTAGAGGAAGAGCGGTCCTAAAAATATTATTTTACCTGATGGTCTGATTTGAAACCACAAGGTAGTTTATAGGTGCCATAAACATCTTCAACATCATCGTTGTCACTTTCAGCTTTATGCCAAGTACAAGCGTGGATTCGACTCTCATGGGGCAAAATCGTCAGAGCTTCTTGAATTTCCGGAATGCCATCATACCGACGGAATTTCGAATCATTGACGTGTATCTATAAATTTCTAGTTTTTAATGGTTCTGATTTTTCTTCTATCATGGCTTTTGCTCTACCTTAACGTCTAAATTCTCATTGAGACCAATGAAAAATCGTTCATAGCCGTATTGCGCGCTGCATATGATTCTAACGTAATTGCCGATGTCTTTCAGCCAAGGCTTAATGATGCCCAAAGCGGCTGTTAAACTGTCGTTACGGTCTGGGATGTAAAAGGCGTCTGGTTTGCAGAAGGTGGTGTCAATGTACAAGTTGTCAATCTTTTTCTTTCTAAACGAATTACTCAAATCTAGCATACATCTTTTTTTGGGGAATTGCGATTTTGATAGGCCTAATTAATTTTTAAGAAGGTAGTACTAACTCTCCGAGTTCGTCCAGCAAAAACGAAGTCGACTCCAAGTCCGACATCGTCAAACGAAAATCTCCCGTGTACAAGACACGGCCATTTTGGCCCTCAAAAAGAAACCTGTGGTATATGCGTATAGTAAGACCAAGTTCAACATATCATTTCGTCGTCTAATGTTTCTTGGTCCGTGGTTGCACAAGCCATCAATGAAATATACTTTAAGGGGGTCAATAGAGAATTCACGTCATGGGAAATAGTGTGTAAAGTCGTGCAGAAAACTTGGTTAAAGGGACTCTCTCCAAAAAGGGGAAAAATTCGTTGGCTCTAATGATCGGCAAAATTTTTATATTAAAGCACCTAAAAACGAAGGACCTTGTTTCTTGTTCAGCAAATCAAGGTTTTTCAAACCGTTTATTCAGCTTCTACTAGTTCCTTAAACTAGAAGCCGCCCACGGATAGAATGCTAATAGACTTTATTCAGCTCTTCGTTCTAAGGGAGCCGATGTTTTCTCACCTATGACCAATATCGAACACTAAGGAACGCTACGCTGTAACGTTATTCATTTCATCCGTCGTTTTTATTGCAGTGATTCCTCTAACCCCAAACTGGTTTTGAATCTCTAATTTTTTGGCGGCGAGTAATGTCTATAGACGGTAAGCACCTGCAGGACGTGAATTCCGTTGTGGGTCTACGTTCATGGGCTATGTTAGACGACGGAATGACGCTATACATATGCAAGAATACCGCCGTCTATGGACAGATAAATTCACACACAGAAACATGGATGCAATATGCACGTCCTCCATCTTGAGTAAGAATAGAAATGTCAACAGGAAACTACAGCTGGTGCCAGAAATTACAGGGCGCCTAGCTCCACCTAGAGTTACCTGTTGACACTTTTATTCTTACCATGCATCTTCGTGCATGATTCTCTGTATGGATTTTATGAACCTGTCTGTTACACAACACAAATATACTAACATGACTGAACCTGGACAGTGTCCCGCTTGTAATAAAGTTACAATGACTTCATTGTTCTGAAAAATGGTATGAATGGTCAAAGGTAGTGTCAAAGAAAGCTGTATTTTTGGTGTATGTGTACCTCTTTGGGGTTCCCCCTGGACAGTGCCACAGTAATTGGTTCGTTTACTGTTAAAGCCATCATGTATGGTTTTAGATGTTTGTACTTTTGATCATTTTCGAGGAATATCTGACTAATTTTCGATAAATATATCTTGGGGTTTTTTCTATGTACAAAGTTCCATAATGAGATAATATATTCAACTGATTCTTCGAAGTACAAATCGATCTTATATATCTTACCTTCCTCCAGCCTTGAGCCTCTTCTCAAAAGCAGGATTTTTCAACCCATGCATGTGGTCTGTGAAGTATTAATTTACTTGTTAGAAACACAGCTGGCGTAGCAAAGGATACCAAATGGTTATCTTTGCAGGATAAGCTTTCAATCCACCCATATTTTTTGCCCCTCTAGGGCGTTTGAAGCGTCCCATTCTATCATTCAAACCAACCAATGGGGAAAGACAATTCTGCTCCCCCTCCCAACTAAGGAAAACTGGAGATTGGTTTATAACGTTTGGATATCACCACCTGAGGCGAAACGCTTCCTTTGGCGTGTAGTTACTACTATATGAGAAAATCCCTTGGTAAACGAAGTTCCGAGAGAAAGCGCATTGTAAAAAAAAAAAAAAAAAAATCGCGTGTACGTGTAGTGAAATTTGGGCCTCTTCTTTATATCGCTCAACATTCAAGCTTTTCGCAAACCATGTTTGCGGGACTCATTAACGCTAACAAGATACAAGACATCACATGTAGTAAATAATGTAAGTACGCAGTTAATCCTTCTGGGAGTTTAAACAAAGTCAGACTAGGGCGGCCACCCCCTGAAATCCTACAAAATATTGAAGCTCGTTTGTAATTGGTCGACGGAAAGGATAGCGCGTGACGTCATTTACAAGCGCTAAAATCAAGGCATTTTAAGTGGCTTTCACGACCGTAGAGCGAAAAAAGTTGTGTAACAGCGCGTTTCTGGGTCGAAGTAGGCTTATCGGGTTATAGTATTTAACGCGGTTTTAAACACTTACCTGTGTGGCAATGCGATAAGAAATATGCTCCTATATTTGGATCCAAAGCTTTGTCCCTAAAGTAGTCGACGGAAAGGCAGGGGTACTCCTTCAAGATGCCCAAGAAGGTACTCATGTTGACTGCGTCCGTAGTTTAGGGGCCTAAATTTGCCTCTCACTGGACTTACGTCTCTAGGAGCCTACGACGCGACACTCTCAAAAATATTTGGAATTCTATCCACGAGAGGGCGATAGGGTCTTTGTGAAAAAACGGTTCGTTTACTCTGGGTTTACAAACCTCCAGAGTGTCTCACAGTCTGTATGTAATCAACAAGTGTGACTATGCCAGAGTTAAGATTTTTGCCCTCCGACATTACACACGTACGCTTTTCTTGTATAAAAAACTCGAGTGAAACAGTATATCCTTTACACAAAATATATTGACCATGGTGAATAACTAATAATATTTTTAAATTAACAGTAGATGTAATTCCTTAATTCACATTTAATTTTTTGAACAATTCTTTCTGATAAAACAAAAAAACTGCAAGAGAGGAATATAGAGTGGCTCCTGAGTGTAGTTCAATGCGATTGGACTTTGTTCCGCAATCAGTGGAAAAACAGGAGACGCCACACCTACACCTGCCATCATGGGATCTATTTAGTCGGTTTCTTTCTAATGTATTTTAGATTAGAGACACGAGGAGGGAAAATTTGGGGTGGGTCAGTGAAAATATAAACTAGTTATTCGAGCGAAACATCCTAAATCACGTACTAGTCATACAAAGTTTCTTTGAGCAATGACGTCCTTACAAAGTCAATAAAGTATTTGGTGGGGGTGGAAGATTTTAGTTTTGGTTGTATAAAATCAATAATGAATGGCAGCTACCAGAGATGGAAAATATGGCCAATAGGAAAAAGGTTTACATTATTTTTTCACCCTTTATTGTTGGGGGAGGGGGGGTCACTCACTCGCCACTTTTAGTGCTGCTGGTGTAGGCAATTCCAATATATATATAGTATTAATGCGCTAGATGCACAAATTCTAATGTCTACGTACAATGTAGAAAAGATTTAGCCCTGGCACATTGGGGCATGTCCCCCTTGAGCTTAAGTTGACAAGTGGTGGCCTGGCTACCGCTAGACTAATTAAAAATAGAAATCTTCACAAATTTAGCGGTCCATTTCCACTGAAACATATATGATTATACAAAAAAGAGGTTGCTTCGCACCCTTAAAAAACTCTTTATCTAACTCGAATCAAACCCGTGAAGGGACAGAAATTATTTGTTAGAGAAAGAGCAATTTCATATCTTTAAAATTATAGTTAGTAGATTTAGTCTACTACTTCAAAGATTTTATTACTATTATATATTTTCCAAAAAACGGATAAAGACGACCTAGGACTAATGATAAATATATATATATACATTAAAGGAACTCCATCTTTAGCTAATTTTATTAGTGATACTGATAGAATTTAAAATAAACATCAATGGGAGAGGACGGTTAACTAGGTCGTCTTTATCCGTTTTTTGGAAAATATATAATAGTAATAAAATCTTTGAAGTAGTAGACTAAATCTACTAACTATAATTTTAAAGATATGAAATTGCTCTTTCTCTAACAAATAATTTCTGTCCCTTCACGGGTTTGATTCGAGTTAGATAAAGAGTTTTTTAAGGGTGCGAAGCAACCTCTTTTTTGTATAATTTCTGTCCTTTTTTCTCCAAAAATATACACCTTTCCACATTTCACAATTTTGCTTAATAGGTTTATTGAACCTTAATTCTTACTAATGCTGAATAAAAATTAAAGCGTTTAATTGAGGCTTCAATCTATTCGTAATTGAGACCCTGGTACAAATCTCGAAAGGCAGAGATTAACTAACCTAACCTTACCTAAGTTGAAAAACAGGGATGGGCTAGTTCAATTGATTAACTAACCTAAACTAATCTTACCTAAAATACTACAAGAGGAACGGGTTAGCCCGAGTTATAGGGATTACCTAGTTGGAGGGATGCGCTATTTCCAGGGTTTAATTAACCTAATTTAACCTTAAAGATTACTTGATGGAATGGGTAACCCGAGGGATTAACTAGTTGGAACGATGGGCTAATTCGAGGAATTAACTAACCTAACCTAGCCTTACCTAAAATATTACAAATAGCCCGAGCTAAGGATTAACTAGTTGGAAGGATTGGCTAATTAGAGGGATTAACTAACCTAACCTCACCTTAAAGATTACCAGATGGACGGGGGAGGTCGAGGGATTAACTAACCTAGCCTTACCTAAAATATTACAAGAGGGACGGGCTAGACCGAGCTAGAGATTAAATTTATAATATTGAATCGCATCGACAAAAAATGAGGATGGAAAGCGAAACAATTCTTTAAAGCAGCATGAGAACATAATTCTGGAGACCAGAAGTATAGGGCCGTTTATTTAACTCGCCGACATAAATTTCCGTTTCGTATATCCTATTTAACATTCTAAATCTTTATTTTTTATTATAATTAAGTTAGACGTGCTTTAGATACAGACTTCAATAATTGGCCAACTACTTAATAGCAACGTTATTACGTAGTTGTAATGACGAAGCTATTGGATCTAAAGCACATCCTAGTCGCAAAACTCAAGTATTTTAAAAAACAAAGTAGAGATTGAGAACGTTAAACTATAAATTCCATGTGTAATCGAGCACTTGGCAGGATATGAAGTCCAACTCGAGTGATATTTAATCCCTAGAACGCTCATTGTGAAATGTTTTTACAGTGTCTTACTATATTATATTGGACACATTTCTAAGGCGATTTACATTCAATCGCCTCGGTTTATTAAATTATTCGAGTACTCTACCCAAAAGATCGTGAGAAATGAGTCTCTTATCACCGAAATATAGGTGAGAAACGATTGCCTAAACAATCGAAGACGTCACCATTGAACAAACGAGAGAGCTCGCCACAATTTTAAACGCTAACGTAAACCACGCATTGGTACAGTGCATCTGTGAGTACTGAATCTGCAAATCTCGTTTATATAGGCCGAGAAGAGATATATTATTAAAGTTAAAAAATCAAATGATAAGAAAATCATGCCAACTTTTTAATTACGGTGAATTAGGGTGAATATAATGGGATACTCGTGATATGACATAATAGTCAAAATTAGACGGCTGAAGAGGGCTACCCTAGTAAAAGAACCCAATAAATGCTATTTTCCGTTAACGATAAAAAATGCCATTAAAAAAAACTTATCAACTGTTTAATAAAATCAATTTTTGTTTATCAATTTAAAGCCAATTAATAAAGCTCGGCTAGTTATATGTTTTACCCTTTTCGTCACCCATACAGGCATCTGTCTCTCTATTAACTCGAATTCGATGGATATTCATTATCATTCTACTGTTTAAGAAATAAAATTTTGTTTACCATTTTGAAGCAATTAATAAAGCTCGGCTAAGCTTATGATTTCACCCTTTTGTAACCCATTCAGGCACCTTACTTTCTATTAACTCGAATTCGATGGATATTCCTTATCATTCTACTGTTTAAGAAATAAAATTTTTGTTTATCATTTTGAAGCAATTAGTAAAGCTCGGCTAAGCTTAAGATTTCATCCTTTTGTAACCCATTCAGGCACCTTACTTTCTATTACTTCATATACTTAATCAACATTTCATTATTGAAATCTGTGTTTAACTAGAGATACTCTTGTACCTGATCGAAGTCTTATCAAATTTTTTCAAAAGTACCTTTGTCTGTATTAATTCGAATTCAGTGGACGCTGGGAAGAGGGAAACGACGACGACGACGACAATTTCAGTTATCAAGCGCCGCGGGTCCATTGGAAAAGACATTACGGTTTCTGATGAAATTCGAGTTTAGATAAAGGGATAAACACGAACGTGTTTATCCTAATTATGCAGAAGGACTAGAACGTATGGTCGTCGGAGTACTATTCCAATCCTCCTTTAATGCAATCCTGGCGTGGTGACAGAAACTTATCTATAAACATCAGTCGTGGCGTGGGCCATTTTACTGGTTTCGCGACCATTTCGGTAACTTAAAGGGACCCCCAAGTAAGTTATTGCAAAGCATGCGAAAAAAATGGGTCCACCTATCATTAAATCACATTCATCCAATACCAGTAATCTAAACTCACTGAAGCTACTTTGGACTTGCTTTAAGATCTTCAAGTAAAAAAGCTCCCAAAATGGCGGCTGGGGGAGCTTAGCGAAACTACCTACATACCACAACTATAACGTTTTTGGTTGTGCACGAATATACCAGAATATACCATATTAGTTTTTACTCCAATACTTTTTGCGGCTGGGCGTGGCGACCCCAAAAGACGGTGTGTCAAGCTCACTGGTCGGTAATGGTGGCCAAGACAAAATGCTATACGTTACATACAATGCAGCAGCATTCAGATAAGCTATTACAGCAACGTTACCAAACGCATTAGCCTTTGAGATACTAGACAAACTTATTCGAGGCGTAGACGAAACTAAAAATGACAACCTTAGTAATGGGAAACGACAAACGTTATTGGATATTTTCAGACTGGAATTTAGTATTCTTCGTTATCGTAAATATTTGAAAGACCGCTTTGATAAAATATTTTATTACTATCTAATCAAAAAGGGCAAAGCTCGAAAAATATTTATCAGGGACATTTTATTGCCGTTCATTCCTTATTTAATGACTAGTAAAACGCCGGGGTACAATTTTCAGAAAATAATGTTAAAACGTTGGGCGTGGCCTATGAACAGGTTATGTCAGCTATGGACTTGTAGGATGGCGTCGACTACACATTATGGACTTAACTTAATCCTATAAGTCCTTAGCGAGACTAGAAAGACTAGTCCATTTAGTTTGGCTTGGGGGTAGGCAGACAGGACTAATTCTATGGCTAAATGCCTAAAAATCGATAGTGGAAAGGAAATCGAGCGATGTAAGGGCTGACACGTGTCCCTGGAAACTACAAAGACTCAGGCCATAATAGCCTCCTCCCAGCAATGGATCTTCGCGTTTTGGGCAATCTGCCAGCGTTTCGGCTCACCCACTCCAGCTGGCATTGGCTGGGACGATATTACAAAACATCGCCTTTTCTATAGGGAGAGGGGGGTACATTCCAGGCTGCAGCGCCGGAGATCGGGACCTGCGCTCTAGAAGCGAATCCAATTTGAACCAGACTAGCTTAGAGATGGACCAAACCAACTTATAAACGAAGGGGTGGCGAGAAAAGCAATCATACCAGCCCTAGCCCACTATCACGGCTTATCTTGGCGGGAGAGTACTATTTCCTTCTCTACTAGTCACGTCATTTTCCCACTAAGCTTTTATCGAGCTGAGTAGTTTGGAGAGGAGTTCGGTCGTTGAATGAGACGACGCTGAGATATAAATTCCATAAGTTCCCGAGTGTTCGATCAGTTTTGCAGGATAACTCTACAATAACTGGTAACTAGAGACGCAAGTTGGCGTTTTATTAAATTTGGGGGCTGAAACTTGGGATTCGACGCCCGTTTCTGAAACTGGGGGAAGTCACAAGTTGAAGTCGCGGTTGTTGACATTACACTTTTGATCCAAAACGCGGTTAACGCGAAATCGTTGGCTCTTAGAAATATTTGAAATTGACAATATAATAATATTATGAAGGCCTGTGATGATCCTTTTAATTTAAGGTATAGTATTTTCTGTAATTAGAATTGCACGCTGTTAAATTAACTTGAAAGACAGGGGTAGATATTTACAGAATTTTATTTTTTAAATAAAACTCGGACAAGCGTTTCTTTAGTAGGGAGAGAAGCTACTCGAGCGTTATTTTTTTAAAGGTAGAAGAGTTTTTGCTTGTGTATAGTCATTCAACCGAGCCGAGTTCTCGAACCGGTTCGAGCCCTTGAGGGGAAAATACGGTGATGTCGACGACCGGACGTAAAAAACTGCCTTTAATATTTCGAAAACGTAGAGTTCTTCCCTATGCGCCATTATACCAACGAAAAGTATGTCAGACGGGGGGTGCCCGCCGCGCTCTAAAAAACGCCCATTTGTTAAATCTTTCCATTTTCTAGCGCGAATAAAACGAGTTTGGTTCTAGAGGAAATATTTAGTTCGAGTTTAATAAAATTACGTTCCCCGAATTGGGCATATAGGGTGTGAAGTAGTCAAGTCAGTCTGTTGACCCGCGTAACTGCGCAGGCGCGTTAAAAACTAACACAAATATTCCTCTTATTTCCAACACAGGAGTTCCTACGGATACACAAACACAAATATGATGGCCCAGGACAAAGATGGAGCGTGGAATCAAGCCTTACAGTCATTCGTAATAAAGGAGAATCAGAGACAGTTTGCCCAACCACCGCAGGGCATGGTTAGCGTCAGTTCACAAGGGCTGGATTACCAGCAGACCAACAACACCAATACCTTTATCTCCTTGCAACAAGTACCCAGAGGAATTACGGTCTTTCAGCCAGTTATGTCGCCTGTCGTTAACACTGGAATAGTAGTGGACTTTAGAAACAATTCCAGCACGCCTATGTCAAGCACATTTCATTCGCCACCACCTCAAGTAGCTTCCGTACCGCAAAACAGGTTCGAAGTGCAACAGACTAGCCATAACGGATACAATCAAACATTACAAACACAAATGGCGCAACAAAATACTAACGGATACGGGAACTATTTGGCACCACCATCCTATGCCAGTTATTTACAGCACAGCCAAGCCACATCCAAACATACCAACAATCAATCCATTTCCCCAACGATCAATTCACCAAATATGAACAATATTAACAACCAAACGTTAACG
Organism: Odiellus spinosus; assembly: GCA_963920705.1. Taxonomy (NCBI): domain Eukaryota; kingdom Metazoa; phylum Arthropoda; class Arachnida; order Opiliones; family Phalangiidae; genus Odiellus; species Odiellus spinosus. The sequence continues at coordinate 9,169,831 of OY987237.1, forward strand.
GTCATCCATGGTGGACAAGTGATTAACAACACTTCGCAACCGACTCTCAGCACTATGTTGACCAATCAACAGATCTCTCCAGGGTACAATAGAAACCAACAACCACAGCAGATAGCCACGCGAAATGTGCAATTGAATAACCAGCCCTTACTTATTCCCAATAACCAGCCAGTTTCCACGAACAGTAACACTAGAGTGGTAAATTTACAACCCATCACTAGTAACGGTATGACCATAACTCGGACTACCGGCGTTACTCCAAGCAACTCCACAGTTTTACAACCAGGAAATTCCGTAACCCCTTCAACCATATACCGTAAAGAAGGGCACATTGTCACTCCGACGCTATCTCAGTTGCTGGATCGCGGGGTAAAACCGGTCTACCAAGAGAACCCGAAGATAATTCAGATGTTGAGGAATCAAAACGCCACAGCCAACCATGCTATTCAAAATCAGACGAATTCCTCCGTCATTCAGAATAGAGCAGTAACTGTCACGTCGATACCAATAATGACGCAAAACTTGACGGTTGAATCCACTTCCCGGAAATCCAATAGTCCATTGGTGCAATTACTTAACGGGCCCCAAAAAGTGATTACTGGTACGCCCAACACTTCCAAGGACGAGGAAAGAGTCATGTTTGTGATATCCGACAATAAAGCAACCCAAGCAGTTCAAGATAATACAACTAGCCAACCAACCACCGTGATTAAAGCCAATGTATCGGCTGTGGTTAATAGTGCTAACCAGCCTGCCAGCGAAAATAAACCAGCTCCACCTAGGAAAGCCAGATTGAAGATCTCGCCCAGGTTGGGTAACGATGTCAAAAGGAAAATGTGGTTTTCTCACTTCGAACCGAAAGAAGATAAGATAGAAGAAGAGGAAACGGCAACGGCCAAAAATAAACCGAAATTACCCGAACCAGACGAAAATAATAAATGGGACATGAGCCAGTTTAAAAAATGTCACGTTAAAGTGACCAAGTTACCTCCCGAAATTGAGGACATTTACTTCGCCAAGGGTAATTACAAGAAAAGCAACGAGCCTTTGGTTTACGTTGTGCCCAATCACAAAAAGGTTATCAGGTTTAAACCAATCAAGCCCGAAAAGGATGATACGTCAGTCCCACCAGAAAGTGTTCCCTTAAAGCATACGGTTGAAGGCAGTGAAGAAGTTAAGCAGGATGCTCCCTTAAAGACCATCTTGAAAATAAAGAAGGTTAGGAAGAAAAATGAAGCTTACAAAGTCATGGAAACTAATAAAGACGACAAGGAGCTAAAAACTACAATCAAGAAATGCAAGATCAAGCGATCTAATCGTCGAAGCGAAAGGTAAGCCGTTATTACAGCTTTTCTCACTAATTCAGTGGCGTATCTGGGTAGGGGGGGGGGTGCGGTAAGCCCCGGTAACATTTCTATGGGGCGACTTCAAACCCTCTAGATACGCCACTGCACTAATTTGTGGAGAGTTCGCAAAGTACATATTTAATGGAAATAGAACATCTTAGTTTTCGTACGTCCTAGAAGGTTCAAATGTTTGCAATGACCTACTAGATTTTCGTCTCTATAAATTAAGACGAGCTAGTTCGTAAGATTAGGAGTAACTTAAGAAATTTCCCTTCGGGAAGGAAGTGTACAACGCAATACTAATAAAACGCGATATACCCTTTATTCCGTCAAACACTATACCTCCCGTGGACTACGCAACAAATGCCATAGTCTTTTGACATGGTCGTTGGAAAATTGGTCAACCTTGTATTGTATAATTACTTGAAAACTTCAAGATATGACACTATATCCGATGAAAAAAGCGGTCCACAAAAGGGAATGCGAGACTTTAGAGTGCGTAGTGGGATAATCGGGAAACTCTTGGAATAAACAAACATCCTTGAAGCCAAATGGTTGGGATTTTTGATAGCTTTCTGGTCAGAATATAAGATTGACGCGAAAAGAGTATATTTATCTTATTATAATTGAGGAAAGTTTGTTAAAGATAATCATTTTTTTGAAAATAATATGTGGGTAAACCAATCGTTTAACAGTTTCAAATTTATTGTTAGCTTAGGCAATGGTAACAATTTTTCGAATACAATGAAAACGCAGTAATTAAGTCATACCGCTTTGCCTAAGAAGGTCATTAATGCTACCAAGATATTAGAGCTTTACTATTTTTTTTTTTTTTTTTTTTTTTTTTTTTAAATTAGGGCCAAATGCAGCTTCTGTAACAAGATGAGGAAACCAGCAGACAACTGGAGACACGTTATGGCTATTTACAGCAAAAACGTGGATGAAAAAGATCAGGTAATTTAACATAATTTTCGGATTATTTTGCAGGATTTTTTAGCGTCGGTTTTATATCCAGATAAGTATAGACCAAGTGAAAGCGGAATGTGATCTATGCGGAACAAAAGTGTGCAGCAAAGCTGCATTGAAATCCCACCAAGAAAATTGTCACGAAAAGGGAGAACAAGAGGAATTACCAGCATTCGAATGTTTTCTTTGCAAAATGCGTTTGAAAACTGAAGAGTTTCTGGAATTTCACTTGCAGACTCATTATCACGACGAGGAAAAAGATAGCGTAAAAATGAATATGGAAGAAGCTACCAAAAAGCATGATGATTCGGAAGCCAATAAGTGCGAAGTGTGCCAAAGGATTTTTCAAACCGGTTGCGCTCTTGCTTCCCACTTGAAAGTTCACGGAATCTTCCCCGAAAACAAATGTCCGATTTGTTCCAAAGCCTTCTTGAAAGCCTCACAACTCAAGGCCCATTCCGTCGTACACACTGACGAGCGACCATTCCAATGTAAAGAGTGCGACAAAACCTTCCGTTTCAGTTCCAGTTTGAAACAACATTCCTACAGACACCAAGGTATATTTCCATATAAGTGCAAGATCTGCTCCAAGGCGTTCGTGGCTAATTGGAGCCTCTCACATCATATGAAAAGGACACATCAAACAGATGTGGGAACTTGCAGGATTTGCTTGCAAACATTCCCGGACAAACTCAGTTTAAATACCCATATGAAACTTTACCATGGAAAGAAGTCGCCCAAGAAGAAAGCAAAGGAAGACGTGTCAATTGAGCAATTGAGCGATACCGTGTTGAAACAATTGGCCGACGAAGAAGACGCCATGACTGAAACGGAGGAGCCAATGATCGAAGATGATACCGCGGGCCATGACCTCGATGATCTTGAAAAGAATATGGAGCTCGAATGCGAATTGTGCGATTCAGTTTTTACTTCCGTTTCCGAAATGGAAAAACATTTGACGCAATATCACAGGGTCAAAGACAGTAAACTCTCCAGGTTATTATATCCTTTTAAGTGAAATACTTCTCTACTTTTCATGGTTCTCTACATACGTTATGTAAATATCCTAAACAAGAGACTGTTTTCAATTTAAAGAATTCATTAGATGCTTTCATACCAAATAAATGATTCGGACGAATCGAATTTTTTTAAAAGTTATTGAGTGTAATAAAAACGTTTTTAACAATTATGCGTGGTATTCTTTTACACGCGCGAATTAAGTCACGCGCTTACGTAGCTAATTCAATCATGAAATAGGCCTAATTTCCAAAATCCTTTTGGTTCGCGAAATGACCTTGCATGTTTTGGGACTTTTGGCAATTTTGTACTTCATTTTGGATCCCACCATAGATGGAAGGGTATTGTTGGAACTACCAAATAAGAAAATAGCCGATTGGCGAGACAGAAAACATCCGAACACGTCAATTCCATTTTTAACAAGTATGGCTAATCGAACCCTTCCACAACTGTCCCTAAGACATTCAAATCACACTGCGAAACGACGCCGTGTCGAATCTCGATGGCAGGTAATCAAATTAAATATAGAGCATGATAATAAAGAAAACAGGCGAGAGAATTATATGAGTTTCATCAAAGATGAGTCCATAAAACCCGCGCATCGGGAACTGGAAGCACCCAAATCCTCTGACCACTACGTTATAGTGAAAACTGATGAAGCTATGTACAATCTGACAGTGGCTTTTGGCATTCTGATTATCTCCATTCTGGTTTTGATAGCTTTGGTACTTGGTATAACTCTATATTACTGCTACGAACGAAGCCATCGCAACACTGCAGATCATTACTTTTCCAAGTACAATCATAAATCAGAAATTCTAGCTAATAACGATATATTCAGAGGAGCAGCGGTTGACGATGGCAGAAAGGCCAGGTCCAAAAACGAATCTATTTATTGGTGGGACAAGTGGGACACGAGACCTAAAACTTTTCAACATCAGAGTACCTTCATTCCAGTCCGCAATTGTACTTCAATTCAGAATGCTAGTACCCAGACTTTTAAAGAAGACGAAGAACCTATCTTGGACGTTCTAACACCAGTTCACGTAAATGAATTGGAAACCAGTAAACAAAGTCCTAGTGAAGTTAGGCAGAAAAAGTTAGTCCAACTGTTCCCTGGTACTAGTACAGACACTGTGGGATCGATTGAAACTAGAAAAGAACATAATCCTTTCAAGGCAGAGAACCTTTTGGATTTATCTAGTGCATCATCAGGTACCAAGGAAATCACAATTCCCAAAGAAGCAAAAGCATCAAAAGTTGATACATGGCACGATGTCCCTATTGAGTCATTCGTCAATTCCAATGATTCCAACTGCCATCAACAAAATGAAGATTCTTTGCACTCGGTTCCTAACAACTTGGAGAGCCTTGTCCTTGGAAAGACCACGAATGTTGACTGCTCTACAAAATCATCACAAATTCCTGTTTTGTGTGTATCGCATCACCAGTCCAAGCTCCAGAATTGCACACAAACCCCAAAATTCCCAGTGTCTAACCAATCACCATGGTTAAAAAGTCATATTACAAGAGAAAGTCAAGCGAATAAGCAAGAACAAGGTTTTGGTCGAATGAAAATGAGAAACTTAACGAAGACAACCTTGGATACTTTACGCGAGACCACACACCATTAAGGTTTATTTCCAAAATTGTGTGTTAATAGGCGGATTTTCTTGTTACGATCAATAAAATTTTTTAAAAAATCTTGAATTCTTATTAGTGCGACCATGATAATAATTTAGTAAGAGTAACTTTATATCCACATGACTGATTATAAAATGTAACGCATCAGTGCAGTGGGGTTATTTTTAGGGATAGGTATAAAATTTGAATAATTTTTCAGAGAATCCATCCACAAATTCTGCCACTCTTTCAACATGGTCATAAACAATACAGTCAATACTCCTATTATTGAAAGGCACTGTAAGCGAGTGACGACCTAAGAATCTACACGCTCTAAATTTGCCAGCGCAATCTTATTGAATTTGGATAGAGTGTGTATAGATTAATGTGAGTCAATTGTACCTGCTACTTGTTTCTATATAAAGGAACAACTCTAACTACCATCATTGCTCCTTCACCTTGACGCTGGTATACCAAACTACACCAAAATAAGTCGGGAGCGACAACTTTTTCTTTACGAGGTTTAACATGTATTATTAAGCCTAAAAATGTCTCATTTCAATTCCTTTTTGATTTCGAACAATACTAAAAATACAGCTAAATATTGGGCCAAGGCTTATCTTCATGAATGAAGAAAAACAAATTAACAAATTCCGATTTAGCAATGTCATTAATTGGTTCACTTCGACGTAAACTTGTATTTATGGTGTTGAATTTCGCGACTCCATGAAAGTTATAGCAGACGACAATAAAGATTTTCAGGGATTGGGAATTTGCATATGTGGTGTGGCGGGATTTTCAAAAAAAGAAAAAAACCCATTTCCATTTCCGAATTTATTTTTCTGATATTCACAATATACCAACATTTTTTAAATGTATTTTTGGTTTTATCTCCGAAAATGTTCTTGACTAGGCACAAAATTTTTACTACAATTATTTTATAGGCCTAATATTTTATATATAATGATAATACTCTTGAGTTTTGATATTTATTTATTTAGATATTTATGTATATATATAGAAGAACCACCACGCAATAAGAAAGTAGAAAATTAATAAGCAAGAAACATAGCAAAATGACTAGAAATAAGAAATGCTTTCCCATTATATGGATAATTAAAAATAAAAACGAAAGATTTGGAACGTTTAGACTTTTAACAACCACAAGAAAAAAATATATATATATATATGAAACCAACCTTATCTAAATTTAAATTTAAACCACCCAAAGAAAAAAGTTCTTAAAAATTTCTTTAGATGGTTTTTTGCTTCTTTAAAAATACTTTTTGTTGGCAGTTTCATTTTTTTTACTAAATAATAATCATTATAAATTATCTAAGCTTTAACCTATAAATTCAATATCAATTTGATTAAAATGAATCTTAACAACTCCTGTCTTCATCATTGAGGCCAGCTTTTAATCCAAGAGCATCAGGATTGCCCAATGGATCGAGATCAGCGAATAGATTGAACCACGCGCTCATATCTTTCTTGTTCTGTTATTACATCCGATATTAATTTGTTAGTTTAGGGATTACAAAAGCAAAATAAGTTTTTTATTTTAAGAAATGTAAAGATTATAACCTTTTTTGATAAAGGTGCGGCTGACATTGGCTTTGGGTTAGTCGAAGGGTTTGTTTTAGACTTATCCATAGAGGAAGGAGTGATAGAATTGGCCGGCAAAGGAATATTGTTAGCAGCTAGTCAACAAAAGTTAATTGTTTAAAAAGAGAACTCGAAGGTTAAAAACAAATCTATATAGTTGAAACAAATATTCAATATCTAAATAAATACAATATATTGATTGATAATGTCAGATTAAAATGAATGAAAATGTTGAAGTGTTTTCGTGAATTGATTGATAATATGGGGTTAAATTGGTTGATAATATCTGGTTAAATTGGATGAAAATATCTGGTTAAATTGGATGAAAATATCGGGTAAAATTGGATGAAAATATCGGGTAAAATTGGATGAAAATATCGGGTAAAATTGGTTGAAAATATCGGGTAAAATTGGTTGAAAATATCGGGTAAAATTGGTTGAAAATATCGGGTAAAATTGGTTGAAAATATCGGGTAAAATTGGTTGAAAATATCGGGTAAAATTGGTTGAAAATATCGGGTAAAATTGGTTGAAAATATCGGGTAAAATTGGTTGAAAATATCGGGTAAAATTGGTTGAAAATATCGGGTAAAATTGGTTGAAAATATCGGGTAAAATTGGTTGAAAATATCGGGTAAAATTGGTTGAAAATATCGGGTAAAATTGGTTGAAAATATCGGGTAAAATTGGTTGAAAATATCGGGTAAAATTGGTTGAAAATATCGGGTAAAATTGGTTGAAAATATCGGGTAAAATTGGTTGAAAATATCGGGTAAAATTGGTTGAAAATATCGGGTAAAATTGGTTGAAAATATCGGGTAAAATTGGTTGAAAATATCGGGTAAAATTGGTTGAAAATATCGGGTAAAATTGGTTGAAAATATCGGGTAAAATTGGTTGAAAATATCGGGTAAAATTGGTTGAAAATATCGGGTAAAATTTGGTTGAAAATATCGGGTAAAATTTGGTTGAAAATATCGGGTAAAATTTGGTTGAAAATATCGGGTAAAATTTGGTTGAAAATATCGGGTAAAATTTGGTTGAAAATATCGGGTAAAATTTGGTTGAAAATATCGGGTAAAATTTGGTTGAAAATATCGGGTAAAATTTGGTTGAAAATATCGGGTAAAATTTGGTTGAAAATATCGGGTAAAATTGGTTGAAAATATCGGGTAAAATTGGTTGAAAATATCGGGTAAAATTGGTTGAAAATATCGGGTAAAATTGGTTGAAAATATCGGGTAAAATTGGTTGAAAATATCGGGTAAAATTGGTTGAAAATATCGGGTAAAATTGGTTGAAAATATCGGGTAAAATTGGTTGAAAATATCGGGTAAAATTGGTTGAAAATATCGGGTAAAATTGGTTGAAAATATCGGGTAAAATTGGTTGAAAATATCGGGTAAAATTGGTTGAAAATATCGGGTAAAATTGGTTGAAAATATCGGGTAAAATTGGTTGAAAATATCTGGTTAATGTTGGGGTGAAAATTCGGTTTATAATGTTGGTTTTATCAAAAACCAAAACCATGTTGCTTCATTTTTAAATGACATTACAATCACTTCACCCATTTCAAAATTATCGCAAAATAAGTGATGAATTACTTTATCTAAGAAAATAAAGATTCAAATTAGTACTAATAACCAAAATACTTACCACCGTCTCCGATAGAACAAGCAGCAAATGCAGAATTCATCTGTAAAAGTTGCGATGGAAGAAATCCCTGTCCAATGTTGGCCTCCATAACAGGAGTCTTTTGCCAATCATCGCCATTCAGAATTAAATCTGTCACGTTCTTCTCCGCATTGGAAGAAGCCGTTCCATTATTGGCCGATGTTTCTTGAATTTCAAAATTCAGTTCCTCGGTAGATTGGGCCCAATTGGTCGCTGGCTTTGTAGGAGATTGATCTCCGAAAGCGGCTTGCCAATCGGCCGCGAAACTTCCTTGCGGATGTAAAGCCATATTTTGGAAACCGGAGGAAGGTCCGTTTAAAATATCATTTAGAAGAGTTAAGTCATCCTTATCGCAATCATCAATTTCCGGATTTCCAGTCAAAAGGTCTGTTTGCCCTGTAATTTTAAACAAAATTTTAACTTGGAAAATTAAATTAAGACTGAGCAAGTACCACTTTATCCTTATTGATTCAATTACCAAGAACCATGATTTAGTTATCGGCTATAACTAAAATCAGGGTACTCGTTTTGAAATTGATTAATGAGTAATAATGTTACCCATTATTTGTAGACTTAAAAATTATTTTGAAATTGAACTGAGTAATCAATTCTTGGGCCTAGCGAGTATTTGTAGAGTAACTTCGCATGTTTTAGTTTGAATAATCTGGCCTGGGCTTTCCTAAATCCAAAATATAATACGTAGAGTAACTAACTAGTAATTACTGAACGAGTACTCTTTTGGATGTTGAATAAACTTAAAGAGTTCCTTGTTTCAAAAATGAAAAATCTTAATTACCTTATCGAGTATTTTTAGAGTAGACTTAACAAGTACTCTTTTAAAAATTGAATAAACTAGCCTTGGGACTATTATAATCGTGACTTTGTTCCTAAAACTTTTCTAGTATTTTTAGAGCATTACTTAATGAGTTTTCATTTCAAAATTGAATAAACTGGTTGGGTCTACTAAATCTTATCGAGTATGTAGAGTAGGCTTAATGACTACTCCTTTTAAAATTGAACGAACTTGCTTTGGTTCTAAAACTTTTCAAGTATTTTTATAGCATTACTTAACGAGTACTCGTTTTAAAATTGAATCATCTGCCTTGGGTCTCCAAAGAATAGAGTAGACTTATCGAGTACTCGATTTAAAATTTAATAAACTGCCTTTTTGCCTACTATATCTTTTTGAGTATTTGTAGAGAAACTTAAGAGTTTAGATTACCAGTATAGATAAACTATAAGAGTTCTTAACTTAAAAATCGAGTACTCGAGCCTGAAAAATTAATATTTCAAATACATACAAGAGTTTTTGCTTGGATTCGGCTTAGGTGCAGATGGTGGGTTCGATGGAATGTCTTTTAGATTTAGTAGAGGCGATTCGTCTATAATAGAATCGGGTTTGGTTTCGGGTTTCATTTCTTTATTCGTAGCGGAATTCATGCTTTTGGCGGGGGAATTATAAAGATTCTGCAAGCTGTCGCTCTTTTTTCCATTTCCCCTTGAGCCTTTCTCCTTCTTTAAAGCTTCGTCTTCTTCGTCACGATATTCAGCATCGAAAAAGATCAGTCTGCGACAATTTCATTGTAATTTAAAACTAAGGATAAACTTTAAATTAGGGGTGTGCGATTCACTTTTCTGGGTTTTGACTCTCAAAGTATAGAAATCGTTGGAAAATATCGACTTGCCCAAAGATTTGGACTCTTCTGGTATTTATACGTATTATCAAGTTCTAATTGAGCCATTTCTATGCTTTGGAGGAGGACTCCAGTATTCAAGTCCTGGAAAATGGGTTGATACGGACTCGCAGTCAAGTACACACACACCCCTAATATAGATTCAAAAAAACCATTGACTCTTACTTATCCTTGTCTTCTTCCTCATCCTCGAGATCGAGTTGAAGAGAAGTCGAGGTTTCTTCTGCAAGTTTTTTGCTCGATTCTGTCAATTCTTTCAGCATATTAAATTCGTAGTGTTGATAGCCTTTAAAACTATCAGCGACAGTCGTCATTGTCTTGGAAGTTTTTTCCCAAAATTGAAGTAAGGTGTTTTGATAAGACACAAGGGCGTGTGAAAACATATTGCAGCGTGATGCCGATAGCAGATCAACTTTCTGAAGGGTGTCCACTTTTAACTTATCAAATTTGACTTTAGTTTTGCGGACGTGTCCTTGAACCTACGACAAAATTTCATATTTAAAGCACTTTCATTTATAAAAACCAGAAAAAAAGAATTGAGTAAAAGACTCGCTTTTCTAAATTTTTCAAGCTGGCGATTCATATCAGGATCAAGTTGTTGAGAAATATCCTTCATCCACATTAAATTTCCTCTATAAACGGTTCTAGATTTTTCCATTTTGTCAACGGTGATGAACGTGTCAGTTATGGCTCTAATTTGAAATGTTTCCACTTCTTGGTACAATCTGACCAATGGTCCTCGTAGATCTAACCTTTTTTGAGCCGTATAGCTCAATGTTTTGCCTGTAGCTATCATCATTTTACCCGCTCGTGTTTTATCCTGTTTACCACATTCTTTCAAAAATCTTCCAGTTGAGTTTTCTTCTTGCGCCAAGACTTCAGAGTAATTTAAATTATATAATAGTGAACTTTTGGTATAAATATCGTAACTTACCTAGTAATTTATCTTGATATAATTCTAAAACTCTCATAAGATTGGCGCAAGAGTCTTGTATAGCACGAAACATCTGGAAGAAGGTAAAGTTATGTACCAACATTTAGGCAAGTTTAATTTCAAATTGCTTATACCTCTAACTTCGAATCAAGTTCTGCGTCGCTCGCTACTATACATTCATCTTCTTTCTTCCCCAGTTTTCTAAGCACAGCTTGCTTAGTTGACCAATACTGTTGTTGGACTTTGGAGATGGTTGAAGAATCTACGTATCTATCATAACCTGGCCCGTACATTTTGATCGTGACTTTAGTAGCTCAAAGCGATTCTACAATAATTAATTCAACATAATACTAAAAAATTCGAAGTAATTAGCTCGAATTATCCTTATCAGTTCCACAGAAATTCTCAACCTATCAGTGATAAATATAATTAAATAATTAAGGAACCGTGGCAGAATAAGACTTGGCTTCAGTAACTCATTCTAAACTTCTGGAGGAGACAAAGTTGGGGGTTTACGTGAAAGATTTGCATATTAAATTTTAAAAAATACCTTTAAAAATGCTTCAAGCGCTTGTTTTTAATCATAACTCCTATTAAACGGACGAAATTCCTTACGTATATTTTTAAAAAGAACTTTGACGTGCATCATGCAAATATTAGAGAAGAGAACAGAGAAAGTGTTACTGTTACGCCGCGCTTTGAACGCCATCTAAAACTCGGCAATGGAGTGTGAAATACAAAAGGGTGGGAAATTTAAACAGGGTGGCGCCATGCTTTTATTTACTGTAAATCGTAAAATAACGAGGTTTCTGTCATTCGTTTATTTTTAATTTACTTGACTAATGAAGAAATAGCCCTTTTAAAGTTATTTAAAAAATAAATAAAACAATATTCATAAGCATGAATTAATTCATGTTTAATTGAATGAGTTCTTTCCTGAAGCTATGTCTAGCTTTCACCCATGCGCAAGTTCTGATTTTAAAGTAAGCTAAATCAGATAGGTACTCATTGACAGACTTACATTTAAGGTTTTAATATTTAATTAGATTAAACAGTTCGGGTTATTTCTGGAAAAGTAGTACCGGTGTCCGATAAGTGAAAAACATGTACAAGATTTGAAATCTTATCAATTTTTTTCCTTCGAAACCATGAATTAATGAAGATTTGTTATGGATTTGAAAGATTTAAAAAAATGACCGTGATTTTAATGTTTGTTGAGGATTTCGAAGAGCTCTCGACGATTTGGACGAGGTCTGTAAGATTTTTTTAAGGATTTGAAGATTTGTTTGGGATTAGAATATTTGGATTTATTAAGGATTATAAGATTTAGATTTGTTGATGATAAGAATAATTTGCTAGGAATTTGAATGATTAGTTAGGGGTTTGTTCGGATTTTGAAAGATTTAAAATCTTCACGTGTACGCGATTTGCAGGAGTGTCGGATCCCTCGGTTTGTTTCCAACGCTCTGAGAAGATGTCGAGGGTATTAAAAATGTTAAAAAAACACCGAGCCGCGTGGCTAAGTCTTTAGAATATTCTGAGCCAGAATTTAATCCTATAATCAATGAAAGGAACGCGTATTAAAGGAAGAGAGAAAGAGAGAGATGAAAACAGTTGAAATATTTTACAGCTTAGGGTACAATAGCCGCGAAAGAGAAGTCGATCGACGCGCGTCGACCCAGAAGATTAACTTCAGGAGAAATTTACGAGCAACTCTGACCCGGAGGGCCTAGCCCCTTAAAATTTTAAAAAGGAGTCTTTGGTCCCGGCCGGGTTTTTATAACGAGTGGGCGAAATTCTTTCAATCCAAAGGAGCGGATTAAAAATCGAGAATTCGCTTACTCGTCGAAGCTGATTTAAAAGACGAATCGTTAAAAGATAAAGATATATATTTTATGATGAAGACGTATACGAGACGCGCGGTCGCTTCTTTTCAAGACGTGTATTAAATACTTTTAGCGATTAACGATATTCTATACCTATAAGGAGACCGCATCAGGTGAACCAGGCAGACGACGAAAGAAAGAAATTTTATACGAGATGTTTTCTTCCAATGAAGACGTACTGCGTATATTCATTGCGGGGGTGGATGTTTTTAAGCTTCAGCCTTTTGGATTTTTCACCTTAACACAACATAACTTTGTTTAATCTAGGAGACGCGATTACTGTACAATAAAATACAATAAAAAAACAAAATATGTGAACAAAGATACCAATATCAACGCGAGTTATTTGCTAAACTTTTCTTATAATTAAACTTTTGCAATGAAGTTTAACATAGTGCATGTAACTTTTCGTGTATATTTAAGCGTTCCCCACAGAGAGACATACATACATAGAGAATTATATATTTTGATTTTTAAATTTTTGGATGGTACACACAGTTCAGTTCAGTACAGCAGAGGGGTTGGCAACGACTACTTTTTCATCATTAAGTCAATCCAGCAGTGTGTATTCTCTTTTAAGCTCATTTTGAACTAGTATCGCGTCCCTGACTTCAATTAACCGAATTTTGTAAATTAGTAAATTAACAGAACGTGAATACCAGTTTGTTTATCAAGTATAAAAGTTATACCATCCTGTGTGGTCAAAACTGACAAACCCCCAAAAGAAATAATACAGCTTTTACAAATAAAAATTACCCTAAATTAACTACGAACATAAAACTTCTTAAAAGTTAAACAAAGCATTTTCCCTCATTAAAAATACCAACAGATTTAATTTGAAAATCCTGTTTTTCAGAAAATAAAATGATAAAAAACAGAATCTAATCTCGAAAAGCGAGAAATTTTGATTTTTGTTGGCGCTTATTAAAATCCAAGGTTGTTTGGTAGCATCTTTACAATTAAAATTAATTAACGAATACACCCCCGAATAATATCCCCTTCTTCTCGTTCATTTAGATACCGGATCCCTCTATCAAAGACCATAAGGTTCAAGATTAAGTTTAAAGGACAAGTAACACCAAAAATCCGGTTTTTAAGATGTAAATATTGGCCAATAAACAAGATTAATTTTAACTATCTGTATCAAGAAGTATATAATAGAAGGAGAAATATACGAATCTAAATATTTATAAAAAATGGATTATCACTTAATTTAGGTTTAGACGAAAAGCTTGCGCTTCATTTTCGATTGAAAACGCCCTCATCATTTCACCCCGTATTATTTTCAACGCGCTGATTGTCAGTTCCATATTTCGCGGTGCAAAGAGACACTCTTTCTTCTCATGTCCCAAAATCAAGTCCCTGTGACACTCATTTTATAATTTTATGGAAACCCTCTCTGAGGAAGGGGGAGGCTTGAATCCCATCAAGGACTAATTAACATACCTTAATGGTTAATTGGTGACTATTGGTCCGTGTCTGAATGCACGATAATATAAAAAAATATTCCTCATAAGACTTGCACTTTAATAAAATAGAAAAAAACTTTTTTCAAATAAGGGGAAAAACCATAATAGGCTGGTAATGATATTGCAAAGACGACCTTGTTTTCGAAATGAAACGATAAATGAAATGAGAAATATTATAAGGCGCACGTTTATGACTATTATGTAGAGACTCTAGTCTATTGTTTTTTATTATATATGTATATATAACTCCTTTGATACAATTATAAACCCGAAAAAAACATTAATTGAAATTCTAACGTAACTTTGTACGGTCTTGGTCAGGGCCGTTTCTAAGCATGCTGGATAACACCAAATAAATACTCGTATTAGTGTTTCAAATCGGTAATTATCGTAGTAATTAACTCTGTAAATTACCAAGGTAACAATAATTTACCCTTTGTTTCTCTGGTAAATTACCAAAACGTTAATTTATAATTTAAATCTTTTTGGATTAAAATTAAACAATTTACTAAAAGTGTCCATGAGATGACACGGGGGTAATTAAGAGACATCATCGTTTGCAATGTTGTATTTAAATTTAGGATCGAACCATAACTTTCACTAGGAATCAAATCAAAATCCTTGAAACTTCAAAGAGGATGAGTCTAAAAATAATGAAAAATTCGGGATTCTTGCATAAAATTTTACCACGCCCACTATTGACGGGTCGACATTGACCCGAAATATAATAAGGTCTTGAACGATTTTTAGTCAAAATCCTCCTACAAAGGTATGGGTATAGGATCTTTTATTGTTTGGGGATGTAGTAGTATGTAGTAGTATGTAGTAGCAAAAGTACGTTAAAGTCGAGGGGGCGGCTCTAATCAACAAAATTTTACTTTAAGGTGGTCCCCCAAAATGAGAATGAAAGAGTTGTTAATATTTTTCCAAGTTTTCCCTCTGTCGTTTCTCGAAAGTGTCATGGGGGTCTTGGGTACTATTACGAACTTCACCATCTTGTTTATCTTAGCATTATAACAAGGTATCATTTTCGATGAATTTTTTAAGTTTGAAGATAAGCTTGAAGGTGAAGGTCTGGCCCCTGCGACGATTACTCTCAAACTTTGGTGCGAAATATCAAAATTATCCGTTTATACCTAGACGAGTTTTCACGGTTGAGGGGTCATTTACGGGGTCAACTTCGAGGACTTCGGAGGTTTTGGCCCCAATTATAGCGGTTAAAATTTGGGCGCTCGTGATCTATCTGACATGACATTAGAATTAAAGTATGAATCTAGAGAACGAGAAGCTAAAGTTTAATGAAGATGGGAGAATCTCGCTTCGTGAGTAGCTTTCCCAATAACGAAAGCCGGAGATTACGTTCAGAACTATACGAGAAAAATATTAAAACTAAATCAGGGGGTCTCGATAAGTTCTCTCTCTCTCTCATCCTATAACGCACGCCACCACACTTTTCCCGTTAGCAACAAAATTCACAAAACAAGATGAAACGTTAAAATATAGCAAAGAAACTAGAATCGATTAATAGTTGGTTAAAATTTTGATCGTTTTGGGACTTGTTGAATGATTTCATTCGCTAGAACCTTGGTAGATTGTTAATCAGAGTTCCCTTCGATATTTCAAAAATCAAAATTCCTGATTTTACCAATGAATGTTTCCTGATAATACCAAGTGCATTTTGAAAAAACATAATAAAAACTATGAATTTAGCCGAATGACCAAATTAGTGTCATTGAAGTTTATGATCAAGTACTCGTACTTCCATATAAATTTCCCTGATTTTCCTGATTTATGAAGAGTTTCCTGATATTTTCTTTGGCAACATTCAATCGCGTTGAACCCAAGGGTATAATTCTTTACTTCAACAAACGGTGAGGAATTTGTGAAAAACATGATCAAGAGGAGTTTACGAAATGGGATAAGCTCAGGCGGATTGATACACAATTTTAAACCTCAGTGTTGAACATGTGTGTCGTCTCTCCATGAATTATACATGAATTATAAAAAATAATTATAACATCATAAGATGAAATAATAATAAAATTGGAAAAAAGTTAAAAATTTAATGATTGAGGGGGGGGGGGGGGGTCCAATCTAAATGATTTCATCCGATTTAGAATATTTCTCGATGAATTCAATGTCATAATTTTTAACTAGCAATCAGTCGTGCCCTATAAGTATTATACCATCATGTTTAGGGTGAAAAGTACTAGTTTTTTTCACGTTTTTGTTTGATGACAAAATTTTATCTTTCCCAAAAACATTATCGTTAGTTGAAATGTTTGTATATTTAAACGTTCAAAATATAGGGGATGATAACTTATGGAAAACCTTGATTCTTGAAACTCTTAAGGCGCGACTTAAACGCGGACAACTTTAGTTAACAACCCCAATTCCCTGATTTATGACAGACAACTACAGCTAGATAAAATATCAGTAAGTATATACGAGAGAGAGAGAGTGAGAAAATATATTTTGAAAATATGTAAGAGATCACCGAAGCGAGACTTCACCTTGGAACAGCGCCGGTACATCACGAACCACCTTTTCATCTTCTCCTAGACTCTTTCTTTCTTCTTACCCTTCTTAAAAAGTGAAATTAAGGCCAAGGTCGATGCGAAATTATAGCGATCACGCAGCTAGAGCGCGTTTTTTTTTTCGTGGCCATCCCTCAAAAAACATTACTCTCTATACGTTCAATATCAGTTAGAAAAAATAACCATTTTTTTGCGAGGTGCGCGGTTGTCTCGAATGCCTAATCGCGCGTCTCAACTCGTTTCGCAAAGGGGGCTTAACTAAGCTTAACATTTATTAAACTCCTTCTTGAAATCCTCCCTCTTCTTTTACGTAATAACTTTTAATAACTATGGATTAATTTTAACGATGGCTTTTGTACGACGTTTTTTCCTATCTATCTTTTAATTACGGATTCGCGGGAATTGTATTGTTCTCTATAAAAATATATAATAGATACCTTATGTTATTTATTTTTAATTGTATATTTTCATCAAGATATAATTTTTCTTTGGTTCCGTTATATAAGTAGTACTAAATATTCGTTAAGCGCGTGTTCTTAGAAGCGCGTATAAATAATATAACCATGAGTGCGTAAAATAAGTTCTTAGATAAACACATACAGGCCCCGACTTAATATTAAATTATCTCTAGCTAATGTCCAAAAAGTGGGCTAAGATTTAGGGTCTAAAAGGGAAAAGAAAACTGGAAAAGACGTCATGAAATACCAACAATGATTGGCGGTTATAAGATAGAAGATGAAATTTAATAAATTAGAGGACCCCATTTTAATGATTTTACGATAAACTATTAAAGGATGATACCAGTGACTTAAGCTATCTCTCAAGGTTCATAAGGGCTTCAATTAATTCTTGTAATATTCGTAATAATAAGTATAATTATTGCCACATTAATGATCAAATGTTTTGATACATTGAACAAAAAGATGATTCTAGCTTTATTTTTTCTCTTCGAGTTTTTGACAAGTTCAACCCTCGCCTTAAAATAGCGCAAATTAATTCGTTCAAAGATACGTTTAACAAGGAAGAATCACTCGGCATCAAAGTTGCGTCTGTACGAGCTTGAGAAAATAAATCATAAAGGAATTTTCTTCGAAGAAAATAACCTTATTTATCACGGAAAAAAAGGCGCTATATACGAATACTAGTACAAATTTCTAACACGACGTTGCGCCTTTTGTAGTCCATCGCCAAAATTATCATGGGGAGTCCATTTATCAAATCAAATCGCCTAATGAGATGGCCGGAAGACGAGCTAGTATATTGAAGGAATAACCTTTCCTTCCTGACCCCTACGATTCCGTGACCTTTGATTCCGCGATGATTTTTATTTTTAAAAGGAAAATGTTACTAGTAACAACTTCAAGCTGATTAACGAGCGAGACTCGGAGGGCTTGGCATGGCACCTTAGAACGTACGCTAAACCTATGCCGAGTAGAGACGTAAATATACGAGAAAAGGCCCAACTGCCATCACACCCCGAGCAGACATAAATCAAAAGCTATAAAGCTATATACCTAGAGGTTGTTATACTCTCTTACGTTACGGTTTTAATACCGAGTTCGAACAGGGCCATCGTCGTAAAAGGAGACATATAACAAACTTACACACCCTTAAACAATCGGAAAAATGAAGTCATGGTGGTGCGGGTTATTTGAACTCTCATTCTAGAGTATAGTGGGAGTCAAAATTTCGTTTTAAAGTCGTACTGTAACGTGCTTTTGTCATATCTACAACTAATTCGTAAAATCCCAAGGGTAACTTATGTTTTATTTTGGATTTTTGCCTTCCGGAAAAACTCAAAATCGAGCGAGGAAATAGTAACCCCCCCCCCAAAGAGACATTTTAGTACAACAAATTAAAGGTTCAATTCAATGATTCAAATAAGGTTCATTTAGCAAAAAGGTTATTTCCACGAAAGAGTCAGACAAAAAAAGCTTTGAAGATTCATTTTTAAACCCTGTAAGGTTGAAATAAATAGAAAAGAGATTTATATTTTAACGAGATTATCGTGTCATTACTTCTTTAAAAGTTTTTTTTTTTTTTCCTTAAGGGCGGTATACAGTTTTCAAGGTGGTGATATATTGTAATATGAAAATAGTCTGTTTAAATAGACGAAGCGCGGAGGATCGTATGGTCTATTTAAATAATAATATCACCGAATTTATCACGAGTATATCTGGAAGGTATAACATTTCTCCTACGAATAAGGTAAGTCTAGGGTGAGGAAAATCGTAACTTATACTAGGCTTGGAGGAACTATAGAGGGAGTAGCCGACTGCTCTAGTGTTTAGAATAAGTTGGTGTTCCAATATTCGTACTTCTACGCGCATGCGTGTAAGACTATGTGCCAGTCTCCTCTTTCCAACTTTTTAAAACCGCGCAATTTGGTGGGGATTGACGACATGGCTTCGATTCATAGTTACAATCTGCCTCAGTTGTGCTTGAATTTAAACTAGAACGTCTCTTTTGTATAAAAATGATTTTTAACCAAAAAACAAAGCGGTCCTAAATTCTTTTAATTTATAATAAACTATGATTTTGGCTTTATAAACCCGGAGAAGAGGTCAAACTTTTTTAATTTTTGGTAGGGATTGTTT
Organism: Odiellus spinosus; assembly: GCA_963920705.1. Classification (NCBI taxonomy): domain Eukaryota; kingdom Metazoa; phylum Arthropoda; class Arachnida; order Opiliones; family Phalangiidae; genus Odiellus; species Odiellus spinosus. The sequence continues at coordinate 9,189,179 of OY987237.1, forward strand.
ATTTTTAAGTTTCGAAACTTAATGTTACTCAAAACACGCGATTCCGAACAAATCGCTTCCCCAAATCACCATCGAAAACAGGCCAAATTGGAGAGCAACTGCTCAACTGACAACCCTGAAATTTGGAGGATCTGTGCTTACACACTCTATGCGAGAACTGTCAGTCGGATACCCCCTCTATAGTTCCTCCAAGTACTCGGTAAACAAAGGTCCGTGCTCGATTTTAAACTGGTTTAATTAATCTGGAATTTTACGCGCACATGCAGGGAGGAAACGTATATCCCTTGTTATACGGATTTAGACTGCTTTAGTTTTGTTTGCTGTCCCTGTTGGAGATCATATGGTACGATTGCATTTATACCATGTATATACTAGAGTCTCGAGTTAAAAATTCAATTTCTTCGGTGCGTGATACTTTGAACTCTCTTTTTATCGTGGGTGTTTCGAAGGAAAGATGAAACCAAAAATTATATCACTTGATTAAACTTATCAGTATCTGCAGTTGTTGGGGATAATCCCTCCGAGTAATAGGTATACAATCCTGAAGCTTTGACTATGGTAAAGTGATTATAATAACTGAGTACATTTAGCATGATCAAAGGTTGTAATCAGATACGTAATCGTGTACAGATTTTGCTTTGTCGTCTTATTTGCCACTTAAAATCGATGATAACTCAATTTGATTTGGCCTTCATTGTAATCCTATAGTGTTTCCCTTGCCCACTTGCTTCACAAAAATTACGATGGAAATAGAACTAATGAGCTCGTCGAGCCGACGAGTTCGAAAATACTAAAGGTCATACGGGGTTATAACGAAATATCTAAGCCTAATATATAACTTTGCTCAAGAATTAATGAAATGAGAAAGCTGTGGAAGTTTCCTACACAATGTTAAACCTTTCAAACAAAAAGAAGTCGCACCAACTCATCTTAAACCCTTTAAGTAATAGTATCATACAAATAGCGTATGTTTACGTGATGACATTAGTTATGTCAAAGTTTGTTTGATGTAGTCGGTGTTCTTTGTACGTGTTCTATTAACACTCTATTGTAAATTTTGGTCTTAAATTTCACAATCCCTTTAAACAAAATCGCGACTATGGCCCGGTGGCCTCAATCGAAAAACTGGGTGCTGCGGATTAATTTTCACCAAGTTGACACTCTAGTTATCCTCGAACAAGGGTACGCGCGTATTTTCTAGTTACCTATGGCGAGAAAGTCGTGGGAATCACCGGAGGTCAAGTTGTATGACCGCGTATATAAGCGCATCGGGCCAGTTTGGAAGTATTTGGAAACAAAAAAGGGTTTCACAAAAACCGAAAAAATAAATAATCAAAATCAAAATAACTTTATACTTTAGTCTCACGAGGAAAATAAAACTTGAAATGTATATTCAAATTAAACTTAAAGTCCACGTACATGAAGAGCCAACAAAAGATCAAAAATATCCTAACATGTTGACTTTTCAGCAGTAGTACTGATTTTATTAGATAAGAGATATTGTGAGATGGTTTAAAATGAAGCATAAAGATCTGATACCTAAATGTTGCCTTCAGTCTGCTTCAGCTCGTTGCTTTTTGAATTTTTGTTAACATTTTAAGGTTTTAATAATGCTGGCTTAAACTAAATAAATATGAATCATATTGAAGTTAAACGGTTATGTTGCCATTATACTAAAAACTAAATATTAAATTTGAAGTCGCGAACGAAATACCAATATCATCGAATTTGTTCTCAACTTAACCAAACTTTTGAAATTAATTTAAACATTAAAAACGTCTCTAATAATTGTGACAAAGCTTCTCGAATTTGTTTTTGATACGCTGATTCTAAAAAACAACGAAATCGGAGTTTCATTTATAACTCATAAATTTAAAATCCGCCCTAAAGATTTGAACCGGCATGGTGTTGCGTGTTAACTTTAAAATTTAAAAAAAGTTTCGTTGAGATACTCGTGTTGAGGTCGCGAAGAATGATCATTTTGTGGGTCAGAGCACCATCACAGCGGTTCTCTCACACTTGAAATTCAGAACGTTAAGAATTACTTTGAAATAATAGAAATTCTAGTTTGCTAGAACGTTCTGTCTTCAGTTTGGAGATTTGAGCGTTATTTATGAGGGATGTTATAACCGGGTTTTAGCGTTTCTTTTATTTTTTAAACGACGTGGAAATTTAACAATCGTAACAAGGATTTATTTTCTAATCTTATTCTAAACTCGGACAACTCCCAATTTGGACAACATTCTTTTCTATTCATAGCCGCTTTGCTCATAGTTTTAGTTAAAAAAAAAGAAAAAAAAGAAAGGATTCTTTTTCGGGTCTTCTGATACCGATTATCATTAATCTTACAAATGAAAGATGTTTTTCTATTTTTATCACGCATTATAAAGCAACATGAAATAAAGCGGGTCCACCCAAGACTAGACCGGTATGAAGCATTAAATTTAACTCGGGTTATTATAAATTAATTAATCAATTTTGGTGGCAGTAGTGATGATGACGCGATGGGCCCAAAAGTTTCATTAATTTTAACGTAAGCCTGCCTAAATTCCCACGGAACGTTTGGGTTCCTAATTCTTGGTGAACGTTTGGGTTCCTAATTCCCACGGAACGTTTGGGTTCCTAATTCCCACGGAACGTTTGGGTTCCTAATTCCCACGGAACATTTGGGTTCCTAATTCTTGGTGAACGTTTGGGTTACTAATTCTCACGGAACGTTTGGGTTCCTAATTCCCACGGAACGTTTGGGTTCCTAATTCTTGGTGAACGTTTGGGTTCCTAATTCTTGGTGAACGTTTGGGTTCCTAATTCCCACGGAACGTTTGGGTTCCTAATTCTTGGTGAACGTTTGGGTTCTTAATTATTATAGAACGCTTGGGTTGTTCTTTAAGGTGGAAGTTAGCGATTAGTTCAGAAAGCATGGTGTTTTTGTGAACTTGATTCGGAAAAATTAAACCACGCAAAAATTATCAGTTTTCACTATTTAAAACAAGAATATTTAATGAGTTAATCTTGTTTTCGGGAAATCAAAGTGCGAATAAGAGCAACGGTAATAAAAATAATAGTATTTAGGCTTATTAACGTCATATAGCGTATTTTTACTACTTATATTTCATTATCTATTTATTTTTGGTTAAGTGGATAAAAACTGAAATGAAAGTCTTTTTTAAGAGACGAGTTTCAACCCCATCTAATATTGTTTTTCACTATACACTGAACTATTTGTTTTAGAGGGTCTAGCATAGAGATTAGGGGGATTTTGCAGCTATTGTTAAAGCACTTCCCCCCTATACAGCAACAGTATACTTCTTCCATGTCTTATCGATAGAGACTAGTGGAGCTGTTTTGCATAGTTTTGCGATTCGCGATTTAGCATAGTTTCCTCTTTGGAATAGGCATAATAACACGCATTACTAGGACGCAAAAGAAACCAATAACCGATTAATCCTGGGCGAGTTCTTAATCTTAACAGGCGTGAAGACGGAAGGGTCATGTAAACGCCGTACGCGAAAAAATCTTATTTTTCTATATATTTTTATATAGCGAAAGTCCTACAAACCGCGCATTTAATAGCGATGCTTGAAGATCACTTTTAGACATAGCACGCGTGAGGTTCACAATGCACGTATCGTTTTGAGTATATATACTTAGATTAAAAACTCCGCCCTCGCTCGCTTCGTAAATTTATGATTTCAGTTCACGGTCTATAAAAAGATAAAAGGCAAGAAAGAATATGGTGCGTGGTTTTGAGCGACTTTTCAGAGGCGTAATTTTTGCAACGACCGGAACTAATTTTCAGGAAAAACGAAAAGCGATAGAAAATACGTTACAACCCGAAAGAAATTCAGAGTTAATTCAAAGAAACACCGATTTCTTTCGAAATCTTGGGAAATATTTTCTTCAAAAGTACATTAACACTCCTAATGATAAAAGAAGATTAACTTTTTTGAAATATCATAGTATGACCATATCTTTTCACCACGAGAACATACGTAAAAATCGAAACCATCATTGGAAAGGAGAGGTTCTAATTATTAAATGAAAAATAAAATTCAACGAGCCACTCGGGAAAGAGATCAAGTCACCAAAAGAAGATGAGCACAGAGTCTAATTTTTGGAAATATCTTGTCACAACGAGCCCATAGGTAAAAATCTAAAGCACCATTTAAAAGGAGAGGTTATAATTATTAATTCACCAAACATCTCTAAAATTTCACAATAAATGAACTGTAAAAGTTAAAGTTGTATCTTTGTGCCATCAAAATCCCGCAATCACATTAAAAAGAAGTATTTGTAAATGGGCAACTCTTTGCTTGAAATTACATTATGTCCAGTTCAAGGCCAATATGCAAAAGAAATAATTACAGCCCATCCGATACAATTCCGTCCCAAAAACAATTACACGGTTACATAGACAATAGAATGTCTGCGGTTAATACTGACAACCAAAGTGACCGTTTCATCATAAGCATTATCAGTAAATCGCCACATCACATCCGGCGACGGCGCCAATATTATTAGTTTACGGCATTTAAATTAAATCTTTGTATCTAAGAATAGAGGTCAAAACTTTCACCGGCGTATAGAGATGACCTAGACATAATGGCCCCTTCCTTCGAGACCCGGTTAAAATACACGTATTCGAGAGCGGCGGACCATAACGCCCGCGCATTATGTTATAATTGTTAGAGCACGGAAACTTAAAACAATAGTGGGAAAAACCGAGCGGAGATAACAAAATTAAGTCTCGATTCCGAGTTCAAAGTAGACCCGCCAGATGGATATAGAGTATCCGATCTTTCGTTAGAACAAAAGCGAAACTGAACAGAGAGAATCACTTGTTTTCTTTTAAGAGAAAAAGCTGGCACTAAGCCCTTCTAGTAAAACTAGAATTTGATGGAAAATTATAAGAACCTCGTGAATTTAGGAGAATAAGACTTGGATGAAACCCTTAAGCCTTTTGTTTGGGACGAATTGGTGTTCCTTGACAATATATAAAATAAATCAATCGTTCACTTCTCCATAATTATATCAAAATAAGTGGCATCATCCATTCCTTAATTACTTCTATTATAAGTCAAATCACATCATCCATTCCTTAAATTAAAATTTAAGTCACGCTTAAAAATCTATAAGGAAAAACCAATAGATTCTAATTTACGAAACCCATAGGAACAAAAGTGCAGATTTAATCGTCTGCTAGCGTCTAGTATCGTATAGCTGCTTTCAACGCTTGTATCATTTCCGGCCTCCGTTAGGGAATGTTTGGAACAACCGTATTTAACAAAGAATTCGTGGTACCAATATGGTACATGATAGGTATATTTTTAAGTTTGTATCAATTGCCCCAAAAATTAAGAATAACACTCTAAGACGCGTTCAAAAATAGACTTTTAGGATCAAAATCATGATTACTTACCATTTGGAAGGTCTCGAGGACGGTGAACCTTTGAATGCAGTTCAAATTAGTTCAGATAAACGCGAAAAAAGATTAAAACTTAATTTTATACGCGACCACACTTGATCTTTGAATTCAGTTCAAATCAGTTCAGATAAACGCGAAAAAAGTTAACTTCATTTTATACGCGACTTCACGTGATTCTTTAAATCTTTGAATGTAGTTCAAATCAGTTCAATAAACGCGAAAAAAGTATGAAAGTTCATTTTATACGAGACTATGAATAACTATACGCGTTCGAGAACTAGCTATTTTTGGTATTTTTGTGGCGTATAGGTATCGTGTAGTTACTCTGTATCAAAACCCGCCAATTAAACTTGATCCCGTCGTTGAATGTCCACTCGTTGATCCAGTGACCTTTCAGAGATGTTCTAGGATGATGTGATAATGACGTATATCTGAAATTGAAAAATTTCATTGGTCGGATATTAAAACAATTAAATTAGAAGGCGATAATTTAACGATTAACGTTCAGCGAATCGAAATCGGTACCATTACGGTTTAATACATTATTTTAAAAATTGAGTATATTCTTAGACTCCCTTAAATTATAAGTGGGAAACTATTATTATTAGCAAATGTAATCTTATCTCAATAGTAAGATGAAAAGTAATGTAAAAAAGAATCGAAATTTTTTCAATTTCTTAAAGATAAATTCGTCAGTTTGGCGCGAGATCAATTTAACAAGGCCCGAATCGAGTCTGGTTTCGTATCAACTTTAAATCGCTAGGTGACATGAACTTGGATCATTATAAGTTGGCAGAATAAATTGAAAGTTTTGGTTCGAACAATACGAAAACCAGTTTAAACTCAATTTTGTTTAGTGGCTTAGTTAAATTTATTTCGATAATTTGAAAAGTTGTCCCCTAACAATTACAAATTATGTCCTAGAGGAATAGAAAGCCTTGAATAAACTTGGAAATTTTCAATGGAACAATAACTTTCAAATACACTTTTTAAATGAACCAGAAAATTTCCGTTTAAAGCGCGATCATTTAAATCAATTCGCAAAAGAAAATGGTATTTTCACGTGCTTTGAGAACATTACACCTGTGGTGAAAAAGGGGTTGACTTTATATTTGACAAATGAACCAGGATATGGACAGTATTTTTTCTTACGAAATAAAATGTCAGCTTGCCAAATTATCTTCATTCAAAAGTAAGTTTTAAATTTATTTCTAGTTTAATATTTGTTTTGAAATTTTTACTGCCTGATTAGGCCTATTTAAACGATAAGTAATCGATAAAAATCACTTATTAGGTTGCATTCTCCCTTTAAGAATATAAAACAAGCAATATTTTCGACTATTTCACCACCCTTTTGAAGAATAATAATCTAAAACCTTAGATGTAGGCATAAATCAATTCATTCTCGAGTGAGATATGCGTGTGTGTATGCATGTGTAATGAAAACATTTGCCTGTTGAATTTCGCGCGATATAGTATATACAGCCAAAAAAAATCTAAATTGGAGGTAAAAAGCACGACAATTCGTGATCTTGAAGTTTGCGAAATGCTTTTAGGGCCGCGAGCCAGATAAAATAGCTTTTAAATAAGGGCGGAAGATCTTATTATTTTCTTTTCACTGCATGCGTGGAGGATTCATGCCCGCTCGAGTTAAAACGGCGCGTTTCGATTGTCAAAACAAATTTTTTTGGCAGGAATCAACAGTAACAACGTGATCAAATATGTCAGTCGAGCGAGATTATATAAGCTCAATAATGCCACACATGAAGCGCCAAGTAACAGTACCGTAACAGGTATAAATCTATACGTTCCCCCTTTCACGCTGAGACTTCAATTTTTGTGAAATTTGCGTAATTAGTTAAGAGGTTTTATGGTGCTTGTATGGTAAACCTTTTAATAGGCTTATAATATTATGTGAATTTTATAATGCCGTGGGCAAATACGGGCAATTTTGGTAAAGAGACAGGTTAAACCGAGGGGGCAGACACTCGCGAACTCAGGTGTACACAATTTTAGAACTCTTTGCACTATCAAAGCTGAACTCAGGTGTACAGCGAATTCAAGAGTGTCTGACCCCTCGGGTTAAACAGACTGATGCCATTCACAAAACCACGTGACTGTTCGGAATCTGGACTTGAGATTCCTGATTTAAGGGGGAAGTCAGTGGTTAATTCAAAAATCATGGTGTTTTTTAATTAAAACTAAAATAAATTTAAGTATTTAATGAATTTTTGTTTAACCGAAACTCTAAACGGAAATTAAAATACAATTAAAGACTATTTTTGTCACTGTAACTCAAACACTCTTAGCAGCTTCGACTATTATCGTTTTTAATTAAAATTAATTGTGATTCGAATTAGGAATTCAATGAGTTGTGGATCGAAGAAGTCTATTGATTTTCGATGAAAATTAACTTGGCCTAAAAGTTTGGATACAAAACTGGTTTTTCATATTATTTCCTTTTATTATACATTAGATAGATCTCCTATATCGCCATCGATATACCGTATTTTGACCTACAAGGTCTTAGTTAGCCTGTTTTTCTAGAGTTAAGACGTACATAATTAGTATTTATATTTATTAGTTTTTGGTTTGTTTTTCAATTTTGGCATAACCGCTCCTTCGTGTTTCAATAGCAGAAGCGTTGGCGTTTAATATTCCTTTGTATATTGTACACTTAAAAGTGAATGTGAAAAATAAATATAGTGACTTTAATTTGATTTTTAAAATCGTTACCTTGATTCTATACATTCTTTTTGGTAAAAACTTGGGTTTTCCATTTTATTATAATCGTTGATATACGGGCTCACTTCAGTTCAGTTTATATGGGCACCGTACACACCCTTTTTGGTTAGGTAGCTTATCAAAACAGAATACTATAAGGCAAATGTCCTGGTACTGTATTATAATTGAACCATAAATAATTAAGAATATCATTGGTCAATCTCAAGCGAAAAGCTAGTGAGCCAGTGTTCATATGTTCAGGGTATCCCCACTATAATATTTGACGTAGTCAGAATACGCCTGACCATATCCAGGTGCGTCGTCAGTATTGCGCAGATGGGATGTTTTCTCGATTGACATGTCGCAAACATAATAAGCTCTTCCTAATGTAAAAATTATCTAGTTGCCAACAAAGGCATTAGCCATCAGTTTTTACGCCAGAATGGAACAGTATTAAACTTTTCTATGGAATCAATTTCCTAAGACGCACATTAACTATAAGTACCTAAGGGTAACTAAGGGTTTTCTCAACGTCATTATCAATTTCCGTTTCACCCTCCCTTTTCATTTGAATAGGCCTGCTTGAATTCAACCTCGATTACGCGTGTATTTGAGAGTTTTTGGGAACTCGTCCAAGATAGAAGTAGGCTATCTAGACGCTATCGTGTCATTAAAAAAAAAAAAAGGCGAATTTATAGACCATGATTTTGATCAACTTTTTCCACTTTCGAGAAGAAACAACACCGAACGATTCATCCTTAATGTGGGTTCCGAGTAAACAAATGGTCACTCGTAAATTTAGGCACGACTAGCTTCTTAACAGTACGGCTCGAAAGTTTTAAAAATATCAAATTACTCCAACCACGAATCCCCAGCGTTATACGCGCTCCCGGCCAAATCGAGGCATCGCTAACTTTGAATATCCGATTGCGTATCAGAATTAGCATTAATTAAAAACAAAAGTATGAAAAAACTAGTTGTCCATAACCTTTCAACTTCCTTTTAATCACCCAATCACGAGGGATGTTGATGACTTATTTTTGAAATAATCCCGAAACAATACTCGGGCCATTTATTAGCGAAGTGAGTCATTGATGGCAAAGAGTGCCAGAAAACGAACGACATAGGAGTCATTTTTCCTTTTCCAATTACACAGATATATAGAACTAAGCAAGGTTATTTTCTACTAATTGTCTTACGTGGGGATATTAGACATATAGTTTAGTTTCTTAGCACAGTCTTAGTATAATATGATATTTAATTTCGTCGCTAAACGCGTTAAAGATTTCGTTCCGGGTATGGCCCGCGGCCTAATTCCACCACGACACGTTGCTTTTTAAGAATATCCTCCCTATCCATAACGTCAGGCGTCATAATGTAATTACCAAACCACCACCAGCCACGAAACGAAATGAAATTTAATCTAAAATTAATTGTGACTTAAATCGTTTTCTAGCGACGACCTTTCACCCCTCCGTTAAGAATTAATAAAAACTATAATTACGTAAAAATGAAAAACACTCGCAGTTTACCCTAAGCTAAGATTTTCCTCAAAGGAGACGTCGCTTTTCTCTGTTTTCATGGAATCCGCGTTTTCAATTTGGATCCAAGAGATCGACAGGAATGAATTGAGTTAAAAAAATAATCGAACCTAAACTATGTCGATCAGTTGGAAAGACCCCCTTGTCGATCAGTTAAAAGTTGATGCATTGGATATATACCCCTGAAGACCTAAATAGAAAATTTCTTTAAGCTTAATTTCGCAATTTTGATCTACCAATTAGTCATTTATTAACAATCTAAATCGCTTGAAAATATCTTCTTTTCAGAGTGTAGCATTCCTTTAAGATAAATTTGAAATTTCGATTTTTAGTTTAGATATTTCGAACGAGATTGTGAGCAAATTCCGATTGAAACTCAACATAAAAACTTCACATTGACGGATTAGTTCACGTCTTAAGGCGAAAGTTTGGTATTTTGAAGTAAAAAGCAGTAATTTTTCCGAAAAGAGAACTATTATAGATAGAACAATTGTAGTGATTGATAGTTTTCAAACATTTTTAAAAATCATTGCTATCAGTAAAATTTTATTAAATATTGCAAATTCTCCAAGTCTTTTAAAGATTACTTGGGACGAGGTCGGGAACCACGTTTCCAATAATCACAGTACAGGTAAAATTTAATTTAAAATATAACTTTTTTGTTTGCTACCCACTATTAAAATTACTTGGGACGAGATGGGGGAACTACGATTTCAATAATCGTTCTTGGTGAAATTGAATTTAACAGGAATTGATTACACCGATCCCCTCATCATTCGGCCGGTAATGAAACGATAAAAAACTAGTTCTTTCATCTTTTTTATATAGTCCTAACTCCGATCATAAATTTCACAGCCTTCACATTTTGCGCATTTGGGGGATTATTAAATGTCGAAATTAAAACATGACCAATAACTGGTACCGGATATTTGCGATTAAAGGGATACTATGAACTGAAAAATATCTAATGATAAACTTCGTTGGATGAATTTTGAGTTTTTATTTGAAATTTAGCCTATGGAAAATAAATTTCTGATCTTTTGGATTTTGTTGTGTTCTGAATTTCAATGAAGAGAAGAATCCTACAAAATTAGTCATCTAATAGGCCAATTTTGTAGCATTGTTCTCTAGTCGACTTGTCCATCCTCTAACTTCAATGTTGGAAATATTCGACAAATCAGTCAATCATATTAACTAAATTAATTTCAACGATAGGATAAATTGGCCAATAACAGATAGGTTTTAAGGGAAAACTACGAGCTAATATTGGAACAGCTTTTGAATTTATCTTCAGAATCTGCACAAAAGTTATGAATAATTTTTACACAACATTTTAGACAATACAATAGCTCCAAGTTTTCAACTACATTTTCAGTCTATTGGAAGATTTTTGTAAAATATTTCCATATGGCCTACTTCTGATACTAAATAAATGTTGTTGAAGGCTGAGTTAATGTATAATTGGTCGAATTTTAAACACTTGCTTTAAATTAAACATTAATTTACCATATGAAAGTGTTCAATAATTGTAAAAATTATCCTCCTAATATTATGAAACTGAAATTTTATTTTCAGTTGATAGTATCCCTTTTGAAGATTATGGACCCGAAATGTTTCATTATTAAATTTGGCCATGATTCGATACGCGTATCAAATTGGTTTTATTCGTAACCGCTACCGGTGATTTTTTTCTTCTTCTAAGCTTTGGATTCTGCCACATAGTCACGTATATTTAAGATATTGTTTTACCGCAATTATTTGGTTTTGTAATTTATATAGGGTAATTTAAATTTATTAACGTTACGCTTTAGGCTGAGGTTACATGGGCGGATGTTCCATATATAAATATGAGGTGTATTGATTTCATATGACGAGAATTAATTAAATAATTAAAAATGCCCTTGGGGGAAAAACGTGAGATATGGAAATTAAAATATTCCGTCAATATCTTTAAATATGGATCGTGGGAAGTAAAATTAGGTTATTCCTTTTTATCGATTCTTTACTATCAGATCAGGCTCTTTAAACCAGTTGAGTCTTATTTTTTAATTAGAGAATAATATAAATATTTGGTAGAAAGTTAGGCTTAAATAGAGAACTTTTTAAATTGAGATCCACCCAGATGTTAATCGAACTAGAGGAAATATTCACAAACTAACATTGGACTATTAATAAATAGGTTTCAGTGAAATTTTGTATACTTTTTTTTATAGAATTCTACAAGCTAATGGTTTAGATTTAAAACGTTAAGAAATATACCTAAAATCCTTTGATATCGGACATCATTTTCCCTTTAAAACTAATCAAATTTGGCAAAAACGTGTTCGTCTTTCCATTGACAATCAGATTTGCTATTTAAAATGACGTATGCGATTCTTCAAATCATAACAATTACCAAATATGGATATGCACTCTATCCAAAAACTCGGTTCAACCAGAAGTATATAATTCTAATGTTCTATATTCTAATGCCTTTAGCCGTCTTCATCTGTTGTAATTTTTCCTCTTTTAATAGCTTGAAAGTGGCCTAGTTTATATCCCCCTCTAGGAAAAAATTTGAAATTCAAAATCTATTTTCTGGGAGAAGGGCTTCAAGACATGTCGGACGAACGTGATTTATTCCCAGCTAGGTAGCGTTCCAATGTGTACGCCTTGTTTTGATACTCTCTAGGACAAACTTGGAAGGTTTAATCTCCTTTAAATTCCGGAAATTCACTCTTATTCAAGCGAAATTTGCATTGACTCTTTGAGTTTAAATATTGCGTATCAAACTGATTCCGCTTTTCTCAATTTGCGAAAGTTCTCTTGAACTTAAAGGAAAGGCAGGTGATGACAATCGGCTGCCGTTTATTTACCAACGATTAAAAAAGGCTTCGTATTCACTTTTGACAGAATGGAATGTAATAAACTCCCCTGGCCAAAGAAATCCGAACAGGAAATAAACATTTTTCATTTTAAGGCTACTTTTGGCGCAACAGTCGAACCTTAACTCATGCTCCGAAAGAATCTATCGTTAAGAGAAATTTTGAACTTATCTAATCAGACATAGATTAAATATAGACCAGGGGATTTAATACACTTCAAAAGTGTGTTTCATCGACTTCTAGTTGAACTGATACAAACATATTTATCGAGTACAGTTCGCAATTCTTAGCCAAGGACCAAACTATTATTTATTGTGATATCTCATTTAAAAATTTAATGAATTGGGACACAGTCAATTTATTATAGCTGTCATCCCCCGTCTAAAGTCTCCTCTTTATCCGGAATTTGAAAAGAGTTCATATACTGACACTATAAATCCTATTTCACATGGCCGCAGCGTGGTATAAGATTTTTCTTCTTTGAAATGAAAATTAAATTCTTTAGTGGTATTTATCCCTGAAGACTATTAGTGATAACAAGTTGTTAATTAAATTAACAAACTGTTGGATAATTTTGGTGCATTTGGTCTTACTTTGAGGCTCTAATTGAGTTCTACTATTTTCCGCTATTAGCCAAACACAAATTTAACGCGTGAAAGCCCCTTTAGTGTCAGACAATAGTTTTTCTTTTTTTTTTTTTTTCGAAAAAGTGTCAAAGCAATTAATTAGTATTTAAGACGTTTACTTCGTCCTACACACTGGATTCCCTAAAATCTAGATTCTATTCGAAAGAATGTAATTCTAATTTATGTCGCGATTGGCCTCATACATAGTTGGCATCTCTTGACATAATCTAAGCATAAAGCGCCTAAAATGGAATGATTTCTGGGGACCGAGTGACATTTTCGATGAAAGAGGTTGGTTTCTTGGCAAAATAGATGAGAAACGCGCGAGCGGCGTGCGCGAACGACTACCTACGCTCTTTTAATTTCCAAAAGAAAAGGTAAATCCGAGAAAAACGAAGAAAAATGAGTACGTGTCAAATCTCTTGGTAACATCATAAATAAAAGTTGATTCGTAATTTCTATTTTATCGGGCATTTTTGTATTTCTTTTCTAATGATAAATAAAAGAGGTTCAATATATACGGTCAAGGATGCTTTCAGTGACTGTCTAAACATTTAGGAATATCACCAGTTGGATAGGACAAAAATCTTGTCTTTCCCCGCCTTTCATACCATATTGTTCCTAAGAGCAACTCTTCAAACTACGAGGGTAAAATAGTTGAACTAGAACTCCTTGAATCGTATCGATTCCGCAACTAAAAATTCAAGAATTAAAAACCATTAATCTAAGTGAAGATCTCAGGGCATATTCAGATATGGATTTAACGATGTAAGCCTACATAATGAACTTAATGATTCCATCAATTATTCAATACGAATTTAATTAATTTAGCAATTACTTTTTGGCACCATCAGTTTCTAGGTACCAACGCGACTCGTTATCGCGCTGAGACATGATGGCCACAAATGGTTGCGTAGTAGCCAGTCTATCATCCTTAATGTATTCGCAACGGCCCTTAGCGTGAAATAAAACGCTCATTACACGGACCTACGTGAGTGGAGAGATTAATTCTTACAACCGAAAAGAGCGCGAAAAAATTATAAATTTTTTTCGGGATTAGACACGACTATGATCCAAAACCGAGCGCCAGAGAAACGAGTTTCATTGAAAAATCAAAGATTTCAATTTTGGTTCTGGTCGAAGCTAATCTCGCAAATTGTACCAATTCTTCCGTATAAAAGAGTCGGCCATCTACAAGGCGCTCGCGATAAGAAATATGGCCCCAACGGCCTCCCCACCTCCTACCAAACACTCCCTTTAGATTTTCACTAAGCCTAACGGGCTTTAAAAGTCAAAAACGATGTTTTTTTTGGACAAGACTCAACGTAACCGGATTATAACGAGTTTTAATCAATCCATCGTAAATAAATCTAATCACCACGCGACAGAATATATAATATACAGCTCTTTCAAATGGATCGACTATATAGTTTGAACATCGTTTTACGCTCAACATTTTCGTTATAACAAAGATTAACACTTTGCGGGACTTAAGGGATTTTTATGTTTTTTTAAGGATGGAATTTATTATAGTCTGTAATATAACGAGTAATATACATAAGAGCTCAATTACACGAGGGTTTGAAGATTATTTTTCAATAAACCGCTCATCGTCCTCGTTAACGAGTCTTCCGTTAAGCGCTCTCTTCCGATCCTCATGTAATGGAGCTCAAATATTCTTATCAATAACACATAATTAATGCAAAATTTGCGTGCCTTTCAACTAAGATACATTAGCCCATTTGTCCAGCATCAAAGATCCATTAGTCCAATTAAAGCCTTTTTCAGAATAGAATGCCCTTTAACCCATCTGTCTTATAATGAAGAAACGTTCGATTTATAGCCACACAAATCTTAGTCATGAACACTGGATAGCCATGGAACTCATAAGTCGTTCTATTGAATACCCTTTAGTCAAAGTGGTGGGGACCTTAATTTTAGTCGTAATTTTGGGAACCTTTTACTCATATTATGGATGTGGATTTTTAAGTCTTAGTCCTGGGAACATTTATCAATAGTCCTGATAACCTCTTAATCAAAAATTAAAAAATCTTTGGGGTATAGATCCATGTGTTGGACAAGTATTTTTTCCCTATTGATCGACAATGGCTTTGGTTAAGGTTAGTTTTGTAACTCAATTCATATCCGTCGATTATTTCCAAGTCGATCACTTGGATCCCAATCACTTTTTGGTTGGTTTTCGTGGACCGTAATTTGTCAATTCAAAAACTAAGGTTAAAAATTCGCGTTACAAGACTACTCCTTTGAAAATATTAGTTGGATTAATATTAAATATTTAAATTAATAAAACTATATTTTTATAATAATAGGTTTCTGTTCTCGAGATGATTGTTGTTAGATGTAACGACGTGACAAAACCGGTTCATAATTCATTGTTGGAAACGTACGACACTATTAACCTTCTTGGCCATTTTTTCCATCTTCGTTTTCAAGAGAAATATTTTGTTTATACTTTACTAAAATTTCTTTCCCTTTGTTTCACACCCCCGGACATTGAATTTCTTGGCGCAAGCTCAAACACCTGCTTAAAGACCACGCGTAAACTAAATTGGTTTCAGTAATTATTTTTGCAAAATGTCAGTGATGAGCTTAGTTTACAATTTACTCTATTTTAACACTGCATTGTCATAGCTGTTTTTGGTCAAACCCATAGGCCTATCTTTGTTACGTTTGGTCGTCCACAAAAAGTTAATTTCCAGGACAGTTAAAGATGAATATCCTAAGCATCCTCTAACGGCAAACAATCGTGCAAAAGTAGGAACTAACAAAACCACGCGCTCGTCTATTCTTTATCCAGTGCAGCCACGCTGGAGGTTTTGAAGTTTTGCCACTGTTTGCCAATAGACCTCTCGCGTTCATTTTAGGGTAGGCAACCCACTGAATCAGGCCTGTAAAGGTGGATGATGAGTGACGGCGATGTTTCATTCCCCTTTGCTTCTCTGATTCTGTGGTTGCCTACCCCTTTGGAGGGGGTCAAAATAAACGCAAGATGTCTATAGAAGCCACGAATGAATGCCAGGTTTTGTTATTCGTCTGTATCTATTACGATAGGTGTCCAGTGATAAAAATCCTAGGTTGAAATAGTCCGCGTGACAGAGTTATTGCGCTTCCCAAAAACCAAAAGTGAAATGTCCCTTTGCGTATGGTCTTTAACAGTTACTTTCTTTGGGTAGCACCGCTAACCTTGGCCTTCATAAAAATACTTATAAAACAAGAATATAAGCGCGGCCGCCAATTTCGAGAGAGAAATAAAAATCAAATCACAAAATTGGAATGAAAAATAAACTCTAATTGACCGTGCAAACTCACGACGATTCGTTACATTCGTTTCATATCGCGATTACCTTTTCTAGACATACCACTTTTTGTAAGGTTGGTGTTTTTTTTTCTCTCGAAGGAGCGCGTCAAATTAAGATTTCACTTAAATTCATTTTGTATATATTTCGTGATACGGTTATCCTGTTGGGAATGAAGCCACAATACCTTTCAAAAATACTTTTCCGTTTCAGGGACGTATACACCTACTTTCTTGAATATTTGGCACTATTTGTTACTGTTACAGAGTGTTGTATAGAACGATGAGCAGCCTAGGAAGGCATAGTTTAATTTGTTTAAAAGCTGGGCGTGAGCCATTTTGGGGACTTTTTAAAGAGTTGGGTGGGCAGATTTAGATTTAAGACTACCGATATACAGTCAATTAGCTACATAATGCCAAAAAGTGTGCTACGTGTATACTGTTCATGGTAGGAATAGTTCTACATGTTTCTTCAGAATGTTACGTTTCAAATTTTGGTAATAATATCGGTTTACACGAAATTTGATTGAACCAAAAATATGGAAGTTTTGTAAAGAAGACTTGATCGGCAAGAAGGGACAGCCAGGGAAAACTGGAAACACTGTAATCCTCATGTGATATAGCGCGTGCAAGCACTGCCGATACTACAGTTTTGGTTCGCATTTCTTTTAAAGGGAGAATGCAACCTAATTACAAGTTATTTTTTATCGATTCCTTATCGTTTAAATAGGCCTAATCCATCGATAGAAAGTTTACAATACAAATATTAAACTAGAAATAAATTTAAAACTTACCCTGAAAATAGGCTTAGCGGGATTCATGTAGATCCTGAATGGCGTCCGTGTAAGGTCTAGCGACCAATGAGCAAAGGCCCGTCGTTCACGCGAGATCTCCACGAGACTTACGTCGCGCGCGATTGGTTGCTAGACCTTACACGCGAGGAAATCAAAAGCTCCATGAATCCCACTAAGCCTATTTTCAGGGTAAGTTTTAAATTTATTTCTAGTTTAATATTTGTTTGTAAATATTTTCAGAAGTGGATTAGGCCTATTTAAACAATAAGGAATCGATAAAAAATCACTTGTTGTTAGGTTGCATTCTCCCTTTAAATCCAACTTAATTGCTTATATCTTAAACAGCGAAAGGCTTAGAAAATCAATTTTGTACTGTTTTGGAATGGTTAAATTATAAAATCTTGACATTAACTGCAAATGAAGATCGTTCAAGTTGAAATTAACTTTCGTCTTTTGTATTTAATTATAAAAATAAATCTAGTTTAAAGGAGTTAGGATCAATCCCATAAAATATCAAGAATAAAATACGCATTGCCAAATCTTGATATTTCGTATATTTACCGAAAAAAAGTTTTATATTACGAGAAAACAACCACGGCACGGGGAAAGAGTAGGAAGAAGTTTTTAATTAGTAGATTTTTGTCTTAAATCTAAATAATACGCGAGTCAAACAAGTATACTCAAGGCTCGGCTTAAAAAAAATTGAAACGCAGTATATCAGTGGCGCGTCATCGCGTTCTTCGCCAACGCGTGGTCACGAATTTTGCCACCTTCTGACACGGAACCGGAACGCGGGTTAACCGAATTTCTCTCTCCCTTTAAACCTAGATTTAAGATGGAGGGGGCACTAAAGTCAAAAGCGAGAGTCATAGTATTTCTAAATGGTAAATTTGAACGGGGTTTTCGCCCATTCTGTTGGTTCATTCTTGAAAGGAAAATTGCTGTGATATCTTAGAAATTAAAACTTGAGCGAAATAATAAAAGGTAGAAAAGATCGAGCTCGCGGCTATAGAATTCGAAGTTAAACCCAAAGTAAACCAAAGACACGATTCGAGATACACGCTTTCTCGTGAAACGTCTTAAATGCAAATATTTGAATTGGAAAGAGAAAAGATTTTTAACTTCGCTAGATATCCTGACTTAAAAATAAGGAAAATCTTTGAACAAGATGGTTTAGTTCCAACTTAAATCCCTCAAATCTATCACTAGTCTATATGTAGGTTATATTCGAAGATATTAGGGATGTCTTCGGAGCCAATGAAAACCAATTCTCATGGTTATTTATCCTACGAATGACAGAATATTGCGGCTGTCTTAGTTGTAACGATATCTTTTGGTGTTCGATCATCGCGTACTCAAGGTTCAACTCCGCTGAAGACATAATACATAAAAGGAGCAATCCGCCTACTACTGGCTTAGGGGCTCTCATTGTCCTGAATTCATCGCGATAAATGGGCTTCTCAACTTACTGGAAACATTACCGAAGTAGCCGGACCTTTCCTCGTACCGACTAAGACATGGGAGTTGTACTCGCACTCAGACGCAGAGGTTCTACTCGTTCTGAAGACGAGGATTATTTTGGATAATACTGGAGACATAGGAAGTTCTCAACTTGCTAAAAATCAATTCTCCTCATTTTTCTAGTACTGGTTAAGTCTACGGAGCTTTGTTTGAAGAAAAACTCAAAAGCTCAAAAATGGCCACGAAAAATACTAGTTCCCCTAGTCTTTTGTCATCATCATCATCATCATCAGAGAAAGAAACCAGAAAACCTTATATGGCCAGCGATATAAAGGGGGTTGAATTATAGCGGGCGGCCTACTTCTAGATCGCCGATTCCCGAATAACACAGCCCGTGATCTTTAATCTTTAAATTTATGGAGTGTTTCAAAATATTATTCGAAGTTCGCCGTCGGAATTTGGGATCGAGTTTGGACAAAAAGATTCTCTGTTATCCCTCTTTCATTATTAAATATATCAAAGAAGAGAGTAGTTTTGTGGTGGCCCCGTGACTATTTTGACCTCTCATGATATCGCAATCGTATTTTCATTTCACTCTCTATAATATAATACCGAACCTTCTATAACCGAGTTTATAACTATCACCCTTTTATCAGATTTATTCCTATAATTCGTTCGTTCCTCGCATTTACTTTGTTAGTTTTTAAATTAAAGTGTCGATCACAAATATTTCTTCAGTGAAATTCCTTATTCTCACTAGAGATATTCGGCCAATCATAGTATACTTTTGTTTTTCAAAATTCCTTAAACTCAATTATGCGCTTACAGTTTTGTTTTCTAATAAACGTCGTAAAACTTTGTAAATGGCTTTAATTTCATTGGACCTTAGACCTAATTATAGGCAACGCATTTAGGAAATATTCTTAGTAATATTATTGATTTAAATTTAATGACATTGATTCTTATACGATGATATTTGCAATTTTAAAATTTTACGTCACCAACGCTTTAACTCTTTTCGGAAATTTTGAAATACCAGCCTCTTGTTTATCCAATAAGAGATTAGGCTGCACGATTGGCAAAACAAAAACCAGAAAAGAAAAAATCCCAGCTTCGGGCTATAACTTTTGTACGAGTTTTTAAATAGGGCGGATGTAACTGTCAATTGGTTTTAGGAAAAATTAATAATTAGATTGAGCTTACGCACCCTTTAAGTAAGACTGTTTGGCTTCATTTTCTTAATTCTACACCACCCAGTATATGACTAACCTTAGATGCCAATTTAACACGAAAATGTTCGTTAATTACCATCTTATTTATTTTTCAAAGTTGATCCTGACAAGTAATCAACTGACGCGTGAGAATCTAACGGTGTCTTAGACTGTAACAACTTCAATACATTTAGGCATGTATATAGTTTTTTAGCTGGTACAGCCCATACAGTGTTTTAAAGTTAATATATGGAAATGTATTCTTTCAAATGATTGTATCATTGCGTTCATTGTGAGAATTTTATGAGTGGTAAAACTGGGCCTGAATCTAAAACGACCGTATTCAACATCATCTTTTTTGGGCCCCCTACATAAATGGAACCTCCAAAAAGGCACTCAAATATATGGTGTTTGACTGAATGGCCAATACTATGTATAAAACTTGGGTTGACATCATGACGTACCAAAATTGGTAGAAAAACTAAACCTTTACCAGCTTTTACCTTAATAATTATTTCCAAAAGCCACATTTAAAAGATGCAAATTATTACAAAAGATAAACTACTTACCAAATTGGTGAAATTGATGCGCAGATCTTGGTGAAAATAGGAAGATTGATTATAAAATGTCCTTGAATCAGGGTCACTAATTTAGAAATCCAGTGCTTAAGCCTTAGTCATCTAGTTCTGTACTTTTTGGATGTTTCGGTTGTACTTGAATACTCCGTAAATATCGCATATTTATCCACAAAATTACACACGGTGATGGTTTGAGACTTCACGAAGCTGTCAGTAACAATAATCTGATCCAGGACACTTCATTTTATCTGAAACGTTAATTTTAATCATGAGAATAATATAAACGGCGTTGCTAGTTTGTAACGCGATCGCAAGCGATAACTAAAAGAGAGCAGACGATGGTTCGCGGCGATCGCTGAACAGTGCTGTAAATAAGCACTGGCATTTGAAATGTTTTCAATAAAGGTTTTTTAGGAAGGTTCCGATACTGTTTTATAGTTTTAAAAAGGTTACGATGGACGTTTGTTTAATAAAATAATTAAAAAATGTACACTGAACATATTTTTTGGGATGGCGATCACAGACTAAGACAAGAAGGAATAATTTGAGGATTTGTACTGCTGTTAAAGAGTGGGCACATAATACTTTAAAGAATTTAACTGGTAAAATGTAAACTGGATATATTTTAATATAATTTATAGGCACCATTAATAGGCTCTTGCCTCTTGGACTCTTAGTGCGCCTTTCGAACCGATTTGGCGCCATTTATAACTTTAGGGGGCGTATTTTACCCGTTCCTACGCTACTGTAGGTTCTATATCGAGCAGTTAATTTAATAGTGCCCTGAAAACATTTAAGTGGAAGTTCTGCGTGTTTTAGCCACCCTTTACGAAATTAAATACGATTTTTAAATACCGCAAATGTCTTTAATTTGATTCTAAACGAGGCACGATTCTAATTATACTAATTTCCCTAGAAAGGCTGCGAGTGTATTTTAATTTTCAAACATTGTATGGAAATATTTGGGTATATTCCCCGAAAATCCCCAAATAAATTTAATCCCACTATCCAATTAGTTGGCCTAGATTTGGGGATCGAAATATTGAAATTTATTATATTTCGAACAACTTTGTGACCTCCCTAAAACTGCTTTCGTAGGTAAAAACCCCCATAAGCTGCTGGAATTGTAACATTTTAAGGTATAATTGAATATACAAAACGAACAGTAGGATCAAAGTTGGAATTAATGAAAATAAGGAAATTATAGTTGTAAATATAAAATTACCACCGGAAAACGACTATTATAATTTAAAATCAGGGATGACGTAGTCATTCCGCGAAAAGATCAAATGAGAGCCGATATTTCAAAAGTATACGATGCCTTGTTAAAAAAAAAATTTGGCAGGTATAAATTGGCCCCTCGTGTCAAGGAAATACCCGTTCTCTTCGTCTGTTAAGAAGCGAGAAGCTCAAGCTACGTAAGAATCGTAGCTTTTGAGAGAAATTTAATTAATTATTCACGATGGCACATGGCATATACCGGATTATAGTTTTAGGAATTCCCGTAAAAACATCGACTGTATAGTAAAAAGACGTTTCACTCGTTACGTATTACTCATTTTTTGGTTAAACATCGTGACCAGTAAGACGCGAAATAATTTCCCCTCTCTTATTTTTTAAACACAAATTTTCCCTCGTCGGAAATTGGATCCCAAAGACTTAATTTCGCCTCATCTTTAAAGGGGGAATAAAAAGGAAAAATTTCTGATAATAAAAAATTGATCGCGTGATACAATTTAAGAATAAATAGACCAACATGTGGGAGATCATAAGTTGAATTTTTGCAGCTTATGATATAGACCTGATTGCTGCTTCTCCCAAATTATTCTTCTAGAATTAGACTTTAAAATACAGGCATACAATAACTCTTTTTTATTCGCACACAAAAGCTAGAATAAACTATTGTATTACAGGCATATTGGTGATTTGGCGCCCAAAACGTAAGCCTATGAAAATCAATTTAGTACTTCCGATTAACTGCCTATAGTGTGAAGTTATAATCCTAATTTTAATGACTGTCTGATCTACTGAATCACCTGTAATCATCATTTGGAATAAACCAAAATTTTAGAATCTCTTAATATTAACAATCGGAGAAATCAATTAAAATTTCAAATTACCTTTAAAATTTGGTTTAGAAATAGAAAATTAATTCGGGCAAGTTTGTCTAATCCCGGGTGATTCCAGACGATACACTAAACTCAGACCGAGGGGCCCGACACTCTTGAATTCGCTGTACACCTGAGTTCAGCTTCGACAGTGCATTGAGTTCGAACTCTTATGAACTCTGAGTTCAGCTTTGATAGTGGAAAGAGTTCAAAAGGTTTGTACACCTGAGTTCTCGAGTGTCTGCCCCCTCGATTCAGACAATCAGGGGATGTCGATTGGAGGGGGTGCTTAAATTATTCACAACTCAAGTCTAAGCCATTGACTGACCCCTTTAAAACAGACTACAGAGTTTAAGTAGAGGTATACGTCACGAAGTAAAAATATGGAATTCATTTCATCTTCTCTTCAAAAAACCAAAGGGATTTCGATTTAGAAAAAACGCGTTAGATGGCGGAAGGGGCAACGTAATTTGGACTATGTTTGGCACCACGCACGTATGATGATAAATTCGCCTTGATGAGTCTGTCACGCGCTGTGGCCCCCTCACCAACGCTGCATTCGTGCGCCGGCTTCTAATTCTTGGCCATGACGCAATCTCCCGCCTTATTTTAAAGGGCGTCAAAAACAACGAAAACAATAGCAGGAAGCGAGCTAGCGGTCGAAATTGGACCGAAGTCGATGCCGCCGAGTTAAGCCTAATTAAACGGGGTAAACAATCAAAACTCTTGTATAGAGTCGTATACGCCAACGCAACATTTAAATTTTTAATAGTATAACTCCGAACGAAGGGGAAAGCTCTAGAAAGAGAATTTTAACCTTTTTTTGCTTTCAGTTATTGCTACCCAATATATGAATTCAAAAACAAGTTAAGCTTACTTCTCGAATCTCTAGAAAGTTAAATTATTTCGAATTTAATAGTCGTTTGTAGTGAATTATGCCTATTTCATTATCAATCGATAATAAATCAAATACAGCTTCATACTCTCTTTAAGAAAATAATTATAATAATAAAAATTTAATTCACACATTGACCTACTTCTGTGACGGAAAATGGTTCAATAATGGCTCAGTAATTCTATTAAATGAATAGACTCGGCCAAAGATCAGTTCGTTTATTAAATTTTTGATTTTATAGTAGGCGGGAGAGAGCGTGATTAGATCGAAACGGTACCCTTTATCTACTAGCGCATTTATTGGCATATTGTTTTAAATTTTGGGTTGTTTCTTATGGGTGTTGGCTGTAAGAAAATCGAGATAGATTGTGCGATCGCTAATTGGCGTCTGTCAGGAAATGAACGACAGGTGCGTGTTAAAAAGAAAGATACACTCGCAACCTTGAAAAAGATATAAATTCAATCGGTTTTACAATTATTATTCAGATCCCTTCCAAAGTTGTATCCGAGTATATAGTCAAAATCAATTTATGTTAAAACGTTGTCCTTATAATCACACGATTAATAGCTAAAATTGATCTTGAACGTGATCTAAAATGAAATTTAATATTCTTGACCATGACCTAGAACAAGATTGCCTTGAATATGAAGACTGAAGTAAAAGTTATATCCCGTGAACCTATTAGAGTTGTAAAATCCACCTGCAGCCTGTATAGAGCTCTAAATTGGTAATTTACCATCATAATTAACGAGGTAAAAATACCAGGATAATGATACTTTAAGGTTTGTCCTGGTAAAATGGTTAATTTGTAATTTAAATTGCAAAAACAATTTACAAAATTTCGGCAATTTCAGGACTCTTATGATGTACTGTACCCTTCATAAGATGAGTATATATTGAACGATTAGCAAATTAACTCCTCACTGAAGCGACTGGTGGTGATAACCGATAGAGGTTTGCTATGTTTCTACCTGTTACCGTTATAGTCTATACTATTGGACACCGTCATGGCACGACAAGTTAAAACCTGACCCGCGTTACTATGATGGTTATGTACTTAAGGCTTGCCTCTGTGGTGGACTGCAATTTAAATTTGCTATAGGACAAATAAAACTTTTTTTTTTAGAAAAAAGTGAGATTTTAAATAAGCTAATCTCTACTTTACCTCTGTGCCAATTTAAAAACAACTAACTTTGTTTAGAATAAGAAAACGTGTACATTTTCTCATTAAAAGAGGGAATTGGCATCTATTTACACAGGTTCTTGGATAATTATGAATTTACGATTGAGAGAAGGCAGCGGGTGTCTCACGCCTTCGATAGCGATATTTGTACTATTACGTGCCTCATCTCTAACAACTTAACGTAACAATAAGTAATTTGAAGATAACCGAGAAAGTGAAAATAAAAAGAAATTACGACTTTTGAAAAGTAATAAGAATTGAAAAGAATCGAGAGTATATAAGAGCGAGGGAGAAAAAGAGAAATGAAAATTATTACTATAAAGTAATCCTCCCTTATTTTCTTTTATTTCAAATTGTCTCGCTTTGCTCTTGGTAGATTCGAACCAAGGTCGACCGGATGGTAACAGGCAAGGTTGCTAGAGATGTTTCTTATACAGGTGTGCCAACGCTACCGGTTTTCGATGTGGAAAAATACGCGGCGAAGAGAGAAAATTTCGTGACGTCATATTCCGACCTCCCGCTCAAACTCGCTTATCGTGTTTACTTTCGCGGGTTTCTCGCCAGTTCCTAATCGGCAGTGTAGCCTCGTAGGCTTGCTTGGCTTTTTTGATCTGGGGATTAATTTTAATGGTACGTATAATTTTCTAATTTTTACATGTAATATTCCCTATTCATGTTTTACACGATTATCACTAAGTTTATTTAGATTAAGGGAGTAAATTCAAAAAGCCTCAAGGGTTGAGGTTTCTTTAGTCTTTCGCCGGTAGGCCCGTTACCTAGTGTCCCCCCAATAGGTCAATAGTATTGTGAAGCCTTGTTTAATAAGTTTATTTTGATTTAGTATCCACCCTAACTCTACATTTTATTGAATTATTTACAATTCTACTATTTACATTTAGAGGGTTCATAAAACTACACAATGCCAGGAATGAGATGTGCAGTAGCTCTTTGCAACAATAGTTTGTTTGAAACAAAAAAGGATCCTCAAAAATGCCACATAATTTATCATGCCTTTCCTAAAGACGAAAGACGTAGTATTTGGATCAACAAATGTAGAAGAAAAGATGTTTTTAATCCGTCTACAAGTGTTATTTGTTCCGTTCATTTTAATGCTCTTAAATTGTATAGTGCTAGACAAAAAAAATGTCAATGCTTTCATTTTTGAAGAAGTTTGTAAAATGTTTAGAATTTTGTGATATAGCCAAATATTCTCATAATTTTGTAAAAAAATTTGAATAAGTGATAATTATAAGTATTAATCCTAAACATATTGTGATTTTTACAAAATATTTTAATGTATTTCTGTTCTTACACTAATAAGTACAAAAGAAAACTCTTAAATTGTATAGTGCTAGGCAAAAAAATGTCAATGCTTTCATTTTTGAAGAAGTTTGTAAAATGTTCCTTTTAGAAATTATCTTATTTCACTTCATTAAAAGTTTTAAATTCATTAATAACTTTATTTGTAATTTTAATAAACAAATAATTTCAATTTAAAAACCCTATAAAGGGCGCGCTTTTTTATCTGTCACACTCGCGGAGCAGCTCCCGTAGGTCGGATTCTGACGTCACGCGAGAGAGAGAAAAAAATCGAAAATTCGGAATTGAGCGTTGGCACCCGTTGGGTAACAGGCGCAAAGTTAAAGGCCTAGTATCAAGAAAAAAAATCTAGTTTATGGATATAAATATATTTATTTAGATGTAGCTCAAAAGAGATCTTTAAAATACGTGTCCCAACATGGAACTAATTAACTACTTAATGAAAGGTTCCCATGCATAGAGTTTACGTTAGCTTCTCTAAAATAATTGTCTTGACAAATACTCCCTTTTCAGAATTTTCAGATTCAAAACGGAAACCGATTACGCTCTTAATGCCACCTACTAGGTTAACAAAGTAATATAAGGGACGCTACCAGTCTTTAGCTAAAAGTTAATCTGCTAAGTTATTCAAAGTTCGATTATTTCTTGGGTTTTATTATATCTTCGAATGGGCATAAGTTGCTTAAGATCGCATCAAGCAAGAGAGGTATACAATTTTGAATCTGGCCTTTTAATGGTATTGTAAAACAATAAACCATAGGCATTCGAAAAAAGATAGTAACATCCTCACTTTACTAACGTAAATTATTCTTGAAGGATTATAACCATCATCTAGACCCAAGAACTCACAGGGAAAGCTCGAAAAGTAATTGGAAAAACAAATTAATTCGGGGATGAAATCGAATCTAGACCTCCTTCATACGTCAACTTGAAATTTAACAGTAAACTTCACTACTTAGACATTTTGAAGTATAATTAGAAAATCAATTATTTTCAATCTCCAAAGGATGTTAAAGGTTGCCTTTCGGTTGCTTCTCTAAATTTCTAAAAGGATCTGAATGATAAGTTTCAAGTTTTTCAGTTTTGCATATACGAAGAAAATATCGTGTTAGCTAGCTGGTATTTTTTATAAATTGGTCAATACCTGAAGTGACGTTTCTATACGATAGAATTAAAAGAACATAAAAACCTCATTTCAAATGTTTGACATTATTTGCAAACTTTGGATTGTTAGCGCACGACTCTGCAAAAATTTAGAGTGTATATAAGATGGAGACTTTGGAAAGGCGGCTAACCTTGAACCAGAGGCGCCTTTCCGTTAGTTAGGATCGAAACAGTATACGTTATAACAACCCATTTTATGAAGAAACGTATACACAGAGACGAGCCAAAATCCTTCTAGTCTTTGTACTGTCCAATCGCCATCGTTACGAGTTTATAATAAATAGAAGAATACGAGAGCGTAAAGTTGGCAGCCGTTCCATCCTCATTATTATAAAGTTTTTAGGGTTCGCGCAACTAGTGTTTCAGAATTACAATAAAACGAATTTTATCATCGTTTTCTATCGAGTTGCAAATCACTTCCTTGTTTAACGACATATCCTTCATTTAATAAAATCCAATTTAACCACGATTCGTACATTTAAATCCACAATTTAATCACGAATATATTGATTAAATCAGGTTTCGAATGATTAGATTTAATTTAATCCGAAATCATTATTTTTAGATTCATCAACTCTTTAGAAGGATAAGATCATGTTTAGAAGGATAAAATCATGAAAATCATGCTTAAAAAAGTTAAAATCATGTTTAAAAATAGAAAATAAAAAATATAATATCATGTTTAAAAATATAATATCATGTCTAAAAATATTATATCATGTCTAAAAATATTGTATCATGTCTAAAAATATTATCATGTTCATGGAGATTGTTTAGACCTAGTTCAGATCGTGGTTTAGATTTTTATAGATCACAACTTGTTGCCTATCAACGGCATCTTGTTATTACTACAACTACAAACGGTTCTTTACTCTAAAAACGGCGTAACAACACCTTTAACGCCATTACCTTCTTATCTTGGCAATTCCCAGTTTTGACTTTAATAAAAATGTAAACTTAAATCGCTAGTGTGTCTAATAAAATCCATACAATGGAGAGAAAGGCGCCATGTAGGAAACGAAGAGTGACACCATGATGCTTTAGTGAAATTTCTTCGATAACTATAGGTTCCAGTTGTTTCTTGTTTTCTTATTCACTTAAAGCAAGGAGGATCAGAGAAGGAGAGGAAATGTGGGGACGGCGCGGTTCCTACTGCGTCGGCCTAAACTCCCACTCTGGGAGAACGGGGGTAGAGACGTTTCGTGGTAAAATGTTGTCGCGTGGGTAAAACGAATCCTTTATGAGACGCGCTAGCTAGCGACCACGTGACAACAGTTTACCTCGAGAATTTCCTATCCCCCCTTTCCACCCGAGTGGGAGGTTGGCTCTTCTCTCTCTAACTCAACGCAGCCCCACATTTCCTCTCCTTCTCTGATCCTCCTTGCTTAAAGGGAGGATGCAACCTAACCACAAGTGATTTTTTATCGATTCCTTATTGTTTAAATAGGCCTAATGCACTATTTAAAAAATTTACAAACAAATATTAAACTAGAAATAAATTTAAAACTTACCCGGAAAATAGGCTTAGTGGGATTCATGGAGCTCCTGATTTCCTCGCGTGTAAGGTCTAGCTACCAATCACGCGCGACGTAAGTCTCGTGGAGATCTCGCGTGAACGACGGGCCTTTGCTCATTGGTCGCTAGACCTTACACGGACGCGATTCTGGATCTCCATGAATCCCACTAAGCCTATTTTCAGGGTAAGTTTTAAATTTATTTCTAGTTTAAGATTTGTATTGTAAACTTTTTATCGATGGATTAGGCCTATTTAAACGATAAGGAATCGATAAAAAATCACTTGTAATTAGGTTGCATTCTCCCTTTAATGAGATATTCTTGAAATCAGTTATATTGTTTCTTAATTTTTGAAGGTTTTGATTGATTTGAAGCTTTGAGCAAAATAAAATAAAAAACAAAAAGACCTTCATCAGGTGGTATACCGCTTGGATAGTTTCCAAGAGCAACTAAATTTAAAGGCGAGATTTGAGCTCGAAAGATACTTTGTTAATGGTGTAAACGGGTTTGAATTGGGTTAATAGTGGATTTTGATAGAAATCTTTAAATTGGGACTAGGAAAATCATTTTTAGTAGTTTAAGAAGCAAAAACATTAAATTAGATCAATTGCCCAGATGAAATTAGATCAATTGCCCAGATGAAATTAGATTAATTGCCCAGATGAAATTAGATTAATTGCCCAGATGAAATTAGATCAATTGCCCAGATGAAATTAGATCAATTGCCCAGATGAAATTAGAACAATTGCCCAGATGAAATTAGATCAATTGCCCAGATGAAATTAGATCAATTGCCCAGATGAAATTAGATCAATTTCCCAGACTAAATTAGATCGATTACAAATTGCGTAGTCTAAATTTTATCTATTAGCGTGATTACATTATATCTTTTGTTTTAATTAGATCGACTTGCTTGATTAAATTCATCGGTTAGTCTGTTTAATTCGATCAATTAGCGTACGAGATTAAATTAAATCGATTACCCTTATAAAACTAGATCGATTACCCTGATAGAACTAGGCCAATTATAATGATTAAATAAGATGGATTGACCGGATTAAATCCGATTAATAGACTGAAACGAATTGATCCACCCTTCGATTCAAATACCGTCTACTATCAATGTCCAATAAAATATATTGGCAATCAAGAGTCTTTACGTGTTTTGGAAAAATTATTTAGAACGATTTCTTGTTGCACAACTAGATAAACTAGTTTATACGTAATTTTTCGTTTAACTTTAAGGATATTGGGTGTAAATTTCGGGATAGAATTGATTATGACTGATAGAGCCTACTACTAATTTCTTTATAAAAAAATAGAAAGAATTTTCGGTTATTTCGATATGAAAATAAATCATTTAGTTTATTATTTCTAATAAATAAAGTTACGATGTATCAAAGTCATCAGATACCTGA
Organism: Odiellus spinosus; assembly: GCA_963920705.1. Taxonomy (NCBI): domain Eukaryota; kingdom Metazoa; phylum Arthropoda; class Arachnida; order Opiliones; family Phalangiidae; genus Odiellus; species Odiellus spinosus. The sequence continues at coordinate 9,219,322 of OY987237.1, forward strand.
TTCCGCCTAAAAAACTACGTATTGATTATGACAGATATTTTGGAAATAAAGAAACAAAGAAATGAAGTGTTTCCCCAAGTTTCCTGGTCTTGAACATTTTTTGATGATGAAAAATATATTCAAAAATTCTTTGATTTATTGCCCTTGTTGATTGAATAAATGTAATTATGATATTTGAAGTTCCCAAGAGTAATAAAAATATATTTCTCCCACTAAATGAAAGAGGTCACCTCTTTCTTATCTAGAAGAAATCGCTGACTACATTATTGAATGTGATGATGATTCACTTATGGTGCTACCCAAAAACAAAAATAAGTTACTTATTTTTCTTTTCATATTACTTTTAAAAAACCTTATTATTTTAGTTTTAAAGCTTGTTGTTAATTATCGTAATTTCCTATTATAATAAGAAATAAAAGCGGAAACCGTTGAGATTTTGGCAAAATAGTTAACGAAATTACGGTCATAAAGAGAATAATGTTTTGATTATTGCAACGACGAATAAACATACATTTTGCAAACCAACAATTAAAATGTTTCTAAAAAGGCGTTGTTTTATGAAAAGTACTTGTCCTAATTAAAAAACGACCGGAAAAAATTTGGTAGATAAGAACCTAATTACCAAGCTTGTTGGCGTAATGCGATATAAATTAAATACGTAATTTTTGAAATGACTAAATTATCAAAAACACGACATAAAAATAATGATTTTTTTTTCTAAATTACTTTAGTAATTAAAGGTCGATATTCCATGGAAGTCAAAGACTCAAGAGATTTCAATCTTTTTAGGAAATTCCAACCTCATTAAAAAGGGAGACTGTGATTATAATAATTAATAAATTGTGCTATTAAATTGAAGAAATTATGATTAATTCGTGATCAGAATCGTTTAATCGTGATTAGAATCGTTTAATCGAGATTAGAATAGTTTAATCGTGATTAGAATAGTTTAATCGTGATTAAAATTGATTAATCGTGATTATAATTAATCGCGATAATCCCGATACCGATAATCCCGATTTAATCCCGATAATCCCGATTTAATGCCGATAATTCTAACTACACACGAATAGATTACGATTTAATCAGGCTAATCATGATTTAGTCGGAATAATCAAGATTTAATCGGGATAATCACGATTAATATCTAGATTATCCTGATTAAATATTTGTTACACATATTTGATCAGTTTATTTCGATTACAACACCTCAATTAAATATGGAAATTCAGCGTTAATATCGGGGAATAAAAAATATTTTGAAATATCTATAGAAGAAGATCCTAGATCATCTCATGAATATGTAATAAAACGTGATAGAACTATCTGACTTTTAACCTTAACAAATTAAACACTGAAATAACAGTGAAATTAAGAATTTATAATAAAATTCCAAGCTTTAATATATATTTATATTTGAGAGCTCTTAAATCCGACCTTATCCCTTCGCAAAATCCTTACAAATACTATTGTATCTCGAAACAATAAGGAATCTCTCTTTGTAAATGTTTTCAAGGGTCTTAATTCCATTTTAATAAGGGAGAAACCCGATATTCGGATTCCTTCTAGATAATTACAATCCTCTAACACATTATTAAAGACCCAATTAAATCGACATTAAAAATGATCTTCTCGCGGTCACAACTCAATCAAGCTTCTAATAAGGCAGTTACGTATACTCTATCTATTCCACCTACCCCATATACGACCACCATTTCGTATAAATCGTATTTTCTTAATTGCGAGGGAGGTCTCAACTATTTTTTTTTTCTTTATATTTTCTTCCCATTCTTTTACGTTTTGGAAATAATGTGTTTTTAGCGATTCAATTGGTATAGTTGTAGTTGGTCAAGGTAAAGTTAAAATTTCTCGGATGACTCCGTTATTAAAACAGTTCCGTAATATTGCGCGAATGCCTGGAACACTGGAGCTCCATTATTTCTACATCGCTACCGTATAACCGTATAAATAAATACTTTTTTTAGGAGTAATAAAATAATAAATAAATACTTGTTCCAATGGTAAAACAATTATTATATATATAAAAAAGAAACGTATTAACTTTATGGATGACTGTCAAATCTAAAAAGATTTCGTCCTGTTTTACCATTTCTAAAATTTAATACCATCATAAGTAACTAGAAAATAGGCGGACAAAATACCCAGTACAGCCTCGTTCATACTTGAGGGCAAAATCGGTTCCCAAACCGGTACGAAGCGTTTTCCGTTTTCCCTGGTTCACAAGCTGACAAGACGGTTCATTAGCGATCGACCTAATTCGACCTAAGCCAAGGCTTAGCATCGTTTTAAAAATTATAAATAAATCGTGCTTATAACTCGTTGGGTAATCATTTTTGATAAAAAGTACAATTTTTATCGTGTTATTTTAAGATTTGTCAGCAAATTTGTTTCCCGTCTCGTTATTACAAAAGAGGATTCACATTAGTTATAGAAATAGAAGCGCATTTAGGTCTATGTATGAACGAGGCTTAATATTAGGATAACCTTAAAAACAGATTGAGATAATAGGCGAAGTTGGATAGTGTGAATCTATTGACCTGATGTTTTACATAGATTATTACCAAACGTATTTCCTTAATTTGAAGGAGTTAAGAACGTCAAATCGATAGTACAGCCTTCAACTGTTCTACTTTAAAATAAAAGAGCCGTCAGTAAAAATAGCCAATGTGAACGAGCAGCGAAATTTAATAAATTAGCAGTGATTTTATTAATTGTATAATCTGGTCCTAATTAAGCATTGGTAAGTAAATAGTCTTATACAACTCGAGAATGGTTAAGTATTACACTTTTAAGTCATATCTTACTTATGGTATTAATATTAACATTCTCCATGTTTACCGTTTCTTTTAATACAGTTCAGACCTTGTTTTTTTAATGATTTTGAAGGTAAAGTCGTAAAAACGTATGATGGTCGCGATGCGTGTCATCTTTACGACGCATTCTTGGTAAGAATGTTTTTATTATATTTAGTGTGTTTCACGCGTGGGAGATTTTAACTACGCAGCAAAAGGCACCGAGACTTTTATAGCAACAAATTTGTAATATACTGATTTTAAGTTTGTTTAATCCTGATTATTTGGGGTATGAAGCTTTATAAAGAATTAAAATCTATCATATCTTTGAATATAAATTTTTCTTGCGCTGAAGTTAATCGCGGGAGGGTAACAAACATCTGTGACGTAATTATTCTTCTTTTCATAGATATCTTTACCGGAAAACCATACACGATTGTAAGAAATCGTTTGTAATAATAGACTTATCAGAAACTTGTACTCCATACCCAGGCTTACCACCAAAATTGTAATTATAATAAAACAATTCAGCGCATAAATTTAATGTTAAGAAGAAAATAAACTGTATTTTTCTTTTGAGGTTGCGAATTTATTTAGTGGGAGGAGCGAGACTATTATGGAATATATCGCGGCTCACCGCTTCGCGTGGTTAATTGTCCGTCGACCGTCACTGTCGCGTATAGAATGGTTCGCCTTTCTTATTCAATGTCGTCGAGCTGTTGTTACTCGAAAGGGAAAGTTTAGACATTGCAACGGCTACATTAAGGGCACCTATTCCCATTTTATCCTTTAAGGACAGATACCTAAGAGTCTCACCGAAAAATCCCGCCATTTTCGTTGGTCAAATCACCTTATGATACAAATACCAGAGATACTGTAAATTCATTAATATTTTGAAGAATCCCACGGACGTAACGGAGTTATGGTTTTATTGTACAGAAAACACTAAAATAAAAACTAACTCCGTAATCTTCAAATTGTATATACCTTCCATGTCTAATCGAGGGGTCAGATATACGCAAAATATTTTACGGATTGATTTTGCGTGGAAGAAATTGATTTATGGAGTGATTTTCAATATCATAAGGTGATTTTCAATATCATAAGGTGATTTTTAATATCATAAGGTGATTTTCAATATCATAAGGTGATTTTTAATATCATAAGGTGATTTTCAATATCATAAGGTGATTTTCAATATCATAAGGTGATTTTCAATATCATAAGGTGATTTTCAATATCATAAGGTGATTTTCAATATCATAAGGTGATTTTCAATATCATAAGGTAATTTTCAATATCATAAGGTGATTTTTAATATCATAAGGTGATTTTATGGAATGATTTCGGAGTGATTATCTATGGTACGTGTACGGAATTTTGGCAAGTGTCCTACCCCTCGAGTCTAATTCATTTAATTATATCCTCTGAATTAAGATTGAAAAAATTGTTATGTATAGATTGGAAAAAAATTAAATTTATAGAAAAAACCCATTTTACTATGTGGAATTTACTAACAACCTAAACCGGATTCCTATGGAAATTTAGGTTCCTTAATAGGTTGTAACTTATAACTAAGTTTAATAAACGAGTGGCGCATGCTGGTACAATTATTCAAGGTGAATTAACATTATCCAGTCGAGACTTTCCCTTTAATAATAAACAATCACTAAGAAAGAGGCGCAACGCGGTATATAAGATCTGAGGAATGGAAAAGGGAAGAGTGGGGACGGAAATCAAGATGCGTAATATTATTAAGAATATAAAATGAAAAAGAAAATGAAATGGAAATAGTGAAACCCACGTTCCGTTTGCTATTCGGGTCACTCCATTGAAAGGGAAACTCTTAACGGTTTTCTACTTTCGTCCGTTTCGGCCCACGGACCGATTAACCAAACACTCTCCGTGGCTCGTTATCCCCCTAACCTCCCGGCTTCCGCCACGCTTTCATTTTCAGATGGTGAACGGAATCGCTGAATTACGTTTTATTCTTCACGGTCCAGCGGTCAGTGACAATGGGCAATGAAGTACGTTTAGCTCGCGCGCCCAAATACGAAAATCTCGGTGGCGAACGCGTGACTCCCGCCCTCAACCACCCGCGCAACATTTACAGTTTTCAACGTTTTTAGCCTCATCTCCGTAGTGATCAAACTTAGGATATTATGCGGTAAATCAATGAAGTGTCGCGATGGCGAAGCTACTATATCAAAATCTACTTCATCCATTACTTTAAATGTATTAAAATTAAGAGTCAAATCACCGTTCCTTCCAACTCAAATTAAGGGTCAAATCATTAATATGAATTTAAATTAAGGGCCAAAATCATTCCTTAAAAATATCATTGGACCAAAAATCAAGATTACAAATCTGGAGACGACAGCGAGGGGGTTTGGGTGGATTTTGTAGTTTACCCAGAGGAGGGATGACACCGAGGTAAGAGATATAAGGGTGTGACGTTGTGAGATATCACGAAAGTTATCTCGACACCAAAATCAATTTCTACCATTTGCTTAAGATTGGGCTTTCTCGTTTTTCACTCGCTTGTGAACGCGCCTTTATATAATACAAATATTCTAAAGGTGGATGCGGCACTTATTGTGGATATTTCCATCTTGTTTTTTTATCAATTTCATCCCCCCTCCAAACCACTTTAATTTGGAAGGTACAAGTTTGGCTTCTTCCTATTCTCTTTGGCCGCAGCCGGAGCCGGGAGAACAATTTCACGCAATGTCGATTATAGTCTAAATTTTCTTATTTCGTAGATTTCGAGGTTTAGAGGACTTGCACGCAAATATAACTTTATCTTTCGCAAAAGCCCTTGTAATAATTACGTTGCGCAGCAGTCTTAAACCTCCTTTTCCGCTACTAGCCTACTAATCTTGATCATTTCTCATATAGGTTAGTGTTGAAAAGCCGTAATAATGTTTGGTAATATTTAATCGTTATTGCCTAGTTTTCATTGCTAGCTGATTTTTATTTTAAGTGAAGATTGCAAGAATAGAAATGTTTCTAATTGCGCGTGTCGCCAAATTATCTTTCTTTTCTTCTTTTTTAGATTAAAGAGAAATGGATTCATTTTAGTTTCCAAGGTCTATGATTGAAAGTCTAAATTTCCAAATTTGGGGTGATTTTCGGGATTTCAATTTTAATACAATTTTCAAAACTTATAAATTAACAGAAATATGGCTGACAATTCTCATTTTGTTTAAAGGGAGGATGAAGAGAAAATTTAACTGATTTAATGATTTTTCATGACATATTTGCGAAGTAAAACATTCAGAAATAATTGCCAAAAAATATGAAACCTTCTGATTTTGGCAATCAATTAGAGGGAATACCTATGATTAATTAGCCCTCCTTTGGTTTAAAGGATAAATGAAAACTGATGTATCACGATTTGAAAAACCCATCTCCTATATCTCCTAGATCCGGTAGAAAACGTTTTTTTAGATAGGAATTAGTCTTCTTCTATGAAAACCCAACTTATTTATTCCAAAGGCCTAATTGTGAATTTTCCTAGTTCCTCCCGTTAGACCCCGGCCCATTTTAGCCCTTTTAAAACAAATTTTCGTACCGCACTTAAAATATGACAATGACTTGGCGTATTTGTTACGCAACTAGTTAAATATGAATAAATTTTAATCATTTCGATTTCGAAAACAGCCATAACTCTCTCTAACAAAGCGGAATATAAAGCTCATCCAAAATCATTCATTCAAAAACTAGTAATTAGTTGGCTATAAATAAAGGATGTCATCATAATTTGATCAGCAATTTTTTTCAAAGGTAAAGTGAAATGTCAGACTGATAAAGGTTAATTTTTATATTATAGAAGATAATATAAAACAAATAGGGGTCGTATTTGGAACTTTGGCTCGATTTCAATCGGTGGCGAGGCATCTTTTTTGAATGGCGAAGCAGGATTTTATTATTTTTAAATTATCTAGGGAATGTCTACTTTCTAATGGTGCAATCGGTTTATGCCTAGGCTATTGCAGAGAAAAGATACGTCCATTTTAAGATATGGGTCATTTTTGGGACTTTGGCTCGATTTCAATCAGTGGCGAGGCATCTTTTTCGAGTGGCGAGGCAGGATTTTATTATTTTAAAATTATCTAGGGAATGTCTACTTTCTAATGGTGCAATCGGTTTATGCCTAGGAGATTGAAGAGAAAAGTTACGGGTATTGGATTTAAAATTCAAAATAGGTTTGTATTTTCCAAGGGTTTTCCCATATTTCACCGCCACTTTTAAAGTTGGACGGACGAGACTCTTTAAGAAAAAGAAAACGATGAAAAATATATATAAATAATAAGTAGTAGGCTTATAATAAAAGAATGGAACAATACAAAATGAAAGTGGTCTATTGTATTTGAACTTCCTCGTATAATTTGAGTTAATTTCGGCTCTTTCTCTGGCGAAAACAAATTTCACGCTCGGCGATCGCGTGCGCCCCATAAACAGCTTCACGAGTATAACCCCACACTCCCACAGCCTTTAATCTTTAAAGGACCGCCGTAAACGAAAAATTCAACTTAATTTATAAATTTTCCGAGAATTTCATCCGCTATTTTGCGCATATGGGATTCATTTTGATTAGTATCCTGAAACCTAGGACTAATTAACAATCGACACCTATAAGCCTATTTAATTTAAACTCCGATTTTAGCAAACTAACTAATTTAATTGGTTACATTTACTGTCTAATATCTCATTAATTATAGAATTAATAAAATATAGGAGTTTAAGATTAATCCGAGACTTCATTTTAAATTCCGTTAAACCCAACTATTAACCCATGTAATTTCTAGCTCCGTTAAGCCTAACTATTAACGAAATTAATTCCAAACTCCGTTAAGCCCTTCTATTAACGAATTTAATTTCAAACTCCGTTAAGCCTAACTATTAACGAATTTAATTCCATTCTCCGTTAAACTCAACTACAACATATTTAATTCCAAACTCCGTTAAGCCTAACTGTTATGTAGTTCCGAACTCCGTTAAGCCTAACTACATACATAGTTTAATTGTCTTTATTTTCCCGGACAAATATCTCGTTATTTGCAAAGGAAAGTTTAATCGGCTTCTGTTACTTACATAAATAATTAAAAAGGAGTATAACTTCAAGTTCATTTAATTTAAAACTACGCTAAGCTCCAAATCTCTAGTTTGTCTTCCGATTTTCTCTTATTAACGAAAAGCTTTTCAGTAATTTAAGAATTTAAAAGCCAATTCACCCAATATTACGATTTGGATAAGGAATAGATTTATAATACTTGGTTTTTTTCTTCACCCGACCTTTAAACCTTTTTTTCAAATGCATATCTTAATGCGCTTTCTTCATCCGTAATCCTTCAGGTCGAAAAATCGACAGTTCTCATTGACAAACCGCGAACAAAAACCCGAAAAGTTAATCTCTCGTCATTGAGCAACCGATTATATTTAAAATTCCGTTCAATATCAGTATACATAATAGCCAAAGAAAAGGCGTATTAATACGTAATGTTAAACCACATAAAGATAAAGGTAGTTTTATTTTAAATAGCTGCACTATAAATTTATCTATATTATTCGAGGGTCGAAATGGATTTTACACAAGTATATTTATTTTTTGGTTTTCCCCTAAAAATATGTTTATAATATTTAATCTTTATATTCAAGAAATTTCTAAAATATGAAATGCTAGGAGGAAAGTCGTTCAGAATTTGAAGAAGATAATGAAAATGTTCAAGGGTGTTAGTTATTTTATGATTATTAGTATTATTGTGACTTTTTAAAGTTTCTAGCTTCAACAACCCACTAGGCGTTACAAAATTAACCTCGTTTTAGTGTCAACCGATTTTTCTCTGAAAGAAATAACTTCAGAATTTGTGTCTTGAAGTTCAAGTAACAAGCGCGATCCCTTACGTCGGGCATTCAAGATATTTTCAACAACTAAACAAAAAAACAGTACAATTGATATATAGGTTGGGTATTACTTTAAGAATAAGATCTAATAAAAACAGCAAATGCTTAAAATATTTGATTCCCGCGCATGCGCGGCCACCCAAGCGCTTTAACTTCTCCATTTAAATTCAATTACACGATTACACAAATGGCTAGAGTTTATATATCAACCTTGATTTGATTGAGAGTCGAATATTTTGTTAACCAAGATCGCCAGGTACGTATTTAAGAGCCCATTTAAGTGGTCTAACCTCTAATCTTAAGTATTTTTAATAACGGTAGGAAGTCTACGCCTTTTTGGTAAATAAAGCGATAATGGCAATGATAGAAATACGAAAAAGATAGAAAAAGAAAAAGTAAAACCAAATCAAAAATCATATTGAGAATCTTGAAAGATATATTCGAGACAAATTCACTACGGTATATGTCAGAGAAAGCGTTAAAAAAAGGAAATTTAAAGAGATTGTTTGAAGTTTTAATGAGATGGTTTCAAATATTAAGATGTAAATTACGCTTTAGGGAGTTTTGGGACTACAAAAAGTACTAATACATTTGTTCCACGAACGACAAATGATTTGCAACCAACTGGAAAAATATTTTTGAAACATTTGAGATTATAATGATTTTGAATGATTTTGTAAGAAATGTTTTAATGACGGAATAACAACAAGGCACAGAAGACTCGTGCCTCACGGTCCCCGAGGATCAAATCTCCAGCCAATATAGGATCATTCAGGGGCCAAGGGCACTCGAAACGTAATTAACGATAATTTTCGTACGAAGGTATTACTATCTGGATTAAGAACTTTTACGAAAAAGACCGCGCCATAGCGATTTTATCACGCGCCAGAAAGCGAGAGAATCAACTGTAGGCTCTACAATTTAGCCACGCGACGTGATGACGTAGTATTGAGGAGAATTTCAATTTTCAAAATTCGAAAATGGGGATTATAAAATATGTATATTTACTGTTAGAGTATTTTTTTTCTACGACATATCAGAAGCCGATGAAACCCTCCTTTGAAGTCTATTACTCCCTGGTCTTGTCTACCCCTCTCTGTATGGGCTAGTTTCAAAAAGCGCGATTCGTACGCCTCCTAACGGTAGATATTTTCGGAGCGGGAGTTCGTCGAGCGAATATATCTAGCAGCCTTGGAGTTCGTCAAAAAAACGTCGTCGTTTGTGGAGAGAGAGAATTTCCAATTTTCCGTAGACAGGGGGTATGAAGTAGGACCCCTCCGATCTCGTGAAATTGTGAATTTTACCCACACAGAGAGGAGCGCTATATGGAACATTAGAGTAGTAGACTTCAAAGGAGGGTTTCATCTACTTCTGGACATATGCATATAATATTTTGAATCTAATTTATGGTTAAAATTAGCGTTAATCTTGCGCAGGGATATGGTTTAAATTAAGAGCGACAACGAAGTTTACTGATGCACAAGCTTGTACACGAGTAAACTTCTTTAAACCATATTTTGAATCGTTTTAACAACCTTTCCGAAAACGAAACTCAATTGCCATTTGGAGTTCGTCAAAATTACGTGACAGCCTCACTTTAAATATAATCAAAGTTTTAAAATATTGATCCAGTTCAAGATAACCACTTTTGACAATAATCGGTTTAACATTGTGTATTGTATTAATACTCCTAACCTTTGAATAAAACACAGATGGTCGACGTTTATTGTGAAATTAATTAGTGTCAAAATTGTGGTCGAACTATCTATTTAAAATAACTTCAAAATCAAATCATTTTTAAAAAGGTAAAATTTTTATCCATTCAGCTGTCAAAATTCGCGAAGAAACACTTTCTATATTTCTCTTTTTGGCCTGATATAAATCTTCGAAAATATTCCTTTTTAATCTAGACCTCCTAGCGGGTGCAAAAATCCATTTTTTTAATTTTGAATTGGATTTTATTTCTATGTTACTTAAAAAAATGTGCTAATAGAACCTTTTCTTCGCTAAATTTCTCTTCCAATGGCACCAATTATACAAAAAAACACCTCAAAAAGGGTCATTTAATGCGCTTTTTAACTTTTTTATTTAATTTAAAGAAATGAGAGCTCATTTTTTGGGCCATTTTCCATAATTTTCTTCAGAAAACGAAAGTTTTTTTTCCCTACGAATTTCGAACGAAATTTAAAAAAAGTTTTAAAATGGGTTTTTGTTTTTTTCTTTTTCCAAATACAAAAAAGATAAGTTTTATGGATTTCTTCGCGCCCCAAATTAAGTTTCACCGCTTCCTGATAAATTCGGTTTTATTTCGTTATTTTGTAAAGGCAATATGAAAATGATAATTATTTATTAAATATTTTTCTTATTTTTTTTTTTTTTTTTTTTTTGGTTCGAGAATGCTATTAAATTTCCTATCCACGAAACCTAATGAAGCCTGGCAAAAAGGAGCAAATTTGATGATAAAGGTCAGAGAAAGATCAAGGTCTAAGAATTGGAATGAAACTTACAAATACAAAATTTGTTGAACAAAGTTTGTAAACTTAGAAATTCGATTATAAAAAAGTCAGGGAACTTCGATGATAAAAGTTGGGAAATATCTGAGAACTTGGGAAGTTCAATGGTAAATGTCAGCAAAAATCAGGAAACTTGTAATTTCGATGATAAAGTACATATAGAAAAGTCAAGTAATTGAAAATTAGATGTTAGAGATCATAGAAAGGTCATGGAACTTGGAAATTATACGGGAAAGGTCAAGAAAATTCAAGTAACTTGGAAATTCAATGAGAAAGGTCAGATTAAAGTCAATTTGGGTATACGCCGAGCAAGGTCATATAAAGATCATAGAACGAATTTGGAAATTAAGCGAGCTAAAGGTCATAGAAAGATCATGGCGATTCGATTAGAAAAATGCCAAAAATTCAGGTAATTTAGAAATTCGCCGAGAAAGGTCATGGATATTGGAAAGTAGGTGAGAAATGTCAAGAAAATTCAGGTGACTTGGAAATTAAACGAGAAAGGTTAGATAAAGGTCAGGTATCTTACAATTAGTCGAGATAGGTCATGGAAATTTATCCTGAACTTGCAAATATTCGTCTAATAAGCGTTAAACGTCCTCTATTTTACAATGATGAGGTAAGAGCTTAAAAATACATCCTATCTCTTTCACAGTCCCTTTAAACACTTGTCTGAATGTTTTAATCCTGTTTTGGTTGGCTTGAAGAATCTAGGTTTTTAAACAAATAAATCCCCTTTTACTTTTATACTTACACATTATGTACGTGAACTAAAAAGTCATTAAATCAAATTAACGATTAAAGTGTAAAACGTTGTTTTGTGAAAACAACTTTTTCGAGTCTTTTCGGGCAAAAGTAACAGTCGTGTATCAAAAGAAAAATAATAAAATGGTTTAAAAATTTTTTTAAAACATTGTGAAAAATCGAGAAAGCAATATTTCAGTTAGACTTGTAAGGGAAAAGGAATAATCATAAATAAAATGTTGTTCTTGTTTCACGAATAAATTAATTCATTTATTTAATCAGCCATTTCGCTTAAAATGTTTATGACAAGTCATTGAAGTCCTCTTTCAAAATGCCTTAATAAAAATCCTCTACAAAATGCCCAAAAGTCTCCCCAAACTGCCAAACAAACATTTTCTAAATATAAGTAAAAGGTCACCAAAATTTCACTTTAATTTCACTTAATTTAGATCATTTCGAGCCCCCAAAGACTAGACTATCAAAGCAAACCGTATTCCACTGAAAGCGAACAAAGTTCATAGATTAAAAGCCAGCAAAGTTCGTTAAAAGTGACCAATGCCCAATAATATCACCAATTAAAGCATGCATTCGAAGTTCATTAAAAACATTCAAAATCAAAAATTGGAAAACTTATTAATTTTTAGATCGTTATAAACTATCGTGACTTTTTCGTGTATGTTTTATTTGCAAATTAATAAAACTAAAGAATTTCAGGGTCATTTTCAACTGTTAAAGGATTTATGAAGTAATGAAACAATTTTCTATTATTTGATCGATTTTTGCTAAAGTCGCGTTTTCAATAAACAAACGAGCTTTAATACAAATATGAAGCGTAAATCAAGCTTTTCATTTAACCCGCTTTAACAGGCTTCAAGTGACAGAGAAGCGAATACATAAATGGATTTGAAATAAGCTTCTCTTGGAAAGACGAAGCAAAAGCTAGAAAAACATTGATTGAAAACGAGGCTTAAGAGAAATTACTATCCTTAGTAATAATAAAGTTTATCGTTCATTTTAAAAGATTTTTAAAAGCTGAAAATGACAATTACAAAGGATCTTTTTTAGGCCTAAGTTATAATTAATCAAAAATGTATTAAAAATAAATTATGATACTCTAGTAAGTTTGATAAATGACTTTATACTTCTCTTAATTGGTATACGATATAAGTTAAAGCCCACTTCATGTTCTCTTTTATCTTTAATGTAAAAGCAATTTTTTTAATATTTTGAACGGGTAAAAAAAATTAATTAAATTTAATAAGGAAAATTTATATTTCAAAGTTTCTTGTCGATATAGGTTTAATTAATTAACTGTTCCATTATTCTAGTTATGACAGAAACCGATAAAAACCACCCTTCCACTAGAATAGATCATGTGCAAATCCTTGAAAAAAAAAAAATCAATTTCAGTTTTTGACGCGACTAACCTTATCTATCCTTAAAACCAGTTAAAGATATACTTTTCGTGGAGATAGACAATGTTTAAATTTTATTCATTAATCATCGAGATTAACATTTTTCTATCAAATACAAAATTATTCTAACTCAATAATTAAATCTAACACATCATTACTAAGAGTAAGAAAAATCAGCCCAACTGGTAGCTTAACGATTTAAGTAAACTGCAAACTAAGTCATAGCTAAGTTCGAGCAGATGGATCGTCGGGCAAAAGTTAAAAGTTGAAAAAAAGTTGAACAAAAGTTTAAAAAGTTTGAAGAAGCTGGAAACGTAACTCATGTAACTTAAAGATCTAATTTGCAGCACGAAAAAAATTTTCTATCGATTCCTAAACAAATTCCTAATCCACAAGTAAAAAAATACAAAACTAAAATTAAAGTAAAAATAAATTTTTAATTGAAAAACTCAGAAATTATTCTTAGCAAGGATTCATGAAGAGTTTGATATCTAGCTTTATTTCAACCGAGGGGGCAGACACTCGCGAACTCAGGTGTACAATTTTTGAACTCTGCACTATCAAATCTGAACTCTCAGTTCATAAGAGTTCGAACTCAATGCATTGTCAAAGCTGAACTCAGTGATCTTAGGGAATTCGAGAGTGTGGGACGCGCGCTTTTATTCGTTGGCCAGAGTACCGTTTCCAAGAATGTTAAAAAATGATTTCTAGCTTAATATTGGTTTGCAATAATTTTTTAAACGATAATAAAATCACTTGTCGGGCTCCATTCTCCCTTTAATGCCAATAATGTTGAATTCAAATGTTACTTTATTTTAACGAGACTTATCTACCAAGAAAGTAACCTATCGTGAATTCTGTAACATTTGCTAACAATACACAATAACAAAATGGTTATAAAACTAACATAAACGATATCTTGACAGTTACGATACAGACGAAAAAAATGACAATCGAAAATTTGGTGTACTATAAAAATTCCCCTTCATTTACTTTTTAAAGTTATACTATTGTAAACGCGATAACAGTTAAGATTTGAAGAAAATAACCAGAATTAATGTCAGTTAGGAGGTGTCGTTATAACACCTCTGATATTCAAAAGTTAAATGGCGCGCAGTTGAAGCCTCAAGGAAAAGGGGAACACACAAAGTGGATGTTTTTCTTACAAATATTTTTTTATTACGAGTTTTAATATCAAAGAGAGAATAACACGGAATCAAGGTTTTAATTTTTTTTAAGAAACTACAAAATTAAAATGCCAAAAATATATAGATTTAATTTTTATTTTCCCTAAGGATTGCGTAGAATCATAATTCCCCGAAATTAAAAAATTTCGAATGATTTGGATTAAATGGAGAATGCAACCTAACAACAAGTGATTTTTATCGATTCCTTATGGTTTAAATAGGCCTAATCCACTAGTGAAAAAATTTGCGAACAAATATTAAACTAGAAATAAATTTAAAACTTACTCAGAAACTAGGCTTAGCGGGATTCATGGAGATCCTGATTTCCTCGCGTACAAGGTCTAGCGACCAATCGAATGCGATTGTAAGTCTCGTGGAGATCTCGCTCGAACGACGGGCCTTTGCTCATTAGTCTCTAGACCTTACACGGAGGCAATTCAGGATCTCCATGAATCCAGCTAAGCCTATTTTCCAGTTAAGTTTTAAATTTATTTCTAGTTTAATATTTGTTTTGTAAATTTCAGTCAAAATTTTCACACTCCCTTTAAGACGATTCGAAGGCCAGATATCAGAGCATGGCCGAGTTTAGAAAAGATGTTGGAGGTATCAAGAGGATCACCGAAATCGGATTCAGGTTTAAATTTCATCACGTAGAAACAAAATCACGAGGACCTATAAGTTTGAGCGTATTGAAAATTTAAACTGATATAATTATATTAAAAGAAATTCAAGGGATGGCGTTGATTGACAGGACAGGGCCAAGAGAGAGAATCTATTCATTTTTAAATATTTTTCCATTATTATATACTTTTTATTAAGCGGGGTATACTAGAGAGTTTTATAAACTGTATATCTAGCGTTGTTATTAGCCGCGGGGGGATTAAAAAGGGGTTTAATACAATCGTACATAAGCCTACAATTAAAAGAAAAAAAAACATCTTTATGAAGAAAGGATAAGTAATATTAACAGTTAGGTTATACTATTCAAATGCCAAACATATCGTGACCAGCCTACACTGACTAATCAGTGAAAAGAAAATACAGTTATGATCTCATCTTTTCCTATCTCATTTTCTCTTTCTCGAAACTCCTATCCGTTACGAATAGCTGGATGGTTTTCAAAAATTGAACTATAATTGAAGATGATGGTTCTATTCAATAGAATGAACATGCTTGTTTCTAATTTATGTATGTATACTCTTAAACATAATACTGCAAATCTTGTAATAGCATTGAAAAACGAAACCTCCCATAATCACGCGTTGCTTCAGATGTCAAAATAAACAATTTAATTCAATTTAAAGCTTAAACACATTCTTAATAATACAATTTTAAAAAGGAAAACGTATCATAAAATGAATCCCCTCAATGACTATAGGCTAGTAACCAATTATATTGTTAATTGGTTTGTGCAAAACAATTGCTACCACCTCAGCATCTACTATTGCTGATTAATTAAAATAGTAGTAGCGATATTGTTATTTATAATAGTAGTATTAGTAGCGGTATTTTTATTTATAGTAATACTAGCGATATTATTATTTATAGAAGCAGTAGCAGTATTATTATTTATAGTAATAGAAGCGGTATTATTATTTATAGTAATAGTAGCGGTATTATTATTTATAGTAGTAGCGGTATTATTATTTATAGTAGTTGTAGCGGTATATTTATTTATAGTAGTTGTAGCGGTATTATTATTTATAGTAGTAGTAGCGGTATTATTATTTATAGTAATAGTAGCGGTATTATCATTTATAGGTGTAGTAGCGATATTATTATTTACAGTAGTAGCGGTATTATTATTTATAGTAGTTGTAGCGGTATTATTATTTATAGTAGTAGTAGCGGTATTATTATTTATAGTAATAGTAGCGGTATTATCATTTATAGGTGTAGTAGCGATATTATTATTTACAGTAGTAGCGGTATTATTATTTATAGTAGTTGTAGCGGTATTATTATTTATAGTAGTAGTAGCGGTATTACTACTTATAGTAGTAGTAGCGGTATTACTATTTATAGTAGCAGTAGCGGTATTATTATTTATAGTAATAGCGGTATTATTATTTATAGTAATAGTAGCGGTATTATTATTTATTGTAGTAGTAGTAGTTTGTAGTAGGCAATAAAAGAATTTTAATTAGCACTTGATATTTTTAAATGTAAACCTTGGACTCGATCCTTTTGAGGGATGATGGATTTTACTGTTCCTCGGTTTGCGCCAAAGCTGATTCTTACTGTTCAAAAAGTGAACAATAAAAATTAAAGAAAAAGTTTTTTTTTTTTTATATAAAAAATTAAAAAGAACCAAACGATTTTAGTCAGAACTCAGAATAAAGTTAATAAAAAAGGTGAGAAAGGAAGCGACATAACAAAGAGAAACTCATTTGATAATAGTTGCCACCAAGAGTGAGATGTGGGTAATTATACAATACACCTCTGAGAGAAGGCCATCTTCAATTCCAAAAGGAGTAAGCAACGTTATCAAAACTAAGAGCAGCGTATTACTATTTAATAAAAGGAATCATTCAAATAGGGGCTTGTTTTTAATATTATAGCAAACTTAAATCGAAATGGACACTAGAAGTTACGAAAAGTGAAGGAAACAGGGTGCCAAATGAATTTCAAGATCAGTTTCGCAGTTTAACGAAGCCTGGGTAGTAATAATACACAATATTAATCTTCATAGGATATAAAATAAATTTCACAAAGCGATCTTGATTAAAAAATAACTAAATAAAGTCACCCATATTGAAAACCTTGAAACGTACTATAAGCCTCGATTTTCAACGAATTACAACCAGCGTTAATGGAAATGAAAAATTAAGAGAACTTCGTAGAAGAAAGAGATTCTGTTAGATTTGTATTTCAAAGAGACTTGGCGCATTTTAAATTCACGCTGATTGTTAAAATATCAAGGTCTTGGCTCAAGATTGAACAAAAAAAAAAAAGTTTATATAGTTTTTGAAATGGGATTGATTCATTAATTTATTTTAGAAGTGGTAAAGATAAAGTCATTAAACAAATTCAGATTTCAAATCTACTTCACCTCTAGTTCGAGAGACTTGTTTATAAATAAATATAAATAAATGTTCCTACATTTTTCAGGTCTTTCCAGTGAATTTTCTCTAATATTTCCAGGTTCAACAAAGGTTTTGAAAGACGTACCCTAACACAAACTTAGAATTTAGCTTAGTGTCATTTAGGTTTATGATCAAGTACTTATTTATTCAATAAATATCCCTGATTTCCCTGATTTATGACAAATTTAAGAGTTTGATATTTTCCAGGTTTGTATGGGCCCTGAAACCATGAAGAGTGAAGTGTTGTTAATACACGAATATTCCAAATTATCCTTCCAACAATTCTAAAATTAAAATTAGACTGACCCCTGCCTAACTACAATCTACGTGACACAAACTTTCCTATCCGCCTTGTACTCTCCCATTATTCCAAACTTTCCATACTTTACATCTTCGTATCTTGGAAGTTAAGGATAAAATCGCCTAAAGAAGTAATTAAGCTCGCACGGCGAAATAATTACAGGTATTTATCCAGAGTTTTTAATTAAAGGACATGTATCCAAAATTAAAGTTTCTGATACAGCAATTAAAATTATAATTACACCTTTCAGAGTGACCATTTCAAAAATCCAAAAGTATAATCATTTTCTTATTTTATAAATTAGTAAAATTTTCTTCGATAAACCAATAGGGTACTTTAAAAATACGAGTGTACCCAAATCTGGATAATTTTTTTATAACGATAGAAATAATTAAGATGCATTGGAATTTAAATACAACTTTGATTTCATTTAAATTAATTTAATTTCAAGTATTTTTTATTGCAGAATACTTTTGTTTGAAATGTCTTCCCCGCGAAATTAGATTGAAAATCAGGGAAAGTTTTTGATTTTGGGGGTACAATTACATGAACATAATTTTGGCGCCCCATGACATTGATAGGCTCTTCATGCCCTTCAAAGATCGTAGTGGGGTACATTGTACCCCCACCCCGTACCTACACCACTAACCAAAGCCGTTAGAGTATTTCAAAGCATTTGTTGTTTAGGTGTATTGGTACGCGCCAAGCCAAGAAAAAAGTAAGAAAAAATATATGAAAAAGGTTGAATTTATAGGAAAAATATAGGAAAAATGGTTACCCTGTATAATTTTGAACAAGACTTATCCTTTAAGGAGAGATTGAGACAATTTTTTCGCAGTTAATGATCCCATCAAGGTTTTTAATCATCCCCCCCTCTATCTCTTTAATTGTCACCCACCCCATTATACTTAAAAATTAAAAAAAAAAAATTTGAAATAAAAAGAAAGTCGTTGCGTGGAAGAGTGTGGTGTGAAAGGATACGGTTGGCTGGGCGAATGAATATCATTGCCAAGGCCAAAATCATTAAGGGCTCACAACCGTTTTCACTAGAAATATATTCTCACTAGACTGTTTTTTTCCCCTTCTTCTGTCAATTCATAGACTAGAATACCAACTAGCGCAACACCGTAATTAAAGAATTTCAAGAGATACTGTAATGATAAGTTTCATTGTTTTCCTATTGGATACCTTCCCATTAATTGAAGTTTCATTTGTACTTAATTTTTTCAGTTGCCAACAACCCCAACAACTCGTGGGAATAACAGTATTTGTCTCTGGTACCATCCTCACATACTTTGTGACCAAACACCGTCTGCTACATTCGCTTTCTAGTAAGCTTAAAAAAAAACTAGGGTTCACTCTGAAGACTTATTTTTCTCCTGAGGCTGATTACCTAAGCTAGGGATTATCTCGCCAATAGTTATGGACTTTAGTATTTTTTTTATAAAATTTAGAATTTTTTTTCATCCATGACTCGAAATCGCAACGGCCGGGCGAGATACGCCCCTTCGTTTCGCCTTGTTGTAAACTTGAAGCGTGGTTTACCTGTGGTGGAACTTATCATTCATTTCATAATCCCTTGAAACGAAATACTAATATAATATAATAAAAGAATTATAAATGTAGACCAGTAAGAATTATTAAAAATTCAATGAAATCCGAATGAGTCTCCGAGCCATTCAATTTTTTTTTCCTCTCGCTTTTAAAAATATTTCAAAGAACTTCTATGTCATGGCCATGTCTGTCTAAAAACAGTTCTTATAACAAAACTGTTTCTCTCTCTCTCTATCTACAATGTCTAAACTTATTTTTCCTTTTAAACCTTAAAGTGAGAATGAAAAGAACTTTTTTTCTTTTTTAAATCTTAAACTTAGGCTTTGAATTTTAATTTAAAAACAGGCCAGGATTCGAGCCTAAATGATGTTTCCAAAAATGATACTTAACTTCTATTTGCAACTAATGAAAAACCATTGACAATCTCACTTTAATTTGAAATATTTTTCATCCACACTTTGCGTATATCAAAAAATACTATTGAGTGGTACCACCCAATTTTTGTCACATTTCTCTTTGAAATTCATAGATGACCGAGTGAGTGAGGGGGTAGCTTGTTACTAGTGTTAATAAAATGGCGATTTCGATTTGATAGTCATATCGAAGTGTTAATAAAACGTTTTCTCAATTTATGATAGTCATTTCAATAGATATTTTTTTTCCTCATCTCAAAAGAAAGCGTTCGAGTTCTCTTTGCCATAAAAAAAAAAAAAAAAAAAATTATAACAGTTCCAAAATAGTTATATAGGCATCTATAAAAAAAACTAGACTTTTAAAAGTGTATCGATTAAAGTTGAATAAAAGGGTTTAGGATTTTGGGTTGGATATTATATCAAAGATTAAATCTATTTAAAAGCAGTAAAATCCATCACCCCTCATAAGGAAAGATAAAATTGATTTACTTGAACAATTTTCTTACATATTTCACGTCCAATGTATATGTGTATTATATTTTAAGCCTTTTCATATACAACGGGGTATATTTTTGAAATTCTGAGTAATATTCCCAAGCGAGAATTTAAATTTAAAATGAGGTTGTTATACCATTTTTTTCAATCGTGTCAATTTATTTTTACAAAAATGCTACCCAAATTCCATTTTTAGTCCGAGATAAACAGCCGCACATAATCTGAAAACACTTCTGTCTAGCTGCTCCTGTTTAGAAGTAAACCTGGGTGTGTACGAGAACAGTTCTATTACGTTTTTTCAGAACATGGGACTCCTTACGAGGAAGGGGTAGTGGGTTTTATTTTCCTTAGATAAAATCCATTATTTTGCCAGAAATTTGATGTATTTCAAGTTTCAAGAATTTAATTCTGGCCTGTCTTATTCCATGAAAATTACAGGCGTATCTGATTATTACCTCTTTGATAAAGATATAAAATTTAGCTAGAGATAAAAGGTGGAGATTTCCATATTAAGTGAGAGACAGAACGTGACTTGCAGAAGAAAAAGTGGATAAATATTGTATTTCACACGCAACAAGTTTGCAAAGATTATTTTATTATAAGATATACCTTTTCAATTTCATGGAATGTCGATATTAACTGTTTATCTTTCTATATTTATCGATAAATTTGATCTAAGAAGCCTACTTTACAGTCGATTTCTAAATAGAGATTTCTCTACAGCGCTGCTCCCCTAAACTGCGATTTCCTGTAATTTTTTACTACCGGATAAAGTCTATTTAAACAATTATAAATCGATAGTAAATCTTTAAATTCTTTAAAACTTTGATAATCTTTGGAAATTCGTATCTCTGTCCTTTATTAGAAGATTTTGGAGTTCTTAGTTTCATTTTAAAGCTCTCAGTGAGTTATATTTTAATATTAAGGTAACAAAAAACGAAAATTTAATGGAGCCCTTTAATTTAAGACAATACAAGTTTACGGGCAAGGTTAACGGGATAATTTCCAAGTTAATTGTATAGTTTTATATTGGATATAATAACCCTTCCCTTCCCATTGAATCTTGTAGACTGCGTGTTCAGGTACATCATAAAATTAACAAAAGTTAAACACCCAATATTTCAAAGACTGGATATAAATCTTTTGATAGTACTTAATATTTTTTATATATACGTATTCCGTTGCAGATAGTAAAAAGAAACCAAATCCAGCCCTGCCCAAAATTTTCCAAGGAACCGAAGAACGGAGACATCAAACGAAAACGATATTTGATAGACTATATCATACCACCCCTCCCCATTCTCAACCAATTTTTCTTATCACCAAATGTAACACAATTACTTTCTTTCAAATCTTACAGCCATTAATATCAATTTTGAAAAAAAAAAAAAAAAAAGTAAAAAAAGTTACGTTATATGTAGCTATGTTATAAGACTTTTTTGTCACGGTTTTCGGCTCATAAAGGCGTTTGCATTGTAAATTATTATATTGAGCTATACTTCTTTAAAAATAAGAAAGAGTTGACAATACGACAATACAAAGGCGGATTGATACGTAATGTTAAACTTCATAAAGAAAAAGATAGTCGCTGCCAACACCCAATAAATACGAATATAACAAGATGGGATGGATAAAATGAACAGACTTAATTATACTTTTTTATATTTCTGACCATTGATGGCCATGTTTCACGTAGTTTAGTACAGTGGAAGGCTTCTACTGTACTAAATTTCGTGAAGCATGCCTATCAATGCGAAGAAATTCAGGATCTCCATGAATCTAGCTAAGCCTAGTTTCCAGGTAAGTTTTAAATTGGTTTCTAGTTTAATATTTGTTTGTAAATCATTTTAACTGGTGGATTAGGCCTATTTAAACGCCAAGGAACCGGTAAAAAACCACTTGTTAAGTTGAATTCTTCCTTTATCTTATAGGTTTAGGTTTACAAGTCTCCTATGGTTATACAGATTCTTCATAAACCTTCCATCCTATTTGAACCAACTAGTAACAACCGTAAAACCCCAAAGCCATTTCGAGTTTAAAAAAAACTCATTTAATAGATGATGATAGAAGCGGATCCATAAAATAAAATACCGAGAGAAAAATAAAAGCTAACTAACAGGCACCTTAGAAATTTTTGTCATTTCTTTTCAGTCCAACCCAGTCAGGGCTCAAGGTTGTCACGATGATAATATATATGAAAACTCGTCCAAAAATAGGTAAGCTAGCTAGGAATAAAAGGGGAAATCAAACAGTCTGGTAGAAATGCTAGGGGGTTTTATAAAGGTAAACCTTTCTCGGGCTAATGGTCGTTTGATCCAGTTAAGGGGCTCATCTACTTTTGGAGGTCAAAGGGGTGTCATCGCCGCCAATGTACACGCTCGAAGCGAACAAACGACGCGCAACGAGGCTCGCTCTAATCATCCGTGCACGGATTCATTAACGGTCCCGAAACACCTTCGAGGCTTGTTCGCACGAACCATGTTAATTTTAATTCTGAATACCGAAATATATACTCCAAGGTCAAACATTTGACTCTTTAAGGGGAAAGTTATTTCAGTAATCATGTGGTTTACGCGAACTTGATACGGAAAAAATATAAACCCCAACAAAAATAAAAGGGTTTTCATTATTTAAAACTAGAATAATTGAAGTATTTAACCGAAACTTCGTATGTATGAACAGACATTATAATATCTTTAATGGATTTATAGACATTATCACGATGGAGATATCTTAATTTATCATAATAGTATTTTCAGTTTTCACTAAGTCACTTGGCATTAGAACGCAAACTCTACAGGGCTAAGTCACCTAAGAGTCATATTTATGATTAACGATTTAAGCCTTTGAAGAAGTATTTGTTGATCAGAATTCGCGTGCTTATTTCGTAGAAACTAAATTGATATTATTAAATTTTAATCATATTATTATTATTATTATTGGTATATTTCCATAGTAATACAAGAACTAAAGTCTAAAAAAATACATTTAAAAGGAGGGTTCAGTCGCTGTACACCCTGAGTTCACTGAGTTCAGCTTTGACAGTACATTGCATTCTAACTCTCTATGAGCTCTGAGTTCAGCTTGATAGCGCAAAAAATTTGTACACCTGAGTTCGCGAGTGTCAGCCCCATCGTGGATTTTGCATGAGTTTCAAATAGAATTTGAAAAAGAAAGCCAACAATACAGTGAAATTTGTAATACTGTAATTAAACAAAGCATTCCTTCTCCTATTATCTCCTTTTGCTCTAATCCATTTAGTTTCTTCGAATTTAGTTATAACTTTATAATTTTGATTTTATTCCGACTGTATATAGTTATGGTAATAATTATCTTGGAATTTAATATAAAAAATATCTTCCAGACGTACAATTTATTGAATTTAACCACGCCACCCTAATATTCATATCTCCCTGTCTATTTTATCAATCCTAAACGCCTTCACACTAACAATGGGAAAAAAATAAACCCAGTAATTTTACTACGAAATCTCACGGACCGGGACAACTATGAACTAACCTCTTTTATATCGAAAACGGCCGTGACAACTTTTATAAAATAATATATTAATATCAATGGTATAAAATTCCGCTATGTACAAAAATTAAACCGTAGCATTACTGTTTCAAGTGTGTAATTAAACTTTCAAACATAACATAACATTCGTATCTTCGAGTTCATAAAAAAATTAAGAAATATAAAAACTGGTTCAACTTTGGGGGTCCATATAGCTAGCTAGCTGTGTGTCACATTTTTTTTGAAAAAAAGATGAAAAATATATATTTCTTAAAAACTGTATCTATTGTAGCGTAAAAACTAGACAAGATATGAAAGGTTAAGTCTCGCGTGATCTAGTTATTATTTCAAACAAAATTTTTAAACCATCCTTAAATTTTCCAGCATCTTTCGGCGGAAATTCATATTACCTAACAAAATTATGGCCATTTGGCCTCATAGTCAAATATTTTGATTTTTTTTCTGACATTTTTGACCTATTGATCAAATATCCTGTATTTTTTCCTGACCTTTTTGGCCTAATGATCAAATGTCTAGACTTTTTCCTGACCTTTTTGGCCTAATGATCAAATATCCTGTATTTTTTCCTGACCTTTTTGGCCTAATGATCAAATATCTTGACTTTTTCCTGACCTTTTTGGACTAATAATCAGATTTTTGGACTTTTCTAACCTTTTTGGTGCCATATTTTAAATAATTTGACTTTTACTTGACCTTTCAGAGCAACTTAGAGATTACTGTACTTGTTGACACCATTTTCATATTACCCTGACATTTACTTCCTTTAGGCGCAATTTTCAAATACTTTGATTTTTGTCAAAATTATTCAAATTACTTTATTTTTCCTTGACAATTTTAGATTTTACGACTTATCCAGCTTTCCCATAATCTATAGAGAACGTTTTTAAAGTCGATTTATCATTGTATTATCTTCGATTCTAAAACATATATACCCAAGCAGCGGGAATGCTGTACCATATAGAGTAGTCCTTTAAGAATAGTATAAGAATTTGGCGCTGAAATAGACACCGGTGGTGTGGAACGATTCGAGCGTGTCGTCTCATCTTATGTAAGAAAATGTAACGTTTAAAACGTATACTTATTCGCCAAGGTATACGCCTATTCTTCTACGTACAGTTTATTCGACGTATCAGAGCCAATGAATACGACGCTTTTGCTGAATATATATTCTAATAATAAGAGCAAACTAATTTTTCTCCTTTTTATAACATCATCGCGTTGCTTCGAGTACGTTAAACAATATGTAGAACAGTCCTTCCCACTCCCCTATACTTCTCCCTACATCTTAAGACGTTAAGACCCGTAATTACATTCTATATGAGAGCAAAAAGGGTCCCAGTTTTTATTCAAGTTTCATTTTTTTTTTCATTTCTTTCAAATAAAAGACCTTTCTCTCTATCTCACTTAATACTAGACGAGAGGTTAAAAAAATCCAAGGTTTTCGTTAATAATTGGATCACTATACACTCGCGAATTATAATTTGCTTCGGCGCAAGTTTTTTTTATTTTTATTTAATTTTTTTTTTTTAATTCGACGTACCCTTCCACCCAACCACCTCCGAAGTTCAAACCCTTAAATTGTTTCCTTTTGGCGAGTTTTTAATTGGAAGGGTTTAGCGTTATATTTTGAAAGAGATAGTGTAATGTTATAAGATCATTTTGTTCATTTGATTTCCATTGTTGGTCATGTTGGATTAAAATCGAAATTACTTTAAAAAAAATTTCATTTCTTTCCAATATTTTTGGATTTTACCAAATGTCTATCACTATATTCAATTAAAGAAGATTAATACTATCAGCAAAGGTCCAGGTAAATGTACCGGCAGATTCTGATTCGAGACACTCTAGCGGCCGCAGTTGGTGTAAATAGTGAAATCGGAAGCGCCACTCTTTGAAGAAATTTCGGAGTTGGGAGGGAAAACAATATAGCCAAGCCCGGTCCGCCTAAATTCCGACCCTCTCTCCTGACTCAAAATATAGAGGAAGAGTCCAAATCACTCGAGCTAGACAGGGGTGATGACGTTTTCGCTAGGTTTAAGTTATGAGCTATAACGTAAAATTGAGCTAGGGGGCGTTGTTTACTTTTATGTTTATAGAATAAAGTGATAAACTTTTGGATTAAATAAATTGCAAGTTAATTGTAAATAATTACTTAAAGGATTTAAGTTCAAAGACAATTTAAAGCTCCCTGAAATCGCTTTTCAAATTTCTCTCCAAAGATTCCCTTCAAATTTCTTTCCAAAAATCTTTTCAAAATTACCCTGAAAATCCTTTCAAAATCAAATTTCCTACAAGATCCAAATGAGTTTTTCATTTCAAAGATTCTTATAATTCCCCATCAAATTTCCCTATAACTAAAAACGTTATCACTCAGTTTATGCAGTTCAATTTTAACTATTTTCACCGTGACATTTCAAGTCCACTTTAACGCAATCAAGATTTAGATGGTAAAAAAAGAAATTATATCCAAGACACTTACCCCTTTGTTTTGTTAAGACGTCAAGATTTGTACCGTAATGGCTAAGGTTGGGTTTTCATCCAGTTTCAGGTGGTACGAGAACGTTTTTTTGTATTTCAAGGTATATTATTTCTTATCCTCCTGTAATGAAACAATTAAAAAGTGATTTAACTCGAGATTTCTTTGATGGACAAAATTTACTCCATTTTCTTAAGTTAATGATCTTTTTTTTTTCTCTCTCTCTTCTGTTTTTCAAAATTGGGGCTAAGAGAAATATATATAAAGGAGTCTAACTGTAAAATCCCTAAATTGCACCAGCTAACCTTTTCGGATATATAATCAGGGGAACAATTTGTGAAAAACACCGAGTTTCTATAAGAGAAAGTACGTACATTGTTTCGCGGTTTAAATTTGATATACGGGTTTGGTGGGAACGGATATATCACGAAAATTGCACTCGCCAAATGATGATGAATGGAATGAATTTGGTTTAAAAAGAATTAAGAAATATGATACGTTATAAGTATTATAATAGACATAAGTATGCCACAATCCTAAATTTCTTAGACAAGGTGGGTTTAATCGTGATAGATAAATACACTAAAGAATAATAGAACTACACAAAAAGAGGCAGCTGCGCACTCTTAAAAAAGATGAGCACCTCAATGGATCAAACCAGCAAATGAAAAGAATTTAAAAATTGTTAGAGAATTCGCAATATAGTTTGTTGTTTTAGCCAGTGAATCATCCAGTAAAAAAATTACAAACAAATATTAAACTAGAAATAAATTGAAAACTTACCCGAAAAATAGGCTTAGCTGGATTCATGGAGATCTTTAATTTCTTCGCACTAATAGGTCGGAGACTAATCGAATGTCAATGGAAGTCTCATGGAGATCTCGCCTTAACGACGGTACGTTGCTCATTGGTCGCTGACCCATCAATACGAAGCAATTCATGATCTCCATAAATCCCACAAAGCCTAAAGTTTTAAATTTATATCTACTTTAATATTTGTTTCTAATTTTTTTTACTGGTGGATCAGGCCTATTTAAGCAATCAAAAATGACTTGTTAGATTGCATTCTCCCTATAAAGAGTAACAGAATAACCAATATTTGAAATTCAACGTATGCAATTGAAAGCGAGCTTAAGTCTACATATTTATGAAACCCGTATAATTGCGCGATTTTAAAAATTCCAAATACATATTGGTAAAACTCGATTAATCATGTTAGTAAACGTTTTGTCGAAATTTCTTAAAACACTTCACCCACGTATTTATCAGTTTAAGGCGTCCCACTCTTCAGGTTCTTGAAATATTCGAGCCGTAGAACTTGGAAAGCAAAAGCTCTAATCATTTTTAATCCGAAAATTACTTTTAGGTTTTAACTTTTAAAGTTTAGCCTCCCATTCCAACGAAGAAGTTTTAAGAGAGCAAACCCTTTTTTTTTACAACGCTGTTCATTAAATACAGGGAGTTCCTACGCCAACTTAGTGAGCATAGAGAGTTTTGCTCCAAATTATTTATTTTTCTTTTAGTTTCGTGTAGGATTTTTTTTAACTTCATTTAAAGGGAGATTCAAACTAACAAAATGCTAATTAATCAGAATGGTACTGTTGCGCGGGAAATATCTGGCGCCAAAAGCGTGAATTTCATTTTTAAAAGTCTAAAAGATTCGCGTGGTATTTTATTAATTACGCGTGACGTCAGAGTTGCTTTCATTTTAATGCGCTCCCATCGAACGAAAGCAATTGTCTTTCCTATTCAGGAAAAGTCTTCTAAATTGGTCAAAAATGGTCCAAATTGGAAAATTCCAACCGAATTCGATTAAATCGAGTAAATAAAAAACAGATTTCAACAAAAATGGACATTTGTGACAATTCTGGTTATTTCATTTGCTCTATTTGATAGTTATGTTGTAATTTTCAAATTTGGACCTTTTTTGATCAAACAGATTGTAAAAGTCAATTTCTTTCGTTTTTCATTGAAATGAACAGTAAAACCGACGTCACGAGAATTCAGAATTGTTTCAATTCTTGAAAATGATATTCTTTAAAGGCGCCTAATTAAAGAAGCCATATTCGATTAAAAATAGCTGAAGTTTACGTTTCACTCTTCCTTGAAACAATCACCGAGTTTAATACACTGTGGAGGATTATTTTCAAGGATTTTTGTTTAGTTTATGGTAAAAATGAAACAAAATTTCAAGTGACTGCCTTTCACGCTAATTATAACGAGTTTCTAACCTTCGATTTATCGCGCTCGCGATTTTTAATTTGAAGATTGCATTTTTCTTTCCTTTTTGATCGAGTTTGTAGAGTTTTCGGGCAAATTACGTAATCAAGGTCAAGGGAAAGGTCAAAATCAAGGCTCATTATTGATTCGTAATTGAAATAAAATTTCGCCTCCCACAAATATATTAAATAAAATTGAAATAACGAAACCTTG
Organism: Odiellus spinosus; assembly: GCA_963920705.1. Classification (NCBI taxonomy): domain Eukaryota; kingdom Metazoa; phylum Arthropoda; class Arachnida; order Opiliones; family Phalangiidae; genus Odiellus; species Odiellus spinosus. The sequence continues at coordinate 9,248,196 of OY987237.1, forward strand.
AAACCAACTTATTCAATCTAGTTTGAAAAATAAAATAAAAAATCATTTTTCGATAATTTTAAATTTTGAAATATCTTTTCAAAGTGATTGACTATAAAGGTTGACTTTTTTTACAGTTTGATATTTATTTAGAATTACAATAAATTCTTGAGATTTTATAAAAAATTAGCCTAAAAATAAAATACAATATTTTCTTTTGAACAAACTCTCGATGTGATTGATTTATAAGGTTGAATTTTATAGATTTAATATGAATTATAAATATATTTAAATTGTAAGTTCACGTATATAATATAGATGAAGGTAATGTGAGAAGACTGACACTGATTAAATTGTTGTTATTTTACAAATTGCACGGTTATGTATTGCTGATTCTAGCGCGATCTGGCACATGTGGTACCAGATAAATACTTAATTCTACCTCGTTAATTAAGTCCCAGAATCATTCCACGTCATCAAGAGAAAATAATACATTTTTTTGATTATTTCAATTGTGAAGTTTCTTAAAAACGCGAGGTGTAAAACTTTGAATATGTGTTTTTAATAGTAATGAAATAACAAAAAATAAATAAGCCTTCGAAAAAGAGGCGTACTGCGTAACTACAGCTTTTTTTTTTTCAAAAAATAAACAGGAACCGACCCCTAGTTATTTTGAAGACATCGTGTCACTGAAATCTAACCCATGCCCAAGCTCACACCTTCAGCGCTCGTCCGTCGCTTCTTTTATAATTACCCTACAGTTAATTGGCGCATTCATTACAGTTCATATCATCAGTACGAAATATCTAACAAAGATTATTAATCCGTCAAAATAGCGGTTTTCGAAAAAATCTGTAATCGCAAAATGCAATAAAAATCTTTGTTTTAGGAAAAAATGGTATCAGCCTCTTTAAAAGCAAACTTGAAAACCGCTCTGATTTCCCATACATCGTAAGACATTTAATTTTCAATTTCTATTCGAAATTCGAGAAAAAAAAAGTTATAATATAATTGCGCAACAAACGTGAGGCAGTCATTTAATATTATTTTGTTTTTACGAATAAATCAAAAGTTGGCGTTCCACATTAAAGTAAGTGTTACTAATTCCCTATGTAAACCACACCACCGTTCATTTCCAGCCCCTTATACAACAATGGATAGCGACTACTCGTTACCCTTCAAACGCGAGAATAGTTTTTAACTTTAGATTTCAAAAAGGCTCAAAGCCGTAAGCTCGGATTAATCTTTAAGACTGTTTAATTTCTAAGGGATGAAACTTTATAGTTTGTTACCGAAGGAAAGGTTCGAGTGATTCCGACGTACTAAAGATACTAAAGCGGACAGATGAGAGTAAACGCGATCTGAATAATGATATTACAGAACGGGCCATCTATTTTAGATTTATAATAGAAAGAAGAAAATAAAAAGAAGGTGAAATTCGGTTTCTCGGTAACGGGGAGACTAATACTTAATAAAATAATGAATATTTATAAAGCTAGAAAAATACAGAAGGGGGATCGAGAAAAGACTAAGAAAAAAAAAAGTAATTTAAAATATTTAACTATTCCGAGAGCAAATGATTCGCGCCCTTTTAATACACGGCCATATGAAACGAAAAACTTCAAGGGATAACGAAGACTAGTTAAATCTTTCCGAAAGTTCTACTCAATTTCCATTTTAAAATATATATGGCAGCCTCACTTTAAACTAAAAGTTTTAAATTATAAATAACTCTACGCACGAATATTTGTTAGTTTACAAGCTTATCCCGCACTGTTTGCCATCAGACGAGGCTTAATTACGAACCTTCAGTTTTTGTTGTAAATACTACTTGACTTAAAACTTACAAATAACTTGATTTGTGAGATTCATAATCCCTTTATTAGGCTGAATGGGTGGAAAGCCAAAAGGGGCTTTGTAGGAGACTGGTGGAAAAAAATCATTACCATTATTTCAAGCTCGAAATCTTTTTGGTTTAAGCGCGTCCCATTTTCATTTTTACTTTTTTTCGAGAGGTAATAATCTCTTAACCTTGATTTTAATAACGCGTTAAAGAAGCGTTGAAGAGAGGGGTCAAGTTTTTACGCTCTATCTTTTTCTGATATAATTTATTTGGGGCCTCCTTGAAATATCGCTCCTCACGAAAAAAATCTAAACTCTATACAATTTATATTTATTCGCAATCGGTTCGATTATAATACCATTATAATTTCGACACGAAAGCTAATTTACACCCAAAGTTGTTATTCAAATTATCGTATATACTATTCCAGAAGAATTATCGTATTCAGGGACGAGTTCCTTCCTAATTCAATTTATATTATGGCCTTAATTAGGCTATTTAAAATAGCAGTATTTCAATGGTAACACTGCACGAAGGTAGCGTGCAAATGACGTAGGATATTTAGAATTGAAGGAAAACCGTTATCATTGAGGATTATATGTCAGTTCAGAATCTTTTTTGGTATCCATTAATTTGGTTACCATATGCATAGCCTCAGAATTTACTTTTGGTTACCATGCATAGCCTCAGAATTTACTAGGGTTACCATGCAAGCCTCAGAATTACCTTTGGTTACCATTCATAGCCTCAGAATTTGGTAGGGCTACGATGCATAACCTCAGAATTTCATTCCGTACATTGTCATAGTTGTTACCATGCATAGCCTCAGAATTTGCTAGGGTTACGATGTATAATCTCAGAATTTCATTCAGTACATTGTCATAGTTGTTACCATGCATAGCCTCAGAATTTGCTAGGGTTACGACGCAGAAGCTCAGAGTTTCATTCAGTACATTGTCATAGTCTCAGAATTTCCTTCAGTACATTATCTTAGAACTTCCTTCAGTAAACATTGTTATTTGTAACCCTAAAGTGTCCAAAATTAACCCTTCGGTTACCAAGACTAGCTTTAAGGTTATCGAGTTTAGCGTATGATTTTCAAGTCAATTGACAAGACTTAACATTGATAAATCATTTAAAAGTTTCAGTATTAAGAGTTCTTATTCTGTTGCATACAGTTACATTTTTTTCAATAAAAATCATTTGAAATTTTCGAAATAAAATTCAAGTGATAAAAACTTATGGTTTCGCTTTTTCGGTGTGATCTAGACATTATGAAATCACCCAATAAAGGCTTGGCTGATACGATTATCAAACAAGAATCGAACTATGAAAAAAGAAAATGACGATGATGCGAACAAAGATAAATCAGTAAAATGAGACCACCCGGCGTATTAAAGTGACGCACCTTGAACGCGAACAGCGTTGAAAAGAAATAAATATAAATTTTTGGCTCGTTTAGATAGGCAAGGTGAAGAAAACGTGAGAATGTGGTCCAAATAATTGGTCGAGTTTAATTCCAACACGATCCCGCCAGGAGAGGGAGAGAGAAATAGAGAAAAACCAGATTCTAATATATATAGAAAGAAACAATGGGGATTCTGACTACTCGAGAAATTAACAAGCCAACCAATACGTATTAATAGCCTACACATTTACTACACTTACTACCATATTAAGATCGTTAATTCAAAATGTTTAATTTTGATATTTATAGATCGTGTACGAAAAGTTTGATGCGAGGGGTTGGAAACTTAAGGATTTTGGGGACAATTTTAATATTTCAATGTTAATTTTCGATAGAGAATGTTTAGCGTTTTTGGGATTTCGGTCAAGTGTACGCGATTTTGACTAATTTATGACCCCTAAGTCTGACGCTTAGCATATATCTACAATTTAATTCCAAGAAAAAAGACCTTCAAAAAAATAAATTGTATAAATTCCTAACTTGGACAAAAACAACAGACTTTTGGAAGACGGACAGTTAACGACAACAACAACGTGCTTTAATAGATGAATAATCTCACAAACTTAATTTGGTTTTGACTAAAAATAAAAAGAACTCTACATACTCCCCGGCGAAAGAAAGAAAGCTAGAATTTAAAACAATCGACTTGTTAATACTGGTTCGTTAAAGTGAGGCTTTTACTATTTTTCTCGAAGGTCTATGGATTATAATTTTAGGTTTTTTCATACAATTAGAAACAAGAAGGATCAGATAAGGAGAGGAAATGTGGGGACGGCGCGGTTCCTACTGCGTCGGCCTAAACTCCCACTCTGGGAGAACGGGGGTAGAGACGTTTCGTGGTAAAATGTTGTCACGTGGGTAAAACGAATCCTTTATGAGACGCGCTAGCTAGCGACCACGTGACAACAGTTTACCTCGAGAATTTCCTATCCCCCCTTTCCACCCGAGTGGGAGGTTGGCTCTTCTCTCTCTAACTCAACGCAGCCCCACATTTCCTCTCCTTATCTGATCCTTCTTGTTAGAAAGACATATTTAATATGGGTTAGAAGGTTTTTAAGAAACTTCAAAAATAAAATGCTATAAATTATAGATTTTATTTCGATTGATGACGTAATTTGATTCTGGAACCTAATTAACGATAATTTTTTAATGAAACGTAGGTCTTTCTGGAATAAGTACATTCATGAAAAAGACCGAGCGAAAGCGACCGTATCAAGTGGCAGAATGAGCTCTAAAATAGCCAGGTGACCATAAAGGTGACGTAGTTAGTATTGCAAGGATTTTTTAAAAATTCGAAGATGGCGATTATAAAAAACATTTTCATTGTATATATATTTTGAATCGGTTTTTATCGATCATTTCGATAATGGTCGTGAAAAATCCGTGATAGCCTCACTTTTAAAATAAAATAATAAAAATCAAAAGATCATGAGTAGAGGCTTAAAATGGGAAAGAAAATAGAGTAATGAGATTCCGAAAATGTTTCTCTAGTTAGAGAATATTCAAGTTGAATGGTTTATACCGAGTTCGAGTGTGTGTGTATATACCGGATTGCCTTCGAAACAAAAGATATTCAACAAAATGATGGATGAGAGTCCAAAATGATTTCAAGGGTTTTTCTCACTCCACGAGATTCACGAATCTGGGGGTTTGTTTCAGCTCCAATTATAATTACAATACAAATATTTCACAATTGCCTTTTTAATTTACTTTTATTATTTTGTTTTAAGTCTTTTATAATAGACTATAGTTTAATATTCAAATTAAAATCATGAAAAACGAGGGTAATTTAGACGACCGCTATAACATTCCGTCTCGAATAAATTAAGTTTATTCGAAAGTTTCATTTCAACGAAATTACTCGGGGTTGTCTCTGAGATCTTTGGAAAAAAGTCTAGTTCGAAACAAAAGTAATATAATATACATGTTATAATTTGGGAGGGCTTGGCGTACCGTTAAATTGAGAATGAAGCCCTACAACAATTAATTTTATATCGATTTCCAAAGTCATAAAACTAAAAAGATGGTAAGCCTTGGTTGTTCTAATCCATCTGTAAAATTTTCACAGACAAATTAACCTACCTCCATGATCAATGTCATTGGTCGCTAGTCCTTATAGTTCAGGTGATCCAGCTAAGCCTATTTGATGGTTAGTTTTAAATTTATTTCTAGTTTAATTTTTGTCTGTAATTTTTTTTACTGTTGTATTAGGTATATTTAAACGATAAGGAATCGATAAATATCACTTGTTAGGTTGCATTCTCCCTTTAACAAGACTAAGAACAGTTTTAAAACTATATCCTTTTACACTATATCATTTATACTTCATTAGACACATTTTCAATTTTCTAAGTTCATAGATATTCGAAACCCGACGTATAACCCTGAAAAACTAACATCTCAAAAATGGTTTGCTAGTTGTTCTGGATTAAAAAAGCAGATCGAGTAAGATTGGGGTGTTTCGTAGTGGAACTGAAGATTACCATTGCGCCATCACGAATATAATCTTTTGGGTATCCACCCTCGAAAATGGCCATTTTTTTTAAAGGTATAGTAACATATAGTTGAATAAAAAAATAGGTATAGTTATCTAGCTCTCGGAATTGGATAACAGTTATGTTCAATTACATTTCATTCTGATATTTAATTTTTGGATAAATTTTTAGTTTAGGATAATAGTTAAATGAATAGGGTTTATCCGAAGCTTCTTTTTATAAACAAGTAAAGCCCCGTTTTAAATCTAGGTTTTTAAAATTTTGCTTCGCTTTTTTAAGAGAACCTTACAACAAATACATTTAGATATCGGCTAATTATCTGTCAATTGAAACCTGCTAACGGGGGTTAAATGAAAAGCTTGATTTAAGCTTTAATTTGGCCAAACAATCTTGATTGAAAAAGCGCCTTTAAAATTCGCGTATTTTTTCCAATTTTCTTATCCGAACATATAACTGGGATTATACTATTTTCGGATAAAAACGGATAGGAATAATCATTTTTAAATTGTATCTATGAGTAAATTAACTCGAATGGACAATAGTATATATTTGAGCAAAAGAATAATATCTGTTATTATTAATTAAAAGTCGGACTGAGTAATAAAAACTAATATTATCTTCACTATGGCAAATAAATTCTCAATTTAGGGTAATATCTGATAATAATTCAGCTTATTTTATCCAATTAATAAGAGCTATACAAAACCCTTAGTCAATCCCCTAGCACTGTGGTTATCTTTGCTTTGTGTGACTTCGTCCAAAATATAAATATATAAATCTGACGAGATCGTGGTGCTATCCCTTTAAGTATGTCTCTTAATATTTCTGTTTTAAAAGAAGATAGAAACGATTGTATCCTGGGAGTCGCGCGAAAAACGTAAAAAGATAATAATATCAAGAAATCAACTTTTTTCGCCTTTTCTTTCAGTAGATCTTAAAATATATATATATAAAAAAAAGTCTTCAAGGTTCCATTTTTGAGACGCGAAGGTCGAAGAAGTTGATTTTCTTTTTCAAGTTGGGCTTAATATTTTTCGATCGTGCTCATCTCGTTAAAAGAATCACCTCTTTTCTTCCCTGGCTGATTGTAACGGCTCATTTTAACACCCACCTATGTTCCTATACATTCGCCGAAGAAGAGGTTTTTAAAGGCATAATGGAATGTCAAAACCTATTACTAAAGATTAACTCATAATAGAAAGTTAACAACAAAACGGGTTACGTCACGCGTAATCACTTTAGTACAGTCAAAGCTAAAGGCTCGTACATCAATTGCACGAAGTGTAAAGTCCCTTGATGAAACGAATAGTTTTAAATTAAACTCGAAGGCGCGCGAGTTTGAATTTTCGAAACTTTTAAAATAAAAATTCCCCGCAATATACGTCATTACTACGAACGCGTGGCTATTATACAGCTTATAGTTCATTATCGCGCGTTCTGGCACGTGATAAAGTTGCTTTCGCGCTGTCTTTTTCGTAAAAGTACTTAACCCAGAAAGTTCTACCTTTCGTATGAAAATTATACTTAAATACGTTCCAGAAATAAACTACGTCATAGGTCGGTAAAAAAAATAACCCATAGACATTCGAAAATACTCACTTTAAATTATTTTAGAGGTTCTAACGTTCAAGCGTTTTAAGTTAAAGGGAGCATGCAACCTAACAACAAGTGATTTTTTATCAATTTCTTATCGTTATTATATGCCTAATCCTTCAATAAAAACAAGAAACAAATTTAAAACTTAACCAGAAAATATGCTTAGCTGGATTCTTGGATATCTTGAATATTTTCGCACTAATGGGTCAGCTACTAATCTCTCATGGATATCTCGCCTCTTCTCCAATGGAACTCATGAAAATCATGATACATGTTTTTAGAGGGCTGTCTTATTTCATTATGCCTTTTTATTCTTCTTTTCGACAACTCCGGCTACTTATTACTACCAGTACCGTTAAAAATATCAAAGCGTCCCTAAGTTTTAAGATTTTTTTTTTTTTTTAACAAAAATGGGAGTCAACGCAAATAGTGAAGAGTGTTGGCACGAATAATTTAGCCATTTTCATTGTATGGGAACCAAAGGATTGTTTTCTTAAGTTTTAGTTAATTTTTTTATAATTATCGAGGTAATGGTTATTATTGCTTTATTATAATAAAAGTTGTGTCGTAAAAAAAGTCATTCAACACGTTGTTGAATGGTTTAATTTTTTTCAGGGTAAAATGTAACATTATTGTTAATTTTTTGGGTCAATTTTAATTAAACATCGTAGAATGAAGAATAATTATCATTTAAATTAATAAGTCTGCCTCTCGCGATGTCACTCTGCTTTTCACTAACGTCTTAATTTAACCACTATTTCAAAGATACATTGAACATATATATTTATTTAATTAAAATTACTAGAAAAAATACTTAAATTCTTTAAAGTTAGGCTGTCGCAGATTTTTCATGAACTCTAAATGAAAATGAGTAAAATTTTTGGAATATTTTTTACAATAAAAATTCCCCGCAGTATACTAAGTCATATCATTATGGTCGCGTGGCTAACAGTTGATTCTCGCGCCCTATGGAAAGCGATAAGGTTGCTTTCGCGCGGTCTTTTTCGTATAAGTACTTAATCCAGAAAGTCCTGCCATTATTATATTAATTATCATTAATTACGTTCCAAATATAAACTACGTCATATCGAAACAAATTATGTATAACATATTTTTGAGCTTAACCTCTTGACAAAAACAAAATATTGTGGTACTATCTCTTTTAAAAATAGTATTTTAAAAAGTTTTTAGTTAAAGTAGCCAAGCTGTCTGTAAACTTCGTGAAAGAAATTTGGAAAAACCACACATGTAGTGTGACAACTAAATGATAACTCCGCGACTAGCGACGTTTCAAAAATAAGTTGGGGTACCTGAAAGAACTATAAACACGTGTCTTAGTGACTAGTTCAACCAGTTGGGTGCGGTCCCCGTAATTTTAAGCGTCAAGAATCAATTTTTAGTTAGGGGTATTTAAGACTAAAAAAAGGGAATCTTTTTTCGATAATTTACGGGGAAAACTTTCGGAAAGGAGTACCACCGTATTAAAAATGGTATAAATTTCGAATAATATGAGCTAGATCAAATCATCATTGAATTGTCTGCATGAGAAAATCTATAAAAGCGACGATAGAAGCTACGATAAAATCTATGATTTATTCACTTTGAAATGAAGAACGCCCCAAGCTTCCCATAATATTCATAGAGAACGCCCCAAGACTCCCGTAATATTCATAGAGAACGCCCTAAAAACTCATTATATTCATAGAAAACGCCCTAAAGACTCATACTATTCATAGAGAACGCCCTAAAAACTCATTATATTCATAGAGAACGCCCTAAAGACTCATACTATTCATAGAGAACGCCCTAAAGTCTCATACTATTCATAGAGAACGCCCTAAAGACTCGTACTATTCATAGAGAACGCCCTAAAGACTCATACTATTCATAGAGAACGCCCTAAAGACTCATACTATTCATAGAGAACGCCCTAAAGACTCATACTATTCATAGAGAACGCCCTAAAGACTCATACTATTCATAGAGAACGCCCTAAAGACTCATACTATTCATAGAGAACGCCCTAAAGACTCATACTATTCATAGAGAACGCCCTAAAGACTCATACTATTCATAGAGAAAGTGAACCAAATATTCATACAGAATATAAGATTCTCACAATATGCATACAGCGCTATTTATTAATTCAAGGTTTCATTTATCAAAATAATAAAAAAAAACAATCTCATTCTGAACGAAAGTGTTTAGAATTTAACCAGATCAAATTAATGGAGCTCGATTTCCTAATTAACTAGGGTGATATTGATCGGGTTAATTCAAACACGACCAAATAAATTAAGATCAAGGTTAAATATCATTATCTGAAAATCAAATTAAAAAAAGATACTATACTTCGAGGTTAAGATATAAACTACCGATATATAATTTGAATCTCACTAATCTCGGTTATCCAGCGAAACCCACGTCTCCAAAGTCACGCGAAACTTAAAAATTAAATCTGATCTCTATCATTACGTTTAATCAAGAAAAAAAAGTAACATTTATTTTCCTGTTGAAATTAACGCGATCAGACAAGCGATATATATAGTCAGATAGTTAACAAGTGTCATTTCGGGATGGATTAAAAAGCACCGAGTACCGCTTAGCAACCGCAAATCCCACCCATAAAATTTTGCTACAGATGATGTATCAGTGCCTACACTACGTAATACGTGACCTAGAAACGCTAAGCAATTTTTAATCACGAAATTAGTTTATAATCCTAAGTAAAGGAGAGAGTCAGAGAAAACGCCAAGGAAAGGTGACAGGGTATTCTATCAGAGAGTTCAGAATTCAATGCAATGCTTATTTCTCTCTAGACAGCTCTATTCTAATTCTAGAAAATTCAACGTTAATAATAATTAATGTAGTGTTTTTAAATTAATTTGTCGGGTTAAAGGGAGAATGCAACCTAACAAAGTGATTTTTATCGATTAATTATCGTTTAAATAGGCCTAATCCTAGATTAAGAAAGGGTTACAGCCTGGACACGCAACCTGCCGCTATCTCTCCTTCCACTGTAGATTTCCTGGTTTTTTAAATAGTTAGGGATCTTGGTGGGGCAAATCGCTGGCGCCTCTAGCGGTCATCAAGTCAATTATCATAGCTGCGCAGGCGCGTTAGCGGTAGAGATGGTGGGGAGGAAGAGTGCACCGCCGAAAGGTACAAGTACCGCCTCTATCAGGAATAACAGTTACTAATGACATTGCCTAATTCACCAGTAAAAAAATTAAAACCAAATATTAGACAAGAAATATAAGGGCCATCTATCAATGTCATTGGTAAATAGTCCTTATGTGGGCAATGCAAGATCTCCAATAATAAAGCTAAGCCTATTTTCCGAGTAAGTTTTAAATTTATTTCTATATAGTTTGTTAATTTTTTTTTTTTACTGTTGGATTAGGCGAATTTAAACGACAAGGGATCGATACTAAAAATCATTTATTGTTAGGTTGCATTCTCCCTTTAAGTACGTCTTGTTTTTCCAATAAAAATTTGGTTTCAAAATAGGAAAATATTTGTTCACTTCCCTTTAAAAAGCGGGGCGCGGTTCAGGCTTTTTTTTGGTATTTAGCGGGGAATATAACGATTGTCAGGCCTATTTGGCCTTCGATAGTTTTAGCGAGAGGGGTGGCGCTTTAACAAATTCAGGGTCGATTTCGTATAAATTAGAGATTGGCCCGAATGAGTTAGTTAATCATTGTAACCATTTTTAAAATGGGAAAAATTAAAGTTATAAGGCAAATATAGACCTTCGTTAAAAGGCGGCAAAACGATTCTCTTTAATTTAGAAATTTTATCATATATTTTTTATATTTTAGGAATATCTTTTGCTCCCATAAAATATTAAGGAAACCCCACCCGATTTTAATAGATTTTTTCCTTCGAGGGTGATTTGATATTGTTACAATTAAAACGCCTGTTTTTATTATAAAGCGAGTCCTTGGGTTTCTGGATCGAAATGATTGTATTTTAGAAGGCTTATTAATTTATGATTGTGCTTAATATCAATGACTTCATAAATCAATGTACAAAATTAAACAAATTCTTTAAAGTAGTCAATACAAAATAATTAAAATTTCATTTTAAGTATTTATTAAACCTTGCAACCGTGTGAATTGTATCAGCATTGCCGTAATATTTTCTATTTAAAATCTAATTACTTTTCCATCAAAAAGCATATTTATTGTCTAAATGACTACATGATATGAGCCTAATTCACAAGGATAACGAGTTTTCAACACAGTTATCTGAACTATTCATGAACCTTTTACCCACCTTCAAAATTCCCTTACTTTAAAGCTTTTTTTTTTCCAACTTCACCTTTTCGTTCGATTTTCCTTGATTGGCATAATTCCCGCCAAATATATATCTCACTGGCATAACCGGCATAATTCCCGCCAAATATATATCCCACTGGCATAATTCCCGCCAAATATATATCTCACTGGCATAATTCCCGCCAAATATATATCTCACTGGCAATAACTCCCGGCAAATATATCTCACTGGCATAATTCCAGCCAAATATATCTCCCTGGCATAATTCCCGCCAAATATATATCTCACTGGCAATAATTCCCGCCAAATATATATCTCACTGGCAATAACTCCCGGCAAATATATCTCACTGGCATAATTCCAGCCAAATATATCTCCCTGACATAATTCCCGCCAAATATATCTCATTGGCATAATTCCCGCCAAATATATCTCATTGGCATAATTCCCGCCAAATATATCTCACTACAACAGTTCTCCCCAATTTATCTAACTGAAATAATTCCAGCCAAGTTCTCTAGCTGCAATAGTTCCCGCCAAATTATCGTTGTGACTATAGAATCCTAGTATCGAAAGCTTCCTAAAACGTTTATTTAATAAACTGTTTTTCGAAACTATGCAGCAGCAAAAACTTCGTTAATTTTAAAAAATTCGTATGTAAAAGATCATTGTATTACTATTTTCTTCATTGTTATATAGTAATTAATTTAATGTAATTATGAAAATATACGTATGGTGTAAGTTAATTTAATACGCGTATCAACCTAAAGTTGAGTAAAATTTAAAACGGTATCGATCTAAAGGTTGTTCGCGGTACCTGACACAAGCACAAAAGTGCTCTAATCGGTTTTTAATACGCAGTTTTGTATAACAATCAATTTCATATTCACAATTCAATTGCGTATCCGTAAAGGGCCGAAAAGTTAGCTTTTATAAACACACTGCCCAATCTCAAAATAATTATATACCGTATAGTTAAAATAAACAAAAAATCATTAGACCCACTATTCCGTTATAGATGTACGCAAGAACGAGTTTTCAAGTCATCTAGTAAGTTTATATTAATTTAGAATATTTGTTTTTAACTAAGATTATATTTCATTTAGAATGGTGTCGTAATTGTATGATAATGACAGTGGTAATGATTATTTCAACGAGTTTAACAGGATTTGGTTTAGAAAATTCAAATAATTATTTCTGTCGAGAAAACGTATGCCTATTGTAACGAACATGTAAATATGGTTTGTGATACACACATTTTTCTTTAAAATTAATAAATATTATACTAAATCAAAATCGTCGCTAACGTCCCATGGTTAATAGTAAAATTCTAAAATTAGAGTAATTTTGGAAATAGGTAAATTAATTACGCTGTTTAGTCAAGATAATTTACTGGTATTAACAAATTATTTGTATTTCTATGATTTTAAATGTGGAATTCCACTTTCAAACGCTTCAAAATTCTTATTTCTGACTAAACAACCCTTATACACTCGTGAAAATACAATGTTTTCATGATATGCTTGATAGGGCAAAATGAGAGACATGAAAATTGACATTAACTTGCCCTTCTAACGACGCCAAAAACGTATAGCTATTGAGATGTAGACCTGTAGACAATCTAAAACGTTAAACTTTGAACTTCTAGGAATTTGTTAACTTTCAATTCAAAAAGTTTTAAATTATAAATTACCATTTCGGTAACTTTACCAGAGCAAACCCTAAATTATCAATACCCTGGTTATTTACGCAAATTACCAGGGTAAATTTCTGATTTAAAACTGTAGCTTTTATCAAAGCCAACACTGTCTCTCATTTATGGTTGCTTTCGCGTTGTCTCTTTCGTGAAAGTACTCTTACCCAGAAATTTCATTTGAAACATCGTTAATCACGTTCCAGAAATATACGTGTTTTTACGAGTTCTGCCAATTAAATTAAAAACCTTAAAAGGGTTAGGGACTTGACTTCTGAAGAATATGTTTCCATACTTTATTTCACAACTAAAGAGATAGTATCCAACATCTCAGATTCGAAATATATAAATTTGCAATTAATAATTTTTAAACCTAGAAAAAATTGCGTTTTGTAGCTAACTATCTCTCGGAATTGTTTTTCTAGATGAACGCGGTAGTCTTCTTCGAGCTGATTTTACCCTTGAAGACTGATTTCATAACATATTTGATATTTTAAAAACCAAATTGAACGCTTTTCGAACAACGTTTCTCTAACCCTTTAAACGGTTCCCTCCTCTTCCAATCACGGGCGAAAATCTTTAATCTATTCTTCTAAAACAAAAACCCTCATTAATGACTCAATATATGTACTGTATAATTGAAAATCTGGTTGAGGCTCCGTTAAGGAAATCAGGAGTCACGACAATTTAAAAACATGTAAATATTTTGAAAGCGGCCAAAATCATTGCCAAGTACGATTTTTTAAGGTCATTCCTAATAACGTATCTTTAATCGAGCAATCTTATTATTATTATAATAAATAGAAAATAAAAAATATAAATAAGAGTTTTAATTTTCTTCGTCTCTAAGATCGGCGAATGAGAAAGTATTATAGTACTTCCTAGAAACCGAACGCGCCGCGTAAAAAGTTACAAAACAGGTTTATTAAACTTGGTGGGAAAACTCTGCATTTCACAATTATTCACTTTATATATCACTTTTTCTCACAGATTTTCATAAGGTTTATTCTAAATTTTTCGACCATAAAAATATTCCGAAAGTTTTCCTTACGTTTCCCATAAGGATTGTTCCAGAAATGTCCCATAATACTGATTCAAAATGACAACTTCTCCCATAAAATTGATTAAAAATGACAACTTCTCCCATAAAATTGACTCAAAATCACAACTTCTCCCATAAAATTGATTCAAAAATCACAACTTCTCCCAAAAATATTGATTCAAAATCACTTCTCCCAAAAATATTGATTCAAAATCACAACTTCTCCCAAAAATATTGATTCAAAATCACAACTTCTCCCATAAAATTGATTCAATTCCATTTCATTGGCGTTCTCATAATTTCCAAGAATTCATTTATTTCAGTGTATTTCAGGTTCATGATTTCACTTCTCTGACTTTCGTTTTCATCATTTTATTTCCCTGACTTTCACGTTCATCATTATATTTCCCTGACTTTCATATTCATAATTTTATTTTAATGACTAATTAAATTAATAAATTTATTTCCTTGCCAGTAGGGATTATACTTTTAAACGTCTCTTTAAAAAAGTATCTGGCTTTCGCCTGACTCGTATTATCACGATAATTTAATTTCAACAGTTAAGGCATAATTACAGTCAGATAATGATATATTTATTTATAACGACATAGTTCTGGCACGAGAATCTTACTGAGAAACAACTGGCTCACTTATTTATCCGTGAAAGAAGGCGAACTTGAAAATTCGCAATTTTAATTCATATTCTAAGAACACGCGGCTTTTTTGGCAATAAACTATTTAACCTTGATCTTGAAATTCTCGCTCTAAATGAAAGTATTGACGTCACCTATGGCAGGAACCCCGCCTATTTAACCTTGTACTGTTATCTTTTCGTTCAAGAGATGTTTACTAAACTATAAAAGAGTGCGGCGGAATAATACATCGTACTAAAACTCGTAGGAATGAAATTAGTTTTTTGCAAATAGCTCGTAAACATCGAATACCCGTTTACAAATCGTCTAAAACATCACGAGGTACTTAACTATTCGGTACGGGGGCATTTTGGCCATCGCCACGCTCATGTACATTAAGCGGTTAAGTGCGCAATTATTTCGAAACTATGACGTAATTTGGTTTGTTTCTGTATTGAATTAAGGCTCTCCGAAATTTTTGAATAATTTGATATTGTTCTTATACCAAGGGGTTAAACCAGATTTCTAATCAAATAGAAATCAGTTTATGAACAGAAGTAAATTACCGAGTAATTTACCAATTTATAAAATTACAGTAATTTTAGAACTTTATGTTTACCTAGAGAAGGAAAACTCCTTAAAGGGAGAATGTAACTAAAAAAAGGTTTTATCGATCCCTTATCGTTTGACAATCAATTTAAAACTAACCCGAAAAACAGGATTAGCTGGATTAATGGAGATTAAGAATTTCTTCGAATTGATTTGTCAGCGACCAATCGAATATTATTGAAAATCTCGTGGAGATCTCGCCTTAACGACGGGCCTTCGTTCAGGATCTCCACGAATCCAGCTAAGCCAATTTTCGGTGTGTTTTAAATTTATTTCTTGTGCACAAATTTTTCTATTTAGGAATTAGGCTTTTTAAACTATATTTGATAATAAATCACTTGTTGTTAGGTGCATTCTCCCTTGAGTTTCAAGCAATTTTAATAACTTCCATAATAATTTCACGCGTTTTTCTATGACTTTTTGGAGCAATTAACATATTCCCCATGTTATTCCATGACTTGTATTGCATTTCTGTATAGTATCGTGCAACCAACCATTTAAACCACATTGTAGGCCTTGATCGGGATCGGGCGTTGCGCAATTTTGATTTTTACTTCATAAATTATAATATAAATTAAGCGAATGGGGTTGGTTTTTTTTTCTTCTTTTTATTACTAAACCGATATTATTTCTCCTCCCAAAACCTACAAGCATTGTTTCGCGAGATTAAACCAATTTGTAAAATGGATAGTCGGCGATTATTATCGAAATTTTAAAATTGACAGAATAGCGATTTTTGGATTTGATTCTTTCTCAAGTGATAAATTTGATAACCGCTTTTGCAAGAAAAATACCAAACCTCGAATGTTCAATTGTTTAGAAGAAAATGTTTTGAACAAAGGAAATGCCGTGTTATGGATTTACTTAAAGTCAAGCTGTTCTTATAAATTATATAATTTGGTTTTATCATACTATTAAAACGCCATATTCAAAATTTTATACCTCTGTGTCGATGGCTTCTTAAGAAACCTGAAAATTAAAAGGTCCGATATGTGACGTAGTTTATTTCTGGAAGGTAATTAACGATACGAAAGGTAGGGTTTTCTGGATTAAGTACTTTTACGAAAAAGACCGCGCGAAAGCGACTTTATCACTTGCCAGAATTAACTGTAGGGCTCTAAAATAATCACGCGACCGTAGTGATTTCTTAAAGTGCTCCAGTGGAATTCTTTAGTACTTAGAGATGATGTACTTATGCCTATACAAGTTTTCATCGAGTTTATTTATAAGATAAATTACATCCAATAATATACTTAAATAAATCATTATAATTTAAGATGCGAAAACTTTCATTTTCTCACTCTCTCGTCGTGGAAAAAAGGGGTGTGTGCTACAATTTTGTAGTCTAAATATCTTTACGGAATATCCGCGAAGTATATCATCGTTGGGCATCGGATAATTTATACTCTTTATATAAATCGTATAGGTCTTAAAAACCCTCAAAAAACCCACGCTACCGAAGTACCCCGCCTTACAAATCATTTGATAAAAACCACCTTTTTTCTCCGCGCGACTGTATCCTTTAACGTATAATGATTTCTTACACCAATCTTTCTTTTAAAACCCGAAAAGTATTTTCCCTAGAGTCGAAGATTAAGTAGATTCCCATCACCGCGCGGATAGATTCAGCATACGATGCCCCGAAGCAAAATTTGTGTTTTATTAAAAAAAAAAAAAAAATGTAAGACTATTAGTTTTAGAACGGACCCATTGATATAGGCATCTCCGCCGGAACTTAAAAGTGTTAATAGCCCTGGAACAATAGGACGATCCAAGCAATGTGAAAACTACAAATAAAAATATCCCACAGCTTCGATACCAGTCGTGTTCGCATTTGTCATCGTTAGAATTGTTGTATTAATGAATCTTGATCATGTGTTAATAATATACAACATGACTGTCATCTTTAAGCTGTGTATTAAATAGATTACGTTGGGTTTTGCGATATTATATTTCTAATATATATTGGGTTCAAATAAGTTTTTCGGTGAATCACAGTTTTAAAATGGATAAACCGTACGGATCACAGCTCATTATGTATAAACTGCATAGATCACAGCTCACTACGGGCAAACTACAGGGATCACAGCTCATTATAGACGATTACAATTCATAATTAACAGATAAAATTACAACATATAAGGAAAATATATGATTACAACTCATAATGAACATATATTATTACAGTTCATAATGAACAGATATGACTACAGTTCATAATGAACAGATATGATTACAGTTCATAATGAACAGATATGATTACAGTTCATAATGAACAGATATGATTACAGTTCATAATGAACAGATATGATTACAATTCAAATGAACCAATTTTAGTACAGTCGCCTAATTCTTGTTTATTAATTTCCTTTGAATAAATGCGAATAGAACTTCGAGGGAAAATGAGGAGGAGAGGGTAAGATAATCATTCGTTTAAGAGATGAGCTTCAAAATATAGTGCATCAAGAAACTTCGATTCATAATTTCACATAAGATGAAAGGTGGAACCACGCCCGAATAGCAATCCCGCGTGCCCCGGAAAGTATAAAGAATCTTCATCTAAAGCTTTTTTATATGAAATCGACAGGGGTTGTATTTAATAGTTTCTATATATTCGTCTTCAAGGACAGTTGCCATCGAGTACTTTCCACTCTAGTAGGTTTATCATTGTGTATCACTACGCCTAGGTTCTAATCTCGAAACAGAAGTATAGTAATTAGGTCCGGGACTTTCCTAGAATCAGAACGCCTGGGGCGCCAACTGTCACACACACCATGCGCAGTGACAATTACACCACCTAGACCTGGAAATCTACGCATTAAGTATTAAAGGGAGTGAGAAAAGGATTCCAAGTAAATTTCATTTGATTATTCACTTTAGAATAAGAGTTTTAAATTGAAATCATTCGTTAAATTTTAATCAAGATTCGCTTAAAAATTCACCAAAACTTGTTTGGCGCGAGATCAATTAAGCAAGGTACAAATCGATTCGGGTAATTGTCTGTCTAGTTTAATACATGGAATAATGCAACGTTTTGAATATGCATAGAAATAAAATTCGGTTTAACTTTCGGCGCAATCTATCAGCTAGCATAATATTCGAATACGTGTTTATTAATGAGAAGTTTGGTCTAATTTCTACACGGCATTTATTAAAAACACCTTATTTTTCTTTTTCATACTCTCTTTAAGAGCGTAAAGAATTTTCCCACCACGTAATATTGATTAATTCGTTAATTGTCTTTTGTTAAAGGTATACGTTGCTTTAAGATCAAGCCCTTTGGAAATTAAGAAGACATATACAAATCAATGTATTTAGAGTTATTGAACTTTTCATTTGTTGATGATTATATTTAGAAAACTACTTTTATTAACAATGAGCTTTAACATAGAGTATTAGTTCGTTTTAGCTTTCGTGGGTTTGCGAATTACTCACGAAATATGTGCTGAATAGAACAATGGAATTGAAAATTTGCCTAAGGCCCAAGATTATTACGAAGAATTCATGGCGAAACTAAAGTGTCAATTAAATCAATTAAAGTAAAGGGTTTGGAATTAAAAAAGAAATTGTATAAGTGAAAGATGCCATGAAATTTCAAAAAAACTTTCAACGGCACTCCAAATGATAGCCGTATAGAAAGGGGCCAAGGCTTGAAACGTTTCTTAAAATAAATTTATCTGCGATAGATCTCGTCATTTTACTACGGAAGGTAGGACTTTCTGGAGTAAGTACTTTAGAGAAAAAACCGCGCGAAAGCAAGCGTATTTACGTGCGAGATTCAAATGTAGGCTCTATAAATTATAATAGCTACGCGATTATAATGATAAAAAACGTATTGCGACAAATTTTAATTTTTAAATTTCTCCTAGAGAGTGATTATTTTCACTATTCCGATAATATCAATACTTCTATTTACTTCTAAATACGTTTTGTAAATAACTGACTAATCGTACCGCGAGAAACTATTTCCTAGCCCCAAAATGAAAGTTTTAAATGTAAACATAACTACACCTATACCTATATTTAAACTAAAGTTTAAATATCATATTACATTCCCTGCGACTAATGCAGAGTTAAATATAAGCCATTGCCTTATAGTTTTACTTCTCCTAGGTGAAATCATATCCAAATCACCACAAATTCCGATTAAATTTAAAAAAAATCAAGACTAGTCTAATATAACCTTAACTAATGCGCGTATGTGCAATTTTTTTCAACACCTAGACCAACGTACTGTTGAACATTTTGAACTCTTTAGCACATAGAAGGAAATTTGAACGCCTTTAACTTTATTAAATCTATTTTTTCTTTTGTTATATAATAATAAAATAATTCTCGTATCCTTTGCACTGCACACAATCGTATACGCGCACGAGTTGATGTTTTTCTCCACCAACAGCGTAACGAACGAAACTAAACATTTTTTTTATAAGATCTATAATATCAAAAACCCCGGGTAATGAGAAAAGGGCCACAAGCCACCATTCCCAATGAAATAAAGAGCAAACTAGTGCCTTTACAGTCATTGTCTGTACGATTACAATTACACTATGTCCATTTCCAATAGAGATTGAGTTAGCTCTTGCGTGACGTTCGGCTGTCCGGACCCGACTAATATTGAGCTCACAGTACGGGCTATACGTTCAGAGACACGTACCAAAGCGTCCGGAAGGCAACGGTTCGTAGGTGAACGGAGATTTTCACTACACGATCGTTCCTAGACCGATTGCATTTGTTTTAGACAAAAATGAACATTGTTCAGATATGCAATAGGTTCCGGTACCTTTGGTACGCATTTTACCATTGGGTTGCGGTTTTTTCGGTCTCTCCGCTACGTCGCTGAACGCAGCCCCAATCATAAGCTGGTTTCGAATGACAATAGTATATATGATCTAAATTCTAACACTACTTTGAATTGAACAGAAGCCGAGATGAACAGTTTTCAAAGAAAGATGGTCAGAAAAATATTTTTGTCCAAACCTATGGAAAAGGACGTAGTATTCTAGATAAAAGTCTTACATAAAATTTCGCCGTTTTATCGCAAACCGAAATCGAAAGTCTCGATTGCGTCTCTGACGTTGTGTCTTGTTGTAAAATGGTACACGAGGCTAAATATTGCAGGCGCGTGAGGAAAGGGTCAACGAGAACGGGGAGGTATATAAGGACATCCAGCCGCGAACCTAGTGCAAACCACACTTAATTCCATCCTAACCCTAAAATACAACACTATAACTAAAGCCACGTGTATAGAGCTAAGATTAAACAACTATAACCATATTGTACATCGAAATTCAACGTACTCTACTCTTGAGATATAAAACGAGAAACCACGCGGCTTTCTCGTGGCGTACGCGGTTTTAAATCGCACGATCCGTAAAGTATGTACCAACAATAGTCTACCACGCGTTCAATTCTAAGATCACTGCATTCCTAACACTCGAAAGAATTAACTAAACTAGGTGTAAAAGGAGTTTTACATTTATAGTGTACTGCAAGTAACGTTTGAATGGATTAGAGCCTCCAATGGGAAAATATTGCCTCCTTGAGGCGAGGGGTATAGACGTTATACCAGCAGGGCGAGCTGGTGCACCCCCGCAGTGATATCTTACAAGAATTCGAATTCATGAAAAAGATATCACGCGACCCTATAGATCGAGTTAAATTAAACCGAGAAGAAAAAATATTTCTAAAGGTTTTATTTCCCCATATACAAGTGCCCAAGGTGGTGTAAAATATCAGGAATTTTTCGTTTAAAAGAATTTTAAATTTCTCGAAAATCGCGATATTTGCTAAGGTTTAATTTTTTTTAGATTAAATTTTTCATTCTCCCCCTTTTCAAAATATTTGGTATCTTTCAACAAATTAATTTAGTATACCAAAGCAAGGCCGTCTGCTTTTGGGAATGATATAGCGTGGTAAGAGTTTATGATAAGTTTAGACGAAGGTGCTACCAGGAGAATGTTCATTTGAGTAATTTTTGGGTCTTAAAGAATTTTTCACGCGATAAAATTAATCAAAAACAAAAAATAAAGATGAACCCCAAGGTTCTGCACAATATCTAAAGATAGTTTCCTCCTACGTAAATTTGTCACTGAAAATCGGTGAGTGATAGTAGAAACAGATTTATTTGGTAGCAAGTTAGTATACCCTTTCGGATCAAGGTAACTCTCGGGTAACTCAATAGATGGGAGCTAGGCAAAACTACCCATGGGTTGTGCCCTATAATAATTATATCATCTTGTTCAGCGTGATAAGTTCTAGATGATGAAATTATTGTCCACTTATAATATAGGGCCAAAAATGACCAAATTTAATGTCTACTTTTAATATAGGTGCTTATTTTCACTGAGGCATTTTTGAGACCAAATTCTTTTGTAAAGGTTATATAATTTAATTTTTAATTAATCTAAGGAATGCCTTCTTTCTAATGGTGTAATCGGTGTTTGTCTAGGAGATCGTAGAGAAACGTTATAGCCTCTACTTCACGCAAATCTAACATTATCAATTAATGGTTTAAAATAAACTATGAAAGAATATTTTCCATTTACTTAAAACGGATTTGTTCCAACCCTTAATGTCAATAATGCAATATATACGTAAAATAAAACAGGAATTCCAAGTTTTTAAGCTGTTATTCCATTTTTAAAGTTTGCGGATTATACCATTACGAAGCTCGGAAAACAGGCAAACACGCGCGAACGAATATAAAAAGCAAACATTACGAGCGATCAATTTTAACACTTTTCCTTGCGAGACTTGGCGTTTTGAAGTTGACCAATAAAACATTTAAGTTTAGCTTAAGCTCGCGTACATTACTTTTTCCTGCAAAATAAAAACAACCACGAACAAAAACTATAGAAACGAAATCAAGATTAATGATGTTAACTCAAGAAAAAAGTAAAATGCGCGAGCAATAAGAGATAAAACAAAAAAAAAAAAAAAAATAAAAATTGAAAAAGCGTTTTATTATCAGGCCATCTTCATCTTTTATCTCTAGTAGAAACGAATAAAAAAACACTAAAAAAGCAAAAGGTGAAATTGATCATCGTCAGAATCGATTTAAAAGATCAAAACTTATGACCGGAGTTTTTTTTTTCGAGAAATGGTGTAAACTCGGTTTGCGATTAACTTTCACGCGTGACCAACCTGGGGTTCTAGCTTCAAATTCAATTTTGTTCAAAGTAAATGAAATTATTTTCAACATTAGAATGATTGTATAATTTCAAAGTATAAGTAAAATAATGGTCTTTAATTAAAGATATTTATGTTCAAGATAGTACGAAAATACTGTTCAAAAACCAGCATATACTCTAGTAGTTTCAGTTCCTGTAGCATGTTTTCAGGTCCAATGATTAGGAAGTTTATTGAGCAAGAATATTAGTAAGAGATAATCGCCAAGAAGTCGTTCAAGTACTTGACAATACTGCACCACTAATAATTGTAGGCAACTACACATGCGGCTAGCCTATTCTGGGTTAAGAACAGAATCCTTAATAAACACTAAAGGGCCAACTCTGGTGTTTATAGATTTAGAATTTCGGGGTGAATTATGAATAATAACTTTCTACTATTCTAATTATATCAGTGAACAACAACTCACGGAGAAGGACCCCGAGTTGGTAATACCCAACACAATCGTTTCAACTACCAGAAAAGAAAGCGAAAAATTTCATAGATGATGTATGGCATTAAAGAATGGGATCGAAGGCTCACACGCACGCGGGCCTGCGGTCGTGATCTTAGTAACATTGAGGGTTCGAGGATACTAACGCGATAATATATATCGTAAACGAGGGACGTCTAACACCCCCGCAATATTTGGGTCAACAACGAATACACAGAATCTTCTTTGATTTTGACAAGAAGAGTCGAACGTAATTATAGACACCTCAGAGTTCTCTAGAAGGAGGAGGAAAAAAACTAAACTTAAACATTACAATTTAAAAATTGAAGGGGGAATACAAAGTGAGAGATTTTTTTTTAAAACGGGGAGTGAAAAAGATTTATCGATTTGTAATAAGACTCTTTAGCTTAAGAATATTTTCAAAAGTCTATCATTTTTACCTTCTCTTTACGAAGTTTAAAAGTCGAAAAGAGGAGGGATGGAACTTATAAGTAATTGAGAGTGTAAACGATTAAGGGATATTGCCGAACGTTAGAATTCCCGCAACAGCGCCGCGACGATTGATTGTTCAACACTTTTAAAATAAAAATAAAATTATCCTGACGGTTTAGCCTCCTAACCTAGTGAAAAATTAAAAGATTTATCCTTGTAAAGAAATTCAGGAAAAACAATACGCTTCGATTAAGTTTACAGCTAGACCTAGGTATATCTTCCATTAGATTAAAGGTATATTTCAAGAGAAAAAAGGCTTTAAAAGAAAGGCCACGTTTCAAAACACGTCAAAGCAAAACCCCTGACCACTTCTAACTAATTACATTTGTGGCATCAAGTCTCATAGTAAAGTATCGCAAATTGTTGTAAGTGTTGAACTCTGTCTTATCAGGCTATGAACCATAACCGGGATGACCAGAAATCTTAGAGTTTTAAATGTCCATGGCAGTTTGAAACTTTTAGAGATGTTACTGGTCGTAACAGGTTTCTAAAGCTTCTTCAAAATAATTTCAGATGATAAAAAAATTGAGATTTTAAGAACGTTTCGTACGAATATTACCAATAATAAGTATGACGGAATATTTGGTAAATAGATAGACGTTAACTGATTAATGAAACGTCAATATATGCAGTCGTATTAATCCGGAAGCCCCTGAGCGCGTTTAAGTTAGTTGAAAACGAAAAAGAGTTTTATTAGAGAGAGAGAGAGAAAGGGAGAAAAATATATAAAGGTGATATGGGAAGATGCAAATAGGTCATCACCACGGTGGGTGTCAGATCGCGGAAGGTAACGGAAGGAGTCGAAGAACACCTCACTGGGAAAAAAATAGCCCGGCGGCTTCAAGGCACGTCTTCATATATGTGTAATCCACAACCCCTCTGAGCAAAGCTAAATTAATTTCGAAGTAATGATCTACCGTGATCAGTTTGTAAACTCGACAAAGGTTTTTTTTTTTTTTTTTTTTATTTAATGGTTGGTATCATAAGAGAGGAGGAGCTTATTTAGGGAATGTTGCCGTCGACGTCATCAGCTACGTCATAGCTTGTAAAGCTCATAGCGATCGTGAGCACATAGCATTTCTTAAGCTTATTTTTTCTATATCCGTGTCAGCTCTCAAGGTCGGGTCTCTCCCGAGTGACTTTTGAGCCATCTGACCCCCAGCGTTTTATGAAAACGGAAATAACTGCCCTGTATAACCGTAATGCCACGTGATTTCGTGACGTTGTTAGCAACATTCGAACAAGATATCGCACCCACAAATTCTTTTATAATATCAACTATTATTAACAATCATCAGACATGGATTTCATGAGCTTTAGTAGAATTTTGTTTCTGAATCATGATTTCTTATGGGATTTCATTTATGATTTCACCGAGATCGAAGTAACTAACAATAGTTGAATCTATAAACTCTATATACGTCCCACCCTTGAAAAAAGGCAACATCTGCCGTAGAAACGGGTTCTATTTAACGACTCTTTTTGTTAGTTTCGAGGTTGGCAAAAGTATAGATAATCCTATATTTTAAACCAACCTTGGAAAAGGCAACGCTAGCAATACAAACGGGTGCTTTTTAACGGCTCTTTTATCCGTTTCTATATTAGTGTATATATTACTTTACAGAACCATCTATTCTCGGAAAATAAATCACAATGATAGAAAGTTTAAGAAAATCTGTATTTAACCGAAATGAAAACGTGCCTTTATATTTAAACTTTCACTTCATTTTTTGATCAACTATATTGATGAATATTAAATGGTTTTCGCTTTCCCCTTGCACATAGAACCATTATCGAGGGAAGCCAGCTACGATACGGTACTTTCTTGGCGAAAAATTGGGGTATTTGGGTCATGGAAGGTGTTATAGCGAGCGAATCATTAAAATTTAGAATTTACGAATTCACCGCTGCGGCCGCGATGAAGACTCGATCGAGGAATACGAATTAAATATGTATCGTTATGGATAAAAGCCAATTCGATTATTTTATACATATTTTTTTTCGTTATGTGGAGGAATTTTAAATGATACTTTTACCGACATTTCTAGTTTTGAAATCCGGATACTAACTGGATATTCATTTTTTTAAATAGAATTAACGTTTTAAAATTTGTAGACTAAAAAAAGAACACATGAGTAAATTATAGGCCTAGCATTTTAATTTGGCCCTTCGTTTAGTCGCTGGGAACGCTATTCGCGTTATAAAACTCGAGAGTTGTAGCTTCGCAGCCTCAAAATAAGAAATTCCACTAATGTTAAAGACTGGTTCATAAAACACCGAAAAGAGCATCGTTGCGTTTCAATTTAGTTAAATTTGCAATGTGAGAAATCTGTTCATGTTGCTTCGGGAAGTAATTTGGCCAAGTCGCTTCGGTTCAAAGTTCAGAGAGAGATTTGTAGACAAATATTAAAGGGAAACTATGTAGTACATTTAAGCTAACAACGCTACAGAAGTGCTACGGTGATGGTGTTAACGTTTACAGTGAAGAAAACGTTTTTTTTGAGAGTTACGAAACATCTAAGTCCCTTTGACAGTTTTATGCCCTAGTCACGCGTTATACCTTGCTTTACCACATAGTATATAGGGCTATATAATTATTGTAGAGTGTCTATTTCAAAAATAACAGCTAGAAACTTCGAAATTATTTACGTTTAAGGTTGCTTCATCCGTAGCGAAATGAAGATCGAACTTCAAGCAATAACTACGGGAGATGTATATGTTAAATAACAAAGTGGACCCTATAGATCTCTCGTAATTATTAATTGCTCCACGTTCTCGCCGTCTGAAGTAACATTTATGATGATGAAATAGTATAATGTCGTATGTTATTGACGAACATATGTTAAAATAAATATGTTAAATATACTATAGTAAATCAAAACAAGAGTTACGAAACATTGCGTTCTGAATTTGGGTCTCCCAGTTATAATACGATTAATGCAAAAAACCTAAAAATTATTTTTTTAAATTGATACGAATGCCCCGTCGCGATTATAACCTCCATTTCCTTACGTTTAATAGGTTATTTTGAAACTTATAAATTCGCAAAAAAATTATTATTACGTATAAAATAAAATGACATGATATATTTGGAAGCGGGTTTTTTCCCTACACTTGACGCGCATTGACGCCAAAAATATTATGACAAACTCAATTAAACCAGTATATTTCGTGCGTAGTTATAATTAATATTAATTTTTTTAGTCTGGGATATCGGCCAGAAAAAATTGAAACTTAAATGTAACGCGAAAATATAATTTTAAAGGGAAGGTTAAGAGGAAAACGAAGTGATTTTTTTTATCGAGAAATGTCTCAGGTTTTAGAGTTTAATCAAAAGGAGAACCTCTGACTTCATAATAATCTCTTAAGGAACTTCTCTCATTATCTAAACACTTTCCAGAGGAAGGAACGTCAATAATATCTTTTCCAAGAAAACATACAATAATGTAGCCAGCTAATTCTTCTGTGTTTCTTAAAAATAAATCAGTATATACAAAAAATAATAAAAGAAAGCCTAGGAGAGGGTCACCGAGTAAAATAATTTTCATCCCTTTTCCCTATTCGTCGGAGGTAAAATGTAGTAGTATCCAGAGCCGCTACAAATGTCTGCGTGCGCGGAGAGAAGAGGTTTAGTTTTTCCTCGCTAGCTAGCTTTAAGAGCCTTTAGACTCCAGGGGAAAAATTACTTTATAGTTTTATCACTGTTTTCTACGGATGAGACCAACCCCGGCCTTTTTTGACATATCATTTTTATTTATTATTTTTTTTTTTTTTTTGGATTTGAGAATTTAAAAAACCTTAGCCAATGAGAGACGTTCCTTCGAAAGAGATATATCCGAACCGCGAGTTCAAAGTAATAAAGTATTTCTCACTGAATAAAAGAGAGCACCTCTTTCTTTCATGGAAATAAATCTCTGGCTATGTAACTGTAGACGACATCTGTTTAACAGAAAGATGATCCACCTAGGGACCTGTTAGATTACGATTTTCAGAACCTTATATTCTTATAATCTATAGATCGCTAGTTAAAAATTTATCGTTTAAGATTCCGCCAGAGTTTCTATAAATAGCTCCCGAGCTTTGATGGGAAATTGAAAATCATGGCAATCTATTAAGCGTCAAAGAGCTTTCAATTTTGTCCCCGCGGGACACCCAATCGTTTCGCGCTCTTAAGAGGCGAGGATGTATCGCGCCAATAATGACCAAGACATTGATTTATAATTAACAGCTTTAAATATAGCGGAATAAAATAAAATTTATGGAAAGTTATTGAGAAACGATCGAGCCAGAAACGGAGAATTAAAAGATAAAAAAAATCCAAAAAAATTACTCGATCAAAAATTCAATGCCGGTGGGCCCCAACAGTAACTACTATAGAACTTCGTGTATCTAGTATGGAGTACCACGCCCTGCAGCCAAAAATCGCCCTACAGCGCCACGAATCAGTCAACTTAAGATCGCCTTACCCTAACACCAAGTCTGTTAAAGTTCCAATGAAATGGTATCGTTTACTGAACCTCTCTCGTCTTGGGAATTACAAGAACCAGTCGTAAATTATTAGGAATTATTACATTTTCTAAAGAGTCAAGTATATTTTAGTGAGGATATTAATATCCCCAGCATTCAGTACTGAAACCAGATGCTTAGCAGTTCTCATCGTACTGAAAACTAATTGAAATTTCTCCTGGTTCTCAAGACCTATAAATATTAATATGTAAAGAACTGACCACACGTGTTCTCTTTGAACTGATTTAAAGATAGTCATTGATTGAAACTGATGACATATCATTAGTGACTTTAGAGACGAAGGATCTACAGATCAGTAATTAAGGGAGCCTACGTGTGTACTTGGAAATTCTAAGTAGAATTTAGCGATTACATCGCGTTTAGCGCTGATATGGGGCATGTACGCGAGTCGAAGGGCGCGAAGATTTTTATTTTGGATCAAGAATAAGAGATCGTTGGCGGGGACCCCTCCCTTCGATGTTCAATCCGTAGTTTTTATAAGATTCTTAGGTTAGTAGGAGCGTCGCTTCCCCATCGCTAACGAGTGACAGTGAAGGAAAAGATGTAACGTAGTCAATATAAAAGTTATAGTATACGATCGAACGACGAGAAGCGAACGCGAAAGAAAGTGTATATTTGACTGACTAAAAACTGTAAGAAGAAGGGCGTTGGTTGATAACTTTTGAAATATTAGGGCCTTTTATCTCGAAACGTATACGCGCGGTTTTAAGGATGCGCTTACTTTGATGAAGTGAATTTGTAATGAGGAATTTAAAGTAGAAGAATATTTAAGTCTCGGATCTTGACTCTCGAAGAAATTTAGTTGTACAAATACTAGAAGTACTAACTACCAACAGCAAGAATCCATTCAGGTTCCATAAGAATATGGGACCATCCTCCCAAACTTTGTAGCAAAAGTTCGTCTGCTTCGAATCGATTTTTCAAGGAAATCGCTCCTAACATTATATTATTAACCCGCGCCACTAACGACGTTGACATAATATTTTGGGTAATAAAAATGGAGCCGACCGAAAAAATATCTAAGCGTACAAATGTGGCGAAAATTGCAGACGAACTTTTGTTACAAAGTTTGGGAGGATGGTACCAGAGGCTAAAGCTATGCTACCATATTCTTATGGAACCTGAATGGATTCTTGGCAACAGTTAATCATCGATGAACATACAAAACATTCGAGTTATGGGGTCACAAATTTAATGTAAATCAAAAGGAGAGGGAAATTATAATTTTTTGTCGGAAGTGTCCGAAGTCTTAAATATTGAAACCATTAATTTTCATATTTAGTAGATGCTTTAAAGTTAAAATTGGTATTTTTCTTACGTTTTCGATAACGTAGATCCTGAAAAAACCTAAAACCTAGAGTGTCTTCAGTCAGTTTTCATTGCTCCTTTAAACTTGAATTTTCATAACTGAATTAAATGATCTTATCGAATCAAGCACTGAAAAATTACTTTGTCTAAATATTCAATTTCACGAAAAACGCGCAACCCTATACAATATAAATACACGGGTATCTTCTCTCGCGTTTATCGCTCTGATGACCTAGTATATGAAACATGTCGTGACGATAGCCGAATGGAGAGAAACACATAGAAGAGCACACGATAACTATCCACTTCACGGCTTCACGCCAATCTTTTATACTCGCTAAACTATAAAGGTAGAGTCTTATGTGCGAAACAACTCGCTCTGCATAAGCTAACCAATTTAATAATCTTATTCGTAATACAATAATGGACGTAAAAATATATTTTGCACACATATCGATATAGGTACGAACCGAATTGAACTACTAAAAAAAAACAATGTCTTCTGTTGTCGCGCAGCATAGACTTTTCCTTTAAATTTGCTTATTATCGTGTTTACAATTGAATTTTCTTTAATATCTTTAAGAAGATTGACAGCTTGTGTTGGCTGGAACGGCACGAAATGACCGCTTCACGTATAGGCAAACATTTCGTATATAAGACATTTTTTGTTACGCAAAAGGTATCGTACAATTGATTGCAGCTTGGAGGTATAAAGTTGAGGTATCGACGACTGCTTTAGTGTTCACGACAACCTGTGGATCGTGCGAAGCTGTTCTTGACCAACTGAATAGCACGTCATGATGGTGACAAAACTATGCAAAAAATTCAAGGGTCGCGCTATTGTTTATCTTCAGTTAGTCGAGAACCGCTTGGCATGATCTTCAGTTTGACGAAAACCCCTAAAACGTGCATGTCGGGGTTTCAGTTTCTCCTCTCCGTAACATTTGTTCACCGATTACGCAATTACGTAACTTTACTAATGCTTGCTTAAAACGTACTCACTACAATCCATGCTAAAGGCTTGTACACCGATTACAAGGAGTGATCAAACCCTTTATTTTTTTTTATCTAACACTTCCCAAAGCGGTTAGTAATAAAACATATTTAAGTTCTAAATAATTTCAAACCTCAAAGATCTATGATTTTGACCTAAAAAAGTCGATATAGAGGGAATGTTTAAAAATTTGATATTTCATTTTTTAAGAGGATTGCTTAATTCAAGTTTCGAAACTTAAATGCTGAGCAAAACATACACTTCCGCTAAAGTTTTCATCTCTAGAATGACCATAGAAATCCTATGGGTTGACGCACTACACACGCAACCAATATCAGTCGGTAAATCCCAATTTTATTCCTCCATGATTCTACATTCAACTAATACTGGTTTAAAAGTATATAAAAAAGGGTAAACTTTCAAAGATAATCGCAGACATGGTTGACCCCTTTTAAATTAGAGCTAACAGCTCACCAAAGTTTGGTCGAGGCTATAGCGACCACCTGCGGTACAGAAAACTTGAACGATTGCTATTAGCATTAACCCAAACCTTAAACAATGGATCACGATGTTACGTTTAGTTTAAAAACGTGGTGCGAAGTTAAACCTATTGTTGAAAGCTATTTTTAATGAAAGAAATCACTTTACGCGGTCATTGAAGTTAAGGTATAAAATGGTTATTTTGGAATTACAACGGATAAGAAACTTATTATGACAAGTTTTGATTCGCGTCGTGGTAGGTAAGGGATATCATCATCAAAGTTACTTGGTAAAATTATATATAAAACAAAAGATAAGACAAGTTAATTAATAAAGTTTTCATAGCCTAACAAAATATGTTAAAAATCAGACATAGTTTTGACGTAAGAACCTGATTGTGACAGTTCGAAGACGTTTAATACAATAGCATTTCCGTCAAAATTTCTTTTAATTCGAGCTAGTTATCATTCATTATGATTGAATAGATTAATGACGCCATAAATTTGAAAAATCCTGGTTCTATTTTTTTTTTCTTTTCATTTTTTTTTTTTCCTTTTCCAAAGGAATGAAATAAAATTTAAACAAAAGTTTAATATCTGTACCATGAATTGTGTCTGGATTTACCTACTTTTCCTATATTCATATTTGCTTCATTATATAAATATAAATTTAATTTATTTCTTCATGGAGTAAAATGGTTCTAGAACGTAATTAACGCTAAGTTGAAGGTATGATTTTGAGGATTAAGTACTTTCTCGAAAAAGATCGTGCGAAAACGACCATATCACGTGCCACAACGTGCGAGAATCAATTGTTTAGGCTTAAAAATACACAGGCGACCATAGCTATGAAGTACGTCTAAGATCCCCGTTAAATTTATTTTACTGTTGTGGTAATACCACAGGTAAATTACGCTTCAAGTTTACAACAAGGCGAATTATGATTTTTATGTGGTTCTGAAAGTTTTTTCGTTAAGAGCTTTCGCCCGAGGAGAGAGGAAAAAACTCAAAACGGTCGAGATACGAAATTCGAAATTGCCCTCTAGTGGATGAGATTGGAACTAATTAAGCGGTGCTAATATTGCACAGAACTTTCTAGCATGTCTCGCCCGGCTGTCGCGATTTCGTGTCTGATTTACTCTAGAAAGAATATACTGGACCTTTCTGTACAATTTTTGAAATACTTAGGGATTGAGAAAATCGGACTAACTTTACTGTCAACCGCAGTATGTCGTCTTATAAACTTGAAGGATGATTTACTTGTGGTAATACCAGAAGCCGATGAAACCCTCCTTTGAAGTCTATTACTCCCGGGTCTTGTCTACCCCTCTCTGTATGGGTTATTCTCAAAAGGCGCGATTCGTACGCCTCCTAACGGTAGATGTTTTCGGAGGGGGAGTTCGTCGAGCTAATATCTCTAGCAGCCTTGGAGTTCGTCCAAAAACGTCGTCGTTTGTGGAGAGAGAGAATTTCCAATTTTCCGTAGACAGGGGGGACGAAGTAGGACCCCTTCTAACTCGTAAAATTGGGAATTTTACCCATACAGAGAGGAGCGCTATATGGAACATTGGAGTAGTAGACTTCAAAGGAGGGTTTCATCGGCTTCTGGTAATACATATAAACTAATTTTGAAACCTTTTTTAAACGACCTTTCCAAAAATTCTACTCTAATTCCATATGTAACTCTAGAAAAATCCATGAGAGTCTCACTTTAAATGGGCGGTTTGTATCATGGAGATATTTTCGCGTCTTTCTGCGGTTGCTCAAGACTTACGCAGTTTGAGCAACTCCCATTATATAAAACGCTATAAAAATCAATTAAAATTGTCAATTTACGGGTTACATCCTACATATACGTATGTTATCATTTAGAATTATA
The DNA here is from genome assembly GCA_963920705.1 of Odiellus spinosus. NCBI lineage: Eukaryota > Metazoa > Arthropoda > Arachnida > Opiliones > Phalangiidae > Odiellus > Odiellus spinosus. Next base: position 9,281,137 of record OY987237.1, read on the forward strand.
TTTTGATTTTATAGGCGAGTGGGTAGTCGAAATTAAATAAATTACGGAGTTGCCCATCAAATATTTTGATCACGGACTTGTTGAGAAGGTGAGATGCGGAATTAAATACTTTTTCATCACGTCAAAATGTCTGGTTATTAAGTTACTCCTGACACAAACCAGAAAGAAAGAAAAAAAAAAATGGTGGCTATAATTCTTACTGGACTAAATTGAATTTAAAATTGAAAATTCAAGTTTTGGAATTCAATTTAGAGCTCGGTTCTAGAGGCCGCTAGAGCGCGGGCCGCCAATGTAGGCGTGTACAAAGTATTCAACGATAAAAGTTATTTTTAATTAGCAGACCTCCCTTAGTTATCCTCGCGTTTGCTTGGTAGCTTTGGCTTAGCGAAGGTAATGACCCACGGGCCACATTAAATTTCGTTTAGGGTTCATCGGGGTTCAAATTCGAGTATAAACATAACTCTAGCGTGCCTTAAAACTCGCGAACACGGTAAAAAGAAAGCCGAAATACCGTTTCTGAAAAATCCCCATTAATTTTTGCCAAAGTTAAAAACCACATTTTTTTTTTTCTCACCGCTTCGCGAACAATTTAAAGCGAGCTTCATCTTATCCTTTAAAAGTCCCTTAGATTTGTTTTGAAGGGAATATGAAAGACAAAAATTTTGTTTTATAGTTTTTCATTTAATCTACATAAATTAGGTTTAATTTTCTACTGGTTATAATCTTTTTCAAGGTGAGTAGGTGTCGATATTAGGGGCTGTAAATCGCTTCTTAAATCCCATCGAGGAAATATAATATAAAATTTAAATCATAAATCAATAAGATAAATATTATTTAAGTGAGGCTCTCATATTTTTTAATGAGCTTGAAATATTATTCGAGTAGTTGAATAGACCAGATTGGATTGGGACTAAAATATTCTAACCTGTACCGTGGGTAGCCCGTGCAGTATAATTTGTCGATATGCCTTAGATGCGATAAAAAGCGAACAAGGAAAATAAAATCTAAATAAACTTACATAACCGTTTCACTTATCCTTTAATATAAAATAATTTTAAAACCAAGTTTTTTTTTCTGAGTGATGGCGGGTTCTACCTTTAACCTGACCCTATAGCCGCCCATACGAGAAAGGTTCATAGACTTCTTGAATGGCATAAAAGAGCATCAAACTGTTCGCTTTAAAACTATAAAAACGATAAAAATGTCTTAAGAATCTTTTTTTTTTATGATATTTATTTTAAACTAGTACCCCCTTTCCTTACCACCATTCACCTCGTACAACAAATAAACACAGCGGTTGGAAATATTCTAAATTTCCAACGCACGAGACTTTCAAGTAGAAAGACGAGTTTTTATAAAATTAAATATAAAATGGCGAGAATAAAAAAAAAATATCTAGAGTTATTGCCAACAAAAGGATTTATAGAAACTAAATAATAATATTAAAACTTTTTCTATTTGCCAATTTTTTATGTATTTAATTTTTTGGAACAATACAAAAAAAAATTGTTAAATTGAATAAAGCGGAAGTGTATAGATTAGATTTTTTAGGGTAATTTCTACAAATTCGAATAACACTTAAAGATATTTGGGTTATTAATTATTCAAATTCGATTGATATGTTAAATGATGATTGAAAAAATGTTTCAATAAATAGTGTACAATGTCCTGTGCTAAACTTGACTTATTGGACAATTGTTCAATGGGTTATTTCTTCGAAAACGAAAAGTTATCATGCATTTTCCTTATTCCTCTCGAAGATTTCAATTATTACCGAAAAAAAAAAAAAAAAAAAAAAAAACAATTACCCCAAATTTAACGTTCGAAAAGAGTTAAGTTTATTTAATATTATTCTTATTTTAAAAATAATTTCAAAATAATCCTAAACTATGAAAAAGTAATTAAATTTTAAAAACCACATTCCCACGACAATTAATTTTTCCGAATATAAACGCGCGAGTCTTAAGAATCCGGAAATAATTTGAAATATAAGATAGAACAGCTAAAAATCATGTAATAAACTCTCGTTATAAACAGAAGCCGATGAAACCCTCCTTTGAAGTCTATTACTCCCGGGTCTTGTCTACCCCTCTCTGTATGGGTTATTCTCAAAAGGCGCGATTCGTACGCCTCCTAACGGTAGATGTTTTGGAGCGGGAGCTCGTCGAGCGAATATCTCTAGCAGCCTTGGAGTTCGTCCAAAAAACGTCGTCGTTTGTGGAGAGAGAGAATTTCCAATTTTCCGTAGACAGGGGGGATGAAGTAGGACCCCTTCTAACTCGTAAAATTGGGAATTTTACCCATACAGAGAGGAGCGCTATATGGAACATTGGAGTAGTAGACTTCAAAGGAGGGTTTCATCGGCTTCTGTTATAAATAAGAAAAAAATAAGCATACAGAAGAAAATGCAGGTTTAGATTAACTGTTTACGCCAATTTTAAAAATTTTGTCTACTCACAAACGTTAGAAATTTACAATAAGCCCTAAATATTATAACTAGTATTTTATTTACGCACAGTAACTTAATCAAAAAATTTAGTTCTATATCAAATTCCCTTCAAGTTTGAAGTATACGGTCGACGTACTACAGAAAAGAATTGATATATGGAATGCCTATTATTAATATCGCTTGGTAAAATAATTTAAAAATTCTTTAAAATAATAAAAAATAAAATTTAAAACAAGCTAAACAATGAAAAAAATATTTCCATTCAAACGTCATTAAATGTAAATTAATTTTCTTTGAAAATTCGTTACGCTTCTTGTTAGTAAAGTTATATTTTGAATCAATAACTGTCTAAGAAGGTATTTGAAAATTAAAACAGAAGCCCTTAATCATGCCAGAATGAGGAATGAAACAAAAAAGTTTTTATAAAAAATATATATATTAAATCTCTATGGATTAAAATGGTAACGTGTAATTTGGTTTTATTTTAAGGTACTAATTAGAAATTGTAATAAATAAAAACTCGTTTTCCACGTTTTGCTTAGCTAGACTACTGTAAAGTTTAAATTAAATTTAACCTATTATAAATTATAAATTTTATATTTAATAATAATAAAGAACCAGGTGAGCCAGTTTTAATACTGGTATTTAAAATTTTATTACGGTATTACGGGGAAAAGGAAAATGCTTTTTTCTAGATCTGCTCAATTTTAATTGTATCGGAGATTAGCTAGAGGATAGTAATTAAAAGAAGATTCTAGTCCGTAAAAGTTTGATTTGAAAATGTTAAATATTCATCAACATATCGATGGATATAAGCAGAAGAATATTAACTAGAAGGTACACAATAATTAGGACTTAACTTATGGACACCGATCTAAATTCATACATAATAAAAATACCTGGCGTTTATAAGCGCCCTCTGTTTGCCGTTAGAGGGCGCTTATAAACGCCAGGGTTGTTTTGTTCCTCTTCATGTATTAAGATAAGACGTCTCCAGTAGTAAATTGTCCTGCATTGTAATTGTCATCACTACAACGTAGTTTATTTTACTGCATGTTTTTTCTTGAGAATTAAACATATTAAACTATGTTATGAATACTTTGTAATCTAAGTTAAATTTGTATCATTATGTAAAAGGAGTTAAGCTAAGCGCGTACCCAAATAGCAACTTTATTAATTAAATGTAAATTAAAGAAAACCCGTTGAGTTTTAATTAGGTTATGATTATATATAAACGATCTTAATCGATACAACCTAGCACGTTACTCAACTTCATTATCTCTTTAAAGGGAAGATGAAGAAAAATTAAATTCTTTATTGAGTCCGCCTCTAAAAATAACGCACGTGTTCAAATCGGTATTCAATTAAAAGTAGAATCTCCGTCTAATCAAAAGAGGTCCAGTACCTTTGGCTTTGTAAAATCCCCGCGACACGTGTTGCGGCATACACTTTTGAATCTTGTTCTTGATTATTTTCACGCGAGCAATCGTGCGTACAACAGCGCGTGTCGCCGATATTCTATGAAGCTAAAGGTTCCCGTCTTTTGATTAGTCGAATGTTTCCCTTTTAAATTCAGAGACGTATCTTGAAGGTTTTAATACACGAATCGATAAAAAGGGTAATTTAAGTCTTAACCCTCCTTTAAAATAATTTTAAAATATACTAAATTAGCCACAAAATCGGTCTTATAACTATAATGGCGGATAAATTGACCAAGTAGTTCAGAGAAAGCCACACATTGAGGTTTAAACGCGAGAGAATCACTCCATTTTAATCCATCAAAATATTAAAACAAAAAAAAAAAAAAAAAAAAAAAAAAAAAAAAGTAAAATCCCTAGAGGTACGAAAAATAAGAATCCATAAATATTATTTAACCCTATATAACGGCATATGAGAGTTTGAGAATTACGAAGGCGAGATGGGCGGAATATTAGCTTTTTTTTTTTCTTTCTTTTCCATCGTCTCTCGACATTAAAAAGAATCTAATTCGTGATACGAAAGGGGAGTGGATTATTAAGCATTTTCGGCCAACGGGTCTATGATATTAAAATCTTTTAGATTATACGATTGTGAAAATAAATTAAATACAGAGAACGCGATGAAAGAAAGAAAAGAAAAAATTCAAGGACATAAAACTATGCAATTTGTTCATCGAAATTGAAGAAATTAAGTGATGTTGGGGGGTAGTAATGAAACGTTACTAAAAAATAAAGTAATAGTATAACAATTTATATTCAAAGGAGTAGCTGATCATTACACGTATTCTGTGTACAAACCTGTAGCTTTAAATGTACTAAATTGATTAAATAATTAATTAAATCTGGTAAAATATAAATGTTTTGCAATATTAATCTAAATATTATTTATCCTCCAAAAAGCCCATTCAGGTTAAAATAAAACTTGCCAAAATCATACGCAACTGTCCCTTTAAGTTGAGAAAAGTCATATTGCCTTATAATTACTAAACGAACTCCGTCGATTGGAGAAGGAAATTTGGGTTGGGACACATGGACTAAAAAAATAAAAGAAATTTGCACTAATTCCATAGCGGTAATTTTAGACTGCGGTTGAAATGATACGAGTAGGAAAGGGATGATTAACGTTCACAGATATACGTTACGTATACTGTAAGAGAAAAAAAATTTGGCCAACGGGCAAATATCTAAACGCGAGGCCTATTTTCGGGACATCGTGTGAAACATTTTGTCGTTCAAGGACATTTTATCCGTACGTGACATTTATGGAATTGTTTAAAGCTTCAGTATAATTAAATCAGATAGAATTTTAGTACAGATGCGTGATTAATTAGTAAAAAAGTGGGTATTGATTACGTTTTTGCATAAACTATAAATTATTGAAAAATGATTTAAGAAGTTAGTTGTTAATATAGTCTTAGATATAGTGTAAACACAAAAAAATTAAAAAAGTGCGGCGTACTAAGTTGAATATTGTTTTAAAGATCTTATAGAAATATACTGGTTAAAAAGTTCCCACTTGACACTAAATCGCTCGGGCCATTAAAACGTGTATAGCTTAATGAATCTACTAATGAGTTATTAAAGGTCCATTTGTGTGGGAATATCGCTTTGTAATATGTTCAAAAATTCATATATAAATATAGATTAAGGAGTTTAAATTAAAAGGCCAGATGAAAAGGATAATCAAAAATGATGATTCAACGGTTTAAGCCCGTCGGATCGTAAAATAAGGTGCAATGGGTCGTATAAAAGAAATACCATAATGAAAAAACATGGATATTATTAGACAATGGAGAATATGTGAAGGACAAGATATCCATGTCCAGCAAGCTGACGTTTTATAGAAATATTCATAAATTCACATAAGCCGCGTTCATACTAGGCCTTGGAATCGATTTAAAACCGTTTCAAAACGATTCTCAGATCGATTTGATTCGATTTCTCGAAACTGCTTCGGGAAAAAGATAAGGCGTGAACGCGTGACGCTAATTAAAACGATTCCTGGCGATTTTAATATCAGTTTGATTTTATCGTTTCAAACCGATTTAAGAAATGCAAATGTGACCGTAGCTATAGAGAAACGTGAATATATGGACCACACCCTCCATCCTGGGTCATAATAAATAAAAAAGTAACACTAACAAATAACTATCGACTGAAAAGTATGCACCTCTTTCGATTCGTTGGACTTAGATCAGACGGACCCACTCCGAATCGTAAACTTGAACGAGGAAAATAATTGGGTTTTCATTTTCATCCTGCCTTTATAAGAAGGTATAATAATAGAGTGGTATAACTTGGTTAAATTGTGGTGGCGTAATGAATTGGCTGACCCACATAAACAATAACAATTTTCCGTATGGGATACAGTTCGTATTCGAGCGCGCACGCACTCATCGTATGTAACTCGTGTTTTTTAATTATCCATAATTGGTGGTGGTGGAATGGTTGAACCAAACTCCCAAATGAAAGTTCTATATTAGGAGACAAACGCCATTTATAATGATCGACAGATATGCAAAAGGGGTGTGCCTCGCGTTTCGACTTATTTATAATTATAGTTATTTATGCGCTGGCTTATTGGGGATGAACCCCGAGCAAAATACCGGTAGAACATCGTCATTTAACCCCCGGATCAGATACGAGAGAGCTTTAAGAAATTCATATAGAAAATAATTAAGAAATAACATTTGGGGTAATTAATAAATACTGCGTACTTCGTATAATGGTACCGTACGAAATTCAACGTTAATATATATACTTTGATTGCTCGCTGTTTATGGATCATTGCAATCGTAGAACTTTAATTACTGGAATTATTCAAAGAAGTCAATGATGCTCAAAATGTTTAATATGTCGGAGTTTGAAGAAGATAATCCACTCATAATAAGAGATTATCCACCTAAATTCTATCATAAATCCAATGTATTCGAGATTTTTGTGATTATCCACACGTTTGTGGATTATTTTGTCCATACGCCGACCTATAGTAAGGTCTATAGTCTACGAAGATTTTTGAATAAACAAATAATGGGTAAACTATTGGTTAGTTTGAATCGTGATGTATTAAGCTAAAATATTTGATCCATCACTAACAAGGGGTATAATTTTTCTCTTATCTAATCAAGTAACAACTTAGGAGAATACGTAATTTTCCAGTTATAAAATTAGGATTTTGGTATTTTTTAAAGGCTGTAAAATCTGATAGTGTCAGCTGCTTCTATACGTAAAACCGAAATGATCAAAGCAATCCTAACTTAGTACCCAACAACCTGAGATATATTAACGAGAGAGTCTTTGTCTCTGTCTCGAATGACCTTCAAAGATAGCTTAGGAAATTGTCAACCTTGAACCAGACGGCGCGCGGACGTGTGAACTAGTCTTGAAAACGAAATGATACGGAAAATCATTGAAGAGGAAAAAGAGTGAGGTGGAGGATGGGAGGAATTCAGTCGAAAGGAAACGAGCTTGTATAGTTTATATAGCGCTGAACTGATGGGAAAGAGAAAAGGAGAGTTCCAACAGCAGTTAACCGAAGATAAGTGCCTATTAGGCCTAATAAAGGTGACCTCACAAGTCACAAGCGAGAGACTAACAGTTAAAACAAACCCTGACATTTCTATAACCACTTAAAATATTGAAAGAATATTTAAAATAATGCTGAAAAAGTAATAAATTATTTTCCTAATATATAGCCAGCACCTTATAATGGTACAAATCTCACATTTAATATCCTATTTTTCAATATGAAACCTTGGCAAAACCAATCATAAGGCATTGAACCCTGAAGAGAATAGCCAACACTGGGCAACCACTTCACAAGCTCAAGCTCTCTCGGGAGGTCTGCGGAATGGCGTTAGTGATAACTTTTGATAAATTGATAAGGCTATAAATATATCATAGTAACAAGTGGTTAGTCTTTAGCTTGAAGAGAAGACGGTTTAGCCATAGCCAAGGATTGGAGTTGTTTCTAAAAATCCCCATAATTACGGATATTAATCTCAGACTAATTAGTTAATCCCGTTTTTAACACAAATACAGAATAGCGTTTAGCCCAAATTTTGAGAGTAAATTGCTAAGTGCCAACTCGAGGTGGGTTAGACTATTGTTGCGTAAATATCCCAATTATTCCCTTCTATCATTATTCTCGACTTGGGTAGATTGTAAGGGCACCTTTGGCATAACTGGAGCATCAGAGCGACACGCGGGTATCCAAAAGGGTGGGGTGGAAACGGACCGCAAAGACAGACATATCGCCGGGGCAAGGGGAACGAAAAAATCTTCATCTGGATGATGCGAAGACGATGGTATAAGACTTAAGAGGCCTCGACAGTCGAGACCTTGGTTATCTGGCGAGAGAAATGACCCTAGTCAGGGTCACCTAACGCCATTCCCCCAATTTTATCACGAAGGTAAAGAGAACGGAAAAGAGGGAGGGAAACGAAGAAAAAAAAAAAAACTCCGTATAAAATCAGATTTCTTAAATATATTTTTTTATGTTAGACTCATTCAAGATTTGAACGAGAGAGACTGAGAGAGAAAGAGAAAAATTGGGTGTGGTCGTGCCACCTTCTGTAACAGGGCGGCGGTAATGTTACGGAGCTACTTCTTTGAAAAATATTCCAACTATATTAAACCGAGCTGCTGTATGAGTATAGAGAACGCCGATAATATTAACATGTACAGGGTGATATCCATGATGGAATTGGATTGTAATTAAACTCTCTCTTATAAGTATATAGTTATAACTATTATTGACACGGGTTGGGTATTAGTTAGAAAAACTTGTCTATAAATATACAAGTATACAACGAAACCTGTCAGTCTTGTTTGTGACACATCCCTCAATGTCACACCCATTCTTTCCAATAAAATTATATCACCCATCCTATGAATTAAATCGGATAGATTCAATGTCTCCCTGAAAAACCAGTGTTTCAACCAAGGCTCCTTGGTGAAATTACTTCTGACATATAAGATACGAACAAACCGAAAATCAGAGTAGGTATCCCCCGTAACGAATAATCAACTGACGACACGGACCATTACTAGCCGTGTCTGGCGATCAAAACCCCCTTGCGCTTGTGTAGTGAACTAATTTGACAAGCGAAGTAATTCGTTACTCGGTCCAAAAATTACTCTTGTAATTATAAGTGTGAAATAAGAGTAGAAAATGCTACTTACATTAATTTATTGAAGATCTCGATGACGACGTTTCTTAGAATGTTCTTCAGATCAGCTTCAATAAAACGCGGGTAAAAAAATCGGAACTAAACGCGACTAAAAATGTTCGGCCATGTTTGAACTTATGGCACTACGCGTTCGTGAACCATTTTTGGCACTTTGTGACTTAGGTACCACTCGGTTACCCTCGACCCTCTCTTATCAGGACCGACAATTACACTTGATCCAGTCGTTGATTGGCCTCTAGCTGCTCCAATGGCCAAACGTGACCCTTCAGAGATGTTCTAGATGATGTCATAGGAAAAGATCACCTCCGTCGTATCTGTAATGAAAATGATATATCATTAGATATAAAAACTACAACTATTAAAAGCCCCAAAAACCACAAAATATGGGAAGACATTAAGCCAAAATGTTCCTATCTGATTTAACGTATGTGTAACAACCTGTATACTTAAATTTCGTTAAAAGAAAAATATCAAAATGTATATTAATGGATTGAGTAGGATTTCAAGCTCATTTCGGAAAGTTCTTCGATTCGGGCTAATAAAGAAAAAGTTGCTTAATTTTTTTCTCTTTTCATTTTTTTCTTTCAAATATCTTTTCTATTGTTCTTTGATAACATGAAAAATGCTTTTCCATCCCTATGCCTATATCAAAAGATCAGACTTTATGATATTTTTTGGGAGTAAAAATAATTTTTTTAGTAATATTTCGTGAAATGAAAATTACTGGGCAGTTCAATTTTTTTTTCTCTGTTTCAAAGATGAGGATTTTTGGGATAGGTAAAAAACGCCTACGCGCCAGTGTATACGGAGTTTGTATATTTTAAATTTCAAGTAAACGTGAATTATCAATTATATGTCCAGTATGTCCTAATTTTTTGTAAAATGTCTAATTATTATCCGAGGGTTGAAAAAGACGATAAGTCTACGATAAGGTACGACTGTCATTGGCTGCACATTTTCACTTGATCCCTGCTAAGCCTATAGAGACAGTTTTAAATCTTAGTACGGAAGATTTTTGAAAAATATTAAATTCTTGTAGGAATATGTTAAATTTACACAAAGAATATTAGAAACTAAGATTTCTATGTTAATAATTTCCAAGAATATTTGAAACTTTGAGTTCGAGGTTAATTTCCAATGAAATATATTAGCTTTAATGGTTCGAAATTAATTTCTCATGAAATTTATAAGGAATTTCTTGATTCGAAATTAATTTTCCATGAAATATACAAGGATTTTGTTGATTAAAATTTCCAATTAATAATACAATTAGAAATTAGATGATTTCCATGATATTTACAATTAATAATATATTTAGAAATTAGTTGATTTCTATATTTCCAATTAATATAGTTAGAAATAACTTGATTCCATGATATTTCCAATTAATAATATATGATTTTTGTTATTTGTGGGTTTGCCATAAAAATTTACAAATTTTGATATTTTCAAGTGAAGAATGTATAGCGTTTGAGATGTTCATGTAAACTTCACATAAAATATAAGAGCTTTAGTGATATTGGTGTTAATTTTCGATTTTTCCATAAAGATTATAATATAATTAATATTATTTGGATGTTAGATCCTATAAAAATTATTAAAATTTGGAGAATTATAGTATAATGCTGAATAAGGATTATTTTCATTCAAATTCAGAGCCACGCATTCGATATTTCAGCATTCACGATACCTTGGTCTTAAAATATGGGTTGGCAAAAGAAATGGCAGATAACAGCTTTAGATCTAACTTTGACATCGTAATTTCTTCGTTGTAATTTTTTTTTATTTTCTTCTATATTGCTGAGATGTTTGCTTTTAAAATTTATATCTTTTGGCTTTAAGCGTCGTGCTGTGATTCGCGTCAAATTTTGACTTTCTTCTACGGCGAGTTGCGTAAATCAGGCTAAAGTTTCAACACATTTATATCTAAACTATCCCTTATATCTTAGCAATGAAATCATACACGTAGAAGTTAGCACGAAGGAATTTCTATGTAATGAAATCCTTATAAATCTGAATTTAGTACAAGCGGTGTTGGAATTAAACTGTACGTCGAATTTAGGGTGATGTCGGAGTATGTTTGTTCGAAAAAAGAAAAATGTAATTTGAATTTTACAATTGAAGAGGCTATTGGATACGAACGTTGGAAAGTTCTTGTTATAAATTCTGTTAAAATTGAGTCGTAAAATACTTTGGTTTCGGTGTTTTGTTAGGTTGAAAGCATACCTGCCAGGTTTTATAGTTCGGGCCGCGCGTTTAAAATAATTTTATGTTTTAAACTGCCTAGTTCTTCATCACACATAATTTTGAAGGGATAATGAAAGGGTGGTTTGAGAGAAATATATAAAAAATCAAAATTAATCCAATATTATAACAGTGGGCTAAGAAAAATAGATTTCATATATGTTGAAGATACCTGGTAGTGAAAATTTGGATGTTTAGGTATCAATAATTATGTATATTTAAAAATAATTCATTAAAAATATTTTCGGATAAATCTGCGTAACGATATAAATTAATTTTCCAACTAATTGTTCATTTTGTCGAGAAAATTTAAATTTCTAGAAAATATATTGATTTTGAAAGAGGATTTTAAAACGTATTCCTCGTGATTACATTTTATTTCTTATGATTTCCGATCTTTATAAAATTATTGGTGATTTACGTAATCATTCCGGTGATTTCTGAAAATCAAATAATCAATTCCTGCGGCGTTATTGCAGTACACCTCTGATTATCAGAGTAACTAACCTCTCGATTCTCTTCGGCCTCGTTAGAAATTGGTTGTTAAAGTTAAGAACCAAACCATAGTATTAAGAGAGACAGAATTTCTAAGACGTATTTCACCCAAAAATTTTAGTATTTTAATTTTGTTACATATACAGCTGGACCCTTTGAATGCAATGGAGTTTTTTGACGGATCATATAACCTAAATTAAATAATTTTAGTTACAGGGTAGTAACAATCCATTTCACTCTCCCTTAAAAAAAAAATGAATTTTATAACTCTTTTCGAAACTACCACGCAGCTTCTCATCATCACCTAACATTTTAACCCTAACATTCCTATTTTTTTGACAAGAACGCGTTTTCTCAATCTCGTGATTTTTCGTCAGGTAACGCGAAGAGGAGAACTATAAATATGAGAATTTAACCGTAGGGCTACGATAAACCTTTTCCTGTACCCCCTGGCCCCGCGAACGACTATGTAAATGTCGTAACTATGAATAGAAAGAAGAAAAGAGATAAAGATGTTTCTCAAATATAGACCAGGACGTGCAGACCTCTATGTTTATTATGGGCCTATAGTGGTAGTTTTTGGGCGTTGATAGTATCGCGGGATTAGGGGTTAAACACCGCGAGCTCGAAATATCACATATATTTTACTGTCTGCGTATTATACAATGAATAATTCAGATTAAAACTTGAGCTCTTATAAAACCACGCTTAAATCCCACAATTTCGAAGAAAAATCTATAGAAATAGAAGGAGAACATTTCAAATTGAATTTTGATGAATTTAACTTATAATAGCAAAAGATTTTTTTTCAATTCCGTACTCAATATTTTATAAGAAATTTGGATATTATTAATATATAGTCGTATTCTTCATTTTAATAAAATAGTAGAATATTTAAACGTGGTACAAGCGTATCATTTTCACGAACAATATAGAAACCCACATACGAATCACTTCCTTAATCGAGCTAGAATTCTAGAAACGTACTTAGAACAACTATACTCTATTCCTAATTCAACAAAAACCATTCAAATTATCCATAAAACCCTTAGATAAGCCTCAAAAATAAAAGAAAAATTTCAAATCAAAGCCTAAAATCGTACATTCCGTAAAACTAAAAAAAAAAAGCTCTCCATCAACCCAGTAATCCCGTTATTCGGAGCATAGCGATCTTAAAACTATATATATACGTAATCGTTCTCTATCTTTCCCTCTCTCAACACGGTTAAGTACTCAAACTTAAGAGGTTATCGCTGAGTTCCTATATGTTGGGATGTACGATCCGATCCGTGGACAGATTCTAAGAGAAGAGGAGAGGTTATAGGACTCGTAAGATAAGCCCCGAAAATATATACTACGGGTACCCGAAGACGGTTATAATTTGCCGAACAACATTTATCAGGCGGCTACATCTGACCAGAAAACAAACAATCTCAACCTGGAATTACCTTTCTCCCCTCGGAACCCGAAGTGGGGAAGACACCGCGTGAATAGAAAAAAAATGCCCATATCCCGTTCACACACGAGCAAAAAACAAATAGAAACAACGCAGTAACTTTATAATTATCGAAGGATTGACTTTGGCTTCAAATACGTTGCTTAATTACTTCAATGAATTCACGATTTGTTAGACAAATTTCAAACATTTCAAGTGAATTCCGAACGATTGATAAAAGGAAATTTCCCGATTGATAAATTTAGGAGTGATCATTTGTGAATGACAGGAATTTTGGAGAAATAAATTGTGAACGATTGAGAAATTGTGATTTTACTGTGATCAATTGAGGGATTGTGATATACTTGAATGCTTGAGGAATTTCGTAGTGATCAACTTTGAGAATTGCGGAGTGATCAAGTGTCAACGCTTGCCAAATTAAGAACTGATGAATTGGGAACGATAAATTGTGAACGAATTAAAACAATGATTAGAGGATGATCAAATGCGAAACTAAGACAGACTGAGATATTGTTAAAGTTTTTGATCACTCGGATTGGTATATTTATCAAAACTAATATAGAGAAATGCTAAACTTGGATGGTGGGAACGGATCTTTAAGAGAAAGAATCCCGCGTACTCCAACCTGACGAGGTCACCTAGGGGTGCATTATATAGGTGGTCGTAATACACAGACATCGCGGAGTACAGTCGTAAATATTAGGCAACGTTTGATCTATTTTTAGCGCATCTTCAAACATAACCAAAAAGGGGGTGGAACGAACAAGGAGAATAAACGCCGTTTGAGGAAACTATATATTCTTTCTGATAGCGATTTAGAACAACGCCATCAACACTAAAGTCGCAAAACAACACGCAACCTACAGGGTGTTATCAAAGTGCGATTTCGTAACCTATTACAACCTTTAATAATGCTAAATATGTATAATTTACATAATCATTACAATAAAATCGAACCTACAGGCTTGTACTTCGATTTTGTGGAGTGCAATCATATAAATAATAGATAATAAGGTATAACTAAATCATTATGTTCTTGGGCACCCTGTACTGGCGTCGAAGAGGTCCAAGTTCGTCTTGAAATAACGGGGATATAAATAGGACTAGTTTTCTTCTCGCGATGATAGTTTTAAAAATAAAGAGAGATATTGTTATCACATTAAACTTGGAAACTTTGTTAGGCCTAGCGATACTACTTCACTTTAGAACAGTCTTTAAACATTGCGACTCTCGTAAATAAAATGACGCGTATCATTACGAGTGGGTATTAAATGTTAACTTGAAAATAATGTTATACTATAACCACGAAGCTGATCGTGACATTTTACAAATGTTCGGATAGCCACTTTTTTCGCGTTATAGCTTGTTGTTTCTATAGTTATAAGCGCGTTTTATACATTGCTCCTGAGTCAAGAGACACTCCTCTCTATGGCCTCACAGATCTGCTCATGCCCGCTCGCATGCACTCTAATATAAGGGTATATATATTTTTAATCGGATTGTTTTAAAGCCAAACCCACATTCCCTTCGTTTTTCAAAGACTTCCGTGGTCTTGATATCTTCGATCAAAAATCTATAAAAATAAATCTTATTTTCCTCTCTGTTTTTTATCTTCTTTCCATACTTATTTTCTTAAATATTCTAACGGTTAGATTTACAGCTATAGCTATAACGGTTGTTTTAAATTTTTACGCCGTCTGGAAACTTGCTCGGAAAATATTTGGTTGAACTCTAATGGCATGATGTAAAAAAGTAGAAAATGTTTGCTACAAAACTAGGATTGGTGTATAAGCTATATAATTTTTTTTTTGAGAGTTCCTAGGCTTCTAATTAAAGCCAATAAGTAAAAGTTCGGAAAAACCTAATCTACAAGCGACTTAATTTGAAAGTTTGTTAATTTTCCCTTTGCCGATAATCGCTTAATTGCGGTCTTTACTTTGTGGAGAACACTGGAAACTTTCCCAGAGTAGGCAGCGCTTGTCAAGAACTCTTTTTGCCTGGAGGTTGGCCTTTAAGTTGGGTAAATTAGGGCACAAAGTTCTGGAAAACTAAAGGCAGAGGGTTGGAATAATATGGCTGTCTGTTTTGAGCCCTTGCGTAATAAACTTAATTTTGGGTTAGACAATTTTTGATTTTTTCCCCCCCTAAATTGTGTTTAACCGACTTGTTTTATTCCGAAGGTATTCTCGTATCTTTAATATTCATTGCCACGGCTTATTATAAATGGCATGACAGTGTCTATACGTGGAGATTATGAGTGGTTTTTCGCGAGATTTTTTTTAAAACGGAGGTTTCTAGCTCTTATCTAACGCGTACAAGTCATGTGTCATTAATATTCTAGCCTCTGAGCGTTAAACCAAATAACTAAACAACAAAAACGCTGTTTACGCCAATTTATCATTGATTAAAGAAAGGTAAAGGCGGAGGTGAAAATTTTAATTTATTCTAGAAAATGAGATTTTGACGTATATATTCTGCATTTTCTTACAATAAACAATATTTGGGTTAGATTTAAATAGTGCGCATTTTTTACCCTAATTTCAATGGATAGTATTATCATTATTTTGTGCACAGTAATATCTTTCTTCTTTCATATGAAAGTGTTGGCGTTCTGCCACTTCGAGCTTGTAGGAGGGGATGTTATGGAGGGAAATATTAAGTGTACTTATGAGCGTACCCAATTTGGGCTGGGTCTTAAGAAAGAGGTACTTCATATTGAAAATGTCAAAAATAACCTGTAATATTTTTTCCGATATACGATGTAGATAATTTTTGAAATGTAATTAACGATAAATTTCACGCGAAAAGTACGACTTTCTGGATTAAGTACTTTAACGAAAAAGACCGCGCGAAAGCAATCTTATGTCAGAATGACGAGACTCAACTTTAGGCTGTGCAATAGGCACGCGACGCGGGAAATGTTTATTTAAAAACAATTGATTTCTAGGAAAAATGGGGAATATTTTGGATTTTAACCAGATCGTGATACTATCCCTTAAATATATATTATAATATGACGCAAAGATACGTTACTTATTAAACTTGAACCATGAAACCCACAAATTTAAATTAAGCTAAGGCTTGTTAAACCAGATGTCTAATAATGAAGTAAAATATTAAAAAATAAACGTCTTTAATAAATGACTTTAAAATTAATTCGGTAGTTGTCCTTCGATTTTAACTAGACTGGTTTAACGAGAACTTTTTACGTTCGCGAATGATTATATAAATCGATATTCATAGAGTTAAATAAATGGTTCAATTAGAATTCTTTAAAAACCAATAATTAAATCGAGCCTTAAAATATTGGAATACATTTATGATTCCATATAGGGGTTTTTCTTGTTTCCATTTCGCTGATTTCATTTGGTATACAGTTTATTTTTATTCGATTTTGATATTAAATATAAGGCAGTTAAATTTCGATAAAGCATCAATTCCGTTAAAATGACGTTGAATTAAATATTTTCTTCTGTAACCACTTCGGTACTAAATATTCAGATTGTAAGATTTAATTGATGGACCTCTGAAAGATCTGAGCTATGGCACGATTGTCTCAGTTTTTGTGGAGCAACATCATTGGTCGGAGATCTTTCAATTAATTGAATACAAAAATTTGAATACTTTCCGAATGCGTGGAGTGATTATGCAAACAGGTTTTATTATTTATAGTATAATTAAACTCTGGCAGACGATAGAAAAACCCAATTTTCCTTTTCACTCTACCTCTAAAAACAAAGCTGTGCGGAAACATAGCGCGAACCCGGGCTATTTGTGAGTCTTAGCAGACGTCACTAACTGTGACAGATTTGTGGCCGTGACAATCAAAATTCAATATTTTTGAGACCCAAATAATATTTTTGCATTTCAGTTTCTCTTTGCTCTTGAAAAGAATGATAGGGATCTTTTCACCGAGAATCCTAGTAAATAAGATTCTTTAGAATAAAGTCAGGTAAAAAAAAGAATTTCGAACATTTTGAAGAATTGACGCGAATAAATCACATTAGCGCCGGCGAGTTTCTCTGTGAAATTGCGCAACAAAAGGCGAGATCATTCCCCTAAATTAATTCCCTTGTCAAACGCGCGTACCGGTATTATTTTTTTAACCGAAAAAAGACGGATAAGACCCCTTTTTAGCCCGAGTAAAATCATGGAGGAAAAACAAGGAGAGCCAACTTTGTCTTCGCCTTTGATCAACAAGTGAAAAATGGGTTTTTATGTTCACGGAGAGGTTTTGAAATCAACACAGTGTTTCTATATGTTCAGATAGAAAAAAATTAGGATTGATGCCAAAGAGAGCTCGTCTTTAAAATGGCGAGTGAACCAAAAGATACGTTTTTATAAAAAGCTCGCGCTTTTAAGAGTTAATTTAGTTAATTTCTAAGATTTCAAGTCTCAAATTACTTCAAAATGGAGTAAGGGTTAACGAGTCCAGTTCGCAACTTTGATAATTAAATGAGTTATTTTTTGGTGATTTTTGAGAATGTTTTACGCGTATATTTGATATCCAAATCGATTAGAATAACATTTTTTTAGTCTAGTAGACCTTTAAATAAATTAAAAATAAATTGGGACAAGAGACCCCTTAAACTATAGTATATTAAAGTTGTATTAAAGTTTTGTTCTAGCTAATAGGGAAAATAATAAAAAAATAAATTAAAATAATTCTCGCCACTCATTTAGGTATTAAGATGGGCAAGCTAACGAGGAAGGCAAGACTAACTTAAAGAAAGTGGTTCGATCTCTGGCCTCCTTCGTGGTTTTTAAATCCGCCCACGGAGGTGTTAAAGATCAAGTATTTGAATAAGTCGAATCAAGTATAAAGAGGGAAAGAGGGCGAGGAAGACTCGTACTTGTCTTCGGACAAATTACCAGTTAATCAAAGGATCAAGTTAGAATCCTAGCTGACAAGAGCTGCTGAGTAGAGAACCAGATTAGAAATGGAGGAAAAAGATGGAGAAAATATATTTCTCCAAAAATACGAATATTATCGATAAAAGTAAGATAATAAGTATAAGTGCGACAATGGGAATTACAAAAGCTCGCTAAAATATTTTAAAAGGTTCTCGCAACATTTGGAAAACTAATTTCCTTGATATTTTCGAGTTTTGTAATGTATGTTTTCCTTGAAAATTGTTGGACAAATATTAAAAAATTGGGCAAATGTAGGAAACAGGTTGAAAAATATTAAGAAATACGTCTGAAACGATAAACTATGATCTGACGTACAATTATTAAGAACAATTGAGAAGTATGGTAGTGAATTAAACAATAAATTTACCAATTAAATGATAATTAGAGAATTAAGAATTTAGATAAAGCCAATATTGAAAGTGACATTTTTCGACTTCCCACGTTTAAAAATTGAAAGATCTATTACTCATTAGCAAAAAAGTACTCGTAGCTAAATACTACGACTTTCCCTGATATTTCCTTGAGCATTCTAATTATTCCTCTGATATTTCTTTGATTTTTTGTCAACGTTCTAAATATTTTCTTGATATTTCGTGAAGATTCCAATTACCTTGATATCTCAAGGTTGGTTTTTCAGGTGTGTAAATAAATGAACCATGAATTATTTTAATCTCAACGTGGATCAAATTCTAAAGCCAGAGAAATATCTTTGGAAATGATAAGAGAATTCGCCTCTTAAAACATGATGAACATTTCACATATTCAGTCTTATAAATCATACTTATATGACCATTTATGTGTTACTTTTGAGAATTGATAGAAGAGTAAATGGTATCGAAGGTTGGGCGTGCCTGCTTTTAGTCTATCCATCGACGGGGGTAGCTGCGGGCAACGAGTTGAACGAGGTTGAATAAAGACGTCACCCGATTGATTATGATTTAAGATCAATAGGGGGAAGGGAGGACCAATGTCTTTAGCATTACAAAAGAATATATTTTTATTTTAAATTGCGCGTGGGATGATAAATTAATCAGTTCATTCAAGTTTCGATTAAATACGTCTATGGTTTGTCTCAAACTCGCGTTTTAATTCTATAATAAATATTTAAATGAAACCTTTTTCGCGAACCATGACCAGTATTTGGTAAAAGCCTTCTAGTAGGTCAACTTCTGAAAATAACCTTCCAAGGTTAGGCTAAATAGTAGTTGCTTTTTTAATTAAGAGACGTTATGAATGATAAGTCACCAAGCAACGGACCAAATTAACCATTCACCAGAAGTAACAAAAACAAATTGGTGGTAATTCGGTTCAGACTCTTATTACAATTTCCTAATTAGTTTTTTCATCCCCCTCTTATTCGCTTCTGTTAATTCGGAATGTCAGCAATTAAAGCCAAAATGAAACTTCCTGTTATTACAAATATAGCTATAATAAACGAAATTAAAAACAAATATCCAGAAATAGCTGTTTACTCGAGTATTTCCGGAATTTCTCAATTTGACCTCTTCTAATTTTGATACCAGCATTATTTTTAAGGAACAATACGGAAAAATTTAAACAAAATAGTCTCCCATCAATATTTCCCCTTCGAGGGAGCGTACCGTTCGTCGTATCTCGAAAGCGATCAAAATAAAGCAACCAGGCGAGTTTGCCTAGAACCCATAGATACCCAGCCCAATTAATAATTATCCCGTGGAAAGATAATAACTATATTTTGCGACGAGCCGAAGAAAACCTCCAAAGCGAAGATTCCTAGTCCATTAAGTCAGTCACGACAAAAAGAGAGGAGCCACGAGGCCCATTACGTCGATTTCACCGAAGAAAAGAAGAATAAATTCCGAGGTTCTTCTAATTGCTCCGGTAAGCTCGAGTTATTGCTCATTATCATTATCGTAATTCGCTAGAGTTTAAGACGCGCCATCGATGCGAGTGGTTCGCCGCTTCCCCCGCGCCAGCGTGGATAATCGCGAAAGGACTAAGGACACTCCAACGAGGAATAACCTTGACATCGAGGCGAATCGACGTAGCTACAAGTACAGATTACGTAGCTTTCCACTGTTTTATTATTTTAAGGAAGTTTAGGCTTAAAGACCACATGCGAGTTGGAATCCTCAATAGATCTAAGTTTAAACCGGATTGAAAGAAAAAAACTTATTAAACATTTATTTCAACGGCATTGTCACATTGAGTGAAACGAAATGGTCAAGACAATAATCATGTCACATGATGAGAAAAAATACTCTCACGCGAAAAAAAACTACAGATTAGAATGATATAAGAAAGGAGTACTACGATAGGACTGCCACGTGAAGAAAATACCGCGTATGTTTTGTAAAGACAATCCAACATACATCTTATGATGACAACTTTACGAACATCTTATGATGACAACCCTACAAACATCTTATGATGACAATCCTGCAAACATCTTATGATGACAATCCTGCAAACATCTTATGATGACAATCCTGCAAACATCTTATGATGACAATCCTGCAAACATCTTATGATGACAACCCTGCAAACATCTTATGATGACAGCCCTACAAACATCTTATGATGACAACCCTACAAACATCTTATGATGACAACCCTACAAACATCTTATGATGACAATCCTACAAACATCTTATGATGACAATCCTACAAACATCTTATGAAGACAATCCTGCAAACATCTTATGATGACAACCCTGCAAACATCTTATGATAACAAACCTACATACATCTTATGATGACAACCCTACAAACATCATGTTTAGGACACACGCGAACACCTGATAATGCGATCATCTGGTAATGCGAACATCTGAACACTTCAAATATCTTGTAATGAGAAATTCTTGTGAGGAGGAAACTAATGCCAAGTGTGAAAAATACTTCAACGTTGAATTACTTGCGTAGTCTAGTAAATAATTTGATATATTTGATAATACGTATCATCAGTCCTCTAAGGTTTTAAAATAATGATCTTGTACCTATTCATATAGACTTTAACTAGACATTTTTTGTTCGGGGGAGATGTCAATGGGGCTTTGACGACAGTCGCCTCCCTTGCACGAGGAAACAATAGGTTCAGTCATAAAGCGTGCCGCCTATTACGAATATCTACATTCTCTTTCCTTTTCTCTTCATTACTTGACATCGAATGTTGGGCGCCGTGTTGGAATCGTGAAGTGAGGAGGGGAGTAGATAGACTAATACTGGAAACAATAGAGTTCCGACTTCAAGGTCGCACCCCTTTCCCCTAAAAAGATGACCTTTGACAATTTTACCCCGAATACAGGATGACGGATTATAAGAGGAATAGTTTTATTCGCACTATGTTTAGTGCTCAATAGTTATCTCAAGGATAATGATTCTTTAAGTTTTAATAGTTTGTGGTCCCGTTGTGACGATAACGCGCTTGAGATACTCGTGAATGTACCAAACACCATAGTTTCAGAACTAGTAATAATAATAATAATAAACATACATTTAACACCTATACTGAAACGCTTTGCGTTTATTTAAGTATTACCATTAGTAATTCCTAATCAGGAGTACCTGAAACAATAAAACTTCGTAAAACAAGCAAGGCTTCGTAAAATTTCCAAACGCACACAAGTAGGGCGTGTTTCTAATACGCACTTCCCCTATAACTTGTTTGTTTAAGCCACTCAGCGAAAAATCATTGTTAAAAAGGACCAAGACTAATTTAACGGTAGCCCTTGCGAGCTACGAAAAGTATTTACGTACAAACAACAGTCTCGCCCTTTTGTTTTCCAACCGTACGAGCTACATATGAGAACGGCCCTAATTTCTTAAGTAAACCCAACGACAACACGACACGATGAAAGTGGGAGAGTAGACTATGCTATAAGGTAACGACATCGGAGCTGAATTACTCCGAGATTTCAACACAAAGGAGGAAAGTTGGGTTATAGTAAACCAAATCTTGAGTGAGACGAAAGATTAGTTTGAACGCGTTGAAACTTAATCCGCGCTTGGTCTGTATCTGCTGTGCAGTTCAGTATTTCAATACCAATTTATCTAGGCTAGATTTGATATATATATATCTAGACTTATGCACAATGATAGACCGAGATGGTTCTTTTTTCCTATATTATAAAAATTCCTAGCTATTCAGACCTTCTTGGGAATTTATATACGTTTCATACAATTCCCCAACCTTCTGGGTTAATTTTTTTTTAATTTCCCGATGTTTCCTGACCTTCTGGGACAATTTTATATATTTTTTCTTATTTTTTATAACTTTCCCTGAACTTAAAGGCTAATTTTTAATTGTATGAGATTTCCCGAACTTCTGGGCCAATGATTTTAAATTTTCACATCTTCTGACCCATTTTTCGACATTGTGGGTCAATTTTAAGAATTTTCCTGACTTGCCCAAAACATTTGGGCCAATGTTTTAAATTTCCTGATTTTTCTCTGACCTTCTGAATTTTTCAAATTTCCTCACTTTCCCCTACCTTCTGGGCCACTTTATTCCAATTCCCTGGTCTTTTCCAAGGATCCCAGGTAATATAGCCTCCGCGTGATACGGTTTATTAGAGGTAGTGGGAAGCTTAGTTTTGTACGGGATGAAATCTGAGTTCGAAATTGAGTTTATTTAGAGGGAAAGTTATTCGACCCTGACGAAATGGACAATTTGGGGCAACCCGGCCGGTGTGTAACAAAAGCTTTTGTTAAGGTATTAGCCCAACAGGACGAGAAACCTAGAATGTATACCATTACGACGTTTCGCCCCCGCGTCATATAGGTATATCTTCTATTACGGAGTCAAACTCGACCCGCTTAATCGGCTTCTTCAAGGCTAACTTCCGAATACTTTATTCAATTCAGTGGCCCCTTTCTTAAAGGAAAAGTCTTATTATTTACGAACAACCAACAAAAAATCCTAGAAACTATTCGAAATGAAACTAAGAGATCAAAATTTAACACCGTTTAAAGTCACAAAATGTAATAGCAGCCAAGCACGAGGTTTTGTTAGTTACTTCTTTTGCCTGCACTGTTTGCCGTTAGAGGAAGCTTATAAACACCGTGTTTTGTTATTAATTTTTTTCTATTAAGATCATGCGTCCACTGTTAATTGTAGCTAGAAGCTACATTTATATTTAACAGTGAAGGGATTTCGAAAATAATAATAATAAATATAATTTTCCTTTAATTAAAGGGATACTAGACTATGGAAACAAGATATTTTTAATCGATTTAGTCTGTTAAAACATGCCTAAAAACATATCAAAACTCGCAACAAAGGTTAAGTTGTAATTCGCAGTTAATTATTAAAGGTACGGAATAAGGCTCCAAGACATTTCTGAATTTTTTTCGAAAGAGTCGATTGCTGAAACCAATGAGAGTTCATTCAAATGGCGCGTAAACCAAAACACGTATTTGAAATAGAGTTAAATTGGTTCTCGTCATATACGATAATTCAATGGCTTAATTCTCTCGAACTTTTACATTCGAAAATTTCTTCAAAATGGATTTAGGCTTAGCGAGACAAGTTCGCGCATTTTGATATTTAACTCTAAATTATCTCGAAACCTATGGTGAGTTTTGATACATTTTTTACTGGTATTATAACATTCCAAATCGTTTAAAAATAACTTATCTGGTATCCCTTTAAAACTCTCAGAGTTTTGGTAAGAGTTTCCCTTTAAAGTATATTATAAGAAAGACGTTGCGTCGGAGTCAAGAATTCATAATAATCAGTCCGAAATTTCAGCACGTACAAACTAACGATAATCTCGGCGTCTTTTGGGTTTGTTTCTTTAGTATATATGGTAGACAAGGGTTTGTAAGCGGTGTAAACTCTAACAGAATAAAATTATATAAATGGCAAGAGTCTATAAAAGAAGAGCTCAGTTTGTACTAAATGCCAAGGAAGATTCGCCCCACTATACAAAATTGCCTGTCGCGACGATATTAATTAAATACTAAAGGGAGTGAATTATTTGAAGGAAAGATGAAATTATTTTACCTTGATTTAAAACAAAGAAAACGTTTTTTCAGATTTTTTCTGATTTTTTTTTCGTGAAGGGTGGTAATGAATTTTCGTGATTATTTTTTAATTTTCTTTTAAGAAAAAAAATGTATGTGATAAGTATATGGTCTTAGACAATCATTATATATTAATTAAAGATGTATTTTGACCTCGAGAAATATTTAATTTAATTACTAGTTACTAGTAATGTACGGTATGGATGGTGGACTCTGTGAAGTTAGGTTTATGCCTAGGAGATTGTAGAAAAACAACATTAGGGGCATTTGAAGATATGGGTAATTTTTGCCAATTTTGCTCGATTTCTCTTAGTGGCGATGCCTCTTTTTCGAGTGGCCAGGTACTACTTTCTAATGGTGCAATCGGTCTATACCTAGGAGCTCGAAGGGAAAAGTTACGGCCATTTGTATTTTAATATAGCGCTCATTTTTTAACTTTTGCTAAATTTAAATAGAGTGGGGAAACACCTTTTTCGAGTGGCGAAACATAATTTTATGATCTTAAAATAATTTAGGGAATGCCTACTTTCTAATGGTGCAATCTGTTTATGCCTAGGAGGTTGCGGAGAAAAGTTACGACCATATGCGTTTTAATGTAGGGCTCATTTTTGGACGTTTGCCTGATTTTTATCGAGTGGCGAAACACAATTTTATGATTTTAAAATAATATATAGAATGTCTACTTTCCAATGATGCAATCGGTTTATGCCTAGGAGGTTGGGGAGAAAGGTTACGACCATCTGCGTTTTAATGTAGGGCTCATTCTTGGACTTTTGCCCGATTTATATCGAGTGGCGAAACACATTTTTCGAGTGGCGAAACACAATTTTATGATTTTAAAATAATATATGAAATGTCTACTTTCCAATGGTGCAATCGGTTTATGCCTAGGAGGTTGGGGAAAAAAGTTACGCCCATTTGCGTTTTAATATAGGGCTCATTTTTGGACTTTTGCCCGATTTATATCGAGTGGCGAAACACATTTTTCGAGTGGCGAAACACAATTTTATGATTTTAAAATAATATATGGAATGTCTACTTTCCAATGGTGCAATCGGTTTATGCCTAGGAGGTTGGGGAGAAAAGTTACGACCATTTGCGTTTTAATGTAGGGCTCATTTTTGGACTTTTGCCCAATTTATATCGAATGGCGAAACACATTGTTTGAGTGGCGAAACACAATTGTATGCTCTTAATTTAATATACGGAATGTTTACTTTCTAATGGTGCAATCGGTTTATGCCTAAGAGGTTGCAGAGAAAAGTTAAGACAATTTACATTTTAATTTTAGGACTCACTTTTGAACTTTTGCTAGATTTCTATCGAGTGGCGAAACATAATTTTACGATCTTAAAATAATTTAGGGAATGTCTGCTTTCTAATGGAGCAATCGGTTTATGCTTAGAAGGTTCAGAGAAAAGTTACGGTCATTTGCATTTTAAAATAAGGCTCATTTTTAAATATTAAAGTAAAGTAATTTTTTAACAGTTAAGGAGACTGAGCAACGGATAAGTTTGTTAAACAAAAAAAAAACTGGGTTCTAATTCTAATCACAACAGAAAACCAAATCTCAGAGGCACCCTCCTCGTGCTAGTAACTCATCCTGATATAAATTATTGATTAGGTAATTTAGTTTGGCACCTTTCAAAAATATATGATCAATTTTGCGGATTGAAATAATATTCCGTAGTTCAATCTTTTTCCATCATATTTAATCACTACGCGATGATTCTGAAGGTGTTCGTAAAAGATTAATATTTGAATCTTAAAAAGAAATACGTTTACACGAACGACTCAATTTATACGTTATTTTTAGCTAGACCCAACCCTAGTTGGATCTAGGTACTGTATTCACTGCGGCGTCGGCGTTGGCGTTCTCGTTCGCGTTGGCGTTCGCGTTGTACAAGAAGACGAAATACGTCTTCGAATCGAAAAATTTTCGTCTTCTTAACTCTCCCAGTGAACTTTTAGTTCGCGGAGAGGTTCTGTCTGTACGTGACGTCGGAAGAAGACGTCATCACCCACGGCGCTTGACTCTCCAATAAAATTCGCTTATACAGTTATTAGCTTCTACCTTGCTGTAAAAGAATATCCTCCACAGCTCATTGAAGAGCAGCAATCGTTACTCGCTTGTTAGTTTATAATGATCAACGAACGCTTTATATAGTATCTTTTGGATTCGCGTCTATTTTAGCCTTCTGAGGTTATAGCTTTTACTGAATTGAAACGTAATATTCATTTAAATTAAAATTAAAACAGATTAAATGATTTAACTTAATCTTAAAACCAATGTTGCTGAAACTTAAATTTAATATAAAAGAGATTTTTGAAGATATTGAATATTTTCTTATAGGTTGATTAGATAAAGGCGTGTTTTCACGGGTGTTCAAGATAAAATGAATTAATAAATTTTAGATATTATGGTGCGTTTTCACGGGTGTTCAAGATAAAATGAATTAATAAATTTTAGATATTATGGTGCGTTTTCACGGGTGTTCAAGATAAAATGAATTAATAAATTTTAGATATTATGGTGCGTTTTCACGGGTATCCAAGATAAGACAATAAAGATAAGACATAAAGGCGTGTTCACAGGGTATCCAAGATAAAAGGACTTAATAAAGAATAGATATAAAGACGCGTTTCCAAGATAAAAATGACTTAATAAAGAATTGATATTAAGTCCCGTTCGCACGAGTATCCAAGATAAAATGACCAAGATAATACATAAACGCCTGTTCGCACGGGTATCTAAGTTAAAAATGAATAAATATTAGATATAAAGCCACGTTCACACGGGTATCCAAGATAAATTAATAAAAATTAGATATAAATCCGCATTCAGACGTATAAAAGAAAAATTAAGATTCAATATAAAGCCACGTTCACACGGGTATCCAAGATAAATTAATAAAAATTAGATATAAATCCGCATTCAGACGTATAAAAGAAAAATTAAGATTCAATAAAAAGCCGCTTTCACACGAGTATCCAAGATAAGTTAATAAAGATTAGATATAAAACCGCTTTCACACGGGTATCCAAGATAAATTAATAAAGATTAGATATAAAGACGCGTTCACAAGTAGCCAAGTTGAAAAACATGATTTGAAAAACATGATTTGAAAAACATGATTTGAAAAACATGATTTGAAAAACATGATTTGAAAAACATGATTTGAAAAACATGATTTGAAAAACATGATTTGAAAAACATGATTTGAAAAACATGATTTGAAAAACATGATTTGAAAAACATGATTTGAAAAACATGATTTGAAAAACATGATTTGAAAAACATGATTTGAAAAACATGATTTGAAAAACTTTACGCAACTTCGTGTTTAAAGGAATCTCGAAACGCCATTCAAATTGTTCAAAGAGCGTTTATGCATGCATAACAAGCCCCTACTATAGCAGCATTCTTTTCAGCTTCTTTTACAATGTCATGGGTCTAGCTATTCCTATGGGCTTGACCATCTTGTTTAAATATGTATATAGCGTGGAACGATTCATCAACAATATTAATGAATATACGCTCTTTGAAGCTCTGGTTTCAAAATTCATCCTGGGAGTAATTATTTTTCATTACCATTGCCAAAAGAAGGATAAATCGTCCTCATTACCGGGAGACGCTCGGCTAGATCTATTATCCCTTTAACTCAATCGGATCATGGCGGGACCCCAAACCGGCTCGTTTATTTTTTTTTCAAACGCGGGGTAATTACATAGGGTTGTTGCGAGCAATGAGCAGGACCCGTTTTATTTATGGAGAGATTTATAGCATTCGTGTGAAATTAGAATTCATATTTCTGACCTTTCTAATTTTTTTCTGAACACTTTAGCAATAATTTTGGGGGTCATTTGTCAGTGATTTCCAAGGGCATATTTCAATGATTTCCAAGGGCATTTTCAATCATCTGTTTAACCAAATGGTATCAATAATTTCCCTATCATTTTTCAATAATTTCATTAATCATTTTTCATTAAATTCACTGAACATTTTGCAACAATTTCCCTGACCATTGTTCAATAATTTTCCCGATCAATTTGCAATAATTTTCCACACCACTTTTCACAAATTTTTCTCACCACTTTTAAATAATTTGCAATAACTTCCCTGACTATTTTGCAATAACTTCCCTGACTATTTTGCAATAACTTCCCAGACCATTTTGCAATAATTTCACTGACCATTTTGCAATAATTTCCCAGACCATTTTGCAATAATGTTCCTGACCATTTTGCAATAATTTGCCTGGTTATCATTTTTTTATAATTCAGTCCATTTAACTTTAAAGCGCGATCTATTTCAAACAAAGACATATTTTGGTTCATGCGCCTTTCAAAGGCGAAATTTCATTGGCATTAGTAATTCTGACCATCTTTTTCAATCTGAAACCGAGAATCACTACGAAACTTTTGATAAGTTGTTAAGATTTTTTTTAGGTAAATTTCAAGAGCTTGATTGAAAAAGGGGCTTCAGATTTATTTTAACAGCCCAAATCGTTTAAATAGAATTCGTTTAAAATATTTAACTATTTCCTGCAGTTTTTAAATTATTTTATTAACTATGCCCCTTGCATATACCCCACGAAATCTACACTTTTACCACCACACTAGCTAGCAAAAAAGAAAAAACAATTAACTATAGGTTTTCAGAGTAAAAAGAAATTCCATCAATAACCTTTAGGGATTTTTCGTTCGTTTTCACGAACCTACATGAAGTTACTTATAGGCCCAAGCGAGTAAACCCAAGCAAATCGCTTGACTTTGATGTATCGAACGCTTTCTGAACTTTTTATTTAATTTTTCTTTAACTATAAGAACCGACCACGCAACCATCTCAAAATTAAATCATCAGAACATTGAATTATTAAAAATAAGAAACTATTTTTTTTTTTTTTTTTTTTCTATTCTATTTTGGGTGGAATAAAATTATAATATTATTGGGTCGACACATGAAAGTCTTTCATGGTTAGGAAACCGGATTATTTTCTGTGCTAGGGTTTTTAAATTTGAATAGATGGCACAATGAACAGTCGTCGAAATTTGGGTTGTTACTGAATGAGGATGCCACTCTTTTTTTTTTGTAATGGAACTTTGGAAAACTTATGGAACCCTATTGACTTTAGGCGTTAAGGTGTAGCTATTTCTATGAGCTTAACCATCTTGTTGGTATTGTAAAGAAATCAAATTTTTGAGTGGCGGTTTAAATTCAGCTCTTTTCGGCTAAAAATCCCGCGTTTTTCGTCTTTTGTGATTTCGTTTCAAAGAAGAAGCAAATGGTTCTGTCCTTGACCAATATTTTGGCGAGCGGCGTTGAAAAGTTAATTCTTTAATAATTTTCGATATTTAAATAAAAATACGAGGATTTACAATATATCTAAAATAGTCCTCGTTTTTTGAAAAGATCGCGAGGTCCTTGGAATAAACAACACCGCATATTATTTCCTTCAAAATTGTTATTAAGTTAATATGTAAGCTCGGGAAAGGTATATGTATTAGTCTCGTTACTTAAATTATATGGTTTAGTTAATCACCAAGAGTTTCTGTCTAAATTGAATTTACACATTCGTTCATTTTGGGATAAGCTTAATCACAGACTTAATACATAAATACTTTACGAATATTTTACTAATAGACAAACCTAGCAAGCAATGATGTCAAAGATAACTATTATGTAGGCACGGCTTAACGTTTAATATATTTATTTTGGAATCCTATTATAAAATTATTCTTGATGCAAACTCGAACTTAGATAGCCGATAGGACTACGCGACGCCAAATCATGAGACTGGTCCAATAAATTCCGTGGGACATGTCAAATAACTCCAGCCAAAGGGTGGAGTTAATAATAAATAGAGGGTATTTCAATTTAGTCAATTTTTTTTTAAGATCGACATTTTGAATAAAAACTGGCTTTGACAGATTCAAAACACAAAATGGAGCAATTTATTTACAGGAGTTAAAAGGGAAGGAGAAATTGTACGAATAGTAAAAAAATAACTTATTCTAAATCTTCAAGAATTAAACAAAATAAGAGCGGATTTTAAAATTGCAAAACCGTTAAAATGATGTTCTCACTAATTTCTCAAGCCAACCAAATGGAATTTATATAACATTTTCGAAAATGTTTCGTAATATATCGATGGGGCTAGCCGCTTAAGTAATCAGGTGTACAAGGAGCAATAAATATATTTCTCTATATCGCGAAATCACTAAGAAATCGAAGAAATATTGTTAATAAAGTAAGACTGTTAGGCATTTTTCATGAACTCCAAATAGAAATGGTGTTACATTTTCGGAAAGATCGTTAAAAAATACAATCCATATGCATTCGAAAAACGTGATGATCGACAGTCTCACTTAAAGGGAGGGTGAAGAGGAAAATCAAGGGATTTTTTCGATTCTTTTACTTATTATAAGACCTATCCGCGTAGTAATCATCAGGAAATATATCCCAATGATTTTAAAAATCAAAATTCATTCAGATTTCACTAATCTCTCCCTCCAACCAATCGTGTAACGCCCTGCATTCCAACGAACAAAATATTCGAGGCACGCGCTATGTCACCCTCCCTTTAAAGGGCATGTCCCACGGAATTTATTCGACCAGTCCCATGATTTGGCGTCGCGTAGTCCTATAGACTATCTTAGTTTGAGTTTGCACCAAGAATAATTTTATAATAGGATCCATAATAAATATTAAAACAATCAGATGAAATATTGGAATTTTTAAGTTTCACGTCACGGTTGCGGGGTAATTGGTCGAGAGCTTTTAATGATTAAAAACTAAAAAAAAAAAAAAAAAAAAAAAAAAAGAAGAAAAAAAATCAAATACGCCTGTTATTATAAGCTACAATTTTGATGGGTTGCCTGTATTTTTAAATGTTTCTCAAACAGCGTTTCACGACACTTTATATCATCAATTGTCCAAAATAGGGTTCCTGGCACGCGTATTTATAAACGAAGAACCATATCTTGGAAACGCCCTGTTTCTGTTTCGAATTTAGTAACGGTAATTATTCATAAAACAACGATAAAGATCTTATCGTCTAATACTTTCGATAGAAATTAAAATTTAAAAGGAAAACACGAATAACTGGCAATTTCTTTGTTTAAAATCATCGTGTCCACGCAATTTGGCGATTCTAATCTCGAAAGCGCTTTTCTAAGAAACGTTAACGTATGGCTATCATTCTTATAGTCAAGTTCGATGCAAGACCTTGGTAATCAAAAATTAAAGTGACGGTGAAATGACCTTATTCTTGCGTAATTGAACCAAGGCATATTCTCGCGCTTGACTATTATTTGTCAAGGCTTATGGGATAATGACTATTGCTGGATTAAGCCCGCAATTTTTGATAACCTATTACCCCATCCATTGACGTGATATCTCATTAGCGCCTCAGTTTTGATTGAACCCTACCCTGGGCGTTAACCAAATACTTCATTTTGAGCCAAATGCTCCAGTTTTGAACATTTCCACTGAGCCCGCGGCCCTGACTGGAATAAACTAGCTGCTATTGTCAAACTGGAACTGAGATATTCCCTTAAATACCAATCACTTAAAACTATTATCGTATACTTTTCTATTTCACCATCTCTTCGATATACGTATATGTATCAATCCTAACTCGTTCTTTAAGACCAAAAATAATGATAGGGGCGCGAACAACGCCTAATAAAAGACAAGAACTCTAACACCTAGTTGTAATGAGAATTTTTAATACGTATATCTCTAGTCATGAGACTAATCTTATCTTTCATCGGCGACTCTAATCTGACCTTAAAAGCTGAGAAAACATGTTTTAATTGTTGACAATATTCAATTATCAGGCTTTCGTTCATTTCAAGATTTAAAACGAACTTTAAAATAATTTACACTGAAGGGTTTGGTCTCAGCGAAAAGGGGATTAAAAAATAGAAATTTATATTTTCGTTACATTAAAAATATCAGGCCCTATTCACACCGGTTTTACAATATTTTAGATGTATAAGAATCGCAACTCTCCATGGGTCTTTCTATAATTTAAGCAATTCTCCCGCTTTTTTCCATAATTTAAACCATTCTTCCGATTTTTTTCTATATTTTAGGCAATACTCCTATAATGTCATTCAATATATTTTAATATTTTTTTAATGATTTCTTTTCTACATTTTCCATGAGTTCCTAGACTAATGTATTTTCCCAAATGAAACTTCTCCGCTAAGAAAAATGATCATATGCTCATTGTAAATGTTGTTACGCGAATGAGGCTTAATCCAGTTTCGGTTGGCCCACTCTTTCAGACCAAAGTGATCAGTCAATGTTAGACGAGAGACAGACAAAAATGAACAACACTTTCATCGCTCAAACGGTAGACAAGCCGTCAATCGTTGCAGGGCCGTTTTTAGACATTTAAATAGCCGATCGAAATCGACTAGCCGCGTGATATTATACGTTATACGTTAGGGAAGTAAAAATTGGATTTTAATTTTAACGAGATTTGGCAAGGTCGATACCAAAGGATTTTTTACACCCTGGTAGAACGTACAAGCCGTGGTAAATTTCGATTAAGTTTAGATTTAATTGCTTTCTGTCCCTTTTAGCTTCTGGTGGTGCTGGGTAAATAAGTTTCGCGCATTTTAAAAGACCTTGTAAATATTGGCCTTTCAAATTTGACTGAACCAATTTTGATAATTTGCTAACTTAGTGAACGAGCGCGCTTGGTATTTGGATATTTTAAATTTTCAGTGTGATTGTCTGAAGGTTTTTTTTTAAAACAGTTTTTTGAAAGGCGAGAGAACAAGCTAAAAAGCGCGTATCATTTTTTGAATACCGAATAATTGAAATAACTGAACCACGCAATGTATAATTGCAAATAGGAACCTAAAAGTTCAGGAAATAATTATCTCTCCTAGCAGCTTCTCAAGTCAGAAGATATTTATTTAATCATAATTTATAGTTTTAGCTAGAAGCCCCGGGCGTTAAAATTAAAGAAACGAGGGTAATTATAAAACTGAAATCGTGCTAAAAACTGCCAAGCTTTAACTCCTGTTTAGGAGCAGAGGTTAGAAAACTTTTTGTATTTCGATGCATTGCAAACCTCACTTTGAACAAATACCCAAGGATTCAAAAAATCACTCCTGTACAAAAATTTGACTCCTCCGTGTTTCGTTTCACCCGAAAGTGACCCGTCTGGAGAGCGATGACACGAAGGGGTCAATTCGGGTCAATTTCTAGAATTGGAAGAAAGGGGACCAACTATTCATCAAATTTTTGTCAGATTCAAACTGAGATTTCATCGAGAACTAAGTTATACTTTAAAGAGATGGTGAAAAGGAAAGTATGGAAAAACATCTGAAGAGATGAAAATTTTGAAATTTTTTCTAACCAATCGCAAGATAAGCCCTACATTTGGGTAAATAAAATCCACGCGATAGTTCTTTAGTGTTATGGCGCAAGCTAACAAAGTCTTCCGATATATCTTGCGTTTGTTGATTTTACTGTGAACAATCGCGTGTGTTGCAGGAAGCCCAAATATGAATAGTTACTTGTAGAGAATCCACTCAATGTTCCTCTTCACTATCCTTTTAAAGTTACACTCAAAACTCGTAGTAATAGTAATACGCATCGAGCTTTATATATATATTTAACTTTTATAGTTTCACATATTCTGTTATCTCCGAATGATTCTATCCATCCAATCCGTTATTTTTTTTATACGAAAAAATATGTTGGCAATAAGGAGGAGGGGCACTTTCGTGAGCTGAAAATGATTCGTAATTCAGCCTCAGATACAATCAAAATTACCGCCAAAAACAGGGAATTACGAGGGAAATTTCGCGTGTTGGAAGGTTACCTAGGCGTATATAATGGCGTGCAGAAATTCTCATGGAAGAAATTTACGCGGGGTACACGAATTCTTTTAGTCAAGAACTAAGTAATAAATCCAGGGAACGTAGAAGTAAGGGAAAATGCAACCTTACAAGTTTTTTTTATCGATCCCTTATCGTTTAAATATGCCTAAAACACTAGTAAAAAATTACAAACTAATAATTAACTAGAAAATCAATCAAAAACTTATCTGGAAAATAGGCTTAGCTGGATTCATGGAGATCCTGAATTTCTTCGCATGGATGGGACAGCGGCCAATTAGCAAAAGATCCGTCTCCATGCGACTTCGAATAACATTCGACTGGTCGCTGACCCATCAAGGCGAAGACATTCAGGATCTCCATAAATCCAGCTAAGCCTATTTTGATGGTATGTTTTAAATTTATTTATAGTTTAATATTTGATTATTATTTTATTGGTGGATTAGGCATATTTAAACGGTTTGATTTTACCATTTCAAATCGATTATGAAATTCTAGCGAGACTGCATTAAATTGGAAAAGATCCTTATTTGAATGTTCTCGGGTTTCATAACTTAGCTTTTGTTTCAGTTTTTGCAGGGGCGAGAAAAATCTCGCTTTTGATAAAATAAATGCGGCAAGTAAGCGCACGAAGACCAAACCGAAATATGATTTATAACAGTTTTGATGTGGGTGTCTTGATCTATATTCTAATAATAGGATTAAGGTGAATCGAGAAAAATCAGGAAGAACTTATTAAGAAGCTTTGGGAGCTGCCTTTTACTAGATATATGTATAGAGTTTTAAAAGTCAACCCGAGGTGAATGCATGCAGTTAACGTAGATTTTCAATTCATGTTCTTAAAAATCATGCTTGTGTTTTCAGAACGTATAAAGATAACATGCCCTCTTTCTCTCCAAGATCATACATACGGAGATGAAAGTAATCTTAGCTTTGCATCTGATGTTATATCAAACTGTTTCTTTGTTTTAAAAGGGATATTGAAACGTAAAAGTATAAAAAAAATTATTGTTAAGTGTTTAAATTATAGGATAAATGAAGGGTTTGAATTATAGGTTAATTTGTTTAGTTAATAT
Source organism: Odiellus spinosus (assembly GCA_963920705.1). Classification (NCBI taxonomy): domain Eukaryota; kingdom Metazoa; phylum Arthropoda; class Arachnida; order Opiliones; family Phalangiidae; genus Odiellus; species Odiellus spinosus. The sequence goes on from OY987237.1 coordinate 9,316,311, forward strand.
TTGAATTATAGACTAATTACTTCGATTAAGGTTTGAATTATAGGTTAATTAGTTGGTTATGGTTTGAAGTATAGGCTAATTACTTTGATTAAGGCTTGAATTTTAAACTAATTAGTTTGGTTAAGGTTTGAATTGTAAGTTACTGGTTAATGAAGGCTAATTTGATTAATGTTGGAATTATACACTAATTTAATTGGTTAATTAAAGTCTGAATTAAAGGGAAATTGGTTAGCGTTTAAATTATAGCCAAATTAATTGGTTAAAAGTTGAATTATATGCTAATTAAATTGTTTTAAGTTTGAATTTTAGACTAAATAAATTGGTTTAAGTGTGAATTTCATGTTAATTCAGCTGGTTTGGTACTCGGGGAAAGGGGATTAAAATTGAGATGTTCTTAAATTAAAAAAGTTTATAAATTTAATTTCATGAAACTATTACCGGTAATTAAATTTCTATTCAAGGGAAGTTGGAATAATGTGAAATCTGTAGGCTGATTGTTACATAATGTTAAACCTCATAGAAAAAAAGTCTGCGCACGAATATCTAAACATTCGTTAAAAGTTTAAACTTGTAGTTAGCACAAGAATGATCTAATTTGTTATTAAAATAATTTCAAAATATGATTTTGGCATTTGACCATAGAGAAAGATATTGAAATTTCAGTTCGCCATCCCTTTAAGAGTACTATAGCGTACGAGGTTAAGGTGAGAACGCTGCTACTATTGAATTGGGTAGCCAAAACAGATAAGACCCTTAAGCGCGTGAGTTTAGGTAGGGTCAAAAGATAGCCGAATAAGACCAAGGTATCACGCGGCGCCCTATTTAGTATCGCCACTAGATTTCCCGCTTCGTTTTTGCTTTATAAATTTAGTTCGTGAACTAAAATGAGTACTTTAAAAACACTCTTTAGATTCTGGAACAATGCCGATCATCAGTTCTTATTTTCCAACAATTCTAGCTTCTAAAAATCCAGATTTTTTAAGTATAGGCATTCGAACCAAACTTTTTGTTTTAAATATTTCAACGTAATAATCAAAATCTTTTCCTTATTCTACAAATGTAAGCTTACCTATAAAGTTTATGGTATTTTTTCAATAAAATCTTGGGGATTTCATTGTTATATGTTGCGTTAATTAATGAAATTATAAGTAACATAATAGTTATAAGTACGATAATTAAAAACCTAGTCAGGGTGAGTTTCGACAAAAATCCTGCTTTATCAAAAATTGAAAAATAGGTAGTTTTAACGCCAATAAAAAGATTTAAAAGCCTAATATCTGTTCAAAAGGTATATTCCCAAGCGGTAGATTTTAGCAAGCAGTAAATTTGTGAAAATTAAGAGAACTAGAAGGCTGAAAAAGTCATTGGCCTGAATGGACTGAATTAAAAAAAAATCAAATTCAAAAAACGGTTTAAACCATGCCTGGTTCTAGACAACCAATACAGTTCATTATTATCACTAAAAGTCATTTTGTTTCTTAGGTCACTAAACCACCCTAAAATTGCAGATTGGTCTCTAAATAAACCAGACTATAGGAGACGAATGAAGTATGGCATAACAACAGCAAATTAATTAAAAATAATCTTATATACAGCACTGATTGTAAAGGAGGCTCCGCATTAATTTACAGTCCCTTTAAAAAAAATTAAATATTTTTTGGAGAAACGAAAAATTAAATTTAAAGATTATTTTGTCCAAATTATTATGGGTTATTAATTTCCCCTAGTTTAAATTTGCGTTGAATGAACACACTTTTGCGGGAAAAACCGGATTATAGGAGACGGACGGATTAGTAATGAAGTATGGCATAAGAAAACGTTTCTGGCATCTTTCTTTCTTTTAGAAAGAAGGTTCAAACTTCTCGGTATATATAAAGAAACGTCGTTTCAAAGAGATAATACACTCACACGCAAAAAAAAAAATCAATTACTTAAAACTACGGAACTGATTCGAGTAACCATTCATCAAGATCTTAGAATTTTTCTCTAACACAAAGAAGCTCTCCTCGAGTAAGACCTGACATCATGCACCGCGATCCTATGAAGAAAACCGCTTAGAATTTACAGAACGTGCAAACCTACGCTTCCGTTTATCCCTAAATTATGAAGTTTCTTAGAAATTTAATAGAAAGAAACCTTGGTTTTTAAGTAATGTAAAATAATACTGTTTTTAACTACATCTCGCGTCATATCCTGAGCTTCAAACAAAAGAGAAGTTTATTCCTTCTTTGTACGTGATTATATTGAAGCTGGATTACCTTCAACTTATTTCTCTTATTATTTAACCGTTCTTTTGTACGAATAGTACTTAGATTTCATTTAAATGATGAGAATATTTATTCAATGTTTAATTATATATTCTAAAGCGAAAAAAAATATTTACTAAGGCGGGAATTAGTTTTTCGTGCGTAAAATGTTCCTTAAATCTCGGAAGCTTTGGTTTTCTATTATTACTTCAGTTATTACATATTACTTCAGGGAAACGAGATCATTTTTAACATGGGAAAGGACTGAAAATGTTCGCGACCATTACTAGATGGTCGAGAAAACATCAGGACGGACAAACTATACTGTAGAGAGACCTGCAATCTCATGGCAGTGGCCATAGGATTTTGCTTGCGTAAATTTTCTGGCTATAATTTAGTTTGCTGTAGGACATGTAAGAGATGGCGCAGCCCTCTGGGAATGTGGACGTAGCTAAGAAAGTAGTTCAGTGTAGGATAAACTGAGGGCTGCTTCAGATTTAAGTAGCTGTGGGTCCCTCTACAGTACTTGGTCTATGCTGGAAGTCAGTCGCTCTCACGAAATATTATCCTAACAGACGCGTGTGCAAGTTGTTTTGCATTAAGGTCTTAAAAATATTTCAATTTAATTTTCATAAGAACTGAAATTAACTGAATTGAACCCAAATTTAAAAATCTGTTCGCGACGCCATTTATTAAAACTTGAAAAACCTAGCAAAGATAATTTTAGTTTTTGTAAATTATCTCTAGGAAAAAGTATGTTTCAACCATACTCGGATCTTCTTAATAACTTTACGTTTAAGTTTAACGTCAGTACACGAATAAAATCATGGTCATATTAAAGGAAAACCCAATTACTTAGCTCGCAATTAACCCGTGGGTCATTTTGATCTATTCGGTTATAGTATAGATGGACTATTAAGATTACGGCACCCTCGATAAAATGGTTAGAAAACGGAAAAACTAATTTTCGTGCAGGAAATCTACAATTTAAAATAATTCTTGCGTCACTTTTATAATGGGGGTATGGCTCTTTAAAGAAAAAGTCTAGAGAAAATTCGAGTTTTTGGAAGCAATAAGTATTCAGAAATTAAATTAACTAGGGAGGAAAAACTGAAAACTTGTTCTATTAGCCTAACAACTAATTAAAATATCCCAAATTCATAAAATAAATTATAAACCAACTTTAAATTAGAGCAGGGTTGGCACGAAATTGTTTTTCGGTTAAAAATCCCTAACTTTTCAAGGTTACACATTCAGATCAATTTTTGCCACAATCCATGAGCATTTTTATGGATATTTAAGCTGGCTAAGCTAGGTAATACTCTTAAACGATGGATCTTGGTCAAGACATACCCTTGAACTTATAAATAAATTTAAATCACTCGCCCCATTTCGGAAACCCTACACTTTTCAATGAGGATATCCAGGTTCCATAAGAACCCTTTAGAAATAATAAAGTACGCTTATTTTCTGTATTTTTAGGATGAATACGAATCGATAAAAACTTTATAAGGGAATTCATTCCCCCTTTAAGAGTTTTTCGAATTAAAAAATTGCATAAACCTTGAAAATTCGTAGTTTTCTTAATTATGGGTCGATTATGTTGTAATAGGTCGCATTTTAAAGCTATCAAAGAATTATATCCGATCTAATACCCTTAATTTAGACAAATCAAAGCATTTTCGTGAGATTTGCCCTTTTAAGTTATTGAATTTCCATAGAAGTGAAAGAGGGAGAAAACGATGATGTGATAAAGGTTGAAACTCGAACTTACCCGAGGACGTTCCAACACGTTCGTCTGTCTTTCCTCGAGTCTTTGCTAACTCTTTGGATGCAGACTTCATTAAGAGGTTAATCGAGGAGGTCGAGGCTGTATATTTCATTGCGCCACGCAAAAATGATTAATGAATTATCGACTTAGTTTAATAATCCAAATGACGAAGCCAGGAATTTATCATCATCATCATCATTATCATCATCTGTAAGAATAAAAACATTCGAAACTTGACTTTAAAAATTTTAAATTAATTTCAAAAGAAAAAAACGATAGCGATATAGAATTTACGAAATCAAATAAAAACCAGTAAAATATTAAGCACCTTCAAACTCGTTTTTGGCGCATATATCATAAAATAAACTCGAAATACGGTTAATTTATTCCAAAATTATTATAGGTAGCTCGCCAAAACATTAGAAGTATACATATATATCACGTAATAGAGCAAATATACCTTAAGGCTGCTTTGGGAACGGTTTCTAAAGGGATTATGAAACCTAGGACTGTATATATTTGGATTATGGTTAAGCCTATAGCTACTTTCCGGGTAAGCTAAAGATTAATATCTAGTTTATTGGTTTGTAATTTTTTTTATTATTGTATTAGGCCTATTTGAATGATAAGAAATCAATGGGAAATTATCCCTTGTTGACAGGTTGCATTTTTCCATTGAATGTTCGTTAAGTAACTGTATAATAAATTATAACTAAGCCTAATAATGATGGGCTCCCTTGCATTTAAAGGGATACTAGAATATTAATCGATTTAGACTTTTAAAACTCGCCAAAGGGTTTCGTGGTTAATTATCAAAGTTGATAGTAATTAGGATCGAAGAAATTTTCGATTCTTTTCAGGACTCAATTGTTGATGCTAACTAGAGTGAACCAAAAGATATGTTTACAGATCAATCGGTTCAGGTACCATTTTAAAACGATAATTCATTGATATCACCAACTACTTTTCTCGATAACTGTCCCAATCTATTATTTCTTCGAAACCGATTTAGGCTTAGCGAGTCAAATTCGCGACTTTGATAATTAACTGCGTATTACTGCGAAAGCTTTTTTGTTAGTTACAACCCTACTGATAAATTAATTTGTCCATGATGAGGCTAGATATGGTCTTGTCAGTGTTCAAAGGGGTAACCAGAATGAGAAATCGTCAAATATTAATCTTTTCATTTCACTTTCTCTTTGTTCCTTTCATTTTCTCTTTCTCTGAAAGACCGCGCTAGCAACACCGCGCGGCTCCAACGTATAACGGCAAACGTGTTAATGATGTGATCGGCTTTTATGATACCAAAAACCATCCCATATAAAAAAACCAAAAGAAAGAAAAAAAAAAAAAAAACTACTAACAATTTCACGCACGACCGATTTAGTGACTTTGTATTCAACTCAGACACACTATCTTACAAATAGGTATCGGGTTAGGTAGTCCCATTTTATAATACGGGAACCTCGACCTTAATCAGTAACAAGTTAACTTGGTATTTAGTACCGTGTTAGGGGTCAAGTGCAAGGACAGATTGAATGAAAGTATTCGCAGGAGGGCTAATCAGTCTATAGGAAACCCTTGAAAATACATAGCTTGGGGTCCCCATATGTACTTAAATACCATTTAAAGCGGCTATGACACGCATTTAAAACTAAGTATAGGGTCAATTAGTTCCGAAGTATATATTTTATTGCAATTAAATTGATACTAAAGATACTGAAAACACGTTACTATTAACAAGAACAAATTGAAGCAAATAAGTATACCTTGAAAGATAGCGTACTTTGTTATTATAGTAAAAAGGTGTCGGTATATTTATTGGCCCCGCCTTGAGCGCACGGTCAACTTCTGATCGATGGAAGAGCTAATTTAAGTTGGCCGTAGTGATGTGGGGCCATAAATAAGCAGACGCCGATTTATAATTTATAATCCAATGGTTGAAATCAATATCAAGTGGCGGACAAATGATTCAAAATGAACCATCCAGAGTATTGGCCATACTCTGAACATACCGCACCGATCAGGCACTGACATTAAAACAGAACATATTGCCAATTTAATTAGATTTCCCGCCTTTTATAAAATTGGTAAGACTCGTGGTATTGCTAAACAATTGGCTAATTTAATGTCATTTTTGGGTTCCTTAACTTTATCTCTAGTGAAATTAAACGTTAGGCAATAGCCCGCGATGTATACACTTGGCATCGTCACTGTTTGAGTGGCGATATAAGCGAATAAAAATGCATTCTTAAAAAACATTTTGTCACAGACTCTTGATAAATGGTCTACGCGGCTTCATCGCCGGAAAAGGGTGGGTACTCGGACTAGAAGACTTTCCCAGCAATCCGTAAACAGTATCGAACTTAGAATGGATTCTTCTTGTTAGGATATATCCGTCTAAGAGGCCGTTTACATCTTTCCCAAATCTCGCGTGATAAACTCCTGGGACCTCGTAACTAGACGATGTAATTAAGGGGTTTATCGGGTTCCGGCCTCAATATATTATGGGAGGTTCATTCAAAGGTTTCTGAGAAATTAAAAAGAGACGTTTAAAAACGTCATAATCGTGTAAGGATAATTATAGAGAGATTCCAAGATCAAGGGAATTCAATTGTTTAAATTATATAAGGGGAAAATGACGTGATGTATGTTTTGGTTCAAGATAACTTTGCAAAACTAGCATCAAGCTGATTCGTATAAAATTTGTATTGCAAAGTAATATGACCTGGAATATATTGAAATTATGAAAATTAATATTAAGTCGAACCAAAATTAATCTTAAATATTCCTAAAATAGAATCGAATTTACATATATTATCAATTATAAATAATATTTACTCAAAAATGGTACATAAAATTAACTTTAAGCTAGATTTAAATTTCCCTTAATCTGATTGATTGGTTAAGATAAATTTAACCTCGTTTTTGTAGCATTTAAAATTAAATTAAAACGATTATACAATATTGGCACATATAAAAATTAATTAAAGTTTATTCAGAAAAACCATAGACAAATACTCACGCGCTGATTGGATAAGGAATACTAAAGGGAAACGAAACCAGCAAAAAATAAATTTTTGAAATGTTTTCGAGAAAAAAAAAGGCTTTCTTCGTATTAAAACAATTCTTAAGCCTGATGTGTTAAGTGCTAGTGAAGGATAAAAAGCATTCACGATATGTCAAGGGTCAAGAAAAAGTATTATTTTAAATTAATGCTCAACCTGTATTATTTCAAAAAGGGTGGGGATCGATCTAATTGAAATGAAATTAAGAAATCTGGTTCCCAACCCAATACCGGTATGAAATAAAACAATAAAGTCTACTCCCTTTGAACACGAATTAAATAATTCATTTAAAGGTTGTACAAAGTTCAAAAATGTATGATATCACGCAAAACTGAAGAGATTTTTGAGGGTTAACGTAATTTTTCGCTGATAAAACCGGAAATTTCATACGAATTTCAATGAAAAATTTACTTTTCTAAAACTATAACTTTTTTAATTTTCTCTTCAGCCACTCAGTTTTTTTCCATCAGTTCCCCAATAAATTTTTTTAAAGAGCAAGTCTCGGGAAATTATTAAAGGTTTTCAAATTCAATTAAAGGAAGAATTAAGCCAAATGTTTTAAAGTTCCCTACCATAAAAAAAAAAAAAAAAATGCAAACCAATGATTTTAGCCAAAAAACAAATAAGTTTAGAACTTGCCCTGAAAATAGGCTTAGCTGGATTCATGGAGATCCTGAATTTCTTCGCATTGAAGGGTCATTGACCACCAATGAGCATAGGTCCGTCGTTAAGGCGAGATCTTCGATTGGTGGCTGACCCATCAATTCGAAGAAATTCAAGATCTCCATGAATCCAGCTAAGCATATTAAGTAAATTTTTTAACTGGTCTACTAGGCCTATTAAACGACAAGGAATCGATAAAAATTCACTTGCATTCTCTCTTTAATTAGCAAAATGCATACTTTTTTCAAAATATTTGAAGCACCTGGAATAATAATCTTGAAAATTGGTTTTCCAAATTTTATATGACCCTGTTTTGAGACTTGCCATTTAATTTCCTTCCCCACCATTAGCTTTCCCCTTGTTATTGCACGCTTTAAAATATTTTAAGAAGTAATTTAAATGAACGGTAGAAGAACAGTTTACAAAAACTACTTTCATTTCAATATGATTTTAGCATCGTGCAATAATCCGCCTTAGCTATGGTTAGTTTTTAAAACGCTCTTAAGGGTAAAAGTTTATTTTAAGTTGGCTATAGCTTCCTCGATGAAGCCCTGCGCGGGGCGGTTCGGACTACAAGGGCGGCTCCCCATCGCAAACTACGGGAATCAATTATCGAAAGATTTTTATACGCTTTAAGATTTCGGAGTAAAAATCGTTGCCTACGTGAGCTAAAAAGCGGAGCCAACAGGGGGGCCACATCACCAACTCGTAGGAGATAACGCCACGGCGTTTAAAATACGTTTAACCCCTTCGAAAAAAATGAAAAAGTAAAATGATTCCTTTTTTTAAAGCTTTTTGCCTAAATCGCCCTACGTGCCCGCTTACAAAAATACATAACATTAACCATTAACATGAAACTCAAATCAATGTGGGAGTATAATCCAGCAGTTTAGTTCGCATCATATCGTTTAAATTTGTTTTAAATAATTTAAAATAATTAAATAAATTAATATAATCCAAAAACATTCGCAAAACTTCAAAGATTAGTTTTTAAACGTATTGGTTAGTACTATAACCAATTCAAAAGTAAAATAAAAATGCCAGAAAAGTTGGACTATTTTTCCTAAAATCTTGAAATCCTGATAAATAAGCTTAAAATTCCAAAATCCTGATAACTTAACTTAAATTCGCGAAATACTGTAATAAGATAAATGAAAACTGATCTCTAACTTTCTTGAATTTATATTATTATGACGTTATTGAAAACCTTAGCTAGAAATATAAAGAAATCTCGAAATCATGATAACTCAGCTTACAATCCTGAAGTATCAGCTTAAAATCATAAAATAATGCATGATAACCAGGTTAAAATCATAAAATCCAGAGAAATAAACTTAATATTTTAAAATATTAATAACTCAAAAACCTGATAACTTAAAATTACAAAATTCTGTAACTTTACTGAAATCACACGAAATTTTGAAATAAAAAAATAGTCAAGATTCCGAAATCTTAAAAACATGGTCAATTAAATTCAGAAATCATAGGGGAATTAGAGATTTAGAACTATCCCGAATTTTAAAAATCTTGGTCAAAATCTTGAAATATAAAAATACCCATACAGAAAAATGACAAACAAGTGCCCGACACGCTTCTCGCAAAATCCCGAAGCTCATTGACGGCGTGGGTGTTAATTCAAATGCAAAATCCAATGCGAATGGGCCTTTCTTCTCTATATAGAGGATGGAGATTAACATTACTCTGGTAGAATACCACTGCGGTAAAACTATCACGGAATGTTTTACGCGGGGAAAAAAATGTGGCAGGTCAAAGGGATCATTTTCAAATTGACCCCTACCTCGTGACACGAGCGGAGTATAGTACCCAAAAGGCCTCCTCCCTTTTTAAAACTCTAGGGGGCGGGATAAACTCGTATAATTCATTAATTTTACAAGCTGGCTTCCCTACACTCCCCATAAACCCCCTCACCACAGAGAATGTAATAGAATTCAATTCCCTCGATCTACCTTCGTAATAATCAGCTTGTTAATTCACTATGTACAAAGCTAAGTTACCTTTTATTTCCATATAAAGATAATTTAGTGTCTTAAAGAACAAGTCTCGTGTAAAGAAGCCATAAAATATGGTTATTTTCGACATTTTTTTGAAGAAAAATTAGTTAGTGTTCACGGATAATAAGTCTGTCGTTTAAATTTTAATTAGACGCGAATGATTCAAATTTGTTGAAATGAACATATTTTTTACGAGACGATTTTTAACGCCATGTAGAATTTTCTCTAGATTTTGCCTTTAAAAAGAGAGGGGTGGTTATGGTCCTTCCACCTTGATATTTCATCACAGGGGAAGCGTGTCTCCCTTCATATCTATTTAAATATACTAGGGATAAAACGTGTAACTTTATTTTAACCTTGCTGACATAACTGGGTGGAATAGAACAATAGACTGCGTAGCTTTGTACGAGTTGAAAACTAAAATCGGGGATAAACGCTAATACTAATCAACTTGAAATTGCATCACGTACAAACTTAGGTTTCTTTCTTGATTATTTATTTCTTAAGAGTCAGAAGAAAGTGTATTACTCTATATACACGATGAATCTTAAAAGTGATTTTGACAGAACATGCAAAATCGTTAAGGTTCCTTCATCAAGAACTCACGATTCCATAATGAAAAGGCATATCCATCTCTAGCAGTTTGCGCTTCGTAGGTCGCGTTCTAAGAGTATTATCTATCACACAGTCGCCTATATCAGATAGGCATATCCTGGTACACCACGGTGAAGGGAAGGGTAACCAACCCCTTGGTTCGCCTGAACTTTGACTTCTTACCAGTTTCAAATCACTCGTCGGATTTTCGAAATTATTTTAAAATAATTAATTACTATTTTTTGGGGGGTTTACTCCCTTTGCAATGGTGTACATGATGTATAGGATGTTTTGGATTTATCAGTAATTAAGATAAAAACTCGTGAACTTGACTAATTTGAAAGATTGAAAATTAAATCGTAGCCTAAAATAAATTTCTTCGTTTTTAAATTAAAATAAAACGCAGGGTGACCACAAAAACAAAAATTATAGGAATGCAGGAAATTTGTCATCGATTTATAGGAACTTAAAGGTTTAGGATAATTTCTGCCTGTCACCCTGGAAACATACTCACCCTCCATGCTTTCTCTCGCCTCGCCACCCAATAGAAAGCTCAGAAGGTGAGCCCACTTCCAGTGAAACAGACGGGTGACAGACAGAAGAAATCCTAGGCCTTTAAAGGAATAATGCATCTTAGACCTAATGATATTAAATATTTTGTATCGATTAGCCCTATCTTTTGCCATTTTTCTAACTACATTTTAAAAAAAGATATATCTAAACACCTATGTAAATTTACAATAGCATAACAAAATTAAATGAAACTCATCCCATATCTTAAAAACGTGGTACATAATCTTAAAGGCCTTGGATAATTTCTGCCTGTCACCCTGGAAACAAACTAACCCTCCAGGCTTTCTCTTGCCTCGCTACCCAAGGGCCAGTGAAACAGGCAGGTGACCGGCAGAAGAAATCCTAGGCCTTTAATAACAGGTTCAATATAATTATTACATAGAAAGTGTACAACTAATTCATTATCACCATTTGACCAGCACAAAATATTTAACCTACAATATTAACCGCGCACGTTTACTCTACACATTTTCAATTTAAAATTTTAACTGTCATTAAAATTAAAAACAGGCCAGCTGGCCTGTTTTATTTATAGGTGTCTCAAAATTTCATTAGAAAAGTCTATGGAGATTTGTCTTATGAGGTGGAATTCTTTGTCATATTGATAACTGAGATATTCTTCTTCTTCTTCTTCTTCTTCTTCTTCTTCTCCCGACCGCGAGTCCGTTTCATTGAGAGTTTGCATTCGAGAGAGAAAAATATGTTAGGATCATGGGGGTACTCTATATTTTTCTATGTTTTTCTGATGAATACTTCGACTGAGATAACAAAAGCTTTATAGATAACGTTGAAGCCCCGTGAAAGACGGCGTTTCATTCAGAGTTTGCATTCGAGAGAGAGAGAAATGTTGGGGTGTTCTATATTTTTTATACTTTTCTGATGTTGAATACTACGACTGAGATAACAAAAACTTTAGATAACGTTAAAGCGAAAGACGGAATAAGGAAACTTATTTTTTAGTCAAAGCGAAAGACGGAATAAGGAAACTATTTTTTTAGTCTCTATATCTAAGAAACGCACGGAATGTTTTGTTGATAATGTTTTATTAACAAAATTAGAATGATGTACCGTAGGGTAGATAAACTAGGGTATTTCACATTAGCCTCAATGATATATAGAGATGAGATTTCCAAAATGTCTTAGAAAAATGGACTCTGAGACAGATTTAATTAATTCATTAGTTTATAAAAATCGGCGGTGGGACACCACTCCCCCAGTAGGCCACTCTTTGTTAGTGGGCCCGTTTTTTATCTTGCCTACTTTGGGTATAAAAGGCTAGGTATTCAGCGAAACAATATCATTTGACTGCTTAATATCTCGACGTCAACTTGGAAGTATTGGTTAGTCATTACTTTGAATTCCAAGGTGGAAGGATAGCGTCTCATCTTCATTAACTGACTGGCGTGCCATGGAACACTCGACCATCACATTGTCAGCAGTATCTACTTATCATCTGCATAAGTCATTCTATGAAGAAACCTGCCTGCTAGAAAACCGCGCTATGCGTCAAGACTTTGAGGAAGTGGGAACCCTGAGCAAGAACTTCTACATCGTCAGCCTGATCATTGCATACATGGAAATATTTATTTTAACCATCGCGTGAATTACGCTTGACTAAATAAATCATATTTGTTATAGAGGTGTTTTTATTTCAATGTCACACATACTTGTTATTTTAAAACCTTTAACTAAGGGATACTGGTCTCTTGTTTACATTTTTAGGTTTTCGGCAATATGGGTATCTAATTTTAGGAATTCCTGAAAAACTGTTACCCACCTATATTAAAAACAGGCCAGCTGGCCTGTTTTATTTATAGGTGTCTCAAAATTTCATTAGAAAAGTCTAAGGAGATTTGTCTTATGAGGTGGAATCTTTTTTGTCAGATAACTGAGGTTTTCTCCTTCTTCTTCTTCTTCTTCTTCGTCCGACCGCGAGTCCGTTTCATTGAGTGTTTGCATTCGAGAGAGAAAAATTTGTTAGGCTCGTGGGGGTACTCTATATTTTTCTATACGTTTCGGATGAATACTAAGACTGAGATTACAAAAGCTGTAGATAAGGTTGAAACACCGTGAAAGACGGCGTTTCATTGGGAGTTTGCATTAGAAAGAGAGAAATGTGTTAGATTTACAAGGGTGTTCTATTATATTTTATTATACTTTTATTATGTTGAATACTAAGACTGAATAACAGTAGCTTTGATTACGTTGGATAGGAAGACGGATAAAAAGATAACGTTGGTGTATGCAGTTGAATAAAAAACTTGTGTCTAATTAAATATAAATAATAAAGCAGAACGCGAGAGATACAAAAGATATATGTTTTGGTTTAAAAGATATAGGACGATGCCTAGAATTCTACGTATTGAGTCAAATGCAAAACAGTGTTTTTAACGTTTATAGTGCGTATTGAATTTTTTTTATCAATGATTATAAGCCACAGGGTACATAAACTTGGGTATTATACAATAGCCCAAATGGTATATAACGGTGAGATTTTGAAATGGTTACTTTAGTAGAGTGCAACAGTCTCAGTCTGATTTAGTTGCAGTCGACGCGAAGTCAGCCCCTTTTGAGTATTCGAACTTTCGGTACTATCATGTGTTCGACATAACGAACTTTCGGACTCGTCGTCCAATTCTTACAATGGGATGTAAATACGTTTTTCAGTTGGCCTATCGCCAGTAGGCCAAATCCGTTTTTTAAGGGAAGTCGACGTAGTTTTTCGAGAGATAAAAGTCATTTGCGCCTATGGATAGAACACATTCTCTCTCTGTCATTCATGCGTTCAACATCGTGTAAAAAAAAAGTTGACGTCTCTAGCCTGCTGCAGAGGTGGAAGTTCCGTGGTGACGCCTAGAATGTCTTAGCCTTCAAGGATTAGGATAGGTCAAGTAGAGGACAAGTAGTGGATAGATGCCTGGGGCCATCATCCTGTACATCTCTTGGACAGCAGAGTAAAGGAAGACTTACGTTTCTTTAGGAACAGTGCGGAGGACTTGGCATAGTTTTTTGCAAATATGTTCTTTAACGCGATGTTGTTTTTACGACTTCGTTTGCTTTTTTTTGCAGGGCTCTTTGAATTTATGAGAATTATACTTGTAACAATAAAGTTTAATGTTTATTCTGGTCTCGATCGTCTCGTTAATTCTCGAGTAGATATTTTAGTATCTTAGTGGATGTTCATGGTAATCACTTTTCGTTATCTTTAAGTTAGCAGATTAAAACAACGCTAGTAAGGTCACGTCAGGCTAGTATATTTTATCATTCGAATTAGCCAATATCCCTTTAGCTAGTAATCCCTTGGTATCACCCTTCTCTCTTATAATTGACGAGTTCGGAAATGAAGCGAATCTTCCAGAGCCATGGCGCGATTAAGGTATAACATCGTTATGCCGCTTTCGTCGTTCTTATTCTAAACTAAGCGTAGTGGATGAATACATGGATGGAAACAAAGAAAGAGTCTTCATATTATATGTAACGGCAAATTCGGACTTTATTTATATTTTCTTATATAACCTTTAAAATCTTTGACTCCTACCCTTTAATTCGTAAATACTTTTATTTGTAAACGGCAGAGACTCCGCCCCCCCCCCCAGAACAATTACAGTTGTAGGGTGTTTTTTCTTTTAGGTCTTCCGATACGCGTATCTAGCTAGCGCGAGGTCGGAGGTTAGAGTTGTAATGGTTCTTCTTGCACATGGACTTCCTTTTTTTTATAAATCGGTCCCATGTGTACTCAATTTTAAGAAAACTTTAAATTCCTTTTAGTTGCCATGCCCGCGTATGCCGCGTCATGGTACCAATTATATATTTTCCTACTTACTGGTATCCTGAGGTTGGACTGGAGACTTAAAAGCGAGAGGTCATAATTTTTAAATTGAGTTTAAATATACGGAGTAAGAAAAAGGCTTGATCGCCATGTACAAAATAAAATCTAACCGGGCAATCAGATGATTCGAAATCACGCGATGACGAGACGTCAGCGACCAGTATTCTGTATACATTTCAATCTTTAATTGTGCGCGTCAGTCCACCATTATTTGTGCGCGTCGTGTAACGCGTCCTCACAGGAAAACGAGTGAGCTCAAAGCTATTTTAAAAGGGTACCAATTAATTAGGTCAAAACTATTAATCTAATAACCCATGAGGTGCACCATGGCAGACCAGTATTTATTAAGTGTTGTTAATAATTTTCATTAACCGGCAAATAAACTGAATGGTTTCATTTTAAATCTAAGTGAAAAATGAAAATTAAACGGTATAAACCATCAAAATGAAAACAACGGCTTAAGCGATGTTAATATTCATCTAAATCGAAAGCACTTCTGAATTAAACTGTGTGAAATGAAATTTAAGAACTATAGTTTTATGCTGAGAGTATTGACGTGTTCGTTCTGCGGGAGCTCGAGGGAATATTTTTGAATATGGCAAAAACAAGAACTTAATCAATTTACTTTTAAAAAGATCGAATAACGTGCTGCGATCGAGATTAAAAAAGATGTCGCGTGCACCATAGGATATTTAATCTTAAACCACAGTTATAGTGCCCCATAATTTAGAACAACAATAACCGATTATAAAGTTTGTACAATATAAAATAATCATATATATTAAATCATTTCAATTTAAACTTGTAAATTTGCAATTTTAATTCCTACCACTAAATTAAAAAAAAAAAATGGATTAATTGATTTACAAGTGTTTAATTTTTCCAAAAGCAAACACAAATTATACAAAAACGTTGTTTTGCTTCGCACTTCAAAAAAGTGCATTTATAGGTAAGAATTTCAAACCCGTGAAGGGACAGAAATTATAAATTCACAGTGAAAGAAATATGAAAGTCACAGTCTAACAAATCATAAAGCTATAATTATTATACAAAAACGTTGTTTTGCTTCGTACTTCAAAAATGTGCATTTAAAGGTTAGAATTTCAAACCCGTGAAGGGACAGAAATTATAAATTCACAGTGAAAGAAATATGAAAGTCACAGTCTAAGAAATCATAAAGCTATAATTATAATAATTAATATGAATAAAAAATTTACAAAAAAATGACGTATAAATTCGGCCTATCGAAACTTTTAATTATGCAGAAATCATTCTGTTGTAGAATTCACTCTTGGTAAGGGTAACTAAAAGCCAACTATGCGTGGAAAGGTAGAATAGCATAATACCAAATAGTTCCTGCCCGCGTTTTTAAAATGTTTAGTTGTTAGGATGGATGGTTGCATTTTTCAGTTAGTAAAAGGAAACATTCGCCTCTTTATAAAGTTTCTAATCATTAAATCTACATAAGTAAAAGTTTCGATAGGCCGAATTTATACGTCATTTTTTTGTAAATTTTTTATTCATATTAATTATTATAATTATAGCTTTATGATTTCTTAGACTGTGACTTTCATATTTCTTTCACTGTGAATTTATAATTTCTGTCCCTTCACGGGTTTGAAATTCTAACCTTTAAATGCACATTTTTGAAGTACGAAGCAAAACAACGTTTTTGTATAATAATTATAGCTTTATGATTTGTTAGACTGTGACTTTCATATTTCTTTCACTGTGAATTTATAATTTCTGTCCCTTCACGGGTTTGAAATTCTTACCTATAAATGCACTTTTTTGAAGTGCGAAGCAAAACAACGTTTTTGTATAATAATAAAATAAACTCTGGCCTGTTTAATCCACGGTTACAGCTCGGAATTCAAAATCACGAAAAACCTCAAAAGACCAAACAAACCGCGAAGTCAAAAATATTCATGAAAATATTCGACCCAGTAATTATCGAATTGTATTATAACAATTTGACTTCGAACGCCCGGTCAATTTTTACGCTCATCAAAAAGGCTCCTATCCTATCTGAAGTAATAACGAGCCGACTATACTAAGCCATAACGTGTTAGTTCGACCCCACAAAAGGTGCCGGAGAAGAAGACGAAGAAAAAAAAAAAAAAAAAAGAAAAAAAAAAATCATAATTTTTCGCCCCAAAAAGTTGGGTCAGGGAGATTTTTTTTTTTTTTAACAATTTTCGCGTCAAAAATTCCGTTTTTATGCCTCATAATTATTATAACTGATCATTTGCGTCAGAATACGTCAAAAAACAAAGATATCCTGACTTTAAAGTCCATATGAAAGAGATATATAGAATAATAGGCGGCCAGTATCGGGCTACTAAAGTGGGATTTAATCTTTAGGGGAGATTTCCGTTAACCGACCCCCCACTAAATAACGATGGTTATAGACTATTTAGGACCTGGGGAGTTCAGAAAAAAAAAATAAAAAAATCTCCGACCACCGGAAGTTTGAGAAAAACGTATTTGAAAATTTGAAATTCCCATTTGGTTGATTTTAACCGGTTTTTTTCTCGTTAAAAGTAATTTAAACGATATAATTATAACTTACGTAACTAATTACGAGGAAAAAACCAGGTCAGAATCAGTCAAATCCTCAAAACAATACATTATCCGGGCCCTATGGGGATTTACATGGCGAATCTGGATTTTAAATATTTTATTTTGATAAAACTGATCAACTGATTGGTCTCATCTCGCTTTAATGGAAATAGGACCCCAAAAGCGATCGAAAGCCACCAAAAAAAGTTCCAGATTCGAAACTTTATTTTTGAAATTTTTGAAATCCGCGAAAACTTCAAAACTTCATTTTCCCTTTTTTGGTTTTTTCGAAAATGAGCAAAAATAAAGTTTCGAATCTGGAACTTTTTTTGGTGGATTTCGGTTCCTTTCGGGGTCCTATTTCCATTAAAGCGAGTTGAGACCAATCCGTTTATCGGTTTTGTCAAAATAAAATATTTTAAAATCATATTTAGCCACGTTAATCTCCATAGGGGGCCAATAAGGTATAATTTGGAGTATTTGGTTGATTTTAACCGGTTTTTTTCTCGTTGAAAGTCATTTAAACGATATAATTATAACTTACGTAACTAATTACGAGGAAAAAACCAGGTCAGAATCAGTCAAATCCTCAAAACAATACATTATCCGCGCCCTATGGGGATTTACATGGCGAATCTGGATTTTAAATATTTTATTTTGATAAAACTGATCAACTGATTGGTCTCATCTCGCTTTAATGGAAATAGGACCCCAAAAGCGATCGAAAGCCACCAAAAAAAGTTCCAGATTCGAAACTTTATTTTTGACATTTTTGAAATCCGCGAAAACTTCAAAACTTCATTTTCCCTTTTTTGGTTTTTTCGAAAATGAGCAAAAATAAAGTTTCGAATCTGGAACTTTTTTTGGTGGATTTCGGTTCCTTTCGGGGTCCTATTTCCATTAAAGCGAGTTGAGACCAATCCGTTTATCGGTTTTGTCAAAATAAAATATTTTAAAATCATATTTCTTCGCCACGTTAATCTCCATAGGGGGCCAATAAGGTATAATTTGGAGTATTTGGTTGATTTTAACCGGTTTTTTTCTCGTTAAAAGTCATTTAAACGATATAATTATAACTTACGTAACTAATTACGAGGAAAAAACCAGGTCAGAATCAGTCAAATCCTCAAAACAATACATTATCTGCGCCCTATGGGGATTTACATGGCGAATCTGGATTTTAAATATTTTATTTTGATAAAACTGATCAACTGATTGGTCTCATCTCGCTTTAATGGAAATAGGACCCCAAAAGCGATCGAAAGCCACCAAAAAAAGTTCCAGATTCGAAACTTTATTTTTGACATTTTTGAAATCCGCGAAAACTTCAAAACTTCATTTTCCCTTTTATGGTTTTTTTCGAAAATGAGCAAAAATAAAGTTTCGAATCTGGAACTTTTTTTGGTGGATTTCGGTTCCTTTCGGGGTCCTATTTCCATTAAAGCGAGTTGAGACCAATCCGTTTATCGGTTTTGTCAAAATAAAATATTTTAAAATCATATTTCGCCACGTTAATCTCCATAGGGGGCCAATAAGGTATAATTTGGAGTATTTGGTTGATTTTAACCGGTTTTTTTCTCGTTAAAAGTCATTTAAACGATATAATTATAACTTACGTTACTAATTACGAGGAAAAAACCAGGTCAGAATCAGTCAAATCCTCAAAACAATACATTATCCGCGCCCTATGGGGATTTACATGGCGAATCTGGATTTTAAATATTTTATTTTGATAAAACTGATCAACTGATTGGTCTCATCTCGCTTTAATGGAAATAGGACCCCAAAAGCGATCGAAAGCCACCAAAAAAAGTTCCAGATTCGAAACTTTATTTTTGACATTTTTGAAATCCGCGAAAACTTCAAAACTTCATTTTCCCTTTTATGGTTTTTTTCGAAAATGAGCAAAAATAAAGTTTCGAATCTGGAACTTTTTTTGGTGGATTTCGGTTCCTTTCGGGGTCCTATTTCCATTAAAGCGAGTTGAGACCAATCCGTTTATCGGTTTTGTCAAAATAAAATATTTTAAAATCATATTTCTTCGCCACGTTAATCTCCATAGGGGCCAATAAGGTATAATTTGGAGTATTTGGTTGGTTTTAACCGGTTTTTTTCTCGTTAAAAGTCATTTAAACGATATAATTATAACATACGTAACTAATTATGAGGAAAAAACCAGGTCAGAATCAGTCAAATCCTCAAAACAATACATTATCCGGGCCCTATGGGGATTTACATGGCGAATCTGGATTTTAAATATTTTATTTTGATAAAACTGATCAACTGATTGGTCTCATCTCGCTTTAATGGAAATAGGACCCCAAAAGCGATCGAAAGCCACCAAAAAAAGTTCCAGATTCGAAACTTTATTTTTGACATTTTTGAAATCCGCGAAAACTTCAAAACTTCATTTTCCCTTTTTTGGTTTTTTCGAAAATGAGCAAAAATAAAGTTTCGAATCTGGAACTTTTTTTGGTGGATTTCGGTTCCTTTCGGGGTCCTATTTCCATTAAAGCGAGTTGAGACCAATCAGTTCATCAGTTTCATCAAAATAAAATATTTAAAATCCAGATTCGCCGTGTAAAATCCCCATTGAGCTTAGATAATGTATTATTTTTAGAATTTAATTGATTCTGACCTGGTTTTTTCCTCGTAATTAGTTACGTTAATTATAATTATATCGTTTAAATGTCTTTTAACGAGAAAAAACCCGCTTAAAATCAACCAAATACTCCAAATAATACCTTTATTATTACGGGATAAGGATAATCAGTACTCGAGTCATGAAACAACTTCGTTATTTGTTACTCTTTTATATTAACGCGTTCTGAAATCTTTGTGTAAATAATACCATGGTGACCAGACTTCCTATATTTCCTATTTTTTCCTATATTTTCAATGCTTTTCTATATAAACCGAAGGTTTTCCCCTATATTTGCCTATTTTTTCACTTTTTCAAATAAAAGTATATTTTCAAATTTCTCAAAAATATAAAATTCCCACCAAAGGGGCAAGGTTTCCGATAACCCACCTCCCACCATATAACGATGGTTTTGAACTAATTAGGACCTGAGAAGTTCAGAAAAAAATACTTAAAAAATCTTCTTAACCCAACCCAACCCATTGCGCATTCTATGGGATTTTAGCATGGGAATTTCAAATTTTCAAATACGTTTTTCTCAAACTTCCGGTGGTTGGAGATTTTTTTATTATTTTTTCTGAACTCCCCAGGTCCTAAATAGTCTATAACCATCGTTATTTAGTGGGGGGTCGGTTAACTGAAATCTCCCCAATCTTTATTGTAAACGTAACATTGGCTTCACGAACACAACAGTTTCAATTCGTTTCAAAAACCGCGGGCTTATTGGGTTACCCGTAACTCGTTTCCCATAGCAACGTGTGTATACATTTTCACTATGTACGAGAGAGAGATAGAGTGAGGCGCAGGCGCGCCATATATTCATCATCCCATATCACATTTTAAACTTTTAATTTTTATATATTTTTTTGATCATTTCGGTACCCAATAATTGTTTGTATACTTTAATAACCTGTTAATAATCTGTTATGATCCATCAAATTTGTACCCCAATGGCCGTAGCCCCTGGAAGTTGGTTAATGAGAATGGATATTTCGAATATAGCGCGCTGTGTTGGCGGAGGGAAAATGTCCCTTTTTGGGCGCCATGTTTCGGTTGAGTTACGAACCAAAAACGGTTACGTAACGGTGACGTAAGGCCAAGGAGGATCAGAGAAGGAGAGGAAATGTGGGGCTGCGTTGAGTTAGAGAGAGAAGAGCCAACCTCCCACTCGGGTGGAAAAGGGGGATAGGAAATTCTCGAGGTAAACTGTTGTCACGTGGTCGCTAGCTAGCGCGTCTCATAAAGGATTCGTTTTACCCACGCGACAACATTTTACCACGAAACGTCTCTACCCCCGTTCTCCCAGAGTGGGAGTTTAGGCCGACGCAGTAGGAACCGCGCCGTCCCCACATTTCCTCTCCTTCTCTGATCCTCCTTGGTAAGGCCTAGTGTCCCCTCCCCTTCCTCAACTCGCTGTACTCCAATATTTTGTATCTCTTTGGTTATAACTTCAAATATGATTTTAAAAAGACCTAACTCTCGCGTCCAAAACGAGCCTTAGCCTCTGAAGAACAATGTTCCGAAGATAGTTCCAGAAAAGAGCGTAGAAAAATGTTTGGGAGCTTAAAAATGGTGCAACTACAGTATTTTCACGTGATTAAAGCGGTGTCTTATATAGCTAGGAGCCGGGGCTATTTACGGCATTGGTGGCCCCATCTGCACCGAAGTTGTTTGTAATGCAACTTGACTTTCATATAAACAACTCATTCATAGAACATATTTAGAGCAAAACAAATATCTCGGTTTAGAGCAAAACAAATATCTCGGTTTAGAGCAAATCAAATATCTCGGTTTAGAGAAAATCTAATATCTCGGTTTAGAGCAAAACAAATATCTCGGTTTAGAGCAAAACAAATATCTCGGTTTAGAGCAAATCAAATATCTCGGTTTAGAGCAAATCAAATATCTCGGTTTACAGCAAAACAAATATCTCGGTTTAGAGCAAAACAAATACCTCGGATATTTGCTCACAAAACTTATTTTCATAAACCAAACACTAAATTCGTAAATTAATCTAAACAAAACCAATGTCTCTGTTTCTTACACTGTAATTCATTTACAAATTTGGTCGAAATAATATTTTTTTTTTTGGTATTTGGTAATTTTTGCGATGGCGTATGGTCTTAAAGATTCCATAGATTGGAGGAGGAGGTTATTGGAAGAAAATTTGCCAAAAAGCAATTATAAGAATAATTTTTAACGTCAAAACTTTTCTATCGTGAAAAATGACGAGTTCACGTTTGTGCATTATACGAGGAAATTGGGTACCCCAAAATTAACTTCTGTAACGCATTTACAGTACATGAAATATTGCCTAAACCAGTTTAAATAAAGCTATAAGAATTTCCCCTCAAATTTAATTAATTAGATTAGGGGTCCATTAACACTCTTGAAGTAAATTAGTTGACCCGAGGACCTACTTGTATCGTTATGTACAAAGGACGAGGATTAATCGAGGGCTTGATCACTCCTGTAATCAATGTACAAGCCTGTAGCTTTGACTGTACTAAAGTGATTACATAACTGACCACGTATTTAGTACTACCAAAACGGTGTACATATTTTACAAAAGTGGTTAACCTTTTGGGATTATTAGTCAGAATGAGAATGTGAATTTGGGATTGAAAACTGTAATTTACTGTTTACCTTAAAACAATAATTTGGCCGAAGCCTTGCTAGAACTTGTCACACGACAACATTATCACCAGTATTGTCAGAATTTAATAATAAGAACATATCATGGTCAAAATTAGACTTACCGTAAAAATCTTGAGGAAATACATCTTTCCCGGTTGCTCCATCGTAGTTAAAATAATGATGCACATACTGTAATATAATTTCTTCCACATATTCCACTTGAAACACAACACTTTTCAACGTAAAAACTCGAGTTTAAATTTTCCCCCGACCAACGGCTACATGTCTTAAGCCTCGTCAATACCAAGCAGCAAAGAGAAGAAAGGCGCGGAAATACATCTTTCCCAGTTGCTCCATTGTAGTTAAAATAATGAAATAACGATGCACATACTCTAACTTCATTTTTCTTTCACATATTTCCTCTGGAACTACAATACTTTTCAACGTAAAACGTTTAATTTATCACACGAGTCCGACCAAGCCGAAAGGCCACAACCGATACTTGTCCTAGGCATC
Source organism: Odiellus spinosus (assembly GCA_963920705.1). Lineage (NCBI taxonomy): Eukaryota > Metazoa > Arthropoda > Arachnida > Opiliones > Phalangiidae > Odiellus > Odiellus spinosus. Next base: position 9,339,423 of record OY987237.1, read on the forward strand.
GTCAATACCCAGGAACAAAAAAAAAAGGCGCGAGCCGCCCTATAGCGTTTTGCATTCCTATAGGGCAGGGGCACCTCATTATCATAAAGGCTGTGAAACATGACGTAATTTCAAAAGATACTTTTCAATTAGTAATTATATTTCATCTTCTTATATTTATTAATATTACTGAGGAAAATTAAAGGTTTTTCAAACTTATTTTAACTTGCTACAAGGTCTAGAAAAAAAGGCGCGAGCCGAGCTATAGCGTTTTGCATGCCTATAGGGCAGAGGCGCCTCATTATCATAAAGGCTGTGAAACATGACGTAATTTCAAAAGATACTTTTCAATTAGTAATTATATTTCATCTTCTTATATTTATTAATATTACTGAGGAAAATTTAAGGTTTTTAAACTTATTTTAACTTGCTATAAGGTCTAAAAAAAAAAGGCGCCCTTTAGCGTTTTGCATGCCTATAGGGCAGAGGCACCTCATTATCATAAAGGCTGTGAAACATGACGTAATTTTCAAAAGATACTTTTCGATAAGTAATTATATTTCATCTTCTCATATTTATTAATATTACTGAGGAAAATTAAAGGCTTTTAAAACTTATTTCAACTTGCTATAAGGTCTAGAAAACTATTTTGATGCATTTTTTTTATGAGGCAAGCAACTTACGGACCAAAACTTGGAATATGGAAATAGTTTAGATCGACAGCTAATAGAGTGGAGCACCCAAGAAATTGAATCCAACCGGATTCTAAAATCCATATCTTCTACTGTTCAAATACCTAGGGATATTTTTTGTAAGACATATTTTTAAATATTTTCCTGATTTTTCTAATTAAACCGAAGTTTAAACAGTGAAAGGCCAACGCGCCATAATCATGCGGTCGTCTGCTCCACGTGTTTGTGTCAAACAGAAAAGCTAAGAGAGTCTAGATCTAGGAATGAGGATCTAGGGAGTGGCAAAGAACTGCGCGCTAAAATTATCATAATTGTGTAAAGTTTCACTCCTTCAGAAGGTGTCTGTTTACGCGTGTTGTTTTTAAATTCATCGTTATAGAATTAATTTACCATGAGTATCTCAATTATAATAAATATAATCTGCAAAATAGTAACCTGTTTAATTTACAAGCGATCTCAATCGGATATAGTTTGCGAACTTCAACTTTCGAATTTGTAATTTTAGTATATAGTGGTTAAAGCTTAAGCCTTGGTAAAAAGAAATTGCCAGTGGTGTTGGAGTCTTCCAAATAACGTTAATTTTGATCCAAAGAACTTTAGTATGCATCGAAAATGAGTTCTTAAGTGTTAAAAGTGATACGGGAATATTAACGGAAGCTAAAGATGGAGTCAGTTTTTCAATGTAGTTATTACGGTGAGTACAAATTTTTCTTGGTTATTCAGTTTTTGGTAAATCCTTTCTGGCATTACTAACTTCTTATCGAACTATTCCGGCAACAGATTGGCTACAGATTACAATCAAATATAGGGTCATTTTCTATAATGATAATCACAATTTAGGTTTCTGTTTATGGATGTCCAGCCGTGTATGTATATGGTAATATTTTATTGTAGACTACCGCTGAAAGTGTGGGACCGACATTTCAATTTTGTATGTATGAGAAGCTGGAAATTTCAAGCCACTTGTGATTGAATATTCAACAGTTATTCTTTGAGTAGATAATAATTAAATGATGAGCCTTAATTGATGCTCAAAATCTTTCCAAACCATAATTTTGATCTAAAATTAAACCTTATCCGCTAGGTGCTGAATATATTTTGTTGTTTAGGTTTACATGTCATACGGGAAAGCACGAAAGATGATCCATTGGCTCTTATTATTATTATTCAAGATCAAAATCGTTTCCGCTGTATTACAAAACTACTTAACGAAATGATAATGATGTCAAACGCTCTGTATAATTTTAGAATTCAAATTTTCCTCTTCATTTATTTATCTTATTACAAATCTAAATACCCGAAAAGAAGTCGCACGTAACTCAAGCATGGAAAAGTTTTATTTCACTAAAACAAATGGATCTAGTTATTATAATCCCCCCTAACTATAACAACCCCTCATATTTAAAGGGATGATGAAAGGCAAATTGAAATTACTGAGAAATGTAGTAAATTTTTTGGGGAATTCAAAATCAAAGTTTTAACGTCAATATGTTAACTAAAATTAAATTGTAAAGTAAAATTAAGAAACAATAGCCTAATTTAATTGGGTAAAAAACTAAATAAAAAAAAAGGAAACCCAAACAGTATGAAACATAAATGATAATATGAAAAAATCCCAATAACAATTAATAATAATTATCCTTTACACCCTTCCTTTAATGAGAAATAATATTAGTGGATTTTAGACAGGATGGGAACATTTGTTGGGTTCAAAAGGTTTTCGACCCCCTTTTTATCCCGAAGGGATTCTTTTGAAACTTTTCCTTTCTATTTCTTCGTAATTAATACGGATCTCATCTATGGGCCGTCTCTTTTATAATATGTACGCGTTAGATTGTTTCTCAGTGCTTATCATAGATGGCGGATAGATAACGAGCTATTAGAAAAATATTCCCTTTCCTCTCCTACCTACCTCATCACCTCCGTCTCTCTCTCTTGACTCTTCTCTGCTGCTTTTGGTCATGGATGACAGATTCCCCGGAGAAAACGAAAACGAATTTGCCGGAACCGCAAATAAATTTTCAATAAAAGGGGTCGTCCAAAAATTACTAAATGAGTCTAATGAGAGGATTAAAAGAAACGTTTTTCAATTGTTTAGTAGATACAGTAAAACCTCGTTATAACGAAACGCGTTATAACGAAATATCCCCGCCAAAAATACACTAGGCCGTATACCTGAAAAAAAAAACCAACTATAAAGCAATTTAGTTATAACGAAATATCGCTTAAAACGAACATTTTGAGGACCTATTTTGTTATATACAGTTAGATTTCCGGCTGGTTTAGCAGACGATCGTTGATTATAACAAAATTAAACTAAAATCTCGTCTTTTTCTTTATAACCAGTGACCTTCAAACCAATTTTTATGTTGTCATTCAGTATATCTTGTGCTCAATAGTGGTTAATTCAATAGATGATATGCTTAATAGGGGTTAATACATTTTTAGATGTTATGCAGTATGTCTTACGGAGGATAAACTATAAAACTTTTCTCTGGATAAAACTTTTCTCCGGAGAAAAGTTTTATCCGGATAAAACTTTTCTCCGGATAAAACTTTTCTCCGGATAAAACTTTTCTCCGGATAAAACTTTTCTCCGGATAAAACTTTTCTCCGGATAAAAATTTTCTCCGGATAAAAATTTTCTCCGGATAAAAATTTTCTCCGGATAAAAATTTTCTCCGGATAAAAATTTTCTCCGGATAAAAATTTTCTCCGGATAAAAATTTTCTCCGGATAAAAATTTTCTCCGGATAAAAATTTTCTCCGGATAAAACTTTTCTCCGGATAAAACTTTTCTCCTGAAAAAACTTTCTGTATCAATTTTACAGACGAACTCTGTTTATAACGAAAAAGTTACTTTTCTTTATAACCAAATATTTTGTCGTCTGCTCTGTCGTCTGCAAAGCCAAGGCTTATAAACTATTACGAAATTCGGATATAACAAACGGAATTTTTATCCCCCTAGAAATTCTTTATAATGAGGTTTTACTGTACTAGCTTTTAACAAGGGAGATAATTTTCATACTGAAAATAAAATCGGTAGATAACGTTTTCTTATTCGAATTAGAGTTGGAAATGAACAAAGTTTGCTACAGGTCTGGGAAAGCCTGAATTTGAAAGAAAGTCAGAGAATTCAATTATGAAACTTGGTACCCCTGTAAAGATAGTTTGTGACAGATGAGCTCACGGTAGCAAAATGATTATAGTTTAGGCATTTGCTTTGAAAAATAGGCCAACATTGCCAAGGAAATGGATAAAGATTGTCAGGGAAAATGGTTAAAGATTGTCAGGGAAAATGCTTAAAGATTGTCAGGGAAAATGCTTAAAGATTGTCAGGGAAAATGCTTAAAGATTGTCAGGGAAAATGCTTAAAGATTGTCAGGGAAAATGCTTAAAGATTGTCATGGAAAATGTTTCAAGATTGTCCGGGAAAATGGTTAAATATTGTCCAGGAATATGGTCAGGAATTTATAAAATGATCCAGATCCATTTGTAACAAAACTAGGAGCCCCGGGCAGTGATTAAATATACATATTTCGCTTTATGGTATTTGTTAAAGGGTCCTTAAGTCTTATATTGTAATCTAAAAATAATTTTAGTTGGGGGCTTCTATGACTAATTTTGGCCCCACAATCTTAATCTTATATAAAATGTTTTTTTTTTTTTTTTTTTTTTTTTTTTTTACAAAAATATTAAATTTTTCTTATTTTTTCTATATTAACAGGTTTCTGCAGTTTTTGGGGACAAAAATCTTATTGGATATACAGACATTTTTTGGTAAGTCTCCATATTTTCATACTTAATTAGTTAATTAATTTTAAAAACCACTTAAATGATTCCTTAACCGAATCTATATTATATTTTGGTTTAATACATTTTGGTGTAACTTGGGTGTGCAAATATTTCGGTGTCCAAACATAAAACATAATAGAATAAGTGAAGTTTAAAATCGAACCAATCAGATGAACCCAAGAAACTCAATAGTTATAAATCTGTAGAATTCTGAAATAATATGATTGGCCCAAATTTACCATACGCAGAAATTAAAACCTAACCGAACTTCAGAATTTAAATCAAGCAATTAAAAAAAGGCCTAAAAATTATGGAAGTATAATTTTACTCATAATAAAGGTTTCCCAGAAATTAGTGAACCTTTAGCTCCACACAACACATTCACACCAGTCCGAAACACAACCGAAAACATTACTAAATACCTGACACTGAAATGTCTTTAAGTGACACTGTTACCATATTTTATTTATTTATTTATTTATTTATTTATTTATTTATTTATTTATTTATTTATTTATTTATTTATTTATTTATTTATTTATTTATTTATTTATTTGGTTGTTTCCAATGCCTCTAGAACATATTTTTAGTTTTATCATGCTATTAAAACACCATATTCAAAATTTTATGCCTCTGGGTTGAAATGAAAATGTCAAAAATAAATATTTAATGTTTTTTTCCCGATGAATGACTTAGTTTATTTCTGAAACTTAATTAACGATAATTTTGATACGAAAGGTAGGACTTTCTAGATTAAGTATTTTTACGAAAAAGACCGCGCGAAAGCTACCTTATCACTCGTTTCAGGATGCGCGAGAATCAACTGTAGGCTATACAATACGTCCCAGAATCAAACTACGTCATCAATCTTTGTGGCTTTTTTTTTTTAAACCCAACAGCCCAGAGGTATAAAATTTTGAATATGGATTTTTGATAGTAACCTAAAACTAAAAATATAATCGAAAAAAAAAGATGAAAGTTTCACTTTAAGATTAAAATTAATATTAAACAACCACCATTGTATATAAATTATACAATACACTGTATAAAAAACACAAAATAAACACCAGAAAATTACGCAACAGAACCTCAACAAAGTCACGTAAAAAATTTATAATGGAACAAAAAATCTCACCCAAAGTAATGGTCCCTCTTAAAACTAAATTTCGCATTGATTTCACAATACACGCGAAGTTAGGCTTCCTTTATACTCAAATAAACGAATCATACAGATAACTATTGACTTAGCTTTGTATCGCTTCCAAATCAAAGTGATATTTACTATAGTTTTACATACAATCATTTCAAATTCACTAAAAAGATAAGAAACTCGGAGAAAGTGAAAATATGGGGGGAATTTACGAATTGGAATAATGAAAAATTATTTCGGAAGAGGAATGAAATTAGTAAGAAACAATCCAAAATTGCTTTAGGTTTAAAACTATCCCTATATTATTTAATTCCCTTTGATAAACAAGTAACCTAGCTTTCTAGATGGTGAAATTTCACATTGATTATGATTATAGTTAGACTCATTTTGAGTTTTCAACTTTTTCAAACCTACATTCATAATCAAATTGAACTCTCAGTACTTATTAAGCTATAAACTCGATCTACCATTTAAAAACGAAGCTTAGAACTAAGAAGGAATCTAGTTTTATACGTACTGAACTTTAAAACTGATTCTGTTACATCATTTCGTAAAGGGAGGGTGTAAAGTTTATGTTCATTTGTTTACTATTTTAATTACTGATAAATTAATTGTTAACTATATCTTAAATTATTGATAATAATTTAAAAACTTACTTCAAGAAGGTTAGATTTAATCACGAACTGTACGGTCACGAATCGGACTCGATATGAACCAAATTAATCAATTTAAAATAGTTGTCTGTATGGGTTGACATACTACCTTTAAAACGTAGAATATTTTAGAATTTAATTATTGTTTCGAAAGATCTGATAAAATTCAACATATTTTGTTATAAGATGAAAGCCTTTGTTGAAAATAGTCAAATTATCTCGTAGGACTAAGGAAAATGATTAAATTCGTAGAAAATTAATATAGTTTTCCATGGAAAACATGTTAAAGACCTAGAATTTCTACTGCCTGTCACCCTGGAAGTCGGCTCACCTTCTGGGCTTCCCCTTGGAAAGCGAGGCAAGGGGAAGTCTGGAGGGTGAGTTTGTTTCCAGGGTGACAGGCAGAATAAATTCTAGTCAAGAAATGAAGATTAAATTTCGTTGCAATTCTTCAAAATCTTGTTTCAATAATTTCTAGTAAATTAATATATAAATAAGTACGTAATTTCTTTTTCATACACCCTTTTATCGAACTAAATCTTAGATATAAACGGTAGAGTAGGTTTGTACGCGTTGAAATCTCAATTTTTATTTGACTGAAAAGGGGGATCGAGTTTTTGAGATATAGCGGGGTTGGTGCGGCATCATTTCTTGGTCTGCTACGCTTGGAGTGAACCAGGTCGGGCACAACACGTTTCGCGCGCGGCTTCGAGGTGCGGGTCAAGGGTCAGGAGATCGACCATATTAAAACTATCTAGGCCTAATCACCGCGCACCACTACGTATAGAAACTTCTATTCAAAAAGATCTAAGAAAAAAAAAATAATAATAATAAAATAAAAAAAGGAAAACACTTTCCCTTTCAATAGCTTGCGAAATTTCATTTTCTCCAAATGGAAATTTATTACTTTTCTTTTGAACATTTACTCGATTGGTGCTATACGCTAAAGGATGGTAGTGGTTTCACTTTGATTATCAAGAGCCCTAGCGAAAAATTCAAAAATTCATTTATGGGTCAGTGTGACGTTGAAATATATTTATTATTATAATTTTTTTCTTTTTTTTTTTTTTTTCCGGAATTGAAACGTAATATTCAATTTGCCCCCTTTTCTTTCTTATATTTAAGTCTAATTTAATCTTTCTCTCAATTTAATTTAAATAAAAGTTCAAGCGTATATACCTTTTGAATACGAATTACTTTTTAAGCGCTTGGAATTTTTCATTAACTTTTTTTGAATTTTTTTTAATAACTAGATTTAATATAAATACGTTATGACATTCAATTTTATGATGTTGAAATTGTTATATTTATTGGAAATTTTAAACAGGGTGTTTTTAGCGTTCAATGGGAATCTATGATGGCCAAATGTTTTGTTATGATATATTTATTGGTTTTCAAGGGCTCTTGAAAAGGAAATAATTAATTCTATAAAGAAAAATTACGTTATACTAAAATTCGTTTTAAATTTCCTCAAATAAATAATATTTGTGTACTTGTTAGAGCACGGGATCTATTTACCATAAAATCAGAAGCCGATGAAACCCTCCTTTGAAGTCTATTACTCCCGGGTCTTGTCTACCCCTGTCTGTATGGGTTAGTTTCAAAAAGCGCGATTCGTACGCCTCCTAACGGTAGATATTTTCGGAGCGGGAGTTCGTCCAGCGAATATCTCTAGCAACCTCGGAGTTCGTCAAAAAAACGTCGTCGTTGTGGAGAGAGAGAATTTCCAATTTTGCGTCGACAGGGGGTATGAAGTAGGACCCCTCCGATCTCGTAAAATTGTGAATTTTACCCATACAGAGAGGAGCGCTATATCGAACATTAGAGTAGTAGACTTCAAAGGAGGGTTTCATCGGCTTCTGATAAAATTAATTTACTTGAACTCGCGTGATAACTTTATACAATGATTTCCGAAATTCCAACGCAAATATCAAGTTAAATTCGTTTAATTACGAGTATCATTCAAATATATCATTGAAAAATTATTTATTTTTAAAGCTGTTGCAACAATTGAACTATTTTCAATCCAACATTCCTTATAAATCCACTGTCGATGCGTAATTAAATTTCTCCATTTTTATTCCCATAAATAATTTATTTTCTGCTAATTTCATCATCAAAAAAGGCCCAAATCCAGATTTAATTTATTCAAATCTTTAAACCACGAAATTTCCTCCTAATTAAGATACGAACTCTTCACAAATCCAATTACTTCATCGTGCCTTTCAAAAGAATTAACCATTCTTTTTATCCAAAACTAAATTCACATCCCATCATAAATCGTATAAATTAGATTTGGCGCGAGAAAAAGTTTTCTGAAATCTTCAACTCATCCCACAAATCCATCCATAGAGAAATCATGGACATATATATATTTTTTTCCCCAAATTGACCTCAATTTTGAATTTGGAAATCCTTCTAATATCCTGTAATATAACTTCGGGGAGAAGAAACTGTACATATATTTGTCCAAAGACTCGAAAGATTACGTACGTATTGTACAAACGGGGCGCTCGCGGAAAATTCGGACCAACTAGAAAAGCGGACGATGATTAAGGAGGAGGAAATAGGTGGGATTTAACTTTTAAATTCCTATAACGAGAGAGTCGTCTCTTTATACCACTTCTTTTCTACAAAACCAAGAAAAAAATGTTTTTGGAATACACCCATAAAGGGGGAACTTTGATTTCTCTCTAGCGAGTCTTCTCTTAGACGAAAAGTTCTTACTCCTCGCCAGTAGCCCGCTTAGATATCTCTCTCTCTTCCCCTCTATATTTCTAACTCCGAAGAGATTGTACATGTTTGTAGTTAGAGAGGTCTCACCTAACCTCCAAGTTACCGGGGCGCCTTCATTCGACTCCGAGCCGCGGAGCTAGAGAGATCATTCTTAGCACCATCTCCGTTAGAGAGAGGGAGAGAAGGTTCAATTTTTTTTTCATACCTGTTGAGCCACGCGAGTCGGTGCCCCCTTTGTGTAACGGAAATCTCTAGACACAGTATCTTCGGATGGTGTTTACCGCGTTTTATCCGACGTTCTCTCACGGTTCTCTCCATCGAGAGAAGCGGGAATCATCGGCTTTTCTCGTCTCATTCTCTGGAGAGATTTTAAAAAGATTGAAATCTTCTTGTTTCGCGTCACATGGAGAAGATTGTCCAACGCGATAGCCGCGTAATTTTACTCTCATCCGGTGTTGTTCTCAACGCGGTTGGTGAATTATTCGAATCGTTTTGAAAAAATATTCTTCGTCGTTTTTCTTGGTGATTTCTTTCGGATATTTTATTCATTACTTCGTTGAAACGAATATTATCGACCGCTGACGTTTTTCTGGAATTTTGTTCGTGAACCTTTCGCGAAAACATTGTTACTCTTCTCGACATTGTGGATTTATTTGGATTATTGGATTATTGGTTAATCGTTGGATTTATCGCGCAGCTAGGAGTCGATCGAGTTTATAGTTCAATTATATTTTTTCATTTTAATAGTAATCAGGCGCGTAAACGTGTTCTGAACACTTTAGGCGGTTGAATGAATTGGGACGATACCAAAGTGAGTTTCACGTTTTCATTTGTTTTATTTGATTATGGTTAGTTTTGGGATGAATAATGAATGAGCTTTGAGTGACATTAAAGTGGAGATATTCAATTTGTTCAATTAGAATTAAATGAAAGGTTATCGTGTCTGAAAGAACATGTTTGAATTTGGTTCTTCTTGGGTTGCTTTAGAATTTAGTTTCTATCCTCCTGAGTTGAGTTTGTCTCTTCTTGGGTTGCGTTAGAATTGAATTAGATTTTTCTACAGTTTTAATTGAATTTGAATTTTATTAGGTCGATTTTGAATTTAATTTGGTTCTTCCTGGGTTGCTGTTCAATTTAATTGGTCTCTTGGGCTGCATTAGAAAATTAATTTGGGTGAATCGCGGTTGCGTTAACACTGAATTTGGGCCTTCTAAGATTTTTTTATGATAAAATTGTTCTACTCGGGTCGCGTTTTAATTAAAAATCATTCTAATACGCTCTTCATGGGCTGGATTAGAAATGAATATGATCCTTTGTGAGTTTAATTGCGTATAATTTGGTTCTCTTGGATTTGGTTGGAAACCTTTTTAGGTTGAATTAGAAATTGGTCTGCTTCTTGATGGGTTTGGAATAGTAATTAATCGACTTCTTGAGTTTGAATATAAATTAATCTTGAGAGGGTTGTGTTAGTAACTAATCTCTTTCATGGTTTGGATTATAAATTTGGATGTGGGCTTAGAATTAATCTAATTCTTGGGTTAGGCTAGTAAATTCAGTGGTAATTTCGTTACATTTTTGAGTGAAATATATTCGATTGCGCTGTTAATTGAATCATTTGTTAAGAGTAAATTGGAATGTATTGTAGTTTGATTATTAGTGAATCTGGAAGTACTAAAGATACACTGAACTGTATTCCATTGCCGTTTATATTAATACAATACATTTTTACTGCTAGGTAGTCATTAAATGGAAATCGTATTTAATTTAAACGATATAGTGTTCTTTGTCATTAGACTTTAAAATAACAGTATTATATAATAATCCTTGAAATATTTCATCTGGAATAAATTTTAATATCCCTTTTTTTGCTTTTAAACAGTTATAATCGTTTGAAGCTAAAATATTCTTATACCAAACACTTATTAATTACGTTTTATAGGAAATGTTATGGCTTCTTACGTTATACGTTTAGATGCCGCGCTCGCACTCTCTTTGAATTCTTAAAGAACTTAAGTTATATTTCACAAGACGCAAACATTTATAATTTCTTTTGTAATCAATACACCGACTTCCGATCCAGTTAATTTTACAACGTCTAAGTTTTGAAACTGAATTCTAATCCAAAATGACCAAATCCCTTATATGATAAACTTGTCCGCGTATCATACTTTTTTCACTAAGAGTTGGCATTGTATACCAAAGCTGAAGCGGATTAATACACAATGCTAAACTTTGTAAGAGCAAAGGAGTATTCGGAAACGTGGTTTTTAAATTAAAACAATTTTGAACCGTAATGTTTCTTAAATATGATTAATTGAATATAATTAATGCGGTATAAAATGAGTAAAATTAATGATTAAAAATAATCGAAGCGTACAAAAAACCAAAGTGTATTGATACACAATATTAAACCTCGTAGGAAAAAGTAGTCATCATTTATACCAATCTACACGAGTAATATAGTGTGTAATTAATATCAATTAAGAATATGTTAGATAATTACGATATAGGAATGCCCAAATAAGTTAAAATTAAAAGCCTTTTTCTCTAGCAACCCATCAATATTTTAGCCCAACTCCTACAACATCACTACTCGTGATAGGGTTAATCAAAGCCAATCAAATGCGTCGACATGGATAGCGTAAAAACTTCGTCGCGAGCTCTAAACTCCACCCACAACGGGTTCCTTGACTTAGGGCATTTTCTTAATAATGATAAGTGAGCTTGTTAGGTTCTTCTTATGTTTTAGTTTTTTGAATAGAGTCTGAATATCTTCCCTGTATTGTTGGCTTTTCTTCTGAACAGTTCTACTTTCCAGATAAGTCTGAAGAAATGCGCGCACTTCGAATTTAATTTCAAGCGCCTTTGTTATAAAAAATCTCAAATAAGTTTAACATTGTGTATAAATTCGATTTAGCTTGAGTGTTACTGTCCGACAGACGGACAAACATTATAACGTAAAGAATTATATATTCTGATTGAATAGAATAGTGTTACCCTTCTCTCATTTTCTGCTTCTAATTTAATCCTTAAATACCGAATTAAATATCGCGATATCGAGTTAAACGAGGTTGATTAAAGATGCTCCGATTTCTTCGCAGTTTTCTTTTTCATTTCTCCCGATCGACCCTATCTTTTAATGCATGATGAGAATCGAGTTACTTAACCACTAATAAATTCAATCTTCCGCTATCACGTCGGGGAAAAAGAAAGGAGATCTCGCAACCAGTAGCTATCTAGGCTAAGATAATTGATGTCAAGTTGCTCTGCTATGTAAGAAAAGCTAGAACAATATTATTTTATGATAATATATAACGCGCCAACCAACTCCCGATTCGTATTCTAAATTTGTTCGTCTTGAGACGATTAATGAAGTCGATCGGCTACTCAAGTAGTGTTGAGGGTATTTTTAAAGAAAGGGTACACTGTCAATTTATACTTTATGTACTCGTAAATACTCATGATTCTCTATGTAATATAGAGAATCTTGTGTCTTATAATATTCTGTACTCAGTTTGTGTTTTCCTCCCTACTCATTTCGTTTAAAACTATTTAATCAGTATAATACTTAGTACTCAATTAGAATAATACTCCGTACTCAGATCGTATAATACTCCGTACTTAGTCCGTATAATAATCCGTACTTAGTCCGTATAATACTCCGTACTTAGTCCGTATAATACTCCGTACTTAGTCCGTATAATACTTCGTACTTAGTCCGTATAATACTCCGTACTTAGTCCGTATAATACTCCGTACTTAGTCCGTATAATACTCCGTACTGAGTCCGTATAATACTCCGTACTCAGTTCGTAAAATACTCCGTACTTAGTTCGTAAAATACTCCGTACTTAGTTCGTAAAATACTCCGTACTCAGTTCGTAAAATACTCCGTACTCATTATAATAAGTATCTCTTGATCTTGAACTCTATTTGTATTCTTTTGTACACACTCTATTTTACACCATTTTCAAAATACATGTTTAATAAAACACTCCCAAAACATTCTTAATCCGATAGTTCATCATCCCCCCTTTAAATTACATTAATAGGGTTTCCTCGAATGAATTTTAATTTCGTATTCAAAACGGGCTGCCCTAGTCAACGGTATAGAATTAACGAATTTCCAGTTACGTAACTCTCTCAGTATCGCCTTTTCCCTCGCCCAGTTTCTTCTCACGTTTATAATAACGAAACTAGAACAGAAAAAGTATTATAACTGTCTTTGATATTGATTTTTCGTTTCTGTTTTATCTCGGATAATGATCCTCATCGTGATCCCCTACTTAATACATTTCTAGCTGTCGCGTTAAAATAACGGGTTTTGTTTTTAACATTCCTCCTATCGCGAAACACTTCGTGTTTATAAGAAAAATGCTTTAACTGGCAAGGAGTTATAAGAAATATTATTTAAATCAGATTTTGTTTGATATTTAATTATGGCTTTTTATATAGAGTTTGGAAAACCTTTTTATCAATATTATGTGGTTTAGCTTTAGATACACTGTTTCGAGTATTCAAATCGGCATTCCATGTTTTCACAAACTTTACAGTCGACCCCGAAATGTCCATTTTGACCTTTCAAAATATGTTAAAAACGGTTGCAAATAAGTCTCTAGTGTGAATGCGCCCGAGATTTCGCTAGTTGTTTCTGGCAATTGTGCCTGAAATTTTATTCACAGCAGTTCAGAGCCTAACGTTATTTTGTTCTGTCTATATTTGTAAATATAATTATCTAATTATAAAATGCAAGATAAACTATAATTAATTAGAGAAACGAATTAATTATAATTGACTAGATAAATTATAAAATCTCAAACAAATTAATTGTAAATTTTCAAACAAATTAATTTTAAATTGCGAGACAAACTAACTGTAAATTATCAGACAAATTAAGTCTAATATTTATTGGTAAGTGAAATTATTTGTTGTCAGGGAAATGAAATATAAAACCTTGGGAAATTAATTTTAATAACCAGGTTAGTTTTACCTTACCTTTAATTATAAATTTCTTTGGCTATTTAAAATTTATTTCCCTGACTAATTAGAATTAATTTATTATGGTATTCAAAATAATTTTAAACAGGCAGGGAAATTAATTTTAAATCGTCCGAAAAATTAATTATAAATCATCACAGAAAACCTCAATAGTCAGCTAAATTAATTTAAAATCGTCCGGTAAAATCCTAATAATCAAGAATATTCCCCCAAACTTTACTGATTTACAAAATAATAGTAAAATTCATCTAAACCTATTTTTCCTGTAAATCTTTAATATTGGGATTTACGTTCGTTTTCCTCTTAGTTGAGAAATTTAAGGCGATCCCGAGATCATCCAGCAAAGTAGCGCCACCGTAAAAACGGGTTCGAATTTTAGAAAAATCTCCCGTTAGATGATGTGCGGGCATGAGAGAGAGAGAGAGGGAGAACTCTTGGCCGCGATGACACTGGTCTAGCCTGTTCAACGGGAAATCTATATGGAAATTATTCTGTCATGTTTCCGAATTAAATAGATATAGTCTTTATTCGACTTGCCTATGTAGCTCGCTTTTTTCTAGATAACCAGATCTGTTTAAAAAATATTAAAAATTAAAAATTATATATATATTAATATTTAATCAGTTGAATTGTTTCGGGGAGACTAGTTTTGTGAAGTTTTTAATTTTTAAAGGGACAGTGTGAGATGATAATTTTTATTTTGGAAAGCAACTTCATAATTAAAATGATAAAAATTTGTAGATTTAATTTTTATCTGCTTGATAACGTAGAATTATTCTAGAACGTAATTAACGATTCGAGTGAATGGCGTTAGTTTCTTTCACAAAAAGACCGCGTGAAGACGACCATATCACGTGATAGAGCCTGGCCATCATGACTTGGTGATGACGTAATATTTCTGGGAATGTTTATTTTCAAAATTTCGAAGATGGCGATCATAAAATGTTTTTTTTTTTTTTTTTTTTTTTTTTTTTTTCCCTACAAATGCTTCTTCAATATTATTTTTCTATTTATATAGGAATTCCTTATTTAATATTAAATTAATGAATGTCTCACACTTCTATCGTTTCGCTGTAATTTTAAAAACGTCTCGTTCCAAAATTTACTACACCGAAAATAAATTTTATCTTATACTTTCCCTTTAAACTCACTTAAAAGGCAATTCGAGTTATTCGTAAAAACTAGTTACTCGGTTTAGGTTCAAGGGAATCTTCCAGAAAACGATTCACGGCTCGAGATAAATTATTTTCAAATCGATTTTGCTTTTTTAAAAAATCTAAAATGAAATATTAAAAATGGATCTGTCAGTGATAGGGCCACTCACTATATATGTAGAGATTCGATTGACTCTATGGGTTGACCCTGGTTCTACTAGTCCTAGATCGTGACTAAAGAATTTTAATTTTACTGGTTGAGGTTAGCAGTGTGGTTAACCTTTATACGATACGACGCTTGTTTTGTGGTCCAATTACTAAAAGAAACCTGTAAATTTCTTGTTTTTCGAAATTAACGTAGATTTTTTTTTATATGGATGGATTCGTAAATATATAACCCAGTTTTAAACTCATCGCTCTAACTAGCCACGTTTTTAGTTCTTATTAAGATAAGATAATTAATTAATTAAAGGGTTTCCATTTCATTACATTAAATGCCATCTCGTTAAATTTTAGTTTTTTTTTTATTCCTTGGGATCTGCAAAGATGACATTTCAAAAATAAAAAACCTTCAAAATGTTTATATATTTTATAATGGAAAATTCATATACATTTTAACTGTATAATATTGTTAAATGTTTTTAAAAATTTTTAAAATATTATAATAATTCCTGTTATTATATTAACTAACCGATTCGAATATTTAATCACATTTCTACAAAGTTAGGCAGATTATAAATTATATTTCATGTATTTTTATTGCAACCGAATTAACAAATAGAATAATCCCAAAGAAATAGAAATAACAAATCGGATAATCACAATGGATCCAAGTTAACAAATCGGATGATCTCAATGGATATCCGAGTTAACAAATAGGATAATCCCAACGAAACCCAATATAACAAAAAAGATAATCTCAATGTAGGTAAATTAATAATCAGATAACCCCAATTAATAATCAAAGGATCCTAATCAATAATCGGATAATCCCAATCAATAATCGGATGATCCTAATTAATACTCAGGTGATCTCAATTAATACTCAGATGATCTCAATTAATACTCAGATGATCCCAATTAATACTCAGATGATCACAATTAATACTCAGATGATCACAATTAATACTCAGATGATCCCACAATTAATACTCAGATGATCCCAATTAATACTCAGATGATCCCAATTAATACTCAGATGATCCCAATTAATACTCAGATGATCCCAATTAATACTCAGATGATCCCAATTAATACTCAGATGATCCCAATTAATACTCAGGTGATCCTAATTAATACTCAGATGATCCCAATTAATACTCAGATGATCCCAATTAATACTCAGATGATCCCAATTAATACTCAGATGATCCCAATTAATACTCAGATGATCCCAATTAATACTCAGATGATCCCAATTAATACTCAGATGATCCCAATTAATACTCAGATGATCCCAATTAATACTCAGATGATCCCAATTAATACTCAGATGATCCCAATTAATACTCAGATGATCCCAATTAATACTCAGATGATCCCAATTAATACTCAGATGATCCCAATTAATACTCAGATGATCCCAATTAATACTCAGATGATCCCAATTAATACTCAGATGATCCCAATTAATACTCAGATGATCCCAATTAATACTCAGATAATCCCAATGCAAACTAACTACACAAATCGTATAATTATATTAATTTCAAACGAATTTAAAAATTAGATAATTATTATTTTCAATAATAATTTAACCCCATCTCCTCAATAAAAAAAAATTCATTCTCATATACAAAAGTCATATTAATCTTAGTCCTACCTCAATTCATTTTACTAAGAAGAAAATTTCTAGACAATCCAATTTACAAGATTATAAAAAAAAAGCAATTGAGATTGAGTACATCCTAGTACAAGTTCACTTTGAAAAGTTGATAGTTTTTAGCTAGCGTCTTTTAGTATAATTTGAAACAATCACTAAAAACGTCTTCCCGTGATAAAAAAAAAACAAAAAAAAACTTCCACCCAAGCTGTCTATATAATAACGGTTAAACCCAAGGTAACCCAGTTTTAACTCGAATCTGGCCCCTCTTTTTCTCATTATTATAATCACTTTCACACGATTCAACAGGTGTAATTTGGGCGCGAGCTGAAAAAAGAAAAGTTTATTTTTTTTTTAGTTTTATCCCCCGCTCTCCCTAAAAAACTCTTAAAAACCTTCTTAAAAAATGATTTTTATGTTATAAGAGGGAGTGTATTAAAAAATCTAATTTCTCCGGCGACCGTTATAAAATGGAGTACCAGGTTTGGAATATATTTAAGTTATAAAAGCATTTATAAGCTTTGGACTGTTTTTGAGTGAAGCTAAGCGTTGTTTCGTGGTCATCATAGCGTGAAACTCAGGATGACCGGCGCTTCCTCTCTCAAAATTTCGTGACTCTTCCCCCAAATAACAAAAAAAGTATGCCTTTTTCTAACGGACTGCTTTGGAACTTTAGTATGCCGTGATTTTTTTTTTTTTTTTGTTAATCGTAAAGGGAATGTAAAGCAAACAAAAAATATTACTCAACGTTTCGTAGAAATATAAAAATTGGAATTTTTTTCCATATTTATTTTTATAATAATCTGATTTTTTTTTAGTAAAACCTAATTTAGTTTTAAATATCTTTATATTTTAGAAATTCTTAGCAAAATCTGAATTTCAGATAATTTTTAAATAATTAATTTTGCAAATAGTATACGTTTATAAGATTCTAAATTAATTTAGGGTTAATCTTTTTGATGAATATTAAGCACTATTAGAATCAAATTTATTTTAGAACAGCCAAGAATATGTGGAAAAACTCTATATGTATTTCAAAACAGTATCTAAAAGTTACAGAATTTTCTTATTGGGACTTGTAATTAATTACAGGCAAATATCATAGACTAAAATACAAGCTATAAATCAAGGAAAGATTGCAAATACGAGTACTTGAACATAAATTCAATGACACTCAAAAGGTACGACCTCAGTCCGGATTTTTCAAAACATTTCAGGGAAAATTTAGTTATAAAATCTTGTTTTCCAAATTTTTTTGAAAACCACGAATGTTTTTATCCTCCCTTTATCGAAAGTGGGAGAATTCTAACGGGGAGATTTCTCTCCCGGCGTTCTCACTGTCTCTTGTTGGAGACTAGAGACTAGAGAGATTCGCTAGGCTGAGCAGGTGAAATGATTAACTTAGACTTTTTGATTGGTTTGGGTTTTCTAGTAGTTTGGCGCCGCGAGGCAGCTGCTATCCCCCTCGCTATACCCATAATATCGTGCCAGGAATGGTATTACGTAATCAACATACTTTTTTTCTTCTTCTTCTTCATCCAGGCTTTAAAAATTCTTATATATATGTTATCCTTATATCATTTTTTTTTTTTTTAATAATCTTCGACTTCATTCATGAAGTTTTTATGTCAGTGTATTATAACGGTGTGGGTTGAAACTAAAACTAATACAACTAGAAAGTGGAAATTTTAACACATTTTATCCGTTTATTATTTTGTTTATTTCATTACAATATAATTAAATAGTCGAGGCTAGAATTCTTGAAAATGAATGCAGTTTTAAATGGTAGGATTGGAGAGTTTTCTAATTTTAGGTTTGAACACTTATATATATGGATATGAAAATTCACATTCTTAGCATTCGTGTAAAATAAATTTTTAATTGGAAGAAAATAAATATAACAATAAAACCAAGCTTTTACAGCTTTAAATTTCTATTACATTTGAAGAAAATGTATTTTTAAACTTTATTATCCGAACGTATAACTCGGATAATATTCCAGGATAAGTCCATTTTTGGATAAAAGCAGATATGAGTAGTATCTTTGTGTAAGTCAACTGGAATGATAGTCTATTTTTATGCCAACTGATAATATCTGGATTTAATTCATGATCTATCCAATTAATAAACGTTAACAAATTCCGAGCACTAAATAACATATATGATTATCCCCTTGAAAGTCAGCTTCCCAATACACACTGAAGCGTAACTATTGAAACATTTCTAAAGGCGTAGAATAGTTTCCAAAATTATGTAATTTTATTTTTAATTTTGAAAAGCCGATTAAACACGCTTGTAATATTTATAATTTCATCGCAATTAAGGCGTACCATCGTGTATTAATCCCACTCAGCTTGCTTTCCTTTTATTTAAAATTAATTCAAAAAAATTAATAAAAGAACAAAAATCACACAAAAACAAGAAAAACACCTTTTCATTTCGAACCTTTAAAAAACCATCTCGATAAAGCAAATTTGGTTTTTATCCAATTTTAACCAATATAAAAATTGTCCCTTCCCACACAGAAAGCTTCCTTATTCAAGACAAATGTGAAAAAAAACATCATTTCAACATTAAACTTAGAGCAGGGGAATGTAAATAGAACAGACCCTTAAGCCTTTGTTAGTGCTTTTAGGTAAGGATGAATCGGATGTGTTATAGAATTAAAAGTCGCCCGCTTTTCGCGCCGCACGCAGCTGAAATATCTCAATTTTCGCGGGAAAAAATAAAAAACCAATCACTATTTATCTGATTATTCTGTCAAACTAGGCAATAAGGTGACATTTAGGTTTTTAAAATTATGCGAACCACGAAGTTGGAAAACATTTGTAAAGATTATAACACGATTTTAATTTATTTTTTATTTTTATTTATTTGATAAGGAGCGTTTAATCTTTTTATATAATAAAGTAGCCTTTAATTAAAACCAATTAAACCTGCCCTCTTGCTCTCCTTTTTTTACGCATCGAAATGAGGTAACTATATAAAAATAATTTATGTATTCCGTCGCTTTCACTCAAGCGTGAGTTTTGGTTGAGTTTAAAAGGGAAAGTAGCGTAGATTTGTTTTTCGAAATTTTTACGAAATACGCCATTATTTGAATAGTCCTAAATAACTAACATTATTCAAGGATATTTGAGAAATCCGTTGAGTAAACTTGTTTATACATTTTGATATATTATAATTGAATATCTTCTGCTTTGGCATCCAGAGATAATTAGAAAATTAAGGAAAGATTTTTCTTGAATTAAATTTAAAGATTTATTTTAATCTTTATATTATCCGATTAAATTGGTAATTAAACGATAAAATCACTATTAAACCAAGTCTATCACTATTAATAAACGATTAAACCAATTGCATCTCGATTAAATGATGATTAACACTTCCTTAAAAATATATACACCGATTAGGCTATTACCTAACTGAGTACAGTATTTGATAGTGTTGAATACGTTCACGGTTACTTAATCACTTTAGTACTGTCAATACTACGGGCTTGTACACCGATTACGTGGATTAATTAGTCCCTCGAACTTATATTAACGTTTTAATTAAGCATTTCACTTTCACTTTGAGAAAATTAAATAAATCTAAAATGGTGAAAGTAGGAAAAATAAGAATGAAAAAGTGAATTACGCAAGAAGTTTAAAGAGCGACCAAATAGCCTTTCCGGTTAGATGCACAAAATTAAAATAAAGAAATGCACACATTTAGAAGCGTAACAGCAGCGCGAGTCTAAAGTGTGCCGTGCCCTTCCTATAAAAGAGAAGTCACTATTATTTAAGAGGTATAACACGCGCCTTATTTCGATCTTTTGTCCTCCGTCAGGGGTCCGTTTCCACCATAAAAAATTAGGAGTTTTTTTTTACCAAGTCGGAAACTGAATTTCCCTCGGTAGGTCGCGGATAAATCACCCGCTTGGTGACAAGACGGAATTTGGCAATGTTATTATTTTTTTAATTTTTTACGTTACCAGTAAAGTACAACACCCCGATGTTCATTTAGATCTAGGCCAAGTCACGGGATTTTTAACTACTGGTGATCAACTAAGGTTGAGAAGAAAGAAGAAAAAGGGGTGGGAAGCGTATTTATGTCGTTGATATATTACGAGAGAACTCCCTTATCTACCCACTTAATTGACATCAAGAGAAATTTCTATAATAAAATAATGGGTGGATATATATTGGTTTTCATTCATTTCAATCATTAGGATTCGCGACATTAAAAGCGATAAACCGCGTGGCTTTTATTCGAGAGTGGAGGAACGATACTTTTAAAGATGTTAGGGTTTTGCAAAACCAAAGATGAACAATTTTAACTCAATGCACTGACAAATCTGAACTATTTGAACTCGAGTATGCAACTAATTGTTGATATTAACAACCTTTTGAAACCTTTTGAAACATTTTGAAACCTTTTGAAACCCTTTTGAAACCTTTTAAAACTTTTTGAAACCTTTTTGAAACTTTTTGAAACCCCTTTGAAACCCTTTTGAAACCTTTTGAAACCTTTTAAAACATAGCTTTTGAAACCCTTTTGAAACCCCTTTGAAACCCTTTTGAAACCCTTTTGAAACCTTTTAAAACCTTTTGAAACCTTTTGAAACTTTTTGAAACCCTTTTAAAACCCTTTAGAAATCTTTTGAAACTTTTTGAAACCCTTTTGAAAACTTTTTGGAACTTTTTGAAACCCTTTTGAAATTTTACCCCTTTATTTTACAAAATTCCAGGGTTTTTAACTATATTTGAAAGGGCTCTAAAATTAGCATCAATGATTAATGGTTGAAAATGTTACCATCAAAACTTTATCCATAGGATTGTCTTAGTTTAGATAATATTCCTGGAAACATCCGGAAATATTTAATTTTTCATTAAATGATAACCGTGTAAAATAATTTCATCCATTATTTTCAACATCTTTATAAACAGAAACCAATTATGTATAAATTAAGAATATTTATTCCAACTATTTTGAAATTCTTATCGCGTCGCTTTAATCTTTCACAGATGAAATACTTTACCTCTACGAACTAGACCCGAAAGACAAAACAAACTTCACCCACTGCTTAACGGCAGTTTTAGGCATATTTCGAAATTCTCGTAAAACAAAACATTTTTAAACAAGTTGTTCCATTTTATACTTTACCTGTCATCAAGTTCCAGAGTTTTTTTTAGAAGAAAGGTGACAATGTGGATAAACGAACTGAATTTTAATTACAATATTAATTCCTTTTTAGTTTCTAATTACCAAATTATGATAAAACTTATTGCCTTTCTTTTAAATTGAATAATAGTAGGCTTAGTCGCTGAACTTTGTTGTATGTAAATGACTCTTCTAATTGATTGAATATTCTTGTATGATATCATATTTTAATTATTAATAATTTCATAGAGACTTGTCGGAGAAATATGGCAAATTAATCACCCAAAGTATAGTTAGTGAGTCTGTCCCTGATATTGATGAACTCCAAATCTAAATTGAGTAGCACTCTATCAAAGATCGTTAAAAAACAATTCAAAATATATATACATATGTTGTGGAAAAATTTAAATTCCCCGCAATACTACGTCATCATTATATGGTCGCGTTTCATTTGTAGATCATGCAGTTGATCCTCACGCGTTCTGACTGTTTTCGCGCGGTCTTTTTCGTAAAAGTAATTAATCCAGAAAGTTCTACCTGCTTTTATATCAAAATTATCGTTAATTATGTTCGAGAAATAAACTACATCATATTTGGAAAAAAAAATAAAAATAAAGACAGACCAACATAGCTCCACATATTACCCATCTCTTATCGTTAGGGTTATTTAATTTCTTCTAATAAAGGAGGAAAGAAAAATATTCCGTGATGCAGTAGGTCTATAGGGTGTGTGGGGGTGGTCCTCTTAAGTCTGGTTTTCACGAGACCGAAATTTTAAGGCTGAATGTCGCATTTCCGCCGCGAAATTCCGTCCGTTTTCGCTTACGCGACGGCGATTGGTTTTCACGTAACCATTTTTGGTGAACCGAAAATTTTTGGTTTTACGATTTTTAACAATTGTCTATGTCCTGTCCTTCATAGACATGTCTATGTTTATGTCTTCTCCTAATTATATCATGTATCAGGTATTTACTCGGGTATTTAAATACATGCCCTTTGTAAAATAAAATTTACTTACTGCTGCCCTTTGTAAAATAAAATTTACTTACTGCTAAGTCCGAATTTCGTCCCTATACTGGACCAACAGTTATCCTTCATGGTTGAGTCTTTATACTCTTTTAAACTCCCATCATAAAGAAATCTATGTTTCCTTATTTCGTCAATAAATTCTTCGTTGTCAACAGCTTTTTTCGATACTTTCGACATTCGAGCGTCCGCCATTTAAAATCTACTCTAGAATCTCGGAAAACCTCGCCAACGACGAGATCTCGCGTGGGAAAATTCAGGGGTATGATTGGCTGCGGAAAGTTTCGGCCGCTAAAATATAGAACTTTTCTCTAGTCGCGCGGAAAGAGACTTTTCGTTTCGGCCCGCCGAAATATTTTCAGCCGCGGCAAGTTTTCGCCCGGTTTTGCCTCAATTTCCGCCCCGTGAAAACCAGCCTTAATAAAGTCTTGGCTCGTCACGCTATGGACTATGAAAAAAAAAAAAAAATCTTCGTTCGGGTGACCCATTTGGGACTCAAGACAGAGACAAGGTGTCCCCCTCCCTTCTTCTCCTACTCATTCTCTTACTCCTCGCTTCCTTAGCTCTCTAAAAGTATATTTTCTTTGAAGTGACAGTGACAACGTTTTCTCGTAATTATAAATTCAATATATGAATATGTTAAATGTTATAGCAAAGAATAGAGAGGACAAATTAATGCATGGAGATTAAATATATATAAAATATTGAAATTAATACTACCTTGCGCGGTTTGCTCCAGGAGCAATTGAAAATATATTGCGGCATTAATCTTCAGAATGCTACTTTAGTAGTCGGAGCTGCCCAAAGAAAGACACTGACCAATTTGGGCTAAGTTTTAACAAACGCCCGCGTAGAAAACTCTTAACTTAACGAGCCTACATTGCCTTTCTGTTTTTTCAAAGACTACTCGAGCTCATTCGTGAATACTTTACTGAAAGATATTTCACGTTTTTTAAGAGAGCCAAACTTCCCAACGAATTGGGTATTCTTATACTTCCGATATATTAATAAGAATACCATTCAATATTTCCCATTTTTGAAACGTCTTTCGAACACAATCGTACCTCCGTAAGTTTTGCAATAATTTCGAAATTATCGTGTCACCGTCGCTTAAAAATGGCAATCGCTGGAGCGAGGAGAAGAAAGTGGAAGAATATAAGTGAAGGAGAAGAAAAGGGGGGAAACTCACTCACTGTGAAACAAAAGAGAAAGTGATGACTGATGAGGGAAGTGGAGTGGGGGTGGATGTAGGGTGGTAAAGAGCGACCTTGGCTTCCAAATAGAAGGATATAGCGCGGAAGAATGTCAAAGAGGGGGAGGAAGAGGGATTTAAATTTGTGATTTGCATCTTATATCACGCGGGGTGCTCTATTGTTAGGCAAAGACAGAGAAAATAAGAACTGATACAAAAATTGTGACGCAATCTATACTATACCCCCTTTTCTTTCGTTTTTGTTTCATTTATTTTTATTGGCTCGTTTTTTTCCCCATTGTTGATACGTAGCGTAACGTATTGCGGTGAACTTAGAGAAATATTACTTATTGTATTAGCAAATATTAACGTTCTAATTTTACAGGGTGCGTTGAAAGTAAAAATAATTCATTTTTTTGCGCCTTAATCTTAAATTAAGTACAAAATAATTATCCGTACAATAATTTGAATGAAAATGAAATAAATTAAATAAATTGGGATCTTTTCGTAATCGAATCTAATAAATCAAACTTGAAAGTTTCAGCCGCTTTTAATTAAATCGTATTTAATTATTATACATTAAAAAAACTTATGTGTTAAATAAACTAAAATAGCTTCAATATCTGGCGGGCTAAAATCAAATCAATCGTAATTGAAAATAAAATATAACGATGTCTTAAATTAAATAATCAACAACCAATTTAAAAATTCTCTAACAATGTTAGAAATTAAACACGTTTCAAATTTTATAAATAATGATTTCACGGTTTAAAAAAATTCTATCATCACGGTGCGAGGTTAACAAAAACGAGGCAACCGAGTTGTTTTATCTTAAAACCTTCAACAGCAAAGATAATAATTTTAAACGGCGAATTGCCGTTGAAATCTGGTCGAACGTTATAAAGTGTACACAATACATCAAAGTCAACACTCGCGGTTCGTTTATACTTGACGTATAATTCCATTCTCATTAAGAAACCCTTCAATTTGACCCTTCAACTTCTTATAGCGCTCTTAGAACTCCCGAGTCATCACGGATTTCGCAAAAAAAAAAAAAAAAAAAAAAAAAAAAAAAAAAAAAAAAAAGAATAATAATAGTATAATAGTATATAAAGATTTACGAAGCATATTTTTTGAACAACCCTGATGTCTAATATTAAAGTGGTAGGTTCATTACAATTTTCAGATATCATATTGTATCATATAATATACCATCCCAAAGTGTAACGAATAGACTATAGTTCAAGCTAAAAGTGAAAAACATTTAATTTGGAATTTATTAAATACGTGAAACTAACTTAAATAGAATGGGAACGATTCAAATTTTAATAAGCTGCTTTCACACTAGAGACGTTTTGAATCCGTTTTGAAAGGTTAAATTATAAAATATTGGGGTCAACCCTGAAGATCATCAAAAACCCAATTAATATCTCGAAGAGTCGATTTGAACATTCGAAACAGTTTGAACTTAGCTTTATTGAATTACACTTCTGCGACTGATCAAAAGATGTTCTACCTTTATCTGAATAAAATCCCGTGACACGCGCACATGAATCGCGTATGCTGTAGCACTTGTCGAAGGCAAAGGTGGAAGGGATTTTGATTAGTCAAAGGTTCTCCTTTTAATTAGATATCAAAATTTAAACCTTTTTCCTATTTTTCGAAGAATCCAGTGGCATTTCCAGAATAATTGAATACTCCATTAAATTTTTAATAGTAGAATCGATTAAAAATAACTTGATTTCGCTCTTCACCCTCCCTTTAAGAATATTAATTTAGATTTGAATTTTAAGTAGGTGAAACTGTTTCTTTGAAACTAGTTAAAAAATATAAATAATAAGAAAGTCAGCAATGACAAGTTTAACCCAAATTTTATATGGCCCCATCTGAGCCGAGGAATCTAATTTGTAAAACAATCCGTAATGAAAGAAACGCTGATCCGTCGGCACCCCCTCTCCCCTTACCCCATTCTTCAAACATTTTTTTAGTTGAAAATTGAATGACCTATCTCTTCAACCCTGTTCTATTTTTCATCCTTACCGTTTACTTGTCTCTCAAGTGCATTTTTTTTTTTTTTTTTTTTTTTTTTTTTTTTTTTTTTTTTTGAAATTGTAAAAATAAAACCCCGCGCGTTTCGTCATTTCACCATGGTGGCCGATGAGACC
Source organism: Odiellus spinosus (assembly GCA_963920705.1). Classification (NCBI taxonomy): domain Eukaryota; kingdom Metazoa; phylum Arthropoda; class Arachnida; order Opiliones; family Phalangiidae; genus Odiellus; species Odiellus spinosus. Next base: position 9,365,930 of record OY987237.1, read on the forward strand.
ACACAAGCCAAGCACCTCTCAACCTTTTATACTCTTCTGATAAGTATATTTATAAGTTTACCAATGCTTTTACCTCAATCAGTGGATCAATTTTTAATACAAAAAACTCTACGGGTCTCTTCTCATAAACTAATTATTCAGGAAACTTGATTTTCTTGACTCAATCGAGGTCCTATTTTGAGTAATCTTTTGGCCCTGTAAAAGTTTTTGATATATCCTGAAGTTAGTTAATTGATCTCGACTTGTCAAATTGATCAGATTCGTTAGATATGTGTTCCTAAAAATAGGGAACTATTTTGTTTTTCCTTTATTTCTATTATATTGAGCTCCTGTAGCAGTGTTTCAACCGTAATGCACTTTTGTTCACGGTGAAAACTGTATTTAGGGGTGGAGAGGGGTTTATGGAACGTGTGGGCAATTGAGATGTTTAGCAAATCTTTTCATAAATCTTTTCAAAAACTCTTTTAAGAAAATTCACACAAAAGCTTTCACAATTCTTTTTAAAAGTTCTTTAACAAAATTATTAATATTTTCAAAAGTTGTTTAGCAAAATTACAAATATTTTCAAAAGTTGTTTAGCAAAATTACAAATATTTTCAAAAATAGTTTATTAAAGCTAAAAATATTTTCAAAATAGTTTATCAAAGCTACAAATATTTTCAAAAATAGTTTATTAAAGCTATAAATATTTTCAAAATAGTTTATCAAAGCTACAAATATTTTCAAAATAGTTTATCAAAGCTACAAATATTTTCAAAAATAGTTTATCAAAGCTACAAATATTTTCAAAAATAGTTTATCAAAGCTACAAATATTTTCAAAAATAGTTTATCAAAGCTATAAATATTTTCAAAATAGTTTATCAAAGCTACAATTATTTTCAAAAATAGTTTATCAAAGCTACAGATATCCAAAGTGGTCACATATATTCAAAAGTAGCTGTCCAAGTTCTGTCGTCTTTCTAAAAACGTTTTAGAAGTTTCGATCATGTCTTTTTAAAAGCTATTTATCAAAGTCTCACAGTTTTTTTTTTCATTCTGGTTTTCCATTAGCTAAACATTAAATATGCAAACAACTATTGTTGAATTAATTCAAATTTGCAAGAGAAAAAAACCCGTTGCATCTCGGAAATACGCCATCATTTTGTATATGCATATATATAACCAGGCAATTTATGCCAATCTGTCGGAGATGGATCGGTACTGTATATCGTAAGTGATGTTGGAAACCTAGACCTAGTTTACCTAATAACTCATCATCGCTCTCGTATTGTTTTTGTGCCCATTATAATAATCCACTTATAAGATGTATAGAACCAGTTTAAATAACCCCTTTGTGTTAAAGGCCGATCTTTCTTGGTCCGATCGCGAGGGTTATCTTCCCACCCACATCGTATTAAAATACTTAAATGGAATAAATAATAAGTATAGGTTGTTATTATTATTATTTTATTTTATTTCGTTTGTTAGAGGTCTTACCCCTATTTAATTTTAAACGAGGAAATAAAATGTTTAATAGTAATATTCAGACTAGATAGATCACCGCTGCAGTACGAAATTCCAAATTTTTAGGGTCGTCCAGAAATTGTTGTCTGGGACGATTCAACTGTAATATTCAAGAGCAATATATTATGGAACTACTTTTTCTCGTATGGTAGTTAATATTTCGTATTAATCCGCTTTATCTCTTCTCTGGTTTGCAAAACTCATTTTAAACAAATATCATCACTTGACAGCCAAAAACATTTATCTCCGATTGTAATCTGGCTATCACGTTTTTTTTAATATTAAATATTAAAATATTAATTATAATTTAATAACTAATTAAAAAATCCAATTTAAATTTTGATAAAACATTTACGATTAGGTTTTTACAGATTTATAAATAAATTATTTATTTGAATGCAAAATAGGTAACTCTAGTTACTTGGTTTTTGTTTTCAAAAGTAACCATATTTACATTTTTAAATAAACGTTATTTCAAACGAATTTCATTTCTCATGAGGTAAAGTAAAGGGTTCATAGGTCAGGGTTAAGTCGTAATAAGGGGTTTTGTTTCTTATATTGGACTGTAAAGACGGTATAAGACAATATTTAATGGATTGTAATAGTTCTATAATGATGTCTTTTAGCCAAATTGTAGTTGCTTCATATATATGTTGATGGATTATATCAAAACGTATGGAAATATGTTTTGGTGTTTTTTCAAGATATGAAACAGTTCTTAGAAAACTTGAATATATTCACTAGAATTTAGGATATACGTTATATTTAATTGACATAATTAAGTATTATATTCGTGATGGTAGTTCAATTATGTCGCTATATTACGCAGCGTATACCTTTCGCCGTTATGCTAACTACAGTTGAACAGGAGTATATATAATTAAATTCAAATTCTAACCTTGTTGTTTTCTTGAAGATATGATTTTTAAACTGCCAATTAGAATTTTAAGTTAAGAGACACACCCTTTTGGTTATTAGCTTCGAAATTCGTATACAGAGTGACTATGATAATTAAAAACCATTAATGACACCATTCAATTTAAAAATTTTAAATATATTTTAATATTAATTATTATTAATTATAATTAATATTTACTAAATAAAATAATTAAGTTAATGTTGTAAATATTAAACAATTGTGCCGAAATACCCGGACAGAATAGTAAATTAGTGTCATTTAATAACTTCAAAATTTTAAGCACGCAATTAAAACACTTATATTTTCCACACATGAATTTATATTTCGTGGTGAGCGTACAGTTATTGTATAGTCTGATTTAAAAAATTACGGGTTAAACCCTTCGCGTAATAAATATCAGGGATCTTCCCGTTACTTAGTAAATGCTAAAGGTTTTTCAAATTTTCCCAGAACCCGTTTTTTGTAATTGAACCCAATTGCGAATGTAACATAATAAGTATTGAAGAAACTCTTTTAAATATAGTTAAAACTACCCATTGTAATATAACAAATGGATCTGGTGTCAGTTCGCTAAGCAAAACCAAAAAGAAAAAAAATCCCAGCTGGTTATTTCTTCGCTAGAAGTCTGGGCAACTTTTACGTCCTTGCCAATGTTCGTAAAATTGATTGCTTATAAATTGCGATCAATTTACTCGTAGTTACCAGACTTTTGGCAAAAGTCATTTACCAATAAGCGTTTACATAATGAGGGAAACTGCGGCTTTTTGATACACGATGTTAATCCTCGCGAGAAAAAAAGTAGTCTTTCCCATCTCCCCTTGAATTACGTGTATGGAAATAATAATTCTATGTCATCTTCTCTAGTTTTAACTGGAACAATTTCAACGCCGCGAATTTACCAGAAAGCTTAGGCTTGCTGGAGAAATAGCCTGATAGGCGTGGTGACATTTGGCATAATTGAAACCGATGGGGTGCATGTAAACAGGGACCGAGGAACGCCTAAGTAGAATGGTGACACCCAACGGCACAACCGCTCGAGCAGAGTACAATACGCGGAATACCCTCTAGAATGTTGATATATATTCTAAACCCTCTTTCCGATACTTTCTTCTAGATTATTATTTTCGTGAAATACCCTTGAAGGGAAAGTGAAATCTAAATTCTAAGAATTTCACTTTAGTTTCTCAATTTTGCAACCTTAAATTAGACATAATTGAGGAATGCTTACGTAACAAAATGCATTTTTGGGACGTGTCTTTTATTTTTGCGATTATATAATCTATTAAGTATTCATTGCAAGTACCGAAATAGGCACTCATTAGATGTCTTAGACGCTTCTTTCAAATATCTGATTAGGCTTATCATGCTTATGAAATTCATTTAAATATTTGATTAGATTTACTAAATACATTAAAATACTTAATTAGGCTTAAAATTATTTCAAATATTTTGTTAAGCTTAGGAAATTATTTCAAATATTTTATTATTCTTAGGAAATTCATTAAAATATCGAATTAGGTTTAATTGGATAATTATTCACAGCCATACTTATCATTAACTTTAAATTAAAAATAAATAATAAACTTTTATAGAATGATTTCAACCAAAGAAAGTCAATAAATAATTTTTTTTAGGTTATAAAAGTGGATTATTGTTGTGTTAAATGGATGTTTCCACTTCATTGATTCATTTTCCCTTCATAAAACAAGACGTTTGGGGTAGAAAATTGCGAAAGAAACGTGTCACCCCAAATACTGTTAAGGGTAAATCGCTCAACAGTTCCCCCAAATCTTCCACCTACATTTCCATTTATCACCCAAAAGTTTTTTTTTTTTTTTTTTTTTTTTTTTGAAAAGTAGAAAAAAGAAACATCTATTACATTTATTGTTTCCCTTACATTTAGGACATGCGGAGGGGGTTTGTTTTGGTTGTTTCTTAAAGAGATAATACCACGATTTCATTTAAATTTTAATTAAAACAAGAAAAGTTTCATTAGCCCATTTGGGGCGCTTAGAGGAAGAAGAACATTATAGTTGTCACCCAAAATATTTGCTACTATACCTAGAAGTTTATTAACCGCAAATCTACGAAATTACGAACATGCAATTACGTCATGATCTTAGCCAAAACTGAATTGTAGTGTTTCCAAATCAAGACCTGGATATCTTAATCAGTTGCGAAATTATGTTATGACGTTATCAAATGTTTAAAATACTTAATATCTATTTAATCACCCTAAAACCACCCCTCCCAAGGAACACTTGACAGTCATACAAAGGTGATTTTAAGATTTTGAGATGGATTTTGGGAGAGATTTCGGGATTTCCATGTTAATTTTAACTAGACAAGATTTCGGGCAAGTGTTTGACTTCTCGCACCATCACGCTGGTGTTTAACACTATTCTCTCATTTGTCCTCAATTGACGAGCCAATAAGAGAAGGCTGGGGGATAAATTAAAAGGCCATATGAAAGTTTATTTAATTAATTGTATTAAAACTCAAAACAGATAATTTTATTTTTGTAAATATTAGATGGAATTTTCCTTTAAAAAAATAAAAATAATTTATCTTAAAATTGCGTGTTAGCCAACCATCCCTTTAAACGTATATTTCTAATTCTTCTATTTCTTTGTCTGGGGCGCGTGCGGATCAATGCTAGTTTACTAGCAATTGGGCTATACTGGTTAACGCCTTTGAAAGTATACGAATTCGTTATGCTTCCGTAAAACTCTTAAATACTAGTTAGATTGTCAACTAAATTTAATTCTATTCATTGGGAATTTGCTTTTATTGTGTAAGACATCTATATTGACATTTATAGGGCTGTTACAATACTCAAAGGGTTTTGGATAGTCATTGGAACTCTACTTTTGGGAGGGGTTAGTTAAAATATCTCGCGAAATATATAGGCTTCGATCGTGATTGTTCCTTAACAGCCATGATTTATGAATGTACGATAGCTGGTCTAAATACCTCTTCTAAATTGTTACTTTTTATGTAGGTAACACTTTTACTACTAAAACTGTCCAAAAATTGGAAATTATTCTGATTTTGGCATCCCCGGTAATAACTTTAATCCCTAGCAGAAACATCCATTTTTTACCGCAAAAACTATTAACCTTTATCACAGAAAATAACCACAATTAGTAAAGTAGAAACACATATTAAACCATCCTAATAATCCCAGAATAAACCCCTATTATCCCACAAATAATACCGATATAGTTTGAGGAACTTTAGAATTTTCCACTATCCTCTCATGGAAAATCGGTTATTTTTAGACGCTACTATAAATACGCCTATAAATCATAATGGTCATCTTATACATACGTATAAATATACATCCGTAATTAGACTATGTTCATCAATCAAAATCCCCACTCCTAATTATGTAAAACAATTGCGAAGAAATAGCACGCAACAGAAAAAGCTCCGTAAATATTTACTGTAAACCGTTGCGGGGAAAAAACATTTAAGGTTGCATGTAGATGAACAGGTGCCTTTTTTTAGGTCTCTGTCTTTTTGTAAATTATATTAAACATTATACAGTGTATAAAGAGCTTTGTATATCTCCTTTAAATGGTAAGTTGGTCGGGGTGGTGGAATAGGTTCCGGCTGGCCACTTTCTTCGATTCGCTTCGTTAATCCACTTCCCACCCGTCAAGGGAGTCGAGGGTGGATTTTATTTTTACCCAGTTTTAAGTCGCGGATACAATGAGTAACGATTTTATTCCAACCCCAATAAGATATAAAGAAAAACACCATTTTATTAATCATTTTTGTCTCTTGGCCCACAATGAAGCATTCCCTATATCCAGAAGCCGATGAAACCCTCCTTTGAAGTCTATTACTCCCGGGTCTTGTCTACCCCTCTCTGTATGGGTTAGTTTCAAAAAGCGCGATTCGTACGCCTCCTAACGGTAGATATTTTCAGAGCGGGAGTTCGTCGAGCGAATATCTCTAGCAGCCTTGGAGTTCGTCAAAAAAAACGTCATCGTTTGTGGAGAGAGAGAATTTCCAATTTTCCATAGACAGGGGGGTATGAAGTAAAATTGGGAATTTTACCCATACAGAGAGGAGCTCTATATGAAACATTAGAGTAGTAGACTTCAAAGGAGGGTTTCATCGGCTTCTGCTATATCGTATACCCGAGTCCTTTCGATTCTTTATATCGACTAGTTCACAAATATATTTTCTTAAAGGGTGACACGCGGCTAAATAATAATAAAAAAAAAAAAAAAAATTCGAGTGAAATTTCAATAAGTTTTTGCCAATTTATTTAGTCGCCTGTCACCCTTTAAGCACGAGAAAATAGATAATTGGCGATTTGCAACTATAAACAGGTAACCTTGGCGAAAATTAAAGATTATAGAATTTAAAACGGGTTTTGAACTTTAAACTGAAGTTTTTCCTTTTTAGACAACCGTTTAAATATTACGTGATTCCCAAAAAATTGTTAAATGTAGGTGGCATACATACTCTTAATTATACCACCAGTATCCACTTTATCCGCGCTTTAATTATCAAATGTTCTAAGCCTTATAAATTCACGATTATCGGTACTTTGAAGATCTCAAATGACATGCTTACGTTTATACCTCAAAGAGCCTAACTACCTTTCATTATTAAACCCTGTTAGAACCAGTTAAATAATTGATATTGATAGTTTATCCCTTATTTCCTAACTAGTTGAAGTTGCGTACCATCATATCCTGTATAGTAACCACGCAATTCATCCCTTATATCCTAATTAGTATCAGGCATTTCCTCCGTTATGCTCTAACTATACCATCGAATGAACCCCTTATGTTTTAACTAAAATTGCATGGATCCCTTATGTCTAAACTAGTATCAGATGATCCTTTATCTTGAGTTTAAGTTGTATCTATAATTCAGTTAGCCCCTTGGGTCCTTATTAAAACTATTTGATCCCCGTGACCTAGTTTTAACACTGTTGAATTATTGTACCCACCATGTCCAGTATAAGGTCTTCACTGTCCGCAATTTCTTTCTGCCCTATTTATAGACAATCGAGGCCCTATACTAATCATTTGAAGACCCTTAAAAGCAAAAAATTTATAGAACTTTTTTTCGAGCCACAACAACTCGCTTTGTGCGCTTTGTGCACACCAGCACACGCTTCTCAACCATGAACCCGTAAATGACACTCTATGTCAGTGTGGCATTTAATAGTCTCTGAAGATTTACTTTCTGGATTAGACAATCCATCGGTGTCTATTCCACGAAAAAATGCCTGAAAAAAACCCCACTTTTTTGTCAAGATTCAGCCATCAGTCATATTATGAACCTGTTGAAGCCCTTCATCGTATTGAAACTAAAGACAAACCTTAGTTAAGATCGGACATTGCTTTTTACATAGTGAACCTTGTGGATGATTTTGCTCATGGGAGGGAGTATATGGTATCATCATAAGTTAATTAATATCAGCGCTATAAGTTAAATGTTCAGTTGTATTCAAATAGTTTAGACAGTGATTCCCATTTCCAAACGCGCCGTTAAATTTTCGTAATATTATAGATTACAATACCCTCTTTCAGACGAGGTATGATTAACCGAGGTTTAATCAGATTAAACCGAAGTTTTTTTGAACTGAGAAAGATATGTAAACCTCAGTTAAATCTGATTAAACCAGCTAATTACTTCTCGTCTGTCAAGGGTATTAGAGTGAAAAAAAAAAAATATAATAATATAAACCTCCTCTGGATGTGGTTGTCTGGGAAACAGTGTTAAACCAATGAGAGACGGTCAACCGGAATTATTATTTTAAATAGCTTATTAGAAGTTATGCACTTATGATATCATAAAAGAAAGAGTGTTTGTCTTTTTTTTTTTTTTTTTGACCAATTTCCTTTTCCTCCGACAATTTTTCTTTTCTCTCCGGTGCACGACCACCAGTCCGCTTAATTTCACCCCCTTTACTTTGTGAAGGCGGCCAAGATAGTCTATATTTCTACGCGAAAGTTAGTTGACAATCTGGGGAAAGTTGAAGCGGATTAATACCTGATGTTAAACCTCATATAGTCAGCTTCTATTAAAGATGTTTGTATATATAGTAGAGAATAAACTTCATTCTTTTAACGTAACTAGACCTTGAAGTGAGTGGGGTTTGATCCGCCCCACTAACACGTAATAATGCCCCCCCCCCCCCCCTCCCTTTCATTCATTTTATTTTATTTTTTTTTATTAAGAACAGCGGAGGAATAAATCCTCCCAGAAAAAAAGGCCTCAAATCCCTACGTAAGCTTACAATTTAGTGAAAAGCTTACGCTGTCTCCTCCGGACCAAGACTTAATAGTTATAGAATTTATGAAATGAACCAAACATTGTATAGGTTTATCCCCAAAATTATTCCCCTCAAATCTTCCAAATTATCTTTTGATTTATCCGTAACGATAGCTTCCCATCGTATTGACTTTCAACCTTGTCATTTCATAGCGTAAATCGTGCGCATTTGTCAATCTTACTTGAGGTTATGTCTGGTTTTTCTGGAAATTTAGGGGGCAGGTGACTACTTCCAAGGACATTATTTTTCTCTCACATATATATATTTTATTTTATTATTATTATATTTTAAAACGAATTGTATAATTATCCTTATAAAAAATTAGTTAATTTTCAAAACGACAAGGTTGGTATAACGGAAAAATTTATAATTAATCGATTTCAATTAACTTATATAAGTCTTTTTTCTTTCTAAGGTGTTGATTTGCATAATTTTTAATGTTTTTTTTTATTTTATTAATTTTGACCACATTTTTATTTAAACTAGCGAAGTTTGCAAACAAGGGATTGGTGACGCGAAAGGATACGTAATATCAAACTTTAGGTTAATATAATTAAAAAAAAATATATTCCCACATCAATACAAAAAAATAATTGAAAAATATATTGAAACGCACCTCAAAGAGCTTAAAGCAATTCTGCTCATTTTGACTTTAATTTTCCAACTCGGGGTCCGCCATGTATTGGAGTTTATTCTAAAGGATCTCCAGTTGGAAATACATTCTACAATTAATAACCATAAAATAAATGGTTAAGTCTAAATTTTGGGTGTTATTAATTCGCGGATTATGGTGCGTGAAAATATTTGTTTGACATTAAAAATAAATAGTCCTAATTCTCCGTGTTAAAAGCAAGCTCAATATCTCAGATTTTTATAACCAGTTGCGTCTGTCTTCCTTTAAAACCAATTTGGCTTCATAAACTACTTAAAATTTAAAAAGTACTCAAATGCAAGTGGGTTTTAATATGCAAATTGTGGACACTTTTCTTGTTCTTAAAGAGAAGGTAAATGGGAAAATCACTTCTTTTTTTGATCAGTCCTACTACTACAAATAAGCTTTGTTTGTGGAAGTAAAGACTTTCGGAAGTGTTTCTGAAATGCGCCAAAAATTCGAAAAGATTTATATTATGGATACCTTATGTAACACGTGTCGCGAGAACTTTACATAGCCAAGAAGTGGCGTCTTTTGATTGGTGGGGATTTTGGGGACGACTTTTATTGAATGATATTTAATCTTTTCGGATTTTTTTTTTTTTTTACAAATCGGAGGTTTTACTAGATAAACGCGTAACTATAACAGATAGGGCCTGGTGGGCCCGACCTGGAATTTGTCTGGAAGGGACCCAAAGTGGCGAAAACTGGGGCGCAAAATTCTGAAAAATTATGGAGCGCAAAATATTATGGCAGCCGACCTGACTTCAAACTCCGCGAACCCCTAAACAAAAAGATTTAGTTTTAGCAGTAGAATCTATAAATAACCACTTCCGTTTCATTTGTACCCTCCCTTTAAATATTGGAAATATTTGTTTCGGGCGTAAATAGTTTGGTGTCCAACTATAGCAGTTCAATTATATTTTAAAGTAATCTAAATTATTTCTTTTCATTTTCAAATTTTCTCGGCCTTAATTTCTATTCTATACTAGTATTTTAATTTCGATTGCAATCTCGTTTATAAATTCCTCTTATTGACAAAAAAGACAGTTAATCGAGACAGCTTCAGTTTTATTCGAGTCTAAGTGAAAGGTTTTAAATTATCAGCATTAAAAAACTTGTTGATAAACGGCTGGTTTTTCGCCAATAAATAATAATTATCAAGATGACGATTTAATTAAGCGTGTAGGTTGCTTCGTTCATACTAGGCCTTGGAATCGATTTAATCAGTTTCAAAAACTTTTCGATGGAGTCGTGTGATGTGAACGTAGCTAATATGTACCGGGTATCGATGACGAGCGAAAGGCATTAATTATATTAGAATCAATCTGCCTAAAAATCTTAAGGGGAAGGTGGCGGTTAATTCAGAAATCAAGGTGTTTTTGACGAGGTTTTTGCCAATAGTTTTATGGTAATTTCACTGTCGAGATTGGGTGGGTTTTGTATTTCTTAGGAAAATTTGTGACCAGTGTTGTGATGTAAATAGACTAGAATAAAGGACAGAACAACATTTTAATCTGTTGGGATTATTTTATTACTTTATACGAGTCGAAATACGTAGGCCTAGTAAATTAAATTAAATTGAAATAGAAGAAAAAGTAAGAACATCGTATTACGCGCGAGAAACCCGATTTTAATATTTGGCGCGGTTAAATTAACAATGTCGAAACGCCCTTGTTGAAATATGGTTAATTTCTCAATCTATTGAGATAATAAATGCGACTTCTAATTACGCCTAGTCAACAGTCGTTCAAATATAAAGGGAGGGCCAGCGCTTAAAACTTGAGCTTAAAAAGTTAAAACAAAACACCCGGCCAACGAAACTAAAAGTTAGAAAGAAATTTAATGGGCACGCGACAGTTAATTTCAAAGAAAATATATATGGGTGGGGGAGTTCAATTGTCCCCTTTTTATTTAAAGAACAAGTCTTTCTAAAATTCTAATAATGTAATCGTTTTCGAAAAGAAAAAAATCCCAGTTTGTTGGATTCTTTTTTATAAAATTATGCGATCACTGGATTCTTATTTATCCAATTTCGGATCTTTCATTGTTGGTCTCATTTAAAACAATCATTAGGCTCATTTATATTTTTCATTACTCACATTTTTAAGCTTTTGTTGGTACTATTTTGAAACTACCATTGATCCCATTTCCAAGTTTTCATTGGTCTTATTTTAAAGCTTTTATTGGTCCCATTTTCTAGCTTTCATTGGAATTTTATGGAAGCTTTCATTGGTTAAATTGTAATGCTTTTATTGGTTCCATTTTCAAGCTTTTATTGGTTCCATTTTCAAGCTTTTATTGGTTCCATTTTCAAGCTTTTATTGGTTCCATTTTCAAGCTTTTATTGGTCCCCTTTTCAAGCTTTTATTGATCCCATTTTATAGCTTTTATTGGTCCCATTTTCCAGCTTTTATTGGTCCCATTTTCCAGCTTTTATTGGTCCCATTTTCACGCTTTTATTGGTCCTATTTTCAAGCTTTTATTGATCCCATTTTAATGATTTTATTGGTCCCATTTTCAAGCTTTTATTGGTCCCATTTTAATGATTTTATTGGTCTCATTTCCAAGCTTTCATTGATCCCATTTTAAAGCGTTCATTGGTCCTATTTTGGATGAAGTTATCATTAGTCCTTTTTCCAGTTTTCCTTGATATTTATTCGATGCTATCATATTTTTCCATTTCGAACCTGTCATTGGTTCTATTTTCAAGCTTTTATTGTAATTTTTCCCATTTTTTCATGTAGATTCCATTTCTAAGCTTTCATTGGTCCCATAATTTTGAATCTTTTCTTGGTCCCATTTCGTACTCCTTCATTTGTCCCATTTCGCATCTTTTATTGTTCCAGTTTTGAAGCTACATTTCAATCACTATAGAATCTCTTGTCACCCAAATTAAATTTTTCGAGACACTTGCCTTTTAAAAAACCAAAAGACAAAGAAAACTAAAAGAAACACCGCGACGTAATCCCACTCTGCAGAAACGTTTTTCTCGGCTGTGCGTTGTTTGTTGCAAATTCGTCGGTAGGTCGCTCTAATATTTGGGTAAAAGGAAAAAAAAGAGTTGAAAAACCTTGAGCTAAACTCTCCACGCTGTAACGCGGTGGCGTAAAACCCAATTTGGCAAAGTAGGTGTTTTTAATTGTCTCCACCAAAAATCTATTGTTTTACCGAGTAAGAGCGGGGGAGGGAAGACGGATAAAGACCCATAAGCATTCTACCGATTAAATATAAAGACAACGAAGAATGTGCTTCAAAAGGAAAGCTAAAATTGGTCTTAACAAGTATTTTCATCCGCCCTTATAGAACTAACTTAAAGGGAGAATGCAACCTAACAACAAGTGATTTTTTTTATCGATTCCTTATCGTTAAATAATCCTAATCCGTCAGTAAAACTTACCATCAAAATAGGCTTAGCTTGATTCATAGAGATCACCTGAGCCATCGATCAATGCCATTAGTCGCTAGTCCTTATATGATCTCCATGAATCCAGCTAACCCCTTTTAGATAGTAATAGTTTATTTCTAGTTTAAAATTTGTTTTTAAAATTTAAACTGTTGGATTAGGCCTATTTAATCGATAAAAAATAAAGTAATTTAGTTAAAACTGCTATTGAATTTCACATCAAACATTGAATCAAAACTCAAGATGGACTTGATTTTGACTGTAAATAATTTTATTACTTTAATTTTATCGGTATAGATTATCAATGTCGAGATTATAATTTTCTTTTTTGAAAATTACGACATAGTTACCATGAATTTAAATAGGGATTGTTCACGCGAAGGGAGAAGTTTTGAGGGGGAGGGTTCTTTCCAATTTGGGATCACTGGGTCGTTACGGTCGCCTGCGGAAGATTACTCGGCCAGCGAAGAAAATAAAAGGAGCTTGGAACTTTTACTTTTCATCGATGATTATTATAACTATATTCCTTTCCACCCCTTTCCTTCCTCGCGCACTTTCTCAAAAGAGAATTCTCGGCTTCAAGGTAGACTTACTACTATAGCACCCCGCATAACTCGATATTCTTGCATAAACGAAATCTTCAGGGCAGAACAATCTGATTCGGAAAGCTCGCGTATTATATAACATCTACATTGGTCGACCCGTTTTTGGACATTTATTATTTTTATTATTCGAAATGATCTCGAAAGGGGTCGGTTGTGGTTCGTGTTACTGGCTTTATTTTGGATAAAAAAAACAGGCTTTTTAAAGTCTTTCGGTTTTGAAGAAAATTAAGCTTTTAAGTTCGGTGTCGTTTATGGATTAATATCTGGATTAATATGTGGATTATCATCTGATTTTGTGATAAGTGTTACGAATATGGATACCTATATTTTAAATCAGGTATTGCGTTGTTTCTTTTCTAATCATATAAATGTAATCTCATAGTTAAAATTACACTTTCACCTAAAAATTTATTTCTAGTTAAATATTTAAATTTATTAGGTTACGATACCGGGAAATTAATCCAAAATTCCATTAAAAAGGAGTTTAAAATGACTTTACTCTGTTAGATTTAACATTAAATATAAAACCACATTAACAATATTTATTTTGTAAATTTATCTTGAACCAAAATGCTGTAAATATTCGTTTAAAAGTCTCTCTTCCTTTAAAAGAAACTGCGTTAACGTAATATAAATAATAATTTTGACATTTTAACGATCAACTTCCGAAATAATATTTTAACTACATTTATAAATATTCATAACTTTTCTTTTTAAAGAAAAAAATACATATATATATTAGTGAAAATTTATATGAACTAGTTATTTTCTTCTTCTGCTTTTCCGATCTGGGTGAGAGTTATGTTCCTTTTAAATATTTACCCCGTTAATAAATTAAACATAACTCTTTAATTAATATTTGCAATGAGGATGTTAAGAAAAAATACACCCAATACTATTATAAATTAAAGGGAAAATACCACGATTTGGTCACAAATATAACTGGGCAGTAAAACATTTTTATTCCCTTTAGATCGAAATTTGGACCAAAACTTCCGTCCCATTCGATTGATGTACAATTTTAACGAAAAGCCTATTTGTCCCATTTTGAACATCAGGTTTTGTTTGAGATTAGCGTAGATTTTTAAACAGTCCTGGTGTATCCTGGATAAGCTGGCTAATCTAGAGATTTCTAAAATGGGGGGCAAAAGGTCTGGGATACGCCAGGAATTTAAAGAAAATCCTAGAAAGTCAGGGATTTCTTTTGGTCGAGCAAAACATGCATCCTAAAAATCACCAAAAATGGTTAGGGATAATGGCGGAATTTGGTCAGGGATAACCTGTAAAAGTAATACCCATAGACGAGGCATAATTAACCGAGGTTTAAGCTATGTAAACCTCGGTTAAATCAAGAAGGATCAGATAAGGAGAGGAAAAGTGGGAACGGCGCGGCTCCTACTGCGTCGGCCTAAACTCCCACTCTGGGAGAACGGGGGTAGAGATGCTTCGTGGTAAATTGTTTTCACGTGGGTAAAACGAATCCTTTATGAGACGCGCTAGCTAGCGACCACGTGACAACAGTTTACCTCGAGAATTTCCTATCCCTCCTTTCCACCCGAGTGGGAGGTTGGCTCTTCTCTCTCTAACTCAACGCAGCCCCACTTTTCCTCTCCTTATCTGATCCTTCTTGGTTAAATCTAACTAAACCTGGTAAATACGACGATATAATCGATTTTTCAATCCCTAACTTTTGTACCAAACTTTTTTTGATCATCTAAAGGTTCGCTTAAAAAGTTTTAAAATATATATTGCCCAAAATCATTCGTTTTAGTATCACTTTAAAGTATGTAGATGAAAAATACATGTTTCTATACGTACTTTGTTAAGATCGGTCACGTTTTGACCATATACGTTGGTTTCTTAATTTTGTACATATCTTTTCCTTTTTGTTTCATATTTTCCGAAAATCGGCTTTAATGGTTTTCACCTTGGAAAGCGCGATGTATATAACGTAGTTATAACTAACTACCACCTTTTGATCAATAAAACAGGCTAATTTACGCTTATAACCTCTTTTTTTACCTCCAAAGTTCTTACCTCGTTTAAAGAGAGAATAAACTTAAGTTGAAATGTTTTATTTTTTTGGTTGCGAAAGTTGTGTGGGAATTTATCAAATGATGTTGGAAACTGGAAAGGATTGAATATGTCTAAATATCATCTATGGATTATTTTCTATGAAAAAATTTCCGTAGTCTCTATATATTTTCAACGAATTATCGCAAACATTTCATAATCTCTATTTAATCTTATGGAAAATTGCAAACTCGCAAATTTTCTATTATAATTATAATAATAAAGAATCCCATAATTAGAGGTCGGGGTTTGGTTAAGATAATTTCTGTTTGTTTTATCTTTATTCATATTTTGAAATTATTCACGGGAAGTCTATGATAAATCCAATGTAATCGCGAATAATTAACCGATTATTTTTTATGATTAATTGATTAACCAAATATTTGTGGATAATCTTGTTCAAACCCCGACCTCTACCCTAATTTCTATTTCCTATGAAAAATTCCATAATTTAAATATTCTGTAGAAAATTCCACAACTACTATTTTCAAAGACATATCCCATAATTTCAATTTTCTATGCAAAATCTCTATTTTCTTAAAATCTCTAAATATTGAAAAATAAAATCATAACTTTTATGTATTATTTATCAAAACCACAGAAGCTCTAAATGCTTTCTAATATCGATTTATATTTCTTAGTAGTTTCTAGGAAAGTGTTTAAAATCTCTAAATTAAAAATCGCAAATGTTTTGCGGAATTTGAAAATTCTTTCAAACTAAAATTCAACTTTGTTTTACGTTTTATCTCACCTTTAAAATATTTTACATTAATATTATTAACACACTATCGGAAAAAATCTTTGTAAAACAAAAAGAGTTCATGGGTGGCTCTTATTTATGATACACGAATTTTTGGGTGAGAAAGTTTAGATATAGCGAGCCAAAGTAGTAAATTACAATTTTTGGTTCCCATGAAATAAGCTTGGTGTAAAATCGTGAAAATTAATTTTAATTATTTTTTCTTTGTTTTTATTTTTTTTATAGATGAACCAGCTATGTAAAGTATGTGGTGAGCCTGCAGCTGGGTACCATTTCGGGGCTTTCACTTGCGAAGGCTGCAAGGTAAATCATTTTAATTTTATATTTTATTAAAAGTATTATTATTTCAATAATATTCTTTAAAGGGAGTGTAAAACTTAAATAGTTTTCAAACATATAATAGTCCCAGTATGAACTTATATCAGTCTAAACATTCTAATCGGTGGTGTAGATTTAGTTCGCTGTTTCCACTACTAATACAATTATAAGCCTGAACTTGGCGCTCAAACTAAACTGTTTCAGGAACGTTATTGAAAAATTTTGAAAATTAAAAAAAAAAATAACCTTCCATAACGGTGCACCATATACTTAAAAAAAAAAACCTAAAACTTTAAATACAGTAATTTCTATCATACGATAGTAAGCCTAATTATAACGACTTAACGAGCTTGACATGGTAGATATATATGTATTTCGTCTTTCTACCATTGTTAGCCAACGTTAAATTATATTCTATAACTGCAAACTCGTGTAAGATTATCCAGGTTGTACGTAGACCACGGCGGGTCTCGCTAATTATAGAGCTCCTGAATACAAGACAAGACATATACTCGGCCCATCGCCCAGAACTAACTCATTACCAATAGCAATTCCCGCCCAAACCAACTTAAAGCCGATCCTATACAATAATTTAGCATTTAATTTTCATAAGAAAACTTTACCGTAACACAAAGGAAGGGCCCATGGTTTTAAATAACAAAAATAACTTGTTTGGCTTTTGTAAAATACCCTTAGGCTTAGTAAAGATTAACCTTGGAAAAAGCTAGATTTAAAGGAACACGAACAACTGATTCCAAATAGTTGAGATTGTGATCTTAAAATATATAGCCCGTTAAAAATTATCCAATAAATTATATACTTTTCATACTTTTAAAATTCGTTAAATTGGGACTCTCATAACAAGTTATTTTAATCTATTTGAATTGTTATGATATGCTTAAGAAACGTATCAAAACTCACCAAAGGTTTCGAGTTAATTTACAGTTAACTTGCTTCTATAATCTAGTATCTTTAATTAGCTCTGATACTTAAAATAAATTATGTTTTTGGGCATTTGTAGAAATGTTGCTACGTCATATATCCGGGAAAAATAATCTATATATTTTAGTCAAGTTAATTTTTAAATTGCTTAAAAACTCGTCAACCTAGAGATGTCAAATTTTGAATATAGCTTTTTAGTATGAAAAAACTAACAACAATAATGATTCAACTAAAAATATTTTTCTGCCCATCTCACTTTAATTTGGATTCGATCGCGTATTTGGTTTAGGTTGTGCGTTATTGCATTCTTAGTATAAAGATTATCCTTGTGAAAATGTAGATAATCTCTGTAAAACTTCACTAAGGATTATGGTCGGGAGATAATCTTTTTAGCTTAGTTAGTTTGTATCTGTTTTAAGATGTAAGCTACCCTTGGTTTTAGTAAATATTACTTTTAGGATAATTTAGACTTTGGATTTGCTCCCGCGACCTCGAACCTCACGAATCCTCATTAACCGAGTCTCCCGCGGTTTTTGCTCGTGTTTCGAAGTTTGAACAAAAGAAGGTAGTATAGCGGCATAGCCCACGAAATACTCCAATTGTTTTTGGCGCGATTTTTTTCCTGGTTGACTTATAAAACTCTCCCGGGATCTCCTTAGGGCTGTAATATATATTTCAAAAATTATAATGGAAATACCTGCCCTTATACACGACTTAAATACTTACTTAAACAAATCGTCACGAAATTCCATTCCTCCGAGTTTAAAATGCTCAACTAATAATCTAAACTAAAGCGGTTTCGTGTGCCATGCGCCATTTTTATCCAAAGAGAGAGTGTAAGAAAATAATTTGTGTTTTGGCTCTGAACGCTAACACTTATTTAAAAGTTGAATTAAAATTGACAACCCAATCAAATTCAAAATATTGTTTTGTCTAATATCAAAGCAATTATATTATGTTATTCTGAAAATTTTGTTTATTTTTTGGAAAAATATTACCAGTATTTTAATTTATTATTGGTGAACATTTCACTATCACTTTAACTAGAAATCAGTATTTTTTATATTTAATAGAAAATTACATATATCCTTTTAGTTTAGTGTATAGATTTACAGTCGGTAATCATGAAACATCGTGGATCTCAAAAACTGGACTATGCGATGAAGTTCTAGCTTCGCCTAATTTTATTATAATCGCATCCTTATTTGAAAACGAGCTTTTTTTTGCTCTTTCTTTCTTCGGAGGAAGACCCTAATTAACGTAATAAGTTACTTGACTTCACGATTCAAAAATTTAAACGCAACTTCTCCGAGGAAAAGTAAGTTAGGACGCATCGTACGAAATTGAGGGAATAAGCCAAAAGGTTGAAAGCAAAAATTTGCGTTTTACTTACCCTATCACGTTTGTAGTTTATAGTCCATAATGTAGTTAGCCCTGACTATTTTCAAGTATCCTTCTTCTTTCAATACACGCGTTTTAAATCAGTCCAAAAAAACCGCGTGTATTTAGCTTATGGGATAATTTTTAGTATATGGTTTCCTTGAACTCAACATACAAACTTATTAATTTCGATTTAAGTGAGGTTTCCACGGGTTTTTCACGAGTTCCTAAAGGGATTTTAGTACCATTTCGGAAGGATCTTTGAAAAGCGAATCGAAATATATGTTATAGAAAAAATTAACCCGTCAGGAAAAAAAATAAATAAATAAACACAAAATGAAAACCTAAATTTCCAGCAATTCTACGACATCAATATGGGCGCGTGGCTATTATAAAACCTACATTTGATTAAATTTAAAGAACTTAACTTTCGTTATTACTTTTTACAATCGTTCTACTTCATCAAGACAAAAATAAATCTATGCCAATTAGTTGCCGTCTTATAATTGGAAAATTAGTTTGATCCAATCCTTTTTGAATCACCCACCATTTAAAGATGAACTCTAGGTGACATTAAGATTTCTGTACTAAATTCTCCAACTTTGATAACTGTGAAATCGTTGGCGAGTTGGAATAGTTTTTAACAGTAGAAATTGGATAGAAAAATCTTATTTTCAGATTCTAATATCCCTTTAAACTAAATTAATATTTTATATTGATTTTACACAATAAAATAATCCGAAACAACTTTACTTCAATCCGCTATTTTAAACGCCCTTTTTCTTCTAATATTTTATATAATCTTATAAGCCATACCATTACTTTAATTCGTTCATATTGAGCTCTCAATTAGCTAATATTTGATCCTTTTTAATCGCGGCCGTTATCGTAATTAATCATTTTTGAAAGTTCTATTTTCCGTGGGAACTTTCCTTTAACAATTTAACATAGGCCCCTGCGGGTTTGGGAGTTGGGGGTCCTATATAATCCTATCTATTTAGTAGTACCAACTCGTATATAGCAACTAAATCTGGTCTTATAATACGTATAACGTATAAATGCTTAAAGTGGCCACCACCCTTAAAAATTGGATCGTTTTTAGAGTTTCTTCGCACGTAATCTTCGATAGTTGACCTCTTATAAGATGGGATTTTATATACGTTTCATTTTCTTCCCACATGGTGTCCTCTCACCTCTGACCTTTTTTTATAAACTCTGAGCGGTGAGGTCAAAGTTTAGGACAGCAAAACCATAGATTCTCGTTGCCCTTAAGGTTTAGCAGGAAGGAGGGGACTTCTTTGTTGGATATAAATCCATTAATCGTGACGTTTCCTCGCCCCGTTGTTGTCTATATAGCTTATAAGGATTCGTTAGATTATTTTTCACGTAACTTTCCTTGTATGAAAAAAGATTTTGTTGGGATTCGCTGTACAACCAATTTTAAAGGGAAGATAACTCGCAAATTAAGTCACAAATACAGACTTATCGGAATTAAAAAACACCTGTTAAAATTTGAAATCGGTAATTGTAGGACTTTAATAATAATTATATTAACATAACTTTTAATATTAGCGATCCTTAGAAGTACACAAATAGAAATTATGCTCCCCGTATCGGTTGCGAGTACACTAGCGTCAATTTATGTTCTTTTAGTTATTTTTCTAGTTTGTGCTAATTATTTCCCATAAAAAATCCAACAGTTTAATTATTTAAAAAAAAGTACGCCGTTCTCTAAGGAAAGTTGGAAAAGTTCTAGCTTAATATACTTCTAAAATTTATGTTGTTTAACTTTACTATTAATTTTAAAATTAAACTAAAATGGTCATAGAAAAGTGTGGGAAAGGATTTTTTTTTTATGAAATGTTTTTCAGTGTCAACTTCCCTTTTAGGTATTTGAGGGTCTTTTTTTAGTGGTAACTTTTATAGGAATTACAGGATCGTAATTTGATGATACTGTTTTGACACGGATCGGCTAACTTTATCAGCTTCATTTCGGTTTCTAGAGTTTTGGAAATAAAGAAAAATCGGGCTTGTAAATTTTATTTTATATATATATCTTTTTTTATTTCTGGGGTTGTGATTCTGACATTTGTCTTTATATTTATCGTTGGTTTCACCGTTTCTAGTTAGTTATTGGGGGCATCTTGAATAGTTTGATGGGAGGCGACCCCAAGAACCACGGTCTGCCTGTCTTGTTAAGATAATTGCGTGATAGCTACTTTTAAATCTGATTGCTTTCCATTTAGTTTTACATTCTTTTTATTTTATTTTTTCGGGTGTTACGCTTCTGATTTTTGATTGAGCTATGGATAAGCTGTTTCTTTCAATTTTATTGATTGGGCCTTGGATTAGGATTTGATAAAATGATTTTCAACTTTCTCGTCGACTAATATTTAGAGATTTCAAATAAATGGTTAAAATTTTAAATATTTCTTAGTACTTGGAGTACCGTTATTTAGACTGTTAAAATATGACTAAAAACAATATCAAAGCTCTTCTTAGTAATTCGCGGTAAATTATTAAATAGGTCCGAATTTACCTTACGACTTGAGAATTTAAATTAAGCACGAAAATGTCGCCTAAAAATTGTAAAAATATTAATTTCATTATAAATTCAAAAACTGTTGCATTTTTGGCTCGTAGTTTGCCTTTAATCATAAGAATTATCAAAACTTTTTTCGTTTACGAACCGTTTTGCCAATTCTGATTCTATAGTGTGAACAAGGCTTTAAAAAACCTAAAATTCGTGAAGAGAGGGGGAGAAGGAGAGCCAGAAACACAACCAACTAATTGGCCGAAAGGAAACTAAAATTAATTAATCAACTATTTATATTTAATTAAAGTAACATCATTTAATCGTCTTGAGAGCGGAACCAGGACAAAAAGCCGCGCGCTTTCAACGCTTAAACATTTAATGGCTTCCAATAACCGGTATTGGATTTATTCAAAACAAAAATTAAATTCAAGTAAAAGTATCACGAATTCATGATTATTTGAATTTGGGTTGTTTAGGATTTGAATTAAGTTCATTCGGAACTTTAAAATAAGCAAATAAATAAAAAAAGGCCATCTTCTATAATATATCAAGAAACTATATCAAGATTTTCTTTAATGAAACTTCTAATTATGACGTCATCACGTAAAAGTAAAATCAAAATGAACTGGGGGAGTTTATTTTAATTGTCAAAAATTTAATTGTTTTATTCAAGGTAATTAAAAATTAGGTTTTGCTAGTGACCTGAATAATACGGTATCAACCTGCGCGGGCATTCTATTTAAATTATTCGTCGTATTACAATTCCTGTCGACATTTTCTAATCCTAAATCGAGAAATATGTTAATTATAACATTTGAAAATAGAAGAGAACAGTTATATATTTGAATTTAAGGCCTTGTTGGAACTGTTGTTCTGTTTAGGATTTTGTTGAATTTTCACAGAAAGTATTATACAATGGGCGTGCATGTTGACGTCATCTTTAAGACACATCCATAGAAGTCGAGCAAAAGTCCCAAAATGAATATTAAAATGCAAATGGACGTAACATTTCTGTGCGACCCCTTCAGGCATACACCGATTGCACCATTAGAAAGTAGATATTCTCTAGATTATTATAAAACAATTTAAAATTCTGCCTCGCCACACGAAAAAGATGTCTCGCCACTTATAGAAATCGAGCAAAATTTCCAAAAATTAACCCTATATTATAATGCAAATGGCCGTATTTTTCAAAGTATTTAGTTACTATTTTCATTAAAATTAAGGTAAACTTTGAATATCACCCTGCGTATTTTTACCATGCAATTTAATATTTCATTTAATATGTAAATTAAAGATAGTTTACATAGTTTCCAAAAAACGGATTAGTTAATTATTATTATTAGCATTAATAATCAAAATACCATAAGTAATTAAACAAATTCCTTCGTGACTTGGCCTTTAATTTGACACCGTATCAAAGAAAAAGAAAAATAATTTTCTTAAAAACAGCCACAAATCGTGAATTCATATTTTCTTTTCCATAATTTTTCCTAAACCAAAGAAAAGTTTTGGGGAAAAAAATTCTGGTCAACCAGTTTATGATGGTTAAAAAAATATATATATATAAAACCTCAAGATTGTTCCATGGCAAAGAAGAACTAGGCGACCTAATAAAGAACCGCGTAAAAGCCTAGACCAATTAAATAGTTCCCTCGAAAGTAAATTGCTCCCATTAATTTAATCACTCTCTCTTCTTCCTTTTATCAAAATATATTTCCTATTTTATATAATAATTTTTATCTTTTTGTTGTATATAACTTTCTCCTATACGTCAGGTAAGGTTCTCGAGAGAGGTTAAAGGTCGAGCCACGCTAGAGTCGCGGCTTCAACGTTCCACTTTCACTCCTTTTTTATGTCGACCGTCCATTATATTAAGGAATGAAATAATAATTTTTCCCGTAGCCCCGCGCGGAACGTGATTGAACATCCTAGTTTTTTGGTGTTCCACGTTCACACTTGAGATTTTAAAGAACCGCGTGTTTCAAAATTATAAAGAAATTATCAAAATTATGAACAAAATAAACGAGACGACATATAGTCAATAAATTCTGTGTAAAGGATTCTTTGAGTTCAATTTCAACAGCCCATTTCTAGTAAAAAATTATTAAAAATTCATTCAATTTCTAAAATTCTCCAGAAAATCTCTTCTCAGATCTGAATTTAATATTGACATCACTGCGCAAGCTTTTAACCCTCTTGAACTCTTTTTGATTCGAGGTTTTGAGTTTAATTTAAATATATTTATGTTTTTTAATCACTTCAAAGCCTCAGAACTAAAAAGAGCATCATTTTAATTTTCTGATTGAATCTATAGTATGTGTGTATTTCAATTCGCTTCAATGCGAACGCGACTTTTAATTTGGCATAAGATCTGATATAATAATAATAAAAAAGAATTGCGAAGGAAACGATAATTTTTCCTTAATTTTATCTCTGATTCTTTCTGTCTTTTACTAATGGATTTAGAGCGATTATAAAGATTAAAAGATTGTTTAATCTTCCCCCATACCATATATCTTAAGTTTAAATGTGGATATGTGGTTGCGGTTGGTATTGATTTATATCATTCACTTTATATACTGATTTTGTAGGATGTATATAGCGAGATATAATGATTATACTACGAGATCATGTTCGCCTTTATTAATGGTTTGTTTTAAGAATTGAGAACGATCTTATTAAAATATTTCGCTTATTTATCATTTATTCTTAAAATATAAATCGTGTTTTTCATGTAGGATATATTAAATTTTTAAGGTGTATGGTGTTGCTATTTTTAATAGTGCATAGGAGGAAATCTAAAATTATTTCATTCTTTTCTGATAGAAAATGTATTAGTTAGACCAGAAGCCGATGAAACCCTCCTTTGAAGTCTATTACTCCCGGGTCTTGTCTACCCCTCTCTGTATGGGTTATTCTCAAAAGGCGCGATTCGTACGCCTCCTAACGGTAGATGTTTTCGGAGCGGGAGTTCGTCGAGCGAATATCTCTAGCAGCCTTGGAGTTCGTCCAAAAACGTCGTCGTTTGTGGAGAGAGAGAATTTCCAATTTTCCATAGACAGGGGGGATGAAGTAGGACCCCTTCTAACTCGTAAAATTGGGAATTTTACCCATACAGAGAGGTGCGCTATATGGAACATTGGAGTAGTAGACTTCAAAGGAGGGTTTCATCGGCTTCTGGTTAGACTGTTAGACCTGGCGTTTTAAGTCTTAAACATATAGTGATTAAAGGCCTAGAATTCTTTCAAACTCACCCTCCAGGCTTCCCCTCGCCTTGCTTCCCAAGGAGAAGCCCAAAAGTGAGCCCACTACCAGGGAAACAAACAGCTCACACGCGGAAGCCTTTCTAAATTAACAGTTCAATTAAATGTCAATAAAATTAATTATATATATAAATATATATATATATATATATATATATATATATATATATATATATATATATATATATATATATATATATATATATATATATATATATATATATATTTGGTTCTGAGTTTGTCAAATATCAAAAGCTGAGTGAATTTATGCAAGATTACCTCGTAGAAATGAAAATAGTCATTGCAAACTTCCATATTGCACACGAGAAAATAATTAACATATTTAAATCATTATTTTCGAGTCTTTTTAATTTTTTCTTGACGAATTTATATTTAATTCAAAAATTTGCTTATTCAAATTTATATTATCCGTCGACAGTACACTTAAATTGTTAAAATTATTTTAGTACCAGGTTTCAATAGTTTTTCCATATGCACAAAAAAACCGGAAAAAAAAAAAAAAAAATTATTTAACCCCATAAAAGGGAATCAAGTCACAGAATTGTCAACCTTTCGGGTTTTTTTACCATCGTAAATTTTACTTAACTAAATTTAAATTTAATATAAAGTAAATAGGGCTATTAACCAAACCACCCGCCTGTATAAGAAAATATAAAATTTATTCGTTTTCGTAAAATTACTTCGTCGAAAATCTTTCACAACCTGATTTAGTTAATTCGTGAAAAAAAGAAATTGAAATACAAGAACATTACTACATAAAAAAGATATCAGATTCACCCAACCCGTGAAATAAAAATCAAAAGTCAAAAATTACAATTAAAGAGAAAGTGGAAAATCAGTTCAATTTTAACCCCCTTTTTTTACATTAAATTTACTGAAATTAGACTTAGCTTAAAATATTGGGATTTGAAAGAATAATTTTATATTTATCCGAATTTGGTTTTAGACTTGGAATCATTTTAAATGTATGAATTCGGATTAGTGATATAATAATTTTAAGTGTTGAATTAGGATTAGGAATATAATCATTAGGACTGGAATCGTTGTTAATTATTCCGAATAAGGCGTAGAATAATTTAAAATACATTCGAATCAACTGAAGAATAAATTAAAATATTTTCGAATTAAGTAAAGGATAATTTTAAATAAATACGCTAATTAGGCTTAGAATAATTTAAAATAAATACGCGAATTAGGCTTAGAATAATTTAAAATAAATACGGGAATTAGCTTTAGAATAATTTAAATTAAATTCTAATTAGGCTTTAAATAATTTAAAATGTTATACTTATATGCTTTGAATAATTTTTAATTAATAACAATTAGGCTTGCAATAGTTTGAAATCAATTAGAACCATGTGTTTGTATTTTTAGAATGATTTTAAATTAATTCTAATTAGGCTTAAAAAAATTTTAAACGAATTTGAATTAGGCTTAAAATAATTTGAAACGAATTTGAATTAGGCTTAAAATAATTTGAAACGAATTTGAATTAGGCTTAAAATAATTTGAAACGAATTTGAATTAGGCTTAAAATAATTTGAAACGAATTTGAATTAGGCTTAAAAAATTTAAACGAATTCCGACAATAATCTTAGAAAATTTTGTAAAAGGTTTGAATTAAAGTAAAGGCTTAAATTTTAGGAACAGATCTAGAAAGGTATGCTCGTTTACATCTAATATGGTTCACCATCCCTTTGAGAAAATAAAACCACTAGAAATTTAATGGTTTCGGTTTTTATTTCCAAGAAGAAGAAATCAGATTTAGAAACGGTTTCGTATTTTAGGAGTATACATTTAAGACGATCAAGAAACGTAGGAGAGGTCGTCTTAAAGGTTAAGCTCACCTAACCTATATAAAAATCGCTCGAGATATTTGATATCAACGGGCTTCTATCAGTTTTCCCGTCTAAAATAAATAACCAAAATTCTGTTTCGTAATTTACACAACCGTACTAGAAATCGGAGTAGAATCTTCTACTTTTAAAATTAAATAGAAAAAAAAACTTTATGGGGGCAAATATTCTTCTTTTTTTTTTTCTTTTTGGTGGAATTTGTGTCTTTCCGTTTGATCTAAATCTGTCTCGTAAAAATAGTCTACGCCCCTTCCTTCTCTTTTGTACATAAGTTCTTTTAGTGAATTATCACTTAGGTGTCGTTAAAACTTTTTTCTTTCTTTCTTATAATGCCGATCTTAAAATTTCGCCCCATATAACGATTTTTATGACGAATGATATTAAGGGTGGTTTCTTCTCTAAAATTTAATTGGATTTTTTTTTTGTGTTTGGAGGCTTTGAACTTAAGATTAAGAATAGGACCCTTTAAATTTAAAGTAAGGCTAAAATGCTTGAAATTATGATTTAATTTTATTGACTAAACATTTACTTCAAAACTTAAGGATTGAATTTCAATATATAATCGTCAAACAAATCGAAATCTTGAGGTCATAAGTCAATAAGCATTGTTTTTTATTTATGAGGTTGATGTTTGGGTGTGAATTTCCATGATTACTTAGTTTAAATCATGATTAAATTAGATTAAAAGTTACCAACCTACTTCCCACATTGCATTTATTATTTTTTGATTAAAATAAAATAGATATATTATTAAAAATACACTCTTATAAGTGACCTTTTGAGGTTTTAATTGATATAATTTGTTTTTATTAATCCCCCATTTATTTAATCCCTCCAAGTACATATGTGTCTATCACGTTTAATTTGTTTTGACCCCAATTAAACTCTTCACTGTCCCTTTCTTTTATTTTAATCTCCCTTTAAGATAAGAATCTTGTTAAGAGAAGATGCGTGTTACCTTTAAATTAAAATCTTGTCCCGAATTTAGGCGCCTCTAAGTCTATAAAAGTTAAATCTTTAGAAAGAAAAAATCGCAGTCAAAGTAAAGCGCCTCTTTGGCAAACCTTATGGGGGACACACATTCTAGTTCATCGAAATCAAATAAATCGCTAACGGAATTTTCCAAGTTCCGACATACCTGATATACTTAAAACCTACCACTAGTTTAAAACTAGTAAACAGCGTATTATTGGAATGTATCTCAGTAAGCCTTGAAGTGCTTTAAATTACCAATAAAAAACTGTTTTAATAATATGATTGGCCCGAATTTATATTTCCTTTTTTTTTTCTAATTTTACCAAACTTCGGAAATTAATTTAAACAACAAAAACGTGTCTAAAAATTCCCATAATTAATTCAAAACCTGTTCCATTTTTATCTCCAAGTAGCCCTTTAAACTACGTACTAAAATATGTACGTTCAATCCATGTTACACTTACAAGTCTTAGTGTCAAGGCGATCTATTAGAATCCATTGGTTGAGTTTTAGATGTCAGTGCATACGACCCTATAGTCTTACCTATAACTACGTGTCGTGTTTTAATAGAGTTACGTTTAAGCGTAGCTTGTTTTCGTGCTGAAATCTTAACTTGATTCTCGACTATAATTTACCGAGCGTTCTGCTGGAAATGTTTCAATAGCATCCCCCGAATCACGCTTCTCTCGAAAGAAGATTCGAGATAAGAAAAGCCAGCTTTCGCTCTTTCCTTTCATATTTTCTTTATATTTGGCGCACTTTCAACGGGTCCTCCTAATAATCTTTCGCTTCGTAACGGGATTCGGCCAGAGCTTAGGGGCTTTCAAAAATTTATATTTTAATACGGGATAAAGGGTCCAACCCTAAATTTTTATTTCAATTGTTATGCAATGTTTTGGATAAATTATGGGTTTCAGAGTTTTGACTGACGGGTCTTTTTGATATTGTTTTTAGTTAAATATAACAATTTGCAGGGTTATACTTTTGTAATTTGATCCGTTTTTCTATCACTTTTCGTTTTCACCACCTTAAATATTTTAGTATTTTCATCCGATTAATTATTTGAACATTTTCACAGGCTTAATTATTTTAATGGATCACCAGCTCAATTATTTCAATGTTTTCACCTGCTCAATTATTTCAATGATTTCCCCAGATTATTTCAATGATTTCCCCAGATTATTTCAATGATTTCCCCAGATTATTTCAATGATTTCCCCAGATTATTTAAATGATTTCCCCAGATTATTTCAATGTTTTTCCCAGGTTATTTCAATATTTTCACCAAACTATTTCAATGTTTTCACGAGATTATTTCAACATTTTCACCGGCTTAATTATTTTAATGTTTTCCCCAGATTATTTCAATGTTTTCACCAATTATTTCAATGTTTTGGCCAGATTATTTCAATGTTTTCGCCAGATTATTTCAATGTTTTCACCAGATTATGTCAATCTATCCACCAGCTTATGCCAATCTATCCACCAGCTTAATTATTTCAATATTAATTTTTATCAGCTTAATTATTCAAAGTTTTCACCTGCAGGTCAATTATTTCAATTATTTATTTCACGTTTTCACCAGATTCATTCAATTCTTTAGCCATGTTTGTTTAAAACTTTCGCAAAACCCCGTAACGTTTTTTTAGTTACATTTTAACCACAAGCAAACAATATTGTGTGCAATATGTTTTCCTTGTTTGAAATATAACATTCGTATAATGACAGTTCATTTCTTTATGATTTAAAGATTTTACTTAAAAAATTAATTCATAATTTTATATTATATTCAAATTATTTCCTGATTTTAATATTTAAAATATATCCTACGTGTACTTGCAAGTTCTTTATATTCAAATATTTTCAATATCACGGAGTCAACGTTGTTTTCCCTTTCACTTTCGTTTTTTTTTTTTTTCTTTTTTATATGCTAACCTTATGACGTTTTGTAAAAATTACCTTATAATATTTAGTTTTCCATCGCAACGCCGCGTTATCTTAACAAATACAACCATTAAACGCGTAACCCTTAAAATTATCAAATGGCAAATTTTGCAAAATAATGCCACCCGGAAAAACTATCACTAATGGGAAATACCTAGCGGGATTTTAAAATTCATTTATATCAGTCTCAAATTGTTGCACAACTCGAAATAATTAATTTATTCAACTAAAGTTTACATAAATATAACCTACTTATATATTGAACCAATTTACCTTAAAGCGATGCTGTAATAAATTTTCATGAGTCCAAATGGAATTAGAGGGACATTTTCGGAAATATCGTTAAAAAATTATATATACATAGTCCACAGATATAACAGGTTTGCCACAGGTCAGGGAAATTGAAAATGAACCAAAAAAGTCAAGAAAAGATATTTTACAAAGTCAGGGAAAGGTCAGGGAATTTAATGATCTTCCAAGAAACCAGGAAATTGCAATCATTATCTGCAGAAAATATTTGAAGCTGACCGTGTCAGTTGTATAGATTAGAACCAAGATACGCTTGCAAAATTTGTAGCCCTCTTTACGAAAAATATATCGGCTGAGGAAAATACAGACAAATTTAATATCTTTTAGTAGTAGTATTAGCTGAAACGGTCAGGGAAAATCGTTGGAAAAGGTCAGGGAAAAACCTGGAAAAGTCAGGAAATTTGAATCTGAAAAACTGTGTCAACCCTGTAATATTAACGCAAAAATAAATTCTTAAAGTCCACAACATCGCTTGACTGTTTATGAGCACGTGATGTGGTTGCTTAATCTTTTAGTGCTTATGTTTATCAGTTCATTTCAGTTCAATTTAGTGAACTATATCCTTAGAGATTAGCTCAATTATAATTATTTATTATTATTTTTAATCGTGTTATTTTAAGAATTGTCCGCAAATTTGTATCTCAGCCTCGTTATTTTCGATCAAAGCGATTAGAATCGAACCAATTTGAATTTCTTACACTGGTTTGACAATCTGTTATCTAAATCGAGGTGCAGTGAAACTCTTTTAGGTTTATATATGAACTAGACTCGTGTCGTGAGACTATATTCGTAATCTGTACTCGACACTCGATCATGGATGACATGATATATTATAAAAAAAAACCCAAGAATAATAAGTTCTACGATTAACATTTTGGGATCATTATTAACCTTAACATCCTGCCCGTGTCTGGATACGGGCTCATTAAAATGAGTCTTCTCAATGTCATTTACAAGTTTTAATTTACGATTCTGCGAAAAATATTCTTCTTCTTACAAATTAAATGCAACGCGAGAGCCTCATTCTTTTGTGGTTATTTAAAATAAAACTGTTCTCTCAACGAGTACGACTAGATTTGACATACAGACGTAGACTTATAACCAAAAAAAAAAAAAAATAGAAGTAAAAAAAAAAAAAAACGCTCGAATTACGGTTAGAAAATGGCCCAGGGCTGAACCTATTCGACTAATGAAACGCGACATGTAGCATTAACGGTTAGACAAAAATATCATCATCATTTTTCTGCAATGTACCATTATCTTTCGTTACCTATCTCTTGCCCCCCTTTGACTACGAAGCACCATATAACTCATTAGTCTCGCTTCGAGCTAGAGCTGAAAGGGAAGGTGTATTTTTTTAATGTGGTCTGTCCGTGGACATAAATTTAATACAATGGAGGTCGGCTGAATTTTCCCTTGTATAGAGAAAGGTGTCTCCTAAATTATTTTAATGAAAGTATTGCCTGTGGACAGAAGATTTATGCATTCTAGTGTTTAAGAGCAAGCAGTTAAACATTGATAATATGGCATACGAGAGAATTGATTTTGAATAATTTAGGAGTAAGTGAGCAAATGTCCGAAACCATATTTTGAAAGGTACACTACACAGTATACACATTAAATATACCTACATACCTTTCAGGACATGTTTTCTCTGCTAATCAAACAATTTTTATTAGCTGATTATTTGCAATTTAATTAGCAGACGATTAAATTTGTACCTTATCCCCTTAGGTATGTACAAAGTATATGAGAGATACAATTTAAAGGTTTCAGCTATTAGTACAATACCATACCAGCGACCAAAACACTTTACTAAGCTCTCTACCTTGTTGGATATTGTACAATCAGAAGTTATATAATAATTTCTAAATTTCGATACTAAAAAGTAGATTATAAAATCTTCTGTTAGACAGGTGTAGCACCGTTGTGGTTACCCTTCCTGCCTATGTACCTCATTAATCCATTCTCCACGAACGAGAATTGACGGGATATTGTGGTCGACCTTGTAAGCTCTAGATATTTGGTTAGAGATAGAACCACGTTCAAAAGACATTTATGTAACGAGGAGAAATTTTTAAAAATTAATGACTAGGATAAAAAAAAAAAAACTTTTGTTTTAAAGTTGGGTAACTGGATACTAAAGTTCTTACCTTCCCCTTTTGAAGAAAAAATGTCTTTTTCTGCTCCAAGGGGACTTTTTTTTTTTTTTTTTGTTTCAAATAAGGAGCTGGAATTTCAATGTCAAGTTTAAGTGGCAGTGTGGGAGAAATTGAACTAACTCGAGTTATAGCTAGTAGTTGACGATATACTTGCGCACATGGCCTTCCAAAGCTCGTTGCCTTATTTCAATGGTATTTTAAACACCATCGCATTCAAGGGTGGGGTTACCCGGGTGCGGGTATTTTTGCTGCGTTTAAAAAAAGAGCCACTGGAATTTCAACCCGAAGATAATAGTTATACTATTGTTTAAAAGTAATATAAATTAGTAACTGAATATCTGATTCATTACTTTCTAGGAATTGTTCTTACCTTCTTTAAATTTGTCAATTTTTTTGGGATTAGTAAGGTATTACTAATTTTCATTTATGAGCCGTTAAATTATTTCTTCATTATACTGTTTAATTTTTGAAGGTTTTAATAATTAAATTGATTAGTTTCGATAATAAATTGTTAAATTTATATTTTTGATGGGATGTGATAATACTTAAATTAAACTTTACATTTAGTGATTAAATAACAGTTAAATTATTTATCAATTAACCCTTCCAAAGTGTTAGTTATATTTGAAATATAATTTTCAAATAATTACAAAGTGATAGTTACAACAAATCAATATAATTACCCATTACAACTTAATATTTACTGTTAAATTACCAATTTGCATGGCCATCTGCAAGATTGTAAATTACTTGTATTTTAAATCTCTAATTACCGGACTATTTTAGGTTTAAACAATAATACTTAAATACCTTAGTGAAACCACGAACATTTTAATGAAATTTAAGAATCCTTCCCAACCCACATATTTCAATTAATATTTTTAAATGTGGGTATGCAGAGAGTTACATTTTTGAAATATAAAGTAATAAATTTAATTAAAAAATTAATTGGAAACCATCACTCATAATGGGCGGTACCTTAGTAATTCGTCCTGATTTCCGTAGGCGCGTGCATCATATAATATTAAACACTTTTTTTTAATTAATATATACCCATTCTCTATACCTTAATAAATTCGTGCTTGTTATCACATTCTTGCCTTTATCGACAACTCTCTTAATAATAACTTTCCCCTCCATGTTCCTTCGGGCTTAAAGTTTTGCTTAAAGGGATACTAAACTGTGAAAACAATTTTTAATCGATTTAGACTGTTAAAATACGCGTATTTGGTAGAAACATTATTAAAACTCACTAAGCCTAAATCTGTTTAGAAGAGATTTTGGACTGTAAAATTTCTCTAGAAGTTCAGAAATGCTGAAGCCAATGAAAGGTTGTCTAGAAACACCTCGTTTGGCGCCATAATTCTAGCCTTATATCGTAACTTTGATAATTAACTGTTAATTACCAAAAACCTGTTAAATAATAATTTGTTGATTATGTTGGAGGTTAAATTATAAAAATCATGAATTAACGAGACTGCTACTTCAATTAAATAAACGTTTCTGGAGAGCTTGAAAGAAAAACATTTTCAATTCATTTATAACTTGTTTTCGAAGTCTACATAGTATCCCTTTAAAGCGTTGTTTTTTACGAGTTTTCGTCATGTGGAAATCGTGGCTCTTCTTAATCATCGTGTAATTTTGTTTTCTATGAGATAGTTTAGAGACTATAGTATTGTACGTGTTGAAAGATTAAACTAACTAATAATTATCACTATAATCTTGGCTCAATTTCTGGGCCAAACCACTTTTCGTCGTCGAAGAAGAATGGGGAATATAATATTCATTTTTATTAAAGTACCAGTATACATATTTTATATATATATATTTTATGTTCTTAATTTTACCCGCCAGTCTCGATTTCCACATTTAATAAAGTCAGTGGCGAATATTTTCATGGCCACGGTCAAGGACTATAGAATTTGAAACCCCTTCCAGAATACGCAATGGCGCGCGAAAAGCGAAAGAACTAGCTAAGAGAGATAGAGGGAGAGTGTGTAAACCAGATTTCTACCTCATCTGTATTCTGGCATTTTGACAAAGGTTCCTTAACTACTACCTTAAGCCTATATTAGCATAAATATCAAATTAAACCTAAGTATATGTTTCATTTGTTTTCTTGGTAAACGATTGTTTCACGTTATCCTAAATTTACCTTTGAACTAGAACTTTGTTAGGTAGTTTGACGTTAATTGCTTTTTAATTTAATGCCACTTGTCTTGTTCCTATATACCTTTGACCACACTCTTTGGCGTAAATCGCGTCATGTCCTTTTTAGATCTCTTGTCCTTCGCGTCATGGTATATACCTTATTTTGTCGTTAATCTCACTTGTCCTTTGACGTTAATTAATTTTAGGTTAATTGCGCCATGATATTACCTTTCACGTAATTCCTGGCATGTTATTAAGCTTTAAATTAAATCACCTCGTTATCGTTGACGTTAATGTAAATCGCGTCATCTCATTTACCTTTGACTTAAATAGCCTAGTTTCCTTTACATATTTGGCGTAAGTCGCGACATCTCCTTTATATTTGACCAGAAGCCGATGAAACCCTCCTTTGAAGTCTACTACTCCAATGTTCCATATAGCGCTCCTCTCTGTATGGGTAAAATTCACAATTTTACGAGTTAGAAGGGGTCCTACTTCATCCCCCCTGTCTACGGAAAATTGGAAATTCTCTCTCTCCACAAACGACGACGTTTTTTGGACGAACTCCAAGGCTGCTAGAGATATTCGCTCGACGAACTCCCGCTCCGAAAACACCTACCGTTAGGAGGCGTACGGATCGCGCCTTTTGAGAATAACCCATACAGAGAGGGGTAGACAAGACCCGGGAGTAATAGACTTCAAAGGAGGGTTTCATCGGCATCTGATTTGACTTAAATTTCGTCATCCCCCTTGTATATGACTTAAATATCGTCATGTACGTTTAACGTAATTAAAATAGTTATAATAGCTATATATTTGTGTTCAGAAGTGATCAACTACTAATTGTTTATCAATCCTCATCTTTTTTTCCTATATTATTATTTTAAAACTCGAACAAGCGTTTACTATAATTTATTACTTATGATACTATTACCTTTATAATGATTACTTACTCCCGTTCGACACATTCGTGTGATACTGAAGTACATATTTTGGAGAGTAATTTACTCCAATTGAAAACCAAGCAGTTCTAGCCTTTTACGCATTGCCACTATTAAGTAGAATAGCTGAATGTTTTTCTATAATCTTTTTTTCGTTAATGGCGCAATCGTTTTTTGATACAGTTTTTTTGTTCTGAGACGCGTTTAAATAATGACCGTGAATTTGGTAAAGCTTCAATTTTAATACGCGTTGGTTTTAAATCTTATGTTTGCGGATTTCATGATTTCTGGGAATTGGAAGGTAGTACTTTGAGCGTTCTTAGAATCTTGTCGACTTACGAATGTCGAGTAAACGAGTAGAACTTTCTCGAACTATAGGGTAATACTCTTCTGGTCGTTTTAAATTTTCAAGGACAAATTGCTCATTGATGGGAAGTTGTAATAATGGGTTTTTTTACGAGCGGTTAAATATAGATGGATTAGATTTTGATTATATTAATCACCATTGATGGAAAATCTTTCGTATGAAGTTGAAACGTTTAAGTATATGGATGACTAAGAACGCGAAACGGTGGAAAGAATGATGAATCAAAGCGGATTCCTTTCAAATAATAGTTATATATGGTTAAATAGTTAAAGAAAATATCAAGTCGTATTGTTCAAACGATACTTTTTCGCTATTTATTTTTGGTTCCTCAAATTATCCAACTTATATTCACAATATAGTTGACTAAACTTGAGTTAATATAGTATAAGAGCTATCTTTTGAATTAGCTAGGACCGTTATAAGGGGCTAAAACTCTCGGTACTTCGAAATATATGTCTTCGGGGTCATGGGGTGAATTAAAATTTACAAGAAATAATTTTTTGATTTCATCAGTTTTATTCGTCTATAGTAGACTAATCTTGATAAGTGCTAATCTAATAAGTGCTATCGTTTGAATTAGGCGCGTAGTAAGGGCCTAAAACTGGCAGTACTTCGAAATATATCTTCCGGGTCATGGGGTCAATTCAAATTTACAGTAAATAAATTTATGACTTCATCAATTTTAAGATACAATCAATTTAGTTTTATTCATTTTAAAATTGATTTATTTTTCCCATCAGTTTCTGAATTCAATAATTTTAAAATTTGTTTATTTTCATCATCAATTTCTTTATAACAATTTTAATATTTGTCTAGTTTCATAATTAATTTATTTACATTAAATTTAAAACTTTATTTGAGCAAATTATTTACCTATATACGCCCACATATCCAAGGTCTTGTCTGTTTTCAAATCAACCGCGCACAAAAACCAGCCTTAATTTACGAAAAATATAGCTCATTAAAATGAAATTAATCTTTGTGTTTTTTTTTTTTTTTTTTTATGGGGAACGTGTTGCGTTGTATCGCTATGACAATACTTAAAAATTCTCCTCGCTGTCTACCACGAGTACTCTCCTAGATTATAAATAATAATGAATGATGATTCTTTTCTCTCGAAATTCATTACAAGATCGTGTTAGCCTATATATTTTTCGTCTATAGGACCTATAATTGCGGCCGACCAACTTACAAAATCATTAAAGTCAGGGCCAACCATTGTCCTCCCAAGTATTTTAGGGTGAAAGTGGAAAAAATAATTCTTCCGTCTTATATTTTGTGTTTTTAAATGGCAAGTCTCGTGAAATCTGATTGATGTCTTACTTTTTGATTGAGACTCAGCCCACTTGTTTTTAATATACATTTATAAATGGGCAATGGGTTAGTTTTAATATAAATGAAAATTTCTAATTTCTAGAGGGGAAAAAAATCCCAATTGAGTGAGGAAACTGTCGAAAACAAGTTTTTGATTAACATCAAAAACTTAACATCCTAAACTTTCATAGAAATATAGGAATTGTTATTATTTTTATATTTAAAATTCGATATTTTCGAAGAAGTGCTCCTATAAAATTCTATAATTTCATAGAAATGGTTCTTTAAAATCTTATAATTTCATAGAAATGATTCTTTAAAATCATATAATTTCATAAAAATGTTCAAATTCTAACAATTTCATAGAAATTGTTCTATAAAATCATATAATTTCATTTAAATGTTTCTTTAAAATCGTATAGTTTCATAGAATGATCCTATTAAATCCTACAATTTCATAGAAATGATCCTATTAAATCCTATAATTTCATAGAAATGTTCCTATTAAATCCTATAATTTCATAGAAATGATCCTATTAAATCCTACAATTTCATAGAAATGATCCTATTAAATCCTACAATTTCATAGAAATGATCCTATTAAATCCTACAATTTCATAGAAATGACCTTATTAAATCCTATAATTTCATAGAAATGATCCTATTAAATCCTACAATTTCATAGAAATGATCCTATTAAATCCTACAATTTCATAGAAATGATCCTATTAAATCCTATATATAATTGTTATATATTTATAACTTTCTATCTTTTTTCACCAATTATTCGTGAGAATTTCCCTTCAAGTAACTTTCGTTACAAAATGCGAATATGAAATAGGCAGGCCTTAAATTCTTGGTATATGAATTTCTCATTTCCCAGCTTTTCTACGTGGATCTAAAACTATGTCTATGCTAATAGTCCTTTCATCTTATAATACAATTGTTGGAATGTTTTGTTTGTTGTTGCGGTCAGTTATTATTAAATGAACGAATCGTGTTTCCTTTTCATGAATGCTAGAGTTTCGAGCTTCGACTCGTTCTCTAAAGGTTGGCAACTGATATTATATTAAAAGTCATTATGGGTGTTTGGTTTGTTTCCGTTTCGTGATGACTGATGACCAACATCGTGAAATGTTGAAAATACTCCACGCTCTATACCCCTTTATTATCTCGTTTTGAGGGAAAGTAATAGGGTGTGGACTCTTACTAAATACTTCGATAATTTCAATAATTAAGGATATGTAATGATGAATGTTTATTTAAAGGGAAGATTAAACATTAAAATACTTTACCAGGATTATTTTCCTCTAACGTTCATAATTATCTAGGTTTGATTTATATCCGTTAAAGCAGTTATTCAAAAATTTTTAGCGCATCTGGAAATTTAAGGAAAATATTTTAGAAAAACTTGGAAAAAAAAAGGAAATATGAAGGAAATGGTTTCCAATATTTTTCAACGTTATTTCAACATTTCCAATATTTTTACATTTTCTCAAGATCTTCCAAAATATTTCCAATATTTTCCAACATTTATTCCAGATTTTCCAAGATTTTTTAACACTTTTCCAACACTTTAAAATATTTTTCCTAAACTTATTGAACCTTTTCTATTTTCCCAAGTTTTGTCCTATGCTTAGCCCAATATAAAATCATTTTAAAATTTAAATTCCATTTAATTAAAAATATACGTTCAAGATAAAGTGTAATGAGAAGTAATGGAATGGATTGATTCATCCTGTTCAACTTTATAAATAAAAGTAGTAATTTTCCAACTCCCCTTTAAAAAAATATTCGTGTTTTTAATATCACTCTTAAATTTTTTAATTTGAAGCCAATGAAACGAGTTTTTAACTATCATTCAAATTAATTGATATTTAATGATTAAATATCGCCCACAAATTGGAGAGTTTTCATTAAATATTAATCTTATTACTAATAGCTCTCTAATAGCTATGATTTTAAAACAAAATTATTATATCTAGCCTCATTCGCGTATCCTTTTTAAAACATTTTTAAAAAATTTACATTAAGGCCGTTTAAAAAGTTTCCAAAAATGACTATAATTTGTAAAATAACGCCTTTAGAGAACACGTACTCGCGCGCCTATAAACCCTTTGCTGTATAATAGTTCCGTGTTTTAAATTGACGAAAACCGACGAGAACGCGCGCTGGACACCCACGTTAAAATATTTTAAAGGATAGGTCCAGTCAGAAGTCTATAAAAAATCCTTTCGGGATAAGTTCAAAACTGACGAAAGTCCATCAAAGGGTGACTCTTTTTCCAAATTTATTTTACTCGTTTTTAAAGGGAGAATGAATCCTACAAACAAGGAATTAACGTTTAAATATGGCTAATCCAACAGTAAACTAATTTACAAACAAATATTAAACTAGAAATCAATCTAAAACCTACTCCTGGAAAAAACCTTGTCGATCATTTGGGAGTCAATCAAGCGAACCAAAGCCAATTTAATTATGAGTCCTAGCCTTTAACTAAAATATCGCCGTAGAAAAGGAGGAGGCTGAAATATAATGTATCAGAACAAGCCCGTCTTTGATATATATCTTAGAAAAATGATGTCTTTTCGCGGAAAACTGGATTACAACCGTAGATGAAGGGACACGTTTTTACATTTTACATTTTTTTCTTTCTATAATGAATTGGAAAGTTTGCCAAATTGCGATCTCACGATTTATTCATTTTCTTCTCAAAATCGTTTTTAAAAGGTTTTTATAAAAATAATAAATATAGAGGAAATAACTATTACGCGATATCATAGGGTTACAGTCAGGTTCTATTAGAGGTGCTTATAAGGCAAACCTTTTTTCCCGTATATCTATCTATATACGCATGGGAGAAGGATACAATTCTAGGTACGCGAGATTATGAATTGAATCATTTTTTGGGGATAGATATAATTCCGAGAAAAGATAACTTTGTTCAATTTTAGACCCGTAAGAGCTAGGATATCATCGTCGTGTTTAAATTAAGTTAATCGTTTTGGACATTAAAATACATTCCTTATAAATTATAACTGCACGATAATAAACAAAGGGGTTGTTTCATCTTATAAAAACTAGAATTTTTTGAAAAATTTAAAAAAAAAAAAAAAAAAAAAAAGAAACCTTAAGACTGATAATTTAGCCCAGATTAGAAATCACTCGATGTCGCATCATACTAGCTAGAATGTTTCTTGAAACTAACAACAAAAGGATGTAAATGGCTTGGTTTTACTAGGCTTAAAGTAAACACGCAATCTGACCAGGGACGGAAATAAGCAAAAGTCACTGGTCATTGTCCGATAAATTTTCCAAAATGTCCCATAACTTTTTATTTTTAAGAGAGGGTCACTGGACAAATGTCCGATAAAAAAGTACTTTTTAATACAGGAAATGTAGCCTTGTCCGGTAATTTTGTTAAATGTCCGATAACTTTTGAATTTTTAAGGGGGTTACTGGACATTTGTCCAATAAGAAAATTTTCTTATTTCCGTCCCTGAATCTAACTCGATTTGGGCCTTTCAAACTGATCTCACGGTGGTTATAACTGTAGAACTAAAAGTCACGTGTTGACGTCACATTAGCTCGTTTATTTCTTGAAATTAACGACAAAGGGTTAAACTCGGGTTCCACGGGACTTAAACTATGATAAGAATCAATACACCTGGTTAGAAACTCCGCGTCTAAAAGAGGGAGTGTTCGTACGTTTCGAGTGTAACGTATAAGAAATCGCCTTGAAAACTAATTGTCCGAGATATCCCCTCCAAATACTACAATTTAAATCCTTTAAACTTCAATTCAATTCAAAAAGAAAAATGTAAAGAGAGATAGAAAATAATATCCGGTCTAGGTTTTTTCCCGAGCGTATCCGTAAAAGTACCGGTATAGAGTAAAACCCCGTTGAAACTGGAAATATCTCAATTAGACCTAATATCCATGATAAAACTTTCCATTATTCTTTGATACAAACGAAAATAAAAAAATATATAAACTTTAAAAAACAATTTTTTTTTAAGAAAAGGGCGTCACCTTAAAAAAGTAAATTTTTATTCTAAAAAATTGTTACAAACTTAAAATCAATCAGACATTTCAGTGACACAAATGTATAGTTTTAAATTATTAGAGAAAGCGTTTGGAACTTAATTTTTTTCTTATTTTAAACCGATTTTCGCAGCAAAAATGATTTTTACTTGAAAATTAGCCTTTATGATGAAACCAGATGAGAATATTTATAAAATCTTAGAGGTTTATTTATGATGAAAACTGATGAAACCAGATCAAACTGTTTATAAAACCTTGGAGGTTTATTTATGATGAAACCTGATGAAACTATTTAGAAAATCTTAGAGGTCGATTTATGATGAAACCAGATGAAACTGTTTATAAAATATTGGAGGTTTATTTATGATGAAACCCGATGAAACTATTTAGAAAATCTTTG
Source organism: Odiellus spinosus (assembly GCA_963920705.1). NCBI lineage: Eukaryota > Metazoa > Arthropoda > Arachnida > Opiliones > Phalangiidae > Odiellus > Odiellus spinosus. The sequence goes on from OY987237.1 coordinate 9,407,079, forward strand.
AGGTTTATTTATGATGAAACCAGATGAAACTGTTTATAAAATCTTGGAGGTTTATTTAGATGAAACCTGATGAAACTATTTACAAAATCTTAGAGGTCGACTTATGATGAACCTGATGAAACCAGATGAAGCTGTTTAAAAAATCTTGAAGGTTGATTTATGATGAAACCAGATGAAACTTTTTATAGGTTGATATGTGAAACCTGATGCATTTATTTAATATTTTTTCTCGTGTCTATCTTTATTATTATCAAGATTCACTTCAGCGAATTCAAAATTAACTTTTTACCAGATTGGCTAATATATCATAAATTTAAAAACAAATATAGAATTATAATAAAATCATATTTTCTTCTGAACCTACCATTCAATCCTTTTATCGATTAAGTAAGGTTAATCTTAAAATAATTGTATTGATTTTAATTTATTAATATTCGGCCAAAGGCTTGACAAAAATTACAAATTCGCTAAAGTTCAAATTGGATAATATTGGCCATTATTGACTAACATGTTTTTCACCAAACTGACCTCAAATCATTAAAATATATATTTTTATCTTATAAATTATATAATTATATTTCTTTAAATTTGGTATGATGTAAGGCGAGGGTGTGCTTCCTGTCATATTCGTCCAAGCACCACTTCCTGGTTCTTATAAAGAATAACTTAGCTTATATATCAATATAAAAGGATCTGTTTTATAAACCTTCTTTTATCCCCTTCATCCTTATGGCGTAAATATTTCGTAGAAAAACCTATATACTCGAAGGAAAAATAGTTTTCAAGGTCGTTTTTATGAATTTCTTACGTCGTAAACGTATTACGTCCGTCTTTAAAATCTTTTGCCAAAATCTCATTACGGCCGAGAAAACTTTCACTATTGTCGATAAATTTTTAAACTATTCCCCTACTACCGAAAACCCCCCGTTTTTCTTAGCCAACCAAGCTTGTTATTTAAAATGTTTCTTTCGAAGGGATGGTAAACCAAAAACCGAATACTTCATTTTTATTAAAGGTATGAGACAGATAGCAAAGATTCAATCTTAAATCAACGTCGCTGCACTAAAATGCAATATTAAATTCGTTAATTATTTATATTTAAAGTAATTAGGTTGGTTTTAATTACAAATTGTTCAAAGGAGAATGTAACCTAACAACGAGTGATTTTTAATCGATTCCTTATCGTTTAAATCTGCCTAATCCACCAGTAAAATAATTTAATAACAAATATTAAACTAGAAAAAAACTTACCCAGAAAATAGGCTTAGTTGGATTCATGGAGAAACTGATTTCCTCGCGTATAAGGGCGACCAATCGAATCTTATTGGAAGTCTTGTGGAGATTTGGGGCCGTTGCTCATTGGTCGTTAAATCACTAGGAAATCAGGGTCTCCATGAATCCAGCTAAGCCCATTTTCTAAGTAAAGATTTAAATTTATTTCTAGTTTAATAAATTTTTTTGTAAATTTTTCTACTGGAGTATTATTCGTATTTAAATGATAAGAAATCGATTAATCATTTGTGTTTGGTTGAATTCTCCGTTCAATCAAACCTTTAAGCATAAAAATGCGCGTACAGGTCAATAAATAAATGAAGACCAAAATTGAAATTTAAACTAAAACATTTATCTAAAATTATTTTAACGTTTCAGTATCTCTTTAAAGAATTTACTTTCACTTCGTAGTCTTACTTCACGTGTGGGCTTACCGTGAACTAGTTGGTTAAAAAGCGAGGTAGGGGAGAATTCTTACGACGATAAAATATAAAAAATAAATTACCGCATTCCATCGGACTCCTTTTTTTTCTGTCGTAGAAAATTTAGAATATTTCTCTCTCGCAAGAAATTGCGACATTTTGAAAGTCGATATCTAATCAGGTCGTTTAAAAACCGAAGAAGATCTTATTGCTTAATAAACGGAAATGATTTTATTTATTTTTTTCATTTATTTTGATCCGTTATTTTATATTATCATAAGTGTCGTTTTTCGGGGCTTTTATCTGATACGGAAATGTACGAGTACTAATATATGCTTAATTATAATTCATATCTTATGTTTATATTTTTTTAACGCTGTTCCCAAAGATGAAAAATGATTCAGGGGTTTTTAGGCGGAAGGGGCAATGGATAGGCTTCACCTTGAGCTCGGAAGAACCAAGGGGAAATACTTTTACAGGCGTAACATGTATTTTATCCGCTGAAGAGACGGTTTTTAGTGAAGTTCTCACAATAGTGATATCATGTCAAATCTGTGAGTCAGGCGAATACTAAAACGTTTCAATTAAGGCTCAAGAATCAGGCCCGAGGAAGAGTTTTGACTAGATATCAAATTCTCCGTGTTAATCCATGTTAATTTCTGAGTAATTTAAAATTTTATTTCTAGCTTAATATTAAATTATAATTTTTTTACTAGAAAATTGGGCACATTTTAACGATGATAAATGATTCCTTGTGTAATGATTAGTCAATCCAATCCAAGAATTCACAACCGATGGCAATATGAAATTTCCCCTTAAATTACAAAAAAAAAAAAAAAAAAAAAAAAAAAAGAAAGTTAATTAAAAGGTTTTCTCTCTTAAACGCGACTATGTTTCATTTCATATATTTAACACTAAATTGATCTACATTTTAATAGAAAACAATTCTAAGTACTACGGCATGGTAACTTAATCAATTTCAGAGAATAATCATTTTTGAAGATTAAGGTGTGGTGCCTCTTAATTCTTTTTACACACATTTTAAAAAAATCTTTAAAAACCAATCAATCTTAAGATAGTGATTTTAAAACGACTGTCTGGGTTTTAACATTGTGTATCCTTCCGCCTCATGTTTCGATATTTTTGCAAATTTACCTTGAAAACAAATTAAATAGAATAGACCGGAACTCTTTGAGAGAGATTGGGGCGAGTTTAAATTATAATAGATGATTTCCTGGTAAGGTTTTAGTAGTCCAACGCAATGACATCATCAGTGACTTTCAAAATTCACGGTAATGATATAATTCGTACAAGATGCGTGCCTTCAGGACAGAAATATTTTTCTTTTCACGATTCGCGGTATAGCGTAAGAGGATTTAAAATTAAATTTTATAAGTAATAATATGTAAAGTCCAGACCAGTTTTACTTAGCTTTTTCCTTTCTAATTCTTGAATATTCAATTTTAAAATTTTCTTAAAATTTCTAGCCACGAAAAAGAATATATTAAATAAGTTACAATAGGTTTGTATGCGCGCCTTCAATCATAATCTTAAGTTTCGAATAAAAAAAAATAAAATAAAAGTGATCCTTTATATTGGAAATATGCCAAAATAATATTAATGTTCATAAACGAATGAAATAAAAATTCAAAAACGAACAAAAAAAAAAATGGAAAAATTTCAAAATTGATTATTCTTATAGAAGGCAAAATATAATCTTTCCGAAATAGAAACGAGCCGCAAAAACGGTTCTCCTTCTTTTGTATTTGACTAAACAGCATTTAAAATATGATAATCCACCATCCATCATATTTATTTTTAAACCCGGCGATTTTCAAAGTAAAGTTACTAGAAAGGAAAGCCTCCTAAAAAACGAATAAAAAAAAACCCGATATTTGAAAATTTAAAAAGTTTAACCCCTTTAGAATACGATTATCATTTTAAACCTTCCGAATTCTATAAAACAGTCTCTTTTGATGTGAGAAATAACGCGTTGCTCTCATTATTAATAGATCGTTTTGGTCCTACGCGAATGCCTGTCTACTTTAAAATATTTTTCAGTTTCGTCTTCGATATTAGATACTTTAAATATTTTGATTCTATATTTATTCCAGTTTTTATAATTAAGTCAAATTTGATAATTGCTTAGTTACCATTCGTCCAGTCATTCCAGTCCCCTTCTTTAGTATTCCGTCTCCATATTTAATCCATCGTCCCCATATTTAGTCTATCGTCCCCATATTTAGTCTATCGTCCCCATATTTAGTCTATCGTCCCCATATTTAGTCTATCGTCCCCATATTTAGTCTATCGTCCCCATATTTAGTCTATCGTCCCCATATTTAGTCTATCGTCCCCATATTTAATCCTTCGTCCCCATATTTATTTTATCGTCCCCATCTTTAGTCTATCATCCCCATCTTTAGTCTATCGTCCCCATCTTCAGTCTATCGTCCCCATCTTCAGTCTATTGTCCCCATCTTCAGTCTATTGTCCCCATCTTCAGTCTATCGTCCCCATCTTCAGTCTATCGTCCCCATCTTCAGTCTATCGTCCCCATCTTCAGTCTATCGTCCCCATCTTCAGTCTATCGTCCCCATCTTCAGTCTATCGTCCCCATCTTCAGTCTATCGTCCCCATCTTCAGTCTATCGTCCCCATCTTTCGTCTACCGTCTCCATAAGATAACGCGTATTCTTGTTCTATACTGCAGCGAATAATCGAGTCACTTTCTCCATCTATCGACCTAGTAACGAATATGCGTGATGCCTTTCAATTTAAAGCTACCCATTTTCTAGGAAGAAAAGTTCCTTAGTGACCTATTTTGACCCTCGTGAACTACCGGTTCATTGAGAAAAATAATTGACATTCGATAATGTATGATAACAAATTAAATTTTAGCCGAGATGGAGCTTAGGGTTCAAAGGGGTCGAAGATGAAAATTATTTTGTAGTATATATATATATATATAAGATTAAATATATGTACAACGGTAATTCTTTTTCTATACACACTTAATTACGGTTGTGTGGGCAATTCTCTCCGCGCCGCATCTTCTAGAGAACAAGTTTTTATAAAAAAAAACTTTATATTTTGAAAAAAACAAAAACTGAATTTTATTTCTTTCGTTGCATGAGCTTAAATTTTGAAAGATGCGCCCGTAAAATGAGGCCAACACACTTTCTTTTATACGCTCGGTGTTGAGTAAAAATAATAAGAATCAAGCTATCCTTTATCACTTTGCTCGGAGCTTACAGCCTTTTTTTTTTATTATTACATTTTAATTTATTTTGTATTTATGTTTGAGAAAACCACGGGGTGTTAAATATCTTTGGAATATATTGGTGGCGAATTGATAATTTAAAAACGACGAATATTATTTTTCTCGCGTGTATTATTTAATGATGAGGATGAGCTAAGCTTGAAATATTTATAATGTTTTGGAAATATCACCCGAGGGGCAAGTTTTTCGCTTTGAACTTTGATTTCGTTGAAACGGTTTTGTTTGTATCCTAATAAAATTGAGTTTAGGTGATTTAAGAAACTTGGTATTTTACGGGTTCTGGTGTAATTTTAATTTAATTTGGAATGGATTTAGATTTAGCCGAGATTACTTGTAAATGCCCGTGGGTGCTAATTAAAATCGAAATGAACATATTTTTAAAAGACGATTTTCAAAACCATTTAGCAATTTTTCACAAAACACAAAACCTTTCACTTCCCCTTAAGTGATTTAAATTTTGAGATTTGAATTCCTGTTTTGACTATTTTTAAAATTCGCATTCCAAACATAACAATAAATTTTCAATTTTTTTTTAAATGACTATTATTATTATAAACCCCAAATATTAATTTAATAAATCGTATTGTGCCTTACTTAAAACACGTTTTCAAATAGTTAATCCGAAGCTGCAAATCAAAACTTTCCCCTTCTATCGTTTTGTGGGATAAATTAATTTATCTGTACGTCTTCGTGTACTTTTCATCTCGTATAATATCGTAGTTACCTATATTCTAGTTCTACCGTTATTAAAAATTAAAAACAAGAAAAAAAATGAGGATTGAACCCTTCTGTCTCCGAGTCTTCAATTAAATCATTGCGATGATCTTTTTCACGAAACTATCGAGTAGTTAGAGTATAGGTTTCCGGAAGCCGGTTTTGACAGCTTTAGGATCCCAACTGTGAGCGATGAAATATTGTTTGTGGGTGCCAATTTGGCATTGTTTGTTGATTAGACCTCGCATCCATGAGATGCAACTTTGACGTTGAAAAAGTGGGATGACGCGACCCACGACCGTTTTAAAGAAACCTAGTGAACTATTCAGTATCAAGCGAATAATTATTATTTCACGTAAAGCTAAGATACCTTCTTCTTCCTATCAATAAAAACAAAACGTTAATATTTAATTATCGGATTTAAAGTTAATTAAAGGGATGTGAAATTATTTAAAAGATTTGAAATGAATTAAAAAATTTAAGGGAAATTGTTTAAAGGGATGTGAAATTGTTTAAAGTGATGTGAAATTGTTTAAAGGGATGTGAAATTGTTTAAAGGGATGTGAAATTGTTTAAAGGGATGTGAAATTGTTTAAAGGGATGTGAAATTGTTTAAAGGGATGTGAAATTGTTTAAAGGGATGTGAAATTGATTAAAGGGATGTGAAATTGTTTAAAGGGATGTGAAATTGTTTAAAGGGATGTGAAATTGTTTAAAGGGATGTGAAATTGTTTAAAGGGATGTGAAATTGTTTAAAGGGATGTGAAATTGATTAAAGGGATGTGAAATTGTTTAAAGGGATGTGAAATTGTTTAAAGGGATGTGAAATTAAATAAAGGGATATGAAATAAGTTGAAATTAATGTTTTTACAGAGAAAACGAAGGGATGTGCAATTAATTAAAGGGATATGAAATTATTTAAATGGTTGTGAAGTTAATTTAAGGACTGTGGAATTAATTAAATGGATGTAAAAAAATAAATTAATTAATGAATTCTTTGGCGTATTGATTTACCATATATATTATATATAGGTTTTGATAATCTGTTCTGAAACAGTATATCTTTACGTGGGTTGAAACTTGAAAGTGATCGTGACGTTTTGTGCGAGAAAGTGGATTTGTAGTGAAACCCTCGCGGTTCAGCGAATTCGGCTTTCATAGTTACAGGGGTCATTGGGGTCGCGCGGGCGCTGAGTCGCAAATCTGGAAAGTAGCTCGCTTACCTATATACATATAGGCGCCATATAAAAGTCATTCCTAACCTACTTTTGAGCGGATATGATGGTTTTTTTGCGGGGGAAAGTTTATGACGAAATGATTCAACTCAGTTTTAAGAGTAGTTTGACATAGTAGAGAAAGTGTAGGCGGGTTAATACAAAATCTTAAACCATATAGAGGAAAAAGTAGTTGTTGAAAACTTCTGTTGAACTGTTGTAATATAGGCGGTGGTATGGTTTTATAAAATTAAAATATAAAATAAAATATATATTACAAGTGGGAAATAAAGAAATTTAATAAAAAAATATTTGACTGCAGCCTTAAGGGAAAAATTAAATTCTTCATATTAGCACCACATTTAATCGACATATTTTATAAATTATACTGATCCTTCTTTAATTAGCGCGACTGAGCGAATATTTCATATAAGCAATGATAAAATTAATAGTGTTTCTATAAACTGTATAATGGTCAAATTTAAATTTAGAAAAATGGAATTTATGAATTTAGAATTGGAATTTTTTAGAAAAGTTGTTGAAGAATTTTGCAGATATTTTATTAAATTTTAACTTGAATCGACAGCGATATCAAAACTAGACTCCTTCACGTCAAACTAAACAATAATAGAGATTTCACGTAGCCTAACTTTGTACGCTATGTTAAATTCAAGTTGAGTTAAATCATTTTTGACAAATGAAATATAATTGCTCGGAAAACACATCACATCCGCGATCCTGCAGAGACAACCGTCACAAAAACACTAACTTCAACTAATGTCAAATATTTTCTGAATGGCCTCCTAATTTGACTCTAGTTAGTTGACTAAAGCGCGTAAGATGTTTCCCGTCTGCTGGTAGAAGAATTCGAATCTAAATTTACCCCCGTGGCATAGAAAAACCATTGATCAAATTAATGTACAAAACGTTTAACTATGTAACGCCTCTTTCGAAATTTTAAACAGGACCTGTCAAATACAAATTCGAGGAAAGTTAAAATTGAAAAATGAAAACTATAGAAAAAATTAAATATTACGACCAAAATTATAGGATACACGCAAATATATACACTGGCGCGCGCCGGCTTCAAACTCAACGAGCTACATCAACAGTTAGCGTTAGATTGACATCTGAAAGGTCAATCCCGGGTCAAATTCGCAAGAAAATATTCCCTTTTTTTAAGTTATTTTTAAGTGGCGTTTTCAAAGCGGAACATTTTCGAGTTTAAAACTAAATTATTTAAGTTCTCTAAATATAAAATTATTTTTAAATTTTTGATCGAACCCAAGTCAGGACTTGGTCCTAATTTCATTCTTAAATGCGTGTTAAGGTCAAGGAATGTCATTGGTCAAATAATTCTCAAGTAAATGTTTTGTTCAAATAAGTTAGCCACGGAATATCATTAGTCAAATAAGTCAGAGAATTGGTCAAAATAATCTGAAAGGAATATCATTGGTCAAAATAATTTGAATTGAATATCATTGGTCAAATAATTCTCATGGGCATTTCATAAGTCAAATTTTCTGAGCTTCTGAAGAGCATTTCACATGTCATATGTTCTGAACTTCTGAAGAGCGTTTCATTGGTGAATTAATAAAGTCACGGAATTGAGTTATTAATGAAATGTTCAATTATTGAACATGGAAACGCTTCTTTAAGCCTATCTATCCGCGAGGGACGATCGCGCTGACATTCATAAAGAGTAGGCGCATGCATGGGTAAAATCAAATGTAAAATGTAGACCCCTCGCGTTCCTAGAAAACCATAGGGTGCATAAATGTTCACCGTGTCCGCGTTTCTTTGAGGGATGACTATAATTCCCTGGAAAATTCAGGCAGCCTATAGTCAGCTCTGGCATCGTTTTAAAACTTTTGGCAGGCCACCCGTCCTTCTTTATACATCTAGTCGTCATCATTCTGCCCCCGCAATAATTTTTACGAGCGTGAAATAAATAAAAGTTGAACCGAAAATATAAAAATAATCTCATTTCGGAGGATGTAATGCGGTCGGGTTTCTTTTGTAGGTTTACCATCAATAAATATGAACTTAAAGGTCAGTTTGCCAGTTTGGTCAAAAACCGTCATTCGATTATACAGCTTGATTTGAGCTTCAATATTTAACAATTTTGGAAACACAAGTTCTTTATTTTTACCTTTATCGTTTAAGGGGAAAATAAAACGTTTGGTTTTTGTGATAAAATACTAGACTACTTTAAGCTCGTCTCTTATGTTCATTTCAATTTTTATTCGCTAAACAAATAGAAAGTGACAGATTGGGAGTAAATAAACTCAAAAGATGACGTCAATTTAAGCCTAAATACGGCCTTATTTTATATTTTTATCGCGGCCCGTATCGGTTCAATTTTGATTTCTCGAAACCGTGATTTTCGAACTACGAAATCTTTAATCTTTCCATGTAACCTACTGAAAATGCGTTTTATTCTAACTACCCCATCCCGTGATGTGTCCTATAACGAACGAAATGACTGTCCGAACTAGTGTTTCGGTGCGAATTATTCAAAAGTCCATAATGAATTAATTAAAGTATCAAAGTAAAATGGAAGAATTAAAGGTTTTACGTGTTTAGTTAATGCCGGAATATGCCTTTTAATATTTTGGTTAAAAAAGTAATTTACCAACCATAATATTCATATCTTCTAGGGCATTTCTTCAATTTCAGTGAAGTTTGTGAAATTAGAAACATAACGCGGATTGATACGCAATGTTAAACTATATAGAGATAAAAGTAGCGTTTTCTAACTCCAGTTGAGCCAGAGTTGGCCCCAAAAAAGAATTAAAAATGGGGATCGTTGGGCTGCATTCGTGTCACTTTTAAATTCGTTCGCCCCCTCGTTCGGCCAATCTCCAACACGACTTTTCTTCTTCTTCCGTTCGTTAAAAAGGGAGATTCGTGTAGTTAAGGGAACACCTGCCTAACCTTTGACCCTTTACTCAGGCATTTCCCATAGAGCTCCAAAGCTGCTACCTTTGAACGCGTTATTATTATTGGAATCACCCATGTACTCGTTTTCATGAAGGAATTTTAAGTCAAATATACCGTAACTAGTTATTACCGTCAAAAATGACGGTTTTTAATATTAATTAATTATTGGTTATGTGGTATAATAATATATTGAAATTTCTCTTAGTTTATTCCAGTTATTTTTGTGAAAAACATCACAGGCCCAATCTCCAAAACATATAATAATTAAATTGGGCCGTTTGTTAGGCTTAATCGAAGTTTGAAATAAAGCGCATTTTGAAATTAAAACTCATATTCAACCGGAGTTTGCAACAAAGTTTATCATAGCGCATCTCGCTTTGAGTGTGCATTTCAACGTTCCTTATAGACAGAGAAAGTACCTAGATAATTTTATATTTTGATATCGGAAAATATGCACTGGAAAAATTCAGGAATCTTTTAAAATTAGTCTAAAAAGTCAGGGAAAAGCCAAAATACAATAAGGACAACATCAGAATATTTTATATTGGTCTGAGAACACGTGGGTATATCAGGAAATTTTGATGTTGGTCTGAGAACTCTAAGGAATGTCAGAAAATTAAAATTGTCTGGGAAAATGCAAAGAATTCAAATATTTGTTTGGTTATTTTGTTAGAAAAAACCCGCAATAACTTAAATTGTCCATCTAGAATTGTACAAAAAATGTTTTCTTTAAAAATCAAATTGAATATTCAGTTCGAAAACAGGTTATTTATTTTTTATTATTATGTTTAAAATTACCTTCCTATCAAAATAAATCTGGTCCATCTTCCTTAATCCCACAAACATCCTCCTAGAATATGAGGTTTAAAACAACCGTGTAATCTTAATCCCAGATCTCGCACAAAACAAGTTAGGCTTAAAACGTCCCAACACACAGAAGAAAAATATTAAAACTTAATAAAAAAATTTTTTTTTTGTCCTCTAACCTTCCTAGGATATTTAGCTATTGAATTAAACTTAATGTGACCGACCGCTATCGCTAATTGATCATTGCGATATTATGTAAGCATAAACTAGTTTCGGTATCATCATTTTTATAACCCAGTTTCCACCCCGGCCCTATATGACTTCGTTAAATTCGTTCCAGTCAAATTAAAGGGATAGTATAACACGATCGTGTTAAATATTTTAAGTAATAGTATAAAAATTAAAATTATAATCCACTTGTAAATCCAAAAAAATTAAAAAAAAAAATGTTGAATTAGTATCCGCCCAAATATCATCTTAATATCGGCCCAAATATCATCTTAGTAATGCCCCAAATATCGGCCCAAATATCAACTTAATATCGGCCCAAATATCAACTTAATATCGGCCGAAGTATCAACTTAATATCGGCCGAAGTATCAACTTAATATCGGCCGAAATATCAACTTAATATCGGCCGAAATATCAACTTAATATCGGCCGAAATATCAACTTAATATCGGCCGAAATATTAACTTAATATCGGCCCAAATATCAAGTAAATATCAACCCAAATATCAAGTAAATATCAACCCAAATATCAAGTAAATATCAACCCAAATATCAAGTAAATATCAACCCAAATATCAAATTAATATCGGCCCAATTATCAACCTAATATCACAGAGTTCAGCTTTGCCAATGAATTTAGTTCAAACTCTTCTAAAGTCATAAGTTATGCTTCTGCAATTCAAAACTTTGTACCACTTAGTTATGGCAAATTCAAATTCGCGCAGCATAATCCCTTTAATATCACGATGAGAGAGCACCCTGATCTTAGACCCTGGACGTCCGAAAACCAGAAATATTCTTCATCCATCAGTCTTTGGGGAAAGGAGGGATATGGGACTTGCGGGGTTATATTAAAGATAATTGGAGCGTGAATGTCACTTTCGCTCCGTTACGAGTGAGTAACTTTGTGGAGGAGAACATCTTCCCTGAGGGAGATGAGGTGAAATCTAGATTTTTATATATAATGTCTTCCCACCATGCAGCGCCTTATAAAAAGTGAAAGCCAAAACAAAAAATGGTTTTACAAGTGGGACAACATTACCTGTACGAGATACATTCATAGGGAATACGAAGAGAAATTTAAAATTATTTTATAATAACAAAGTTTATACAAATATATTTTCAAAGGCCTAATCCACCAGTAAAAAAATTTAAACTAGAAATAAATTTATAATTTACCCGGAAAAAGGCTTAGTTTGGATTCATGGAGATCCTTAATTTCTTCAAATGATGAGTCAGCGACCAATGAGCAGAGGCGAGATCTCTGTAACGACGGACCTTTACTCATTGTTCGCTGACCTATCAATTTGAAGTAATTCAGGATCTCCATGAATGAAGCTAAATCTATTTTCCGGGCAAGTTTTAAATTTATTTCTACTTTAATATTTGTAATTTTATTTACTGGTTGATTAGGCCTATTTAAACGATAAAGAATCCATTAAAATCACTTGTTTTTTGAGGTTGCATCCTCCCTTTAATTCATAACCAATCAAAAACATAAAAAAATCTTTGTTTTTAATTTTCACTCTCACTTTGAATTACATCGGAAGGAATTAACCATAAAAGGTTGACATATACAAGAGTAGGGGGTCGTCTGTTCCTTTCTTTTAAAACAAGATGAAATTGAAAAGGAAACTGGGTTAAAGGTCAACTATATTATCTCGAGCACGTATGCAATCTATTGGGTCTTCTTCTCTTATTCGTTACGTGACTTTAGAAGAAATATTTACTTTTTTTCTGGGGAGAAATAAACGAAAAATGTTTATGGCTTTGAATTGAAAATTCCGAAATGAATGTTCTTTTTGAACTTAAATTATAATACCCTATTGGTTATATGTATTTCGTCCGTCCGATTTTCTCTGATTTATGAAGTTTTTGGAATGAAAAAAAAAGTTTTTTTGCCCAATTATTGTAATTTAAATGGAATGAACTTTACCATTTTAACTCTTTATATTGCCGATCAACTTTTCAACTCGGAAAAGATAATGAATGAACCTTTTAAGGAAAGAGAAATTGCCTAAAGTTGGTATAAATATGAAAAACATGTATCTCACCTTTTTTACTGTTATTTGTAAACAGTTGAACAATACGGTGAAAGTGGATAAACGTAGAAATCCGTCATACTTAAATTGTATTCTTATTGAAGCAAGAATTTTTACTTAAATTTAATTTTTTTGAAGAAAACTAAAAATATTATATATATTCATTCCATTTCTAAAAAACCACGGAAATCCACATTAAAAATCAGGTTTTAAATAGAAATTTAAGTACTTCCGAGGATGTTACTGATTAAATAAAATCACGATGTCATCTTCAATTTCAGGTTATGGTTTTTGTAAACTTGATTTCGTATTTCTATGAGTTGAAAAATATTTTTTTTAAAGCGCAAATTATGTATCATTCATAATGTTAGTTAAAAAGGTTAAAAACTTAAAAACAGGATGGTTAAAAATATATAGGACGTGTAAAATTTTAACCCCTTAAAGTTCTAACTAGCTCTCCTGTTATTTCGCAAGAAAAAGTGCGAAAAAAAATCGTTAGGAATTGACAAATTAGTTTTCTATTGAAGATCGAGTTCGTGTTTTTTTTAAAAGTTTTTTTTTTTTTTTTTTTTTTTTAATATTTTTTCTTCGGAGCACCGAAGCTTATGAATCGGTGCCATTATTATTGATTGTATTTGTACGAGCTTGGCTTTTTTGGGTTCATTTCTTATTTATTATTATTATTTTACGATTTTTCTACGAATTGAAAATGATTTGTAGAATGGACAGGAGAGAAAATTATTTGTTAAAGAAATGGTGCGAAAATTACGGCTAAAATCGTGAGACCCGAATTACTGATTCAACCGTGTTTATCGCGCTTCTTTTTCTTAGGAAGATTTATTCACTTTTTTATTATTTATTCGAAAGTTTCTGAGATTTCTCTAGAAATTAAAGGGAGAATGGAACCTAATATCAAGTAACTTTCTATCCTTATCGTTTAGCCTAATCCACCAATAAAACGTTTACAAAACAAATATTAAACTAGAAATAAATTTAAAACTTATCCGGAAAATAGGCTTAGCGGGATTCTTGGAAATCAACTGAATTGCCTCCGTGTAAGGTCTAGTGAAAAATGAGCAAAGACCCTTCGTTAACGCCGAGATCTCCATTGGTCGCTAGACCTTATACGCGAGGAAATCAGTACCTCCATGAATCCCGCTAAGCCTATTTTAATGGTAAGTTTTAAATTTATTTCTAGTTTAATATTCGTTCGTAAATTTTTTCACTAGTGGATTAGGCCTTTTTAAACAACTGGGAATCAATAAAAAATTACTTGTTGTTAGGTTGCATTCTCCCTTTAAGGGAAAGGCAGTTTATTTATTTTGTTATCGTTTGTAAATTTGGCTTTAATTCCACGGAAATTACCAAACAACCTAGTTTAGAATTGAATTAGTATTAAAGGGCTAATAAAACCATTACTAAAAATAATTAAAAAATATTAAAAACCATTTCAATATTTAGCTCAATTAACGGATTTTAATATTCTGATTCATCTAGCCTCGTGTCAAGGCTGACAGCTGATGTATTAACAAGGCTTTTCACCCAATTTACTTAAAAAAAAACTGACGAAAAGCTTATGATTTGGAAAAATTAAATGGCCTAATTTTTAATTTATAGAAATTAAATTTGCCAGCCAATAGTCACGCGAAATAATTATTATTATTATATTTCTATACAAAATACAAAGTATACACTCGCTGTCTTTCAATACGACCGCTAATTGGTCCTTTGGTAACATTAGCGAAATTCAAACGCATGTTTAGAATATAAAACTTTAAAAATACATATTTTTTACAAGAATTTATTCTTCAAAAATTGTGAAAAAGTTCCGGGGGGCATATCCCTTTGAAGCTAAAAATTAAAGTAGGCCTACAAAATAATTAAAATATTGTTACAGCACAAAAACAACCTCTCATAAAATAACTCAATTTTGATCAGTCACTTTAACAAGATCCCTTTCAGTTAGAGTTAATGTTTTCACAGAGAAAAAATAGCGTCGATTATAGCTACTTATAATTCTATATATATATTTTAAACCATTATTATTTGGTATATTTTAAGATATATTTAGAGCCCCAAGCTCTTTTGATATCGTTTATTTAAATCCCTTAATACTTTCGGGGTATTTTGTCTTTCACGGACAAAATGGGTTCAACTTTGAAAATAACTTTAATAAGGTTTAGCATCCCGTTGAGATTTAATACGAGAAACGATTTGAACGATTGAAAGAATTCCTTCACCCGTCTTGATCTGGTTTAAATGAACTGTCAAAGACCCTTTTTGCTGGTTGTGTGGAAGTTTTTATCAATGTTCTTATAGGAATATATATACTTTTCAATGTATTTGACCTTTGGTGGCTGACCCCCTCCCTGTATAGAACATTCCGTCTCGAAATAAGAAACGATAAGCCTAAGAAAAAAACGTTAAAAACGTTTTCTGATTCCATTTACTTTTTCTCGCTCTCTTCTCGACAGGCGGTAATCCCGTTATCAAAAATCGAATTTCAAATTTTATTTTATTCCAATATACAATACCGTGAGGATTTTTAGAATGTTTTAAAGTGAACGTGACAGGATACAATTAAAGATTTTTTATATTGGAGTGGTTTTTCTTACGATTTCTAAGAAAGAATGTAACCTATATCGATTCCTTATCCTTTAATTAAGCTTAATCCACCAATAAAAATTTTAAAAAACAAATATTAAACTAGAAATAAATTTAAAACTGACCCGGAAAACAGGCTTAGCGGGATTCATGGAGATTCTGAATTGCCTCCGTATAAGCCCGTCGTTCACGCGAAATCTCCGCGAGACTTACAATCGCGTTCGATTGGTCGCTAGACCTTATTCGCGAGGAAATCAGGGTCATTATAGACAAGGAAAAATGACATTCCTCTTTATATAAAGCCTTCCTTAATTTGTTGGGTTTCATCTTCCCTTTAAAAGAGAAATTTTAAAATTTGGTGCTTTGATAAAAAAGCTTTTTTTCTTCTGTTTCTGGTTTACATCATTTTTTGAAGGAAAGCGTTTTTTTAGGAAATATATGGGTACCGAGAACAGTTTTCATAAAATTCATTTTGAACTTGTGGCGCACCTAGAAATTTTGTGGGACCTCTTTTTCAATTTTTTTACTAGATTTGTCGGCGGTACGTATACCGTTATAAAAATGATGACCTCTGAAGGCTGTTTTCTTTAAAAAATATGTTTTATCACCCGTGTTTTGCGCCCATTTATTTATTATTTTTGCCTTGGAGGATAACTAGTGGGATTTTTGTGTCGTTTTTATAGGATGGTTATATTGGTTAACATTCGTGTATTTTTACCGTTTTGAATCGTAAATCATATATTTACGTGGGAAGCGATAGGCTTGTCTTTAACATATAAATCAGACAATTAACTAGCTATAGAGTTTAACACGGGGTGAAGTTTTTTATTTATAACTTTAAATTTAAGCCATAAAGGGGGAATATTAAAAAATTGTTTCATTAATGCTTTAGTTGCGTGACATACGAGTTTTGATCATCTTCACTTCCTTGTGCATAATGTTGGCTTTGCTATAGGGAGACAGCAAAGAGCCAAAAGGGGAAGAAAGCCTGAGGTCATGGAACACCCTTACTCGGAGAACGATTGTAAGGGCGATTACTGTAACTCCCCCACTAAGGGGGTTGACACCGAGGTGAGAGATAAAAACGTATCAATGTCTCCCTTTCTGACTCCCTCTACTGTACTTAGGTTTACCCCCATTTCGCCCAAAACATTTGACCCAATTCCCATTTCGCCCAATCTCAAATAATCTAACCTAACCCTACCTAACCTAACAATTGGGCGAAATGGGAATAGATAATTTTGGGCGAAACATTTGGGTGAAATGGGAACACACCTGTACTTATAGCGAGCGCCCGAAACCGTTACTTCGAACTCTAAAAGTTGCAGATTTGGAATATTAAGTGCAGTACTCGGAAACAGAACTTATAAAAGTGATCTAGAATTGCCGTTAGAGGGACTAATTAATTGTTATTGTTAGAACACGATTAATGCTACAAAATGAGATTAAAAATACAATTTTTCATGGAATCCAAATGGAATGAGAGTCATATTTTGGGAAAGATCGTTTAAAGACTGGTTTTGCTTCGCACTTCAAAAAAGTGCATATATAGGCAAGAAATTTAAACCCGCGAAGGGAAAGAAATTAAAAATTCAAACCCGTGAAATTAATGACGTATAAATTCGGCTTATCGAAACTTTACATTGTGTAAATGTCATTCTATAGTTAAATATATATCCTTGGAAAGGTTAACTTTTTACAGCACCACTATACAGTTGTAAAAAGTTACATTGGTCGCGTGGCTGATATTTCGAGATTTAGAATAATACTTCAAGATTTTATTACGAAGAATGATCAACCCTTGGATTTTATACTGAAGCTTTGAGATTTTAATATGAAATTTGGAGAATAATCTTCATTAAATTAATTCATTTAACATATCGGTTGAATTATAATACGTTTGCCTTCGGATAGAGACGGATAAATATAGAATTATTACTTTTAGAACCCGCGTTATTTATATTACCGGTAAAGGATAATTTAGGTAGCTTAATAAAATCTAAAACTAGTCTTTCTTTAATAGGTGGACATATAAGTAAAATTAAAAAATAATAAAAATAATGCCTCGGGCCAGAAACATCGCACTAAAACAATTATATATTGACGGTTATTTATCAAAGTATCGTAATTAAGAAATTTAATTATTATTTCAAAGTTGACGCTCTGTAATTATAAACCTATTAATTTCAATCTAAAAAAATCAGCCATATAAATTGAACTACTCTCAGAGTTTCCTTTCTTAATTAACGTTCTCGAACGCGCTACCAAACGAAAATATTAAATTAAATTAATCATTAACATTATTATTATTATTTCTTCATTTCGAGAAACTCGAAAATTTAGTTCTCTCTAATTGGAACATTTGGGTTAAATTTAGGAATATAAGGATAAAAGATTTGAACTTTTTTAAGTGACTTACCTCTTTCTTAGGTCTTAAAATTTGCCTTTCTAAGTATAATTATATATATTGGATTAAATTCTGAAACACTCTATATCTATAGCTTTTGATTTTTTTTTATAAAACCGTAATTAAAATAAGAGATGGCTGGGGAAAAAATATTGTAAAAGATACGATATGAAATTAATTGAATGCTATTATCATTCGCCAATCGCAATATGGTTTTTAGCGTAGCTTCCGTAATTTTGGTTACGTTTAAAGTGGTACTGTTACCATTATATATATTATATTTTTAATTTTTACATGGTATTAATTAAATAGCGATATACAAAATTGGCTTGACACGATTTTTTAAGAAATTTCAAAATTAGAATTCCAAAAATACACAGATTTAAATTTTTGTTTTTTCTCTCGATGACCTAGGCCTAACATGAATTTAACTTAGAAAAACTAGATCTTGGCTCAAACAATCTTAATTGAAAACGCGCCTGTAGAGTTATTAAGTTTCAAATTAGAGGCGGCACTTATTTCCCTTAGGCGAAACCGAAGTTGAGGGGTGGGGCTATTCCTGGGAATAAATTAAAGGCATGAATTCAAATATTCATTCTATATTTATATATGAATTCCTGATAAAATCAAGTATTTAAGATACACTTTCGTGTAGTATAAATAAATCTTTGTTTCTCAACACTTGACTTGTATTTTTATCGTGGCAATTTACGATTTCATTACATTAAATCTATTTCTTTTCAAATATAAAAAAGCCAGATATCTCTGGCAGCTCTAAAGCTATATTTATAAGCTATAGTTAGAATTAGGCCTAAGATTTAGGGTTAGTATGAAGAGGAAAAATCCAAATACACGAAATGAATCGGACCTTTATTTATTTAAGATTAAGAACATATTTCGTCGCGTTCATAAATTTCATCTCTTTTTTTCCGAGTTTACGCCTTTTACTCGCTAACACGCGACCTTTGAACTTCGAGAACCATAACTCTCTAAGTCGCGTGTATAGTTTGGCTATATCGCTACATTTAAATTAGATTCTATACAAGTGTTTTAAAGTTAATTGGTGAAAAGGGACAAGAACCCGTCAAAGTTTTTTTTTTTTTTTTTTTTTTTTTTTTCAAATAAATTTTCTTTCCCGGCATAGTTCTGGTTATATTCTCTTTAAAGAGAGGTTAACAAGGAAAGTATGTTACTTTTTGGATCGTTTTTTATAATACAGCTAGCCCGATTATCCATTTAAAGACCATCAGTTTATAAACTTGTAGGTAAAGAGGTCATTTCGAGTTGCGGGTCACTCTGTAAATTGACATCATGGTAGTGCTATTTTATAATTTAAATTTATTTGGATTCTAGGTCAAGTGGTCAAGCGTATTAATTTAAAAATTTCCAAAATTACTGTAATTTTAGAACACTCATTATTAGGTTTATTAGATGATATTATATAATTATTGAAAGAATTAATCGTTCAATTTTTGACTTCACTCTCTCTTTAAACATTCCAACATGAACTTGAATTTTCTGCAATTTATTTATGACTCTATACCTATTTTATGATCGTATGGTGTTAACGTTTAATGCGTTTTTCCACTTCGAGGCATATATATACACATAAAACATATCGGTATGTCACTTCGCGGCCATAACTGGTTCAAATTGCTTGACAAGTCAGTTCCGGATGTTTTATGACTCCATATTATAACCCCATAACATCGTAAAAATCACCAAAGCTTAGTTAACAAACAGGATAGATCTTAAAATTTAAGGTATGTTTATGGAGGGTACCTTATGCCGTTTAAGTGAGGGTGAAAACTATACAATTTTAAATATTTTAATAAATTTTTAAATAACCTCGACATTTATTATAGGAGTCAGACAATAATCCTCTGATAGTTCTTTTTTAGCTAAATCTTTTAATGAAAATATTTTTGAAGTTTCTTAATTATAATGTTGCTAATTATAAGTTCGCTTTGTGGTGGAAAAAGCCGAAAAACTTCAAAAAGTCTCGAGTGGTTATATTCCATAAAAGTTATGGAATTATTCTTCATATGAAAATGAAATAAGCTACTTAAATAATATCAGATCTGATGCGTTTTGAATAAACCAAAAACGAGAAGTTATAGGACTATTAAAGTATCATTCCAAATTATAAATTATCATCTCTAAAATTTATAGGATCATCTCGAAATTATGTAGAATTTATCTCGAAATTATGTAGAATTTATCTCGAAATTATGTAGAATTTATCTCGAAATTATGTAGAATTTATCTCGAAATTATGTAGAATTTATCTCGAAATTATGTAGAATTTATCTCGAAATTATGTAGAATTTATCTCGAAATTATGTAGAATTTATCTCGAAATTATGTAGAATTTATCTCGAAATTATGTAGAATTTATCTCGAAATTATGTAGAATTTATCTCGAAATTATGTAGAATTTATCTCGAAATTATGTAGAATTTATCTCGAAATTATGTAGAATTTATCTCGAAATTATGTAGAATTTATCTCGAAATTATGTAGAATTTATCTCGAAATTATGTAGAATTTATCTCGAAATTATGTAGAATTTATCTCGAAATTATGTAGAATTTATCTCGAAATTATGTAGAATTTATCTCGAAATTATGTAGAATTTATCTCGAAATTATGTAGAATTTATCTCGAAATTATGTAGAATTTATCTCGAAATTATGTAGAATTTATCTCGAAATTATATTGAATTTATTATCTCGAAATTATATAGGAATTATTATCTCGAAATTGTATGGAATCATCTCGTAATTATAGTATTCAATCTAGAGATCGGGGTTTGGACAAAATAATCCACAACTATCAGTTAATCAGTTAATCATAAAAAAAAAAAATCGGAAAATTATTCGCGATTACATTGGATTTATCATAGACTTTCCTCGAAAAATTTTAAGTTATGAATAAAGATAAAATAATCAGAAATTTCTTGTCCAAACCCCGATCTCTAATTCAATCAATATTATTAAACAATTAAAAAAAAATTGCATAATTTTCTTTTCTACGCTCCCTTTAGCTTCCATTGTTAAAATGAGCCATTTTACTTCCAATATATAACAAATACTACACACCATACGTGTAAGCCATAAAAATCACCTATTTCAATCGCGTATTATGGTTTTGAAATTTATATCTTGAAAATATTCATCTTTGGAACAACAAAACACGGTGAACGCAATGGCGCACGTACTGCGAAAAAATGTTATTATAGCAATAAGAATCGAGTAGAAACTTTCGAATCAGTTCGAATCTACAGCGCTTACTAAGATATCAAACTATGAGCGTTTATAATACCCCCGTACGTGCTTGAAAACTTCAAAAAGAGTGATTCTAGCACTCGAAAAACGTATAATACTAAACAATATCGCCATTGTTCCTTTTCCAGACCGATAAAACAGCCTTTTATTTTCTTAACAACAATTGAAGCTTCTTTCACTCTCCGCCGTAAATCGTAACTTATCCAACAAAAAAAGCCCCTACTTTTCAAGATCTAACAATCATACAAGAGGTGTCATAAGAAGTGCCAATATATAGGACCCGTGATGTCTTTATGCATTTTTTCGCGCATGCCTCTTCTAAATTTTCAAGCAGCGCGATAAAGACGTAACAATGAACTTTTTCTTTAAAGTGATAATGAAATCATTTTCATTCTGTTACCGAATTAAGTCAGCCTGATATTCGTATTAATTTTTTAACTGTTATTTTTTAAGGGGGATTATACTACATGGCGTTTAAACTTAAATCTTCCAATTTTATTTGTTAAATAAATATGAAGAGAAAGATAAACACGCTAGATGACGTCAATAAGCCCTAAATATGGCCTTATTCTTTTTACCGTTGCGCGTATCAAAATTAGAACTTTAATTTCCCGAAATCGCGATTTTTCTAAAGGTGGCGATGTCTCTAACCTTTTTAAATGTAATGCGCTTTATTCTAATTAAAAAATAGTTCAATTAGTATGTCATATTTCATCAAGTGTCAGAAAAAAAAGCGGACCAGGACTGCGTGATTGAATTACAATGATAAAATAATCTTACTTTTAACCGTTAATACTTTAATTTACTTTTAGAGCTTCGATTAAACAACTAACTCGTTAAAATAGCCCAATTGTTCTTGTTTTAAATGGTGAAAATCATTTATTTTGGCATGGTTTAGTTTTTTCAGTCTCAATTTTTATGAAATTAACAGCGGACTTCCCCCTTAACATAGGTTCATGCATTGAAATATAAAATTATAAGAGATTCATTATCACTTTAAATACAAATAGGTCTTATCATTATACTCAGTTTTCAATACAGCCATTTACTAACGCGGAATAACACACAATGTTAAATCTTGTATATGGGTTGAGAGTGGTTTTTTACATTATCAATTGAATAACCAAATATAAAAGATTTTTCTCAATAACGTCACGCTTTGCATTTGAACCCCTTAAGTTGACCAGTATGGCCGTTAAGCCGCGTTAATACCATCATTTTATACTCGGTAGTTAAGTTTATTCATTGTTAAAGTATAGATTTATACCCTCAAGAGCCGTTCAACTGCCTGAGAGCGATACGGCTACCGTTCACGAAATACAACAATAGATTTTAAATTCTCCTTCTCCTCCTCGCTACGATCGTAAATTCTAATGAAGCCTTTATACGTACGATGGTGGATGAAATAAAGATTTCAATTGGATCTCCTGGAACTTGCGCTACCAATTCATTTGTTCGAGCCATTTAGCACGGCCTGCGCAAAACGATTTCCTTTCAACTTTTTCAAATATACGTACATGGTCCTCTATAAATTAAACTGGCATTTGTATGTAAAGCCATATTCTAAATTCCCGTTGCATTCACGCGATCGAATGTTTTATTATATCTTAAAAGTAAATTTAGGACGAACAAGTAATGATTTAAAATGTTGTTGAAGTATGGGATTCAAATGTCAATTTAATCGAATCTTGGGATAATAATAGACCATCATTCGCGAGCCAGGGAAACTGATGTTGGAAACAACTTCGCGCACTCGATAGTAATCTCCTCGCGAGATCGTTTTTGGCCCCAAAATGGAGTGTTTGTTTATTGGCCATATTATTAGGGAAAATTCAAAACTGAGGCGCCCGCATTTGGTTAGTATTCGGGCCTATTCCTCCAATTCCATCATAGACAATATAGGGGAAGGAATAGAGGCTTCTACCTTGCCTGTATCACTTTTTACTGGACTTGTTTAGTCGAGCTCAAGCTGGGGTATCTCCACTTCCGGTAGCTCTCCTACTGGAGCGGAGTATGACCGAGCAGGCATTGAGCAGCCGAAAAAAAAAGTAACTTCGACTAATATAGTGTTTTTAAAAGTCTTTGCTGGACCAAAAATATAGCGTGGCACTGATCTCCGGAAGTTGAATAGACCCATTTTGAGCTGGAGCAGCTAGCAACTAAATATTTCGTATGATTTCAATCTCCCCTTAATCCGGTCCTGCTGGACGCGTTGTCCGAGGTTCCTATATATTTATTTTTAACCACTAGCAAAAATCCGTTAAAAAATCACCAGAGTTTTCCAGAACTTTTCTGAATTGTTTAGATTTTTTTCTAGAATTTTCCGTAATTTTCCAGAATTTTTCAGACCTTTCTAGAACTTTCAAGCCCTTTCCAGAATTTTCTTGACCTCTCCAGACTTTTCTGGAACATTATAGAAGATTCTATGAAAATTAACGGATTTATATGCACGTACAGAGATTTTAAATTAATAGTGTTTGATTGTAGGCTTTATTATCGTTCAATTTTGGGAACTACCTTTTCGCACTGTTTCTTTAGGATTTTTTAAATACCAGTTAAGCGGATGAACCCTCCTCTGAAAGGAGGGTTTAATCGGCTTCTGTAAATACTCACTATAATAAATTATTTATATAAAAAAACATTTGTATGTAAAGTTTTCCGGGAAGGATATTTTTGACTCTTTGTTCGTGCCTTTGTTTCGATAGGTTTTATTTTTTTCTCGCCATAAATAAAATCGTAATTTTACTTCAAAGTTCCATCACTTCTCCCAATCTTAACATTATCATTGGACTTAAGTCGATAAATAGTGAGTTCTTTTTAGATCGTGGAGTTTTATTGTGCTCGAGAGTTCTGAGCCATTTACGAGAGAGCTATAACTTATTCAATATCTAAGTTCATTCTTCGTAATACGCGGATATAATAGGTTGAACCGCTCCTGGTTTTTAGCTTCTCTATAACTTCTTCGCGCCGAGTACCTAAAGAATTATCATCATTCCGTAATATGGTTTTCCAACCTCAAAGGAAAGCACGCCATACGATGGTATATATCCTTTAAATTCCCTTATAGTACAATACCATAAGTAATATCTGTGTTTAAGTTTGATATTATCATAGAAAAAGAAGAGTTAGGCCTACATGTAGTACTAACATTGTTTTCAAATTGTTTCGTATATTCTTTATGGATTAATTAATTAAAAATATTAAAGTTCAGTTTCAGTTATATAGGACAATAAGTCACGGAAATTTCCTAGAAAATGATAAAAGAAGGAAATATATTAGGGGAAAAGTTGGATAAATTATGCAAATTTCAGGGAAAAGCTTGATAAATTAAGGAAATTTCAGGGAAAAGTTGGATAAATTTAGGAAATTTCAAGGGAAAGTTGGATAAATTAAGGAAATTTCAGCGAAGAGTTGGATAAATTAAGGAAATTTCAGAGAAAAGTTGGATAAATGAAGAAAATGTGTGAAAAAATTTAAAACAATGGGGGAAAAATATTTTAAATTATTTTAAATGTAAAATTTAGCAGATTTGTCTACAGAAATTTCTGAACCCAATATATAACCAAAATTTGCAGCCCTTTTACTAGAAAATATTTAAAATTATATAAAATTTTTCAAATTTAACTGAAATATACCAGTTATACTTATATGCAAATATACTTATGATTTTTCGTTTGTTACTTATGTTAAAAGCTCTCATTCAAATTCGGACATCACGTGTGTAAGCTTTTAAATAATGAGGGGCCTAAATTCCTTGATTTATGATCGCTTCTCGCCAAGTTATATACAAAAATTCGGCTTTGATTAAATTACATATTTTTTCGCTCTTCTTAGATATACGAGAGCTAGGTTTTGTATGGCGGGTCGGGTTAATGGCACGCCTTTTATAACACCGTATTACTCTACACCAGATTATTGAACTCTGCCGCCACTACTTGGCCAAAAATTCCATTAATTTTAATATTAAATAGGATTTAATTTATTTTTGGTTTTTTCATTTCTTTTCTTTTCATTTAACAGTCTTTCTTTGGACGGACGTACAATAACTTAACGGCATTAGGGGATTGCAAAAACAGCGGCCAATGCGTCATCAATAAAAAGAATAGAACATCATGCAAAAGTTGCAGACTTAAGAAATGCCTCATGGTTGGCATGTCCAAAAGTGGTAAGCAACTTTTTTTTTTTTTTTTTTTTTTTTTAATTCTTTACATACAGGCTAACAACAATGGTTAAATGCCATCTTCGAGATTTTAAATTAAACACTAATTCCTATTTTAATTTATAAAAAATATACTTCTTCAATATCTGGTTTAAAAACTATCTATTTAGTCTCATCATGTCATGGAGTTAAATCAAAAGTCTAGACTTTTGGTTGAATACATTGAAAGTATTCTCTCCAAACAATACTTTGAAACCTTTCCCAGTTTAAAATCAAATTTGACCAAGTTCACTCCCAATTATTTACAATTTGACTTTTCCATAATGTTCAAAAATTGTTTTTATGAACTCCATGGACTTTATGATCTAATCTGTGGTCTGTGGTGAAAAAAAAAAAAATCCCAACAATCTTTATTGCGTTACGTTTAATTAACTAACGTACGTTGCCTTCTATTGAGTGTTTCTTTACGACTAAACGTAAAATATCGCCAACATCCAGGTTTTTGCGCTGAAAAGCTTCATATTTGGGTGTTTTCTAGCTGTCATATCATCGTAACGTTTCTTAACAACCTCATTAAGTATAAATAACTTAAGTTATAATGTTTGAATTATGGCTACGAGGTCATTCTCATCTTGACCCCTGATGAACAAAAAAAAAAATACATCTATACTTCTTTGTCTTTTCGGCGCTCGCGATTTAGAAACTATAGCGTGGTCGGACAAATATATACGAAAAGCAATAATTTTTTCGCCGAAAAATGATTTTTTTTTTTTTCTTTAAACCCATTTTTAAAATACAACACGCGAGACGTGGGAGGATGATATAGAAATAAAGAAAACCAAAAAATAAGGTCTGAAC
This sequence comes from Odiellus spinosus, assembly GCA_963920705.1. Taxonomy (NCBI): domain Eukaryota; kingdom Metazoa; phylum Arthropoda; class Arachnida; order Opiliones; family Phalangiidae; genus Odiellus; species Odiellus spinosus. Next base: position 9,433,321 of record OY987237.1, read on the forward strand.
ATTATCAACGCCTTTAATATAAATAACGCCCGTTAATATTCGAAAGGGATACCGTCATTATAATATTGGCAAATCTGTTTTGTTGGGTTCTTTTGAAGGGTAATTCACGGATTACTCTGGTAGAATTACCAAAATGGTAATTTATAATTAATCAAGATAAGTTTTCATTGATAATTATTCCTATATGAGGTTTAACAGAACCACATAGCAATCATAAAATGCTTTGTTGTAAACTTGAAGCAAGATTTACCTGTGGTATTATCGTAATGGCAGGAAGCACGCTGCTTGTTCTATTTGAAGTTCCAATTTTGAAGTAAAAACCCTTAATTAACACAGACGCGTGTGTTTCGTTTTTGCCTTCGAGCAATACGTGGTTTTCCGTTTTTTTCTTTCATTTTCTTTAGTAAATTATATGGTGTATGCGTGAAAAGCTTATTAGCTTAGAAATGTTAAGTGTTAAACTTTTCTTAGTGGTCTCTATACGTGGAAGTTTTAAATTTAAATGTGTCGGGTTTAAATTCAATAATTATTAATTTAATTATTTTACTAAATATGCCCTTTTTATGAAGTAATAGTAGATTTTAATGGTAATAGTAGATTTTAAAATCATAGAATGCATCTTAATGTCATTATTTTGAGTCTTAAAAAATCATATTATTATCATATTTTAACGTGATTTAATAGATTCAAACTTCTATACTTAAAAATTAGCAGTTTTATCCAAACATTTGATGGCACCGTGTGTGTTAAAATTTATACTTTATTAAGAACGTTAAGTCTTTTAGAATTATCTTCGGTCTTTTATATCAATTCTTACTGATAGCGAAGTAGAACCCGGGGGGCTTCGCCTCGTAATTAAATTAAAAGATGTATAACAAACGGGATATTATTTAGTCTATGGTTAAATTGACGTCCATCATGGGCGTAATCATCTCTGTAGAGTTTGAGCTTGGTCTTCGAATCAATCAGAATTCTCATCTCGTCCGCGAAACCCAGTTTCGTTATATTTTAAACCTCGAAACAATGTTCTAAAGGACAGCCTATAGCTTCGTACGCGATGCAACCTCAAGATGAATTAGATTCGGGCTCAATCGGCGAAAAGGCCTCGTTAGTCACGGAGTATTTCGAGGCGTGCTTGAGGTCATCCGGAGGGTTAATTGAGTCAAGCGCTTTCAAGCGCCGACGCCTATTCGTGTATAGAAGAAAACCTTACGTTAAGATTCTAGCTTACTTAACTCGTACGTCTTAAAACGATTTTAATAATAATAAGAGCCGGCCGGAGATCATACAACTCCTTTCAATTCGTTAGGTTGTAATATAACCGACGAATGAGTGATAAGCAAGAACCCTCCCATTCCAAAAAGCTATTGCCGTCGCCATTATCTTAAAAAAATATGTATGCGCTTCTAATGGAACTCATCTTTTGAGCAGATTTATGCCCGTTGCGCACCAATTGTTTATATTCAAAGTTTTACTAGTCAAAATTCAAAGTTGCAGATGACATTTTTCTTTAAATTCAAAATTGCAGAAATACCAGAATAATTTAAATTTAGAATTCCAGAATAGTTTAAATTCAATATTTCAGGAAAATCTAAATTGCAAACTCCGTTTATTTAAATACCAGGAAAGTTTATATTCCAAATGCACTTAATTTACAAATTCCAAATAATTTTAAATTTGAAATTCCAGAGAAATTTAAATTCAAAATTCTAAGGGATGTCTTAGTTTATATTCAAATTTCTAAGGGATGTCTTAGTTTATATTCAAATTTCTAAGGGATGTCTTAGTTTATATTCAAATTTCTAAAGAAAAGTTTCGTTTATATTCAAATTTCTAAGGAAAAATTTCTTTTATATTCAAATTTCTAAGGAAAAGTTTCTTTTATATTCAAATTTCTAAGGAAAAGTTTCTTTTATATTCAAATTTCTAAGGAAAAGTTTCTTTTATATTCAAATTTCTAAGGAAAAGTTTCTTTTATATTCAAAATTCTAAATGTTTTAGGCTAGTTTGTATTCAAAATTCTAAATGTTTTTGGTTAGTTTATATTCAAAATTCTTGGAAATATTTTATTCAAAGATGCATAGATTATACATGTGTAGTCCAAGTTTAATGTTCCTTAGAATGTTTTACACAAAATTTTCAATATCAAAAAATAAAACCTGAAATAATATTGGTGTGCGATAGACTTTTAGCCTAATCAACGCGTTAGAAACATCTCATTGTTAGAACGGCGTCATCGCCGAGAACATAAAACTAACCATTCCCGATAATTAAATCAAAGTTGCTCGAGTCAGTTTTGTATTTAGACGAATATTTATGACCTCAATTTTACACGTATATTCATAATTTATCCATCTTAAGCGCCTGAATAAAGTAAAGGCTATAAGAGTGCCGAATTCTCACGATCAACTTCTTAATACCTGCACGCCTAATAACTTCCACTCTTCATTCCACCTCTTTCCATATTCGAACGAAAACATGATTGACACGATAGCGGTAATTACATTATTGGAGTCTGCTCCGCTATAGAATTTTAATTTTATTTCTTCGCACGACGCGAATGTAATATGACGGATAAGAAATGAAGGGGTTTAACTATAATTTGGAAGCGCCGTTCGTTGCATTGAGGTTTCAAAACGAATACAAAGCGATGGTATCTCTTATTTTTTTCTTTAAAGGGAGAATAAAATATAAATGAAACCCTCTAATATTTTAAACAAATATTATTATTTTAAAATCTCTATTGTGGTTGCCGGTTTGATTCATTATAGCTTAATTCCCAAGTTTATTAGTCTCCTAGTTAATATCCAAACTTACAGAAATAATATTTTAAGGAAAATCAAAGCCAACACAAAAGGGATATTCTTTGAACTAATCCGAGCGAGGATTACCCTTAATAATTCTCAAAACCAACCGAACGAACCCTTTTTTTTCCTACAGGTTGATTCATCGAACCAATGAACCGATTCAACTCTTAAATAAAAACCCCCGCCCCGAATAATCATCGCCAAGGTAGTAAATCACCTCGCCGTTAAATTCCCACTCACCAAACATTTTAAAATTCTTCCCTTAAAGGATGAAAGACAGAAAATTATATTTCTTTTTCTTTGTTCCAGTTTTTTTTCTATTATTTGTTAAATATAGTAAAAAATGTTATGTAACGATGTTTGAAATTAGGCTTAAACGACGTTTGAAATTAGGCTTAAACGACGTTTGAAATTAGGCTTAAACGATGTTTGAAATTAGGCTTAAACGACATTTGAAATTAGGCTTAAACGACGTTTGAAATTAGGCTTAAACGACGTTTGAAATTAGGCTTAAACGACGTTTGAAATTAGGCTTAAACGACGTTTGAAATAAAGCGCGTGCCTTGATTCTCACGTGTTTTTGAACTAAGTTCTCGCCGCGTATTTTGAAATACGAACTCAAACTCACGCGGAGTTTGAAATGAAGTTTGAAATAATGTATTTAACTTTTAGTGTACATTTTAGCGTCCCCCACAAACAGACAGACAGACGTACGTACCTAGAGATTTATATTTTAGATTTTCTGTTTCTTTTAGAGAAAAACCGTGCAACAAGGAAAATATCCTCCATACTTAGGTTGTAATATTTATCAAAGGTGCAAAAATATAAGTTTTGTATATTAGATTATCCAAACGTTCAGGAGAAAATTCTTTTAATATATTAGCTCGAATCAAATAACGAGAAACTGAAAAATGTTTTAACACGAAATTGGCCTCAAAGGAGAAATCGGGGTTCAAAGGTCGTCGGTTTTTATAGAATCTGTTATATCGCGGCCGGGCGCCAATGGTATATATACTTACATACCGAGAACTTATAAATTTTGAAAATAAAAAGAAGGCTATTAACCCATTTTACACTTTGCTTAGAACATACCGTGTGTTTAAGAAAGAAAAAAAGTGTGTTTAAAAAAAAATCGTAGGTTACCATTTCCTAAAAAACCTTCTTCGTAATTCTCGGCCCTTTTTTTATAGAACTTTATGGAATTAAAAGTCCTAGAGTAATTCAAGTCTTTTATATTATAACCATTGTAAGTAAGTGTGTTATGTTAAAAACAAGATGTGTATGATTTGTTAAAGTTTTACAAAATGATTAATTAATTAAAGTAAGGCTTTAACGAGATCCAAATTGAATTTGAGTAGCGTTTTCGGAAAGATCGTTAAAAATATTTATAATAAACAGTATAGCCAACAGTAAAAACAATCTAGGCTTGTCTGTCTGTCGGTCGGGAACGCTAAAATGTACACTTAAACTTCATTGCAAACCTCTCTTGAGTATGTATTTCAAAATACGCGAGGAGTTTTAAGTCACGCGCTTCATTTCAAACAAGATTAAGCCTAACAAGGCCTAATTTAAATATTCTATGATTTTTCATGTTTAACAAAGAAAGAACAAGAGAATTACGTTATTTTTGGCGGGTAATAAATAGCTATTCATTTTTATTCGCCATCTCCGAAATTTTTTAAAACAAAACTTTTCCTCAATTCTTAGGCATCACTATGGTCGCGTGTTCTGTTCGCTTTCACGGCGTCTTTTTTGTGAAAGTACTTTATCCAAAATGTCCCATTTTTTTTTTTTTTTGATAACTTGTTGTTAATTACGTCAGAGAATCAATCTACATCATCAAACGCAAACAAATCAAATTTACAATATATATTTCTGTCATTTTAATTTTTGAATGAGTTTTTAATTTAGAATATGAGTTTTTATAGTTTGAAAAACTATAAATATAATCCATAAAGATCTGGCAAGGAAACCAAAGTGGTCTAATTTAAAAATTAATTATCAAGACCTAATTTTTAAGTAGTTTATCTACAAAAATGTTAATCTTTATATCTGCTCCAAGCAATATTATAATTTTAAACAAACTGAAAACGCGTGGAGTGAAATTAAATTATTTTTATAAATATCATTTTTAAATACCACGAAGAATAGATTAATTTTCGTTTCTTGAACCAGAATATCAACGAGGAAGGAAATCTATACTTTTCCCTACAAAAACCTTTCATTGGGACGCAACCAAAAAAACCGCAAAAAATTCCGTAATCTTTCGTCCTTCACGATATCGTTCTAGTTCTCTTAATTAGAATCGAGGAATTTCACTCCTCTCTTACAGGCTAACAGAAGCCTATGAGAATATTCGAAGTACACAACGCGATAAAGTAAACGTCATAGCGTAAGGAAAATATACGCGCTAGAGTCCAAACACTCATCTTAAAAGGACTGTAAATCCCCGACTGTAAGCCCCTCCAAAATCTTTGTCAAATACGTCACACCCCCTAAGGAGAGACTGAATAATATCCTGTGTAATATGAGATACATTTTACATTTCTTCGACCATAAAATATATTATTTAGTAAAAACAAGTATTCTAAAAAGAGTTAAATTGAAAGAAAAAAAAATATATTTAAAAAAGTACTTACAGGTCCACCAAAATTTTGAATTGTGCTCAGAGAAAAGGGGATACTAGCCAATCAAATCTCGTCATTTTATTCCAATATTATATATACAAGCGGCAAGCCCCCGAATAAAACCCCCATAGTAAAAAAAATAACAAATTAACGGAACCATTTAACAAAATACATAAGATTTTCCCTAAGTAAAATTCTGATTGGCTGGTATCCCTTTTTCTACATGGAACAAGATATCTTATTGGACGATTTAAATAAGTCGGGGGTAAAAAGAAACTTAAGTTTGGAATAATTAAGCGGAGTAAAAAATATTTAATTACTGTAGTTTTATCGACTTACTTCGTGCTAATACTCTTCTGGTTGTAACTTTAAACCAGATATAGCGCGGAGTTCGCTATACAAAATTTAGTTTAGTGTATCTCGCCCCCTCCAAAATGACCTTTATTGTATTTTACTTTCGTATATTTATGATATTAAAATGTAATATACCTGTAATATACATTTTGGGAGGACCATATAGCTTCTTACACGATCTCAACTTAAGCTGATATTGACTATATAAATCTAATACTCCAAATCTCGTATGAAGAATACCGCTTTTTTTTATAATTAACGGGTACCATACGGTTAAAGGCGCGAGATAATGATATATTTTGGCCCACCCCTTTTTTCTACATTATTTTTATTTTTAATTACGGCTAATTTTTGCCACCTTTTTGCGGCGGTAATTACTACGTGGAACATTATATTAGTGGTCTAATTTTAGAGTAGAAAACGTCTCTATATATTAAAACAAATGCTTTCGGAATAAAATTAGCATATATTTAACGCCGTAAGACATGCGAATTCATTAGGATTCGCTTTCTCATATAACAATAGGTTGTTTTATTTTTTTCGATCATCTTTCAAAGGTCTTAATTAAATAAGAATAGAACGCCCACCGCGCTACTAATTAAAATTTATTTAAGTATTAATTGTCTTCAATATAAAAATGAATCCCGTTTTTTCTTTACCGGTATAGTTCGTATTTTGGTTTTCAAACCGTTATCAACCACGACGATATAAATTTGGGCATAAATTAATATATTATTAATTATTATAAATAATATTTGTTTACAGAATGTTAATTTAATATTAAATTGATTATTCTTTTTATTGAGAGAATTATTAACAATGCTTCATACTAATGATATTATTTTGAATTACTATGGGTTATGTTTTTAGATAATTTTTTTTTTTTTTTTTCAGACTATTTAAAAGCCATATTCAAAGTTTTAAAACTTTTGACTTATTTTTAAGAAATTTATTTCTACTAAAATATCAATTGTGGAAATGTTTCTACGGCATATGTATATATATTCTGGATCGTTTTTTAATGATTTTTTCGAAATTGCTACTCCAATTCCATTTTGGAGCTCATAGAATATCTGTGACAGCTTACCTACGTTTAATTATTGCTATATCGCTATTACTAATTTATTCCCAAAAATATATTTAATATATATAATGCGCGTACGATTAGTTCCTTACAAATTCTTAATTTTTCCGTTTGTATAATTGCAGGTTCCCGATACGGACGACGTTCTAACTGGTTCAAAATACACTGCTTAATCCAAGACCAGGCCGAAATGACGAATAAGTTAAGCGAACACAACACCGGTGCCGGTTTACTCTCGGGTCTACGAGGAAACGTGAATGGTTCGTCGCGTCACGAGGACAAGAGACATTACTACGACGGAGGTAAAGACAGTAGTAGCAGCGCGGCGTCCCCAACAGGTAGCGCGTCTTCCCCTAGCGATATTGGCGCCCCCACTCTCGTAGGTCCTACGGGTAAACCGTACAGTCTCTTCGACGTCCCGCCGAAACTTAGCGGACATCATCACCACCATCACCACAACGGCGGTGGTTCGCCTTACGAGTCTTCGGCAAGCCCACCCTACGACCGCAAAGACACTATCGTGTTCCATCCCCTGCCATTATCCCCGGTTTCGCCTTTACACCATCACAACAAGTTCTTTTTCCACCATCATTCCCCCACGGGTCCTAACGGTGGCTCGAAAAACCTGAACGGCGTCTCGAAACTCTTACAAAACCATTCGTTCCACCCGTTAAGCAACGGCGGTTCCGGTAGTCTTTCGGTGGCCTCGGTACACGACTTTAATCATCACCACCATCCGTACAGCCATCATTTATCGCGAGCCTATTCGGCCAGGTACTTGTCCGTGGTCAGTCCCTCGATGAAACCGGCCCCCGAAGTGGTCCCTACCCCCGTCGGTTTGACGAGCGTCGATGCTCGTTTTCCTAAACCCCCGGAACAAGAAACGCCAATGGATTTGACTGTCGGTAAGAAGAGCGACACGCCTTCTTCTAGGGGTAATCGTAGTGACGTAGATAGTGACTATGACGACGAAGAGTATTACTCGCGTAACGGTAAACGCGGTACGGGACTCGACGGTGAAGACGGTGACGACGAGGATGACGATTCCGAGGGTCCCATGGAGGGAGAAACGCCAGTCGATACGCCCTTAGACTTAACGAGCATTAAAGGCGCTACGAGGGACTAATTATCATTTTAAAGTTTCCTTTTAACAATATAAACAGGTCTCTCTATTATAACGCTAGAAAAATAAACACGGGCATTCCATAATTGTTTTTTAGTTGAAAACGAGTTGTCGGTTGAAAACGATACTATACCCTTATCGTAGGTTTCGATTGGAATACTTTTAACACAGTCAAACGTATTTAACTAATCCTACGGATCTTCATCTTAATCTCTTCAAAATTTTAGTTCCATTAGATATTCAAATGTTACCGTATGTCTCTAGAAAATATTTTAACACTTTAAATATCATCAATTGGTTCGTATAAACAAATTGCAAATATTTTAGTTAATCGCGATGTTAAAACTAATTCAATGCATCCCCACGATAAGGGTACAACTCGTTTCTCCGTGAATTAAGTGACAAACTAAATCATAAACAAACAAACCAACAAAAACGCGAGTTGTGATTGTTATTGTTGATAACAGGCGATAACGTTCCTATAGACGTTAACCAGTTATGGTCATTAATTACATTCCAGAGTTAAGCTTAATAAATATATATATAATATTTTTTTGATAAAAGAGTATTTTGTTAAAGTTAATAATAAAAATACATTTTACACCATTTTACTAAAACAAACAAAAACAAGAAAGTGCCACTTAACGTGCGGAATTACTTAATTTAACATTACCGTAATTAACAAAAAGTAAAGTGTTCCAAACCAACGCGTTTAACCCACCTATTAACTTCGAAAGAAATCGATCTAAAGCCAGTGGTGCCTTATTTAAATATTTTAAATAATCCACAATTTTGAAAAAGAAATGGGAAATATTATTCTAAATTTCCGCTGTGATGGTCAAAACTTTAAACTTTAATAATTAATGTTTTAACCAAACTTTTCTTACGGCCAGTCTTACTATACGTTACTATTACATTTACTTTACTTTAATATTACTCCAACATTCCAACTTAAAGTGTTCTTAATTAACATTTAATAAAAACTAAAAAATTCGGTCGATAACCATTTTATAACGTACAAAGAGAGGAATTTTAATTCCTCGAGGCCTTAACGTAATTAACGTTAATTACTATACTCTATTTAAATATTATTAACTAAAACTTAACTATAAACCAGTAGCAATAACATTTTTGGATCAAATTTTTTTAACTTGAAAAAAAAATCGTATTTTCATATAATCTCTAATGTCCAATTTGTTAAAAATATTAGAGTTTATTTGTTAAAATTACAATTTTTTTTGGATATTTAAATATTAACGTTTAAATATTGTTGGATAAACCCTACAATTTTGCTCAAATTTTCCAGAAATCTCAACAACAAAAAAAAAACAAAAAACCTATTTCAACTAATTCAAAAATTGAGAATAATTTTTGATATTAACTCGCGTATTATCACCACTTTCCGAATTTTTACGTTTGAATTTTATTAATTAATTTCATAAATATTTCTTCGTACCTGCAGTTAAAAACCGTCCATTTTTTTTTATTTTAAAACTTTGAGCCAATGATCTATTTAAAAGATCATACTTAGTTAATAGTTAAAAGAAATTATTTCGTTACCGATTGATATGGATCGCGAAATATCTTATGATCCTTCATTATTCAACAAGTTTTAAATTTATCCGTGAATTGTTGCTGATTTTTGAAAAGGAACTCGTGTAACGGGTAAAACAAAGAGCACAAAGAAACACTTTTTTGTTTTCGAATCTCGGGTAGTTTTGCAAAAATATATGGATTCTTTTATAATTCCCTAACTGGAATCTCTTGAATTTGTAATTTTTATTGGGATTACAAGGGCATTATTATTATTATTATTATTTTAATTATTATTATTATTATTATTATTATCGATTTCGCGAATTTAGCTTTTGAGACAGAAAAAAATAGCTTTATTGCACGCGATTCTGGGGGAAAAACTGTGCGAAAAGGCTCAAAAAACCTTTTTAATTTCGTGGTTTTAAGATCTCTAGAATTAAAATACTGTATTTAATCGGTGGTTTAGACTGTAGTCTTATAAGGAATAGAATATATTTGGTTTATGATGAAGAGCTTAAAAATATATTATATTTCAAATTAGAATTATTTCAAAGAAAGATTTCTATTGGCTAGTTTTGGAGAAAAAAAAAAAAAAAAACTTTCCTATTGCTATTCCTGGAAAAAAAGGTTTCCATTGGATAATGCTTCAAAGGAAAGCTTTCTAATGGGTAAACGTTATATTTGATACTCCTTCCAAAGAAAGCTTTCCATTGGATACTTCTTCCAAAGAAAGCCTTCCATTGGATACTCCTTCCAAACAAAGCTTTCCATTGGGTACTCCTTCCAAACAAAGCTTTCCATTGGGTACTCCTTCCAAACAAAGCTTTCCATTGGGTACTCCTTCCAAACAAAGCTTTCCATTGGATACTTCTTTCAAAGAAAGCTTTCTATTTGCTACTATTTCTATTAGATAGTTCTTAAAACAAAAGCTTTCTTTTGGATACCCTTTCAGAGGAAAGCTTTCCATTGGATACAATTTACCAAGGAAATCTTTCTTCTGGTTACACGTTTCCAACAAAAAACTTATTTTCTATACAAAATTGGTCTAACCATAAGGCCACTTAACTTTTAAATACTGAAGATCGAAATATGAATCTAATTTGAATTTCTATTCATTTTTAACGCTGCTTAATATAAAACCAATTTTAAAGCAAACTATTAATTTAAGTATAGCTAAGGAAATAAGCTAAAAGTGCTGTACAGAGACTTCTTAATTTTGTGGATGTATAATATATTAGGTCAAATATTTAAATCTAAAATTAATTATTACGTTTTTCACTCGAAAACTTCTACTATTCCAATCCCCTTTTTAAGTCACCGCGAACATACCCTATCGCTTAATTTCACTCACACAAAACCTTCATATTATTTATCTTAATTATTTGTTGTTTTTAATCAATTTTTATCTATATTTCTCCTAAATATATTTTCGGGGGCGTTCGGTGCAACGAAACCGGTAAATTGTAACCGTATCAAGACGGTACACGATACTGAACGACCCGTAAAATAAAATACTTATTTAATATAATCGGCGAGCAATACGGTTTCGGCGTAACAGTTTTTTTCGACGTTATCTTCAAGCGAAGTGTTTAAAATTAAACTTCAAGAATTTAATTCGCTTTGAAATATCGAAAGAAATTCGCTTTTTTCAAGAAATTAAATGAAAGTGCACAGACTAGTCCTATAACGTAAACGTTTTGAAGCTTCGTAAATAATTTTTTTTATTAAGTTGTAAACGCGCGTACAAAAAATAAATAATCTTCTATACCGGTACATATAAAAAAATGTTTTGAAGATTTTTAGTGAAACGTTTGTAAATGTATGAATGTATTAGAAAAAATGTACAGTTCTTATAATTTTGTAATTTTTTTTTCGGGAAAGTGCCAGCTAAGTAATGTCACTTGAAGCAAATTAGAAGTAACTGTTTTTAATTTTAATTAATAAGTTAATTGCGATAAAAATAATCGCGAATTATTTTTAAATACTTTAAAATGGAGAATGTAATGATTTTTTATTAATTCATTATGGTTTAATAGGTCTAATCCACCATTAAAATAACTTACAAACAAATATTAAACTAGAAATAAAATTTAAAACTTACCCGGAAAAAGGCTTAACTGGATTTATGGAGATCCTGAATTTCTTCGCATTGAAGAGTCAGCGACCAATCGAATGTCATTGGAAGTGTCATGGAGATCTCGCCTTAACGACGAGCCTTTGCTCATTGGTCGCTGACCCATCAATGCGAAGAAATTCAGGATATTCATGAATTCAGCTAAGCCTATTTTCCGGATAAGTTTCAAGTTTAATAATTGTTTTAATTTTTTTAATGATGGATTAGGCCTATTTAAACGATAAAAAAAATCACTTGCTATGCTGCATTCTCACTTTAAGTATATAGTTTCTTTGTTTTGCTTTCAAGTGACGAATTTATTGCAAAGTTAAGAGTCAAATATCGGAAATAAAAAACGCATTTATTATCGCAAATGGGGGGAAGATTTGAAGATGATTGTTTGCATATATCAATTGAGATTTTTAAATTCGAGCGCCGGTTTACCTTGACTTTAATTTTTAACGAAAGATTTGAAGAAGAAAAAGAAAACCAACTCTCAGCGGAGTTTTTTTTTCTTTTGTATAATTGGTTCCCCCATACTTTTAGAGAAAAATCTTTTGTGTATATTATTATTATTAAAAGATGTATATATGATGTGATGGAAGATTCCTGCCTTTATCTTCATTAGGGGCGTATGACAAAATAACATTAACTGCTATTCGCGGTTAAATTGTTGAATTGAAACTTTTTGAATTTTAATTTTGAATGTAAGTTAGGTCAAGGGACCCGTGCGTGGAAATTTGAAAACTGACACTAAATACTTGAACGTTTTGGTAAAAAAAAGAAAGGTTTAATCTTTGTTAAACCTTAAATTAAATTATGAACCACCAGGAGTGCCATGGCAATGTTTATTAAAACATAAAAACAAAATTTTACCCCCGAAAAACAACGTCATTTTGTGAAATATTTGAAATATTAATAATATTTTTATAATGAAGATCCCAGTGAAAACAAAAAATATTTAAATGATATTAAACTTTTTTTTTTTTTTTTAAATTAAGCAAAAACCGCTTAATGTTAAGGAGGTTAATAGGTCATACGATTACCGGTATATATTTCGTTCTTAAATAAATAAAGAAAACAAGTATTTTGTATTAAAGAGAAAGTTCGAATAATTTAAAAATTTATAAAAGAAAAAGAGGAAAATAAGAAATAATATTTGAACTTTACTAAAAAAAAATGATAATCGAGTTGTTCTATCCCTCCCCATCCCCATTTTTTGTTTTGTTATTTTTTTCTGTACCATTTTGTATCATATTACTCGACCAAACATTCCAAGATTTCAAGACGATCCCCAAAACTACACTTTCTTTATTTTGTTTTTATATAAAAAGCGTTTCTTCTTCCCTTGTACATTGTTCTTGTGATTTAATTTTATTGTGTGTCCTTATTGAAAAAACAAAATGAGAAACAATAAAAAATATTTTAGTATTTGTTGAAGAAAATATGTTTTTGAATTTTAACGGGAGACATTGCGTTGAAACAAGAAAATAATTTTATTCTTATTGTGAGAGATGCATGAAGGGGTAGTTTCCCCCTATTAGAGATATACCCAGGGTCGGTAAGATTGGATGAAGGCTAAAAACCTTTTAATTAGTGAATTTAATTAGGGCTAAATTAGTTTTTAATTGAAATGTAATTTGAAATTTAATTTTTCTTTATTGTAATATAAATTTGTGGTTAATAATAATATTTCGTTTTATGTTTTCAGATTCGATTCATTAACTGAAGATTTGCGTAAATAGGAATAAAATATTCAGGTGACATAATTAATAGAGGTATTACATAATATTGAAATAATTTTGGTTTATGATCACTCATTATTTCAGCTTAATAAATAATTAGTTTTTGAACACTTCACATCAATGTCAGGAATGGAAATTGAGTAGTATTTTCGGAAAGATCGCTAAAAACGATTCAAAACATATAGACATGTCATAATACTACGTCATCACTATGGTCCTGTAGCTATTGTAAAGTCTACGGTTGTTTCTCGCGCGTTCTGGCACCAGTGATAAGGTTGTAATCGGTAACATAATCGCGTTTCGACGTACAGATTTGGTTAACCCTTCGCTAAAGATTTCCTCGTCTGTAGAAACAAGTGGAATGGTTTGTTTTACAGTGTGGTTAGAAATTGAGAACACTAACCTATATATTATCTTGTTCGTAAAATAGTTTGCGAAATAGCGATAACTGCATGAGCCGCGCGTTAATACGGAATATTACAGAGCTCTTAGAGATATAAATAGGTTTTGTAAACATTTCTTAAACAGGGTTTAGTATAGCAGAAATAATACACCAGTTTGGTATTCTGGTATCAATTTGGAACTTTTCACGTTGTATTCGCTACAGAAAATGTTCCCGTGGCACGAAAGGGTTCAAAGGTCGGACAGGTCTTTCTTGGCGGAACAAAAAAAAACGCGGAACAAGCGCGCATCACCGCGTGAAGACGAATTGGTTGAAAGATTTCAGAAACTCTAAACGGTTTGAACTCATTTTTATTTCGACCGAAGCCTTTTATTCATTGACGCTTCTTCGAATAATTGCGTTGTTAAGAAAATTGAGAGACGGCGGGCAGCGTTTTACTACTCCCCTTGTTCAAATTTTAAACATTTTGAACTTTACTTTGACCCACGGGTCGCTCAAAAGGTGCCTGTTTCTGAGTTTCTCTCATCGTCGTAAGATTTGGGGAATTCAGCTCGATGTGAAATATTCTTCCATGTTTTACAAATAAACTGCGAATCGTAGTTTATTGTTTGAAACCTTTTTAGTACTGAAATGTCGGCATGATTATTCTAACTATAAAGTTTCTATTGAGCCTAAAAGCAATATTTCTCGACATCTTCCTGACGTCTGTCTGTCAAATTTCAACAGTATACGTTAATGAGGATTGTCCATTCGATGGAAGTCGCTGAATACGATGAAAGGCTGAAGGCTCCCTTTAGTTTTCTTGGTAGCGTATTTGTTTTGTTTAGTTAAAAAAGTTTTAGTTTATTCACTTATTAATTGTTTTTATACGCAAGTAGTGACTTTTTAATTTAGTAATTCGTGCACATCCCTGACCAGGGTTGAAGGTTCGTGAAAGTACAATTCAAATAAAGCCAACATACTCGTTGCAACCTTTTTTTTCCAACTAGTTATATCGCTTCATTCAACATTGTTTCCTGAACATACCTGCAGTATATCCACTCTGAAAATCTGAATTACTTGAAAGGTTGCTAAAGGTAAATTTCTTCGAGCCATCTTACAGAATTTCAATCTCAACTAATATTGCTTCATTCAATATTGTTTCCTGAACCAGAGACATAACACGCATACCGTATATCTGAATAAATGAATAAGTTTCGCAAGGTGAATTTATTTGAGCAATCTTACAAATTTTATCCCAACTAATAATAATTCATTCAACATTGTTTCCTGAACAAAATACAGAATATCCACTCCGAAAAGCCGAATAGATTGAAAGGCTCGATCCATAAAGGTGAATTTCTTTGAACCATCTTACAAAGATTTCTAAATCTCAATTAACAATCGCTTCATTCGTCATTTTTTCCTGAACAAGATACGTTATATCCACTCCGACCCTCCGAATAGATTGGAAAGGCTCTAGAAGATTAACTTCTTTGCTGAAAATTCTAAAACGTACGGAGTTTCTCTACCTTCCTTAAGATCTCTTAATTCAACTTCGTTTCTTGAACAATTCGAAAAATATATTTAAGTAAGTATGAAACTTATTTTATAAAAATATTATTAGGTAACTACTTGTTGATGTCAGCACGTCAAGGGGGTCAAACGAAGAGGCCATGCTGGGAAATTTTAACAAAAACTTTGAATCCCCTCCTATGTCCACCCCCGTATTTTAGTACATACAATCCTTCACTCAAAAATAAATTTTCCTTTGGGTCAGAATAGCAAAAGAAAAAAAGCCAACCTCAGGAATATGGGATGGAAGAAAAAAATTAAAAACTAGTCTCTGTTGTTTGCAAAAAAAAAGGTTAAAGGCAATTTCACTCTTATAATTATAATGGTTTCTTTTTATTTTTAAATAGCAAAATTGGTTCAAAGCTTAAATGTATTACGTTCTTAGATTTGTAAAATATTCTTAAATATTGAGTTTCTGTTCATTTACATATTAAACTAAGGCTTTCGCCTATGTTTTATGAACTTCAAATGGAATTTAAGTAGCATTTCCGGAAAAATCTTTAAAAAACTATTCAGAATGTATATATATACATATGTCATTGAAAGATTACAGCGACAGTAAAAATACAAATTTTATAATTGCCATTTTCGAAAATATTTAAAAATAAAAATTCCCCGCAATACTACGTCATCACTATATAGTCGCGTGGAAATTGTAGAGCCTACTGTTGATTATCGCGCGTTCTGACACGTCATAGAGTTGCTATATAAAATAGTTCCGATTTAAGTACTTAGTTTTATACTCCATGGAAATATTACAATTAATCATAAGTTTTAAAAGCAATTCTGGTATTTTTGGTAAAGGACATTCCGGGAACGAATAATTTTATCATTGAGCATAAAGCTTGAATCGATTTATTAAAAAAAAACGGTTAAAACATCATTAATCAAAAAGCAAACTAGGTTTTATTTTAACCCAATTTCAGCGAATAGAATATTTTGATGAAAAAAACTGAAGCTGTTTAAGATCTCAGTAAGTTTTAAATTATATCGAATCTTCTTCAACAGGATTATTATTTAAAATCAAAACCAAATCAACCCCTTTCTTAATTTGAACCTTTGTAGCTTTTATTTTCGTTCATAATGCCTCCAAATATCTACTTTATAATATAGTAGTATTAGCAGGGAAGTTTTGAAGTCCCTTTTTATATCTCTTGATCACAAGCTTCAATTTAAACCCTAATTTGAAATTTATTATACAACCATAGCTAAAAATAAAATAGCATTTGGACTTATTTTACGAATCAGCACGCAAAACTACGAATAAAATAACATTTCCACATTTTTAGGCAACATTAATTTATTATTTTGAAATAACCAAGTATGATAATTACAATTAACATTTAAAAAATATCGCCTGAATATTTATCTCATTAAAATTTAGATTTGTGTGTTTGTAATTAATGTTTGCATTTATTTATGTAGAAATCGTTGAAATATTTCGACTAATTCGGAAATTTATCCATAGTATAATATAATAAACATCATAAATCCACACAATTCTCCCAAACAATGTGAAATAAGTAAAATTAATGATAGCAAGCTTCTTTCCAAACAAAATAAAACCAGGTACAAATGAGTGCGCTTTAGTTAACTACTAAAATCCTTGACAAATTAACCCTTTGTGTATAAAAATAATTTGAATAAATTTTAAATTACAGCGCGAATGATTTTCTTCTCCAGAAAGATTCGCATTTCAGAAACCAAAAATGACTCTGCCAACGTAGTTTTCTTGACATAATGAGTTCTAATCCGAACTCGACCGGAGATCACGGCCTTTATACTCACACAGGGATGAGTTTTTTGAGGGCGAAACGCCAAATAGGCTTATTTGTAAAAGTCCAACCAGAAACAGGTCGGGTAACTCTTCCCTTAACTCACAAAGTCCGACATGTAATTGTCCCGTAGAGAGTAAAGTAATGAAGAAACGCTTGCAAGAAGGAGAAACACGGGGTTGTAAGTACGCTCGCGTGTCTTTCGCAGAAATAAACCTTCCAAATCAAATACTTTAATATGTAAAAAGGCAACTCTATAAAGTAAAAGGGGTTTGTTTCCCTAGCGGTAAATACAAAAGGCCACGAAACAAGATTCTCCTTCTCTCTCTCTAAATAAAAAGATCTTGGATTTCTTATTAGTTTGAGAAGATAAAGCGAAAAATGCCATGAAAAATCAAAGCTTGGTTGTTCAACACCGCCAAAAGTTTCTAATGTTTACCAAAGAATACTTATTTACGCTTCTAGAGGCCAGCGGGGTTTTGATTCTACAAAGTACGTTTAACAAAAAGAACTAGGCCTAGCGCGTATTGGTATTACTCTAAAGTTTAGTTTAAAGTCGGGTTTAATCGTAGTCACACAATGTCTTTTGATGATTTTATCAAGGTGGCCCCTAAAGTACACCATATCATGGTTTTTTTATTACCCTTATGGGTAAATAGACGTACAGTTTGCATTGGGGTCTCGCGTGTTAGCCGAATCTTACATTGCGTTAAAAATGGTATTATACCCTTCATATCATGGTCATATTAAAAGTTTGGTAAATGTTGTAATTGTTTGGATTTTTTTCAAGAAAAATGCAGTATCTATGATTTACGACGCAGAGGATTTTATAACTGATCACGTGTCTATTGCGCTACGCTTAATTGTTTGTTTGAACTAAACCTAATCTAGTTAATCACACCAAAAGGCATATCTTCAATTGTTGCGTGATGTAGTGGAAATACCTTTCAATTGGTCTATATATATATATATATATATATATATATATATATATATATATATATATATATATATATATATATATATATATATATATATATATATATATATATGTGTGTATCTGTATACGTATTCAAGTTTTGCTTCCAAATGAGCAATTATACCGTATTGTAAGGGTTAATTTGTCTTTGATTTTACTGTAAAAACTAAAGAAAAATGGACTAATGTAGAAGATTAGGTTTCCTCTTATATATAATGTTACATATTTCCTAATTTCTCGTCTCTTACCCATTTAATTTTAACAAGAAAATTAAGATATGGCATAATTCTTTTGTTTCAACAGTTTAAAATATCCCGCCCCTGATAAATATATTCTTTTCCGCCACGCGGCGCCACTTAGTTGATGATCGAGACTGCCCGTAACGCCACTTGGTGATCGAGACTGCCCGCAACGCGTCTTTGACGAACGTATCGTGTCGTCTGCTTATACGACGCTTAAAGCTCTAAACGGTTTCTTGTTTGAATTTTGATTGCGTCTATAATTTCGATTAAATTTAGGAAAAAGACCGTGATTAAGATGTACCGAATATTCAGTATGCTTAATTAGTAAGAAAAAGTTGAGGAGCATTTGCATGGAACTTTACCAAACCGGAATTTAATAGTATCCTGTAAGCATCGGACAAAGCATGATTATCCACTGATCGTGTACGATTATGAAAATTTGGAGGATTAGTTCAAGAACGATTGATTAGTTTCAACCTAATTCGAATAAATAATGAAGCTCAAGGATATGAAATGAAAATTACAAAGGAAACGAACATTGGCCACTTTCTGAGAATTATTTCGAAACTGCAAGAGCCTCGAACGCGGTAAGTTGATAATTGTAATATTTACAAATTTAACTCTCAACCTTGTCCGATTTTGGTTCCTATATCTACATCAACCGAATTAGTGTTAAATACCTTTTGAATAATTCATACGGTACTTGCCCCACTTCCCGAAAATCTCTTACAAAAAATCTGTATTTCGATTCGCGATATCTACTTAGTAAGCGAGCGGACAAATTTCAAGGTAACATTTAACACGATGATTTACATTTAACTATGGGAAAATTTGCATCCCCAAATTCGAAATTCCTCTCGAGAAGTTGCGATTTAGAATACGAATTGCTTTTAGTTTTCAGTGTCTGAATGGTAACAAACCTCGATTTCCGGTTATCTCTTTATTATTTCACATCTTAGAGATAGTTGGAAATGTTATTTTGCTCGCGAAATGAAATTTCAAGCTGATTCTGACTGCCCTCAACTCGGTGGTCGGGTCAGCCATAGGACAAAACAAAAGCCGTTCCGAGCAAACGGGTCAAACTGGAGAATTTAATGGTGAAAGACGTTTAGGAAACAAGAACTTGTAAAAAAAAGTGGATCGCCTAGGATAAATAGCGAGGACGAGTTAACGTTAGCCAGCTATGAACAAACATAGGCGTACATCAAGGGGATGGTTTTTAAAGGGATACTTTTACTTCATTTTAGATAATACTTTTGTAATTTTCAGAAGAATAGAACGTGATGAAAATTATTCCCCTATAGTTCTTATGAAAACACATTTAGGAGGGTGTACAAGTATGTAAGTGTAATTTAACTGACTACGTATTTAAAAATACCAAAGGCTATATCAGTTACGTAATCGCGTAATCATAGTTAACCCGTCGCATTAAGAAACCACGAGTCCACGACTTGGGTGACGACATTATACGTCAATATGGCATCCCCTTCTCATTGGTTCGGTGTATGCACTGTCAATATTATTGCGTAGCAATACACCTTAAACTTTTCCGTTTTGCTAAGTGTTCTTGAACAGTAGAATACCAACAAGAATATCAAGCTCTTGCTCTAATAGATCGCTGTTACACGTGTTCCAAGAGCAATTATATTATTGCTTACATTAGAACATAACTTTTAATTATTCTTAAGATCTACTCCAGGTTTTCGAATATATAAACAGAAAATTCGGATTGCCAAATGGTGTTAAATATTAAAATTTAGAAATAATCATTTCTTGTTTAGCGTTTATATTCTAATATCTGATGGGTTTTTCTTATACTTCGAGATGAAACTAACCTCTTTTCTCTCATCTTGGCGTTTGAATAAGCGTGACAAATTAAAGTTTGCTTAGTGAAAAAAACAAAAAAAAAAAAAACAGCGCATCTAGAACTTTGCAAATATCGCTATTGTCCTATGAATAAAAACACTATCCCGAATTATTTAACTTCCAAGTCAGTTGAAAAGAATTTCCTTAATCCACGTGTCATTAGTAAAATTAATCAAAACGAAAAAAATATCCTACACTTTATTTAAATATACCCATAGGGAAGTATATATAATAAATTAAAATCAATGCTAAAAGTCATCATTTTGTAAACAGTTAAGTTGTTTAATCTAGACTTAATTTTTACTCAGTTGGTTTAAAGTGAGGCTGTCATGGATTTTCCAAATAGAAATTTCTAAAAGATCGTTAAAAATCGATTCAAATTAAATACCATAGAAAAAAATTACTACGATTCAAATATATTTATATCCTCTAATTGCCATTTTTGAAATTTTTAAAATAAAATTTCTCACAATACTACGTCATCATTATGGTCGCGTGGCTATTGTAAAGCCTACAGTTGATTCTCGCGGGTTCTGGCACGTAAGGCTGCTTTCGCGCGGTCGTTTTCGTGAAAGTACTTAATCCAGAAAGTATGAAAATTATAGTTAGTTATAGGTTCTAAAAATAAACCACCAAGGCTGTTAGAGTTAGACCTTATAGCAGCGCAGCATCGGTACCTCAGTTGGTTATAGAGCGTGGGATGTTACCCATGGATCGGTGGTTCAATTAGTCCAGAACCCCAAGGTATTTGTGATCGGGATTCCATGGATAAATAATTTCTAGATTTTTTCGAGATTTGAATGATTTGAAAGATATGAAGATATTTGTAGGAGCTAGGGCGCTAAAACATCAGTATACCATTTTTGTCTTTATTCCTATTCCAAGAGCGTCAATGGCGTCCTATTTTCGCCGCAAAGTTGAGCTCCATATGTAGTTTAGAACTCCAGACGCTCGACCACCAGGAACTGGTGTTAAAGACTTAAATCTTTTTTTCTATTTTTATTTTACAACTTACCCTCTTTTAATTTAGTATTCTAGAGAACTGGAGAAAAAAGTGTACTTATATGTATATATACGCTGTATATCGCGGTTATAGTGTAAATAGGCTTAGCGTGATGGGTTTTTTCAACTCTATGTTAGACCTCAGCATTGGCCCTATAATCCTCCTCGGATACCAATAAATAATGATTTCAATTTGCAAAAGTCGCGGGTGTCTGTGGCCCCAAAAACTATATATATAAGCAAATAAAACAAAACACCGGTACCCTAACGTAAATTGTTTTAACGAACTGAATGGGATGTCTTATTTTTTTAAAGAGAATCACTGCTTGATTAACATTAAAAACCAGTTTTATTCAATTTCTGAATCGGCATGCGTAATAACTATAATTGTGATTTTTTTCTGGTTTTGCGACAAGTTTAATATTTAAATTTAACGATTTTTAAAAAGTAATTGATTAGTTTTAGCAAGGATGCTTAATCAGAATGCTAGCCTTTTCACCTTCAATATTACGCTGTTTATTTCAGAAATCATGGTGTTTTTGTGAAAATTTACGAACAAATATTTAACCAGAAAACGTACCCGGAAAATAGGCTTAGCGGGATTCATGGAGATCCTAATTTCCTAGCGTATAAAGTCTAGCGACCAATCGAATGCGATCGTAAATCTCGTGGAGATTTCGCGTGAACGACGGGCCTTTGCTCATTGATCGCTAGACCTTCCGCGGAGGTAATTCAGGATCTCCATGAATCCCGCTAAGCCTATTTTCCGGGTTAGTTTATTATTTGTTTTGTAAACTTTTTATTGGTAGATTAGGCCTATTTAAACGATAAGGAATCACTATGCATTCTCTCTTCAAGAAAAAGTTTATATTTTCACTTGGAAAACCTAATTTTATCTTATTACCCCAAATTCACATCTTAAATCTTGTTTAAAGCTATATAATGAATGTGAAAAAAATTGCTATGAAAAGAAATACTGTTTACTCTTATGGTTAATTTTTTGTCAGAGTAAATTAACATACAAATACAAGAAACGTTTTATTTGAATTTGAACTTTGATAATCCTCTGTCGATCGGCTTTGCCTTTTGTCTGTATATTTAACCATATTTTCCAATACAAGATGAGCCTAGAATTTATAGCTATGTATATAAATATATCGTTCTCAATAGATGACACTATTTAAGAAAATCTTCTCTTAATAATACTTTCAACGCTTAACGAACATTTAATATCGGTGATAAATTAGATCATATTTCCTCTTTGTAATCGTAATATTATAATAATACCTCTATCCTTTCCAATGACTGGATTATAAAAATTCCCCGATTTACGTCTTTAATACAACATCACGCATCTTGTGAAATAAACAAGAAATCGAAAGAAATTTAATCCCTTAAAATATTGTTTAAATCTCGTATCATAATACTGATACTATTGTTAGTTTTTTTTATACCATATGATTTTTGATTCTTAAAGGGAAAATGTAAGGGAAAATTCCTTATCTAAGTTTAATTAATCCTAATTCACCAGTAACAATAATTTATAACAAATATTGAACTAGAAATCAATGGAAAACTTAACTGGAAAATAGGCTTAGCTGTATTCATGGAGATCATGAATTCCTTTGCATTGAAAGGACGTAATCTACCAATCAAACGACCGTACGTTGCTCAATGGTCGATGACCCCTTCATTGCGAAGAAATTCAGGATCTCCATGAATCCAGCTAAGCCTATTTTCCAGTTTTAAATTAATTTCTAGTTTAATTTTTGTTCGTCAAACGCAAGTACACCATGTTTAAATACCAAACTATAATATTCTTCATTGTCTTTTTAATACAAATATTAATTATTGAAACTTTAAAACACGTCAAAGTTCTTAATTAGAGAAAATCTTAAAAAAAAAAATAACTATAACTGGTCTAAATTCGACTTCATTAATGTAACTTCTTGGCAACCTCTATCTTTAGAAATTGTTCCAATTAATTGTATGATTTTGCGTAGTCCAAATTAGCTTAATTTTCTTTTCCATCCTTGCATATTGCTTGCAGCTAACTTATAGAGCAACTTGTAATAGAATCGAATAATCTTGGTAGCCTAATTCTGTGACAAATTGAACGGGAAATTTAGTTTGAAAAAAATAAATAAAATAAAATGGTGTGCCAAAGATTTTTGACCAAAGGCGTGGTCCTTCTATTACTGAGGGGAAAGGTTATAAAATTCCTCGAAGCGATTGAAGCTATTGAAGTTATAGACAGATACTAGTTTGATTGACACCAAGATTGAAATGTTTCAATCGAATTTTGATTGCTTCTTTAAAGCCCTTTTCATGCCATTTTGACTTTTTCGAAAGGTTTTTTTTTTTTTTTTGCTATTTTTCTTATTTCATAGGTTGTTTTTAGACGCGTTGGATTAACTCTTATTTTACTCGACTCCCTGCTATACTCAATTCCATCTCGAATTATATAGCACGTTTCGAAGCTACCCTCCTTATAATCTCTACTATTTATTGATTTTAGAGTTAAAGGGTACCTTACTTTCGCGTACGCAACCAACTAGATATGTTGAACGTAACTATATATTAGAGTTGAACAAAGTTGAACGTTTTTGAAATAGATTTATGAACGTTTTGTCAAAAGTTACGAGTTGAAACGGAAGTCATTTTTAAAAAGCTCGGATTGTGGGGAAACTCGTTATGCTTTGCCTTGTAGAACTTAAATGCGCGCGCGAGAAGACGAACTACAGCGGCCCCATTAACTTTACTAACGCAACAACATAGTTATACCTTTATTTTTTTATTTTTTGAAAAGGTAAAGTCTTGCGGAAATTTGCAATTTATTGTAGGGGCTACTTTGATTATCAACTTTGTTATATTTATATCTAATTTAATATTTGTTCGTAAATTTTTTTCACTGGTGGATTAGGCCTATTTAAACCATAGGGAAGTTAGGTTGCATTCTCCCTTTAAATTTGTGATATTTTTGAATTTTAAATTCCGAGATTTATTATTTTGATCAACTTCCAAGTCCTATATCTGTTATTTTGATTAACTATAAAATCGTAACGCTTATTTAGATCAACTACTAAATTTTAGATCACCTAGTAAATCCTATAACTTTGTTATACTTATCCCAGAGTGACCACTGAAATTTCTTCTTTATTGGCTACGTTCAGCGACGCGTACCAAAAATACTGCCGTAAAAGAAATAAAGTGGTAGCGGTATACCGTAGGCAAATCGGTTCTCTGATGTGTACCTTTTAATAACTTTAATTTTTCAATTTAACCTTCATTAAAGCTAAAATAATTATTGACAACATTACCCTTTAGTTTAGATGTTGAGTAAAAATATAGAAGATTGTAAGAATTACCAATTTAACTGTCCATGAAATCCCAGGAGAAGATAGGAAGGTGGTGAAAATATAGGAAAAAATAGGAAATATAATCACCCTGTAATCCTATTAAAATTCTTTAATTTTAAGATTGTTTTATCCAATAACTTTCAGAATTGGTGGGAGCCCTGCTAATAAGAAAAATAAAATTTCCGTAAGACTTATTCTTTATTCGCAACGGCGATTATTTATAGAAACATTGGACGAATACGCCTATCTTTTTTGAAATACGTTTTTTTCTTATTTTGCCTTTCTTTAAATTGTAATGTTACGCTGTTATTCATCTTTGGACAAGTAATCATAATATCTGGAAGAACTGAAGCTTATATCTTCTTATTCTTCTCCAAATGGTTCGGTTAAAATTGAAATACCAGAATCAATTATTTGAAAATACGCGAATTTGACACCCGCGTTCGCGGACAGGTTGTTCTAATAATCGATTGTTTGTTATGAACTTGTTCGCTTTATTGTGGTCTATATTTAAGATTTGACAGCTCCTGCTATTTTTAGTGAACCTGAATTTTCAAAAGTTTCGTATTTTATAGTTTTTACTATGAGTAATCGTTGTCGATGAAAAAGACAAGTAACAGTTAACAAATTGATGATTAATTATTTGAGATAAATATTTTGAGGATTCGGATAAAATATCGTGAAGTTCATTTGAAATTAATCAAATGGTAAGGATCAGATATTCAAGATAAATAAGCATTGCTAAGATCAATTCCTTGATAAAATTTTATCAGAGGATTAATAATTTGATAGCAATTTGGTGAGGACCAATAATTTGATAGCAATCATTGTGAGGACCAATAATTTGATAGAAATCACTCTGAGAACCAATAATTTGATAGCAAACATTGTGAGAACCAATAACTTGATAGCAAACATTGTGAGGACCAATAACTTGATAGCAATCACTCTGAGAACCAATAATTAGATAGCAAACATTGTGAGAACCAATAATTTGATAGCAAATATTGTGAGGACCAATAACTTGATAGCAATCACTCTGAGAACCAATAACTTGATAACAAACATTGAGAGGACCAATAACTTGATAACAATTATTATTAAAGTCATATAACTCTTATTTTGATTCTATAAATCCTAAAACAGTTATTTTGATGCTATAAAATCCTATAACTCTGTTAATTTGATGCGCGATTTGCTGCTATAAAATTTTATAGCTTATTTTGACCCCATAAAATAATATAACTCCGTTATTTTGATCCTTTAAAATCGCAACTTTTTTTGGGAACGGCTGGGAGCTCTGAACATCACTTTAATCATGATCTTTATATTTGAATTTTTTTCCACAATTTATGTCTGACCCCTTAACAATATTATTGCGCTATGAATTCATGCTTGTAAGATCGACGCTTTTTTCTCTCGAGAAAAAATATATATAAGCGTAACGTGTGACGTTTGAAGAGCGAATCGAATTCCTATCGAACATTTACTTATATATAAAAAAAATTCTAAAAGCGAAATCTGACGGTATTTTTCCAAAATTTGGTCACACCTTAGATCACGCGTGTCTCGAACTCCGCACCCTTCACCCTTCTTAGGTCGGTACCTTGTAGTAGATGAACTTTTAGTTCAAAGTTATAGGAATATATTATATTAGCCTATGGATGCGAATCTTTCACAAATTCGCGCGATTTGAAACGTTTTTTTTATCCCCTTTGCACGAGTTTTTACATCCTTTTAGTCAAAAACCGCGTGTACATTATTTAAAAAAAGACATTTCCTGTATTAGCATCGCGGCCACCCCATTATCCAACCCGAAAAGTCAAGAGACTGAACTTTTCATGCCTTGGAAACCCCTTGATTGATGACAAATAAGAAAATATATATATATTTTTTTCCCATATTTTTTTTTTCGTACCCGAGATATTTTGGTGAGTAATTACCACTATGTGTGTAATTTGCCGGGAAGCCGCCGTTGAGAGAATGAAATGTTTTTGAGGAAGAAAAAAACATTAAATCTTTTCAACAACTTCTGCAAGGAAATTTGGTTCAGTATATAGAGTTATAATTTTTTTTTATTTTGTTAGTTTTAGCAATATTTTATTGAATTTTTTGACGAGTAAATGAGGATAAAGGATGATGACAAAGTCATCTGAGGAGCAAAACAATTTATTAGGATTGAACTCATTTATTTTATTGGGGATTTAAATTACTTAATGACTTGTATCCGAGCTGGTATCCAAATGATTAATTTTAATGGAGGCTGTCATGTATTTTTCAATAGCTTGAGATATATTTTGAGTAGAATTTTCGGAAAGATCGTTGTAATTAAGAGGAATGTCTACTCTTAATTCAGAAATCATGGTATATTAAAAAATGTGAAGAAGGAATAAACCGCATTTAATTTGATGAATTTGTTATTTATCCAGAAATTAAAATACCAATTATTAAAATTGATACTTTTTGGAATTGTTACTCAAATAATCCTGGTTCAATTACTATCGTTTAAATTTTAATTAATAGCGACGCGAATGACGTATTTAATGAGTTTTTTATTAGAATAATTTTAAAGTTCATAAATGTTGCCTTCTTAAGAAAACCTAATTTGGTTAAAGGGAGGATGCAACCTAACATTAAGTGATTTTTTATCGATTCCTTATTGTTTAAATAGGCCTAATCCACTATTTAAAAATTTTACAAGCAAATATTAAACTAGAAATAAATTTAAAACTTACCCTGAAAATAGGCTTAGTGGGATTCATGGAGGTCCTGTTTTCCTCGCGTGTAAGGTCTAGCGACCAATCGCACGCGACGTAAGTCTCGTGGAGATCTCGCGTGAACGACGGGCCTTTGCTCATTGGTCGCTAGACCTTACACGGACGCGATTCAGGATCTCCATGAGTCCCGCTAAGCCTATTTTCAGGGTAAGTTTTAAATTTATTTCTAGTTTAATATTTGTATTGTAAACTTTTTATCGATGGATTAGGCCTATTTAAACGATAAGGAATCGTTAAAAAATCACTTGTAATTAGGTTGCATTCTCCCTTTAATGACAGAGTTATTTAGGCTCCTTATATTTCCCTTTCTATTAACAATTGAAAATTGAACCCCAAAATTAACTATAAATAAACGAGAATTACATCAATTTTAATATCGTGTTTATCGTTTGTAATCGATAAAAATAACACTTGCTAACTAAAGAAAAATACATCTTTATTCTTGCTTTCATTACGTGATGACCTATAAATTGTCCCTGAATTATTATAACCCCCTAAGAAGCAGAAAAAAAAACTAAATTGAATATAAAATTTATTGTCTAAAAGCCGAATTTAGCTGCTATGAATGTAAACTTACTTCCTTAATGTCGGGTTTGATAGATTTAATTTTTTGAGGAACATTATTTCCACACGTAATTTGGACTCAAAAGTCTACATCGAGACATGCCTGTAATTACGTTATTAGCGTTGTAAAATTGAAATATTCATTGTTGAAATTTGAATAATTGAGTAGTATAACTCTAGAGAAGTCACGGTCCACCTAGGGGCAAATGTACATTACGTTACATTATCAAATTCTACAAACATTTAAATTGCCTTAAGGGATGAGTGTCTAACTACATATATGGCTGAAAAATGTTATCTAGTTCATATATTCATCATTTTGCACCGTTGAATTGGTGCGTTTTTAAAATACAAATAATATAGAAATTCAAATTTGGTTTGAATTTTTAGGGCTATCACCAAGGCATACACCCATAGCACCATTAGAAAGAAGACATTCCCTAAATTAATTTAAAATAATAAAATTGACATGAGCCACTCATTAAAGATTATTCCGCCACTGATAGAAATCGAGCAAAAACACAAAAATAGCCCTATCTTAAAATGACCGTAACGTTTCTCTACTATGACATAGGTATATACCGATAGCACCGTTAGAAAGAATACATCCCGTAAATTAATTTAAAATAATAAAATTGACATGAGCCACTCGTTAAAGATTATTCCGCCACTGATAGAAATCGAGCAAAAACCCAAAAATGGCCCTATCTTAAAATGACCGTAACTTTTCTCTACTATGACCTAGGTATAAACCGATAGCACCGTTAGAAAGAATACATCCCGTAAATTAATTTAAAATAATAAAATTGACATGAGCCACTCGTTAAAGATTATTCTGCCACTGATAGAAATCGAGCAAAAACACAAAAATATCCCTATTTTAAAATGGCTGTATATTTTCTCTACTATCGCCTAGTCATAACATCACATTGGTCAGGCAGGTATCGTGCCATATGAGCTAGAGATTAAGTGGGAACTCACGAAACTAAAAAACTGATTAAATTGAAGACACCCTATACTTAAAAATAAGTAACTAGGGTATATACTTCAAGAATTTTGGGATTTTACTCGAGGATTGTCTCTTTTATTCAACTCGTTAAATGGTAATATATATTTCCTGTAATTTTTACGACACCTCAACTTCAGTTAAATTCACTAACGCCCCTGATTTAAAATAAAATTTAAGCCTTTTTCCTTCAAGTTGGACGGAAAACGTGGAAACAAGAAACAAAGCGTTTTTTCTTGGCTAAAAACGTGACCTTTCTTTTAAACCCTCTTGTTTGGGGCTTGAAAGAAAAGATAATATAAAACCAACCAAAAAAATAATGCTAAAATGGCGGTAAAAATACCCTTTAGTTAAAATAAACCCGAGCAGAAAAAGATTTTTTTTTTTTTTTTTTTTTTTGTGCAAAAAGCACGTGTTTGTAATTGGTCTGATGATTGCGCTCTTCGCGTTCGACCTTTGTTCGTATCACGCCTATGGACGTGATTAGCCAGTCATGATGGCTATAATTCATTTCTTGCCCAAATAACGAATGAGTATTTCTTTTTTTGTTTTGCCCAAGCGCCTCGATTCCAAAAAGCCATAAAACTCCCGCGCATTCAAGACAACATGCAAGCCTAAAATATTACGGTACCTGCAATAAGTCAAATCAGATTTATTTTCAATCTATATGAGTAGTAAAACTCATCACCCCTCCCCCATAATAATATAGAAAAGACCCAGATTCTAACGTAAATCATAAAATATCTCGTACATTTAAAGATTTTACCATGCAGAATAGAAAGCAGTATGGAAATTAGCTCTCATACCAAGTTTACTATAAATTAAATGTATATTTCAACATGGTTAATAATTTTAATAATAATTATAGAAGGCTATATAGTTCTACATTTTGTATTTTCCGTACTATTTCCTGTTTGTACGAGCCGTTGATATATTTATATTGCAGGTTAAATTACGATATTCAGATCCTTAAGTAATTAACGATGCTTATGGACTAATTAGGACCCGGAGAGTTCAGAAAAAAATACTTTAAACAATTCTACGACCAGCAAAAGTGTGAGAAAAACGCATTTGAAATTTTCAAATTCACATAATAAAATACAATAGAGTGCCTAACCTAACCTATCCTAATCTAACATATCCTAATACCCTCTTCAGACGAGGCGTTATTAGCCGTGGTTTAATCAGCTTTAACCGAGTTTTACATAGCCTTCTCAGTTCAATAAACCTCGGTTAATTGTGATTAAATCACGTGGTTAAATCTGATTAAACCTCGTCTGAAAAGGGTATAATCTACTCCATCCCAGCCTATGGGATTTTAATTTAACATAGAGCATTTAAAGTTTCAAATACGTTTTCCTCACGCTTCTGCTCCCCAGGTCCTTATTAGTCCAAATCCATTGTTGTTTAGAGGGGCCCCCTGAATATTGTAATTTCCCCCATCTTGCATATGGTCTTTTTATAAATGGCCGGAAAAAAAGCGGTTTTGCATTCGCGTTATGAATGATAATTGCGATTTATAAGTATACGTAAAGGATCATTTGGGTACATTTTTCATTTTTGGTCGGTTCTGACCGTTTGACTCTCTCCAACCCTCCTTCTCGATGCAGGGTGAGAATTTTTTAATCGAAAATCGTACCAAAGAAAGTTTTTGGTGAATAAGTGAGAAATAATAAACGATTCTTTATTGAGAACAATCGAAATCCGATTTCAAACGCGGTATTACTCGGTAGGCTGGTACAAAATTATTATACTCGTTTTAAAAAAATAGATTAGGTTACATTTGAAACTGATATTACGCTATATAAGATAGTCATGAATATTTAATGCATTTCAATATTTTTCTTTATATTTTAGAGTATAAATAAAGGTGTAAATGAAATTTTGTGGAACCTACTAAGTACCAGCTGAGGTTTGAGACGTTTCGAACTTTCTTAATTTTAGGTACTGGTAAATCGATAAAAGGGGATGATTTAAAAAATGATAAGTGATATAACCGAATTATTTTGGCTTATTTTTTATTTAATTTGATAGTTAATTATATTGCTATGTTTAATTTAATTTGATAGTTAATTATATTGCTATGTTTAATTTAATTTGATAGTTAATTATATTGCTATGTTTAATTTAATTTGATAGTTAATTATATTGATATATTTAATTTAATTTGATAATTATTTTGATATATTTTATATAATTTGATAATTATTTTGATATATTTTATTTAATTTGATAATTATTTTGATATATTTTATTTAATTTGATAATTATTTTGATATATTTTATTTAATTTGATAATTATTTTGATATATTTTATTTAATTTGATAATTATTCTGATATATTTAATTTGACAATTATTTTGATATAATTAATTTAGTTTGATAATTTTTTGACATATTTAATTTAATTGGTTAATTATTTTGATATATTTAATTTAATTTGTCAATTATTTTAATATATTTTTATTTAATTTAATATAATTAATACCTTGATATTATATTATAATTAATGATATTATCAATAGCTTGATATTATATTATAATTAATGATATTATCAATAGCTTAATATTATATTATAATTAATGATATTATCAATAGCTTGATATTATATTTAATCAATATGATATTATTAATACCTTGATATTATATTTAATTAATATGAAATTATTAATACCTTGATATTATAATTACTATTTTAAATTACCGAATCAGGAAAGCACATGTATAAATATAACTTTTACATATAGATATCTGACCCGATACAGTTTCCATATCATTTATATTGACAGATATATTCCATTTAATTTGATACAGATAAACATATAATTTGTTTATACGTCACTTAACCCGATATTATTGAAATGATGGAATATCCGAGAGTATAACTCGTCTCTGGTCTAACTCATTCTCTAATTTATTTCAAGTTCGAAATAATTAACCTTAATTTAAACAAAAACCAGCGCAATAATGAACGTTAAGAATAAATTCGTGAATAGGCGCGAGATAAAAGTTTTGGTTTTAAGTAGCGCGAAAATGCGAGATTTCATCCCTTTTTTTTTAATGGAACACAAAAGCCCAGAAAAATAAAATTAGGACAAGATTACTCGGTGAAACTAGATTTAATTCAGGGTTCTCTGGCGCCCCGACCGCGGGGCTGCTTGGAAGTATGTAAGAGAGTCATTATGAAAAATCCGGGAATCTTTTTATCGAGAAACTTTATCAAAGAATCGAGTATAGGTGCGCGTTCAATTAACACCTTCACGATTGTTGCGCAAACATTAAATTTAAAACTTTTCCACAATATGATGATGAGGTATTCGCACGCATTTACGCCACCGAGTAAGAATGTTTCCTACATATAAAAAAACCACCCTCGCTACACCCCCACAAAGATTCAAATCTCGCTTAAATGGTAAAGGTACGATGAAACTTAATTTTAAAATACATTTATATCGTGTTAAGGGAGGTATAATAACCCAAATTACGTTGGAATTTAATAAACAGTCCGTCGTTGACTGAATCTAAATTCAAAATGTCGCCTAAAATTTGTGGAAATATTTTATTCGAAATGTTCTGCGCAAACTCTGAAAATAGATTCAAACCCCGTTCCTCTTTTAGCTTGTACCAGTTTCTCTTTAAAAATGTTTTTAAATTAATGTTTTAGAAACGCAACTGCTATATCATAATTGAAGGTTCGATTAATATGATTGGCCCGTTTTTTCCGTCACTAAACAACCTTAGAAATTAAATTTATATCGAAAATATCGAATAAAATTATGAAAAATTCATATTTTCATATTTTTGGGTGCAATAACTGTTCTATTTTGTTAGTGTTCTTATAACTTCTAGCAAATTCTACTAGGTGCTCTAGAACAATAATGATCACTGCTCAGGCTGGTCAAGTTTAATATTGCCATTTTGGTCCTTAAAAGACATGCGGCAACGTCAGAATTTGACTTTAACTTTCTTTTCGGATTTTCCAAAAAGCCTTTTGCTATACGTTTTCTTTGACTATCCCTTTATAACATTAAAGAAATCGAGTTTATTACTTGATGCGGAATTTTGGGAATAACAAAAAATACATATGGAAAAAGAGATGAAGATGATTCTCTTATAGCGAGTGGAGGTGGAAGTAATAGTTTAATTCGATCACGTATTTGAACTCCCGAGAAACGAATATTCAAGACTCCCTGACATTACAATTTCCACCACCAATTGGCGCAAATTATTCAACCCCGCAATTCTCTAACACGCGGCTTGTATTTACGTATCGATGCCATTATATATTTGGCCAAATAACAGTCTTTAAAGAGTTGCCAGTGAGGAAAAAAAAATGAAATGCACTTCGTAATACGGATAATTTAGAGAAAAACGTGGAAAATAACAAGTTAAGACGTTGGGCTATTCACACTGTCTCGATTGTAGGCTACAAGGAAGAGCTCATTCTGGACTCGAAATTTGCACACTAACGTTAATTTTTTTTCGCGCAACTCTATAGTTAGCTTCTTTTCGTAAAATTGCTTTTGTTTTCGGTATCTGTATACCACCGTTTTGTACTCATTTGTAAGTTCATTTTGCGTCAAGTACTTTTCCAAGTACATTCTAAGACGGAACAGCGATCTTAAACCGAACATTAAGAAGACGTGTAAAAGTCAGGATATGTAAATAATGTTCTAGAAAAGTCAGGAAAGGGCAATTTCCAGAAAACTGAGACATATCTATCCTCAAAAGTCATAAATGGAAATATATGATTAAAACTGGTCTAAAAGTTTAAAAATTCTATACAACAATTATATGTAATTATATATAAAAATTAGGGTCATAAATTCTAGGAATATTCGTTTCAAACCTGGCTAGGAGCCCAAATTCCCTAATAGCACGTTTAAATGTGTTTGAAAGTTTTAATGTATGAAAACGGGTTGAAATCATCAATTAAATTAATCGCTATATAAAAGGATAAAAAAAAAGGTGAAACTTGCCGAGATTTTTTCAATAACTATATAGAAATACAACTATTTAAAAGCGCCTTCATATTGACTAAATAGTTATATTTTGAATTAAATATAAAACGAGTTAAACCTCTATTTCAACTGGTATCGCATATATGCAACGCGGTATTGGATTCCTATTAGTTAATGAGGACAGAAAATAATCTTTATAAATTTTGTTATACGAGTGATTTGACTCGGTCATGCCCTTTAAGTCGAGACTGAAAGAAGCGAAATAGATACCCACGTTAAATCAAACCACTCAATAATAAGTAAGAAAACCCATTTATTTTTCTTTTTAAGTTCTTGTCGTAATTAATATAATTGAGCCTTGGCGAATAGGTCAAAGCCGAACTAAGTTTTTAAAGTAACTCTCCCCTACTCGTAAAGGTATTTTATCAAAATTTGTTAGTTACCACTCAAGGTACCACTATACGAAAAGGGGTCGGATATGCCAGGGTTTAATTTTCGGATAACGCCAATACCAGAGAGAATATAGTAATGGAGGTCAAATCTTTATTTTAGTCATGATTAATTCGATGCTCTGGTTTTGCAACGAAATTATTTTAAATTGGGAAAGGACTGATAGAGTTCGCTACTCTTAAATGGAGAATACAGTCCTAATTCAACAGTAAAAAAAAATTGCAAACCAATATTAAGCTAGAAATAAATTTAAAACTTACCATCAAAATAGGCTTAGCTGGATTCATGGAGATCACCTGAACTCCCCGTATAAGGAGTAGCGACCAATGCAATTGATCATGGAGATCCTGGATTACCCTAATAAGAGCCATCGATCAATGTCATGCATTGGTCGCTAGTCCTTATATGGAGAGTTCAGGTGATCTCCATGAATTCAGCTAAGCCTATTTTCCGGTTAAGTTTATGTTTAAGGATACGGACAACACTAAAAAAGAAAGAATTAGGCCTTATTTAGGCTTATTGACATTATCTCTGTTTGTTTTTTACCAAAATCATATTGCTTCCCCTTTGAAACAGTGACTTGAAAGATCCAAGATTTAGATTTTGCGCTATTTTCTACTCCTTTTTTAAATTCTCTTTGGTGATACGAAACACGATATTTAAGTTTTATGAAGTAATCTGTTTTATCGTATAAGATTATTTCTTGGTATTTTTTATAACCTTATAATCAAAAAGTTGTAACCGTGTATTTAAAATTAAGCTGTCTCTCACCTTAGGGAAAAAAGTAGAAATTAAAACAATCAATCTTAGTACGACCCCTGGCTTAACACGCGAAGGTCATCCCTATCGTTGACCTCCGCAAAGTGCGCGTGGTTCCTGTATTAATTCAATATTTTTGTAACATGACTCTCCCATATGCCTTTAGTATATACGTACGTTAATTGTATCGATTTTAAAGTGAAACTGTTACAATCATTTTTAGTTTTTTCATACTGTTTAAAACCCTTATAAAAAATTTAAAACTTTTGGGTTGGCTCGTTCAAAAGGAAAATTAAAATAAAAATATACATTTTGTTATTTTTTTACCATTTGATGAGGTAGAACGTAATTAACGATAAGTTTCTAATGAAAGGGGAACTTTCTGTTTTAAAAACATTCAAGGAAAATACGAGAAAGCGATCTTATCACGTGTCAAGTCGCGTGAGAATTAATTGTAGGCTCTACAATAGCCACGTGACCATAGTAATGACGTATTATTCGGGAAATCTTTACTATCGAAAATGTTGAAGACACGATTATAAAATATTTATTTTTACTGTTGCTGTAATCTTTCTAGATCATAAATGCATATATAGATATTTTTTAATCATTTTTAACCATCTTTAAGGGGTAGTAACGCCAAGGTCGTAACATAAAGTTGTAAGAAGTCGACTCGGATAAGAGAAATTTCCGATATATGGGCCATAAATATCTGTTGCTCTGATCTATATATTCTGTAACATATCAACAAGTCGCTCTAGTATACAAAGCGAATTGACGCGCGTAAAATCCCCTGATCCGATATTCGGTTTGGTTATAATATCTTTGGAAGATGTCAGAATGTGACGGCAACGGGGTGCAGAAGGATAGTTTAAAGCTATATAGAGCTCTCCGAAATCTAGATGGAAGCAATATGGGGATTTCGGGATATTCGTTGAAGGCGGTAAACTCGCTAACCTGTCAGGAAGGGATCACCGTCAACAAGCGTGTAGTTATAACTCAAAGGGATACTATCAAAAGATAGCATTTCGAAAGTATGGTTATCCCTCAAAATTTCTTAATTTTACACATTTCATGACGGTTTTCTTGTTTTATTTTAATTAAACTTCTATGAAAACAAGTTATTTTTAATTAATACGGGCTCTTTTATATAAATTTTACTAACCATGATGATTTAAGTATTTAAACAATTTATATATAATGATTAATGAAACTGATATCGACTGATAACGTCATGGGTTTAAAACGCAAAAATTTCATTTTTGGTAAGCCTTTTTATTTGAACACAAACTCCCTTTTGCAACCCAGTTGTAACATTTACCCACTCAGTAATTCATAGTGAATTATCAACGTTTTATCTTGATTAAGATTTTAATAAAATCGTGGTACTATTCCTTTGAAAGAAATGATTGGAGGACCAACTTTCTACGGCCAACTTAATCTCCCTTATGGTCCGATTTTTACTTATACAAGTGTTCAAAAAAATATAGTTTGCAAAAATGAAAGGCCGATGATGCCATTCGAAAAGGGCGAAAAGTCAGGGTCGATTTCAATACTTCGTTTCCGGTTGTCAGGTCCGCGACTGACTTTACCGGGAATCAACCTTAAAGATATAGTTTGCGTATGTGTATTATGGGTTATTACATATTGACCCCATTTAATATTAAAATTATTTTATCTTCAAAAATAGGTGGTTTGATATCAACTCTCATGAATCTCGCAAGATTTCAAATCTATATAGATCTTGCAAATTTTGTATTTTCATTTCGTCAAAGTTAAACTTTGAACTTGGAAAATATTTTAAGTTGGAAGCTTTGTATTTAAAAAAATTAATTCCATGCTTTGTATCCTGAAAAATCTTTAATTCGATGCTTTTTATCCTGAAAAATCTAAATCGAAGCTTTTCTTCTTTGTAAATACTTTATAATATATTTTAAAATCCAAGCCTGATAATCTTTAGTTCGTAAGCTCCAATATTTGTTTAATATTTGTATAAATTACCAAAATTAAGGCATATATACATTGTCCAAGGAATTTTGTAAAACAAAGTTTTGTGGCATTTATTGAGTAGGTCCTCTTTTGAAGAGCGCAATAAGTATTTGGAGATAAACTCATATGTATATATGCAAATATACGCGTTTAAAATATGCAATTTCAACATAATTGGGTGTACCCTAACAAGGGCGACATTTTTTTCCGAAGCTAAAGCGATGGGCGTCAACGCTTCATTGAATACTATTTATTCCTTCAATAAATCATTCCATTTCATAGAAAAGTCATTTACCAATATTGATTAGTGTTCCCCTTTTTCCCTTCGTAGTCTTTACAAGATATATTTAAAACAAAAATTCAAATTGTTCGGAATCTCCGTTTAAGAAACATATTTCACGTGATTCCTTTTCTGCAAAGCCATCGCGTCACCAAGGTTCGTAAAATCCTTTTTCTTTTGAACTTTAAGGAGAAAACCCCATGCGTCTTTCTTTATACAAATATTTGATAGACGAAACGTCTTTTGATCCTGGCTACACCCTTACGGGGTCACACTTGTCAAATGCCAAAATTCTCCCAATGTATTATAAGCGCTTTACAGAATGACGAAGGAAAAGAAGAAACAAGGTGATAAAGACAGCGCAAACGATCGGCGGAAAATATTCTTTTAAACCATCATTTTGAACAGAGAAGCTGATATTAGGCTATGAAATCGTTTAAATTGGTTGATATAAGATACCTTATCCTGCCACCGTTTATTTCGAAGGTCTTATAAAACCTAAATTAACAATTTCTGCTTGATGACTTAGAATGAAACCACGACTTTCAGGACTACCAATATTTACACGAAAAAGACAGTATATGTATGAAATGTAACAGCATCAATTTAAAGCGAAGAACAGAGAAGATACGTCTAGAGGACGCGAAATAATTAGTAGTTGGATTTACCAAAGATTTTTCTATATAAATTGTTACGTCCGTCAAAAAAAATTGAGGTTAGTATAATTTAATGCAAAGGATACAGAATACACTTATATAGGACGCGTAAGATGGATTTAGTACTTGGGTTTACCAAGGTTTTCTAAATTGTTAAATAAACTTAAACCCTTCAAAAACGTTTCTACCACCTAGCCAATGCGGCTCATACCAATAACTCAACAATCAACAAATTCCCTGGGGTATTAAATCCTCCTCTGATTTTGATTCCACCTTAATGCACAATGTCATTCGTTGAGTGACGATATCGTCTCAATGGGAGCCTTTTCGTTCCCTATTATACAACGGTGTATGCCCCATCGGTACTCTGTACTTCTTGGTGGAGTCTGCGTTTAGAATAGACCACAGATTTCAATTACTAGCGAGCTACACTCCGCCTTTACCTCAACGGGAAATCGCGCGGCTTATCCTCAAGTACTTCGTGTAATCTCTGTCTGATTCTGTCTGTTGGATCTCGATGACGCGACCTCGTCAAAGTTCTTGACTCTAGGAGAAGGAAATTCTTTTTTTTTCTTTGGCAAAAATAAACCAGATCAATGAATATGAATGGGATAGGGGAAAGAATAAGTATTTTCTTCAGAAGTTGCGCTAGTTTTTAATCCCTTCCACATCAAAAAACGTCTAGATAAAAAATGCTACGATGGTGGGTCCCCTTCTCTAATGATTTTGATTTGAGGTACCGAGAAGATTTCAACAGCTCTCTCGTTGAGAAGTTATTCTTTTGTTAGTTCGCTGTCAAGATCTAGTTTTTCCTTATTTTTAGTATTCATCGGTATTCATGGGAACTTCAACTATATAGGGATTTTATTCAGGCTCAACCGCCTCTCTTATGTAACTACTTTAAAAGAAAAACCAAAAAGGATTATATTTAACATTATCCGACATTGGATGATCGGGATACGCTTTAAGTTAGGGTTAAAGTTCGAGGTTAACTTCTTTAACCTAAATATCTTTAAACAATTCGAAGTTAAAAGTTACTAAAACGATTCGATGATTGTACTTAAAATCTTTAAAAATTTAAGCTCTCTGTTGAAAGTGTACAAAATAACGTCACGCCAAATATGAAGTCTAGCCTGCAATTCATTTTTTACGGAGAACCCTTTAACTTTAGCGATGACCCCACAACGAGCTACAGAGATCAATTACCCTTGTGGCTAAACTCTTTGACCCAACTTACAAATACACCTTTTGGGTGCAGAGTTTCTTAAAGCTAGAAAATGCCGGCAAAGTCCATTCATGTTAATTATATTAGCGGGTAGTTTATAAAGCCAATGTGTACGGTTTGTCTTGAAACTTAAATCCGATAATTTAAGATTTTATTTTTTATATTATTGTAATATTATTAACGCAAGCTTTTTTTTTTTTTTTTTTTTTTTTCATTTCAGATTTCAGCCTATACTCAGCCCTGTTTTTACGTCTACACTTAAAATGGGATATAATTATTGGCGAGCCTCTATTTGAGCGAACGGCCTACCACTGATCAAGTCAAGACTCAAGACGGAGCTCAAAATCTGCGCGTGGAGAATCATGAAACCTGACATCGTGTTAAAACACTAATTGCAGTAGTTTTTGTGGTATTGCGGGTGATTTAAACGACGGAATACTATTCGTAAACACTTGAAGAACTTTTAATTGAATTTGGAACGCTTCGGACCAAAAATTAGGTGAGTTTTAAAGATATAGTTTCAATTTTCGTTAAGCCTTGGTCATCGATTTGCAAAATGCTGTGATGGGTAGCGGACTTTAGGGCCGATCAGTTGACGTAATCGATGTAAGATCGAAATCGGTGTAAAGATTTTACGGAAGTGATTTACCCATCGAGCTTGATTTAAATGACTTGGCTCATGGGTTAATTTTAATCAAAAGAGTGTATTTATAGGAAGATGCGGAATAGAACTTAAATTTAATCAATTTATAGCCAGGATTAAATTTTGTAGATTCTCTCAAGGTTTTAGAGTTTAGACGGTATACCCTAAAATTATTTTCAATTTAAGAGCACGCCTCGCGCATTGATAATGGCCAGGGTCGCCATCAGTACCCGAATCTAATCAAGAAGTGGAATATTAATAGCGGAAAAACCCGCAAATGTAGCGATGGTATATGAACGGGAATCGTGGCTTATGCAAATTCGACGGATTTGTACTCAAAATTTAAGGGATATTTTTCTCCGCTTGATAACTCCCTCCCCCTGTTAAAAAATGAAAGACTATATACCTTTAAGAGTGATGAGTTAGTCGAGTGTTTTTGAAAGAACCTTGAGCCGAATGCGTGGAGAAGCGAGAGTGATGCGCACCTAGTTCGAGCGGTGCATGTGCGGACGATTTTAAAAATTATTCCAAAAAATAAACAAAAAGTACTTAAAAGTCTAGGTGACTTGATTGAGAGACAATTTGGATTAAATATAGATCGCAATTAACAAGGCTATAGACTATTGCGAACAACTGGACGATGATTAGTTTCGTCTAAATTCTTAATCTGCTAATCGTTCAAATCTGGATCTAGCTTTACTTAATTTATTAATTGATTGTTTCTTTCACTAATTCTGAATTGTTTTGATTAATTGTACGTGTAACGTAGTGTCTGTGTTGTCTGGTGATCGCCTGCAATTTAATTTGTCTCACTTGGGAATAGGGGGCAATGCTAAAAAGAAATTAGGCCGTATTTAGGCTTATTGGACGTCATTTTGAGTGTTTCTTCAATTTGTTTTTTATGCGAATTTCGACCCGCATATATTCCTTTTTTTTTTTTCAAAACAAAGCCTTTTACTTCGAAAAGTAAATCATGCAAAATTTCATGTGTCATAATTGTGTATCATTGGTAATTTAACCAGTAAATTCGTATTTGACAAATCCCATATTTTAAGTAATCTATTTAAAGGGAAAAAAATTTGGTTCTACAAATTTTGCTGACTCATCTATAGTTTAGCCTGAACAAGGCGACTTCTTGTGATCATTTAAAGAATTTACATTTAAATTTTGATAGACAGAGGGCCAATTTAGTTTAAAGTCTCGTTTTGATAAAGATAAAGCTAATTAAATCAAGCTTCAAGACAAGAGAGACCGAGAAACTGATAGCTGAATGAATTTCATGTAAGCTTCTCTTGAAAAATCTAAAGCAAAAGCTCGAAAAACATTAGAATTTAGGTCTATGTCACTTAAACTTTAAAAAAATAACAAAAAAATAATAAAAAACTTAAAAACCAAAAGTTAACGGCGAGTGGTTGGTTTTTAAACGTGTCGTTCTTAATTCGAAAATCGCTTCTTAAGATTTTCTTATCTTTTGGGAATAAAAGCCCTAAATTTTTAATGCGTTTTTCTCCTAATAAATTAATTCCGGCGGTTTTTACTAACTTAAAACGGAAGAGGTTTTATACGAATTAACAGTTCATCCTTACACTGTTATAATACGTGTAATACTATCCGATAAGCCCTTATTAAAAGTCTCAAGGAACACTGATTTCCTTGGAATGTTTCGCGATGAGAGAAGCAATGTAACTCCCACGCTTTAGCGTGATATCGTGACGACCGTGTGCGCCATCATATTGCACGCGTATATGCTTTGAAATCAACTCTCTCTAATTTTTCTTCATATCGTTTCCATGGTTTTAAATTTAACAAAAGATTTGCATTTATATTATTTTTTTTTTCCACGCTCAAGATTCGTTGTAGATTATGCAAATTTCCGTGCTTGCTTTGTTCCCTCCATGAAGAAGGCTTTTATTCTCTTAGTTTTTATTGTTTTGTAAATTGGATTTGCTATATTGGGTGATGCATTCATTGTTATATATTTTTTACGTCTTGGTAAAAAAATATATGCCAGATATCTCGAACAGTTTTGTTTATGTTTATGATACGGTATTTCATGGTTTAATTATTACACTATGAAAAAAAGGTTTTAAATGTTTAGTATCAATTATTCACTAACAAACCTTAATTAGAAAATCTCAGAATTACTGTATATATCAAGTGAATTTAAATGGGAACGAATAACATTACTTCTAATTTGAATTTAAATTACGAAAATCGTGATTTAATAATATAAAATTATTTTTTTGTCATGATTAACCCAATTTTTTTACTATCAAAACTACTAATTTATTATTCAATCTATAAATCACAATTAAGTTTAAGCGGTTAATAATAATTAAATTATCTAAATGACGACGAATTGAGGATTAAATTATCTAAATGACGACGAATTGAGTATTAAATTATCTAAATGCAGACGAATTGAGGATTAAATTATTGACGATTCAGTGTTGGTTAAACTATCAAAATGACGATTCAACGATGATTAATCTATCTAAATGACGATTCAACGTTGATTAAACTATCTAAATGACGATTCAACGTTGATTAAACTATTTAAATGACGATTCAACGTTGATTAAACTACCTAAACGACGATTCAACGTTGATTAAACTACCTAAACGACGATTCAACGTTGATTAAACTATCTAAATGACGATTCAACGTTGATTAATCTATCTAAATGACGATTCAACGTTGATTAAACTATTTAAATGACGATTCAACGTTGATTAAACTACCTAAAAGACGATTCAACGTTGATTA
This sequence comes from Odiellus spinosus, assembly GCA_963920705.1. NCBI lineage: Eukaryota > Metazoa > Arthropoda > Arachnida > Opiliones > Phalangiidae > Odiellus > Odiellus spinosus. Next base: position 9,475,968 of record OY987237.1, read on the forward strand.
AACTACCTAAACGACGATTCAACGTTGATTAAACTATCTAAATGACAATTCAACGTCGATTAAACTATTTAAATGACAATTCAACGTTGATTAAACTATCTAAATGACAATTCAACGTTGATTAAACTATCTAAAGGACGATTCAACGTTGATTAAACTCTCTAAACAATTATTCAACGTTGATTAAACTATTTAAATCAAGATTCAATTATGATAAAACTATTTAAATACTTGAAACTGTTTTCAAAACCATTTAAGTAAATTTCTATCTGCTCTGAATGCATTATTCCGTGAAATTTAATCCGTATTTGTACCAAACTTGTATTGGTGAGATATCTTAACCTTGTTAAAATCAGAATCAGATTCAATTCGATTTAATTCGCACTCAAATAGAAGAGTACACGTCCCCTCATAAAAGTTATCAGGAAATCAGAGATTCAAACTGATTAACCAGGGAAAATGATCAACCCTACATTTAATCAAATGGTCGGGAAATGGTTAATACGAACACAACCACCAACAAAATCCTTTCAAAATTTCGAGGGTGAAAAAAAATCGAAATTAAACCAAAATTTCCAGCTGCAGTTTATACGCTTATGAAAAGAAAAAAAATTGAGGGGAGAGAGTTCTAGAAAGATGAAAATAAACGTTCACCCCCTATTTTCACGCGCAATTTTTATATTAAAAGAAAAAGAATTGCACGGATTGCCCTATTCGCATTTTAGGCCTAATTATTACGCGCGGGGCCGATATAGAGAAATTTATATATATTACAGGTGTAGGCGGGGTGAAAAGGGTCAAGAGTTCAAGGGGCATGTGAAAATCACTTTTTCCCGCGTTGAGGTCGAACTAAAGCTTGACCCCGGGCTTGCGCGAACGAAAGAAGTTACTTTCTAGAGGAGATGAGGATATAGAAAGATGGAGACCTCGAGAGAGACCTATTTTCATGATCGCCTATTACCGGGTTAGAGCATTATAAGCTCGACTATCACGTTCTATATTATTTATAAAGGCAAGACACCGCTTCACGTTCGTGTGTAATAAAATATAATACATAGGAAATGCACGATTCGCCGCTTATAAGCTTAAAACTAATAGCGCCCCGTGCTGTATGCGGTAGTAGGAGGCGCTTATATTTCGTAATCAAGGCTATATTTGGTCGTCTTATGAATTTAAAGTCCACCTGCGAGACAAAATATTGACCAATTAAAGGGGGAAACAAATTGAATTCATTCGTTATCCTTTAAGGGCTAATTAAGACTAGTAACGTGTTATTTTAAACCATTTAGGGGGGGAGTAGAAGTGCTTTGTGAAAAAGTTGAAACTAGTCCTAAAAACATGTTGATTTAATTTCTATGCTGTAAACAAATAGAAAGTTAAATATAGAGAATTAAAAGCACTCGAGATGACGTCAATGAACCTAAATATGGCCTACAGTTATTTCTTTTTACTGTTCAATTTCCTGAAACCGCGACATCTCTGAACTTTCCACGTAAACTTCCGATAATGAGCTTTATTCTAATTATGAAATAGACCTATATTATTTATGAAACTCATTAAATACGTAATACGCGTCATAATTAATTAATATTTGAACGATAGTAATCGAACCATGAATATTAAAGTAACCATTTAGAAAAAGTTACGATTTAGGTATTAGTATTTTCATTTACGTTTAGAGTGTCGCTTAAACAACAAATTAACTTATTAGATCCTTCAGTTATTCCAGTTTTAAATAGTTAAAAACGTTAAGTTTTGTGAAGACGTTTAGCTTTTCCTTATCAAATCGACAAAAACACCATGATTTCTGAATTAATCGCAGACGTTAATCTGCGTTGTGATCTAAAAACCACTCCAATCCTCGGAATTTTAACCATATTCTCTAGCAACCCCTAGGAAACTATGTTTTGTGTTAAATTAAACATCTTTAATGTGGACTTTATTAATAATAATGCTATGTCGAAGTATAATGGGAGAAGAATATAAGTTATTACAAGAGATATACTTTGAAATTTGTATAACAGATTTTGTTATTTCTTATCTTTTAGCGTGCCTTATTTTTATAAACCAAGTTTTAATAGACAGGGTTGAATATTAACTTCAAAATTCTTGACAACATTTTGTTACGGAGGTAATATATTTCACATGAAAGGAATTTTATAGAGAGAAAAGAATTCGGGGATCTATATGATTTTTGATGTTTAATATCAAACCAGTTTTATGATCGTATCAAATGTACTTTTTTGATGATACGTATTATTAAGGTAAATTCTTAATATTAAAGAATATACCCTTTCACCACGTAGTAAAGAAATTTATATTTTGATTAAAATACTTATCCGGTATTGAAAATATTTAGAAACAAGAACTTATTTAAGTATTTTGGAACGTGTGAATACAGCATCATCTCGTACTTTGTTGGCAAAATTCATCCGCTAATAGCTCACCCCTTTAATAGCGAATCACACTCTAGAGCAAGTTTTATATTACACTGGGCGAATCAGAGCATTTTCTTGGAAAACCTAGCAACCGAAAAAGAGCTGATTTGAATGGAAGACGCGATATTTTTCAAATTTTCCGTCCTTTAGCCAGTGAGGACAAAATCAATTTTCAGCAAGATTCAGAGCACTCTGAGAGTGGTCCAGTGGAATTCGCTATAAAGTTTTAAGAGCATTATCTGTCGATTAATTTTTCTCCCGAAGCTCTGAGCACCACTTCGCCCCACTCCCTTACCACTACACCGGCCTGTGACTAGTATTTCTTTAAGGCTAACAAATAAACCTCTGGAAAGAGATAGGTTTTTGTAGCTTGTCAAAATCTACAATTTCGAACGTATTAAATTAATGATCGATAAGTAACTCCATGTAACGTACTCTTATGCCTAATTTCACTTAACTCGCCGTATTAAAAAAGGGGGAAAAATCGGACATTGAAATTTATTATCTTATATTCATCGCGAGCTTTAAGAAACATTGATTGGTTGATGCCTTTTAAACTTATTTAAGAATTAACAAAAGTTCAACCTTTTCTCGTACGTATATGAAAAGAAAGCTTAAAATGCTAGGCGTAAGTACGTTGAAAAACCATTTATAACCTTCCACCGGTAACTTTAACCTTTCCCCTCCCTCCTCGGGGCAAAAGATAGCCCGATACGCGACCAGTGTTGCGTTTAGACGCGCGCGGGGCCGCGAGTTAGGCGAATTTTTGTAAATGATTAACTCGAAACTCCCGACGTAATCCATCATGTAACCGTCTTAAAAATTTGCAACATGAAAGCCGAAACATTATTGATATACACTTACTTTCCCTTTTTCCGTAATAAAAACCATATCGTTTCTTCTCGCGTTATAACATCCCCGAAAAACCTCCCCATAGGTACCGAGTCTTGAAAGGAAAACCCAGGATTTGGGAGGGGTAAACGGGAGGAAAAGGTGTATAATAATCTACAAGATGCTGGTGAAAATCATCACCCATCCGTATATCTATCTACTAGCGCGCATTTATCCGGATGATATATACTTAAATTTATAGCCAAAATCATGTAACTCTGAGTGTAACTGAATTACGACTATATTTAATCAAATTACGACTTCGCGAATTATGTCACTATAGTTGATGCAGAGGCAGATCGCTTCGTTTGAGACTAATAATGCACTGTAACACTTAATTCAATTTGATGGGGATTTAATCGACGAACGGTAAGAGTGTGCACTGACCCCTGTATATTACTGCATAAAAACTCAAATTGTGATGAGATTAAAGAAGAAACAATATCAGATGTTCGTGGGAAAACATCTCTTAGAACTATAGACGCTCAGAGGAAAAACAATCATATGTTTGGGGACAAATCTCTTGAAACTAAAGCTCAGATTAAAGCTCGGGGTTTGGACAAGATAATCCATAAATATTTGTTTAATCATTTATTTGTGGATAATAATCGATAATAATCAGTTAATTATTCGCGCGCATTTATCTTTATGAATAAAGATAAAACAAACGGAGATTTTCTTGTCCAAACGCCGAGCTCTAGCTCAGATGGTGTTTGGTACCAATTATCTCCGAAACTCAAGATTTTTTTGAAGCTATGGGAAATCTCTTAGAAACTCAGGAAAATATTCCTCTTTAACTTAGGAAAGATCTATAAACTATCAACTAAACAGTGCTGTGCCAGGAGAAAATATTTATGGCATTATCATTGAGTTACTGCGGTTTTCCTTTCGCATCTTAAATATTGCGTGTATCAAAACTCGAGCCAATAATACACTCGATGGACGTCATGCTTAAACTTTCAGAAGAAATAAAAAATGCTCATTTGTTAATGTTTGATCGAAGGATGTAGGATGAGAAATAACATCTCGTATATAAGGTGAATGCATTTGGCCAAGAAAAATTCTCATGCGAAAAAAAACGGGATCTTTTGACGTGTTTAAAAAAATTCCAACATTTTTTTTTTTCTTTCTACTGATATTATATAAAACCAGGGCCTAACCCCTTACGAAAAATATGCTCCGAAATAAGGGATGTTTTTGTTATACAACGAAAGTTGCTCACTATTTTTTTCTTCATTCTCTACATTTTAAAATCTGTAGGGGGCATTGTTGAGACCATTCGCGTTTTTTTATTCGGGTACATCGAAGATTGGCCACACAAGGCGCCATTTCTTTATCTATTGTGAACGCGTGTAAAATTTTAAACGCTTTTTTAACGGGAGACCCCGTGTTATTCTTATGTAGGGTGCAGAGATGGGTGCAGTTCGATCGCTGATTTCTTTATAGACGAATCAGAGAAGAGTTAGACCCCTTGGCCAAATAAAAACGAAATTGTTTCGTTGGTCCTAATATCCACGTGATATGGCGTACTAGATACTGTTGTGCCATAAACAAAGCTGTACATAAGGATATGTTTTTTTGTCTTTGAATTGTGGGAGTAATAATTTGAAATATTTCTAAGGCAAAATCATGGACAATTAGTGAAATTCTGGAAAGTTAATTTGAAAATAGCCGAAAGAACGAAAGGTCGAAAAAATTTTAAATTGCCCAGTCGCGGCCCAAAGAAGGAAAGGTCGAAAAAAAAAAATTAAAATTGCCCAGTCTCTGCCCAAAGAACGAAAGGTCGAAAAATTTTTAAATTGCCCAGTCGCGGCCCAAAGAAGGAAAGGCCGAAAAAAAAATTTCAAATTGCCAGTCTCGCCCCAAAGAAGGAAAGGTCGAAAAAATTTAAATTGTCCAGTTGCGGCCCAAAGAACGAAAGGTCGAAAAAAAATTTTAATTGCCCAGTCGCGGCCCAAAGAAGGAACGCAAAGAATAAGCCGGTTTTAAGTCAGTGTTCGATTACACCGACATTGGAAATTTATTCATAGAAGTGTTTTGATTTAAGCGTATGGACCCGACTCGTCTCTGCATGATTATATTATTGTAAAAATCAGTTTCAAGTTTTCCACACGTTCAAACGCAGCTAGCCTTCTTTTATATTTAAGAAACCAGCGTAAAGATACAAAGTAACATATGTATATACGCAACGTATTGAACACTCCGGATGATTTTTAAGTTTTATATATGAATACATATTTTGGGCTCTCTTCTTTTCAAGATATATAGGCCAAAAAGCCGCCCATCTTTTATGTTAACCTATACGCGACGAACGGCATTTAATATTAATTGACTTTCTAAAAACGTGTTTTAATACGCCAGCGGATTATCAAAATGTTAAACGTGTAATGTGCCAAAAACAGATTAATAATTCTATAAAGGGAGAGGTGCCGCTTTATAGTTCAAGTCTTTTGATAATAGGTGCTTTTATAAATTTGATTAATAATAATGATAATGTTGGGTATTTTTGTTTTAAATTTTTTTTTTTTTTTTGTGTTTTGCCGACAGGTTTCTGTTTCGTATCGTTTATGAACCTTAAATAGTATTGACTGAAGATGTTAGTGTTTAATTTTTTCCTGGTTTTATTTATGATCTGGAATTTTTTCATAATTTTTGATCAATTATTTCAATTATAAAATAATTTTTGAAACCTTTTTAGGCTTACCATTGGGCTTATTTTAATGTGGGGGTTCACTACCAATCAAAAAATGCCTAACACTCGATTTATTATAATTTAAAAATTCTCCCAGAGTATAATTATTAAAGTATTAAAAATTTATAGTAATTTGGCGCAAAATTCCGTACACCACAGCCTATTAGTAGGTATATTAGTAGATATACCACTGTCCTTCCACCTACTCCCCTTCCGCTCCGCATTGCGGCAGTTCCCGGATTGAGAATTGACGACGCGTTGTCCAGCATTCCCGTTAACCCCGAAATTTTATTTTAAATCGCGGTTAAACTATCGTTTATGTGCGGATTTTACAACGAAAAGAAGCCTAATATTTCCCAGGTTAATGATACGACGAAATTAGAGGCTCACGTTTCCGTAAAATTACGACAAGATGAGATTTTTCACTGCCTCGTTTTCGTTTTAGGCTTAGCTATAGTCGTATTGCCAGAGGCCGGCGATTTTCGATATTCCGCCGCGGCGCTAGCTCGTTACTTCAGCGGGACCTTTTTTTCGTTTTCTATATCGCCTTAAATATAATTTTAATCGAGTGTTTATGTTTGGATTTTATTGTCAAAATATGCCTTAACTATCCGGCTAAAGGATACCGAACCATATGGGTGAGTTTTAATTTAATTTGTTTTCGACTGCGTTTAGGCTTAGCGTAAACGCCGTTACAACTCATTGTTTTATCAGTCCTTTATCACCTACCGAAGGAAGAAGGGAATGATAGGGGGATTGCGTGGGGGGATTAAATCCTTTTGGAAGGGTCATTTATGACCGCTTGTGGAAGGTAGGGTCTGAAGAGCTGACTTATTTCATCTTCAAACAGCTCGAGGTTGAAACGGAATATTGTCAACATTTTTAGACTTTAAATCATACTAGGCCTATATTTATTTTGTTCACAAGTAGCTTATACATTTTATTTTGAAATTTACATATAAGTTGGGGATATCTTCGTCCTTGGTTGCGTAATATATAATAAGAAATCGAAATTTTAGTCCAGTGGGATATAATTTAAAGACGTTAAGTTAACTAATTATTGTTAATTAATTTAAGGGATAGTGTAATTTTTCAAGGCCAAAAGGTTTAAGCGTTTAAGAGGTCAATTTTGGTTTCATTTTCAAAAACTTCACTGTCCCTCTTTTAGGTTATTATGACATCAGTGACACTTTTTTGGTATCCAGTCGAGAGAGACGAGCTTATAGAGAACGAGTTTTCACCCCTAAAAATTATCAATTCAATATTCGACGAATTTCTATAATATAAATTTGAAATTCAAATGACCTTACTTAAATTTCACCTGGTTTAGTAGGAAAGAGCAGTTACCGTTCGCCTTGACGTCATGAGAAATAGTTTTAGATTTTTTAGTCGCGTCCCTCAAGCTCCGTATATGGGTGTTTTATTATACTTAAATTAGAATGTCTTATCGACTGACTAGACTCCTAAAATTATCTTAATTTTGGAAATTGTTAAATTACGCGGTAATTTATCGGTATTCACAAAATGATTTTTATTTAAATTTTTAATATTTTAATTGAGGAATACCTCTAAACAACGACTACACAAAAATTCAATGTTTTTCATGATATGGTTGACTAATTTGAAACTTTTCTTTCCAGTATCGTGGTTTGGACTGCATTGGTTCTTCCTTCTCTACAGACAACCAAAACCTCTACTATTTAATTTTGCCTAACAGGCATGGCACTCAACATTAGGGTGAGTTCATTTATTTATTTTTACAGTCCAAAGGGTTTTTTGGTTTTTTTAAATGTGTGCTTATTACATCTTGTTTCAACGCCCCGCCATATTTAGTAAAAAAGAGAAAGTAAAATTGAAATTATTGCCAGATTTTGTCGAAACTGGGTTATATGGATAAGTCCTCGATAAAAAATATCTACCTTTCACTTCAAACTTAAGTTTATAAATTATAATTTAAGCCAAAAGAATATATGTTTTTCGAAGTAATGTTTGGCCGCAGAATTTAAAAGGAGATATTTAGAAATATAGCTTGAAAAGTTATGACGCAAACATTTTGGCCTTTAAGTTTTAAACTATGACGATTTAGAGTTTGTATTATTTGAAATCGTAACCCCCCTCCCCCCCCCCCCCCCCGCTTTCTTAAAGTGATTTAAAATGAAAACCTCTCTGACGTCATTTTACAAATCTAGAGTGTATAGTGGCTCCCTTTCTTAAAAATGAATCAATCGAAGTAAGCTTTTGTTCTAGTTTCCATATGTTCGCTATACATGGAAATAAACAAAGGCCTAAAGCTAAACTTTAAAAGGGACATTAACACAATGTTAAACGTGTGGGAAAGTATCTTATATTTCTTCCTGAGGTGGGTCTCTTCGTCCGCGTGGCCCTTAATTAGTACCAAGAAGGATCAGATAAGGAGAGGAAAAGTGGGAACGGCGCGGCTCCTACTGCGTCGGCCTAAACTCCCACTCTGGGAGAACGTCGGACAGACGGGGGTAGAGATGCTTCGTGGTAAATTGTTGTCACGTGGGTAAAACGAATCCTTTATGAGACGCGCTAGCTAGCGACCACGTGACAACAGTTTACCTGGAGAATTTCCTATCCCCCCTTTCCACCCGAGTGGGATTTTGGCTCTTCTCTCTCTAACTCAACGCAGCCCCACTTTTCCTCTCCTTATCTGATCCTTCTTGTTAGTACCTTCCTTTCGCGATTGATGTTAATCTCGCTTACAAGGACTTATATTTATATACGCCTAGCTGGCTAGAATAAAAAGTGCGGGAAATCGTGTGCGCGTTTCAGGGCAAACTTCGTACCGGAGATCCTAATTTACTGTACAAAATACAAAATATAACAATTTAAAAATACTAGTTAGATAATAGTGCCTATTTTTAAAAACTAATTTAACTAGTAAACATTTATCTTTAAATATTTCAAACGATTACCAGGCTAATTCACCCTCCATTGATGAATTTAATCTTAACTAAGTAATTCTACTTTTAAATAAATCTCGTCTCAATATTTGCGAGATTAACTCGGCAAAAATAACTTTTCTGTTAAAATACGAATCGAGTTTGGGATTTACTTTTCAAACTCGAACGAGTTTATAAGAGGTTAATGGCTACTCAAACTATATATTAGCGAAAGCGTATAAGTTATTACTATAAAGCGCTTAATTTTCTGGGCAGTTTTTGCGGGAAAATACAAGCGAAATCGTTGTATTTAAGTCGATTATAGTCTTATATCGTTTTTGAACGTTTGTTTCGACCCCTAAGCTCCTATCGTGTCAAAAGTCAACGCGAAAAGGTTCCCTATTTACTATTTTTTACGTATTTATTCTCGCACGACCAAAAATTTAACTCTCAAAATTAGCCCGTTTTTCTTTTACAAACAAAACGTTTTGGGGCTAATGGTAAATTTATTTTCCTTTTTTTTTCAAAGGGGTTATATATCGTATTTCATTTGGTTTCCGTTAAAATATTATCATCCGCGACCTTTAACCTTTCGGGCTGCGTGTAGATATAGCCGCGTTCCCATTTGAAATTTATGAACGAACGAAATCTGTATATTGCGGAAATCATGAAAATATTTAAAGGGAAACTTGGAGCTTAAAATGGAACAGCTTTTGAATTTATTTTCCGAATCACCGTGCCAAAAAAACATACTCGAGAATTTTCAATTATTAGACACGTTTTTGGTGTTTAAATTAATTTCTAATAGAGGTCGGCGTTGCTTTATCTTTATTCATATTTTGAAATTATTCACGGGAAGTCTATGATAAATGCAATGTAATCGCGAATAATTAACCGATTATTTTTTATGATTAATTGATTAACCAAATATTTGTGGATAATCTTGTTCAAACCCCGACCTCTAATTTCTAAAGTTTGGTAAAATTTCTATAAAAGTAAATATAAGTTGGGACCAATCATAATTTCAGCCTTCAACAGTGCTTGTAATGTCCTAACCTTGTTAATGTTAAGACATTACAAGCGCTGTTTTAGGCTGAAATAATATGATTGGTCCGAATTTATATTTACTTGTACAGTAATTTTGCCAAACAATAGAAATTAATTTAAACAACAATTTTATAATAACGGCATAAATATAAATGCAAGCTAAATTCTAAGCTTAAATTCAAGGGTTATATTAGGATATTTTAATCTTAAGCTTCAGCTCTAAGCTGATATTTATACCACGATCGATTTGGACAAAAAAAACCTAGTTGTTTGGCATATATTCCAATAAAATAATATATAATACCAATTAAATTTTAATCTAGTTTATCATAATCTATAATTTCCAACCAAATTATAATTATAAAACCATTACAACCAAATAAATTAGCATGAAATTACGTCACGGCTCCGAAATTCTGAATTCAAATATAACGATTGAAGAATGTTTTCTTCGTTTTTTTTAAATATTAGGCCGCAATGATAGGGAATATTAAAAATAAGTATTCCATATTTTCCGCTAGTTTAAATTGAGCTCGTGAGAATCGTGTCCTTCATGTGCCAATCCGTGTGAAGAAAATCTTATTTCTCCGCCGCGCTAAGAGCGCGCAATACAGTGAAAGAGAAAGCGCGATTCGAAAGAAATGTTTGACCCCGTAGTTCAAGCGTTAAAACACTGGCGTACAATCGACTGCGAATGGTTAAAACCCCACTGTGTGTTAATGTTTAGTTAAAGGGATAATAAAGACTAGTACCTTGTTATTTTTAATCATTTAAAGGGAAACTTGGAGAGCTAGAACAGCTTTTGAATTTATTTTCATAATCTACCGCTTATTTGGGCCAATCATACTATTTCAGCCACTATCATTTATATGTTCTTTTAATTCCGAGCCTAAGCCGTTAAAAATAACGCGCCTTCATTATCCCTTTAAAGGCCAAAGTGGCCATATTAGATTTTTCAAATTAAATAAGTAAACTCATTTTTAAACGGATGACAGGGTTTATTCAATGGAGAAAAATTTATGACCTATTAACGTAGATGATTTAATACGCAACTCGGTGAAATTGAAATTTTATCGCGGAAAAACTAATAGGATTTTTAAAGAGATAGTACAGCATGATTTTAAGCGCATTGTTTTTACACTTGGATGATCATGAAAACGTTTCCAACAAAGTGATATATACATATAGGTTATCTTAGAAATTAAAATTTGCTTGACGCGATAAAATATTTAAAATTAAAGGCAGGACTTTCAGGATTAAGTACTTTCACGAAAAAGATCGCGCGAAGCAACCATATAATCACGTGCTACCATATAGTGATGACGTATTATCACGGGGAATATTTGATTTAAATTTCATAGATAGTGGTTATTTTTTTTATATCATGAATAGTTTTTTAACGAGCTTTCCCGAAAGTTCTACTGAAATTCCATTTGGATCTCGTAAGCGCAAAATCTCGAACTCTGCGTAACTAACATCGAATTTATTTTCATTCTCCATCAACACGTCTTTGTTATAACGTGGTTTTTACTGTAATTTAATCTAACACAAAAGCGTTAATAATCATGAATTAAAACTCATCGTGTTAACGCGTCATACAACAGCGATTGGTTAAATAGCTAGTTTTTGGGGAAATACTATAACAACGTTGAATATTTAAGTGACCTTGTGCCTAATTTTGTTTTCTAACATATTCTCTTTTTTTGAATTGGTAATATACGGAACTTCGTGATTGCCGCCACGCGAAGTAAGCTTAAACCTTTTCCTTAAGCTTTTAGTTATAATAATTGAAACGTCTGTTAAACAAAAACACCGCTGAAATCAGAGGGAAAAACTTTTTACTTTATCGAGCGATTCCGTCATATATAAAGGGATAGTGTACCGAAACTGATAATATATAGAGATGAAAACACTTTTCATTGTACAGTATCATTAGACTACAAGCTCAAGATTTCTCGGGGATGGCCAATGGCTTAAAGCGGTTCGAAATGATTATTATATAATTGTATTAAAGCTTCGCTTTTTGAACAAGATTTTTACTGGCCCAAGAATAGAGCTTTTCGTTTAACAGACTTCTGTGACAGAAACGGATATCGAAATGAATATGATATAAGCTTCTCTTCAAAAAGAGAAAGCGCAAGCTGGAAAACCCCGAGGGGGGCTGACACTTCAGGAACTCTGTGTACAAGTGGAAATGAACTCGCACGAATTCGTCAGAACTCCGCGAACTCTCGAGAATTCTTAGAAACTTACAAGAACTCTCTGGAACTTAGCGAACTCTCATGAACTCTCATAATTTTTATGAGAAGTCTCGCAAAGTTTCGAGAACTCTGGCGAATTCTTGGGAACTCTCCCGAACTCACGAGAACTCGTCCTAATTCAGAACTCGCCCAACTCTTTCGAATCTGTGAGAGCTCAAAGCAAATTGGAACGAATTCGAGGAACTCACGTAAACTCTGGCGAACTAAAAAAAAAAAAAAAAAAAAAAAAAAAAAAAAATCAGGTGTACACAAAAAAACGAAGTGTCTACCCCTCGGAAAAACCTTGATTGAAATCGGGGCTTAAGGCTAAGAATGTTTTGTCCATTAGTAGCTTTTCTCTGGAGATACTATCCCTTTGTTTCTATATCGTAAAAAGATCTTTCGTTTTCTGTATATTAGTTGACCCTAACGGTTTGACCCCTTGCTAGCTCGATCGCGAAATGGAAAAATTTGAAATCTTTGAATGGGGTTTATTTTTGACGTGGCCGCGAAGGACGATATTTAGTATAAAAAAAATCTCGTGTAGTGTAAAACGTAATTAAGTATATATTCCGGTGGTAGCGAATTACGGTATTATTTCAACTCGTGTCATGGACAAAGCTTTGTTTTCTAACACGTATACTTCCGGTTATAAGCGTATAAAATACACCACTTAACTTGGGATTTACCCCCTACTTTTTTTGGTTTATTACTCATATCATTTCCGCGAAACATTTAGGGTTTCTTGTGGTTAAGCTAGGAGTTAATTCGTGTATTGTTTAGGGATATTGTTGTACGAACAGTATGGATGAAATCATTCAAAATTAAATCGCTTTATAATTTTATTGTGACTAATGTATTTAGCGCACTTTGTTATCATTCTTATATGATAATTCTGATATCTCTTCAGAGGTGTCGTAATTTCTGGATTAGTTATTTTAAAAGATTGGTTTATGTAGCCTTGGTTTAAAGTCTGGTTTAATTAAGCCTAAGCCACTAGTATAAAAATTATTCAAACCAATATTAAGCCAAGGAGGATCAGAGAAGGAGAGGAAATGTGGGGCTGCCTTGAGTTAGAGAGAGAAGAGCCAACCTCCCACTCGGGTGGAAAAGGGGGATAGGAAATTCTCGAGGTAAACTGTTGTCACGTGGTCGCTAGCTAGCGCGTCTCATAAAGGATTCGTTTTACCCACGCGACAACATTTTACCACGAAACGTCTCTACCCCCGTTCTCCCAGAGTGGGAGTTTAGGCCGACGCAGTAGGGACCGCGCCGTCCCCACATTTCCTCTCCTTCTCTGATCCTCCTTGATTAAGCCTAGAAATAAATTTTAACTTATACTAAAAGTAGGCTTAACAATAATCCATGGAAGGGTTTGATATCTCTTAGTTAACGGGTCACCAGGCAATCATGAGGTTTTATTCCGACGGTCGTAATATAGCTATCGCCTCACGTGATGTCAAAATATTTTAGGATTTTTGCTAAGCCTACTTTCAGGGGTAGTTATAATTTATTTCTAATTTAATTAGATTACACTTATTTAAGCGATAGAGCATATATACAAAATTTTATATCAGGTTGAATTTCCCCTTTAAATATTAAATCCTGTAAATCATGATAAAAAGAGGCCAATTACGCAAACGTCGCTGCTTTATCATATCTCGTAACTCCAAGGTGTAAAAGAGTTAGGTTTTGTATTATTTATGCCTTTTACCCATATATTTTTCAACACAGATAGCGCAACGTTGTGTCGGCGTTTTATCGCGCGTTATTATAGGTTAGGTTGGAATGTATCACCACCGATAATTTCTCCTACCCCTTTCACTATTCCAACTCAATCCTTTATACCACTACGGAAGGCTATATGCTGAAAAGAAAATCAGGGCACTCTAGTATTTCATGTTTATTCAATTTCTCACTTTCACAGTCGGTGGCGCGCGTTCTTGGCTCATGGCACAGACGCGCCGAATGATTACGTACCCAGAGGATTATTTATGAGCTCCCTATAATGCAAGAAACTTTCTCCCTGGCTCGATACCCCCGCGTGAGTTATACCAAGAAAAATGTGTATACAGGTAGACCGAGATATATCGTTCACCATTGTTTTAAAATGAAATCTTCGAAATAACGCAATGCCATGCTAAATAAAGGTCGTGTGAAATTTGACTGAAATTTTAAAGATTTGCATGGATTTTTCATGTCGAGGTCCACATGAAATTTTAGAAAAACGATTGAATATTTCTATTTCAATGCCTCTAATTACTCCCACTCAAAACTAGCGTTACAAATTTTAAGCCAGCCCAAAATGCAGGGAGCCCAGTGGTCCTATAATTCCTATTAAATCCTAAATTTCCAAACATGTACTATATTATCCTGTATTTCGTTGAAATGTCCTATAAGTCCTATAATTTTGAGTTAAAATCCCTATTTGAGATCATTTTAGTCCAATATCCGATAAAACCCAATTTTGTGTCCTGTATAATCCTATATTTTCGAAAAACGTATCCTACATTTCCTATAAGGAATTGAAATTTATGTCTGGGCACCCTGAAAGTGTTTCCAAAGCAGACAACAACAAAAAATGGGTCTCTTTTTATTAACACGTTTATTAACCAACATTACGGGTTGGCTAGTTATTCTAATTAGATAATTACTAACACTTCTTTTGTTAAATAACTGGGGGTGGTCACTTTGATCCAATAATTCGTAATTTTAACCCAAGGCAATGAAAACAACTTTGGACAAACCTTTGGGGGTATAATTTCTGTATGTTTTATGTATCACTAATATTTCTAAAAATTAGTATTTTTAATCTACGTTTCACTCTCTCTTAGAACTGATGAGGTGTGTTATAGCAATTTCAGTAAGTGACCATAACCTCATTTCGGATCTGAGGAGAATATGGCCTCGATATAGTGACAATAACATATTCGAAATAGCTGCGGGGTTTCTATATTACAAGAAAAACGGTACCGCTCTCTTCCGCGAGACATTTGTTTTTTGTATTTTAATTATGCGCAACCCACTATACTTCTGTTTAAAAGGGAGAGTGAACAGGAAAAACGATTTTTTTTAATCTATTTTGCTACTTAAAGTAAGCCCTGTTTGGTGAAATCGTGCTCTATGTAAGTCAAGTGAAGGTGTGTCTTTGACACTGCAGTTCTTATATATGGCCTATAGTTTCAAAGATTTTTCCCCAATTTCCCATTTTAACCGCCCCTGCAAACAAATTTTAGATTTAGCCACGTCCACGTAGTGAATCTTTGGTAATTGTCTCTTAATTGTGCAAGAAATATAAGATATTGATTTTGGTAGTGAATTATTCAAAATTAGTCCCTCCGTCCAATCAAAAGACATCTTTGGCTTAATGAAATTCCCGCGACACGTGATGTGGCACGCGTGATTGTGTACGATTAAAAGTAATCAAAATGCGAGATTCAGCTGCTCGACAAGATTCAGATACACTCTCGGAAACACTCAAACGTGTTTTAATTCCTTGTATAATCTTTGGCCTTTTATTTCTCTTCACACTCTCTTTAAGACTGATTTTTAAAAATGGAATCTAAAGCTAAGGCGAATTGATAAGTCTCGTAAAGAAAAAGTAATACGCGTATGAATTACGTTGGAATTTGTTTTTCTCTTTCGTTCTAAATCTTTTTCTATTCCTCGATATTTCAATATTGAATTTGACTAAAAGAGCTCACGGATTTCTCGAAATTGTTTCAAAATAAGGTTTTACTTTTGAGTGTTTTTCAAAAAGGAAAAAGAAAATAGTCGTAAATCAAGCGTTTATTTTGCCTTATAGTATAATTCCGTTTCAAGGTAACGAGATTTGTACTATCCTATATTCGTATATTTGGCATTATCACGCGCGTTTCGCGTTTCGCCGCTAAATTTACGAAGATTGAAGAACTTTATACATTTTCCACGAAGGTTCTTTCACGTGAAATTGTATACTTTAAACAATTATTTATTTTTCGAGATAACAAGATCTACGAAAAGCAAACCTAAGATTATACCCAGGCATTGTTCATAAAAACCTGGAAATATTAATGGAATAGAACAGGGAAATTCAAGGAAATCAGAAAATATTTAGAATACTACTACTAAGTCTTCAACCAGCTATAGGAAGACAATAAGTTTTCTTTTGGGGCACCTAGAAAATCCTATAGGAAATACTTTAATTCAATAGAAATCTAGTAAACTTATGGTTTCACTTAATTAGTTTATTTTAACATCGATATGTATTTTGTATTATAAACTTCAACTTGTAAACGTACATTTGGCGGTGAAGCTAAAAATTGAGTAGATTAAATTAAAATAATAGGCCGACTTTTGTCGCTTAAGGTCTTGGCCATCAAACGCCGGCCTATTCTATTAATGGGAGGACATTACAAGCGCTGTTGAAGGCTAAAATATGATTGGCCCAAATTTATATCTACTTTTATAGAAATTTTAGCGAGCTTTAGAAATTAATTTAAACATCGATAAGGTGTCTAAAAATTCCGAAATATTCTAGAATCTTTTTTTGGCATGATGATTCCGAAAATAATATCAAAACTGTTTCATTATAAGCTGCAAGTTTCCATTTAATGTTAACAGAATTTCCAATTGTCGCATATGACGTATACCCGTCTATATCTACTCACATCTGACATAGTCTTTATGTATAATTAACTTTGGTTCAAAATATAGGACGTTATCCACGAATAACTTTTAATTTCACTTCCATTTGTTCCTTCCGATACCACATTCGTATTTTTGCGATGATTAGATATTTTTTCATAAAATGCTAATCCCGCAATCTCGAAGGTTGGGTAATAATATATACTCCTACTTCTTTTATCGTCAGTCGAATAATTTAGCAGTCGAGAAGGTTTGCCCTCGAAATCTGGTTAATCCGTTTCAACATCGGGTAATGATTATTGAGTAGTTCTTTTTTCTTTCCTTTAGACGTCCTCGCGGTTTCGGATGAGTTAACTGGAACAATATAATAAAACCCCGGGGGTGGGTCGCTACATAGCTTCATTATAAGTGCTCGCGAGAAATATAAAGCTGTAGTTAATAAACAACGTGACATTCGCAACCAATATTCCACCACCACCACCTAATGGTGATTGCGCAAAACTCCTTTCACTTAAATTTCAGAATTCGGTCGCTTTAAAGTGTTAGCATGACGATATTGTGGGATTAGTAAGAAAAATAGAGCAAATAATTTAGGATTATTGTAAGAAAATAATGAAATCATAAACTCATCTTGGGATTAGTAATTAAAATGGAGCGTACCATCTTGGTATTAGTAATTAAAATGGAGCGTACCATCTTGGTATTAGTAATTAAAATGGAGCGTACCATCTTGGTATTAGTAATTAAAATGGAGCGTACCATCTTGGTATTAGTAATTAAAATGGAGCGTACCATCTTGGTATTAGTAATTAAAATGGAGCGTACCATCTTGGTATTAGTAATTAAAATGGAGCGGACCATCTTGGGATTTATAGGTTGGAAATTGGAGCGTAAGTATTGGATAAGAGTAATGGAACGGATATTTTTTGTTTAGTAAGTAAATTGTTGCGGATATATTGGAATTAGTAAATAAATTGGAGCGAATATCGAAGGAAACAGGCAGGATGATTTTTAAGATTATAACAAGAACTGAATTAGTCTGTAAGCGGTCGAGAATCCTTGAGTTTCTCAACTAGATATAAACCTCGATTAAATCTGATTAAACCAACTAATTACGCCTCGTCTGAAGAGGCTATAACGATGCTATAGCCGAAGTTAATTATCAAATTGAGCACAAATCCCTTGATTTCTAAAAAAATTAAGAATTGGCGTAATGATCAAATAGATGGTTCTATAAAGTAACATATACACTAATATAGAAACTGATAAAAGTGCCGTTAAAAAGCACCCGTTTGTATTGCTAATGTTGCCTTTTTCCAAGGATTATCTATACTTTTGCCAGCCTCGAAACTAACCAAAAGAGTCGTTAAATAGAACCAGTTTCTACGGCAGATGTTGCCTTTTTTCAAGGGTGGGACGTATATAGAGTTTATAGATTCAACTATTGGTCAAAGCTGCATGAGCCAGTATTGATACAAAATTATAATCTAGATAATGGAAAAAGTAGCCCGAACATCTCCCCTTTAACCAAAAGTATAATGTAATTTCCGTTAAAAAACCAAAAAAATCTAGTCCATATACCGAAACAATACATAAATACACCCCGATTTCACTACGCAGCAAATGAAATAAAAAAGGCCATATTTTTCAAATACTTGAAAAAGAAGAATATTTCAGATCCTTCCCCCGGCCATTTCTCTTTCTTAAAAATTCACTTTCTTCTTAATAATATTATATTCTTTCATTTTGGAATAGTTGCGCATAGAGCATCAAATAAATAGAACGAGGGTTGGCTTCTTTAACCCCGAAAAAGTTATGTTACGCAAGAAATATAATTTTTTTTTCTTCTTTTCCCAAATTAAAAATGTGTAGCGCGCTATAGGGATACCAAGCTGTAATCAGAAGGAAGGGAAGGGGGTGGTATCTCTCGAAAGGTCATCGTCGTGTAGGTCAATCTCTATTTTTCTCTACTTTGGTAGAAGGTCCCGATCCCGGGGATATATCGGTTTTGGGAAAAAAAAAGATCCGTTGCTTTAGAGTATACGTATAAGTTGTATACTTTTAGTTGCCGTATAACGCGCATGCCTTGTGTGCGGGAGTAGGGTATTGGTTAGTTTTTTGCCGTGACACCAGAGGTACACCTCGTGACGGTCCCATAGACGTACAGAGCATTCATTAGCGATGGATTCTTTACTCCCTTTTTCAAAACAAGTACGGAAAGTGTTTTTTCGTGATGTTTACGCGTGCGTGTATGGATTGGGGTAAATTGAACCAAAATTTAGCCGGGTGGAAAAGGCTGATTAAGTAACTGGCCCTATGGTCCGACCTCTTCCGTGGGAACTGTGCTCCTTAATGGCGGAGCTTTTTTATCGATAGAAAAAAGTACTCTAAACAATTAATTTTGGATGGATTGTATAGTATTTCCTGTATAAATTAAATGCACAATGGTAGCATCCATAAGCGGGGAATATGGCCAATAGGAAAGGTTTAAATTCTTACAATTTTGTAGTCATGTTGTGTTTCAATGCGATAAATAGATACCATGAATGGTGGAATGACAGTCTGAAAAATGTTTGTTCTCTATCTCAATTGGCTCTTCTCTAACGTAGTATACTTTAAAATTGACCAATAATTGAGTTACGCTAATTATTATATCAATACGAAGGTTAAAATGAGTCTGAGAAAGAAATTTTTACCACATCATGTAATGAAATAATGTAAATATGTATAAAAGTTAACTTTCTCAACCTTTATAAAGTGTTTTTTACCAAGTTTAAGTCTTAAGTTTTGGCCTCCGTATTGATCCAAAGTTTTTGGATTATAAATATACCTCGTTTAAATATTGATGTCATATATATTATGTTTTATACATAGTTAAGGCGCGAGGAGGAAGTAGAACAGTTCTTATACACAGTTAAATGCAAACCTTTTACTCTTAATTAGCTAATACGATTCCATTTTCGTGTTCAGTAATAATTAAAAAAATTATTTCTACCGGGCCATTAAAGTACCCGTGTTATTTGTGACGTACCCGTAAAAATTGTGGTTAAAAAAAAAAAAAAAAAAAAAAAAAAAAAAAAAAAAAAAAAACCAAATCGGGCTGTAGTTGCGGCGCGGCGGCGTCTTTCGTAAATTATGATTCCATAACCCGCTCTCCATTTACGCGCGTGTTCTCCGTGATAGGAGGGTTTTTGTGTAGAAAATAAGCGAAATTAGAAAAGAGCAGATGCGGAATTAACTTAAAAGCGGCCGTATAATGGTTGGATTCCTTTTAAGAGATGGAGGTACGGGGTATAGGGTGGTCCGATAGAAAGGACCATGAAAAAAAGCTAGTTTTTAACCCCGATTGCCATTAGGTTCACGATTTTGCTGGTGGTATACGGTATTAGCGGCTGATGGTATAGTACTTGTAGGAATTCAAGTGTGCCCCTTTTACACGCGGGTTTACCGTATCACGGCGTAGTCTTTAATTATAAAGACAGCAGCATTTAACATTCTTCAGTTACGAGTGAAGATAGCGAATTCCACTGGGTGCTTTATAGAGCAATGGAAATCAACCCAAAAGCAAGTTTTATATTTCACTGGGCGAGTCAGAACAGTAAAGACAATTTTATTTTCTATTAATTTCCATGGGAAAAATTTGCTCGGTCTTTTTCGAGAGTAATCTGATTTATTTTGTGGATGCAATCTTTTTAAAAAAAATTACGTTCCACTGCTCGATTTGGTAGAATCAATAAAAATTCATTTGATTTTCCTCTTCATCCTCATTTTAATATAAAGAATAATTAAAACAACATCAGATGTCTGCTTAATTAGAGAAAATGCTAACTTTAGAGACATACATCAGAGTTGGAATGGGCATAGTTATTTTAGAAATTTATAGACAATCCCTTAGGCAAAGACGAGGGCTAAGAAATTTGCTTTTTTGATACATATTTTCTATACATATTAAATTTATAAAAAGTGCAAAATTATAAATTTAAAGAAATAAAATGGTTATGACTTAAAGGGTGTAATTTTGTGTGGCTTCTCCCTGGTACTTTTTAAGGTTTTGGGTCGCGACCTGGAGAATGTTATACGTGGGCCCTTGGAAAGCGACCAAAAAATAAAAGATTCTCTTTGGAAACACCTTAATAATAACGCGTGGTTCGTAAGTTGCCCATAATGAAAGGGAGGTCGAACACGTGAAACCCTGGAGAAAACGAAAAACGAGATGAATTTAAAGGGAGGCTCACCAAGAAAACAAATCACAAATACCAAAACTATTACTCTTAAAGGGAGAATGCAAACTAACAATAAGTGATTTTTTTATTGATTGTCGAATTCTAAGTTGAAGATGAACTTCCAGGGGCAGCCCCCATTGGGGTACACTCTTTTACGCGACGATCTGTTAAGAGATGTCACTATCGTAGTTCCCATTCTGATCCTATTCTGATTGACTAAGCTATGACGAGATACAAACTAAGCGGTAACCCCTCCCCTCGCTCTTCGATACTTGACGCGATTCCCATAGCAACGGTTGTAATACATGGATAATTACGAGAGCGACAGATAGAGTAAGGAGCAGGCGCGGCATCTATGCGATAATTATATTTGTACCCCAATTAATGACCGTAGCCCCTGCAAGTTGGTTTATGAGTATGGATATTTCGAATTCGTCAATAGGCCTAATCCACTAGTAAAAAATTGCAAAAAAAATTAAACTAGAAATAAATCTAAAACTTAACCACAAATAGGCTTAGCTGGATTCATGGTATATCTTGAATTTACAGATAAATTGGTTTTCGGGCCTTTTTTATACAATATCTCATTGTAATCAGCGGCTCAGTTTTCTCGAGAATGTTTACATTAAACCAAAAATCAAAACGAATTTAGACTTAGCAAGTCTAGTTGGTGACTTTGATAATTAACTGTAAATTACATTGTAATCTTTGGCGGGTTTTGACCCTTTTTTAGGCATATTAAAACAGTCAAAATCGTTTAAAAAAAACCTGTTATAAAAGTCTAGTATCCATTAAGAAAATCCATACCTAGTTTTCTTCATTTTCACTCTCCCTTAATTTGGAAGAAGGAGATTCATCTCTAGCTCCTGCAAATCCGAACTCGAGTTTATAATTTCTCTTTCACAATTCAAATCTTAGAGAAATATACTGAGTTCTGGTTTGAACATTGAAATCTAAGACTGATTTTACTTTCGTTAAATCACCTTGAGTTTTCGACGACTACATGTGCAGATCCATCCCCCATGCAATGTTCAAGAGTCCCCCAGAGGTGTTAGTTTGGTGGTAAAATTCCCTTAATCCGAGACAACCCAATGATTTGAACTCTAACATCAAATTATTTTAAATATTGCGTTTAAAAAAATCAAAAACGTAGACCTGAAAATTGATATATTCTTCTTTGTTTATTTTTTATTTTTAAATGTCGTATTGAAACCAGTTTTAAGTATACGCTAATGCTTGTGCTCAAAATTTGGGTAAAAACTTTAGGAACGAAATACCAAACCCGGTTGAAAGATTACAACCCCAAAGTAAAAGTTATGAACCGAAAGTAAAACCTTACTATACAGCCGCGTTCATTCTAGGACTTTGAATCGATTTAAACAGTTTAAAAACAATTCTCTAGAGTCGTATGAACGGGAAACCGTCTTTTCTATAATCGATTTGATTCGATTTCTCGAAACTAATTCGGGAACCAATTTCATACCGATTCCGTTTCAACAAGCTACAATAAATCGATTTATGTGTGAACACGTGAAGCTTAAAACTAATTAATGTTAGTTTGATCGTAGCTTTAGTCACATCCGACAAAATTAAAAAGCTACTCTTACACTAGCGACGTTCTGAATGTTCAAAATAATATTTTAGGTTAAAAATTACTTTTTTAGACAAAGTGTTTTTACAGTTGACTTAAAAATTTTACAATCTGACCTTTCCAAAACGGCTAAAAACTGCCCCTAACGTTCAACCCTATAAATACGCCACTGCAAGACCCTAAAATAAAAATCAACGTTGAGATTCGAAAGTAAAAACTCTATGAATAGACCTCGAAGTAATTTAAACGCTACTAAAAACGATAGGCCTAAATGAAGAGACAAAAAAAAAAAAAAACTCTAGACATTGAGACCTCAAACCTTAGTAATTAAAAATTGCGAGACATCATATAAAAGTAAAATTATGTCAGACCCCCCAAGCCCAAACTGTAAAACGTATCCAAATTACTAAGAGTAATAATGTAAACCAGAATTAATTAATTAGCCAACCCCTTTTAAATCTAATTAAACTTCTAGATTTCTTCGTTTAAAAAATATAAATAATAACGCTGGTACTTGGTACCGCCTTTTTGTCTGGTTGAAATGATTTATGTGCCTTCGTTTTATTTTTCTCTTAAACCCCGTAATTAAAGTAAACTCACTTTTGGTGCATTATATACCAAAAAACCAGTATATGAATTTGAAATTGCTTCACCCTCAACGTTTTCTAATCGTTCGCCTTAAAACGTTTACGCGTAATCCCTTATCTAGGATAGCTATCGCTAAATTCGAACCGCGGCTGCCTGCATTCACCGCGCAACCGGTAGTACACTCAAGTAAACAATAAACTCATTGGAAGCGTAGAATATCATATATATTTAATGACTACTATGGTAATTACCAAAGCTTGAAAAACAGAAGCCCAGATTTAACATCCTTTTTCTCTGTCGTATCGCATTATGAACGGGGAATCTATAATTTTATTGTTTTATTATAAATTGAAGGGACAGTGTCTTTGAAAAGTTTAGGGATTTAAATAGAATGTCTATGAAAAATTTAGGGATTTAAATAGAATGTCTATGAAAAGTTTAGGGATTTAAATAGAATGTCTATGAAAAGTTTAGGGATTTAAATAGAATGTCTATGAAAAGTTTAGGGATTTAAATAGAATGTCTATGAAAAGTTTAGGGATTTAAATAGAATGACTATGAAAAGTTTAGGGATTTAAATAGAATGTCTATGAAAAGTTTAGGGATTTAAATAGAATGTCTATGAAAAGTTTAGGGATTTAAATAGAATGTCTATGAAAAGTTTAGGGATTTAAATAGAATGTCTATGAAAAATTTAGGGATTTAAATAGAATGTCTTTGAAAAGTTTAGGGATTTAAATAGAATGTCTAAGAAAAGTTTAGGGATTTAAATAGAATGTCTATGAAAAGTTTAGGGATTTAAATAGAATGTCTTTGAAAAGTTTAGGGATTTAAATAGAATGTCTAAGAAAAGTTTAGGGATTTAAATAGAATGTCTATGAAAAGTTTAGGGATTTAAATAGAATGTCTACATGAAAAGTTTAGGGATTTAAATAGAATGTCTATGAAAAGTTTAGGGATTTAAATAGAATGTCTATGAAAAGTTTAGGGATTTAAATAGAATGTCTATGAAAAGTTTAGGGATTTAAATAGAATGTCTATGAAAAGTTTAGGGATTTAAATAGAATGTCTATGAAAAGTTTAGGGATTTAAATATAATGTCTATGAAAAGTTTAGGGATTTAAATATAATGTCTATGAAAAGTTTAGGGATTTAAATAGAATGTCTAGCTAACAAGTTTTAATCTTAAATGTGAGATAAATTTAAGGAAAATTAATGATTTCAGATATTGAACTTAAATATAAGTTTTATTTAGGGAAAAATTGAGAATTCATAAAGCGACCCTAAATATTAGAGGCAAGTTAAGAACATCTTTCAGTAAAATTGAAGATAAAGCTAAAATTCCGTAAATTTTAAAATTGATAGAAATAAATTCATAAGTAGTCTCTTAATTTGTGTAAACTTTAGAACCAGATAATTTTATTAAAATAAAATCATTAATTATTTATTACACGTCATAGTCCCTTTAAAAGCATAGTCATAATCCAAAATAATCCCATGGTTTGCCCATCACACGTCGTTTCCTTGGAGAAGAGGTGGACATCCTCTTATTCGACTTTTAACTTTACGTAACATTGACGTATATTGTTTTCGTATACTAAAAGGTGGTAGGAAACGCCATAATTAAGGATGACCTCCGATATATTAAACGGCATTTGACTATGGGCTTTTTGTTTGAGGGCACGGAGCGTTTAAACGGGCTTCACCCGCTCCACCGAACATATACCTATAAAACCAAATAAAAAAATTATCAAATCGTCCGTCTTTGATACGGCTTAAAATCCTAGAAACGGAGATAGGCCTATTAGTCGCGTTAATGCGATTTCTTTCATATCTCGTGACTGCGTTACTTGTTCTTGAAGCCGAGATTAAAGCTCGATTCGTTTCACTCGTTATAACGCGGACAAGAGACCTTGGTCATTCGCGGGTGGATACACGCCGTGATTATCTGGGTTAGCGAAGGTTATGGGTGACTTTTCTCGCTTTCGTGATTTCAGTATCGTAATCTTTTTTGGGTTTTTTATGGTCAACCACCATCCGTGAGGATTTTAGTTTGTTTAGCCATGTAGTAGTAGTTGTAATATTACAGATTAATTTCATAATTCAACTACAAACTTTAGGTTTTTAGTTTAAATAACATGTAAAATTAGCATTTTTTGTTAAAGTCACGTGAGTATGTATTGCAACAAAACCCTCCACTCCTAAATGGTTGAGTTAAAGATGCAACTGGTTTGTAAATTGTGAAAATATCATGGTTGTGGGTTTATTAATTTATTAAACCATCTTGTTTGATTATTTTTTACTGACGGAATTCCGTGATGCGTTTATGTGGTATTAGATTCATTAGAAAGTCCATTTTCGTTTTATTTTTTCGGTGACATAATATTAATAGGCGCATTGTGATCTCTAACCACCCCCGCGCGTTGTTTTGAAATTATGGTTTTTATACCGGGGGTGTTAATGTCATGATAAAAGGAACTGGGTGGAAGTTTTTTTGGCGCGAAATAATATATTTTTGGCGGGAAGATACAGAAAAATATTTCGTCATTGTTTTAAAAAGGCGTCCTTTTATTTTACCGATTTAATTTATAGTTTAGAATTTTAATAAAAATCGGGATTATTTTATCGGAAATGATGAATTTACTTCCGACGCTTTTTTATACATACAGCACGTCGTGATTTAATAATTACCTGGATAATTAACTCCTTTATTTTACTCCTAAACCGATAGTTAATTTAATATCCTATTTTGAATGAATTGAATCCTTCAAGGAAGAGAAAATTTTACTAGCATTTAGCAGGGTGACCACTTTTCCTATATTTCCTATTTTTTCCTATATTTTCACCTCTTTCCTATTTTCTCCTATAATTTAATAGCAATTCCTATAATCTCCTATATTTCTACTCAAAATCTCTAGTTAAGGGTCAAGTTATAAATCATACTGTCAGCTCAAAACTGCAGTGCCCTTTTGATAACTCATTAAGCTCACGTGTCTGCGATTTTCCATACCTTTTGCTGGTCATGAAACTAAAATCCTAATTACGATTAGTCAATCAATTAAAAGTTGCGAAGTTGGTAACGCACTAGCGTGTTGATTGCGGAGAGCGAAGTTCGATTCCCCGTAGTGTTAATTACTAAATTATGTCATGTTGAAACCTTTGAAATAATAGATGCGTAAATAATAATGCAAATAGGTGTATTACCTATAAAAGCGTGTACAACGAATATGGGTATAATCTTGCCCAAATGAAACAAATATTCGCTTGTTGTCCCACATAAGGGGAAATAATATGGTACTTAATAGAAATCACAATCCGCTTTAGATGTAAAAAATGTAAGCCAAATGATAAAGGAAGATGGAAACAGAGCTTCAGTCCTACCTTAAAATATAGTAAAAAATACTTTGTCAACAATTAAAAATAATAAAAATCACAATTTAAGGTGTTAAGTGGTGTCCCACTTTTTCATGGGACAAATGAAAAGGGCGACAAATGAAACGGGTGACAAATGAAACGTGTGACAAATGAAAAGGATGACGAATGAAACGGGTGTCAAATGAAACGGGTGACAAATGAAACGGGTGACGAATGAAACGGGTGACAAATGAAAAGGGTGACAAATGAAACGGGTGACGAATGAAACGGGTGACGAATGAAACGGGGGACAAATGATAAGGGCGACATATGAAACGGGTGACAAATGAAACGGGTGACAAATGAAAAGGATGACGAATGAAACGGGTGACAAATGAAACGGGTGACAAATGAAACGGGTGACAAATGAAACGGGTGACAATTGAAACGCGTGACAAATGAATCAGGTGACAAATGAATCGGGTGACATATGAAACGGGTGACAAATGAAAATATTATATTAATTATTAAACTATAGTAAAAAATACATATTCAAGAGATGAGACAGAATTTAAGGGGCTAACAAGATGGTCAAGCCCATGATAGCTACACCCCTGACAGGAGGTGACAAATGAAAAGTGGTGCGACAAATGAAGAGTAATGGCAGGGGTGTAGCTAATATGCGCTTGACCACCTTGTTAGTAGGTGCTAACAAGATGGTCAAGCCCATAGATAGCTGCACCCCTGACAGGAGGTAACAAATGAAACGGGTGACAAATGAAACCGGCAACAAATGAAACGGTTGACAAATGAAACGGGTGACAAATGAAACGGGTGACAAATGAAAAGGATGACGAATGAAACGGGTGTCAAATGAAACGGGTGACAAATGAAAATATTATATTAATTATTAAACTATAGTAAAAAATACATATTCAAGAGATGAGACAGAATTTAAGGGGCTAACAAGATGGTCAAGCCCATGATAGCTACACCCCTGACAGGAGGTGACAAATGAAAAGTGGTGCGACAAATGAAGAGTAATGGCAGGGGTGTAGCTAATATGCGCTTGACCACCTTGTTAGTAGGTGCTAACAAGATGGTCAAGCCCATAGATAGCTGCACCCCTGACAGGAGGTAACAAATGAAACGGGTGACAAATGAAACCGGCAACAAATGAAACGGTTGACAAATGAAACGGGTGACAAATGAAACGGGTGACAAATGAAAAGGATGACGAATGAAACGGGTGTCAAATGAAACGGGTGACAAATGAAACGGGTGACGAATGAAACGGGGGACAAATGATAAGGGCGACATATGAAACGGGTGACAAATGAAACGGGTGACAAATGAAAAGGATGACGAATGAAACGGGTGTCAAATGAAACGGGTGACAAATGAAACGGGTGACAAATGAAACGGGTGACAAATGAAACGCGTGACAAATGAATCGGGTGACAAATGAATCGGGTGACATATGAAACGGGTGACAAATGAAAATATTATATTAATTATTAAACTATAGTAAAAAATACATATTCAAGAGATGAGACAGAATTTAAGGGGCTAACAAGATGGTCAAGCCCATGATAGCTACACCCCTGACAGGAGGTGACAAATGAAAAGTGGTGCGACAAATGAAGAGTAATGGCAGGGGTGTAGCTAATATGCGCTTGACCACCTTGTTAGTAGGTGCTAACAAGATGGTCAAGCCCATAGATAGCTACACCCCTGACAGGAGGTAACAAATGAAACGGGTGACAAATGAAACCGGCAACAAATGAAACGGTTGACAAATGAAACGGGTGACAAATGAAACGGGTGACAAATGAAACGGGTGACAAATGAAACGGGTGACAAATGAAACGCGTGACAAATGAATAGGGTGACAAATGAATAGGGTGACAAATGAATCGGGTGACAAATGAAACGGGTGACAAATGAAAATATTATATTAATTATTAAACTATAGTAAAAATACATGTAGTCAAGAGATGAGACAGAATTTAAGGGGCTAACAAGATGGTCAAGCCCATGATAGCTACACCCCTGACAGGAGGTGACAAATGAAAAGTGGTGCGACAAATGAAAAGTAATGGCAGGGGTGTAGCTAACATGCGCTTGACCACCTTGTTAGCAGTTAGCTACACCCCTGACAGGAGGTGACAAATGAAACGGACGACAAATGAAACGGGTGACAAATGAAACCGGCAACAAATGAAACTGTTGACAAATGAAACGGGTGACAAATGAAACCGGCAACAAATTCTTCCTATATTTTCCTATATTTCGCAAAGAAATTTCTTATATTTCCTATATAGGATTTTCAAATTTTCAGTGGTCACCCTGCTTCAGTCCTACCTTAAAATATAGTAAAAAATACTTTGTCAACAATTGAAAATAATAAAAATCACAATTTAAGGTGCTAAGTGGTGTCCCACTTTTTCATGGGACAAATGAAAAGGGCGACAAATGAAACGGGTGACAAATGAAACGTGTGACAAATGAAAAGGATGACGAATGAAACGGGTGTCAAATGAAACGGGTGACAAATGAAACGGGTGACGAATGAAACGGGTGACAAATGAAAAGGGTGACAAATGAAACGGGTGACGAATGAAACGGGTGACGAATGAAACGGGGGACAAATGATAAGGGCGACATATGAAACGGGTGACAAATGAAACGGGTGACAAATGAAAAGGATGACGAATGAAACGGGTGTCAAATGAAACGGGTGACAAATGAAACGGGTGACGAATGAAACGGGGGACAAATGAAACGGGTGACAAATGAAACGGGTGACAAATGAAACGGGTGACAAATGAAAAGGATGACGAATGAAACGGGTGTCAAATGAAACGCGTGACAAATGAAACGGGTGACAAATAAAACGCGTGACAAATGAATCGGGTGACAAATGAATCGGGTGGCATATGAAACGGGTGACAAATGAAAATATTATATTAATTATTAAACTATAGTAAAAAATACATATTCAAGAGATGAGACAGAATTTAAGGGGCTAACAAGATGGTCAAGCCCATGATAGCTACACCCCTGACAGGAGGTGACAAATGAAAAGTGGTGCGACAAATGAAAAGTAATGGCAGGGGTGTAGCTAACATGCGCTTGACCACCTTGTTAGCAGGTGCTAACAAGATGGTCAGGCCCATAGATAGCTACACCCCTGACAGGAGGTGACAAAAATGAAACGGACGACAAATGAAACGGGTGACAAATGAAACCGGCAACAAATGAAACGGTTGACAAATGAAACGGGTGACAAATGAAACGGGTGACAAATGAAAACGGTGACAAATGAAACCGGTGACAAATGAAACCGGCAACAAATTCTTCCTATATTTTCCTATATTTCGCAAAGAAATTTCCTATATTTCCTATATAGGATTTTCAAATTTTCAGTGGTCACCCTGATTTAGTAAAAAATGGGCAAAGTTTGCAGATTTGGTTTGTAAAACTTAGTGTATGGATAAAAGCTGGGTAATATCCTTTTCAAACGAGGTGTAACTATAAATATTATGGCAAATGTAACTAGCCAGTTTAATCAGATTTAACCGTGGTTTAATCACGATTAACCGAGATTTATTGAACTGAGGCTATTTAAACCTCGGTTAAATCTGATTAAACCACGGCTAATTACGCCTCGTCTGAAGGGAGTATTTGGAGATGAACCAATTATAGCTTGCATGATTGGCATACAATGTAAGGTTAACTAACCGACTACGCGAATTCTTAACTGACTACAGCCTTTAGCAAATGGTAACTACGTAGTCACTTTAATACACGCAGTCAAAGGATTACGTTTACCCCTCGCTTATCGAAAAATACTCTTAAAAGATAAATTCTAAACTTATAATAATTGCGAGGTAGTAATATTGGCGGCATCTGTGTTTATTATACGAACTAATTACGGAAAATGTAGAACGTCCATTCTAATATTTGATGTGGTTTATTAATCAGTTTGGAATATGCACATCTCTTGTTGAATTATAATTATATCAATGTTCGGTTTCAATTTAATGTAACCATATATCGTCTGCATTTTGAGACGCATATATGAGCGTCACTAATTGAAAAAACCCTCGAAGCCATCTTCATCATCCATCACATAATGCTAAGAGTTGAAAACCGCGAAACAGAAAACCCGACACGCACGTATAGACCTAATAAAAAAATAGAATTAGAAAGAAAAAATTACCCCTAGAGATATAATCATACCCACGTGATAAAATTACGACGTGAAACCGACAAAGCAAAGCCATTATTATTATTAACTCTTAATTTTTGACTAGACGCAAACCAATAATTTCATAAACAAACTCACGCTTTATTCCCATAGCACTTGATATACAGTATAAGTTAATATTTAAGTTATAAAGGAAAACCTCGAGCTAATAATTAAATTCCTTAATATATATATTAAAAAGGGTCATCCATTTTTAGATCTTAAAAAAAAAATTAAATTGCCCATTAATTATTACGAATTAGAAAGACCGGGAGATAGGCCGCGCGTTTAAGTTATTCTTTGCCCTCTGGTTCCGATTACAATTCAAATATGTGTACAGGGTGGCACCCATACAGAAAAGTAATTAGTTTCAAAGGAGATTGTTAAAATTTGGTCATTTTTAACCTCGTTCCAAAAGAAAATGTATAATTCTAATCAAAAGGGGAGATAAAACACAGACTTAAATGTAATTAAAAATTGTTAAACTGAAGGTAGGGAATTTTTTATTAAATTTCTACCGTTATTTGATACCTTTAGGCTCCCTTTAAATTTGCGAAACTGATTCGTTAATGGTTAGGAAGAACAATTTATTTAATATACCTTTTAGGATTTAATAATATTCCAAATTAATCACCTTGGTAAATACTTTTTGTGTATTAAAGAAAAATTGTAAGTAATCATAGCTCATTTTATTTCGGAACTACGAAATTTCAATTTAACTAGTTATTATAAACTTCTGATAAGATAAAGAGCAACTTGAAACACCCTGTCTATGTAAGAACGAGATAAGTTGGAAATTATTAATGACAATACACGAAGAGGTTAGCGCTAATAAAGCGTGCTCGAGTATATACAAAAAATACAATGAGACGATTTCATAAAAACAAAAAAAAAAAAAAAAATAAAAAATAAAGATGATATCGTGATAGCCCGAGGGATAATAATGGCGCCGTGGAATATACTCATGCATTTAGGGTTTAAATGGACAGCTATAAAATCAGTGATATATAGGGGAAAGGGGGTTATGCTTAATAATGCTCTTAAACGCTTATTACTAGCTCGTAGATAATGATTTAGATTTCATAAGCTCCAAAGAAACATACAGAAAGAGAGGGAGAGAGTTTTAGTTGAATATATTGTATATACTATCAACCTACGGACGTTATATTCGAAATATGGCTTCGGGCACCGGAAACTCTATACACTGTTCGCTCGAGGGCTTTAGGTGAATTAAGCGAGCCAATTGAGTGAGAGCGAGGTAAGACTGGTTGGTGTGAATTTTTAAAGACCACATACAAGTATGAATATGGAATTCAGTTTTCGAATAGCGTGAAAGACGAGACGATTTGTTTGTAAATAGTAATCAAAACTTACCTGACGCCGTAATTATAAATAATATTTGATATAACAAATTTCACCCTTCGACTGTTAAACAATGAAATCGTGGCGTAATCATGCTTATGGTATTTTGTATTAACTTGTGTAAACAGAAAATAGTCAAGCGCAGATCTCCAAAGGTTGAATTAATGCACCATCTTGGAAATGACTGATAAAATTATAGTATAGAATAACATAGAGGTATTTTTAATGTATGCAGAAAGTGGGATACATTTTAATTTATGCAGAAAGTGGGATACATTTTAATTTATGCAGAAAGTGGGATACATTTTAATTTATGCAGAAAGTTGGAAAATTTTTAATTTATGCAGAAGTTGGAAACATTTTTAATTTTAACAGAGTTGGAAAACTTTTTAATTTAAACAGAAAGTTGGAAACCTTTTTAATTTAAACAGAAAGTTGGAAACCTTTTTAATTTAAACAGAAAGTTGGAAACCTTTTTAATTTAAACAAAGTTGGATACATTTTTAATTTAAACAGAAAGTTGGATACATTTTAAATTTATGCAGAAAGTTGGATACATTTTTAATTTAAACGGAAAGTTGGGAACATTTTTAATTTGAACAGAAAGTTGGAAACCTTTTTAATTTAAACAGAAAGTTGGAAACATTTTTAATTTATGCAGAAAGTTGGAAACATTTTTATTGATGTCATCTCGCGTGTTAATTACTCACTCTTTCACTTCCAAAATTTTGATTAGCGAATAAAAATTGAATGAACCCATTTTTAAGAAACGAGATACAATAGTGTTTTTTTACAAAAAAAACATTTTTTTCCTTCCCCCTTTAATATCTTTCTGTTCGTATCAATTCTATCATTCATGTGAACTTTAATGGAATTTACGAGGGGGGTATTGGTTGGTGTCTGTTTTAAACCATATCTCTATGGGAAAACGAGTGGGAACCAGTGTATTCCTTCCTTTCTCAAGATCTAACCTTATATATTTCGTGCGTTTATGTAGAGTTTTTGTTAGTTTTCTAATAAGGGTTGGGTATTTTCTATTTAACGCTTTACTATTTGGTTGACGGACCAATGGGGGGAGGGGTCGAAGGGGCCAGTCTTTGGCGGTTATTAGACTGATGTGGGAAAATTCAAATATCGTTGTATTGGGGTGAATCTAACCTGATTTTGTGTGACCTCTCTCTCGCTCGATGTCTCGCTTTAGAATTCCAAACATTGCTCTTCTTTGTGTTGTTCTTAGGTGGGTTTTATGATTTCTTTTCTCGTGCAATTAAGGTTCGGGATTCTAATCGGATCATGTATGTGGAAGTTAATTTAAAAAGAAGCTTTGTTTTATAGCTAATTCCTTCCCGAGTTAGTAGAACGGATGGGACTACGTTACTCGTTATTCCTTATATTAATTGACTTCGAAATAGAGGAAGTAAGACTTGACACGCGTTGTAAACTGATCGAGATTGAATTTAAAGCTAATAATGGTTTTTTAAGAATTTCAAAATTGTTGGGGTCGTTTGCATCCAAGAAGGAGGTGACGAAGTTGTTTAATATTTTGACATATAATTATTTCAACGGCTACTTTAAAATACCCTAATCCTAACACCATCTGTAGTTTAAGTTGTGATATGTTTTTTATTTTTGATTTTTACTATTCCCTAATACGAACTTATCCAGACTATAGAATTAACAATGTCGAAATTTGTCGCAATTTAAAAAAGGGTGAAAATTTTCCCGTCCACCTAACCCGCCGTAATATACATAAATGTTGTTTAAAGGTTCTCGAAAGTAGGGTACACCATATACCCGTGGTGAAAGGGTACACCCATAAACGGAATTGAAGAATCCTTGGGTAATCCCCCTAATTTAATTTAGTACGCTCTTCTACACCCTTTAGAAGCAAGAAAAAAAAAACACCTCAAATCAAAGTTTTAGCTAGACGGTATAGTTTTATCTCTCGTCCCACGTTTTTCAATAAACCGTGACCCCTTGACACTCGATCCGAACCTGAAGCCCCCGAAGGCATAATACGGTTAATAATCCATCTCGAGATAGAGGACTACGAAAGGAGCAGATCGAAATAAGAGCAACTTTCTCACGAACGGGACTAGGGGGAATCTCTATTGTTTCCGAAACACTACTTACCGAGACAAGTGTTCTGGAACTTCTAGCCAAAAAAAAATTTTAAGTGACGGTGACAGATTTTTCGCAAATTCATGCTCCTATAGTATGCAATATCATTAGGGCTTTTCAAATTACCCGAAACTACTCTAGTAGTACATCTTTCATGTCAGATTCCCCGTGACAAACTGAAAATGGTTGTTTGGTTATTCGCGAGGGTATTTAACGGAAAAGGAAATCCAGATTTTAGTCATTTTTTCTCTGAGATGGACTTAAAGATGAGTCAAAGAGAACAATTTCCTTAATATTATTCACTTAATATTTATTAATTTATTATATAATTATATAATTATATAATTATTTAGTTAATTTTGAGGGTCTGGTGTAATTTATGTCTACAATCTCGCTTCCCGACAGGTATTCGACACTCTTCGTTGTAGCATTTAATACTATAGAGATCGTTAACCATTTTTGGATAAGGCTAATTACCCGCGAGTACTCGAAAGCATTCATCTACAAGCTCCGATAAATTTTGATTATCGCCCTTGAGTACCAAAAATTACTAAATATACATTCTAAAGTTACAAAACCTAGTTTTATTTGGTTCGAAAATTATGTCACCTAGACTTTAATAGGTATCTAACGCGGGGTTAATTATATCGTGAGAAGTAATTGTTTGAATAACCGAAACGGGACCCAGTCAAGTGGATAATGAGCGTATAGGATAATTGTTAATTATTAAATCTGATATTTATTCGCAAAATTAAGAGAATTAAGTTCCATAAGTGGTCGGTTATTTAAAAATTAAAGTTTTTATTTAGTTTCGCTTATGGTAAAGGAAGTAGATTATCAGAGGTAGCTCGACATAGGGTTAGTCTAAAGGACTGCGTCAGAGTGAATTGGACTGTGATTCGCGCGCGCGTGGTTTAAATCCCTATTCCAAGGCTTTCAAATGTTTGTTTAATTGTCCCAATCCGGTGGTGAAGGTGTTGCGTAATTGTCCCGATACGTGACGCAAAATCTGTGGAATCTTAGATTTTAATTAATCGATATAAAAAGTTCTCCATTGTTTTATTGTAATTAGCCAATTTATAAAAACCTCCGTGAAGTAACTGCTATTTTAAAAATATTTAAATTTTTGATCCAATTTTGAGGAAAATTTCAATAATTTATCTAGTTAAATGTTAGACGGATAGTTTAGCGTGAAATAATTAATCTATAGACTATATTTAATGAAGAAATTGCAAGAGAGTAAATTTAAGTTTGAATAGTCTTACTGCCAATAAATGAGATCAGAACTGCATCTTCAAATTATCCTCAAAACGAAAATCTTTCATGTTTTTGGGAACGTTCGATATTAAAATACCAAATTAAATCTTATCGCTTTTTCTCTGGGGAATTATGACATTTGGTTATTTTATCAAGGTAGCTGAATGTGGATATAATATCATTATTACGGATTTATGAAACATATCGCGATGTATTTAACAGCAATTAAATTAGATGAGCCAACATGTTCATGAAAATAAAAATCACATGGTCATGAAAATCAAAATCGCGTGTCTGAACCATGAAAATCTGGTCGCTGGACTCCATGAATAGCAATCTAAATCACGGAAATTAGAAAATTTAAATCATCGAAAAATCTAAGTCACTGTACCTTTATTATCTAAAATCACTAGACCAAAAATATCCAAAATCATTAGGCAAAGCTTATTTAAAAATCACCAGACCCTGAAAATATTTTTTTGGTAACATTTAAAGCTATATTTGGGAGAGATTTTAAGATTTTAATTCTAATTTTCCATAAAGTACTTTTAAAGATTTTGGGATTTTGGCCAAATAGTAAGGGATTTTGGCAAGTTTCCGATCCTTCGCGCGCTGAACCCTGAAATTTAAAATCACTCGACCCTGAACACTAAACCCCGAAATGAAAAACAAATTGGGGGAAAAATATATTTTCAATCATTTATTTTAATACAACTTTCGCTTAGGGCAAAGGAAGTGCGTTACGAGAGAAAGCTTGGTTCAAAGCTCTTTGTAAGTCGTAGTTCAAAAGAACTTGCAAGTTCCTCTGGGTAATTGGTTTGTAACCTTCTTCCAAGGCTTTCAATTGCTTGTTAATCGGTCCCAAACCGGTGAAAGTATTGTGCAATTCACCGAGACTAGTAATCTAAAATTAGAAATGATATTAGCGATAGGAAATGTATTCTTTCGGTGACGACGAACCAAAATACTTAAATACTTACAAGGTAACTACTGATTTGTGGACGGTTCACATTCCTGGTCGAGACGATTTCAATGGCGATCAAAGTTTTGGAGATAACGGTCTTTACTTTGGCTTCAACGGTGGGCAACTTTCCGTACTTGATGTCAATTTTGTATTCCGCGTAGAGTCCGTCTAAAGCTAAGGTGCAGTTGACGGCGACTTGTCCGAATTTGTTGTATGGCGCGCTGCAATCCCGAGCGCGTTCGATGGTCAACAAACCGTCTAAGCTACCGTCCCTGAAGCTGTTCTTAACTTTAACGGTGACGAAGGCAACCTTAAGTACAATTCGTTAAATATACAGAATGAGTCAAGTTAATCAAAAAAGTAAACTTATTAAATGTGGGACGCTTATTTTGAATATGTAAAAGATACGCTGAACATAGGAAAGCCTACCTTGTCTTTGAATTCCGTTTCAAAATTAGGAAGCTTCATGGGAACCAAATTGGAAGCTCTGGCTTCATTGGGGTAGACGTTGGTCAGAACGGTATCAACGTAGATATTAGAATCCTGGACGGTACGGGCCAAAGCGGCTCCTAAATGTTAAATGCAAATTTACTAACAATCTAATTAGGGCCAATTATTAGTTTTTCAATAATTATCATGGATATATTTTATAATTTAGTTCCTTCCTCAATACCAAACCTTTGAAATTATATAAGGCGCGACCAAAATCTTGCCTTATAATAATTTAGATTTGAATTTAATCAAGCTAATTGGGAAGTTGTAAAAACATTTCTATTTTCGCCGATTAATTGTTCCTCTTTAATTAATATATAAATTAGACTTACCGCAAAGGGCGAGCAATACTACGTAAGACAACATTTTGAATTTGTTTTACCCGTTGGAAAGTGAGCTTTGGCAAAACAATTCTTCCTTATTTATAGTGAAACTTTATTATCAACTACGCCGTCTGATTCTCTAGGGAAAATCAACACATGACGATGTACAGTTAGATTGTCTAAAAAAACAGTGACTCTCAAAATGAAGTAATTGAGAGATAATTAAATTAATATAGAGTATTACAAATATCGCCGCAATCGTTGATAAAAATGAGAAATAAGAACGATTATAAAATTTAAAGTTTCTTAGAATATGTCCAGTCAAATCAGTTTTACAAATTCTATGTACAATGAACCAAATAGGATTCAGTTTCTGAAAAAGTTTCATATATTACCAAATAGTATTATTAGTATAATAGTGAACTTGGACTCCACATTCAATTGTTTCCTTAACTGTTAAAACATCACTTATTTAATTATTAGTATGACTTAAAGAGAGAATGAAACGTCTTTTTTATTGTTTCCTTATCGTTTTAATAGGCCTAATCCACCAGTAGACAAATATTAAACTAGAAATCAATTTAAAACTTACCCAGAAAATAGGCTTAGCTGGATTCATTTAGATTAATTTGTCCATATTGATGGACCAATCGAATGTTATTAGAAATCTCGTGGATCTCCGGAAAGATCGTTGAAAAACTTAATCCAGAAATTTCTACCTTAAGTTCTTATGAAAATTTTCCATAATTACATTCCAGAAACAAGCTATGTCGTATATCAGAAAAAATTGCCAAAGTATTTTAAACATTTCTCCCATGGATCCTTGTTAAGCCTACTTTCCGAGAGTGAATGAGGCCCATTTAAAAGATAATGAATCACTCGTTGTCAGGTGGTATTCTCCCTTTAAGTATAACCAGTATTAAGTCAATCAATACGTTTGCTTTTAAAAATTCCCCATATTTTGTCCCCAAAGGTTTTTGAACTTGGGATGTTTACGATACGATTTCCAAAGATATTTAAGGCGCTTCCCGGAGTCTGATAGAAATATATTTGTATTAATTTTAAATATCCCGAAGACACGAAAATACGAAATACGTGCCTTGTAAAAATTGGCCCAAACAATGAATATATTTCCTAGGAATACAAGAGGTCTTTCCTGCTATTTGACCTCTTGTTTACGAGGCCCAGACTCCCGGGCTCAAAGGTGACGGTGAACCCGTTGAATTTATATAGCGTCGATTCCCCGTGTATTTCTATGAAAGGGGAAGAATAAAGGATGAAATATAATCCTAAGCTAGTTAGGACGTTTCTTTTCTTTTGCCCCTAAATCCCCTTTGTCTAATCCTTATAAAGTCTATCTCGTGATGAATGCCCGAAAAAAAAAGTATTTTATGATAACACGAAAACCAAGTATCTTGGTATTAAATTAAGGTGAAACGTACGTGCTTTTTGGTTTAAAAGGTCACTCGCTCGCTCGAGTTGGACCTGAAAGGGTAATTCTCCAGGTTTTATTGTGGTCTAGTTCGACCTTTTAAAGGGTACACGATGTGGTAGAGAGCGTTTTTATCGTTCAATAATGTCTGAAGTTGATTTTCAATAAATCGCAAGTTGTTGATTTTCAATACACGCTTTTCATAACGCTATTACTATTAATTTTAGAATTCAAAAGATCATATAATTTTACAATTGATACAAAAGATTTTAAGATTGATCCAAATGGGCAATAAATTTTACAGTTCTTCCAAAAGGGTCAGGGAATTTGAAAGTTGACCCAAATGGTCAGGGAATTTTAAAGTTGATCCAAATGGTCAGGGTATAGGGGAATTCTAAAATTTGAATTTTTTGAAAAAGATCAGGGCTCATAAAATATAAAATGAG
This sequence comes from Odiellus spinosus, assembly GCA_963920705.1. Taxonomy (NCBI): domain Eukaryota; kingdom Metazoa; phylum Arthropoda; class Arachnida; order Opiliones; family Phalangiidae; genus Odiellus; species Odiellus spinosus. Next base: position 9,515,213 of record OY987237.1, read on the forward strand.
CATTCCGATACCCACGATTATTAGGACCCTAAAAATCTGTCGGACCCCCTTTAATTTGGTTCCGCAAAACCCAAGTTTTCATGTTAAATGTAAATATGGGTAATGAAAAGGACATTGGTGGGGAGTACGCGTAGGTTTACGTGTTATTTACGCGAAGTTTTAATGTGGATTTGCTACGACATAACAATTCTAAATTTAAATTTACGCACTTTTTACAGTTCACTAACCCTTAAAAATATTAAGTTTTGATCGTACACTACGACTCTTATTGCTCCGAAAAAAAAAAAAGGTTGCCCAACCCATAAGGCGCAATCCTAAAATTTAAGAGGTACCGTCGCTGATGACATCTTTTTGATAATCCGACAAAATATCCAGATTTCGAGCGCTTTCAAATTCGTATGGGTTGAGTTAAGGTAAAAAGAACGAGCTTACTTATGTCGTTGAGAAAATTCAACCCGATTCTGACCGTATTTTACGATCTAGACAAGTTTTTTATCCATTCCTAATAAGCATTAGCGCCTATTTCAGATAAGTCCTTTATCTTTAAATCACCTTCTATTCTCCGTTAAACATTCTCCTCTCGTCGCGACATAATTTTGATTTAAGCATCTTTACCTTTATTGTATTTCTCTGAACGAATAAAATTGTCCCGTGAGTTGGAATAAGGACTCTTTTAAGTACAATTCATATACACTACTTGTAATTTGGTAGTCGGATTAAGTTTGAGGTTTCTGCGGATACAAAACTTTGATACCCTTCTATCCCCGTTAAAATCGTAATTTATAAAAGTGGAACGCAGTTATTTGTATTTGATGAAATCTTGAATTGATTAAAAAAAAAATTAAATGTGGTAATCCGAGCTATAAATGGCGCACCAGTTGCGTGGGAATAAAGAAAAACTCATTTAGCGATATTCTTTGTGAATAGAAACCCTTCTTCTTAAAGATCTTCGGCCTATTTAAGTCTGGGTACATTTAAAAGGGACGCACTTAACTAGAAACCAGTATTTTTCGTTTAAAACTATAAGCTGCAAAGGAAACTTTATTTGATTTTAGAATTAAAAGGGTAAAAAGTGTAATTGAGGTTTTTCTGAATTTTTCAACATAGTTTTAGTGTTTAAATTTAGATGGTGAGAATCAGCTACCGTTTATTTACCTACCGAAAAGAAAAAAAAGTCATTGTATTCGCTTTTTGAGGGAATTAATGCGCATGGCCCAAACTGAAAAACGCTAACACTTCACTTTCGCTTCTGATACTTAAACTTTTTTGTACTAAAATTGAACAAATTGCTAAAAGACGTTTTAAATCGTCTACAGGTCTTCTTTTCAATAGCTATTCGTGTTTGGCGTCGTTAAGGACATGTTAAAGTCATTTTTAATATCTGAGTAACATTTCCCTAGGAATTAAAAGCCAAATGGTCAAGCGTATCAGGAAACTATTGCCTTTTTCACCGGTATTGGTGTTTTTTAGTTACAAATAAGATTTTTGAAGCTTTTGAAAGAAGAATTTCGCATTTAAAATCAGATATTCAAATACAAATATTTTGTGAATACCGGTAAATTACCGCGTAATTTACCAGATTCTAAAATTACGGTAATTGGTCGGTATATAGTGAATAAAGGTTCTTGACAATCAATTGGCTTTGTCATACTTATAAGTTAAATTATTGTTATTACGTCCGAACGTGGCTTAACCAAAGTTCATAAATTAAATTAACCAGTGAATCATCCAAAAATTTCCATTTTTAATCTATAGTTTCCATTTAACCCATCTTTGTCTATATTCCTAAGACTTTGAGGACGGCCCATTTTAATTCTTTCAAAATTTATAGATGGATCGCGGTTTTTAGTATACGTCGAGATTTTTAATCCTTAGCTTGATCTTCAAATATCTCCAACATCTTTATTCTTCAGATTACTTCTTCAACACAAAAGAACCAACTTTTAATAGTTTTTGTCTTAAAAAATAGGATTGGTGATATACCATAAAGAGCAAGTATCGTTAAAATAAAAATAACTCGACACCCATCAGAAGAATTTGTGTAACAAAAACAATGCCAAAATATTTCTTACGTTTAACAATTAGTATTTTAATTTTCGTTAAGATATTCGATTAAACAACTAACTCATTAACTTCTTCAGTTATTATTCTCCCAGATGATTTTTCTGGGAGTTTATATTGAGTTACTCCCGTAAAAAATTATCAAAAACATCATACGATTTCTTATTAACCAAGCTGCATCTATCTTAATGGTGGTTACTGCCCATAACATTTTTATTAGCTTTTTCCTTTAAATATACGCGTACCTTTTGTTTTTTGAGAGAAAACTGAATATTTTGCAAGACATATTATCCTTATAATATATGTAAAAATATGGTATATATCACAGATTATGTATGATCAGAGATTACAAATTTTTCTATATTTTCAGAAATATTATCCTGATATATCGTTTAAATACATTACCTTCTCTTATAATTTTCATAATCTTTTTAGGTCCGATTGTTTAAGCTTTGATTTAAATACATTTTTTGTTTCATAAGCACTCGGAATCTCTTTATCTGTGGGAAAAAGCCAAAAAATGAATAAAAATAAAAAACTCGAACTAAACTTTAATCCGCTGCGGCGCACGAAACTGTAAAAACGTAAATTATGTTATTAAGTTAGGCGGGGCCTTTTTTTAAACCCTGCACTTTTTAACTACCACGTAAAAGGTCGTCTAATTATGAATACACAGGATATGTTCTAATTACCTTTAGGCCTAACCTTCTTTAAACAAGTTTGTATTTTTCTATAATAATATGTAAGCTTATAGTAAGGGAGAAATAATTTTTTAAAGCCAAAAGCACGTAAATATTTTAATTATACCGTATTTATGGATATTAAATAAAATGACGTCACACGTTTAATGATTGTTGAATACATTTACATCTACGATATTGCTTATACCTATAGGAGATCGTAGAGAAAGGTTACGGGCATTTTATGATAAGGGTTAAATTTTGGAAATTTGGCCCGATTTCTATTAGTGGCGAGACGTCTTTTTCGAGTGGCGAGGCAGGATTTTATTATTGTAAAATAATCTAGTGAATGTCTACTTTCTAATGGTGTCGTCTGTTAATGCCTATGTAATAGTAGAGAAAAGTTACGGGCATTTTAAGATATGGATAATTTTTGAAAATTTTGCTCGATTTCTATCGAGTGGCGAAACACTTTTTTCGGGTGGCGAAACATAATTTTAGGATCTTAAAATAATCTATGGAATGTTTTCTTTCTAATGGTGCAATCGGTGTATGCCTAGGAGATTTTAGAGAAAAGTTACGAGCATTTTATGATATGGGTAATTTTGGTAAATTTTCCTCGATTTCTATCGAGTGGCGAAACACCTTTTTCGAGTGGCGAGGCAGGATTTTATTATTGTAAAATAATCCTGGGAATGTCTTCTTTCTAATGGTGCAATCAGTCTATGCCTAGGAGATCTTAAAGAAAAGTTACGGTCATTTGCATTTTAATATAGGGCTCATTTTTTTGGACTTATGCTCGATTTCTATCGAGTGGCGAAACACCTTTTTTGAGTGGCGAAACGTAATTTTATGATCTTAAAATAATAAACGTAATGTCTGCTTTATAATGGTGCAATCGGTTTATGCCTATGAGATCACAGAGAAAAGTTACAAGCATTTTAAGAGAGTGGTAATTTTTGGACTTTTGTACAATTCCTATCAAGTGGCGTACTGGGCTGATACTTAAAGTTTGCCTTAATTGTAGTGAAAATAGTAGCCAATTAGTATCTGTTTATATAAGGAGACAAAACTCTACATATTAACCTCTAGGTATTCTGTTTTAATTACGCACAATTAACATCAGTTAGCCTCATTCTAGTAAATAGAAACATTCTCTGAAGGATTATATATTAGAAAAAAAAGGTAATTTAATTTGAATAAGGGCCGTCAGGAAATAATTCATTGGGGAAATATTTATCCAAATTATAATATATGTTTCTCTAATTAACGCCTGACTTACATATAGGCCTACTTTTGAACATGTCCGTTACATTGATTTTATTAAGCACACATGAAATTGGTTTATGTGAAAATAAATGTAAATTAATTAACACGTTAACTTTTTATTCTGATGTTTTGAGAATTTAAATTTTGCCCGATTTCTAATTTTAAATTAAAGTAAATTACGTTAAATACCATTTATTTTTCTCTGTAGTTTAATTTCATCAACTAGCCTACCATAAAAATATTATCCTATATAATAAAATGGTCGTATATTATTTGTGAAAATTACACGTAACTTGATATACTAGGTTTATCCTTTCTTTAATTTAATAAGATGGAAAGTAAAAGGGGGGAAAAAATCGCGGATAAAATTTATGCCGTAAGAAAAAAAGGTGTCGAACAAAATGTTTAACAAACCGCCATGCAGGATAGAATGTGTTAGATGGAGGGGGTATTAGGAGAAGAAAGAAGTTATATTCTCGCCTTACGACTAACGAGAATCAACGCCCTCCGATTAGAAAGCTAGAAGAGTTTAAAAAGAAGCTCGAATTTACGACCTACGGAATATTCGTGGTGTCGGAATTAACTTACTGTCGTTGCGTTTATAAATGACTCAAAATGAGAAAATTGTTCTTGTTCTATTTAACAGTCAAATATGTCTCGGCTCAATACAAAATGACAATGTCAATCTTTATATTTAAAGGGAAACTTGGAGCTAAAATTAGAATTTGTAAATCTGAATCACCCCTGACTGGCTTTTCTGTCAAAAACGTTTAAATTTTCGCGAGTCGGAACTAGGTTACCCGTTCGAGTTAAATATTATACTTCATAATTTAGGGTTTTTAAAAAGCGCCCGTCAAGTTTGCGTGACGTTTTAGGTGTAAAACCCCAGTTTTGAGGCATATTTGGATTGCTTCAAATTAAACCTCATCACCATAGTAAACAAATCATGTATGATTCATCATCTGGATTTAGTTTTTAACGGCATAAGTGTTATTATCAATCAAGCTTTTGCTTTTGCTTTCCAAATAAAATCAATTTTCATCGACTATAACATCAATTAACCATAATGTCTTGAGCCAAAGCTCTAATTGAGCGAGCATACTAAAACCCGAGCTTATATAGTCAACACAGTTAATGATTCAAGCAACGCATCCGCAATAAATAAAACTCTCATATACAATATAACCTCACTGAAAAGTGTATAATAAATGGTTATACTGCCCAAGAACGTAATCTGTTAATGTTATATTTCGCTTGATGTGACTTATGAATCAGTCCATCAAATTTAAACTTGAATAAAATCTGCTCTGACTTTGATTTGATCACTTACATATATACGCCACGTATTTGTATGAGATTCAAATCATATCTGAGGCGTGATCCCATTACTCTCGCGTTATAAATGTTTGCAAGCTAACGAAAGGTGAATCGGATATATACGTAATGTTAAATCGAATGGGTGGATTAAAATAGTGTTTCAAACTGAAATTGAATTTATTATAGATCCACCTCTCGCGTAACCCCGGAGATTGGCCAAAACTTGGCAGTCATATTCGATTGGCGTAGTTAGTTAGCCCTGTCACGAAAGTTTCGACTCAATGCAACGATTTTTTAAAAATGTAAGAACTTAAAGGAGGAGAGACGGAAAAAGAATATCTAGTGAAAGGAAAAAATTGTACCATCGTGCGCACTATTTAATTAATTTCCCTCTGAAATTAATTTTAATTAAATTCTTGATCTGATATAGAGTATCACCTAAAAGAAACATTATTTTAACAAACTTTAATAACATATAATATTGAGTGGGTTTCCAATAAATATTATTTTATAATAATTTTAAATTAAAAAAAAAAATCAATATCTAATGACGCCTCAATTAATTTTTTGGTTTTATTTTCAGCTCCGCCCAACATATTTTCTTATGATTTATAAAATCATCATAGAACGTCTCTGAAGGGTCACGTTTAGGCCATTTGCATCAGCGATCGAGGCAAATCAACGGGATGAAGTTAATTCGTGGTTCTGACGTTCGTCATAAAGTACCAAAAATGGTCCACGAACGCGAAGTGCGATAAAGTGTCAAGTTATAAACACTAAGACCATACGTTGGTCAACAAGTATAAACGCGATCGAATTTGAAATTTTTACGCGTTATTATAAACTGATTAGAAGTTTCATAAATTTTCAAAGATACGAGACTCACCTTCTTCGAGATCTTCAAATTTGTAAGTAACAGTTTTAAAATTTATCTTTATTTAAAGGGTTTATATATGTATATATATAAAGTTATGGCTCACGGTGAATGGTTCAGCTTCACATTCGTGCCAATATACGTCTAACGATAAGTAAATTAAAACCTGATAGTAGCCAAATTTGAATGGGATATATAGAGGCCCTAATGTCCGGTTAGAAACGGACCCTAATACTCTTGTATCATCAAAAACTTAATGGTAAAACTATAATGGCGCAATATACCGTCCAAAATAACCTTTTCATAGCATACCCAACCAGAATTTCGACTCTAGCGAAACGTTTTGAAACGGTTTAAATCGATTCCAAGGCCTTGTATGAACGCAGTTTATCTCTCATTTGTATTCTTAGATATTTTAATTTACTTATGATCAGAAGCGGATGAAACCCTCCTTTGAAGTCTACTACTCCAATGTTCCATATAGCGCTCCGCTCTGTATGGGTAAAATTCCCAATTTTACGAGTTAGAAGGGGTCTTACTTCATCCCCCCCCCCCGTCTACGGAAAATTGGCAATTCTCTCTCTCCACAAACGACGACGTTTTTTGGACGAACTCCAAGGCTGCTAGAGATATTCGCTCGACGAGCTCCCGCTCCGAAAACATCTACCGTTAGGGGGCGTACGGATCGCGCTTTTTGAGAATAACCCATACAGAGAGGGGTAGACAAGACCCGGGAGTAATAGACTTCAAAGGAAGGTTTCATCGGCTTCTGTTATGATCTAAAAAATCTTCTCTAAAAGCTTATCTTTTTTCGGGAGATTTCATAGTTTTAACTCAAAATATTGTTTTTTTAAAAAATTGGCTGTCTGTCCCTCTTTGAGAAATCCAAAAAAGTAAAAGGGGAAAAAATATCTAAGAACCTAAATGATGTTAAAAAGAAATTTCCCGCATGTGGTCGAGATAGGACCAAATATAAGTCCCTCTTTTTATCATTATTCGTATCGGACCAATCAATCATCGGAATATTTGACGCGTTAGTTCTTTTCTATAGATTCGATGCCACACAGAGAGATACCCAGAATCGAGATTTATATTAAAAATCACTCTTACCTAGGAGAACTACCAACGCTGAAGTAGATTATTCTAATTTAAATCCCTTAGTATACAGTAACGTCGAATGTTTCGTGTTGGTAAAAGAAAAACTGTATAGGAAATGTATATGTACCGCCAAGGTGACGCTAACATCAGATAACGAAAATATAACAAAGTTTTCAATTTTATAAGTTATTTTTATACGCAAGGGTTTTTTATTTCCGGAAAACTTGCTATTGAAGATTATAAATTGGAATATAATTATTAGATATCTTCAAAATTAGACCAAATTACTGCATATTTGGTTTAGGCAACGGGATAGAAAAAAAAACTCCACATCTAGGGTCATCTGTATGTCATTGTTTATGAGGTAATGGCGGGCACCAGTCGAAAATAGCACATCTTGTTGCATGATGGGATATGGAAGTATTTTCTTGATCTGTTTTCGTGGGTAACAGTAAAGGAAAAATTAAAGATGTAGGAGGATTAATATCTTAAATAAACTTTAGATTTTTGTAGTAAACAGTAAAATGACGCATAAGAATTGTTTAGAATCTCGTATTCATAATTTTCAGTGCAGATGCTGAAAATAAATTTATAGCTGTTTTATTTTTAGCTTTTAGTTTCCCTTTAAACTTAAAAAAAAAATCATTTAATATGCAAAGTGTGTAGTTCACAGTTTAACACCATGCGGCATTATCCTTGAATCATCCTTTGTAAGAAAGCGAGAACAGTATTTAGTAATTACTGTTTCCGGTAATCTCGCTTAATATTTGCATGTGACTTAGAGGAGTTTCGCTACAATTTTTAACGAAAATAAAAACGTTCCCAAAATATTTTAAAAAGGGTACAAGAATCCTCATATGTGGTCCTCCCACCCGTTTAGCGTGCCCATGAATACGAAAATAGTTCAAATAAGGGGAGAAAATGGGTGAAATCACTTTTCATATTCTTACTCAACAATTGCCCGGGCATAGTCATGTTATTTTTAAAGGAATCCTCAATACCAGTACTGAAAAAAAAACTTTCAGTTAAACCACCTGAATTAGTTGTTTAACCGAAAATATAAGACTCTTTTTGTCATTTTGGCTCAAATACTCCTGATCCAATTACTAACGTTTAAATTTTAATTAAAAGCGACACGAATGCAATATTTAATGAATCTTTTAGATTAAGCCCTAAATTTTGACTAATCATAATTTTCCGTGCTGATCATAAATTCAAACGCCCCAATAGAGTAGTTGCTATCATAAAAGAGGAGGAGCTTACTTAGGGACGTCATAGCTTGTAAAGCGCAGAGCGCTCGTGAGCACCGAGCATTTCTTAAGCTAATTTTTGACGTATCCAAGTGTCAGCTCTAAATTTCGCGTCTGTCCTGAGTGACTTCTGAGCCGTCTGGCCCTTAGAATTTTATGAAAATGGAAATAACCGCCCTGTATATCCTTAACGCCACGTGATTTCGTGACGTAGTTAGCAACATTCAAACAAGATGTCGAACCCACAAATTTTCTATAATATCAACTATTTTAAATCGCCAAAATATTATTCTGGATGCTTTAGTACGAACGTTTCCTTTAATTTATTTTTTCTTTTCGTTTCTCGAGAGGTTGTTTGGTGTATTCTGAATTTTGGGTGGTTCCTCGAGAACTTATCAGTATACAACGCGAGTTAGTTTTGGCAAGAAAGTATTGTTTGGGTTCGTGGGCGCAATATCCTTCACTCTTTGCTAGTTCACGCGCGCAAATTGTTTTATAATTTGGGGCTTTTTCAAATTAACGGATGTCAAGACTTTTAATTGGACTGAAAAGTACGCGTGAATCGTGAACGGGGTTTTAGAGTTCCTCGCCTTAAAATTAAAAAAATCTAGAAAAAAAAATCGTACGTTCGTAGGTGGACGGAGGCGGGTTTACCGAGGACTTGGGAGTCAACTTAATACCAATAGAATTTGAATGATGTTTCGTGCGCCTAAAAATTATTGGTAGACCTACTTTCAAAAGGACGAGTGAAAGTTCTTGCGTTAGGATTTTTTTTACCGGATATGATATATTGATATAGTCTCGTAGTCCCGTTGTGCTCTAGCATTCATAACCTTCCACGGTCCCTTGGTGTTCATTTGCCCTGGTCCCCTAATTTGTTTTCATTAGATCCGGTCCCTTGGTCTCGATTTGCCCCGGTCCCTTGGTCTCGATTTGCCCCTGTCTCTTGGTCTTCATTTGCCCCGGTCCCTTGGTCTCCATTTGCTCTAGTCCATTTCGTACTGTCCATCCTTTTCAAACGCCGCTACTCTGCATTCCTCAATTATTTTGCTCAACTTTTTCGCTTCCATCTTATAGTTCGTTCCTGACATATATGTCCCAAGTTGGTCTATGTTCATCCGTGCATATTTAGTTCCAGATCCCCGTAGTGGCGTAGCGATGGTTCAGCTGACCCCTTGACTAGTCTCGCGTGTGCGGCTCAAGATATGTTACAACGAAGTTAAGTCCCTATATAGCTTTACACATTGTGGCATATAGAACAGTCGTTCTTATGTAAGTAGGTTTCTATCACAAAAAGTTAATTATCCTTATCTGCGAATAAAAAAAATAATTGCGTAAATACTTGAGACTCATCCTTTATAAGAATACGTTTAGTTTGAGGTTATGGGATCAAATCTTGAAAAGGCAACCCGTTTTCGAACGCCTTCCGTATTTCTGAATAAATATATAAATAAAACCAACCCTTTCAAATTGAATCACCGGTATTCATCCGTAAATTAACGAAATAACAAAAATAATAAAACGTCGATTCATTGTGTTGTTTGGGCAGAAACAAAACACGCGTACCTAATTGGAAAATCGAAAGGGAGTAACCTAGCTAAAGTATTCCGAAAAAGTAAAAATTGAAATAGATAAAACCATGATTAGATCATCGTTTGCAAATTTTAAGTAGGAGGACGTATAGGAATACCTATATATGCCCTGGCAATCGAAAACGTTACAACAGGGCGGCTCTGGTGTCAAGAGGGTCGCCAGAGTTCGTCTATCTTTCCTCTTTCTCTCTCTTAAGAGAGTCAGAGAGAGAAAACCCTCGCTTCGTTACAAAACATTCTAAATTAATGAAATCTCTAACCACGCCTAAACGAAAAAAAAAAAAAAAAAAAAGAATAACCAAAAAAAAAACAAGGGTAGAAAACAAAGGGAAGATCTAGCCGTGATCGAAATTAAGAAAGAAAAGTGAAGTTTGAGAAGATTCGCCTTAAAGGGAAGATGTAAATGAAACTTGAATATTTAGTAATTAATTTTAATGCTTTATATGCATGCAAAGTGCCAATTAACTTAAAACAGGTTAATTTTAAATCTGATAAAATCTTTGAAATAATTTGCATTTACAAATATCATTTAGCTAGTTAAATATAGATTTCTCATGAGTTTCATGAATCATTCTTGCAGTGATTTTATTTCCCCATTTATATCTTATTTAATCGCATTTGAAAGAAACAAAACTCATCTAATATCAGCCAAAGACCAGCTAGAAGATTTCTAAATGAACAATTTAACTAGGCGAGATCAATTAAGCAGATAATGGACGGTGTTCAACCACAAATGAGCAATCCTTTCAAATGAGGAGTGCACGCCTGAGTTTAGTTCAGTTTTGGTAGTACAAAGAAAAACAATATTTTCAACTCATCATTTTCAAGATACGATATCAGATAGTTAATTCTTTTAATCACGTGAATTATTTGAAAGCAATATTTTTGTGATAAATAATCGATATTGTAAATTGTATATTTCAACCATCCTTTATTCGTAACTCGCCAATGACGCCTCCTTTGGCGCCGAAATAGGCTGAAACAAAAGACTGTATCACCCAGTTTGGTTACTCCCCTCGACTATTACATGGCGAAGATTATACCCTATGCATGCACCAACGCAATTGCACGTGATTATATTCGATTTAAAAGGAAGAAACCGCGAAGGAAGGGTTAAAATTTAAACAGGATACGTTGTATGCGTGAGTCAATACGGATAAATAAACTCATTATTCTAAATATAGGCATAATAACAGGACATGTCAAAATATATATACTAACTTTCTTAAAATATATATATATGTATATGAAAAATCAATATACGCAACAACTTTTACTAGGTTGCAATCTACTATATCGAACTAATGAGGCCAGTTCAATTAGGCGAAGAAATTATTTAAATTCAAATAAGACTCTCGGATTTTTCAATAGTTATTTAGAATATTAGTAGCATTTTCGGAATATGGTAACGATTCGAAATATACATTCATCATAAATTTTATATTATTTTCTATATTTTGATATATTTGTTTAAAGGGAGCTAGGGTGAAAAGTAAAATCAATTAATTTTTTATAGATACCAAAAATGATTTTCTATTGTTTCTATATGGATTAAATAGACTAATCCACCGGTAAAACATTTACAAACAAATATTAAACTAGAAATCAATCTAAAACTTCAACATATCTAAAGGACTAAAACAGTAAAATTAGGATTTTTCTATTCATAACAAATGCAAAGAATTTTCCATCCCCGACCCCGACTTGTTTTTCGCGGGGTTAAACACAACCCGACCCCGACCCCGAATTTATTTTGACCCCGTACGAACACTAGCTTATTTGGATTAATGGAAACCTGAATTTATTAAATTAAGCATTGAGCAAAACCCCGTCGTTAAGATGAGATCTCCATATAACGTCCAATAATATTCGATTGGTCGCTGACCCACCAATGAGAAGAAATTCAGTATCTCCATTAATCCAGCTAAGCCTAATTTCCGTGGAAGTTTTAAATTTATTTCTAGTTTAATAGTGGATTAAGCGTATTTAAACGTTAAGAAGTTGATCAAATCACTTGTTGTTTAGTTGCATTCTCCCTTTAAAGGAAGATGGCAGAGTCATTAGTTTTTAACATTATACCAACTTCTATTAAGATTCCTGTTTTCTGCTCTTAAGTTCGGACTCCTCTGAGTACAAAATTGCATACTGTAATTCCATATATTTTGCGCTGTTCAAAGATAGTTGTGAGGATCAGAAAACCTAAGGTGGCTGAATTCACAATGTTAGCAAACTTGTAAGAAACAAGTAGCCTTTGCAAATTCGGATTGAATTACGCGAGTATAACAAATGGTATGGTAAAAACATAGGCTTCGCTTGTTCTCTAAAATAATACGAGATATTTGAGAAGAGGATGGGGGTATATATCCTAGAATATGTAGGTGATATGATTTATGTTTTTGGAATGGCGTTTCTACAGGTGTGAATGAGGTTCGTTTCGAGATCTTTATCTCGGGCAGACGCGTTTATAATTCAGAGAAATTTCTCTCGTTCAAACTCTTCGGAAAAGAGAGGGGCTAGTAAGAATTGCGAGGTAAAACTCCCAAACGAAAATTATATATAGTTCACCCGCTGAGATGGACAACTATGGCGGAATGAGATTCTAGTGGTAAAGACATCCCAATATTTTTTGAATTCAGTATGAAACAGGCGAAACATTTCGCTCGATTTTTTTAAGTGTATTTCAAAATGTTTTTCACGAGGCCCGAAACAACAATTGATTGCAATGTTGGATCAAATCAAATTGTTCCGAATGAAATTTCGTATTCGTCATTTAACTAGAGATAGACAAGAGTAGATGCCTTAAAAACGATAACTGAAGACGCGTTCACAAGCTAGTAAAAAAAAAAACAGAAAACCGTAACTGGAAAGCACATGGTAGAAAGTTAGAAACAGATTTTTAAAGGAAGAATTGAACCTTATTGATTTTTTTATCCATTCGTTATCGTTTAATTAGGCCTAATCCGCCAGTAAAAAGTTTTACAAACATATATTAAACTATAAATCTTACCCGGAAATAGGCTTAGCGGAATTCGTTGAGAACCTGAATTCCTTTCCGGGTAAGTTTAATATTTATTGCTAGTTAAATATCTGTTTGTAATGTTTTGGTTACTGGTGGATTAGGCCTATTTCAACGAAAAAGATTTGATGAAAAAACACTTGTAGTTAGGTTGCATTCTCCCTTTAATAACCAGTTGTCGCGTGACTGTTCACAAGCAACAGTTTGTACATTTTTTGCCGATTCCAATCGTCAGGTTTAAGCTGCTCTCAATCTCGCTCGCTTGTGAACGAGATTTCAAACTCAATGTTCTGTCAAATTTAAGCTCAGTGAACTCGGGTGTACAACGATAAAAGAATGACGGCCCCCTTGGAATCAACAATCAAAATTCTAATACACACCCACGATATAAATATTTTAATTATGGCTAGGAATTTTCCTAAAACGAAAACGCACACGTTTCCTGGATTTTAAACTATATCATAAGTAACATATTAGAGATTGTATGACAATACTAAATATTTTAGTCAAGGTGTGTTTCACTAAGATAGATAAATAATACTAGACGAATATGTAACTTGAAACTTAAGTATCTTGGATGTAATTAATTTGGAGGTTAAAATAAGTCTGAGAAAGAAGCCCCTCGCTCGAAACATACCAAGCCTAGATGTTACATTAATATTCATACGTATCTCTATTATATTACTTATGTTATACGATATAATGAAAATAAATTACACTTGTAAGTTGGTACGTGAAGCGTTGTATATGTATTGAGACGGTTTGAAAATGATTTACGCGAAACTAAATTTCGTTGAAAATATAAGCTTAAAAAAACTTAAATAAAAGAAAATTCCGATTATAGGCATGGCTAGAAAATGGGCGCGTGAAAACATGGGAGGAGATGGCATTTTGGAACATTCATTAGGGTGGTGTCGGCACGCCCTATCTATAGTCTATACGATGATCCTCGCGTACGTCACTGCGCATGATAGCCATGATAGCAATCTTCTTTTTAAATCGATAAAACTATTTACCGCCTACAGTCCGAATCAGGCTAAGATTTCATAGAAAACAGACGTATTATAATTCACATATGAGCTATTTAAAAACCCACCATCACTTAATCCTAATTTTATCATTATCTGTGTACATCAAAAGTTCTCGCGTAGAATGGAATAAATATGTAATTAAAAATAAATTTCGAGATAATGTAATAGCTTTATAACTTATCTGGCGAATCTGCACACGATTTAAGTATAAAATATAACCAATCAGATGGACAAAGCCTTCAACAGTATACAAATTTCAATATTTATAGCGCGTATTCCAAACTTCTCGTGTACGAGAACGTTTGTATTTCGTTTATTAGATCCATGGACTTCTTATCTTATTGCATTTTACTCATCCTATAGTTTGGAAGCGTATTATGCTTCTTCTGAAATTTCGGACTGATTCTGAATAGAGTATATTCGATTAATTTAAGTTAGTGTGAAAATATAAGGGGAAGGAGAGAAATCTGGTAGGCTAGTGATTATAAGAACAACTTGTGGTAACTTTTGTACTCCTTAATTGATTTAAGTTAAACGTCTTTAGGTTATGGTCATCTATGTAGTTCAGTTCCCGAATTATCGAAATTCCCTGGCCACACTCGATGCGAGAGCCTATATATGAATAATAAAACAAGATTTGAAGTGTTTTTAAGGAGAAATTTAAGTTTCTTGAAAGCTGCCTTCCAAAAATTTTAGCTAAAATGAGAGCGGCATCTCCCCGTATGAAAATTATTTATTCTGTAAGGGGAAGTGAACGGGACTTCTTAAGATAATTACTTTACGTAATTTTAAGAAATTCGGTTGTATAAGAATATCTTTAAAGCTAGTCGTATAAAGTTTTGAAGGGAACATGGACAACGAAAATAGTTTATTTAGTTTAAGGAAGCGCAAAATTAGTCAAATATTCTCAATTTGATTGCCACGTTTACCCTCCCTTTAAAGTACATTTAAAGTTTATTCTAGGAACAGATATATCAAAGAAATTCTCACCGTGGCTTTGCTTTCATCTTTTTAATTAGTTTTGTCAGTCTTTTGTAAATTATCTTTGGGTGGATTTCGCGCCAATATAGCAATGAAATGTGCATCAGGTTCAAACTTAGTAATTTTTTTAATAGCTTTTAAATTTGATGAGTAGTTGAGTAGTTTCTTTTAAAATTTGATGGGAATTGAATAGATTGCTTCCCGATTCATTCCTCTTATGGGATAAATATCGATTTTGACCCGTGTCAAAAATGCCGTTGTTTTTCCTGTAGTTATCCACTTAAAAGTATCACCTCAACAACATTTTTGACACACATATATACACTATATGATATGTAGGTTTATAGGACCGGTATATAACCCCAAAATTAACCCCATAGTTTAACTTCCCCTTCAAAGGGACAATGAATTGGACAAATAACAGTTTTAAATCGATTTAGAATTCATAGATCAATGGCGATCGATTTTGAGATTTCAATTTTTCTCGCGATTGGCTCAAAAAAATTTGATTAGTTTTTATTGTCGTTTCGGACACAAAGCAGGAAAAATCTGCATAATTTTATATTCGTAGATTCTAAAAAAATTTTATACCTCCACATAAACATAAAAGCTTTTACTTCAACCTTAATTAATAAGTACTTCTCTTAGTATTTTCAATCAATTTAAACTTTAATACAACTAGTATCGTTGCTTCATGTTCCCTTTAAAATTTACGGAAGACTTTAGGATTCTTTATCTATGATTTTGACCAATCAAAATCGATTAAAAAAGTTCCATCCTCCGATTAAAATTAAGAATCTTATTCATTTTACCTTCCCTTTATCATTAAGAATTTAAAGTTTACTTAGTAACGTAACGTAATTTGGCATTTTAAATGAATCACTTCCGGATTAAGTACCCAAATATTTAGAGGCCGACATAAAATCGGAGGGTGTATCCGAAACAATGTTGGTGTATTGGGATCCTGGTTCAGAGTCCCCCCCTTATAAGGATGAATCTACTGCAGGAATCAAATGTATGATATACCTTGGCGAAGTTGGCGCATCATAATACGGATGAAGTTCCGCGATTGTTACTTTATATAACTTAGGGCTTTATGGATAAAGATAAAGGTAATCCCGCGAGGCCAATCTAGATTGTTAATTTATTTCCATAATCAAGGTATATAATTTGAACCAGAAAAGTGAAGCTCACCTTAATAAAAAGACCATTAGTTTGAATAATGATTTATTTACACTTAACAAGAATAATTAGAGAGATAAAGATCCTATCGCGTAAACCGTGGTCACCTTTTTTAAGGGCCCCTTTTATCATAAGTAACATACGAGGTGATAATTTAAACTGATTTAATTGTGATTATATTAATTAACAATCGTAATTAGTGGAATTATAGATCTTGATTAGTTCGATTAAAGATCTTGATTAGTTCGATTAAAGATCTTGATTAGTTCGATTAAAGATCTTGATTAGTTCGATTAAAGATCTTGATTAGTTCGATTAAAGATCTTGATTAGTTCGATTAAAGATCTTGATTAGTTCGATTAAAGATCTTGATTAGTTCGATTAAAGATCTTGATTAGTTCGATTAAAGATCTTGATTAGTTCGATTAAAGATCTTGATTAGTTCGATTAAAGATCTTGATTAGTTCAATTAAAAATCATCATTAGTTCGATTAAAGATCTTGATTAGTTCGATTAAATTAAAGATATTGATGAGTTCGATTAAATTAAAAATCTTGATGAGTTCGATTAAATTAAAGATCTAGATTAGGTTGAGTAAAGTTTTAATCATGATTAGTTCGATTAAATTTTTAATCCCATTTTACTTCGATTAAATTTTTAATCTCATTTACTTCTATTAAATTATAATTTAAATGTTTTAATAAATTTAAAATAACTGACTGCTTTCCAAACTAATTTTAAATTGTATATAATCTCATAAATGTTTAGTTTAACAAAATTTAAAATCTGAGACGTGTGGTCAAATATCTATTATAATGCGAAATTATGTATACTGGCAAACTTACAATATATAATATAATTTTAGTTACTTATGACTCTCTCTAAGGTCTGAGCAGGAAAAAAATATGTATGGTGCAATTGTTACGCAAAGATGCTAAACTTTTGATTACAGTGAGCGGAGAGAAGTTACTCTTACGGTATGGCACTAAGTAGAACTGTAACATGTAGCTAAAATATAATTAATAGCGTAAAAGAGAAAGAAAGATACGAGATAGATGGTAATTATAGAGGTTTTTAATAAAAAAAGATTGCTGGCGTTGTTTAAAGCTAGAATCACCCTGCTAACAAAACTTATTCAAGAACTGATGAGCGGGATAAAACAGTCTAGCGACCAAGAATGAGATAGAGATCGGTGTTGGGTGGGCGTTTTTCGGATGTCAAGTTTCAAGTTAGTTGGTTGGTTTCATGTGGTTCGCTCGCTCCCTACTCCCTATCGCTCTGTTTTTGTGAAGAAAAAAAAAAAACAGAAATGAAAGCAAAAAAATTCTCGCAATCATCCCAAGTTGATGTTACAGCATTGATATAACTATTTCCCCGCATAAAGGGAGGATGAACCGCAAATTTATTTTATTTTCATGGCTGCAATTCAATGTTCATTATAGCTATATAACCAAATGCCCAATCACCTTCTTAATTAATTTGTACTCCGATATTGAAGTAAACTTTAATACAATTTCGGTCAGCTGTAAATTTATTTACAAGTTTATCTTTAATGTCGTTTAACCTTTGACCTACTTAAAGTGAGGGTGAACCCCAAATTATTTCCGTTTATCTATAGCAAATGAGGTTTCATTTGGTATCCGTTTTTTATACCTTAAACCCCTGTCAGACTTCATTCGCAAATTGTTTACTTATAACCAATCAAAATTAATTTTGTAAATTTTTTTTAAGTTTACTCCGATACCCTCCACCAATCGGGCGACATTTCGCTATTTGTCCATGTACTTTCAAGCAGTCAGGTTTAATTTTTTAATCGATTTAAGTTGCCAGTCAGGTTTCATTTCTTAATCCATTTTACCAATTATATTAGTCGCGCAAATATCACGGGTCACTTTCCATTCAACCCCACTTTGATGATACATAACGGAAGCCATACATTCTAGTTTTTAGTTTCACCACCCGAAAACTCACGCTCTCCGCCACATATCTATAAAAAACATAAACAATCTTGTGAGATTTGAGCCAAACCGATACTTGCTCATCTTTCACACTCTTTCTATCTTCAACCATTGCCTCTTTTTAATCAGATGGATTTTAAGGGCGCTCTTGTTCGTGCGCTTTAACATTTCCGGCGACCCAGAAAATGTTCCAAGGTACCATTGACTGTATTATCTAGGGACCTGTACTTAAAGGAATAATGAAGACAAGAGCATTTCTTAAGCTTATTTTTACTATATCTGTGTCAGCTCTCAAGGTCGGGTCTCTTCTGAGTGACTTCTGACCCGTCTGGCCCCTAGCGCCACGTGATTTCGTGACGTCAAACCCTCAAGTTCTTTTACCGACTATTATTCCGTAGGTTAATCATAGCTAGTTTTTTTAACATCAGTTTCAACATGTTCTATCTGTCACTAATGAAATAATTAAACTCTAACTCTTTAACGCTCCTAATGGTTAAAAATTACACCTAACTAGTCTTAATTATCCCTTTAACTGACTCGTAAGGCTGACTAGTTGCCTTGGATGATTCTATACTAAATAATTCTATCTTTTTTCACGATGCATCGTATAACCTTGTTAAGGAATAAAAATAAAAAAAAAAAATAAAAGAGCGTTGGGCGCGATCTTCTTTTGGAAAAATGAAAAGTGTAACGCCTTTGTAAGTTGGAACGCTCGCCGCGGGTTCTATATTCATTTGCACCCTCAAAAGAAACCCAAATATCAATTAAGATATCATTTTTCTCTATGGATATTAGATTATTTTCAACGTTGTGATCTAGTGTATCTTTACATACAGTATTTCTTGTTTTACTGACGGTTTATTACAAATTTTATGGAGCTGCTAGGAAATTTTTATTTTCTGTTTTAGGGTCGACCCATTTCTACTGGTTAACGGATGCTGTCTCTTAAATTTAAACTAGAAAAAAAGTTTAAAATACATTTTTGAGATTCACATTTTTTTTTTTTTTTTTTTTTGTTTTTCGTAATTTAAAGTATAGCCTAGTTTGATTAGTTTTGGATGGAAACCGGAAATATACGCCTAGCTAGCTATGCTTTATTATATTATAATTTTTCATCATTTCTAGTGGGTGTATAAACAGTCCTGGGGGAGTATAACCTTGATTTTATACGTTTGCATGGTGTAAGTTGGATATAACGGTTTGATAAATTCCTATGATCTCGGGGCTACATTATTATTCAATAAATATTTATAATATATATCGTTATCAACTGATAATCTTTTATATGAAATTTAATAAAGGGTGAAACGCAGTTAAATCCAAAACAAGGTGTCTAAGTGTATAAGTGAAGCCACACCCCGAGAGGCAAAGTTTATTTTTATAATTTTCGATTTTGATTTATAAGTTTTACGTAAATATTTATCTCGAAAAATTTGGATATTTTTGAAAATTTTGTAATAGCCACACTTGGGGAGGGGGGATATAAATATAGATTTTTTAGTTCATTTACCCTCTTAAGTTTCATGTCGAGTAACTTCATTTTGCCTCTTAAAGGGAGAATGCAACCTAATTACAAGTGATTTTTTATCGATTCCTAATCGTTTAAATAGGCCTAATCCACCGATAAAAAGTTTACAATGCAAATATTAAACTAGAAATAAATTTAAAACTTACCCTGAAAATAGGCTTAGCGGGATTCATGGAGATCCTGAATTGCGTCCGTGTAAGGTCTAGCGACCAATGAGCAAAGGCCCGTCGTTCACGCGAGATCTCCACGAGACTTACGTCGCGTGCGATTGGTCGCTAGACCTTACACGCGAGGAAATCCGGAGCTCCATGAATCCCACTAAGCCTATTTTCAGGGTAAGTTTTAAATTTATTTCTAGTTTAATATTGGTTTGTAAATTTTTTAAATAGTGGATTAGGCCTATTTAAACAATAAGGAATCGATAAAAAATCACTTGTTGTTAGGTTGCATCCTCCCTTTAAGTTTAAGCGAGTTTTAGTTTACGTACGGCTCAGAACGAACTAGTCCTGATATTACCAGGACTATTTATTCCATGGAATAAAGTGATAAGACTTTTCATATTACTAATACTCTAATCTTTGTATATTTGGGTCGAAAGCTCCCTTGAACGTTTATTTAACGAACTGTTTTATAGCCATGCAGTACCAGTCTCGTTAATAATTTATCAATTTATTCTAATAATACTACAATCTTTTGGTTGAAATCCGAGATGTGTTATTATACAAACAAGAATTATTCACAAGATACGATTCTTAAATATTAGCTCATTTGTCTCGAGATACTCGAAGAAAAAGCATTTGAGCCATGGGAGTTTTAGAGTTTATTTTACCGAACAATCCGTCCTTGGATTCAACCTATTCTTGGTTTGTAATCATATGTAGTTGCTTGTATTGCGGATTTGGATCGGCCTTCTATATGGCTTCGGGTACTTTATACGTTATTATCCAGGAACGATACGACGTGTCGAAGCAGCGTGCTACCTATCCAATGAATACCTTCGTTACAGTCGGGTTTATTTTATCTTGCTTTTGTGGTCCCATCCACCACCGTTTAAAAACCAGGAAAACCTTGATTTTGGCGTCTATTCTTGGCATGCTCGGTTCCTGTATGTCCGTCTTCGATCCCACGAATGACCCCATTGTTTGGCTCAGCATTTGCATGACCATAACAGGTGAGACAATGGCATACCTACCGAAATATCTTGTACACGGAAAATTTCTTTCCACCAGTCTTACAATCTAGCTCCTCCCTCCCGGGGCCCAAATGATACGTGGCCCCTAATTTCATAATTGAACTCGATCCAACATTCATTGCGCCCCCACTCGTGGAAAGACTTTTAATTCAGCTCGCCCTCAATAGCCTCGCGCCCTTAGTTCCTCCCTTTAATCCGTTCCAGTCACCAGTGTTGCCGACCACTTGTCAGCGCAAACTGAAATTAAATTTTTACAACTAACCCATGAAGACCCGTTCTGATACGCGATCGCTACACTCTGAATACCTTTCAATGAACTTAAAGCTTTGTAAGAGGGCTGAATCTTCTTGCGTCCCTTCTGTTTAGAGCGATTGATATTGAGATTTATTACGAAGATCAAGAAAAATTGTTTGTCCTATAAATTCTCCACAAACTTATTAGTTGAGTAGTAGCAGAAGCGTACGATTACCCCAAGTACCAAAGTCTGTCTTTCCTAGTGAACCTCAAGATTTAACTGTAGTTTTTTATTTTTCTCCCTCAATTTCGAATTATAACAATTGCAATCAGGAATGGGTAGCAGTTTGGTCATTCCTTCGATATATCAAGTCACCGCGACTCATTTTAAGAAACATCGAGCCAAGGCTTTCATGATACTGTCAGTTAACAACACTCTGGGAGGTCTGATCTTGCCGTCAATCGTCGCTGAATCCGCCGAAAAATACGGTTTAGAGTCCTCGTGGTTCATTCAAGCCGCTATCCATTGCCAAACATTGTTATTGGCTATGATAATCAGACCACGTCCAACACTAAAACAATTGAGTAACGATCAAGAACCAATTACCATCGACCAATTACCGAAAAGGCTGCTAGAAGCGGAATCTGAAACGAAAGAATCGAAAAATTCGGTAAATCTCGCTAGGCCATCACCAATGATGAACCAAAAACTCAATTCGCTATTTAAAGTAGACCAATCGGAATCGGCCAAACGAAAACCCCGCGACACCGATGAGAAGAACTTTAGAACTCTTTTATTCAACTTATTTAGGGATAAAACGTTTTACCCCATTTGCGCTTCGTTAGTCGTTGCAGGATCGACCTTAATCGCCTTTCGAACTACCATCGTCGATTATGGAATCGATACAAACCTAGAGCCCAGTCTAAATAAGTACATTCTAGAAGTTGTATCCTTCGTTGACTTGGCCAAAATTCCAGCCGTCTTGCTACTGGATTCCGGGTTGTGTTACGTCGAGACGCTAATAGGTGTTGCCCACATCTTTATGGCCTTGACAATTGTTTTACTAACTCTAACCAGTAAAGTGGTATACGTCACCGTCGCGTGTTTACATTCCATGTTTTACGCCGTTAGCGTTTCCTGCGTGGGCCCCTTACTTACAACTTTGGGCACCTCCAAGATGGCACTGTCATTGGGGTTAAGTAAGGGATTAATGGGGTTTTTCCTTTTGGGTTTGCCGTCATTGATCGGTGTGTCTCGGGATATTTACGGAACTTACGACTATCTTTATTATTTCTTCGCCGTACTCAACTTTATCCTTGCCATTTTGTTCGGGTGGACTCGCAAAAATGGTTGGTTTAAAAACAGGAAATAGATCCTTTTGTATAGGAACACACGAATTTTGTTTGAAAATTTGAAGCATTTTAATACAGGTGTATTTGTTGATAAAAATTGTATCAAATATACCTTATATTACCATAAGTAACGTGAGAATTCTACGATTGGTCAACTAATATTTTTCAATTTACCATTCCCCAATTGTCACTCGGAGCTCTATTTTTAATTGAATACCCAAATCAGAAGGTTTCCGGATTTTTTTGTAGAGATACTTCCTGAATGTTTTATTACGCAAACCCATCTTGTTTTAAAAGCAGAATGGATATGAAATCATTTTATTTTACTTTTCACGCTCCCTTTAAGACCAGTAAGCACGTCCATCGTTAGTTTTATGAAGGGTATGTGGATATTTTTACTATTTTACTACTATTGCTCAACATATTGTAATTAGACTTTTGTTTGAAATCTTACAAATTCCTTAAAACCGACTCTATAATCCCGCGTGAGAGTGTTGAAAAGGTCCTTGTATTGGCGTTTGTATATTGGTGAAAGGGCAAATTGGTAGGTGGTAAATTCTGTTTGGGAAATTGAATTATCCTTGGGCCGAAGAACTTAAATTTCCACGGCTATCAACCATACGTGTTCTTTTTTCGTTCGAGGGTCACTGAACGGATTCTGCTTCCATCACATATAGTCTATAACATCATTCCCTCAACATAGTAATCGGAATGCTCGTCAGTCGGCACCCTCCAAAGGCGCTAAAGGCTTTATTTTTCAACGAATGGATAATTAAAGTGGCTCGATTCTCCGCGGTAGGTCACCCGCGCCGATATTATTACGAAGGCAAACGAATTAAAAAAAAAGGGGACTTCTTTTCAAAAAGTTTACTTTTTTTTTTCAATCGCAGCAAGCGCGTCTCGTATACAACACGCTTGTTGGGCTGCATGAAGAGGTTTAATTTTAAAACCCCCCCCCCCTTTCTCCATTTTAGTATCCAGTTCTTTTATTATCCATTTCACGTTGTATTGGCGAGTGTGTGGTAATGTTAAATATCGCCCATGTGGCTACGTATTGACCAAAACAATTAAGACTAGTAGTAAGCTTTATCTTTTCCCACAAAAACTTGATAGTGTATATTAAGGCATTCTGGAAATGTCTCTGAATTTTTTTTCAACCCCTCAGTGAATATAAAATTGGTGATGAGTTATAGCTACAATCTGTTCGATGGGGCCGAGACTCTTGAGAACACGAATAAGCAAATTATTATCTATTAGCTCTATCCAAGTCAATACGCTGTTAAAACTGACTCGGGTCACTGAGGTGAAAGCCAGTAACCACTGTGTCAACCTTTCGTTTCTGTCTCAGATATTCATGGTAAATAAATTCTATAAATTTACATTAATTTACACAAAAATTAACATAAATTATAAGAAGCTCCTAATTTAAAAACCGCGTGGGGCTAAAGCTTATGATCATCTTTCAAGAATGTGATTTAGATCCCAAAAATTCTAATGATCTTTCCACTTCACCAAAATGAATCCTAGTTACTGGCTGAGATATTACGTAGGAAATTCCTCGCGTGGCTTTGAAAGGCTTCAGTCACTGCGTGGCTTGCGTGGCAAAAGCGGTTGACGAGCAGTGACGGATTCGAAAAAGGCTTGATGGATCGCGATGACCTCTCCCTATTACTCGCCTCTCGAGTCGCGTACCGGGGTCAAATCACGACGAGGAAGAAGACATTCTCTTCTCTCATCTCATCTCCTCTTCGCGATTCAAACTCGGCGGTTTAGTTCGGATTTAACCGACGGAGCGCTCGTCCCCTTTTATTAAGTTTATGGCCATTTTTACCATTTCGTTCTACATTAACTAAGGGATTTTTATACTTTTTTTTTTAAATTTCCATTTTGACCCCGAGATTGACCTTTTCCGACTTATTTTCTTTGAATTTTTTTGGGAAATGGGCGTTCACGGAATGGAATTTTAAGTAAATTTTAAAATATATATAATGAAAAGCGGGACAAAGTATTTTTTATTGAATTTTTCCCCCTAACGATCCCGTAGGTATGTTTAAACTAAAACCATAAGTAACGTGAGAACGTAATGTACGGCATTGCCAATCCTCTTCTGGCAAATTTTTCGTTTAATTAAGAACTAAATGAGGCTCTAAGAACCTTGAAAAAAAACTTCATTAGTCAGCGTCCTCGACTACTTTTTTAATAAAATCAACTCCTTTGTGAATCTAAGTTGACACTGGTGACACGGTTTCTTAGCTATCTCTCAAGGTTTTTAGGTTGATTCAATTCGTTCTTGTTTAAACCTTAATTAAACTTCTACGTTGGAATCCGATCGACTTAATATTTTAACTATTATATATCATGATTAGACTATGCTAATTATTTTTTTAAACCATGTCTGCAAACGTTACGTAACTTTTACATATCTTTCTAGTTTTGCCCAATTTGTTTTTGCGAACCAAATTTGGAAACCTTGCCCAAATTTTATTTGTAAACCAAATATTCAAACCAAATTTGCAAACCATGAGCAAATTATATTTTTGCAAACCAAATCTGCGAAGCTTGCCGAAATTTCATCCATCGGCAACCAATCTGCAAAACTTGACCAATATCCATACATTCGTTTTCCCAAAATAATTTTTAACACACAGACTCTCACACGTTTGTAAGTGTTTAATCATACTTACTGACTTGTATAAAAACGTATTTCCGTATTATGAGAAATCACTCGCACGCATAAGATGACTGTGAAACGTTCCTAAACCCTCCTAGTTCCATTATTTTCATCTCTTTTAATGTTGATAAGTATTTTAATAGATGAATCTTGAATGGATTCGCAGTTGGGCATCGCGAAGTTTAATTTAATGAGACTAAATGTTTAGCCATCATTAAAGAGAAAAGATTGGTGTCACAAAGTGTTAGCCATTACTTTAACGCGGATATAGTGGCTACATTCATTGAACTCATGGATACCCCACTGGGTCTTTAATGATAATGCTGTATATTGTAATTAAACCAATGAAAAGACCCCCCAAGAAGTGTACGTAACTTGGAACCTCACGCGCTAAACCGGTGATGTGTTCTTAAAGAGTTCTATTCGCTTACAAATTAAAACCATTCCGAGTTTCAATTTGAAACAGCGTGAATTTCTTCAAGAGTACAGACAGAAGGGTTATAGTGGTGGTTTAGTTAGCGAGATGCTGAAAATAGGGATTTTTGGCTCAAAAGAAAGAGCGGGAAAAATAATGAAGAAATATTCGGACCTTAAAAATGCCTAAACTATAAATATTGAAATTTGAAAGCCCCCGAGAGGTGATTATTTCAGTCAGCAGTTTTCAAAAATTATCTTCCGTTTCAGCGGTTGTCAACTTAAATAATTTTATATTTGAAACTAGCCTCACCTAACCAGCTCTCGTGATAACGCTGTTTTGTATGAATGTTATTTTGGTAAGAATCGTTAATTTTTAAAGACCTTTCATTTTATCTCGAAAAAAGGGGGCGTATAGTACGAACGTATCCGCTATTAAGTCTCTGACCCCTATAGAGTTGAGTATTAATCCGCGTTATAGAAAAGGCAAGCAACAAATTGGTTGACCTCTAAGGCCGACTCTCAATACAGGATCTTTTCGTTCAAGAAGCTCTATAAGTTCCTATCAGGACTATGGCGAGCTAAGATAAATTTTCCTCCTGAAATTAGCGAAACGAATTGGCGCGAAATGTTTTTCTCGATCTTGTTTCTATTTCCCCCAAAAATAAAGGATGAGTTTCGATATCGAAGAAAGAAATCCCCACTTCTTTTTAAAGTATACAAAATCGTATCAATCAAATCGCAAATTTCGCGATCGCTCAAAATGAAAATTAAAGTTTAAAATTTTCTTTGACGTCTTACACGTGTTTCCGGCCTCCGATCGTTTTCTCGCTAGATAGGCTAGCGCAAATTGATTTCGTTTCGCATTAATGGAATTTATACTTAAAAGGGAGAATTAAAATACTTAAGCTTTGTCTCCGGTTTAATTTTTAAGAACGTTTTCAAAGAGGTCAGAAATTTCTAAGAACGTTTTAATATTTTTAATAACATTTGAAAGGGTTTTTTGAGATTTCTTAAGCTATGGTCACACTAGCATTTCTTAATCGGTTTGAAACGGTAAAATCAAGCCGATATTAAAATCGCCAGGAATCGTTTGAAGTGTCACGTGTTCACGCATTATCTTTATAAATCGATTTATTGTAACTTCATATATCGGCTGTTGAAACCGAATCGGTATGAAACTGGTTCCCGAAGCAGTTCGAGAAATCGAATCAAATCGATTTGAGAAAAGACGGTTTCCTGTTCACACGACTCTAGCGAAACGTTTTGAAACAGTTTAAATCGGTTCCAAGGCCTAGTGTGAACTCAGCTTAAGAACTTTTTGAAAGAGTTTTGATATTTCTAAGAACGTTTTTTATATGTTTGAGATTTCAATAATTTCTAAAAACATTTTGATTCAGGTTTGAGATTTCATTAATTTCTAACTTTGTGATTTCGGTCAAGGAATATGTAAAAATATATTTGTTTAGACTTAATTCTCCCTTTGAAGAATAAAATTTAAAAAGGTTAAATGAATAGAACGGCGAAGGGTGTTCCGTCTCTCCTCGAGTGAACTTTCTGATCTCAGACCAATACATCATGACCATATCGAGAAATTACACCGTTGGTTGCCCAATAGTCCTTAGTCTAGCATGCAGAGTCTAGCTATAAGAAACAAAAAATTAAAGATGAAATCTTAAAATCATGAGCGTGTAGAGTATATGTGGGTGTTATAATCGCTGTAAATTTGTTAAAACATTTGTTTTACCGCTCGAAGTTCAATCTTAACCGAAGGTTGCGTGAACTTGTTCAGTTATAGCCAAGTTCCAACACTGGGTGGATTTGAAATTACTGATTACGCAAAGATTTTCTGTAGAATGAATAGAATGAAAATGAAATTTAAATTTATTCGTTCTTTTGAAAGATCTAACTACATTTAGTTCCACTTTGATTTGTCGAATATTAATATTCTTTTTACTTATTTTACTTTTGAAAAAACTGAAATAAATTTTAAATATTTATCTTTAGGCCTTCGAAACCCTCTCAGATTCATTATGAACTACATTATATGGTAATATAAAATTTGTAGTTTTGCATACATTAAAATAAACCATTAGAACGCGGATATTTTCCAATTTAGGAATCCATTAATACAATATTTAGTTAAAAGTCTGATAGACCTTCAAATTCTCTCGAATTACTAACCAAGTTTTTTAAAGATATTGTATCAGATTATTTTTTATTTTAACTTGTAGGAAACATTTCGAAATATATTCGCTGTAAATTACTATGGTAATGGTAATTTTCGTTTTGCTTTAGTAAAATTACCATCAAGGAAATTTTTAATTTTAAGCTTTTTGTATTATAAAAGTGAACAAATTGATAAAAGAGGTTAAATTAGTTTACCATAATTTTAAATCGTCTACAAGTCTACTTTTTAATCGTTATATTTCACATATTAATAAAATTTTATATGTCTACGAGTGTAGCGTGGGTTCTTTATTCAGAAATAATAATTTTGAACCTTTTGAAAGAGGAATTTCGCATTTAAAATAATACAATTTCAAATACAAATCATTTTATGAATACCGGTAAATTACCGCGTAATTTATTATTTTTCCGAAATTTCGATAATTTTAGAACTCTACGCTAGTATGAAGGTAACTTTAGTGTTTTCTGCACAATGGAATTTGTGCGGGACGCCCACCAAAATCCAAAACCCTGTAAAAAAAGGGTAAAATAAGGGAAGATGCGAACCAAATAGGAACCAATTAAATACATTACTTATATCATATTGTAGTTTGTGAATTTAGTGGCGCCACGTTTCGAAATAGAAGGTGCGTCAAAATCCTAAGAATTCTTTTCACGAAATGATAAATTTCGACAGATACTTGTAACAATTATTAATTTCGATCGTAGGAAGAACTTTTATTATTCTGACCCACCCAAAGTATGAAATCGAGGGGGCAGACTATCGCGAACTCAGTATTACAAATTTTTAAACTCTTTGAACTATCAAATTTGAACTCATAAGAGTTCGAAGCTTAACTCAGCGTATTCAAGAGTGTCTGACCCCTCGGATGAAATTTCTGTGTTAAATTATTGAAAATATGGTATTTTAGGCACTTATAATTACGTGACAATAACAGTAAATCATGAATTTATTTTAGGTAACTTGAAATAAAATATAGCTTTAAAGAGACTATCAACGATTTTCAAAGTCCCTTTAAAGTCGACTTTTTTTCTTGCTTAGCAGACGACGTTGACCATAACAAATTGTACAGTCAAAACAAGCCTGTGTATACGGGAAGATAATTTCAAATGGGCAAATTTCAGAGCGGATAGGGGCCTTTAAGGTATTTTCGGGCCCTCTAAGTTACGTTTTAGTCCTGAATTTGATTTTGACCTGATATCGCGTTACTATCCCTTTAAGTACGAGCAGTATCCTTGAATACTAATAATAATTGAAACAAATTTGCGTTTTAACTTCAGACTATTATTGATCCAAGGTGTGTATGCTCTATTCATAAAACCACTCGTTTGCCAAATTAAAATCGTAACTATCAAAAAATATCATTATTCAAATATTTTGCTCCCCAAAACTCGTGAGAAAAAAAAATAAAATAAAAAAAAAAAAACGCTATTCATTTATGAAAAGTGTTCGGCAAGGCCAACCGGTATACTAATAAACGGATTGCGTCGTATTACTAATTTGGAAAGGTTTCTCATCATTTGGAATTAGTCTGAAACTACAGCTAATGGAAAAGCCGTGTCTGGAAGAAAACTTAGCTCTGTTCAAATTAGAGGGACATTAACTTTATACGCGTAGAAGTTTAAAACTGATTTGTAAAGGGTTTAAAAAGGGCCACAAAGGGAAGATGGTACTCGTTTAGAATTTGCCGATATTTTTTTTATAAAATATATATATATATATATAATAATTGTATACAATTGAAAAGTCAATCTTTTTCTTGCCAAAATATCCTCACTTCTGAAGAATTGACCTCGACCCGCTCGCCAACAACTTAAAAGGGAAGTGAAAAGATGAAAAATATTGAAGAAAAATAGAAAATCTCTAAGAACTAGGCTTAGAGAAATGTTTAATTGGGATTTTAACTCATGTTTAAGAAACAAAATTTAAATCGGTAACCTTCACGCGATTCTTTGTTTAATAAACTTTTACTGTGGTCTAATTCTAGAAAATTCAACTTTAATGATAGTTGACAAAAATCAGGTAGACTGATCAGGCCTTAAAAACGTGACCCAAACCCAACTTAAATCCAACAAAACTTAACCCTAAAACCACCCAATCTTAAGCCTAAAACTGACCTAACCTATAACTAAACCCAATCTAAATATAACTATAACACAAACTAAACCTAAACTATACAAAACTTAAAATTATCCAATCAATTTTAAACCTAAACCGATACACGCGGATTACGCGAGTTCGTAACTGATTACAGCCTTTGGCAATGCTAAATAGTTACCCTGTTAAGTGATAACTTTAGTTACGGGCTTGTATACCGATTACTTGGAGCAATCAACTTCTCGACCTAAACTAAACGAATTTAAACCCACCCTAACATAAAATAACGAAATCTGGGAACGTGCACACTTAATTAAAGTCTGATGAAAACTCCTTGGATATAATTTAATCTTTTGGCTAATCGTGAGCCGATAAAGATTAAAAAATCATGCAAGAAATTCACTTCGTTAAAAATTCCTTTTCGTGTTTCCTTTAAACCATACAATCATGCAACACTCGATTTGAAGAGATCATCTCTCGGGCCTCACTTTTGCGAAAAACGGCGACCCTGTGGTAATTGCGGGGATGATCAAATTTTACCCGTTTCGCTTCTTCAGTATACGAATAGATAGTGTTTTCATAACTTGATTTTTTTTTTTTTCCTAATTTCAAACACCACGGTACTCACATACACTTACTCTGAACTCCACTCCTCGAGAGAGATAGAGATAAGAATTGGCCTTATTTCTGATTATTCGATTTACATAGGCTTATCGAAATATATTTATATCTATATAGACTCCTAAATGTTTTAAAGAACGAACGTTGTTCTCAGTTCTGAAGTATATTGTTTGGACTCTCCGCGATGAATAGCGCTTTAGAATTCATTTTAACCTACTTTGGGGCACGCTTTCTTAAGTACCGTCTGCGACGGATAAGTGAGAATCGTCTTTTATTTAAAATGGTGGTCGGTAATTACGTCAATATTTATATCTGTCAATTCAAAATTGTAATAATATCTGGTTCCAAGAATATACCTTTCTTTTTTAATATTTTAATTTGGACATTAATAAACGTCCTATCCCAAAAACCAATCCTGTAAGATTAGGCCCGGAGATTATGCAATAATTTCAATTATATTTACCGTAACCAATTCATATTTCAATTAAGATAATGGCAATTTTATGGAATAAATATTTTTCGCCTTCTCGAGAAAAGGTTTAAAACAAACCGTTGATTGAAAATAAGCGAACCCAAAAACCGAGGGGTCAGACGTCACTCTTGAATTCGCTGTACACCTGAGTTCACTGAGTTCAGTTTTGACAGTGCATTGAGTTCGAACTCTTATGAACTCTGAGTTCAGCTTTGATAGTGCAAAGAGGTCAAAAATTTTGTACACCTGAGTTCACGAGTGTCTGCCACCTCGCCAAAAATATTCTAAAGTCGGTAAAGACCAGATTTTAAGTTACAAAATAACCATCTCCGGACACTGGACTGGTCTTCCCGGTCTTTTGACAATATTGTAAAATATCTAAGTGATCGTGAAATATTTTACGTATATAAAAATCACGGATAAAACTACAAAATAATTGCCTATTGAAGAAACTCATTTTTTTACGTAGTTTTGTATATATTTAAATTTACATAATTTATGTAAATTTTAAGAATTTATTTCTTGGCCATCATAACCAACTTGTCCCGAATTTGAATACGTTTATTTGAATACTCGAAAGTAAAAACATTTCAGATCGCTATTTAGGACGAGTTGGGCGCTCTTTTGAATCTCTAGCATAAATCAAATGTTTTCTTAGCGCTTAACTTAATTTTATTTATTTCTCTAAGAAACGAATTCCCGTGTCTTTTTCACCCTTTTTCAAATTTATCTTTTGTTGGTTAAGTGGCCGCGGTCGATTTCACGGAACTTCTTCCTTCTTTAAAGAAAAAATTATTGGATAATTTCCGAACTAATCGTTTTAAATCGTTGAAAATATTTCGTAAACTGTGTACGGTTTTGAAAGACCGAAAGGAATAGTGAAACCAGTATTTGACTACTTAAAGTACACAAGCAAACCTGAGTCGTTTCGGGCCTTGTCTAATTGATCTCTTTAGAAATTTGAAAAACTTTCTCAAGGCTGTTTTTTACCTATAGGCTGACGTTGGTTTTACTTTTCATTTTTCCCATAGAATAACGAAAGAAATTAATGATGAAAATTATTCTAAAAGTTGGTCAAAAATGCTCTAAATATGAAAATAACCAGAACTCAATAAAAGTGAACCAAATTAACAAAAAAAAACTTGTTCAATAAAAAAGGAGCAAAGGCATTTTCCATTTTGGTCTATTTTTGTTGAATTCAGGTTTTTTTATTTGATCTATTTGGTCGGATTCGGAAGAAGTTATATAATTTGGACCATTTTCAATGAAATTTGATTTTTCCTCATTAGGAGCATATTGAAATGAAAAGTAAAATCAATTTTACATATCCCGAATCGAGTCTCATTGAACATTAGAAAGTAGATATTCCGTAGATTAATTTAAAATAATAAAATTAAGACACGTCACTCAAAAGTCTCGACACTGATAGAAATCGTTCACATGTTCATTTACCCCTATCCAAAAAAGACCCTTATACCTTAAAATGTTCGATACGCCCTGTAGTTGAACGCATGAATGCACTTTGGTTACTTCTGTCTCTAAACTTCGTTATTTATCAATTTTCTTCTGCATTCTGATGTTTCATTTCTCTTAGACTTTTTAATGTCGGTGCTAAAATTATCAGGAATTCATATGAAAAGGAGTGGGAAAGAGTTGGCGAAACCAGGGTCGTAACTAGAGCCATCCCCGTCAGCAATGTCAATTTAAGAAAGCCAATAAGATATTTACGAAGTTTTGTTACTTTTTGAGGGTTGGAGTTCTTTCTTCGGCTATGAGTTGGAGTAAAGTTATAAAAGACTATTAATTCTATATTTATATATGAATTCCTGGTCCTATAATTAAGAAATTTTAATCATTTAAAATCCTAAACAACATAAAAGGAACTCTTATTCTTTAATAGGAGGAATTTAAATTTTGGTCTAGGCTCTCTGAACTTTGTATTTCAATAAACCTTTAATAATTACTAAAACTAGTATAACCAGTTAATGACCAATTTAATTAAACCATTGAATTCAATTTTAAAATGTAAAATAGTTTCCCCCTCGTTATGAAAAATTGCGATAAAGCGAAAGGGGTTACAGGTCGAGGGAAATTGCTTTCCAATTAGAGCTGAAATGCTCGAACCTTTTTTAATCTTTCAGCGTTTTTCTACCAGTTAATATTTAAAACTAAATGTATTCTAAGCTCGGCCTCTTTGAATAATATATGGTCGTATTCTCCACGGACGCCAACTTGAACACAAAATAACCCGTGTTTCCGTAATGTCCTCTTTCTACAAAACAAGAAAAACCTCACGTTTTTAGACTAAGTTTAAAGAATTCTCTAAAGGCCTAGTCTCGCTTAAATTTACCTTTTAGACGAAATAATCTATTACGCGTACTCCTTGATTTTTCGTCGTCGACTAAGTTACCATTTCATAAAAATACCGTGTAGCGTAAAGCTCTTTTTCAAGCTTTTTCTAAGAGTCTAAGCTCTTATCAAATCCATTTCGATATCAGCTTTCCTCTAACTTCCAGTCTGATAACGTAAGTTAAACGAAATGCTTTGTTTCAACTTTTATTTTACTCAAAATATCTTGATTGTAAACGTTCTGACAAATCAAGATGTACTAGACTATTATACAAAAACAGCCTACTACGCACCCTTTAAAAAGGACCTTTACCTCTTTGGGGTCAAACCCATAAAGGGACAAAAATTAAAAATTGTTAGAGAAATCGCCATTTTACATTTTAAAAATTGTATTTTATGGTTTTCGTTCACTACTATGATTTTAAAGAGAGACTTTCACGGATATTTCATGAGCTCCAAATGGAAATTGAGTAGCATTTTCGGAAAGAGCGTTAAAAAACTATTCAAAATATATATACATATGTCAAAGACAAAATTACAGCAGCAGTAAAAAAAATGTTTTTATAAATTTTCAAAAAAATTTTAAAATAAAAATTGCCCGCAATTCTACGTCATCACTATTGTCTCGTGGCTATTGTAGAGCCTACAGTTGATTCTCGGGCGTTCTGGCACGTGATAAGGTTACTTTCGCGCGATCTTGTTGGTATAAGTACTTAATCCAGAAAGATCTAGGCTATTTATTACGAGACTTTCCCTTTGATGTAGTTTCATTTTCTTTTCATCTTCTGCCCAATTTATTCGCTAATAAGCCCAAATATGAGTGAACTTTTTGACTTTTTTATTTTTTTTCAAACTTTTACAAATGAAACTAGACCGCGAGGATTATTTTGAAAAAACTAGTTAGGTTAGGTAGTTATGGGAATTTTATTAGTGTTTAAATTCCATAAAAGATTAATAAATCATGAATTTAATTTAATCCTGGGGGGGGGGGGGAAATAACATTATCGGATAAAATTGGGCAATTATTATGAATGCGTGTAAGCTGGTATTTTCATAACTGAAACTTTCAAATCACTGGAAACTCGCTTATAAATATAAATTATGGGATTATAACATCAAAAGGGGTCTGGAATATATATTTAAAATCCACAATCACAAATTAAATTACATAAAATCACAGGAAAAAAATTGTTTAAATGGCTAAATATATGGATTTATTTTTAATCTAAATTGACTAGTTTTGACTTCTTAAGCTTTTTAACGTGGGAAAAAATAATTGATCTGGACAAACGATAATCCTACTTAAATTCCGTGCAAGATATCCGTAATATCACGAAAGATTTTGATTTAAAACGGGAAGACTTCAGAACGCCCAAATGATTTTTCTGAGCTTCCCAGCAATACTTTGAGGAAATATAAACACACGATTTTGTAGAGACCGTGCTGCTAACTATTGGGAAAATCAGGAACTTTAAAGCAAGATATTGAAACTTTAAGCCCTTTTCTAACCCTAATAATTAAAGGGACACTTGGAGCTAACAATGGAATGAAATAATATGATTGTTCGAAATTTATATTTACTTTAATTCAAATTTTAACCAACTTTAGAAATTAATTTAAACACTATAAACGTCTCTAAAAATTCCGAAAGAATTCTCGAATACGTTTTTTGGCATGGTGATTCTGAATATAACTTCGCAATTCCCTTTAAGGGGGAAGTCAGCTGTTAATTCTGAAATCATGGTGTTTTTGCGGACGAGATATGGAAAAACTAAATCCCGCAAACCTTTTATTTCTTTCTAAATAGAAGATAAAGCTTACTACCTCCACGCGTAAGATAAACGCTTACACGTAACTGATAAAAAATATATTAATTTTTCATTAATTCTAGGAAAATTATTGTTGATAATAGTTCTCAGTAATTGAAATCTTTTCTTAGAACACTTGTAAGGATTCCGATACGGTTAATCTTATTATAATGAGATAGTCCAGATAGTTTCTGGAATTACTCGAAATTATCCAACATTTTTTCGGAAACTACAGTTAAAACTATTAAATTCATTGAAACTATCGAGTTTGGAACTCCCCCTTTTGGAAAACCTATAGATATGGAATGCATAATTATAAGTAACTAAAATGGATACAATATGCAATTAGTATTAAGTAAATATAAATGTAACCTAGTACAAGGCGTAATTACGCCTAATGGACGATCCCAATCGTTCTTATGCGCTTCCCTTATGTGCAGTTTGTTATGGTCAACGTCGTCTGCTAAGCTAGGAAAGAGGGCAACTTTGAAGGGGATTTAAAAATCGCAGATAGTCCATTTAAGAGATGACCCCTACAACAATCTAGTCC
Organism: Odiellus spinosus; assembly: GCA_963920705.1. Classification (NCBI taxonomy): domain Eukaryota; kingdom Metazoa; phylum Arthropoda; class Arachnida; order Opiliones; family Phalangiidae; genus Odiellus; species Odiellus spinosus. The sequence goes on from OY987237.1 coordinate 9,551,002, forward strand.
TTCTAGGACTCCTAAACCCATAGAAAGATTATTACCAACGTAGTTTTAACCGAGGGGTCAGACACTCTTGAATTTGCTGTACACCTGAGTTCATTGAGTTCAGCTTTAACAGTGCACTGAGTTCGAACTCTTATGAACTCTGAGTTCAGCTTTGATAGTGCAAAGAGTTGAAAATTTTTGCACACCTGAGTTCTCGAGTGTCTGCCCCCTCGGTTTAAACATTTCGCAGTCAAGTAGCAATATCGCAACTGTAGTTTTGACCTGTGAAGATTGATTTAATTTAGATCTTAATCCGAGCATGCGTATGTTTAACTTTAAAGGCTTGACCCGTGGCTCATCAATCTTATATTCAATCCGTTTTAACACCTCGCTCATCAGACTAAATTTAATTTAATATCACCTATTTTTCACCCCCCTTAAATAGAAGGTTCATTTTCGCGTATTTTTGAAATATTGAACCTTCACCCATCTCGTTTTTCATTCGTTAAATCAAAATTAATTGGTCAACACGTGTTATTATGAAACTAAACACGCGCGTCTAGACTTGACTGACTTGCACAAATCATCTTCAACCTTGCTTAGGATAAACTTTAACATTGAAAATACAAGTTATTCTACGATAATTTATACTCTAAGCAAGACTATATACCGCTATATATGCGAAATCAAATTTCATTACTATATTACGATAATAATCGTTAAACTGCGAGTTTAATTCGATCTTAAAATAGTAATCTATAATATATATATAGAAAAATATAAAAAATTCTACTTTTAAAGGAGTAATAAAGCCGAGAGTATTTTTTGGTTCCTTTCCCCTTCTAGGGTAAATTTAAATTCTCTAATCCCCTTTCTGATGGAGCGGAGTATGTAAGACTGCGCGATCATCGATGCCTGTTACTTTTTTTAGCCAATACATAGTTTTTTACTAACGGGGCTAGAGAAAATTCCTTCCCTCTTTCTTATATTTTTCTTCAAACGCTGCACGTTTTCAGAACCTCTAAGAGAGTTCTGTTCGGATCAGTTGCAATCAAAAGCGCCTTCTTCGTGCTTGACTCGCGATACTACTGGCAACACTAGATGAACGGCAATATCTCACCTTTAGTGAAAACTTAGCCACCGCCTCTCTCCCTTACAAGGATATTTTCTTCATAGACGGCTGTTGTATTTTTTGGTCTATATCCCTCTCAATGTTATTACACAATCAACATTTTATGAGCTAGGTGTTTATACAATAACGTATTTCCCCTATAGGTGTCAGTCGGGCCTGAAATTGAACATAAAACAAAAAAAGTCTGCTAAAGACACGTGACAACTTGTTCCTAACGTAATCTGATAGCTTTAACATATGATTAGACATAATGGTGGCAGCTAGATATAATTTGAGGATTCACCCCAAGTTTGGGTCTTAACTCCGAAAAACTATCGCTGTTAGATTACCCGTCAGAGAAGAGTGAACTAAAACTGGCAATATTAAACTTCATACGACTTTTCATTATCTTGTTCTTATTTTTATTGCATGGTAGAATTGATAAAATTTGCGCGCTTCAGTATCTCTTTAATCCTTCCCATACGGTAAATTCCCCTTTCCTTTCCAAAACCCTTTATCGATTCAAATAAAGAATAGTGGTTTTAGTTTCATTTTCACCGAGCGTCGAGCGATTGTTTACGTTTACCAGCATTTTCTATAAAATGAAACGTTAACTAAGATTCATATTCAAACCTAAAGTTGAATTAAGACCGAGGATTTATAATTCCATACCTGGAAAACAAATTTCATCTCCAATTTGTGCGCAGTAATTCGCCTCTAAACTTTTATAGCTTTCTAAGAAGTTAAAAACTCTATTTTCTTTTTTTATTGAACTCGCGAATAGTAGATTGGCCGTGATCCAATTTAATAATATTCGAATCATTTAAATATATAAAGTTGTTACGGACTAATCTGTCTTTCTCAGCTATTTTGATATTAGTATTTTTCTAAGGAATTTGAACTACATCTTCCAATGTAAAAAGATGTACGCTATTAGTATCGGAATAATTAGTGTAATCGCGGTCGCTATCTCGTGGTTATGGTGAGTTTTTTTTATTTATTTTTTATTAATAATTGGGCGAAATTTCGGTTAAATTTTATTTGTAATTTAAAACAAATATGCTCGGTATACGCAGTTCTTAATAAATCTGTCTTGTTTATGATTTTAAATTAAAATGTAAGAGGTTAAAGGGAGATTGAAGAGGAAAATGTGATTTTTTTTCATCATTTCTAATAATTGTGCAAAAACATCGGAAAAAATCGGAGAACCTCCGACTAATCAAAAGACTCCCTACCTTTGGTTTCATAAAATATGCGCGATAAGCCCTGTTGTACGCACAGTTGTGAGCGTGAACATAATCAAGAACTATATTTAACAAATGTATCTTTCATTTTCGCAGGAGAATCTGTAAAAATCACATTTCTATTTTGAAAGATTGATTAACAATTTTTTTTTTTTTTTTTTTTTCATACTTATAGGTATCGAGTAAGAGTTATGACCACGTGGGAAAGATTAGGTGTACCTGGTCCTAAGCCTAATTTCATTCAAGGAAATTGTGTTGAAATTAGGGAAAAAGTGAGTTTTTGATTCAAATACTTCTTTTTTAATTCTTAAAAGGAAACTTCGAGCTAAAAATGCAACGTATTTTTATTTTTTTAATAATAAGGGTCTTCCTAATTGTCAAACTGAATGGACTCTCCAATATGGTAAAGTTTTCGGGTATGTAATTAATTTTACTTTAATGAATTAAACAAAAATGAATTAAACAAATTATTGTAGCTAATTATATCGTTCCATTTTTTTTATTATTGTCTAAATTTTAGTTATTACATCGGTGGAACTCCTTACTTGGTGATCATGGACGTTGATTTGGCCAAAGAAGTTTTGAAAACGCATTTCGACACTTTCCCGAATCGGCCAATTTCCAGCAATGGCTTTATGATACCAGTAGGAATGGAAACGAAGCAGTTGATATTTCAAAAAGACTTTCGATGGAAAACTCAAAGATTTAATTGGAGAACTTTTTTTAACCCCAAGAACATTGAAAAGGTCAGTAGTTAAATTAATTTATGAATTTAAATTTCGAGCGCAACTGTATTGAATGCTGGTAATCCGATACGTTTTAGATATTCCCTTACTTGGACAATGTTGTTCAAGAATCTTTCTCAGTCCTTGATAAGCGAGATGACCAGATTGTTGATGTTTACGAACTATACCAAAGTTTAACGATGGATGTAATTGGACGTGTTTTATTGGGTGTTGAAAAGAATTACGTTACCGATAAACCTCCAAAAGTAGTGGAAACCTTTCGAACTGTTCTTGCCAAGAAAACCAGAAAATTTTCAGTCTCTATCGGTAAGTAGTCAAACCCTTTACATTATTAAAAATCCCTGCTCATTTTTGGAAGTTTATGTGGAAAGGTCAGAGATGTCGCCACCGATAGAAAACCGCGGTTTTGGGAAAACAAGTCCTCATAGGAATAAACGTAGTTAATTTGAAATCGGTTTTATTTTTTAGCTTGCTTTCCTGAATTCGATTTCATCACGATACCAATCATTCGTTTGCTTGAGATGATTAAGAATTGGTTCCACAAGTCTCAAGTCTACAATTTCATAACGGATTTCAAGGAATTTATAGCCAACAACCATCATCGAAATAACGTAAGAAAATTATATTTTTTAGACCAAAAAACTTTACTATATCGATCATTTTAAGAAATACGATTTCTTGGTGTTTTTAGAATCAATCAAGTGATTTCGTAACCAAAATGTTGGATCAAAAAGTACCATTGGACACTTTAGTAGCCGATTGTTTCGCGTTGCTTTTTGGCGGGTAAGTCTTAAAATATTATTAATGCTATAAAGATGGATAATTTGAGCATTCGTTGTTCATAGGTTTGAAACAATAAGCATTACTTTGTTGCACACGACGCGCATGTTAGTGAAAGAACCGGATATTCAAAAGACACTCAGATACAAAATTGGGGAAAGTTCCGAACAATCTTTGAGTTACTCAAAATTGTCCGAAATTAAATATCTGGACGCTTTGGTGAAAGAAGTTTTAAGATGCTACAATCCAGTACCTGGGTAAGTTCAAATATCAACTTAAAGGGTTACACTCAGCAAATCCCCCTTCCCCCAAACTGAGATTTTATGCTCAAAGGAAAAAGCGGGAAAATCAAACAAACTTTTATTGCATTTAAAATCAGTTTTCTACTCTTAAAATAAATTATAAAACCAAATTTATGTCTAAAACATTTTGTGCGGTGTCTATTTTAAATTGACTGTCGAACAATTCCGAAAAAAGTAGAAAATTTGGACAATAGGTCAGAGAATTAAAAAATTTGGGTTTCAAAATAAGGTCAGATGCTTAATGGTCAGGGAACTTCATAATGAGTGGCTCGAAAAGTCAGGAAATTGCAATAACAGGATAAAATGGTCATATAATTTGAAAATTTGGGCAAAAGGGTCAGGGATTTTAACCATGGGTTAGTGTAAAGGTCAAGGTTAAGGCTCATAACATAATGGCTGAATTTATGGCAAATGAAACAATAAAAAATGAAAATGTACTATTTTGGTCAGGGAAAGGATTTTAAATGAACTGAAAATCTGGTCTGCCAGGGAATTTTGAATTTCAAATTTTTGGCAACCCAAAGATATACTCTAATCCCATTTTTGAGAAAAAAGCCCGCGATATCGCACCTATCAATTTCACAAAATTGCTCTCATGAAAACTCGTCTTAACGGCAGAGCCATGAAATACCAAAATACTGAAAATAGTAAACCGACTTAACTCACCGAGAAAATTTCCTGTCTTTCAATTTTTTTTAGATTTATCCGAAGACAATCGACCCAAGATTTTCATCTTAATGGTGTTAAACTGCTGGAAAAGGGTACTATTGTCCAAATTCCCATGGCAGCGTTGCATAAGAGTCACGAACATTGGACGAAACCCGAAGAATTTAATCCTGAAAGGTTTCTGTCTGAAAAAGGGGTATCTCCGGACAATTTATCGTTCGTTCCCTTCGGTGCGGGAAAGCGCAATTGCGTCGCCATGCATTTCGCCATGATTACCATGAAGTTAGTTATCTACAGGCTAATTACCAGGTTTCATCTGCTACAGGAGGATGAAGTAACGCAGGTATTTACAAATTTAGTTCTTAATTATGCCTGCACTATTTTTCTGCGTGGTATCGTATGCGTGTGTGCTTGCGATTCGCTACTTGTTTAGTATCAAAAGTAACATGAATCGAAAGTTATGGCTTCGGTAACCATTTGCCCATAGACATGATCGTACATTTCTCGCTCGCGTCTTAATTCGATGATTATGTAATAAAATACTAAAATTAATCGCAGTATTTATATAATTAAAGGTTTAGATCGTTTTTGGCAATAGCAACATAGTTTCTCGTTACGATTAGTCCCTGAATAATAATAGTTTACAAGGCGGGTTTTTTGTTTTATATATTTTCGAGTAATGCTACTAAGCCTTGGTAATTAAATATACGCTTTAAAAGTACTCTGGAACCGAGTTGTGACTAAATCAAAGTACTTTTCGCTATCCTTCCACACATAGTAGTCCCACCTTACTATGGAAGTTGTCACGATTATGGGACATAATATTATAAACTTTTGTTCGCGCTGTTTTTGAAATTAATCTCTCGTGTGTGTTTTGATGGGTTAATGATCGACTTCTCATTGTTGTATTGTTATTGGTCATATGCTTGCTAGCTCTTTATCTTCACGCTATAAGCTAAAAATATTTTGCGCCTCCAATCATATCGCGAAATCAATCTCACTTTTAAAATTGAAACGCTGGTATCCAATCTATGGACACTAGCGGGGCAGTAAAACCATTTACACGCGCAACAATTCTTGTAATATTATACCAGGGAAGAGAGTTGCATATTCGCCTTAATACTTAATCATATTACGTATGATTCGAAAATTTAAACCATCCAATCATACCGTTATACCCATTTTGAATTTTAGCACGCTTATGTTGCACTGCATTGTATACTTGGTGTTCGTTAATTGGCTAAACAATGAGCTCACGTATTTGTGACCTCTTTCAGGAAATTCCTACCAAAAACAGTATCATCAGAGTGGTACCTAAACAAGGACTCAAAGTAAAATTGAGACGATTTTGAGGCAATTTTTAATCGTTATTTTATTTTAATTTAAACCAAAGAACGATATTTTACAAATGTCGTCCATTTTTAAGCGTATAGTTTTTTTTTAAAATTTTTAAATATACTTTATGTATATTAATATATGTATTTGTGCATTATTATGTACGAGTAAATCTTAACAAGATCCGCTACAGTTTGGATAAAAATAATGTACTTGACGGTAGGGCAACAGCCCCACTCCCGGGGCGAAGTGATTAGCGGAATTTATGAAACAGATTTTATCTTTAGTGCTAAAATCGATAGATTGGCATTCGGCATCCGCCAAACATTCTTTCATACAGTCGATTTCGGTTTCCACCTTCTTTTCCGCGATATTGTTCTGAGAGATGCCCTTATTGGGTATCTTCACGAAGTTCACTGTATGAGAAAATAAAAATGGTGGTAAAATATCGGCCATATTGTTTCGCTAGACTTAAAATGAAGCAATTTATTCGGCAACTTTATCGTAAAACGGAGTCTGTTTATTTACAGTCTACTTCGAGGTTCTTAGGGACTTCAATTCGTTCTTGGCGGGAATTTATTTATGGCGGGAAACGCTCGTGACATTTTAGTACTTACTTTTTTCGCATAATGTACCGCAAGTACCACACTTGCAATTGCACCGGAATCCCCGTTTCGTTACGATAGTAGGCAATTGTGTTTCACAAGTCCCGCTGTTCTGGCATATAACATTGTCACAACCATCCTGTATGACAAAAATGATTTCCAAATGGTTCCATCAATAATTAGTACTGATCTATATTTGCATTCCCAGAGAAATTTACAATATGAATAAAGCTGAGACGAATTGATACGCAGAGTTTAAAATTATGGAGTAAAACTAGTCTTAATCAACAACCCTTAAAGGGATAATGAAGTCCAGTATGAGGCTAATCAAATCTGAGGTTTGGTTTTATAAGCTGTAGATTTTATAATATTTTTACCAGTTCGTTTTAGCGCGCCTCAAAATAGTACAGCTGAAATTATCGCATCTTTGTTAACTTTAAATTAAGTAGATGCCGAGTATTGATACACACTTTACACAAGATAAAAGATAAATCGAACGAATAACTATATATTTGTAGTTCTACTCACTGATCTAATATATTGTTCTAACGTGGGATCATCGGAAACGGCTTCGGTTAGCATGGTACATTCTCCGTCCACTGTCTTCCATCCTTTGCAAGTTAGTTGATTTAGGCATTTTGCGGCGCAATCCAACGGTATCAAAGGCTTATTTGACTCAAAGTCGAGCTTTTCGGTACCACTGACGTCGAAAGTGGGAAAGAAATACTCCGATTTAATCGGAATCTTTCGACCAAAGACAACGGTACAGAGGGCGGCCAGTAAAGATACGAGGTACTTGTTACTTCCCATCGAAACACTATCTGATTATTAAGTTTAAACGACGATTGTACAGTTCTTCTAAACGCTTATAACGTTTTTTTGTTGAGAAGTTGGAACCCGCTTTGTTGCTTAGCGACCAATAACTAAATGTACCTAAGACCATCAAGAAAATCACTCCCTAAACCTTTCGTGAACCGGAAATAAGGTGATTTCCCGTATACGTGCGCCAGGCCACTTCCGGAAATCCTTTGTTAATAGTAGCTATAGTACGCGTATTAAGCCAGGTATGTCCAGCACTGATTTGGAATATATTTTCTCTATCTTAAGCCCGTTTAACCCCGTATAATCCACTTACAAGGACAGTATTTTTTATTTTAGTATATTTTGTTCGTTAAATAAAATACGGTGGTGGGATAATGCAACGATCCAGTATGTTGAAGGATCAGAAGCAGAGAGAGAAAAGTGGGCGTTTTTTCGCTTAGGTCATGCGTAGTAGTGTTGGTTTTAATTCATTAGATTCCGTCAATGACAAATCTTGCCCCCAAACACGAAGACTTTTTTCTTTGCTCGGTAAATAAGCGGCAGCTGGTTTTCACCTCCTGCCTTTCCCTAAGTTGAAGATGAGTTTGTTAAGTGAAAAAAAGCTGAGGTGGTTTGATACTCATTAGCTACGGTCACACTAGCATTTCTTAATCGATTGATATTCAAATCGCCAGGAATCGTTTTAAGCTTCATAAGTTCACACATTATCTTCACAAATCGATTTATTGTTGAAACCAAATCGATATGAAACTGGTTCCTCAAGCAGTTTCGAAAAATCGAATCAAATCGATTCCAGAAAAGATGGTTTCCCGTTCACACGACTCCAGCGAAACGTTTTGAAACGGTTTAAATCGATTCCAAGACCTAGTTTGAACGCAGCTTTAAAAAGTATATTTTTTTTATATTTAAAACAATTAAAATAGTACAAATGTCTTCACAGTAAACATACCCTTAAGAAAACGTTTGTTTTAAGCGTTTCATAATCTTGGATTCCTTATAAGCGGTTGGTGTAAATGGAGTGAGGTTTTACGCCTCACAAATACATTCTAGAAATTCTGCTTAAATTCGAATAGCCCCTGTATGGTAGCTTCTCTCTGGACACCGATGTACGGTGGATGGAACACTTTTACAGGCGATATCGTTAAATGATAGAAATTACTCTGGGAATTCTTAATTATTTTCCGAACTGTGGGCAGGTACTGATTGGCTAATAACATCAAACTGGCTCGAAAATTTTATTAACATTTCCATGGCCGTTAATTCCCAGGCTTAGAGTGGTTTTTCGATCGCTAGGAAATAAATCAGGGTTATAGAAGTACGAGTATTGTCAGATAATCCCGAAAAGAACTCTTTTTCAAGTTTGGTTTTTCCCGCGTTCGTTCCTGGTTGGTTTCCACAAAGATGTAGCTCGGTTTTAAGTCTCTTCTACCGTTATAAATAACGATTTAAAATGGGAGTAAAAGTCTGTTTTAAAAATTTAAATCAGGAAATATGGCAAAAGTTTAAATGTATATAATCAGTAATTGTTTAAATTACGGTAGTATCTACAACACCTTGGATATTAAACATAGATAGCGCTAGTGCATCATACAAAAACTCAAATTTTAATAAATTAGTCAATATAAATATTACGAAACAAGACAAATATAATTATTTTACTTAAAGTGATGCTGCCATAAATTTCCCATGAGCTAAATAACGATACAATAGTCATATTGGAATTAATTTACCTAACCTGCGTAAATATATACTCAGCTTACCATTATTTAAAGTATGAATAGTAAATTTATTTCGCTAGAGTGGAAAAAAACGTTAGGTAATCGTTTAATTTATATTTGGTTATAGGCGATCGATTTCCCGCCAAATTTGAACCACGTTTTTATCACTTTTATGTTTTGTTTTTTGGCGCAAGTACGTGCACTTCCATCTTACACGCATTTTAACGTAAACATATATGATAATAACAAACTTGGATTATATGTAAAGGAAAATTAAGTAATATTTATTAAATATTCCTTTAATTGTTTAATTAAGGAGAAATGCTATACCACATTTAACCCACTAAAAGAACCCTCGACCAACCAAAATGATCAATTAAGCTTAACTTTAATTGGAGAAAGAGCTTAATTTTTCCTAGATAACCAGACGTTTGTTAGTGATTAAATGGGCCTAATTTTGGTGTTTCAAAAATCGATTAAAACAACTTTTTAAACTTTCTTTTGCTCCTCCCACTAATACAGATAGTGTTTTCGTTGATTATGAATTAAAGCGTGGGTGTCATTGATTTTTCGTGGCTGTCACTGATTTTTCACGAGTTCCAAATAGGCCTTTCTATAAAATAATCTTGGAAACGGATAAAAAAAGCACCCGTTTGTATTGAAGATGTAGCGTTTTTTCAAGGTTGGTTCAAAGTATAGGATTTTCTATTCTTTTTCCAACCTTGAAACTAACAAAAAGAGCCGTTAAATAGAACCTGTTTTTACGGAAGATGTTGCGTTTTTTCAAGGTTGGTCGCGTGGCTATTCAAGAGCTTACATTTGATTCTCGCTCTTGTACGTGTTAAGGTTGCTTTGGGGCAGTCTTTTTCGTCAAAGTACTTAAATATTGAAAAGACCTACGTTTTGTATGGAAATTATCGTTACTAACGTTCCTGAATCATCAATCGAAAAAATGTTTATTTTAATTTTTGAAGATTCTTAAAAACTTGGCCACCCAGGAGTGTAAAATTTTGAATTCGGGTTTTTTTATAAAATTAGAAAAAAAACTTTCGAAGAAAATGGTGACAGCCTAACTTTAAACATATTGTTCTTATTGTTTATTTATAACCAGGGAAATAAATAAACGTGATAATATCCACTCTATTGTTTCTAATCCAATTGGCGAACTATTATTAAGATAGTTTGATAGGAGGCGGAACAAAATTCGAAGAGTTTAGTTGGAAAAACATTTATTTCGAAATATCGCGCAACATTATGCTATCAAGTTCATAAATATTGAATGACTCGACGAGATTAAAGTTGGCGCTCGTATTCTTTCGTGACAAAACACAATTTTTTCGACAATCGAAAACCAAATAAATGGCGAAAATATACGAAAGGTTTTCCTATCATCTCGTTTAACCAATTTGTATGCAAATTTAAAACAATACACTACTATTTCTTGTTAACTTCATAGAACGTCCTAGAACCTACAATATTCTTAACTCTGTTTGTTCCCTGTTGTGACTGATGTTAGTAATCCGTGCTATCCTAGGCGAAAAGGTGACAACTTCCTCGGAGTGCCCTTGAACCACCGACCTCAGATTTAATGCACTACGCTCTTACCAACTGAGCTACCGTAATACGCTATTCAATGTATTTTTAATTTTCTCACACGCGAAATAAGTATTCCCACTTACAGATAAGTTATAGTACTTGACCCATTGAACTATTTAGGAAAATATTTCTATAAATATATATATTTTAATATATTTTTAAGTGTACGTGAAAATATTGACACGTTTCTGTTTATTTCACCACGCGATACAAACACGAAAGAGGAGGATTGGAATTCTGTATACATACAAACCTTCCCCTACCACTGACTACCAGTCTCTTAGACGTGAAATGTTTTCCAACCCCACATATTTCATTATAGTTACGTCGGGTTTTTCTGTAAAACATTTTGACAACGTAAGCGAGCCACGCGCAGGCGTCCTATAAAGTAGAGCCAAACCACGATCGAGCAGTAGTGTAGAGAGAGCGCCTCGTAAAAGAAATATTTTCGCCGGTCGGTAAAGAGAAGGGAAGAGGAGAGACTGAAGGATCTGACTGAGTTCACCAACGATGAAACTGGACTGAATCATACGGGATAAATCGGCCTGGCGTAAAGGATGTATGATCCTAAGAACGAAGCGGTAAAACGACGCGCGAAACTGCCCTGCGAAGCGCGTAGGCAGCCGTCGCGGCGGTAAAATCATAGCTGGTGCGCGACGATTGTTAGATACGTATATCTTTCGCGCCCCTTGGCCGTTACTCCTATGCCTAACAGGTGGCCGAATATCGGAGGGCTAGACGCCCCTGGAACCTATATTTGCTGCGCCTATAGCCCTCGTTGTTTTATTATACAAAAGGTAAGAAACAAAGACTACGCTTTCTTTCCTTTCGTACCATACGTATAATGTTTCGTAATTACGCGGGAAAAATTTCCCGCGCTTTTAAACCGCGCGACGGAGAAAACGAAGGCGTTTAGCTAATCATCTTCCGTAGTCCGTTCTGCCTTGGGAGAAGAGAAGCGTTACGTTCTAATCCCCGCTTCTATCTCACTCACCCTCTTTCAGGTTGTCACATAGGCGCAAGGCCCCACACTATTTTCTTTAAATCTGACATATGGTAGGCTAAAAATTAGGGTGCGATTAAAACCGGGATCTCGGCACCGAAACGGAAAAACTTCGATGTTAGTAATTCTTTTTAATCTTATCAAAATATTACCCGTAGGATATTTTTTATTTAATTGCGAGGTTTAATTACATTACTTTTGGCTTTAAGGCTTCGATTCGGTTAAACAGTAGAGAAAAAAACAAATTTATAAAGTGACATAGAGTCGATGTTTGTCTATTTACAAGTGTCATACATCCTCTTACATCCTACTATATGATTACAGCTGTTTGAATATCAAGCTCCACTAGTATTTCGTTTTATTACTATTGCTATGTCAATCAGTTTTATTTATTTTTATATGTAGTGGTTATAATGTCGTTTTTTAGGTTCGACGTTTGTGGTGGTTGGCTGCTAGGATTGCTGGTTTTGACAGAAATAGTTTTTAAATTTTTTTTTTTTATAATTTTAATTCTTTGGGGTGTCAGTTTTAAATTGGATATTTTAATTGAGGATATCAAGTTTAGTCAACGCCTAGGTTTTGTTTAGATTTTAATGGTTCCTTATAATTTGATTTGAATTTAGTTATTAAACAGTAAAACTTCGTTAAAAAGGAATTTTGAGCCTGATGTCGAGCTTCAGTCAGACCTAAAATTTGAAGCGTAGTACATCAGCTATAACCAGAAGGAGATTATGGAAGAAGAGATACGTTAATCTAGTCAATTCTTCCCCGTCGCCATTCTTGTACACTGTTTCTTAAAACTATAGAAACTTTTCACCCCCTTTTACGCCGCGCTTATATTAGTTGAACACCAGAATGGTTAACCATACGTCACGCGTTGCCAAACTCATAAAAGGCTTGAAAATTAACGCAGGTGGTTTATTATTTCAAACGCAATCCAAATGTAATTTTTGTAAAATTTTCGGAAAGCTCGTTAAAAAGCGATTTAATACATATGCCATAATATATATCACATCAACTGTAGAAAAGTAGGAAAAAAAAAAAAAATTATAATTGGATTCTTCGAGATTCTCTGTATTCTACTTACGTCATCACTAGGGTCCCGGGGCTATTATATAGCCCACTGTTACTTTCGCGCTGTCTCCTTCTTGAAAGGTACTTAATCCAGAAAAACCTGTTATTCGTTTTAAAAATAACTTAATGATTGGCCCGTAATTTTGTGTGCAGATTCTAAAAATAAATATTTAAAGTTATCCCATTAGCTTATGGTTTCCCTTTAAGGTTTTTATTTTGTTCCTTTAACTACTATACATTCTCAACTATTGTTTGACTTCAGAGCCCTGTTATTTTCTGTGATAGGTGTGTAATTTCTTAAGTTCCCTCTAGTACAGCCTTTTTTCACTGTTTTCCTGCTGAAAAGTCGAAATTTGAATAAAATATATCCCTCTTAAGTTATATTACCAAGATGATGGCAAAAATTTAGATAATTACATTAGATATTCGAAAGGCTACCCTAATATTCACTCTGCTGATGATGCACCAGAATGACAGCCTGAACCCTAGAAGAAAAGTTGGCCAAAGAAGTTTTGAAAACGCATTTCGACACTTTCCCGAATCGGCCAATTTCCAGCAATGGCTTTATGATACCAGTAGGAATGGAAACGAAGCAGTTGATATTTCAAAAAGACTTTCGATGGAAAACTCAAAGATTTAATTGGAGAACTTTTTTTAACCCCAAGAACATTGAAAAGGTCAGTAGTTAAATTAATTTATGAATTTAAATTTCGAGCGCAACTGTATTGAATGCTGGTAATCCGATACGTTTTAGATATTCCCTTACTTGGACAATGTTGTTCAAGAATCTTTCTCAGTCCTTGATAAGCGAGATGACCAGATTGTTGATGTTTACGAACTATACCAAAGTTTAACGATGGATGTAATTGGACGTGTTTTATTGGGTGTTGAAAAGAATTACGTTACCGATAAACCTCCAAAAGTAGTGGAAACCTTTCGAACTGTTCTTGCCAAGAAAACCAGAAAATTTTCAGTCTCTATCGGTAAGTAGTCAAACCCTTTACATTATTAAAAATCCCTGCTCATTTTTGGAAGTTTATGTGGAAAGGTCAGAGATGTCGCCACCGATAGAAAACCGCGGTTTTGGGAAAACAAGTCCTCATAGGAATAAACGTAGTTAATTTGAAATCGGTTTTATTTTTTAGCTTGCTTTCCTGAATTCGATTTCATCACGATACCAATCATTCGTTTGCTTGAGATGATTAAGAATTGGTTCCACAAGTCTCAAGTCTACAATTTCATAACGGATTTCAAGGAATTTATAGCCAACAACCATCATCGAAATAACGTAAGAAAATTATATTTTTTAGACCAAAAAACTTTACTATATCGATCATTTTAAGAAATACGATTTCTTGGTGTTTTTAGAATCAATCAAGTGATTTCGTAACCAAAATGTTGGATCAAAAAGTACCATTGGACACTTTAGTAGCCGATTGTTTCGCGTTGCTTTTTGGCGGGTAAGTCTTAAAATATTATTAATGCTATAAAGATGGATAATTTGAGCATTCGTTGTTCATAGGTTTGAAACAATAAGCATTACTTTGTTGCACACGACGCGCATGTTAGTGAAAGAACCGGATATTCAAAAGACACTCAGATACAAAATTGGGGAAAGTTCCGAACAATCTTTGAGTTACTCAAAATTGTCCGAAATTAAATATCTGGACGCTTTGGTGAAAGAAGTTTTAAGATGCTACAATCCAGTACCTGGGTAAGTTCAAATATCAACTTAAAGGGTTACACTCAGCAAATCCCCCTTCCCCCAAACTGAGATTTTATGCTCAAAGGAAAAAGCGGGAAAATCAAACAAACTTTTATTGCATTTAAAATCAGTTTTCTACTCTTAAAATAAATTATAAAACCAAATTTATGTCTAAAACATTTTGTGCGGTGTCTATTTTAAATTGACTGTCGAACAATTCCGAAAAAAGTAGAAAATTTGGACAATAGGTCAGAGAATTAAAAAATTTGGGTTTCAAAATAAGGTCAGATGCTTAATGGTCAGGGAACTTCATAATGAGTGGCTCGAAAAGTCAGGAAATTGCAATAACAGGATAAAATGGTCATATAATTTGAAAATTTGGGCAAAAGGGTCAGGGATTTTAACCATGGGTTAGTGTAAAGGTCAAGGTTAAGGCTCATAACATAATGGCTGAATTTATGGCAAATGAAACAATAAAAAATGAAAATGTACTATTTTGGTCAGGGAAAGGATTTTAAATGAACTGAAAATCTGGTCTGCCAGGGAATTTTGAATTTCAAATTTTTGGCAACCCAAAGATATACTCTAATCCCATTTTTGAGAAAAAAGCCCGCGATATCGCACCTATCAATTTCACAAAATTGCTCTCATGAAAACTCGTCTTAACGGCAGAGCCATGAAATACCAAAATACTGAAAATAGTAAACCGACTTAACTCACCGAGAAAATTTCCTGTCTTTCAATTTTTTTTAGATTTATCCGAAGACAATCGACCCAAGATTTTCATCTTAATGGTGTTAAACTGCTGGAAAAGGGTACTATTGTCCAAATTCCCATGGCAGCGTTGCATAAGAGTCACGAACATTGGACGAAACCCGAAGAATTTAATCCTGAAAGGTTTCTGTCTGAAAAAGGGGTATCTCCGGACAATTTATCGTTCGTTCCCTTCGGTGCGGGAAAGCGCAATTGCGTCGCCATGCATTTCGCCATGATTACCATGAAGTTAGTTATCTACAGGCTAATTACCAGGTTTCATCTGCTACAGGAGGATGAAGTAACGCAGGTATTTACAAATTTAGTTCTTAATTATGCCTGCACTATTTTTCTGCGTGGTATCGTATGCGTGTGTGCTTGCGATTCGCTACTTGTTTAGTATCAAAAGTAACATGAATCGAAAGTTATGGCTTCGGTAACCATTTGCCCATAGACATGATCGTACATTTCTCGCTCGCGTCTTAATTCGATGATTATGTAATAAAATACTAAAATTAATCGCAGTATTTATATAATTAAAGGTTTAGATCGTTTTTGGCAATAGCAACATAGTTTCTCGTTACGATTAGTCCCTGAATAATAATAGTTTACAAGGCGGGTTTTTTGTTTTATATATTTTCGAGTAATGCTACTAAGCCTTGGTAATTAAATATACGCTTTAAAAGTACTCTGGAACCGAGTTGTGACTAAATCAAAGTACTTTTCGCTATCCTTCCACACATAGTAGTCCCACCTTACTATGGAAGTTGTCACGATTATGGGACATAATATTATAAACTTTTGTTCGCGCTGTTTTTGAAATTAATCTCTCGTGTGTGTTTTGATGGGTTAATGATCGACTTCTCATTGTTGTATTGTTATTGGTCATATGCTTGCTAGCTCTTTATCTTCACGCTATAAGCTAAAAATATTTTGCGCCTCCAATCATATCGCGAAATCAATCTCACTTTTAAAATTGAAACGCTGGTATCCAATCTATGGACACTAGCGGGGCAGTAAAACCATTTACACGCGCAACAATTCTTGTAATATTATACCAGGGAAGAGAGTTGCATATTCGCCTTAATACTTAATCATATTACGTATGATTCGAAAATTTAAACCATCCAATCATACCGTTATACCCATTTTGAATTTTAGCACGCTTATGTTGCACTGCATTGTATACTTGGTGTTCGTTAATTGGCTAAACAATGAGCTCACGTATTTGTGACCTCTTTCAGGAAATTCCTACCAAAAACAGTATCATCAGAGTGGTACCTAAACAAGGACTCAAAGTAAAATTGAGACGATTTTGAGGCAATTTTTAATCGTTATTTTATTTTAATTTAAACCAAAGAACGATATTTTACAAATGTCGTCCATTTTTAAGCGTATAGTTTTTTTTTAAAATTTTTAAATATACTTTATGTATATTAATATATGTATTTGTGCATTATTATGTACGAGTAAATCTTAACAAGATCCGCTACAGTTTGGATAAAAATAATGTACTTGACGGTAGGGCAACAGCCCCACTCCCGGGGCGAAGTGATTAGCGGAATTTATGAAACAGATTTTATCTTTAGTGCTAAAATCGATAGATTGGCATTCGGCATCCGCCAAACATTCTTTCATACAGTCGATTTCGGTTTCCACCTTCTTTTCCGCGATATTGTTCTGAGAGATGCCCTTATTGGGTATCTTCACGAAGTTCACTGTATGAGAAAATAAAAATGGTGGTAAAATATCGGCCATATTGTTTCGCTAGACTTAAAATGAAGCAATTTATTCGGCAACTTTATCGTAAAACGGAGTCTGTTTATTTACAGTCTACTTCGAGGTTCTTAGGGACTTCAATTCGTTCTTGGCGGGAATTTATTTATGGCGGGAAACGCTCGTGACATTTTAGTACTTACTTTTTTCGCATAATGTACCGCAAGTACCACACTTGCAATTGCACCGGAATCCCCGTTTCGTTACGATAGTAGGCAATTGTGTTTCACAAGTCCCGCTGTTCTGGCATATAACATTGTCACAACCATCCTGTATGACAAAAATGATTTCCAAATGGTTCCATCAATAATTAGTACTGATCTATATTTGCATTCCCAGAGAAATTTACAATATGAATAAAGCTGAGACGAATTGATACGCAGAGTTTAAAATTATGGAGTAAAACTAGTCTTAATCAACAACCCTTAAAGGGATAATGAAGTCCAGTATGAGGCTAATCAAATCTGAGGTTTGGTTTTATAAGCTGTAGATTTTATAATATTTTTACCAGTTCGTTTTAGCGCGCCTCAAAATAGTACAGCTGAAATTATCGCATCTTTGTTAACTTTAAATTAAGTAGATGCCGAGTATTGATACACACTTTACACAAGATAAAAGATAAATCGAACGAATAACTATATATTTGTAGTTCTACTCACTGATCTAATATATTGTTCTAACGTGGGATCATCGGAAACGGCTTCGGTTAGCATGGTACATTCTCCGTCCACTGTCTTCCATCCTTTGCAAGTTAGTTGATTTAGGCATTTTGCGGCGCAATCCAACGGTATCAAAGGCTTATTTGACTCAAAGTCGAGCTTTTCGGTACCACTGACGTCGAAAGTGGGAAAGAAATACTCCGATTTAATCGGAATCTTTCGACCAAAGACAACGGTACAGAGGGCGGCCAGTAAAGATACGAGGTACTTGTTACTTCCCATCGAAACACTATCTGATTATTAAGTTTAAACGACGATTGTACAGTTCTTCTAAACGCTTATAACGTTTTTTTGTTGAGAAGTTGGAACCCGCTTTGTTGCTTAGCGACCAATAACTAAATGTACCTAAGACCATCAAGAAAATCACTCCCTAAACCTTTCGTGAACCGGAAATAAGGTGATTTCCCGTATACGTGCGCCAGGCCACTTCCGGAAATCCTTTGTTAATAGTAGCTATAGTACGCGTATTAAGCCAGGTATGTCCAGCACTGATTTGGAATATATTTTCTCTATCTTAAGCCCGTTTAACCCCGTATAATCCACTTACAAGGACAGTATTTTTTATTTTAGTATATTTTGTTCGTTAAATAAAATACGGTGGTGGGATAATGCAACGATCCAGTATGTTGAAGGATCAGAAGCAGAGAGAGAAAAGTGGGCGTTTTTTCGCTTAGGTCATGCGTAGTAGTGTTGGTTTTAATTCATTAGATTCCGTCAATGACAAATCTTGCCCCCAAACACGAAGACTTTTTTCTTTGCTCGGTAAATAAGCGGCAGCTGGTTTTCACCTCCTGCCTTTCCCTAAGTTGAAGATGAGTTTGTTAAGTGAAAAAAAGCTGAGGTGGTTTGATACTCATTAGCTACGGTCACACTAGCATTTCTTAATCGATTGATATTCAAATCGCCAGGAATCGTTTTAAGCTTCATAAGTTCACACATTATCTTCACAAATCGATTTATTGTTGAAACCAAATCGATATGAAACTGGTTCCTCAAGCAGTTTCGAAAAATCGAATCAAATCGATTCCAGAAAAGATGGTTTCCCGTTCACACGACTCCAGCGAAACGTTTTGAAACGGTTTAAATCGATTCCAAGACCTAGTTTGAACGCAGCTTTAAAAAGTATATTTTTTTTATATTTAAAACAATTAAAATAGTACAAATGTCTTCACAGTAAACATACCCTTAAGAAAACGTTTGTTTTAAGCGTTTCATAATCTTGGATTCCTTATAAGCGGTTGGTGTAAATGGAGTGAGGTTTTACGCCTCACAAATACATTCTAGAAATTCTGCTTAAATTCGAATAGCCCCTGTATGGTAGCTTCTCTCTGGACACCGATGTACGGTGGATGGAACACTTTTACAGGCGATATCGTTAAATGATAGAAATTACTCTGGGAATTCTTAATTATTTTCCGAACTGTGGGCAGGTACTGATTGGCTAATAACATCAAACTGGCTCGAAAATTTTATTAACATTTCCATGGCCGTTAATTCCCAGGCTTAGAGTGGTTTTTCGATCGCTAGGAAATAAATCAGGGTTATAGAAGTACGAGTATTGTCAGATAATCCCGAAAAGAACTCTTTTTCAAGTTTGGTTTTTCCCGCGTTCGTTCCTGGTTGGTTTCCACAAAGATGTAGCTCGGTTTTAAGTCTCTTCTACCGTTATAAATAACGATTTAAAATGGGAGTAAAAGTCTGTTTTAAAAATTTAAATCAGGAAATATGGCAAAAGTTTAAATGTATATAATCAGTAATTGTTTAAATTACGGTAGTATCTACAACACCTTGGATATTAAACATAGATAGCGCTAGTGCATCATACAAAAACTCAAATTTTAATAAATTAGTCAATATAAATATTACGAAACAAGACAAATATAATTATTTTACTTAAAGTGATGCTGCCATAAATTTCCCATGAGCTAAATAACGATACAATAGTCATATTGGAATTAATTTACCTAACCTGCGTAAATATATACTCAGCTTACCATTATTTAAAGTATGAATAGTAAATTTATTTCGCTAGAGTGGAAAAAAACGTTAGGTAATCGTTTAATTTATATTTGGTTATAGGCGATCGATTTCCCGCCAAATTTGAACCACGTTTTTATCACTTTTATGTTTTGTTTTTTGGCGCAAGTACGTGCACTTCCATCTTACACGCATTTTAACGTAAACATATATGATAATAACAAACTTGGATTATATGTAAAGGAAAATTAAGTAATATTTATTAAATATTCCTTTAATTGTTTAATTAAGGAGAAATGCTATACCACATTTAACCCACTAAAAGAACCCTCGACCAACCAAAATGATCAATTAAGCTTAACTTTAATTGGAGAAAGAGCTTAATTTTTCCTAGATAACCAGACGTTTGTTAGTGATTAAATGGGCCTAATTTTGGTGTTTCAAAAATCGATTAAAACAACTTTTTAAACTTTCTTTTGCTCCTCCCACTAATACAGATAGTGTTTTCGTTGATTATGAATTAAAGCGTGGGTGTCATTGATTTTTCGTGGCTGTCACTGATTTTTCACGAGTTCCAAATAGGCCTTTCTATAAAATAATCTTGGAAACGGATAAAAAAAGCACCCGTTTGTATTGAAGATGTAGCGTTTTTTCAAGGTTGGTTCAAAGTATAGGATTTTCTATTCTTTTTCCAACCTTGAAACTAACAAAAAGAGCCGTTAAATAGAACCTGTTTTTACGGAAGATGTTGCGTTTTTTCAAGGTTGGTCGCGTGGCTATTCAAGAGCTTACATTTGATTCTCGCTCTTGTACGTGTTAAGGTTGCTTTGGGGCAGTCTTTTTCGTCAAAGTACTTAAATATTGAAAAGACCTACGTTTTGTATGGAAATTATCGTTACTAACGTTCCTGAATCATCAATCGAAAAAATGTTTATTTTAATTTTTGAAGATTCTTAAAAACTTGGCCACCCAGGAGTGTAAAATTTTGAATTCGGGTTTTTTTATAAAATTAGAAAAAAAACTTTCGAAGAAAATGGTGACAGCCTAACTTTAAACATATTGTTCTTATTGTTTATTTATAACCAGGGAAATAAATAAACGTGATAATATCCACTCTATTGTTTCTAATCCAATTGGCGAACTATTATTAAGATAGTTTGATAGGAGGCGGAACAAAATTCGAAGAGTTTAGTTGGAAAAACATTTATTTCGAAATATCGCGCAACATTATGCTATCAAGTTCATAAATATTGAATGACTCGACGAGATTAAAGTTGGCGCTCGTATTCTTTCGTGACAAAACACAATTTTTTCGACAATCGAAAACCAAATAAATGGCGAAAATATACGAAAGGTTTTCCTATCATCTCGTTTAACCAATTTGTATGCAAATTTAAAACAATACACTACTATTTCTTGTTAACTTCATAGAACGTCCTAGAACCTACAATATTCTTAACTCTGTTTGTTCCCTGTTGTGACTGATGTTAGTAATCCGTGCTATCCTAGGCGAAAAGGTGACAACTTCCTCGGAGTGCCCTTGAACCACCGACCTCAGATTTAATGCACTACGCTCTTACCAACTGAGCTACCGTAATACGCTATTCAATGTATTTTTAATTTTCTCACACGCGAAATAAGTATTCCCACTTACAGATAAGTTATAGTACTTGACCCATTGAACTATTTAGGAAAATATTTCTATAAATATATATATTTTAATATATTTTTAAGTGTACGTGAAAATATTGACACGTTTCTGTTTATTTCACCACGCGATACAAACACGAAAGAGGAGGATTGGAATTCTGTATACATACAAACCTTCCCCTACCACTGACTACCAGTCTCTTAGACGTGAAATGTTTTCCAACCCCACATATTTCATTATAGTTACGTCGGGTTTTTCTGTAAAACATTTTGACAACGTAAGCGAGCCACGCGCAGGCGTCCTATAAAGTAGAGCCAAACCACGATCGAGCAGTAGTGTAGAGAGAGCGCCTCGTAAAAGAAATATTTTCGCCGGTCGGTAAAGAGAAGGGAAGAGGAGAGACTGAAGGATCTGACTGAGTTCACCAACGATGAAACTGGACTGAATCATACGGGATAAATCGGCCTGGCGTAAAGGATGTATGATCCTAAGAACGAAGCGGTAAAACGACGCGCGAAACTGCCCTGCGAAGCGCGTAGGCAGCCGTCGCGGCGGTAAAATCATAGCTGGTGCGCGACGATTGTTAGATACGTATATCTTTCGCGCCCCTTGGCCGTTACTCCTATGCCTAACAGGTGGCCGAATATCGGAGGGCTAGACGCCCCTGGAACCTATATTTGCTGCGCCTATAGCCCTCGTTGTTTTATTATACAAAAGGTAAGAAACAAAGACTACGCTTTCTTTCCTTTCGTACCATACGTATAATGTTTCGTAATTACGCGGGAAAAATTTCCCGCGCTTTTAAACCGCGCGACGGAGAAAACGAAGGCGTTTAGCTAATCATCTTCCGTAGTCCGTTCTGCCTTGGGAGAAGAGAAGCGTTACGTTCTAATCCCCGCTTCTATCTCACTCACCCTCTTTCAGGTTGTCACATAGGCGCAAGGCCCCACACTATTTTCTTTAAATCTGACATATGGTAGGCTAAAAATTAGGGTGCGATTAAAACCGGGATCTCGGCACCGAAACGGAAAAACTTCGATGTTAGTAATTCTTTTTAATCTTATCAAAATATTACCCGTAGGATATTTTTTATTTAATTGCGAGGTTTAATTACATTACTTTTGGCTTTAAGGCTTCGATTCGGTTAAACAGTAGAGAAAAAAACAAATTTATAAAGTGACATAGAGTCGATGTTTGTCTATTTACAAGTGTCATACATCCTCTTACATCCTACTATATGATTACAGCTGTTTGAATATCAAGCTCCACTAGTATTTCGTTTTATTACTATTGCTATGTCAATCAGTTTTATTTATTTTTATATGTAGTGGTTATAATGTCGTTTTTTAGGTTCGACGTTTGTGGTGGTTGGCTGCTAGGATTGCTGGTTTTGACAGAAATAGTTTTTAAATTTTTTTTTTTTATAATTTTAATTCTTTGGGGTGTCAGTTTTAAATTGGATATTTTAATTGAGGATATCAAGTTTAGTCAACGCCTAGGTTTTGTTTAGATTTTAATGGTTCCTTATAATTTGATTTGAATTTAGTTATTAAACAGTAAAACTTCGTTAAAAAGGAATTTTGAGCCTGATGTCGAGCTTCAGTCAGACCTAAAATTTGAAGCGTAGTACATCAGCTATAACCAGAAGGAGATTATGGAAGAAGAGATACGTTAATCTAGTCAATTCTTCCCCGTCGCCATTCTTGTACACTGTTTCTTAAAACTATAGAAACTTTTCACCCCCTTTTACGCCGCGCTTATATTAGTTGAACACCAGAATGGTTAACCATACGTCACGCGTTGCCAAACTCATAAAAGGCTTGAAAATTAACGCAGGTGGTTTATTATTTCAAACGCAATCCAAATGTAATTTTTGTAAAATTTTCGGAAAGCTCGTTAAAAAGCGATTTAATACATATGCCATAATATATATCACATCAACTGTAGAAAAGTAGGAAAAAAAAAAAAAATTATAATTGGATTCTTCGAGATTCTCTGTATTCTACTTACGTCATCACTAGGGTCCCGGGGCTATTATATAGCCCACTGTTACTTTCGCGCTGTCTCCTTCTTGAAAGGTACTTAATCCAGAAAAACCTGTTATTCGTTTTAAAAATAACTTAATGATTGGCCCGTAATTTTGTGTGCAGATTCTAAAAATAAATATTTAAAGTTATCCCATTAGCTTATGGTTTCCCTTTAAGGTTTTTATTTTGTTCCTTTAACTACTATACATTCTCAACTATTGTTTGACTTCAGAGCCCTGTTATTTTCTGTGATAGGTGTGTAATTTCTTAAGTTCCCTCTAGTACAGCCTTTTTTCACTGTTTTCCTGCTGAAAAGTCGAAATTTGAATAAAATATATCCCTCTTAAGTTATATTACCAAGATGATGGCAAAAATTTAGATAATTACATTAGATATTCGAAAGGCTACCCTAATATTCACTCTGCTGATGATGCACCAGAATGACAGCCTGAACCCTAGAAGAAAAGTTTTTTTAAAGTGAGGTTGTCACTCGTGAAAAAAACTCGTGAAAATTGAGTAGTCATAGAAAAATTAGTACAACAGTAAAAATTATTATTTTATCATTTCCATGTCCGAAATTTTTGGAAACGAAGACCAACACTGATCGCTTTGCTATTATAGATCCAACAGTTGGTTCGCGCGCTTTCTCTCACGTGATGCGTGTTGCTTTCGCGAGGTCTCTTTCGTGAAACTAGTGAATAAAGAAAGTCCTTCCATTTATTCAAAACTTATCGTTCAGTCACTTTAGACGGTTAGAGACTCTACGTCATAAATCCAAAAACTTCATATCTTAAAGTAATCTCGCAACTTGACTCGATTCGGGCCTTTTCAAATTGATCTCGCGAATTTATTTCAATGTGTTCCCATAGAATAACGAAAAAAATAGGCTTTACCAATCAGGAAAAATCTTATATTTTTGTTGAAAATGATCGAAATTGGCAAATTTCCAACAAAATTCGACCAAATAGAGTAGACCACACGAAATAACCTGAATACAACAAAAGATGACCAAAATTTTAAATGTTTTTGGTTCACATTGAACTCAGGTTGTTTCCTTTGGTCTAATTGGTCTAATTCAGAGGTAATTTTGCAATTTGCGCCATTTTAGACCAAATTCAAAGATTTTTCCGAATTGGGCAAGCCAATTTCTTACATTATTCTATGGGAGCACTTTCAAATGAAAAGTAAAAATCTCTCTTAATGAGGTTTTCGTGAAAAGTAGAAGCCATTTGCGAGCAACCCGAGATGCGCTCCTTAAGATGAGATGCAGGGTTTGAACTTCGTACTTCGAAAACAAATGTATAATATGTCAGAAGGCTTAAGGTTTCTGAAAATCGTCAGCAGCTCACGATTAAGAATATAAATAAAATTTATTTTGTAAAGCTCCATGATAATATTTCAAAAACCTAATTTAAAAATTCGAATAAATTATTTATCGACTCTATTTGAACAATTTAATCTTATAAAGATTAAATTTTATAATCAATAGATTTTCAATATCGTGGCAGGAATTTGTAGCTTGTAGTTTTAATGGAATATAAACCCATATATGTTTCAAGTGTCGCTTGAAGGTTACAATATTTGCCGCCCATCCAATTCCTCTTCATATTTTTGAAGTTAGTGGCTTGCTTTGGGGGGATTTCCCTCCTTAAAGATGCGTAGGATGTGTTTACTAACTATACTCTAACCTCTTAGAAGCTACATACCCTTCTAAGAGTTCACTCAAACTTCTTAAGAGTATTAATTCATGTACACATATATATCATTGTAGTCTAACTATTAAAGGGAAATTGAAGGTTGGAAGTCTGTGGAAATTCGTACACGGATTAACTTTAATGTTAATTAATTAACCAAATCACTCCTTAGAATTTTCTGCGTTATATTGTACTTGAAAACAATTCAATTCTAGCTTATCTTTGGCATATTTTCTGTTTGAATATATGTATAGATGAAAATTAGTGTTTAACCGATAACTATAGTTCTCAGACCCGTATCATTTGTTTGCCACAAACCTTGTCATTTGCAGTTCTGATTGGCTCTGACAATACTTCTAGAAAGTTACCGTCTATCCCTGAATCACGCGATAGAAATTCTGCATGATACAGTGAGATATCCACGTGTATATAAATTAATTCCTGTTAAAGTCGACAGATTACACAAAACAAATCATAGCCCTATTTTG
The DNA here is from genome assembly GCA_963920705.1 of Odiellus spinosus. Classification (NCBI taxonomy): domain Eukaryota; kingdom Metazoa; phylum Arthropoda; class Arachnida; order Opiliones; family Phalangiidae; genus Odiellus; species Odiellus spinosus. The sequence goes on from OY987237.1 coordinate 9,576,773, forward strand.
TCCGACTATCTATGTATGAACATATTTATTGCCTCGAAGAGTATGTATTTGCATCAATCCAATATTTAAACCATATATATCAATATATTTATGTTCAAGATATGCGTGTCATGCCACTTTGAGGTTAAAACATTGTGAACCGACCTAGCTTTCCCTGTTTTGCAAACATCTCTCCGCTCTTTTCTATAGAGCAAAATCATAATTAATAAGGTTTTTTTTTTTATTTGGTTGACTTTTGCCCGTTCGTAAAGCTTATTTATGATAATGATGGGAAAGAACCAATTAAGAGAACGCCTCTCTAAGCTCGATAATTTTACCCTTGGGAAAACCATCTCTTCGTTTAATTGTTTAGAGAACCAGAATAATACCAAATTCGTTTACAGAATTTACTGGCTCTAATGCTTCATTGATGGCTTATACAGTCTGACGCACTCTTACACCTTTGGAAGGTACTAATTGTAGTACAGACGCTCAAAATTATCCTTCCGCGGGAATATTACTAGTGTGTAAAAAAGTATAGGAAAGGAGAAATAACTTTGTTACGAAATAGATCATGACTTAGATTAAAAAGATTGCGTTTAGAGCTAAATAATGTACAACGTTAATTCCAAAATATTGTTATAGACAGCAAATGGGATCTGAACTCATCCCAGTCGCCATTCTGGTAAACCTTTCTTTACACCGTGGAAGCTATTTACCTCCTTTCTGCTCTGAAATTTGACCCTTTAAAATGCTCTTCCCTTATGCACACAGCCTAGCTTTGACTGTACAGTTTGTTATGGTCAAGGTCGTCTGCTAAGCTAGAAAAGAAGGCGACTTTAAAGGGGATTAAAAAACTCGCGCACTGATTTGTATTTCAGACTGGGATTGTTCCATATCCGCGAATTGATCATTATTTGTACCAAAAGTAATGACGTAATTTGAAACGTCACGTATATGCTATGACGTCAGAAGTATCCAGTCAACTAACGAGCGCCGGAAATGGATCATACTCAGTTTGACCCACTGTTAGGTTTCCCCGAGCTTTCTAGTCCTGTTTAAAGTCTATGTGGTCATTATAATTCCATGGACCATGGTCGTAAACATTTTTGACGGTGCGACGGTGGACACCTATGGTCTACACTCTTGTTTTAAAAACAGTTCGCAAAACCTCTTTTGTTTTCTTTGAGGGTCCAAATAACACGTGTATTAATCAGCTTTCCCTAGTTTGAAAACTGGACTGCAAACTTTAGGTTGCACTGCTATATTTGGTTGCTAGGTTTACTCTGAAAACTTCTTGGGCGTAAGAAAAAAATGAGTTTTATCTGCAAACATATGTAAAGAAAGACTACTCTTTGAGGCATATAGAAACGATACTGATAAGAGATTTTGAAATTTTATTTGACATATTTCTTGGGGTTTTTCGACAGTAATAGTTTCGGGTTGTTTTCAAAAAGGTAAAACCAACTGCGGAATCTCAGGGAGCATCGGAGCCCAATACTACTCTGGTTGATGACCGGCGAAAGTCATCGGTGACGTCACTTCCAGCGATTGGGCCATGCGATCCAGAAAATCCAAACCGCGGTATGGATGAATGAAAGTATGAATGGATCTCGTTTCAATTTTTTTAATCCCTTCCTAGAGCGTTTTTTTTCTCTCTGGTTTTTAAATTATTTAATTGCTTTTCATGGTTGTTACGTAGCGCACGTGTACGGAGGTTAGACGCGAGGCGGGGGTAGTCTGGCAATTGTGACGAAAACACCTACATAATTACGAATAATCGATTATGATTTGACAAGAGTTATGATATTTGAGCCTAATTCTCGGGATTTTGTTTAATTTGAAATATATTTGGTTTCATTATCTCGGTTGTCGATTTGGGATTCATAAATCGGCTAGTTGAATTTTGCGCGGTTTTCTTTTTGGCGGGAATTTATTTCGGGCCTAAAATATTTTCTGGCGCATTTTTTTTATTTTTCTTTATTATTGCCACGGCAGTAATGATAGCAGCGCCACGTTGCGTTACCGGCATAGAAAAATATAAGTCTATATTTTATGCTGCCGCCTGCCGGGTCCACGCGCCGCGTTAAAGCAGCCATCTTAAATTCTCGGTCACGAGAGGTGTTCTCTCTTCTCTTCCGATAATTCTTTGTCAGTGACGAGGTAGGAAGTGATTTTTTAAACGTTTCGCCTACAAAATTAGATCTAATACTAATTAGGTAAGATTTAATACTTCCGCGGTTAAAACTGTCTGTCCAGTTTCGTCCAACGCCAAACGTTTCTTCGTGGTTTAGCGTGATGTAACCAGACTCTGAGACCTAGATATTCCTTGTTAGGGTACTGGTTAGGCTTAGCTCTCGCCATTGGTTTTTGCGAAGAGGCGTAGGCCTCTGCTAACATTGCACGGAAAACGGGACTCTTTGTAGAATTTCTTCGCCCCCTAACCTTACCGAAAGTCATATTTTTCGGGCTACTAATTAATAACGATTCTGTATAATATTTTAATCGTCAATATTAAGTTTTGAATTGTCTTCCACGATTGCTCGGTCGCGCGAACTTAAAAAAAGTTAATAGTCATAATGCTAAGCCTAGAGGGCTCGAAGATGTACACACATGGACATGATACGGAAATACTAGGGAAAATACACAGGCCAATAATACGTAAAGCCATAATAGGTAGTAATTTCATTACTTTAAAACCGTCGCTTATTATTGAATATTAATAGTGAATTAAGTATTTTTGGTGGAAACGTGTCATGTTTAAACCCAAGGGACTGTAAGCTTAAATCAGTATTGGTAAGGAAATTAGAAAGATAAGAGTTTAATGAAAAGCTAAGCCTTAGCCTTGGTCATTAGGGCCAGGGGACATAAACAAGTTTTCCCTATATTAAAATCGAGATACACTTCTTCCAATTAGACGTATTGATTTACTTATTGTTTGGTTGAGACGAATGATTTTTATATTCCGTAATGTTTTTGTTTTATCTCGAGAAATTAGATGTAACGAAGCAATTAGCTTAAGCTATAATACATAGAATTGTAATACGTAGTTACATTGATGTTGGAGGGATTTTTAGCATTTGTGTTTAATTTTAAAAGATAGTTTTGCAGGCTAATGAGATACAATATGCGGTAGCGCTGTTTGTAACATTTGAACTAAACTCAATCCCTTCCTTTGAGCAGCATGTTGATAAAACTGATTAGCTATTTTATTTTTAAGAGAGGAAAATCAGATAAACCCAACCGAGTACTTTGACTAGAAGTCCTTTCATTAGTTAATTTCTAATTGATGTAATTTGCTATTGCATTTACGCGATAAAACCATAATAGTACTATGGAGCCTGAAACCTTCCCATATATGTTGAGAAGCCATATTAGTAATTGGTAGTTCATTTTAGTAGAAAATCATGAAATAGCTACGTTTTGTAGCCTTTGCTTGTTAACAATGGTAATCTTTAGTTACGTTTAAAGGGAGAGTGGAATGCCAAAGCAAAGTGTTTTTATATAAAGTTTTGTAGGATATATTTTCAGTAATTAATGAAACTTACCAAAATATCTTAGTTTAGGCCTAAAGGGAAATTTTTGTTCATATTTAGTGTCGTGTTACAAGTTATGGATATAAAACTATCAAAAGTAAGTGGGTAATCCCTCTAATTTAGCCATAAAATAGAAGACGTTATTAATTCATTAATGAGGGTGGCATGTGTGAAGTTGCTTTCATTTTCCCTTTAAATATGGTAAATCTAAGCTTAGAATTCGTTGATGAGTTTAATTAGAAAAAGGTGTTTAAATTATCCTGAATTAATACCATTATTTTAATATTGTATAATTTTATAGTTGTTTATCGCGAGGGTAGCGAATTACCATAAGATCTAATATAGATGTAAAAGCAATTTAGAGCAAATTGAAAGAAATGATTCCGTAGCTCGGCATGCGGCTTTGATTTAAAATTTCCTCTGTAGTAATGGTGGCATTGGTTTTTTTTCTCTGCCTTTTACCATTTTGGCAAAGTGCCACTCTGTAAGCCTAGTATTTCAGGAATCGAGAAAATGATTTTTTTTTCCAATCTTCAAATAGACAGAACCTTCCAAGGATAAGATATAGCTCACCACTTAACCTGAAAATTAAAAAAATTAAAAAATTCTAACCACTTTCTGCGAGTGTTTGAAATAATTAACCCTAGTGACCCCTCCTTTATAATTCTTTTAAATGTTAATAATTATCTTGGTATGGTTTTACTATATTTACCTAATACCAAAAGTTTTCTCTCATTATGAGCTCAAAAATAGACGGTATAAAAAAATACGTGAGAAAAAAACCCAGTTCGAAAATTTTCCTTTTGCATGTCAAAATACCAAAGGTTTCAACTAATTTCAAATTTCCACGTTCTAATCAAAACGATTACAGTTTGTTGAAAATGATCTTAACGAAATCCAATCAAACTTATCATAAAGATTTAATTTTATAGACATGGTGGTATGCAATATGAAATAAATGTTTTATTAAAAAGACGGACCTTACTTCATGGCTAAAATCGCGAAAGACTGAGGAAGGACCACGGTCCGAGATTTCCCTAACAACAAGCCATGAAGCAAGTCTTTATTAAACACCATTTCATCGAACTTAAACAGACATAACTAAACCCATGGAATTATTTTAACATGCAAACTCCTTTTATTTTTTTCATTAAAAATTATAAATCTACCCGAAGTACGTTCTTTTTTGAGCTCTTCGCATCGTAATTAGTCAGAAAAAACGGTTTAAATATAGTAAATAAATGATACCATTTTCTAAACTAGTTTAATACTATTACTCACCACCCATGAATTATATGGGTGGCCAAAAACATTTGTTTCATGGTTTTCCCATAAAACATTTGTTTAAATTGCTTTTAGACAATTGAATCGTAACTTAAGAACACTGCCTCTATATTACAATGAATTTATTTAACTCTACAACCTAGCGTATGTCAGATTGTCAGTGCCTCTTTTACGTTTGTTGAATGCGGCAATTCTATAAAGCTAATTTTATAGGAATAAAATAAGCCTAGGTCAAGGCAATATTAAAGGAAAAGTCTTAAAAAAAATATCCCCACCCAAAGTAAGACTTTCTATGAAAATGCGTCCATTTACTTCACCTCTCATGACTGAAAAATAAGTACAAATGAAAGTTTCTCACTCCACCTAGCTCGATTTAAATTTTAGCGCAATTTACATTGTGGTCTTTTAAATATTGAATAAATTTGTATTTGCACTTAATGCAGAAACTTGCGCACAACGCCAACCTTAGCCTGTACTAAATTGCGTTGCGTTTGTTTATGAATTTAAATATTCCTAACTCTTTATTTTAACTAATTTCAAAATGACTGGCCCCATTTAGAAGCTCATTTATCCCCCCAAAATGTTTTAACAAAACTACAATTTAATGCGTATAACTAACCCTTTAAAGTTTAACCTAGAGACAATTTCTTGGGAATATGCGAGTAGTTTTTACGCGAGCATAAGAACCATTCTAATGAGTAGTTAATGTGTAAAAAAAAATTATGAATATTTTTCTGGTAAAAGGGTAACGTAGATGTTGTTGAGAAGATGGGCATTGAAATCCTCCAGATGGAGAGAAGTCACTCCTTCGAGCTTTATTCTTGTTTTGTAGTGTTATCTTGAGCATTCAAGCGTAGAGAAAAATGTTGCCAGGCTAGCTAAATAAATCACTTTTTAGCTTCGAGAGCAATCGGTTCAGACAAAACCTCCCCCTTTAATTTTAATACATCTCCGTGTGAGGCCCATAAATAAAGTTAAAATCTTGGGGTGTTTTTACAAAATATTGTATTTGTGATGGTTGGAGAACAAACTTTATAAGACACAGGATTAAAACAAAAAGTTTTAAAGGTCAAGGTTATAACATTTAACTGAATAGACATATAGGGGGTGGAGATCGGGTGGTACTTATTACACTGATCAAATATTTGAATGCTTGTTTTGCACCAGAGTTATTTTTTCTTCTAGCAATGTATTAAATTTATTATCTTTATTTGGCATGTTTTATATTTTGGAGATTACTCTTGATCTTTGTTAAATGGTTTTTCCACCTCTGTACGTTTCATGAAATTAATTCAATTATTTTTTTTGGGTTGTTTTTTAGGAAGCTCATCGAGAAACCGGGAAAATGGTGAGGCTCAACCATCATTGCAGGTTGTTCCCGCAGCGCAGACAGAGATAGTCACTTTGAAAAGTAGCTCCACAACTACCGGAAAGAAATCCGGGTTGTCCGCGGCGGTTCTCCCGTCTTCTTCCTGTCTGTCTCGTCCGGCCGTTTCGCTGAGGAACCAAAATCCCTCAGGCGGTAATCGGCCAATGGACCACGCGCCCTTGGAGTCGCTGGCTTTTGCTCCGACTGGTGGTGGTGGTGCGCGAGGCTCTCAACATCCCGCGCACCTCCACCATCACCACATGACAACTTCGTACGGAACCGTCGACTGCTCCTCTCTAAGCAATCCCTCCGATGACCCCTCGCAACAACCGACCGAAGGCGCCTCGCTTTCGTTGCAAGAGTTAAAGGAGAGACTTCAACAGCAATTGGAATATTATTTCTCTCGAGAAAATCTAGCTTGCGACACTTATCTTCTCTCTCAAATGGATAGCGATCAATACGTGGCTATTGGAACCGTGGCTAACTTTAACCAAATCAAGAAACTAACTAACGATTTGAGTTTGATAGTAGATGTCTTAAGAGGTACGATCTTTATCCACTCGGATATTTCTTAATATACGCACACAAAAACAAAAACCAAAAACCAAACACCAAAACCTTGAGCACGGAGGACATACTTCGATATTATGGCTACTTAATTATTTTAACTTAAATATAACTTTAAAATAATTAGCCAGTCTACTTAAAATTTGTCTTTTATCCAATGTCGAGTAGTTACCCAAAAAAATCAAAAATTTCCATTTTGATCTCATCTAAAATCATGAACATTAATTCTTATCTTCCTTCGTAAGTTTGTTAAATTGACTTCCTTCGCATTTAAGAGTAAAAATGGTATCTGAAAAGAGCCAATTCTCATCACCGTTGACTTGGAAAACTAAATGATTTTTAAATAATATTGAGAGAAAAATAATTTGATAGAAAATCTGATTATTGATTAAGTAATTGTCTCGGGGCTTAGACAATTGTTTTTCAGTGATAGTCCTCATAGATTTTCATAAATCTACAAAAATTGTACTAGAAATCAATTTTTGGCTATTCGCTCATAAATTAGGCTTAACAAGGATTTGTGGAGTTTGATATATTGTCGTTAATGAGTCTGGGGAATCGTAAGAGAAGCATGATTTATTCAAACTGTAAATGTTTTACATTGTCAAATTTTGTGGCAACACTGCTAGGGATATATGTATCCCTGTTAAGCCTACTTTCCAAGTGAGTTAAAAATTAATTTCTAGCTTCATATATGTTTGTAAATATATTTTCTAGTTTTTCGGGCATATTTAAAGATGAGGGGGCGAGAGAAAATTACTTTTTTGTCGTGCTGCATTCTGCCATTATCCCTTTAAGGATTATGCCAAAATATACTTTTATCGCTGTGAGGTTTAACATTTTATAATATGAAGGGTTCTGAAACCCAAATGCCAGGTAGTTAGTTTTATAATTTTAAAGCTAAATTGTTCCAAAATCTCGAGAAAAGGTATTTAAACATGGGCGTTTGTAAAACAAGGAAAATATTTGCTTAAATTGGGAAATATTGAGAAATATAAACTACACTTTTCCAAGAAAGCTTTAAAGGGGAAATCCCACTATTTTGCAAACTATTTCTATTCTAATTCGCTAGAAATCAATTAAAATTATGACATTAGAAGCTTTTGTCGGTCAAAACCAAAGCTTCAAGTACTGGATGATGAATAGAGCATTTTAGTCATTCGTGTAAGATTAAAGGAAAACTATTGACTGAAAATTTTACTAGTTTTCCTTTTCCCTGGAATTTCTTCAATTTTTGATCAAGTAGCTTCCAGACCAATCAGAGGCTAGAGTCTATTCCGCAATGGTTTAGAATATAGAATGATTGAGATAGTTTCTCAATATATCGGACAGGCAGCCCAGTGGTCCTATAATTCCTGTAAAATCCTATATTTTCAAACATGTCCAATATTAGCCTGTATTTCTTTGAAATATCCTATCATTTTTAGTTAATAGATACTTTGGGGATCAAAAATATGACCCGGCCTAATGTTTTGCTTAAACAGATCCTATAATATAGTAAGATTTGCTTCTCACAATTAGAACTGGATCGACCTAAAGGGGTGGGGGAGCTCAACCAAGTTCTTAACGGTTTCAAATTCAACCGAGGAAGTATTTCCTATAATACTTGAGAAGGAAATACCATTTTTAAATGGTATTTTTCCTGACATTTGCTCTACAACATCCTTTATTTTGAGCTCCTTTAAGTCCTATATTATCCTATAAAACGTAATTTAACAAGTGGCAATATTGCATTGGGACATTTGTTACATAAAGAATCAGAAAAATACTTGTTTTCAGCTAATAGTATCCCTTTAATTAAAAGTAAAAAAGTAACAGAAGCTCTGTTTTTCTTAAGAGTGATTATTAATGATATGACATCATCAAATGGGTAAAATTCAAATTCAGAAAGTCAGATTTTGGATAAACCACTGAGGATTGTTTGGGGTAACCATACATTTTCTGATCTTCAAAGTGTTATCTACTTGTTAAAATAGGAAAACAACATGCCGAGAAATATGCGGAATCAATAGAAATTTGCTTTTGTTATTTTTATGTAAAAATAAATAAAATTCAGTCCTTTAACATAATTGCAGAGTCTCCAAATGTACAAGTTGATGATGCGGGAGAGAAGGTTCGTCCAAATCACAAGCGATGTGTACTTATTCTGCGCGAAATCCCGGAAACCACTCCTCTCAAGGTAATTATACCCCTTGCTTAAACAGGGGTTGCCCCTGATCAGGAAAAAGGTCTGTCAATTTTAAAAATTTTACGAATAGGTTGGTCCATTTTAAAAATTGTACCAAAAAAGTCAGGTTTTTTAAGAAATTGACCAAAATGTAACGTAATTTTATTAAGAAACTTGGTATCCCTGCCAAGATATCTCGTGTCAGATGATGCCATGGAAGAGAGAGAAATATTCAATAGCCATTAGGTCAGGGAAAAGGGGCAAGGATGGTCTGGGAAATTGTGGGTCAAATTCTGTGGCAACCTTGTTAAACCATAAATTCATTTCAACTTGTATAACCCATAATTGGTTTTTGTTTATAAAAATAGGAAATAGAAGACTTGCTAACAAATGACAATTGTCCAAAGTTTACAAATTGCGAGTTTGCGCACAATAACTCGTGGTACGTAACATTTGAGTCTGATGAAGATGCCCAGCAAGCCTACAGGTATCTTAGAGAGGAAGTTCGTACTTTTCAAGGAAGACAAATCATGGTGAGACCAAAAACATATTTTTCTAGTTACTTAATCTTATCAAAGTTAAAGGGAGTGTGCGATTCCACGAGTGATATTGTATTGATTCTTTATTGTTTAAATATTACCTACTCCGCTGGTAAAATTTTTACAGAAGAAAAATATAAAGCTTGAAATCTATTTTTTTACTTAATCGTAAAGTAGGCTTAACAGTGATTCATTGGGAGTTTGATATGCGGATGTTAAAAAGTCTAACCAATCACATGATGGTAGAACGTTTTAGATTAACTTAAAAGGCACGCGCTTTCACTCATTGACCAAACACGCCTTAACAACATGATATTAAACTCCCCATGGATCCCTGTTAAGCCTAGTTTCCAAGTAAAGTTTGTAATATTTTTTATTAATGGATTAGCCCTATTTAAACGATAAGGAATGTATTGAAAATCACTTATTGTCTAGCTGCATTTACATTTTAAAGGGAAATGGGATAATTTCCTTTCATAGTTTTGAAAGGGGTACTTTACTCTGGTAAACTCGCTTTGGAATTATGTAATATACTTAAAAACATATCAAACTTATCTAATTTTTTGCGGTAATATACAAGTAATTATCAAAGTCGCGAACAAGACTCGTTAAGCCCAAAATCCATTGAGAAGAAATTTCGAACAAAAAATACTTTGGAAAATTTAGTGGTTGATGTAAAGCAATTTTACTCAAAAGTGCGGTCTCTCTTATGGTTTAAGACGAATTGTCATTGGCATCAGCAGTTAAGTCCATTACCACGAAACCTTTTTTGCTTATTTTAAGTGTAAATTAATTAAAATAACTAGTTTCCAGTCTAGTATCCCTTTAACTCGTGTTTTAATCTTGATAATAATTTATTAGTCAGAAAACTTTGAATTTTTTTTAAAACAAAGCTATTTTTTACTATCATTGGTTTCGACTTTTGAAAACCTGTAAATTAGTTGGAAAATTGATAAGAACAGGAAACTTGATTAAAAGTTATCAAACATTATAAACAAAGTTTTCAATGCTATGTAATTGTATTATGTCTAATGATAACTCCCTTATCAGAACATTTTTATATGAACCCGATAAAATCGTTGCCTAGAACTTTTTAAAAAGGGCCGGTGACATGCTTTTTTACGTAGGAAAAAAATTTAATTTTTGATTTAACTTCATACAAACCTGAAAATATCAGTGAATTAGAATCTTAGGAGAATATTGATAAAATCGGACCTATATTTGAGGCTCTTAACTGATATTGAGTAACTTTATTTTAATTTAACCCCAAAATATTTTTTTTTTTTGAACTTGAAAAGTATCTTAACTCTACAATTATGACTTAAAAACTTAAGTACTCAACATAACTAGTATTGGCATGTATCGTAATTTTCCCCTTCCAATGTCAATATCCAAAGATTAACTGTCATAGTAAAATTTTGAAACTGAACCTCTATCGATACTGATATGGGCAAATTTACAGAACCAAACCTTTATAGATTTTTAACTGTACTGAGAAATTTTGTTATAATTAAAACCTCTGAATCTTGAAAAGTAGCTTAACTTACAAGTTACCTATCAAAATCGGTAATATATCCTACCTTTATTTCAAGATCACCATCTTCAATCAGGGAGATTTATATTCCGTAATGTTTCATTGAATGCTTTTTAAATTAGTCACATACACTACAATTATATAAAAATTCAACCTTGGCTTTGTGTAGCCACTTTTTTATTCCACAGTACATTTACTGCCCTTGTTTAAGTGCAAATCCCATAAGTAAAAAAGTTTTAACCTTTTTTTTTTTTCTACCCGTAATATCTAGGCTCGCATCAAAGCCAAGCCCATAACTCGTGCCTCCTACATCCCTCCCTACAAGAATGGTTTTAGGCCACCCGTGGTACCAACTGCGGGTGCACCAACCATCCCCGGAGCGGCCGTGGGCACTCCAGAGTTTGGTTACGCGCCACAAGTTAGTCCCGTTCCGACAGTGCAATCACCCCCTCAGCCGGAGCTACAACAAGCTCAAGCTTCCGCGCAACCGCAACAACCCGCTGGTCAACAGCCCCAACAATCTGGCCAGCAACAACAACAGCAGCAGCAACGCTACCCTTACCCCAATGTGCCTACTGTTTCTTACAACAGCCAGGTATGTGTCATTATTTCATTATCTCTCTCGCGAAAATTGACCAAGGCCCTACAATTTTTTGTTAAACTTGAGCTCATATACTTGACAACGAAATTTTCTTGTACTCAATATTTCCATAACCTAAAAGAGTAAATGATATTTTCTTCTAGACTCTAAAAATGGTACTCACCCAGCCTGACTAATAAGAAGAAAAATAGGCCTAGATTTAGTTGAATAACAGACCTGGAAACCCATGACATCCGCTTTAGCATTAGGCATTCAAACAGCTCTTCTCTGAGTTTAAGGGAAGACGTTGAAGTGTAACACGTACATTTTGCCAAGAACACGATCTGAAATGTCCAGAGTTTCCTGCTCTGTGGTTAAATAGAAATTGGGGTTAATGTTTTGCAATTTTTGTCTTTTTAGGTTTTCACGCCTTTTTACCCTCCTAACATGCTTCAAACCTGGGCTCCAACTACCCCAGCCTGCTTTGACCTTGGAACAGTATTTTCAATGAATGGTTTAGCTCCCCAGGCCGCTTTCAAACACGTTAATGGCAATACCAGGCATCATTTTCACACTCCCAGGAAGTAAGTTTTTCAAAATTAATACTCCCTAGTTCTTACAGGACGTTTTTTTAATTTCATTCTATTTTCAGGGGTCCTAACAAATATAGGGGACATCAAAATTACGACATGACCTCTGACCAAAATCCGCGAATTTATCACGACAGATCGCAAAATTATTTACACAGGCAACAAGGACTATTAAACGGTAACGCGGGGGCAGTTGGAGCCAGTAACTCGGTGTCCAGTAGCGGTAACGCGGTGGGCAATACTGGTGGTTTTGGTTACGTACCGACTTATAATTACGGTTCGAGGGCCGCCCAGGCTCCGTTTTTTGGCGTGGAAGTTCCAGATTTCTTCACTCCAAATACCAATTACTCGAAACGCGATCATCATTCTTCCGCCGTCTATTTGGGCTACAATAACTCTGGACCCTCTTCGGTCGGAGGAGGATCTTCCAGCGCGCAGTCCAATGGCGGTGGCTCTTCGCAAAACAAAAGCGGCTCCAGTGGCAATAGCGTTAGCGACAGAAACGAGCATCAGGGACCGACGTTACCAGTATCAACGACGAGTAACCACCAGAGAGACGAAGGAGGAGCCGGGTCATCTTCGCATCAACTTGACAAAGGAACTGAACTTCTTGGTCAACCTCAAAGGTAAGTGGATTGAAACGTTACGTCGTTCCTTTGCAAGAATCAAATGTTAAAATATTTTATAATTCTTATAGAAGCAAGCCCAGAAGAAGAAGAAAGGACGAACTAGAAAATCTCCCCAAATCAGTTGAGATTTAATAAACCTCAAATACTAGTTTTTGTTAAACTAAATTTTTTTCTTTCTCTCTCTTTCTTTAGCACCTCGAGAGCAGTGGCTCTGAGGGTGGTCATAAGTCACCAAGTGCCAAAGATGTTCAAACTGAATCCCCGATGTTTGATCTAGAAGCTTCATCATTCCCTCCTCTTCCCGGAGCGGTGGTAAGTTTCACTTTCCACTTAAATTCTGGGTTTGCTTGTTAAAGGGATACTAGACTCGGATAACTTATTTTTAATTGATTTTGAAGTGTTAAAAATGACGTAAAAACCCTTAATAAAACTCATCGCAGTAATTTTGTTATCAAAACTGCAATATAGATCTGATTCGCTAAGTTAGTTTCGAAGAAATTTTACACTAAAAATGGTTTAGAAAACTGAGTTGCTTATGCCCTAAAAATTTGAATAAAAATATTCCTTGAACCAATTTAACAGTAAAATCAGTAAATTGCTATTTGTCATCAGCAATTGACTTTTGAAAGAAATCTGAAATTTTTCCAAGACTTGAAAATTCTTGAATGTAGTATTCCTTTAAATATTTACTAATATTGGTCAGTATCTAAATCTTGAGTATATTAATAACGATTTCATAGTTTAACTAAGTGTAATACCATATTTTAATACATAAATCAAACATAATATAATACCAAAATTTTGAAACAGTTTGATTTATTAAAGAGTGATTTTTATTTTGTTAATTTTGAATGTATCCGCTATGTAGGAGGAAGGAGGCCCAGTAAACGAAGTACACGAAAGTCGCCTTTCCGATATTGTGAAAGGAACTGCCAAGCCTTCCACTCGAGACAGCAAAACGCAGACTTCGGAATCCTCTCTTTCGGGTGCCACAGTCACGTTGAAAGAAAGTACGGCCCTTACAAATGGAGCCGATGCGGTGGCTGATTCTCGGTCAAACGCTAGTCCGGTTTTAACGCAGCTGGCTGTGCTTACGCCTCCCGCATCTCCCATCACGTAAGTTTTATCCATTTTATTATTGTCGTATAAAAATTACCATTCTCTGGGCTATTTTCAGTGTGGAACCAGTTTCGCTGGCTGAACCTACGAATGAGCTTGAAGAAAATACCAGCGAGGTTACGTCTTCTCCCATCGTAGCTACGCCGGTGGTGCGTCCCATTTCTCCTCCTAGCGTCGTTTCTCCAGTGGTTTCTGACATTAAGACAACCGTGGCGAGTATCGTCGTCGGTGTTTCTAAAAGTAGCGAAGCGGTCCCGCCAGAAGTAGTAGCTAAAAACTCAAGTTCGCCTTTATCAACCGCATCACTAGAATCTCCCAATGATTCTAGGACTGTACGAGGTGTAGGTAGTTCCGTTCCCGTATCGAAGGTGGCGGTAACCGTTGCCAAGCTACCAGCGTCTGTTCCTAACGCGGCTCCCGGCTCGAAAGTGGCAGTGAGTGCCTCTCCCGCAGCCCCAGTCATTTCCGCCACTAGCTCACCCAATCCCGGCACTCCCGAAGTTCGCGCGAATCCTCCTCGGGCTACGACCCTGGTCGTTTCACCCCCAACGGCTCGCGCAACGATGTCCACTTTACCCGGCGATTCTCCCGCGCTTCAAAATAGTATCAAAACGGAATCCGAGACTGACATTTTACCTATCGCTTTGGCAGCCAGTGTAAGTGCTCTTTTTAGCATATCGTTAATCGAGGATGCTTGATGTAGATGTTGTAAAAGCGGTAGTACTTAACTTTCTTGGTATTTACAGAGTGAGAGAGATGACGGGTCGTCTCATAAACCTACCTATTCCGAAATGGCCCAGCGTGCCAGGGAAAGAATGGAAAAGGATAAAGGAAAAGTCGCCGCTTCCTCTTCAAGCGCGCCTCGTTCTAGCGGCGGAAATAGCAATGGCAATGGCAGCAGAATTCCACCAACTTCGTCTCAAAACGCTTCTCAGTCTACTACACAGTCTCAAGGACAACAAGCCCAGTCAACCACCCCTCCACCCACCACCAGACAAGGTAAGAATATATACGGGGATTAGATTTCTTAGAGCAAGTACGGTAAAACCTCATTACAACAAGTCATGGTTTATCAAAATATCGCTTTTGATGTAACATTTCAATTCCTATTTCGTTATATCTATTTAGATGTAGGCCTAGTTTTAGCGGACAAACTTTGGTTATCATGAAATTTACCTTAATTCTTCATATCTTTTCTTTATCATCTTAATGAAGATGGTAATGTTTAGGCCTGCTTTTAGCAAACAAACTGGTTAAAACAAAAAATGTTTTAAATTTTACCATTTTCCTTACCTTGACCAAGTGTTTCATCATATGCAAAGAGAAGGCTAATTCAAAAAGTTGTAAAACATTTATTCCATTAATTTTGAGCCGCGGTTCTTGCATGGTCAAGATATGGAGATTTAAAAATTTTAAATGTACTCGGCTCTCAATTCTAGGATGGAATATGCCTGATTCGAGCACTGTAATATGTGATTAACTAAAGGCAACAGTTAAAAAGCAAAGTTTCCTACAATTTGTAGCTATATTGTCAGAGCCATTTGGTTTTCTCACGGCCTATAGAGTAACGTTTTTAATACTCAAGTTCCATGCTTGATGGAATGCAGCAAGATTGAAATTTGCCAAGAAATTAAACTGTAAATTAAGTCGCGGAAATATTAAAATATTTCGTAAGCCAGTACTAATTAATGAGACCCCGAAACGCAGTAATATAGAATAAGGCTGTAGACAATGAATATATGGACCAAATTTTACTGTATTTGACCATTCGCTCCCGTTAAATGGTTTCTTGACCCCACTTCACTATAATAATATTCTAGTATTTAGGAAATAAGATTTATAATTAATGTTTAGGGCCATTCAAAGAGTACGTTCCTAAAGGAAGGTATAATTCAGTTGGATTTCGCGATGCGAGGGAACGCAGGCTTGGCGGATTTTACTCCGGTAATAATGAAAGAGACAGGTATCATCGAACCGCAAATAATAACAATAATAATAATAACAACAACAACAACAACAATCGAATGCAACGTGGTAATAGTGTTTCGGAAGGAAATAACAATGGTGTAGAAAATCGCGATGAAAGGTCAACAAAATTCCCAAAATAGAAAATTAAAAAAAAATACTATCGTGAATTTAAAAAAAAAATAATCAAACGTTTGGAATATTAAAAAATATTTGAGTACCTCCTCGGATAACTCGGATAGAGATAGCCAAAAAACAAACATATTTTAGAAAACAAAATGAAGATTGAAAGATATAGGTTTAAAAGAAAATATTTTTTCTTTCGTTACACACCGCTTTAATTACGCAGACTCTTGGAAATAGGAAAAATAAATGGTGAATTTTTTTTTTTTGGAACTTCGATGAAACATATTTTGTTTTTGGAACTACGACGAAACAGATTTTGTTTTTGGAACTTTGACGAAACAGATTTTGTTTGTAAAAAAATACGCTAAGTTGTGATTTAAGTTCTTAAAAAGTTTTAAAGAAAATATATTGACCAACATGCCCAGGCTAGTGGTGCTAATTTGCGTCTGCATACAACAAAACCTTCCCCTCATAGCCTATGGCTAAACTTTTGCCAATTTGGAAAAACCAAAAAAATATATATATATTAAATTACAGCAGCAATCGTTTCTCGGATATTTTTTTTTTTTTTGTGGAAGAAAGTTACCTCGCATTACGTGTAGATATTGACCTTTTTAAGTTCTTTTCTAGTACGGTATAACGTTAAAAAATAATATCAAACGTTTCCCTGAAACCCTCATTCACTATCGAAACCCCCCCCCCCCCCTTCATCAATTGAAAAAAACTCCAAAAACAAATGAAAAAAAAAACTACAAACTTAACGGAACTTGACGAAGAAACTCCATTCCCTAACAAATCCCTAGATCCCAAATTATATATATATAAATTAAAACTGAAAAACAATGACTAAAAAGAATCGTAACTATTTAAAAAAAAAACAAAAAAAAACGAAAAAAATGCAAATTTTTTAATGCACCTTTTGGTTTTCTCGACATATGAAAGGCTGAAACGTATATAAAAAAAATAAAGCCTTGTATAAGTGCATTCTCTAATATTTTAGGTATAAAGAGATATTATAACAAAGATTTAAATGAAACAAAAAAACAAAAAAAAAAAATCAACGTGCCTCCAGTGTAACATATGAGTTTAAAAAGAATTTGTGGGCTATTACTAAACTTTCTTTTTGGGTTTCAATTTTTTCCCATTTTTCAAAAATATCCTCTCCTCAATTTTTTTTTTTTTTTTTTTGTCGTGTAATAATATTTATGGGATTTTTTTTAAAGAGTGACTCATTTTTGAAAGTAGTGATTTATTAGGTGGAATTCATAAAAAAAATTGCAACTCAATTTAGAGAAAGGCAGGGTGTTGTGCGCAAGTTTTGCTGTTCAATGCAAATACAAATTCATTCATACTATGAACGCAACGCCACGTGTTTTCCTTATCGCTCTTGACCAAAACCATCCTTAAATCAAACCGAATGATTGTTTGGTCATAATTTAGTAAAGAAAATGGCTGGGTTTTTGCGCAAGTTTTCTGTGAAACGAAAGTAAATTCATTCAATACTTCGAAGCCGCAGCATATATCACGCTATTACTTCATTGCGTTCGATGAAAACCAACCTCAAATTGAAATTTTCGATAACACGAAATGGTTGTTTGTATTATTTTAGATTATAATTTTGTAAAGAGAAAGGCGTTGTGCGCAAGTTTTGCTCTTAAACTCAAATAAATACAATATTCGAACACCACGGCATAAATCACGAGATTACTTCATTGCCCCTTTATAAGAACCATCTGCAAATAGAAAATTTCGCTAAGACGGATTGAGAAATGTTTTTATTTATTTTTGTCGTGCGAGAATTTGTTTATGAATTCCACTTTAAATCCAAAACCTTATCTCTTAATTCCGACTTTAATTTTTCTTCTCTTATAAAATTAAAAGCAAATTTTCATCGCTTTTCGATCATACGTATGTATCTTAAGAAAAAAAACATTAAAAAAAAGTGTGCGTGTTGTAATAGTATGTCTGCGATAATTTTTTTTTGCCAAAACGGAACTTTACATAAAAAACCAAAAGTGATGCAATTGTAGTGTGTGATTGTAATAAATATCAATTAACACGGTGTTTGAAAAAAAATGGCTGTGTAAAAAACATTCTTTTTCGGGTTTTTTTGTCACGTAGTAAAAAAAAAACAAAAAAGAAAAAATCCGCAGTCCAGATAAAGCAAAAAAAAAAAACTAACAAGTGTTTCTATTTTTCTGTAAAAATCCATATTTGAGAGAGAAATATTGATGAACGCGTATGTTAGGATATGAAATACATAAATGACGATTATAGCAAATATGCGAAAAAGTTTTTTTTTTTTTTGGAATTTGTGTTCTTTTGTGGGATTTAACATGATGAAAATTTACTGTGTAAAATAATCTGCAAATGGCAAAAAAATAGGTGGATGTGTAAAAATTTAACAAAAATCTTTTTGTCCACCTGTTTCGATGGAAAAAGTGATTTGACCTTTAGTGTAAACTTGTTTCTTCCTAAGGAAAATTCTAGTCTAAAAAAATTTTTTTTTTATTGATGACAACGTAAAAAAAAAAAAAAAAAAAAAAAAATCTAAAGAGGACTCAAAAAGAAATTTCAATTGCTAAGCCTTTTGAAGTGTTAAATTTTGTAGATAGAATATAAAAAAAAAAAAATATTTCATAAAAAGCACGACGTAAAAAAATGAACAAAATATTAAAAAAAAAAGTAAAAAAAAAATAATCAATGAAACCTTTCCCCCTCTGAATATCTTCCTAAAACAAAAATATACAACTGATATATAACTTTGGACAGAAACATTAAAATACATCCTCCCCACCTGCTGTACAGTAATGTTTGGATTATGTGAAATATTATCAGATTTTCTTTCATATTTTGGGTTTAAATCCATCTTAATTAATAATCTATGAGAAATTAGGCTTCTATTTACGTTACAAAGGCTTAACTATTAACTATGCTTATACAGTACATTCTGAATAGGAATACTAAACCCTAACGAATGCTTAATAAAGTTAAGCCTAATTGAGTAAAATTCTTGATCAAAGATTAAAAAACAATCTGAAATTAGCAGAATACTGGAATAGCCTTTACCAAGGCTTAACAAAGTTAAACCATTTGTTAAGCCTAATTCAATAAATGCTTGGTCATGATCGAATTAAATTGTGTAATTAAGAGACTAGCTGTCTTTTCCAGATATGATCGCTTATAAAACTGTCTTAATTAGAAAAATTAAGCCTAATTTCTGTTATAGATTGTGAATTAAATAGAAAACGTGATGGATTGGTATTAGTTTACCTTTACTGAACATTTTTTTTTTTTAAGTGTGTAAATTTTTCTTAAATTTTTTTTCTCTTGTTTTAAGATTAAGAATATGGGTTTAAAAAAAGATGGTAGTTAAGAAAGTGTACTATAATACCACTTATTTGTTCTTTTTTTTTTTTTTTTTTTTTTCAAAGTTTGTTATTTTTGAATTAATTTCTAGAGACTTTTTCCGTAATCAAAATATTAAAAATTAAAACCAGCCATTAAAAAAATGCAGATAACACTTCAGATACGTTTTGTGATAAGTAGTTTACGCGAGGAGAAATGTGGAACTGAGAAATACCTAGAAACAAAAACTATTAAAAAAAAAGCACACGAGTACCAAAGAGTGTTTACGGGAATGAAAAAGAAAAGTACATTATAAAAAAATTATTAGGAAATGTAATTTTTTTTTTTTTTTTTTTTTGAGCGATTGAAAGAAAGATTACCCATAATGGGTCAGGGTATTACCTCTTTCTTTTTGGCTGAGTATATATATAAATATTATAAATAATTATTGATATATGGGTTTGCTGTGTTATGCAAAAAATACGAAAAAAAAAAAAAAAATACAAAGATGTATAAAAAAAAGACATAACGAAAAAACACAAAATCGGAAAAAGGAGAGAAAGAAAATAGCCTATCTAGTTCATGTTAGAAAGTTAGGCTTAAGATTGTTAATTAAAAAAATTGAGATAAAAAATATGATCATTTTTAAATAGTTATGTTAATGCTTGGGACCTTTTTCTGACGGAAAAAATATACAAAAAAATCCTTAATCAAGCTATTTAAAGATCAGAAAGAATAGAAAAAAAAAAAAAAAAAAAAAAAGTCAGAGTTTAAAAGGGTATGTTAAGCCTTGGTTAAGTGTATTTAACTAAATGCCCAAAAAATCTTAATTTTTAATTTTTGGATAAATGGTTGTGAGAATAATGAGCAATTCTAAGTACGCTTATACTTTATTAATGTAAGTTTGGGTTTAGCCAACTGAGCTGGAAGTAGTAATACAGAACCCGCGGCTAAGCCTAACATATTAATACATAGGCACTTTTAGATTTAGTTTAACTGAATGGTGCCGGGACTAAAAATTTTGAAATAGGGATACCCTATCAGATGGCTCTGTTTGGTTTTGCCTTCATTTTAAATTCAAATTCTATTATTTCCAGGCCCCGCAGTTAAGCCTGATGTTTTATTTCTAGATCTTTAAGATTTGAAAACTGTTTTGTATCAAAATGAATATTCGACACACTCTACTTAAGAATAAAGGCTCATTTGCAAGCGCCCGAGAAATAGAAGCTGAAAGCGCGAGTTAGAAACAGATTTTTAAAACCAGTTGGGTACGCAAGCTAGGAAGAAGATTTTTATCAAGAGTTTTAATGATAGATCAAACTTAGTCTCGCGCGTGATAAAATTAAAGTTGGCTTGATGTTTTTCTCGCTTGAGAAGTGGAACTTAAAACGCTAGCCGTTGAACCTAAGTACACTCGCTTGTGAACATTCCTTAATTCTTTAGATGTCATTATTATTTACATTAATCAGCAAGTTAGACCAAATTGCCAAAATAATTGCTCATTTTTCTACACTATAACCCGTTAAAAAAAAGAAACATTAGTTTCAAAATAATTGCCTCAACATATCCTTTAAAACACGCTGAGATCGTAATTATATTGAAGACAAAAATAAAAACGATTAAGTCCATTTTAATAGCGTAAATATAACAAATTATAACTAGTGTACAGAAAATAAACTAAAAAATACAGCTTTTTAAAATAAAACCAATTTCATCACTGGCGTGCATATAAATTAAAAATAAGGGACATCAGTACAAAAATATTTTTCTGTTGTGACAAAAATGTTTAACTTTAAATAGTGTTAAAAATATAAATTGTCATAATTGTCGATTACAAAAAAAAACAAATTTGGTTTTCTGATTTTTACATTCATGTGTACGTAGAGATGATGAAAA
Source organism: Odiellus spinosus (assembly GCA_963920705.1). Lineage (NCBI taxonomy): Eukaryota > Metazoa > Arthropoda > Arachnida > Opiliones > Phalangiidae > Odiellus > Odiellus spinosus. Next base: position 9,598,001 of record OY987237.1, read on the forward strand.
AGAAATTACTTCTCAAGAATAAATAATACATGGTTATATCCACGTGTAAAATAAAAACAATGTCCGCATAAAAAATGAAAAATTATAAAAAAAAAAGATGTTGTATCCTTGGGCTATATATTTTTTTTAAAACGTAAATTTTTGAAAAGATTGATGAAGATTTAAATTCGCTGTCACGATTGGGTTTATTTAAAAAAAAATAAAAAAGAACGTTTAAATGTGCCAAGCCAGCATAGTGAAACGTTATTAAAGAAAGGCGAGATATAGGTTTAAAAAAAAGGATATTAAACAGTATTTAATTGAATATCATAGTAATAATTACTATAATATCAAATAGTAAGTTCCTTCTCAAGATGTGCTTTATCTATGACAAACATTTTGAATTTAACCCAAAATCGAAAGAAACTTTTTTCTTTTCCTGAGTTTTAACAAAAAAAAAAAAAAACTAAAAACATGGAAAAATACATTTTAAACCAAAACAAAAAGAGGGTACTTGGTGCTGTTTCAGAGGTTGTTGGATTGGCTTGTTTGTGCACTAAAACTTGTTGTGTTATTGCAACTGAAAAAGTCAGTAAAATCTCAGCAGAATACAATGAACATTTTTTGTTTCCCCTTTTTTATTTCGTTTATTAAACCTACGTTATCAACTGACGTTACATAATTTTGCTTAAATAATATTTCTTTACAGGAACTTTGATTTAAAGGCCCCATCTGCTCTGAAATTTGCCTCTTTAAAATGCTCTTAAACACAGTCTAGCTTTGACTGTACAATTTTCTATGCTCAACATCATCTGCTAAGCTAGAAAAGAAGGCGACTTTAAATGGGGTTTTAAAATTGCGGATAGTCTCTTTAAAGCGAGTGGTGGGTCTGATACCCATTAGATTTACCTTACTAGAGGCAGGGGGAGGGCTTATAATCGTAATCCAGAAAGTCCTACCTTTCCATATAAAAATTATTGTTAATTGCATTCTTGAATTAAACTACCTCATATAATTGAAGAATTTTCCTATATATATATTTGATATTTTCATTTTCAAGTTTCTTAAGAATGTGTCAACCCAGAAGTATAAAATTTGAATATGGCGTTTTAATAGTATGATTAAACTAAAAATATAATCCATAGGCAATCGAAAAAAAATGGTGACAGCCTCACTTTAAGAAAACTGGTATTAAATAAGGTTTAATAAATTAAGTTGCCGTTTTAGTTGCGTTGATTAAAAGGTACGTATATTATTCTTACAAAATATTTACTGAAAAACTATCTTACAAGGTTAAATTACTAATGGCTTTTCGGCCAAATTGAAGAATAGGTCCCGGTAGCGAGAAAAATTATGGTGTAAAAATTATTTGGGGCCGACAATTATTAACAAAGATATGGACGTTTTAATTTCCCCGTGTTGCGCCATCGTGGTGCAAGGGAGGAAACGGCGGTAGACAGAGGGATACGGCTAGGAGAAAGGGGAGGGGGGTTTGACGGTGAAGGTTGGTAGTCGAAGCTTACTTTAAAGGGTAGGTGACTTGAAATTTGAAATTAGAAAATGTTTTTTTGTTTTCCAAAAAAAAAATATTTTTAGGTTAGGCTAGGCTAGGTTATTTTAGGTTAGGTTTGGTTAGGTTAGGTTAGGTTTGGTTAGGTTAGGTTAGGTTTGGTTTGGTTATTCCAAAAATTTGTCTCCTTTCCTTTAAAATAATCCTTCGTTATTTTTACGAACCTTGGCGGTATCCCTCTAATCTACCGCCGTTTCCTCCCTTGAACCGCGATGGCGCAAAACGGGAAAATGGCAAATTTGAAACGTACATATCTTTGTTGATAATTGTCGGCCCCAAATAATTTTGACACCATAATTTTTCTCGCATTTTTCTCTTTTTTAAAAAAAAAAAAAAATAAAAAATGGCTACCGGGACCTATTCTTCAAAACTCCCGGCTTTTCTATAGGCGCCTGTAGAAGTGATCTAGCCTTCGAACGAAGGCTACAAGGTGAAGGTCTAATCAAGGATACTATATATAGTATCCTTGGGCTAATATAGGGTTTTGTTAATTGGACGCCTTTATAAGTGTCTTTCCCCGTAAGCTTCTCTGCTCATGGAAAAGCTGTCTTGTAGGGTTAGTGGGAGGGGACCTAAATCCGCTAGAGGCGTCGTGTTTCCTAATTCTACCCCCCTTTAGTTCGAAATTAGGAAACATTGACGTTTTGAGTTTTGACGTAGGGTCACGACGAGTCACGTAGCAAAATGGAAGCTTGCCCGAGGTTACCAATGCTCTCTGTTGAGTTGAAAAATAGTCCAGCAAACGCCGAGTTTGGTCCACCGTTGATGAATGTAATTATATTCTACATTATTTATTCGCTAATTACACCGCATCCGTAGTTATTTAATGAGAATTTAAATGACCAAGGCTTAGCGTTGTGTAATCAAATTATTGCGTCACAATTCACGAACAACTCGTTTAATACTCTAATCCATTTACATGATAGTACATAGCCATTAAATATGGCGAAAATCCTGATAATTATGCCAAAGAAATCAAGGAGATTGAAAGTTTACGAATCGTAAGTTAAGAAATGAATTTTTATGACCTTCGCCTCTTATTGCCAGTAATAAATATTCTTATTAAGTTATTACTTCCAACTATAAACTGAGTCTCACTGAAATTTTACGTATCTTTCGTCAGTCTGCGTGTAAAGTGCCTCATGATTTTACGGGCATAAGGATATTGAAGAGATATTACGCTCAGTTACTCTGCCTTCAAAGTCGTTTTCCAATGTCGGAAGATGGTGATGTTAGAGTCGCTTTTGTTTGGTACGTTCAGTTATCACTTACACGTTGGTGTTGTTTATTAATTTTTTCTCTATCTCAGGAGTGACATTTACTCTGGAATGGTGTTCAACATAACTGACATTAGATACGAACAAGCTTGTATCTTGTATAACATAGGGGCCTTGCATTCTGAGTTAGGCAATAGTGATAAGCGTAGTAATGCTGAGGTAAGTTTTTAATTTTTTCATGACTAAGAACTACTATATTTGAAGCCACGCACACTTTTTCACGCAGGGTATGAAGGTTGCCTGTACACATTTCCAATGCGCGGCATGGGCTTTCCAACATTTAAGAGATAATTATCCTCAACCAAAGGGTAGTGACATGTCTCAAGACTTGCTCTCCTGTTTTATAAACTTAATGCTCGTAAGTTTATATATTTAAGGTATGTGTGTCATTAAGCCTAAAAGCCATTCTTTTCAATCAGGCCCAAGCTCAGGAATGCATTTTAGAAAAATCAATGCTAGATAGTCGCAAATCCACAATAACTGCTAAAGTAGCGGCGCAAGTAGTGGAATTTTATAGAAGCACCTTAAACGTTTTACTCTTAGGAAGCTCAACCTCCGAACCAGGATGTATTTTAGATATAATGAAGACAAAAATGTTTAAAGTAAGTAAAAATTAAATTCAACTTTTGTAAAACAGATTTACTAATCATTAATTCCAAAAAAAAGTCGTTTGAGAAATTTGTGGAGTTTAAAATAGCGTATTATACGAGTATCGCTCACTTATACATGGGAAACCAAGCTGAAGAACAGCAGCTAATGGGTGAAAGAGTAGCTTGGTACCAATCTGCTCTCGAAAAATACGAAGAAGCCGTTAAGATTTCTAGCAAAGTAAGTTTTTTTGTATTAACTTTTCTTCTTTAGAATATTTTTTAATTATTTTTGCTGATTTTTCAATTAGTATATCGATAAAGATGAAGTGAAAGAGGCGCTAACCTTTACCTTAGATGTTATTGGTGGCAAATGCAATGCAGCCAAAAAGGAGAATGAGTTTGTCTATCACGAAAAAGTTTTGCCACCAGAAGCTTTACCAGAAATAAAAGGAGCTTCCTTAGTCAAAGGAGTTCCATTTAGTCCGCATGATCCCGAAGTATGTGGTCCTGATATTTTTGCTCGATTAGTTCCTATGGAAACGCACGAAGCGTCGTCTCTTTACAGCGAAGAAAAGGCGAAACTCGTACGAGAAGTTTCGACTAAAATTGCTCAAAAAGATGAAGAATTAGCGTAAGTTGGATTATTTTCCCATCAGTACTATAATTTTTTGTCTTTAAAAATGTTTATTTTTTTATTTATTAGAACGTTTGAATCGTCTATTCAATTGGATCGGCATAATTTGATTCCTAAAATAGACCACATTCCCGAAGAACTTGTGGAAAGGTGCGCTGCGCTTAGCGTGAAACCTAATGCTATTTCCGATATGAAATCCTCCTTAAATGGTATGTTTTGTTTAGAATCTCTTTGTAATGTAATTAATTATTATTATTTTTTTTTTTTTTAGCATTGATGGAAATTTGTCAAGAAGTAGAGTCTTCGTTGAATGAAGCCAAAATGTTGCTTTTTAGGGACGAGGAACGAGAGAAACAACACCAAGTATGGCTTGTCAATCCTTTTGTGATATTAAGTATATTAATGATTTTTCCTTTTTCAGGAAATGTTTGGTAAAAGACCGCCAAATTTAATTACGGTTGAACTAGCTAGAGAACTTGCCAGATATGAAATGGCCCACAAGAAAGCGATCGAATCAAACGCCACTCTTCAAAAGTCATTAGAAATTCATTTAGCCGATATACAATTACTTCAAAGTCCTTTACCCGAGTTACAAAAAGTAATTCCTTCACTCTCTAGCGATGACAGTAAGAATTTTAATATTTATGAGTCTTTGAAACAAAAGATTCTTGCTTCTTCTAAGTTTTTCCAATTTTAGTTCCAAATGCCGAAGTTGTTTCCGAGCTTGAGCTTTTGTTTGACAAAGTTGAAGAAATGAAAACGCAAAGAAAAAGATTGGATATGCAATTACGAAACGAGACACAGAAAGATGATATCACGAAGCTGTTAGTCACTCGAGATAAGAAGGATAATATACAGAAAATATTTGCAGAGCAATTGCGGAAACATGATACCCTTCTTGGGTATATCGATCAAAATTTGAATGCTCAAGAGAATATATTTCGAGCTTTTATAAACGCAATATCCAGATACGCTGAAACGAGAAAATTTATATCCAAAACTATGGCGGAGTATGTTAAATATTGACTTCTGTATCAAATAAATGTAATTAGGCTTAATTCATTAACCTTATTTAATTCTAGGAGGGAAGTTATCATTGAAAATTTGATAAAATCTTACGATGCGTATGATGATTTGGTCCTAAAAACTCAGAAAGGAATAGATTTTTATCGTAAACTTCAAACTAATGTCCAAAGGCTTCAAGCTAGGGTTAAAAGCGTCACGAGTGTACAGGAAGAGGAGCGAGCGCAGATTACACAAGCTCATAATAAAAAAAGTAAATTCCATTTTAATTTTATCTTTTTGGTTTGAAATTTACTATTTGTCTCAAAAAATATTTCGTAACGTGTTAATTCGTTTCAGTTCCCAAACAATCTAACATTACCACTCCAAGTTTGTCAACTGTTTCAACTTCAACAACCCCAAAATTGAAAGATTACTTGCCATTTATGACTGGCAGACTCGGTAGTAACGTTCCGACACCGAATGTATCTAGCCAACCAACGTCATCATGGGCGGGAAGCTCCGATGTATCTTCTAACGTTTCTAGCTTACCTTCACCCATTCCGTCCAATCTGTCTCAAAGCGGAGTCTCGTATCCTGCTTCCGATAACGTTCCTATGGGGATTAGACCGGCACCCGTTGGATCAGAGCAAACCAACGTTGGATCTTGTTCATCCAGCGTTTATTCTGGTTCTGGTAACCAAGTCGGATTAACTAAATACGGCGAAAGTGTTGCAAAAAGCTACTTTTCACAGTACGGATATTCTGGAGATTCCAGTTACAGTACGCAACAAGAATCTCAAGTCCCTGCTGGATATTCTTATAATAATGCTACTTCAGACGGAACAGCAACAATACCACAGAGTACTTATTACGAAACGCAAAGTCAGTACTATACTCCAACTACAACAGCAGCCACCGCTGTAAATTACAATTCGCATAATACTACAGAAGTTAGCTCTTACACCCCGCAGGTTTACACTTCGCCTCCATTGTCAGTTGGCTCATCATTACCAACTAGTTATTATCATTATTCAACATCGTACGCTTCAACCAACCAATACAAACAATTGCCCACTAACACGACTCCTTCGGCTTACAGTTCTCCACAAATTGCGTCTACACCCCATGCCGTTTCTAATTATGCAACCCCATCTTCGCCCCAAGTGGGATCGACATATCCCCCTTCTTCAGTTCAAGGGGGGTTTACGTACCCCATTTCACCTGAGGTTGGATCGATGTATCATTCTCAAGGAGGGTCAGCCTATCCCTCGTCTACAACTCAAGTAGGATTGGCTTATCCCTCTTCTTCAACTGAGGTGGGACCAACGTACCCCTCTTCTGGTTCTCAAGTGGGACCAACGTACCCCTCTTCTGGTTCTCAAGTGGGACCAACGTACCCTTCTTCTGGTTCTCATGTGGGAGCAACGTATCCCTCTTCTGGTTCTCAAGAGGGACCAACGTACCCCTCTTCTGGTTCTCAAGTGGGAGCAACGTATCCCTCTTCTGGTTCTCAAGTGGGAGCAACGTATCCCTCTTCTGGTTCTCAAGAGGGACCTACGTACCCCTCTTCTGGTTCTCAAGTGGGACCAAATTATCCCTCTTCTGGTTCTGAAGTGGGATCCATGTATTCTTCTTCCGCATCTCAAGTTGGTTCCACGTATTCCTCTTCTGCGGCTCAAGTAGGATCGGTGTATTCTTCTTCAACTGTTGTTGGAGGAACATATCCATCAACTTCCAGCCCTTACCACAGTTATTATAGTGGCAATCAAGAAGTCGCTGGTTCAAATTATTCTGAAACTCCGGCAACTCCAGCCGCTGTAACCTATCAACAATACTCTAGCAGTTATACGCCGACAGTTACTACCGTAGCCACTTCTCAACCGCAGACATCTACTCCTACAAATGCGTATTATGGGGTTTCCAATTACGATCAGACGCAAACTTACAGCTATTCTAACCAAACACCTCAAATAACCAATACAAGCGAAACTTCCCAGTATGCTTATGGAAGTTATAATCAAACTCAAAACTATCAAACTCCCTATCAAAATGCGGATCAAACGAATTCTCAATATCAACAATACAACTACTCTCAAGAACAAAAAGCAACACCTAGTCAAGTATATTCTACTCCAGCTTCGTACCAAGCTGGATATAATCAACAACCGTCAAATCCAATTCAAAACTATGGAGGTCAAACTACCCCAACTTCCTCAGTGACTGCTTCACAAAGCTATCAATCGGAATTGTCAGGTCTTTTACCTCTTCAACCGACTCCTACGCATCAAGAGCCCGTAACTTCGTTTCCCGAAAGCAACTTGTCAGTCTTATCCTCGACAATCCTATCACAAACCAAAGCCGGTAATTTGACTGAAAATCAAGCTTCTGAATCTTCGGGATCTAGTTCAGTGACATCGAGTCCCGCTCGCGTTTCTTCAAATTCGCAAAGCGCAAAGAAAGACATTTTTGAATCTCTATCCACTGCTATTCCTGACGAATGTATTCGCCCCGTTTTATTACCCAAAGTCGTACCATTATCAGAAATCCAAACTTCGAAAGATAAACTAGAAACTGAAAGCCAGTTAACTTATCTAAAAGATCCATTATCCGATAAAAATATTCTGGAAAAGTTTGTCATCGAAGTTGACAAGTATAAAAAATATGTGGAAGGGTTAACGAAAAAATCGTTAAATGGTCCAACACCCCTCGATCAAAAGTGGAAAGAAGTAACTGATGCTCAAGATAAAGAATCGAGGAAACTTTCAATTTCCGTCGCTCGTTGCTATCCAATAAAGAATCGCGTTCCTGATATAATGCCTTGTAAGTGAAAGAATTATTCTTATCCCTAGATATTTGATTAATTCTATGTGATTTTCTTTCAGATGATAGTAACAGAGTAAAAATTCAGTCCCTTAAAGATGACTACATAAATGCTTCATTTATTATCGGTCTTTCGCCAACTAGCCCTAAATTTATCGTAACTCAAGCTCCTCTTCCATCTACATTCACAGATTTTTGGGTTATGTTATGGGAGCAGCAAGCTGAAGTAGCCGTGTCTTTAATAGCAAATGCTGAGGTAATGTTTTTCAATACATGTAATTCAGTTAAAGGGAGAATGAAGCTGGACAATTTTCTATAACTTCCATATCGATAAAGGGATACTAGACTCTAATAACAAGTTTCGTGGTAATTTAAATCCATTGAGAAATTATAAACCAAATATTTTCATTGATATATGTTATTTTCCGAGTAAGTTTTTTTTTACTAGAGATTTCGCCATATTTTTTAAGGATATGGAATCCATAGAAAACTACTTGTACGCCATCGTTTTCCCTTCAAAGATGTTGAAGTTCACTAACCATTTTTTTCTTTGAAATTAGCTTAAAGGTCATATTTATTGGCCCACGGAACGAGGTCATCCCATGAGCGTAGGCCCTCTTAGCTTAAATCTACAAAGTTTTAAAGAAAGTCAATACTTCAATGAGTTTATGATCAACGTAACTCATAATGAAACCAAAACATCGAAAGTTATTATATTTCTTCAATTTTTTTCTTGGCCTCCTGGGTAATTAATTTACTTAATTTTTAATGGAACCTAACTATAACAAATTTAGGCTTTAAAATAAAAATATTTTGTGTTTTTTTATCAAAACAGAGCTGTGCCATCAAACCCAGCGATTGTACTACAGTTCATTTCTGAGGTTCACAATTATCACAGACAACAAAGAAATTTGCAAAGACCAATTGTTGTTCATTGCACGTAAGATACAAATTTGTGTTGATCGATATTGTAATTTAACTTGATTAAGACAGGACCTTGATATCGGTTCAGACTAGGGGTGTGCGAGTACTCGCAAATTGCGAGTACTCGGTCGCGAGTCCGAGTCCGAGTACTCGGACTCGGACTCGCAACACGTTTTTCCAGGACTCGCGCGAGTACCCGAGTCCTCCACCCAGGCTAAAAATTACTCGCATAGGACTCGCAATAGGTATAAAAATCGGACGAGTCCTAATTTTTGGGGGGAGTTTATAATTTTACAAAAGTTTCTATACATTTAGTTAATTTACTTTACCTTTTAGCACTTTTACTACTTAAAAAATCCTTTATCACCGAAAATTCCAATACAATAGTAAATGGTATAGGTGGGTAAACTTCATCTTTGATTTGCCACAGCCAACTTTGATCCCTCTTATTTTGTGCCGCCCTGGCTTCAAAATATAGAAATCAAAGTTGGCTGTACATATAAATAGGCATTAAAGGCGGATGCACACTGATTAATCTAGGGAAATTTTAGATAATTTGCCCATATAGATCTATTGTAAAACGACCTTGAACCACAGAAGATTTTTCAGTGTGCCTCCAGCTTTAAATTTCCTCTTGGCGACGCCTTGTGATTGGCTATTTCAGTTTCAACAATCCATCCCAAAAAAAAGTTCAATGTGTTCAAGCCGTAGTTGCTGTTTAGATACAGAGACTTCTCTCTACAAACTCTACAAAATGTGATTGGCTGGTTCAAACTGAACCAGCCAATCACATTTTATGTAAATGTAGAGAGAGAAGCCTCTGTATTGTAATTACATAGAGAAGCATTAACTAAAAAATTTAAAAATTTGGGACTCGTCTTGGACTTGGCTAGAAATTTTGGACTCGTATTGGACTCGAAACCATTTCTTAAGGACTCGAAGACTCGTCGAGTCCAGTTTTTCAGGACTCGGACTCGGACGAGTCCAGTTTTCCAGGACTCGGGACTCGACTCGAAACCAAAAAAACAGGACTCGCACACCACTAGTTCAGACCCATCACTATTACAAATGAAACGTATCTAATAAGGCTCAGGAAAAAAGAATAATTTAGTTAAGGGGCTAAATCGAATACTCGCCTTAAAACTATTTAGTCATGAATTTTGTGAAAAAAAAAAAAAAAAAAAAAACTTTTTGTTCTTCATTTAGGACTGGAGTAGGACGTAGTGGGGTTTTTTGTCTATTATCAGCCTCGATGAAAGAACTTAGTCTAGGTGGAATTATTCCCGATTTAAGTTTAATGGCGATTAAAGGCAATCAACAAAGAAAGTTCCTGATTCAAGAAAAAGATCAATTAAAGTTTTGTCACGAAGCTGCGCTTTATTACGCCCAAGACATCTTGGTTAAACGTAAGCTAAAAATCTAAATTAGAATGAAAATGTTTTTTATTATAATTATAATTAACATAGGAGGTATTCTATCCAACAAAACTACTTTCGACGAAAAAATACCCAAAGTACGAACCCATACTCGACATCCGTCTCAGGATTTCATTCTAGGTGGAATAAAGATTGAGAAATCGAGTAGCGTTGATTCCAAAGCTGAGTCTGATTCGGAATCAAAAAGCGATTCAACCCAAGCGTTAACGGATGAGAAGACTATCGAGACTTCAATGTCTGAAATGTCTTTGAAAGGCGGTCCTAAAGAAACGATACCGACACCCGAACCAGAGCCAAGACCCAGTTCTTGTCCCGTAAATAGACCCGAAGAAATTTCACACTCTAGAAACGTGTCGAGAAGAAATAGCGCCGTTAGTCAGTCTACTTCTGTAACAAGTATTCTTGATCCGGCTAATTTTACCCTAGATTCTGGGTTACATGGTAAGAAAAAGTTTACCAAGGATAGCTTTAAAAATCCTTTGGGATTGATTCAGACAAACGCAACGTCTGGTAACGTTGATCCGTTAAGTCAGTTAGATCCACTTTGGTCTCTCAAAAAAGAATAATATTGTTTTTCCCAAGATTTCTCGTACATTATCAGCTGCATTCACACTAGGCACTTTGAAAAGGTTTTCAAACTGTTTTTAATGTTCAAATCAACTTTTCAAGTCAAAAATTCAGTTTTTTTTTTTTTTTTTTTTTTTTTTTTTGACCTTTCCAAAATGGTTGAAAACTGTGTCAAAATCTCAAGTGCAAATGCTCCGATAATATCCTTGCCTACGTGTAATATACAGTTTGTCTATTCCTTAATTTAAATAATCGGTACTACAGTATATATATATATATTGAAGACATGAGGTTAAACAGTTAATTGTAATTATAATAGACTTTATGTTAATCAGTTAAATTTCTAGGCTCTTTAGTCGTATACGATAAAAGTGCCTGACATTGAAAGTGAGCTAAAATTGTAAAGAAACGAATCGCTTTTGCTCGAATTGATTTATTACATGTAGGCTTGTGTAGTATTAATATTATACCGTTGTTTACAAGGGAGGATGAAGAGGAAAATTAAGTGTTTTTATCAATTATTATAAAAATAAGACGTTTGCGTAGTAAAACCTTCATAAAGAGTCTCTGACTTTAACAAAAAAATTGAAATCTTTTGATTTTGGCATAGAATTTGGAAAACCTCTGATTAATAATAAAATCTCGTTCTTGATTGTTTTCACGCATACAACAGCCTATGTCGCAGATATTTTATTAGAAGGTCTTTTAATTCAATGCCAAAATCTGAATCAGAGACATTTCCCGAATGTTCTAAAGTAAATCAATCAAAATTCACTTCATTTTCCTCTTCATCCTCCCTTTAAAAATGATTCAATGAAGTATTTATCAGTAAGGTAACATTTAGTTTGAATGACAGGGTTACTTTTTAATATTTAATAATAGGTAAGAATGTTTAATTTCAGTCTAATTTGAGTCCTATTTTGTACAATGTTAAATGGATGTATTGTGTTTCAAGCTAAATAAAGTGCAAATGTTATTTTTAAATCAAAATATCCAAATTTAATTTAAGTGCCATAATTTTACTTTGAACAAAAGTCGGTTAGCCCCTTTTGGTAAACTACTTTATCATTATTTAGTTGACTGTGATTGAGATTTTCCAGTTGCGGAACTTGCTTGGAGAGCTGATTTGGGGTTGTGACACTGAAGCTACGGATGGAGAACACAACGATCCTTATGTTTACTATCTAAAAAAACATGCGTCAATAAAAATTGCTAATATATCGAATTTTTTTAATATATTTACAGCTTATTGGTCCATACCACACGTTCTTTATGGAACGCGGTGAAAAACAATTTTTGAAATTCCCGCTAAAAATGTTTTCAGTTCAGAGGTGGTGCCTTTTGTTTCAAGGAGAATCGTTATTAGGAATGGAGAGAGTTGCTAAAATGTGCCCATCAATACGATGGCGCCTTCCAATATCGAGTATATCCTTTGAAATGTTTCGAGGGGATCTTCTAGAAATGATCAAATCGTTCGTTTGGCTATACGTGGATGACCTCAAGATATATGGTCCAATAACCTCCTTTGATGACGTAAGATCTTGTAAAATCATCTACAAACACGCCTTCAAATTCCGACGGTTGTACTTGAACCTTACTAACGCACTTTCGTCATCCCACCCAAAGAGGGAATTATAGACAATTTCATTGTAATCATTCCAAGAAGGATGCTTTAAATATTCCGTGGCACATCCCATCCCATGGAATTCCCTGCCAAACTTCCGCTAATATAGAAAAAATTACTACTTCCGTTTGTGAAAGGTCAGAAAGGGGGTCGAAAGTTTGTTTCTAGTAGCCTACAGAGAAAATTCGGCGCGCGCATAGCGGCGCTTTATCCCATCTGGCTTTCTTTTCAGCAGTCTAACCAGCGGCATTGCGGCAAGTTTTACAACGTGCAACCGCCAAAAAATGGCGCCCAAATGGGGTGTACTGCCGCTTTGTTCAAGTTTAAACTACGTACGGGATTATCTATTGAAGCTTGAATTAATAGTGCCCTAGGAAAGCTGTTTATTAATTCGTGATCGAAGCTACTAAACGTGCTATATGGCATTGCGCTCAAGTCCGTACAGGGAAACCAGAGTAAAAAATGGAAACCTACTATTTGGATAATAATAAAAGATGAAACTGGACTTCTAGCAAGTTCTTCCAAGACGAAGGGTGAGTAACTATATTATCTCTTAAACTTACGTGCCCCCATAAAGAATGGATTTAGCAACGATTTAAAATTTTATATTTAAATTTCAATAGTATTAGAATGATTGGTAACCAGGGTCTAGACCGATATTGTAATTGAACTTCCGAATCTCTACCCATATATTATTTGGCCTAATGTCGTCTATGCCTAATAAATAACTTTATTGAAGTGTTTAAATTGAATTAAGAACTCGGATACAAATGGTGCCACGCTTATTAAGTTTTAATTTCCTTTGTTTCACTTTGATTGTTACCTCCCCCCCCCCCCGCCGCACCCTTACCTCACTTTTTAAACAGGGGGAGGATAGGCGTAGGCCTAAAGTTTGCCGTTTTATTTTCGCCAGCTGAGAATTTTTTCGCCACGCGCGATATTTCTAATTTCAAAATGTGATAAAGGGTGAGCCAGACGTGTCTCTATGACGTCATCCTGGAGTATACCAAGCCGGACGTAAAAGAGCGGGGATTCGAATGCTCCTGATAAATATTTAATATAGGTTTTAATAATATATATTTAATAAATAAAAGAGATAACATGAAAACTATACTAACTGATGAACAAAATGGTAATTCCAAGTGTAATGAAATATGAGCCCAAAAACTGTTTTAAGATAGTTGACTATTTATATAGAAGCAACATGGTGAAGCCCATCAAAAAAGCCATATCCCTTTCATGTTCAACATATTGTTTGAGATAGGAGCAAAAAAATTCCACCCCTCTTTCCCAGCTTTCTTTTTATTGGATGGTTGCTTGTGAGCACAGTTCAGAACAGATCAATAGTTGGTATTATAAAATACCACTGGAAACAGCAAAAAAGCACCTGTTTCAATTGAAAATGTTGCCTTTTTTTCTAGGTTGGGTCGAAGTATAGACCCAATAAAAAGAGCCGTTAAATATAACCTATTTCTATGGAAGAGGTTGCCTTTTTTCAAGGATGGGACGAAGTAAAGTCTTAAAATGCCAACTACGAGCGACCAACTATTCTAAAACTGAACTACTAGCCTTTCTCTCGGCTTCAGTTTGCGCTCACAAGTGGCTGGGAACACTAGGGAAGGGGGAACAGCATTTACTCCCTTTAAATGAAAACTATGTATTCACCTTTTCCATGTTCTCCCTCCCCCCCCCCCCCGAGGGGTCAGACACTCTTGAATACGCTGTACACCTGAGTTCACTGAGTTCAGCTTTGACAGTGCATTGAGTTCAAACTCTTATGAACTCTAAGTTCAGTTTGATAGTGCAAAGAGTTCAATAATTTTGTACGCCTGAGTTCACGAGTGTCTGCCCCCTCGCCCCCCCCCCCCCCCTCCCCAGCTCTTCGTTACGTCTGGCTCTACCTAAATCCCAACTTCAAGATGAATTTTGGCATATCTTTATTGGCGTTCTTTTTTGTCCCATATGGTATACAGTATGATGACGTCGTGTAAATACGTCTGGCTCTCCATACCCATGTAACCCAACTCCATGATAACCCCAATCAAACACGTCTGGCTATCCCTTTAGCTCATGACCATGATGACGTCATAGAGATACATCTGGCTATCCATTTAGCTTATGGTCATGATGACGTCATAGAGATACATCTGGCTATCCCTTTAGCTCATGGCCATTATGACGTTATAGAGATACATCTGGCTATCCCTTTAGCCCATGGCCATTATGACGTCATAGAGATACGTCTGGCTCTCCCTTTATCCGTAATCCACGATTCAGTCTCTTCAAATGGAAGATTCTGTATAGCCTTAGCATAACCCAATCAATCCGATTAAGTGTAGTAGAATTAACGCCAGCTTGTCCCCAGTATCAACGAAACCACATGTTTTTATTTTGTGGCGACAACTGAAATATTTGTAAAGTTCGTTGCCTTTCACAATCAAAGCAGCTTGTTTTTAAACTAGGCTCATCCAAGACTTCAAATTGAAACCAGAATTTGGCGAATATATTTATTTATTTTCTGTTGTAATATACAGTTTGAAACGAAAGAAAACAGATTTTTAAATAAGATACACAGGTAAAAGATTGTAGGAACTACTTAAAAATGAATTTTGTTTTAGTGGGTAAATACGTTTGTGACTAGTTTACGCGTTCAATATAAAGAATCCGCGCATTATAAGAGTGAGAATTAAAGAGTCTGTGGTTTGTTGCCCGATGGTCGATCGCAAACAACCTTTTCGCAACAATCTGGGTTGTCACCCTCACCAGAAACTATTCGGCAACCTTTCGGAACTGTTTGACTCATTTTGCCACATCTGAAATTAAATGGTTAGAACTATTAGTTTTCGGATCATATGAAGTATTTAGATATAAGTGAACCATCAACTATAGTTTTGAGTAATATAATTACGAGTGGGTGTAGGAATAGGATAAATTAGGGTTAACAAAGTTTTAGTTTTTGCTGCTAGTATTAGATAAAGCAAGCGGACAAGATGTACAGACGTTTTGGCGATAAAGCTGCCTCGCGTTTTCTTTTGTTAAATCGTAATAATAAAGAGAATTTAGGACGATTAAAATATCCCCACATCCAGTTAGCCGCCGGTTTTGATATAAAAAAGTATATTTCGGATATCCTAATGATTTATCTTAACTTCCTGTTCCGATGACAGTACGAATAATGATACGTCAGCAGTTTAAATTCACAATTAGGTTAAATTAATTGTGTTGACATTATAAATCATTTGACTAATTAATTGTTTCATCACAATGCGCTTAGGTAAATCTTATCCAAATGCGAATTATCTCTGATATATCTTAACAAAGTAGAAAATGTTATTTTATCAAAACTTTTCCGTACCATACTTTCTGTTTAAAGTGAATTGGAGATAACTACTGTTTAGCATTATGTATCAATACACCCTAAGCCAATACGCCTATTTTGCCAGCTCCTTTTCAAACAACTCGTTCTATGATTAATTTTGTTTGAAATCAATCGGTTTAAATTTCACCTTTTCCATTTTGAAATACATTGGCAGCGATGGCTCTAAAATCAAACTGTTCTCGCTACAGTTCCCTGATTTCCTATGAAATCATGCCATAAGGTTCGTTCAATAAATCATTAGTAATATCAGACAGGACCTTGAGAGCGTTTTTTTTTTTTTTTTTCATTAAGAATCGCGTACCTTCGTTAATAATTAATAGTCTAAGTTACAGAAGTTTGTTTTAAAGAGTATATAGATTGAAATCCATGGAATCTTGATTTACTGCCCGAAAAGCATTTTTTTTTTTAATGTCTCGGTTTTATTTGAACTTTAGAGCGAGATAGGGAGTCTCTTGATAATGCTAAATTAACCGTTTTCTTAGTGATAATCGTTAATAGCTCGAAACAAATTTAGGCTTAGTAAGACTTCTTGAATATGTAATATTTTAAGTTAATTGTAACAATATGAATCGATTCGTTTCGTAAAACCTAGAGAGATTGAAACCATAGAATGATTGGAGCGTCCAAATTATAACATATTTATCATGATGTATTTCCATTTAAAAGTCTGCTACTTGGTCTCAATAACTTGATTTGGGAAAAATCTCTCGTGCATGCTTAACGTGAGATAGGCTGGCATTTTTTTACAGTTAATATTCCTGAACGTAAAAGATAGTTCAATGAAACTCACCCAATTCCGAGAATTAATTTTGCATCAACATCGCAAATTCTTTTAATGCAATCAGGTTCCGGCCACTCCTCACCATCTAATTTTAATTTATCTCCCACTTTGCATTTACCTGTCAAAGTTTGACAAAATTAAGTTGCAAACCAAATAAAATTAAAACACACGGTTGGAGAGAAGTTTGTGAAACAATTTTTTAATATCTACGAGATTTGAAATCAAGCATTTATTCTGCCCCAGTTTTCGCTAGATTTCAAAACTTCTGTCAAACACGGGTCAAGCTGGGTCAAATCCCTAAAAAATATATAAATCTTACCATCCACAATCTTCGCTCTTTCTCGAAAAACAGCGGCTTCCACGTAAAGAACCGCCAAAATCAAAACACTAGCAATCAAGATAAATTTCATCTCGACAATTTAAAAATAAAATTTTGAAATGAATATATAATATAATTTGTCTTAGATGCTTCGAACTATTCGAACCAGATTTCGTCGTGATTCTGAATGAGTAAAATCAGGACTTTCATTTAGTTTATATAGTTTTCCCACATGTTTTCCCCCCTTCAAACACTTGATAACAAATTTTCCCGAGGCAAAAACGATTATACATTTTGAAGGGGACGACATAGTGATTAATATCAACTACCTCCTCGATTTTTTTTAAAGTCCAAGTGCTACTACGTGATCAGAAAAAACATTTGGATTTAATAGTAATGTCAGGTGTACCAGACGAATTAAAATTCGACTTTCGATGTTTTTAATGTTAACGAATATAACTATACATTTTAAATATTAATTACTCGCGTTTAAATAATAGAAACACTGAGTGAAAGTATAAAAGTAGTTAGGAATACGGCCCTGTTAATTTTCCAATTACTTCTATAACCTTTCAAGCTGAATTCTAACGCGACTCGGATATATTGTGTTGGCATTTTAACCTTTACCAACCATATATGAAGTTTCCCAGGTTTCCCCCGATTTCAATGGTGATTGTAATGGTTTGGAGTTTTCATAGAATTGTGGCAAGATGCTCAAGATCTCGGTTATACTGAAAATATATCATTAAGCCTAATAACAAACTTTTGGATTTAAAACCGTTGAGAAGTAAAGAAACAACTATTTTATTAAATGGTCAAAAATATAAATGGTGTCTTACTCTAATTAAACCTCTTAGCAGGTTAAGCGGCCTTTTGATAACTCGTTAAGCCCTTTCCTGGTCCCTTTTAAGGGAACTAGGCTCTGACCCTAGGTGGATGGTACGAATTTCATTCCTGCCCCTAGATCTATAGCAAATGCTCAGTAAAGTCGGTGTGATTTTACGTTTATACTCAATTTAATCTGATTCTTTGTTCTTTAATACCTTTTTCTAATCCGAATATCGTTGTTTCTTATCTGCAGCAGATCAAACATCGGTTGCTGAAAGCCACAGCTAATATAGCCTGATTTTACTTTGATTGAATAATCATCATGTTTCCGTGCCATTGCTAATTGAAGATGATCTTATGTACAAGTCCGTGCAACTAGAACTTCTAGACCTTCGTGGGTGAACCGTAAGCTAGAGTTTTGTGTTTGTGGGTGACTCTTTAGCTTAAATTTAACGTCGGCAGCGACGAAATATATCCTACTTTTGAGGCTCGTAGACCTATATTTTAACTTAACTATAAAGTAACGTAACTTAAATTTAAAATTAATCTGAGCCTCTTGGGATTAGTGATACTTGTAGAGTCACCTTTTTCTGTTTTTAGTTTTAAGTAGGGCTTCCCTCTAATTATTATTTAAACCAGGGCAGTCTCGAGGATTTTTTAAGGTTCAATGCATGTTCATTCTCGCCCTTTCTCATCAGCATTTTCAACCGTCGCTGGATTCTTCCGTGTTGTTTTTTGCCGAATTGGTTAATTCCTTTTCGGTTAGGTGTAGAACTGTTTAACTCTGGTTTGGGGGTTCGTCCACTAATGGCGGGCGAAGAGTCCGCCGTTTTTGGCCGAAACGCGGTGGAGGCTAGCGTCTTTGTTAGGGTCAAACTGTAATGTCTTTTTGTGTCAAGGTGACTGCTGCGGGGGATCCAAGAGAAAGGGCGCAACGCTTGAGTTCAATCAATTGCGTGGGAGATCGTAAACGAGACTGCCCTAATTAGGCCCGCTCATTATAGGATACCGAGCGCGACGGTTTCGTGACCAAACTAGGGTCGCGACGCGTTGGTCACGAATGATCTGAGCGAGCGGTATCATTTTATTTTCCCATTGTTTCTAGTTCTTCGTTGGAGTTCAAAAATAATCCCCAAATTGGTCGGGTTTTTTTACTTCCGAGGTCGAGTAGCGTCCCTAACGTGGACGTTGCTCGTAGCGATAGTTCTAATAATCGCGGTCAAATTTGACGTTATATGTTTAGGGAACTCGGAAGATATTTTTGGCATCAATATTTACTAACTACACCCTAAAATTAAGCTTACCAGGCGGCATTACCCAGGTCGCGATTAGCCCCCTTCGCCTGCATACGTTAGGTTTAATGTTTAAGGTTTACTAACCCTTGACCTCGTTGTCATAATTATGACGTCGGGGTCGAGTAATTAATTGATTTATTTTCGCACCTAAACGCGTAGATTCGCGCTCAAAATAATCGCGTTTCAAGATATCAAGAAAATGGATGTTAGAAGATCTTTCTTAGTTTGAAAGGTTGGTATTACATTATTTTTAAAATTGAACTATCACTTACTAATTCTCTTTTTCTTTTTTTCTTTTTTTTTTTTTTTTTTGTTTATTTTCAGGTTTTATCATATAATTATAGGCTTTAGTTATTTTTCTTATTAATTTGTCTGCTGCTCTTTTTCAATTTAGTTTAGGTTTCTTGGCTGAATTAGAGGAGCAATTTCAAGATCATCTTCAGTCCCAAATCAGTTCAAGATTTCAGCAAAAATTAAGGTATAAACTTCCCACTAGTGTTTTCATCTTCCTTATAGCTTAAAGGTCCTACTTTCTCTGTAATTGTCCCTCTAAAATGTTCTTAGTTTATGCACACATCATAGCTTTGACTGTACAATGTTTTATGGTCAACTTCGTCTGCTAAACTAGAAAAGAAGGCGACTTTAAAGGGGATTTAGACATAGCAGATAGTCCCTGTAGTTTCTGATTTTACTGTATACTATTTTTGATATTAAGTATGCGAGGTCTAGTTTAGAATCTCTTGACTACCAGGTTCTTATTTGCATAAATGAGTTCTTGGAGGTGTGAATTAGGTCCTCTAGTTGAGTCGCGATGTTTCATATAGTCTTTATACATTTTTTTTTTCGTATCTCTTTGGGCTTAGCCAAGAGCTCTTTCGACCCCCAAAATTTCCCAGAATATTTTGAATTCTTAATTGTAACTTTCTGCCTCTTTATACCGAGTATACCATTTTTTTCGGTATAGTAAAATATACGAATACGTCATAGACGCTGGTTTTTCTGCGTTAGTTACATCAGGGTTACATGTGGTTACCGGAGTATCTACGTCACGATCGCGAAGTTACAATAGTTAGGAATGCGAGTTATGTGTCGCGAATTTGTAATATATTAAGATACAACCTTGAAAGAGTCTTAAATTCAATTTAAAAAACCGGTTTTGTTAAGTAATTTTATGTTGGTTATAAGAATGTAAGTTAGTATAGTCATTAAGACCCGGTGGGGGACCCGTATGTCTGATTTATTTCCATTTTTTTTTTCTCTCCATATATCTTAATTTATGTTTGGGGAAATTGGTTTTGTAATTATACGTTTTCTAAGTATACGGATTAAAGAAATTAAGCTTTAATCGTATGTCTAGGTGGGTATATGTCGTTTAATTGCAAGTGGTTAATTAAGTTTAATTTATGAATGACGGTACACAAATAGAAATGACGGGTCTTTATATAATGACGGCCTTTTGATTGTGTTTTAACCCGATTTAATTAGCTTCGAATCAAGGAGTGACGTCAGTTGAAATATGAATTTAATTCATTGAAGTTATTGTTCAATTATGAACGAGTCATATTAATTAAAATTAGGCTTTCTTAAATAGATAGCGTCGTGGAATCTATGTTAAAGACTGTGTTCTTCTATCTCCAATGATAGGCACATCATTTCTCGATAAAATTTGATTAAATCGTGATATAATGATGTTGATTTGATTAAATTATCAAAATTAAGTCACGACTAGACCATGATAAAATAGGTTACGTCATAACTTAAAGGTTCTCGGAATATATATTAATTGGATAGATCTACGCCAATTATCGTTAAGTTATTACGAAAATTGAAGTTCTTAGAAGTGAAAGGCAACTTTGAAAGATACATCAGACATTTGAGCCAAATATCGTGACTTCACCGAAATTTAGTTAAGATCGTGCTTTCTTTTATTTCTCTTATTTCTAAATACGTCTAATCTTTGGACAGGCATTTTACGTCATGATTATCTCCTCAAAAACGTCAAACGGGCCGCTCATTATTTTTACCATAACAAGAAATCAACGATATTTAAGTATAATTGTTAGGAATAGAAAAAAAACACTCGATTTTTTTTAATTTGGAGGAAAGTCTCAAGAAAAATCATAGTTTAGCTTGATTATAGGTTTAATTTAAGTTTACAAAAATGATTACATCACAATCGAATAAATCCCCACCGATATTTAACCCTAATCCATGGATGTGTGGATTTTAAATCTTTCAAAGTTTTATTTCTGGATAGAGTTATTTTCGAAGCGCAGTTAATAAAATTAGAGAAGCTAGGGCGGATTGATACACAATATTAAAGCAAGTTGAAAAATAAATAGTCGTTGTGAACTATTGTTGGTTACGAGTGTAGTGAAGATACGAAGCTTCTACACTTTAAAATTCATCCGCTAAGCCTAACTTATCAGTTTATCAGTTGTTTAAAAGTGAAATTCTAGCCAAATTTGTAGGTAATATTGTTTAATCAACATGACATTGATCGAGTATTATTGCCCAAAATGTTAACAAACAATTTATAGGAGTTTTTATTAAAAGAAATCCTTGATTTTTATGTTGTCGTAATTAATAATTACCAACAACAAGGTTGACAAAAGCTTTGAATGTTCTAAAGAACTGAAATTTCGCCATAAATTGTTTTAAAGCTTTAAATATTATGTAAACCATTTATAAACAAAATCATAGCCCTAAGCGGGTAACCTCCATTTAAATTTATCAGCATTTGTTTTTTTAAGTTTCCATAAAAAATCCTCGAACTTGGCACCAAAATCAAGGTAGAATCAGTCATAGTTGTCAACACGTACAAACCTTTAAATTCGTGTTCTATCTCTATAACAAATCACGCGAATGAAATGGTAGCCAAACGTTTTATCCTCTGTAAATCCAAACTGATTTAAATTATATAGTCGTCCCAATTTTAATCCTCTTTAAAAATATTTTTGGAACGAATTTAACCCTTTTTTTTATTATTTTTTTGCTAAGCCTAATCTCTCCGTTTAGACGAAATCCCTGGTTTTTCCTCTAGATAAATTTCTTACTCTGGCTTTTGTGGCTATTCTAAAGGATAGTAACACAAAATTTTGGGCTTTGCCATTTTTATTTTCAAAAGAAAGACGCCAAGGGTAGTTCGAGACTCTATTTAATTTCTAATTTTTCGCTTTTTACCAATTCGATTTGTCACTCGCTAAAAGTCAGAACGGCTGAGTTTTTTCCGTTTGGTTTTTCTTTATTTAACGACTAAAAATGTTTTATTTGTTATAAAGCGCTGAACTTGAATTTTTCGTGAAAATGTTCCGTATTTTTTCGCAAATTATCCAAAATAATTTTCATCTGAAAACATTAAGCTTAAATTTAATTTATTTAAGGTATTTAATCAAATTTAAATTTGTTTTTTTCCACCACAATATTTTTACAAACAAATATTAAACTAGAAATAAATTTAAAACTTACCCGGAAAATAGGCTTAGCTGGATTCATTTAGATTTTGAATTTCTTCGCATTGATGGCTCAGTGACCAATCGAATGTTATTGTTAGTCTCATGGAGATCTCACATTAACGACTGGCCTTATCTCATTGGTCGCTGACCCATCAATTTGATCTCGATAAATCCAGCTAAGCCTTTTTTCAGGGTAAGTTTTAAATTTATTTCTAGTTTAATATTTGTTTTGTAAACTTACCTATTTAAACAATAAGGAATCGACAAAAATGACTCGTTGTTAGGTTGCATTCTCCCTTTAAATTCGAAACGCGTGGATACCACGTGGCTGAAAATTAATATTAAAGAAATCACTCGTACTACCGGGTAATTTAAACTCCTCTGGTGGTACAATCTCTTTAAGATTACCGACGCCAGAAAAGGGGGTTACCTCGAATTCGAATAGCTGTGGAATTTTGACTTCTGAGAGATTGGGTTAACTCTTGTGATTAAGTTATACATCAAGATTAATTTGCAAAATAACGAAACCTGTGGCGGATTAATACTTAATGTTAATTCTCACAGGGGATAAATGTTGTTTAGTAAACTCTTTAACGTGATTTGCGTCTTTAGGAATGTAGGAATTTTTGCTATTTCAAGTTTAAAGTTAACTCTCCAAGTCTATTAAAGAATACCTAGATAAGTTTTTTTTGTCATTTTATTTTAATTTGTCGAGGAATTTCGATGGGTTTTTTGGGTTAATCGTAAAATAGATGTAAATAATTAGATTATTTTTTATAACTATTATAAATATTTGGAATATTTGAAGAAATACGCGAGAAATTCCAAAAATGTTTGAGGGTCAATTTATTTTACAACATTAGAGCCGTTCTGGGTTGAAATTCACCATATTTTTAATATTAAAAGAAGAAACGCGTATAGATGAAGGAATTAAGTTTTTATTGCAATTTTACTGCGTTAGAAATCTTTAGACCTTTGTCAGTCTATCTCGGTCTATCTCTACCATGGATTCTATTTATAGAAAATTTAACTTGAATAATTTCCCTTATTAATAATAGACTGGCCATAGATGCTAGGAAGAGCTTCTCGAAAATATAATTATCCTTATTAAGAACTCGTCTTTCATACTTAATTTTAAAGTTCCTTAAGAACGCTTCAACCCAGAGGTATTAAGGCATTTTAAAAGTTTGAAAAAACTAAATAATAAAATCCAATAGCCTTCCTATTTAACCCGTTTAAATTTAATTTATTTATATTGTACGTTGGTTCAGAGGCAACTTTACTTTTGAGAAACCAGGTCGATTTGACTGAATTTGAAGTCTTAGAAAAAAGTTGTAAATTGTTTAAAAAATACCCGTCGCATTTGGCAATCCCACTTGTTCTCAAGGGCTTAAACCTAATCTTGAAAAAAAAAAAAAAGAAAAAAAAAAGAAACCTAAGCTTATCCTTATCCAAGGTACACCTCTCGCCATCTGTCTAGTCCCTATACGTTATTAGTAATTAAGTAATTAGAATTAAGTTGAAATTTAAGCACGTTTAAGTATTTAATCACTCTCTAAACATAATGCTCGATATAGTAAAATAACAACTTCATTAATTTGTGGATTATTATTAAGTATTTTTTGGGATCATTTTGCGTTCATTATTTTGCAAATTATTAATTAATCTTTTGATATTTTTGGATATTTAAAGTCTACAATTTCTTTTTTAATTTATTGTTACGTTGTAGTAATTAATTTTATTGTTTTAAAAATAGAAGTGAAAAATTAACATTTAGTTTTTGAAATCTGCGATAGATGACTCTACCTATTTTAAGATTTTATTGGGAAATTGTTTTCATCAGGAGTAATCATGGATTAATTAATAGGTGACCTTAATTAATCTTGGAGTTATGTAGAAGTTTTTGGTGCTAATCAGGATAAATTCGAGATGGCTTGGCAACTACTTATAAGTTTTTAATTGTGTATTATGTTTTGCAAACATACTAACTTAAGTACAGTAGGGTTGAGCTAAATACAATCAAAGAATAGTGTTAAAGGGACTAGAAAACCTTTTTTTTTTTCTCCATGTCATTGACGAGCTAGGGCTTAAAAAAAAGCCATTCAGCTCCATTTAGGGACAATATTAAATAGAATATGTAGACAAACTGTTTTCAAATATCTCTTTTCAAAATATGTAATCCTCCTTAATTTAGTTAGATTAGGACATTTGAAACAAATCTCCAACTATATGTTAGTTCGAAATATCAATACTCATCTATCAAAATCAATAAAAACAACACTCAAACCTATTTAAATTTCAACGCAATTCAATATCCAATCACCATTAAAACCTAGTTTGAAGGCAATTAAAGATTCTCGCGCACTCTAGGTACCCGCTTCATCAGAGTACAACCATGGCAATATTCGCGCCAAAATCGCGCGCTTTAGACGTACTTTACTTTCAAACGGAAATAGTCCCGAATTAGGCTTAGCTTTTGTGCAAAAGCAAATCATTTTATCGGTAATAGCTATAATAATATCGTTTTCGCTTAGCTAATTTATTTTACTATAGTTTTATATAATATCTACAAATTATCTTTTCAAAGTGCCTTTTTGATCACTCGTTGTGCTCCGATTCGGAGTTAAAACTTAAAGATAATTGGAGTACAGCGAGTTAGAAATTCTAATACCAGGTTTGTGACTTAGATAGTCAGTGACGAAATCTAGTTATATATACTTAACTCCAAAAGCATAATGCATAAAAATGTGTGTGTCTTTTTTTGGCATAATCAAATCAGTAAAAGCAAAAGTCTGATAAGACTTCATACAAAAAGTTCTTAACTGGCGCAGGGGCCTGAAACGTGTTGTTTTCAGTGCTTTCCCCTTTCTACGCGTAGGCAGATATTTCTGTAAAGCGGCATCTAAAATCACGTGACTTTTGCGCCACTTCACCAAGCATCTAATGAAATTAGTGGCTACGCGTTGCAAAAAGTAGTTCCCCGGTTTTTACATATAAGACATCTTTTAGCACTTTTAAAGTCATGGTAACAAATAAGAAATGAAATTCAAAGCAATTTTTCCGATAGAAAGTTTTTAAGTCAAGAATTAATTAGCAATTTTAATTATTAAACCATTATTGGCCAGATTTAACCACATGAATCGCTGTTGGTTGTTTCACTAAGTTCGTCTGCTGCATTGTTTTGGTATTCTCACCACTATGGCTCCCAAAACTTTGTAAGTAAACCTATTTTACTTTTAAACTAATTTTAAATGAAATGTAATAAGTTTTTTGAACTATTGAATTGGGTTTGAATAAAAACTTTGAAATATCAATTATTTACCTGATGCTAAGAAATGTTTAAGGAAACATCTTGATTTAAAAAATCGTTTAAAGACCTAACGCCCGAGTTTTAATCGTTTGTTTAAATTTAAGAAACCTCACTTCGTACTATTTAAACTTTTAAATCGCAATTAATTATTTACCTGATGCTGTGAAATGTTTAGGAAAACATCTAGATTTAAAAAATCGTTTAAAGACCTAAGGCCCGAGTTTTAAACGTTTGTTTACATTTAAGAAACCTCCATTCCCCGAAACTTGTCAATGTTTTACTATCCTGCACTTCCCGTGCACTAAGGGCCTTCAAGGCCCCTTGTACGTTGTCCCCCTAATAAATAAAGAAACCTCCCTTCGTACTATTTTCAGGACTTCCGTATAATTCGCCTAGCTATTGGCTAGTTTTGAATTTAGCTATCTCGTTCTCATTGGGTGCTGTAGAGTAGCGTCGTCTGCACTGTAAATTACATGTTTTCTATAGCCAAAGCAAGAACCGGGCGCCAGTTAAGGACTTTTTGTATGAAGTCTTATCAGACTTTTGGTAAAAGGACAATGTAACATATTTGAACTTCATTTTGGACCACCAATCACAGAAAATTTCCAGTGCAGTGATACGAGGAGTCAACAAATATACACCAAAGCTTCCAAATTTGACTAATTATTACCCCAAAACCCTTAATTATACCACAAATAATCAAATCTATAAACACCCATACACTTTCCATAAAAACAGAAATGTTCCTTCTTTAACTCTAAATATAAATATTTAATAAACATAAAACTACTCCCGTTATTCATTAGCGTATAACGGCGGTAAAACGTAAACAATCATTAATTAAGGAAAAAGTAATCATTTAATATTAATAATAATAATAAAACTTATCCATCCTTATTTTCTTTCTTTTACAGATCCCCCCCCCCCCCCCCTCAAGCGTGTAGCTGCTTTCCCGCCATAATGAGATAGGGAGAAAGTTAAAACAACGAACATAACATCGACTAGAATGCTCGAGAATGATATCTGGCGGTTGCAGCTTCCTCGAATCGAACTCGCTTTCACGCATGCTCGATTAGGACATTTAAAAAAAAGTGTTTCTCTTCTGACGTCACGTTGCCACGGTGATCTCTCTCGCTCTCGGGACTTCTCTTTTAAAAGTTGCTTATGCCGCGAAGCCTTTCGCCTGGCGCGCACGCTCTATACTACAAAACTCGTCTCGTTTTGATTTGGCGTTTTTTCGAGAGAAAAATTTTCTCGCGCGTTTCCATACTGCATGGTGATTCGTGCCAGACTAGCCGGCGCTTACAGTCACTGTATACCTGCGATCTTTAAAACGGGTGCCGCCTGAACTTAATCATAAACGCGGGACACTTTTTTTTTCGCGTTTCTTGACCACTAAAACTGACGTATCGTATACTTAACGAACACGCCCAAGTTTGGAAACATTTAAGCGATTTAATCATGAGCCAACAGTTGACCGCCGGACCATCGCCCAAACCACATGTCAAAGACGTTTGTTCAAAGATTGTCTTTCCTTTGTGGAAACCTATGGAAGGGAGCAGACAGTGAGGTAAGAATTGAAAAATTATTTCCTTTTTTCATTTGGTATTTGTAATTATGGTATAATAGTTTAAAACTTGGGTATCGTTAGTTTGCAAGGCATATCAACGTGGCAATGCAATTGGTCTAATGCTTCTTTAATTAGTTAAATTGTTTAATTTGTTTTGTGGTAAGGATTTAACAATAATTAACCGAGCAAAATGATAATTGGTTTTCCAATTAAGTAGCAAATTGATTGACTTTTCAGATTAATGAATCAAAGATTTAATCACCATTCAATTAGATTCATAGTCATTAAATTGGGTAACTGATAACTTTGCGAGAAATAACAATTGGGAGAAATGGTAACACGCTTATAAATTAAGGAAGAGATATATGCATATACATTAATAATGTTTCCGTATGTCTATTATCATTAAGAGTCCTTTTTACAGCTATTCAATAAGGAAAAGTTAACCAAAATATAGTTTTTATACTTTTAAATATCAGATGCTACTTATTTACTATCAAATACAAATTTCCTTACAAAATAATTTATATCAAACTTTTACCGGAGTGAATTTCTCCTATGCAATTAAATTAAAACTTCTCATATAGGAAGTAGGCAAAATAATAGGCGAAATATATGATTTAGCAACATTTTAAATTAAACACCATTCTATAATTTATTTCAACGTCTGCCAAAGACAAATACGAATATATTTTTCACTTATAACTTTAAATTAATCATCTCTAGGTGGGTTTTTGACTTAAAAATACGCGTAAAACCCCGATTTCATTTTAGTTTTTCAAAAGTCGAGTATATCAAATTCATTTTGATTTCCTCTTTTCTGTTACTTCATTACTTGAAGCCTGATAACTTGGGTTAAACGTAAAGCTTGATTTAAGATTAAATTCAGAAGGTCCATTCTTGACCAATAACATCGATTGAAAACGCGCCTTTATACATCAAATAATTTGAGTCTTTTTTTTGATAATACGTATTGAGATTCTGTACATTTAATAATTTTCTTCGATATAAAATGTATATATAACTTCCGTTGTAGAACAGTGGCTCTTAGAAAAAAAATCACTAATCTTGGTAAAAATACTGACGTCCATACTTGTTAATCTACCTCTTGCACGTGTAATTTAAATAAGAAACAGACGGTGTGATAAACGTATAATCAGATTAACAGGGGGCTTGAACTACGCAAGTACATCGTTATCCGTGAGTGTGTAGCTATATAGAATTATCAAAAAATTGATTGCGAAAGTTGTTGTCAATTGTTTAAGGTGAGGTTGTAACAGATTTTATACGAGCTCCAAATGAAATAAGAGTAGTATTTTAAGATAATTTCAAAAATATTGAAAATATGATCGTCTGTCTGTCGATAGGAAACGACAAAGTTTACACGCGACGTTGCGAATTGATACACAATGTTAAACTTCATTGGAAAATTCTTTCCGAATTCATTAAAATTTAGGTGAAACAAAATTTTAGTTTTTGGTCCCCTTTTGTTGAATTCAGCTTGTTTTATTTGGTCTATTTGGTCGAATTCAAAAGGAATTTTTCTATTTGAACCATTTTTGACAAATTTTCTGACTGGGAAAGCCGATTTAATTCGTTATTCTATGGGAGAATATTGAAATGTTAAGTAAAACCGACGTCACGCGTATGTAAAAATTGCCTAAAAATTCACGAGTTTGGCGCGAGATCAACTTGACAAGGCCCGAATCAAATTCAGGCTGCATGTAGAGGGCACAAACTTTGAATATGGGATTTTAATTAAATATATTACGCATCCCCTTTGATAAAAGTCGTGAATGAATTGCTTTAACTAAAAATAATGTAGTTATATCCTGGAAAGAAGATATATTAAGCCTAAATTTCGTAAATAAATAGTAAATAAGTTGTTTTTACAAATCTATATTTACGATTTTAGTTTAAATGTTTAAATGCTTTTCACTCCTTTCTATAAATCGAAATCCGCCAAACATTCGAAATGAAAAGGCGAAGAAAATATAACACGGAATATGACAGAAATACTCTTTCATGATTTTTACGCGGCCTTCGTAAAGTCGCGATGACACGCATGCGCTTTTCACAAACCAAAATAATGATTATAATGTCTAACTTATACGCGATACATGTATACACGAAATAATGTTAAAAGACAGTAGTCCATTTATTGCACAATAACATGCAACTTTAATGTAGTCTTTTTAAAAGGATAGTGAAGATGAAAAAGCAGTGATTTTTTTATTGATTATGCTTCTAAAAATAAAATCTGATTGTGTAGAAAAACATTCAGAAAGCGCCTCTGAATTGTACAAAAAATCGGAAACCTTTTGATATATAATTTAAAGGAGAACCTCCGACTAATCAAAAGACGCCCCACCTTTGGCTTAATAAAATAACATGGATACATGCTAGCTGCGGCACACTCTTTTTGAATCGCGCGTACAACAGCGCGTGTCGCGGATATTTCATGAATCCTAAGGTGGGGAATCTTTTGATTAGTCGAATGTTTTACTTTTTAATTAAACACCAAAAAATCTGGTTTTTTCCCGTTTTTTTTTTTTGCACAATTTTAGAACTTTTTAATACGCGAACAAGTCTTAATTTTAAATAGTAGAATGGATAAATACATCACTTAAATTTCCTCTTAACCCTCACTTTTGTAATTTATTTAGAATCCCAAACAATCGTGTCACCTTTATTTTAATTTCCATTTTTTTCCCTTAATGAAAATCCTTTTTTTCGAGGTTTATGGGTCGTCTTAGCTTCAAAAGAGATAGAACTTTTGGAAAAATTTATCTTAAACGAATTTAAGTTATACAAGGAGGCGGCACGCGTCGATGACCAAATAAGCGTGAAAATTACGTTTAAAGTACAGTAATCCGTGAAAGTTCCATAAAAAAAAGAATGCCAACACTTCTCTTAGACCCTTATCTCCCAAATTTCGAAAAAAATAATTTTTAAGAGCTTCGTTCCACTAGTAATAAAATTAATTGCAATATTTTCACTCTCGGCATGTTTTTGAACTGAGTCTGCTAATTTAATTTACGACTTTTTTTCCGTTTATTTTTTATTTCGGTGTTAAATTACGTTGATATGGTTTAAATTTGGTTTGAAATTATAAACATATGTCTGATTAGCTTAAATAACTTATCTTAGGGAGTTTTGACACGAGTTGATAACATATATACTTATATTTTATTTGGGTTAAAATTAACGAAAAAATAACATCGTTAATTAATTCGTTACCAAAGATTTTAATATTGTTTTCTTTTAATTACCATCCACACTACCAGGAAATGTCAAATAATTTATCAAATTTAGCTTGTATATTGGGAAAGCCTAGACATCGGGCTAAGAGCCTGGAAATCGGACTAATCGTGGGATTTATAGGGGGTGGACATCTGTATCTTGGGCTATTTTATCAGGGAACTGGGGTTAATTTATCAAGGGACACGCAGACTGGACCTCGGGCTAATTTATATGGGGACTAGACCTCGGGCTAATTTATATGGGGACTGGACCTTGGGCTAATTTATATGGGGACTGAGCCTCAGGCTAATTTACCTGTAATGGGGTTATTTTTATCATAGGACTCAGTGGTAATTTGTAATAGGTTGTAAAATATCAGGAGTATATTGAATCACAAATTATTAAATGTTAAAAAAAAATCGTGTTATTCTAAAATTAAATATTACAATTTTAAACATTTCTGTAATAATTATAACTAATAATTAATATGAAATATTTCGGTCCTGGGAGAACCTAGAAAGGTCAGCGATGTTTTCATATTTAAATATCCTATATTTTAATATACTAATCGACCAAAAACAAGATTAGAAATTAAATATACCATGGCATATCTTTTAAATTACTTATTTCAAAAGTAAATTTCGATTAGAAGAAAACAAGTCTTAAACTTGATCTTGAGCTATAATTAGGGCCTGCTATAATTTTTATTATATTTATTAACTTATAGCCCTTGTTAAGGTAGGAAGAAAACGCAAAATGATAATTGGCGTGATCATAAACTATTGGAACAATCGCCCACTGTGTGTAGTTTATCTATTCCAAGGGAGCGAGTGGTGACCTTTTCAGTGTATAATCATACAAACATAGATGCACCACTCGCTGGGATCTGCTATCATCACAGCTCCCTTTTTTCTTCCTTTTCGGTTTAGTTTGGGTCGCTCCTCGTTCTTCTCCGTTATTTTTTATAGCTTCTACTTACGAGCTATTAACATCGTATTGGCCCCTGCATTTTTGATGAGCTTGCTAGGCCCAGAATGTACCTTTTTTTTTGTTTTTGTTTTAAAGACCACGTGTAAGGTAGAAATTTGACAAATCCAAAATAATTCCGAAAGTTCTCTTATGGGAATAGTGCTTGAAGTTTTACAAGAATTGTTCGGAAGAGAAAATTTTCTTTACGTATACAAATTCCTTTGTGTAATTTGGGTTCTTCTTCAGATTTTGGAGATTGTAGCTCTTCGTATCACTTACTGAAACATTTATTTTGGAGAGGCCAGATCTCCAAGAGTTATTCAGAATCCTTAAAAAGACTTCTCAAAAAACTCTTAAGACCAAATTCTTTAGATCAGCCCTATTAATGGTACCATGAGAGTATTATTTTCTAAAATAATGAAGTTAATATTACATTTAAAACTGTCTTAAACTCAACTTAATTTAATATTAAATTTTTTCTGATTATTATATATAGCTAGGAGTAACAAAACCTTTACCTTTCATTGGGATGACAAAGTTATATTACATTTAACCTATACTTTAATTGTGCTATTGAGAATATCAGTCTTAATTTTGATTGGTCAAACATTCAATTCCTCACACATGGACTTTATTATAACGGCGGAAGAATAGGAAGGGAAGCCAGCCATATAGGAAAAATGTGCTCCCTCTGGTTCTGTATACGGATGGCTTGTTATAATAGATTTCGGTATTATTTCCCCCTCCCCCCTATGTGCGCAGCTAGGGGAACCCCCTGTGGGTCGGTGACCCGAAACTAAAGATGGGTAGCATTCACTTGTCCCCGATACCATACTACTTTCTTGAGTTAAGTTGAGAATGCCAAATATTTTTTTTTCAAAGCTCCGCGTTAAAGAGCGGTCTGCTGCCTTGTTATTGTTGTATTTTTTATATATTTATATGTTCAATTTTCGGGGTTATATTGATCATGTTTCGCAAGGTTCTCGTTGTGAAATATATACGTATTGATATGCGCCACTTGGTTTCGGGAATTTTAATCTTTTATCCCCCATTATCCCCGGAGATTTTGTTGACTAGAAATTTCTAATGGTGTGAAGTTGGTTCAAGTTTAATGGTGTGGATTGTGTTTGTTATAAGGATATTTTTATTCAATTATGTTATTTTATTCATATTTCTTATGTTCAAAAGCAATTTTGAAAGTTTAAGCATATCTTTCTGATTGCTTTTATGCTAAGCCTAATTCGGGACTAATTGAAAGTAATGAGCAATTACTGATTTTTAATCAGCTTCAAATAATTTATATATAGATATTATAATCATTTCTAAGGTCGATCAAGGTTCGTACACAACCTGGAATACCTGGAAAACCTGGAAAAGTCAGGGAAATAGAAAATAGGTCCAAAAGGTCAGGGAAAACGGTTGCGAAGTGGGTAATATTTTTAGCTGAAATGTTTTATACGAAATTCCTTTTTTTCTCTCAACACTTTTCAATTTAACGCGCAATTTCTTAGTGATCCCCATCATTTTAGTTCATTCCCACCTTGTGCCAAATCATATAATAGAGTGTTTGTTGAAAATGTTACAATATAGAAGATGGTCCGGGAATTTATTGAAAAATGGTCCGGGGAAACCTGGAAATGTCAGGGAAATTCAATTCTAAAATTTTGTACGAACCCTGTCGATGTACAATATACAGTGAAATTAGAATCATGAGTCAGAAATATTCCCTATTTCTGACTTTTTTGCACAAAAAGATAGTATAGTTTATATAGAACATTTTATATTATATCTATCCTTCAAACTTTGTTTTTATGGTGATTGGCGATTGAATTGCTTTGGAATTTAAAACTTTTTGAGATGGGTAAATATTGAAATAGTTATCAATATATATTTGGAAGTTTATTTAAAATGACGTGGTCTAACTAAATTATGAATAATTTAACATTTAGAAAATAGATTTCCTGGTTCCTTTTTAGTGCGATAGTTTTAATCCTAATCCTTTGCATTTAGATTTTAATACATAAATTGCTATTTAGAAATTCAATAAATTTAAGTTGTTTGTTTATTTCAAATACATAAATCAAAGACTACGATAGTGAAATAGAGCGTAAAGTTTTGAATAAACTTCAACCTTTTCAAAATAATTTGTAATTCAGTGACCTCGCGGTAAGGCAAACGAAATTTTTCGTCTTACTACCATAAATAGAATTTAAACGACTATAATTTAAAATTTTTCTAGTAAATGTTATGGGTTTTCCCTTAAATTTAGAAAAAACAAATCTACCGCTACTTCGTTGAAAACAAATTGAATATTTGCTTTTTTCATGTAAATTTGCGCGTGATTTACTTTAAAATTTATATTTTTCTCTTGAGTGGAATCGCGCTTGGGTAAGAAAGCGGTAATCCACGATCAACTTAAGATTAGAAAGTTCGTTAAGTTATTATTTCTATCGCCAATGACTACCACGCATAAAAGCAGGGTTTATGCTATTCAATTCTTATTTAAAAACAAAACGTTCCTGCCTTTAACTTCAATCGTTACTCTTGATGAAAAATCAATTTCTCTCTATGCATCAGCAATATGGGTTACATCTTTTATTGTTTATAGAAGCGCGTGCGTATAAAAATAACGGTAGCAAAAACCCGCCAAAGCGTAAAAATAGCTTTTATAGGCTTAACCAGATTTTTTGGGATATCTGCTTTAATTTTGGCGCAATTTCGAGAATATCTCTCCCAGTTTTCCCGAGTTTTTGAACGACTTAAACTGTATAAGTTAAGCCTAATTTATTTTTGATAGACTTTCTAGTTTCTCTACATGACGCAATCGTTACAATGGGCTATTTTACGTTTAGATTGTTGCGTGCAAATTATATTTAAACGAGAAAGTGTATATTTTCTATCGTATTTACAAAGGAATATTTGCCTTGGCATATTTTTAGGTAAAAGGTGTTTATTTTAGTCCGGGTGTTAATAGAGGTTATATCAATTTGACTCTTGATGTTATTTGGTTTTTGTGGTAGAATATTTACGCGAAATATACCTAATCATTTAATTTGGTATAATTTAAACATTTCGACATGGTTTAACCTGTTTTTACTCGCCCCAGAAAATGAGTTGATGTAAAAATCATTATTTTTGTTAAATTTCGTTTTTTTGCTAACCTTTTCTGAAAAGCACCTTTTGAATTAACCTCTGACTGATCTCTTAAATATTAAAGGGAAACTTGGAGCTAAAAATAGAACAGCTTTTTAATTTATTTTCGGAATCTCCATGCTAAAAATCGTATTTGACAAAAACTCAAATACCTCTGGCCCGATTACCGTAGTTTATCCATTATACTTTGATTTTAAACGACGCTAATGATCAAATATGTCATCCATCCAAGTTTAATTATTTTAAAATAAGTATATATCTACTTCCTTTTATTTACTTCTGATCTAATTTAAGCCAGTGAGGGGAATTATATATGCATTTAAATGTACTACTACCTAGGCTGCCCAAAAACCATTAGTTTAAGTGCGAATTACTTCCGAAAATTACTGTTATTGAAAATATAACTAAAGTGATTAATTTCTATGATTCGTAATCCGTAATTATATTAGTTTCCAGCGGCGTGTGTTAAGTTTGAATTTTTCCCTTCCAAAGTGACGGAATTTGGGCTCTATATTTTTTGTTTATCTATATTAATGTTAATTAAAATTATAGAAGTATATATATAGACTCTGGACTTTGCGTTATCCCCAATCCAATTGATATTTTGTACTCAATATAAAATTCATAACAGACCCAGTTTCCGGAAAATATTGTCAACCTTGCCTTCAAAATTTAAAGTGAGACTGTCACCCTTTTCCTTTTTTTTTTTTTTTTTTTTCTTTTTCGAAGACTGCTTCGAGAACCAGTTTCATACCGATTCGGTTTCAACAACCGATAAATCAAGCTACAATAAATCGATTTATTTAATGCGTGAACACGTGAGGCTTAAAACGATTCCTGGCGATTTGAATATCGATTTGATTTTACCGTTTCAGATCGATTAAGAAATGCTAGTGTGGCATTATATTTTAACAATCCAAATCGATTGAAAATAACATTTTTTTAGTGTTTCGTATCCCTTTAATCGTAGAATCCTTACTATAAAAGTTTCACCCAATTAATCGATCCATTGAACCAAAGAATAAACTTTTACTCGCCCTCAAAGCGATAATAATCGGGAAAATAATATAAAGCATCGTCATCAAATGAAGCTTTATTACACGTTTTAACTCCTTACCGAGTAAAACGTGCGTTGAAAATCAGATACAATGTTATTGCCGGAAAAGTAGGTCTCTCTCTCTGTTCACGATTAAAGAGCACTAACGATAATTCACCGGTTTGGAAGAAGTTCTCTCTTGTTGTTAGTCTCTGATAAAGCGAGTTATATAGTTCATACCCTTCTATTTTTCCTCGCTATTGTCTACGAATCGTTTAAGTACAATATAATCAATGGGGAGACCAGTTACAGACTGTAATTCGCGTCTTGCTCGATTATTGATCACTTTTAAAGCTCACTTGTAGTATCATATTTGGAAGCTATATAGACTTCCTGTTACCTCATATTTGAAGCGAATTATTATTATTAATGGAGTAAAGCCGGATTCACACAGACCTATTTTCAAATCCTCGTGCGTGGCTGCTATAGATAAGAATAGACATACGGTCACGTGGTTTTGTTAGTTACTACTTATGCCACTGTTTGCCGTTAGATGACGTCTATGAACACCAGGTTATGTTATCTTTATATATTAAGATAGGTGTCCATTGTTAATAGTCCTACGTTTCAGTGAGTTCCATTCTAATATCATAATTATAGCCAAAAATTTGAATTTTTCCGAGAGAAGCCATCTAGGGTTTTTTCACAAAAATCCTCACGGCCCATATAGACAATCACCTGTTATCTTTTGAAAAATATATATTTAGAATCGAAAACTATAATACATGGTAATTATTTCGGGCCGCATGCCTATTCAAAACCGAATATGCTCGTTTTAAGCATTATATCGATAAAGGTAATGCGTTATACACCTGCTTTATATTGGCAGCAGATGCAATCGTGAATAATACGCGTATAGTTTCACCCTCTTATAATCCCCGATGGGAGACACGTCATATCTATAGGACTCGACTGACAGACGCCACGCGGGCCCATCTGATTAATGACGTTTTACACCCCTTACTAACTGCTGCTCAATTTTCGTTTTAAATCCATTGTATTGTATCTTGGTTGTATCGTATTGTCTGTAGGATATTAGTCAATTAGACCCCGAGTTAGC
The DNA here is from genome assembly GCA_963920705.1 of Odiellus spinosus. Taxonomy (NCBI): domain Eukaryota; kingdom Metazoa; phylum Arthropoda; class Arachnida; order Opiliones; family Phalangiidae; genus Odiellus; species Odiellus spinosus. The sequence continues at coordinate 9,634,885 of OY987237.1, forward strand.
AACACGGTTAAAGCTAGACTATACTATCTTTATCTATATCATTGGTTGCTTTTTGTGTTAAATGTATAACCAAGCCAACGTCGGGTGAAATTAACTGTATACCCCTATAGTTGATATTAGTTTAAACAAGTCACGTGACACTCGCTACGGGATTCTAGATAATATTATAAAAGGAGAATGAAATAAAATAAACCTCTGAAATAAATTAAACTACTACAGTCATAAGGAGATAGAGAAGGGTGATATTGATTTTATCCCATAGCTTTTATAGCGAAGATAATTATGACACATTACATCGTTTTAATGCTAAATTTCTTAGTCAAGGTGTGTTTCACTATGAATGATGTAGATATACTTAGCGAGAGTGGTATAAACTCTAAATTTGGCACTAGGGAAATCTATATCGACATAAAAACACTTTGTTGGTGAATTTTATATCTTAGTTTCGCCAATTAGAAGAGAGCTTTACATGAACTACATCTAAATGAGAATATAATCAATAACATCGCCCCTGTGGTTCATCTTCTCTGAATGATAAAATTTAAAAATAGTTTCAGTATGCCTTTTATATATCGTGCGTGTACCTGAGTCACGTGCTTTCAAATAATTACCTATTGATTTTCAAACCTTTCTCGGTGTTCAAATAAATACTCAGATGCATGCTACGGATAAGGCTTACAAGTCAGCTTATCAAATTTCGATGAAAACGTTTCTCGAATTTCATTTGAGCCGAGCGCGTGACTAGAAGTCATTGCCTCCCTCGCATTCACTGATGATAGCTTTTTTTTTTTTTTTTTTTTTTTCAAATAAACTGCGGTTTTTAATATGAAAGAGGCCTTGTCGTTTCAATGTTTTCTAATTTTATTTTAGCATTGACCCTTAGGGTAAAACCAAGGTCTTTTTAAAACTAATCCAACCTGTTCATGCAATGGGATTTTAACTTATTAATGACGATTGATATAATCTCTACTTTTATTCAACTCATCCTCCCCCCCTACGGTGTTTGCTTTTATTTATATACTGACAATTTCACACTTGAAATAAATATAAATTCTAGTTAAAAACCTGTTTATTCTATAAGGAATTTCTACTTTTCAAGATTGTAAAGCCAGATTATACTTGTTACTATCATCTCCTTAAATATCTCCTTTTAAAAACTTAAAGTTAATGTTGGCACGAAACTATTAGGAATTTGCATAATTATTACTGAATTTGTTGAGTTTATACGAGGCAACTTAAATATCATATTGTATTCGGCAAAATGCTATTGAACTGTAATGGTAATTTAGTTTTAAAGTGATATATTTACTTAATTACCATTGTATGTTAATTACCATTGTAATTTACTAAAATATTACTGCTAGTCACGGATTTTTCATGAAATCTAAATGGAAATTGACTAGCATTTTCAGTAAAATCTTTAAAAAACAATTCAAACGGGTTGCTGTGTCAAAATTTAGGCCTTAACCGCATCGTTATACTGGTAGACATATTTACTTAGCTTTCCTGTGTTTAGTCGTATTTATACAACCAAAATTCCATACAACGACCGAAGATTCGTTTATTACAGTACCAGTACATCTCGTCCCGTTAGAATTCCTATTGTCTTTATCTTTAAAACATTAGAGACACCTGGTCCAGATGCTGCAGCCATTTTCAAAATAGAATATTCATAAAAACTCCGCCCAAAATTTGAATAGTAAAGTTACGAAAAATGATAAGTGCTTTACTTTGTATAAAAAAATCCAAGTACTTTAGCACATACTCGCTCGAACTTAAAGAGAATATGAAAAGGAGATCAAGTTAATTTTATTTGTTCACTTTGGAGTTAATCTAAATATATTTATTGTATGTTAATTTTATTTCTTCACTTTGGAGTTAATCTAAATATATTTATTGTATAAATTCGCCGACAATTGACTCGTTAATTATTAAGAAATCATTCTAAAACATATCTTAAATCGTAGAGATCGGGGTTTGGACAAGAAATTTCTGATTATTTTATCCTTATTCATAACTTAAAATTTTTCGAGAAAAGTCTGTGATAAATCCAATGTAATCGCGAATAATTTTCCGATTATTTTTTTATGATTAACTGATTAACTGATAGTTGTGGATTATTTTGTCCAAACCCCGATCTCTATTAAATCGCATGCATTGCGTTCCTAAATTATAACCTTTAACCAATAATATAAAAATAAAATTTTCCCTCTTTTCATACTCCTTTTAAAATTCATAGTAATATGACCTTACGCACAGGCTCCAAAACCCCATATTTTTTAAACAAATACTTTAAATCAAATATATGCTTGTGTAGAAAACCAAATGCATGAGCAGTGTGCCCAGAGCTCTCGGTACAAGTAGTCCATTCAATATAACTTTACAAAAAAACTTTAATTCCCTACTATATATAACATTGTGTATCAATCCGCATCTAATTCCGCTTCATAGTAAACTTTGTTTGAATAATACCATTGGTTTATCCGAAGACTGTTGCCAACCAGAACGAGCGAGATATTCGAGAAATGACGAGATGTTCTCGCTTTAATGAGAAACGGAAACATTTTACGGATCGATGCTTGCTTCTCTAGAGTTTTCTCTTTCATCTCGACTCTTTCCAACTGCAATATGCGTGTCCTTCATCCTTGGCCAGCATCTTCCTAAAGTTCCTCCTTCTCCAAATGATCTTCCAACGTTTCCTCCCTCCCCATATTCTTCTCTTTAAGAGTTTTTCCCCCTTGTCTGCCTGACTCTAAACGACCAAACAATTTCTTGTCGCGTGGGAGACGAATGTCTACTCGGTAATTCGTTTATACTGTATACTTTAGCTACGTTCATACTAGCGAATCCCAATCGATTTTAAACGGTAAAAATCAAACCGATATTTAAATCGCTCCAAATCGTTTTAAGCGCCATTTGTTCACATATTATATTCATAAACGGATTTATGATCGTTCTATCTGTAGATAATTTAAGCCGGTTTGAAACTTCGTGGTTCTCGAAGCAACTTCGAGAAATCGGTTTCCTGTCAAACATCAAATTATATTTAACTTGATGATAATATGACGTCATCGTATGACATTATCTTAAAGCCTCTTTATCCAATTATGTAAAGCCATAAAGTTATCCTCACGCTGTACCTAGCTGTTCACATTATATAAAGTACATAAAATTTGCAAGTCAATTTTCCAATCCTACCTGACAAGATAAATCGCCCACCAAACATAGACATAACTTTTCTAAATCCAAAACCAATAACACCATCGCATTTCTTCCTGAAACATACGACTTAAAATGCAGGGGGAAACAAGATGATCAAGCCCTATAGATAGCCACATAGAATAAAAATTCTAATCTAAACCTGGCGGGCCAAAGTAGAAAAAATATTTGATGGGGTGGATGGATAGAGGATGAGTTGACAAATGCAATGAATTTAAATTAATATAATTAGCATTTAAATTAAATCAATTAACGTTATTTATGCGTTATTTTGTAGTTTCATCTTACGCGACTACTTATTTTTCCACCCCACGACGCTTTTCGTCATTTCTGGGGACATCTGACTTCATACAGCACGGCACATAGCAAGAGCCTACACCACTTGGGGTGGTGTGGCTAATTGAAATGGGATAAATTCGAAAATACAGTATATCATAACGGAATTCATTTTGAAAACTATACTCTAATATTAGAAAGAAGATTTATTGATATGAAATTAGAAAAAAGTTTCTAAAAATGATTTGTTGACCACATCTCATTATTAATTACAAGACTTGTAACTTAATGACTAAATAGAAATATATTAAGAACGATTTAATAAGTTTCACTTCGTAAACGACGATTTTAAAATTAATTTGGTAAGTAATTCATCTTACAGAATATTTAAGATCAATATTTTTAAAATATTACTTGATATCTATCCTAAATTTAACTTTCTAAACGTTGAATACCGTAACTGAAACTAAATATATTGGAAAATCTAGACACGGAATCAGCTAGGGAACTTGAACAATGCAAAAGTTTGAAGCCCTAAACAGATATTGCGCGGGAAGAAAAAATATTCCGAAACTTTTTTTTGGAAGGGATGGTGTAGTAATGCCAATACGATAGTCTAAACTTGTTTACAATATTAGAAGGAGCCTTAATTCCCATAAAAAATCCAGTTTCCATGTTGATTTTGTATCCCTTTCAAAGATGTAGCTGGCTATAAATTTCTAGCCACCGATGGTTGGGAATAAATTTACATATTCCAATCGCTCGAAAGGAAAAAAGAAATTCTAAACGATGACAAGCTAAAATAACGATTACTTTCCATTAGTAACCTTCAACTGATTCTGTTTATTCGAGTTGACATCGTCGCGATTTGGATAAAGAAAGAAAAAAAAAATATTATATATGGAGGGTTCAGTTTTAGCAGAAACGAGTAAACTTGATAAAGACCACTGTAAATATGGATAGAGAAATTTAGAGATAATTTGCGCGTGCGTATTATGACAATATGAAGAATAACCCCTGCATCGCCCTGTTGTTTTTGCTTCTTAGTAGGTTCAATTATCCAACCAGAAGTTAGATTATCAAGATACAATTTATACAAGTTTGTCAAGTAACGTTAATTAAAACGCTCTTCAGACGAGGCGTAAACCCGCTAATTCTTCCTCGTCTGAAGAGGGTATTAGAATGCAATTATAAACTAAGGAGAGTCTAAAGGGGCATCAATAAAGGTTATTGAAACTCTTTCCATTAAATTCTGAATAAAGGTGGATTCACATATATGAGTTGCCAGGTGGAACATGGAAAAATAACTAAGGAGATTTAGATGTCTTGATGTTATATGTAAATGCGCTTTAATTACAAGTCATGCAGTTTACTATACGAAAGCTAGTTTCTAACATATATATAGGCGATTAATTGCATTTAGTTTTGTTAAATTGCGGTTTTAAAACTATACTAAAGGTGATATTAAACATATATGGGAGGGTGTGGCTTTGCTTTTTACGTTCCAAAGAGATTTCGAGTCCAGGGGTGATTTGTCTCTGCATTTTTTTAAACTGTCAAAGTAGCTAATATAATAAATTGTATTCAGCTACTATTCCTAGGTGGGTAGAGGAGAATTTTCTATAGGATGTTGCGGTGGTTGCCAAATAATGACTAATTACATTTTATTTTAAATGTATTGTTGCTCTCCCGCGGAGACTATGTACAGCTTATATTCTTTAAAGACGGTAAACAATGACGTCCGTATGTCGTGCTGCGGATCAAGAAAAGTTTAGAGTATAAGGCGGGGTGAAGAAAACTAGATTTGAGAATGTTCTTTGAAAAATATAGTCCCGTAAGATCAATGAAAATATATTAGCTAAGTTTCTTGTGACAATGGAAAGACGCCATCAAATTCAGGAAATTTGGAAATAAAATTGAAAGTTGTTTTCTTTGCGAAAATAACAACCGTATATTTTATTGGTTTCTAACTCGATAAAAATTCACACTCAAATTAAATTATGCGGTACACTAACTTTGGCTTTTATTTAACGCGAGTTACTATACTTCTCTTCAAAGGAGTTGGGTATTAGGAAAAATTGTTTCAGATTGCGCCAACTCCTCTTGAACTCTAGTATATATAATAAAGACATAAACAAAATGTTACTATGGTAACAAAATCGAGCTCGGGGTTGTTTAATATATACTTAGGTCAAAAAACAAGTCATATTTTCTATTAGGGTTAGAAGGGGTTTTGCGTATGCGTGGTGGGCAACCTAATGCCATTTACAAGCTAGAAACCAACACTATTGCGTGTAGAAACCTTTGGTTTTTTTTATGGAAAATGGAATTTATTTTGAAACGGCAATTTGAAACTACACTCCTAGTTTTAAGATATTGTGTTGGCATCTAGGTGTTAAAAACTTACTAAACTTACTAAGTGTTAGAAACATTTAAAGATAAATAACTGGGTCTATGCCCTTTCTGTTCTGTCCACATATCAGAATTTTTTTCTACAGTTTAATGTGTAGTGTAATAATTTCCTACCATTCCGAAAACTTACTTTACTCAGGGTTTTGAAAGGCTTTGTAATAATTCAATTTAAAGCCCCAAAGAATTAAAATGTGACGTCATGTTTGATAAAATCCATCCCTTCCCTCGCCAGAGAAAATAGCTAATAGAGTGTGACGTAGCCCCCTATAAGAAATATACCATCGTGTTGAGCGCGAAATATTCTACAAAATGGTATTATTTACCCAAAACTATTCAAGATTTAGCATATTTTTAAATGTACAAATAATTAATAGATAAGCCTATTTTATGTATAAATTTATGTCTGCATATATGGTATCAACAAATCATAATTACATGCCTTTATACGGAACTCTTGTGCAATGAAAGAGGGGATCTCTCATAAAGGGCGGATGAAGGGAAAAATCAAGAATTTTACTCCAATTTTACTTCTATGTGCCTAGTAAAACATTCAGGAAGTGCCTCTGAATTTGGCACACATTTAAAAAGATTCTAGTATTAGAAACAAATTAATAGAATGAGAAGTATATCCAACCAGACTCAATCCCTACTGTACACGGTCTTAGTCTCAAGTTTCTGTTGATCGTATTGTTAGTTACTACTTTCGAATGCACTGTTTGCCATTAGAGGACGATTATGAACGCCAGATTTTGTTATACATCTTTTTCTTTTAAGAAAAGTTAATTGTCGTAGACTGCGTTGTCACTTCCTGAATTGAAACAAGCCTTATTTTTAGTAGAACTTTTATAAGAAAAATAACTAGATTTTTCCTCTTCATCCTCCATTTAAAGTTCATTATTACGTACCTTCATACGTTATGAAAAGCTTACAAAAAGTCTCGACAATTGATATTAATTTTACAAAAAAAAAACCTAAACTTCTCGTCCCACGACCCTCATATTCGTAAAAAGAAACGACCAGAAGGACATTGTCCTCGTATTATAAATAATTTATACCAGCAGATTTTTATATCTAAAAGGGATTACGTATAATATATTAAACGTAATAAAAGAAAAAGGACCATTTTGGATCGTTCATCATGGGCGCGGATTGCAGCCTGTGGCTATATTTAACATTAGCTACCTCGTAGCGGCGCACTCTTTTAAATGGATATATGAAGACCCTACGGGCACACAACGATAGCCCTTTTATACCAGAACACATTTGTAACCCCTATGATAGAGTACAACACAATTGGGAAATAGCGTTTAAATAATCGGGTTTTCATGTAACTCTTTTGTCCTTTTAAACAAGAGAGCTACGGTCAAAGCGGTGTTTTTAAACCCTTTAAAACTTTAAGGGGTTTTAGTTTGACATTACTTTGTAGGAATCCTGGTCAAATACTCATATAAATAATTAGTGGCAGATACCGCCCTCTATAAGCGCTAGTAACGACTTGAAAAATTTTAATCGTCTAAAGAACCAAGAAGAGAATATTTTAGCGAAACTATTTTTTCAGACCGACTTGCGCGCTTTAAATGGGCTACCCTCAAAGGAATTCAGGGAGCAGGGGAGTAGAAAATTTGGGAATGAGAAAGGGAGAGTTGAACTTCGCATGGCGTTGGAGGGCTGCTTCTTTAATCTATATACGCCTGATATTACTTACGCTTATAGATGGTTCACCGTGAAAGACTAAATTTATGAGCTTTAAGATCAGCCGATAATTCCCCCAAATATTTCCATATTTTGAGTATTTTATTGGCTTGATAATCTTGTTTCATTCTATCTCAAATTTTCTTAGCTCAAAGAAGGGAGGATTGTGGCGTTTATGATGTAGTTTGAGATTGTCGTCGCCCAGGGGATGATCCCCGGGATCGTTAAGGAGGCGGGATTGTCGCCTTTAAAGTCCCAGGCTTAATCCCCATCCATCCTGACTTCAATAGAAGTTGAGGCCCGAAACCCCCATCGGGTTAGAAGCAAAGTCTCATCTCATCTTATTCTCCTATACCAATATTCTAGCTATGGGGCTTGATTAAACGATGTAGTTGGGAAAATTCTGGTAGGTCCAAGGAGATTTAATCGCCTTCCCGTCGCGTCCTTATAATTTCACCACAGTGACCGTTCTTTCAGTTATTATTAATAAGTAAAGTTACTTTCTACGGCGCGATTTAATTCTCTATATTATGAAGTCCAATCAATCATTAGGCATTACCTTTAGATTAAGTTGAGGGTTTAAGACAGATGTTAAACATCTTAGAGGAATATAGTACACTCTAAAAATTACTGTTGGTGATTACCAGCTGGCAAAAATTACTATGGAACCTCTGTATAAATACAGTTAATTTACAGGATCTCATTACTTTTTACCACAAAAAATTCCTGTATTGGAATTTACTCGTTAAATTGTTCAAAGGGAATCGGTAGGAACTCTTCTTCGACATGAAGTTAAACATTTTAAATAAATCCTTCTCGAGTGAGAGAAATCAACATTTCCAGCTTTTTGAAATTGTTATACCTTTCATATTTGTCACAATATAGTGTGTGAGAGATTGGTCCACTTAGGACAATTAAACTATACATTAAAGATTTTTTCGGGAAAAAAAAAAGCTGTTTTGAGCGATCTTTCTGTCAAGACTTAACCCAGATAATAAATTGTTTTTACTTTATCGATTGGAGTAAAGTTTCGTTAAAATTTCGAGTAAAATTTCCGATGTATTTATTACTAAGGTCACTGACCTGGAGGAAATTGTTAATTAAGCTTAGATGATATACATTTCATTGTTTAGTCATATTTATACATGTATAGTAGAAAGATAAATCTAATACAATTTAATTTCAACCTCAACAAAGAGGTAACTGTATTTAAAAAAATTTGGGGGTAATTTGAATTTCGTAATCACAATATCATTAAATTAGATTTAACCAGTTTCTAAAATATTACAAAATAAGTTTCACATTTTCGAAGTGATTGATTTTTTTTCACCAACTGTATGATCACTTAATATATACGATTAAGTCATCAAACTACCATAATTAACATATCGTGCACGTTAAAACTGGTGAAACTGCACGTCAGAAGCATCGAGAAACATTGATTGAAAACCAATTCGATTTTACGTAGCTGATTCAAATTAAAAAAAAAAAAAACATGTCGTTTTTCCGGTCATTTCAAAATAGCTGTTAATGTCCGTTCGCGATTACCCTTATAACAAATGACAAATTATGTACTGGTTTATATAAGGAATGATTGATAAGTTTGAAACAAACCACCCGCCCCCTCTCTAGGGTTCCACTATATTGAATGTCATATCTCGAACAAAATTTACCCTTGTCAAGCCTGTTATATGAAGCGTGTCTTTCGTATACATAGTTGAACCCTACGTTATAGAAATCGGGTATATACATTTTTTTCTATAGCTAGATTTCTCGTTATGTATATGCGAGTTAAAGTACCTGGATTCAAGTGGAAATTACTAGGTTTCGCGCTCTGCCGGCCACGAGCCCATCATCAACGAAAAAAAGTCCTATTATGAACTTTAAAGTGATCGCGAATGCTAAAATTTTTAACGAGAGATAAATCAGTTACTGATTTCGACATGATTGACTAAATTACGCAGAGAATTCTGACCAGAATACGCCCCGAATTCTGACCATCAAGATTACCGAGTATCAGTTCTAGAAGGATTTTTAAAATCTAGAAGCTTTATTTTCTATAAATCCATAAAGTTTTCAAATAGAAAAATAAATTGAAACTCGATATTTATTCTAGTATTCACGTTTTCTTTGCCTCCATTTCACCTAAAAGCAGCATTAGATATAACTACGCTTGCTCTTGGCGCGTACCTATTACTTCTTGGAGGTAACAAACCCTATAAAAACCGGGTTTAACTTTTGACTACACCGCGTAACAACTTTGAAATGAGTTCTAGAAATGATTGACGGATCAAAATATAACAAAAAATAAATTATTCCATAGGCTTTATAGTTTGATCATATTTTATGTTATTTTGCTTCAGAAATGAATGGCAATGCAGAGAGTGGCCAAAGCCCTTTTCGTTATAGACGAGGTTGTAGACCCTTCTTCTACGTTTGAACTTATGTATTATTAATATTTTTCTAGATAAAAGAGTAGTGGAGTCAGAGGAAGGGTGATATATATTTAAGTTAGATTTAAAAAAATATTTCTTACAATTTATCTATTTGGTGAGTGTCAAATGAAAGAGAACTTTCTGGATTAAGTACTTAAGTCATTAAGTGACGGAGAATTGTTATTTTTAGAAAATTGTAGATTTAATTTTAATTTTTGCGATAATTTTTCAATGGTTTGTATTATTTTGAATATATTTCAACTAGCTTTCCTAAAATGCTACTCAAATTCTATTTGGAAGCGCAAAATAATGCAAGGCTTAAACATAAGTTGGTCGCTGTCTTTGTATGTTGAAAATATCCGCTGATTATTAATCGTGTTGAGATTCTCATTACGTGAGTGCAATTAATTTGGAGGAGCTAGGGCTAATTCTGGGCGGCGCTTGGTGCTTTTTTTTTTTTTTTTTTTTCGTTTGTGGTAGCGCTAATCGTCTTTATATACCGTCTTTCAGCTTGTGATTAGGACGGCACCTCGCAACAAAATAGGACAAATAAGCTTTTCAGCCTTAATTAACGTTGAACTATACGAATGTGAAGATGGGGAAAAAAGTGTGCGATACAAAAACCCGATGGAGAGTCACGTAATTTCTTAATGTATCTCTAATGGTATATCTTCAGGATTTTGCTTCGTGTTGTACATACTGTATATATTTTTCCAAAGAATGACCCTCTCTGACCCTCGCGTCTAGGCTTTATAATCGGAACAAAAAGGGTGAAGTGAGACTGCGATGACCTCCTTATAACCTTTAGTGTTTTGTATAGTTTTATAACTAAAGGCGTATAGGATTTTAGATTTATTTATCTTTATGTTTGAGGTGACTTATATCTTGGATTAATAATAGAAGCTGACTCTTATATATATCACTCGACTCCTTCAAAAGAAGTCCAATGATGTACGCGACTAACGTTTTCCTTGACACTCTATTTTACCCGGAAAATAGCCTTATAGCTGGATTCTTGGAGATCCTGAATTTCTTCGCATTGAAGAGTCATCGACCAATGAGCAAAGGCCCGTCGTTAAGGCGAGATCTCCACTCGACTTCCAACGACATTCGATTGGTCGTTGACCCTTCAATGCGAAGAAATTCAGGATCTCCATGAATCCAGGTAAGTTTTAAATTTATTTCTAGTTTAATACTGGTTTGTATTTTTTGTTTTACCAGTGGATTAGACATATTTAAATGATAAGGAATCGATAAAAAAATCATTCTTTGTTAGGTTCCATTCTTCATTTGAAGAATTTCAAAACAGTAACTAACAAACAAGTTGCCCGTCTGCCAATTTTCTACCCATAGCAACAACGCACGAGGTTTGACCCTTTCTACGAAGTGTGACTCCCTTTATTTCTACGAAACATGCAGATTTAGACTTTATTTTCGTGTACATAACATTTGATTTTAGTGTTATATATGTGGGGTGTAACCTGGTTATCCACGAATATTATTTTTACTGTTTTTTTGGGCGTATTTTTTATTATAATATTTGTTTGTCTTGAATGTATGATCTTTCACGTACGCCTCACGTATATCTTTAACCTGACCAAGGCCTTTTCAAATACGTTGTAAATTTACATTTTTCAATCGAACAATTGGGTAGGAACCAGAGTTTTCATCTTCGAGAATTTTTATTATTGAAATTAAGTGAAACATTTATGGATGGGGCAAAATTCATTTAAGGAAATTAGTGAATTTTATTAATTTTTATTCTAGTAGTTTAGGTTATTTATTATTATTATTATTATTTTTTTTTTGCCATAAACGAATACAATTTTATCTAATTGTCCTTTTGAATAATTAAAAAGAAAGCCGAATCGTCTTTGAATTACCTAGCGTTTCAAAGCATCCTCTGAGGGCAAACAAAAGTAATTAACAAAACCTTGTGCGTGTCTGATATGAATAAAGAATCGACAGACGCTCACGTGGTTTTGTTAGTTACTACTTTTGCCTTTGCCGTTAGAGGACGCTAATTAACGCTAGTTTTTTATTATTCATCTTTACAGGAATACATGTTTCCATTATCTGCGGGTTAATAAGGGACAAATGTACGTGTGAATTTAATGTATGTACACAGATCAATGAAAACCTTGAACTCTTTAATTAGGAAGGGTGGGTTAATTTTACTGTTCCTATGCTAGGCAAAACGTTTAAGCTTTATAAAGTTAATAACCAAAATTTTAATTAACCCCAAATACTAATAATTGAGAGACTCTTGTTGTCTAAAACTTGTTTTTCGATAAAGTTTCTTTCGTTTAAGAAACTTGAAAAATGAAAGGAGTTTTTAAAAGTTTAGTTCTTTTGTTTAAAAATACTTTTTCTCTTATAGAGAGGGGGAAAATATAATCAAAGTTGATAAGTTATCATTATACACCCTAAAGTGCTTTTTTTATAGCACCCAGTACTATAGATGGCAGTCGTGACGTAAAGTCACGAACCTCTTTCCGAATTATATTATTATATGGACAAGTTAACCTTGTATTGTACGCGATATTGTTCAGTTTTTATAGCTAAACCCCTTTGTTTCCTTACTAAGTTAAGTTGTACTTATCGCCGACTAGATTTAATATTCGCTATGTTGGAAAGTAATTTCTTTTACGCCGTTTTTTATACGTTTAGTAATAAATTATTTCCAATTTATTATCCTTGTTACGAAATTAAGTTTTTAAAGTGATTAATGTTTGGGACAGGCTTTGTGTTTGGAGGCTTTGAAATATTTGACGCATTTTTTTTTTTTGTTTCTCTGTTCTGGTTTTGTTAGAATTGAAACACCTAGGAGTATTTAAAACATACCACCCTTAGTGAGGAATGCATTCAAGGCTCCGAAATAATTTAAACGTTCTTGTACAAGCTTAAATTTACTTTGAATAATATTTAGACGCATAATTCTTCAATTCAAATCGACTCATCAGAGAGTAATGTAGAAGAACCTTTTCATGATGTAAACATTTAAATTTAAATGCGTTTTTACTCTCTGCTAGACTTATTCAAGCATTGTTTAAGTTCTACGTTTTAAATTTAACGAAATGGTAGGCGTAATATTTCTCATCTTACCCTTCTTAAGACGTATATTTTCTACTTCCTTGCATTCGAAAAATAAATTTATACCTCGTCTTATTTCGCCTTTGGTTTGGCGGGAAAAAAATCAATATTGCGAAGCCCCGTTAGGAAGAAAAGAGTCTGCGCTCGCGTATAACACGTACTTTTCTATATAGGCTTAACTTCGTATTAAACCTACAGAGCAGACTGCCACCAGACTCATCGAATAAAGTTGAGTTCTTGTCTACCCGGAGGCGCCACTTGCCTCGTAGGTTCGCGCCCTTTAAAGTTTCCCCTATTATTGACAGAATGCTTCCTGCAATCCTGCTCCGCGTATACTCGGCTCTCGGAGAAAGCCAATTTCTTAACTGGATCGTTTACCCACCCACTTCTCCATCTTCTACTACAAAAAGACCGAGCTTGTCATACTTCCCCGCACTTTAAGCGGTTAGTTGCATTATTTATGGTAGAATCTATGAAGTAAAACCAGACGAAGATTATCCCTAATTACTTGTAATTGTGTAAGATTTCCCATTTTGTATTTGGCTTGCCTATTGTATGGATCTGCTTATTTCCCATGTTAGCTCGAAAAAAGTACCTAATAATTCCTTAATTAGGAGGCTTTATGAACGCTAACATAAGTACATATGTGTGGCAACGTGTTCCCGATAGAAGTAAGAGCCTGAGCAATAATCGAGATAGCTCCAGATTTACATTCCTTTACAAGGTGACCAGAAACTAAAACTTTTCTGTCAATATCTGTTGAACGGATGCACTATGTCATAAAAATTCAATATACCAAATTTTACTAAAAAATATTCAACCATTTTCTAGTAAAGAAGATTTTAAATTCGCTTTTTACCCTGTTTTTTTCGGGAAAAAATTGGAAAGGGGAGTGCATGTCTAAACTTTCCCGCCAGAATTGTAGCTACAGGATATCTTTCGAATAAAGCGCGCGAATTTACGCTCGTGAGATGATCACTTTAATTTAATGAACGGGGACAATTATGGAGGAGAGTTATTTCTTTCAATTCTTTGTAAATAGAAACTCCACGGGTTTAACTATCACTTTATTTCTCGAGCTATTTAAATAGAAGCGTAATATTAAGACCTAGATAGGGCTTAAAGCATGGGCGTATCACGCTTCAACGCAGACGCCAGTCCATTTAACCTAAAAGCTTCGTGTTATTTATTCTTCTCGTTACGCCACCATGAACTTGATGGGTTTACTTATTCGTGATTAAATTAAAAATTGAGATTGGGATTTACTGGTATTTATTGAGTTAATCACGCTAGAAGCTAGAGAGATAGAAGGAAGTCTAGAGAGATTTTTTTACCGTTTTTATATTAACTGATGCGATGAAATGTTTGAGCGTTTTTATCCTGCACGTGTATGGCTTTAACGTGGTGCCGCTTAGTGCGGACAATCAAATTTTGGAACCATTTCTTTTGAAAAGCCAATTGAGTGAAATTTAAGACGAACTTATTCTCTTGAAGGGATGGGATCATCTTTTAGCAAGAATCCATTCAGGTTCCACAAGAATATAGGAGCATAGCTTTAGCCTCTGGTACCATCCTCCCAAACTTTGTAACAAAAGTTCGTCTGCAATTTTCGCAACATTTGTACGCTTAGATCTTTTTTCGGTCGGCTCCATTTTTATTACCCAAAATATTATGTCAAGGTCGTTAGTGGCGCGGGTTAATAATATAATGTCAGGAGCGATTTACTTGAAAAATCGATTCGAAGCGGACGAACTTTTGCTACAAAGTTTGGGAGGATGGTTATTGAATCGCGGCCCTCCCATATTCTTATGGAACCTGAATGGATTCTTGCTTTTATGGCATCTTTCGCTTTACTAAAGCTTTTCAAGGCTAATTCGCTAAGTGACCTGTGCAATATTGATTACATCAGTTTAATTAAGCCAAATTTTCATATTTCGGTTAATTAATAGTAGCAATGAAATCTAAGTAGTATAAAATAAAAATGTCGTCTATATCTTTATTTTGGAGGCCAATACTTCAACCATATTTTATTTGTAGATTAAATAACTATATTTGACAGTTTCACCACCCACGGAAAAGAATTTTAATACAATTATCCTTGAACTTCAGATAAATTTAGTTAATTTCTTTAGATTATTAAGTTCGAATGGTGAAGCCAAGTTTGTATTGGGTGGTCTTGATTCTCGAAAGCCATTTAAATGGCGTCAAAAGTGACATTTATAATTCGTTTTATCGAAAAAAGGCTGAATATTTTAAAGTGAAATTTTCTAGGAAGGATTTCAAGATTAAATTCTATCAGTTTAAGTATATTTTAAAAGAATATCCCCTTTTAAAGTCTTCCTAAAAGTGGTTAAATATATAATCTGTCAAAAATCGAATTACTATGTGTGGGTTTATCTTTCAACATTTTAAACAGTTATCTTAAATGATAATCTAATGTTTAAACGTGACCCTTTAATATGGTTAAATTTATTCTGTGAGATTTTCTAAAAAACATTCTTAAGATGAGTTTTCACTTACTATTTCTTCTCACTTATACTGTAATGTTTAACATCAACCATTTAATCCTCCTTAGTATTTCATATTACAACTTCTCTTGAACAGAAGTATTGGATGAAGACAATAAAATAATGCTTAAAAACGAGTTAGACCCAGCAAAAACTGTGACGGCGCCAGGATTTTTTAAGGGCTAGGCTAACAGGTCTTCCTGGGGCCATAGCGAATGGCGGACCCTGATTAAAATATGTTATATTGAAAATATACAAATTTTTTTAGAATTTAAAGAAACAATTTAATTTTATTTCAAAGCTAAAGCCAAGAGAACTAATTTTCTCACTACTTTTTCCCAATTGTTGTTTCAAATTTACACACAATTTAATTGAATCTTAACATGATTTTCAAAATATAGCCAAAAAAACTTGGATTATTAAGATCAAAACACATTATTCTAACTAGATGCTCAAATTTGGAAAAATTTCAATCTCTTCTACCATTTTTTGATCGAATTTTACACTATTTTTCCCTCTACATCATTCAATCAAAATATAGGCAAGAAAACTTGAATTAAAACTAGTAATACCCATTTTTAACTATAGATTTTAGACTTTTGTTAAATTAGCACACCCTTTCGAATTAATGGAACTTGTTTCTTTACGTCATGCTCCTTTTAAGGCAGAAACTCTACAGTCAGTCATTTAAAAAAGATAAAGAAGTTAAATATCGCGTGACAATATTTATGATGGTTAAAACTTGACCTCTAAGGGCGAAACTCCGTGAAATAAACCGCTAATTATTTGGGAAAACTATTTTAATTTCTTCACGCTAACACCCGCGAATGAAGAAAAATTTTCCACTCTTTAAAAATGCGAAAAGAAACGTATTTGACCTTTAGGAGAATTTTTGTAAAACTGTTTTAATGCCTAAATGGTGACAACCTTACTTTAATAAATTAATAATTCTGTACTAAATTTGATTGGCCGGCAATCAAAATTGGAAGCAAAATTTAATTTCACGGTAATTAATGTTCAGGATTTTTATTTTTATTTAATTTTCCCAAATGATTTATAGAGCTTTCGTTAATAAATCGTGATTTTCGTGTGTAGCGTGAATATTTCGAAGGGAATTAAAGGGAATGTGTAAGCTTAAATTTCAACTTCAGATAACCAGTTTCTTCAATAAGTAAAATATATTATTATTGAATTTAATGACGAATTTTTACTTTAAATTTGTTTATATTTGAATTTCAATACGCGAAAAAAACTTGGCACAATAATAGATAAAGTTTTTGTCTGTATATAATATTTATATAAACATTCTTCAATAAGTAAAGAATATTTTATTCTAATTTCGGTGTTTAAGTTTTAAGTTTCAACGAAGAGATGCAGTCGTCCAATAGCAGTATTCCCAATTCGGGCGCATTTCTTAATCTAAACCAAACTTCAGAAATTAATTTAAGCAACTGAAACGTGTGAAATTAATTCTGGAATACGTTTTTTGTCACGGTCAATCCGAAAATAAATTCAAAAGGTTTTCCATATTTAGCTCAAAAGCTACGGTCACATTAGCATATCTTAATCGGTTTGAAATGATAAAATCAAACCGATATTTAAATCGCCAGGAATCGTTTTAAGCCTCACGCGTTCACGCATTATCTTTATAAATCGATTTATTGTAGCTTCATCTATTGGTCGTTGAAACCGAATCGGTATGAATCTGGTTCCCGAAGCAGTTTCGAGAAATCGAATCAAATCGATTTGAGAAAAGACGGTTTCTCGTTCACACGACTCCAGCGAAACGTTTTGAAACCGTTTAAATCGATTCAGAGACCTAGTATGAACGCAATTATAGTTTCCCTTTAATCAAGACTGTTTTTCGGCCTTAACAGTACCGAACATTATAAACTCGTCACCACAGCGAGTAAAAATCATGGAAAACATTTTAATTTAATAGTTAGCACGATTTTTCGTGTTTTTCGTGATGATTCCATAATCTTTATTTTAGAAACAGTACGCGCTTATGTTTAGTTTAAAGAGATAGTAACACGATTTCCTCAAATTCTAATTGGCTCTAATTTACGAAGAACCTAATTAACTAAGCTGCGGCTTATGATCTCACCCTGAAAATAAATTATAAAGGGGCCTCGAAATGCTCGATAGTCCCAAATACTGCATTGGGCCTTAATCGAAAATCATAGCCTTAACAAAATGATCAAGCCGATAATAATAGCACACCTCTTAGGGTTGTAAAGTCAATGGGGTCCCAATTAAGTTTCCAAGTTAACAAGTTTCGTTTTATTATAAAAAAGAGTGGCTTCCTCGTTAATAAATAACCCTTTTTATGTTTTCTCTTGGTTTTCTAATGAAAAAATGATTAAAAACAACGAAAGTATAGAGAAACACACATTCCGTTTGCCACATTCGCTTATTCAAGTTTTCAAAATATAAGTGCTTTTCTTGTTTTTCAAGTAATCATACGCGACGATATGTTTTTCGTCAATTCCAACGGCGGCTAAGTCGCAACGAATGTAATACCTACACCCTTGCACCATAGGGAAGGTGTAGCTAAAAACGACCCCTATTTTAGCGAGTACTTGTCTTACTTGACCCGGAGTGTTATATCGTTGTCGTGCTCTCCAGCTCTTTTAACACCATGCTTCGTGAATTTTTTTTTTTTTTTTTTTTTTTAACTATTATTTTTCAAGTGCTCAGTGAAAAAGATATAATTTTGAAATTTTTTCCTATACTTTTATCATTTTTATTTCGTTTTTCTGTTGGGAGCTCTCAACCTTGAAACGAAAGCGAGATCTAGGCCGAATTACAGTCAATAAGAGGTCGATAAAGCTCTTATCAAACCTATGTTCTTCCTACACTAAGCTAGTATACACTTGAAAAACACCCACAATTTTGTACATTTTCAATAATACTCAAATATTTTCAAAGTTTAAAGGGATTATGTAACTACTTTTAGCTAAATTACCCGAAAAAAACATTGCGTGGCTTTAAAAGCAGATATTAAATGGCATAATCATATTCGTATGTAAAAAATGCATAATATCTGAAGATTAAATTCACGATCTTGGCTCGAAATCAATTTGACAAGGCCCGAATCGAGTCAGGCTGCATCTAAAATGATGTCTGAAATGAGTTTTCGAGGATGTTATCACTCCGCTGAAAAATAACCAAAACGGCAAAACCAGTCGTAAAATAAGATATGTCAGCTAATTAAATTAAAATTACCTCTCAATACGAAATTCTTGTATATTATTTATATTATTTACGACTTTGGCACAAACTTCAAATATACTTATTAAAATAAATCTGAATAATTAATTATAGTAATAAGACACTAATATCTTCGTATCCTTCAAGGATTTTAACTTTCATTATACTAGAATGGATGTAATTCCGGCTTACTTCAAAGACCTTTTGTTTTCCTAGAAGAAATATAATTTTCTAGTTTTGTTTTAGCCAAAAAAAAAAAAAAGTTAAATCAGAAATCGCTTAGTGTCACGAATGTTCCATTAACTCTTTTTTTTTTTTTCAAATTAGACTTCTGTGGAAGTTCCTTTTTATTTTATTATTTTTTTGGTAAAACGATCCGTAAGTGACCCCTAGTGACTGCTCTTTTAAAGTACTAACCTATACCATACGCCCACACAAGAATTATCGTTAGCAATTTGATTATACCCGACCTCGAATTTTTTTTTTTCTAACACTTCAATTTATATTGAAGAGATGGCGTGAACAGATCTATCCTCGCTTTCAAGGTTTCTTCAATTTAAAATTATTTTAAAGGAAATGTGATACGCGAAAATTTACTTTTAGATGGAATGCATTTAATGAATGGAAAGTCAGTGGTTAATGCAGAACTCATGGTGTTTTTATGTTACGGAAAAACTGTTCGATTCACCTTCTTTAAAAACTAGCTCAGCCATGAGATCTAAAAACATCCTATGATTAGTCTGCACGACGCCATATATCCCCAATTAATTATTCATCAAACAAAAAGATACTTCACTCTATTTTTAATAATTTCAATCATTTGAACTTTTACATTTCGGTTACAAACATTTTTTTTACTATAAATGTTCCAATAATGGATACCAACATTAGGCTACCCCCTATTACTGATGTTGCCGAGCAAGGCACTTTCTCGGAGAAAACTTGAAGAACAAAAGCGAATACTATTTCCGAAGTTAAAACGGTTGATACTATTCCCGCTTCGCACTTAGACAGAGCAAAGGTCATGGTCAGGGAACCCAAAGTACCAAGGAAGGCGATACCAACCGTCATAAATCCATCCAAACCACACGCTGCCTTTTCAAACGAGTTTGCGCTAATTGTTATAATTACCGATAGTATAATTCCGACCGTCGACCACCAGGTGGTGATGACAACTGCTGGAATGTCTTTAAGCTTTCGCAATATTAGAAACGCGATTGCTTGAGCCACTGCGCCAGTTAATGATCCCGCGAGACCAAGAATAGAGTAGGCATCCCCGTCTGTTAAAGTCCAAGGACTAGATACTAATACTAGACCAAGCAATAGAATAGCCACTGATATAAGTTCTATCCGTCCGCAAGGTTCTCTGAGAAATAACCAGCCCAGGATCGTTGTGTAAAGTGGACAACTGCAAACAAAAATGGATTAATTTTATCACTATTAAATTGTTGAAATGGATCCGAAACTTTGCACGGGTCCGGATAACGGGTTTAGTATGTGGAACTTAGGCCCCGGACAACTTTTGTTCCTTCTACAGGTATAACCTGGTGATCTTTGCACGCGGGCAGTGCTGAGCAAGTCGGTCTGGAGCAGAGAAAATTACTCTGCCAGTAGAGCATTTACGCAATTAATCAGCTTTGTTTTTATGAAGTAGAGGAAATATTCAAGGTTTACGGAGTAATAAGAATTACTCTGTCTTACGCGAGTTTGCGCAATTAATCAGAAATGTTACAATGCGGGATCGAGTAACGAAAATCGCAGATTAAGGACACTTTCCCATAAAATGTAATTTTGGGTACCACGTTTGTATCCCTTTATCCGGGCCTGATTTAAGATTATGCAAGACTGTTGTCGCCTACCTGTAATAAATGACTGAAGCAATTCCCATTGGAAGATAGGCAAAACCGTAATAATATCCAATAACCGCGATATTACCGATAACTGACATCAGGAACAGCCATAAGTTCGTTTTGAAATCTCTGATAATCTTTTGTCGCGATTGTATTATGTATGGAAGTATTATGGATATCGTTCCCAAACTACGTATACCAAATATTTCAATAGGACCCGTGTATGACACTTTGTTCACCTGTAAATTAAACAAACGTGATATAATTATGGTCAAGTGGAGTTGGCATAATATGAAAGTGCGTAGAGGATTAATTTAAAATGTTAATATCTTGTAGAAGAAAGTAGTTTGTAAACTACCCTAACAACAAGTGATTTTTTTTATTTATTCCTTACCGTTTAAATAGACCTAATCCTATAGGAAAATATTTACAAACTAATATTAAACTCGAAATAAATTTACCTTAGTTCGCATTGATGAGTCATCGACCAATGAGCAAAGGCTCCGTGTTACTTACAATAACATTAGATTAATCGTTGACCCATCGGGATCCAGCTAAGCCTATTTTCCGGGTTAGTTAGAAACTAAAACCTTACCTGCCAAAAACTAATTTTTATGAGACGTGTCCTTTAAGTGCATAAAAAAACAACTTTAGGCATAGCGACCTCTGTATTTTTATCCAAGAAATATAATATAGCATTTTATTTTAATTCTTTAATTAATGTTTTACCGTGTTTTGCATATAGCCCTTAATTTGACTATATATTTCTTTGGATTTTGAAAAGTTTATTATTTCGTTAAAGGAAATAATTTAGTTCAATCTGCAATGAGAGTAGATGGCGATGTTCTCGCATCATTTAGTTTAGTTTCTCTCGATTTTAACCTTGCTCTGTCGTTTTATTTTTGGCTCTATTCAATGTCAACTTCTAGTTTTTGGTTTGTATTAACAAGATGGGAAAGCCGTGACAGTTCTCGCACCTTTCCTACAGATAATCCCTTAAAGGGAGAATGCAACCTAACAACAAGTGATTGTTTATCGATTCCTTATTGTTTAAATAGACCTAATCCACTACTTAAAATATTTACAAACAAATATTAAACTAGAAATAAATTCAAAGCTTACCCTGAAAATAGGCTTAGCGGGATTCATGGAGGTCCTGATTTCCTCGTGTGTAAGGTCTAGCGACCAATCGCACGAGACTGTAAGTCTCGTGCAGATCTCGCATGAACGACGGGCCTTGCTCATTGGTCGCTAGACCTTACACGGACGCAATTCAGGATCTCCATGAATCCCGCTAAGCCTATTTTCCGGGCAAGTTTTGAATTTATTTCTAGTTTAATATTTGTATTGTAAACTTTTTATCGGTGGATTAGGCCTATTTAAACGATAATGAATCGATAAAAAATCACTTGTAATTAGGTTGCATTCTCCCTTTAACGGGTATCTGTTTCTTTGCAGTTAGATAAAAAAAATCGGTTTATCCGATTTAGAAGCAGTTAAAACCAATCAGTTTCATCTCTTGACCGAACAGATATCTGGCCGCAGTTAGAAACACTAATTGAGATTTTGACTAAGAGTTCGAATTTCAAGGTTATTTTGATTGAAATTTTGAAAGTTTGTAGGTCATACGCCTAACTCAATTTAAAATTGCCTACTTTATTCCGTGAACTAGACTTACCAAGAGACCTTTAACACTGCCCAAAAGCGCGCTTAGCAAGGCTGAAATGACGCCCAAATACACCATTTTCTTTGATTTCCAAGATGAATTCTCATTTCCCGTAATCGATTTGGAAATTGAGTTGTAGTATCGTATGGACATTTGACGCGCGAAGATTTTTTTTGCAAATAATGCCATGACTTAAATCTCTGTACTAATGCTCTAATAGTAATTAAAATGCAAATTTTCAAAGATTCCTCATAAATAATACCAAAATTGAAAGATTTGTACTATCGTCTTAATTTTAAAAGAAGAACAATGATTTTAAAATTACCTAAACAAATGCTATATACTTTATATTTATGTATTAAACTAAATGCTGCGCGTTTGGAAAGCTTGTGAGATGGTTTCCAATTGGGGGGCCATGTAGCGGCATCGGAGCAGATGTTAACTCTTCACAGTTTTTCAAATTTTACCAGCTATAACAGCTTGTAGTACGGTTATTTATTATTCAATTATACTCTCGAGAGTATGCGTATTATAGGTGTTCAAGAATCTGGGATGAGTAGAACGCGAAAATGGCAAAAACCGCACACCATTAATACAAACAAAGGCACTGCGCTGCCATTACACTATTTATTTAAAGTTTTTGAAACAGCGAAGCAAAAGCCGGGCTAAGGAGACACGCGCTGCCCGACCCAATACCCTTTCATTGGCTTTTAAAAAGTAGGCTTTACGGACGAGAGATAAATAATGTATTTTCTATGGACGCCTGTAGAAGTGTTTTAGCTTTCGTACAACCGTGTCCAAGGCAAAGCTCGAACTCAGGGGCAAACGAGAGTTGAAAGCGTTTCAACATCCGTTATTTAGCTAGCGAAGAAACATTATAATGTTTCTTCGCTGTCTTCCCAGCTAGCTAAATTTCGCTCTGCCTTATTTACCGCAAAGTTTATTATGTTACTTAAACAGCTACATTAGTTACGGTATTTACAGTTCATTTAATTCATTCGCTACTCTATCATACTCAAATAAATAACATTCGCATCAAATTGTAGCAAATTGAAAAATGGGTTCGAAATCGTCAAAATGAACCCATATTTGAGGGTATTATACCGCGTTATTTCATCCCTTTTCGTGTATTTAGAATTTTAAATAATTAACTCTAAATTTAAGTCTAGTTTAACTCTTAAAATTATCGGTAGAGAGATTAACGTTGAGTTTTTTTTTTTTTTTTTCATTCTCTATAGTTTCCGGACGTTCTCGCTCTTCAATTCGCGGAAGATACGGATCAACAGGCTTCCGGTTATTCGTCCATTTCTCCGCCTGTCTTAGACCCCAATAAGTTGTTTATTACCAACGAAGAAAGCAAAGAAACAGAATCGTCTAGAAAAAAGATTAATGGACTAAGCCGCCGTTCCGGCGCGACCCCCAAGAAGAGTGACGTCTGTAAACGAGAGACGATGACGTCACTGGTCAACGGCAACCCTTCGGCTACTAACGGACCCGTCCTGTTAAAAGGAGGGACGACAACAGGAGCGACTTCTATCGACGTTGCTGGAAATCACGAACTGCCCAACGGGATAGCCGCTTCGCCCGTTGTCAAACAGATCAATGCTCAGTTCCTCAAGTGTGGCATATGTCTCGACCGCTATACAACGCCTAAGGTAAGTGTCTCTAATATCTCACAAATGTCGGTTATTCGTTGTAAACACAGCGTTTCCGTTCAGCTGTTTTTACTCTATCTTGGAACCATTAGTATTATCCAAACTTAAACTTGGTTTTTAATTAGCCTTTTTGTACTTCCAAATACAAAAAAGGTCAGGAAAATTTAAATTAAGTCGAAAAATTTTACTCTATATTGTGTGAAAGATGACATTTTAATAATGCAGAGTATAGACTTTGCAGTGCATTTCATATTTACTATACTTCTCTTCAAGTCAGTATTTGTTAGCTGGGGAAGGGGCGAATGTTGCAATGACCAGAACCTCCAATATGGTATCAGTATTGAGATAAGATATATAAGGGTATGACGTCGCCATAACTTTACTATGACGCCTAAATCTTCCAGTTTTTTAATTTATATCCTTAAATTTTATAGAGAGTTTAAGATAATAAACCTGATACGTGTACGTGCTGTTACTTTCTACCGTTCGTCGTTCACGTGACAAGATTAGTTCTTGCTACGCATTATTTGTTAAACCACAGTCCACAGTGTTCGATATAAACGCTCGGATAAATAAATGCATTTCAATCGACGTTCCACATTTTCACAATCGAATTGTACGTTTCAAAGTCTATATTTCAGCAACCAATTCTAGTTTTCAACACGTAAAAATTAAAGCCACAATTCCTTTCCTATCTATGTTTTATAAAAGGTTTCTCTGGGTTAGTAGAGTAAGTCTATTTTTGTACCATCTGCAAATATACAACGATTCCAATTTTGGTAGCTGTAGGTTTTTATACTTTTTAGCATCGAGTTGTCATTTCTGGAAACGCGCTATCAGGCAGGTCTTCGCGTAACCCAAGTAGATTCGCCCCTTTTTTCGCCCGGAGTCGTAATCCAATATCGGTGGGTGTAATCCCGTTTGTAATGTAATCCCCTAGAGTGCTCTTCTAGAAGTTCCTTCTCTTTATCGGACGCACTAGGGCAGTCAACGGGAGTAGCCTTAGTACGGAGTTATCTGATCCCAGGGATTTAAATTTAAAGTCTACGTGCGAGGTAAAACAATTTAAAATATGTCAAGCTAGCTATCAATTGAGATTTGCTAAGCGCTGAATGTTTATTATCGCAATTAAACAATTTTAAGGCCTATGAAAAAAAACCTAGTTATTGGATATTACACTCCATTTTTCTTCAGATTCCCTCCAAATTTTAAGTATTTGTACCAACGCGTTTGTGAAAATTCTTTTGTTATAAAATTTTTAGCATATCTAATCTATAACAACCTAAACTTAAAAATTTATCCATAACGCTTTTGAATATTTAATCGATTATTCAAACCTCTTATCTCATATTTCCCTTCATTATGAGTGATTTAAATTCCCCACAAACCAAAACCTTACCCTTTGAGTACCTTTAAAATAAAACGATCAATGCAATCATTTCCAATTCCAAATAAAACAAAGAAACGTCCAAATATATTCGGTTACTATATAATTTTTTAATTTATTCTAAATACGAACATATAATTTCCATATAAAGCCATAATTAAATTCGAAGGTTTCATGTGGTATTTAAAAAACTCGTTAGAGATGAGAACTTGGCAAAAACACCCGCCAGTTATCTCTCGTTCTGTCGTCGACGAAATCCACGTGGCGTAGGCGGTGTTTTTAAGTCATGGGGGACATTTGATCTTTAAATTAAATATATTTAAAAAAATTAAAACCAAAAAAAAAAAGCAAAAACAACTTTGCCAGTTAAAAGTTCCACTTCGTTGGAAGAAGAGATATTAGTGAGTGTTTTAACTTTTTGAATTACCGTAACTAATTACCGCCTACTTTGATATTCACGAAGTGGCTTTTAATTACCCGTCTGTCAAGTTTTAATTACCAAGATGTAATTTATATAACTACCATCCGCCCTCGTAAAGCTCCTTAAGTTTATTTAAATTATTGTTTAGACGTTAATTATATACGTTATTTATTATGGAGAATGAGTATTTAGAATTTTTATATCAAGGAAGAATTTTAGAGCCATAATCCTAGTTTTTAATCCATTACCTATATAGATAGTCTATGCATAATTGTTTTTAAAGTGGAAGTAAAAGGTTTTGTGTTTTGTGAAAATAGTACTAGATGGTGTGTAAACTAGTCTTAAAAAATTGCTAATTATGATTTTAGTTAATCATACTAATTAAACACCATATTCAAATTTAAGGTGTTTTTAAGAAACTTTCACTCTTGGGATAATATTTACTATGTATATTTTATATATCGTTTTTAACTATCTCTCCAAAAGTAATTTATTTAGGCATATAATTATTAATCTTAAAAACTGACAATTCCATGATAAATATTATGTTAAAATATTTAAAATTAAGGGTCTCGTGGATTAAATTTTGATTAACTCTATTTGAAATAAAGTCTAGCTAGCTTCATTAGACATAACTGCTTTATAATTACGTGCATGAGATGGAAAATTCGCTGACTCTATCATTGCTTTTTTGGACGAAATATTTTTTATATATAATTGTAAACGTGGTAGGTGTAATTTCTCAATTAAGTTTTAAAAGACTACGTAATCATAATCTTTAGGGCCATAACGATTAGATAATGGTGTTCTATATAAGCTAATGGATTAAAAGGTTGTTTTTTTGCAAACCTATAATCAAAGTTTTCAATTGGGTTATGTTGTATATTAATTTTTAAATTTTTCAACAAGAAGATTTCACAAACACATTCTTTTAATTCCCACATTAAAACGAATTATTTGAAACTCGGCTTATTTGAGATTAAATTGGATTTATTTTCAACCTTAAGGTTATAATACTTTTTTAAAAAAAGGCCTAGGAAATTCTGAATTAGTAAAAGGAATATTCGTTGTCTCCTTTTTTTACTTAAATTTTTAAATTAAATAATTTTTTTAATTTCTGTTTGGCACAAGATAAAATAAAATAATCCTATAAGACGCATTTTAATAGGCGAATTCTAAGAATATTTAACTTTTATCTAACAATTTTGTTACGCCATTAGTAAAAATATCAAATGAAACCAATTTTCTATGGTTTGATACCTAACAAGCATGTAGGCTATAACAAAAATAACTCTTAAGTCTAAATGCTATTTTTATTGCTAAATCATCATAATCATTTGTTGATTTAGTTGTTTTGAATCCACTTCCACAAAACTATCTCATATTCTCGCGTAAACATTTTGGTTAAATATCTCTTGTATATATTACATATAAAGACTTTAATATAGAGGTAGTTGCCCCGCTTTAATATTAATAGATATATCCTCAGCTAATTGATAGATTGCGTGAAAAGGACGTTTCATTGGCTCGAAACATCTGCGACACGAAGAGTCTGCCGAAGCAATTTACCCAACAGCCACTATTATCCCCACTAGGTTGTCTGTCAAACCTATAATGCACTTCCTTTGTCACAGTTATAGTTCAATTCAGGCACATTTTGCAATAGAGTATCAGTATAGTTTCGTTTAACTTTAACGATCGTCTTCAATAGGAGTGCGCGCAGACTACTTTGTTCTCTGAGAATTAACATTACGTATGAATCCGACTCAGCTATTTCTGTTAAGCTAACTTAAAATTTCACTTTGAATTTATGTACGCATGAATATATTACTGGGATAAGTAGGC
This sequence comes from Odiellus spinosus, assembly GCA_963920705.1. Taxonomy (NCBI): domain Eukaryota; kingdom Metazoa; phylum Arthropoda; class Arachnida; order Opiliones; family Phalangiidae; genus Odiellus; species Odiellus spinosus. The sequence goes on from OY987237.1 coordinate 9,662,556, forward strand.
TACCTATTCAGGAATGGGATAAGCTTCGAGCCAAGGCTTACAATTGAATCGTTCGTTGTTTTAATGTTTAAATTATGAAAAGAAAAGTTGGGATTACCTTTTGACAGAATATTTTAGAGGACTTTGTTATCTTTAATGATTAAGTTATGTGTCCATTGTTATATGTTAATAGTCCTAGTTAATATGTTAAAATTACTAAACAGTAGGCTACTATTTGAGTAATTAAAATTTTAATTCATACCTGGGCTTCTTTAGACGTATATTGAGTTTACAAAATAGGTGTTTACAAATCATAATATTTTTCATAATAGATTTCCGTGTTACATTCCATGGTAAGCAAATCAGCATTTGATAATAGAAAGTTTTTATTACATTTTTCAAAATTTTCAACTCCTTTTGAAGTGTGGGTGGATTCTACAGTTCTTTTGATTTTAGTTAGCAGCTAGATTAGCGTGGGAGTATATATTCATGAAATGTCTTCCTGCCTTTGATATATATAGATATCTCAGTTGCATAAATGATATTACATTTAAATAATTACGTAGGTTGGACGCGAATCTATTATCTTTGATAGGATTTTATTGAATTTTTCTCCTCTGCATGGTCTTGCGTGGCAATTCCCCTGCATATCGATTCGTAGTACGTTTGTATCTTGACTTTACATGTATAAATCGTTCCCTACGTGTTATTCGATTGGCTATTAGTATCACGTGATACCCCGTTTATATTAATCTCTTTAATAGCCTAGGGTGGCAGGGTGGGATTATAAAAACGATGGATGGATGTTTGTCACGGCTTATTGCTCGATTTAATAACACTCGTGGGAGAACTAGAGTTAAGTTAGTTGAGGAAGTAACGATATAAAATGGGGTCAAGTTCGAGAGTAAAAGTATATTAATTCACTATAAGCAAGAACGAATTTAAGCCTCTAAGAAAATTTTAAGGAAACTACTTCAGTCAGCGTCTTAGATTATAACGTCTGCTTAATTATTGACTTCGCTTCACCCCGGCCAACTTAGATCAGCTTCTTCGTCGATCTAAATGGACGTGGTGAGTCAGGGTCAATAAATAAGCAGACGCCGTTTTACTACAGGCTAAATATATCTCGATGTTCTTAGAGCTCTTCAATGCCTACTGCTATAACGATGTCTAAATGTTTAAAATTATTCAGTTTCTTTGTATACCGAGATTTCTCTGTACTGTATAATGATACATTTTATCTGAGACTACTTTTACCAATTTTACGTAGGCATGAAAAAAATCGCACATAAATATTAATTCGACGATTTTTAAAGAAAACTTATTCCTTAAACCCACGATTTTTTTTTATCTGATTATTCAATATTTCCACCAAATTATAATAATAATTTCGCAGTCTTTTTGAAAGCAGGTGGTAGACGCCATGCTTAATTAGAAAATATATTTTTTCGAGCAGAAAACTTTTAACCATTCCTTTTGAATTGATATTCCATATTTTTCTCCGTTAATTAAGTTTCTTCTCGTCTTGAATTAATATATAAGTAACGAATTTTATTTTTATTATTCGGATAAATAATTCCGAATAATTTTATAACGGGGAAAAGTGTAATGATATACTGTTACCTGTGAAAACTATAAAATTGGCATATGCGCATGGCTTAGGTAAGCTTAGGTAAACTAAATAGCTAAACGTATTAACTTATGCCTGGTTGGCTTTTTAAAAACCACCCCTCGAGGTCAACAGTCTATTGTATACGGTCGGTTTTCATTGTGACGTCACGCTTCTATAGACGCCGAAAAAGTATCCCACTTCCGGTCGCCTCTGTTTACAATGTTCCGGCTATATATTGTATATGCGTGTATCTGAATATAATATAGGCTTTGTTAAGCTTCTCTTTAGATTGTTAGTTAAATTGAAACTAATATGCTTGAAAATGTAGTTGGTCTGATTATATAAATTCTTTCCTAGTACAGCTAACACGTTTCCCCGCCTTTGATAGTACTGGTTCTATTTAAATGAACGCCCTAAAAGCTATTATGAAATGAATAAGGCTTTTGGATGTTGTGAGAGATAGTATGAAGAGGGGATGAAAATATCTTTGCAAAGGAGGGAATTTTTTTCATTTTTTTTTTTTTTTTTTGCAAACCGAGATCCCAGCTATATTTTCTATCCTCACTGTTTCATTTGGACTCTTGGTAGTCCACGTTACCTCCGAGTGAAATTCAGTCGTTCAGTTCGATTATTTTTATTGTATCTTCTAACCGAGAGCGCTTGGGCTAACACGTGTTTTTTTTTTGTTTTTTTTTTTTGATAAGCGAGTCATGCTCAGGTAATGTTTGTATTCGTACTTTATTTCTTATTGTTTGATTTAATTTGCTTCGATTTGGGTTCAATTAAGTGATAGTTGTCGGTCATTTGAATCTATGATGGTAATTACTGATAGAAAGATGTTGTTAAGGAGTAATCTAAATGTGGAAATGAGATCTTGTAGATCAAAATTTATCAGGAGGTTAACGAGTTAAGAATATTTAGCATTTAAAAGGAAGCTGTCACTAAATTTTTGGAATGCCTATGGGCTATATTTTTATCAAACTATTAAAAAGCCATATTTAATATTTTATAAGTCTGGATTGACGCGTTCTTAAGAAAATATATAGATACAATTTTTGAAATATGACAGTTCATTTCTGGAACGACATTAACGATTATTTTCATATGTAGAATTTTCTGGAAGTACTTCTACGAATAATACCGCGCGAAAGCAAACTTATCACATTAAAAAATAGGCCGACGTTTGACGCCTAAGACCGTGGGTATGAACCCCCGGCCTATTCTTTTAATGTTAGGACATTACAAGCGCTGTTGAAGGTTGAAATAATATGATTGGTCCGAATTTATATTTACCTTTCATCTAATTTTACCAAACTTCACAAATTAATTTAAACACCAAAAACGCGTCTTAAAATTCCGAGAAAATTCTCGAATGTTTTTTTGGCATCCTGATTCAGAAAATAAATTTAAAAGCTGTTCCATTTTTAGCTCCAAGTTTCCCTTTAAAATTTCGTATCATAATCGTATTTATTTTGTTTATAAAATAATTTTTTCATCCCGGTTTTAATTGATATTTTTAAAACAAAGTCGAACGCCTTGTTTTTGAAAAACCATGTCTCTAGCCCTTGAAACATCAAAAACGAGCCCAATATTTTTTTGGAATTCTCGATAAGGTTTTCTTAGAATGATAATTCCAAAAATAAATTAAGCCGGAATATGATTTCTTAATCAATTTCAAACGGCTCTTATTAGTCCACTCTATATTCCATTGGTAATTAGATAAGCTGTTTCTAGATATACAGTTTCCGGTATATTTATTTAATTTAATTTCTACGAACGTGCTATCTAATTTATCTTAATTGCATTGTTCTCCCGGGTATTATATTATTAAAGGTATAAAATTCAATTACGGTTCTGCAGCAACTTCTTTACCATTTATTTATTATCTTTACTATATCAGGCTGGAAGAGTACGTGAATTTAATATGGTTAGCTTAATTGGGTATTTTCGCTATCCCTAAATCGATTCTCTATGAGTCTAGGTTTCATCCATCAAAAAATATACTACCCTAAAGGATTAAGATTGACACTAACTTTTAGTAATTTATTTTCTCTGAAGTGAGTCTGACCTATAGAGAAAGATATCCAAGGATACGTGTAAGATGTTTGATTGATCCGATCATGTAACGTTATTTATAGGTGATTAACTAATCGCAATTGTAATTTGCTTTGGAATTATGTGCCTTTTCTGTTGCATATGATCAATAAAATGTTTAGCTCTCACCAAGAACATATTTATTGACTTACGAACGTGGCAGCACAGTTGTTTCCTAAACCATTTTCGCATAATTGCTACAGATTCCTAAAAATATTTAATCAAAAAAAAAAAAAAAAATGTAAATCCATAACTATTGTCGTGAAACTACTAAAGAATTAGCCTCTGAAAAAAATTAAATGGAAGAAGATTTTCTAGTCTTTTTAGATATGTGTGAAAGTGAATAGCAGACGAATTTTTGACTGCAAATTATGCGAGGAAGGTTCCAGGGACTAATGCTGAATTCCCACGATCTTATGTATACTAGAAAAAGTTCTTATTCTAACTGCAAGCAAAACAAAAACCATTTTGTATTTTTAAAAAATTACTTCTCATATTTATTAACAAAGTTATGACTTCATGGCCTTTTAATTTAAATCATCATTTACCTGTGTTTAAATCTATAGCTTCAATTAATAGTTTACATAATAGCCATTTTAATTATCACTCATTGACATTGTTAATTTAAATAATGATTGTAATGAGTGATCATGCTAACACAACATCGCCAAATTAATTTTTGATATTTGCAATTTTTATATTCAAGATTCTGAAACTGTTAGAGTTGAGTATTTGCGAATATTAAGTAAAAATAAAGAATTTAATCTCAATATTATTTAATTAAGCAATTACCCAATTTAATTAGCTAAAGTGTAAGCGTTACCAACGTAACAATCTAAGCGGAAATAAAGATGTTATTGACATTTGCCCGGATTTGCTGCCCTTGAACAATAAAAGTCATTGATTCCTTGCTTCTTAAGGCTTTTCTCACATATCTTGAATAGATCTAGCCACCGTACTCGGCGTTAATTAGCGATGAATGGAATTTGGAGCAAAATTTTGTCTTTTCTTGTTAAGTTTTTGTTCTTTTTTTCTCCATTCCATTCATTAAAACGTTAATGGTTTGGGAAGGGATTCGAGGGAAAGATAAATCAGTTGGAATTCTTGCTTCATCGTGGTTCGCGAAAAAAGCTAGCCTATAGACTTCGATGATCCCATTTTTAGACGTTGAGATCTTCCCCCATTGTATCGCTTCAATGATTTTTATCTTTTGTGTCTTACAATATATTTTTAACCAAAGATTAACACAAAGCTTCCATTTTAATGTATTCCTATTCGATGAGGAGAAAAAAACAAAGGGTGTCAAATGTTGTATACGTAAGAAAATTTTACACCCGCGAATGATTTCAAAATAGTAAACTTGACTGTTGATTGAGTGCGAAAAGATATAGTCTGCAGTTGCAAAATATAAGGTGTATTTTTGTTATCTTGTTAACCTCATTTTGCGTACGAAACTCGAAATAGCAAATTTCAGAAATAACGAAACAGCTTACATCAGAATTCAATTCGTTTTAATTTAATTCTTTAAATTAAAGGGAAACTTGGAGCTAAAAAAGAACAGTTTTTGAATTTATTTTCGGAATCATCATGTCAAAAATTTTAGACACGTTTTTGGTAAAATTTGAAAAAAAGCAAATATAAATTCGGGGCAATCATATTATGTCAGCCTTCAACAGCGCATGTTATATCCAAATATTTCTCAATTGATATCTTTGTGTCTAGATATTTTTGCAATATCATCATGAGATGTTAATGTTTTTTCCAGTAGATTTAGGATCGAGTTCATGGCCAGTTTATAAGAAATAGTTTGTGGGAAAATAACCTAAACAATGACAAGAATATTTGAAAGTGAGGCTGTCATGCATTTTCCATGAACTCCTAATTGAAATTGAGTAACATTTTCGGAAAGATCGTTAAAAAACGATTCAAATTTTTATACTATTAGAGCGACAGTAATAAAAATGCATATTTTATAATCTACACTAACAAAAACCTAGGACATTTCCAGATCTTTCCAGAACTTTCAAGCACTTTCCAGAATTTTCTAGACATCTCCACGCTTTTCTGGGGGGGGGGGGGGGGGGTAGGGAAAAAGCTACGGACGTACGTACGGACATTGAATTTTATTATGTTTTTTGATTACGTTCCATAAATAAATTACGTCATATATCGAAAAGAAAATGTTATTATTTTTGACATTTTCATCTTGAAGTTTCTTAAGAACACGTCAACCCAGAACTACACACTTCTGAATACGTTCAGTCAATATATTATTTATGTTATCGAAGTGAAGGATTATCTTTACCTAAAGCTCAATTTCAATGAAACAAACCATTAAACTATCAGCAAAATTATACAATTATACTTCTATCCAAATATTAAATTTTGACATAATGGGAAAAGCTGGGTGGATTGATACGCAATATTAAACCTCTTAGAGAAGAAATTATTGCCAACTTCTTCTGGACAAAAGTATGGTCTAAAATTCGCATCTGGAATTTCTTCCGGGCAGTAAAATAGGTCATATAAATTCTATTCAAGAGATTTATAGCTCCATTTAATCTGAGATGTAATTTAGAAACACCTCGCTCTTGAAAAAAAGAAAATAGGCGTTTTAAAAGTACATAAAAGTAAATTTAGAATTTTAGTTATTTTCTCGGTTTGCGATTGTATCCTAATGAAAATAGCTCTCCAGCCTGCGAGGGCTTCGATAATCGTGACCTACCATCACGCTTATACTTTGCTGATATCCTTGTGATGAATTATGCGCTCAGAGCGTGGCCCCAGTCTCTCTTATGATAATTTAGTGGCGCGATTACACGATATTCTAGAATAAAACGCCCGCTAAAGTGCACGCTTAAGCTTTATTCTTTTGAGAGAGACTAAAGCTACAAAAAAAAAAGAGAAATATTCTTCCGCCTATTATAATGTTTAAATATTTATAATTTAAATCTTAAAAAAAAAAAAAAAAGAAAAACCTTCCCACATTGTGATTTTAAATTTTCAATGACACAAAACGTAATCGCCGCTATCTACTAAATAAATGGTTAAGCGTGACTAAATATTTAAGACAACCAAGATATTTTAATATAAAACCAGAGCTTTATTCTGTATTTGACTGTAGAAACCGTTCTATATGGTTTTATATATTTCTATTGTTTTATTAGAAATCTCTGGGCTGGTTTATTAATTAGAAAGTTGGGGGCTGGTTCTTAATTAAAGAGTTTGTGGCTGGTTTATTAATTAGAAAGTTGGGGCATGTTTTTAATTAGAGAGCACTGGGCTTGTTTTTATTAGAAATCTCTGGACTGGTTTATTAATTAGAAAGTTGGGGGCTGGTTTATTAATTAGAGAGCTCTGGGCTGGTTTATTAATTAGAAAACTCTGGGCTGGTTTATTAATTAGAAAACTCTGGGCTGGTTTATTAATTAGAAAACTCTGGGCTGGTTTATTAATTAGAAAACTCTGGGCTGGTTTATTAATTAGAAAACTCTGGGCTGGATTATTAATTAGAAAACTCTGGGCTGGTTTATTAATTAGAAAGCTGGGGCATGTTTTTAATTAGATAGTACTGGGCTTGTTTTTATTAGAAATCTCTGGACTGGTTAGAAAGTTGGGTGCTGGTTTATTAATTAGAGAGCTCTGGGCTGGTGTATTAATTAGAAAACTCTGGGCTGGTGTATTAATTAGAAAATTCTCGGCTGGTTTATTAATTAGAAAGCTCTCGGCTGGTTTATTAATTAGAAAGCTCTGGGCCGGTTTATTAATTAGAAGGCTCCGGGCTTGTTTTAATGTAAAAATTGCAAGGGTTTATTTTTTAACAGTAATATGGTGTTGTGTATTGGTCATTTGCGTTACTTATTTATTTGTTGGAATTAAGATGGGAACTATAATAAGATAAATCAATAAATAAAATCATAATCTATTTATAGAAAAATATTAAACCGCCTGATTTCAATTAAGGGCTAGATTACGCGCGTAATCCGGAAGTGACTAATTATATGGTCGTTAATTAGCCTGTATCCTCCTCGTCTTTCATTGAAAAATAATTATGAAATGATTAATGGCTTCTAGCGCTCGGGAAGTTTTTTTTATTCTGCTCTTTGATGTTAAGGGATCAGAAGGGGAACTTTTAATTGAAACCCCCTAATTTTTCGTTCCAAACTTTCCATCTAGAACGTTGGAAACAGGTGTTTTATAGTCCGTCGAGCTTAATCGGTCTAGTGTGACGCAAATTTACAAACTACATACACGTAACACTTTTTTTGAGGGTTAGAAAGTGTTGTCTTACTCTATTAAGCATAAATTACGCAGGTATTTGAGGGTGTAAAGTCTAAAATTATATTTGTTGATATTGTTTTACATTTTTCTTTAATACATTCTTGAAGTATTTTGAAGGTCTTTTAAATTTACCAAAAATAGTTTTGGACTGATCTAAATTCATAAAAAAAATAAGTGTACATGCTTCCAGAACTGGCACTAAGTCACCATTTGATTTGAATAAGCGCCTCCCTTGTATGAAACAGCGTTCATACTAGGCCTTGGAATCGATTTAAACCGTTTCAAAACGTTTCGCTGGAGTAGTGTGAACGGGAAATCGCCTTTTCACGAATCGATTTGATTCGATTACTCGAAACTGCTTCGGGAACCAGTTTCATACCGATTCGGTTTCAACAACAGATAGATGAAGCTACAATAAATCGATTTATGAAGATAATGCGTGAACACGTGACGCTTAAAAAGATTCCTGGCGATTTGAATTTACCGTTTCAAATCGATTAAGACCGTAGCTTAACTTTTTGAAAATTTAAACTCGGTACATGTTTAGATAAAGGTTTAATAATGGGTTAGGTTATAATGTTATTCGGGTTTGCAAGTATATATAAGAAATGTTTCTTTACTGTTGTGATAATTTTTAATGACATACACATAATTTGAATCGTTTTTTTTTAACGATTTTTTGGAAAAGGCTGCTCAATTTCCATTTGGAGTTCATTAAAAATTCGTGACAACCTCACTTTAAACCATATACTGGATATATATAACTTAATAATCATTTTCACACCTTCAAATATCATAATTATTGCGTAAAAAAGTGTAACGGCCTGGGAATACACGCATGATATCATTTCCTTTTTTTTTTTTTTTTTTTTTTTTCGGTATTATACATCAGAGCGCAATTATAGTTGCTGAATTGCATAACGGGAGTGCTAACCCCAAAGAAATAGTTATAATATACGTGTTTTTTAATAAATTTTGTACAAGAATAGTTTTCAAAACAGGTTAGAACTGTGGCGTATTAATACACAACGTTAAACTTCATAGAGATAAAAGTAGAAATAGTAATTTTCAATTGAACTGGAGTATAGTGGGAACCGTATAATACTAAAGAAAAATACGAAATATAATAATAATAATAATAATGCAATTTTCCATACATATTTTTCATTTTAAAACACGCTAGGCCTTTTGTATTAAATCGCCCGTGTGTATTCAGTGCGTGAATATACAAAAAAATCTTAGTGTATATAATATTTTTTTCTGCCAAGCTTAATTTCCTTCGCTTTTGTGAAAGATATAGAAACAGAACTTGCCCTGTGTATGTGGGCACTCTAGAACACGCTTGGTTAACCACGCGTCTCTGAAACTAAGAGAAATTTAGAATTAATGGATAAGCAAAGCCTAGTTAAATCCTGTCCCACGCGAGGACTAGAATACTGGAATAGAATAACTTGTATTGGCTGTCTAAATATGATAAATATGAGGTTTGTGGTGTATAAAGTTCACCAGAGATATTTTTTAAATCTCCATTGAGTCCATTCTAGTTATAGGGTATGGTATAAAGGATACTAGATTAGTGGAAACGAACATAATAGCCTAATTTTAATAATCTAGAAACTAAATTATGTATTATTAAGTCGATTATATTGTTCAAACAGGTTAAAATTGATTGATAAATCTAATTATGTATGAATTTTGATTTGGGTTTACTTCCAATTTGATTGGCGTAAAATTCCTTGATAATATTTAATGAATTTGGCTTCATCGTGTTTAATGTTTTGAGTACATCGGGGTATTTGCCTATTATTGCGCTGGGAAGACTAAAGTGTAGACCTTTATTAGCATTCTTATGGTTTTATTGTTGACTAAAAATTGTCATTTAAGCTATCAAATAAATGATTACCGTTTCTATACTTAATGTTACCTTTAAAAATTTCTATCAATTCACCTATAGAGGGTAGGATATATTTAGATCATTGTTTTCGAAATAAAGCGGTCCCTAACCCTTAGTTCTAGAAAAGAAAATTGGAACCGAATTCTGGTAACTATATTCAGGTCAGCTTTAATAAAAACAAACAAGTCCAAAATGAACACAACAATTTCACAATAGGTAGTTCTTGTGCCTATACTGATTTATCTTAACTTCGAGACTCTCTTATACTTTTGCTCTTTTCACTCTGCGGCTTTAGCCTCGTTTTCAAAACCGCAGTTTTACTATCGCTAAGCCTAACGTGTCAACTCTCATATTACGCGCCCAAAAAAAAACCACTGCGATGAAAAATGAAAAAACTTGGCAACCATTTTAAATTACGGTTCCCGATGTCCATCGGACCGTAAATATTTCAACCACTCTTTCATTTTCTTTCGCTCGTTGACGACGAGAGAGTAAATTGTATTGTACATTTTATTTTATATCGAGAATTCATTCAGTGAGGACGCGTTAGATTACCCGTAGTATAAACTACTTTATAGCACTAGAAAAAGTATCAGAGCGGTACGTGGAATGCAGTGTTGACAAAATGAAAATAAATTCTAGATTTATTAGCGAAATATGCGAATTCGATGGAGAGAGCCAAGTTTCCCAGGTTAAGTCCTTTCCACACGCCTTGTTTTGATTCTAGACGTTTCAGGATCTTCATTTGATGAGCACGAGTTGTCGATCTTTTGCCAAAAATCTCAAAATTACTAAGACCACGGCTTAAGAAAACTCAATCTTAGCATAGAGCTGTAAAACGTCAATTAGTCATACGAGTCTTCGTTTGCAATAGATCTTTCAGTATAATCCTCTACACAGTCTTCGCATGGATTAAAAATGCGTTTGAAAACGAGTAATGTAAAGAGGCATTGCAACCTCGAGTTTCAATGAGTAGATAGGGTTTTGGTCACGTGATGACGTTAGTTTTGTTAAAGTTAGCATAACGTTCTTAGGTTCTTGGTACAATTCTTCAATGTTACTGACTCTGCTCATTGTAGAGTGTGCTCTAGTGGTGTTTTTGATATTTTTTAGGTTAGAAATAGGTGTGTTTCTAAGTATCTTAAACTTCAATCATATTTATCATTGTTCTGATTTTGACATTTCTAACGTTTCTTTTATCGGGTGTCTTTCGTAGGTGCTTCCTTGCCTTCATACATTTTGCGAACCGTGCTTGGTTCAGTACACTCCACCCGAAAGTCTGACTCTAACTTGTCCAGTTTGCCGGCAACAATCGATATTGCCCGAACAAGGCGTCTCCGGTTTACAGAACAATTTCTTCATCTCTAGTCTGATGGATGTCCTCGACCATCCTTCTCTCTGTCACGGCTGCGATTGTAAGGCCACGGGCGTGTCAAAGTGTACAGAATGCGACCAGTTCCTTTGCGAGGTTGGTACCATTTTTCATAACCATTCATGGATCTAGATCAGAAATCTGTTTTGTATCTTTGCGCGTATGGATCTCTTATCGAACGAACCAGAAAGAGGGCAACATTAACTATAAATATTTGTCTGGCCAATCAGCGCGTTTAAATGTAAATCGAGTCAAATGACGGCAAAGAGTTAGTGGGGGGAAAAACGACAACCGATGACGCAAAATGTTTTTGATCATTGAAAACGGGCTATGGTTGATACTCACTATCTTAACTGGGGTATTTATACATTCCGTGTTCGTCTACAATTTGCAATGTATATTAATCGAAGAAAGAGTCAAATCTTTATGTAAAATCCACAAATCCGTTTATTTTATCTTTTAAAGGTGTGTGCCGGAATTCACTTAACTTCGACCCCAACTTGCGACCATCGTATTTTATCTCTTAGCGAATTAGCCTTGATGGAGGATCAAGAACGTTGTCGTGATCAACCATCTCTGATGTGTCCGAAACACAATAGTCAAACATTGCGTTTCTATTGTAGCGACTGTGAAACGGCAGTTTGCGTAACCTGTACCGATATCGAACACGGTGGTCACATGACCATGAGGCTTAGAGAGGCGATTGAGGACCAGAAAGCCACTCTAAGGAAGCTGTTGGATAAAGCTTTTGTTCAGGTACTTGTCTATTTGAATCGAAATTGATGAAATTTTAACTTTAAACCAGAAACACCACTGTTTACTTTCTTGTAATTATTATTCAAGTATTCTGTACGATTATTGTTATTCGTTAGAATGAAAAGGTCGATAGGGTAATTGACTTTAAAGTCGATTAAGTATATATTTTTTTAATTAGGTCCCTGAAATAAAAGATGCCATAGAAACGGTTAGCGGGACTTCTAACTTACTGAATCAAAAGTACCAAGAATCGTCTCTTCAGATCCAACAGTGTTTCAACTCGTTGACTGAAACATTGGAAAAACGCAAAATGGAATTGCTTAACGAGTTAGAAGAGGTCCACCGATCGAAACAGAGGATCCTGGACAAACAGAGGGACGTACTGGAATTGTGCCTTTCCAATCTCGCTACCAGTTGCGATTTCACGGACAACGCTCTCAACCACGGCACGGACACCGAAGTGCTATTGGTCAACAAACAAGTTGCAGAGAAATTGACCGAATTTGCCGTCATGAGAGTTCAAAAGGATCCTGAAGAGAACTCTTATTTGGTATTCTTGGGGGAAGATGGTGCCACTTCCTTGAAGAAAAGCATCATGAATTTCGGTTGCGTTCGGACGACGAGCGCTATTTCCTACGAAACAACAGCTTCTGGCGAGGGATTGAAGCACACGGTGGTTGGCAAACAAACTTTAGTAAATATAACCACCAAAGATAGGAGGAGAGAAATAGTCAAAGACGCTTGCGACGGGCAGATACTTCAAGTGAGTTGGAAAATAATGCTCTACTATTAAAAAGACAATCGTTAATTAGCTTTGATATTGTGTAAACTTTCATATAGTAGGGTTTCACCTCGGGGCACGACAAATAAATCGAAAAGAAACTTTATTATTTCTTAGAAATATCTAAAAATTCGTTATCGGTACCAGGAATTTATATAAAAAAAATTTTGTATGAATTCCTGGCTGTACATTATAGTCAGGAAGTGTTCAACCCTTTTGGTCAAACTACGAGATATTGGTTTCATTTTAAAGGGAGAAAGCAACCAAACAACAAGTGTTTTTTTTATAGATTCCTTATCATTTAAGCATTATTTAGGGGTAACTTTTAAATTTATTTCTAGTTTAATATTTGTTTTTAAATTTTTTGCTGTTTGATTACGCCTATTTAAACTATAGGTAATCGATAAAAAAATCACTTGTTTTTAGGTTGCATTCTCCCTTTAAGGAAATATCCTAACAATTAGAATGAGCCTAAAATTATTGTTATCTAAATTCTCTAATATTTGAATTAACTTGTAGGCCACTTTAGTTTCTACGGATTCCTCACTGTCCAACATTATTCCCGATGTTGTGGATCTCAAAAACGGAAGCTATGATCTCGCGTATACCGTGCCCCAAGAAGGCATATACGAGCTATCAATCACGCTATTGGGCCACCACATTCGTGGCAGCCCCTTCCAAGTCAGGGCTTACGGCGAAGAGGAAAGTTCTTCTAGTGACAGACCAACTAGCTCCAAAATTCCCAGAACAACCGGCGTTAGGCAAAGGGCGACGAAGAGGCCGCCTAGTTACAGGTCCAGCGGATCCCATCGACGTAGTAATCCTATCGAAGATGACCTCGTTATGAGGGTTGGCCTCAAAGGCAGAGCGAAAGGAGAGTTTTCGAATCCTCAAGGAGTTTGTTGTTCGCCAATGGCTAACGGAAGGATAATCGTTGCTGACAGTAACAATCAGTGCGTTCAGGTAATCGATTATGTTTTATTGAAAGCTCTATGCATACACGCGATTAATTTTATATGGCCTATCATATGACCGAAAATTTGATTTTAAATGACGCAATGTGACTTTCAACCATTTTCTAGGTTTTTACCAGTACCGGAGAGTGCAAACTTCGATTTGGCGTGCGAGGTCGTAGTGCCGGTCAAATGCAGAGGCCCACTGGCGTTTCTGTGATGCCTAATGGCAATTACGTAGTCGCCGATTATGAAAACAAATGGGTTAGCATTTTCGAACCTAATGGAAAATTCGTTAATCGAATTGGTACCGGTAAACTACTGGGACCTAAGGGAGTGGCCGTCGATAAAAATGGCCACATTGTAGTGGTTGATAACAAAGGAAGTTGCGTACTTATTTTTCAAGTAAGTTTTATTTAAATACTTTCGGGAGTTACTTTAATTTAACTTCAATTCATTATTTTGTAGGAAAATGGTAAATTGCTGTACAGATTTGGATCTCGAGGTAACAGCTACGAAAAATTCGCTGGACCTCATTACGCCGCCGTCAACAGCAAAAACCAAATTATTGTGACTGATTTTCATAACCATTGCATCAAACTTTTCGACTGCGAAGGGAATTACTTGACGTCATTCGGATCGAACGGCGAAGGAAACGGCCAGTTTAACGCCCCTACTGGTATCGCCGTGGACTCTCAAGACAATATCATCGTTGCTGATTGGGGGAACAGCAGAATTCAGGTAATAAAAAATCATAAGCCTTTGGTGTTAAATCCAAGTGATCTGGCATGGTGGGCTGTATTGTGTTGTTTTTTAGTGAACAATCATGCTACGCGCACTTCCCTCCATTTTTGCACTTGTGGGTTTGATTTCGTTCGATTTGAGTTATTTGCTTTCATCTGAGTTCTTTTTTTCGTACATTTTCCTATGAACCTTTAAATGGTAGTGAAACTAGTCGCGCGCAATTGCTTTGATAGTGCACAAACTTCCTTCCATTACTTGCACTAATATTGCATCACGTGTTGTTTTTGGTTTCATCAGTGTTCAATATTTCATCCATTTTTTTCCATTGAATCTTTCGACAGTAGTTTTGGTTTCGTTAAACTACATGTAGTTGCTTTTCAGTGCACAATCATGCTACACGTATACTCCCCTTGATTATTTGCACTTATACTTCGATATCTTGGGTTATTTAGTTGAGTTGAAATATTTTTATCGGTGGTCAATGTTTCATCCATTTTCCTTTGAATCTTTCGATAGTAGTTTTGGTTTCGTTAAACTACTTATAGTTGCTTTTTAATGCACAATCATGCAACACATATCCTCTCCTTGATTATATGCAGTAATACTTTGGGTATTTGGTTGGTTTGAAATGGTTTCATCGGTGGTCAATGTTTCATCCATTTTCTTTTGAACATTATGATTTTATTTTGGCTTGTGATTTCACGTGAATTAGTTCTAATAGCTCATCAGCGTTCCATGTTTCATTCATGCATATTCCTAAGAATCAGCAAATGATGGTTTTAAATTAATTTTCACAAAAAAAAAGGTTTTCGACTCGAATGGTTCCTTCTTGTCTTTCGTGAACACTAACGGGGAACCATTGTATGGACCTCAAGGCTTAGCATTAACGTCTGATGGCTACGTTGTGGTCGCCGATTCTGGCAACCATTGTTTTAAAGTGTACAAGTACTTACAATGACCTTCAGAATGTTCTAATATATGCTTTGATAAAGCAAAGTCGTGTGATGAGGATGATTTCGTTTCCGAAGAATGAACTCGTGTTATCTTTCATTTTGTTTTTCTCGCTCGCGTTTTGATTTTTTTTTTTTTTTTTTTCTAAGTTTGGATCGTGTAAATGTTTTAGTTTTGATTTCTATTCCTATTGTAAAGACAAATTATATTATATATTATATTTTTTCAAGCGAATTGTAAATTTTTAAGCTTTAACTAATAAGAATTAGAACTTAGATAAGCCCTAGCTCTTACAATTAAATCTAACTAATCGGTTTAATAAGTTAAAATTTGATTCATTTTAAAATGTTTATGAAAATGCGTTTTAAAAGGCTTTTTTTTTGACGGTTTAATTCATCCAATCAAATTACTCCAAATCTTTACGTCATTGTTAAGATATTGGCTGTTGTCTATTGGTTTTAATTTTAATTCAATTTGATTAAATTAAAACTAACGTCAGGATAAATATAAAATTCATAAATTAATGATAACTCTGCATATTAATTATTTAATTTCACAGTTTTAATTACCATATATATAATAATGTGGTAACATATATTTTCCTAGTATTAAATTTCCAAATAACATTATTTTGGATTCCGTTCGTTTTGGGATAAATTTCACGGTTTTAAGGCGAATTATTTAAGTTTTTAACTCAAAAATAAAACGTCAATGGTGCCAATTAAACGTCAGGAAACACTGGGCTCTGTGAAAAGTTCATAAAAAAATATATAAATCTCGAATGAAAACAATAGATTGTAGCTTCCAGAAAAGATTTTTAAATGTTTAATGAAACAATCATGCAGCTCATATTCGCTTAATTAATTCCAAAACGATCTAGCTCTTAAAACAATTAAACAAAAAATATAGCTAGAGTAATTATATAAATATAACGCACGATAATGAATTAATTATCATTAAATAACTAAATAATAATGATATGCAATTTGATGATTGTAATTAACGGTGTTTTCCCGCCCTCTACTTTTTCATCGGAAAATTTTAATATATGCAAAAAATCTTCGTTAAATTCTCTATTAACAATACCCAAAAATGAAACCAACGTTAAACTTTATAATAAGTAATTCATTTTGGAAATTATGAATTTTTTCCAACAATACATAAAATAAAAATATAGAATATTAAATTGAACTGCTGGATAAGTTTTCATTATCTCTTGCCCAATTTGTCTTATCGAGTACCCGTTTACCCAATTGCCTTATCCCGTTATCTGATATCTATTTTCGAGTACTCGTTCACCATTTTCGTTATTCAGAAAGTATCGAGTACTCGTTCATCATTTTCATTATTCAGAAATTTATCTCGAATAGTCTAGCTTTCACCTAATTACGTTGACTCGTTAGGCGGGAATTAATTACGGTATCCCAGTCTCCCAGATAGATTTATTGTCGAGTACTCGAGCATTACCCAGTTCCGTTTTTCAAGATTATCGAGTACTCATTCACTCAATTGGCTTATTCCGTATTTATTTTTTTAGTATTTATTTACCCTATCGAGTTGTCCAAATGTCAAAACCGCCAAACGTTCGCTATTACACGCGCCGTGATTTCAAAGAAAAATGTAAAACGTTGTTATAGAAACCAACTTATTTGACATTTATATAGATATACATATTCATTGTTAATGAAGGTCTATAGTCAAGATTTCTTGTTGTCCTAAACGATTTTAAGATAACAAAACTGTATTATACTTTGGTTCAAACGCAATTCGCATACGATCCTATTATGGGGCGTATTAATACTTGATAATATACTTCGTAAGGGCTGAAATTAGTTACGGAAGACTACTCTTAAACGTTAGAGATAGTTACTTACTAGATAAAGTAATAAGAGGAATTATAGAATCCTACAGAACGATTGCGAATGGTATTTCGTAAAAGTTTCGCGATGAGGTGTTGTTTCCTCTCTCTTATGCCCATTTTGAAAAGTAGGGATGTAATCTTATCAATATATATAACGAATGATACGATAGTCATTTTCACCCATACGTCATTTATAGCCAGTTAAGACAGTACGATTTATTTAGTACATGGTTTCAAAATGGTCTGAGCTAAGCCTAACACTAAATTTATCTTCAAAACACCCAAAATGAAATTGAAGATCGATACCATCACAACCACTGCCGGAATATTCGGAATTGTAAGGTTTCATTATAATGACATACCGTAATTTTGTTTATATTTTGAAGTGTTTTATATTATGTAAAGATTCTTAGTCTTCTTATTCTGGCATGGGATCTTTTCTTTCTCTTCGTTTGCTATCAACCCTTGGTTTTTAATGACCGCATGATATCTTGGCTAGCATTTTTCTACGCCCAAGTTCAAGAAATACAATATGGTAATTTTACAATTTCATAAGTATTATAATAGATATAAGTATGACATTTTCCATTATTAGACGAGGTGTGTTTCTCTGTGATAAAAATACTTCCATTATTTTAGTTTTAAATAGTAGAAACCGTTTTTTTTTCCGTAAGAAGTTTACTAAAACACTGTGCTTTCTGAATTAACCTCTGACTTTCCCCTTAATACTATACTTTGAAACGCACCATGACTAAATACTTTTTTACTAATTGAGAGACTTAATTCTGGATTAAAAAGTATTGATATTTTGCGCCACGATTTAAGGTGTCAATGCGGTGGTAATTATAAGTACCTTTATCAACTTTCTTTGGCTCGTTAGTTCCGTTGGAGCACTCCTTTCTAACAAATTTTCGGTTTGTTCTAAACCTTTTAATTAGTAATTAATATCAACCAATAATAAATACGTATTATGATACCTAGAAATCAAATGCTACTGGTTTAAGAATATGGATAGGCGTAACTTTGCTCGTGGTCTTCTCGGACATCTCAATGACTTTATTCATTATTTTGGCCAATTCGGTAATATTTAATTATATATCTTCATTTTTGGATTCAATAATCCAAGGACTGCTGTCACCTACTTTGTTTGAACACTGATTTTACGTTGATCCGGGAAGTCACGTAGAAAATTACTAACAAATATTAAGCTAGAAATCAATTAACTTACTGGGAAAGTAGGCTTAACAAGAATTCACTGTGACTACATTTATGATGACATAGCTAACCAAGTTACGGGCTGGCTAGTACCCGATAGATGTTACAATTATCACCACCCGTGAAAAAGATGTTAAGTCACGCCCTGTAAGCGGAAGGTTGTGGGTTCAAATCCCACCCGTGACTTAACATCTTTTTCACGGGTGGTGATAATTCACTGTGAGTTTGAAATCTCAACGTTAAATAGTCTCCGACCAATCACGCGAGAAGCCGACCCTTTATTCTGATAGTAGAACGTTTCAAACAAGGCTTAAGTTGGTCGGAGACTGTTTAATGGCGAGATTTCAAACTATCCGTGGATACTTGTTAAGCCTACTTTCAGATTAAGTTGAGATTTGATTTCTAGAATTATATTTGGATGTAACTAGTGAATTAAATCTGTTTTAATAATAACGAATCAATAGAAAAACATTTATTTACTGTCAGGCTAAAGTTTTAACAACTCACTTTTGAAAGTATAATATCAATAATGTTTATAGTTGTAGTGTTTAGCTTTACCAAACTATGACAAATAAATTTGCGGAAGTTGTAAAACTAGATTTTACAAGTGGATTTTTTTGAAAGACGCTTCTTTAGTTTAAAACTAAGTATGTGACAGTCCACCAATAAAATATTTGGGACTAACCGACGCTCATAATAATTACGCAGGTTACTTTCGAAGACTTATTTCGATCCGATAAGAAATTTCTTTCGAACTTTAACAGTACGGCTGTCGATATAGATATCGTGGATATCAGTGTATATGCTGATAATTTGGATACCGATGTAGCGTACAGAGGTTACTGGTTGTTTATTGTCGGACTGAGTCGTTTTTTTCTCATCAGTATTTTGGTCAATGTAGGTTTTTCGGTTTCTGGGAAACATATACGGTGAACTGATTAATACACGTCATATGCAAATTAAATGGCAGTTTAATAGCGGTTGAGACATGATTGTAATCGACTAAGTTCCGCCCGAGAAGGTAGATTCCCAAGTTGTGGGTGTTGATTACACGCACAACGCCAATTCTTGAGTAAATTATGATATCTTGTCGAACCCAAATAACGTTAAATTCCTTAAACCCGATTCCTGAAGGCTTATCGTTGATCGATTGCTACTTCCGCTCTATGCCAAGTACAACTAAGCCTAATTTCCTGTTATACATAAAGACCGGATATTTAACTTCATATCTGAGGTATTATTTAAGGTCTCGAATTAATCTTTGACGTTTCACCCCATGTTTCCCTTTTTTGGGGTCAAAAAACCATACATTGACAACATTTATTACAATAATACCAATTTTCCGATTTATATAGCTACCATTAGTATATTTGGCTAACAAAAGGGTTCGCGAAATTCGATTAAACGACAAACAACAAAGTAAAGAACGGTTATCGAAGGTATTATTGATCAAGTCAGTGATAGAATAAAACTTTTCGTACGTAAAGGCTTTAAATTTTTTAGGGAAGCTCGTCCAATTTCTACGACAATATGGCATTCGCTGGTAGAAAAACTCCTAACATGTACGCCGAAACTCCCATCGAGGTTAACGAATTACAGGATCGCGATAGCAACAATTTAAAAACCCTTGACGACAAATGGGCGCAACCAATTATCAGGACTGAAACCTTTGACGATGACAAATGGACGGAACCAATCACAAGGACTGAAACAGTTGACCCTGTTGTACCAAATCGCTTTAGATTGTCGCGAGCGCCGCAACTTATTCATCGTACCGAGAGCGAACGACGTTCTTCAGCGAGAAATTACGACCTTAATATTGACGCCGTGCCAAGGGCCAATCCTATTCCTCATTCGCAGACCAATGGGAGCTTACCCAAGGCCCCGGCCATGAGGATCAATCTGATGCCCGTCAATAGATATAGCAATAAGATTTATCCGGATGTGATGCCATATATACCGGATGTGGATTACGATGACGTACCGGATACTCCTCCTCAAACACCACCACCACCTCGTATAATGAGTAATGGATTTGGATATAAGGAAACTCCGACGACTAACCCACTCTACGCGACAATATCTAAGCCTAATTCTAAAAAAGTGCCCCAGAAATCGCCCAACACGTTCCAGACATTCGTTAGTACTCTTTATAATACTTAATGGACCGTATCAATAACCTATAGAAGTACCTAAGAACGTGGGAATTAGCCTTATCCTTTGTTATCGTCCTCGTATACTTGGGTACTAAAATGGGTTCTTGGCTGTACGTAATAAGAATACAAGAGTCATATTCCAAAATTATCAGAATTATACTTATAAAGCGTAAGGGTTCGTTAAGCAATTGGTTTAAATTCTTTCTTCACTTCCTAATAATTCTATCACACTTGACGCTTGTATTCAAATATTCTAATACAAATCGTCTACAATATACTTTCACGCAATTGAATCGAAACCTATTGAACGTTTTATGAATTCTAGGATAGACCTAAATCTAATTCTAACCAGATGAACCCCATGAATGGAAATGGTCCATATCCTCCTGAATTTTTCGATTATAAAGAGCAAAGACCAGGTTTGTTTGGAAAGGCGTTTTTGGAAAGTATAAGTTGAATTACAGATATTGGTATTCTAACTTTATTATTCCGTAAAACCTACAATTTTAATTTAATAAACGTAACATCATTTTACTGTAGGAAATATTGGTGGACACAGGAGATTGTGAAAACAAAGTCCGATGTACGAAACCTTTTAGGAATTTGATATTTTCCAAATTCAAGTCCCCAGTCCAGTTTATACAGATATACTATCTACAAGAGTGGATTAATTTATTTCAGCAAAGCGTAATTATTTTATATTAGCATGCGAGTCATGCCAGATCGTCCTATAAAGAAATGTAAATTACAATAATGACAATTCGAATATGTGTATATACAGTATAGTGTCATTAAAACGATAAGTATTAAGGGCACTTTTTTTTAGCCAATAGAGAAGGTCTTACCCCTGACACGTAAACCTTCAATTATACCATAAATGGATCATCTCTAAGCTACACAGTTCGAATTAAACCGAGAAAAAGGGTTCGACATTGATGGTTGAAAACATGGAATAATAACCCATCTGGGTTGTGTTTTCTCCCTGTAGGTCAAAGGGGTTTGTTTCCGAGTATCTGTTTTACCTTTCCATTAAAAATCATAGGTAAGGGTAATAGTTAGTGTATAGGGACGCAACTACGAATGCTATCCCCTACCCTCCCACGCAGTTCAAATAACAATTCTTATAAATCATACACTGAGCTGAATAGATAAACTTTTTATATTAAACTTAAGCTACGGTCACACTAGCATTTCTTAATCGATTTGAAACGATAAAATGAAACCGATTTTCAAATCGCCATGAATCGTTTTGAGCCTCTTGTGTTCACACATTATCTTTATAAATCGATTTATTGTAGCCTCATCTATCGTTTGTTGAAACCGAATCGGTATGAACCTCAGAAATCGAATCAAATCGATTCAAGAAGAGACGGTTTCCGTTCACATTATTCCAGCGAAACGTTTTCAAACGGTTTAAATCGATTCCAAGGCCTAGTATGAACGCGGCTATATTATTTACATAGTTGATTTTTTTTTTTTTTTTTTTTTTTTTTTTTTTTACAGATAGAAAAACAAAAAATTTTCGAGCCGAGGCTTTTATTTTAGTGTTATTTTAATTGAGAACCAGTCTATACTATTATTATTATATCCGTTTAGAAGTAACGGTTATAGTAATTCTGCGATACTGACAAATCCAGGTGAAATAATCTATATAATTTATGGTTAAATTGTTCTTTAAGAGCGATTAATTTTTTCTAGATCGAAAGCTTAACATTTGTTTTAAACTGATCTTGAAAAAATTCCTGGTACTGTGTGTAGCTTTACGTATGACAAAAATATTTTTCATTACCTAGGTTGTTTAATTATAATTTCACGATCCTATGGTATTTATGCTACTATTTGTAATGGAAACTTCAACTTAGATTACTTATGAGTACAATGGTTTCATTGTTAACTCATCTGCTTCGTTTTTATATATTAAAAAAATAAAAAAAGATGGTAACATTCGCGTTTAATTTCAATATCCTCTATTGCAAAGATCAGTTCGAAGGAAAAGAACAGTCTTATAAATAACATACGTAATTAGACATAGAAAACCGTTTCGATAATTATAATATTAATATTATTATTAATTATAAGTATATTAAACGAAATAGCATCCATATATTACTGCACCTCAGGTACTTCTCATCTAAACATCATGTGTTACATGATAACAAGAAAGCATTCAAAGTGTTTTTCGAAAGCGGTATCACTTACTATACGATTACAGCAATATTTAGGGTGTCCTTTCTCTTTAAATATATTATGTCGACGTACTTTTTCTTCCACCGTGTTGTTCATTCGGCAGCTGTATGCATTCAAGGATCATTTCAGTCTAGTTACGTTCAATTTCGACTAATTGGAAAATGAAATAATGCCGTTATTCTTCTTTGACAATCCTACCGATTCGGTTTAAACACTAATACGCGACTATTATCCTTTCGTTTTTCAATTGTTCGAGTATTTTAATCAAATAATCAATCACTATGAACATTATCTGCGATTGTTGGAGAATTCGAACATTGACTTTTGTTTGCGGTCTGCTGGGATTCGTAAGTTTAGAACTTGACATTTTATTCGTACCATACCTGTAATATATTTGCATTGTACGTATATATACTTTTATTCTAGATTCAAGGCTTTATTAGCTTTGCCATTGGCTGTTATTTCTGTACTTTATACCTTACGGATTACATACCAACCATTTTGAACTTTCCAATATGGGCTATTATAACTCGAGGAGTTACCATTGGATTTGACGATAGTATGTTTTTTTTTTAATATAAAATGCATGTAGCAGCAAACCATTTTCCGCAGCTTGGTGAAAATTACAATTAACCTTCTCTTAAAAATGTTTCGAATCTTGAAAGTTCTAAGGAATCGGTTTTAAAACAATATTTAATTTTCCTTTCCTTGATTGAGCAGCCATGAAGGGACTGATACCAACAGTAACCGTGGTTAACTTTATATGGACGATTTCATCTTTGTTTCTACTTCTTGGAAATTTCGTATGAATTAATTACATTTACAAATTTACAAAGGTTGATATATAATTCAGTAATTTTCTTAATTCTGTAGCTAAATCGCGTCCTTGGTTTGACGCAATGGGTCGTTGTTACCGTCATTATAACCATATTCGACATCATCATCATGATCTACTTTATCACAATGACATCGGTAAATTTATATACTTTAAATTAAAAACTATACCACCTAGCATAAGGAGTTTAGTATGTAAGGAATTAAGTAGAGCCAATAGGGGAATAGTGACCTCAAAGTTCACGTTTAATTTCATTGTCCGAACAATCCTTTGTCACGCAGTTCTGAATCAAGTCTTAGAAAAAGTGTGAGACCGTCATTTATCGATGAGTTACACTTTAAATAGAAGTTTATTAACTTGAATTATACGAACTGTAATGCCACATTTCCTGTCTTTGGGCGCTAATAAGTAGGTTTTTAATAGATAGTGATAGAATCGTTCTCGTGCAAGAGTAATCATTTGCTTACCAATATTTGAGAACATGACTCGGAAATATATCAGATGTTTACCCTTCCTAGCTTTTACCAAGTCAAGCTTTAACTTATGGTCTACCGTAAACATCTCGTTTGTTTTAACCCTGTCTTCATTAAATGACAGGACATACTAAGCAACTTATTTGGCTGGGAGCAGGGAACGGATCTCACCAGAGAAGAGCTGGTTCAGGGATATGTCATGTTGTTGTTCGTTTTTGGAAAATTCGGTCTTCTTATGTGGCTAGTCAATGTAATCTGGATATTTAAATAGAAACTCGAGAAAATTCTAAAATTTTAACATTTTCAGTTCTACTTGGCGTACATTGTTTACAGGCGAGCTATAGAGCTTTTGGATTCTTTCAAAACGGTCATTATTTTAACATTTATAAGTAAAAGATTACAAAAACACAGAGGCATTTCCCAACCATTATTAAAACCCAATTATTATTTCGAATTAAAAAAATCCTAAAGTTGTTTTAATTGCTGCTCCTGAGAGGCTTCTTGCTTAATTTGGCCATTAGTAATCTTGGATTAACTTTGCAATATATAGTACCAATGAGACATGGACCATAGACTACAGAAATCTTGCTTTTGGTCTTTGGCTCATTAGAAAGAAATCACCAATAAGGGACCAACGTTAATCAAACGATTGCGCAGAAACCATCCAAGGGGCTATTTCTAAAGTAGGCGAAGGTTTCTTATGTCCAACGCCCGTTCTTCGAATGAAAGCAAAACTGACCGAATATGTGTCTTTAGTAATCTTAGGTTTTAAGGATTACGTCTGTCAAATGAATGAAAATGTAACGTATAATGTTACAGGAAGAAGAGCAAAACTCGTATATAACATTGGAAACCAAGTCGGTTCAGATAGGCTCGACCAATTCGTCTTTTCCAGTTATAAGCCCAATTAACGATCTCTCTAATAAGGTAACAGATTGGGGTGGAACTCGAGGTACAACTCAGTCCAGATTACTAGATAGTCGAGGTTACCTTTCGGACGGAGTTTGCTACTAGCCAGATTTGAATTTGTAAATAATATCAGAAGCTAATAAAACGTCTTTTGAAGTTTACTAAATTTTGCCCGGGACTAGTTCAGCCTTTTCTGACGGAGTAGATTTTTCGGAGCGAGAGTTAAGGTTCGACTGTAGTGTTTAGAAAAAAGTAAACGAGTTAATGTACGCGGAGTTCTTGTCCGACTGGCGAATAGAAATTGGGCATTTGGGTGGGGGCGTTGTCTAAGGTTTATTACTATGTCGATCCACCGTCAACAGTAGCTTTAAAAGCTTAACTAAACTTCTTTATTGACTGAATTGGAAAAAACTAACAGTAGCGCAGAACTAATAAACTTCGAAGGACCTTCATTAACTTTTGATTAAGTTTCGTTTGTATTTATTGTAAAAAGTTTCACTTTTTATTATAGTTAATAATCCAAATAAACATATTTTATAAAAAAATCGTTTAAATAATTTAAGATTTGTTCTAAGATTCGTGTTTGCTGAATTCAGAGGAAATAATTGGGGACACCGCTCGTGTGGCATGTCCGTGGGAGGAAGGACAATATGAAATCTCGAACCAAATTGGTTGTGAAATATATTTTTGATATAATTTTGTGTATTAAAGGGCGGCGTCAGGTTAATCTGATGGCTCGATTTTCCCCTTAGAATAAAATTCAATGAAAATTAATTAAGCCTAATTTTAAACGTCGAATAAGCCTAATTTAAAACGTCGAATAAGCCTACTTTCAAACGTCGTTTAAGCCTAATTTCAAACGTCGATTAAGCGGGCTGATACATAATGTTGGATATTATAGAAAAGAAGTAGTTGTTGCCAACTTCTTTTGATAATGATAATTGCTTTCCCTTCGCCATAATAACAAATAACGCTTCGCGTACTGTTTTTTGTTTGGTATCCTCTCCCTTTTACCGATGATAAAGCGAAAAGGCAGGGTATTTGTCTAAAAAAATTATAAGTAATAAGAAAACAAACGCAATACCACGTATTAGCGCTGTATCCAACTAGAATACACCAATCGATACTCGACTAAAACCGGGGTAAGAATATACACTCTATGTATCCTTGTGTTTTTCTTTCTCTCGATCAATTTTACCCTAGACCAAGATGATGGAGTTAAAAGGGCATGTACAGCTTTTGCTTTTGGTTTAAGGTAAGATTGTATAATAAATGTACATCTACCCCCTCGTCGGAAACTCGTTTCATTCAATATTACATTGCCACCCCCATTATCCCCTTCCTTTTCAAACCCTCTTCTCCTATACACTCTCTCATTCTCGTATGGCAATCTGCGCGGCCGTGAGTAAGCGAGAGGCTAGCTTCGAAACCTCCCTCCATTTGCGTGCGGCCTCCAAGGCAACGCGAAGCTTCGCTTTAGCCGCCACAGTTTCACGAGTTCACTATTAGAAAATGAAGTTTCCTTAAAATATTAATATTATTGATTCGCGCCGTTGTTGTGCACAAGTTGGAACTTTTTATTCGTATGTATTACATTATTAATGGTACATTACGTACAATTTTACGCCTAGTAACGCGATCTCTTTGTAGACATTCGATACTTGGGTGACTCACCGCTAGGGCGCCTAGCTATTGTTGACTCGCTCTACTCGGTCAGCTGTTTTTCATTTGAATTTATAAACATGGGCTGTTGCGGTTGCGCGTTGTATGGCTCGGCTATTACAGCCGGTGTGCTTGGAATTGTAGGTATTTTTTATTTTTTTTCCTAATTTTCAGCTTCTAAATTTTAACGATTTTAGATTCAAAGCTTCCTCTATCTTTTGATGTCGATCCCGGTTGCCATTGTTCATTATTCCTATTGGAGGAGTTACGATTCTAAGGATTGGTACGCCCTCCAGGACCCCGTGAAATATCAAATCGATTTCATTGGCTTCCTAAGGATTAATACGGGTCTTAACTCTCTCCAATTTTTGTTTGTAACTTGATACACATTCCTGGTTTGTGACTCAAACGTGTCATTCCTCTGTTTTAGCTGTAAAAACCATGGTAATCGTGACCATGTTCTTCAACATTTTGTGGCTATCGTCCTCCATCGCTTTGCTTGTGTCAAATAGGAAGAAGGTACTAAATATTTTACGTACTGTACCTCGTAAAATAGCTAACTTTGGTTGTCAGTGAGTTAGGAACAGTAACGACGACGGGACGAAAGTGTACCACCATATACACATGTTACAGGCCTATGTGTAGACCAAAATATGAAATTCCTAAAAAAGCATTTAAACTTCAACTTTAAAAAGTTTTCAAAAAACAACAACTGATTACTATATGTAATGTCATGTAAAAAGCTAAGCCTAAGTCACGCGTATAATTTTGGCTTTGTTAGAAACCCAACGCCAACGGGGTATTCCAATGGGCAGTGATAACATCCATTATGACGGCTTGCGAGATGATTTTCTCATTTTACCTCATAAGTATTGGCTCGGTACGATAATCGTCAGAATTTTATATTTTAGTTTTTTTGCTTTGCATTGACAGCCATATCTCAATTTATATTGTAGGATCATGTAGATTCTGGTTATCCAGTATTTTACCGAAGTTTTTTCTTTCTCGATTTGGCTTCAATTAGTCGTGGATATGGAGTATTATTCGGATGGTGCTTCAACGTAAGACTGTCCCAATAATTACGCAGCATATGCCTAATTAATCTTTTAATATTTTTTTTTTTAGATACCATTGACCGTTTTTGTCTACAAACGCTATCGAGAAATTCGTAAAATGAAATTGGTACTTATCAAATTTACTTTAAACAGCACCAAAATCGTTGTTTTATAGCTAAGGGTGCTAATCTACCTTTCATCGTAAAAATTATAAGTATTTTGACGCAACCTAAGGCATAAACCAGTGTGGAATACAATATGGCTTCGCCAAAGCTTAGTTAACGCGTCACCAATTGCGTAGACAATGGGTCACCAAGACTTAGTCAATGGGCCACCAAGGCTTAGTTAATGGGCCACCAAGGCTTAGTCAATGGGTGACCAAGGTTTAGTTAATGGGTCACCAAGGCTTAGCCAATGTGCCACCAAGGCTTAATTTGACACCAAGACTTGGTAATTAATTTTTTATCAAATGTTAATTAATTCGTCACCATTACTTAATTAATGGCATTGCCAAGGTTCTCAGAAATATTTCAGACGAGCTATAACGAGTCTATAACTTATCAATGCTTAGATTATCCAATTGAGATAAATTATTTTCGAATAAGCCTCGAGGTGCGTTAAAATATATAAAGAATCTATCCCACAAAAGGGGTCATTTCCATACTGAGAAGAAAGATTTCCTTTCATTGTAATAATTCAAAGTATTTCGACGTAAACTTGACAAACGTTTTGGTGGTGATATTTTAGAGGAAGGCCTTTGTTTTTAATAACAAGCCCGCGTAACGCGTCTTTCTCAGGAAAGGCAAACCTCGGACACCGTACCACTTAACCCGCAGCCCGAGGGACCAGTATACCCGAACCCACAGAGGCCTTACGCCATGGTGCCTCTAGAATATTTGACTCAACAACAGCCCCCTCAATGGGCCACCGGACCTTACAACCCTCAATACGTACCGGCTCCTTATCCGGCCTTCCAGCCGCAACCACAAGTCTATCCCAATGCTCCGCACGACATTGGAATCGGTGGAAACCAGTCTCAAGACAGTAGCGATTGTCACGAGATTCCCCTGGTTAAAGCCCAGGCCTAAAAATCATGTTCCTTTATATACTGTATACAGTCTTACAAATACGTAAAATACACTAGATATTCATGAGTCTTTCGAGACAACGCCAATACTTCATTGAATGGCACAAAAAAATACTCTGAAACATTTTTCGACGTAACTATAAAATAGTTTTTAGTTTTTATTAGCTATAAGTGTAGCTTTAAACGTTTAGTTTAGATATTTGTATGTTTCTTACGAAAAATGTAAGAATTAAAATTTTTGTCTTCGAAACCAAAATATTTTTGTCGTTAATGCATTCTAATTCCACGCCAAAGCGGTCAAGGTAATTCTTTTATAATATACATTTATCTACGTATACATTAACGTACTTTAAAATTTAATTTTCCCTGTGCTTTTGTTTAAAGGCAAAAACGCTTAATTCGATGGGGAGGGTTCCTCACCGACATGACTTATTGCGTCTCAACTTTTTAGTTAAGAAATTCTTGCTTTGGAAGTTAAAGGCCCCTCATGAGGGGACGCAGTTCTTTTTTTCGTGTAAGCTACTAAACTTGTTCAGCGCATCAGGGGGTATTTCTTAGGGTTTCTTCAAACCCAAGAGCGAGAATACATTTCATTCTTCGCGATTGATACCTTGTGTAAAGACTAAACCATTTTAAATCTTTATTAAAAAGAACATATTTTGAATATCATTAAACGTAATATTATCATAATTACACGCGTCCAATGCGCGTTGTTCTTATTTGGTTTTAATTGACCTTCGACTACTACAGGAAAATACCTTCATTAAATATTAGCCAAATTGTTATTCGCTGTAGAAAATAATCTGTATATAGCTACGGACTGTAATTAATGTTAAACTCAAGGTTGCTAGCAGTCATTATAGCTATGCAATATATATTAATTAAATTGTAAAGTTTTCTCATTCTCTCGCGTAGTTTAACTTTCGAGGCTTCTATCAGTTTCAGTTTGATATTAAATCTATAGTAAAAATGGGGTTCTGTGGATGTTCGTTGTATTATTCGACCATAACCGCGGGAGTACTTGGCATTGTAAGTACCGATTTGTTTCTTTTAAGTCTGATGCTCTAACGTTTTTGCAAGCGATCGTCGAAGTTACAACTCTTAGAAAAACTCTGTTGCAAAATAAAACTGTTTAGTTTGGATTAGAAGTCTTTACATTCTCGAACTTTTTTTGTGGTTGGAGATGGATTCATTTAAGTAACGTCAAGAAAGCTTTGAAATAATACCTATAAACTTTGGGATACATGCAACATTAGTCTCTGGCACCATCCTCAAATAATTTTGTACTCCCAATTTGTTCTCTTTTTTTTTCACGGCCACACCTTTAAAAAAAAACGCTTCTGCAAAATCTGTACATCAATTACGCAATTACATACTCATTACAACCTTTGATAATGCTAAATACATAGTCATTGGTTCTTGGGTACTTCAATTGGTTCTTGGGTACTTCAATTGGTTCTTGGGTACTTCAATCGATTCTTGGATACTTCAATTTGTTCTTGGGTACTTCAATTAGTTTTTGGGTACTTCATTTGGTTCTTGAGTACTTTAGGTGGTTCTTTGCTACTTCAGGTGGTTCTTGGCTACTTCAATTGGCTCTTGGGTACTTCAATTAGTTCTTGGGTACTTCAATTGGTTCTGGGAAATGTCTAGCCAAGTGTAACAGTTAGCTAACGTAGGATGTTTTGATTTTTTTATAGACCCAAAGTATTATATATTTATGCCTTTGCGTAGCAGTATGCATTGATCATTTCTCTCCGTTTTCATCAATTTATAACGGTGATTTAAAAACCAATCATTTTTACGAGACATCAAACTTGCATAGGATTCACACGGGTAAACATTTTTGATGGAAAAATTAACATTATGTTATGTTAATTTAATAATGTTTTAAATTTAATATATATATATAGCTATTAAGGTCATGATCGTCCCAACGATACTTCTCAATATCGCGTGGTTTATATCGTCCATATTGTTACTGTCTGGCAATGGAAAATCTGTAAGTTTACACAGATTGGTTAAAATTATTGTAAAAATGTTTTTAAGTAGATTCTATTCTATTCGGGCCTTGTCAAAAGTTGATCTCATTTTGACAAGGAGCTAATCAAGTTAGACTGCGTATTTACATTAACTTAAGCCTCGCTCTAATTCTAATTTCGTTACTAGAAAAGCAATCCTTCTAGAATATTACAATGGGTTATTGTCACGGCTTTGATGACTACGTATGAGATGTTATGTACATTTCATTTTCTCATTATAGCTATTGTAAGTGTTAGTGATCATCTAAAAAAATTAACATTTTAATCTCCTGAATAATTTTAGGACAGTTTTGATTCCGTCGAGTACAAAGAATATTTTTTCCTCGACCTTGCGACAATTAGCAAAGGTTTTGGCATCTTTTTTGGATGGAGTTTTAACGTAATGAATTTAAAAACTAATTTAATCTTCTGTTTTCAAAATCGAAATAAAAAAAAATTGTACATTTTTAGATACCATTGGCCGTATATGCTTATAGACAATACAAAGTAATCATGAAATCAGGAAATAAGAAGGTATGATTCACTTTAATATTCGCATCCACACTAGAAATTGGAAAAAAAAAAAAAAAAAAAAAAAAAAAAAAATCAAATTTGATTGGAACATTCAAAAATAGGTTGAAAACTATTTTTAAAGTTTCCTAGGGTAATCGTAGTTTTCTTATTGTAGAGTTATTTAGATTTTCACTCTATTTATAGAACATAGAAACCGCGATGGAACTTTCCAGAGTGCAGCCCGAGACTCAAACGTTCGAAACTCAACGTCTGTATCCTAGAACTTTCCCAAACGAACCAACTTCACCAGAGGTTAATATACCCCATCAATGGTCACAATCTGCTCCAATTAATAATAACTATAATCTTTAAGTTGATTATCCTGGTCTTATGTTCTAAACGTTAGAACATGACGTTCGAAATTGCAAAGGTCTTATTAGTTCTATATGTTAGCTCACTTTATTCGATAATGTGCGGGCCCTAATCTTTAGAACATTTTTCATCAAATGTGAACGTCTTTAATCTTTGGATATTTTTCTCCAAATGTGACTCTACTTTCTTCAGTTACATCTGAGAAAATTTCATTCGAAAATGTGAATGTTTTCATCGTTATAAACTCTATAACATGATGTTTTAAAATGTGATTATCTTTCAGCTCAGTGTTATATAAATTATGGTATTGACTATATCCAAGTCTTGTTTATCTTTCGATATTTACAACGACTAAGTAACGAACTGGATGTAATTTCATCTACTTTCAATTTACAAAATCTCGCAAAAGGTAGTTTTCGATATTTGACTATCATTGAAGGGTTTTGAAGATAAGTTGTTATTTTTACCCTTTTTATTGAACCAGTTTTTGTAATTCTTGCAGAGTAAAACGTAGAAAGAATTTTATATTTTGAAAATAATTAAATCCACGTCGATAAAATTCATTGATGCATTATTAGTCATTAGAATAATTAAAATTAAAATTTATGATGGTAATAACCGGGTGTTATCTGGAACAATACATTTAATAGTTTACCTCTATACATTTAAGCTAGCAATCTAATCTGTTAATGCCAGTAAGCATCTTATCTTTCGATTGCATTTTTACCCCAAGTACCTACGGAGCGCTTGGCGGATCCAAAGCTCAATTGGTAGCCTTCATTTTAATATAAAAATCTGTGAATCCATTGTTTTTCGCAACTATGGAGACGTACCCGTTCTCGACTACATAAAATATATATTTAGAATTACTTTAAATTTAATAGTTTACAATTTAAAACAAAATGGGCGGTTCTTCACGGACTGTCCAGGGCGTCATTGCCGGTATTTTAGGAACAGTAAGTAGTTTTCATTTTACTAACGTCTTTGTTCAAACAACTAAAGTATTTTTAGTTTCAAATTTACTTGTTTATATCCCTCGGCTAAAGGTTTCTAGATGCTAAAAAATGAAACATTTTGATTTTATAGACTTGAAACTATTCGAATTCAATTGTCCATTTTTGCGTTATGCCTATGGCCATCCCCAGATTAATGTTTAACTCATTTTAAATGGGTTTCCATAAATTAATGTTATTTTAATATGAAAGATACTTTTGTATTGCTAATTTCGTCGTTTAAGCCAAACTAGTTTAACCATTTTGTTATTTACGTTTTAAACAGCTTCAAAGTCTGGCTTTTTTTG
The DNA here is from genome assembly GCA_963920705.1 of Odiellus spinosus. Classification (NCBI taxonomy): domain Eukaryota; kingdom Metazoa; phylum Arthropoda; class Arachnida; order Opiliones; family Phalangiidae; genus Odiellus; species Odiellus spinosus. The sequence continues at coordinate 9,695,619 of OY987237.1, forward strand.
CCATGAACATCATACCGTGTTTGTATTACTTCGAAGCAATCGATAATGCAGATTCTTTGGGGGAATTTTTCACCGTTCGTTTTATAAACGGTTTTAAAGTTGGTAAGGATATTTTTGGTTATTGACTTGATAATGTTGAGTAGACGTTCGCGCAGATGTAGTAATAATCATAAAAACGTGCCAATATAATTACAAAATCAATATTTTCTGATTTCATAGGTTTAAGAGCAATGCTAGCGTCACAGACTGTCGTGAATGTCATCTGGTTATTATCGTCCGTCATTCTAATCATCGGCAACTATACTAAAGTAATTGTTGCTAAGGGTGTCAAGAATTACTCCGCATTGCTTTAGTTCAAGATCAAACTTTTATTTATTTAAGATTACTTTTAAAATAACCGATAGATTAATAGGTTTGAGAATATTATACAATATCGGAATGTTTGGCTATTGGAATAAATAGTAAAAGGTTATACAAATATTAATTTTAAAAGGCTAATGAAAGTAATTCTAGATGGTTTTAATATGTTTATTGAAATTAATTTAAAAAGGGCATGTATATTTATTGTGAAAGGTCATGGATGTTATTTGTGAAAGGTCAGAGATATTATTTATGAAAGGTCAGGGATATTTTCAGAATTCAAAAACTTATGAACGAAAAAAAAATGATTTGATTTTAGGTAGCTTGTGCGGTTCGCCAGTGGGTAATCGTAACTACCATCGTCATTGTCACTAGTTTAATTTGTTGTTGCTATTACCTGGCGCAATCGATTCCCGCAATTGTAAGTATTAGAGTTTTGGCGGCAAAATTTAAGATTATAGCTAATATATTTATATCCTAAACAGTATAACGACGATAATCATCCTACGAATAGTTCCGAAATCGGGACTACAGCTTCATTTTACGCGCCACAGGTAATTTGCATAATTGTTTTGGAAGTCGAAATTGTTGATCCTATATTATTCTTTAGACCGCTACTGAGATTTCGTGGAAGGATAATTCAAAAGAATTCTCGTACCTTTTACTAGCCCTATCCAATGGAACCATAGTCTTCTGGATTTTAAACGTAAGCTTAGTTTTTGTACAATTGTTTCAATATTTAATAAATACTGGTGGCGTTAAAGACATTGTTTTTAATCCTTTATGGGTGCATTTCAATTTAATATTACAAATTTTAAAGGAAATCTCTAGATTTCTTCTGGGGTTTCTTGGAGACATGACTCTCTTGTTTCTTCAAGACATCTCTTGTTCTTATTGTCACTTATAATTAAACATATTATGGGGAAAACTTATCGCTAAAGTAATTGCAAGTCACCTCTTGGTCGTTTAACACCTAATTCACTCTATAAAACTGATCTTTTGCTATGTTTACTCGTTATAATTTGTTGCACTTACTATATAACAGCCAAAATGACGATGTTTTTAAAAAACTTTCATATTCATATGCAAATTGAGTTGAATTTTAAAGTGTATACGTATAATTTCAGGTAGTTCTTGCTGCGTTAGTACACAGCAGAGCTCGAGAAATTGCGCTGCAAGCCAAAGTTGTAGGTATCTTATAAATCATTATTTAAAATGTCCCGTTTTCCTCCTTGAATTCGAAACATTATTCGAAAATTAATTTATCAATTCAGAAACCTGGGTTCGGTATGACGGCTTTCGGTAACAACCAATCACCCACGAAGGTTCCGGATTCGCCAACGGACGACGGCGAACAACCATTTAAAAATGACGAAGAGAGAAAAGCCTATTTAAAAAAATTACAAAAACCACACTTGGATCCCGTACCTTATAGACGTACTGAACCTCCAGTTGCGGAAAACAGCCCAATACTTCCAAATAGATTCAATCAGTTTGACCGCGACGAAGAAGACGTACGTCCGGTTCCCTTGCCGCATTTGGGACGAAGTCCTTACAGTGAACGCCAAGATACGCAGTACCACGACGCGTTTGGTTCACCACCGAATTTGGACGATTCTGGTGCTAGTGATTCAAACTTTGTTTTTAAAAGAAAGAGTCTCTATACGTACGAAAACAATCCTGCAGGTATGGAAATTTTTGGATCACTAACTCCTGTGAACCGAGATAATTAAACCCAGTGTCTGGAAATATTCGAAAGTCTTCTAGAATTTTCCTGACGAATTGAAATAATATGAAATTATTAGTTTTGTATAACATGACTGGTTTAACCCTTGATTCTTCTTTGTGGTTCATTTTTTTTAAAGAATTATTCCATATTTTAATTATGTGTATACAGAAATCGCAAACAGAATGTCGAAGCTGGACCCAGTTAATGGTATTCGACGATATGATCAAGCGAGGCCGATGACTAACGTAGAACGTATCGAATCCTTACGTCATGAGGAATCAGCGAGGCCAGAGCGTCATGATTCGTCGCGGCGTCCGGAACAAGCTAGATTGGAACGCCACGATTCATCACGACTTAAGGAAGCTTTTCCACCATCATCCCGTGTTGAACGCAACGAGTCCATGAATCGTGCGTCTAGACTAAATCCTCTAATTTATCATCCCACAGCGTTTGAGCCATTGGTAAGGTGGTGTAAATAATATAACCCACTAGATAATTCAACACCGAGTTGGCTTCACGCGCAAAGCCGGACTCCGTCTGTCTATAAGAAAATAAATCACGGCGATTTATATTTAGTTTAGCGTTGAAAACGCTGCCAACTTGAGGTGGAATTTAATAGGATGCTGTTCAAAGTTCTCTTCGGTTCTGAACAATGAAATGCTTATATTTTTCTAGGGTAGACATTCCATCTCACAGCCTGTTCACCCTCCGCTAGTTAGAGGGACCGGAGCAGGCAGAGAGTACAGCGGTAATTTGTCCGGTGATGAACAAATTCGAGAATCACAGAGACGTTTAAAACCAACACCCGAGAGACGGGGTTACCATTCTGACCTTGAATCGGACAGCAGATCTTCCTCTCCTAGAAACGTCCCCAATGGACATCGAGACAGGATGGCACGATACGATAACCCCACCTTTGAACCCAGGGATGATGAAAGTCTCAACCAAAAAGGTATTCCGAGATACCAAGAGTACCCGGGCAATCCCAGACAAAGTTACGGTCTTCAAGATTCGTTCACTAATAGACGTCCCGAATATGACAATCGGGGATACGATAATTACAGAGAAGAAGGATACGATGGTCAAGGTAAAGCAAACATCTATTATCAATTAGGGTTAGATAATAACAAAGCTTAACTGAAATAAAGACCTAGGCCTACTTACTGAATTATCGAATATACAGGGTGGAAAATCTAGTCCATATAAGTTTCTCTATCTGCGAGTGCAAAGTGAGGATATAGATTTGTGGCTTTTAAGCGGAAGTACAGAGATAATTAAGATTAGCCTATGTTGGGATGTGTGCTACTGAAATTTTATAATGTCACAATATTATAATATTTCATTATTATTGTAACATTGTAGTAAAACTTTTCATATTCTAAGAATTATTTAAGAATTTTTAAATGCCCTTTTAGTTAATTACTTTTGTTTAGACATACATATACTGTTGAGAAAAAACACCACGTCCATTTTTTCATCTTCTAGTGAATGGGGGAATTGAACCTACCCATAGTACTAAAAACTCTATCATCTCCTCAAAGAACAAAAAATTAAGGTTTACATTTAACTGTGTTTGTCAAACTTACTTGTACACTTAAATCTAAATTTGTACGAGAAAGATTGTATTATCATTTTCAGAACCTTGGTCTTTTTTGTAGGGATGATGGGTTTTTCACTTCTCCCGATGTATTTGAACCGCCTATTATTCGTTTACAGGCTTATAATAATAAAAATTTCATTCTAGGTTACAACAGAGGGCCAAGGCGATACTAAATTTCTGTAAAATTGCATCCAATCCTTTAATCTGACCCAGTAATGAAAAACTCGGTAACTCTAATATTTTTTTTTACTAAGACTAACATCGGATGTAACTCTCTATCAGTCTATTACGTATTATCTACATTAATATATTAATATCTATATATAACTATACCAAAAATTAGAACGAATGTTCACGTGATCCCGTTTTGTATATAGGATCGAATTCCGCGAGAAAAAAGACTAATTAAATGTTCTTATATTAATGTTTTAATCACTCATTTTATTTTTTGCTTTTTTTTAGGGCAAAAATAATTAGCGACGAGATAGCGATATATGTAACGTAAATACAATTCGCCTTGACACAGATTATAACCCCGCAGTATTGAGTTTCTAAAACCGGGCTAAATAAATACAAGTATTTGTATGGTGAGCTTTTGCTAAATTAAGTCCGTTTCAATGTTCTTATAGACATGATTTTCCGATCGCCGCTAACCATTTTCTCTCACTAACATTGCTTTTATTATCCTAAACCAGCTTTTCGTTCTACTAAATCGATTTGAAGCCCCCTAAACCGATTTCAGTATCTCTGAATCAATTTATTGTGCCCTTAAACCGGTTTGCCTTCCCCTAAATCCATTTACCCCTCCATAAACCGGTTTTTCATTCTGTTAAACCAGTTTGCGTTCTCCCAAATCGATTTACTGTCCCTCAACCGGTTTCCCATTACCGTAAATAGTTTTTAATTGCCGTAAACTTTTTTTTTACGTTCCCCTAAACCGGTTTTCCGTCTTTTAAATTAGTCTTCCCTTACTGTAAACCATTTTTCCGTTCACTTAAACTGCTTTTCTTTCTCTAAACCGATTTCACGTTTTACCAAAATCGAATTTATTAACCCTAAACCGGTTTTGAGTTCAATGAGACGGTGACATTTTGTTATTAACATGTACGTAGTAAGGTTTGTTAAACTTTCGTAGCTATCTCGATTGGTTTTGTGAGATCAGATTCAAGTAATTGCCTTAAAGGTCACTGTAAAATGTTAAAGGCTTTCTAATAACTTGTTAGAACTTAAATCTTGCTTTTGTTCGTTCGTGCATTTTGCTCACGCCTAAAACATTGTCATCAGACAAAGGTTTATCTCCCAATTAAGAATGTTTACATAATTCTACCACGTATAATAACCACGTGATACGAACATATGATCATTGACGTTTTATTTTCATATTCTTTGCTAATTCGATACAATACTTGCCATTATCGATATTCTATTGACGCCAAACCAAGATATTTTTGAGCAAAAATAAACACGGATTCTTCAAAGTATCAAAATAAACGATTCTTCTTATCAAATTAGACAATAGATTTTCTGGCATTGACGTCGATCTTTAGCTATAACTAATACTACAAATATTTCGAGGGTTTCATTAATAACCATTGTTTTATCCCTAATCGAAAATTACAATTACCTTCGCCTCTACATTGCCCAAGAATTGTCTTTAACATATAGAGTGACAACGAAAACCGAAATAATTAGATATATTGGTAATACAAAACTGTATGTATTGCGCTACCAGATTGGACTAACATTCCATCTTCAATTTGCAACACTAACAAATCAATAGTATCAATTTAATCCTAAGGACATAGCCATAACTCCAAACGCGTTGCTAACTCGACGTGGAATAGGTTGAAACGCTCGTCGGTTTCGACCATGGATTAATAAACAGATTCCATAATTATAGACACAAGAGGAACATATTATCAGTAAGAAAGCTAACCTAGTTTATCTCTAAAACGTTTATCAAAAAATGAACGGCAGCTGGTTCTCTCAACCCGACTTTCCCTAAGTTCAAGAAAACTTTATATAAAGAGAAAAGCTGAGGCGGTTTTAAAAACTCGTGTAAAGTCATTGAAAACCACATTTAAAGATTATTGTAATTCCACGTATTTAAGACGAAGCTATCCATCTAAATAGCTAGCATTCGATTGCAGCTTCTGGTCCTTCTACATTCAATTTGACCCAGCAAGCATTGGCCCTTTATCCGGTTTGCCAATTGCGGCAGCTAGGCTAGCTTCGGAGTAAACATTTGGTAAACTTTTTCTGCCCGCTGGGATCCTTAGGGTCTCTGTTTATTAATCCACGCTTAGACAGAACCACAACAAAAATTTTGACCCATCAAATATAGGCTATTTAACGTATGATAATTGCAGCCGTTAGGCTACGTTCGGACTAAACAGTTTAGAACGAAAGTTGTTTATTAATCCATGTTTCGACAGAACCTCAACAAAGATAAGATTGCTAGAAGTTCCCTTTTTTTAACGAGCTGTTTTTATCTGACTAACACTAACACAAGTCACCAAATCGTGTGAGAGAGAGAGATTAATTGAAAAATAGCTAGAAAACCTTTTGGAATTGAAAAGAAATCGTCTGACAGATTAATAGCGCGGTCGCGAGTATTAAAAAGAGCCCGTCGCTCTCTACTGTCCATTATTAGCGGTTTTCATTCTCATTCAGACATTCAGAATCGTCTTCTCCGAAATATTTATTATCCCGTTACGTTTTCGGCCTTGGTTAGATCGACATTTAGCCCAATTCCATTAGAGAAAGCAAGATATCTCGATATATATATAAATAACCCTAGTTTATTTCTCGCATTAACTATACTAAACCAAATAAGAAAGGGTTCGAAACCCTTACAACAACGTAACTCGAAGAAAGACTCAATTTGTCGATGATGAAATTAAATTATCCTCAGAATAGCGACCACAACTACGCGTTCGTTTCAAACTTGGCGGTTCGCTGTGTTTAAGATGCTGAGGATTAAGATTGGACAATATCAACTCGATTTGCATTCTAATTTTGAGACTTTTTCCTTGATAATAGTGTTGAATTTAATTGTCGTAAAAAGGACGAGTCTTAAAGATTGTTTATCTTGAAGTTTTTTTACTTTTACTAGTATTTTGATTTTGTTATTTGAGAACGTTAATTTGATAAATCGTTACCTACAAGATGTCGAATAACAATCACGTGGATGCTCATGGTGAGTTTGTTTTAATTCACACTTTGCGCCCAATTAAAAATATTTTATTAGTTTAATTTAGAATTATCTAATTAAAACGTAACAGTATATGAGTCTGTTTAATTAATTGAAGCTCACTTCGTGCCTGGATAAAATATAAAACCAAACACATTCATGATTCTAATAATTTATATGCACAATAAGATTATCAAAATCTTACTACAACAAATGAAATTACTAATGTACTTTATTGAATAACAGAACTAATTCAAAATTATTTGGTTTGAGTTTGGATCCAGATTTTACAAATAATTGGATGTATTATAATTAAGTAACTAGCAAACTAACATGATTTAAATTAGTCTTCATTAGCTATCACTTAACAAGTTCTCGGATTAATTGACTGGCGCTTACCGAAAACTTAGAGGGCAGACATTTATTAACGCGACTTTTCTGCTTCTAATTTAATAACACACGCATTTAAAACTTGTAATTAAATATTCTTAATTCGGATATAGCCAAAAAAAGTTTTAGTTTTCATTGACTAATTTTACCGCGCAAAGTTTTCAAGATAGGTTTTCCACGTATTCTAAACCTTTGGGGGCCACCATAGGGCCTAGGATATTTAATCAATTTAGGGGCCTCATCGATTAGAATTTGCGGCTCCCTAAGGGCCTACCTCGTGTATCCATTTGTCGAGAGTTAATTCGCGCTGAAAAGTCACTGATTTTTGACTTTATTTCTAAAAGCTTCACTACATGTTGACAAGCGACAAATATCACACTTAAGAACAATTTAGGCTATGCAAATTAATTACATAACCCAATAAACTTTGAACGACGTGTATATATATTTTGAAATACCTATACGTACAACGTGACCTTAGCCGGGCTGTGACTTATAGATGACAAGATGTAGTGGCAATTACGCTTTAAGTGGGGTGTTTTCTTAGGAATAATAGACTCTATTATATCTCAAACACTCGAACGAGACAATAGACTGGCCGTGATTCTATCAGCGACGCAGTCAGAAACCACTAAGCTTTTTTTCCCCCATCGTAATCGGGTAAGAACGCGGCGTTGAATGTTTCTAGTGTCTTACAATCTTAGCTTTAGTAGCATTAAATAATAAGTGTGGCACTTACTCGTCTCTAAAGGAGAAGGTTGAAATGATTATGATTTTATAATTGATTATTTAACGGGAGTACCTAATTAATATTTGTCATTCTCCTTTATTTCTCGTCGCATTTTGGTGCGAGGGTCATCGTAAATATCGCAACTTTATCATAATTGGAATTAAGCAGCTGGATGAAATGATTTTAAAGCAAATTTGCATGGTTTTTAAGTTTCAAAATTATTATTTGACCAAGCCCATCGCCAGCTTCAAATTCTAGGTATTGCCAAGCACCTTACTAGGTATGAAGCCAAACTCTCAATTCTAGGTAGGGCCAATCATAATTAGATATGGCCTATACTATTAACAGCCCGAAATTTTAAGTAGGGCCAAGCGCAATTCTAGGAAGGGCCTGGCCCGCCCACCCCTTAGCTCTGAGGACGATTTAATCTTGAATTAAAGGAATAAAACTGCAAAGAAGTGAAAAGCTTGAAAATTACAATGTATAATCTCTAGGTAATATGAGTCAATTTTATTTTACATAGCAACCAAAACCTATTTATTTCTGTAATCTCTTGTACTTTTCCACTTCTTAAATCTACCTCCCAGTAGTTTATATCTATTACCAAGTGTATAATAAGTTCTAATACCGCTTAATCAGCCTAAGAGATTTTGTATTTGATCAAAGTATCGAAACTAGATTGTTTCACTCAGATTTGGAGCTGTTAAAACTGACAGAGGCTATTTTTATCTACATTGACACTTATTGTTTCGTGTTACTTATGATATTAATGATAAGAAGAATATTTTCTTATCGATATCGTGTAAAGTTTCCACTAATATTGTTTGTGAGAACCGTAAAAGACTAGAACTATTTTATTTTAATCGTGCTTCAACATTACTTATCACTCTGACTCTGTCGTAACGTCCATAGTTACATCTCTTTCCGACTCGCGTCTTCAATAATCGTTTGTTTAAAGTATAGTTAGCGAAAATTTCCGTTTATATTATAGTCCTTTAGTCTTTATTTATCGATTATAATATATTCGAAAGGGAGTCTGAAAACGAAATTTAAATGATTTAAAATTTTCCGGTGGTCATTACATTTAATGATTGGGAAAGAAAAATGTTCAGAATGGCATGCTCCATATATGATAATTATAAAAAACAAAAAGCGAAGAGAGCCCCGAAGGTGCGATAGTGGGTAAGGGTTAGATTTCAGCGGTACGATGTCGAAAAACGTGTTTTAGTAAACCATAAAAAAACAGCGAAGCTGTAGAAAATATCCCTGGGTTATTCCTTTACACAAAATGTGTGCACCATGGTAAATAACATATAATAATAATGCTATTACATGGTTATATTTATAAGCAAAACTAAATTACATCGTTTTAATAATCCGGTTTTTATTTTGGAAAAGAGACTAAGGTCTTACTCACCCTCACTTTAATCAGGTCCATTCTAAATCGTAGCGATATGAAATAATATAAACTAATATATAAAGCTTTTAATTTTAAGTGGGACAAAGTTCTCTCGTAGGAAGTTACTGTACGTGTCTCGCGATAATCGCCCGTTTATATAACTTTATTTAAAATAAATTCTAACAGAATATAACTAATCGACTATTACTATAAATTGGGGTCAACATTATTTAAAAATAATTTTAATAGCCGCGATAATTGAGTTTCTAAATTGAAATTATAGAAACATAATGTAATATTATGGAGTAAAGGCCATAATCACGGTATTGATGGTAATGCAATTCATAATTCGAAGGCTCGTCAAGATACCAAACGTTATATTTGACACTTTGTAACTTTGACCAAAATCGCGGAATATGATATGAACATTTTGAAGTGCCTCCTCGAACTTTATCCAAACTAATTAATCAATATTCTGTATTCGGAAATTCGATTATACTCGAGCCGCGGCAGAGTTCACTTCAACTTTCTAATATTTACCATAAAATACATAAATTTTAAACTTAATTAAGCTGTTACAATTATATAATACCAATAATTATTAAATTTTATTGGACAAATGTTAATATACATTCAGGTAGAGATGGCAAAGACAACTTATTTTCAAAATAAAGTTTAAAGGGAGAATGAAACCTTTTTATCGATTCCTTATCGTTTAAATAGGCCTAATCCACCAGTTAAAAAAATTAAAAACAATTATTAAACCAGAACTAAACTTAAAACTTATCCAGAAAATAGGCTTAGCTGAATTCATGTAGATCGTGAATTTCTTCGCATTGATGGATCAGTGTCCAATCGAATATTGTTGAAAATCTCACTGAGATCTCGACTTAACGACGCGCATTTGCTCATTGAAGAATACTGCTGGATTAGGCTTATTTAAACGATAAGGAATCGATCAAAAATCAAGAGTTGCCAGGTTGCATTATCCCTTTAACATTGTGCTCCAACTCAGATTTTCACATTCTATCGAATATTCTTAAAAACAGAATTATATTTTCAATTTACTTCTTGCAGAATCTTTAAATGGAACCAAGAAATCTCCTCTAATTAATAACAACCTAAACGGGAAAGTCTTGTCAAATCGTAATGGAATCGAAGAAAAAAATGCCAAAAATCTTCGATCAATGGTTGATGATTCGACACCGGAATGTGTCGAATTATTGACGCAAAAAGATCCCATCAAAGTTCCCAAGAAAGAAGACAATGACGATGTTGAGAAATTATCTTTGACGGTGCGCCAATTTGGATGGAGGCCTTGGCTTCTTCTGGCCGTTTTGGCTTTGACCGATTTCGTAACGTTCGCGGCCATAACGATACTCTCGCCATTTTTTCCAGCAGAGGTATAAATATAATTAATTAATTCGACCAGATTGCACATGGTAAAATTGAATTTTTTTCGGGATTTTTGTAGGCTGAAAGGAAAAATGCGACACCAACTGAATACGGTGCCATCATAGGAATATTTGAACTCATCGCTTTAATCGTGTCAAATGTGTGCATAAAAATGGTTCGTATATTGTTCACAGCTTAGGACCCCTCACTTCTGTCTTCCATTTTAATGATTGACTCCTTTACACATAGGTATCAGTTGTATCTCCCAAGATTCTGATTGTTGGGGGTATCGCTGTTCTAGCTCTTAGTACGATATTATTTGGGTAAGTTATTTAAACTCAAATGTAGCCGATTAACCCGATTTTAGAGAACTTTGAATACATCTTTTACCTTTAAAGGTTTATAAACGAAATGGAGGGTGGAGTTGCCTATATCACCGTGGCTTTAGTCTTACGTAGCGCCCAAGGTGCCGGTGCTGGCGTTATTGATGTATGTAGTTACATGGTTGCCACTAGAGAGATCCCACATCGTGTTTCAACCGCAATTGTAAGTAGAGTGACCTTTTCAATTTTCTTGAACGTTATTTAATTCTCGCGAGAAAATCCGAGCTAAGTTAATATATCTCGAAGTGGCCTAAGAGATGTCTTGAAGTGGCCTAAATATATGTCTTGAAGTGGCCTAAAATACGTCTTGAAGTGGCCCAAGAGATGCTTTAAATTTTAACAGAGATATATCTTGAAGTTCGTCAAAGATATGTTAGGATTTAGTACACAGATATTGTCTTGAAGTTGACAAACATGTTAGGTTAGATTAAATTGATTTGCATTAGTAGTCGCGCTTACTATAGAACCCCCATTAGCACTCCTAAATTAAGGAACAACGTTTTGACACTTTTCTTTTTAATTCTTATTGTTCTTGAAATTCTTAGTTGAGAATCCCTACTGTTTAAAAACCTCTATATCCAATTTATTCTTTGCTCAAAAGGTTATTGTTCGTTGCTTTCGTTCCCTTATTACTTTTCTTTCCGTTGCTTTCATCTGAAATAAGTTCAACAAACTGAGTATTCTTTACCTTTTAAAGTCAGAACCAAATCCCTCGTTGATTTGATTTAAAAGAGATTACGAAACGGAAATACTATAAAAATACTTTCTTATTTTCGGATTCCTTTAAGTTTATTTTTATCCTTCGACTTATAGAAAACGATTTTGATTTTTTTTTTTTTTTTTTTTTTTTATCAACTTAGGGTATTCTGGAAATGGCTGTTGGATTGGGGTTAACGGCTGGACCAGCAGTTGGTGGAGTTATGTACGAAGTAAGTATCAGTGTTTTATGACTTTTAGGAGCGTTAATTTTAAGCAAGTGGTATAACTTCGGTTATAAACTTGACGAGTTTATTTATTCTCAGTACTTTGGATACGGTGTCCCATTCTTCGCCTTGGGTCTCTTAACTCTGGTTCTCTCTCCAGTCAACTACCTCATGTTTCCAAGTGACAGTAAGTATTTATATTTTTCCAAAAACAACTCCGCTAGAAACTTAAGCGCGTTGTCTCGCAGAGGGTAAGGCGGAAAGTCGGTTGAAGAACGTTTTCCGGTTTCTGAAAGACTGGGAAGTTATAGTTTGCATCATTAGTATAACATCCGGCGGTTCTATATTGGGTTTCTTGACTGGTGTTTTGGAACCACATTTACGCCAATTTCATCTATCACCGACCCAAGTAGGCTTAGTTACCATAACTACCGGAGGTGTGTTTGCCCTAACTACACCGTTTTGGGGTCACATGTGTGACAAAAAGGTATGAGCGTGAGGACAATGGGAAAAGGTGGATTAGATTAATATACAATGCGTCAACTCATCCTAGGTAAATTCGTACTACTTGATGTTTGGTGGGTGCGTTTTGTGTTCAGCCGGGTATTTCTTCTTGGGACCGTTTCCTGGATTACCATTTGAAGCGTAAGACGTAGACGCTTTATAATATTAAGATTTACGAATTATATATTCACGTGTTATTTGATTTATTTCAGTATTCTATGGTTAGTCATCGTTGCTCAAGTTTTGTGCGGTCTTGGAGCAGCGGCTCAAAGTGTTTGTCCATACCTATTGATGCTGAGAAGCGCTTGGTAAGTTGTATATCTCTTTTAGTGTTTATAAACGAAATACAACCTAACCAATATCATCACCTTAAGTGTTTAATCAGCTTTTTGAATAGTGATGTCGGCCCTTTCTTCCTCATTCGGGAAGATTAAGGGATTAAGTGGCAAATATTTAAACCATTATGGGGTGCCTGTTCCGGATTAAGACCTGCTTCGCATTAGTGAGCGCCACAAATTGGAGTGTTCGGCTATTGCCCAGAGGAAAGACTTAAAACTAGGCCACTTGGCTGGCTCCCGAACCATTCCTTAATCTGACTATGGGGGCACAAGAATATATCAAAGAAGTATATTGATTTTGAAACTTTTATTCATTTTTTAGTCGCAATGGTCTACCAGAAGACGTTACAACGTCAGCCCTGGTTTCAGCTATTCATATCACTTCGAGTAATCTTGGGTAAGTGTTTCGTTCTAAAATTGACCAACTATTGTTTAATGTATAGACTAAAAACACCTCTTAATCTTTTCTCCTACAAGTTGTTTCATCGGTCCTTTCATTGGTGGACTTTTCATCGAATTTCTCGGTTTCCGTGCCGGTTCGGCCATTATGGTCGCTTTTCAAGTTATATTGGTAACTATATTAACTACCCCTATTTAAAGTCAAGGAGGATAGAGTTTGGTAGAGGCTCATGATACAGGTAGCTAGTTTGCTCGGTTTTTGTATAAATTAACAGCTTTTAAGTTATTGGCGATGACGTTCGGTTGCGCGTCTTTGTATTTTTACACCTTTTTGGAAATTCTACGAATCTTCCGTATTTCCGGTTGGCTTTAGACTAAAATTTTCACAGGAAGTAGAGATCTATACGGTGAATTTTCATGCTATGTCAATAATGTCACCTAAACTGGCGCGGTCTAAAATGACCTTAATAGTTTTCGGCCATGCCCAGTAACCCTTTCATGGCCCCATTGGTTTTCTTCCATTTCCATGTTTTAGGTAGCCTATAAATCTCTCTATCCTCGCTGTTATAACTCTTTTTTCGTTTAATAACAATTCCATTTTTTTAACTTCATTTTATATCTCTAATATCTATAACAGTTGTTAGCCATGATTTTCACTTGGAGGCGATACAGATGATAAATTTTCGTTAAAACGATTTCTGACAAACTAACTCTTTTTCTACTCTTATATAATTATATGTTCACAATATAATTTCGATAACATTTGAAGATTTTGCGTAAAATCACATAAGTATAGGTTTTTTTTATTTTGTTATTGATTTTATTTTGTGCTAAATCATAAGCCATATGGCAATACATATAATTTATATTGTTCTCTGTCAGTGTATGCGTTAGAAGCTACCAATCATATACTATCGGTGTAGGAGAAAAAACTTAATTAATCCTTCTAAAATTGCGACTATAACTAACTGTTTACTTCGTAGTTTCTAGTTTGTATGCCAATAAGTTTCTACAAAAATCCTTAAAGTAAAAGGATCAGAAACGCTTTTTTTGTCTCCAAAAACTCGTTATATTATTTCTTCTTGCTATTCTACTACTTCTACAAAGCGCCTGTAAAGATAACCACTTTTTAAGTAAGATTTTAGGTATAGTGTAGTGGTTAGTAGTCTTTGTTTATAGCTTTGTACGAACTAATTTACCGCCCAAATTCCAGAAAACTCATTACAAAGTCGAACTTATGGTGAACAATATATTTTGTATATTTTATTTTTATTTGAATACCTATACATGTATAAATACATTTCTTCTAGGTAGTATATTGAACACTGTACATAAAATCGCGATATAGATTTGCATAATCTAATAACTTATTTTTCAATTATTAATATTCATAATAATAATAATAATAATAATAATCTCGCTAAACCTATAGTTAAATTTTAGGAAGAAAATAAAGCAATATTTTGTAGAGTTCATTATGAACAAATAGTTCTGTGACATCCCTTAAAATATTTCACGCTGTATTTTCTCTTTGTTTCAAGAAATACCACGACAAAAACTCTAATAAGCCCTGCGTGTTGAAATGATGTGTTTAAAATTAGACACTTATATAATATTTTAAATAATATTGTTATCATATCAAGTACCTGTAATATTTCGAATAGAAACATGATGAAAGTACTCATACGGAAATTTACTAGGTCTATTAAAAGGCCGCCTACGATTGGTCCCAAAGAGTTTCTGCAAGGGAAAAAATAGGTGAAATTTAGAAAAAAAACTCGTCGACCTTGACTGCCAGTGGCTCTAGATCACGTGTTTCGAATCTAACAAATCGCCCTTCGGCCCCCCCTCCCCCTCTACGTCTTCGAGCGACGCTTGTCTAATGTCTAGCCAGTCGTCACGAAGGTCGCCGAGGTGAAAGGCGAGTGTGTTTTTTTACGGGAAGCGCGAAAATGGCGAGACATTCGGGTAAATGTTACGCGTTTAAATAATAAATAACATTTTGTGCGATATATGGACTTAACGAATTCATCTCATCAACATGTGGAAATGGACTTTTCCTTAAAACTACAGGTGTGTGTATTTTTTACGTTAAGCGTTTTCGCAATCTCCTCGTGGCGTTGGGGAAGCCTTGAAACAGATCTATTTTTATTAAGCCTTGGCTATAGGGATAAGGTTTTCTTGGCTCATTTGTATTTATTGGTAAACTTAAATTAAACCTCGTAATTTGGTTTTATTACGGAGCGTAGTAATTGTTAAGCCTAATGTTTTGGGTATTATTCCTGTAGTTATCTTGCTGGGGATAAGTTAATAAACTAGTCGTTTTTGTGGAACTGGTTTATGGTTTGGGTAATTTCGTTAATGATACTATCAGATTAAGCTTGGGTCGATGTTTTGTGAAAACATAGAGGCGTCTTCCATGTAAAATTTGATTAGATGAAAGGGCAAAGAGTGTCTAGTTACTAAGGTCGGCAAGAAGACGGCAGGCCGACCCCCCCCCCCCCCTCAATTAAAAAACTCATATTTTGGAAAAGGCGCATATTTTTTGATGAAGGAGCTATATTGAAACACGAATATTTTGGGGGGGGGGGGGGTCGGTCTGCCGTCTAAGGGCATGTTTTAATAACCTTAGAGTGACTGATAGTGGCTGAAAAAAAGCCTTTTTTTTCCTTTGTAGGTTTATTTTTACCGGGGGGGGGGGGTCAGGTGTAACTTTTAAACAATTCTTACCCAGCAGTACTACACGTAATGTGAATGGCCGATACTAAAGCGGACGTAGTGACGTCATTTGGCATTCCTAATCTCCTATAAATAAAGTATTAAATTAACATAATAATAATAATATTAATAGAAAGATAACAAAATAATAATTCATCGGATATTTTTAATATTCAGTTGGCTTAAGTTATATTTATTGGATAGTAAGTGTTCGATCCCTTAATGCTAAGGAAGAATTAATTATAGCAAAAATATATATAAAAACAGTTTTTATATATATTTTTGTTTATAGACTATTTAAATTTGGGTTCTTACTTGGCACTTTTGAGCATAAGCCCAAATGGACAAATACTTTGAGCAGCGGCACCTAATCCGCAAAAAAATAATGATACCAACATCATCCATAATTTGCTATAAAATATTCGTAAAATACACGGTATTGTAATTTAATTTCAAGTATTTTAATTACGTATTACAAATACTTACTACTTCATTGATAGCCAGGGAAATGGTCCTAGTAAAAAGAAGCCAATCATGGCAAGAGCACAACCGGTTATCATGAGTAAATAGGCGTTGATCTGAAAGATTTCTTGCTTATAAATGTACTATTTTGTGTGTTATTTTGTGGGAATTAATTAATGATGAATCTTACGTTTTTGTCTGATAAATATCCCCAGAGGGGCGTGGTGATGGCGAATACCGCTCCAGTTGTAACACTTACTAGTCCAACGTTGGTTGCAGTTAGCTCGAACTGTTAGTTAAGCGAGTAATAAGTTTTTTTCTTCATAAAAACCACTCTTGTTAAAAATTCACTAACCTGTCTGAGATGAGGTTCGAGAATTCCAGTTAGAAAACCTAAGGTAGCTCCACCAGACGTAATACTTATAATGCAAATGATTACCTCGAAGTCGAGTAGAAATCCCATCAGGCTAACTTTACTGTCATCACCTTGTCTATCTGCAAAAATTACCCTAGTTACATCTTATCCCTGGGATCAAAATGTAAAAGATTTCCCTTACCAACGGTTGGAAATACTATAATATTAGCCGGTATCATAAGAGCTATCAATGCCCCTAGCACCAGAAACGGTATCATAAAACCTCCGGCCTGTCATTTCAAATAATAACGTTAGAAATGAGTATAAAAGACCGTAAAGTTTTATTTGAAACGAGCACGCTTACGTCATAAAGAACGCCACCTATCGCAGGTCCTACAGTAATTCCAAGCCCTACAGCCATTTCTAGGATGCCCTTTAAAAAGATTTTATTAAACTTTAAAGTGTGAGAGTTGAATTTTGAAAAATCGTAAGAGAGGTTAAGAAATTTCTAATGATTTGTAAGCAATAGAGGTTTTTGAGATTTCTGCCAAAGTGTACAGTTTTTCCTCAAAGGTTCGACCCCTCGAGGGCCTCGACCCTCCTGGGAGTTTTTAGAACGTGAGCCTAGTGTTTTAATACGCCTTTAAGGATGATTTTTCTAACCCTACTTCTACACTTTTATTGCTCTAGGGATGTAGTTGTTGTCAAAAGTCTATGAATTTGTTCCAAATAAGTAAAGTAGCTTAATACTAGATCAGCAAACGTCCAGGTAAATGTACCGGACCTTCTGATTCTAGTGAGATCGGAAGTGCCACTTTTTAGAGAAAATTACGAGTTGGGAAGGAAGACAATATGGTCAAGCGTGGCCCGCCTAAATTCCGTCCCTCTCTCCCAACTCAAAATATCGAGGAAGACTCCAAATCAATCGATCCAGACAGGGGTGATGACGTTTTGGTTAGTTTTAAGTGATGAACTTAATGCGGTAGCGCTGGCACATTATCATTGAAGCATTGTAAATGGATTGGATTTCTTAACCTCTATATAATTATGAGTAGTTTAAATTTATTACGATGGCAGTAGAGACTCTCCCGCTGACCACAAGGCTGATAACCATGTAGCTGCATACGTCTATGACACCCGAACCGATACCTTGACATATTCTAAGTATGATCGAGACTGATATGAAAGTTGCTCCCGACGGTAACATCATGACAATACTATAAAAACAATTTAGTTAGGTATTTAAAGGGAAAATGCAGCCGAACGATTAATTATGTTTAATGTAGGCCTTAACTGTAGAAACCTTTACAAACAGATCTATTAAACTGGAAATCAATATTTCACACTCAGTTTTAAAATCTAGCCGAATATGTGCCTTTCTCTACTTATAAATCGCCAATTTACCATTTTTATCTGGTAAATTACCAAAGGGGTAGTTTATAATTTGAAACTTTATCTATTAAAAGTGAAAATTTGATAAGAAAAGATCAAAAGTTAGGTTTAAATCGTCTTCAATAGTTATTCGAGTTTGGCATTGTTAAGAGCATAGGTTGGTGCCAATATCACGTTTAAGGCACTGCTCTATCAATGCAAAGTCAATAAGTAAAGCATATCATGAAAAACATCACTTTTTTTCACTAGTGTATTGATTGTTTAGTCAGAACTAAGACTCAAGGGAGAGATTTCGAGAAATCGAAACTTCAGCTGTAAAAGTTTGACAAGAACTCTTCTGCGAACCATTTAACATGGGAGCGAAGGTATTCGAAACTCATCCTATTATACTTGATACAAATTCGTGAAGGACAGTAAATTCCTCAAATATTGTTGTGAAACAATGAAACCCCAGAGCCTGGAGGGTTACAGTAATTTTCAAAGGTCTGAGAAAATGAATAGCGGACTAAGTTTGGCTGTTAAGTACCGCAAGGTACCAAATTCTGCATACCCTTGTTCTTGCGCAATGAGTTCTTGACTCGAGTGATATTATAGTGTTGTACCCGGTTCATTGGTTAAAAATGACGAAGTTTGAATGTTTTATACCTGAAAATTAATGTTCCTAGTGCTAGTAGAATTACTCCGATAACGGTTAACAGCTTTGGTGATATGTGCAACACCTTTGTTTTAAATTGAAAGAAATTACAAAAACAAGAGTTAGAATTAGTATTAAAATGTTCATTGTTACTTATACCAGGAGTATATGAGGTCTCCCTTTTTGGGGGAGTATGAAACCCCTTAATTTTTGCCGCAAAAATCAGCTGATTTACTCGTTTAAACATAATTTAACCATTTTTACATGTTTCTACGCTCTCTACCTGAACTATATTCGGTGTGGTTATAATTCGGTGAAAGTTGGGCCTTTTTTAATTTCCGATTCGAAGTTTAAAGCAAAAGACAGACAAAATATTGGACTATAGAGAGTTAGTGACTTAGTCAACTGTTCACGAGTTTTTAACGTTAGTAGTATGCGCTTCTTCATACTTCCCCTCAAAAGTGGGCTTCTGATATACTCCTGCTTTTACTAATTCATTGCACTATCAAAAATGGTTAAAAAGTAGTAATTCTAAAATGTTATTGAACGGGAGTGTACTTGTGTTTGTTACGAGAATGAACGTAAACTGTGCTAGTTCCCTTTTTCATTGATACGGAATTTAGGTCGATATCATGGCCACGTTTCGAATGTTAAAATCCCTTTTTCAAGCAAATAATCGAACCAATGTTTTTTTACATAGAATCTCTATAGTTGCCCCACAATTTTTCCATTCTGACCTAGTTGCAAAACTGTTTAAATTTCGGTTTCAAAGTCTCTAATATTGAAAATTTAGACTTCTCGACAATGGTGTTGAATAAATAATTTTTGCAAGAGGTGTAGAAGTTTGAAATTTGGAAGGTTGTCTCTGAAATTTACACTTTCGGGTTAAATTCTTTCGTCTTGACCAAGGCTCATGAGACAATATGTAAATGAACAAAACCGGATGTGGAAGTCGCCCTATTTTAAATAGCCATGGCAAAAACGTAACTTTCTACACTTTTCGTTATATTATCTATCCGTGTTTCACATTAGAGATATTAAAAACTTTTTAAGCATTTTTGAAAGCTGGACTCCAGGCCTAGATATCGTGATATGTTATGTAATACTCACGGCTTTTATACAAATTGGTGATATAATTAGAGCGGCCAGTTCGAAAATCCCGATTATGACACCGAAAGCAACACCGGAGGCGTCTTTGGTTTCTGCCTTTAAAAATTAGTTTACTATATTAATATAAAGTTTCAAGACTAGAACCCGAGTACATTTGAATGTACTAAAGTTATTACGTAATTAAGTAGGTATTTAGCATTACTAACTGCTGTAATTAGTTGCCTATTACAACTGGAAAATTTCTATAAGGAATTTATATTTACGGCTGGGTTCCCGCCAGTTGAATTGGGAAAGTAGCTAATACAGGCTTGGAATTCTAAATCAATAATTTAATGAACAAAATACTGATTCGGCTTCAACAACCCACAAATAAAATCCTAATTCTATTTATGGAAATGCGTATCTTGAAACGGGCGATTTGAAAATCGGTTTGAATTTACCGTATCGATTTAGATACGCTATTGTGAACATAGCTTTAATAGCTTATCCAAATCGATTTGAATATACGCCCGGAATTGTTTTAAGCGCCATCTGTTTTAGTTTTATCCATCGGTTTTAAAATGGTTCCCGAAGCAGTGTCGAAAAACGAATCGAATCGATTCGAACAAAGGTTTCCAGTTCACATAACTACAGCGAAACGGTTTGAATCGATTAAAAGAACTTGTAGTGTCCAAAATCTATCAATACAGCTATTTTACTTTTATCAATTATTTTATTCTGCTATTATTCTGCTATGCAGTAGTGACCTTGCATTGTAATAAAGTTTTACCCTGGCATATTTTAGCTGCGCAATGGTTTGTTGTACGTGTTAGTTTTTGAAAACTCGCCTTGTACAAATTATAGTTCACATTAATTAGGTTTTTGTGGGTTTACGTATATTCTGTATTATAGAAAGCTTTGTGCTTGATCAGACAATATATGATCTTTTTTTTTCAACAGACAATTAAATTTTAGCAGATATATCCGATTTTGTTACGTCTGTATTCCGTTAAAAGATTTTTAGATTTAATTCTAGGGATTGAAAAATTAAAAGAAATATTTTCAATTTTGGAAAAAATAACTTAAAAGGGGAAACTATGAGCTATAATAAATGGAGCAGCTCTTCAATTCATTTTCGGCATCACCTTCGCCAAAAAAATATTTTCAAAATTTTTAGACACATCTTTGGTGTTTAAAAAGTTTCAATTTAAGTGAAGTATAAATTCATCATATTATTTGAGCCTTCAACAGCGTTATCACGATAGAGTTTATTAAAAACGCTGCCAGAAAAAGAAACTAGGATATCTGTATACTACGTTGAAGGCTTTAGTTGTTGGGTTCATCTGATTGGTTCAATTTTATACTTCACTTACATTCAAACTTAACCAAAACTCTAGAATAAACGTGTCCAATAATTGAGAAATACAATCTTGAATACGTTTTTCACCATGGTGATTCTGAAAATAATTCCAAAAGCTATTTTAAGCGCGTGGTTTCCATTTTAACTTTCAGCCTAACTTCTATGGGGATAAGTGTTAAAGAAGGTGATTTGTGCAGTTTAATTAAACCCCTCAAAGTACACGAGATAGCTAATTCTGGAAGGCCTCGCGTTGCCCCTTTTTCTTGTCCTCTGAGCTTTTCTATAACTTATTTCAGTTCTTCATAGAATCATAATCCTTTATAGGATTTGTGCTAAATATTCAAAAATAACTTACCAATGAAGGAAAAAAGGGTGCCAAAACGTTAATAGCGGCGAAAGTGAAAAATTCCGTCAAAGCCAGAACCATGATGAGCAATATAATTTTCCAAGACATTTTTTCCTTTTCACTTTCGACGTAGTTTTCTTGGTTGGGATCTCCATTTTTCTTCTCCAACGACCACAAATGCTGCGTTTTTGCCCTTTTGAAACTGCTCGAAGCCCCTAGTCCACCGAAAGCGGTTAGTCGCACAATACTGTATTGAGATTTTGGTCTCTTTTCCATCGAGTATTTTTCTAAGTTCGCAAAATTGACGATACAAGTTATTTAAAACTAAAATATTTCTAACTTTACCCTATAACTGGAAGCTCTGACTAGAGCGACGTAACGACACAACCGCGTTAACTAATTCAGTTTATAAAACTATCTCTAGTAGGAATATAGAGATGAAGTTTGCGAGTGTAGATGTTGAATGAGAATATTAAATAATTTTTTGTTTTTACCATATATTTTGGATGGATTTATTTGGGACCAAATCGGGTCAATGCCGAAGAGCCAGTCCTATTTTCGTAGGCCAGGGTCGAATTATGGTACCCTTAAACTCATTTCACCATTCAATATTTATATATCTGATGTGTAACCCAGTTTATTCGCGCGAATTGTATATGTTTACTCGCATTGTCAACGTTCATGTAATTGTACGCATCAAGGGGGAGTTTTAACCTTCCGAGATAACTGTATTCGTGGGGTGAGATATTATTCTGGCTGAGTCTGAGTGTGTGTCTGTTGTTTGTTAACTAACATCTTCCCGTGTCTAGTTAAAAATAGTTAATGACTCTCGTCAAGGCCATCATCTATTCTATATATAGACAAAGCGTCAACTTTACCAATTGGACAGATGGATCCCTAGCTTTCAACACGTACGAAGTTTACGGTGGAGTGTTAGTTGACTTTGAACCAATTGTAATTCGTAAAGTTGACTGTGTGGAATAGAAAATGGGAATAGACACTAGATATCAATCACTTGTAATTTAACTTTTTGATGTATTGAAACGTAATACAGGGTGTTTCGAAAATGGTGGTAGGACCGAGCTACAGTGGGTCATTTTAAATAATAATTAATAATGTATGTCGTATAATAATTAATATTACGGTAACTAATTTACGATATCACTAAATAATTTAATTCGTAAGGTATTTTAGAAGATATTTAAGAAATAGGGCTCAAATAGGTCAAATTTACGCGGATAGAGCGGAATTATAGGTACATTATATAAGTAACCCAAACTTAGTAACGTCATAATTGACTAAATTGGGTAGGTTTGGTACACAATGTTAAACAACTCTCCCTGAACCAAGGTATATACAACGAAATATATGTATTTTTCGCGTTTTACGACATATCTCTGTGATTGTATTAAAAATTGTACAAAGCACCAACCAAATGTTCTATTTATCAGAATATGAATTAATTCTAACATACGCGTACCTGAAATGATACTCGCGATTTAAAAACAGCCCTTTACTATATATAGCAAATTTATTCTGTCATGTCAGCCGCGTTCAGAGAGACATACCGGAGATTAAGCCTCTATAGAAGATAGTATCCGGTTTCGTACCAAACTGAGCAGAAATTTTAACTGGTTAATCTCGACCGAAACGCCCCGTTTTCAATCAACATTTGTTTTTAGTTACCTTTTCGTAATTATAGAAATTTACCTTATAGTTATAACGAAAAACTTAATTTTTGGCCAACAAAAATCTTGATTGAAAGCGCGCCTTTATCCTTACGGGAAACAATTAAAAGTAAGGTTAGGTTAGAGCACGTGGTACTCAATTTTATCTTCAAATATTATATTTTAGGTAAGATTAGGTTAGACCTCTTAGTATATATACTCGGAGAGGTAATATTTTGTTTTCCCATCTTTTTTAATATGCTTTATGAATCATAAAGTACTGACGTGCTCTTTTACGACTTCTGATCCTGGGAATTTTATTGTTACCTTTTAAAATATCTTTTGTTGCATTGTATTTCAGATAATTAGCTCAGTAATTTACTATATCTTCTAATATATATGGGTAATTTATTTTTTTCATATGCATGGGCAATTTTATATTTTCATGGGCAATTTTATATTTTCATGGGGAATTTATATTTTTCATATATATGGGAAATTTATATTTTTCATGCATGGGACATTTATATTTTTCATATATATGGGAAATTTAAATTTTTCATATGTATGGGACATTTATATTTTTCATATATGGGAAATTTATATTTTTCACATATATGGGAAATTTGTTTTTCACATAATGGGAAATTTTTATTTTTTCATATATGGGACATTTATATTTTTAATATATATGGGACATTTATATTTTTCATATATATGGGAAATTTATATATTTTTCATATATATATGGGGATTTTATTATATTTTTTCATGTATATGGGAAATTTATATTTTTTCATATATATGGGAAATTTATATTTTTTCATATATATGGGAAATTTATATTTTTTCATATATATGGGAAATTTATATTTTTTCATATATATGGGAAATTTATATTTTTTCATATATATGGGAAATTTATATTTTTTCATATATATGGGAAATTTATATTTTTTCATATATATGGGAAATTTATATTTTTTCATATATATGGGAAATTTATATTTTTTCATATATATGGGAAATTTATATTTTTTTCATATATATGGGAAATTTATATTTTTTCATATATATGGGACATTTATATTTTTTCATATATATGGGACATTTATATTTTTTCATATATATGGGACATTTATATTTTTTCATATATATGGGACATTTATATTTTTTCATATATATGGGACATTTATATTTTTTCATATATATGGGACATTTATATTTTTTCATATATATGGGACATTTATATTTTTTCATATATATGGGACATTTATATTTTTTCATATATATGGGACATTTATATTTTTTCTAATATATGGGACATTTATATTTTTTCTAATATATGGGACATTTATATTTTTTCATATATATGGGACATTTATATTTTTTCATATATATGGGACATTTATATTTTTACTTATATATGGGGAATTTATTATATTTTTACTTATATATGGGGAATTTATTATATTTTTACTTATATATGGGGAATTTATTATATTTTTACTTATATATGGGGAATTTATTAAATTTTTACTTATATATGGGGAATTTATTATATTTTTACTTATATATGGGGAATTTATTATATTTTTACTTATATATGGGGAATTTATTATATTTTTACTTATATATGGGGAATTTATTATATTTTTACTTATATATGGGGAATTTATTATATTTTTACTTATATATGGGGAATTTAATATATATATATATATAATATATGGGGAATTTATTATATATATAATATATGGGGAAATTATAATTATATATGGAGAGAAACCTTGAAAGAGATAACATCAGTCCTCGTAAAATGGCATCTGCTTATTTATTAGCCCCGCCTTACCACGGCCATCTTAATTAAATACCATTCTCTGTGAATCTAAGTTAGGAAGTGGTCAATTAATAATGAGACGCCTTTTTACATTAAAGTGTGCGAAGATGATAGCAAAGACTAAAACTATTTCTCAATTAGCTTCATAAGGGGTTCAATTCGTTCTTGCTATGAATTAGAGTTTCGATCATGCGTTTCAAATCAAGGCATTTTTCAAAAGCCCACCTTGATCGAGCTCTTGATAAATTATGTACATTCATTGAAAGTAATCGCTAAAAATTAATTATTAGGCCTTAAGTCTTTACCCTCTCTTACAAAAACTATTGGTAAATTATTAAAGTTATATAGCTACATAAATATCCTACCTTTCATAATTCTGTACGATTGTAGATTTTGTATTGTACCTATAAACCTCTATTGCTTTATATGGATACAGAAATTGACAGGTTTTTTTATCGGTTAATCTAGAAGTATATTTCAAGTATACGTGAGCGGTGACGTCTATATTAATGTAATTTTATGTAGAAAAACGAGGGTTGTACGTATGCTTCATGTTTCTAATATGCAAGGCATCATTATGTGAAGGGCACACACGAAAGTTATAGGTATTTAAAGGGAGAATGCAACCTAATAGAAAGTGTTTTTTTTTTTTTTTTTTTTTTTTTTTTTTTTTTTTTAATCGATTTCTTATCGTTTAAATAGGCCTAATCCGTCAATAAAAAGTTTACAAAACAAATATATTAAACTAGAAATAAATTTAAAACTTATTCTGAAAATAGGCTTAGCGTGAATCATGGAGATTCTGAATTGCCTCCGTGTAAGGTCAAGCGACCTAAAAGCCCATCGTTCACTAGAGATCTCCACGAGACTTACAATAGACCTTATACGCAAGAAAGTCAGGATCTCCAAGAATCCCGCTAATCCTATTTTCCGGATAAGTTTTAAATTTATTTCTAGTTTAATATTTATTCGTTAATTTTTTCACTAGTGTATTAGTCCTATTTAAACACTAAGGCATCGATAAAAAAAATCACTTCTCCCTTTAAAATGAGCAATCATTGTCGAATAATTTTAAGTCCAATGTTAAAAAGTCGCAAAAAACTTATTTTAATATTGCCATAAGTGAAGCAAAAGAAAATTTTCCCACGATACGCTAAGTGGGGTAAAATGTTGCGACGGTCGAAGCAAGTGAGAGTTAGAGATATAGCCTATTAATAACTAACACGACATCAATTAAATGGGCAAAAATGGAGTAATTAGATTAGTCACGAACCTCTCAGTAGCTCTACCAAAATTGTATTTATAAAATATAAAAAAAAAAAAAAACTATGATTTCTGAATCAACCTTGAACTTCCCCATTAAAGCCAGCGAGAAAAATATTTTGTTTTAGTATTGAAACTCGAAAATTCCGAAAGAGCCATATTACAAACCGCCCGAATTTTATGGAAATAAATCCACTGGCAATCCAGATTACTTTTTGCCTCCGTGCCTTTACCATATAGGCGTCAATGTAAAAATGCCAGTCGCTGACTTTTCTCCTCCAAGGTTAAACTTTAGGAATGAGCTATTTGATGGTTTACTATTTAAAGGGAGTGTGAAAAATAGTAAAATATTTTTCCAAAAATATGCGTTGTAAAGTATAGTGTTTAATTAAACTTAGCAGAACAATTATGGAAATTGAAGAGCGAAACCGAACAGTTGTCTGACGTTTGATTTATTATAATAGAAGGAATACGAGAAACTCTTTAGTTTTGTAATAGTAGTCTTAAAGGAAGGGTGAAAAAGAAAATAAATTCATTTTTTATCGATTTTTTTTCTTTTTTTTTTGAAACGTTAAGGAATTAAGTCTCTGAATTGTACAAACAAATTGCTAATTAAAAATTATAGTTAATTGAATTACGGAAATAAACTACATCATATATCGAAAAAAAAAAAAAAAAAAACATAACTATTTTTTTTAGACATTTTCGGTTTATATCGGTATATTGCGAGTTTTAATTTAATCGGGCTGAAAATATTAACCATAAAGCTTTGGTATACATATACCTTTCATTATTGTTAATTTTATTATAAATAAATCAAAATTAAGCTTACTCATATTTTTGATGGTAAGATGGGGAAAGATTCCTTTAAACCGGCGTGATGTCGTACTTTTAATGATTTTTAGTCTTTGTCGGAACGTTCGCGAGTGCCCGAAGAGGAGATTCAATGTTTGCTCAATTTTGCTTCATTTTACTGAATTAAAAAAGGATTGATATCGTCTAATGTTTCCCCCCAATGACGTTATAAATCCACTTCGGCTTTACCGTTTTTTAACTCCTCTTGAAGCCAATTGGTTTAGGTATATTACACCAGAAGCCGATGAAACCCTCCTTTGAAGCGTATTATTCACGGATCTTGTTCAACCTAGTCTGATGGGGTAAGTTTCAAAAACCCCGATTTGTACGCCTCCTAAAGGTAAAATGTTTGTGGGTGGAGCTACTTGACCATGGGCAGTAGAGTTTATTTCATCCATTCCGCGAAAAGTGAATTCAGTGACTTTCTTAAAGATTAAATTCGAAACCTGGGGTACGCGTGGGAACGCTACAGCTCGGGATATTCTTGCATTCAGGATGGGCTGGGAATAAATCACACGCGTCATAAATGTTTTGAAGCCTTTTTCCTGAATAGAGAGAGAGGGTTACGAACTAGACCCTTTACGAGCTAGTAAAAAGAGGAATATTTACCCCGACTGCAATATCAGATTAATATACTTCAAAGGAGAGTTTCATCGGCTTCTAATTACACGTATACTTTATCGTCGCTATGAGAAACAATAGCTGGCAGAATTATAATAATGAAATCTCCGCTCGTAAATTTTAACTTATTAATATGAAAGCAATATTTAAAGGGTGGGTGAAGAGAAAAAAGTCATTACTATTAATCATACTATTAAAAATAAGATTCGTTCGCTTTTCAGTAATCACAGTTGGACAGCTGTGACACGCTCTTCATATCTCTCCAAATCTAAGTGTTTTAATGGTTTTCACGCGCACAGTAGCGTATAGTTTAAATTAAAATGAATGGTATAGGACTTTATAAATGAAATATTTTCACGAAAAAACCGCGAAAACAACTTTCACGTGCAAGGTAGAATAGATTAATATACACGCAAAATTTTTGAACACCTGCTATAGCTAGCCCTAATCAGAAAGAGGCGGTTCTTAGGGGATGTTAAATATACTTCCTCTCACTTGCATTGAATAATAGGCCCCACCAAAAAATCAGTCTTCTATAAATTCGGAGTAAGTTCGAACCAAGTGAACGAGCCCAATCTCGAGAGATCGTTAAAATATTCTCTTTTCCTTCGTGGGAAAATTCACTATTGACGAGAAGTTTTAAATTGTCCATTTTAAACTTATTTTATTTTTATTTATTTTTTATTAATTCATTGTACCAAAATTTTTTAATATTACGCATTTTGTTAATAATATAACGCATTGCGTGACCAATAAAAACTATCGAAGACTCGCTCTAGCGGTATCTAGGGTAAATCCACGTATTTTTAGACACGTTTTTGGTGTTTAAACTAATTTCTAAAGTTTGGTAAAATTAAAAAATAGGCCGGCGTTTGATGCCGAAGACCTGGCCATCAAACACCGGCCTATTCTTTTAATGTTAGCACATTACAAGCACTGTTGAAGGCTGAAATAATATGATTGGCCCAAATATATAATTTACCAAAAACCTGTCTAAAAATTCCGAAAAACTCTCGTAAACGTTTTTTTGGCATGGTGATTCCGAAAATAAATTCAAAAGTTGATCCTTTAAAGCTCAGTTTCCCTTTAATCCAGAAATTTCTGCTTCTCATTTGAACTTGTTAAATAACGTTCCAGAATCATAACTAGTAATCAAGCGCAAAAATGATAATCTAGATGTTTGTATTATTTTAATTTTAAGTTTCTTTTGAACGCATCAACCTATAGGGTTTAAAAATTTGCATATGGAATAGGGAAACCTGAACAGGCCACACTAAGTTTATATTCTTGTACACAGGTTTCATAACACCATAAAATGTAATTATAATATCACCCATCTCGAAAATACACCATATTATAATCGATGGAAAAGAAACAAATGCGATTTTATGTAGTTGAAGCATGCTTTTTTTTTTTACCTTCAGAGTCCTCGCTTGAATCGAGCATGCGCACCATAGGTATTTTTTCGTATTTAGTTCCTGTATCATAGTAATTTAATTTCATCTAGTTTTGCTTCTTCGAGTAATGTACCTCCCGTCTTCCGTTTTATTATATATTTTCAAAGAGCGTGAATTAGTTTGAAATATGCAGATAGGATCCTTCTCGTTGACGTCAAAAAAGGCGCGAAAACTTATTATTTTCCCGCGTAAACTGTCTGGATGTCTTGTCAGGGATAATGTATCGTTTTAATCATCAATAATTTAACTCTTACGCGTCTTCTCCGTTATTAAAGCAGAGCTACACGAAGTTATTGAGGCCCGCGACTAAAGCCAGTTCACCTTTCTCTTTAACGCGAGGCATTGAAATGCTTATGGAATAATATTTAAACCTCCATGTATACGTAAGAGTGTTTTTGTCAGAAAAAAACCAAAAAAACACATTGACGTTAATCCTTCGGTAAAGGCTTTTAATCGCACACACTCGCTAAGTTTTATATTCAAAAACCAGCCATTGTAGAAGACCTATATAAATCATTAATTCCTTAAAATTAATAATTTATTCCAATTTTCTTGGATAAAGTGTAAATTTCTATGAACAACATAGTACGCTATCTTTCCATATGGTAAATCCAAGGACTAATTCTGTATTACTTCTATCTTCTTTGCATTAACGTTTTGTACAGTCGTATATTAGCCTTAATGGCTGGGGAAAAGTTTGGGAATTTGAAAATTAAGTTGAAAGTTTTAGTAGAAAGTCGTGAAATTTGAAAATTGGATTTAAAGATTAGGGAAAAGTTGTGGAATTTTAAAAATTGGGTTAAATATGGTTAGGACAAAGTGGTGAAATTTTAGCATATGGTTAATTGGTCAACGATTGAATTTTAGAGTTCAAAGTTTAACGATAATTTTTTTTTTAATAACGATACCTTTAACGTTGAACGAAGATTAACGCTCAATCTTCTTAATTTTAGGAAACGAAAATTAGTAACTGTAAACCCCTTTACGCAATTAATCTGTTACAATTATCGAAATAAAATGATTGCCAATGCGATTAGCCAGTGATAAATTTTAACGTTTATAAATTTCGAATTTACTTCTACACTTATTGTGTCGACTACATTTCTTTTCTAAAGGGAGGGTGAAGAGGAAAATCAAGTATTTTTCTGATTCCTTAATCATAATTTTTGACATATTTTTATCTGAAAAAATTCTTATTTTCATATAAAAATAAATCGAATTATGAAAAAAAAATTAAGTTTTATATCTCAAACATAATACAGTGACTTATCGTCCAATCAGTGGTCGCGTTAAAAGGCAGTGAGTGTTTACTTTACATTTCGTATGGAAATATAATAAAATGTCCCAAATTCAACAATTTCAAAATTAGGCTTAGCTCGAATAAGTCGAGTTATTTCTACAATTTACAAGCTTTCGTCTGTTTTCTTTGACTAAATTAATGGAAAATCCTGGTTAATACACCAAATGGCTCTCCGCTATATCGAGAAACTTACTATCTTAAACACCGCGACATAAACTCTAGCCTGATTGGTCGGGAAGCCACGTTATTGAAATATAAGCAAAGTGATAAGCCTAAAAAAGATTCAAATATTTTTTTCTAATTGAAAAAATTGATCAAAAACTGTGAAAAAGTTCCATAGTCTCTATTAATTTACTAGAATCCAAGGAATAATTAAAAACGCTAGTAAAATCTTCAATCATTAATCAATTTTTTTTTCTGACAGTCTAGTGACATTTCCTGAATGTTTTAACAAGTCTTATTTATAATAGGCCTAGTGGAATCGATTAAAAAAATTTATAATCCATTTCACCCTCCATTTAATTCGACCTTAAATTTTTTATCGATCGTTGTGTGTTGTTAAACTTGTGTTCAAGGTGAAAAGGCAATATTGGGAAACATGAGGCGGATTGATAAGCAATGTTATACCTATATACTGGTATGGTTAAAATGAATAAATATTATATATTAGAAATAAACAGAATTTATGTTTCATAATCCCCATTTGAAGAGAATGTACCCCGACAGCGAGTGTTTTTCAAGGTCAAATATGCTAGTAAAAATAAAATGAAAATATTAAGCAATCAATATATATATATAAAATTAGCTTTTTTCAGGTTACATTCTCCCTTGAAGTTTAATTTAAAATATATAGGAAATTACTACATACTCGATCAGTAGAGTGATCATTAGAATATGAATGATCCCACTTAATAAAATAATATTATATTATCTATTAGTAATGAATGAAAATTTAAATGAAATTTATATTTTTTAGTTCAGTTTTTGTCATTTTATATCGCTAACTTATTACCACTTAAGCTGCATTGGAAACCCTGGTGTGAACTCCCCTTGAACTCTATTGTTTCTCCTACATTCCTAAATTAATCTACTAATTTATGCAACATTTAAGGAGATAAATGGTTATATTAAACACCTGATCTCAAAATGAATAACACGTTGTTTAAAATTTTATTGAAATAGACTTAAATACGATTTTGTAAAATACAATATGGTTTTTTTTTCTCGTTATTTCATTTTTATACTTACAAACCTTACGTAGAAAAAGATCAATTCATTAATATTCTTTATAGACAAATAACTTGGAAGTTTATTTGGTATTATATTCATTATTGAATAATTTTTTTTTTTATTAATATAAAACTAAGAAATGTGCGTGTCTTTGGTTTTTCTATAGGCACAACCATCGGTATCCATCACTTTAACCTCGAGATATTCTTCGGTTTCCGTTAAAGTGGTGTTTTCTTCCGTTTCAAGCGTTTCGTCCGAATCGGGACTGTTAACCACGACCGTGACCGGTTCACCTCTGCCTTGTTTTTTGGTCGTTTTGGCTCCGTTTTCGACATCATCGGCTAATATGGTCGAGTCCGTAATGGATGTTGGATGGTCGGACGTGGAACTGAGTTCGAATAACCTGCCGGGACACTCTTGTATCGTGGCCACCGATATTTTGACGCCGCTAGAGTAACTATTGTTTCGAGACAAAAGACCCAACGTGTTCAACACTTCTCTCGACTGAGTGCCGTTGTGGTGAAAGCTTGGATGGGATTTATGAACATTACTGCCATTTTCTTGGGTCGATGGTGAATGAATTTGGAGGATTGGAATGTCCTGTTTAATTGGTAAGTAATTTTATGTTAATTCTTTTTTTCGAGTGAAATTTATTATTCTAGTTAGTCACGAGTTAAGCCTTGTTCAGATTATATAACTTTTAAATCAAATACATGAGTCGGCATTTTTTTTATAAACAAAATTGTTAGTTTATCATTTTGGCTGGTTTTGATTTAAAACGTTCTGGGCTAGAAAATAGTTTCTATATATAGTACGATTGATCCTTGAATCATATTAGTAATCCTTGTTATGAGTAAATATTCTTGTACGAGAACAGTTCTATTAGATTATTTCTCAAGCTGTGTTTAATCATATACTAATATTTAAGTATCAAAACCTACGCCCCATAATTTCTAGGTGAATCATTCAAAAGGGTGTACAAGTAATAATCATGAATGGTTTAATTATTCACAAAGTTTACTCCCTTGAATTTTAATTAGCTTAAAATGATTTTCATACCCACGTATATTTACATTAGCGCTAAATTAAACTTAAATCCATTGAAGCTAATGGGTAATAATGACGCTATTATTCTCGACGTTAAATCCCATCCTCTCGTCTCGTTCGAGACTCGAATGAATCAGTCAGTTTAAGATTAAAGCAGAATTTCCAGCATAGATTGTCATTTGACTCTATCAAACCAAATCATAGAAATGAAAGGTAGCGTATGTTTGATACGCGCTGAATGCTGTAACTGAATCTGCGTGTAGTTTAGGCTTTTCGCTCCAAAACATCCAATACATTAGATTACTCAAAAGCAATTAATCTAGCGCTTAAATTGCCAAGGCATCGTTAAATCTAGGTTAAATTGATGAGCCTTATATATGAAACTGATTTGATATCAATGATTTCCATCGTTCACACTTATTATTTGACATACAACTTCGAAAGAAGGTTAAAAATTGAACTTCAATTTTATTTATTTTTAAAAATTAAGTGCTTCACGAGTATTTAATAAAACTCTAAATTTTTGATTAAGTTTGAATTTGAGTGAGGTGAGAAATCAACCTGTTACTCAACAACCTCATCCTACAACAGATTATATTTCCAATAAATTTCGAACGCAATCGCTATCCCCATCCGGTGAGGTTTCTTTGAAACTCAGTCGATTGAATATGGTTGGTTGAATATTTTCTTTCACTGAAATTCCAGTCTAACCAAGCTTGAACTTTAATAAAGGACTAAAATGTCGCCTACAAATTGTGAGAAAATTCAAGTTTTTGAATCTAAAGAGTAATTTGTTAAAATGGGTAATTTTGTGATAGCAAAAATTCATTACTTATTCTAGAAAAGTAACTAACGCCCATTAGCTTCGCGTTTTCAACAAATTGCAAACTATACGTCATAGATAACCAAGCTCGAACCGACGCGTAATCAAAACATAAATAGGTACCACCTCTTTGAGATTTTGAATCTCTATATCGGAATTTCACCAAAGAGCGTCGTTTCGCGTTTCTATATTTACCCCAACTGCCACCGCTAAATTAATCTTACGCCACTTGACGTTAAGAGGGAAGTCAGACTTTAATTTAAAAATCATAGCGGTTTTGTGAACTTGTTACAGAAAAAATGATTGGATGTTAATATTTAAAACTAGAAAAATATTTTTAAGAGACGAGATTCAACCTAGTTTTTTCTTCACGAAAACCTTTTACTTCCCCCTGAATTACTTTTCTAGGGTAAGTTATGAGCTTTTGATCATATGTGTTATCTTAAGGACGATTTCAAAGTTTCTGGACAATGTGAACGCGGTTCTTTAAAACTATATCGTCAATTGGCTAAAATAACCATACCGGAAAAGCGTTTAGTTGTCCGGGATTTCTTCCGCCTCTGTAAACTTGGTATTGAGAGAAAACGCAAAGGATGCAGTAAATCTGAATCGGAAACGAGAGAAAATGTCTTAATTAACATTTGTAAATCTCGTGGAAGGATTATCTTATATCAGTGCGGTGGGCGAAACAGTGATAATGTATGGGTGGAAAATAGTGACCTAGCAACCGAGTTAAAGATTCTACAAACTTGTGTTCAAGAACTTAAAAGGGAGTGGGCGACAACTCCTGTTTTCCGATGGAGTTTAACCTTAACATCGCGCGTAATTTCACCTAAACTTTTCACATGTTCCCTTCTTTCCTGTCACTATTTTTAGCTATATTCCAAGTTGTATACATTTGGATTGACGCCAATTTAAGGTATGACTTTCTGGATTTCGTATGTCACGAAAGATACCGCGTGAAAGTAACCGTGTCACGTGCCAGAACGAGTGGGAGTTAACTATTAACCCCATAATAGCCACGCGACCATAGAGATGACGTAAAATGTGTTTTTTTATTTGGAAGAATTTCGAATATGTTAAATATCTAAATTATTATTCAATTTAGTGATAATGCGAATATTGATATATTCTTGATTATAAATAGATTAGTATTAAACCTGACTAAATGTAACATTATCACTGTTTACCCGTTGACTCATCTATATAATGTTTGTTAATAATTTACATTTATTGCGCATTTGGAGATGTCGATGGCGAATAGAATCACTAGAAACATGTCTAATTCCTATATAAAGGATTGAAAATGACAGATTGAAGATTAGAGATTGGCGCGAAGTCTTAAACACTAGCGAATCAGTTAAGGAGAAGGGTTTCTGGGATCGAGTACGTGCGAGTAGACGTATAATAACACATCCGGTTGAATTGATTAAGTTTGTAGGTTTAAATGCAACGTGAAAAGGAATCTTGATATACTGATTTTTCACTAAATGTCTCGTTAATTACAAATTAATTTGAAAATTCTTTTTAACTTTTAAGTTTCAACTATGTATTCTGGCATAAATGAGCAGTTATATAATTTAATCTTAAAAAATTAGGATAGATAAAAAATGAAATTGGAATAGAGAGGAGGGTTGGTAATTGCAGTTTAGTATGGCTTACTAATTTTATAATCTATCAAGATTTAAACCCTAGAACGAAGTATAGGTCTTAAATCGCTAGGCTTAGATATTAGACCCTTTGACAAAAATGTCTTAAATTTAAAAAAAATATATAAATATAAAACTTACCGATTCGCTGAGTAAATAAAAGGCGATGATTAAGTCCAAGAAGGTAGCCAAGGAAACGGACGAAATCCACGGCAAAAGCAATTGGGGATTGTCCTGCAATTACATTTGAAGCGTGCTTTAGATTTCACTTGTGAAATATTTTGAAACGATCTTTAATTATCTTCTTGAATAAATAAACTACTGGAATTTCTGACTGAACGAAAAACACAAGATACTATTGCTATTATCACTCTATAGGGGAACAATCTGTAATTTCATATTAATCCAGCCGCCTATCAAATTCATTGAAAATTACGAGCATTGTCATTCAAGAAAATTATTGCAAATGGTGCTGTTAAAGGCATGGGCCTTCATATTCATACAGCATTGAATTTCCATGAGATTTCAATGGAAAGAAATTCAGGATATCTATTTTCCGGGTTAGTTTTAAATTTATTTGTAGTTTAATATTTGTTTAATTTTTTTTACTGATAGATTAGGCCTATTTAAACGCTAAGTAATCGATAAAAGCCACTTGTTGTTAGGTTGCATTCTCCCTTTAATGTGGCAAAAGCCAGAAACGCAGTTCAAGGGGTTTAAAGTTTCGTACGTCACTAAGACAGTCGAATGATTGGTAATTATAGGCGAAATTATAGGGAGTAGTATTTTATGATTAAATATTAATCTTGCCTTCGTAATTATTACGTTAATTTACAAACTTATTCGAGACAAGATTGCTCAATTTTATGATATACACTGCGCCTGTCGATTTTGGGTTGTAATGACATGAGATTTAATTTAGCGCCAAAGATTATCGAACAGTGATATTTGCAATTTAGGTTTTGCAGAGGGTTTTCAATTAACAGATTTTAAAGGGAAAGTAAAGAGGAAACTCTAAATTGATTGCGCACTAAAAAAATTCAACGAGTGTCTCTTTTGTTGAAAATTCGAAAAAGATTCAGATTTTGGTCTCAAATTACTAGAAATACCTCCAATCAATTAAAAGACCCCTCTTTTTCGCGCTAAATCTTTATAAAATTTTAAAAACGTGGGTATCATTAATTGAATACTTTAAATTTTCTACTAAGTCGTACATTCTATTAGGGACGTTACCTCTTTTTAGTAAAAAAAACTATTTAAAATAAATCCTCTCGAAACGTAATTGAGAAACCTGAAACTCCCTCTCAACTTTTTCAATCCCTTTCACTCTTATTTCTCTCTTTTGAAAGAGGTAGTGCGCGGAATTTGTATAACTTTTATTAATTGGAATACAACTCAGGTTTTATCCTTTTGCTAACTAAATCAGAAGAGAACTAAATCAGAAGATAAAATAAAAAAATTAAAACATTTATTTTTGTGAAAACAATAAATTATTTATCTTCGAATTGTATGTGGATTTGAATTATATATTTTTTATATTTCACACAAATTCTAATCTAAGCCACTGTTATACATTTTAATACGAGTAACTTGTTAATGAAGCTTCAAGCATTTATCTTCGGATAAACCTTATCCGTTTAACGATTATCTGGATTTACAAATTAAATCTTTTTTAGTTCCAAAAAAATAATCCGAATATTATCTGAAAAACTAAGATAATGGTTATACAATTTCGAGCACTACCAGTTGCGTCGTCAGGCCTTTTGAAGGGGGGGGGGGGGGGTATTCTAAAACTTCTAATTAAAATCGTAAATTGTATAAATATAACCAAAATTTAATTTCTTAAATTGCCCAAGTTGAGAACCCAAGATAATTCACTGCATTCTACTTATTTAACTATGAGTGTATGGTATTATAAGAGCTGTAACTGCGCAAATTGCTATCTATAATCTACCTAATATGCGCATGAAATTGATATTTGGAAAGTATCGCTAGAGAGGGGCTTTTTTTCCCTTTTTTTCATATTTGTGAAAATATTTATTTAGTTCGAGTTAAAGTGTCAATACTCCTTAACTGGGAGATTTATATGGCAGATTTCATCGCTATACTGTTTACATTTATTTTCATCATCGATGTTTAAGGCTCTTATGTTTGATTAAGATATTGAGAACTTCATTACCATTTTATTTTAAATCGCATAAGCTAGCTCACTTGAAATATAATGTAACCACACTCCCTAGTGTGTCGTCTAAAGTAAATCTAGGTTTTTGTTGATTTAAGAATTTCCAAATTTGAAAGAGATTAAAAATAAAAAACGCTCTACATAAGTAAATCAAAATTCAATTTTGAATATATAGAGTCCATAATCGTCGTGTAAAAATCCCACCCTTAACAACATGCAAAGCACGCTAGTCTAGCATCATTATGACATCGAGCCCCTGAGATATAACATTAAAAAGTTTACCCATCCTTGCCCAAATCACCAATACGATATATCTGCAATACTACATCAAGCCGCTGAGATCTAACCCACGCCCACGATCGCATCTTCGCCATTCGCCACTCAGTTCGCTCGTTTACTTTTTAATCATAATATTAATATTTGGGGGAATGCACTACTGGTAGTTTCTGGGGTAGTAGTTTCTGGGGGTTGGCGTTTGGACAAGATAATCCATACATATTTATTTAATCAGTTAAATATTCGAGATAACATTGAGTTTATCATAGACGTCTCGTGGATAATTTCAAATTATGAATAAAGATAAACAAACATTATTTTGTCCAAACGCCGACCTCTAGGGGGAGGGGGTTCCCAATAATTACCACGCATAATCCAACGATGAGTAGAACGGACGAGAGAACGCAAAGGCCGGAAAAGACTAACGCCATACTACTGATGATCAACAGTGCTAGAAAATATTCTATATTAAAAATTAATAATTTATCAGAGCAGAAAAATGGTAGGAAATAGATTTTTTTTTTTTTTTTAATACAATAGGGAACAAACAATTATAATTTCTAATAAGACAATATTCTAGCCAGATGAACATCTATTTTCTATTTTAAAGCCTTTATATTTGCTTATTTTCAAGTGTCTGTATTTTCCCCCACTGATTTGAGGCCCTTGCTAAATTACTTCATAATTGTCTTGGAATTTTGGGAATGTTAATTAAGCTAGATGTCTATATTGGACCCAATCGTGTCAGATTCAAATATGATAAAATTCTTACCTCTTACGTTGAAAATGCTGTTTATATGAAAGGCACATGCTGTGACGAAGAATATGTAGAATAGCTGTAAATATAATAGTTACACGTTTAAATTTTCTATCCAAATGTCTACTAATCATTATAAAATCTGATTGTCTATGGACATCTAAATATGACACTAATTATGTGCTGTTTAAGATCTAAATTATTATCTATTTGAGAGGTAACTCATCAACTGAACTCGGATATACCCAATTAACTCATTCAAAAGTATATATTTGTCTGTTTAATTTTATTATGACACCAAATTATCAAAAACCATGAATTATAAGTTAAATTATTTCAAAACTTATATGTGGAAACACGTTAATGTTTTTTTTTTTTCAAAACATTACTAATGCATTCACAATTTTACATACCTAATACGATTTACTAAACTAAACCTTATAGATTCTTGTTTTCTATTGTTATTGCCGCCATCAAGAAGCGCCATAATATACAACCAAGGCCTAACTCTTTACCCCTTTCCTTCCGTAATGGCTGTGCCTACATTTTGGCGCGAAAAAGGATTCGTACTTAAGGAAAAAAAATCATATTTCGAGTAGCTCTATAAGCACTCTGCAAACATTACTTTTTAATACTATATTCTCT
Source organism: Odiellus spinosus (assembly GCA_963920705.1). Lineage (NCBI taxonomy): Eukaryota > Metazoa > Arthropoda > Arachnida > Opiliones > Phalangiidae > Odiellus > Odiellus spinosus. The sequence goes on from OY987237.1 coordinate 9,734,930, forward strand.
TTATCCACTAACTTAATCCTAATGGGAAATCGCTGAAACTCAAATAGAGAAATTGAAGAAGATATCTCCAAACTCCGGTCGTATATAATTTCTTCCTATAACCCCACAGTCAGAAAAAAAGAAACGTTTTGATCTTCATATTAGAATTCTCATCCTTTTTTATGGATTCCAATTCCCCCATTTTTTGTTACGCAAAACTAATTTTTAGTCACTATAGTGTTCATGCTCTTATTCACCTCCGCCGCTGCAAAAGGCAGGAACCTACCGCCTCCGCGAAAAAATAGTCTACTGCCTACGCAAATGATAGACACATGATTCTAAATCTGGGAATTTTTTCTTCTCTCTTAGACACAGGGTTCTACCACCTATGGCTCCAGAATTTTGGCTTTGGTGCATATGTACCATCTAGATTTTGTTCATCCCTATATTAGGTTTTCTTTTTAAAACCCAGAGCGGTAATTAGATTTTCAGATACAAATCAGCCGCGGCATTAAGCTCGTTGCCTTGTTAGAGTGAAAACCACGTAACTCCAAAGAACCAAAGTTGAAAATCTACGAAACATTAACTTCGAACCCGAAAATGTCGTAACTTTGCGTAACTACCGTGGCCCCACGAACCATTTTGTTTCTTTTTGTTCGTCACTTCGGTATTCAGTAAAGGACTCGGATTGGGAAGCGAATCACTTCGAGATTTCAGAAAATATTCCAAAGCTATCCTCTAAGGTTTGAGTACCGGTTTATTAGATTTAGACGAGTGTATATCCATTGCAAACTCTGCAAATCCTAAAAATAACTTTCACGATGGTATCCACCCTAGTAATTCTTCACTGGAAGCTTCCGTTTTTGACACGGGTTTACGCCTACATGGCACTTAAGGAGTCGCGAATTTCCCTCGGGTGCTGCGCTCTTTTTCAACAGAATATTGTAGGATGTAGCAAGTTTAACGTGGTTTATCAGTCCGCGGCAATGTTCAAAAGTTTGCGAACTTTTCTTGAAAAAGAGAGAGTTCCTTTACGCTCGTACGTCAATCTAACTTCCAAGTTGGGAATTAACTCTGACTCCCCCTTTAGACCGTGATGTCAAGTGACCCGGTATTCGGACAATATTAAATCCTTTTACTTTCCATTTTTGGCTCGTCACAGTTGACGACTTCTCCGGCTAATCTTGTAATTTTTTTCGTTACGCCACATTCAAGGCGATTCGAAGATAATTCTATTCCGCGCGTTATTATATGAAGTTTCAAAGAGATTCGTGGGAAATTTTGGACTGGAAATCTATATAGTACTTTCATTTTATTTGAAACAATGAAATGATATCGAGGAAGAATGAAATAAAAGTAGGCCAAAGATAAAGGGGAATACTATGTACTACTTTCTTATCTATAATGTATAATATTGCGTATCAATCCACATCAGTCCTTCCTATTAACCGAACTCCAATTGAAGAGGGTGATATAAAAATGGAGTTATACTTAGCAGGCTTTAAAACGACACGAGTTTTAATGTTTTTAGGCGTATTTTATTGTGAAATTGATTAAAAATAAGTAAATAACAATTCTCATCTGCATTACCCCTTTAAAGGTTGAGATGTTGCCGGCTAAATATTTTTGTCACATTGGCAGTTGATGGACAGCAGGGTTTCATTTTAGAGTGCTTATATTAAATATTTTTTATATATATAGGCTAAATCAATCCTAAGTTTAAGAGCACATTTCCTTCATCTCTCATTTGATTTTTTTTTAGTGATGAAGATAACCTCTTGCAGCTTTCTACATTAAATTTTAGAATTGATTCTTCACTGCTTATAGACTACTTATTTTAGCTCTAATTAGGGACAAGTCTGTTTTGTGGTTTTTGTTTCTTTTCCTTTCCACCGCGTGTCGCTGTAGAATCTCTTGAAGAATATAAATAACCCATCATGATGCTTGATTGAGCTATATATCACAAACGTCATTATTCTTGTCTTCAAAACCTTGATAAGTCTAGTTTAGACTATTTTTTTCAAGACTCACCGTATGTTTGGCATGCTCAAACTTTTAAGTGCATTTTACTAATGATTTTATAAATATTTGAACGCTCATGATTAATTAAAAATATCGTGTTACTTTATTATCCTTATCATGAAAGTATAAACTTTTCTAAATTGAACTGAATTAGTAATTACCCTAAAAATTACAATAAAGTAGATGCGAACAAATCGTACTTTGAAGGTATCGTCCCTGAAGATTCATTGTCGTCTGCTTTTTAATCTGGTCCTAGGGAACAGATACTCTTGAATTTATTGTATATCTGGGTTCGATTGAATTTGGGTTTGACAAATGAAAGGGTAGGTCAATTAAGCAGACGAAGTTGTAGTCGAAATATCTTTTAATTCTCGGTAAAAAAGCCTCCCACCAGGGTGAAACGTTAACGTTAAAATCCTATAGAACGCCTGTACAAGTGTTTCACTTGCCGGACATCAATGTTCAGGGGAAAAATTCATATTGTTTATAATTGGCGATGGTATAAGTTGTTCCGCCCCATATGTTGTATAATTTAATTAATAATAGAGTTACCATGTATATCGTTATCATCTTTTTAAATTTAAATAATTCTAAAGCGTCTTCTTCCTAAAATAGACTGCGCTCGGTTCAGTTATTGTTATTACGAACGAATGTCATTAATTATTTTGGTTTCACGAATTAAATTCCCCTTGGAAATAAAATTTAATGACTTAGAGGAAGAAGCGATATACCATCGAAGCGACCTTCCAATTTCAACATAAGTTTGGAAACTTACTAAAACTGGGGCGGATTAATAAGTAATAGTCTTATTTTAGGGTTAATATAGTTGGAGCAATTACTTCCTAATATGAATATATATTTAGTTCCAACTTAAGTTAGCATCTAGTACAAAGGCAGGACTTGAATTAGTTCCAAATAAGTACTTTATCCTGGTAATTTACGCTGTAAATTACAACGGTAATGGTAATTTACGGTTCTATATAGTAAATTACTCGAGGAATCTTTTTTGTATTAAAATTTTAACGCTACTACTTTTTAGACTTTGGTATTTGTGTTTAACGTCGCTGAGGACTTTTATTGCCCTTCTAAAGTCAAATGGCCATGCGTAAAACAATCACTTCCGTCCAATTGGCCATGGTAAAACCACCCGAATTGGAGGAAACTTAAAATCATAGTCTATCTTTGCGTATGCTGCGAACTCAAGGTGGAAAATTGGTCGATCTAAGCCTTTATGCTGAAAGGCAACTGTCAAATCGATTTTTTTTCTCATCGTTAAATTCTTTACTATAAAAAATATAAACTTAATCAAGGGCCTACGTAGAATTTTTTTCTCCCATTATTTTAACAGTGACCTTTTATATTTATTCCTTTTTTTTCGTTAAAAATCCATTACGTTATAAGCATATACTTCTAAGCTCCAAATGATTAGAATCGTGTATAATCGGATTTAACAATATTAAATTTAAAAATTTTTGATCTTTCAAATTTTGCTTCATTAGATTTAAAATTTAAATTTGAAAATATTCCTCCATACTTCTAAGGAATAATATAATAGAAATTGATGATTATATTACAGAACAAAGACACGAACGGTAGTTCTGAGATCGCATTTAATTTTAATAAACTGATAATATTTTTTTAAATCACTTTTCTTGTTGCAGAATAAATTCGAGTTATTACTTCAAAAGAAGAAACTGCACTTTCACTAATAAATTTTTGTTTATTTATCGAAGCAATTAGTTCATCTTCATATAACTACCGAAGATGAAACTAACCTTGCCGATAAATAAAAAAAAATAAATAAAGTTTATTATTTAAAGTGCAGCGTCTCCTTGTAAATTACTCACTTTAAGTAACAATTTTTTATACAATCGTTTAATGTCTAATTAAACTGATTAAACGTAATCGATGTACAAGCGTAGCTGTAGATTGAACTAATTACGTATTTAGTCTTACCAATGACTGTAATCGTATACACTTTTCCTTTGGTCTACTTCTGCTAATATGTCATCACATCAAGTGGACATTTATAGATATATATAATATATATTTATACATGTATATATATTTATAATATATATACCGGTAGTAGATTTCCACTTTAGTCCGCCGGAAATGACATAATGGCCAGTTTCCAAGAGATACCCTTCTTCCGTTTCCCGCTATTTTTATTTAGGATATATTATTGTGATGTGTACGTATATCTTTACGGAAAATAAGTAATATTAGCCACTTAGGCTTATTGTTAGGTCTTTTTCCTTTCAACTATAGTAGGGTCAATCTGGGTTTCTTCTTGAATTTCTATATCTATACCAGGGTAGGAAATAATTATTTGTTTTCATAAGAGACTTTATTTTACAGTCGGAATCAGTTTGAAATCTCAGAACTTGGTTACTTCTTACGGTTTTGTTTCTTACGAAGTTAGTTTTAATTTAATTTTTCGAGATTCCACGCAGTTGAAATTGAATCCAAACAATGATGTGTTTTTATAACTTTTCAAATTAGATTTTCCCTACGCTGTATTTTTTAAGTTCTTTTACAACAAAAATATTACTTTTTCTTTTTATTAAGTATTGTTGGAGAGTCAAATTTTCTTCAGTGCCTTTGTATAAAATTATACATCTCTTTAACGTCATATTTCAATAAATTTAACTAGAAATAATTGTCAGTTTTGATTAGGTTTAATAAATAAGATCATATATTCTATTAATTACTCTTTAAAAACAAAATCAGAGAGCTGTGGTTATAGGTATATATTTTATTCTTTGTGAGTGCTGAAATTAAACCTGATTTTAGACCAAAAAATAATTTTCTATACGCTGTAGAAGTTTACAAGCCTAGAATAGACAGAAAATCAACGAATTAAGTGTTGTATAATTTATGGCTAAATTGATAGGATTTAATTGATTATGAAAAGGTATGATTCTAACCCTAGTTATATTTTATTTACCAGTTAAATGAACAATCAGCCGCCTTATAAATCGTGAAGCACGAAACGAAAATATGAGAACATCAACTTTAACTTCTTTTGGACCAGTATGTTTCCCTCAACGGTCTGAGTGAGTGTTTAAACCTTTGCTTTAATTTTAAGAATTGTTGTTGCTATACGAAACTATATGCATTTATTTTGCTGACTTGGGGTATCTAACTATACTCAAATTTAATCCTAGCCAAAAATAATAAGTTTAGACAAAAATATCAAACTTGACCTTATGACCTAGGGTAATGACCGAATGGGATACGTGTGTCGACGTTCCAAAAATTTTTCTACGTCTTCCATATCGGTATTACGTGATCTGTATGAAACACTCCATTACTAGAATCAGAAGCGCCGGAAACAAAGGCAATAGAAAGACGGGTGGGGATAAGGTGTCCAAAAATGTTGGGTCCCTCCGGATCCATTAGTACTTCCCTCGCGCTTAATGTACGCCAGACGCGACACTTAAAAGAGCAACAAAAAGGAGTTCGCAGACCGAACCCACTCGATCTCCACCCCTCCGTTCTATTCCACTAGTCACCACCCCAACTTTTCTTTATCTTATACATTGTTAACCACACGTCGATTCTCTAGAAATTTTCCACTCGCCAGAAAATAAGTCTTAACTCCGCATTACGCAAGTATTTCGTTCGTGGTATTGAATGGCTTAATGGAAAATAAGAATAGTGTCCTTACCTCAGATCCAAAAATGAATTATACCAACGCGTGCGTAATTTGGGGGTTAAAACGCTGACTTTAAACCTTAATTGCGACGTTCTATTACTGTTCTATTATGAAAATAGGCTTTTAATTTTACCTTCATGCCTCTTTTTAAGATTTATTTATGAAAATTTTAGGGTTTAGTATACTCTTTAACGAGAAAATATTATTCTATTTAATATGGAATATTCAACCCTAAGATTTCCATAGATGAATTTTAATCCCGCATTCTTTGACTCGTGTTTAAATTGTCTTAAATTTGACTCGCTATACTTTTGCCTGAAGTTGTTGAAATGCTTTCGCTTTTTATCCGCCCGTCGAGAAGAAAATTGAACTTATTTTCGTTATGTCCCTACCTCCCACGTCTCATTTTTCAAATTGGATAAAATATATGTCTGGTTACCCGAGTATAGATTATAATATTGTACGTAACTTTGTTTTTCTATTATTAGTCTTTGTGCCCAATACATTTCCCATTTTTATTCCCTCGCCTTTTGGGAATGGGTCCGAATGCCTGTATCAAAATATTTGATATCTTATTCTTTCGCTGGTTGTATAAATCCCTTTGAAAATTGTTTGAGATTCATTTATTCGGGTCCCATCTATTTTAAAAAGGACACGTTTTAGGCAAGGTCATTCTTAATACTAGGTGTCAGACATTCTGAAAACATGGTATCGTATTTAGCCGGTGGTTTTTTTTTTTTATGATTTCATAGATTAATTCGCGATTTCTTTGAGGAATTCGTAATTTCTTCCTTGATTTATTTCTCTCGTATCGGAGAAATTTGCTCGCCTCATTTTTGTCTGACACCCCGTTGACCAAATCTAATTTAATTGGCCCTTAATTGAATTTATTTTGTAACGTAACTTAGCGCAAAAATATTTACATTCAAATTCTGATGCTATTTTTAATTTTTGAAAGACACTACATGTATACACGATCTCGTAAAATATATGGCAGAGCAGTACAAAATTAAGTTCAGGTCAGTTTAGGTGTGAACTGCACGAGAGGAAAGCGCGTTGAACACAGTTTATTAACCACTCTTGACCGCCAGTTTGAAACCCATTCTAACTTCGGTCCTTATAGTGTGAATGTAGCATAACTAATTCAAAACGCAAAAGAAGTTGGTGTATGTATGAACGAAACTTTATTATAGCTTCAGGGCAGATAAGTATCTTTGAATGCGGGTTTTGTGTACTTCACCGTTGAAAAGATTTCGTCTTTATTTAAAAATTGTTAATTTCAATTGCTGAAACGTTACGTTGCAATCAAAATCTGAACTTTTGAACCCTTTTGAGATGGTTGAATACGGGAAGTTCCTATTAGTCTGATAGCATAGTCAACCTTCAGTGTATGCGCAAAGGCCCTTGTACATTAAATTCACTCTCAGTCGAAACTACTAATTATAATCCAGAATTCTATTTGTAAGAGTGTCTTATTTAAATATCGCTCACTTAATCTGGAGCTCGACAAGCGTTGAGGCTATGTTTATATTAAAAATTATGTTTATATTTTCATACCCGGGGCTTTAAATAATAAGCAACTTTTCGCCATAGATTTTAAAAGTTAAATTACTAAAAATTTCTTGGAAATCTACCCGAGGGTCGTGACATTCATTTCAGCTTGTCGTTGACACTCTAGAGAGCTTGCGTCACATCCACTCTTCCATAGATACCCTTAATACCCAATGTTTCTCGTTAAAAATATGTTGTTATTATATTTTATATTTTTCATCTCAAGCGTTACTTTAGGGATTAAATAGTAATTTTTCCTATCGACTTTTTCTGTCGGAAATTATTCGTTTTTTAGCGATATAAAATTATATTATATTAAGGTTTTTGTATCTTGCAAAGGGATCCATTTTGCTTTAAGTTTAATTTTAGTTAAAACTTAATATTCAGAATATTTAATCTTTTTTGCGTGGTCTTTTTGGTGAAAGTACTTAATCCAGAAATTTCCGTCTTTTATTGGAAGCTTATCGTTAATTATCAGGGTTGCCATAAATCAGGGAAAAGTCAGGGAATTTGAAAATGAGCCAAAAAGGTCAGGGAAAAGTCAGGAAATTTTAAGATATTTTAAAAAGTCAGGCAAAAGTTAGCTGGATTCATGGAGATATCCTGAACTCCTCATATAAGAACTAGCGACCAATGACATTGATCGATTACATTTATGAATCCAGCCAAGCCTATTTTCCGTTGAAACTCGTCCCTTGAAATATATTTTAATCTCAATTTTATTCCCTAATTAATAAATAGAAAGTGAAATATATGGAGTATTTAAAACTATACCATTGCATCTTTCTTCGTAGTAGGGTACTAGCTCTTTGAATAACTTGTTTTCAAGAGCCCCTTTTTTAAGTCGTAGTATATTTTTATTTCTTTCCGAGCTATATATACAATATATGGTATTAAATTCAGCCCGGGCGAAGTGTTTTTCAAAATCTGGAAGAATAAATTTGCATTTTTAAGAGAGTTTATAGAAACGCAGACCTTTATATAACGCTTTTTCCACCAGAACTCTTTACAAAACTCTGAGGAACTTTTCCGCTTATTGACTCGATTGGTTACGTTTTACAAGATATTTGCATAAATTATTTCCTCTCTCGATCAAGTGTTTGCTACAAATATCCTTCGGTCGCCAGGGGAGTAGTTCAACTTTCTATATGGCTATACCCACGAACTAATTATAGAAAGCGAGAAAGCGTATTGAGGTAGAATAATTGATATTATAAAAGAACTTGTGGGTTTGTCATCTTCTTCAAATGCTGCTAACTACGTCACGAAATCACGTGGCGTTAAGGTTATACAGGGCAGTTATTTCCGTTTCATAAAATCAAGGAGGATCAGAGAAGGAGAGGAAATGTGGGGCTGCGTTGAGTTAGAGAGAGAAGAGCCAACCTCCCACTCGGGTGGAAAGGGGGGATAGGAAATTCTCGAGGTAAACTGTTGTCACGTGGTCGCTAGCTAGCGCGTCTCATAAAGGATTCGTTTTACCCACGCGACAACATTTTACCACGAAACGTCTCTACCCCCGTTCTCCCAGAGTGGGAGTTTAGGCCGACGCAGTAGGAACCGCGCCGTCCCCACATTTCCTCTCCTTCTCTGATCCTCCTTGATAAAATGCTAGGGGCCAGACGGCCCGACCTTGAGAGCTGACACGGATGTAGAAAAAATAAGCTTAAGAATTTCTCGTTGCTCACGAGCTCTATGAGCTTTACAAGTTATTACGTAGCTGATGACGTTCCCTATGTAAGCTCCTCCTCTGTTATGATAGCAAATATTAGGTTGTAGAGTCGAGATGTCAAGTTTTTTTTCCCTTCATCAATGTTCCCTAAATATAAAGCTGATATTTTGAGTCTTTTTATAAATTTAATTTCGCAGAAGATTTTATTCGATTTTTTTAATTTATTTTACTTCAAAAACGAGTGCCTATAGCCTCTCTTTTATACGTAAGATCCTTTTTGAACATTCTCGTATTTCGTAAGTTAGTTCTTGGTTTACTTTGCTTACGTTTCATGATGGTAAAAACAAAATTATTTCAATGAATTTTAGGAAAAGAAAGTTTACTTTATTTTGTTGGTTTTTATACACCGAAATTAGCTTTCTCGCAGGGAAAAAAACGAAAAGTCCAAATTGAGATATTTATTTTGTTGAATGAAGCGAAATTTTCCTATTTGACCTTCAAGACAAACTAAATAAGCTGCTTTCGCACCAGGCACTTTGAAACCCTTCAAATTAAGTTTTATTTTTAATTTGGGTAGATTTGAATTTCAGCTTATTGTGGTGGTTTTTCTAGGGATTTAGACTTATTTTAACGAGAAGGAATCGATATAAAATCACGCATCTGGCTTCATTACTACTTTAAAGATGTAGCTTGGGTTTCTTTTAATAAGAATAGGGCAACAGAACACAATTGTTTCGTACCAAGCATTAAATTGAGCTTAAGGGGCAAGAAATTTGACAGAGCGCGAGAAATATATAACCCATGTCGGTCTCCATTCTCAGAATAAAAATGAAGTGTGTGAGTGATGAAATTTAGTGTAAGGCGGTTTCTGCGATCTCGAGAAACAGAAGGGGTATGAAGTTGACGAGCAACATTTATCATAATATACTACCTAAAGCCTCGTTCACACTTGCCACTTTAATCGAGCTTTGAAATGGTCACGTTGACGAAAATTTATTTTAATATTAAAAAAGTTTGAAGGCGGTTTCAAAGCAAATGGTGTGAACGCGGCTTAAATGTTGTATAACTCCCCCTCTATAATGGGGTCCATAACTGCACGGGCTGCAACGTATGTCACTTACTCCTAGATCTCTTAATTAAGTGTATAGCGCTAGTTATAGTGGCCTGTTTGCTAAAATTATGGCCCTTTCTTTAAAGGGAGAATGCAACCTAATAACAAGCGATTTTTTTATCGATTCCTTATCGTTTAAATAGGCCTAATCCAGCCAATAAAAAGTTTACAAAACAAATATTAAACTTGAAATAAATTTAAAACTTGTCCGGAAAATAGGCTTGGTGGGGATTCATGAAGATCCTTAATTGCCTCCGTGTAAGGTTTAAGCGACCAGTGAGCAGAGGCCCGTCGTTCACGCGAGATCTCCACGAGACTAACAATCGCATTTCATTGGTCGCTAGAACTTATACGCGAGGAAATCAGGATCGCCATGAATCCCGCTAACTCTATTTTCCAGGTAAGTTTTAAATCTAGTTTAATATTTGTTTTGTAAAACGTTTTTTGGTGGATTAGACCTATTTAGTCGATAAGGAATCGATAAGAAATCACTTGTTATTAGGTTGCATTCTCCTAAAAGACAGGCTTCTTGTAAGTTCTACAAGTTTTAAAATGTAGACTGTTGTAAGATTATTCCTCGGAAATTTATCAAATATACGCTAGCATCAAAATAATAATTCTCTACATACGTCTGTTTGTCTCTTTGTTTTCGTCTATCGGTCAGGAACGATGAAGATTACAGACGACGTTAGTGAGAGAAACTGAATCGAATTGATTATTTTTGACGGGGAATTTTATCTTTTCACGTTTTGAATGATGAAAATATTTTTATGGTGATCCTTTCCTTTAAGTTCGTGGTAAACCTAAACCCGAAAGAGGACCCCTTCGTGTTCCAAAAACATGAGTAAATGTATGTATTAAGTGGGGCGCGAAACAACATAGTTTATCGAGATTAATGTTGGCATTATAATTTTAGTATCGAATTTCTCAACTTATACACGGGTGTTATGTATCTTAAACTCTACCCTTCTTTCCGGTTAACATTATCTTAGAAGTTCCAGTAGAAAGATCTCATTTCTGAAAAACAAACCGCGGTTTACATTTGGATGATTGTTTATCACGCTGTCAAGAAAGTCTAGTATTACCTATAAGCACTGGGAATTCATTTCCTAGATGGACCTATCCATCATTTTTCTAATTTGATTAATACTAGACCTTAAATTTCTTTGTATATCTGTAACTTTGTATATCTCCCGACTACTAAGTACTGCATGGACACCTACCTTAATAGATAAAGATGAATAACAAACCTTAGCGTTCTTAAGCGCCCTCTAACGGCGAACAGAGGCTAAATTAAGTGGCTCATATTTGTAAAGAACATGCATTCATGAGAGAATTTAATCTCTTGGCGTTTGAACAGAGACATAGTCTAATCGGGCTGGATGCCAGTTCAAAACAATAAGTCATATTCAACAAGCAAAAAGTATTATTAAAATTTGATAAACTTGTAAAATTAAAGAGTGGCGAAAAATTATTCCAAATTAAGACTTGATTATAAACTAAACATGAACAGTTAGGCCTAACTTCCATTGACTTGTAAAGGCTTGTACACCAATTACGTGGTGGAGTTATTAGCCGTCTTCCTCAGAATGGGATTACATATAATTTAATATTTTTCCTAAACATATGCGGCATAGAGTAGTTATCTTCAAAGAACTAGCTTATATTAACTTCTGGTAACGTGTGTATTGATTATTTCGCTTCTATCGCATCGCCAGAGGGAATTTAAGAACTACTTCCATTCGCGTGCAAGCGGCTTAAATCTTAAATGCTTGGCGTTTACATTAAAGTTTGATAGAATTTGGACCCTATTTATAGAACTGAACAAGCACTCGTGCCAAGCCGGAAATTGAAACAAACAATACCCAATTCCTCTTACGTTAGGCCGATTCCCATCCACGGATTAAACAGCGTGTACGCTTTCTAAATTCGGAACATTTCCCCCAGATTATACACGTAAAAGGTATAGGTTCACATTTCCCAAAAATCGACTTTCATGTGCACTGTTAAAAAAAATCTCACCCGACCGAGAGGGACATGTCCCTCTGTGAAGCGTGAAATTCAGGAATAATATCTTTGCGTACGTCGAAGTTAAAAAGGAGTGTTTATCTAGCCAATTAATATATTGAATGTACAAATTTAGAACGAATCTCAATGCGGGGAGAAATTGTAGAAAATGACTATCATTTAGTGGCAAACAGTAGCAAATTGTGTGCCTAAAGAAACGTCGTATGTGCATGGCTGCCGAGTCTTAGAAAAGAGATCAGGCTTTCGCCTTACGCGGTTCACAACGAATTCAAAGTGTCAAGTGCGAAAGTAGCTTTTAAACCTTTTCAAAACGGTTCACAACGGTTTCAAATCGTATTAGCGGGGATCTTTTTAAAGTACATATTTTGCGGGACTTTGAAAATTTCTTGGAATGCAAATTCACAAATCCGTGCGGTTATTAAAACTTCACGTTCGCGAGGTCGACAATTATAAATGTAGATTTAAATTATTTCGATAGCTTTAAGATGTTTTCGCCAAAATTTGATTTGAACGCCGGGCAAAGTTTCACCAGGATTTTCTTATTTAACAAACATCAAAGAATTTTAACAAAACTTAATCCTAACGGGAAAAAGAGTTGACGTCCTTAACCAACTGGGAATTTTTAATCGCGTCAACTGTTAGAACAAAAGTTTTCTGGAGAAAAATAACAGACGACAACGCCATGGCCTCCGAATAATTAAATGCACGTTCGTTCGGGGAAAACTAGTTTCTATTTGCTTAATTAAATCGAGTAAAGGGGCTATTTTTTCCCAAAGTCTTTAAAGGGGTATCGTCACAAAATTGACTGATATTATTATTATTATTATTATTATTATTATTATTATTATTATTATTATTATTATTATTATTATTATTATTATTATTATTATTATTATTATTATTATTATTATTATTATTATTATTATTATTATTATTATTATTATTATTATTATTATTATTATTATTATTATTTTTTTTTTTTTTATAAGTTATATATATTGGAAAGCATGATCCTCTATTAGTCTTAGATCATAATAATTGAATTGGGGTATTAAATTACTAGCAAAGTAGTCCTAAATTATAAATGGAAATATTTCCATCTTTAAAGATCCTAACAAACAGTTGGAGCATTTTTAATTTCAAACTCTGCTAAGCCTAACTTAAATATTAATTACTTTTATATAATAATTTGTTAAATTACAATTACTTTAAGTTACCGCGATGAAATCTCCATAACTACATTGTAATGAAATATTAAAATCTGTAGATCCAGTACGGAAAAATTCTTCGATAGTTGAAAGCCAGAAAAAATATCTAGGTTATAGTATCCCTTTAAAATACAGGAGGGAAATAAAATGAAAGAAGATAAAGAAAACAAAGACTTAACACCTAGATTCTCCAGTCGCCAAAACCCACATTCTGATTCAATTATGTAAGCCGTTAAATAAAAGCTCATAAGAATAAGATATGAAAGAAGAAAAAAATATCTTAGAAATTCTCATGATTCGAAATTCCCCCCTGAATTAATTTACAACTCTGAATTATAAACCAAACTTATTAGATAAAACCGAGTTCATATTTTTATTCTTGGGAGAGATTGCTTGAGAATATAATCATTCAATTCAAGCTAGATATTATTTTTTTGTATACATTTATCCTGAATTGAACCATAGCCTACATATATAATGTTCCCTTAATCGGATACTACCGCTTATTTTTGCTCTTTTTATGTTTCCTCGGTGGAAAAGGAAGCGATATTTTAGAACAATATTTCTTTTCGGGGGGGGGGGATGCCGAACTAACCATCAAATGATTGATAAAGGATCAAATTTTTTTCATAACTCTCTCTTGAAAACAAAAGAAGCTTTCGTTTGGGGAGGAAAAGGGATGGAACAGTCGCCGCCCTCAACCACCTAAATCCTCTTATCATCTACCAATCATAACCTGCAACGTGTAAGCGATATAAAAAAATATGCTAGAGAAAAAGAAGATCCTCGGAGGCTCGGATAATCCTGGTTGAAAAACAAGATCGGACAGCCCAATTAATGTCCCACGCTTTACTAAGTTACAATGTAAGAAGGAACCTGGATTCCAATTAGTAAACCCGTATCTCTACGCGAAATTAGGTTCATTATATGCTTGTCTCTTTAGTGTACTTGTATGCCTGTTAAGAATAGTTAAAAATGGTGTGTAAATATTCGACATATGCACAAACTGCATGAATTTCTACATTGCGCCCAATTTAATGTTTGTATACCATCTTTAAATGAAGTCCGCCTCTCCTGTCTAGCATTAAGAGTCGAAATTAGCTAGACCTACCATGCTCGCGCAGGTTGACGTCATTAGCCCCTTGCATCTGGCAAAACCTTTTTCTCACACATTCCTATCAAATTCTATTGAACCAAGAACCCTAGTATAATTCTATACTTCCAGGGTGTAAATCTTTACAATTGCAAGCTCAACTTCTTAGGTGTCTTTTCCTCAAGGAATATAGATTATGAAGTTGGGAGTAAGGAGCTAGCCAGTTGATCCTGATCTTGTCAAAACTAGAAACTATATTATAAGTAGATATATAATGTTAAGAAAATATCGTCTTCTATATTTGAAGCTAGAAAACATTGATCCAAGCACTAACGCCTGTAAAAATGTTCCAACCACTGAGCTTCGATGTTCAGGGTAAAGCCTAACCTATTGCACCTACATAATACTTTTTCATAAAGTTATAGAAACACGAAAAAATATTTTATTAGTTCATCCAACCTGTATAATTATATTATTTCCCGTGGGTGACAAAGGTCAACGGTTACGTAACGCGTAGATTTAATTATTATTTTTGTTCTTTGCCAGCAAGTTTTTACTTAATTCCGCTTTAGTTATATTTTATCTATTTTTAGTTAAGCTTATAATTACGATCGCGGCTTCATTAATAAATTAAATATGTCTAATTGAGTTACCACAGAAATGATTGGCGTTGTACCGTAATGACATTCAAGGTTATTCACAGACATCATCAAAGGGTTAAGGGCTCGTTATTTTTCGAAAAGCGTTCAATTTAAATTATCAAATATGCTATGAAAATTTACAATTCCATGTGAAACGTCATGAAAATCTTTTGACGCTTTCGTGATCGCTTTGGCAATGTGAGTTAAGCCTAACACGAATGAAAAATGACTGTAGAGGTACCATAGCTGCTTGAAATGTTTTTTCTTCACTTGGAGATAATTAAATTTAACGAAACTACATTTATTTAATTGTAGTTTATTAATTTATTTATTAATTCAAACTCGCTCTCCCAAGTTTAATCCTTAAACACGCGTAAACTCAATCTTGAAGATATTTTACAAAAATGGATTTATATGTCAACATTATATTGTAGGATAGAATATTCGGAGAGGCAATGCTATCTTAGGAAACATGGTTAAGTTCCAATATCCGTATCAAGTTTCCGGATTGTGCGTAAAACATATATTTATGCCATTCGAGGATAACGATAAAATAAAATATAAGGTGAATAACTTGACGTAATTCCGGTTTACCGATCTTGTTCAAAGCTGTCTTTTAAACGTCATATTTCTATCTCTTTTCCACTGTCTAAGCTTCCTATTCAAATAAACTCGAAATCAGTTTAAAGATTAACGTCAGACTATTCTTAAAGGGAGGATATATAAAAACGTTTAATCCATTTCTAGTTTATATCCCGAATTGAATCAAAAAATCAAGAAAGATTTTAATAGATTTTTGTTAAATTAGGGTAGATATGGGATAGTTAGTATAATTTAAAAAAAAATCGCAGATTTGAATAAAACTCTCTCACACTACCTTTAAAATAAACTACGTATTAATTTTGTTCTATTGAAAAGCCATTTTCAAAATTTTACTCTTCTAAGTAGGTTTCGAATAAAATTTAAGTACTTTCACGAAAAAAGACACCGCGAAAGTATCACGTGCCGAAACGCGTGATAATCAACTGTTCCATAATAGTGATGACGTGGTATTGAGGTATATATATATTGGATGGTTTTTTTCACTACTTATCCGAAACTGGTACTCAAATTCCCATTTGCAACTAGTGAAAAATCCAAAATAGCTTCATTTTAAAAAGGCGTGTATAATTTTAAAGAATTTAATTATGAACAGGTGAAAACGAATGTGTGGGCTAAAATGGGTGGAAAATATATTTCCTCGGGTTTGGAATCGCGCACCTTGGAGAATTCAGTGGAAAGTAATAATAAATAGGACAAAATTTTAATTAAAATACCATTAATTATAAAAGACTTAATTTGTACAATCAATATTTGTCTTCGCGTCGATTTCAAAAATATCAGTTCGGTGTAAAATCAGTTAAAACCAGCTTTCTAATTTAATTAATATATGCAGTCAGGTATTTACTCTTGTTGGAAGGAAATTTAAATGACTTCATTCTGAGAGAAGTTAATCATGCATTGTGTATAAATTACACCGGTATTTGTTCATCGTTTGATTGCTTATAACTCCTGTGTTTGATAGTAAAAAAATAGTATTTTTACCATCAAACACAGGAGTTAAAAGACAAAACCAATGTATAATATTTAATTTATTAGACTTATACTTCATGGTTATAACTGGATTAAAATTAGATCAGTATACTCCAGCAGCTTCTTAGATTAATTTAAAAATATTCCTAAGTTTATCAACGTTGTCAATAACTTCAGATCGAATTCGAAACGTGCTCTAAAAATAGACTCTGAAGTATTTTTTTAAAACTAATTGACAGAAGTCTAGACAGTAGTCTTTTGAATTCGTATAGTATGTTTTAAAATCTAGAGCTGCGTGGGATGAAATATAATTGGTTTGCTTTAAAAATAGCGTTTGTCGCGGCCCTAAATATATTTGGAAAGTTTAGAGTATTGACGCGGTCGAATTAATTTCGTTAAACGGCTTGACAGCAAATTCCTTAATGTGTTGAAACTTTCGAGATTTTTAAAAATAAGAGACTTGAACTGCTGAGTGTTGCTGAAAGATAGATTTTAGTTTCATATATAACAGCTGCACCATTTTGCTAAAATATATTTCAAATCGACCCAATTTTTTTTACTATATATATATATATTTTTAATTTAATCTTGGGCGGTACATTGAATATAAGCTTAAATTATAATCAGGCTGTGACTCTTGAAGATTCTATTAAAGTCTATACCAGGTATATAATTATTGACAGGCATATTTGAAAATAACTTTACATTAATTATTTTAAAATTTTCGTTTATATCTTTTTTACTGTTTCAAAAAGGCCAGTAACCTTTCCCCCATTGGCAGAATTAGCTAGGCTTCTTTAAGAGCAATAGTAAATTAATCTACAGATGACATACTTTAATTCGGTTTAAAAATCAATACGTATGGTGATGATTTCATCATACATCCATAACTTATTTAATATATGTATATATATTATGTTTTTTAGAATGCGCTAGAAATAAGAGTGCAATTATATTTATGCTAAAAGGTACCTTTAAAATAGACCAATTATGAACTCTAGGTTAGGCTTAAATTGAGATTTTTTTAGGTTGAAAATTCCTGGAATTTATGAATTATTTGATCATTCTTTCCTAAATATTTGTTAATTTGAAATGCATTCGCTGGAGCGTTTTCAGAAACTAATGCATATTTTATCACAAGATATATTCTATTATTAGAAGCTAGCTAATTAGAAAATCAATAATTTACATATTTTGTTGATTGAGCTTGATTTGAAATTGAAAATTTAATTTATAGTTATCTAAAAATGAATTTTAGTTACATAACTGATGAATAATCATTTTCCTTTAAAGTAGAAAATTTAATTAAATACGCTTCGAAGCTAGCAATCGATGGCGCAGTTACAGAATTACTGAGTACTAGATGTAATCCACGTTCGATTAAAATATCGCGCTTTGTACGACGACTAATCACTACCATTTTAAATTCACGGAGAGCGACATTAGAATTTATAATTCTATATGTAACAATGTCTTTCCGTCTGTTTGTCCGACGCTAACGCCAAACGCGACGTCATAAAATTGAATCCAGTTTAAACTTCATTGAGGGACTCCATACACTAAAAAGGTTATGCTAATCAAATAATTAACGAAGTTATATTAACGAGAAAATGTCGAACCTTGAACTCGAGATTCTTCCTCGATCAAAGGTTTGCCCCCTCCCCTTATTAGCTCGATAAAAACCTTGACTTCTCTTTAAGATGTCTAAATGAGTAAAATCTGCATCGGCCCACGCTTAAACCTTCGGTCATCCATGCTCTTAGTTCTTGCAGGGAAATTTTTATTCGAAATTATTAAGTGACCTTGTCACCGATTTTTGCATTAAACACAAATGGAATTTTCGAAATTTTACAACCAAAAGACCCCGACTTTTTACGTCATCAATTATAACCAACAGTTTAATCGGACTTTTTCAGGCACGTGATATGGAACTTGCCTTCGCGTGCAAATAACTTGAGTAATCACATGTTACTGTCAATCTCATGTTACTGTCTTTCTACGTTGGACATCAATTGGAAAAATTTGAATTTCTAATTTTTTGGTATTTTACTTTTAAAGTTTCTTAAGGGGATACTAAACTCCAAAAGCAAATCAATTATAATCAATTTTGTCTGTTAATATATGCATAAAAACATTATCAAAACTCGTCAAAGGTTTCGTGGTAATTCGCTGTTAATTAAATCAAAGTTGCGAAATTAGACTCGAAGAAATTTCCGATTTATTTGAAATGACGTTGCTTGAACCGAAAAAGATGTTTGTTAGAAAGCACCATTTTTATACGAAATTTCATTGACATAAGCAAATACGTTTTCTCAAGAATTATTCTAGTATAAAATTCTTCTCGACGGATTTAGGCTTAATGAGCCCAGTTTTGCGACTTTGATAATTAACTGTTAATTACAGCGAAACCTTTGGTGAGTTTTGATACGGATTTTACGCTACTCAATCGATAAAAAATAACTTCTTATCAGAGTCTAAAATCCCTGTAAAAAGTTAAAAGTATAATCCTTAGAACATGATCGATTAAAATATAGGACAGAGTCACTTTAAAAACCTTGAAATAAAAATCTCGTTGCCTTAAAACCATTTCGATCAATGCGCTATTCGATAACACGTTCGGTTGAGGGCATTTTCGTTACAAACTGCTTCCACTTCGTCCGCCTATATTGGTAAGGGGAAAGGAAACTAGAAAACCAACAGAGAAATTTGAAGATACGTTCACACTACAATGTATACCACGGACCTTTAGTCACTCAAGCTTAAAAAGTAAACAAAAATCCACAGAAGCTCCTTTTTCAGATTATTTCATTATTAATACACAATAATTCTAATGAAAAGGGCATACCGAAGATACAACTATTTTCCTTTACCTTGTTTTAAGCCAATAATCAAAAACACTTCCCTTAACCCTAATTTAGAAAAGTTTTTAAAGATCAGCGTAGTTCTGAATAACTCTCTTTTCATATATGGCTGAACTTCCACTGAAGTGATATTTTAATCTCATATTGAATCCTGGCTAAGCATACGTTGAGAGTGTGTTGATAAGACAGACTGAGAAAAAACAATCAATATAAAAATCACTTGTATCGGCTTCATTCTCCTTTTAAATAATCTAAAGTAGCATTTCTACTTCCTCAACATTTATTGATGCAAACAATCGAAATTAAACTTTAGAGTATGAACGAGGCTTAGTGGTTGACCGCGGTGTTTGTTCCATACCGAACTATAGTCGTAATCATTTCAAGCAAGAACGAATTGAAGCCCCTAAGAACCTTGAAAGATGGCTTTGGCCTTTGTTATCATCCTCGCATACTTTATCGTAATATGTTGTTTGCTTATTTAGTAGCCCCCCCCCCCCCCCTTCTCATCACTGCCAACGTAGATCGACGGAGTAACAACTTCTGATCTATGTTGGCCGTGGTGAGCTGGATCAATAACTAAGTAAACGACGACTTTTAAGATGAAGTAGTCTGCTTCAAGGTTCTCATTGGCTTGTTCTTGGTTCAAGGTTTTAACTCGGGTTTTTATCACGTTCAATACTATAGACTCCCATATATCTCTTAAGATTTAGCTTAGAACTGCTTTGGAAAGAATTTATATATCTTTGCAAACATTTGCTGAAAACTCGAAATGACTTTGACCATAGGTTTGAGGGCATCATCACCCTAGAGGACTTTGAGGGTGTTGACAGACGTTCCTGATATATATAATAATTATATTTTCTCTTTATCTGCTACTGAAGGATGCAAGTGTTGGTATAAGAATGGGTTAGAATTCGGGTTGGAAACATTGGGCACTACCAGAAATTAACAAGAGACAAGAAATCAGTAAATATACCCAGCTAGTTATATAACCTTTCAAAGATGGGAGCCCGCGTCTTAGGGATTTTGGGTTTATTTCATATTTGGGAAATTTATTAATTTGGCATTTTTGGGTGCGAGAATTGCAGAAAATGCTTCTCATTTTTATATCCACTCAAACAAGATGTTGTCTTGCTGTCTGGAGTTGGAAAGAAAGACACAATCGCCTGTACATTTTTTTATGGCGTAGTTGGTCTACTTATTTTACAGAATTGGTTAACCCTAGATCAGAAGCTTTATCGGATTAATACCTAATGTTAAATTTGAAACGAATAAAAGTAGTGTTGGGAAACATCCGTTAAACAACAGTATACTCCTGTTTCGTTACGTGGGTTTTAAGAAGTTTTCTTGCGATCCAAATATGCATCGGTGAACTCCTTTGCGTGGTTAATATGGGGGTTTGGTCTTTTGGGAAAGTCTGGAAATGAGAGGGAAGTTTTGTCTTTAACGCTGTTGTAATCCGCGACGCGTATAGTTTTTGGTTTTTGCTCTGTGACACATTCTCGGAATGTAAATTAATAAGAGAAATATTTGCTAATTAAGGGCCATAATCTCCCTACCTGAGCAGGTTTTGAACTTTACCCTTTTGCATTTTGCGTCGTACTACTAAATGTCCTACCATCTGTCAGTATTAAAGCAACAAACTTGAAAAGTTTATGCGAGATTTATGAGTAAGATAAGGATTACAAGGTTTATATTTATTTGTTTATATGAAAAGTTTAGCTGAATTCTACCGGAATTTTAAAAATAGGACCAATTTTGACCAAATTAGAAGATTTTCCTCATTGGGAAAGCCAACTTCTTTCGTTATTCTATGGGAGAATATTGAAATTAAAAGTAAAACCAAGAATCCATTCAGGTTCCATAAGAATATTGGAGCATAGCTTTAGCCTCTGGTACCATCCTCCCAAACTTTGTAACAAAAGTTCGTCTGCAATTTTCGCAACATTTGTACGCTTAGATCTTTTTTCGGTCGGCTCCATTTTTATTACCCAAAATATTATATCAAGGTCGTTAGTGGCGCGGGTTAATAATATAATGTCAGGAGCGATTTTCTTGAAAAATCGATTCGAAGCGGACGAACTTTTGCTACAAAGTTTGGGAGGATGGTTATTGAATCGCGGCCCTCCCATATTCTTATGGAACCTGAATGGATTCTTGGTAAAACCGACTACACGCTTACTTAATTCAACTTGTAGACTCAGTTGGCGTTTAACCGGCCCTTCTGTCTTTTATTTCAAGATACATTCTAGCTATAGTGTGACGTCATCACTTATATCCCTCACGTTGTTTGTACCCTACTCTGTAAGGTTAAAAAAATGGGTATATTGAACTTTTATGTTTTTCTATAAATAGTGTTCAGATCATTTATAACGATGGCGAATATTTGTTTTTTTTTCCTTTTTTTTTACCTCTTTTTCAATGTTCGATTTCTTTCTGTCAGAACCAAAAATTCGGGTTTAATAAATCGCTGATATATCGCCGACTTAAGTCTCTATCTCTCGTGGCTATTATAAAACTCCCCGGTATATTTTTTATTTATTGAATGAAAGCCGTATAAATTTCGTGCTCACCAATTGATTTTTGGAAAAATATTAAAAGCCAGTGCAACCACTCGTAAGGAGTTCAAAGATCGGAAAAACGTAATATTTATATTTACCAAGGCTTTTGTAGGAATTTTTCTATCAAAAATCGCTTTGATAGAATTTTCAAACCCTGCTTAATAACGTTTCAAATTTAAACCACTTTAATATGATCAAAGTATATCGCTATAAACCACTTTAAAAATAATACAGTTTGTTTACTAAACCCAACTTATTTTCCAATAACTAAATAAATGAAGGTAAAAAGTTTAGAAATTTTTGGAAGAGAGAAACTATAATATTTTTCTATGATTAGAAATGTGTTCCAGTAAATAAATTCAACTATAATTTTATAATTGGGTAATAAAATCCAGTACAGGCGAATTAATTGGCAATCAATATTATTGCCTCCCGTTAGTATCAAGGTAAATGTATCTGCCTAAGCTAAATTGAACCCTAATTTGATGATAAGTTCATTATTATTATCACGGAATAATGTATACAACTAGTAGAAACCAATTTTACGAAGGAAAAACACGTGATTATGTTAAATAAAATGCATTTATTTAAAAAAATTGAGACAGTTTCGAACCGCGGTTCGTTATTCAATCTGATAAGAGCTAGGTTTTACATTTGCTAATATACTAAATTTAATGACATTTTTTTTTTAAATATTTTTAACCAAATGTAAAACCTAGCTCTTATCAGATTGAATAACGAACCGCGGTTCGAAACTGTCTCAATTTTTTTAAATAAATCAATTTTATTTAACATAATCACGTGTTTTTCTTCGTAAAATTGGTTTCTACTAGTTGTATACTAATTTCATGATTTGACCTAATTCTGCAAATGCCCATTCCCATTATAAATAGTTTAGTTCTTGTAAATCCAAAGTTTCTAAAAATTAATGGAATAATTTCTAGTTAAGTTCCTTGAAAGGAAATAGTATTCACGCTTGAATTATTTTTTTTATAAACCTTAGATTTGCGAGAAATATCATCCATTAGTAATGGATGATTTTCAATTAGGAATTTTCACGGCTAAAAGTCAGATTAAATTCCCCAAGGGTCACGAAAAACCCGTTTTCGCTGTATAAACAAAACTTGACTTGGTCAATATTAGCGTTATATGTCCAATAATATATGTGTATGTAATTTTTAAACTTTTGGCAGCGTTTTGGGTGTTAATTAACTCGCGAATAAACATATTACGAAAATTCGTTTCATTTCTAAAAGTAATTTAGAAAATCAATCTCGCTAATTACTAAAAACTGCGTGCTTTTTCTTCCTCGCGGCGAAGAAACAAGATTTGAAATTGATTTAAATTATCCATTAGCGCGTGAATTTACGCTCGCAGCCTTTGGTGATGTTTTTTTCTAAGCTTTTTTTGAACGATTTCCTTACCCTTTCAGATATATTCTGAAATTCAAGGCTCTTGCAAACCGCTAGGCTTAGTTTTATTTTTAATGGGGGAAGTTGAAAGGTTTTGTTTTATGAAAAAAATACTAGATGGCGTTAAAACAAGTCCCTTAAAGGCCTGTCTCCGTGGAAACAAACTTACCCTCCAGGCTTTCTCTTGCCTTTCGACCCAAAGGGAATTTCAGAATGGAGCCCACTTCCAGTGAAACAGGCACGTGACAGGCAGAAGAAATCCTAGGTCTTTCAATAACTGTTTTCATTTAAATCAAAAATGAAGTGAAAAAACAAACGGCCATAAAGGGGTTCTTTGAACTAAAAATGTAACTGCCTTTGAACTTATTTTCGTAATCACCATGCCAAAAAACGTAATTAATCATTTTTTCATAATTTTTAGACACGTTTTTGTTTTTAAATTAATTTCTAAATTTTGGCAACGTTTCTATAAAAGTAAATATAAATATTCGGACCAATCATATTATTTCAGCCTTTAACAGTGCTAGGCTGTGAAGGCTGAAATAATATGATGCTCGTATTCCCTTTAATACCGCCAAATTATCTTTATTTAACGTTGCTCGTATTCCAAATATGACTTGGATTTCCCAAAACCAACATTTTCTAACTATGGGAAATAAGCTTTATTTTAATAATAAAATAGTTAAATTACTATTTAGTGTGTCATCTTTTATAAACACACATTTTAATTATTCATTCGCGTCGCTATTAATTAAAATTTAATCTTTAGTAACTGACTAGGAATACGAAATGATTTTTACCCCTTCACAGAAGCCATACCTCCCCGGTGGCCTTGTCCTAAGCCTACTATTCTTTTGTATTTTCTCTGTCACCTATGCCAAGAGTCTGCGAAACGAAATTAATCTTTAACGAGAATTAAGAGATTCCGTAGCCCGGGCGATTTAAGCTTAGCCTCGCAGAAAACAAAGCTTATTTTTGTATTTTCTCGCCGATTTCTTCTTAATTTAGAGATCCCTTTCGGACATTTGGTGTACCGTGCGGATAAAGTCTTAGCTCCTCTCGTCAGATTGGATAAACCACTGTATACCAGCCAGCCGGGTTATTGTCTTAGGGCTTTTCTAGTTCCGTCGTGTTTGTTTGCTGAAGCGAAAATCCCGTGTTTTATATAGTTTGGCAAACTCAAGTTTTCGTAGCTAAGGGGTATCTGCATTATATATAATAAGTCGTATGTATTTCACACTTGTTCATAATTGTTAACCCCTAAAGCCACACTGAGTAATTAGTTTTTGGTTTTGTATATTCTAGGATCTTGATCCTAAAAAAATCTTAGATCAAAATCTAAATAACTTTGATTTTGAAATTATTTATTACACGTGTCACAAGTAAATCATCCTTCCAAGTTTATAAGACGACATACTGCGGGTGACGACGAAGTGAGTCCGATTTTTTTCAGTCCATGATTTCGAAATTTGTATACAGAGGTGGCCTGGCCCATTATATTCTTTCTTCAGTAAATCGGACTCTAAATCGCGACGGTCGGGCGAGACACGCTCTTTCGTTTCGCGAGAGAGAGAGAGAGAGAGGGGAGAGTTGTTTTTCTGCGATACATTTTCACCCCCGTAAACGTTTAGTAAGTTCAGCGCAATATTAGCACCGCTCCTTATATAGTTCCAATCTCAACCGCTAGAGAGGGCGATTTCGAATTTCGTATCTCGACCGTTTAGAGTTTTTGGGCCTTTTTCCTCTCTCATCGGGTGAAAGCTCTGACGACAAAACTTTCAGAACCACATACCAATCCTAATATGCCTTGTTTTAAACTTGAAAAAGACCCCGTGAAAACGACTTTAACACGTGCCAGTACGCGCGAGAATTAGGCCTAACTGTATCAGTATATATTTTTAGTTATAGCATTTTTTGTTTATCCTCTGAATCTGAAGTATTACGCGTTTCCGATATTCTTGAGTTCTTCGTGGTCCATTATTGACTAATCTCTTGTGTTTATTCCGGTACTGGGCGCGGCGTGATAATCAGGAGAGCAGCGCGTATACTTTACAAGCTCAGATACCCAATATACGTTATAACTGAAAATATTTGTCCAATCGATTCCGTGGTGTGTGTATTTATGGAGGCTTGATGCGGGCAATATCAATTCTGCCTAGCTGAAGCCCGTGTCGTTTATTTTAAATATTACCTTGCATACTTTTGTTTAAATGGTAGTTGGCAGATTTTCTTCTCTGTGAGGTTTAATATAATGTATATATTCACCGCATCTCCTCCAGTTACGAAAACACGATTGTACTTTTTAACAAAAGTACAAAAATTTACTGTTTCTAAAAACATTTTCCCAATATCAATTAACAAAATTTCTGAAGCGGATTAAAACACCACCACGAGGTTAATTAACCTCATTAATAAAATGTGTACTTTTTTCAACGGATTTTGAACCTGAACTACATGATATACCACTGTTTAAAATATTCCTTTTATATTATATAATACAATACTTTGACGTTGAAGTAATATTATTACTGCCCTAGATTTATTTGCATACTTCCGGGTTCCGTTATATAAGATGAGGCCAAAAGTTCGTAACTTATTCTGAAGGAATTTATGGAGTTGATAAAAATTTAATAAGTTATATAACGATGGACTGAAGAAAGGCCTTGGCTAAAAACATCTCGTAAATAAAATAGTTCTATAAATACCATTTTATTTTTTCTGTAAAATGAAACATCATATCAACTATATTAATAAAGTTATTATTAACCTTGGTTAAGGTATGCGTCAGTTTAAATTATCTTATTAAAAGAGACAATGACATGATATATAGATAAAACTTTAATAAACGTTTAGGACAGTAACTTTTCTCCGTTACTTTTTTTAAAAAGGATCTAAATTTAAGAGTCTAAGCTATAGTGATGAGGAAATATAAGACCCATTTGCGTAGTAAAACATTCTAGAAGTGTCTCTGAATTGTACAAAAGCCTTGACATACAATTAAAATGAGAACCTACCACTAATCAACAACTTTAGGATGACCACTTTTCCTATATTTCCTATTTTTTCCTATATTTTCACCTCCTTCCTATTTTCTCCTATAATTTGATGGCAATTCCTATAATCTCCTATATTTCTACTCAAAATTTCTAGTTAAGGGTAAAGTTATAAATCATACTGTCAGCTGTGGCTGTATAAGATTATTTTAGCTTAACTGTACATTTACCAGGTAAAATAGTCTGTAAAATTCCATACTATTTAAGCAATTGGATCATTAATACCATGTTTAAACCGGTGGCGAGAGTTGTGATGCAATAATAAACATGGTTCCTACTTTTAATTATTTTCCTATTTTATCATATATTTTACACTTATTTCTTCCTATTTTATCCTATATTTTACATAAAATTCTTCCTATATTCTCCTATATTTCGCAATGAAATTTCCTAGATTTCCTATATAGGATTTTCAAATTTTCAGTGGTCACCCTGCAACTTACTCCAGCACACTCTTTGAATTTAGTTCTTGATTATTTCCACGAGCACAATCGTGCATATATTTAATAAAGTCAAAGGTGAAGAGTCTTTTAATTCGTGGGAGGTTTCTACTTTTAATTGAATTCAAAATCTGAATCTTTTCTAAAAAAATATTTTGTTATAATTCTGAGACATTTTCCGAATGGTATACAGGACCATATTTTATTTTTAATACATATATCCTCTTCATCCTCTATTCTGTAACAAAAAGTCACGTGTAAATAGTTTATTGTAAATGTTCAATTTTGTGTATCAATCCTCCACAGTTGTCCCCTTTTGAAGTGAAATAGATTGAGCGTAAGGAGAATTGGGGAAAATGATTTTTGTGACAAGACGTATTCGCTATAATATCGAAATTGGGTCGAAATATTATGGCGTTATACGTGTTTTGCCCACTCCATTATCTTAATCAACAGTTGCCCCGTCGCTCTCTCTCTCTCTCTCTCTCTCTGCTTTTGTTTATGTCCATTGTGGGAGGGCGGGGCAGGGCACCGCCTAAACTATATCGATACGCTTTGTTATGAACCTTCGCTGATTACGGTTAAGTGTTGGAGGACGAATAGAATTCTCATCAAAACGATTGTTTTCGATATATAAAGAAGCAGCCATGAAATCATGTCGATTCACAGTTTAAGTTTAAATGAACAATTTGTCAAGAAAAGGCCCAGGATAAACTTTAACAGAAAAATGGCTTTAAAATGATTCAAATTACTCGGAAATCTGTCCACAAGTAACAGGTCATTATCGTTAAAATATGTCTTGTTCATTATTTGGAAAAATTTATATACATATACAGACCAATATCAAAGACATGGACTAGATTTGGGCCGTGTGAAATTAACATCGCGTCACGTAAAAACAGTTTCGCGAATTATTTCAGTTTCTAAATATAATTTGGGAGAACAATTTGACAAGGCACGAATCTTCTAAAACATGCGTACTTTAATCTATAAATCAATTCGGAACTGATTAAAAATCCGTGATAGTCTCACTTCAATAATTTAAACCAAAATGTCATTTGAAGTAAGACGTACTTGTCTTTTAAATATTCCTAAACGTGGAGAAATGTCGAGGTTTCAATATTGCAACTTATTATTATAATTAGACAGGTGGCAGGCGACCAACCTAGAAATCTTGTTAGCCTCATGGTGAGAAATTGTTATTAGAAGAGAAACCTAGCTTATAATTTCTCCGCTCTGGTAATTCGCGAAAGCAAAATAATGATTCTTGTTCCTGGGAAGGACTATATATTCCAACTCGACATTATTAAGAACGCCCTTTTCCTATAAATATTCCAGTACCGAAGGATCCTTGCCTATTGAATTTAGCGCTCGAAAACGCGTAACATCAATTATAATGACCAGAAGCCGATGAAACCCTCCTTTGAAGTCTGTTACTCCCGGGTCTTGTCTATACCCCTCTCTGTATGGGTTAGTTTCAAAAATCGCGATTCGTACGCCTCCTAACGGTAGATATTTTCGGAGCGGGAGTTCGTCGAGCGAATATCTCTAGCAGCCTTGGAGTTCGTCAAAAAAACTCGGTGGTTTGTGGAGAGAGAGAGAATTTCCAATTTTCCGTAGACAGGGGATATGAAGTAGGACCCCTCCGATCTCGCAAAATTGTAAATTTTACCCATACAGAGAGGAGCGCTATATGGAACACTAGAGTAGTAGACTTCAAAGGAGGGTTTCATCGGCTTCTGTAATGACATATATTGCTAGGTAATATTCCGTATTGTACAAATTTGCATAAATAAGCATTGTTTAATATAATATATACTATCTTGTTGCGTCTACGTGATATCTTATGCAGTAATAATTACGAGAGTGACTATTATTTATTTTTTGACTATTGTAGTAATTATTTTTATGGCGTATGTATTTTTATTGATTTTACGAAACAGCTACTCGAATTTCATTTGAATTTTATGAGAAATGATGAAATGGGGGATTGCGTAACTTTACATAATAAGCTTCAAATAAAAGCCCTTTAGATCTTTGAATTCATTTTATCCCAGACGTAATATATACTGTCTGCATGCGTGGAATATTAGATTCGCTTTCGTATAAGAACTATAACAGTATAAACCAGGTGGATTACGTAAGGATATTTTATATATAAAGCATTATAATATAATGAATTTTCTCTCGTTCACGTAAAAATACGTGAAAACAAATAATACGTTATATAATATATACCTTTGTTTATGTTCTTGGCCATTTATAGTTAAACTAGATATAACCCGGTAAAGTTTTACAGGGGCCACATAAAATATTTTTAGGGGCCACCTTTTATTATATACTTATAATCATGGGCTATTCCAAGGGGGAGAAAATGGGCCATTTTTACCTCTTTGGGTCACGTAAAGTTAGGTTTAAATTTAAAACAAATATTATTAATATTAATCTTTTAACATGGTTTTTGTTCAAAAAATAAAGTTTAAAATTTATATGGAAATTCTAGAGAAAGTGGAAATTAAAATGTTACGTCAATAGTAGAGGGATTTTCGAGACAGTAGACTATACAGCTAAGGTAGTTGGAAGCTTGGGAAAACTGGGGTTTGTTTCGTTTGAACTTTTAGAGTCTATTTTTGAGCCTAATCTAGATTGACAAGAGTCAAGCGTTCTTAGTCATACACTCCGTCTCATGCTTTTTTTCTTAGGCTTTTTGGCTTTGCGCCTATTGACGAATTATAAATATCCATACTTATAAACCTACTTCCAGGGGCTACGGCCATTGGGGTACAAATATAATGATGAATTATCACTATAAATGGCGCGCCTGCGCCTCACTATCTCTCGCTCTCGTACTTATCCACGGATTACACCCGTTGCTATGGGAAACGCGTCGAGTCTCGAAGCACGAGGGGAGAGGTTTAGTCAATCAGAATATGATCAGAATGGGACCTACGATAGCGATATCTCTTAACAGATCGACGCGTAAAGAGTGTAACCCAATGGCGCGCTGCCCCTGCAAGTTCCTCTTCAATTTGTAATTCGTCTATAATTTTAACAAGAATTCATTCAGGTTCCATAAGAATATGGGAGGGCCCGATTCAATAACCATCCTCCCAAACTTTGTAGCAAAAGTTCGTCTGCTTCGAATCGATTTTTCAAGTAAATCGCTCCTGACATCTATTATTAACCCGCGCCACTAACGACCTTGACATAATATTTTGGGCAATAAAAATGTAGCCGACCGAAAAAAGGACCCTGGCGTACAAATGTTGCGAAAATTGCAGACGAACTTTTGTTACAAAGTTTGGGAGGATGGTACCACAGGCTAAAGCTATGCTCCCATATTCTTATGGAACCTGAATGGATTCTTGCTTTTAATAAAGGAGATATTACCACAAAATGGATATTTAATGTCTGTTAGCTACAAAATGTCACATATATTCATATTATACACGCAACCTGTAGAAATATATCTCGTCTTGGGGCATCTGAAGAAATAGGATTCCCAATGAATTCGGAGCTGAATATATTTCCGTCATAAGAGTCATCGTCCTTGGTGGCGCAAAGTCGAGAAAAAAAAACTTTGAGCAAACTTTGAAATTCTATGAATATAGTTTAGGGTGAAGGCAAAAGGTATAGTTATCCCCATATAAAAATTTTTCCTGTATCAAGTATAGAAGATAGAATCGCGATAAGAATATAGCGTCAATGTTTAAAGGTACAGTGAATGAATGAAGAACATTTTAAGTCGACTAATCGGAAGAAATATCGGATATATTGAGGAAAATCGGAAATGCTATCCCATTGCATAATCCTTCCGTGAAAAGTTCAATAACGATCAAAATTTAACATAATCCTTTAACACGAAGCCGTTTTATGATGTACATAACGTGTATATTAGTAATTTTACAATCCCTTTAAATTGATATCCATTTTATCTCTGCTCGCGGTATCTTTTTAGGCCTAAATGTGATATATAAGAATAAGCAAGCAGCTCCTCGAAATAGGAAGCGTTTAGCGAAGGCACGGATTTCCATTTCCGATTTGATATTTTCTTTTTGAAGGAATAATATAGCCTATAAAAGTCGTTATATATTTCCTCGCGTTGGGGATGAAGTTACTCGCGAGATAGTCTCTGAAAAAAGAATATTTTTTAGTTACGCAAAGCTTGTTTTTCGTCACCATAGCGGTCATGAGCTCTATCTTGAAATGGCTATATCTTTTCTCTACCATCACCTAGGAATGCACCGATAGCACCATTAGAAAGAAGACATTCCCTAGATTAATTTAAAATAATAAAATTGACATGAGCCACTCGTTAAAGATAGAAATCGAGCTAATCGCGTAACCCGAAATTCACTTGGGCTGAGAAAACAAGTCGTTACGTTACGTAACTATACCGTGGCCCACACGGACCATCTTGTTGCATTACGGCTTGAAACTTCTATACAAGGATTTTGTAGAAAGAATCATGGGATTTCTGTACGGAAAAGGATCAGTCGAAGGATTGTAAAGAAAAAAAAAAAGGAAATTGAGTTGAAGTTTAGGACGAAGTATATACGGGTATAACTGTCTTATTTACGATTGGGTTCTTCTCCTCGGGATTCGGGTCGGATTTTGTACCGATTTTAAAAAAAAGAGCTATGATTTCTTTATCGCCTTAACTTTTATTATTCCTTTTTTATTTATCACGTATTTCACTTTTCTTGTTCTTCGTACAACCGAAGATTTTATTTGATTTTATGTCAGTTCGGGCTTATGGCTGCGGGAATCCACGGAACTGTATTCTTTAGAGGCGGAATTAATTTTCAATTTTCCAAGAATTTATCTATTTATTTTAGAGAGACATTAATTATTCTGATACATTTTTGGCCACTCTTTTTATTCCAAACTGGAAGTCGTAGATTATTATTCGTCTCTTAAAGGGTGAATGCAACATAACAAATGAATTTTTATCGAGTCCTTATCGTTTAAATAGGCCTAATTACAGAAAAAATTCGCAAACAAATATTAAACTAAAACTTATCCGTAAAATGCGATTCTGAATTTATTCGCATTGATTGGTTGACTTCCAATGAGCAATTAAAGGCCCGTAGTTAAGGTCGCTAAGACATTGTCGCGAATATTTATTGGTGACTGGTGAGGCCAATAAAATAGCTAAAGATTCTTAGGGGCTTCAGTTCGTTCTTGACGCGACGGCTTGTTATCTAGCTGTATAACAATTTGGGGTCTTCGACAGCTAGTCCTATAAACGTGGCATCCTTTACTTTTCAAGAAGTTGGCGACCCTGATAGCCATAAATTTTGGTTGATATGGTTCGTCGCCACGCGGGTCTCAACCTATATATATATAACTATCCATTTTTACAAGCTTATATAAGATCTGGATGTTTTTATTCCTCCGTTTATCGTCATGGCTGTAATTTTACGATTCTTTTAAATCCGAAATCCATAAACTTTCTACGCGGCACTCGAGTCTGTCCTTAAATCAATTTAAGTTTTCAACAAACTCAATGCTAGGTTTCCCGTTATTTGCTGTAACTATGCCTAGAAGTTGAAATATGAATAGAGGAGAAATATAGGAAATGCATCTCTTCGTATACTGTAAACTAAAAATGATTTTGTTCCAAAAAAAAAAAAAAAAAAAATTATTTACACAAAACGCATAGCAACAAAATCCAACTTTGACTTTAAAATAATGATATAGAGCGGAAATTTTTTTCAATTTATTTTTCTATTTCGTTATTAAATTATTTTTAGATGGTTTAACTGGACCAGACTAGAAATCATGAATATAATGTTTGAAGTTGAAGGTAAAGTGATTTTTATTTTTGAAATTTCAAAAACGTCCATTATACTTTTGGTGTAATGTTTTATGACATATGTATATATATATTTCGGATCGTTTTTTAATGATCTTTTCGAAAATGCGGCTCTATTTCTATTTAGAGTGCATGAAAAAATCGTTACAACTTCATTTTATACTCCCAGTAGAAATTTGGACAAGAAAATGTTAAGGTAGAAGTAAAATATTTTGTGTTTTGCTAAACAAATTGAAAGTGAAAGATAGTGTTGAAAAAAAAACACACGAGAGATGACGTCATTAAGCCTATATACGGCTTATTAAGGACATCTTTGACCTTTCCACGTAAACTACCGAAAATGCTCTTTATTTACTATTTTTATATTTAACCATAGGTAAGGCCAAGAAGGATCAGACAAGGAGAGGAAAAGTGGGGACGGCGCGGTTCCTACTGCGTCGGCCTAAACTCCCACTCTGGGAGAACGGGGGTAGAGACGTTTCGTGGTAAATTTTTGTCACGTGGGTAAAACGGATCCTTTATCAGCTTTGTAGTAGTCGACGACGCTAGTAACCACGTGACAACAGTTTACCTCGAGAATTTCCTATCCCCCTTTCCACCCGAGTGGGAGGTTGGCTCTTCTCACTCTAACCAAACGCTGCCCCACTTTTCCTCTCCTTGTCTGATCCTCCTTGGTAAGGCATCGTTTATAAAAAAACATTAAATATTTTATTCGCGTCGCTAGTAATTAAAAAATAATGGTAAAAAATGCATGTAGAATTTTATTTCCCCTCGAAATTAATCCATGTTGGTCTAATTTATATATATATTTTCTTTATTATAATAAACAAATATAGAAATATGAATTATACTAGCATAGTAGTAATTATTTTACACCTACACACGTAACTGCCCATAGTACGAAAAAAATACCCCCTTTCCCGTGTGTTTAGTGGGAAAGGAACTGTCCTACAGTCCTCCCTCCCTTTCCACCCCTTTCTTCCCCGATTAGGAGATCATCATTATGTGAAAGGGTGTCAGTAATGGCCGCCGCCTCGTGTTGTAATAGACGCCGCTAATTTTTACGAAAAGTAAATTCGATCTCGTACGCGTTAAAATTGTTATAAATGTGTGAAATTTATGAGTATTAAAAACTTTAACTATCGTACATTTTGAAAATCGTATCATTTCATTATCAATTTTTGGGTGAGTTTAAGAAATTTCAATTTTTTTCATGAGCTAATTGTCTGCCTGATTATTATAACTGGCGACGGGTAGGAGCCGGGCGCGGCAGGGGGACGTTAGGGTCTCTTTCGCCGCCAATAGTTTCCCGAAAACGAAGCCTTGCTCGTAGCAACTTAAAACTGATTTTATGCGGTGTTCAAATCTTAATGACAAATTGATTTTAATGCCGGGATAAATATTAATCACACTAGAGAACATGCCCTTAATTTTCCAATCAGAATAATTTATTTTAACACCAACAATTAATGAAACTTTCACTTATTATAAAATCTGTAAGCGATTTCGCGATTACGTATCTGATTACAGCCTTTAGAAATGATAAATACTTACTCAATTACGTAATCAGTTTAGGATTAAGTTTTAATGATTGCTAGAAAGATTTAAATCATAATTGACAACATTAACCCTAACACAATCTTACTTAAGAGTGAGATACGAATGTTTAGAACCAGTAATATTACGTTTAAGGAATTTCCTTTAAAATGGCCTATCACAATTAAGCCACCGGAAGTCAAACCTTAATTCTCACCAGAGGTATATATATAATAACCCCCTTTGGGGGGAAGTATGAAAGGTAGGCAAAATCGACGAACAACAAGTGCCCGGCGTAAATCGCGGCGGATCGAGACACCGCTTTACTCCCAAAAAATAGTTACACCATTTTGAACCTCACTAAATTTTCCCTACGCACACTTCCGGAACGTGCGAGCTGAAGTCAACCTTCGACTCCAATTTAACAGACAGCCTGACTCCTGAGACAGGAAGCTCTAAACACAAATCGAGCCGTCTTGTTTATACACAGACCATTTACTAGAGTAGCGACATTGAAAAGTCCAGCGCGAGCTATTGGCCTAGATAGTCAGCAGCGGGCTCTTGTTGTTCGTGATTTTTAGCATTGGTAGTATAGGGGCTTTCATACTTCCCCCCCCCCCCCGAAGGGGGTTATTATAACCCTCTGTTCACACGTCATTCACACGCAAAGAAGTAAGGGACCTAGAAAGTTTCCGTTCCTTAGCTATATTAATTTGCTTAAGTCAAACAGGGATTGATGACGTCTTGTTTGTC
The DNA here is from genome assembly GCA_963920705.1 of Odiellus spinosus. Classification (NCBI taxonomy): domain Eukaryota; kingdom Metazoa; phylum Arthropoda; class Arachnida; order Opiliones; family Phalangiidae; genus Odiellus; species Odiellus spinosus. The sequence goes on from OY987237.1 coordinate 9,769,899, forward strand.
TCCGGGCATATCGTAAAATACGTCACTGAATCATGGCTGGATTTTCAAAGGTCAGATGTTGTGTAACGCCTTGTAATCAGTATCCATTTTTAGGAAGTTATGGGAACTAAGAGGAAATCATTTTTTTTTTGTTTTTTTTTTTTTTTTTTTTAATAAAAAGAATTTTACGACAGCGCTAGATTGATTAGTTTATTGATTTTTCTTTAAGAATAAAAAGGCCAGGGACTTCACAAGGGCACGGTTTAAAATTTCATTTTATCTTTCCATGGATGCATTGTTGCATCTTACGTCCAAAACATCTGTTATACTTTTTTTCTAGTTTAATGATAATAGTTTAAGTTTGAAAAATGTGTTATGTATAGGTTAAACTCATCCTTATTATCATGCGCTGAAAGTTTTTTACTGTCATAGAAGGACAATTTAAGTCGGAAACTGATCCAATCGAAACAATGGCCTATTGTGTCTTAAAGATTTAGTTAATCTTTTTATTCCATATTTTATTAATTAAGCCGAAAACATACGCGCTTTTCCACCAAAAAAAATAGCATACTTTCCCTAGAAATATACTAATTTCAATACTCTGAGGCGATATATCAACTGAAATTCATGATCTGAAAAAACCATCTATGTACAGGGTGTTTCAAAAATGGTGGTAGGACCAAGCTACAGTTGGTTTTAAGACGCAAATGTTCTATGACGTTTTGTCGTAAATTCGATTTTTAAGAGTTACGAAATGAATCACGCGCGGATGACCCCTTAACGTACATTAATAAGGCACCCTTTAATTAATAAACGGCAAAACGTCATAGAACATTTTCGTCTTAAAATGACTCATAGAACCCACTGTAGTTCGGTCCTACCCCGTTTTTCGAAACACCCTGTATGTTCACTCTCCCTTAGAGATGTATGGTCCATTCTTTATAAATTTATTTACTCTTGTTCAAGGGGAGATGTCCCGACTACTTTTTTTACTTTATGAGGCTTAGCATTACGTATCAATCCGCCGCGGAATTATCCCTTTGACCAACTACATTTATACACGAATGTAATTCAGTACAGGCGTTTGGAAAGTTGCGTAAGCTCTGTTTAAAATGAGTTAGTAATTTAGGAAAAGCTAAGGCGATTTGATACGTAATATGTATACTTGAAAGGAAAAAAAAGTATTCGTTGCTAACACTTCCCGAACGCTATTAGTATACACTTATAACTTATGTGTCTAGTCTCGTAACTTAATTTTTGTTACTTAAAATGTTCGCCCCTTTTTCCAACGTTTATATGGCGTTTTAACTTGACTTTTATAATGAACATATCCATTTATTAAGCCGGTAACAAAATTATGTTAAACTAAAGAGTCCACAACGTTCCTGTTTAAGAGAAGGTTACATTTATTTTTTCCTGTAATGAAATTTACTGTTGCATATTCTTTCTACTTTGCTTACTGCTCTTGGATATAAATATTTCTTTTTATTCATGGTGATAAAAATTAAGGTCACAGGTTGCCTTAGGAAAATTAACACTGCTAACTTATTTGCATATATACGTTAATTCAGTTAAGAGCAATTTATAAAATACCTTGAGCAAAGAAGGGTGGTCGTTTTTCCTGTATGTTTTACACTTATTATTCTTCTAATGAAATTTACTGTTGCGTATTCTTTCGCTTCAGTTTTCTCTTTTTTGCTTACTTCTCTTGAATATAAAATATTTCGCTTTATTCATGGCGATAAAAATGAAGGTCACAAGTTGCCTCAGGAAAATTAACACCGCTAACTTATTTGCATATATACGTTAATTCAATTAAGAGCAATTTAAAAAAATACCCAACATAGATGACGTCATAGATGGCGTAGCTGAAAATTAAACTTGAAGCGCACGAGTTTGAATTTGATTTATTTTTTAGACTTCGCGGTTTTAGTACATTTTTAATGCTTAACACGCGTTGAATAGGTTTAGTTTCGTGCATTAAATTATCTTTAAGTGAAGGAATTAATTTCGAAAAGCTGTCGTTGCTATCAAAAGGTATGCATAAAACTCCTTATACAGGGTGGAGGATTTTACTCCTAAATTTTACCTGCTGAAAATGATAAGAATCTAAAATTAAATTCAATGTCTTCACGCATCCTTTGTACTCTTCAGAAAATTTAAATTTATTTCGACTAGATCCCGAGGCAGAATGAAAATCTGTCATCCATGTTCTAATAGATTATTTTATTTCATTAAATCTCAATTGAAATTCATCCTTGTTGTCGGTTTTTAAACCTTTTACAATTAATTGAATTTTTCAAACCGGAGAGAAAAATTCCTAATTTTTGAAGTTTAACTCGAGCCTACCCTTAGGGTTACTTGATATTTAAGCCTATTCAAATGAAATTGACAAGTATTACTTGGTTTAACATTGTGTTTCAGTCCACCGAACGAGAGTTCCCACTTGAATAGGGCTTTAGTCCATTTCTTTTATGCATAATTGAAACAAATCAGGTGGAATAATGTACCCTTATACTCCCTCGTAGCATTTATGTATGGTCTATTTTTCTACAGGGAAATAGTAAAATATTTCCTAGCTTTTAATTAAAGATAGTTTACTCCGGGGTTAATTATCGCACGGGCTCTTAGTAACCAACCACTAGTTCAATATCTTACGAAAATGATCCCAGCGTATTCTTTTCATAAAATTTTTATTTTTTCGAGAAATTATCGCCGAAAGCGGGAATGAACGTGAAAATCAATTTTGCAAAGTTTACGCTCTATTAGGTATCATGTTTTCCGTTCAACCCATCCATCCTTTCCTATCGAAACGTTGACTCCCGAATCTAGATAGTTTCTCGAGTGTGTAGGAGAAGTATCGGGGAAAATTGCAAAGAACCTAAATTTAATGGACATAACGGTAGCCTTAAGGCCCTTTTTTTTTTTTTTTTTTTTGCCTCCGCTCAACCAACCTCCTTTTATATCGCTTCTTCATTAAGCGAAGTGGATAATAAAACTGCCTATATACAAGCTGGCCCTTGTCTTTTCCTTTTTAGTTCAAGGCCTATTTAAAGCTTTTAGAATTCTATACTTCGTTAGAATCCTGTTCAGATTTCAGCTCTCGCGGGCGCTTCTTTCCCTTTATGATATTCTTACGTACAATTGTTGTCTGGAGTTTAGACTAGCTGAAATCTTCACTGATTCTCTGACCATTCTTCTACAAGTCAAATGGAGTTAGCACAAAGTTCAAAGATGAGGTAGATTGCTACGCAATGATAAACTTAATTGGAAATAAAAAGTAATTGCAAAGTTCTCTTGATCACGTTCGTATTCTTTTTCAAGAGGAGTTGCTAAAATTATCGAAAAAAATAATCTTTAACATGCCCTCTTCATTACTAGTATATATAGTCCTTTATTTATCAATTTTTCTGGTTAACGAGGAGTTGGTGAAAATTGTAAATGGTTAAAGATGTGGCGATTTTATCTTAATTGATACTCGATGTTTGTCGCTGCAAACTTATCTTGTCCGAGATTGAATTTTTCACCTACCATGACCTGGGAGCGCGTCAAAAGCTTATAGCATGCAAGGTGCAGAAAAGTTCTATGAAATAGTAAGCTTCAGAAATCACTTTTTCCATCTCCTAGCGGTAGTTAAGGCAAACCAAGTACTATTAACTACTTGCTATGTATCTTAATAAAGAGGAGTAACAAATCCTGACGTTCATAAGCGCCCTCTAACGGCAAACAGAGGCTAAAGTAAGAACTAACAAAACTCACGCGCGCCTTTCTATTCTTTAGGATTATCCATAACCGCCACGCCCGAGGTTTTGTTAGTTCTTACTTGCCAGGTTTTGTTAATTCTTTATTAATATGTGTTCATGTAGTAAAATATTCCTAGGGCAGACTGTAACGCAGAAAAATAAAAATTAGCGAACTTCAAAGGAATTTTTATTAACTTCTGAATATTTTTTTATCTGGTAAAAGTAATCAGAGAGCTGAAGCTAATTCATTTCATAGCTTTTTACATAGACTCAATCCAGGGATTAAAAAGTATTTTCTCATTGCTTCTAGCCCACGACTCGCAACAGAGCAAATTCTTTTTACTTCTTATTTAAACAAAAACCTTTTTTTTTTTTTTTTTTTTTTTTTTTTTTTTTTTCGTAGCAAAGTTTCTGCATTTGCTTTGTTTGTCTGTGTATTTTATCTCGGGCGGAATTTAATCGAGTGTTAATGGATTCTTTACAAATTCCAGACGTTTTTAGACTTTTCTAGGAAATGTATATACTCGTTCTTCTTAGTATATTAGCTCCAAAAGCGCTAGTTCATGCGTAAATGAAGTAATATATAAAGTTAACATTTATTATAAATTTCGAAGTGCTAGAAAATATTTAATCAAGTAAGAGTATGTAAACTTTTCAATATGGGTTAAGTAAAATCTGGTAAAATTTATATTTTTCCTTTGAATTTAGTTGACTAATGGTTAGGTTTAATGAAGAAATATACCAAATAAGGATACTCATTGCTCAATAGATATGACTGGGATGCCCAACATAGAAATTGACCACATATACGCTTAATATACAGTAATATCGCGTAGTGGGCAAGGTTAAGAATGTTTCCACTAGTTAAGATATTAATTCTAATAATCCAGTTACTTGGAAATGAAAGTTAGGCTTAACTGTCAGATGACGATTTACGAAAACTTTTAAACCCTAAGCCTAATTTCATTTGTGAACTACTTTCTAGGACCGCTCCAAAATCCGAGAATAAATTCCCATGAGGCGCGCGTTTTGTACATAGATATAGTATTAATATTCTTTAGAAACCACGATAATAGATATTTAGCCTGCCTGTTCACTGTACAAATTTCACGGGCCGCGGAGATACATGTCCCCCTGTGGGACGTGAGATTTTTACAGTGAAAGGCGAGCATAACCGCGAGATAATATTTTCTATTTCAGTCTTGGTTAATCAGATATGGTTAAATTACGGACCTATATGCGTACATATATACAGAAAAATGAAACGTGTAGAACTAAGCCTCCGCTCGCTGGGCAAATAGAGCTCAACGCGGAAGTTAAACCAAAAAAGGAATGCAAGCTCGAATAGCAAAATCTAGTTCATAGTGGATTAAAATTAAGTAAACTTGTCTTTAAGAGAAGTATACTTAATATTTTATCCTAAGGCGCGTTTGTATTTGATATTATTCTAGTCGTCACAGGTGTCTCGTTTCTTGGAATATAAATTTATCCAAAGATAATATTTATCTTTCATTAATTTCGGAAAAGAAGTTCTGTTTAAACAATGTACGTTGTCTTTAAACAAAAGAAAATTTAAATTTAAATTTTGACTTTTTGAGTTTATTAATTTTCCAAACGTAAAGTTTGCGTTTTATATAATTGAATTTTTGAATTTTTATTATTAAAATTTTGGCCAAAAAAATACTAGGTTTAACAATAAAGTTTAACATTGGGTAACGTCTCGTTTAAACTGTAGCATTAGGGTCGGACAGACAGACAGACAAACATTGTTACATATAAATATTTGTTTTTTATTTATTTAATCTTAGTTTCTATGGTTCTCTTTACAGGATGACGTATCAATTTCTAAAACTTGTTGCCGTACAGATAGAGTTACCTACTTATAATAGGTCGAGACGGACCAGTGACCTTTGTGGAAATATTTACAATGTTAGATACTTAAAGACTACCCGCGCATCTAGTGCAAAGTTGTATCCAAGGAAGATTTAATTTCCAAAGTTAAAGCACGGCTTGATCATTACAACGGTTATGGATACTTCTCATATAGATCAAAACATCATAGATCGTAAAAATGGTAAGTTATGAAATTTATTATGTCTGAATTTCAATCGAGTTGTAACGGGATACACTGCGTGTTAGTAAACCTTCCATTTCAATATGGAATGTAACTAAGATCATTCCGGACAAATCCGGATAGGAATGGGATTACCCCGTTGATGTAGTAATCCTTTTCTGATAGTCTAAATCCATATAATAAGATCCCTTTCAAGAGTCGTAGGAATACCCGTCTCTCCAGAGATCTAATTAAAAACTCGAGCAACTTGTTCTGGATTACGTTTCGAAAAAGGGTTTAAAACAACTCATTAATTCGTCTTCTTCCCCATTTCGCGATCAATTCTCCTTAGTGAAACAAACAATTTTATATTTCGAGACGTTCTATTGGATTTGAACGTTTACGTTTCACCCTGGAGTGTTTACCCCCTTAATTACAGAGAATGAGTAATACGGTTAGGCGATACTTGACATTGTATTCGTTTCTAATTATTGTTTGAAAAGTACAGGCAACTTAAGTATTTAGTAATGAGTTTTCATTAACGGAGATAAACTGACTCAAAATTCGAAATTAGGGAGTAACCAGAATTTCATCCCTATACCAATGTTCCACTGTACTGTAGTGTATCAATTGAATATTAGCAAAAGTCCATCACTTTACTCCATAAAAGTAAACAACTACTATCAACAAAGAGTAAGGTGAACGTACTAGCCCCGTCACTTAAAACTAGCTAAAAAGTCGCCACCCCTTTCTGGCTCGAGTGATTTGGACTCTTCCTCGATATTTTGAATCGAGATAGAGGGACGGAATTTAAGCGGGCCGCTCTTGGCTATATTGTCTCACCCCCCCCCCCCCCAATTCCCCAATAGTGGCGCTTCCAATTTCACTATTTACACTGTTTTGAATCAAATACCTTCAGCAAAATTTAATTTATGTAAAGATTTAATAGAGGCTGATGCAAGCTTTATCTCTTGACGAGGAGTTAATAATTATCGTCTTTCGTAACTTTGATCTTAACACAAACAAGTTTCAGTATAGCAGGGCCATATTAAAGTTGAGGGCGCGAATTAGCACGTGTCTACAGAATCTGAAACTGACCCACCCTTTTTTTTGGGACCCCTTTGATGATCATTTTACAAATTTAAGGGATGTCCCCGGACATCAGTTCAGCTTAATTCTGGCAGGTTCAATAATCCAATTGAACACCTACTTATGTAGATTCATGTTATTTGCTATACTTTGGGAAAACATGGAACTTTAAACATGGGGTAAGAAAAATAAACATTTTGGGAGAGCTTTCTGATATGCTAGTCCCTCTTCAACCCACGAAGTAACAATCTCGTTTGTCTATCGCCGGTCGATAAATTTTGTGTAAAGATCGTAGATTTATAATTATTATCAATGTTTCGAAACAAGACTCGCTAAGCCTAACGGGGCATTGGGGGGGGGGGAATCTGTATTTCTGAACATTTGAGAATATTTATAATCCGAAAGTTTCGATTCATCATTAACGAAATTAGATCGCAGATTGGTAGGGAATTCAACGGTATAAAGCGAAATCATTATTATAGTAATTAAGAGGACAGTTTAGGATTCTAATCTAAAGTGTTTTAATTGACGTCTGATTGTATATAAGTCTTCTAAATTATAGCTTAAGTATTTTCCTATAATGACTTAAATTCGGGAAAGTTGGAAACGTTCAAACAAAACAATCAGACAATTAACGATTACTTATTCTCAAACCATACTGTCTTACTGGCACTTTCTCAGTAATTATAACTTTTTTTATAACTTTCCAACTCAAAGTGAAGAATTTTTAAAGGAAAAATTTGAAATTATAACTGAAAATTACAATTGTTTATTGTTTAATTTAATTTAATTCTAAAATTTGGTTAAGGTTGAATTTCAGTGAGGTAAAAATTCAGCCAAACAGATTAAGCAAAGGGTTCTAGCCTTCAAAAGTACAGATTTCCAATCATTCCGTGTTGAAGTCTGGTTAAATGATTAAACCGATTTATCCCTTTTATAAAATTACGATCAAAACAATTTTAAAAACTTTTAATTAATAACTGAAATGTAGCTCAAACATTGTGGACAATTCTTATACTTCTTTTTGGGGAGCAATATTCTGAAGATAAATTCAAAATCTGTTTCATATTTTGTTATAGTTTCCCTTTAAAAAAATTGGGAATACGATGTTCATCTGTAGTCAAATTAGTTTTATGAATACGAATTTTTTATTCTACCAAACAAATTTAGAAGAGATTTCGCAAGAGAAAGAGTCTAGTAGAGTCTAGCAGCCTAATCCTCTAATTTATGTCATCGCTGCTAATATGACACTATTTAGGAAAGGCAAGGAATTTAAAGTGGAGATAAAGGGAAAATATAATTATGCTTTTATCAATTTAAAATTGCAATTATATATTGTTTGCCAATTATCTTCTGTAAACGAACAGTTTTGGCGTCAAGGGAAGACCACGCGGGCTATTGTCAGTACTTTTATTTCACTTGGGGGCCCATAAATCGACACCAGGGGCACTGGTCATTTCTCAGTTTAGAAACCAGCCTAGTCCCTTAAAATAATTAATTTTTTTGAAGTAGGCTATAGCTTTCTATTGGTTTTTAATCATTTTTGTAGTGAATAAGGCTTAATTTAAAAATAAGGAATTGAAAAAAAAATCATGTTAATTGATGTTTAGCTTTATTCTCCCTTTAAATAAAACCCTTCAATCAGTCCAAAAAATGTTGGCTATATGTGTTAGCGTTTCTGAGGCAACCGTTACTATGGTAAACCGGTTAATTATAGAACTCTAAAAGCACAGGGTTTTCCTCACCGATATTCCTCCAAGTTACGTAATAACTTTAAGGAGTAATCATATAGTTTTAATAATTTCTATCGAGTATCCAGCGATCAATAAATAAAGACCCATCCCTAGGCGCTAAAGAAAACTCATAAATAAATTTAGTTCGAACCGCTAAACCCGGGCTACTAATATAATTGAAAATGTTATTCGTATAAGGAATGATCTTCGGCGGTTTCTCCAGGGATAATAATTTATCGGGCTATCGCTTGCGGGTGGGACCATCCCTGTCATTACGTTCACCTAAAGTGTTCATCAGTTACTACGCTATAGATCACCTCTTTCATTTCTTTAACCAGAAATGGATGAATTCCTCGAAGTATAACCAAGAACTTGTGTATCTACCTAAGAATATAGGAGCAATTGTCGCGACAACTATTGGTGCGAAAGAACAAGGCTTAGCTTTGGAAATTGACCCGAGAAACAAAATGAAACGTTGAGTACATTCTAGTACTTTTTTAAGAGAGGTGAGACTTGAGAAAGCGAATAGTAGACGAATTTTGACTACAAAATATTAACGAATAATCAGAAACGAGACAGAGTAAACGCTAGTTATCCCCTGAATATTCTTCTAGGTTATGTCAAATACAGTGTAGCGGTCAAAGCTAACCAGAAAAACATATTCTGTTAAGCTTGGACACCGTTAACTCGGAGCCGGCCACTCAACTCCGAAACTTGGCTCTGAGAGATGTATCCTCTACTTGCCTAGCTACTTCAATCAGTTTATACGCTTCTGCTACGCTTATGGTTGGCTAGAAATATAGGGAAAATCTTAAAGTATTGAACTTGTTGAAAACATACATTGCTCCTAACCAATATATTTTTTATTTTTTTTTTCAACCATTTTGCTTTTATTTTTCCACTATATATCCTATAGTCTGTCTTTTCGTGGAGCGATTGGCTCTATTTTTTCTAAACGAATGAACCAACGATATCAGGCTATAGGTTCTTACGCCTTTTTATTCAATTTTGTCTAATTCATTCTTGGCACGCTCGATTTCGCTTAAGGTGTCACGCTCTATGGGGCCATAAGGGTCGCGCCAAGTATAGCATTTTTTTTCTTCTTTTATTCCTTTAAATTGTTATTTTGCATATAAACTATAAAGATATAAAGCCATAAATGGATTCTCTAAGTTAGACGGATTCAGTAGTGATAAAATGTAAAACAAAATTGGAGTATGCTCCAACCTTCGCGAGATCTAGTGAAATGTTTGTGAATATTAGTCGAAAGGAAGTAGCTTTTTCGATAAATGGGGATTGGAAAAGGGTTTCTACATTACTAGTCTTAACCGAATCACATAAACAACAATTATTACAACTTAATCCTTCATTGAAAGTGGTTTTAAATTATTTTTATTCCTACTTGGTTAATTCCAATGACTGTTTTTCAATGGTGGGGGTTAGAAAATGGTTTCTGCATTGTTAGTCTTAACTTAATGTTATCTACAACAAACGCACCTATTCTTAAACAAGGGTTTTAATTGTCCTTATTCGTACTTTGGCTAGTTCTAATTAGTGACTGTCTTTCAATAGTCGGGATTGGAAAATGGTTTCCACATTGCTGTTCATTACAGCAATTATTACATCGTACCAAGAATCCATTCAGGTTCCATAAGAATATGGGAGCATAGCTTTAGCCTCTGGTACCATCCTCCCAAACTTTGTAACAAAAGTTCGTCTGCAATTTTCGCAACATTTGTACGCTTAGATCTTTTTTCGGTCGGCTCCATTTTTATTACTCAAAATATTATGTCAAGGTCGTTAGTGCATGGCGCGGGTTAATAATAGATATAAGGAGCGATTTGAAAAATCGATTCGAAGCAGACGAACTTTTGCTACAAAGTTTGGGAGGATGGTTATTAAATCGCGGCCCTCCCATATTCTTATGGAACCTGAATGAATTCTTGATCGTACTGATTCACAAGAATTGGGAACCAATTTCAAAAGGAGTTTTTTTTATTTTGAGCCTTCAGAATCTAACCAAAAACGGTCGCTTATACTGAATAGCTTGCTATCACTATTTGAATTTGCGCGATTAACTTCTAGGGAGTTATTTCATTATCTTATGATAAAACTTTATATAAAAATTACCCATATTTTTATTGTATTACAACCTTTCGTGAAACGCCCAAATCAGTAGCAAAAGTAATTTTGTGGAGTTTTATAATTTATATATTCACTAATAAATGGGGTTGTTTTATAGCACGCGATTTGACACAATGCGATAGAAAGGTTATAGGCCCTAATATAGTTTTCCTTTGGAACTGAACTAAGATCTATTTCCTCTCGAATACGCCATTTAGGAATTCCATCGCGCTCATGCCCGCGTTCGAAGTGCCGATCTAGAGGTAAAATTATATATTTCCTCTTGGTGAAAGGGGGTTATGGTTTTTTTTTAAACAAAGCTCACGGACTTAGAGTTGTCACAACGGCCGGTATAGCGACATAGATAATGACAAAATGCTGTATTAGTAGTGCTACTATAGTTATCTAGGTTAATAATAATTATATCAATGAAATCTAGTTAATTGTGATTAACAATGACAAATAACGTCAAACATTTGGTTATTTTGAAGGAAAGTTAAAGGTGAAAACCTATCGGCAAGTCGGCTAGTAATTCAGAAATCATAGTTTTTCCAGACAAATAATAACAAAAACACCAAATTCTGCCAGAAGAAATATTTTTTTTATTTTTTTAGTTGTATTAACAAGTAACTATATATTTCTAGTTAATCTAGAACCCGATTAAATTCCGTTAGGTTGGCTTTATTGTTGGTATTTTGCCACTATAGTTTTCTTTCGTATAATACAGACCTGTATAACGAATTGTTCTTTATATATATTTGGAAAAATCCCTGATAAAAGTCGAGAATCCCAACTATTTTATATTTTTCCTATTTTTTTTTCTAATATTTCTTTCATTCATTACCCAGCGAGATGAGCTCTTTTTCATTAATTGGCCATTTTATCTATCCTTGTTAGAAGTTCTCCGCTTTTTTTCTCTACATTTTTATACCTTATTGTGAGATATTCTTTAAAAATGCATTCTTCGAACTATTTGATATAAGTATCGATCCGATGATATTCTTTCGTATTTTTGTAGATAATGATTCCCATTAAATGAATATCATTATAGACTAAAAAAATATTCAAATGGCCACTATTATAGGGACCAGAGAACATGTTTTCAAAATAATTAATCCTTATTTAGTTAGATCAAGTCATTAGTAACAAATCCCCAATTATATGTTAGTTCGAAATATTAATATTTCCAATCAAAATCAATAAAATATTTTAATTTCAAATTAGTTCAATGATCCAATCGGTATCAAGATCGGGTTTGAAGCCAATTAAAGATTCGCGTGAACTTGAGGACCCGCTCCATTAGAGTATAACCATAGCAACGCTCGCGCCAAAATCACGCGCCTCTCCAACGTTCTACGCTTTCAGTTAGTCTCTAATTAGGCTTAGCGCATCCAGGTATAAGCTTTTCCTAGTAACAATCTTTAGGGTTATAGCTAGAATAATATAGTTGGTTCATGCATCGCAATATTAGTCCTAATTTCTTTGGTTAATTTTGTAGATGATGCCATTCACTACGACCAAAAATTGTCTAATTTGGAATTATTCCAACACTAAATTAAACAAAAAGTTAGGGTACATGGTTTTTTGGCAAGTGTCTTACCCCCATGGTACTGGCTTCAGAATATATCATATTCATATAACTATTATATTATATAAATATATAAAAGTTTCATTCCTTTGGTTTCAACCATTATCTCCAAAAATATTAGTAACAATTAATCATAAATGATTACGGTATTCAGAACGATAATGAGATTAATACGTTAGTTAAATACAGAAAAACAATTACTTACTAAAGTGTAGATACCACTAGCGAAACTTCCAGACCTTATAGATCTACAGCAACACGAATTTAAAACTGGCATTGTCGAAACAGTTTCCCAGTTATAATATAACCAAACCAATGTCGAACGTTAATTGTTTTAATCAGAATACAACTCTTTTTTTTTTAATCTGATGATTCGTCGAGTTTAAAATTCTTATCAAGCCTAATTCTCATTTGTTTATCGAAACGCATTTTAAATTAATCAATACTCTTATATAATGACCGACTTATTTTTAATTAATCATTAACACCGTATAATCGTTAAGATAGTTATTGAAACTGTCAGAAAAGAGCGGCTTGTAAGTCCTAGGACCGTTACTCGAATCCCCCACGTGTTTCTGAGACATTCTGAGCGAGGAACCTTCGTTTTATGACGACGAGGAAACTGGACGATATACACCCTCGGAGCATCCTTAAGATATTATTGATTTTGCATCCTATAACAACGTTAAGTCTGTCAGCTCCCCCTACCGAAAATAAGACCAACTTATTTTTTGACAATCGTAGACAACGTAATTCTTTTATTATTGAGTCTCTAGTCTTATAGCTTCTTGTTACTTTCAAGGGATTTAAATTCCTGTTTATAAAAACGGTATGCTCAGTTACAACCTTTTTTGCAGAGCTTAATCTGCGTTTGGAATCGGCTTTTCTATAGATATTAATTCCATTCCAAACACTATGAAAGGTTGGTAGCATCACGTACTTTGAGTTATTCTTAAAACAGGCCTAATACCGAGTTTCTATTTACACTAAAATTATTTTTAAACCAATTTACTAAAAGGAATATTAAGGCTACTCAAAATTACTAAATTATTCCAATTTGGTTACTTAGATTCTAATTTCCTAACTTGTTTATTTGGTTACAGAATTAAGTTATCCTAATTTGGTTACTAAAATGATTAAGTTACCCCAATTTGGTCGCTAAAATTATTAAGTTAAGTAAAAGAAATGAAAACTCGCCTTTGTCGCTGAAGCGAGAGTGAAGAAACTAGATAACTACGATATTTTAGTGATCGCAGTAATATTTCTCGCAAATCACTCTCTTGACAGCCAAAAACGAGACTTAAATAATAGAAGTCTTTCTATAGTCTATATTTAATTTGATATCGGACGATATGAAGTTACAACTTCAGTGTTGAATTCGTTCGTGAAAATATAGCATAGGTTTCAAATTCGTAAACTTTCCTAATAAAATACCAAATACCTTCTATAAATACCTTTTCATTCATTGGCTCATTTTAAGCTTCAAGATTGTCACATAACCAACCAAAAATTTCGTACAATATACCAAAAACCGTTACCATAGAGACTATCGTAGGCGGTGGGAAGAAGGGTTTGGAAATCTCATATCCGCCGGATATTTTTCGTAACTTCCATGTAGGTAAAAAAGACAGGACAAAATATAAAAAATAGCTTATTTACTCACCCGAAGCAGATAAAGCATTTTCAGCGGAAATACCTTCTTCAGTTATTCTAGAAACCTACGTGTAAATGCTATTTTTCTATCTCTAAATATACGCGATGTTTGCAACTTCTGGGGTTTATGTTGTGTAGTTTAGAGATTATAGGAATGTTGCCTATATATTTACAAAACAACAGAAATCAGCTTATATACTCTGAGAAATGATGCTGTAACCTTGCTATGAGTATTAAAAATGGTCACATATCTTAATAGATGAAGATGAATAGCAAAACTTGGCGTTCTGAAGCGTTTTCTAACGGCAAAGAGTGCAGACCAAAGTAGTTATTAATAAAACCACGTGCTCCTGTTGTTATAGTCATGCTCGAGGTTTTGGTACTTGCCCGCACTGTTTGCCGTTAGAGGACGCTTAAGAACGCCAGGTATTATTCATCTTTTATCTATTAAGATATATGTCAATTGTTAATAGTCGTAACTGTAATAAATTTCTCACGCAATTCAATTTTAAATTGAGCACCATTTTCCGGAATAACGTTAAAAACAATTGGTAAAATTTATTCACATCCTTTTTAACCATTAGTATTTTAATTTACTTTTAAATTTTAAGCATGTAAGTATTAAGTGGTTGCTATTGGTGGCCTTGATTTGGCATGTGAACCAAAATAAAGGCAGCCTAAATTTTAATACCAAGGCTTAGCGATCTTGGAATCAGAAATTTATCAAAACGTTATGATTTCCAAAGGGTAATCGTAAAATAATGGTTTTTCTAGCCTCCAATAATCATTTGATCTATTTTTAAATAGTTAAATTACAATTTTCCTGTCGTCGTCGCAAAATTGAATCATAGTCATTATCGGATAGCTCCAATTAAACATCGAAGTTTCTGTTTTTTTCGAGTTTCCTTGCGGAATTCTAAGCATCACGGTTCGAATTCAGGTAGAACAAACTATACTTTTCGATCCAAAGCCGTGGATTTTAGCTCCTTTGTTGTTGATTGCTCTACGGTATAAGTTGTCCATGTTTGCCTGGTATGCTATAAATTCTTTCTGTCATTTTTCAAGGGCTTTTTTCCGTATTTTTATTTTTTTTCTTTTTCCATCGAAATTTTTATTTCTGTTTTGAGTCAGAAAGTATACACAAGTTTTTGGAAAAAGGAAAAAGACTTTTTTATGTAACGAATGGAAATTCTATTCTGATTCTGTTGGGAACTGGATATTTTGCTTCAAGAGCACTTTTCAAAATGGCGAAAAGGTGGTGCATTGATTCCCATGGCTAAACCTATAGTAGTTGATGAAAACTTGTCTGTAAAATGAGTTTGAAGGGTTGAAAAATCTCAAATCTGAGCCCACGATTTCTGACTCCCAAATATATATTTTTTTTAATGAATTGACTCCGTGGCATTGCTAGGGTGGAGGATTACATAGTGTTGAAACCAATAGAGGTTTCTATCCTTAGAGTGACCTTCACGAAAATCGAGACTTGAGTACGTTCATTCGTAGAAATATTATAAAAAATTAACAATTAATCAATTAGTATCGTAACAGATTACAGAATTTTGTGAATGTTAGGTATCTTTTAATTTTAAAACAATTTTTATTATTATCCTGGAATGTACCTTTATATTTATATAAAGGTTGAACTGATTCGGACAACAAATTTGTTTTTTAGCCTGACCGAGTTTGAATTTAACCTATTCAGTTTTTTCACGTACCTTTTTTATTAGTTTTCATTTTGGTTGAATTTTATTCTTTTTTGGGAATTGAAAAGGTTCAATCGGTTTGATACAGGAATGTATATGGATTAGTTTGGTGTGGAAAATATAGGAGGGGTTGACGCTCTTGAATTCGTTGTACACCTGAGTTAACTTAGTTCAACTTTGACAGAGCAAAGAGAGTTCAAACTCTTTGAGTTCAGCTTTAGTAGTGCAAAGAGCTAAATATTTTGTACACCTAGCTGAGTTCGCGAGTCTTTCTCTCGAAAACATATGATATAATACGCCTCAAAAACCTTGTTTTGGGAAAAAAATACTAGAATGTATTGAACTATTTCCATTAAAAGGGAGAATGCAACCTAACAAATGATTTTTTTATCGACTCCTTATGGTTTAAGTAGTTCTAATCCTTCGGTAAAAAAAATTTAAAAACAAATATTAACTTAGCGTTATCTGGATGCATGGAGATCCTTAACTAGCGACCAATGACATTGATCGATGTCCCTTATATGGGGAATTCAGGATCTCCATGAATCCAGCTTAGGCTTTTTTCCGGGTAAGGTCTTCAATGCGAAGAAATTCAGGATCTTATTTTCTGTATTGGTTTTAAATTTATTAAGGAATCGATTAAAAAAATCTCCTTTTGTTAGGTTTCATTCTCCCTTTGAAAAAGATCTCTATTAAATTTGGGGAAATGTAAACCTTGGAATTATTATTAGGGGTGTTGTATTTTTAATACTCGCATACTATGTTATATAGAAAGGAGGTTATATTATTTTAAAGAGCTTAAACTAGTATTATTCTTGCCGATGATTATTAATTGGTTTAAATTAGAAAATATACGTACAAGGATGTCATTCAAGGTTTTAATTGGACTTTTAAGCTGCTAAAATTAATTAGAGCGTTCAGGGTTACGCTAATGATACATTTAGTTCTGAACTTCTAATAGAAGATCCCATTAGCTTCCGGCAGGAATTTTAAAGGTTTATTCACATGAAAGTTAACGATTTTGACTCTCAGCATTTATTGTTTAAAATAGATTACGTTGTCAGTGAGAAGTGTTAATATTATTACTTTCAAGAAAATAACCCTTTCCCACGTTTTTAAGTTTCCCTTCTTTCCGCAGGCTAAGAATAAATTCTCCCCGAAATAAAAATATATAAATTCTTGTTAAACCTAAGGAGATAAAATAGCTGGAAAAGACGCGAAACAATGACGAGAACGGGAACAAAATCGCATTTTAATTTTATTTTTGTACTATTTGAGCAAGCTAAGCTAGCTTGCAGACTCTGCGAAAACAAGAGAGATTACAAAATTGGGTGGAATTTTCTCTCTCGTTTTAAAGGCAGTTCTCTTAAGATGAAAGTCACGAAAGCAATAAAATAAGTTAGGGTAAACTCTAAAGTTTCCCCAACTTTGTCTGATTGCAAATGTATCGTAATTTATTGAAACATAAAGCACAAAAGGGAAATATTAATTATAACAATATTTTAAACATAATTGAGTAAGTAGAATAATAAGATATAAAAGCTAATGATAGAATAGAATGCTTATTAATGTGATTCAAAATAATACAAAGGTATCAGCTAGTTTAGCCACATAAGTCAGTTCATTGAGAAAAAACTACATTTGATAAAATTCTTAAATTGTAACAGTATTATGGACTAAATCTATAAGTTCTTTAAAATACTATAAAGAAAATCTACACCTCTAATTCAAATGGTCTAGATGATGGCGGATAAAATAATTAGATTCTTTTTTAATTTATTTCTAATATTAAGTCCATTTTTATAATTATCCATGAGTCTAATAATAGTGTGTATAGTTTTATTTCTTATATAAAACAAATTTTGATGCCTTGACCAAAATTAGTTTGTATTAAAATTCAAACACTCTTAGAAGTTCAGTACAATTTCTTGTAATTAAGAATTTTATGTAAAAATTTTATCAGTTTTGATTAGAGTAGTTGGGACAGTCATATGCTTAGGCTTAAAATATTATTATTATAATCACTTGAAAGTCTATAGTTATTGAAATATTTGTATATTGTTGACTAAGGTTTTGAAAATAATACAAAAAGCAAGACTAAGAAGTGTAAATTTTTCGGTTAGTATTTTAGTTATAACCTTTTAGTTCTGTATATAAGATTTTATTTTTGACTTGTTTAACTATGAAAGACGAAAACATTGTTTTCCTTATCGGGTCAGTATAAAGGGGACCTTCCTTTTTTCACAGTGATTCGCCATCAGCACGAAATTAAGATTTTTATTTTTTTTTAGTTCGTTAAATTCCAAGTTTTTATTTTTAGTTCCTGCGTTTAACATAGTTTGCTCCGTCGCCTCGAATGGCTTAGGAATTTAATTCTACTTAAATAAGGTCGAGAATTTCTTCTCTCCCAGCGTAGAAGTAACAGTTTTTCGTTAAAACGCGTACCATGTTCGCATTTAGGAAGATAATTTCTTGATGCGATTGAAACAACGAAGATTTATTGCTAAAGCGCTTATTCACGAGATTTTTTCCTTTCTAGCTTGATTAGATTCTTCAATTAAGGTTAAAAATATCCTAAATTACGTATAGTTTTTCATATACAGGGTGACAGGGTGGTTCAGAGCAAATAAACTCGATACTTTCGATGGAGGGATAAAATTAACACTGACTTGTCAGCGCGTTCTAATTGAATTCACTTGTTTCTCTCTCGTGCCCGAAGTTGAAGAAAATTAAATTGATTAACACGTGGCAGACGCATGCGCTCAATGTTAATTTTAACCCACCATAGAAGCTATCTGAACCACCCTGTATTTTTTGTAATTTAAATTTAAGGTTCGTTTCTCGAATAGCTGTTATTTAATCCCTTAGAATAATTACTAAGACCTTAAAAGGAGGCTGTCACGATTTTTAGGAGGCATATTTCTAATTTTCAATACAGAGCCATGTTCAAAATTTTAAACCTTAGCTTAAAAAAAAACTATATACAATATAGGCATTTTAATTTTGAAATTTCTTATTTACGGGTATGGGTTTTTAATAGTATACAGAAATCATGATGTCTCTTGTTTGTTAATAATTTAGGAATGTTTTTAATATAAAGGTCGAAAGAAAATTAAGTGTTATTTTCAGATTACAGTCTCGCCCTTAATCTTACTTATTAACAAGCTTAACCCACTCACGGTTATAAATATAAACTTAAAGAAGCCGGCCCTCTTAATCGACACTCTTGTTGCTTAGATACGGGTATTTCGCGGATTATGTTGTTTCAACTTCTATTCATTTCGTGGAGAAGACGAAGGGGTCTTAAGCCGTTCAATTAAGGACATTTAAGCTTATGCTGTATCGTTTTTTATTAACATCAGGAGTGTATAACTACCTAGTACATATATTCTGAAATGGGCTTTGTTCGCTCCAATATATTATTCCTGTAACTGGCGACGTTCAATTTACGCCACGAAAGAGAGACGTGTAACTTTATCAATTCTCTCAGTGGCGAAACCTGTTTTTCGAGTGGCCAAACATAATTTGATTGTCTTGAAATGATCTAAGAAACGTCTCCTTTCCAATGGTGCAATCGGTTTATGCCTAGAAGGTCATAAAGAAAAGTTGCGGTCATTTTAAGATATGGGTTATTTTAGGTTTTTTTTTTTATTTTTTTGCTCGATTTCCCTCAGTGGCGAAACATGTTTTTCGAGTGGCGAAACATAATTTGATTCTCTAGAAATAATCTAAGAAACGTCTCCTTTCCAATGGTGCAATCGGTTTATGCCTAGAAGGTCATAGAGAAAAGTTACAGCCATTTTAAGATATGGGTTATTTTATGGTTTTTTGCTCGATTTCTCTCAGTGGCGAAACATGTTTTTCGAGTGGCGAAACATAATTTGATTGTCTTGAAATGATCTAAGAAAAGTCTCCTTTCCAATGGTACAATCGGTTTATGCCTGGAAGGTCATAGAGAAAAGTTACAGCCATTTTAAGATATGGGTTATTTTAGGGTTTTTTGCTCGATTTCTATCAGTGGCGAAACAACATTTTACAGAAATGTTACATGTCGTTCTGTTACGATCAATTTTGTTGCTTTACTTAAATTCATTCCTCTTTAGAATCGAGGAACTTGCATCTTTACAATTCATAACGTTTCTCACGTCTAGCTCTCCTTTTTATATTTTTTCTCCCCATGCTTTAAATGACTTATTTTGAGGTTATGAGAGATTTCAGATTTAAACTTCTCCTATACTCGCCGCAGATGATGTGACTATTATTTAAATAGTCTTCAACTCTGTTTCCTATACATTTCAGTAATTTATGGCTCCTCGTTTCATATTCGCTCTAAACAAAAGTAATGATATAATCAATAGGACGAGTATACAAAGGTTTTTTGTGGGGAAAGGGGGGGAGGGCGACAATGTAAAAGAATAAAAAAGGCCCATTGTCGTGGTGTTTTTCATTACACGGATTGCGCGAGAAATGAAGAAATATTGTATATATCAATCACACAAAAACAGTGGGTGTACAGCACCTTTTAAAGGGAGAATGCAACCTATCAAGTGTTTTTTTTTTATCGATTCCTTATTGTTCAAATATGCCTAATCCATCATGGAGATCCTGATTTCCTCGCGTATAAGGTCTATCGACCAATCGAATACAATTGTAAGTCTAGTGGAAATCTCGCTTGAACGACGGGCCATTGCTCATTGGTCGCTAAACCTTACACGGAGGCCATTTTTCCGGCCTATTTTCCGGCTAAGTTTTAAATTTATTTCTAGTTTTGTAAACTTTTTATTGGTGGATTAGGCCTATTTAAACGATAAGGAATCGATAAAAATTCACTTATTTGGTTGCATTCTCCCTTTAACTTTCCCATTTTCTCATCATTTCTATCTTCTTTGTGGAGAAACCGGCTTTCGGTTAACCAATTCAAATAGATATCTTAGTTGGGGTGCGTCAAAGCGACATAAGATTCTAAGGCTTCTTCGCACGATAAAAATTTCATTTCTGAGAAGCGAGAATTTTAAATAATCATCTAAGTATTTTGACTTATAATTAATCTCATATCTTGTAATATTATGTATAAATACACTTGGGAAATATCACATTTCGAATGATCGTATGTTTTTAATAGAATTTGAAACCATTAAAGTTATTAAATGCACTTAATGAAATAGCAATTAATAATAGTCTTTATTTGAAAAAAATGGTGATACCTCTCTTTTTAAATCATTTTTAATTTTAATTAAATATAAATGGGTATAATAATCGTTTGTAAATTTGTAATGTGGGAACTCTTCTGTCTGGCTAAGCTTTGCCGTGAAGTATTTCACGTTAGGGATTTTTTTTTATTTTTTTTTTTTTTGTTCTCGTGCTTTCTTTACGCACGGTTTCCCATTGTGTTTTTTCTTTGGGTTTTTATTTTTTTGCATTGCTTTTCTTTGCTCCAAGCTAGCCAGCTCCAATCTTATTTTTTATCTCCCCAAACTGTGCTTCTTACCCAGGGACATCAATTTTGCTCCTACTTTTCGCCAGATGTAGTCAACTTGAAGTTTTTCTTTTTTTTTTTTATCTTTTGTCTCTACGCTCTTTCTTTCTTTCTCTCTCTACTTAACCCTTAAAGTCCACGTGGCCCCTACTGTTTCATTGGTTAAATATATATATGAAGGTCAGATAGTGTAAACTTTCGAGAAATGTGTTGTTCCACTTAAGTAGAAGTATCGCTGAGTGTTTAGCCTGTTAAAGTCCTTATATGCTCTTCCCTTATGCACACAGCCTAGCTTTGGCTGTACAATTTACGTTTAACGTCGTCTGCTAAACGAGAAAAGGCGAATTGAAAGGAGATTTAAATTTCGCGGATTTACGGGAGAAAGCAGCGGTTAATTCAGATATCGTGGGTGTTTTTGTGAATTTATTACAGAAAAACTGAACTCCGCACTATTTAAAAATTAGATTATAAACTTAAAAACTAGAATAATTGAAGTATTTAATGAGTTATTGGTTTAACAAAAGTTTAAATGTAAATTAAAATACAATATGTTAGACCTAAGACTCTTTTTCATTGTTACTCACTTATTTCCGGTTTGATTACTAACGTTTAAGTTCCAATTAAAACGCAAATGAAGTATTTAATGAATTAAAAAAATACTAGTTGAACTATTTTATAATTAGAATAAATCCGATTTTTGGTTGTTTTTCTTGGAAAGGTCAAAGATCTCACCACCGCTAGAAATTCTCGGTTTTGGAAAATTAAAGTCCTAATTATGAATATTTCAATTCGCGAATAAGTCTGGTTTTTACACTCTTTTCCATTTTTCCCTCTGCGATTAAAAGAAATAGTTTTATGTGGACTTAAAAATAGATCATTTTATAATAAACTGCGATGGTCCAGCAGGCCTCAGCATCCTCTCTCAATCCTACCTATATCATTAAAATCGTAGGGGAATGAGGAGAAAGTGAAATTTCTCGGTTTTGAAATCTTTATCTCTTGAAAAACACATTATGATTCCCTGGGGATTCGCTAAGATGGTGAGACCATGAAGAATGTTATTTTTTCTCTCGATTTCGTTTTTAAATACGCGGGAAAAAAAAGTTTTATTATTATTTTTTTTTTTCTTTCGCTTAATGGATTCACTTTTTGCGGGTTTGTTTTACTCGGATTTTATTCGGATGAATTAATTTCGAAGAAAGTGTTTCACTTTTATTCTTACTGTCCCATTTTCATTTAAACTTTCAATTCAATTGACGAAGAATTTTTCATATTTTGTCAGATAAAATAGAATTTCAAGTAGAAATACATAGATTAACAAGAAATTAGTGTATTAGTTAGTTTTTAGTTCGTAATCCGCGTTTGTTTCGTCAAAAATGACGTTCTAATTTCCGAATTTTATTTATATTGAACGTCGTAACATTATCACTTGTTAAAAATTAGAACCGAGCGCTTTTCATTGTTTTCATCAGGACCATCACATCCAAAAATGTTGCATTAAAGTCAACATTTCATAATACCAATCTTTTCAGTTAAGGCAGAAGCCGATGAAACCCTCCTTTGAAGTCTATTACTCCCGGGTCTTGTCTACCCCTCTCTGTATGGGTTATTCTTAAAAGGCGCGATTCGTACGCCTCCTAACGGTAGATGTTTTCGAAGCGGGAGTTCGTCGAGCGAATATCTCTAGCAGCCTTGGAGTTCGTCCAAAAACGTCGTCGTTTGTGGAGATAGAGAATTTCTAATTTTCCGTAGACAGGGGGGATGAAGTAGGACCCCTTTTAACTCGTAAAATTGGGAATTTTACCCATACAGAGAGGAGCGCTATATGGAACATTGGAATAGTAGACTTCAAAGGAGGGTTTCATCGGCTTCTGGTTAAGGGTATTTGGGAAATTGTTTGATCTTCAATATTCCAGAGGTGGGAACTAAAACTAACTAAATATAAAAGTAGTAAAAGGCTTGACACCCCAAGTTTATAAATGGTTTCGATTTTTCGTACCACGCGAAACCCTTAAAGGAAGAAACTATAAAATACCTAATTCCTTTTACGTAATGGGATAGTAAAAATAAAGAGGAAAAATAAAAAGTAAAGCTGTTTTATCCCCGGTTCATATTTGATGCACTTAGTCCTTATATTATACTTGCCTTGGTATACTGTAATAGTATTGGTTCTGTTAAATCTAACTTCAGGTACCTACGTGTTTAGATCTTTAAAAAGAAAACCTCATGAAGGCTTAAATATTGAAATATATGGCATGCAAGGAACCGCCTCTCGTAAAGGGAGAATGCAACGTAATAACAAGTGATTTTTTTTTATCGAATCCTTATTGTTTAAATAAACCTAATCCACCAATGAAAAGTTTAAAAAACAAATATTAAACTAGAAATAAATTTCAAACTTAATCGGCAAATAGGCTTAGCGGGATTCATGGAGATCCGTAATTGCCTCCGTGTAAGGTCTAGCGAGCAATGATCAAAGGCCCGTCGTTCACGCGAGATCTCCACGAGTCTTATACGCAAGGAAATCAGGATCTCCATGAATCCCTCTAAGCCTATTTAAACAATGTTAGGATACATTCTCCCTTTAAGAAAAATATCCAGAATCACGTTTTATAGTCCTTTTAAATTGTTAAATTTAAAAGTAAATAATTCGTGATATAAATCGCTTGGGTTTTCTTTTTTCACGATCTCTTGGTCTCTTTTCAATCGGGCAACTTACAACTCCCGAACTCCGAATCCAATAAAAGTGTATCAAAACATCCCTAACTTAATTTTCTTTCTGTTAAGGAGAAACGAAGCGTAGTGGACTCCTTACATAAAAATCGCTTAAACCGACAAAAAGTTAATTATATAGAGCCAGCAGGGTGTGTTTTTTATATAAACGTTACTTAGATGCAGTTTCAAAAGTGTAACCGAGCAGAAATCATCTCATCTCCCGAGTCCAAACCGACACTCGCTTAAATGTTATATACTATTTTATTTTTTGTTACGCGAAAACTTGTTTTAGAGTCACTATCGCGTTCTTCTTTCTGTCCGCAGTCACACACAGCGAGATTCTTTACTTTAAAAACTGCCTTGCGAGAGAGTTCTTTTCACTGGACCTGAGAGGTTTTTTACGCCAGAAAATACATTGAGTAAAAGTAAAGGGAGAGACAGACGTAAAATCATAGGTTAGGGTTAAGAAAGTGATAGCCAGAGTACCAGGTGATAAGCCATGGATTACGGATAAGCGGAAAAGCATTTATCTCTAAAAACACAACGCAAAAACCACTTAAGTTGAAAAATCTTCAGTAAACTTTGGCCCCGTTTTTAATTAACTAACTTCGGCCGCTCAAACAAGTCGTCTCGCCGCGTAACATGAACATTACCGTTTTTATTATTGAACGTAGCGTTGAAATTTAAGGTTGTAACCTCTTTAAAATTCCCAATTTAGTCTTTTCTATTATGTTTAACGTTTTGTATCCTTCCGCCTTAGCTTCTTCGATTACGCCAACTCCTCTTGAACAGAAATTGAACTATCCATTCCAGTTTTAATGACCATTTTTATTCTGATAGTGTTCCTTTTAAGTTTATTTCCCCCTACTCTTTTTCTGCTTAAACTTGTCACACGTTTTTTGACATTTGGGACCACGACTAAAAGTTTATAGTTCGTCCAACTACACTCTTCTTTCGTTCATCTTATCTCAAATTGAGTTATTAGTCCATTTGGCCAAAAACATTTCTAACAACGCCTTGGGGGTCAACTAGACAACTATGTTCAGTCGGGGGGTCAAATATACCACTCTATACAGTTTAGGTACCGACTTGTATGTATGGAATAAACATCAGTGATATTTAGCCCCATTCCGAAAGTGACCTCTTTAAAAAAAATGTTTTATAGAGTTTTGGGTTTTAGAATGGCTATAGACGTGGTAGGAATAGTAAGGTTTTCTTCGTGAAGCCAGAAGTTAGAGCTGTTTGTAAAACTACTTTTATCCATTATGACATCTGAGTCTTAGCTCTGAGACCAGCATGCTCTCCCGACTATCAGCGTGATGGTGTGAGAATAAACTTTTTGGTGGGACAAAACAAAGACTAACGTGATATATAGACTAACATATTTAGTCTTGAATTTGATAGATAGCCAAGGCTTAGAATACTTATCTAAACCAATAAGTTAAACTTGTTTTTATCGTGAATCTTATTATATTTATGACAGTTACGCTATTTTAGGATTTGTAAGCATTTTCGTCTCCTCGCAAGCTAACGAAAACGTGAATGTTTTTTGACAAAACTCCGCTAGGTAGCGCTCGATATAATTTCGTCAAAAATAATTAAAGTAACAAAAAGGCTAGGACTAGACCAGTCTTCCGGCCTCTTTTCTTAAGAAACACCTTAACACATTAAAATAGTCAAAAACTCATTTCGATGAGGTAATGTTTCCCCGGGAATATCTGAAGTTTGAAAGCTTACATATGCAAAGTGAAAAAAAAAAATCTTCTCTCCGCCCCCCCCCCCCCCCCCGACACAAACTACTACGTTTTTCTCAATTATTTTGTTATTTTCGAAATAATAAAATTTGGTCGATAGGAAATGTCATTTCATCCTAGTAGGTAGCTTCACCTAAAACACCAAAGTGTAGTTGTTGAGACATTTCTACAGGCGTTTATGGGGATCTAACGTTAAAGTTTCAGCCTGGTGGGTAGGTTCACCTAAAACACCAACGTTCACTTATTGAAATACTTCTACATCCGATTTTAGGGAAAATAACGTCTGAATATATCAATAAAACTGTAAATGTTTCCAATGAAAATCTTTTGACATATTAGGTATTTTATATAATAATGTTTCCGTAATTTTTAATTAAGATTTATTTTGCGTATTCCAATTTTATTTAAAGTTGTATAAACAACCTTTACGTAGATTTGGTGTTGTGTGGTATGTTTTTTCGTTATGGTTAAATTTTGAACTACGATACCAGATAAGAAACGTATAAAAGTTTAAAAAAATATATCCTATATATTTTTATTTTTAAAAAAAATTGGAATGATACGTCTTCATATTCGAAACTCTCTGGGGATTTTCTTGTTTAAAAGCTTTGTTGATTTACTTTTTCCATTATGAAATATTTTGTGGATGACATAGAAATATTTCCAAAGATTTATTTGGATTGCTTTTATTGTTTAACCGTTGGTTACGTTTTTCAAATCGATTTGACAGTTTTTAGCTCTTATAGTGTTCGAGAATGTATACGGGTGTATTAGGTATGAAGATTTATTTAGTTGAAAAGGATGCTTCTTTCAACCAACCACCGTTTTTAGTTCCTCTCCGAGTTTCGTGTATACAAAGGCATTCCCTTTGGCGCGTTTTCAAAGTTTAGTGCAGGTTTCGCGGTTTTAAAATAATCATATGCAACTACGTGTTTTCTGTCTTTTCCAACGGCAACGACAATGCCTCAAAAAATATAATACCTACACCCAACCTACCAAGAGCCTAAGCTCTTAAACTGTGGATTTAATTTCAAACTCAATTTTCAAAAAAATTTTTCAACCTGAAAGTTTTCAGAAAAGGTTCCTTTTCTTTTATATTTCGGGTCTACTTAATTAGAAGTAATGTAGAGAAAGGTGGGAGAAAACATTTCGTCATGACGTCACTACACTTTGTTAAAGATCAGTTATCAACTAATACTTTTATTTGAATTCGGTTTAATACGGTTGATTAAGTATCTTTGCAATTTTGAAAATTAATTTGAATATAAACTGTTTTTAAATATGGCATTTTTTATTCCTTCGCCTTTCACTCTATTGCTTCTTATTCATTGGATGAATTTTATACAGAAAGCTGTCTTCATATTCCGGATATCCTTAAAACTGTCAGGGTATATCCAGTAATAGCTGTGTAGAAGTTTCCTAACAAAGAAAGGTAAATTTTATGGTCCCAATTTACTTGTACATGATCAAGGTACTTCCGTTTTTGGTTTTGACAGTAACCGGAAGTGGTATGACGTCGTTTCTTTCGTCTCCCACCATGTTCTTCTTTAACGTTATATTGATAATTGGCTAAGCCTTAGTGAACTTTCATTATAGTCTTCTATAACTTTGGAAAACAGCCAATGAAATAAGACCTTTCATAGCCTTCTCATTCGGTGCAAAGTGACGCGGTTGTTAGACGGGGGTTATTCCAAAGGATTTCGCGTGGTCGACTGCCGCTAATGTGGTCCTTAAAAGCAAAATCCAATTTTAGAGGCGACAACAGATAGGGTAACTGCACCGTGGTTTAATCGAATTCCATACCGAAAGTCTAATGGACTGAAAGGCTGAAATATACGAAATTACTTTGAAAGACAATGACTTTAGTGTTGGATTTGGTTAATACTCATGGTGAAATACTGCCTTCTGTGAATGTAGGCCTGGGTGTTGGACTGAGTTTCTCCTAACCAGTCAATTACAGTTGATGTTATAAAGGAAACGTGAATTTATTCGACTTTACCTTTTTATCTAACCTATCACGTGATTTAAATATTACGTTGATGACGTGCTCTATATATACTTATAGAATCAAGAATTACTAAGATTTAAGTATAACTGGAAATCCTTGTGGATCACTTAGCGGCCACGAACATTTCAAAATGTCATTTAGTAAAATCTGAATTTCGCTTTTCTGTGGGGTTTAAAAAAATAGCCAAGGCTTAGGTTTAAAAAATATCGATTGGCTGAAATACATAAATTTTAAAATGATGTTTAATTTAGTAAAATTTGAATATCGCTTTACTGTGGGGTTTAAAAATACTACCAAGGCTTATGATTAAAAGATACCAACTGAATGAAATACATAGTTTTTAGCGCATTATTTTGACGTTACTCTTAAAACGAAAATAAATCATATGAGACTTAATTTATTATTCACGATGCCTTTAAGGCTTTTGAAAATTGAATCATTAATTCCTGAAGAGATCGTTGTTTACCGTTTCCCGACCAAAATCTATTCCCCTGACACTGCATAAATTTTTTCCCCATTTATCCTTTAGAGGACGAAAGAGAGATAAGCCCCACGGGTATATTTAGTGAGCCAAGCCATTGATTTCAAAGTTAAATTGGTTCCATTTCCGAATTCCAAAAAGATTCGTTGATTTTAAGGGGGAAGCTAACGGTTAATTCAGACATATTTGGAGTTTTTGGGAACTTGTTACTTTTTAAAACTAAAATAATCTAAGTATTTAATTATCTAAGTATTTAATTTATTCTAATTGGGATGCGGACGACGGTAAAAATTGAGAATTAGTCGGAATTTCGGCTTATTGACTTAATTTAGCGAATAAAAATTGGAATGAAAATATTTTTAAGAGATGAATTTTAACGGCGTTTAGTATTTTTTTCACTAAACACAAATTCTTTTACTTACTCCTTAAGCGAATGCTAATTTGTGATTTTAAGAAAATCAAATATTTAAGTTTCAAAATAATTTTGTGTTTAGATTAAGTTTAGTTTAAACACCAGAAAATATGTTTGATTAATGTTATTATTTTATTTCATTTGTGTCTAGAAAAGATCATGGCTTGCTTATCGAATTTGGTTTATATCAAGAGACGTTCGTATAAAATCTAAAACTCTGATCAAAATTAAGGAGTAAATAACGTCAAATCTGGATTCCATTCTGATGTCTTTTGGGTAAGTCCATTATTTTTAATATTTAGGTTATTTCAATTTTTGGTAATAACTCTTTAGTTATTTGGGTTATTTTGGGTTAGAAGGAAACTTGAAGCTAAAATATATCAGGTTTGTTTTATATTAGGAATTTATACAAGCCTAGTCTATATTTAAATATTAATTCCTGTGTATATATAATATTATCAGAGGTATATAATAACCCCCTTCGGGGGGGAAGTATGAAAGGTAGGCAAAATCGACGAACAACAAGTGCCCGGCGTAAATCGCGGCGGATCGACACACCGCTTTACTCCCAAAAAAAAGTTACACCATTTTGAACCTCACTAAATTTTCCCTACGCACACTTCCGGAACTTGCGAGCTGAAGTCAACCTTCGACTCCAATTTAACAGACAGCCTGACTCCTGAGACAGGAAGTTCTAAACACAAATCGAGCCGTCTTGTTTATACAAAGACCATTTACTAGAGTAGCGACATTGAGAAGTCCAACGCGAGCTAGTGGCCTAGATAGTCAGCAGCGGGCTCTTGTTGTTCGTGATTTTTAGCATTGGTAGTGTAGGGGCTTTCATACTTCCCCCCGAAGGGGGTTATTATATACCTCTGATATTATATATTATAAGTACATAAGCGATCTAAAGTCTAAACCCGATACTTTTATCTACAAAACTTCTTTTTGGGGTGTACTTAAACATTATTCAAAAGGGATTTAAAGAGTTAAGATTTTCCAAAACTTAATATCACTTAAGCCTATTATTCAGCCCTTTTTCCTTTATACAAAAGCGATTATATATATTTATAAAAATTGCTTACAATGTAATTGAATGGAAATTTTACATTCGCAAGAAAAACTAACAAATTTCAAAAAACTCTGAAAAGAAAAAACCCACGCGATACAATAATCTCGTCTTTATTTTCCCCTTTAAAAATTGCAACTTCATACAAAACATGTCAAGGATATTTTTCCGCTTTAGACTTTTTCTTACCCATTCTCACTTCCTCTGATAAATAGATTAAAAGAAAAATAACCTCTCAGAGAATCTCGAGGTACAAAACTTCTCCTTTAAGCCCGCAAACACTTATCTTCGCCTATATTAAAGCTATAATTTAAAAGGTTTTCGTTATAAATCATTCTTCAAGGGCGTGAAGTTTCAAATCCTACTCTCATTTCCCGTTTTGAAAAGAAAATGATAAATAGAGTGAATATTTCTTTAAACACTTCATAAAGAAAGAGTTGCCTAGATTTATGGATTTACCCAAATCCTTTAGTTTCCTGTATTCTTTATTTACAGGGTGTTTCTTAAAAATTTATGACATATGATAGTCTGGGGGGGATGGGCGTAGTAATTAAAAATTAAATCTGGAGTTAATTAAAACTCTGGGATTAATTCGGTTTTTATAACCACCATGTCAGATTTCTATTACTTGCAAGATTTCATTTTTAACAACTATCTAATTTAAACGTACACCATGTTAGGAATTACCATTTTAAAGAGAGGGTGTAGCGGAAATGGAGGTATTTTTGAAAAATGGTGACACCATTACTTCAATGATATAGTTAGTATTAGGACTGATACTGAATACTTGCCAAATTTTAACTTTTTTGAGTCTCGGTATTTAGTTACAAAGTTGAACTACTAGAAAAACCAATAATAAAATTCTCCAATTACATATTCGTCATTTGAGTCGTTTGATAATTAATTTTCGAAGAATTCTAGCAAGTTTAAAGGTCGAGATCACGTTAAAAAATGGTTGCAGCCTTAAAATGTACCTTTATTCCAATAGAAAAACCATATTTGAATGCTTATTCCGATTTTCCAGAATATTATTAATCGAAAAGAAAGCAAGTCTTTTTTTCATATCATTTAAAAGTGATGATTTTTAAGCTTTATGGATTATTTTTTTGGTTTTTCATACTTCTAAAACCTATATTTTTACCGTTACCTTAAAAATTGGGAATCTAATTTCCCGAAACCGCGATTTCCTGACCTTTTCACCCGAAATACGCTTTATTTTATTAATTATGAAATAGGTCAGCTAGTACTTCATCTTTAATAAAATCTCATTAATTACTTATTCGCGTCGCAATTAAAGTTTGAGTAGCAATGACAAAAAGAGTATTACGTTTAACCATTAGTAATTTAATTTGCGTTTAGATTATTGGTTAAATTACAAACTCAATAAATAGTAACTTTTTAGTTTATAAAATAGTGGAACTGCTTATTTTTGCCTGGTTTAGTTTTACTTTAACAACCAGGGCCGGATTAAGGGGGGACAGAAGGGGCACCTGCCCCGGGCGCTAGCTAAATGCGGGCGCCCAAGAAATCTGGTGATATCCATATCCGAGCGATTATTTTACTGAAATTTAGAAAAACTTGACGTTAGTTATTGAATTTGAAATGATTTCTGGGCGCGAAGCTTTTGAGTGAAGGCGTGATGATTGTTGGACTTTCAAATTTAGGGGCGCGTATAATTTTTGCCCCCGGGCGCCAAATCGCTTAATCTGCCCTGGTAACAAGTTTGCAAAAACAATATTATTTCTGAATTAACCGAAACTACTCGAATTCCATTTTATTTTCGTAAGAAATCAGTAACATCATCATTTGGACTGTCTGTCTCTCTCGGTGCCACTCTGTCTGATAGGTTTCCCGCGAAAATAAAATATTTTGGTAATCATAGATAGGTTAATGTTTAGTATTGAGGAAGCGAAGGTAAGGGTTTCAATAAGAAGGAATATGAGAAGCGAATTGGAAGGATGGATCAAATTTTATCATTAACATCATTATTCTATGGGCGTCCACAATATGATCGTTAGTGAGATAGACGAGGCACACAATGTCTAAATCTTAACGTACGAAAGCGAATGAGTAATAAAAAGGAAACGACAAGATTGTATCTGTGTAAAGGGAGTCTGGAACACAAAATTAAAATGATACTGTCTCTGAAAGATCATAATAAAGTTATTCGAGATATTGAAATGTTTGGTAACAAAAATTCCCCATATAATCACAATGGTTTCGTGACAATTATAGAGCCAGCCGTTAGTTTCAGCGCTTTATGACATTTTAAATATAGAAAATCATACCTTTAAATTTAAACTTATCGTGAATACGTTAAACCCCCCCCCCCCCATGCGTAGCCATTCAAAAAATGGCGACACCATCACTTTACCAAATTATTTTCTCTTAAAGGGATAATGAAAAGCTTTTGATTTAATAAAATCCGTGGATTTCACTTATACCTAAGCCTAACAGAGATTTCCATGACGATGATGATAATTTTTAAAAGTCAGTTATGATTTATTTATGGCGTGGAAAAATTTAAATTAAATTTTCCATCTTATCAAATTAAATTTCCAGGCTGAAGTTTTATCGTTTTATCCGTTTTAACGGATATTCGTGTCACCTTTACTTAAAACGTTTGCTCTATTTCTATCTCCCGCTTTATTCTAAGATCTATCGCGTACATTGTACTACGGAGACTAGACGAGCAGCCTTTTGTATCCCAGCGAAATCCCGCCTGGCCAATCAAATCGTGCGGGAAGCGAGGAGTGGGTAGCAAACTTAATAGGAGATTGAATCTGAGCTAACTTTGGCAAGAGAGACAATGTCTGCACTCTTTCGTCCTTCGACACGACGACACCTTTGTCCCAGATACAATCTATCCGTTTTCCTTTACGGGATCTAAGACACATTTTTTTATTGAAAGAAAAATATTACTGTATGGATTCTGAGAGATCTTTTTGGTTATACTACATGTGCACGAGATAGGTATCTTAGAAATAAATGATATATTTTTGTGTCAGATACCGCCAGCTAAATAATGATAAATATAAAAGGTGTTTTTGTCTGTAGAAGAAAATATCTCCAGACAAAATGATTATCTCTTGCTATTATTTATTACAAAGAAAGATGCGTCTATTTTTCAGTTCCTTGTGAGAGTCGCGGATTAGTCTTGAACGTTGCCACTAATTAGATCCGAAAGGTTTTTCCGGGTTAGATTTGAACCTTAGAAGAGGAATAGTTTCTGGAGGTCATTTGTTGACAGAAAAACTTTACCCATGAACCCCGTTCTTTCGAATTTATTTAAAACGAATTGTATTAAACAATTTGCAAATATGTCTGGTAGATTAGCTATACTGTTCTTTTGACAATCGTTACTCATTACATCATTTCCACGAGTTATTCTTTATAAATAGGCGTTGTTCGCGTCACTAAACACCCTTTATCAAATTACAAATTTGCTTTTTTATAAAAGCTTTTCAAATTCTTTACAACTTTCATTTCCACGCTCTCATCTTTTAAAATTTATACAGCTTTATGAATGTCTATATTCTATGTTATTCAAAAGCGTTGAAAAATAAAATCAGGCTTTATAACGAGAATCTCGGAAATCTTTGTGAAGCTAAAATCAAATGTAGAACGCGATATATTTCAAGATACCAAGTTTCTATTGTATATTTTCGTGGAGGAATAACTGAGGAGTTTCTAAATTTTTCCTGGTTTTATTGGTGGTACTAATACGTCATGTGGTGGTCTCTCCTTTTTTTTTAATTAAATTTGGTCCCAGGGGAATGGTACAAGCATTCTATGATTAAATGGAAACTTAAAGCTAAAAATGGAACGGCTTTTGAACTTATTTTCGGAATCGCCATTCCAAAAACGTTTTCGAGAATTTTCCAATAATTTTAGACACGTTTCTGGTGTTTAAATTAATTTCTCAAGTTTGAAAAGAATTTCAAATAAATTCGGACCAATCATATTATTTCAGCCTAATACCTTGGCATAAAGCGCCGGCCTATTCTTTTAATGTTAGGACATTACAAGCGCTGTTGAAGGCATAGTGATTCTGAAAATAAATTCAAAAATGGTTCACAGTGGCTGCGCTGTAAATACAACTCTGTGAAAACCTTCGCCCCTTCTCCCTTATTCCTCCAATATTTATCTCATTGCGTTTTCTCTCTCTTCGTTTTGCTTGATCTTGCCTTTGTCGCGATCATTATCATAACAATTCCAAAAAAGAAGGAAAAGAATATTTTGGTTCCGCTTTGCTTGTGTTAAAATACAATATATATAACAAGAGTCACGCGGGGAGAACTTTGTATATCGGAGTTTCTGAGATAGATATATAGGGCGTACCTTGTGGGTGGCATTTAGAATGAAATTTTGCGGTCAAAACTACGATATTTCGAGACTGGAGAAATATCGCTCGTTATATTTCCGCTAGGCCTAACGCCTTTTCTGCTTCAAAGATTTCTCTAGAAGCATCCGTTTTTCGTAATTTACCCAAAATTAGTTTTCAAAACTTTTTCCAACGACTCCATATGCTTTTTATCTTGTCTCTGTCGTTAAAGTGTGACGTATTTCGATTTTTTTTGGTGATGGGGAGTGAAGCTTTGTTGGGGCGGAAGGGATATTTACTAAGTTTCACTGGAAAACGAGAAAATAAATTCTCGTTAAATTTAAAATAACTTTTCTTTGCATTCATTCTGGTAGACTTATTATCTATAAAGTTTCAAATTTCATATCCTTACCGAAATTAATAGTACCGCGCCAGGATATGATCGGCATTTATTATTTTAGAGAGATTTAGAGATTTCAAAGCTAGTTTTGGGAGATGTTTTTGGATTACAATGTTGGATTACCCTTAATCTTTTAGGGATTTTGGGGATTTGGACGTAAGTGAGCGCGATTTGTAGCAATGGTCCAACATCTCGAGCTTCGCGTGGTTGCCCACTTGGTCGATTAAAGTGACTCTATAACTGATTTTTCATTAAAAACTAAATTAAACTTGATTAAAATTCCGGGAGAAAAATAAAACCAAAAAACTATAATCACCATGCAACTTCTAAGGAAATATCCCTCCACATTCGGAGAGGTGGACCTTTAAATACGAAAGATGGATGACCCCCTAAGATTGACCTCTTGAGATTGACGAGCCTTGCTCAAAAAATGTAAATGTTGATGTAGTTAATGTTAATCCTTTATAAAATAACCCCGGTCGCCTATAAAACTTAACTACGCAGAAAGCTATTTTATTTAGCACGCGTACTTAAAAAGGCTTTTAAAATGACCCGTAATTATTCAATGTCAAGCTTAAAATTCATGCTCTAGTCTCTAGAATAGCTAAAGGAAAGAAAAAACACAACAAAATTTTCTAAATAGCTTCCAAAAACTTTTCCAAGTGTCGGCTCTCGGAGGGATTGTGTTGGACTCGATTACCATTTTAGTCTATTAACATTTTTCCTCGAGCTAGCTTGGTTCAACGCGCTTCCCGAGTTGGATAATAGTCTGAAATTTTCTGTTGTTGGGGCTCGAAGCTTACTACATTGATTGGTTCATTTTGTAAGCTTTTAGATTGCAACAAGATGGTTAGTTCCATAATGAATATCACGTAACAACGCTATACATTGATAATATTTCTAAGAATAAGATATTTTAAATATTAATGTTCTCTTCATTTATAAAACATTTGTGAAAATTGTCTAATGCCTATTTTGACATTTTTATTACAATATTTTGGTTTCTTTTAATTTTAAACCGTTAGAGGGTTCTTGTAAACTCCATTTTTAAGATAGGGGTCCATTGTTAACTCCTATAGGTCGAACCAATTTTCCGCTTCAGCCCATTTTCTCACTTTTGATATACTGTCGTGATATCAGTCTATACAAGAACTTATTGCTTTTCTGAATAGGTCCCTGGTATATACAATTTAAATGTTGTATAACATCAACTATCATATGTTGCTCGCGTAAAAACAGAAGCCACACACTAAACATTTCTTTGATGTGACTAAATTGGTGAAGTCCCTAACTTGTCTTCCCTCAAATCGAAACGCTTGGAGCGTGATGTCGAGATAAAAACATAGAACTTGCAGCTTCCTCTTCATCGAAAAGCTCTCTAGTTCATCTTCTTATAGATAATGCTTTGACTGGGTGCATAGGGATTGTATATATAAAAGTTTCCTTGTTGATTTTAGATCTAAAGAGGGTATAGAGTTGATAAGACCTAGCCTAGAACTGGGATCGACCAAAAGTTTGTATTAGGTTTCAGTATACTCATCTCTATTGGTTTTTAGATGTTTTGTTTTCGCGTGAAACCAACTAGAAATAAAAGTTAACAATTACGTTTATTAGGATCTTTAATTACGGGTAAAGTCATAAGGTATTTATTTACTAGATTCATGTAAGTTACAGTAGAACTCAAATTATTATCCTTTAAAATCAAGTATACCCGCCGCACCATAACTATTTTTTTTGCTTTAAGATCTGAGAACAAGAATAAATTATAACAATATGTTTATATCATTTGTGCATTTCGACCCCAAGCTCACTTACATGGTAGCAAAAGAGCGTGTGAAATCTCATGGAAATACCCAAAACCTTTTTAGGGTTAGACCTAATCCACTTTAGTACTATATATTGAGTTACCGCCTTAGAAAGAACCTAAATTTCCATAGGAAATAAATGAATTTTAGTTCCTTTGTAAGATTGTACCATAGGCAAATATTATTTTTATATAGTTACGCAACACGAAATTCCTTTTTACCTAATCAAAAAATAAAATATCGAATGACAGTTGGGCCACGAGCGCCACATTTTATTTATTTTTGAACATAAAATTGATCTAAAGGTTGACATAGTCCTCTCGTAGAAAATGTAATACTTAGAGATGTGACTATGATTCTTATTCGACAGACACGTGAGCCGAAAGTTATAGTGATGCAGTCACAAATTTTTCGAAGGTCTATGGATTAAATTTTTAACTTTTTCTTGAAACCAAAAGTCTATCACTTTATTCCATAGAAGTAAACAACGCCTCGTAGCTTAATACTTATCAAAATGTACCAGCATATTCTGCTTCGAGACACTCTAGCGGTGGAATCGAAAGCGCCACTCTTTGAGGAAGACAATATAACCAAGCGCTGCCAGCCTAAAGTTCGTCCCTCTCTGGAAATATCTAGGAAGAGTCCAAATTTTTCGAGCCAGACAGGGGTGATGACGTTTTTGGCTTTTTTTAATTGATGACGTAAAACTGAACCTTTATGATAGTATTAAGCTACGCGGCGTTGTTTACTTTTATACAATTAAGTTATAGACTTTTGTTAAAACATATATTTAAAATTTTAATACTTCTTTGGGCTAAGAATGTTTTAATTAACGTATTTCGTCCTAATAAGTAAATGTCAATACATGTAAATTGGGTTGACTTGAAGTAACATTATATCCTCACCAATTTACGTGGTACAATAATAACAAATTCTATTGGTAAATGGAGTTCTATTGGAACTGTTTATATTCTTTGCAAGCTGTATTGACGATGGATTGGTAAACTATAAGATTGGATGCTTGGAGCACTAGCTAGTCTTCACTGCATGTCTTCGTCTTATTTATTAAACCAATGGATGAATGTTAAGGGATTGTTAAAATCCACGCAGTGTATGAAAGGTCTTGTATGAAACGCACCCATCTAAGCTATTAAATTAACTTAGTTGAACACTCTCTGAAGATGCTTTTTATTTCCGATACTTTTTCTTTGGGAAGACGCCAATCACGACAATGCTTCATTCTTCTCAAGTTTATGATTTACTTCTAGATTGGTGCCCCTCCGTATATTGAAAGATTGGATTTTTATTGGAGTTCTTTTATGTCAATCATGGCTGGTTTTTCTTTATTTTTTGGGTTTTGTTTCTAGATAGTAGAAAAATCCACCACCCCCTCAATGTTTTCGCAATCTATCAAAAAAAAAAAAAAAAACACATGATTCGCGGTCAAATCTTACGAGAACTTAATTTCCTAACCCCAATGTTTTAAATTTAGGTTAATTTAAATGTTTTCACTATTTTCAATAAATATTTATAGCCAAATAATGCCCTAAAAGGCGATGCAAAGGAGGGAGAGCTATTTTTTTAATTAAGGGAGAAGGGGGGGGGGTCTTAAATCTATCCATGTTTTTTGACTTGTCCATCTTATAACCCCAGACGTTTCCCTGACAACCTTAAAATTCCCTGATATTCCCATGTTATCTTGTATGAAACCTGATTAATCACTCTTCATTAGGTTTGCTCATTATGTAAACAACGCTTGAAATCTGTTTTGATAACTGAATTTTCGCGCCAAAACTTAAGCTAGATGTCACTAGCGCATCTTTGAATCGATCAAAAAAAATCCTTCAAACTATTTTTAATAATATTTATTCAGCCGATGAGTTAGTGATTAAATAAATTTATAATAACCCCTCTTAAATTCAGCATATCATACCTAATATTACAATTGTAAATCGTAGATCGCAATCAAGGCTACATTTAACTAGTTTAACTTATTGTTTCCAGACGGCGGTATAGTCGTAAAATGTTTTCCCGCGAAAGGGGGCTGCTTAGGAAAAATAATATACCTATGTCAAATCACAAAACAAAAAAATTAAAAGGAAGTTTTATAGAAAACCCTTTTCATTTTCGCCATGAGCTTCGTGGCTCGCGTAGCTTGGAAACTTAATTCAACCCGGTTTAAAATCTGCATATTAACTAGAAGGTTCTAAATATATTTCCCCTTCAACTTATAGACAAGCAAAATTAACTGTAATGAAGTTTCGGTGAGTATTTCATTAAACGTGATCCTGCATTAAAATATACTAATTATTTTTACCAATATATCATCGAAACTAGTTCCCCCATAACCCTGTTTCCATTCTAAACTTGGTTTTTTTTTCGCGGCCTTCAAAATATGTCCCTATTTAGGATATTGTTGTTTTTCTCTGCTGTGAAATGTAGTTTTATGAATTGGCGTTGCGCATTTCATTTTGGACAGTCAATCGATAAATTTCTTCTAACCTTAAACTAGAAAATATAACGCTCCATATGAAATATAGTTATCTGGCATTCAATGTGTTGTTTTAGGTTAAATTCTTAATATTTAAAGTGATAATGACACGTGATAATTAATCAAATTTAAAGCATTTAAAACCAAAATATTGTCTGAAATTTTATTTCAACTGAAATTTCATATTTTTGTTTCTGGTAATTGTAAATATTTGAAGAAAATATTTAATTTTAGGTTACTTTTTAATTTAAATTTATAATTAATATGCATAATTAAGTTATTCGCCTGTAATATATTTTAAGAGCAATGATAATTAATGTTTATGACAAATTTTAAATCTTTCGTTCTTGTTCATTGCTGAATTTTAAACGTTTTTTTTATCTAGTCTAGTTTTGAAATTTTACAAACTTTTGTGAACAAGAATAATTGAAATTTTCCAAAACTAAGAGCTTTAAAGTTAGATAGGATTCGTTCGCGACAGACAGACAGGCAGAGCTGTGAAGGATCCTAAAGGGGTGGCCTCCACCTCGTTAGGATGTTTCAGCTCTAATTGCTCGAAGTAATATACAAATCCTGGCAAATAGGGTTTGTTTAATAAAAACATTCAAATTTTTGACTACACAACGATTTGTTTTGATCGTGAAATGTATATTAACTTAAAATAAAGGAAACATAGGATAATATAAGACTTGTTTGTAAATATAGGATTTTATAGGACCACGGGGCTATCTGTATTGGTTTAGATTGCCTAATACAACTCGTAATAGTTTCGGCGAGTTCAATATCTAAACAAAGTAGTTTTAAAACTTATTTTTGCTTGAAGTTTTCCATATAGAATCATTTGAGATAATTTTAGTCCTATATTATCCCATAATTTCCTTTTGTCATGGAAAATTTTATATTTTGAAGAAGAAGACATATAATACTATATTTCCTATAAAGCTGGTCATCTTTTTTTGGAATATTTAAAATTCATTTCACGATGAGAAAGCCTGGGTTGGTGATGCAGTCTGGTTTTAGTTTTTCATTTATCTTTACATTCTCCCAGGGGTCAACTTACCGTGAAGTTAGCTCAGGGAAAGAGCAGAAAAAATTTGCGTTTCCTTAAAGTTTCCACCCTTTTATGTACGTTCAAAACTAAAAGTTCATAGCGCGCAAATATCCGTAGACTCCCATATCTCAAAGAAACAGAAAATTATATAAACCGGGCTATAGTTTTGAACGTATTACAAGCTAAATCTGATTGTTTTTTAATTTACAATATAATATTGCTTAACTACTTTAATTCGTTATGAGGTTTAAGGTTATGTATCAATCCGCCTTAGACTTCCCTATGCTGCCAAACTGTTTTGTCCAAAATCGAGAAAAAAAATGATTTTTTAAGAAAGTTATTTAGCCGTTGCATGCACGGACTTTTGCTCTTTAAAAGGCTTAACGCACGAGAACGTGGTGTAATAACTGAATAGACAAAAAGGATTTTTCATAATTTATTATTATTACTCATAGATAATTCGTATTGTACCCGGTACTGAACGTGACACGAAATTATTGAAACCTTATTCAAAAATGTGAAAACAAAAAATTTAAATATTTACCGTACATAATGTATTAATTATATAAGTATTTAAAGGGAGAATGAAACCTAACAAGTGATTTTTTTTAATCACTTTTTTAATAAAACTAATCCATCACTAATCCATCATTTACAAACACATATTAAACTCGAAATAAATTTAATACTTGCTATAAAAATAGGCTTAGCTGGATTCATGGGAATATCCTGAATTCCTCGTTTAAGGACTAGGGACCAATGACATTGATCGATGGCCCTTATATGGGGATCTCAATGAATCCAGCTAAGCCTATTTTTCCGGGTAAGTTTTAAATTTATTTCTAGTTTAGTATTTGTTTGTATTTTTTTACTGGCGAATTAGGCTTATTTAAACGGTAATGAATCTATAAAAAAATCACTTGTTGTTAGGTTGCATTCTCCCTTTAAGGGAACTTAATATTGAAATCCCGAAATCGTTCTGTTTTTGAAATCCCGTACAGAAATCTGACAAGTGTCCTTGTTTAAAGGAAGGTAAACAACTTGACATATTTGCAGACGATTTTTCAATATGATAGCCTCACTTTAAAGAGCTTGTGTTAGAACTTAATCACTTTAGGCAATATATTTTTTAATACGTGGTGGTCAACTATAATTGCCCTTGAATGAAAAGAAAACCAGTCGACCGCATCGAATAGTAGATCCATTATATATTTAATTCTTTAACACAATGCCCGAAGAAAGAATGAGTTCACAAATTAATTTTAACGGATGGGATATGAACTATTAAATCGTCTGCGCCATCTAAAACCGTGCATTTCACAGCAAAATTCAACCCTTACCCTAATTTTCCCCATTCACATTTTCACTGCGGATATTTCTAAAGTGTCGATGACAAAGTTCGATCATAATACGTGCTGGTATAAAGTAAATTTTAATTTATGCGTATTTAATCTATAATATCATGAAAAATGGTGAAATATAAGTTCTTGTTAAAATTTTGAATATAACTAACTTATAATTAAAGTTTCTAAATAAGTAATTGGATCATTGTGCAATATTAAAAAGTAATTGATGGACTTAACAGAGTTGTATTAAACTATTTTAGTCGATTTTTAACCTCTAAACAATTTATTTTAATACAAAATGAATTAGACAGTTTAAATTGAGAAAATGCTAGAACTTCATTGCATTGTCAGCGATAAAATTAAGTTTAACGCTAATTAAAATATCGATAATTATAAAGAATAATTATTTTTATATTATGTTATGGTTAACCCATCTTTCTAGAGAATTTCTACAATTGCTTCATTGCAAGTGAAAATATATTGAATTCGATTAATAATACAAACATTACATTTCATTCGG
Organism: Odiellus spinosus; assembly: GCA_963920705.1. Lineage (NCBI taxonomy): Eukaryota > Metazoa > Arthropoda > Arachnida > Opiliones > Phalangiidae > Odiellus > Odiellus spinosus. The sequence continues at coordinate 9,811,416 of OY987237.1, forward strand.
AGAAGAGAGCAACATATAGATGAGATTGCGATAGTAATTTCTAATATAATAACGACAATGGAAGACAATATCATGTCACCGACACTTTATAAACTAAATTAGGACTCCCTCGTTCTATCTCTTTAAAAAAAAAAGCCGCTTCTATTTTGTTTACAGTTGATTTACGGCAGCCGCCTCCGCGGGATTCCCTGCAACGTACCACGGCCCCCTTTAAAAACTCTCTCTCGTACCATAGGAGCGAACTGGGAATATTACTTCCCATCGCTTCCTGGTTCTAGAGCCGTATTACGTCTCCACGGCCAGCTCTAGCCCGGGCTAGGGAAAAAAATTCAAATTTTTATGGCGTTTCACGACCGCCATATTGGCCTACGGGCTCAGGGCGGTGGCTTTTACTATCCTCCCCCCGCTCCCAACCGAAGCCGTACTCCGAGTAGCGGCGCTAGTCGTAATAGTAGTAGATATTTGTACGCGGGTTTAAACCGAGGCCCGACTCCTAGGGTAGTCATGTCCACTTCTTTCGCCAGCTCGAAAAAGAGTTGGTTAGACAAAAGACCATTGGTCCGAAATGCCCTATTCACCGACCTTCAAAGGGGCAGCTCCATCGCCTCAATTTATACTCTGGTGAGTTTAAAAAAGAATAACTCTTTGGTGTCAACAAAACACCATGAGATTTAACCTACTTTTGTTAAGCCTAGGCCCACATGATATCCTTATTTCTTGGTGAAATTTCCTCGTGCGGTTATATTTATTATTTTTATTATTTCTTTTTTAAATAAGGGCGAGTTTGAGGAGTTTTTCGTGAAAGAAATTTCATTGTTTTTTAGTTTAACGTTCAAACCGGTATCAATTTGATCTAAGCAACATTTTAGGCGCGAAGAAAGATATCCTTGGAAGTTTAATAACCGTGACGCTTTAGTTTTGCTTTCTTTCCTAAAAAAATATTTCAAATTAGTTTTAAAATGCGTGAAGTACGATTCAGGTATCATATATCGGTCTGAAGGATGTAACAAATTTTTAGAGAAGGCTTTTTTCGATTTCGTGGGGTTACAAACGTATATTAATATTACACAGATCTTTAAGGTAAAGGGGTGAAGGTAGTTTTGGTCAGGAATTACGTTTTTAAAATCGTGTGTTTTAATCTTTTTTTTCAATCACGCAAAGGTCCACACGAGATTTCACGATTTTTTTTCGTTTCCTTGATTTGTAATTAGCGAGATTCACGAGTAAACTGTTCCATGATAGGTCTTAATAATTGGAAAAACCTCATAAACCTGTCTAGTAACACTAGTGCGTGATAGAACCTTTTTCTTTCGGCGCTTTTTTTGAGCTAACAGGCTAATAAGAAGGGCTAAGGACGAAAATGATTTGTTTTAAATTAGTACCGAATGGCTCAAAATTGGTTCTGAACTTTATGAAATTATGTGAAAAGCGTTTAATCACAAATTCATGATTTAGGCTTAGCTATGTTTGAGATAGAAATAACACAGGCTAATGCTTGGTCATAACCTCACATGCTCTTAAAGTGGATAGGAAATTATTCGTATATAATTAAACTAATTATGTATTGATTAAATAAATTTAAAATTGCAAATGTGATAAAATTAGAGCTTAATTTAGATACAAATATGACTTTTATTGAGTTATTGATTGACTTCAGTTAATTTAGTTAAATCCTCTGGAATTTAGGTAGATTAATTATGAGACCAAACAGATGAGTTCTTTTTAGACTAATACCATCATTTTAAATAAGTTTAATTCGAAATTTAAAATAATTTGTCAATTATTTGCAAAGATATTAACCATCAATTCCATGAAGTTCATGAACCTTTAGTATTTCTCCCATCCTTATTATCGACGTATCCTTTATTCGCCATTCAAACAGAAAAAAATATAGGCACAATATTCAGGAAAGACATAATAATAGCTATTAATGTGGGCTAATTCAACCCTTGCCATGAATAAACTAGTAAAGCCAACGCGGAGGGATATAAGTTCGTTTAAATAATTATTAAGTGTGCTTGTAGAAATTTTCCAACATCCATACTTTAATTTAGAAATCGTACAGGGACCCCATCCTTATATGTTAAATCCACTCTTAAGATTTTTTTAAATTTTCACAAAGACATAAGCCCAAATAAGCTATCCATATTTATGCTTTCCATATTTTAAATTATTATTTCGTGGGAAAATGATATAAAAACCTTTTAAAATTCTTGATTTAAAAAAATATGACTCCTATCAAGGTAACATTTTAGTTCTTACTGGTCTCCACGACGTCCGCGTTATCTTTTTCTAGGAGGGTGCAAATTTTCTCCAGTAGACCATAAAGGCTAGTAAAGAGACCCCATTTTCTTCCTGGGTGGGAAATAGCTGATCTCAGCACTGACATCGCGACTGCTGACCTATTATCTCTGGACACTTACAAACATAAACGGTGTTCACACTAGATACTTTGAAACATTTGGGGTGATCAGATGTTAAAATTTTGCGATCAGCTGTAAAGATTTTATATAATTATTAACTATATTATAAAATATATTATAATTATTATCGAAAAGAAGATTAAAGTCTCTAGTGTGAACTGTAGCTTTAATTCTTTCAACGTTTTTAAAACGGTAAATTGTGTTACTGTTTTTTTAATGTAGGTTCAAAGTGTATTTATGATTGCACTGGCCATATTTGACGTATATTGTTTAGCAGAGGCTGAACCAGGCTCTGTGCATTATCGATACTTCGGTATCAGTTTTCTATTTGTCTACAGTGGCAATTATCATGGTATGCCCCACCCCTTTTTACACTTAATTCTTAAGCACGAACCAGAATTCCCTTCCTCACACACTGGACTAAATTGAAATAAGATTGTATCATTGTACAACAATACACTATTACATATTTCAGTAAGAAATTTGCTGATTTTCTGTTCATGCATTTCGTTCGTCTTATCATTGTATCTTCTCATATCATCCGCCATTCTTATGAGGGCGCTCAGAAGAGTAAATATGTTTTACTTCAATGGGAAAATATATTCGCTTAAAAATGATCATTCATACAAACTTGGAAAAATCTAAAATATAATTGAATTTACATGTTGACAAAAAAAAACTCAAACTCTAAAAATTTGGCATAAATTTGGAAACTTCTTGATGCTGTGTAGAAACAAAACCTCGTTTTTTTAGTTACTACTTTTGCCACTGTTTGCCGTTAGGGGACTCTTATGAATTTATAATTGTTTAAACCCTGTGAAAATCTGGGAAAATTGATTTTTCCAAATTTTGTATGAACCGTGAATAGTATCTATTTTATTTTCGGAATTATTGGATTAGTTTATGGTCTTTAAATAATTTTGTAAAGTTTGATTTAGCTTCAATTTTAGTGAGGTTAAAAATGAACCAATCAGATAACTCTCAAAGATTCAGATTTCCAATCATTTTAATACCACATCGCTCTCCGCCATCCAGCGACGTTTTTAAGAAACTCAATCGATATAGGATTATTGATTGGCCCAATTTTTCTCATCACTAAAATTCAAATCTAAACAAACTTTATAAATGAATGAAATTAAACGCAAAATAATTGAATTAAAAATGTCTTGATTTAGCGCAGATTCTGAAAATAAATTTATAGAAAAACTATTCCATTTTTAGCATATATTTTCCTTTAAATACAGTAAAGTACGTGTTTGTGCGTGAACTTTGTTCTTGAAAATTGTTGTTTCTTATTATCATAAGGAACAAGAGGCCAAATTCCAACATTGGTTAATGTCAACCGCCGCCTTCACTGGTTGGAGGGTTGTTGCCATCATTTACAGATCGATAGTAAATGTAAGAACACTTTCTTTACACTTACCTTAAGTGTTGTCAGATTGCATGACGAGAGTGATATTGGTTTAATTAATAATTAATAATTAACACGATCAGGATCTTTATTTTGGTTACCATCAAGCGATGCTAATCATATGGATACTCCTCATAGGAGTTAATGTAAGAAAGTTTATTCGATTTTCACCACGGAAATATCTTGATGCTAAATATTTGTGTAAAAATTAGGTATTTTTCTGGTTGGTGGTTTATTCTAATTACCAAGAATTAGCCGATATTACCAGGCTAGAAGATATGGCCAGACTTAAAGTAATTTCGCTTTTTTCTAAGCATGTTGGGAAAATATTCAAATATGTGTTAAAGAGCGGTTTTTTATGGGGGGGATTTCATATTGGGTTTGGTCAAATAAATGATAAGGGCCAGAAATCATGACACTACCCTTAATTGAAGTTTCTCGTAACTTTATTAGAATTTTCCTTCCCGGGATTGGCATTTTTTATCACGGGATTAAGGTTTCTCATATTTTTTGTGATATTGTTTTGGTTTCTTATAAGGTTATTGTGGCTAGAAAATAAATAAAAAATCCAATTAATATTCCTAGTCTTGGCAAGTAAATTAATTCGTGTACGAGAATGGTTGAATTATATTTTTTCTGAACCTAGTGGATTCTAGTACTCTTATATTGTCCTAGATAATTGTAATTTGAACAAATGAAAACATCCTTAGATTCTAACACTCTTTAACACGTATTAAAACATTTTAAAGGTGTTGTTTTAATTTAAAGATCGATTTAAATGTGTCTTGTAAATCATTCAGGGTACTGTGAGCAGTTTGAACACGACCCATAATCTCTCTCAATCCCACCATTCAATGGATTCGATGAAAAACATCGCTCCTCAATTGACCAGTAGCCCTAGAGGTTCAGCCTCGACGGCATCTGTTTGAATAATCGCGATTTAACACACAATGACGACGTCTATAAATACAAGGCGTTTTTATTATTATTTTTTTTTTAGAATTTTGTCCCGTGATTTTGTTTATACATATTTCCTTATTCCACGTAGAAAACCAAACAAACTTAATTTGTTTCCTTTCCTTCTTTCTACCAAAAACTAGAGGGAAACTTGGAGCTAAAATGGGAATAAAATTCGACACAAATTAATATCTAAAGTTTGATCACATTATTTCAGGCTTTAAAAGCGCTCGTAACGTACTAACATTGAAGGTATAGTCCGGTGTTTGATGCCCAAACTTAAGAAATTAATTTAAACACCAAAATCGTGTCTAAAAATTCTCGAATGTGTTTTTGGCGTGGTGATTCCGAAAATAAATTCGAAAACTTATATTTTTAGCTCCAAGTTTCCCATTAATTTGATCCTTTCCGGTAGTTGTTGTCGGAGTTTCAAATATCAGCTAAGCTATAATTAATCTTAAAATAAATAATTTTTCCATCGAGTAATTATATCAGGAGAGCCAAAAAGAAAGGGGGGACTGTATAAAACACTTTTGTACTTACGCTCCTCCTTAGAAATTAGTCAGTACTGACAATAATTAATAATCGCCGTTGCAATTTGTGCCAGAAGTAACAGGATAACCAGGAGCATAGGGTTTTTATTTAGAATTTAGATGATGAAATAGTTAGATTTTGATTATTCAATATGAAAAAGATTAATTATGCAGAATGAAAGTACGACGTTATTTTGGGAAACTAATGAGATACCCTGCTCCCCTTTTAAAGATAGCTCATTTGGTTGGCAAAAAGAAATCAAGAAGTTTTATCGAGAAGAAATTGAAGTTTTATCGAGAACAGAAAAGCGGATATTTAAATAAATTTGATATAAGCTTTTCTTGTAGAAGTTTATTGAAAACTTATCCGAGCTTTACGGAAGTTGATTTTAAATGACAGATTTCAAAACAAATAGGGTTTTTAAAGGGACTACCTGCTTTTTTAAAGCCCCTTTAAAGTCGCCATGAATAGCAGACGACGTTTACCATAGCAAATTGTACAAAGCTAGGCTGTTTAAATAAGGAAGGGTGAGTTTGAATGGGCTACTGGTTATCAAGTGCACTTCTGAAACGAAAGCAGAGTTCACACTTGAGACTTTGAAACAATTTTGAACCGTTTTGGAAAGGTCAAACTGTAAAGTTATTGGGTCATTTATAGTAGAGATTTTTGGTCAAAAAGCAGTATTATTTGCTTGAAAACTTGATTTGAACATTCGGAACAGTTTTAAAGTGCCTAGTGTGAACGCGTAGCTAATTTTAATAAGTATAACAATCTTAAAGTATTATCTTTCCGTCCATTTTAATGTTTACATATCATTCCAATTATCGCACTTTTTAAGAAAACGAAACTTACAACAAAAATATAATCTCATTGTTTTTTATATTTTCACCACGTGTTTTTTCTAGATCTGTTTTTTTATACTGATATAAATTTGTAAATATTTTTATATACACTTTTTGATGAGAAATGGTGTAGAGAAGTTTATATTTTTACGCAGAAAAAATACGGAATTTTATTCGGAAAAAAATATTTAACAAATAAAACGAAGATACTTTGTTATAAAAATTGTAATTTTTTCTGACGATTTATTTGACATTGCAACAGAGCTTCTTGCAATACGGATTTTTTGAAATTTTCCCATTTTAAGATCTTGATATAGCGTTTTAAAATTTCTTGATGGGTTGGTAAAGAAGTTGTTAAACTGTCGTTTAAGTGTTCGTAAAAACTCAAGTGATTTGTAGTTAGGTAATTTTTGTTTATTAACAAACAAATGACGTCTTCGTTTGAGATTACTTTTCCTTGTGGTAAATTTTCACCTAAATGTTAATGTGAACGCGTTTCATATTAGGCCGAAAGAAAGTTTAAGTTTCCTGATTGGTCCTCGAACCATTTTTAACTATTAGGAAAGTAGGCTTAGCGCGTCAGATCCAAGAACTTGGGAAGTATGCTTAGCGCGTCAGATCCAAGAACTTGGGAAGTAGGCTTAGCGCGTCAGATCCAAGAACTTGGGAAGTAGGCTTAGCGCGTCAAATCAAAGAACTTGGGAAGTAGGCTTAGCGCGTCAGATCCAAGAACTTGGAAAGTAGGCTTAGCGCGTCAGATCCAAGAACTTGGAAAGTAGGCTTAGCGCGTCAGATCCAAGAACTTGGAAAGTAGGCTTAGCGCGTCAGATCCAAGAACTTGGAAAGTAGGCTTAGCGCGTCAGATCCAAGAACTTGGAAAGTAGGCTTAGCGCGTCAGATCCAAGAACTTGGAAAGTAGGCTTAGCGCGTCAGATCCAAGAACTTGGAAAGTAGGCTTAGCGCGTCAGATCCAAGAACTTGGAAAGTAGGCTTAGCGCGTCAGATCCAAGAACTTGGAAAGTAGGCTTAGCGCGTCAGATCCAAGAACTTGGAAAGTAGGCTTAGCGCGTCAGATCCAAGAACTTGGAAAGTAGGCTTAGCGCGTCAGATCCAAGAACTTGGAAAGTAGGCTTAGCGCGTCAGATCCAAGAACTTGGAAAGTAGGCTTAGCGCGTCAGATCCAAGAACTTGGAAAGTAGGCTTAGCGCGTCAGATCCAAGAACTTGGAAAGTAGGCTTAGCGCGTCAGATCCAAGAACTTGGAAAGTAGGCTTAGCACATCAGATCCAAGAACTATATGGCTTTTTCCCAGATATTAAGGGAGAATAAATCTCTGGCCCAATGAGGAAGGTACAGCTTGACTAATTACCGTAACTAGCGTTTTTCAATATAACTTTTTAAAATTTATAAGCTAAATGTTTACTTACCAACAGCAAAATACTGTCCGTAAGATAAGTTGCACACTTGAAGTTTCTTGCGTTTTCTTTTAACGTTAATATCGACTACGTATCTAACACTGCCTTTTAATACGAAGTAAACGAAATCGTTTGCGTTTGAATCGTGAATGACCTGTGAGGGAAATAATTACAGGACATTTTCAGCGCTTTATTTTATCTTTAATAACGAGATCTGAAATTAACGAAAAAAGTTTATTAAAAATATACTTACTGTTTCGGCTTGGTATCTCTCAACGCAACAATTACTGGCCAATTGCGCCAAATTTCCAACTGTCCACTTTGTGTATCTAAAAGGTAACAAGCACCTTAAAAATTCGTTGATTTGTTTACGGTAAACTTGTGTATAATCTTCCAAATTAGGTTCGGCGATATCCAGTTGTTGTTTCCCAAGAATATCCGCGGTGTTTCTTGGGGCCATGGTTAGCGCGCTATAACCCTTTCTGATTACATTCTAGAAAGTTTGCCATCACTCCGTACCAATTCGTGTTTGTAATGTTTTATTTAAAAACAATCACTCTTATTATTCTCATTATACTTAATTGGGCACCAGTTAATTTATCTCGGCTCGTACCTTGACGCGGTACGTTGCCTTAAATAATTAGGCAGGTTTATTTCAATCGTTTTTAAAGGGAAAGTCTCGCGCGAAAATTTGGTTTCGTTAATTACAATATAGCTTTGTTAACTGTATTATAATTTTCCCTGCACTTGAGACAACTTTTATTTATGGTCTGGAAGGATCACCTACACATTTAACCAATATCTAGCGCTTAAAACACTGTAATTTGAATCTTACGGCGTAAATTTTTAAAATATTTGCGCTTGGAGAAAGTTTTCGACCTATCGTGTCTTCTTCAGTCTAAAACGCAATGGGTCACGTAACTGTTGTATACCGAAGAAACAACAACGAAAATAACAAAATCGAAAAAGGTTCTCAGCAATTCAAAAGAATGGGCGTGATCCGAAGGCTAGTTTGCACGATATGGACACAATAGGTGATAAAAAGAATAGGGAGGGTTGTTCTTACGCGTTTACTTTTTGAAGATTTGTAGCTTAGACAATATATCAAAAGGACTGGGAACTATAGCCTTTGTAGTGTATTGAATATGCCCCGCCTAAAATTTTGATTATTCATCCCAAAAGCAATATCGTCACATGCTGCAAGTGACGTCAATGGTATAGAGACATTCAGCGAGCTCAGGAAACTAAACTACTCCAGTTGGAGAACTGGGGTACAGAGGAATTTACAGACCGAGTGGGGGGAAAAACCACGTGATCGAATTCGTGACCACTGCCTGTTTTAGTTCTGTTTTTCACCAGGTAAATTGAGTACGTATCCCGGTGTGTAGTGGTTTGGATAGCTTATTTCTTCATTACTACTGTTATTAAAAGTTTGTATAGCTTATTTCTTCATTACTACTGTTATTAAAAGTTTGTATAGCCTATTACATCTCGAGTTAGAAGCACGCTCGAAGTAAAATTACCCTTTATTTTTCAAATTTATTGACTTAAAGATAAATAGAGAATAGGTTTGAGCATGCTGCCAACTATAGGCGGACTAAACTATTGAAATTAACTGGATTATTACTTTTAAAATGCTTTTTTTGCGTCCTAAACTATTGACGTCAAAATGGAAAATCTACTATTTAAAGTTTCCTTTTATTGTTCTAACTTCGGGGTTTTAAAGGGAGTATAACCTATGCATAGAAGGCTTTCTTTACCTAAGATGACCCCAAAGCTAAAATGCGTAGATATCAATTACCTTGGTGAAAAACTTTGAAATCCGCAATGAACCCAAAAAAAGGAGGTTATTCAAAACCATAGACCAAGAAAGGGTTTCTTGGTCTATGTTCAAAAACGACTCGAGTCTGGATGGCACTGCGGCCCTGGAGTTTTTGTCGTATGCTAAGGTGTTGATCCCAATGTGAAGTTAGGCTAAAACTCAACACCTAAGGTTTTTGATATCGATTGACAGGGCGGTGTGCGATAGTTTTCAGTCGCGAATACTCTATTTAATTAGAATTTCATTATGTTTTAAGAAGACTTTCTCTTTAATAATGTATAGCGTGGTAAACTAGTAATAATCGCTTTAAGTGTAATACGGATTTGAATTATTTAAATCTCCTTAGATCGATAAGCTTCGTTCTAGTATACATAGACCAACCCATTTTTGCCTCGTTACTCGTTAGATTATTAAACGAAATCAAGAAAAATATTTTTGCATTTATTTTTATACCCTTTTTATTCCAATAACCGGGGTTTTACCTTGTGTTTTAGGCGCTATAATTGTTGGCTGTATTTGGTTCATATATTGCAACAATGTATTATTTTGGCTTTTGTTTTCATTTGGATAACACGCAGCCATTGATCATTAAAACAATACAGGTCAGTTAACGTAATATTGTATGTATCTTGTTTCATGAAGGTATAGGTAGCTATTTAGAAATCATAGAAAATAAACAGAAAGACTAGAAGGAATATAGCCTTTGTAGTGCATTGATTTTGATTCTTGCCGCGCTTAACTCTGGGTAGGTTCCGGATCAGGTGGCTGACTATTGGCCCCAAAGGCAATGACATCATTTAAAAGTCAAGAGACTCCTATATTACGTTACCTTAGCGTGTTGAGGTTCCATGTAGAATGCGAGAAACTGACATAACGTTAAACTTTTATTAATATTTAAACTATTTAATTTAGAAGATAGATACATCTGAAGTTTAAAGTTCAACTTGGAGATTGTACTAGATTTTATTTTTTATCAATTAACTTAGTTTGTGACATCCAACGTTTTTGAAAATATGAGGTTTGAATAACCCGCCACAAGAGGCCATTTGGAAAAGAAAAAGATCTAGAGCTAGCGCCTTCTAGTTCATATCTTGCTCGAAAAATCAATAATTGTTTCGGCGTGTAGTTGGTTGAGTTGGATTGTTCCGTAGGAGTCAGATATCTGCATAATTTCCATTTAAAATAGTTATTTAAATTAATTTTCTTAATGGCTTTCGATCCTCTACCCGAAGACCAAAATGTTGATAGAGATTTGCAGGAATTTTTGGCTGTGGAACAGCAAAAGGCGCAATTTCAATCCCAAGTTTGTCTCTTTAACTAAGCCTTGGCGTAGTATTTCGTAATATATTGATTATATTTAATCATTTAATTAATAAAATAAATAGGTTCACAAATTGAATGACATGTGTTGGGAGAAATGCGTGGATAAACCCAGTTCTAAGCTAGATAGCAAGACTGAAACCTGGTAATTGGAAAGCCCCACTTTTTCTCTCGATAAACCAACAATTGATTTAACATCTCTTTTTATTTCGCTATTTATTTGAAAGCTTGACAAATTGCGTGGAAAGGTTTATCGATACTTCTCTGAATATGACCAATAGATTCGCGCAGTTGTTGCAGAGGTCTGCCAATCAATTGCAATAGTACAATTACTAATTAATATGTATATTTAATGAAAATTATAGACCCTTATTCAACTCATTAAAACCTGACTGGTTTTTTTTTTTTTTGAAATGTTGTCTAATTTTTGTGCAAAATCACGTAATCTCTGGGTTCATTTTAAGTTTTAATCAATGAACTGAAAATATTAAGGACATCTTTTAACCTAATCAGGCTTAATTTGGTTGTTACTAATGAGAATGATGTTTAATTTATATTTTCATAATTCTCGTGTTTTTTCTGTTATATATGGTTGCCAGTTAATAATACGAATTATTAATTGAATTAGATTAGGATAACTGATTTTAAAATCAAAGGCTTTTCCAATAATGTAGATAGATGGCGAGACTTTCTCAGAAACATCGATGTTTTCGCATTAGCTAGAAATTATGGGCTTAGCGGAAATATTTGTCTTCCCAATATTTTTAGCTTCAAATATTACCGTATAATTGTTTTTTGCAAATACATGTATCATGGGAAAAATCTATATAGGGAATTAACGTCTAATTGAACAAAGATTAGAGTTGTGTGGCTTAGATCATTCTTGGTACTAGTAAACCCGTAATTTAGGTAGTTAAAGTGACTCCAAACTAGAAAATACATTACAATTTTAGTTAAAGCGGTAGTATAACGCAATTTTTGGCACGTAATGTATTAGTTTTATCGTGTAAAGTCGTAGGATCGAGAAATGATACAAATTATCACGAAGGATATCAATTATCACGTTGTGCAAGCGACTTAATTTTTTAATGCGAAAAAAAACGGGGAAATTAATTGAAAAAAATCAATGTAATGATGAAGAAAAGTACATGACTCTTTCGAAAATTGATATACCGCGATGCGATTAGTAAAAGATTAATGATTTCCCTCCAAAATTTGTAGGCGAGTTTCTATATTAAATAGGCGACCATCTAGTTAAATCTAATATAGATAAAGCTTATAAAGATTGATCTCGTAACTTCTAGGTTTCTAGTGGTACATTTTTATATTTTTATATTTCTTAGCTTACATCCGTAAGTCATTATGACAAATATTGCAGTTTTATGGTTTAATATTTAATCTAGGTAGTGCGAAAACTGCCAAAGATCATAAAGAAAAAGTGTTCCCCAATGAATATCCCGGGAATATCGCGGAAACAAAATATGAAATGTACATTTTTTATTTAAATGGATGTTATTTTCTACAGAGTGTTTGATCTCATAGAAGAAATAAAAACGCGAACGGTGTCAGTCACGTGTGTAAATTTTAAAGGGAGTGTGAAAAAAATTGATACGAAGTTGATTTAGTATTTTTAATCTCAATTATACGAAACATTCAACATTGATTAGTTTTTTACGCAATATGTTTCTATATAGTCTTATGAAGGGCTTCAATTCGTTCTTGGTGATAGACTTATCCACCAATTGGTGGTTTCTCAGGGTAACCTGATTAGTTCCAGAAGGTCAGGGATGTTACTCATCTTTTTCAGAATATTATAAACAGATTGTACTTCAAGATATCATACGCTTCTGGTATGGTCAATAGATATGGAGTTTTTAATTTACTTTTATCTGTTTTTTTTTTATTTATTTATTTTTTTTTCCGAGGTTTTTCTCTTAAATAAAAGTTAATTAAATCTCAAAGTTAATCCCTTTCATATTTCCAAATTTCTACGATAAATCAAATCGCGGATGTGATTCTTCATTTTGAAACTAATTTTGTTAAAATTTAGGTTCAGGGGGTGGGAACACGCGACTGAAAATTTAAAACTAAATTTGAGAGCGACTTAAAGGCCATATCTGCTCTGAAATTTGCCCCTTTAAAATGCTCTTCCCTTCTGCACTCAGCCTAGCTTTGACTGTACACAACGTCGTCTGCTAAGCTAGAAAAGAAGGCGACTTTAAAGGGGATTTAAAAATCGCAGATAGTCCCTTTAAAAGATGAAGAGTATTTCTGAAAGCGACTCTAAATATCAATCGAAAGAAAACTAGACGTGACGTCACGCCACACCCATAGTTAATGACTCTTCTTAAAATTTGGAAGGTATAATTTATTATTTTTCAATTAGCGTGTGAACGGTGGACTTGGGCCAACTAATTCCTACCATTAATTAGGGTCAACTAGTTGGATGGAAAAATTGGCTCTTGTGAAAGGCGCTTTACAAGCGCTGGCTGGCGTCACGAAAAATCGTGACTTCAAATAAAAAAATAGTTTTTGAATTTTTCAACGGAAGTGGAAGTGATGATTCCTTAAACCCAAAATTTAACGCGAGATAGTTAAATAATAATCAAAATCACGGTTTATATGGGTCTGAGCAGAACTTGATCAAGAATTTATGACATAAAAAGCCGAAGTAAAATTCTACGTTTAAATTTAATGAGGCTGTTAGACTGTTCCGTTAGTGTTAAATATTTTAACGAATACTTTGCTAGCTTAGCGTTTTTATTTATTTTTTACTCTCCGACCTCTGATATTCCATCATTTTTGTTTATTTAAGATTTTCCTCGAAATCTCGCTGGGGTGTCGTTAAAGGCGGTCTTACTTTTAGGGCGTTAAACTGACTGACACAATGATGATGTAATTTTGGACGGTCGTATACCGTTACCGCTATTCCCTATAGGTTCTGAAGGAACAGTGATGGTTATTTTATTAGCTATAACTATAGTTTGACGATAATATATATTAGATAAAGCTATATTCGAGCTGAAATTGCAATTTTACAATATAATCAAAATCGAAATTTAAAATTAATTCTATGGGGCTGTTTTGCTTTAGATTTGGTTACGAATTTGTTACTGTTAATAGGATTTTAAAGGGATCATACTAATCTTATTTTAAAGTAATTTTTAATCGACTTAAACTGTTATAATGTTAATTATCAAAGTTATAAATTCGTCTTAAAGAATTTCAGACAGAAATGTTGGTGCGAATGAAATTCCATCTTTGAAATGGTGCTTATTCGAAGCAAAGAGGTGTTTTAGGGTCAAATTTCTTCGAATCTGAGTTTATCTTTTGAGGTCCAGTTCGCCACTTCAAATTTCGGTGAACTTTTCAGATTTGATATTGTTTTATTGTATTTTGACTTTAATATTCAGCACTGACTTGTGATTAAGGTGGCAAGCGTCTAATGAATAATTAGTCATGGCAACAGTCATTAATTTTTGTTTAAGTTTAATTTATTTAGTAAAAATCTGGATTAAATAAAAGGCATACAAGAAACCACAATATCACAAGTGAATGATACTATAAGTGTTCAACCGGCATGTACTGCGGGTGACGATACCACGCGAGTCCGAAGTATTCCGAAATTTGTACAGAATGGCGGCGAGGTCGTGTATATTCTTTGTATCTAGAGTATATCTGACTTGAAATCGCTACGGGCCCCGAGAGACAAGGAAGAGCTGGGTTTATTTGTGTACCTTTTTGCCCCCGCCAGAGAAAGGCTATTTCAAATTCCGTATCTCGGTCGTTGTGGTATTTTTTGTTGATTTTTGTACTCTCCTGGCGCAAAAGCTCTAGACGTTTACAACTACAGAACCAAAGATTAATCATAATATGCCTTCTTGTCCCTTTTAAGCTACGGTCACACTAGCATTTCTTAATCGATTTGAAACGGTAAAATCAATCCGATATTCAAATCGCCAGAGATCGTTTTAAGCGTCACGTGTTCACGCATTATCTTTTTAAATCGATTTATTGTAGCTTCATCTATCGCTTGTGGATTAGATGAAACTGGTTTCCGAAGCAGTTTTGAGAAATCTAATCAAATCGATTTGAGAAAAGACGGTTTTCCGTTCACACGACTTCAGCGAAACGTTTCGGAACGGTTTAAATCGATTCCAAGAACGCATCTTTAGTAATATTATTCCCAAGCGACAATAAATCTACCTTCACACTACATTTTTCAGACTGTATTGAATGTTGAAATCAACTTTTCAAGCCAAAAATATTGTTTTTGACTAAAGACCTCTACATTTGACTTCAAATTTTCGTAGTTTGACCTTTCCAAACCGGTTTCAAAGTCTCAAGTGTGAACGCGGTTTAGTTATCAGTCGTTTCGATATGATATAGCTCGAATATAGAGTTTGGACCATACGGATTTGGATACATGTAGACTTATTGTACCGGGTACTCGGCTGTTAGTTTGAAGGGTCACCTAATCAAGGTTATTGAGTGACGCGACCTCTAGTCTGATTGAGATCCAACGACTTCCCTCCACCCTCTTTGACGTTCCACGGTTAACCTCCCTCTTTCCTCAACCACCACCTCACTCTCTTTCGTTGGCTCTTAGAAGATTGGCCAATCACGCGGCTGCCTCGAGGGCTAGCTCCATCTGGTATCGATTTTCAGCGAGGCTAAGGCCGCTAATTTCATCCGCCTTAAGGATAAGAAAGATCTAAGAATTTTTTTTTTTCTCTTTAGCTTCTTCGTTCTGGTCTCTGTCGACCTGTTCCGTTTTTTCCTAACCTCTTCTTTCTTTACCTTTTCCGTCTGGCAAACAATACCTTACCTATTTTTATTAAGAGGTTGGACGTTAATGGTAATTCCGGCCCGGCTGGCCAAAAGTTGAGTACGCATTTCTGTACAAAAAGAGTTGAATAGGGAAAGCTGAGACGAATTGATACGCAGTGTTAAAGTTCAATGGGTGAAAAGAAGTCTTTGCTTGGCTCTCCTGTTAAACACTAATAAAACTTAAAAGTCAAGTGGGAAGCTAGACTTTATTTTTATTTCATATACACTCCCAGCAACAGCGAATATTTTATCCATATAGCAATCGTCCTTTGCAGAATTATTTTCTCTAACTCGATTTCATCTGAAATTTATTTATCAAACTGAAGCCGAGTTTCAATCTCGCTTACTAAAAAACGAATTATATAGGCATACCTATATGTTTTATTTTCTCTACATAGATAGTATCAACTATAAGACGGGGAATCGTAAGTTTTATACCATTTACTTCGGCAACTTTATATTTTTCTTTCAAGTTTCTAACCATCTAAGTCGTATACGAGTTAGGTTTACTTCTCATAGCTCGATATAACCCGTATAGTTTCGTATCAAAGATTATACTTTCTCGAAAGCTTCTTCCACGCACCTTTGGCTTTGGTATAGAGTCCAAAGAGTATCTTTTACGTACGTAGAGTTGTACTTCTTCAGGTGTAATATCTTCTTTTCCATTACCTGCCTTTTTTATCGGCCGGTAATCTGAGCTTAGGCGTCACAAACATCGCCAGGGTTCCTATTCCATTAGCGCATTAATATAATGCGTGTCCTCGTGATGCGGTGTTAGTTCTATATCGTTGCGTTTTTTTTTTATGTCTGTAAATCCTTGGCTTTACCTGTTTTCTTTCGGTACTCGCCTGTCTCTTATTGGAAGGACCAGGCGGCGCCAACAACACCGAGAATTTTGTACAGGAGTGGAAATAAAATAGAATGAAATGAAAGGGAATGTACCACGGAGTGTTTGTTTTGTTTCCTTTTTCGTAGGATCTCCATTTTCCGGAAGACCGTTTAATCATATTTCTCCCACGTCATCAAACGGAAATTCTTTATTTATATAGGTACTTCTAGAATTTTAATTTAATTTTTTGGACTAGGGATCGTTAAAGGGACCATCTGCAATTTTTAAAACCCCTTTAAAGTCGACTTCTTTCCTAGCTTAGCAGACGACGTTGACTATAACAAATTGTGCAGTTAAAACTAGGTACTGAAGAGAATGGCTGGGATAATTTCCAAGTTCCTCCTATCTCTACCAGGGGAAATGAAGTCAGTCCTTGAATAGGCAGTTAAGTAAAAAATGGTTACGAGATAGATCATCAAAAAATGGTGAAAAATCTTAATTTAGGTCCAACTTCTACTCGCTTAACTTTATCCTCTCTGCCACGGCTAACACCCAAAATGTAGATTACTACGAAGAATAAAAGGAAAAAGAGATATGTTATATCTTATAATTCTATTCAAGAGGAGTTTATACTAAATGGGAAAGTTGAGGCGCATTGATACGCGATATGAAACGTCATTGGAACAAAAGTAGTCATTGGCAAATCTTCTTAAATACGAACGAATCCCTCCCACACTTTCAAGAACTAAACATAGTGTAGGATCTCGTAACCTTCTTTTTGGTTTTCTACCTTTTCCTACATCACCGTTTTTATCGAAGAAGGAAAATCTTTTAAAACTCCACCACCAAAGTCCCGAGTGGTTATTCCATCACTTTTGGTAAGGGACTTGTTCGGATTACTTTAATTTATAATAATGGCGTGATGATGATGATGGGTAGAATGATACCATACTCTCGTGTTGTCGTTTTATTGTTTTATTTTATCTATATATTAAGCTGAAAGTAAAAGAATTTGTTGAAACTCGTCTCTTAAAAATTATGGAAAGTAAAAAAAAAAACTGTCGAGGTGAAGCCAATAAGCCTAAATAGAACCTAAATCTTTCTTTTTAACGTTACCCGTATCCCAATTGTAAAAGAGGCGACCTTTACCCGTAAAATAGTTCATTAAATATTTTATTCGAGTCGCTTGTAATTAAATTATAAAGGTAAAAAAAGTATGAATGATCTTGTCTATGATTAATCTATGAAAGGCTAATTTTTTTTATTATAAACAAAACAAATATGAATTATACTAGCATAGTAGTAATTATTTATTATACTCCTACACACATAACTGCCCAAAGTACGAAATCAATCCTCCTGTCCCCTGTGTTTAGTGGGAAAGGAACTGTCCTACAGTCCTCCCCCTTTCCACCCCTTTCTTCCCCGATTAGGAAAGGCAGTCAGTAATGGCCGCCGCCTCGTGTTGTAATAGACGTCGCTAATTTTTACGAAAACTAAATTCGATCTCGTACACGTTAAAATTTGTGTAAATGGATGGATTTTATGAATATTTGAAACTTTAACTATCGAACATTTTGAAAATCTTATCATTTCATCCTCAATTTTGGGTGAGTTTAAGAAATTTCAATTTTTTTCAAGAGCTAATTTACCTGTGTATCGGGCGACTGGCAGGGGACGTTAGGGTCTCTTTCGCCGCCATTATCTTCCCGAAAACGAAGCCTTACTTGGCGCTTAGCAACTTAAAACTTATTTGGTGTTTTTAAAATCATAATGGCAAATAGATTTTATTGCCGGGAAAAATATTAATCAAAAATAGAACATGTGCTTAATTTTCTGTTCGGATATTTTCGAGATATTTTTATAAATGTGAGATTTTTATCAAATTTACCCCAGCTGTTTATCGAGAAGGGAACTGTCCTACAGCCCCCTTTTTTTACCGATTAGGTGATAATGATGAAAAACTGTAATGGGCGCCACGCGTTGTAATAGACGCCGGTACTTTGAATTCTTACGCGTTAAAATATGTGTAAATATGTACAATTTATGAATATTTGAAACTTTAACTATCGTGGGTTTAGGATTTCGTATCATTTAATCCTTAATTTTGGGTGAGTTTAAGAATTTTTTTGCGGGATTTAATTTTTTATAAACAAGTTTGCCAAATACCCATGATTTCTGCCAAGGTTGTTTTAGAACCGAGGGGTCAGACACTCGCGAACTCGGGTGTACAAAATTTTTGTACTCTTTGCACTATCAAAGCTTTACTCTCAGTTCAAAAGAGTTCTAACTCAATGCATTGTCAAAGCTAAACTCAGGTGATAGCCAGAGTCGCTGCAGTCGCTTTTCCTAAACCGAATAAAACCTTTAATAAGCGTTGCTGGCTTTACATACTTCTGCCGTGGTTGGATTCTTCAGGTTTATCCTATTTTCAGCTCCTATAGATTAACTGTTTTCTCTGGGTCTGGAAAGAACTCTAGGTCGTCATTTTTTTTTTTTTTTTCTTTCTGGTGGAGTGCGTATATTATTTGGAAGTTGACAAGAGGGTCGGGTACCAGCTAATCGGATAAGCTCGACAGATAAGCTCTCAACAAGGGAAAAACTTGTTGCCCCGATTTTCCCACCCCATTTTTTTTCCTCCCACGCGTGTCATCTCTCTCTTCTGTCGGGAGCGACAGTTGGACTATTTTTCTTTAAGCCTTTGCATGGTGGGGAAAAAAAAACATATAATTTTGAATTTAACGTTCAGAAATGATTAACTCATTCTTATAAACTTAAAATATTTGTAGAGCTTCTGCACATAGTATCATCAGAAGCCGATGAAACCCTGGAATAAGTGCTCGCGAGGTGAGCGGTATGTTCTCGATAAGATCAAAGCTACGTTCACACTTGACACTTTGGAACCGTTTTCAAACCGTTTCGAATCTTCGAATCAACTTTCCAAGATATAATAATTTCGTTTCTTGATCGAAGAACTACACGAGTGACCCCAAAATGTTTAATTTGACCTTTCCAAAACGGTTTCGAAGTCTGTAGTGTGAACGCGGCTTTTGTATTCTTAAAGCAACTGAATAGGATTTTTTACTCTATGTATATAGATATCCTTTCCCTTAACATTGTTCTATTATCTTCTCGAAGTTGAATAAACTGTAGTATGTTTTATTCAAACAAATCCAACAACTTTAAGTATGGGACCCTGGTTCGATCACCAACCTGTAGTGCTTTTATCAAATCTCTGTGCCTTAGTATATTACGTTCAGTGAGTTTCCTCTCAATTTGTATACTTTACCAAAACTCAGAATCGTTAGTTTTAAGATATTGGAATCGTACGTAAAAAATACGCTAAAATATCACTGACGAGAATTGCAAACCCAAAGTGTTTCTGAGTTTACACTCTATTTATTTCGCACGTTTTCACAGCCAATTCGATTTTTTCTCTCCATCCATTCTTTTTCGCTCGCGAACCGTTTCATATTTCAGTATTTTTACTTTGACTATCAAAATAGAGCGTTTGCCGCTCAACCACCCCGTTTTTATTATGTTTACGTAAAAACGCGATTTTTGAAGTCATTTTTCTCCCCTTTTTTGTACCCAGAATCCGAATCGTTTAGGCATAAAATATTTTTTTTACTCCAATATTTGTCCAGCACGAGTGAACATATATTTTTAGTAGTTTACCCATGGGCATGTGTATATGAGACGCCATGTAAAAGCAAAACCGTCAAATCTGCTGTATTTTATTCTTATTCGCGCGTAAAATATATGGTTGACCATTTCCATCCATTCTTGCAAGATGTACAGTTTTTTCCCGCCTTTTTTATGGCGTAAAAATTTGTGGAGGTATATTTCAGAACGTCGTATATTATTTTTCGTGTTAACTCAAGAGTATGAACCAAGGCTAACAATTGACGAATTCGAAATTTTCATACTCATAAAACAACTTCCAGGGGCTACGGCCATTGGGGTACAAATATAATGATGAATTATCGTACCTATCTTACACCCGTTGTTATAGGACACTCGTCAAGTCTGTAAGCGCGAGGGAAGGAGTTACCACCTAGTTTGTCTCTCTCGTCATAGCTTAGCCAACCAGAATAGGATCAGAATGGGACCTACGATAGCGACATCTCTTAACAAATCGGCGCGTAAAGAGTGTACCCCAATGACGCGCTGTCCCTGCAAGTTCCTCTTCAATTTCGAATTCGTCTAGTCTCTACCTGTTCCCAGGTCTTAAATACCCGCATTTTTCCACCAGTTTCCGCTCTTCTAATAACGTAGTCCGCAACCCCATGGACCATTTTGAGATCTTGAAAAACATACGCCTATAATGCGGAAACGGAATGGACTTGATTAGTTGTAGGGTTCGAAGTTAAATATAGACCGAGTATGTTTCTCGAATTAAACGAGAGAGCGGGGTTAAATGTCTTCAGGTTAATCATTACTAGGTGAAAAACTGTCACGTGACTTCACCACTCTGGTAGGGTCAAGTCTTTTGAAAACGTGAACGTTACGTAAAAATGAATTTAACTTTGCACTGGATTATGATGGTATTTTATGTTTTTTATTATTTATTATCGTAAATAAGGCGTATGCTGACTTTGTTCATTTTTTTCCCCGATATGTTTTATTGATTGGCTTAACATTGGCAATATGTATCTACTTTAAGAATGGTTGGGGAAACGTAAACTTTGACAGGGTTATTTTATCACAGAGAATCCCTCGTGTAAAAAAAAAAAAGGGGGACTCGAAAATAACGAGAAAAAGCTACAAGGCGAGAATTTCAAATGACCTAATCCCAGCCGACTCTTCCCCTTTTTGTCAAAACCCATTCGCTCCCCCATACATCATAAAAACTAGGCCATATTTTACACTTCCGAATTCTTTTCCGAGTTTAAAGATGCCCTTTGTCATTGCCCAAAAGAAGAAAGGAAAAAAAAAAAAAAAAAAAAAAAAAAACCAACCCTAGGCCTATCGGGGATCAGGATTTGGGTTGTCGGAGGCTGGTTCCGTACAAATTAAAAGTTATGTGGTTTAGTTTTGCGCTGACACTTTGGTTCAAGAGGAAGTGACTTAATGGGAACAGCTGTGGCGGATTGGTATACATAGTGTTAAATTTCAAACCTATATTTTGAGAAGAAAATGAGATTATTGAAGAAACCTTTAGTGTATTTTTCCTGTAATTTTGGTTTTTGTAGAGGATATAGTGAGAAGAGCTTCAAGAAAATTATCGAACAAGCAAAAATTTTAATTTTTGGAAGCGTACGTGTCTGTAGAAATTAGGTATGTAAGCTAGACGTGTTAGCTGAAATAAAATATAATAAGGAAGTGGATAAAGAAGAGTGTCTGATCCCTCGGGGAAAGGAGAGGGACTCTGAGAAAAGTTCCTAATTACAAGGCGCCAAAAATAAGACTAAATCAGGACTGCAAATAAATCGTGTTCACGAAACCAGAAGTAATCAAGTCTTATATTAAGGAGGCAGTCAGTGCAGGTGGTTAATTCCTAAAATATGATGTGTTGGTGAATTTGTTACGAAAAACTAAATCCCGCAAAATAAACTGTTAGCACTATTTAAAACTATTAGACTTGAAGTACACTTAATGAGTTAATTGTTTAAACGAAACTCTAAACCTAAATTAAAATACTAATTGGTCAGGTCGAGAATGAAAACCCGGGGATCCCCGACTTGCCCTAGATTTTGAAATGGCTTGACATTTAATCTGCGCACTTAATTTCTTCATTTAAATTGTAAATTAATTAAAAGTAATAACACATTTAGATATCTTTAAAAGGAAAATTAATTCTAAATACATAAAATATTTTCTTCTATGAAATGAAATTGTTTTTACAAGAAGTCCGTTATATAAATGCATTTTCAGTGTGAGATCAGTCTTATTTTCTAACCAAATTAATGTCATTAGGTGATCAAAACATTTCAGAAGGTACCTGCGAGGGGTCAGACATTCTTAAATTCGTTATACACCTAAGTTCACTGACTTGTGAGTTCAGACTTTACAGTGCATTGAGTTCGAACTCTTATGAACTATGAGTTCAGCTTTGATAGTGCAAAGATTTAAAAAATTTGTACACCAGAGTTTGCGAGTGTCTGCCCCCTCTGGTACCTGATTCACGTTACACGTACAAGCTCTTCCATGTCAATTAGATCAGTCAAAGTAAACAAATCTTTGCAATTATTCGATCTGTATAAAGTTTATAAAATACAAGATTGACTGTTATAAGAGAAGTGGTCGACAAAATTTTCAATCCGTTTAAAGCAGAGTAGTCTCTAAGATTAGAGGGAACTTGAGAGACGAAATTTTAAATTCCGTAGGGTTTTAATTAGTAGTGGATTAATTGTTGCTCGGGCAATCCGTTTTCCCTCGCTTCCAATTATAAAGACTTTAAAAGAGGATGGACTCCGACGACAGAAAATCCCCATTTTAAAAGCCTCTCCGTTTACACTTTAACGCGTAAAGGTTTAGCTTTTCTTTATTAAGAATTGCTATTTGATTATGAAAATAGACAATCTTTGAAAAACTTTGTTTTTACTGCAAAGGAAGCCTTTCCCTGGTGCACTTGTCATGCCTTGGGAGATTCAAAATCAAAATCAATGTTGATCATAATACAGCAATGTTCCAATTGCAATTAGTCTAGGCAAATGTTATACTTTAAATTTAGACCGTACTAAAATTGAAAGCTCATTTTGTTGATAATTAATCAAACCATAATAAAATCCAGTGTACGTAAGTCTGGAGAGGTCTAGAAAATTCTGTAAATTTCTTGGAAGTTCTAGAAAGGTCTGGAAGGTTATAGAAATGTCCCTTGATTTTTCACGGCTCTTTGCTAGTACAGTAATTAAAAGTCCCTTCTTCCATTAAAACATTTTCTATTCCTCTTAATTACCTCTTTAGAAATAAAGATTTAAAGTCGATATTGTACCGTAATAGGCCTAATCCCACATTAAAAAAATTACAAACAAATGTTAAACTAGAAATACATTTAAAACTTAACCTGGAAAATAGGCTTAGCTGGATTCATGGAGTTAAGGTGATCTCCATGCATCCATTTAAGCCTATTTAAATTTATTTCTAGTTTAATATTTGTTTTTAATTTTTTTACTGTTGGATTAGGCCTATATAAACGATAAAGAATCAACGTTGCATTCTTCCTTTAATGGGTTGTTGAAGGCTATGATGTATCTGTTCATGTACTTGTACTAAAATCGGACTCTGGGCCAATCTATTGGTGGCTTGTTTATCTTTCTCGAGTGACTTACTCAGTTTAATTATTTTTAATTAAATATAACCTGTCCTTTCCAATTTCATTCGGTTTTTACCTAGGAAAATATTAAGACGGAGGATATTTAAATATGATTTTGGTGTCAGGTACAACATTTTCGCAGCGAAATGACCCTTAGCTCTCTTTTTCCGGTTAATATTGGTAGCTTCGTCTTTCGCTTATTGATTTAGTCTGACGGTATTGGGGTGTTGTCGCGGATTTAAGATCTATACCAGATACCATGGCTACACTCGGATAAAACGTTGCAAGGGACACAAACCATTTTTTTTTCTATCGAAGGTTGTTACTCAATATCAGACTAAATATAATGTTACCCAGCCTGACTTTGTTTATAGGTGGTCTGGAGTTCTAGGTTTATATATTTTTAAGGAGAGCATATCCACGTATAAGCTGTTAATGGACCCCTGATAGT
The DNA here is from genome assembly GCA_963920705.1 of Odiellus spinosus. NCBI lineage: Eukaryota > Metazoa > Arthropoda > Arachnida > Opiliones > Phalangiidae > Odiellus > Odiellus spinosus. The sequence continues at coordinate 9,835,507 of OY987237.1, forward strand.
AAAAAAATACCTCCTTTTCAGTTCTCAGAGGATTTCAAATATTTTTTTTATATACTAGCTTTACTATTTAATTCCCATACTTTCGTTTAAAAGGCAGGTTGACCATCAAAATAACTTTATATTAAACGGAGAATGCAGTCTAACAACAATTCATTTTTTTTTATCGTTTCCTTATTGTTCAAATAAGTCTAATCCACTATTGGAAAAATTTAAAACTTACCCTGAAAATAGGCTTAGCGGAATTCATGGAGATCCTGATTTCCTCGCGTGTAAGGTCTAGCGACCAATCGAACGCGATTGTAAGTCTCGTTGAGATCTCGCTTGAACGACTGGCCTTTGCTCATTGATCGCTAAATTTTACACGGAGGCAATTCAGGATCTCCATGAATCCCGCTATTTTCCGGGTAAGTTTTAAATTTATTTCTAGTTTAATATTTGTTTTGTAAACTTTTTATCGGTAGATTAGGCCTATTTAAACGATAAGGAATCGATAAAAAACACTTATTAGGTTGCATTCTCCCTTTAAGTTGGGAAGTAAAATGTTTTGCGAACAATATACTAGATGGCGTTGCAACTTGTCTCTCAAAAAATATGTTCATTTTTTATTCATTATTCAAATAGAAAGTAAACTCGCCAAGTGACGTCACTAATCAATTTTAACTTTGAACCTAATAGCAATTGGGACTTTTATCTCCTGAAACCGTGATTTTATAATGGTGGCGACATATCTGACCTTTCTACGTAAATTACTGAAAATAGTTCCAATTTCAGTATGTGATATTTTAAAACTCCTTAAATACTTTAACCGCGTCGCTATTAAAATCCAAACGATAGAAATTGGACCAGGAGTATTTGAGTAACAATGACAAAAAAACGAGTCTTCCTTTTAACCATTGGTATTTTAAGTTTAGAGTTTAGGTTAAACAACTAACTCATTAAACTGTTTTCTACGTATACCGATATTGAAATGTGTGGCATTTCTTATAATGTCAAACTATAGCTACGTTCACACTTGATACTTTGGAACCGTTTTCAAACCGTTTCGAATTTTTAAATCGTCTTTCCAAGATATTAGTTTTGTTTCTTGATCAAAGATCTACAGGGGTAACCCCAAAATTTTATAATTTGACCTTTCCAAAACGGTTTAAAACGGTTTCAAGTCTGTAGTATGAACGCGGCTTATTTTTCCTTGATCTTTCCCTTTAAAAGATAACCCTTCAAAAGTTAGTTTAAAATAGATGGATTTTCTAATCTTTCTCTGAAACCAAAGTTTTGTTTTCTTGATGGAAATTATCCTATAAGGATTTTAAAGAATTTAGTTTAATTACTAAACCCTTGAATAATTAATACTTGCAAACATGTCTTATAGAAGATTAGTTCTTAATGGAAATGAACTTTTTTCGGAAATGTATACTAAAGGTTTTGAGTTTTTTTGTTGCGAAACTTAGTTATATGTATATTAATTTAAATTAATATATTTTAAGGCTTATCCTATTCAAGTATCAACTACTTATATAGGGTATACAGGCATCCACATTTCGGGCTTATTTCTAGTTGGTCCTACAATGAACTAATTTAAAATTCTTATTGAAGCTAAAGCCGCCAGAGAAAAGAATAATATTCTTATTTTCAGAAATCTTCCTTGCTACGTAATGATTATTCTTTTTGGGGGATTTGAAAGATTTGAAACTTTCAAATATTTGACTCTTTAACAGATTTAATGACTCGAGTAAATGTACACTCTATCGCCCAAAATCTTATGAAAAAAAAAATTCGTATATTTTGTTATCGTCCTTATTCTATGATTCGTAACATAATGTCAGGCGGACCAAAAAGTCCACTTAATGAATTTAAGTAAAATTAATTGGTAATACAACTCCATCAATTTAAAGTTGCTTCGACATATAACGATCGAAATATCTATAAACTCTCAAGTCCACGTGCATGAAACCAGAAGAAAATAAGCCAGGGAAGTAGAAGGTCAAGCCTCAGACGAGTGGTCAGACACTCTTGAATTCGCTGTACACCTGAGTTCACTGAGTTCCGGTTTGACAGTTCATTGTGTTCGAACTCTTATGAACTCTGAGTTCAGCTTTGAGATCAAAAATTTGTACACCTGAGGTCGCGAGTGTCTGCCACCTTGGCCTCGGAGTTTTTTTTTAACGCAACAAGTTGTATGCCCTCTGAGCATCTTGCGGAAAATTACCTCAAACTGATTTTACTTTTTAAACTCATGAACCAAATTTCACGCGAAATTGGTATTAACAGAATATGTTACAATTATTTTTGTACCTAAAATTTTGAATTTCCCGCCAGTTAAGTAGACCTCAAGTTAAGTAGTTTCAAGCTCATTTCTTGAAACAAAAAGTTATAGTTAGCTACTTCTTATTTTCCTTCTTGGTATCATGTGAGTGTACGTTTTTCGCGCCTTTTAATTGTAGTCCATTTGGCGGGAAAATTATCTATCTTGAAAAATAGGCTTAGCAAGGACTTATTCGTGCACTCTACCCAATCAACAATCGCTTGTTTTTAAATGGAATCTACGTTTTCTGATCGAATTACACGGTAAAAAAAAATTTTGTGAGTCATTTTGATTGTTCACGTGAGACGTGTCAAGCTTACAGCTTAAATTTTCCAACACTTGTCAGATATTAAAGCTAATCCGTGTTGTTTCTTAATCACCCCTTCCTGACTTTACTCGCTTAGTTTGAAACGATCTAATTTTATATCTTAAAAAAAAAAAAAAAAAAAAACCTAAAAACTTTGGTTTGGTTGCAGGTAGACTTTAAAAGATGAAATCAAAATGTCTATACTTTATAAAGATTCCTTATTTTTGATCCCCCGCGGAAACTGTATCTTATTCGCTACGAATAAACTTGGGAAATGAAGACCTCGCATCGTAATAACTCTATTTTCAAACTCATTATCCTGTACCTATATGGAATTCGGGAACCCCGCTCCTGATAAGGACGTATGCGATGCTACCGTCCAAAATAACGGAAGCAATTTCTGTATTTTGTTTCCAATTCTTCTCCCTCTTCCCCGTTAAACGTTTACTGCCAAGAAACGTCTTATCCTGTCGACATTTCCCACAATACTAACCTTTAATATCCGCTGATAATCAGCAGTGACAAGACACGTTGTTAAGAACAATTTTTATTCGGTGGGAGATATGGGGATGGCGTTTTTTGAAACATCAAACTCTCCTTCCAATCAGAAAGGATTTGGTTTCCACAAATAAAAATCATTAAAAACAATAGCTTTGAGGTTTGTATAAGGCCTGGGTGGGGGAAGGAATGGAGGCCTTTTCATCTTTGGTTTAACGCGGTTACTTAAAATTTAAATATTATTTGACCCCCTCGTCTCGTAAAATTGAGATTAAAACGGTTATTAAAACTATGCTCGGGCCAATCGCTAAGTCCTTCTAATTAAGAAATTTTAAAATAGAATTTTATTATATATGGCGCTAATAAAGTATCCTAGAAACATCTAGCATAGATCTAACGACTTTGTTTACTATACGCAGATTATAATTGTAGAGTTCCTTTTTAATTTGGGCTTTACAGGAAATTTGTTTTCCGAAGGTATAATTTATTTAGAACAGGTCATTAAACTCAATTCTCCAAACATATTTTTATATATTTACCCAATCAAAATCCATCAAAACAAATCGGAAAACTATCAAGTTTCAATGCAAATGTCCAATCACCATTAAAACCTAGTTTGCAGCCAATCAAAGATTCTCGCGCCTTCCATTCGATTGTAATCACATATCAACGTTCCCGCCAAAAATCACGTTCTTTACTTTCAAACGGAAATAACCCCGAATTAGGCTTAGCGTAAAATCAACCAGAAATTGTTTTTGCGAGTGTTAAAAGTGAAATATTTTATGTACAATAATATCACGTTCCCTTCGGTAAGCCATTTTTTATAGTTATTGTTTATTTTTAATACCAAAATCTGAATCTTTTCCTATTCAGAGACATTTCCAGAATTGGTTTTAATAACGCGAACCAATGTTTTTTTATTTTTTTTTAATTGTAAAATTAATAGGAAAATCACTTGGTTTTCACCTCCTTTTAACAAAAAAAGAAAAGTGATAATTTAAAATTTTAATTCTCTTATTTAAATATATAGGTTACATATTTGCAATAATAATCATAGCCCATTTAAAGTATTTTTTATCCAACAGAAGATTGCAAATTATTGATAGCTGGGGCCAAATAATAAACAATGTTACTATAATTATCTAAAAATCTTAAATTTGTAGAGGTATATCAAACAAGGGAGATTTCATGTACCTTTATCTTACGTTTTGAACGTGAAAATAGGCTATTTGACTTCCTCCCCCTTCCCGTCTTATCCCCCCTCAATAATTAGCTCATTGGATAAAGGGCGCATGCGCGCAATTTTGAGGCTGACGCGCGGCGTTGAGATGTTCAGTAGATTTCGGATTTTTTCTCTGATCAAAATATATTTAATGATAAATAGATTGTAATCATGCTAATTTAGATTAGTTTTATAACATTAGGTAAAATTGTAATATTAATTAACGTAGTTTAATATGATTGGTAACGATTTCGTTATTGTTTCTTGCAGATCAAATTTCAAGCTAGCCGAGAGAGGGGCCAAGATGCGCCGAGACGGTAGCTCGACTCGTTGTCGGCGGGCGCCGACGCCGCCGCCATTGTTTCAGGCCGGCTTTCAAAGACGACGAAGGCTTAACCGCGCCGAGACGGTAGCTCGACTCGTTGTCGGCGGGCGCCGACGCCGCCGCCATTGTTTTAGGCCGGCTTTCAAAGACGACGAAGGCTTAACCGCGCCGAGACTGTAGCTTGACTCGTTGCCGACGTGCGCCATTGTTTCAGGCCGCTTTTCACAGTAAACGACCAAGGCGTAAGCAATACTTAGTTTCAAATTAAGTTAATTAACGTAATGGGGACTGTGTTGATGGTGAGTTATATATATTTTATTACTCTTTATTTTACGATGTTGTTAAGGGTGTATTACAAATTATTTGTGATCTTATAGAAATTTTTGGAAAGTTTTAAATATTTTATTAATAATTATACTGTTGGAGTATACTGTCTAACAAATATTACTGAGAGTGGTTTGACCTTGGGATGGATAATGTATGCGATATATTAATTGCCATTATTAATTCAGGGTTTGATTAATTTTAGTTGATCAAATTTTAATTATTCATAGCTAATTACTAGTAAACTTTCGGTACTGATAACATTTATACAATTTTGGATTTCGGTGTGTTTTCCGGAAACGTTAAAAAATCATCAAAACCAGTATAACCTATAAGCCGCCCCTATGAAACATACTAGCCCTAGGCCTATTAGACATTTTAACCCCAAATTAGATCTATTTACCCTTCAGAACCTGTTGGGTCTAAGGTTATCAAAACTGGGTGGGGACGTGAGAAAGTGACCCCAGACTGTATGCGCATTGGTTGAAACCGTAACTATCTAGATATAAAATTCGACACAAACGCTAAACCAGAAATGCTAATTCCTAGATGGCGCGAAATTTAAACACTAAGGCCTTCAGTATTAAATCGAAAGGTCAGTCACTTTTTGTGCGGGATTTTAGGATTTTAATTTAGATTTTTGGAATAGTTTCTATCATAAAAGAGGAGGAGCTTACTTAGGGAATGTTGCTGTCGACGTCAACAGCTACGTAATAGCTTGTAAAGCTCATTAGCACCGAGCATTTAAGCTTATTTTTCCCATATCCGTGTCAGCTCTCAAGGTCATGTCTCTCCCGTGACTTCTGAGCCGTCTGGCCCTAGCGTTTTATGAAAACGGAAATACCTGCCCTGTATAACCTTAACGCCACGTGATTTCGTGACGTAGTTAGCAACATTCGAACAAGATGTCGCACACAGTTCCTTTATAATATCAACTATTTCGGTCAAACTGTACAGGTTTTTGGCGAGTGTATTAAAATTTCGCGCCATTTCGAAGTGTGTATTTACTGTACAGCGTATGTGTTGAATTTTCACAGGTATTCAAAACCTGGGTAGGGGCTAAGAGATGATTACGTCATCCTGCGCGTGTATTGGTGGAAAGTAAAATGCATATATTAAATGTGTTATTTACCATGTTTAAGATATAGTAGAAACATTTACGGAGAAACCGACCTGGTAATAATAGAAAATTTTATTATTTGGTGTTATACATATACCACGGTAAAATAATTTGAAAATGATATCGATATACAAATTCGCTTTGAGTAAATAGATCACATCATAAAAACAAATACTACACCCTGTACGTAATCAATTTCATATCGCGAGATTGGGTATCGTGTATATACTTGTGTGTGTACCTGTACTCGAAAAGAAATCGTAGCAATTCCATTCCCGTTTTTATACCGTTCAATTACTCCCTTAGAAAGGATCCTAAATTCTAATAGAGAAACGGTTTTATCTTCGAAAAATTAGTTCATTTCGAGGTCGTGATAGAATATACACATTTTCACTCGATATACTTTACCCTCACACACAACTTGGTGTTTCCTTCTTTCAGTTATAGACCCTTATAATATCATAAACGAAAAACCTTGCTAGCTGTGACCATCACGATTTCTTATCTTTTCATCGACCACGAAAGAAATTGAGTTAACTTTTATAAAGGGAATGTGATACGCAAATAAAATACTTTTAATTGGTTCCAATATCCTTAAAATTTAGCTGTAATATCCCTTTAAAGTGAGGCTGTTACTGATTTCACACGATTTAAAAATTGGTTTGAAATATACATATGCCACAGATTATATTAAATTTTCAAATAAGGTTGTGACTAATTTAATAATCCATATTGAAATTATTAAACCTTCTGAGTTGATACGTTTTTAAGAGATTTCTAAAATTAAATTGCTCAAGAATATATATTTTTTTCCGTTTGATGCCGTAGAATGTTTCTAGAACATAAATATGTTTCAAATGAAACTGGGTTAAGTATTTTCGCGAAAAAGACCGCGAGAAAGCGAGTCAAGACTCTTTAGTTGACACGCGACCATGGTGATGATGTAGTGAGGGTAATTTCATCTTTAAAATATATTTAAATGGAGAATGAAAGGCCAAAACAACCTATTTTTAATCTATTAAGAATGCTAAAATAATGAGAAAAACAATAATATAACTCTCCAAAAATATTTCGTTATTTTATAATCAATTTCCAAAGTTCCGAAACTTGCGGATGCTAAGCCTTGGCTGCCTAGCTCGGCGAACTAGGCGAGCACGAGCCGTATTTTTTTTAATATTCCCGTCTGATCTAGTTGCCAATCACGAGCGAGTACGCGTATTTTAAAAATACGTGTACTCGCTCGTGATTGGCGACAAGAACAGCCGCGAATTAAAAAAAAAAAAAAAATACAGGTCGAGCTAGGCAGCCTAGGCTTAGCATCAGAACTTTGGAAATTGATTATAAAATAACGAAATATTTTTGGTGAGTTATACTATTGTTTTTCTCATATTTTAGCATTCTTAATAGATTAAAAATAGGTTGTTTCGGCCTTTCATTCTCCCTTTAAGATTCAAAAATATTTATTTTTAACTTTTCCGATATTTCTTTTATTTTGTTTTTGTCATATTGTACGATCTTTTTGAAAATGTTACTAAAATTCTATTTAGAACTCCTCAAAAATACGTGACAGCCTCACTTTAAACAATTTCTTCAAAGAAAGTGAGAAGCTTAGAATTCTCGGTTCGGTTATAGTTTAAGAGTTTTTTAAAAGTACGTTAAACTCTAGGAAATAATTCCGGTATAAAAAACGTGTCTGGGTTTATAAAATATTTCTTAGGGAAGAAGAAAAATGTCAAGTTTGGTTTTGCCTCAGAAAGCATTGTGATGTTATTTCATTAAATAGAAAGTAGCTTATATAATACGCGAAGGAGCAATTAGGGGAAAGATCCTAACGTTCCTAGATTTAATTAATATTTAATTATTGCCCATGCGCGTACCGTACCGTTGGGACGCGAACAAAAAAAGATAAAAAATTTGCTAAGGAAGATACCTAATGTAATATGCAATAGTTGGTCAATATGATATTGGATTAGATATAATGGTCTTTAGAAAATATTTTTCAGAGTTTAAGTTGAACCTGTCACCGATTTTTCACACAATTGAAATGTAAATTGAAGGATTGACTGAAAATTTATTAGAATTTTTAATTTTTCACAATTTTTGATCAATTATTTCAAATGTAGAATAATATTTGAAATTTTTTAGGCTTGCCAATGGGTTTATATTGTAATGAAGTGACTTTTCGGCCAATCAGAGGCTAGTATTGTTTTAGAATATAATGATTTAGATGTAAGAATCTCGATATAGCGCAGCTTTGAGATCTAATTGGTGTATTAACTCGGCTAAAAGCTACGCACAAAATCAGAATGCCAGAATTGAACTTAGTTTATAGTTAGGGTTACGGCCGTGTGGTGGCGCATCTCAAAAATCGGCGTGAAACCTACCTTTCTCTAATTGGCTAGATTAAAAATATTACGGTGTTACTCTCTTGTTCAAGGGACGTCTCCCACTATAGTTAAGGGGAGGGGCTTACGTCATTCGCCCTATTTACTTCTGGTGATGGGTGTAGACCTTGTAGGTTGACTGCATTATAATAAGAGATTTGCCGGTTCAGAGAGAATGTGTTGGATCGATGGGACCGTTCAGTTTAATTCGAAACGCTCGGGTTCTATGGCGCTTTGTCTTCTAATAAATTCAACTGTCAGGCTGGTGAACTGGCAGCGATTGAACTAATTGCTTATCCAAATCGGACGAAAGGGTTTAAGGCGGCTTTAACCGTATCAAACACGAAGGGCTTATACCTTCTATAGATAATCGCTGTTATTTTGACGCGTTTTAATTTGACTCTTTATTAGTGTCAACAACGGTGTTGTCAATGTTTCAGAGAGGAATTAAATTATCAATTTGAGGCGGAACATTTCTCGATACGTCTTTTGGACTGTCAAATTATACGTTTAAAACGTATCAAAACTAACCAAAGGGTTAGCGTTAATTTATAGTTAACTAAACTCGTTAAGCCTAAATCCGTCGAGACTGGAAAAATTCTCGAGAAAAAGGAGTTCCTAAAAAATTCACTCTGTAAGATCATTTTCCCAAAATAGATAATTAACCCTAAGTCAACGTACTAACTTTTGACAAGGCCCGAATTAAGTCTGGTTGCATTTCGACTTTAATTCAATTAACTAAGGACAAGCCCGTAATTTCGCTAGCCAATGAACGCGTATGAACGTTAATCTGTTGTTGGTTTCTTTCTCCATATTCAAATAAGTGTAAATTTGTCAAATCTAGTTAGGTACTTAGATTCATCATTAATTTATGTTGTTATAAATTTAAAGCTTAGGGTTATAGTACGCAATGTAGAAAAAAGAAAAAAAAAGCGGCGTTTAACCCCGTACTAAATCAACTTAATCCAATATAGGCTAAAACTGGATGAAAAAAGGGGTAAAAAATTTAATCCCGACATTTTTAAGAAAACAATCTCGGGCACGTACTTCGCTAGAGCATAGATGTACCCTCTTACCATTTTTTTCTATTATTTTTTTTTAATATTCTTCATCTTGTATACCTGCAAGCTTTTCTTAGAAGTCTACCCACGACTTTGAAGAGTGGTCAGAGTAAAGTCCATCCAGTGTTGGATAGTTGAAGTCAAGGGCAGCAAATTTGAGATTTGGTTGTAAAACAGACATTCGTATCACGTTAAACCATAAAAAAATATATTTATTTATGACAATTGAAAATCTAGTCCATGGCGTGTTTCCAAGAAAACATTTATTTGGCTAACTGTTTTTAGATAGAGATTTCTGGGACCGAAATTAGGGTTTATCGGTACCAAGGATGGGCTTTTTAAAGTAACGGAACTGTTAAACAAATCTCTGTATTTATCTCCCTCAAGTTTTAGGGGGGACAATATATCTGGGGATGATTTGGCAACCATACTACACCTAATTCAATAGATTTGGAAGGCATTCATTTAGCTGCTTGGGCTTTAGACTCCCTTTTGGTCAAATTTTGATTAAAATATCGTATTGAGCAACTTTTAAATCAGAAATTATCTATTATAGAGCAAACCTTGGTTAATTTTATGTTTTTACGGGTGTTGATAACACTCATGATCGATTAAAAATAAGTTAATCGTCTTCATTATCCCTTTAATTTTATCTTTTACCGCGGGATGATTCTTTGATAGATACGTATAGGAAAGCCTGACTTTGAACGTGCTATAAACTGATTCGTACTATATAGGATAAAGAGGGGAAAAAATGCTTTTAATTTCACGCAAGGCCGAAGCCGGCCGGGTCTATAAGAGGTGCGGGCTATTAAGAGGCGCATTTTTGACAACGAGCTTATTCTAGCGTATAAACAAAAAGCCATTGTTTGGTCCACTGCGAACTTGATAATAATGACGAAAATTCCGCCCACGCCATATACCACGAAAATTCCGCCCACGCCATATACCACGGCTTTCTTCGACTTTTCACGAAGATTTTGGTAAAACTCCTTGAAAAAAAGATAGCGCTTCTTAGTTTAAGAGCTATTTTAAACTCTCCCTTGATCTAAATCATGCGTACTTCTCGAGTAAGGTATAAAAGAAATCGTGAGGCGAAGTAACCATATTTTTACTAACTACTTTAGAAACAAATCATGGATATCTTTGGTTTACGTCGTCATAAAGATTTGTAAAAGGAATAGAAGCTTCAGTTTTACTTCTGCAATTTTAATAGTTGCTATCATAAAATAGGATGAGCTTACTTAGGGAATGTTGCTGTCGACGTCATCAGCTACTTAATAGCTTTTAAAGCTCATAACGGTCTCACCGATCATTTCTTAAGCTTAGTTTTTCCATGTCCGTGTCAGCTCTCAAGGTCATGTCTCTCCGGTGGCTTCTGAGCCGTCTGACCCCTAGCGTTTCATGAAAACGAAAATAACTGCCCTATATAACCTTAACGCCACGTGATTTCCTGACGTAGTTAGCAACGTTCGAACAAGATGTCGCACCCACAAGTTCTCTTATAATACCAACTATTTCGTCGAGCTCTAACTGGGCTATCTGTACTTCCGGTAGCTCTCTTGTTGGCGCTGAATGACCTAGCAGACACTAAAGACTAAAACGATATTTGATATTTGGTCTTTGTTGGAATGAAAAAAGGACACGCTCTATTGAGTGGCACTGATTTCCGGAAGTTAGATAGATCCAGTTTGGACACGTATCATTGAAGCTTCTATTCCTTCTACTTCATTTTCTATGACGTCAACCTGTGTAAAATCCATATTTTGTAACACAATGCCTCCGCAGCCGGCTAAAGGCTGGTCTTTTCATACTTTTTTATATATTATAACTATTATATATGGTATATGGCGTTTTAATTTATTTGGGCGCGTAGCTAATGTTCCGGCACGCGTGTATATATTTATATAGGAGAGGATCTTTACTTTGTAAAACTACCCAAGTACTTCATAATGCGGAAGTTAGAGAGTTGATAGGGATCCTTTAACGGAACTATGAGTATTTGAATAGACTTTTTCCCTTATACATAAATAGCTATCGTAAAAATTCGTTATATTCTACGCTTTTCCGCAACTAATCTATACATTATATTGTCAGTTACATTTTGAGTTTAGTCCAAGACTATACCCTTTATATCTATGACACTAACAAAGCTTCGTGCTGCTTACTCGAAAAAGGAATGGACTATATTTAGATAGCTTTTTAAGTAGCGTCTTCGTGGTTCTAAAATATTAATTCTGCGGTAAATTATCCAGAGCGACGGTTAAAAGTTTTTTACTGTAATGAAAAAATGTTTATTCCTCCAGTCGGAACATTTTTTTTTCGCTTGAAGTAGACACGACTCTATTTGGGCCTTGTCAAAATTGTACCGACGGGACAAACTTAAATAGGATCCATTCCAAGTACTTAAGCACCGAAACTATTATTTTCTTATTCTACAGGGTTCATACAAACCTGGGAATCTCTGGGAAATAAATTAAACGCTAAAAATTCAGGGAAATTTAAAAAATATTGATATTGTGGAAATTCAGGAGAATTTTTAAATATTGATGAAGTTCAGAAAATAAGAGAAATTTGAGGTTTGGACATATTTGGTCTAAATTAGTTGTTGACCTAAAACCACTCCAGTGTGTCCCAATGTTATTACTTCATTTTATTGAAGTGGATAGTTTAGTCTTGGACCTGGAAATTTGAGGGAAATATTTGCGGAAAAACCTGGAAATCTTAAAAAAAAATTAATTTTTACAATTCTCGAAAAACCAAATTATACATTTTATTTCATTCGTAATTTTATTTTCTAAATGAACCCCCTGGCAATCAGTCCCAGACTGAGGGGGGAAGCTATCCTAATAAAATAGCCTTTATTATTATTAAATCGGTTTCCCAAAAGTCGAATGAACCCTGTTCTATAAACAGAAAATCCGATCTACTTTGTAAACCCTTCTATGGCAGCTCTTCGCCAACTTTCGGCCATGAAAACTCGTCTTTAATGGATAGCTTCATATAAGCGCAACAAGTAAATTTGTTCGCTTTGTGTTTTACACGTCGAGAGAGTGGTTAGAGGGGATATGGGGTTAAACTCGGTATTACGGGCGCACGCTTTCTTTTGTTCATGATTCGGTTTGTGGCTTTTGTTTATAATGGAAAACTTTCGCCCCCTATACCTCTTTCGTTGTTCGTGTCATTAGAGCGGGCAAATTTTCGCGTTATATTCTTAATGGCTCGAGTTTGGGATTGCGTTTTCAGCTGCGGGATTGCTCGATCTATACCTAAGTTAGATTTGTGGTGTACGTTGTTACCTATTTAAACTAGAAAATCATTTGGACGGAAACTAACTTACGGATTTTTTTTTCTCTCTTTTGGCTAGTAATGTTATAAAATGTATTATAAAGTACATTGAAATAACCATTAAAAAGTAGACTTAGATATTTTTAAATAATAAAATTGAAACGTAACACGCAAGCTGCGTTCATACTAGGCCTTGGAATCGATTTAGACCGTTTCAAAACGTTTCGCTAGAGTCGTGTGAACGGGAAACCGTCTTTTCTCCAATCGATTTGATTCGATTTCTCGAAACTGCTTCAGGAACCAGTTTCATACCGATTCGGTTTCAACAACCGATAGATGAAGCTACATTAAATCGATTTATAAAGATAATGCGTGAACACGTGACGCTTAAATCTATTCCTGACTGTTCGATTTTACTGTTTCAAATCTATTAAGAAATGCTAGTGTGACCGTAGCTTCTTTTAAACAAAAACAGGATGGTCCATTAAAAAGTAGACATTACGTATATATTTAAAATAATACAATTTAAACAAGCCACTCAAAAATTAACTCTCGCCATTACTATCAAGTCTTAAAATGACCATAATCTCAAAAATTTGTACATCACTTGATTTTCATCTTCAACCCTCCCTTTGACAATGTTATTTACCAATCAAATACCTCAAATATAATTGACTTTCTTATAACCACAGTAGAGAAAGTTGCTTTGATTTTGGTTGAGATTTTTTTGGGAATGGAAGTCGTTCTATTTACAAAGCAAGATAGGGACGTATAAGTTACTTTAAAAGCTCAAATAAAAAAATCTCCCAAGGTAGAAAAAAATCTTATGCCAATAGAATACAAAATTCAAGGCTGAAAAATCAATATACTATTGGTTCTTTTAAAATATTTATCCCTGGGAGTAAAATAAAAATTTTATCACTTTTGAAACTCCCCGAAAAACATCAACGTTTCTTAAGAGTTGAATATGTGTATGGTTTTTGCTCGCGTTTACTAATATATATTATTTTCCATTCTTAAAAGAAATAAAAGAAACCGTGGAGATATTTTTATTTACAGTAATATATCCCATCTTTAAAGCGAGTGATTTTTTTTTATCGATTCATTATTGTTTAAATAGGCACAATCCACTAGTGAAAAAAATTTACAAACAAATATTAAACTAGAAATAAAAACTTACCCGGAAAATAGGCTTAGTGGGATTCATGGAGATCCTGATTTCCTCGCCTATAAGGTCTAGTGAATGAGATTGTAAGTCTCATGGAGATCTCGCGTGAACGACGGGCCTTCGCTCATTGGTCGCTAGACCTTACACGGAGGAATTAAGGATCTCCATGAATTCTGCCAAGACTATTTTCTTGGCAAGTTTTAAATTGATTTCTAGTTTAATATTTGTTTCGCAAACTTTTTATTGGTGGATTAAGCTTATTTAAACGATAACGAATCGATATAAAAATAATAATATTGCATTATTCCTTTAAATTCTATTGATATTTTTTGTTTCATTTGAAGAATGAAAGAAACTATAGAAACGCGGTTAGTTTAGGCAGGTGATGCCCTCTGTCGCTTCAAAAAGCAATTTTTAAAGCGCTTTATCCCCGTGATAAGATTTTTTCCATCGAGGGGTTGAGGAAAATCGAGGAACGGATCTAAAAATACCAGCTAGTATAAGGTATATATAAAGAAACGCTCCCATTTGCCTTATATTCTGGAAGATCTAGCATAAATCGTAACATATTCTTACGTGTATATCTCTCGCTTTTTCTTCTTCTTCGCTCCATCGCTAGTTTTTTTCATAACAGAGTAATCGGTCCCCAGTTGAGGAAGCTGGCTTACTTTCGACCTGTATACTTTACTTTACCTCCTTACCTTAGAGGGGTCGCGTTCGCCCCAGTGATAAATTTGCGCAAAGATATTACGAGACCGAAACGAAACGCCACTTCGAGACTAAAACGTAGTATATCTATAAGGTGGGCACAATAAAAATAGTCGTACCTCATTTTCGATAAAAAGAAGTCTCGATTGAATTCGAAAGTCAAAAATATAACCGTTATATCAACAGCGTTGCCACAGGTTAGATAGTTTGAATATTCGATTTTAAGGTCAGGGAAAAGTCATAATTTATGAAATTATTGTTGGCCAAATGGTTAGGGAAAGTCAAGGAATAGTTGGTATTACTGAGGGAATGTTGCCATCGACGTCACGCATCTAAGTAATAGCTTGTAAAGCTCATAGCGCTCGTGAGCCACGAGCATTTCTTAACCTAATTATTTCTCTATCCATGTCAGCTCTCAAGGTCATGTCTCTCCCGTGACTTCTGAGCCGTCTGACCCCTAGCGTTTCATGAAACGTAAATAACTGCCCTGTATAACCTTAACGCCACGTGATTTCGTGACATAGTTAGCAACATTCGACCAAGATCTTGCACCCACCAGTTCTTTTATAATATCAACTATTTAAAGATTTGACCTTAAGGTCAAATACAAGTAATGCTATTTAAAATATTCACCGTAAGGTTAGGGACAAGTCATGGAATTTAAAATATTGACCTAAGGGTCAAAAACAAGGCGGGCGGTCTTCATTTTTCTGAGATATTTATCAGTCTGAAAATGAAGTTAGGCTTAGCAGATTCAAACGGCAAATCTATGAGAAGCATTTAGTTGTAATAATGTTTCTTGCATATTTTAACGCCCCCAATCGAATACAAATTATAGGTTACGGATTTCTCGTGAGTTTCAAATAGAATTTGAGTAACATTTTCGGAAAGATCGTCAGTGTTTTCTTTTAATATTTAAGAAGATATGATATTATTTCACTGCGCTTTCGAGTATCGAGGATTGGGCCAATGGGTTATGTTAGGATTTGCTATAGATATGAACGGGGTTTTCTACCCGTTTATGTAGCGAGTACGCCTTATGAGTCTGATGGAACAGATCGAGAAGATGAGGTGAAACTGAAATACGGTTTATCCTTCTTTTCCCTTTCCCCTTATCCCTATAACTTTGTCCGCTTCTTTTTCTCGGTTTCTTCTCTGAAAACGTGTTGCACATATGGAATTGGCAGTCCTTCCACCTATATGTCTTTTCCACCTATATATCGATGTAACTGGCAATGATCTTGCGTAGTACCATACAAAGTTCAGTTCCGTTTAGGATAAAGTAGCGCCATTGATGTATTGAAGTATTTTTAAAGGTTCCTTCCATGTTTATACTCTGGGTGTCTTCTTCCCCCATACTATTTCCATTCCCGGAACTTTATCTCTACCCTTCTGCCATACTTCAGGCTCTCGGTTCTTTTAACCGGACGCCCGGGAACACTCCCAGCTGATAGTGATGGAAACCTACACATTTAGTTTCGGTTCACATTGGGACCATCTCGCGTACACTCGTAGTCAAACACGTGCCATTATATTATGTAATATTTATAAATAGAACTATACGTAGTTACCCTTTAAAATCTTTACCTTTATTGGTTTACAGGACTTCGTTTTATGGGAAAGTATGTAGAAATGTTCCCCCGGGAGTTCATATCCGAATGAATATTATTTTCCCCGCTTGCTATTCCCTTTTGGAACAGGGTGGAGCTTAGCGAAGGGTTCACGAGACCAGTATAATACAGAATTAGTTATAAAATTGAATACGAATGTTCTTATACGGGTATGTATTGTAGGAAGCTACCCACCCCCTTAGAACGCCTGTAGAAATGTTTCATCGAATGCTCTTCGGTGTTTTAGTGAAGCTATACCCACTAGGCTGAAACTTAATGTAAGGATGCGCCCTAATATTTTTTAGTTACGTCCTGGGCAGGCGAGAGTGGGTAACTGCCGGGTCGTGTACCAATTATTTAGGCAATCTATATTCGCTTATTTAGTTAAAGAAATTTTAGTCATCATGGATATTATCATAAAGGGAGAATGCAACCTAATATATATTTACTCCTCGTCAAGTTGATCTCGCGCCAAAACGCGTGATCTTCATTTTCGAGCGTATAACTTGACTAAAATACCGTAGTCCGCTGATTTTTCGTTGATAACCTAGAAGTATTCTTCTATAACGAAACTTTAACCAACCTGTAGTATATGCGAACTCGACCGGATTAATACCTTGACGAAAGGTTCTGTTTTCTTTGGTTGAAAGACGAGTGAGGACATCGCGAGGATGGGGGGGGGGGAGTAGGGACCAAATATTAGTAGAAGAAAATGGAGTAAAGCATCATAGCTCCAAAAAATATAAAAGATGATTAACGTAGCTGCGATGGTCGCGAGACCGTCACCAGCGACATATTGTCCAGCAGCTATACTTCGCTTCTTTTGTGTCAATTTCATTTTCTTTGCCACGGTCGGGTCAAAACGACTTTTGCTCAATTAAGCCTCTGGTCATCCTTTTCTGGGGCCCTGGTCGCGCAGCGCTGCTATCCCCGAAGGACTGACGTATATCTGTCCCTAGATCCCACGTTATATCCTCTAATCTACGAGCCAACGCTCGTGGCATAGCTACCATATACTGTATCATCCCAAGAACGTATATATAGATGACGTCTATAGAGAATTCTATACCTGATCTCTTTATTTCCGTATGTCAGATAGATAGATAGAGAGAGAGGAGAGAGCTTAGAGAGCGATGTAGAAAAATATGACGCTAATGTAGTTTTTGAATTATTCTATTCGCTACTTTAATCTAACCGGTTAATTAATACAAAGGATTTTACGAATTAAAAAAAAGTGAAGGGGAAATGTTAAAGAATATGAACAGAAGTTAATGAAAAATCTTTCAAAGTTTGATGTCCACGCTTTAGTTCACCAACTTAAAAGTTTTACTAATCAAACGATATAAATCATACTCTCTTTAAATATCAGATATAATGGGATAACAAATTTGATTTCATGATTTTGCTTTTTTTGATCTACTGTATCGAAAACCTATGAGAAAATTACTTAAAATTGCTTTATCGTATCTGCTCTAAAAGAGTATGCGCCGCTTGTATTTGAATTTACATAATGGAACGCCGCTAATAAGCGACCACGTGACCCCAAACTGTCCAATCGCTATTTCTCACCGTTACAGTAATGAAATTAGGTTTCCAAAACCACAAATTAGAGATCATTTCAGCTTTTATCTTCTCAATAAGAATATAGTTTATATTATTTCGACGCTTTTTAATTGTTTAGAAATCAATTTGGTTCATATGAACAATATCTACGTCCAAAAAAAAAAAAAAACGAATGGCGCCTATTATCTGCGTTTCATGATTACAGAAATTCAAATTTATTTATAATTTATGTTTCAAATATTAAAACCATTCCACATTTAGGAGATTCTTAAAAATGAGTTGTTAGGTTTGCTCTCATTTATCTTATAATTTTCTACTGTTCCTTAAAAAAAGAGATGGGTTGAAAATGGTGTCCAAAGCTACCAAATATTTCTCGAGATATTAGTGCAACGATTCGTCGAGGGGTTTCAAATTAAATGAAAGATTAACAGTAAAAGGAAAAACAACCAGCTAACCTATAAGTTTGGTGTTGAGAGAGAGAGAGCTAGCTATATACTAGAGAAAGTGGATTATTCTTTAGAAAGGTAAAGAAGAGAACCCACAGAGAAATAAGATTAATTCTTTTCGGGTGAAATGAAAACAATCTTTTTTTCTTTTTTCCTTAGTTTTTTTCTTTGATTTTTATTTTGGTGACCTTTACTGGCATTGCTTCACTGTTGAAGTAAGAATCAGTTTGAATCTGCATTGCATACACCGCGTAGCTTTCTTTAGTCTATATTATCAGAAGTTTATTATATAAGCTTGTTCCTATAAGTTTATTAGCTTACCAAATTGAGCTTGTTATTAAAGGGATTAAGAAACCTGGGTTCTATATTTTAGAATTGAACTGATTTAAAGTTAGGCTTAACTTTGTTTTAAAGTCTACGCCTTGAGACATTCGGTGTTGGAAGGGAAGACAATATAGCCAAGCGTGGCCCGCCTAAATTCCGTCCCTCTCTCCCGACTCAAAATATCGAGGAAGAGTCCAAAACACTCGAACCAGACAGGGGTGATGACTTTTTTGGCTATTTTTAAGTGATGGGCTATGACGTAAACCTGGACCTTTGCTTATAGGATTAAGCTACGGGGCGTTGTTTAATTTTATGGAATAATTTTTATTTAACGATCTTTTCGAAATGCTACTAAAATGAGTTCATAAAAGATCCTGGACAGAATTACTTTAAGGATAGGAAAATGTATTAAACAATGTAAATATAAGTATTTTTAATATTACACATTTCATCATTCTCCGGCAGTTATTAAGTCGATAGAAAATTGTACGATAACGGTTGATGTTATGTATAATAAATGTAAACTATGGAGAAGCTACGTACTATAGGGGCTGATGGGATTTACAATTTTATTTTTGATATTATGTTACTCGTGGGGGTGATTTTTGCATATAGAAATGAATTTCATTTTTGAGGAAAGTCACGAAGTCAAGAAATATTTATGAAAAAGGGGTTTAAAACTTATTCTGAGTGTAAAAATGTTTTTATTAAATACAGGGCTCCTACCAGGTCCCTAAAATATCTAAAGCCCCCTACTATTATATTATACAAAACAAATATTAAACTAAGCATAGAAATAAATATAAAAGTTACCGGAAAATAGGCTTAGCGGGATTCATGGAGATCCTGAATTGCCTCCGTGTAGGTCTAGCGACCAATGAACAAAGCGCCGTCGTTCAGGTGAGATCTTCACGAGATTTACAATCGCGTTCGATTGGTCGCTAGACCTTATACGCGAGGAAATCAGAATCTCCATGAATCCAGCTAAGCCTATTTTATGGGTAAGTTTTAAATTTATTTCTAGTTTAATATTTGTTCGTAAATTTTTTCTCCCTTTAAAACTATCTCGTTATATATTTTTTATTTAAATCAAATATCTGGATAAAATAGAAAATCCTTATGAAGAAACAATGGAAAATAATGTTTTATCAATTTCATCCAAAACTTCAATCCTTTTCCCACGTTTTCGCGTTCTTATCCTAAATTTTTGAATGGGTGGCATAGAGGGTGCAGGCACATCACCACCGCGACGCGTTTTGGGTCATACTTCCTGGTCGTTTCTTTTACCGCGTTCGTCGAGAATGTTTACGAAAGCTTTATCGATAGTAGGTAGCGCCCACTGTTGACTCAAGCGACAAGCAATCCTCTCTCTGGGAAATCCACTCTCTAACGGCAAATGTTCAAACAAAAAAAATATAACAAAATTGTTATAACTGGGAGGAAAAATGGAATTGGAAAATGCGTGTATTCCTAGGAAAATGGATCAAAATTTTAAACCCTTCAGAGTAAGGTACGCGAACCCAACTTTAGATTTTCTTAAGAAAAGAAGTCTGTAGTGAAAAACGGAGAACATATTGCGGCTTCATTTATACATGTGCCTCAAGAAAATCCTTTTTTAATATCACAAGTAACACAAGCCGAATAAAAGTTAGCCGTGGCTCAACTTTGGGTGATGTATTAAAGGGCGAGTACGACCTTAATAGCCGTTTTTTTTATTCCTTATTGTTTAAAGGGAGAATGCAATATAACAAGTCATTTTTAATCAATTCCTTGTCGTTTAAATATGCCTAACCCATCAGTAGAAAAAAAAAAAAATTCAAACGAGTATTAAACTAGAAATAAATTTAAAACTTATCACGAAAATAGGCTTAGCTAGATTCATGAATTACTAACGTATAAGAGCTAGCGACCAATCGGATGTTATTGGAAGTTTCGTGAAGATCTTGCCTTAAAGATGAACCTCTGCTTATTGGTCGTAAGCCCTTTTCCACGAATCCAGCTAAGCCTATTTTCTGAATAAGTTTTAAATTTATTTCTAGTTTCATATTTGTTTTTTACCCAACTTTAGAAATTAATTTAAACGCCAAAAACGTGTATAAAGATAGTGAAAAATCCTCAAATACGTGATTCCAAAAATAACTAGCTGTTCCATTTTTTAGCTCCAATTTCCCTTTAAAGTATGAGAACACGCTCCTAAAAAACCCCGCGATAAGTTCAAACGTTTAATACGGTTGCATGCTAGAATATGAATCTATCAAATCCCCTAACACGATTTGACGCTGTCTGACGAAAATTTGAAGCCTTTTCCATCCAATTTTTTTTCGGTCTTTTCAACCCCTACACTACTGTCAGTTACGTAAGTAGAAAACAAAGACCAATATATTCTGTCTCGAGCACTTCTGGTGAACGGGCAAACACTTTTGCGAGAGGTTAAAGGTTTTGCAAAAACTTTAAAGGAACAAAATGCCTGACAAGAGAGTAGACCGATTTGCTATACGGTAGGCAGGCGTATTTTGCGTGTTTTTGAGTACTTTTCTTTCTTTCGGGGGTTGCGTTGGTTAATGCCATCACTCACATTGTCTGTCTGAATGTCAATATATTCAGTCTAGATAGTCTTAGACTAATATTCAGACTGTTTACCCCCTGACCTTTGTTTTACACTTTATACTTGAAGAAATACTCACGTGATTCTTCAAGTGTTTTCTTTATACGTGACTGACTTGAATCTTAAATTCTTAAAAGGGAGAATGCAACCTTACAAAATGCGAAACCGCGAATATTTCACCCGCTAATTCTTGTCTATTGTCGACAAAACAGAACGTGATAAAAACTATAGTAACAAAATCTAGAGAAGTTTCAAGTTAACAGCTTTCTAGCATGTATACAGCTGGGGTTAAAAGGCGTGACGTTATTGTCGGTTCTACTTAAAAACAAGAGACGAATTCATCCCAACTAGTTAATCGTTAAAGGGATAGTATCACGTAATTTGTAACATGATTTTATTTTAAAATGGAGTCATTGCATTGCCAAAAATCAGTCTAGTAGCCTTGGTTTTTCTTTCAATTAAGCTTGCACTGATGAATAAAATGCTCTATTCGTCATTCAGCTTGATTTGAAGGCGCCAATTTGAACAGTTTTTACTATGTCTGGAGAAAAAATAACTTTAGTGGCTTTAGTAGTTGCTAACAAAACCGCGCGTGTCTTCCGAGTCTTGGCATTAAGTACCCGAGGCTTAGATTAAGTGAAATACTTGAAATTATTTAGTGCAACATGCATTGTTGAACGTTTTTCTGACTAAATGTAATAGTTAACATTTAACTCGCTTGTTTTTTGAAGAGCTAAAGTCGCCCTACTTTCTAACTCACTGCAGACACGCCCGAGGTTTCTCAAATAAGTAAAGTAACAAAAAATCAAGAATAAAATGACCTTCATCATATTTTCGATTGATTTGTAGGAATTTCATGGACAAACCCATTTTTCTGATTTCTCTAATTGTTCACAGCGCAATGACTTCTTTTATGTCCTAATTATAATTAAACTAGAAAGTGATACTGTCTATTTAATTTTATTTCTGTTTCTTGTTCGCGAAAGTCTTATCTCTAGTCTCCAGACGAAGCTATAATCAAAATCAATTTGAGATTACTGTATTAGTGAAGCTACGCTCCTCCGTATCTCTAAGTATCTAAATAATAGATATATAAGGAAACGTACCTTTGCAAGTGCTGAAGACTTAAAATAATTCTAAGTAACCGACTAAGTATTGGTCTACGTATAGTATATACCCCTTTGAGTTAACAGCGTGTACAAAGCTAGGGTACCAGTTATTTCTATAATTTGTAAAATGGAGTCTATAGATTTACGCGTTTTGTCAATTCGAATAAAAATTTGTTAGGCCTTGGTTTTTAAAACTATTGGAAGAGGTAACGCATTTCGTTCGATTAATTAGAGTCAATGAAATGATTATGGGAATAATGCGAATGTTGGTACATGAATTCTATCTTTGTACAAATTACCTGCAATATGTTGAACAGGCTGAAGATCCATAAAAAACTATACTACTTGAATAAGAGAACAACTGTATTCGTAAAAGAAAACTAAGTCTAGTGTTCGGCTCCCGCCGCCCGAGAAGAAAAGGAGCTGCAAACAATTAATTCGAGATACCAGAGTCGAGGGGGTGGTGGAAGAGAAAGGGGACCATCTAATGCATAATGAATCAGTTGACCCTTATAAATGACCCTCCTTCGAGTATCGATTAAAGGCGGAGTGAAAATGACATTCAGCAATAACTCGTACTGACGTTTTGGAATTAAAGGGAACCTGAATTAAACAATTGTGTGTGTAATATGCAATAACTTAATTTTTTATTTCTTAAACCATGAAATATTATATTTAGTAAAAAAGAGTGTAAAAGTATCCAAGTACTCTTACATTTCGAACTTGCAGGTCGACAGAATTTTGAATCCTGCTCGGAGAGAAGGGGATACCAGCCAATCATCTTTATTCCAATTTGATATATAAGCCCCGAAAATTAAAATCAATTCAAGCAAATGCATGTTTTACCAGAAGCCGATGAAACCCTTCTTTGAAGTCTATTACTCCGTGGTCTTGTCTACCCCTCTCTGTATGGGTTAGTTTCAAAAAGCGCGATTCGTACGCCTCCTAACGGTAGATATTTTCGGAGCGGGAGTTCGTCGAGCGAATATCTCTAGTAGCCTTGGAGTTCGTCAAAAAACGTCGTCGTTTGTGCAGAGAGAGAATTTCCAATTTTCCGTAGACAGGGGGTATGAAGTAGGACCCCTCCGATCTCGTAAAATTGAGAATTTTACCCATACAGAGAGGAGAGCTATATGGAACATTACTGTAGTAGACTTCAAAGGAGGGTTTCATCGGCTTCTGGTTTTACGAAACTACATTGGTATCATCTAACAGAACTAGATTTTCCAAACGTAAAATTTTGATTGGCTGGTATCCACTTTTCTACATCCTAAAACGCTGACTTTAAGCTTTAATTTTAAATTAAGCTGAGTAAATATTATTTGCCTGTAAGAAGGGAGTTTTTATTACTGTTTATCAACAAAATATGGATTTTCATATTAAATTCATACTTAATATTACACAAAATCAGCGTAGCTCGAGTAAAAATTCAATTCTAAATTTAAATTTCAAAGGAATGGTTTAAAAATAACTTTATTATATCATCTTCCCTTTAAAGATAGTCTTTCCAGGTTTCTTGCTACCTTTTCCTCTACTTTATCGTTCAAGGTATACCATTTGGGCCCCACTCTTTCCCTAGATAGATAATAAGAGAACCAGATCAGGAATATTTCTTCACCTGTTTCAACCTCATTTTTTTTTTCTTCTCTGCTAGACTTTCTCGTTGTATTATTAATAGATGGAGCTATATCTATTTCTCTCCATCCACCCACCCCTTATTTTTCTTGCCAAGGCTTAGGTTCTCTCCTATATTTAATCTTCTATATCTCATTCTCTGAGTGATTTGCTCGTTTGATGCTCCACTTACTTTAATCTAAATTCGCTTATCAGAGGTTCACTTCCCTTGTTACACGTTTTGAAAAATTTGGACGACATACTTTAGTTCTTGCTCCAAAATTACACTGATTGAACCATAAGTAGTCCAAACGCAGATAAATTTCATGATTTTACGTGAGATGTCGTTTTTGTTTCGAAAATTGTTTTTTAGATACCTGATTAATTTGAAATTTATATCCAAAAATAATAATTTACAAAAATATTTAATCTGAGATATGCCACTTATTCCCCCGCCCCTTTTTTTTTAGTTGAAGATATGATTTTGAGGAGAAATCTAGCCCTATTTGTGAAAGGTTTGCGATTTCCATGTTAAATTCTTGAGAAATTAGATTTTATATGATTTCGACCAAAGTTACATAGTTTGTGGTTTTGACAAGTTCCAGCTATACTTTTTTCGAATCTTCCGTACAACAAATTTTTAATTACGTTTTGGTTGTAATTTCGTATTTTTTTTCCCCAATCTTGTTTCGTTTTCATTTTAGAAAGCTATCATTTGTGTCCCGTTAAACCCCTCTAGGCGATTTAGGTAGCTATTTCTTGTCAGTAGCAGGCAAAATAACTCCGCCAAATCGAGATGATACTTCAGATAATGGCAGCTGAAGTGATAGGCTCTCATCTGAAAAATATGATGCCAGTCGAAGAGAAACTAAAATAGATTTTTCTCTTCTTCTTCTAGTTTCCTTTATATTTCCTTATTGAGTCACTCTTTTATAAGCAATAGTGTGTAAGGCAGCGAGAAAGAAATACAGTGTAGTTACCATCTTCATTTTCTTCCCACTTTCCACACTATTGTTTTTAAATCGGTGGACAAAATTGAAGATAGTTTCACGATACCTCTTTCTCCTCTTTTTACCAAACATCTATAATCAAGTTTAATCTTATAACGAGAAGAGTTTGATAAGAAAAACCCAGTTTTTGTACGGAAGAAAATACTCTTTCCTAAGTTGAAATTTCCTATACGTTCTATCTAGAGTTAAAATCAGAGAATGTTTGCATCATGTCCAAAACTTACTGGTCCTTTAAATCATGATGTAGCCAATGATTTAAGTACTGGGTTGAGGAATGGGTCTACGCGTTATGATATCTCAATATGATTTCGACCATAGCTGTCTCTCCTTATGTTATTTCTGCAATTGACGTTAGGGTTTTTTTGGTTTTTTTTTCTCCCAAAGCTCAGTAGGGAACTGGCGGAAAATCCGATTGAATGTTTTATGTTTTCGGGGAAACTAGACAAAAATGTATAAAAAGCATTACGTTACATGGCAACCCCCGTTACGATGAACTAAATCCATCTTCCACCTTATTATCAGATATCGTATTAAGACTTTATATAAAATAATTTTGTGGGTCACCCCTGTGGATGAAATGCTTTAATCTGCTTCTGATAGTAATTTAAACCGACGGCAGTTGATTAACCTGAATTAGTAGAACGGATCAACGGGAAATAAGTCTAGAATAGTGTTATTTTTAATATATTAGAAGTGTTAAAAATTAATTAACTTAAAGTTTTTACGTGATTTACAATTTAATGAAGTTAAAATTTTAGGTCAAATTTCATATTTTAACGCTGGGACGTTATTTAAATGGGGAGTTTCTGGATTAAGTACTATCACTAAATAACCCCGTGAAAACGACTGAATCCCGCGCCAGATCGCGTGAGAATCAAATGAAGGGTATATAACAGCAATTACAATGCTTGATCAACTATTATAGTTATATATCACATATCTGGACTATTTTTGCGTTCATAATTCTGACCAATGCTAGAAATTGGATCTTTGAAAAAATATACTGTTTATCTGTTTTTTCTACGTTTGAATTCCCATGCAAGAAGACTTCTATAAAGCAATTTATCTTTGAATGATACTTAGTGTTATGGATCGGGTTTTAGATCGTCTTGAAAAATATTATTTTCGTTTTGAGCAGAACACCGACGAGAGTGTCGTATAGAAAGTTCGTTCGAAAGTATATTTGGGGATAAACTCGCCCTTCTCTTCGTGAAATAGCTCGGAAGTGTTGAAAAGTTAGAGCTTTTTCTACTTCTTCGCTTTATACATTTTAGTTACACCTTATTTAAGTTGGTTTTTGGGTGTTTTTATATTGACATTAATGATGTCGTAGATGGGGCGCCGACAGTCATGTCAGGAAGTCATAAATAAGGGATGTATTTTGCCATTTTTTTTCCGTTACTGTGTTACCACAAAATAAATTGACATGAGCCACTCGTTAAAGACTATTCCGCCACTGATGGAAATTTAGGAAAAAGACAAAAATGACCCCTATCTTGAAAGGGCCGTAACTTTTTATTTTAATACCTAGGCTTAAACCGATTGCACCATTCGAAAGAAGGTATTCCCAAGATTAATTTAAAATAATAAAATTGATATGAGCCACTCGTTAAAGACTATTCCACCACTGATGGAAAGTTAGGAAAAAGCCAAAAATGACCCCTATCTTGAAATGGCTGTAACTTTTTTATTTTAATACCTAGGCATAAACCGATTGCACCATTCGAAAGAAGGTATTCCCTAGATTAATTTAAAATAATAAAATTAACATGAGCCACTCGTTAAAGACTATTCCGCCACTAATGGAAATTTAGGAAAAAGCCAAAAATGACCCCTATCTTGAAATTGCCGTAACTTTATTTTAATACCTAGGCTTAAACCGATTGCACCATTCGAAAGAAGGTATTCCCTAGATTAATTTAAAATAATAAAATTAACATGAGCCACTCGTTAAAGACTATTCCGCCACTGATGCAAATTTAGGAAAAAGCCAAAAATGACCCCTAGCTTGAAATGGCCGTAACTTTTTTATTTTAATACCTAGGCTTAAACCGATTGCACCATTCGAAAGAAGGTATTCCCTAGATTAATTTAAAATAATAAAATTGACATGAGCCACTCGTTAAAGACTATTCCGCCACTGATGGAAATTTAGGAAAAAGCCAAAAATGACCCCTATCTTGAAATGGCCCTAACTTTTTTATTTTAATACCTAGGCTTAAACCGATTGCACCATTCGAAAGAAGGTATTCCCTAGATTAATTTAAAATAATAAAATTAACATGAGCCACTCGTTAAAGACTATTCCGCCACTAATGGAAATTTAGGAAAAAGCCAAAAATGACCCCTATCTTGAAATTGCCGTAACTTTTTTATTTTAATACCTAGGCTTAAACCGATTGCACCATTCGAAAGAAGGTATTCCCTAGATTAATTTAAAATAATAAAATTAACATGAGCCACTCGTTAAAGACTATTCCGCCACTGATGCAAATTTAGGAAAAAGCCAAAAATGACCCCTAGCTTGAAATGGCCGTAACCTTTTTATTTTAATACCTAGGCTTAAACCGATTGCACCATTCGAAAGAAGGTATTCCCTAGATTAATTTAAAATAATAGAATTAACATGAGCCACTCGTTAAAGACTATTCCGCCACTGATGCAAATTTAGGAAAAAGCCAAAAATGACCCCTAGCTTGAAATGGCCCTAACTTTTTATTTTAATACCTAGGCTTAAACCGATTGCACCATTCGAAAGAAGGTATTCCCTAGAATAATTTAAAATAATAAAATTAACATGAGCCACTCGTTAAAGACTATTCCGCCACTGATGGAAAGTTAGGAAAAAGCCAAAAATGACCCATATCTTGAAATGGCCGTAACTTTTTATTTTAATACCTAGACTTAAACCGATTGCACCATTCGAAAGAAGGTATTCCATAGATTAATTTAAAATAATAAAATTAACATGAGCCACTCGTTAAAGACTATTCCGCCACTGATGGAAAGTTAGGAAAAAGCCAAAAATGACCCCTATCTTGAAATGGCTGTAACTTTTTTATTTTAATACCTAGGCATAAACCGATTGCACCATTCGAAAGAAGGTATTCCACAGATTAATTAAAAATAATAAAATTAACATGAGCCACTCGTTAAAGACTATTCCGCCACTGATGGAAATATAGGAAAAAGCCAAAAATGACCCCTATCTTGAAATGGCCGTAACTTTTTTATTTTAATACCTAGGCATAAACCGATTGCACCATTCGAAAGAAGGTATTCCCTATATTAATATAAAATAATAAAATTAACATGAGCCACTCGTTAAAGATAATTCCGCCACTGATGGAAATTTAGCAAAAAACCAAACACAGCTGCTCGACCAAGTCTTCATTCAGTTGTGATGTAGTGTGACTATTATTATGGGCTTTCCTATCTTGTTAGTTTTTTCCTAGATAGATAGGCATGTAGGGTGGCTATGAGAAGGATTTCAATATAAAAGATTCAATCGAAAACAAAGTGGGTTTTTCTTTGGGAGGTGTTTCGGCACTCCGAGAGATTTTCGTGGCAATAGCGACCTCAAACGCTCTACATTCGCATATAACTCTGTTTTGATACCGAATCCTTATTTTTTTTTTCTCCCTTTTCTAACCAAGTTTTTCCACTTATGTATTCCCAAAAATAGTAATTCCATTATATATTTATCTCTTATATGTCTAGTAGAGATTCGCGTTACCTGAAAAGTTTGTTTGCTTTTAATTCGACTATCGAGTGTGTATTCACAATCTCAAACCTTGGTAAAAATATTGCCAATTTAACTCAATTTAAAGGGAGACTATTATAAATTTATTTTAATTAATTTAGTATTCAATGCAAATTATATTCCCAATTTTTATTTTTTAAACTTATATTTTAGGCCCTTTACTTTAAATTAGAACAAAATAATAAATTCGCCAAGGTTTCCTTACGCGAGAGAAATTCCTCGAAGCTGAAGATGTTGAATTATAAATCATATTTATGTTAGAAATTTAATCGAGTTAAGCTAAGAAACATTTCTTGAACAGTTTATTTTTCAGCTATTAGCTAACCTGGTTTCAAAATCGTACCAATTATCGTATGCCTCGCGTTTGATAATTTAACCAAATTATGCACTTAAAAAATAGGAACTTTAATTAAGCTGAAAATTTAAGTCTAAATTAAAAATTAACGAGAACGTTAAAGCTGAATATATTTATAAAAATGTATATTTAACTTAATTTATTATTTAAATATAAGCGACGTTCTACTTTCATTGAAGTACATTATTGTCAAGGTTAAATTGGTCACGGAAAAAAATTGAGATTTAAAAATCTCTGGAAATAACTCTCCAAAGTTTATATTTCAACCGATAAGGAAAGGTGTAAAAGTCTGTAATTTTGACTGTATTAAAGTTATAACGTATCTTAGTAGCATTTCTTCAAGGGAGAATGCTACCTAAAAACAAGTGAATCATTTAAATATAGTCCAAATCAAACAGTATTTAAACTAGAAATATATTTAAAACTATCCATCAAAATAGGCTTAGCAGGATTCATGGGTATATCCTGAACTCCCCGTATAACTACTGTAGCGACCAATGGCATTGATCGATTGCTCTTACATGTGTAATGCAGGATCTCCATGATGAATGTGATTGGTCGCTAGTCCTTATACGAGGAATTCGAGTTATCTCCATTTATCCAGCTAAACCTAATTTATTTCTAGTTCAATATTTTTTTGCAATTGGTCTAGGCATATTTAAACGATAAGGAATCGATAACAATCAGTTGTTAGGTTGCATTCTCCCTTTAAGGCTACAATCAGTCGGTGTACAGATTTTTTCGGAATTGGTTTATCAACCCCAAAATATTTTTCTAATGTGAACTCTACCAGTCGTAAAACTGGGGAGGAGGGGTCAAATGGTATGAGATTTTCTAGGTAAAGCTAAAAAGACTTCATCCTTTGCCCCTTCCTTTCCCCTAAGTTTTCTTTTGACCAAAAACCTAAGAACGACGGCTAGAACTTAGAAGACGAGAAGGTAGATGGGGTGGTTTAACGAAAAAACTATATCCAGGTAAAAAGGTTCTTGATACAAGTTTTCTTTTCCTTTTCGGACAAGCGGAGCGCGGGCTAGAGCTGAAAATCTCAAGTATTTCGCTTTTCTCTATAGGCACGATCTCGAGCTTCTTCGCGCTAAAGGAATAGTCCCACGAAAAATATTTTTTAACCAAATTTCTGAAGCAGAGTTGGAAATGGAGGGCTTTTTAGATTTTGAGTTGAGAATGAAACAGTTTTATTCTAAAAAAAAATTAATGGTAGGCATAATTAATTTTGTCAAATTTTGTTACATTTGAATTTCAATGAAGCAAGAAATCAGATCAATCTACCCTTAAAAAGGACCTTGAAAAACAAATTAAAAGCCCTATTTTGTTGATAAAACAGCCTCTTTCCCCATTCCAACATTTTTCTTCGCTTAAGTTGGAAAATCGCGGGCCACTTTAATTCAGAAGTCATAATTTTTTGCAAACATATTATGGAAAAAGTAAACCCCTTAAAAACAAATTGTTTTTCTATTTAAAACTAGAATAATTGAAGTATATATACAGGTATAATTAGTTGGTTCTTTAACCAAAACTCTTGTTATTCAAACACTCCTGGTTCCATTACTATCGTTTAAGTTCAAGTACTGCCATTTTATCTCTGAAATATAATTAAAATTATACTTCTTACGAAACCTTCTGGCTCTAACGGTTATATACGTTCGTAACATTTCTGGCATATTTTTTTTACTGTTAGATTAAATATTTTATAAGAGTTAGAGTTCGATATAAACGGAACCATTTTAATTAAGCCTAAATTTTCCGGCAACTTTTCCTTTAAGTTCAAGCGTGAAGCGTGGGGAAATTGGGTTTTCAAACTGGGGATGCTTCCGAGATCAATGAAAAGCGGCTGGCGTTGGCAGCTAAAATGAAATCGTGATCTCGGGGCCAAAAACCACCGCAAAACTCTTCCTTGTGTAGTCGGTTTTTCTTCGAAACGAAACGAACGCTGCCCGAGGTGTACTTCCCCACCTAACCCTTGGTACCACCCTCTTATACATCGCTCTAACCTCAAAGAGCAGCGAGAGAGGGAAAATGAGGAAGAAGTGGAAAGGGGAAAAAAAAAAAATTTAAAACAAAAAGCGGCGCACTCTTAAAAACGGTATAATTTTGACCAAGGCTTAAGAAATCGGTTTTTAGTTCAACGAAAAGAAGGATAAGGAATAAAAGAAAAAAAAAAAAAAAAGTTGTAGTAAGTAGTTGGAAACCGACGAAGGGATGAACTCCCTACCTCTCACTCGAACAAAGTTTTCTCCATTGTTATAGCGAAGCCCTTGGGTCTCAAACTTTACCGTATTACCGGCCAAAAATATGGCTAATTGCTAGAATATGTCGCCAAAGGCGCTTTAGTACTACCGATAGTTTTTTTTAAGGGCTCCAGGATTTTTGGGTTTTAAAGAAATGGTTTATATACCGGGAGGGGTAATTATACGATGATAATTGAACTGATTATGTCTGCAGTGTTGAAAATTACGTATATATATTTCCACAAATTGGCGGGAAAAATGCTAAAACCGCTAAATTGACAACAAGGCAATGAGATATATTTGCTCATAATTCTAATTTAAATCACAAATGATTTATGTTATCGTGGTGAACACAGATAGCTGAGTATTCGTAAGCCTTGGCTTCCATTTTTTTCGCCCATTGAAAAACTATACGCGCATAATAAAGACACATAACAAATTAATATTAAAAACTCCATTATTTCTAATCATTTCTGACAAGAAATAGCAGTCTATAATAAAGTCCAACTTTTATTTCTAAGAGAAAAGAATGATTCTGTTTTTGCTATAGATGTAATTTCAATCCCATATACCGACTGCGTATTTAATATATAATATTGAATTATAGCCACACTGTATAAGCTCGCCAGGAAAAAGTTTTGGAAAATGGAAACTATTATTATTTCATTTACTTTTCTATCTCCCGACAAAAGACTCTTGGTTTTTAGTCATAATCCCAGGAGACGAAACACAACGTTATCCACTATATTTTAAAATAATAATTCTCATTTCCCCAGCTTATAAAAACCTTATCTCATTATTTTTATTACTTTTTGGTATTAGGCTAGTTCTTTAAAGTTCCAAAAGAAAAAAAGCTCTGTAGCTTCCACTGTTTCTTACGCTTTTATAAACCTAAATAAATAATTACGTAGAAATATTCTTCGGGTTAGGTTTATATAGTAAATGGTGCTCCATATTACGCTCTAACCCTCGACCTCCTTATACATTTTCGAAGAACTAACCGACTTTTTTTTTCTACCAAGAGGGAATTATTAAATATTTAAAGCTGAACAGGCCATCGCGAGAAAAACAAGATGGATTTTAGGGCCATGGCTCGTTTACGCGGCCGAATTTTAATTATTAATTAAAACCTTAGGCAAAGTTAATTTCAAGATTTTCAACTTAAATGGATAATGCAACCTAATAAGTGATTTTTTTTATCGATTCCTTATGGTTTAAATAGGCCTAATCCATCAATAAAAAGATTACAAAACAAATATTAAACTAGAAATACATTTAAAACTTACCCGGAAAATAGGCCTAGCGGGATTCATGGAGATTCTGAATTGCCACCGAGCCAATGCTCGTCGTTCACGCGAGACTTACAATCGCGTTCGATTGGTCGCCGAGTAAATCGGGATCTCCTTGAATCCCGCTAAGCCTAGTTTCCGGGTAAGTTTTAAATTTATTTCTAGTTTAATATTTGTTTTGTAAACTTTTTATTTACGGACATCAGCATGAACGCTGTAGATACTCAAAACTAGTTTTACGAAACTAAAAAAGGAAATAAGCCTGTTCCTAGTACAATTTCTTGGCAAACTTGAGGCGTGTTCACACTTGATGCAGAAACCCTATTGTAGAATTTTGAGTTTAATTGCGGAGATCTTTTGTCAAAAAATGAAATCGGCTCGGGTTGCGTGTCTATACTATAATTGTATGCCAAAATCTGAATCTTTCCATTTTTTGCAAAATTCATTATTAAGAGCCATTTCACGATTGTTTTAATAGGAAAACAAGTCTTATTTTTAATAGTAGAAATATCTTCACCCTCCCTTTAACCCCTCGGTGTAAACCTTGAAGTTTATACTCGGTATTACTGTTCGTCTACTCAACTTTGTATAAAATTAAAAATTATCGATATTGATATTTAATTTAATATACATAGGAATCCAAGTTATTTGTTTCCTGATGCGTACACTTTGCCATTAAAGGGATAAGGAAACGAGGAATGTTATGTTTAATTACGCTTTTATGAATATTTAACACGTTTATTCAATTAAAACTTCGACTTTGCTCGTCTTCATTATCCATTCAAAAATCCTTGAAAATATATTCATTCGATACTTATCGGGTTATAACCACAATTTAATTACATTTCGGTGTATTGAATTGAAGTTCAGTGAATCGAACAAAATTTTGAGCACTTGACAAACTAAATTAAAGGAAAATTACATCTTAATATTTTGGTTTTTGAAATTCATTGGTAAAATTTAGGTAAAGATGTAAATAAGCTTATTTACGATTGATTGCCTTTTAATCAAACGTCCCCATGCCATATTGACCTTGCAAAGTTCCCCCTCCTTTTGGTGTTTGATACTCTTATCTCATTGGGCATACCGTATATTTCGGGACCAATGAAATCAGTGTCAATTATGAGGGGGGGGAGCTTTTACGAGAGAAATGGAAGTGTAATATGATTCTGAAACGTACGACTTTAGATTTATTACGCAATAATACCCTCTCTTTTCAAGTATAAAAGTATTATTTAAATGGAACTTGCCTTTAAATGATTTTGCAACTCAAAATATAGTTTTGTGTCCCGAGGTCAAAAGTCGTTATCTGTTCAAGCTTATTTAAATATATAGGGAAATTTGAGGTGTATTACTACGTAAAGTTTAACCTCTTATGGGCTTATGGGAAAAAGTAGTTAATGCTAAATCTTAAATCGTGTTGATGTTTTATATCCTTGAATAATTTCTTCCCCAACCTTTTTAGACCTTGTAGTAAAGTTATAAACCACTGACACTATATAGATTTGATAAGAATCACGTTGAATTTTCAATTTCAACGCAATCCATGTTTTATCTCCCGGACGAGACACGCTCCTTCGTTTCGCGAGAGAGAGGGGAAAGTGGTTTTCCGTCGATACATTTTCACCTCCGTAATCGTCTAGACAGTTAAGTCCAATATTAACACCGCCTATACTTAGTTCCAATTTCAACCGCTATATAGAGGGCAATTTCGAATTCCTTATCTCGACCGTTTACAGTTCTTGGATTTTTTTTTCCGCTCTCGTCGCGTATTATGCCTTGTTGTAAACTTGAAGCGTGCTTTACCTGTGGTATAATCGACAAAAATCATTAAATGATAAATTCCTCGGTTTCGGACTTGATTCTCACTTTAGGAGATGAATGAGATAAACGCTAAACTCGTGATGCGAACTGAGAGTGGTTCCTCATATACACGACATATTCAAGAGTAGTTAGAAGCCACTACTTTTTTCTTATGAGGTAAAACATTGCGTATGAATACTCTCTAGGTTAACCTATTGTGCAATAATAAGTTTATTAATACCAACTTCTTCCCAAAGTCCTTCACTAAATAACGTATTCCATCGCACGACCACTGTCTCGCTTCAGGCGTGGTATTTATTTTCCTAGGACCTAAGTCCCGTGATATAGTTCGTCCACTATCTGGCTTATTGGCCAGAGTGAAAGGGATGGAATATGAAATATGACCTGTTGTTATTCTTACACCCAGATTTTCACTCTGTTGCGTCTAAGTATTCTCCCAGTTCCTGTAAGAAAATGTCATCATGGACGAATTATACTGTAGGAAACGCAAAAACATTATTACCCTTATAGAATGACGTTTGTTTTATATTATTAGTAATTAGTTTTGGCATAAACATAAACATAAACTTAAAATCACCGATAAATCATTCTTCAAGTTTACACCAAAGCATATTATGATTGGTATATCATATTATGATTGGTATATGGTCCTGAAAGCTTTTTCGTCAGAGCTTTCTCCCAAGGAGAGAAGAAAAAAGAATCCAAGAACTCCAAACGGTCGAGATACGGAATTCTCTCTAGCGGATGAGATTTTAACTAAATAGACGCTTACGGGGTTGAAAATGAATCGACGGATATCCCCTCACTTTCTCGCGAAACGAATGAACGTGTCTCGCCCGGCCGTCGCGATTTCGAGAATGATTTACTATAGAAAGAATATACTGGGCGTGGTCTCCTTTCTGTACAAATTTCGGGATACTTTGGGTGTAACCATGGACATAGGGCTCGCTTCTTTGTCACCCGCAGTATATCGTCTTATAAATTTGAAGGATGATTTATTCGTTGTAATATATTAAAGTTACTGAAATTTTTTTCCAAGTAAACTCTAAACCCTATAATAATTAAATTAGGCTTTGTTAGGCTTAATCGACGTTTAAAATGAAGCGCGTGACTTGAGCTAACTCCATATGCGCGAAGTTTCCTAATCGAGGGATTAATTACAAATTACTAATTTAAACGGTACTACCTAGCTGTTCAATATTCTTTTTACGCTAAGAAGGACGATTAGGATATTTCTTCGTGCGTACATTAAAAATACATAAAAAGCCAACTTTATCCGTATTATAAATATTTGATTACGAAACAAAGCCAATTTGGGAATATTAAAATTTAATTAACGCTTTTATTAAAAATATTAATTATTGTGAGCTTGTAAAAATAAAAGGTTTTCAGTATTTAAAACTATAAAAGGTTAATGAATTAGTTGTTAAACAAAACTCTACACGTAAATTAAACATTCTAACGGTTAAACGTAAGAGAATAATTTAAAATATCTTAATTAGAATTATATAAAATTGTTTGAAACGGAAAAATCATTATTCAAATGTACTTGAAAGAGGGACGCCTTGTTTTTACCAAGAATCTGTCCTGAAAGTCCTTCTCATTCTCGAGTTTCGTAGATTTGAATATTCAATCCCAAGACGTCTCATTTTAACTCTAATTAAAATACACCCGATCTCTTTATCAAATTTAAAAGCGAACATATTTACCTTCTCTCTCTTTTTCTCTATACTCCGTCTCTGGTGATGTCTTTCTCTCGCTCTTTATTTGTAGTTGCACCCCGTAATTTAGTTTGTAGCGTGACTATTTTAGTTTTGCGCGTTTGAAAAGTTGGAAAGCTTGGATGGAGAATGAAACCAGATTTTTTTTAATAGTTTAAATAGACCTAATATACCAGTAAAAATATTATCAACAATTATTAAACTAGAAATCTATTTAAAACATGGAAATAAGCTTAGCCAAGAATTCATTCAGGTTCCATAAGAATATGGGAGGATCGCGATTCAATAACCATCCTCCCAAACTTTGTAGTAAAAGTTCGTCTGCTTCGAATCGATTTTTCAAGTAAATCGCTCCTGACATCTATTATTAACCCGCGCCACTAACGACCTTGACATAATGTTTTGGGCAATAAAAATGGAGCCGACCGAAAAAAGATTTAAGCGTACAAATGTTGCGAAAATTGCAGACGAACTCTTGTTACAAAGTTTGGGAGGATGGTACCAGAGGCTAAAGCTATGCTCCCATATTCTTATGGAACCTGAATGGATTCTTGGCTTAGCTGGTTCGAATTTCTTCGCTTTAGTCGAATGTTATTGGACGAGCCTTTACTCCTGCCAAGAAATTCAGGATCTCCATTAATCCAGCTAAGCCTATTTTCCTGGTATAAATTAGTTGTTATTATAAAAACTCGTTTAACTACTGCATTCGCGTCGCTATGAATTAAAATTTAAGCGATTGTAATCGAACCATGAGTATTTGAGTTATAATGGCAAAAAATTTTCTCATTTGAAAATATTATTATTTTAATAATTTATTACTTTTACACTTTCGGTTAAATAACTCTTTAAATACCTCGATTATTTAAAGTTTTTCCGTATCAAGTTCGCAAAAATACCACGCTTTCGGAATTCTAGGAGGATATAAGGGTGAAGGGGAGTTCGACTGCCTGTTCTTAGATCTCAAGTTAGGGGCTGGGAGAGACACTCGCGCCCATCTAGTTGCCACGCGCATCACGTGATTACCAATAGACGACGAGTTTATGACTTGCGCCAAACTAGTTGCGCGTGAATGTACCACCAGAACGAGGGGAAAACGGGGGGGGGGCTTGTTGGTAGCGGCCAGCAAGCGAATTTCAATGGGAAAACAGGCAGTCCAACTCTCCTTCACCCCTATTATCCTCCTAGCTGAATTATCCCCTTAAATTTAATTTGTATGGTCGAACCTGGTCTGAACGCGCGCAGCTTCACGTGAAAGTGAAACCTGTATAATGAACTGCGCAGTCTTGTTTTTATTCCTTAGTTTTTCAATATTCGCACAATTTAATTCAGGCTAAATATCCAAGGGATTTTTTACCACTTTTTTGTACCTACCTAAGTCTCCCTTCGTTCGTCACCTTTTTTTTTTTTTTTTTTTTTAGATTTCGTCGAGGCAGGCGAAGATTTTCTAGCTTTTGGGAAGGAAATTAATTTTGGTGAAACTCTACTCCCAATTAATTTCCTGTTAGCTACCCCATCCCCTTCTATCTCATTCCCTAGATCTGTTTTCCCCTCAATATATTGTATAAGATATTCTATACCTTTCTAAGCTATGGACTGTACACCTAACACCGTTTTATACAACGCGTTCGCATCAGATTTTCGAGCTAAGTTTATACTGTATGACAAATATGTTATATAATGTTGGACTTACAAATTACCTAGTTTTGGAAATTTGATCTCGGCCTGACTAATTACGGGGGGGGGGGGGTTACGTTAAGAAGTACATACTCATTAAATATTATAATTAAAGGGAAACTTGAAGCTAAGTA
The DNA here is from genome assembly GCA_963920705.1 of Odiellus spinosus. Classification (NCBI taxonomy): domain Eukaryota; kingdom Metazoa; phylum Arthropoda; class Arachnida; order Opiliones; family Phalangiidae; genus Odiellus; species Odiellus spinosus. The sequence goes on from OY987237.1 coordinate 9,873,501, forward strand.
TGGAACACAGTTTGAATTTATTTTTGGAATCGTATTCGAGAATTTTTTCAGAATTTTTAGACGTTTTTGGTGTTAAATTTTCTTAGAATTAAATATAAATTCGGACCTATCATATTATTTCAGGCATCAACTGTCTGCCCTTGTAATATCTTAACATTAAAAGAATTGGCCGGCGTTTGACGCCTAATACGATCATCAGACGAGGCTTAATTAGTCGGTTTAATCAGATTTAACCGATATGTGCATATCCTTCTCAGTTAAATAAACCTCAGATAAATCCAATTAAATTACGCCTCGTCTGAAGAGGGTATAAGATGTCGGCCATCGAAAAGCCTGCCTATTCTTTTAATGTTAGGACATTACAAGCACTGTTGAAGGCTGAAATAATATGATTGGTCCGAATTTATATTCACTTTTACAGAATCTTAACCAAACCTTAGAAGTTAATTTAATCCCCAAAAACTTTTAAATTCTCAAATAATATTTTTGGCATGATAATTCCGAAAATAAATTCAAAATAGTCCTGGTCGATTTGCCGGAAATGGGCCCTTGTCTCATAGCCGCGCCGCCATCTTTTTGTAGTAACAGGTTGCCAGACTATTCCTAATTTTATTTCCCACAAACCAAATTCAAGTTGTTAGTCCAACGCTTCCTATATGATAAAGTATAGGAGGCGTTGGTTAGTCTGTAGCTATTTTCACACTACAAAAAGATGGCGGACGATCACGTGACAAAAAGTTTTCCCCGCCAAAATTTTCGCGAGGTTCTCTAGACTTCCGGTTTTGGAAATCGACCAGGACTATTGAATTTCAATTTTTTGTATTTGAAATGTAGAATTCCTCTTTAAAATGCTTCAAAATACGGACTAAACAACCCCACACTCGTGAAAAATGCATTGTTTTTGATCAAGTTATCTTTGACAGCACCTGATAATGGAGAATGTTTAGATAACAAAATACCCCATCAATTTGTTATTCTATAGTGAAATAGCTTTTTATTATAAATACATTTCGTTTGTGTTCAGCCCCTGGTTGACAACTTCACACTAAACATCGAAGCCAAGTCGTTGGAACACTTTTACAGGCGCAAGCCAGAATAAAAGTAGTTAAATCAATTACTTAGAGATAGCTGTCACAATTTTTGCTAAAAATACCCTTAGAAATCAACCCTATCACGTGTCAGAACGCCCGAGAATCGGCTGTAGGCTCTACAATAGCCACGCAACCCTAGTGATGACGTAATATTTTTATTTTATAAATTTAGAATTGATACTTAATTTACACAACAGCGGTTAAATATCCCCTTAAAGTGAGAATGCAACCTATCTAGTGATTTTTTTTGTCGATTCCTTATAGTTTAAATAGGCCTAATCCACCAGTAAAACATTTACTGGTGGATTAAGAGTATAGTTCCTGTTTCTCTTGACTTTTCTATGGCATGAATATTGAACAGGAAGTACATAAGCTGCTGCTGTTCAGAGAGTACCCACCTGCACGCTCTAATTCGAACAAGTCCTAAATTCTTTGACACCGCCTAATTTTCAAGACTCTTTATTTTTTTCGGGTTAAATCTTTTTTTTTTTCTTCTGTACAATTTAAGTTATCACCGCTTGTAAAGCTAGTCCTTACTTACATCCATGTTACTTCCTTTCACAAAGATTGAGGGAAGTTTCGATTCGTAAATGTTGCGTTCTAATACTGATTAGGACAATATTCCTACTTTTTTCATTAACTCAGGGGGTAGTTCGGGATTGAAGAAAAAAAAATAAAAAATAGTACGACCTGTAGAAAGAAGAATGGCAGTGAGGGGTTCATCTAAGTTTTTTTACCTTAAAGGCACAAATAGAATTTTAATGAGAAAGACGAAAAAGATCGGCGTGCAGCTTCGGTTTTTTTCGTTTCGTTTGATAAATCCTTCCTCTATATATCTGTGTATGGAAAACTATATATATATATTTAGACTCGTGTGCTCGATTGGTTTGAAAGACTATTACTTTTGTACGGTTTAAACGGAAACGGAAATGACAAATTTTATTACTATTAGGCTAAACTTGTCAATTGTTTATTTTACCTACGCCTTTTGTCAGCTACACCTACGACTATTAACAATAGTCTTTAACGGCCCAAACAGTGGCAAAAGTAATAACTAACTATATGATTGAAAAATAAGCAGACGCGCGCGTCGTTTTATTAGTTCATACTTTGTCCACTTTTAACTTTCCCCAATCCTAGTAGAATGCCCAAATTATTTTAGCAAACCAAATTTGCACAATAAAGTGTTTAGCTCAATAGTCTGTTCAAATCGTTATACTGTCCCTTTAAAAATTGAAACGAGCGTCTAAATTAAATATATTTTACGACGTATGATTTGAGAAATCCTTAATTTACTTTAAAACTATAGCATTTCCGTTAAAGCTTAAGAATATTTCAGTCAGTTCGAACGTTTGAAACTCAATATTTAATGTTTAAACCTCATTTTACAGAGATATCCCAACGGCAAATCCTTTATAATCTGAAAAGTTGTCAAGTACCTCTACGCATCTACGCTGTTACACGAATACGTTTTGGGAAATGTTGAATTTTGTCGATGAAAAATTGAAGCACATCCTGCAGGATCGAAACGGGTCGAGCTTAAATAACGTGTTCTTGGAAACTGAACGAATGACGTCGAACGTTAAGTGACTGAGAGAGAATTGGTGAACGGATCTGTTGGAAATATTCCCGTCTAGTTTCCTACTTCATTCGATTTTGGACCGTGAACGTTCTTCAACATCGTCAAGCCGGGGAACAAGCGAAATGAGGTAAGCTTTTGGCACGAAACTTAAATCTCTTTGAGACCAGCGCGTATATAGTTCCGTGTTATGGTAGGATTTATTGAAGCAATCCCATCCGCTGATTAACCGGTGTAAATAATAAAAGGGGATCTAGTTTGGTTCGTGGAATAATGCTGAATCCGTAGTTAGCTAAGTGGAGTATATCGAAATTGGCAAGGATACGTCTCATAATCAAATTTGATTTGCGTTTTTATAGAAATTAGTTACTAAATGTTACGTATAGGACCCTGACCCTGACTCGTTTCGGGCCTGGTCAAATTTACAAAAATAGATTCGCGAATATTTTCAATTTCTAAAGATTAAATTCGCGAGCTTGGCACGAGATTTATTTAGTCGCGTCCATTCTAGGCCTTTAAATCGATTTAAACCGTACCATAACGTTTCGCTAGAGTCGTGCGAACAGGAAACCGTCTTTTGTCGAATCGATTTGATTCGATTTCTCGAAACTGCTTCGGGAACCAGTTTCATATCGATTCAGTTTCAAGAACCGATAGATGAAGCTACAATAAATCGATTTATAAATATAATGTGTGAAAGCGTGACGCTTAAAACAATTCCAGGCGATCGGTTTGATTTTACCGTTTCAAATGGATTAATAAATGCTAGGATGACCCTACCTTTTGACAAGGCCCGAAACGAGTCAAGTTGTATATCTACTTTAACAATCAACACTTACTTCAATAGTAATCATAATATGCCGTTCATAAGCTGCAAACTAAAGTAGTAACTAACAAAACCTCACGTGTATCGGCAGTAATTAACGAGCTTATGAAGAAAATAATTGGTAATAATTTTAAGAATGTGGCGCTATATAATTAGAATCTTTCAATGGGGCTTTATTGAGGGGTAGGTTCTGTTTTGTGAAACAATACTAGATAGCGTTAAAGCTCGTCTTTTTAAAATATTTTAAAAATTTTATTCGTTAAACAAGTATAAAGTGAAAGATAAGTAGGTAATTATTATAAAAAAGGTAATTTGCTTCTTTCAATTTGGACGGGTAATGTTTATATTAAGTAAATTCTATAAAATTGCGTGATTTTTAACGCTTTTAAGTTCTTGAACCTTATCTAAAAGCTATTTTTACCGCTAGTATTACCCATTACAAATAAAACTCCAGTAACCTTTGAGCGTATTAAAGCGAGTCTGGTGGATAGACTATTTGGGAAAGTCTAATGTTCCTAATAAGACTAAATCTGTATAGAGGAGGGATAGAGTTACTTAACCGAACGTGACGTTGACACGAGGGACTTTATTGGCGTTTCGACCCGATGCGTGGTTGCTGCGTGTGTCCCTTCGCGTCTTCATCGATTTGGGAAGGCGAACGTTATATACCATTTCGAATTCTGCATTCAGAATCGTTCCCGAATTCGATGATATCGAACTTAAGCTTCGTTCTTTCTCTGTGACGTAATTAACTTTTTAGTATCAGATAAGATCATAGGAGTCGAACTTTGTACGTATACTGGAAGCGTATTCATTATTGATTGCGAGTTAATATGTTTATTGTTTAAGGGAAAAAGAAACGTTTTCAAAACTACCAATTACTCTTATAATTTAGATGGACCAGGTCATTTTAAACAAATCTCCAAATATCAGTATTTACCCAATTAAAGATTATTGGGCACATTGTGGCGCCCGCTCCATAACCATGACAACGCTCTTTACATAAAAACTGAATTAGTCCCACATTAGGCTTAGCATAATATCAACGCCCTCGAGGCGCGCGCTCCATCAGAGTGTAACCATGGCAACGTTCCCGCCAAAATCGCGTTCTTTAATTTCAAGCAAAGATAACCCCGAACTAGGGTTAGCGTATAACCAACCAGAAATTGCTTTTAAGAGCGAATTAACTACAATAATAAGTTTCCGTAAGTCATTTTATTATAGTTATTGTTTGTTTATAATTGTCTAGAAATTATAACTGACCCGAGTGGTTTTTGAGCACTCCTTAAGCACACGTGACTAACCATGTTAGAAGATATTCAAATTCCGAGCCCGTATATAACCAGGGTTAATTAAAAAAATCTACGTCAATATAAAAATGTTTGTTCCAAATTCTCATTAGGAATTCTTCGATTTTTCATTTTTCTTCAGCAAAAATATCGACTAATATATTTTGGCCCAAAAGATAAAAAACAAAAAATTCTCCGGTAAAGATTGAGGTTAAGAAAAGTTGAATTAAACCCCAGAGGCCTTTCTTCTTGAAGAATAATATTCGTAAAAAATAATCGAGATATAAGCTCTAGGGTCGGGTTAGAAGATTAAAGTCGAAATGAAAAGGTAAAACCTTTTCTAATTCACTAGCTATTAATTATGGTTAAACGCGTAAGACTCTTTGTCATAGTTACTCAAAATTGTTTTGACGCGAATGAGGAATTTAATGAAGTTTTTATAAAATATGACACTTATAATTTGAGTATACCATATTTTTGGTTGTTTACGTGGAAAGGTTAGAGATGTTGCCAACTTTTAGAAAAATCCCAAATGAGATATGGGTAGCGTTAGAAAATTTCGGCCGTATTGATATCATGTTAAATATAAATTGTTTTAAGCACTTAATATTTAGGAAAATATTACGATTTTTCAATATTACACTAATCTAAACAAATTTCTAGGGATTTATGTGTAGCAAATATAACATATTTTTGGGCTTTGTGTAAATCGGATCAAAATTCTAGCTGTTATCTTAATTTTCACCTTTCCTTTACATAAAATTTTAAAAACAATGGGTATTCCTGAAAAAAATGAGTTTCTGCTTGGGTACATTTATTATAAAAAAAAATATCCTTTTTAACCACACAAACGAAAATCTAGAAATACAGTCAGTCTTTGAACTTTATAAATTCTCACTTATTGCTTAACGGAACCCAAAAATAAAGGCAAACGAGTAGTCGCGCTGGATAATACGTGATTCGATTTTGTCTATAGTAAAATCTTCATGTATTGTTAATGAACCCTTTCAGAGCATCTTTGTGGGAAAATTGCTCTCCCCTGTCAGAGCATCTTTGTGGGAAAATTTCTCTCCCCTTTCAGAGCAGGTAAACTCTTGTGAATTTTTTAAACTTGGCATAAATTATAGACTTCAATAAGCTATTTATTTAGCATAGTTATAAATTCAGTTTGGATATCTTTAAATATTAGGGAAAATTAACTCTGAAAAATCCGGGAAATTATTTTTTCAAATGTATTATGAACCCTATATTTGAAGGCTAGGCTATTTGTGACTCAAAATGGTGAGATATTAAGTTAAATCTTATATTTATATGAAAATTCAAGTAAAAAATAAGAAATGTATATACTTATACCTTCGAAAAAATAGTGACCGCCTCACCTTAAGGATAAACATGTCGTGCTAAGCATTAGATTTAATTTCCCTTAATTGGATCGTTTTTACAAACCGTAAATCAAATATTGCGACGTTATAAATATAATTTATTAAGGTTTTAGTGGTTGCCTTAACAACATTGCCTGTTGAATAAACATTAAGACAGCCGCAACGCCCCTATAAACCCGCCCCTTTTCTTGTAGATCTAAGTATATAAACCCGGTGGCTAGACGTTTGGTTATTAAAAAGTAAATCGGAAGTTCAATACTGAATTTTACCGTGTACCTAGATAGAAATCGAAAAAAAAAAGTGGTAGTCCGTTTTTAAATTGAATTTAAAGTTCTAGGGTCTTTTTTTTTTTCCTTGTCTTTTTTCTATCAAACGCGGACTAACCTTAAATGCAAATAAACTGTATTAAAAAGGAGAAAAGGCTAGGCCTTAGTTGCGCCCTTCGTTCCGTAATACCTAATTTGTCTTTATTTAAACTTCCAATATTGCTCCGTTCTCTTGTTTGTGCGTTATTCCCTCGAGAATTACTTCACCTTCCCTCCAATTTCGAGCCCCCTTTGGCAAAATAACCTTTTTTAACCCCAGCACAGGTTTTAAGTGGATTATTACAGGAAAAGCTTAAGCCTTTGTCATTTATTTATATATATAATATATAAGTAAAATAAATTTTAACCTTTTCGAGAACTGTTCAGCGAACAAAACATCTTTAGTTTAAAAAAAAAAAAAATCATTTAAAATTCTAAAGAACCATAACATTTTCATTAAAGGGAGAATGCAACCTAAAAACAAGTGAATTTTTTTATAGATTCCTTATCGTTTAAATATGCCTAATCAAACATACATTAACCTAGAAATAAATTCAAAATAGGCTTAGCTGGATTCGTAGAGATATCGTGAACTCCGGCTATAAGGGTTAGCGACCAATGACATTGATCGATTACAATTATATGGGGAATGCATGATCAATGTCATTGGTCGCTAGTCCTTATACGCGGAGTTCAGGATATCTCCCCAAAACTTACTAAGCCTATTTTGATGGTAAGTTTAAAATTTATTTCTAGTTTAATATTGGTTTGCAATTTTTTTTATTGATGGATAATTCATGTTATTCATCTTTTTTTTTATCACATTTACAGTTTCTGTAAAATAAATAATTCGGGGTTCCTCTTTTATTGCTAGAGTATTGAGTTAACTTGCAAATATTTGTGATATTTGCCCAAAATGAATTAGATTTTGAAATCACTTTTTTTCTTCTTGATACAAAACGGACTAAGATTTTATGTAAAGTAAGGCTTTCACCATTTTTCGAAGGCCTTAGCGTAATATTTTTTAGTTTTTTCATATTATTAATAACCTAAATTCAAAATTTTACAAGTCTATGTTGATTGGTTTTTAAGCAAATTCCAAATTTAAAATCCCAAAAATATATAGATTTCATTTTTAACTTTTAGAAGACTTAGAATGATTCTGGAACAAAATTACCGATAAGTTTCGAATAAAAGGTAAAGCTTTCTGATTTAGGAACTTTTGAAAAAAAGGGTATCCAAACGCGTTTCCGAGTAGTTATTGTCTGCGGGCGCGGATAGAAGAAAGTTAGTTTTTCCTCACAAAGCCTACGCTAGATCATGAAGCTTCAGACTCGAGATAATCCAGAGGGAAGATTACTAAAACGAAATGGGTTTTTATTGGCTGGCTATATCAAAAGGTGTCCTACTTATTTATGTATATAAAAATGATACTCAAAGTTCCGTTTATGAAATTTTGCGATAGGCTCACTTTAATACCGTAAAATTGGAAAATTTCATGTTTGCTATCGAGGTGGAGAGGAATACTTCGTGGAATGTATTTCCGGTTTATTCTTTCGTTTTTAATACATATTCTATATTTTCCGAATCTCTTCCCGAATTCCCAATATATTATTATATATTTTTTCTTGTATATGTTATCCCTTTTTCCACGAGAGTCAACACAGTGAGGCTTTAACAGTACGAATGAGATATAGTCTAAATCAATATCAGTTTTAAGCACGTACAAGACTGATTTATTTTCTAAAGGTACGTTTTCATGATCTCGCAAATTTAAATAGCCGACTACCTTAGAGTTTTTGGCAATACTCGTAATGTTTAGATCATTCCATCTAAATATGTTGTAATATATTATAACTTTCTAATTCGCTCGTATATTTAAAGCGCAAGTAACACTAAAAACCTTTTTTATGCAATAGTTGACAAGAGACTCTTTAAAAATGTCGCACGTTATTACTCGCGAAACTAAAATATAATTAGATTTTTACTTTGAACCAAAAACTGCAAAATTTACCTGTATTGGAAATGAAAATGCACGTGGCTCTTACAATTGTTAGTCCAACTTGCTAGAAGTTCGCTTTAGTATTTTTACACGCTATTGTTATCATGAAAATCTATCTTAATAAGAAACTCCGAACCTACACGTAGTTCAAATCGGTAAGAAATTTCAATAGACACAAATCTTATATCTTGATTTAGTTTGCCAAGACATAAGAGTGTACCTCACTTTGTATATGCTGAAATTTGAACTTGATTATGACTATAGGTTTCTAGATGCTATAAGCTCAAACTGATTCGTAGTTATTCTTAGGGATGGGGGATGGAGGATTTTTTTCCCGCTTTTTCGGCCCTTGGGCGCCCAAGAGAGAAGGTTAGACTTTGCCTACTGGCCTCGTTCCTCTTTGCTTGCTTGCTAGGATTTAGCCTTTTGCGGCTTTGCGTAGAGGCCTACGACGCGTTGGCTAAAAGGGACGAACAGGAGGATAAGGGAATGGCGCGGGGGCAAAGCGTCGACTAAGATATTTACCGACTTAACTCGGGCACGGTCGTCGAATTCCCATCGGGCCTTTGCGCATTCTTGAGTTAAGCCTCGTCCTCATTTGGTTTGCATGTGGATGGGGACGAGTATATATGTAAAGCTACTAAAGGTATATGGTTACTGGGTGTATATTTTCGTCTACAGGGTGTATCTTAAGCCTCGTATGTATATGAATAGAATTTTTTGTTCCAAATCATAACGTGATTCTGTGATCGATTTCTTGTGGAATTTGAGTTACATTATTATTATGATCGTTAAAAAATATAAAATATACACGTACGCGCGTGACATGTTACATTTTACCACGAAATCAAAAATTTTGGGACTTTCGCGCGGTCTCTTTCGTAAAAGTACTTTCGTATGAAAACTATCGTTAATTAAGTTTCAGACATAAACTAAGTTATATAACTTTTTAATTATAAAGTAAAAATATAATTTATAGGCATTCAAAAAAAAATGGTTACAGCCTCACTTTAATTTGTTTCTTGCCATTCAAAATTATTAATTCAAAGTCCCGAGATAAAGAAAAAACTGGCTACTCACTTTAAAAGATGAGATCGTTCTATTAGAAAATAGTCTGCAAGTTAATGAAAACGATCAAAAAATATTTTTTTAAACTTTATAAACAAAATGTCTATTAAAATCGTATCTCAGGCAAGGCACCCTCTATCAAATACATATAGGTCAACTATTCGCTTATCAAATAGGTAATAAATCTCGAGAGCTTATCTACAGGTTGTAATCAAGGAAGATTGATAGTCTTTCTCCGCGACCCACGCATCCCGGGCCGTTAGCAACATAAGGGAATAAGGAAATGTTAAGGATCGTTCACGTGATACTTTTTTGTTTCGTGTTGACTCTTGACAGAGGTCGTGTTTCTAAATTATAAAACACAATTAAATTATAAACAGATCGACTAGAGTTCTTAAATAACCGTCAATTTGAAAATTGGTAAATTTCGTGGTAAATTTTTTCACTAATGCTCTGAATAACAATGAAAAAGGGAAATTTTCCTATGGGTTTTCAATATGAATTTAGTTTATTTTTCGGTTTGTAACAATGTAGACATTTTTATAGCTTGTTGTCAAGAAAGGGAAAAAAATAATCCATTTTCTCTTGTACATATAGCCAGAAAATTTTCAGACGCGAGTTCAAGCGGTAAAGAATGAGAAAAAAAAAAAAAAAAAAAAAGCAAAACTGATGAACCAACCTTTATACCTTACTCTTTCATTTTTTTATTTTTGACTTTATAGATGAAAAGGCAAACAACAAGAAACGGTTTTTTGCCTCTAAGGGTAACCCATCTCTTTACTAATTTGTTGGATCCTTACATTTTTTCTTCTTCTTTCAACCATCTAAATTTATAGCCCTTTAAAAGGTTTTAATAGTAGCATTTTCTATCTCTGCTCTCCCCTTAACCTTCTCATTCTCTATATGGCTTGCCGGATAGCGCGGTCTTTTCCAAAACACGACACTTTATTATCGAGTACACGGAGCTCTCATCCTTTAGAGTACAACGCGGAAAAAAGTACGGGAACAAAACGTGAGGCACACTATCTCTGTACTAGGAAAAAACAAGATGATAAAGTCCATAATAGCCACGCGCAATATTTTAATAATAATATTAATTTTACTAGACGGCTACTGCATGGGTAAGAAAAACAGTTCTTTTAAACTTGGAGCTATAAATGGAACACCCTTTGAATATATTTCCATAATCACCGTGCCAAAAGTATTCCACTATTTTATCAGGAAACTTTAATTAATTTCTGAAGTTTGGTAAAATTTCTTCAAAAGCAAATATAAATTCGGGCCAATCATATTATTTCAGCCTTCAACAGTACTTGTAATGTCCAAACATTAAAATAATAGGCCGGCATTTGATGCCTAACACCTTGGACATCAAACGCCAGCCTTTTATATTTACTTTTGTAGAAATTAGCATAAAAATTCCAAAAAATTCTGAAATACGTTTTTGGCATGTGATTTGGAAGAAAAAAATTTAAAGGTTGTTCCATTTTTAACTTAGTTTCTCTTTAAAAAATATTTTATTTTATCGCAATCTTATATTCTTCATACTCTTCGACTTCTATTACTGATTTTCCTACTACTACTAGTTTTTTTCCTACTATAACTACTCTAAACGAATTCCTCTTACTTCTAATCATTTAATATTAATCGTACTATACGGCTTCCTGCTAATCCGCCTAATTTTCTAATTCTACTGTCCCTACTAATCACACTCTTCTAGTTTTCTACTAACATTACTCTCCCTAGTAATTTCCTAATAATACATTCATTCTTACCTACTACTAATCATACTCTTCTCACTAATAATTCCTTCTAATTTGCTATTAATACTACTACTACTACTACTACTACTACTACTCCACTTAACTAAAAATTACAATACGTATACCTGATGACTAAAAAAAAAACATTTTTTATTTTCTACGTATCATACTGTAGAATCGATATTTTGGGCGAGAAAGATTCTACTATAGGTGGTTAGGGGTAGGATGGGGTCGGGGTTTGTAAGCGCGTGCGATAGTAATAAGACGGCAGGTTGGCCAAACGGGGTCGTTCCTAAATTGTTCCCATATTGACTCGTAACACTAATGCCTTCCTTATTGAACCACCGCGTCAACGGCTGAAATAAATGTATATTGAGTTTCCTACGCAGTTGCCTTCTCTGCGTGCCACGACGAACGGTTTGACTATGTTACAACATTGTATCAGATTGAGTTTTAAGCACGTACAAGGCTCGAGTTCCAAAAATTGGCGAGATAACACGCTTCTGTAGTATTTACCGTATGAAAAATCTATCGCGAGATGAACGAAGTTTATCATAGAGCATCAACAGAATTTTATATATTTTGATTTATTAAAAACGCCTGTAGAAGTGTTAGAACCTAACATCATAGTTGTGCAGAGAAAAGCTGCCTTTCCAGGGTGAAACTTCCCATGTTATCTCTATGAGCTCCTGTAGAAGTGTTTTACTTGCGATATATATATATTATAATGTTTATGAGTTAAAATTACCATAATATACGTATACAAATTAATTCGACAATCATGAATAACGGAAAATTTATGAAAGACCCCTTTATTATGACCAAGGTAAGAAGTCCTCTTCGTATATATTCGTATAATAGAGAAAAGTACGTATTGAAAGCCGGGGGTCTTGGATTTGATAGGGAATTGCGCGGGTAAAGGGCCCTTGCCCCCGTCACGCGGGTGGGGATAGGTATATAGCAATAACGAAGAAACTCTCTATGATGGATAGGCCCATTCTGGCTAAGGTATATCCGGGGATCTCTCTTGTAATTTGTAGTCCAACTCTCTCACTCTTTCTCTTTTTGCTATACCTAACGCTGCCTAAAAACCAAGTATATAGGGTCTTAAAGCCTTTCACCACACCAATCCTAGATACTTAAAGTCTTTGTTGCACTGATTGTTAGGCCCCAAATCTTGAAACGAATGTCTATGGATTATATTTATAGTTTTATCATACTATTACAACGCCATATTCCAAATTTTATACCTCTGGGTTGATGGCGTAGTTTATGTTGCATAATTAACGATAATTTTGATTCGAAAGGTAGGACTTTCTGGATTAAGTACTTTCACGAAAAAGACCCCGCGAAAGCAACCCTATCACGTGCCAGAAAGCGCGATAATCAACTCTAGGCTCTACAATAGCCACGCAACCATATAGAGATGACGTAGTATTGCGAATAATTTTTATTTGTTTGATATATATAAATACTTTTTTAACGATCTTTGCGAAAATGCTACTCAATTATCATTTGGAGTTCACGAAAAATCCGTGACACGCTATTTCTAAATATAAATGAAGCTGGAGTTTCAATTTTAACTATACTATTTTCCATTTTAATATTTATCATCGATGGTGCAACTAACCTTTTAAAGCCTTCTACCACGAATCCTTCTTAATATTATAGCGCGAGATATACATTTTTTCCTGTTTGGTACAAAAAATAAGCTCTCGAAATGGCTTTATTATTGGGAAATTCGCTTTCTACCTTCTCATCGGGGAGAATGATGATAGGCAGGCCTAGGGAACGACTCTTTTGTTCGTATTATTCCACGGTTTCCGAGAATTTCGTTACGGAATAAGGATATTTTAATTGAAGGATAAGATCGGGAGAGGATTTTGATTATTTTTTTTATTTTTACGGAAACAATTAAAAAATTAAATATATTAGCAAAATTACAAATTGGGTGATGCTTTAGACCACCAAATAATGGACTATTATCATAATAAAGATAAAGGCCTTGGTGGTTTGAGCAGCTCTTTACACGAGTGCCGTAATGCCGTGGTGTGGAGGCTTTTAAGATATTCATACTCTCAAGAAGTTGGTGTCTTGTACGCGTTTATTTGAAAAAGCGAGCTTTGTCATTCAGTACAAATATATTAATTATACAATGAAATGTTTCAAACGGCGTATATAGATCTTTTATATAAGGTAAAGAACATTTACCGAACAATAATAATTCACTCCAGGGTCCATAAACTCGCGTGAAACTTTGTCCATTGTTTTGTATTACTTAGCATATTTGAAACTTTTTAAATGGTATAGCTTTTATCTGAAACGAAACTCAAAACCAAGGAAAAACCTTTAAAATCCATCAAGCAGTACACTTCACACCCGTACTCTTTGTGGGTTTACTGTTTAGCCAAAACTATACCATTCCCTTAGCGCGTTTAATTGATCCTCAAGAAAATGGTCTGCTTTACATATTTAAAATCCTTACGAATATTTTAACAGCGAAAAAAATGGAATTTTTTTTTTTTTTTTTTTTTTCTTTTCTTTTCTTACCAGAATTCTTGGAATCCCCTAAAATCGTTTTAAAAGCGCAATTTAATAAGATTTTCGACCTCTTCTTTTCACGCGGTGCGCGTTCCTCTAATAGAATTTACCCTCTTTTCATTTTTAACTAAACTAAAGGGTTATTACACTTTTTTTTTTTTTTCCTCACTAACTTTTGTTCGTACTTAAACATTGTTCATGAAGCTTGATTAGGAGTGATTTTCAATATTTATCGTTTGCATTGACCTTATTCACTAGCAAAACATTTACAAAACAATATTAAGTTATATCAGAGGTATATAATAACCCCCTTCGGGGGGAAGTATGAAAGCCCCTATACTACCAATGCTAAAAATCACGAACAACAAGAGCCCGCTGCTGACTATCTAGGCCACTAGCTCGCGCTGGACTTCTCAATGTCGCTACTCTAATAAATGGTCTTTGTATAAACCAGACGGCTCGATTTGTGTTTAGAACTTCCTGTCTCAGGAGTCAGGCTGTCTGCTAAAATGGAGTCGAAGGTTGACTTCAGCTCGCAAGTTCCGGAAGTGTGCGTAGGAAAATTTAGTGAGGTTCAAAATGGTGTAACTATTTTTTGGGAGTAAAGCGGTGTGTCGATCCGCCGCGATTTACGCCGGGCACTTGTTGTTCGTCGATTTTGCCTACCTTTCATACTTCCCCCCGAAGGGGGTTATTATATACCTCTGGTTATATCTAGGACTATATAACGATGGGCCCCTCATATTAGATAAACATTAATAACAAAACATAAGTCTTCTAATGGCAAAAAATGACAATAGCAACTCCCAAAATCACGTGAGCGTTTGCTCATGTTCTACACATAACGTAGGTCTTAGTAGCTTTAAGTTTTCAAGAACAATTGCTTGTACCTATTCTTAAAATTGTTGAAAAGGAATGCAACTATCATTTTAAAGCAACAGCCACGGAAAGCGGGGGTAGGGGTGATGGGTAAAATAAAGAAGATAAAGCAAAACACTTTAATTCTATTTTTTGAATAAGAAATCCTCCCTGCACCTTTTACACCCTGACGTTTTCTTTTTATACGGCGCGGCCGGGGAGTTAACTTTTCTTCGTACAAAATAATACGCCAGATTTTTAAATCCTCGAGGAGTCAGGCTTTTTTATTCAAAGTAGTAGCGGATCCGGGCGGGTGTTGTACAAAAGACGCGATTCTTAGCCCGCGCGCTCGACTGAAATAAATTTATTGCACCCCTGAGTCGTGCGAAGATTGACTAAAACGGATTTCAAGACTGGCGACAACTTGAAAATGCCCCTAATGATTTGTAACGTTAGAGACCTTTATTTATTATAAATCCATCAAAAAACTTACCATGTTTAAAAGTTTCTTTGTCTGACCCGTCAAGGATGGCTGAAATATTTTGAACTTCATGTCAGAGTGGATTCGAGATTTTAAAATTACCGTAATATTGGAAATTGATGAATTACACGGTAACTTACCGTCTCACGGTTTAAACGTTTTAATTTGTTATTTTAAACGCGAAATTTCTACTTTAGATATGATATCCAGTCAGGGTTATTGAAAGATGATTTAATTCTCTAGGGTTGAAAAATTCATTTTTAAACCGTCTTGTTTTTCTAGTCAGTTTTGGGATATAGGCGACGAAGACGAAGAGTTGACGATAATCCTCTTTGCTTCAGCTCTTCTTTTGTACCTTATGGATATGTACTGAATATAGAAAATCTTACCTTCCTCTCGAGCATCTCGCTCCCATCACCTTTCGTTAAAATGCTCTTGGTCTTCTCGTCTTTAAGTTTAATTCAAAAGGCTCCTCTTGTCTAGCACGGGTGATAGAAAAAAAAATCCAGGGTTCTTTTTAGTAATTAATGGGATTGGCCAAGCTAGGACGTGATTTTCGCTCTCTACTTCTTCGCTTCGCTTTAAAGGGATAATAAAGATGGAGGAACAAGATATTTGTAATCGATTTAAAGCTTTGAAACAAAGACCTAGGAAATGCCAACTCCATACATTGTTGAGATTTTGGCCAAATCACTACGCTTCGAATTGCCTCGAAAAAATAATTTAGGTTCACATTAAAAATACAATTATTTGCTTGAGATAATTATTCGCCATTCTCTGAAAATTTTTCCAACCACTCTAAGCCTTTGTTTTGGCCAACCCGATGATCTCTCATAGCAAAGGCTTAAAATAAAAGTTCATAATAGGCAAGTTAGTCTTCATTTCGCTCCATAAAAAGTTTCATCCAACGCTAAAAAGGAAAAGCGTATTTTAACACTTCCAATCGATAAACTTTGCATGTTTTTCGGATTCATTATCCTTTTAAGAAAACCTTCTTACTAAAAACCAAAGTTTAATTAAACTCTGATTCATTTTTTTAAGCTTTTTCAATGAGTGTTAAGTTTCGTGGGTTTTTTGCGGAAGAAGTTAATAAATAACCTACATTTTTTTCAAGAGTACAAAAATTATATTTAGTTTTGCAATTTGTATGTATGAAGGGAAAACCACAAGAGATGACGTCAATAAGCCTACATCTTTTTACCGCTGCCCCTATCCCAATTAAGTTTATTTCTCGAAACAGCAATTTCTATAGTTCAACTACTGTAACATCTATCATAAAACTCATTATATAGTTATTACCATTTTAAGATGAGGGTAATTTTTGGAAATTTGGCTCGATTTCAAGCAGTGGCGAGGCATCTTTTTCGAGTGGCGAGGCATCTTTTTCGAGTGGCGAGGCATCTTTTTCGAGTGGCGAGGCATCTTTTTCGAGTGGTGAGGCATCTTTTTCGAGTGGCGAGGCATCTTTTTCGAGTGGCGAGGCATCTTTTTCGAGTGGCGAGGCATCTTTTTCGAGTGGCGAGGCATCTTTTTCGAGTGGCGAGGCATCTTTTTCGAGTGGCGAGGCATCTTTTTCGAGTGGCGAGGCATCTTTTTCGAGTGGCGAGGCATCTTTTTCGAGTGGCGAGGCATCTTTTTCGAGTGGCGAGGCATCTTTTTCGAGTGGCGAGGCATCTTTTTCGAGTGGCGAGGCATCTTTTTCGAGTGGCGAGGCATCTTTTTCGAGTGGCGAGGCATCTTTTTCGAGTGGCGAGGCATCTTTTTCGAGTGGCGAGGCATCTTTTTCGAGTGGCGAGGCATCTTTTTCGAGTGGCGAGGCATCTTTTTCGAGTGGCGAGGCATCTTTTTCGAGTGGCGAGGCATCTTTTTCGAGTGGCGAGGCATCTTTTTCGAGTGGCGAGGCATCTTTTTCGAGTGGCGAGGCATCTTTTTCGAGTGGCGAGGCATCTTTTTCGAGTGGCGAGGCATCTTTTTCGAGTGGCGAGGCATCTTTTTCGAGTGGCGAGGCATCTTTTTCGAGTGGCGAGGCATCTTTTTCGAGTGGCGAGGCATCTTTTTCGAGTGGCGAGGCATCTTTTTCGAGTGGCGAGGCATCTTTTTCGAGTGGCGAGGCAGGATTTTATTAGTTTAAAATAATCTGGTGAAGATATCCTTTCTAGTGGTGCAATCGATTTAAACCTATGAGGCTGTAAATAAAAGTTAGGTCCATTTTAAGATTAGGGTAATATTAAAAAGTTTTCTCAATTTCAATTAATAGCTAATCATCTTTATCGAGTGGCGAGGCAGCATTTTATTATTTTCAAATAATCTAGGGAAGGTATCCTTTCTAGTGGTGCAAGGAGATTCTAAAGATATGGGTTATTTGTAGATTTTTGCTCGATTTCTATCAGTGGAGAAACATCTTTATCGAGTGGCAGAGGCTCGCTTTAATAATTTACCACCGCAAAGCAATTTTTCGGCCCAAAATCTCTTGGTGGAATTAAGCCATAACAAATCCTCAAATTTGCTATGCCTGTTTTAGAGCCGAAATATATTTCGAAATTTCATTTTCGAAATATACAAAAAAAATTTCCAATATTTAGTACGGTCCAAATATATAGAGATATCGAAACTTCTGTTTATTTTATACTTGGAGGTAATCTTTTGTAGGGATTAAGCTTTCGCTATAAATCCGATTAAGGGATCTAATTATCTTCCTCGTAATCCTGATGACGGAAGATTAGGGCTTACCCACGGATTTTCTACAAAGAATGCCACGTATGCACAGTCATAGCTTATCTCATATGTATTATGTAAGCTCAAATATTATATAAAACTTGGAACTCTAGATTTTATATTCTTTTAAACTTTTAAAACTACAAAACTCCAAAATCTTTTTGTAGAGTATTATTGTTATTTTTTAGATTGAAATATCGAAGAAAAATAGAACGCGTTCTTTTTTTCCTTAGATTTTTTTTTTTTGTTTGTTTTTGTTACAAAGATGAAATTTTTATTTGGTTTTGCTTATAGAAATATAATTATTTATATTTTATTTAAAGGGTGAATGCAACCTTAAAACTAATGATTTTTTTATCGATTCCTTATCTTTTAAATAGGCCTAATCCAACAGTATAATTAATTAAAAACAAATATTAGACTAGAAATTTTAAACCTTACCAGGAAAATAGGCTTGTCAACCTAATTCTAATTTTCCCGCCTTTTTCAATTGTCTTGATTAGTGGCCCATTTCTCCATTACCTCGTGCCATCATTGATTGTTGCAAAATAGTAACATCATAAACTATATTAAATTAAACCCTCATTAACTTGTGTTCAATCTTGTCAAGGGAGTTTTTTTCTAAGCTTTGAAATTTAACGTTATATCCGCCACTTAACTCCATTTGAACAAAAGTATATCAACGTACTTCGTTGATGATATCATCGAACGCTTCCTTCCCCTCTATTTCCTTTAGATATTATTTAAGATAAATAAAATACCCTTCCTTCAACAATAGATCGATAAAAGGCACCTCATTTCTACATGATAGAGCTCGTTTAATGAGAACATTAATATTTTACATGAAGTTTTAATGTTTTATTTTTCTATGTAGCGTATAGTATAAGTCTCCCCAAAAAGCCGCGCTATCCAATGTCTTTGATATAATGGATCATTTTCCCCTTATTTTAGCTACAGCCAATAATATATTATTGCGTGGCTCATCTATTTTAGATCATTGACGGCTGTAGTTGCGCTGGAATGTCTATATTTCCTTATAGCCTAGCCCAAAATAAAGCAGTCCATCGTAGAAGTGACTTAAAGGTCCTAATCTTCTCTAGAATGTTCCCCTTGAAAATCATTTTCCCTTAAGCACTCGTCAATGTTTTGACTATACAAATGTGTAGCTAACGTTGTCTGCTAAGCGAAGAAAAGAGATTTTAAAGGGGCTTTAAGTGAAAAGAGTCGGGCACCACCAAATTTGAGGAAAATGCTTACTGCATCTGCCATGGACATTTCTATTGTGATTATACGTGTATATCATATACATTAAAGCATTAATAAATAATTTTTCGGTATTTCTTAATTATATTAAAATCCCACATGGATACCTAATGGTTTTTGTCGGGAACTGGTTCACAATTGATTAATTAATCAGTAAACATAACCGTGTGGGCCTTGAAGTTTAATTTAAAATTATATCAAATAAACATTAACTTTTAAAACATGTAGACACGTTATGTTCGGATTTTTCCTATTATTAAAGATTAAGCCTACTTGTTTTCTCTATTCTACTCAAGAATATTCTGGCTCTATGCCTTCGGTTTCCCGTACCATATTCTATACTCTTTCCAGCTATAGGGCTTTTCCCGGGAGCTAATAAATCATTTTAGAATCCGGTGAAAGCCACCTACTCGGGGGAATATACCTTACCGTGTTTTGCGTTATAGCTTTTTAATGATGTTTTTTCTTTTATTTTATTTTTTTCTTCTTTGACAAAGGTTCAGCCTTTAGTGTCTTTGTTCAACAATCTAAATTTCTCATTTTGATTGTGTATATATAATTTAAAATGTATACGATGTTTTCCAACAATTTATTCTTCTTGATGCCAGTTGAAATATATATACATACAGGTATATTTACTAGAATAATTTAAGAGAACATGAATTACTAGCATATCATTTTTTGAAATATCTTTAACAATTGAGTGTCTATCCGCTTCAGGCTCATTTATTATGTAGTACAAAATATTTAAAACTAAATTATTATATTTTAAAAGTTCTATATAATTTAGATTATATTTTTAGTCTAAAGTTTTTCTTCAAACTCGACCTCGCTTAGCATGCTCATAAAGGGAAGGTTGAGATTAAATGAAGTGACTGATTCTGATCCAAAAATGTAATATGTTTGCGTAGTTAAACATTAATTTTAAATGTTTCTGAATTTTAGAAAAAAAATTGAAAAGTTATTTTTTTTTTGGCATCTGAATCTTTTCTCAATTTTAGAACGATGCAGAGACATTTCCCGAATTTATAAAATTTACTTTTCCACTTCAACCTCCCTTTATAGCTGATAAGATATTTGGGCATTATGATTTTACACTAAGCAACAAAGGCCTATGAATTTTCTATCTAATCAAAGACACGACTATACTTTAGTATCGCTACGATTTGTATTCTCTCAATTTGTAAGCAAATATATTCGAAATTCCTCGTTTTAAAAGCGTATTGCCGTAGAGCGGTCTAACATTTTAAAGTCATTATATTTTAAAATTATTCGTTAGTTGTGCAAATTCGGCGTTAACGTAAGAGGGAGCAAAATTCGACTATCGTCGACCTTAATTGAAATATTCTCTTTTATCTGTATTAGCTATACATTTATGCAAAGTCAACGCCACGAATGTAAAGGACATTGTAATATGATCCTATATGTTTCAGCGCCCCTGTTTGAGGTAGAATCAATCCATTGTAAATTTTACATAGATATCTTTCATTTCAGACCTATTTTGGCCTACTTTCTCATCGTTTTTAAAGTTTTTTTTTTCACCTGTGTGTTAAACTTGAGTGCTACACTCCCAGACAGTTCCATAGGTACCAATAAACAGGGTCGGATTAAACGATCAAAGATATGCTCCCCCTAATTTGAGAATCAAACTCGATCCGACATTCGTTTCGCCTTTGCTCAAAGGATTTTATTTCAGTGCTCCCCAAATAGCTTTGCTCCCATTCAGAGGCCTTGTCCCCTGGCCCTCCCCCGCCCTAAATGACCAGAACCCAAGAAACCTTGAGGTTGACCATTTCATTAAAATATTACGCGATTACGTAATTGATTACGTAACTTATCACTTGTTTACAGCCCAGTTACACCGACTACGAAAAAAATAAACACCACACCATAATTAGGAAAGACTGCCCACAAGTTACGTAAAAAATCACTAGCCTACACGTTAATTTTCGTGATTCTTGTTCTTTAAATCTGCACTTCTAACACTCTTAGATATATATGCAAATTTGGAGGATTGAATAAATATAGGTGTAATTGTGTAGAGGGTTTTCGTTTCGCTTATCTCGTAATATACATATATTCTTGATGATACCACTCTCTAAGTATACTACCCCACCCCTTGTTGTGAAATAATTATGATTTTAAAATTCTTTAACGGATGTTAACCTAGGCTTATACCGTAATTTAAATAATATACTGCTAGAATTCTTTATTCAGATTACTTTCCGTTATATAAAATAATTAAAATTAAATATACCATATAGAAAACTGATAGTGGAATGAAAATTATTTAGTTATATTTGCTATTCTAATTTGCGCCTGCGTGGAAATGTTCGGTCTATTGTACTTAAATGATCGCATTAAAGCCAACCATCAAGGGAAAGAATAATATTACGTAATTGAAATATTACTGGTTAAATATATGGTCGATTTACAATTGTTTGCTATGTTTAATCTAAAAATACTTATCGGTTATAATTATTTAATTCTATACATATGTATATTTTAGTGTTCAGGTTGAACGGGAGCTAATAATTTGCAAAGTCTGCTCTTTCCGACAAAGAGAATGGACGCTCCCATTAAATTAGACTATCATTTTCAGCTGAAAAGATATTTTAAAATGGATAAATTTAATTTAAAAGTTATCGCAACAGTATTTATATAGTCCCTAGTAGGTAAGAAGCTTTTTACCATAACGGCCCGATTTTGAGAACCGCTGACCTATCCACAAATAATTTTGTGTGCAGATTCGGAATATAAATTCGAGACTATTAAATTTTTAGGTCATGGTTACCCTTTAAAGTGAGACTGACACCATTTTTTCGAATGCCTATGGATTATTTATTTCGTTTTATCATGCTATTAAAACATCATATTCAAAATTTTAAACCTCTGGGTTTAGGTGTTCTTAAGAAACTTCAATATGAAAATTTCAAAATATATAGTTATTTTTTATGTATGACGTAGATAATTATCTTGAGAAATGTAAGACTTCCTGTATTAAGTAGTTTCACGAAAAGACCTTATCACGTGCCCGAATGCGGGAGAATCTACTGTAGGCTCTCCAATAGCAACGTGACCATAGCCATGGTCGTAGTATTACGGGGAATTTTTATTATAAAAATTTGGAAAATGGCGATTATAAATTATATATTTTTAGTGTCATGGTAGTTTTTTCCGAGGGGTCAGACACAAGAGAGTGCTTTAAGAGTTCGAACTCTTATGAACTCTTGAGTTCAGCTTTGATAGTGCAAAGAGTTTGAAAATTTTGTACACCTGAGTTCGCGAGTGTCTGCCCCCTTGATTTATATATATAATTCAATCGTTTTCCAACGATCTTTCTGAAAATGCTACTCAATTTCCATTTTTGAGTTCAGCCTGGCTATAAATAAACACTAAGATCTGTATCCCTCAATTTCGCATTCGAAAAATATAATGTAATATTTTAGGTATATTATATGACACGGTTAGTTTATTAAAAATGAAAAGCATGTAATGCGACGAAAATGCAAAATATTCAAGGGACTGCGTACCTTTCATATAGTCAACAAAGAGATCCGAGTTCGCGGTGACTACTTTTTACCGTATTACGTTTAATATTATGTAACAATCCACCTCAAGTTCTAGCTATTTTACTAACTTGTCTAGAACAGAAGTATATATTATCCATTTTCGCATTAAAGAGAGGTCTAGCTCTTTTATATTAGTTTTATTAACCGCGCGTCGCTTTAATTCCCGACGCTGTTTCACGCTACATTATTTTCACGTTATTATTGAGGATAATTAAGAAAGGGAGGTTCAGCGTGCAAGCTGGGAACAGTAGCACAAGTCTCTATATGTACCTATATATTTTATATCGTTCTATGTCCTCTCTCTCTCTCGGGGTGTTCGTAAAAATTAAATTTGTCCCTCTATGAGCAAATTTTGAGGAGTGCAGTTTATTACGGGATTTATTACTAAGAGTACATACGTAGCTAAACGATGCGCGGCTTATTTAAATTGTCCCTACAAGGACAAGTACCAAAAATGTATTTTATTTTTATTATAGGGAGAATGCAACCTAACAAATGAATTTTTATCCATTCTTTATCGTTTAAATAGGCCTAATCCACCAGTAAAATTTAAAACTTACCCGGAAAATGAGCTTAGCTAGTCAGCTACCAGTCGAATGTTATTGGAAATCCCATGGAGATTTTGCCCAACGACTGGCTTTTGCTCATTGGTCGCTTAGCCTTCAATGCAAAGAAATTGGGGCGAGATCTCCGTGAGACTTCCAATAACAATCGATTGGTTGGTTTCATTTCAATGGGAAGGAATTCCGGATCTCAATGAATGCAGCTAAGCCTATTTTCAGGGTAAATTTTAAATTTATTTCTAACTAGAGATCTCAGTCCTTTCCACTTAAACTCTCAAAAATGTGCTTTATTCTAATTATAAAATAGTCCAACTGTAGTATAGGTTATCCTTTATCATTGAACCTTTTTAAATATTTCATTCGCGTCGCTATTAAAACTGAAATAATAATCTAACCAGAAGTGTTTGAGTAACAGAGGCTTAGGTTTAACCATTATGCATAGTGTTTTTAATTACGTTTAGATTTTCGGTTAAACATATCATTAAATACTTGTATTATTCTAGTTTTAGAAAGTAAAAACCGTTTTCATTTGGCTGTGTTTGCGAACAGTTAGTTTTAAAAATCAGATAGTTTTCATTCTGATATGCGCAAAGTCTTATAATTTTTGCGAAATATATTATAATTCTAAAAAATTTGAATCTGAATGATTACGTCACGTGATGAAGAACTAGTTGGTATACTTGGAGAGGAAATACATGAAGTTTCTCCGAACTCATTTTCATTTTGTATTTAATTATATCATCCTTATTCTTTTTTGAAGTCCTTTTTTAATCGCTAGACTTTCTCTTTAAAAGTTGATTTCGGAACCAAAAAAGAGTTTTCGTTTGGTGGTTGTATATGAGGTAAAACCAACAATCGAACGACAGCGTACATGCACTGCCACCTCGCGGATAGCTTTGTTATGCCAAGGAGAATAATGATTACCCCGAATTCCCCTTTTTGTTTATCCAAGCTTTTCGCAAGATGTCTTTGCCAACCTTTCAAGCCTTCTACGTATCGTAACCCTTTCCTGTACTCCGTAACGAAATATTTTCAATTCAGTGTTAAAATTTGAGAAATATAAGAAATAAAATATGTTTCTGTTAAGCCGCGTTCAGACTATAACCAAATATTACCTGATTCATTAGTTCTGTTGGAATTACTCTCCAGGAGAAAAAAAAAAAAAAAAAAAAAAACAGATATAAAGTTGTGTCTGTATCTCTTTAAATGAGGCTGTCATCGTTTTTTTAAGGCCTTTGGATTATATTTATGGATTTTTCTTATATTTTAAAAACTCTTATATAGGTTAGAAACGTTTTTAAGTAACTTTAAAATATATATTTGATTCTTAACGACCATTTTCTTATAAAAGATGCGATTGTTGCCATTCAGTCCCAGAAGAAAATATTAATTATTTTTTTCATAAGCTTTTCATCAGTTTTTAAGATTTATACATATACCACGCGAAAGAGATTAAGTTTCCTATTCATTGATGTTAGTAGGTATCTTAATAATGGCAAAGATCTCGTTAGACTCATCTTTTAATTTGGGAATAAATGCATTTTTCTTAGAAATATAATTACAATGTCATCCCCTTTATCCATCATTATCGCGTATTTTAATTAAACAAGCTGAAGATCTCTCCTTCTCTTCCAAATTTTCTCATTCCCGCGCTCTCTCTTCATTCCATGGTGTTGTTTTTAGTTTTGTCTTCGTCGTCTCAGTATCTCAAGTTTTCTCCTCTGGCTCATTCTTCGCTTGATGGATTTCCATCCTTTATCCCAATTTTCTGTTATTTCTCTTTCAATTCTTTTAGGCTTTCTTTCTGAAGAGGTTTCCTATATGAAATAAACATATCTCTGCTAGTTTAATGAGCGTAAATATTAAAAGGGAGTGAGGTTTCATACGTATTCATCTAGGAAATGGCTGCGGTTTAATGATATCCAATAAAAATAATTAATGAAGAGTTTAGACTAGTTCGGATTAGCAAACTTTTGTTTTTAATAAATATATTAAAAAGATAAAAAATACGAGGAAACAGTGTGTGAACGAGCTTTGAAAATAGTTCTTCAGGTAAAGTTGGGAATAACCTCGAAGTTATGCTTTGACTTGTAGATGGATAGGTAGCCTTAGTTTGACTTAACTGCTAATTCGAGGTGAACCATTTAGCCATTACTTGGGGCGCTATAGCGGCATAAGGCGAACTTTCTCTTGGTGAAAATGGCAGGTAAATAAACCTACATGGGGTAATACGCGGGGTACTACACCGAGCGAACGTTTTTTTTTTTTTTTTTTTTTTTTTTTTCGCCACTAGTAAGCGTTTCGCGGAAAAGCAAAGTGGTGTATTGTCTACCTTGGGTTTTATATTTACGCCTGTAAAAGTGTTCCACTTGCAGTGCATCCTGGTTATGGGTGAAGATGCCTTGTAGGAAATACATATATATTTTTGCACAGCTGACTGAAATTTTAATCATTTCTGAAGTGCTAACCCATTTTAGTTTTAAGTGAGGCTTTCGCGGATTTTTCATGAATTGCAAATAGAAATTGGCAAGATCTTTAAAAAATATTCAACATTCCCAGCAAGAGGCTAATTATACAAACAATTGGTTTTAGATTTTAAACTTTTTATCCACTATAAATAGCATAAAATTACCTTTCACAAATTAGGCCATTCTCAAAGTATCTTTCTATAATTATAAATGCAAGATAAACTAGATTATTTCTTATTTGAACAACTTTATATAATGAGACTTGATATAAACCTCAAAACATACTCTCCTTTCAACCAGCTAACACAATTTAATATTTATAAAATTTAATATAAAATAATATTAGACATATTCCTTAATTTAAATCGATAATTTTTTCATCCAAAACCTGAAATTGTAAATGTAAAAAAGCCCGCATAGATTTTATTTGTCTTAATACATTCGAATCTTGTGTTCTTGCATGAGAAGAGAAACCATGGCAACACGATATATATTTATATATATATCAATCCCCCTCTTCACTTCCGTTTCCCGTCTTCACCCTGTAAAGGGAGGGTTAAAAATAAATTTATTCTGATTATATATCCAAATAACAAATTTAAATACTTGAAGTGGACACGCAACCCGACTTAATTCGTGCCTCTTCAAATTAATCTCGCGCTAATTAACACGTGAATTTCATTTTAAGGAATTGAAGAAAAATATCCCGGGGCTGTTTTACGTGCGCGTGACGTTACAATTGGTTTGAATTTCAATGTGCTCTTATATAGAATTGAAATTGTGTTACAGTTGATGATGGGCGAGCGCGTTCTCTGAAAATAACCAATGAAATCGGCCCACCCAATGAGGAAAAGTCGCCCTATTTGGATCAAAATTGTCCAAATTTAGAAAATAAACGGAATTCAATGAAAGTGGAGGAAAGCCATTTTAAAATTTGGTTGTTTGACGCGAGATCGTTTTGACGAGGCCCGAATTGAGTTATGTTACGTATATACTTTAAAGGGAGAAGGAATTGACCTCAACTATTTTATATCGATTTAAATTGATAATTCGAAATCATTAATATAAAAGTTGACTAGCTGAGCTTTGTAATCCTAGTCAAGAACTCATTCAATAGTTGATATTCTCAAAGACCTTGTGGGTGCGACATTTTGTTTAAATATTGCTAACTACGTCACGAAATCACGTGGCATAAAGGTTACACAGGGCAGTTATTTCCGTTTTCATAAAACGCTAGGGGTAAGAGGGCTCAGAAGTCGCTCTACTTTGAGAGCTGACACGGATATAGAAAAAATAAGCTCGGTGCTGACGAGCGCTATGAGGTTTACAACCTATTACGTAGCTGATGACGTCGACGACAAAACATGACCTAAGTAATCTCCTCCTCTTTTATGATAGCAACTATTACACGAGAACGTGGGACTATTTTATTAGTTTCTGACATCATCCTCACATAATTTGTAGCCCTAATTAGTCTGATTTTGGGATGATAAATCGATAATCATTTACATGGTTTTATTTTTCACCGTTCCTTTAATTCTCTGCACGGCACAACAGGTTTTTGCACCATATACAATATACACATATAGCTGCCCAATAGCCATATCGTATATAAGTATTTTTTCCTTGGCAATTTTTTCGCCATTACATTTTTATACCTTTTAAAGTTTCCATGGCTACTCATTCGCGAGTAATAAATAGACCGTTTTCGAGAAAAGGGGAAGGCGCGGTAAGACCAGAGAGAGAGAGAGGTAGAGAAAGATTAGGACAAGGTAGAGTAACCCCGGTACTGCACCAAGGAGGATTAATAATGGAGACGAAACGAAGGGATTTTGATTTGGTTAAAAATAAATGTCGAAGTGCATGCTATAGAAGAGGTGTTGTTATTTGAGATATTTTATTGACTCTTCTAAGAATAAGACACGATTCTGTAGTGAAAAATTGAGGAACTTGTCTCTGAATTGTACAAACAAACCTGATTATGCATATTCAATTGAAAGGAAAACCTTCAATTAATCGAATCTCGACAAAATTATTATTTTCACACGCACAATACTACGTACAACAGCGCCAAAGGTAGAGAAGTCTTTTGATTAGTCGTATTCTCTCATTTTAATTAAATTACAAAATCTTTTATTTTCCGATACTTTTTGTCCAATTCAGAGTTGGTTCGCGAATGTTTTAATACGCGATAAAGTCTTATTTAGAAGTCTTAATAGAATAATCGATTAAAACAATACTCGATTATCCTAAAAAAATATATATTCAAAATTTTACACCTTTCTGTTGACGTTGTTAAGAAATGACAAAATATAAATATGAATATGAGAAAAAGGTGATTAACGAAATGTTTAAAATTAAACTTTCTGGAGTAAGTACTTTCACGAAAGAGACCTCGCGAATTCAAGTGGCAAAACACTCGAGAAATAATTGAGGACTCTTTTAATAATCCCGCAAACTTAGTTATGAAGTAGTTATGTCGGTAATTGTTGGTTTTCCGAGAATATTTACTCGTTTTTTATCGATCTTTCCTAAAACTGAACTCAAATTTAATTTAGTTTTCGTCTGAAATCGGTGTCAGCATCTCTTTTATTCTACTTGTTTTAATCAAAAGTTTGCTCGTATTACAGCTCCAATATTAATCCTCTTTGCTCGTTCTTCCCCTAAGGATTATTTTAGTGAGAGATATGACGTATAAGGGAAGAAGGTAGGATTGCTCCTGGTTTTGTAATAGACGAGGCTGCGGGCGGATCTAAAGAGGGATGGAATGAGAAGGGATGGTCGGAGGTGGAAGGGAACGTCTCGGTTTACACGAAGCTCTCAATTTGACGTTATCCCGAAGCAGTCTAAAGACAGCGCGAGCGCTCGGGCCCTCTCTGCCCCACCATCCTCCTCTCCTTTTCGAAATTAGATTAGCCAAGCGAACATTATCAAAATTTGGTCCCTGAGAATATTTTATACCCCCTAAATTTCGATCCGTGTTGGCGAAACTTCCGCGAGATGAAGGGGTAAGGTTTGTTCCAAGAAGGATGCTGACTGCGGTTTCAAGAACCCACTATATCACCCGCAGTCATTCGAGGAAAATTTTAATACGGGCTTTAAGGATATCTGTTTCTGGAAATCTTATGATTTTTACCGGTAGGAGCGCGACATTCCTTAAGATTTCTTATCGAACATAGTTGTTTTCTGTATCCATCATATTTATGGCATAATTCGCGACGAATATCCGAACTTTACATCCTCATGGTAGGATTATTACGAGATAATTTGGATAATGTAGGTTGTGTAATTCTGTACATTTTTGCAAAGGATTATTTATGTTGATGTATGAGAAGACTTTATCCTTAAGGCTTTCGCCTTTGACTTTGAGAATTATGGCTTTTAGTTTTGTTGCTTATAAATAACCATGGGGCTTTTATCTTTCTTTTGTCAAACTATTTTTGTTCAAAACAAACATTTTGATAAGAGACGTCGATATGGAAGACAAGGCGTCTTTCTCATTGTCACAGACAGGAAACAGATAATTCTTGCATCCCAAACTCATCACTCTCCACGTTTTACAGTTATGGTTAGAGTAATTTACGGTGGCTCGGAAGTTATTCGTGTTTGTGGTCGTTAAGGACATTTTTCATGTCTGAATAACTTTGCCCTATCAATGGAAAGTCTAATGGTCAAGCGTTGGGGTTATTAATTAAATCAAATGCGAGTCATTTTGTGAATACCGGTAAATTATCGCGTAATTTACTAATTTCAAAAATTGCGGTAATTTTTATAATTCTTATCAAGGTTTGCATTTAGCCCTTTACATACTCGCCCGTTTGGAAGCGTGAATATCGAACCGCACGCGACGCGACTCTCCGAAATGTCAGGCTTATGTAGGAGTCTTTTACTTATATACTTTTAAACTGATTCGTCCTTGATCGTAGCTATCGCCGCGTTGTTTTAAATAAATTGGGCTGTCTGTAGGTCCCTGTTGCGGCTTTTCAACAACGCGTCTTTACTTGTTACCTCTTGTAAGGTTTTGGATTTCGTTCCTCTTTTCACAGTCTTGTCTCGCGGATTGTAAACTAACGGGTATTAAGTTTAAAACCGAAGCCTAATTCCGTGTGACATACGAGATACTGATGTTGACTTGTTGTTTCGGGGACCCAACTTTAATTGGTCTCTTCTTTCATATTCGCAATTTGCGAAGTGTATGGTATCAAGAAGGATCAGATAAGGAGAGGAAAAGTGGGGCTGCGTTGAGTTAGAGAGAGAAGAGCCAACCTCCCACTCAGGTGGAAAGGGGGATAGGAAATTCTCGAGGTAAACTTGTCACGTGGTCGCTAGCTAGCGCGTCTCATAAAGGATTCGTTTTACCCACGTGACAACAATTTACCACGAAGCATCTCTACCCCCGTCTGTCCCCCGTTCTCCCAGAGTGGGAGTTTAGGCCGTCGCAGTAGGAGCCGCGCCGTTCCCACTTTTCCTCTCCTTATCTGATCCTTCTTGATGGTATTTGGGTTCTGTGGGATTGTAATGTTGCGGGTAAAGTTTGGAATTATAAGGGTCAATTAGTATATAAGGAGAATAGTCCACTTTAGCGTAAAAATAATTTCATCAGCATCAAAACGAAAATTTAAGAGATTATAATATATTTTAAAGTTTTGATACATGTTCCTGATGCTAGTCGGAATGCGCTAAATCCAATAAGTTCAACATTCCGTCAAAAATTAAATTTCCATGTTTGAATACATTTATTTAAGAACATGGTTGCCACAGGTCAGGGAAAACAGGGTAAAAAAGTCAGGGAATTTGAAAATTAACCAAAAACGTCAGGGAAAAGTCAGGGAATTTTAAAATATTTTAAAAAGTCAGGGAAAAGTCAGGGAATTTAAAAATCTATCAAGAAGCCAGAAAATTACAATAATTATCTGCGGAAAAGATTTTAAGCTGACTGTGACAGTAGAACAAAAAATATGCGTGCAAAAGGTTTGGCGAACACAATTGCAAAATTTGTAGCGCTTTTTATGAAAAATATATCGGCCGAGGAAAATACAGACAAATTAGAATTAGCTGAAACGGTTAGGGAAAATCGTTGGAAAAGGTCAGGGAAAAACCTGGAAAAGTCAGGGAATTAGAATCTAAAAAAACTGTGGCAACCCTGAAGAAATTACAATTCAAAAACTGGTTATATTATTTCATCATAAATCTATTTCTAATGCGTATATTATGTAATGCCCTACATAACATTAACCACGAGTATTCGCTGCACGATTGTTTAAAACTATTAAATTACTTATTGATTTCACTTTATGGCGACGCACGCCATAACATGATTTTAAACCCCAAAAAACATTAACTTTCACGCCTCCGTGAGCTTCTACCGCGACACAGAAACTACATATAAAAGTGGAAGAAAAATGTTAAAATATTCATTTTAATACCGTCAGAAAAATCAGGGAACAAAAGCCCCAAGAACCCGAGCTTTTAAGGTTCCCGTTAAAAGCTTTCTTTGCGTATAATAGTCCATTTTATGTAAAGTGCTTACCATACAGCAAACCTGTTTTTCTTTTTAGGACTTTCTTTATTAATCTTGAAGTATGTGTATACACCTTAAATAGTATAGGATAAAACTAACTAAAAAAATAATAACAAAACCCATTAAAAACGCGTTTTCCATTCCCCTTATCCAACAACATTTTAGTTTAGGCTAAGTTTCTATTATACAGTAACCGTTATGGTAAACTATAACTATAGGAGATTATTGGAAATAATCAGGCTCTCTCTATATACAGATTAATCCGTTTTGCAGCGTCGCGTCATTATTACCGCGGGTTGCTCCAGACTGAACCTAATCGGTTTAACGCGTGACGTTCTATATTTACGTTGCTTAACTCGTGAATTCTAAACACCTCGTACTACGCAACGCTTCTTAATGGGCTAATCTGTAGAGCCCATCTGACGTTAGGTTACTTTTCATTTCAATGGGCTGCGTAGAATAACGATAGAAATTGGCTTACCCAATGACGAAAAATCTTATAATTTGGACAAAAATCTTCCAATTTGTGAAATTTCAACAGCATTTCAGCAATAAGACACTCATTTTATTTAAACCGCTAAAAGCTTTATTAACGTTAATAAGGATTCTAAATTAAGAAAATGAAATATATTGGCACATTTTTATTCAAGCTTAGTTGGGAACGAGGGGCTGACACTAGCGAACTCAGGCGTACAAAGTTTTAGAACTGTTTGCACCATCAAAGCTGAACTCAGTGAACCCCGGTGTACAGCGAATTCAAGAGTGTCGGAGCCCTCGGTTGGGAAGCAGACTCCTACAGTAGGAAAGTGAACAATCCAGTGTTTTCTTCTTCATATTATCTTTAAAATAACTTTTGTTAAATAATATTACGGAAGAAATTTAAATTAAGTATTACCCTTTAGGAAAATTTCTATAAAATATTTTGTGGCAGCCTAGCAAAAGTTTAGA
The DNA here is from genome assembly GCA_963920705.1 of Odiellus spinosus. NCBI lineage: Eukaryota > Metazoa > Arthropoda > Arachnida > Opiliones > Phalangiidae > Odiellus > Odiellus spinosus. Next base: position 9,905,736 of record OY987237.1, read on the forward strand.
GCGGTAACATTCTGTTGATATTAACGCCGCACTTTGCAGCACGCAGCCAGAGATGTATTGGCAAACGTTAGTTCCGGTAGTCTTACTTCCGTCAGATTAGAACTTCAATTTCGAGGAATTGGTGCGTCATTTGCTTCTTGGGAAATGGGAATGGGATAGGATTTTACCTTAAAATGCTGAACTCGTTCCAGTCTTTGAAAATGACCGGGTTTATATGGAAGGGAAGCTAAAGAAAAATATATACAGAGAAGACATTTAGAGGGTTTTTTATAGCTTGGGTCTAAGTGATCACGTAAAAACAGTTTTCGGTTTTTATTCGAATGCGACAATGTATATTTCTGTATACAGGGTAAAGTTTTTCGACCTAAAGAGCACTACAAATATTGACTTGGATAGCTATTTTAGTGTACAAGGATATGGTTATGAACAAAACAATAATAATGTATAGTGTTAGGATCTATGTTTTAAGAGGGAACGAATCGAAAATGAGTAAATAACCATTGGTGTTAAAGCGGATTTATTACCAATGTTTATAAACCTCATTGAGAAGAAAGTATATTGCCCCTTGCTCAAGATTATTGAGTTGACAATGGAGATCATTATCTTTAAAAATAATTTTTCTGGGCAGAATTATTTTTAGTCATTTCAGTTATTCATTTCTCAAAATATTTTCCAACAATGATTCTTGTAATCGTAATTGGGTGCATTATCTATAAAATTATTAAATTAACCAAGGATTATACAACTTTGACGGGAAATGACGTAATGCCCCTCCTGAAAATGAACTGAGACACTTCAGTTGTCTCCTAAATGAGGGTTTGAAAACGATAATTTAAATTTTATCAGAGATTCATTTCCCGTCGAAGTTTTCCGTTGGTTTCGATTAAATTGTATGAGGAATTTAAGATTAAGGGTGGGCTATAGTCATTATAAACTTATCATAGGTTGTCCAAGTAAATATCTATAAAATAAATATATAAATACCATAGAGATCAGCATGAGGACTTGTTTCTATATATTGACGTGTGAGTTTGTCAGATGCTCGACCATTTCAGTTGAGGCGTAAAACTTTGGTTTCCTTCTTTTTCCTTTTCTTTGGACAGTTATAGGATCTGACAAGGTTTCGCACTTGTGTCTTCGCTGCGAATAGATACCCCTATATAAAACAGTACAGGGTGTAAAATCGATACAACTCGATATCAATAAGATTCGGGTTAATTGTTCCACCGATTACAAGATTATTTTTGCTCACATTTAGTTATTTTACCATCTTTCGCTTTTGGAGATCCACTAACTGCGAACAAACGCAGTATAGGCTGTTTCCAATTTTGGGTCAGCAATGATCTGGCAAATATCACCATCAGTAATCTACAGAGCCGATCATAAGTTGGACTTTGAAATGTAGAGCCTTCTAATATGATTTAGCCAAGGTATCCATTTATTTGGATTAATTAAGGATTGAGATCCGAGGGAGATTTGAAAACATCCCCTCTAGTTCAAGGCCAAAAAAATGTAAATTTACAACAAAATTACCGCCAGCAACAGCCTCAATACAGTGGGAAAAGAGGGTATGTTCACAAGGTGTTGACTTTATCCACCCCGTTAATTTTGACTCGTGTAAATTCGTCGGATTGGTGCTAATAAAGAATGTAGAGGGAATATTTTAGAAGCTACTGCTCTTTTCCCAACCCGAAAAAACTCCACCAGGATCTAGCTATAAAATAACTCCTAAATGTCGTATACGATATTTGACGTATACACCCTGTATAGTGAAAAGCTGAAAGGGCTTGTTTTCACGGCTAAATGAGAGCGGGGATAGATGTTGTCCAGGTTAGCCAATGCTCGTCTCCATTTGTCAAGACGGGGTGGGGGGGGGGGGATCTTCTTTATCGCCAAACTCTTCTTCTGTGCCGGAAAAGAATAAGAAAATATGGTGTAGAGGAAGTCTAAGGGATATAAGGGTTTTGCTTCTGCGTTGTTTCGCGCGGAATCACCCAAAAGATGAACAAGTTTGTCTTTCTTCCTTTAGCCTTAACCAGGAGAGAAATACGCTTCTATATCCAAAAACATTCGCGGCGCGGCTAAAAGGGAGTTTAGCCCTAAATAGAAATGACCAACATCTGCCGGCGACTATCAAAACTAGTTATACGATCGTACATTCCCTCCAGATTTAGGCGAGAGAGAAAAACGTTTCACGTATACACGGTTAAATGTAAACCTTAGCTGTACAAGTGATATGTTTGATTAATTTCAAACGTGATACTCTGAACATTAACAGTATATGCCATTCCTTTAGAAACTGATATTAGTGTCTTTTTCTAAAGTATAGGAAAAATAAATCTGTAACTCGGCTCGCTGGAACTTATGGCGGGTTTCCTTTCTAAGCCTAATCTTATTTGAATAATACCAGGCCCATTTGTGTGATCAAACATTATCAACGTTCTTTTTCTCAGTCTCTCTCGAAGCCTCCCCAACTTTTCTCCAACCTCCTTCGCGAATATCCTAGCATTTACTTTTCTATTCTTTCAACAGTGTTCAAAAACTGTTTTAAACCGCCACTTTTTTACCCGTGAGGTTTATTATAGTGTATTAATCCGCCTCGGTTTTCGATGTACTACAAACGTCTTTTGAAACCAAGTTTACCTTTTTCGTCTTTCGTTAATGGTGGTATCAAAAAAGTAAAAGGGCTAGAAAAGGAAGTTTTATAGTCCAGTCAACTTGTTTGAGACAATGAAGCTTTCTTGAGGGAATGAGAACAGAATGGTGAAGGTGGTTTTATATCGAGAGTTTTCATGCTCTTAAGAAACAAAGTTTTAATAAATCTTTAAATTGTACGGGAAATAATAACCCTATAATTAAGTCTCTAAATTGGCTTAATGGACCAGGAATGTAAATGGCTACCAGAGCGCGAAATTTCGCTTTAGAGGCGTCTTTATCCCGAAGGGGCAGACACTCGCGAACTCAGGTGTACAAAATGTTTGAACTCTTTGAATCTCAAAGTTGAACTCAAGAGTTCATAAGAGTTCGAACTCAATGCACTGTGAAAGCTGAACTTAGTGAACTCAGGTGTACAGCGAATTCAAGACTTGATTGTCTGACCCCTCGCTTTATCCCAATTTTCTGAGGGCGGCCGTTTTAAGATTTACTGAAATTTTAAACCCGCGAAAATGATTCCCCCGCTCAATAGTGGACTGGGATTTACCAGGATTATCCCCAACTTACGCCATACTGGTCTCTCTTTTACTAATCGTTTCTCCGTGGCGATCTTAACGCAGTCATAAAATTGAAGAATCTATTTCGTTTTATACCATGTAAACACACCCTTGAATATCAAAATCTATATTAGATTTCAGCACAGTACAAAGCTAGTAAAGGCTTTTTTATCTTAACACACGCTAACCCTATTTATAATCAGGCGTAGCTATGCTTTCCCTGAAAAGTCAAAGTGATTCTTTCTGAGGAGAGGCCATCCAACTCCTACATTGGATGCTTTGACTCGAATAGACGGAATAGGTACAACCAAAATAGGCCACCGATCCCAATTTTCGTAAGTTTCCTTCTACTTCCACCTCCATCTTTTCTCGGCTTTTGGGCCATTAGGCCGAGGAGGCGTATAAAGCTTAATCAGAAGAAAGACCCCTGGTGCCAACAAATGCCATTTTCGTTGTGTTTTTTCAATCGTGTCTCGGCTAGATGCTTTGGCGATTTCTACGCGGCCCAGTGAGAAAACAAAATAAGGTTTGTTTTGTCCCGCATTAGAGACGCTTAATTGTTGGACATAACCGTTTGTCTATGTTACAGTCTATAGTCTCTATTTCCCTTTTTTTTTTAAATGATCTAAACGAGATATTGGTAAGATCGTCTTCACCTTAGATGTAATTGTTTCTCTTAAAGGGGCAGTACCACCAAAGACTATAGTCCCTCCTGATGGACTAAAAGCGGAAGCTTTCTCAGGGATGCGCGCGAAGCAAATTGGGAAGTCGTTTTTGGCAACACAACTGGGCATTTTGTGGGGTGACCATTGATCCTCGACGTTTCCTATAAAATAATCATGTGTTACTAACCCTTTAAAGGCGGGATAAGAGGAAAATTAAGTGTATTTTGGCGTAGTAAAGCATTCAAGAAGTGTATCGGAATTGTACAAAAAATTGGAAATCTGATTTTTGCAAATGGAGAGCACATCCGACTAATCAAAAGACGGATAATAAAATCCCTGCGACGCTCTAAATCTCATTCTTCATTATTTCCGCTCTCACATTCGTGCGTACAACAGCGCGAGTCGCGGTTATTTTACGAAGCCAAAGGTTGGAAGTCTTTTGAATAGTCGGAGGTTCTATTTAATTTGAATTGAATGGCCAAATCTGAATCATTTTAATTTTTTTGTACAATTCAGAGACATTGCCCGAATGGTTTATATTACTATTACTTAATTTTTTCCCCTTTATCCTCCCTTTAATAAAGACTTCATATATAGTTGGCTGGCTGGAACGTGTCTTTAAACATTTCTGAGAACACCCAGTACATGTCTTTTAGTTTAATTCTTCTAAGAAACACATTCGTAACCCTGGAAATGTAGCGTCAAGTTCTCATCAGGGGTTCTAGCGGAGTTTTTGGAAACGAGTTTATCTCGAATTCGTACCTCCCTCTTTATTTATACCTCCGTCGCCTTAAGAATGATTGTCTTTCATTTTTCCATGCTAATTAGTGGCATATGATTAGAGGGGGTCGACGGTAACATATTCTAAAATTTTGTTATGTATCGTTGCGCAGCTGCATGCGGAGGAGAGTCGCGATTTAACATAATTGCCAGTCATACTTCATTCGATAACGAGACTGTTGCGCGACACCTTAACTTTATAATTAAGCGAGCGGTGTAGCAGTGTCTTAAAACAAACCAGAAGGTGGAGGAATGTCGCCAAAGCGTCACCCCCTTTTTGAATATTTATAATTAAATATTTTTATCTGGCGTTTTTAAGGGACCGTTCCTTAAGGTTGGGTTTCTATTAAGCGGCTTCGGAATTGCAAATATGACGGGTTTAATTTCATTGTTGTTTTTACGAATGAATCTAATATATCCTTTAGAATGTGTTAAATGGAGAATACAAGCGAACAAATGATTTTCATCGTTTAAATAGCCCTAATCCCCAATATAGAATCTTACAAATAATAAACTAAAAATAAGATTAAATTTTACCCGAAAAATAGGCTTAGCTGGATACATGGAGATCTTGAATTTCTTCAAATTGACGGGTTAGTGACCAATGAGGAAAGGGCAGTCGTTAAGGCTAGATATCTATGAAACTTCTAGTAACATTCGATTGGTGGCTGACCCATAATAGTGGAGAAATTCAGAATATATCCATGAATCCAGCTAAGCCTATTTTCCGGGTAAGTTTTAAATTTATTTTTAATTTAATATTTGTTTGTAAAGTTTTTACTAGTGCATTAGACCTATTTAAACGATAAGTAATCGATAAAATGACTCGTTGCTAAGTTGTATTCTCCCTTTACAAAAAATAATCCGCCGCAAAAAAATATAAAATTATTTTATTGGCGGAACAATTTTGTTTTTGCTGCGAAAATAGCTCGGTGAAAATTAATCTTTATTAATTAATAACTAATCTTTCTTAATTAATTTTTATACTGCTTTATCAGAGTAGAAGTTAGAATACGTTAAACTGGGGCGCGATCTGATCTCATGTTGCACATAATCAATATGAGGCACAATAATCAAATAAGGAAAACAATTATTAGCGTACCTTCCGCAGATAATTGATTATTTTTAAATATGATTTAAAAGCCTAATTAAATCGGATTGAATAACCCGTCATTTGGACTAATCATCACAAACTTACGTGATCCATAAAGTTTCACCATCATTTTACCATAATATTTATTCGCCCTTCAGAAAAGGAGCTAAACTTTTACCTCGACGTCACTTTCAAGGGGAAAAGGCTCAGGGGTCCTACTTTAATTACCTTTTTGTTTATTTAAAACAAAAAAAAAAGTAAAACCTCAAGTAGTGCCGAAATTTAAGGCTCTTGTGTTTACATTAGGTTTTCGTGTCAGCTAAACTGTGTATACATGCAACCTATCTCGAACTAGAGCGCGTGATGCGCGTAGATTGAGACTATACACTCCCGATAGCGTGAGGCGTAAATTCTTAATGGGAAATCAACCTTTAGGTCTTGTTCGCGCGGACAAACCCCATTAGGTCTCCCTAGCAACGTTTTCATTCTCAAAACACAGAAAGGAAGGATAAAAAGAGTGTTTTGAATGCGGCAAAATTCACTACCTTCTTCAATTTTTACATTTGCTGCCGAAGAGACAATTACTTTAAAGGGAAACTTGGAGCTCAAACTGGATCAGCTTTTTAATTTATTTTCGGAATCATGGCGCAAAAGAACGTATTCGAGAATTTTTCGTTATTTTGAGGCACGTTTTTGTTGTTTTAATTAATTTCTGAAGTTTGATACAAGCTAATTAGCGTAAGAACCCCAGTTGATATTCTGGATGTAATTTTGTTAATACATTTGAGATTTAAAGGTATATATAGTTAATTTTTGTGATATTCATGATTGCATATTTATCCGTAATTGCCACATTATATCCATTCTATTTCTTGACTATAACGTACAGCGAACGCGGATACATGGTTTTGCGGGCTCTAAATCACGACCACGAAGTCGATTCCCTAGAAGCTATTCTCGCGTCATAAACGTTTCATCATCCTGTCTAGACGGAACTTCGATCTCCGGATATGACGTCGTTCTATAGTAATATAACTTATAATTTCTACCTGCTCTTCGCGAGTTAAAACTATTTACACATGCGCATTGCATACTTAACGTAATAGGTATTTCCACATAACATGGTGGCACTATACTATCATCTAGGCATAATCCGATAGCTATTAGAAAGAAGGCATTCCCTAGATAAATTTAAAATAATAAAATTTACATGAGCCACTCTTTAAAGATTATTCCTCTACTGATAGAAATCGAGCAAAAACCCAAAAATGACCCCTATCTTAAAATGGTCGTATCTTTTCTCTACTATCTCGCGTCTTAAACCTAAAACTCGTCAAATTTCGATCAATTGCTTATTTAGCAATTGTCCCTCACGTTATTTAGTAAAAAGGCGGTGTCAAATATCTTCTCTTTATTCCGTTCCAAGAGATGGTTCTTGTAACTACTTTTATAATATAAGTGTTTAACTTTGTGTATTAATTCGCGTATGGTTTCGTTAGTTTGCAAAGTAATATTGATCAAAAGTAAAGCAGTATAAAGATTGGATGGGCGTGGTACTTCAAAATCTTGTCGGCCAAGGAAGGTAGAATGGAAGACATAACAGATAAGGATTACCTATAATTTGAGCCAGTATTGTTGCTGTACTTTTCTTTTTATTTTTTTTTTTCTTTTGAAAACTGAGACAAATTGATATACACAATGTTAAAGTAATGCTGTCACAGTTCGAAGGTGACACTTCTTAAGAATAAAAACCAATATTTAAAATTTTATCTTATAGTTGACGCGATTAAAAAAAAATAAATCCGCATAGTAGAATTTGTGGGATAAAAACGTAATTTACGATAGATAAAGGGAGGACTTTCTATATAATCTATATTAAGTTTTTCCCGAAAAACACCGCGCGTAAGCAACCATATCACGTGCAAGAAGGCGGAGAATAAATCAACTGTTTTCTCTATAAAAGCCCCGCGACCACAAACATGAAGTTTGGTATCTTTTTATAAGTATGCTTTGAATTGTTTTTTATAGATATATCGGGAAATGGTCCTTATAATTAATTCTAATATGAAATAGGTTTCAGCTTCACTTTCAATATCATGTAGATTGTCTTTGGCTTGGAGCCAATAATTGATAAGCTATAGAAATTAAGAGATGGATGAGACTAATAACGCGCTATCTTTGCTTCAATATGCATATTTCTTCTAAGCTATGGACACACATGAAGGTCTGAGAAGGTGAACACACAAAACTGTTTATTTTTTTCCTAGATGTAATTAAAGTGAAGCTGTCACCATTTTAGTATCATTATTAGTTACAACTCAAGCCTTCTTGTACTTGAAATATCTTCATGGTATCAGAAGTCTATAAAAAAATAAACTTTCGGAGGAATTAAGTTTCAGTTGGGTGCTGAGCTCAAAAGCAAATTTTGCAATATAGTCCATGTACTAACAGAGACATTAATTCATACTAAGGTTTTTAAAAGTCTACACTGCGAGTGCCTTTAAGTATCTATGCGCTCCTGAATAATATTAAATTTTGATCCATATCACGAACAAGCAGTTCAGAATTCCACATAACGATAAACTAAGACGTATGAAATTCAGTGCCAGTTTAGATATTCACATTTCCTGTTAGCGTTTGTCGAATTTTCGTATGAACTAGAATTCAATGATTTTTTTTAATGGCGCAGGATAACATTATCTCTTATCCACTTCCAGTAACAAAAACTGATTTTAATAACCTTGGTATGAATTAATGTCACTTAAAGCCCCGTTTTCAATCAACTTTTTTCAAGCTTTTGTTTTCGTTTTTCGCAAGAAGTGTTTCCTCTCTTTTCTAGGTCTCTTTCGTAGTGGAAACTAAGCTTTACAATTAGACCAATGTTGTTGAAAAGTTTTCTAGTATTATTTCGAGTATAAGCCAGAGAAAGTACAAGTAAATTTACATTTTTGAGAGCCTTTAATTGACTCCTTTTCAGGGATGGTAGGTTTTTAATACAGTCTGTTAGTTTTAACTTTTTTACCAGTATACGCTCAACACCCATAAGAAACAAAGACTTAGTGGGATGGGTTCGTTCCTCAACTCGTGAGAGAAATGGCTGTTCCACCCCTGACCAATTGAGTCGAGTCTTTCGTGGCAGCCCATCCCTTTTCCACTTTGGGTTGCGCTCCTTTTTTTCTATCGTCGTCGTGTCTCTATAAATTCGCTAAATATGACTAATAAGAAAATTAAGCCTTCGCTCTTTCGTCGTATACCTTGGCGTATTATCACGATTATATAACTATGTCGTATCCCCTCCTTCTCTCGCGACGCTGTAGTCATTTGATTAATGAACTGAGGTACTTTTTTTATAGGTTAAGCCCTACGGGATAATAAATCTAATCTAAGCCGCTTTTATATATTAAAATAAATGGGATTATTGAATTTGTCGCTGGGCTATTTTAGCTATCCTTTTTTTTTTTGCCGTATGGTAAGGCTTTGATGCTTTGATATTAAATTATACACGCGAGATAAAGCTTAATTTTATTGACTTAAAAAGCATGAACGCCGTAGTACTCTATAAAATGAAGGACTTGAAATTCCCAGGTTGTTGGCGGCTGACAAAAAGGCTCGAACCAAGTGGCAGAATTAAGATTATTTTATTTTTGAACAATTTCCCAGTATATTTCCCCCGTTCTCAAATGAAAAGTTATCATACATTGCTGTACAAGTACTCTTTATTAACTGACAGATGTGTAGTGACCTCTATTGAAAATGAAAGATACGGAACATTTGGAAAATGTGTAATATCTGTGAAACATTGCAGTTTTTAAGAAATGATAATTTATTATTTAGATCTGTCTGTTTGGTCGTGGGAAAATTGTTCTATCATCTATGTTTTCTTGTATTAAAAATATTATCAGTAAAGGATCAGACCAAAATTTCCCACCTATAGGTCCATGGATTATGAGAAATAGCTTTGAAAATTGGCATAAATCATGGAAATATCAGGGAAACACATTGGCATTAAACATGGAAATTTCAAGTAATAAAAAATTATCATAAAACCGGAAATATCAAAGAATATTTAAGAAATTTGCATAAATCAGGGGAATGAGAGCAATGTACTTGGGCATCAATTCCTTGATATGAGACATGTTACTAATTAATCATTTTTTAAAAACATAACTTGCACCACGAAATATCAGGAAATAATTAATGGAAAGATCAGGCTAAATGATTTTCCCTATTTTAATGAACTGTGTAAGTTATCCGCCTAAGTGCGGAAAATATCTTAGCTACTTAATACATGCATATTACTGTCATATATTCCTATAATCGTAACACCTATACCCTTTCATCGACATGTTTCCTTTGTATGTTATCTCGCGTCTACTTAATAATTAATTCACTCGACGTGATACATTTAATTACTACCCGGAAGTTTAAACTCTAGTCTAAATGAGTATAGTTAGCAATTTTGAGGAATCGTGCGACTATTCGTAAACCAGGGCATGCAGTTAACCTTTTGACGACTGTAGAAAGCGAGCTTAACATTTAAATGGGCTAAAGTATACAAGTTAAACCAACATTTATTTAATATTATTTCAAGATTTGAAATGAATCGTTTTAAACATTTACGTATGTACGCGTCGTGAAACGAATGTTTACAAATTCAAATCTTAAATGATACACATTTCAGATTAAGTATATGCTTTGTTTGCTATAGTCTTAAGAAGAGGGCGGGAATCTAATATACTAAGATATGAAAGCTAATTGTTAATGAGCTTATGCGTATTTCGAATTCTAAAGAAGCCAACCTTCCTTATTATTAAATTATTATAATATTTGCAAAGGGTGCGTACGTAACTGCGGGAGTTATATTATAAAGAGAGTTGGAAATTAAAATCATATAAGACAGAATATGAAACATTTTGTTTTAAAGTAGCTTATAGAAATGCAACCTGGCTCAGTTGATCTTGCGTCAAACACTTGAAAATCATTTTCAAGAAATCGAAAACATTCCCGAGGATGATTTTGAGTTTGACGTCGTATGGTAGGACCTCCTTACTTGGTAAACTTCTAACTTGGTACACTGGGAGTGGCAGTAATGTATCTAGACTCGGGCCATAAGATTACACGGCGCAGAATCCTTTTGTTTTTAAAATTTAGTTTTTAAAAATATTCAAGTTTGTTTCGTCTTAAAATATGAATTAGTGTTTAAAATGAATAGTTCGACTATTGTTCTATTTAGAACTAATAAAGAGAAATGCTCCCTACCATTGATTTAGATTTAGTGTACGGGTCAAGTCCCTTTCTCTCTTTTGGCCGCGTGTTGATAATGAAGTTAGTTTCATTTAGATATCCAATATATTTCCCTTAAAAACCTGTTGAAAATTTAACTGAAAATAGAGCTATTTCGAGTTGCAGTTGGCAACGTGATTAAAGCTAGACTCCACCTGTTATCCCTAAGATTGTTTTACTTGGAAATAAATCTATCCTAGCTTTTGCGCTTACTGCCAACTGAGGGCGAAATAAACGGTGGAACAAGTATTAATTCACGACCTTTTGAATTGTTAAAGGAAACTATATGGTGGGAAAGAGGTGTGTATGTGTAAAGATAGGGAGAAAATTGTTAAAACGATCTGTGCGCGGGGATGGGCGGAAAATTAGAATTCAACATCGTGTCTCTGGAGTGTAACAATCTATCAGGTCGGTAAATCGCGCCAAGGGGGATCCCCGCGTCTTATCCCTAAGCGTATAAACAAGCCCGTTCGTCTAGAATCCTTTTGGTCTCGCCAGTCTCCATATAGTGAAAATTTCCAGGGAATAACCCAATCAATCTGTAAATCTTGTTCGAAGAGCAATAACTGAACGCCTTAATATTCGTGTGCAAATCTTAGACGAGAAATTATGTTAAAGAGGTAATGAAATGAACAGCAATCCCATAATTTACAAATTATATTAATTTATTCGTCAAAACTTCAAAATCCAAAAAAATTATTATCATATCTTGTTTATTTTCTTATTTCAATTTCTTATTAAAAATTTAGCTTAATTTATGATTTTTATGAATTATAATCACTTCAATTTAAAATTAGTTTTGATCTCGTTAAAATCCTATTATTTTTAGATTTATTTAATGAAATAAGTAATTAAATTAAAACTTAATTGATTCTAAACCGTTTTAATCATCATTTAATTGCGTTTCCATTGCGTCATTTAATCGGGATGTAATCATTTTATTCAGGATTTAATCTTTTATAATCGACAAATGATGCGTACCTTATTATGGGATCATTTTCATTTAAGAACATAACTTATTTCTTCCTAAAACATTATTGCGCCAACAATTGTAATCCGAAGCCATGATGTCTAAACAAATGTTTAATTATCTTATTCTATATTGTTCCAGGATATAGCTGAGATGGCAGATATACTTTCTAAAAATAAATACATAACAAAAGTTTGTATAGTGTGTGTATGAGGTCGGATTGGCGAATATTTTGTCTTAAGAGGGACTATCTAGCGATGCATTGTATATAACTTCAATTTCATTCAATTCATGACTAAACCACGTTACCCCCTTTCTTCACCAGTAGACTAGCTCCATTCTTAAATATCAGCGTGAAGTTTCCGCGGTATAAGCTAGCGAGCCTAATTGTCTTTCTAGATCTGTAGGGGTTAAGTAAGATCGTGGCTTTTTACTTACTGAAAACCCCAATATATAGAGATTTTGTATATTTAACCGTGCCCAGAAATCATTAGGGGCTAAGACAATAGTGTATTTTAATCCCAAGGAGGCGCTTCACTCCTTATACCCACTATTTTCCCGCGCACCCTCGCCGCCTTCTCCTTCCGTAAACTTGGCGTAATTAATTGAGTCTCCTTAAGCTCTCGGCGAAGCGGTCTCGAAACCTATATTCCTTGCCTCTAGCTAGGTGAAACGGGGATCCCATAGAAAGTCTTAATAATTATACGATATAGTTGTTGAAACGTTATTTTGTGGATTAGTGCCGGGAAGGAATCCGCTTAAAAGCGCGCCCGCCGTGTACAACCGAATTGGTGCACCGTGATGGCGAGACCAACCAAAGAGAGCTGGCTGGGAGGGAGGGGTGGAGGATAACTTAAGCCGTTTAAACTCTCCGAGAAATCTTCGGCTGGCTGAAATTATACCGCTTCTTTGAAGGGATTGTGGAAAGGATAAAAATGTGAAGTTATTTCATTTTGGCGCATTCTTTTATATTCCTTATCCCACGCTATATGCACTTTAAAAGGTATGAGGAATTTAGACAAGTGGGATACAAGGTGGAGGTAATGTCAAGGAATTAAATTATTATTGTTTAATGGTCAATGCGATGGAAAATGACAGTTGGGATACGAGGTGGGCAGTGCCAGGTAATTGGACAATTGGGATACGAGGTGGGCAGTGCCAGGTAATTGGACAATTGGGATACGAGGTGGGCAGTGCCAGGTAATTGGACAATTGGGATACGAGGTGCACAGTGCCAGGTAATTGGACAATTGGGATACGAGGTGGGCAGTGCCAGGTAATTGGACAATTTGGAGGTGGGCAGTGCCAGGTAATTTTACAATTGGTGTAGGAGATGAAAAATGCCAGGTAATGGGGAAATTGGTGAAGGTTTTGGTGAAGGGCGGGTAATTGAACAATTTGTAATTGTAAAAGGCTGGAAAAATTCGAGGAATTAAAAATTTGTCACTTAAAGGTTTTTCAAAATGATAATTATGGCAAGGAATCAATGAAATAGATTTTCTTTCTCACCATCCCTTTTTGGATGGTCGCCTTAGCTTGGACCTTAGCAAAGGCTAGGTCTTTACACAACAAGTGTTCCGCTATATATCCTAAAGGACTTTTATACTTGTTTTAAAGGCTTTCCCGCGTTAGGTACCTTCGGTCATTGGATATTTAATACACAATGGTTAGTTCCAACCCCCCTGTTTCCTATGGCTCTCGGTGGATGGATACCTTTGGCGTCTTTATACTTAAGGGGTTTGAGAATCCCGCGCGTTTACTCGGCGAAAGCCTGTCTTTGTTATAAGGTGTTATAGATTAGGGTCTCGCTGGTTGACGTGATCTTATATATAAAGTCTAATTAGTAAACTGTTCACGCTGCCAGTTTTAACAATGTCCCACCTTTTCAAAATGTCTTTTATATACGCCCAGCACGCTGAATCAACCAGTTGCTATTTCGCCCTTTCTATTACAAAGATCAAGTGCGGCGAAAAATATTTTTGGCTATTAAAGATTCCTTTTCACGAGAGCGATTTACCAGAAACAAATACCGCGATTAGCGAGAAAAACACCATTAAATCGCGAGTGCGCTCGATATGGCAACTATCTACTTAACTTTGATTTTATCTCTCGCCCTTCCAGGGCCGGATTAAGCGATTTGGCGCCCGGGGGCAAAATTTATACGCGCCCCCTAATGTGAAAATCCAATATGCATCACGCCTTCACTCGGGGAAAAGACTTTAATTCATCGCGCCCAGAAATCATTTCAGATTAAAGTTATTATTTTTTCTACGAATTTTCCGTAAACCTTTAGGCCTTTTAATTAATTTAATTTCTCAAGTTTGCGTGAATAAATTTGAGTTTCAGTCAAGCAAAAAATCAGACCAATCATAAAATTATTACATCCTTAAAAAGTCATGAAATAAAATATTTTGGGGGCTTAATTTCGTTTAATGGAACACTTCACCTCTCTACTTCTGGTATTATAGACAACATTTTTACGCTCTGTTGCTACTCATCTTTATATATATTTCAAAGTTTAGATATTTATAAATAGAACGTAAGATTTGCAATACGTACCTTTAAACTTATTGAAAGTTTTTGCTCGGGGATTAGCGTTGTTGGAAATCGTAAATATTTTCAGTTTTGCGACAATAGTACTAAGAAACCGGAAGGTTATCGCGAACGAACAGATTCCCGTGTGTGTGTATGTGATCAGAGAGTAGCTACTCCAGAACCACAATCTCAAAATTACTCGTCAATCCGCACGATGGGCGTGTTAGAGGAAAGTTATGGTGGGGCCAAAGATAATTTATTACACGTACCCTAATATTAGAAATGTCTGCTGTTCCGTGGTCACAGAGTCAGAGACACACCTCTACCTCTTAGCCAAATAAATCGTATTGTCGGAAACTTCGTAGGATCTGTGAAAACTCTTCCTGTTAAATTTCCATTTATTAAATGGAAAAGATAGAAATGGTGGCTAGTCTCTGGTGTGAATTTTGCGAGTATTTGTCTTTTGACTTAAATTAAAGTCGGTTATATAAGTCTTTAAATATTTGGCACGTAAAATCACAGATTCCCAAGGTCTCAAGTGGTTACAGATGTAATTAAATGAGAAATAAAAGTAACAAGGTGGCTAAATCCGTAAGGGAAGCCACACCCATCATATAAGCCGCACCCCACGAGAGGCAATTTGATTTTTTTGGAGAATTAAGTTTGTCAAATTTGTTTCGGTGAGAATAGAAACTTTTAATTTAAATTTGGGTGTTTTTTGTTGTTGTAAATTTTCGGAGACTAGATTTTTTTAAGTAGGAAATAAACATTAATCCATCTTTTTTAAGAAAGGAAATTGATATTGGGGTCTTGAAAGTTAATTTTTTTCCCTTAAATTGAATTCTAACAAAACTCGAGAAATTAAATTTTGTAACATCGATAACCGCCTCGTTAATGGCACGAAACCCTAACTGAACTTCACTTTGAATGCCAACGGACATCGATATTGGCTACTGTAGCTCTAATAGTAGAGCTGAAAGTTATGGCTTCAAATCCCTCGAGGGTGGATGCATGTTTAACATCTAATCCGAAATTTGGTTACTAAAAACCATCTTAAATTTAATAATATTTATTTAAGACAAGAATGAAGCTAACCGCATAGGTACAACATTAGAAAGAATTAAATGACCATTGTAAAAATCGTTAAATATAATTATTTACAATAACCCACTTCCAAGTTTTGTTATCATTTAATCATTAATGACTTATAAATGATTCTACCTTGAGTTGGCAGCGGGTCCAAAGCAGTACTCCCTTTATTATCTCTATTGAAAAAAAAGCAAAGTTTATCTTGATCCAGTCTACCAAATCATGGTGTAATAAAGTTACTATAATGTTTATAGTGCAAATGTTTTTAATAACACAGTGTAAACGAACTTCTAAAATGAAATCTTCGTGTTATTATTCGGGTCCCGAGTTTATAACCAAATATTGTTGATAAGTTCAGAAGCGCTCGATATTAATGGACGCTCAAAATTTTAATCTAGTTAAAATAATAATACCATTACCATTAACGACGATGTTGGTTGAGAAATAGGGGGATTCGATAGAGAGAAAAAAAAAAATTCGGTTAAAATTGAGTTAAAAAAACCTTCATATATGAAATATGCCATTAAAACACTTTACTAGTGCCATAAGCCTTTTTATATTTAAAGGTAGAGTTAAACAACGGAATAATTTTATCGACTCCTTCGACCTTTTAAAAATAAAAGCGTTATTAATTAATTAGAAAGTAAGTTTTGTTACTTGAGAGCGTATTTTCGGAGTAACATTTTAAGTCATTCCCTGAATTTGGCATTAATTTAAACGTAGAAATTATGGTACCCCTTCCTAAGGTCTTGAAGCGATGTTTTACGGATAACCCGGAAACCGAGGCTTAAAATAAGGCCTTTTTTCATTACATAAAGGCAGGAAAATTAAAGATATTAATTTAAAACCAAAAGTGTCCGTCATTGCAAGCGACCACCCTACCATCTGAAAACTCTTATGATTCTCGCGCAAACCGCTGGAAAATGAGTTTAAATAGTTAGGCTTAAGAGTCGCTTATTTTTGAGATAAATATGGGTAGATTTCAAGCCTATTTTCCGAGTAAATTAAAAATTGACTTGTAACTATTGATGTAAAGGGAGCCTGAATGAAAATCCAAATCCATATTTGGTTGATAAATCAGTAATACAGTAATAAAATAGTCCCTTTGCTAGAGTCAAATATTTTTTTACTGCGCTTAATTACACCAAAATTAAGTTCTAAAGTTCGCCATATTTTAGCATGTTTTTACTTTAGGCAAATCGTGTGTTTTATTTATGGAGCCACGGTCTCCGTGACTGTCAAACAACGATAATTTGCTTACCTGGTTTTTTAGACGATAAAAAAAGTTTGGCGTTTCCTTACTGAGGTTGGCTCCTTCCTTTTGTAGTTCTTCGTCATATTCTGGACCCTAATTTTTGTTTTCAACTAATAAATCTCTGTAAGTCGCTGTTATTTTACTCCTTTAAAGGGAGAATGCAACCCAAGTGCTTTTTTTTATCGATTCCCTATCGTTTAAATAGACCTAATCCAACAGTAAAAAAATTAAAACGAATATTATACTAGAAATAAATCTAGAACTTGCCATCAAAATAGGCTTAGCTGTATTCATGGAGATATTCTAAACTCCCCGTATAAGGACTAGCGACCAAATGGCATTGATCATTAGATCCTGCATTCCCATTTAAGAGCAAGTTAAACTAAATATTTGTTTATTTTTAACTAGCGAATTAGGTAAATTTTAACGATGATGAATCAATAGAAAATGTATCGTTGTCGGGCTGCATTGTACCTTTAAGTTACTGAGATTAAAGTAGGCTTAGCCCTTATGCGTGAAAGAACTGAAACCCTGTTGAATAAATAGTCACCACAGTTGAGGAAATATAAGAAACGTTTTATTTGTATTTTAAAAGCTTCATATGGCATAACATTCTATAGAATTTTCATCTATATAAGAACTTCTGTTCCAGGAGAGTTGTCGTAGTCGTAAAAGCTCATGCGTATTGATACAAGACGTTAGAAATTATAGATAAGAAAATAATCCGTATCAACTCTCTTTGAACAGGAATATATTGGAGGAAACCTTATCTATGTTAAACAATAATGAGAACCATGGGTGGGATATATAAATTCAAAAATCAAAATTGGTTTACACCCCAACCACGAATCCGATACGCTTCGAGTTCTCGATACAAATTATCTTAAAGAGTTTGTTGCTCTGTTTTTGCCAGGTTGGTAAGAATCAGCTAGGCTAGATCGGTTTTGACGTCATTCAGTATTTTTTCCACAAAAGAAAAACCTTTTACTTCTTCCTTAATGACGTTTTCCCAAATTCTACGTCTTTACCAATATCTTTAGCTTAATCGATTTGAAACGGTAAAATCAAACCGATATTCAAATCGCCAGGAATCGTTTAAAGCGTCAAGTGTTCACGCGTTATCTTTATAAATCGATTTATTGTAGCTTCATCTATCGGTTGTTGAAACCGAATTGGTATGAATCTGGTTCCCGAAGCAGTTTCGAGAAATCGAATCAAATCGATTCGAGAAAAGACAGTTTCTCGTTCGCACGACTCCAGCGAAATGTTTTGAAACGGTTTAAATCGATTTCAAGGCCTAGTATGAACGCAGCTATTGTGTACCTGTTACAAATAGACTAATTAAAAATATAGCACGACTAACTCTTTAAGTAACGAGTTATAATATTAATTTGAAATTTAAATAGAGGGAGCTGGGTCACCGCGAAAGGCCATTAAAAATTTTAATTAACAATCTTTCCTCGTAGTTAAACATTGAGGGGTGTAATGTACCCTAACGCGAAAAATGATATCTGGTTTCCACGAAGCGATCGAGTGCGTGATAATGAACTTATTTAGTTTATATTTCTATAATTTTTCTGGAATTGTAATTATTAACCTTCTTCTCTACTGATTACCGGGAAAACAAATTTTAAGTCGAATTTTTCTCTTAAGTTAATTTTATGATAAAAAAAGATGCTCCAGGTTCAACCTAGCCATACTTAGTTACATAAAAATTATAATAAATTTGAGTCGACGCTCAGTTTATGTTAATTTCACTGTTATTTTTTATGATCCATGGAAAAATCTGACACTCTTGAATTCGCTGTACACCTGAGTTCACTGAGTTCAGCTTTGACAGTGCATTGAGTTCAAAAGGTTTCAAAAGGTTTCAAAAGGTTTCAAAAGTTTTCAAAAGTTTTCAAAAGGTTTCAAAAGTTTTCAAAAGGTTTCAAAAGTTTTCAAAAGGTTTCAAAAGTTTTCAAAAGTTTTCAAAAGTTTTCAAAAGTTTTCGAAAGTTTTCGAAAGGTTTCGAAAGTTTTCGAAAGTTTTCGAAAGTTTTCGAAAGTTTTCGAAAGTTTTCAAAAGTTTTCAAAAGTTTTCAAAAGTTTTCAAAAGTTTTCAAAAGTTTTCAAAAGTTTTCAAAAGTTTTCAAAAGTTTTCAAAAGTTTTCAAAAGTTTTCAAAAGTTTTCAAAAAAGTTTTCAAAAAAGTTTTCAAAAAAGTTTTCAAAAAAGTTTTCAAAAATGTTTTCAAAAGTTTTCAAAAAAGTTTTCAAAAGTTTTCAAAAAAGTTTTCAAAAGTTTTCAAAAGTTTTCAAAAGTTTTCAAAAGTTTTCAAAAAAGTTTTCAAAAGTTTTCAAAAAAGTTTTCAAAAGTTTTCAAAAGTTTTCAAAAGTTTTCAAAAGTTTTCAAAAAAGTTTTCAAAAGTTTTCAAAAAAGTTTTCAAAAAAGTTTTCAAAAAAGTTTTCAAAAAAGTTTTCAAAAGTTTTCAAAAAAGTTTTCAAAAGTTTTCAAAAAAGTTTTCAAAAGTTTTCGAAAAAGTTTTCAAAAGTTTTCGAAAAAGTTTTCAAAAGTTTTCGAAAAAGTTTTCAAAAGTTTTCGAAAAAGTTTTCAAAAGTTTTCGAAAAAGTTTTCAAAAGTTTTCGAAAAAGTTTTCAAAAGTTTTCGAAAAAGTTTTCAAAAGTTTTCGAAAAAGTTTTCAAAAGTTTTCGAAAAAGTTTTCAAAAGTTTTCGAAAAAGTTTTCAAAAGTTTTCGAAAAAGTTTTCAAAAGTTTTCGAAAAAGTTTTCAAAAGTTTTCGAAAAAGTTTTCAAAAGTTTTCGAAAAAGTTTTCAAAAGTTTTCAAAAAAGTTTTAAAAAAGTTTTCAAAAGTTTTCAAAAAAGTTTTCAAAAGTTTTCAAAAAAGTTTTCAAAAGTTTTCGAAAAAGTTTTCAAAAGTTTTCGAAAAAGTTTTCAAAAGTTTTCGAAAAAGTTTTAAAAAGTTTTCAAAAGTTTTCAAAAAAGTTTTCAAAAGTTTTCAAAAAAGTTTTCAAAAGTTTTCAAAAAAGTTTTCAAAAGTTTTCAAAAAAGTTTTCAAAAGTTTTCGAAAAAGTTTTCAAAAGTTTTCGAAAAAGTTTTCAAAAGTTTTCGAAAGTTTTCGAAAAAGTTTTCAAAAGTTTTCGAAAGTTTTCAAAAGTTTTCGAAAGTTTTCAAAAGTTTTCGAAAGTTTTCGAAAGTTTTCGAAAGTTTTCGAAAGTTTTCGAAAG
Source organism: Odiellus spinosus (assembly GCA_963920705.1). Lineage (NCBI taxonomy): Eukaryota > Metazoa > Arthropoda > Arachnida > Opiliones > Phalangiidae > Odiellus > Odiellus spinosus. Next base: position 9,925,842 of record OY987237.1, read on the forward strand.
TTTTCGAAAGTTTTCGAAAGTTTTCGAAAGTTTTCGAAAGTTTTCGAAAGTTTTCGAAAGTTTTCGAAAGTTTTCGAAAGTTTTCGAAAGTTTTCGAAAGTTTTCGAAAGTTTTCGAAAGTTTTCGAAAAAGTTTTCGAAAGTTTTCGAAAAAGTTTTCAAAAGTTTTCGAAAAAGTTTTCAAAAGTTTTCGAAAAAGTTTTCAAAAGTTTTCGAAAAAGTTTTCAAAAGTTTTCGAAAAAGTTTTCAAAAGTTTTCGAAAAAGTTTTCAAAAGTTTTCGAAAAAGTTTTCAAAAGTTTTCGAAAAAGTTTTCAAAAGTTTTCGAAAGTTTTCAAAAGTTTTCGAAAGTTTTCAAAAGTTTTCGAAAGTTTTCAAAAGTTTTCGAAAGTTTTCAAAAGTTTTCGAAAGTTTTCAAAAGTTTTCGAAAGTTTTCAAAAGTTTTCGAAAGTTTTCAAAAGTTTTCGAAAGTTTTCAAAAGTTTTCGAAAGTTTTCAAAAGTTTTCGAAAGTTTTCAAAAGTTTTCGAAAGTTTTCAAAAGTTTTCGAAAGTTTTCAAAAGTTTTCGAAAGTTTTCAAAAAAGTTTTCAAAAGTTTTCAAAAAAGTTTTCAAAAGTTTTCAAAAAAGTTTTCAAAAGTTTTCAAAAAAGTTTTCAAAAGTTTTCAAAAGTTTTCAAAAAAGTTTTCAAAAGTTTTCAAAAAAGTTTTCAAAAGTTTTCAAAAAAGTTTTCAAAAGTTTTCAAAAAAGTTTTCAAAAGTTTTCAAAAAAGTTTTCAAAAGTTTTCAAAAAAGTTTTCAAAAGTTTTCAAAAAAGTTTTCAAAAGTTTTCAAAAAAGTTTTCAAAAGTTTTCAAAAAAGTTTTCAAAAGTTTTCAAAAAAGTTTTCAAAAGTTTTCAAAAAAGTTTTCAAAAGTTTTCAAAAAAGTTTTCAAAAGTTTTCAAAAAAGTTTTCAAAAGTTTTCAAAAAAGTTTTCAAAAGTTTTCAAAAAAGTTTTCAAAAGTTTTCAAAAAAGTTTTCAAAAGTTTTCAAAAAAGTTTTTAAAAGTTTTCAAAAGTTTTTAAAAGTTTTCAAAAGTTTTTAAAAGTTTTCAAAAGTTTTTAAAAGTTTTCAAAAGTTTTTAAAAGTTTTCAAAAGTTTTTAAAAGTTTTCAAAAGTTTTCAAAAGTTTTCAAAAGTTTTCAAAAGTTTTCAAAAGTTTTCAAAAGTTTTCAAAAAAGTTTTCAAAAGTTTTCAAAAAAGTTTTCAAAAGTTTTCAAAAAAGTTTTCAAAAGTTTTCAAAAAAGTTTTCAAAAGTTTTCAAAAAAGTTTTCGAAAAAGTTTTCAAAAGTTTTCGAAAAAGTTTTCAAAAGTTTTCGAAAAAGTTTTCAAAAGTTTTCGAAAAAGTTTTCAAAAGTTTTCGAAAAAGTTTTCAAAAGTTTTCGAAAAAGTTTTCAAAAGTTTTCGAAAAAGTTTTCAAAAGTTTTCGAAAAAGTTTTCAAAAGTTTTCGAAAAAGTTTTCAAAAGTTTTCGAAAAAGTTTTCAAAAGTTTTCGAAAGTTTTCAAAAGTTTTCGAAAGTTTTCGAAAGTTTTCGAAAGTTTTCGAAAGTTTTCGAAAGTTTTCGAAAGTTTTCGAAAGTTTTCGAAAGTTTTCGAAAGTTTTCGAAAGTTTTCGAAAGTTTTCGAAAGTTTTCGAAAGTTTTCGAAAGTTTTCGAAAGTTTTCGAAAGTTTTCGAAAGTTTTCGAAAGTTTTCGAAAGTTTTCGAAAGTTTTCGAAAGTTTTCGAAAGTTTTCGAAAGTTTTCGAAAGTTTTCGAAAGTTTTCGAAAGTTTTCGAAAGTTTTCGAAAGTTTTCGAAAGTTTTCGAAAGTTTTCGAAAGTTTTCGAAAGTTTTCGAAAGTTTTCGAAAGTTTTCGAAAGTTTTCGAAAGTTTTCGAAAGTTTTCGAAAGTTTTCGAAAGTTTTCGAAAAAGTTTTCAAAAGTTTTCGAAAAAGTTTTCAAAAGTTTTCGAAAAAGTTTTCAAAAGTTTTCGAAAGTTTTCAAAAGTTTTCGAAAGTTTTCAAAAGTTTTCGAAAGTTTTCAAAAGTTTTCGAAAGTTTTCAAAAGTTTTCGAAAGTTTTCAAAAGTTTTCGAAAGTTTTCAAAAGTTTTCGAAAGTTTTCAAAAGTTTTCGAAAGTTTTCAAAAGTTTTCGAAAGTTTTCAAAAGTTTTCGAAAGTTTTCAAAAGTTTTCGAAAGTTTTCAAAAGTTTTCGAAAGTTTTCAAAAGTTTTCGAAAGTTTTCAAAAGTTTTCGAAAGTTTTCAAAAGTTTTCGAAAGTTTTCAAAAGTTTTCGAAAGTTTTCAAAAGTTTTCGAAAGTTTTCAAAAGTTTTCGAAAGTTTTCAAAAGTTTTCGAAAGTTTTCAAAAGTTTTCGAAAGTTTTCAAAAGTTTTCGAAAGTTTTCAAAAGTTTTCGAAAGTTTTCAAAAGTTTTCGAAAGTTTTCAAAAGTTTTCGAAAGTTTTCAAAAGTTTTCGAAAGTTTTCAAAAGTTTTCGAAAGTTTTCAAAAGTTTTCGAAAGTTTTCAAAAGTTTTCGAAAGTTTTCAAAAGTTTTCGAAAGTTTTCAAAAGTTTTCGAAAGTTTTCAAAAGTTTTCGAAAGTTTTCAAAAGTTTTCAAAAAAGTTTTCAAAAGTTTTCAAAAAAGTTTTCAAAAGTTTTCAAAAAAGTTTTCAAAAGTTTTCAAAAAAGTTTTCAAAAGTTTTCAAAAAAGTTTTCAAAAGTTTTCAAAAAAGTTTTCAAAAGTTTTCAAAAAAGTTTTCAAAAGTTTTCAAAAAAGTTTTCAAAAGTTTTCAAAAAAGTTTTCAAAAGTTTTCAAAAAAGTTTTCAAAAGTTTTCAAAAAAGTTTTCAAAAGTTTTCAAAAAAGTTTTCAAAAGTTTTCAAAAGTTTTCAAAAGTTTTCAAAAGTTTTCAAAAGTTTTCAAAAGTTTTCAAAAGTTTTCAAAAAAGTTTTCAAAAGTTTTCAAAAAAGTTTTCAAAAGTTTTCAAAAAAGTTTTCAAAAGTTTTCAAAAGTTTTCAAAAGTTTTCAAAAGTTTTCAAAAGTTTTCAAAAAAGTTTTCAAAAGTTTTCAAAAAAGTTTTCAAAAGTTTTCAAAAAAGTTTTCAAAAGTTTTCAAAAAAGTTTTCAAAAGTTTTCAAAAAAGTTTTCAAAAGTTTTCAAAAAAGTTTTCAAAAGTTTTCAAAAAAGTTTTCAAAAGTTTTCAAAAAAGTTTTCAAAAGTTTTCAAAAAAGTTTTCAAAAGTTTTCAAAAAAGTTTTCAAAAGTTTTCAAAAAAGTTTTCAAAAGTTTTCAAAAAAGTTTTCAAAAGTTTTCAAAAAAGTTTTCAAAAGTTTTCAAAAAAGTTTTCAAAAGTTTTCAAAAAAGTTTTCAAAAGTTTTCAAAAAAAGTTTTCAAAAGTTTTCAAAAGTTTTCAAAAAAGTTTTCAAAAGTTTTCAAAAAAGTTTTCAAAAGTTTTCAAAAAAGTTTTCAAAAGTTTTCAAAAAAGTTTTCAAAAGTTTTCAAAAAAGTTTTCAAAAAAGTTTTCAAAAGTTTTCAAAAAAGTTTTCAAAAGTTTTCAAAAAAGTTTTCAAAAGTTTTCAAAAAAGTTTTCAAAAGTTTTCAAAAAAGTTTTCAAAAGTTTTCAAAAAAGTTTTCAAAAGTTTTCAAAAAAGTTTATCCGGAAGTAATATAGTTCACGTCGTTCGTTGCACTTTAAGTGAGGCTGTCACCATTTTTTCGAATGCTTCAGGTTTATATTTATATACTTTTATCATACTATTAAAACGCTACGTTAATTTTATTTCTGAAATTTAACGATAATTTTCATGCGAAAGGTATAGGCCTTTCTGGATTAAGTACTTTTACGAAAAAGACGGCGCGAAAGCGACCTTCTGACGTGCTGAAACTATAAGCTCTAAAATAGCCACGCGACCATATTGATGAAGTAATATTGCGAGGAATTTTTATTTTAAAAATATTGATTATAAAATTTAAATGCTACCTAAGTTCCATTTGGAACTCATGAAAAATCCGTTACAGCCTCACTTTAAAAATGGAAATCTGTTGAAACCTTGTCGTGTTTTAAAGAGCGTGTTACTTTTCCATTGATATGATAAATCGATACGGTACTCGAAACGAGTTTTTATAAAATGCGTTTTATTTTATTTTATTTTATTTTATTTTTTTTTTTTTTTTTTTTCTATCTTGGCTTAGTCTTGTGGAAAACATCATCCAGCGCCATTAGGGGGTTTTGGATTTCTGGAAAGGAGAATATGATTAATACAAACGTATTGATTAGCAATTTGGAGTTCCCCTTGTATATATCTCTCGAGCGTCACTCGCGTGAACTCTGCTCAAATGATCCTCGAAGTTTGTTGGGCGTATTCCTAATAAGTACCCCTTAATTAACCCTTATTTTTGCTCGGTATCTAGTTTACGTTATCAAGTTTTATGACTTTGTCGTTAAAAAATGGTAGAGGGAATTAAAAATCATTATAACGCTAATAGAAACACCTTTAAAGTCTAACGAGTCTCAAGCTCGGATTAGGTGAAGGCTTCGCGACTAATCGTCTGTTTCGGTTTGATAAGTGCTAACTTTTGAACTAGTTTTAATTCATATTTCATAAACAAATTTTTATGTTTAAATTTAAATCCCTTTAAAGGGAGAATAAAATCTAATAACAAGTGATTTTTTTATCGATTTGTTAACGTTTAAATAGGACTAATCCACTAAAAAGGTTTCAAAAACCATTATTTAACTAGAAATAATTTTATATAGGATATTTAAAATTTTAAATCAACATATTAACTCATCTCTAATTAGATATAAATGACATCGCGTCACTGATCTAGGAGGAAATTAAAATCCAACGGAGGAATTAAAAAAAACGGGACATGAATTTTTTCAAAAAAAAAAAAAAAAAAAAAAAAAAAAAATGGCCTATTCGTTTAATCAAAGATTCTAAGTATTTTTTCTCCATGTTCCTGATTTATTTTTCCTCGGGCTTTTATTTTTTTGGGGGTGAAGGATGGTGCTATTAATGAAAAGGTAACGGGAAGAAAACGGGCTTGAAAATTGCAAAGAAAAAATCTTTGAGAGAAAAAAAAAAAAAGTCGAGTAATCTTTGGAGAAGATTTTTTTTGTATAAAATACCAAAGAGAAAGGTGAATAGAAAAATCCTTGGTTTTTGATTGGACCTTTCCAATCAACGTCGCTATATATATTAACGAATAATGTGGGGGAATCAGAAATTAAAGGGATAGTTACACGTACGTGAAATGTCTAAATTGTAATCTCAATTAGAGTTTTAAATGTTTAAATTTAATGCCCAGTATACTAAATGGTGAGGATAAATAAAATTTATTTTCAATTTAAAGGGGAACTTAGAACTAAAAATGGAGATTTTTCGGAATTTTTAGACATGTTTTTAATGTTTTAATTAATTTCTAGAGTTTGGTAAAATTTCTATAAATATAAATTAAAAAGCTGTTGCATTTTAGCTTAAAAATAGGGTAAATACTAAACAGCCCAACAATAGCAAGCTCTTAATAAACTGTTTATATAACAAACAGTGACATTCTTGTTAATAATTTCGGTTAATAATATATTAATTTCATCACCGTTGTCAAGAAGTTTTGTTTGAAAGAATAATGGTACTGGCACTAACCCTTTAATTCAAAATAAGAAAGATGAGAATATTTTTGAAATATTCAAACAAATGACATCTATGTATATGAGCGCGGAAATACGTGAAAGAAGCTGCCAATCGATAAATGTGGAGCCAGTAAAATCGAGCCTGCAGAGAAGGGAGAGAGGGTTGAAGGCCTGGAAGGTCACTATAGCGGTGTTTCTTTATCAGTCGTGACAGGTTGACGCGTAATTTTTGTACTCCATTTGAATTTCATATACATATACAAAAAAAAAATAAAAAAATATTCAGCTAGATACTGGGTCGTTCAGATCAAAAAACTCAATAGCTTATATGGGGAAATATAAAATTAACTCGAATAATGAATTAGCTTAAAGGCGGATGCACACAGACCTATTTTCACGCGTTTCACGCTCGTGCGCTCGACCATTAGCGCGCGAGTGTGAAACGCGTGAAAATAGGTATGTGTGAATCCGGCTTAACACACTCCATACCCACGCGCTCAATCTTAATTCGAATAACACGCGCTCAATGTTAGTTTTATCCTTCCATAGAAGCTATTGAGTTTTTTGATCTGAACCACCGTGTATGTAGTTCGCCTTACATCAACATTTACAACATCAACATGTTGGTATAGAGTTCATTTTATGGACATCGCGTGCGCTTAAACTTTGATACAATGGTAAATTGCCGAACAAATTTAGACTATTGAAGGGAAGATAAAAAAGAAAAGAAGTGATTTATATTAATACTAGCTTTATCCCGGCAAAAATTACGGCGGTGTAAATAATGACAATACATAGTTTTCAGTAAAGGGGCAAAAGAAAATTCCACCCCTCTTTGCTTTCATTCCCAGGTTGCCAGGAGCTTGTGAGTGCAGTTCAGAACAGATCAGTTTCAAAACTGAACTGTAGCCTTTCCCTCTGCACTCACAAGTGGTTGGCAACATGGGGGGAACGGCACTTACCCCCTTTAGTGAAAACTATGTATATAGCCAAGCGCGGCCCAAATACATTCCGTCCCTCTCTCCTGACTCAAAATATTGAGGAAGAGTCCAAACCACTCGAGCCAGCCAGGGGTGATTCATTTTGGCGATTTTTAAGTGATGGGCCAAGACGTAAAATGGGACTTTTTCTGATTGTTTAAAGGCCTAGGATTACTTCTGCCTGTGACCCTGGAAACAAACTCGCCCTCCATGCTTTCTCTTGCCTTGCTACCCAATAGGAAGCTCAGAAGGTGAGCCCACTTGTGAAACAGGCAGAAGATATCCTAGGCCTTTAAGCTACGGGGCGTTGTTTATGGAATAAAGTGATTGACTTTTAATAATGATAATTACTAAAATTCCTCGTGTACTTTAAATGGATACTATTATTGAAATAAGTCAAGTGGTAAGCCTAAAATAAAATTTTAAAACTTAAAAAAATTGTGGAAAATTCCAGAGTTTAAATTTAATTACTAAAAACCAGGGAAAAATAAACTAAGTGGAATTTTCACTTATTCTTCGTTTTAAAGTTCCATTAATCTATTTTTGCGTCTTTACCCTTATGTTCCTCCCCCTAAAAAAGAAAGATTTATTTTTCATCTTCCCTTTATGACTATATTGCGTGCTAACAAGTAAAAATGTATTCGTTATCCTGCAGTAGCATACTGTGGTTGTCTTCATGCGTGATATTTTTGTTGCGCAGCCGAGGTTCAAATTGTTAGCTTCCGTATTTTTAATCGATAATTACTGAATAAAGCGTGTATTAAATGACATGTACGATCACGCATAGGTAACGTTTGCAAGTAGGCCTCTCCAGAAATGCTTTGAAGGAGATAATTCGACCAATTAGACCAAATGAAATAACCTTAATTCGACAAAAGCGGACCAATTAAAAAAATTTAAAATGCAGAATTTGATCCAATTTAGTTTAAAAATATAGTACGTTGTCTTGGTTATTAATCACCATGCCAAAAAAACCTATTCGAGAAAATTTTCACAATTTTTAGACACGTTTAAGGTGTTTAAAATAATTTCTAAGTTTGGTTAACTTTAAATGTAAGTAGGTATAAATTCGGACCAATCATATTATTTCAGCCTACAATAATCTCCTAACATTAAGAGAAAATGCAGGCGTTTTGATACCCAAAGTCTTGTATTAAAATTATATTTTAATCAATTTGGAGGGTTATCTGATTATTATATTTTACGTAAATATAATATTTTAATAAATCAACCTAATTATGACTTCGTTTTTGTTTTATTTCAGATGCACGCCACCGTTTTATGAATTTATTGATAACCATCATTATAACATCTTAGAACGTCTCTGAAGGGTCACGTTTGACCACTGGAGCAGCCAGAGGCCAATCAACGTCGGGATCAAGTTTAGTAGGCGGTCTTGATACGATAAGGTCGCGGGAAATAAGGGTTACTAATGCAACAAAGTGCCCAAAATGTTTCCTGAACGCGTAGCGCCATACAGTTCAAAAATGGCCGAAATATAGTCGCGTTGTTTCGAGTTTTTAATTTTTACCCGCGTTAACTTTATACAAGTGATCTGATATTCTTTTAAAGATGAACCCACACGTCTTCAACTACTAATTATGTGGTAAGTAATTATTTTTTTATACGTCTAATAGTACTAAACTTCTCCATATTTGTAAGAACACTTTAAATTTTATAATGGGTGAGTCATCTATAAGTTACACAGATGGTAAATTTAATAATAACGTAGTTAAGTATTTCTTCCAAGATATAGAAAAGGTACCTCTTTAGTCCGGTTTATATATTTTATGGCTTGTTCCGGTTATGAGTTGTTCCGTTTTATATGTTCCGTTTACAAGAGTTATTTCGTATGAGTAATTAGACTAAATATATTTTGAGTTTTCTGTTTATGAGTTAACTCGTTTGAGTTATTCCCTTAGGAGAGTTTCATGATTTATTCCGATTTTGACTTATTCCGACATTACGATTCGATTTATGAATATTTCCGATTTAAAAATTTGATTTCATGAGTTTACAACTTATTCCGGTTATGTATTCCGATTATGACTTCCTATCCTGAGCTTTATGAATTATTCTGGTTATTTACGAGTAAATAATGATTGTTTGACTCTAAGAAGAAGTTTAGTTGTAATTGAATTACTTCTGGTCGGGCCTCATTATTTAGTAAACATTTAATGCTGAAATATGAACTATATGCCATTATAGTTTTTCAAACTTTTTCCCCCTAATTTTCCCGACTTTATCTCTTTTTATATATTCAGACAAATTTCAGGTCGGGACATCCATGTGTAGGTTAAAAAGTATGAAATTGGGATATTCACGTATAAGAATGTGGTCTCGGGACCAATTGACTAAGACATTCTATAGTACATCGTATGTTATTCAAAACTATATAATTGCTATCAGGACCCCTAAACTGAAATGGTTTTTAAAAACATTTTTGTATTAACTATATTTGCCTTTCAAAATTAATATTTTACTATCATTTGTTAGGCCTCAGTGGGGTCTGTATTCCATATGTATGACTACCCATATATATATGTATATAAACGACTCCTTGCCCATCATTTACAATCCCGCTTTCTTAAGTGCGTGAAGAGAATTCGCCCACCTCATTTAAAATTAAATTTTTATAGTTCAATATAAATATACATAGTGGATAATAATGAGGCGGACTAATACATAACGTTAAAAATATCAGGAATAGAAATGTTTCTTGAAGACTACTCTTGTATCCGCTGCCTGTCGGTATTAATGGGAGGGTGAAGAAGAAAATGAAGCGCGTTTTTAATTCTGCTTCACTATGAATTGTACAAAAAATCTGAAACCTTCGGATTTTGATATTCAATTAAAATTACAACGTTCGACTAATCAAAAGACGCTCCTGTAGCTTTAGCTTAATAAAATCCCCGTGACACGAACTGTGGCACACTCTTTGAATCGTGCTTATAATGCATTTGATTAGCCGAAGGTTCTACGCCAACAAATCGTATTTTTGATAGTAAAAATGAAAAAAACACTCCATTTTTCTCTTCACCCTCTCTTTAATAGAAATAGATCTTGACTTCTCGAATCCTCCTCGACTATAGACTCCCGCTCTTGCTCTCTCTCCCCAATGTCCACATTTCATAAAATATTTCTATTCTTGGAGAGAAGTTGCAGGCACCATCCTCTATATATTCTGGGAGAATCAAGGGGGAACAGGGGTCTAGCAAAGAGATGGGTTAAAATCTTTACAAAATGACACGTATATCCTTTTGGAATATATATATTAGCTTCATATATAGGCCTCAGTAGCGTTTGACGCAGGTATATAGGTCTTGGCTTATAGATTCTCAAAGCTCCAAGAAAAGGATTTTACCGAAAAACTGTCCTTTCCGAGTTAAGGTAACCATTCAACCCTCGTCCTCTTTATTCCTTACATTTCACCATCTCTTAAGACCCGAGTTTATCAAAACTTAATGAAACTTTACGAGTCGAGAACATTTTCCTGCCTATACATATAGCCCTATATAGACCATCATATTTGAAAACAGTTCAATCCGTTAAAGGGTAATGTTAAATTCGATCTTTTGTCGGGTGAGTTGCGCTCTGTTTATATAGTCGCTAAAAGCATACTTAGTTTTGTGTTTTCGTGTGTGCCTTTGTCATGTTTTGTCTCTAAACTATATTAAAAAAGTAACTTTTGTATAGACTTTACGAGCTTAGTTGCCTCTGTAGCTCGCGATCTAAACACAAATTTTAAAGGGGATGTGAAATAATTTTATTGATTCTGCTGTTAAAGGGAGAATGCAAAATAACAAAAAGTGATTTTGTTTTTATCAGTGGCGTATTAGTACTTTAGTCTCATATGAACGTCAGTTTTTTTGTTATTCCTCTTTTATCTATTAAGTTAGGTGTTCATTGTTAATAGCCTTAGATTTCTATAACTTACTGCCAACATATACCAATCCCTGAAGCACTTCGAATCCTTTCATTTTTCCTCCAATCATGACCTATATAGCCGTGATCGTCAACCTCGTATGAGAGTAGGGGTTAGTATTGACTGCTTTATTCTGCATTTGAACAATAGCGTCATGCAAATACGTGAATTTTTGACAAAGTCAGTTGCCTGTGACAGCTAAATTATTTCTGAAAACTTCCACCTGTCGAAGCAATTCCTTAACTTTTTTATGTACGCCAGATTGAGCGCGACGTATAACTTATTTTGGTTCTTTACTGTCCATGTCTCGGAACTTTTACACGCAGAGTTCATTAACTCCTAAACCCAGAGTGTAATATTAAATCCTAAAATCGGTTTCCAAATATAGGGGCAAATGTTTCTTTAATCATAAAAGATTAGTGAGAAGCTAAAACGAACGATGCAATGAGAAGGGGAGAGGAGTTTTTAAAATTAATGAATGCAACGCGGCTTTACCGAGGGAAAATTGGAAAGATTAACAATTTTGAAGACTGATAAGGAAAGCCAAAGCCCGCTTGTCCAAAGTCGGTCATTCTCATTTGTTCGACTCTTTTCGAGTAATTAAGTAATGTTAGAGGAGGGAGAAAAATCAAATAAACTCGTGTAAACTTTGTACACCTCAAACATATTTTAAATTCATTTGAATGAATTAAAACCAAACTGTAACGGTAAAACTTTCCAACTAAATACGCGAGTTTACTGTTTCCCCTAGTATAATTTTATTGGCTCAAATAATTAAAACGAAAATGTAGTCGAAAGAGGTAGTTTGGCCGAACGTTCGTTTATTTTGAAGTAATTCTTACAAAACTATATAAAATATAGATTGACTTTCTTTAACGCAACTTCATTAACTAAGACGCGTCGTACATCGCGTGGAAAGGCAGAGTTGGCCGCGTTCGTGCAATGGTAATCAGTCCCGTTGGCCCCCTCCTTCAATCCAGCAATTGCTAATTAGGAATTTTTAGTTAAGCCCACTCGTCGAATCGGTCTTGTAAAAGAAATTCGAGAAATCATTTCATTTGCATATTAAGGACCACGTCGAATTTTCCCCCTCCAAACTGTACACTCGTAATCAAGAGGAATTTATATGAAGTGAATATATAAGGCGGATTTATACATAATGTTAAACCTCATAGGGAAAAAGTAGTTGTTAACAACTTCACTAGTAACTCACCCCTCCCTCTTTCGCCTCGTTTACTACCCGATGTAAAATAAGTATAGATAAGTCTTGGGTATGTAACTCTTAACTTATCTTGATGGATCTATGATGGTTTAAACAACACTTTTTAAGTATGACGCATCAGTTTAACTGCGTAGCGACTGTTAACGCAGTATGCTTTAGGGTTAAGTATGAAATTTTTCCAGGGGATACTAATTGGAAGGCCATAGAAAAATTATTTTAGCCGTGTTCACAATAGACCGTGTTTCGAATGTTCAAATAACGATTCAAGCTAGTAATTTTAAATTTTAACACATAATCGTATCAGTTTAGCTCAAAATTCTACAATTTGACCTTTACAAAACGGTTAAAAACGTTTTCAAAAGCTGCTTTCATACTAGGTCTTGGAATCGATTTAAACCGTTTTAAAACGTTTCGCTAGAGTCGTGTGAACGGTCTTTCGATTTCTCGAAACTGCTTAAACTACGGTTACACTAGCATTTCTTAATCAGTTTGAAACGTTAAAATCAAACCGATATTCAAATCACCAGGAATGGGTTTAAGCGTTACGTGTTCACACGTATCTTTATAAATCGATTTATTTGAGCTTCATCTATAGGTTTTTGAAACCGAATCAGTATGGAACTGGTTCCCAAAGTAGTTTCCCGTTCATACGACTCCATCGAAACGTTTTGAAACGGTTTAAATCGATTCCAATGCCTAGTATGAACGCAGCTCTTGTAAACTTAAGAAATAGTTTGTCAAAAATTGTTATTTTTAAAAGTACGCGGTTTTTCATTCTCCTTTTAACCGATTGTTGGTTTATTCGTGTTCATTTCAAGCACTTGGAAAACTATGTGGGGTAGATTTTTTGGTACAATCTCAAATGAGTCTGTCTGTGGTTTTCAGAGAGGCAATCGTTTTCAGAGTTTATCTCCAATGCGGTAAAGTTTTTCTTAACTTTCTTTCTGGGCTTAATTTAGGGAGCCAAATGGGATATAAATGATGGAGAAGTATTTTTAGTTTTATTTTTCTGGGGGGAGGGTTTTTCTAATTAAACGGGAGAAAATATGATTCGTTTCTATCTTTACGGAGCATTTTATATATATTACTTTTAGTTTCAAATTTTTAACTTTTCTGAAATTGAAGTTTCAAACTTTTTCTTTTACTTAAAGATGAGTAAGATAAACTTTTTAAAAAATTAGGAGCGTAAAATATGAATAAAACACCATTAATGATGACCAAAGGTTTCTCGTTAATTTTCAGTTAATTGACGAAGTTGCCATTTAATGCAGTGGGGACCAAAAATTCCCCAATTCTCGTGATATTTCTCCCACCCAGCCCCACTGACAGCGTTGATCTGTCACAGAGGCGTCCTAGCTATTACAAATAGATACCCTTTGGGAGGGTTTTCATAAACTATTGACTAAATTCCATTTATGCCTTTTTCCAAAGGAAACTGATTAATTGCAGACATTCTTTTATTACGTACAACAGACATAAGACATTTTTCGGTATGCTGAAACATTCCATTTTTATTTTATTTTCATAAAATTTCAATTATTATACGGTTAGCAAACATACCAATTGAAAGAGGCTTTCTTTTGGTAGTTTTTAGATAAACTTCCCATCAGTTATTAAAGGTATAAAATATTTCACTGAGGTAATAAGGATTGAAATTATTTATAGATTGATTCTAATTTAAAAAGTCTCAGACTGGAGGGCAAAATCTACCATTATATGACATTGGCTTTTATAATATGTAAATATATAAATTTGTAATTTGACCATGCAGGAGTATCAGAGTGACAATGACAAAAATAATTAACTTTTAACCATTACTAATTTTTATTTACGCCTAGACTCTCTGTTAAATATCTAATTCATTAAATACCTCAATTATTCTTGTTTTAAAAAAGATTAGAAACCTTTTTTGGTTGGGTTTAGTTTGTTCCGTAACAAGTTCACAAAACTCCATGATTTCGAAATTAACCGCGAATCATCGAATATTAGGTCGGTTATTATAAACTTTGCCAAATTATAATCAAAACACTGGGAAGAAATTCTCAGTTCAAGAGTATTTTGCAAACACTAACGAATAAGAGGTTCAAAATTGTCTTTAGCTATTTTACAAGCTACACGAGACCTTGATTGTAGTAAATAGCAAAGCTCCCACCAACATTCGTGGCATTCCAGGGCGATCTCACGGGGTAAAGGCAGTTTATATAGGGTGTATAACTTTCAGTTAATTACGTCAAGTTAACAAGGGGTAAAACTTAAAACCTGTAAGTTCCCTTAGTTTGTCCATGTCTTTTCCATCATCAATTCCTTATTTTTTCTTTACCCTTCATTCTGGTATATTCTGATTTATACTCCGATTGTAGAGGAGGTGCACCATATAGCAATTTTACTTAAGCCACGCAATGTATACGCGCTGATTAGCATTCGACAACGCGCTCTGAGGACCACACCGTGACATTTTTCTTTTTATTTAATTCCCCGCGCCGGATGGCACCCCGTCGCTTTGTTGGAGACATCTGCGAATACACCTTAAAGGCAATGTGAAAAGGACTTAAGCAACAGGCCTTTAAAAATATCTGCATATTTTTTTTCTTTTAACTTTCTCCCCGAAAATTAAGTGTGAGTCACTGTATTTTGACTCCTCCGAAAGTGTGGTTCTCAGTGATTGGTTTCAGTGTCAGGGTGTTAACCACTTCACCCAAATCTGTACACCAATTCCAGCGATACCTAACAGATCCCAGCCTTTGTTAATGCTAAATACGTACTTCGCTTAAATCATAATTTTAATACAGTCACAACTAATGACTTTTACACTGATTACGTGATTTAAGAATATGTTCCTTGTCACCCATCATTTAATAGAACCTTCAATGCCATCCAGAGCGTCTACTGACAAAAAAGGGTACCCCACCCCTTAGATTCCGTTGGCTTAACTAAGTATACCAACTTAAGCGAATCGTGTAATTCACCACCCCTTTCGCGTCCACATTATAAGATTCAATAAAGTTTAACGTTCGTGGTTGCGTAATTCTAATTCCCAGTCATACTCTTAACTTACCTATATCTAACATCGCTTCATTAACTTTTGTTTCGTGTATGAAATTACGTCGTCCACGCGTCAGTTGACACTGAAATTAAAGTCTTCGCGAGGTTCGTTCTTCATACCTCGTTAACACGAGTGATAAACGTTAGGAAGTATATATATGAATTTTGACGGCATTCTTATTAATGAAATCGTAGTAGGAACGTAAATTAAGCGTCGGTTTCACTTGGAAAAATTACTCCCTCGAGACACTAGGATTCTATTAAGTCCCGGCTTATGAATAAGATGTTAATAATATACGATTAGTATTAAATAACGTTATATTTTATGGAAAACTCCGTGTAAACTAAAAGTAATTTAATATTATATCGGTATACATGTATTATCAGGAGTATATAAATCCCTCTTTGGGATTGAAAGTAGTTATTGTGGATTGACTCGCCATTTTACTCCTATGAAAACAGTATTTTTAACGCGGAAATTAGATGTTTTAGAAGAAGAGTATTCTGGGCAGATTATTTTTTATAAACCAATTACTGGCGTTTTTCATATACTTAGAACTTGCTATTGGATATGTTTTATAAATCTTACGACCAATATTTTATAAAAGCTTTAAAAGCCCTGAAGACAATTTAAAAGTGCCAAAGAGTTTTTGGAAATTTAACGTTATTGAGCTCGAAGACCAGCATTTTAATCTTATTTAGGAGAATTCACTCCCGGATTTTAATTAGCTCTACGATTGCAAGGTGGAAAAGAGAGCGATCTAATTAACACTTTCGTTAAAGCCCGCAAGCGCGATATAAAGCAAGTAGGGGGGGCTGTAAAGGAAAAGTCTCGTGAATGTTTGTGCTGTTACGTTTATGAAGTACTAGCGCAGATAAATCATGCATCAAGTTTACAACCAGATATGGGTTATGACGAAGTGAGTCAATTTTCTCGGTCAGTGGTTTATAGGAAATTTGTACAGAATGTCAGTGAGACCGAGTAGTTTCTCTGCAGAGTAAACCATACTTGAACTCTTAAAAACAAGGAAAGAACAGCGTAAAACCTGGCGCCAGACTTCAGATAGATGGGGTTCTTTAGATAAGTTTTGCCCCTATAAAATCTAGGAATCACTTAATATTTAAGACCACTATCAAAAGGCTCAGAGAAACTTCTATTTCCCTTCGTTTACTCGCGGGTGTTTATGACCATGGAATTCTTTCATTATGTACACTAGCTAGTAATCCCACCCTCTCTAAATTGTCAGCACGCGCGAAAGAAAGCTCCCTTTATCTCAAAGTAAAGATAATTGATATTGTAGCTTTGAACACGCTTCAAATTTGGTTGACCTACTAAAGATTTTCGACTCACTGTAATCTGGCTACCCAGCACCGAGAAGAGCCCCGAAAATAGAGTAAAAGTTCTCAGAAATGCTTTTTGTTTTGTTTTGTAGGGCGGGGAAATGGTAATTAATGAGTCTCCAAACCTATTTTGACTAAATACTGGAAGGCGAGTGATTTCCTGTCCCCTTCCCCCTACTTTAGTTCCAATCCCAACCGCTAGAGAGAGCTATTTCAAATTCCGGATCTTGGTCGTTGTTGAGCTTTTAGATTTTTCTCTCTCCTCGACTCGAAAGTTCTGACGACTCAACTTCCTGACCCACATACCAATGGAAATATGCAAAAAAACTTTCTAATCTTGTTATAATCTAGCCCCCTTGGCCCCCATTTTAATCGGTCCCAGCCTGAACAATAACTAAACGCGGCACCCACTAAAGCTGGTCCCCTAGAAACTGGTCTTAACCATAACGTGTAATGTCCATAAAAACGTTTGTTTTCTTAAGACTTTTCCTTTAGTATTTTGAACTTGTATAGAAATCTTTAGCGAATCCCTTGTAACATACACGTCGCGGCCCAGAGAGCAATATCCTGTAAAATCCGTTCAATCAGCGTACCTCGACGCTACGGGGTGAAGTTTGCCTCTCGGGGGCTTTGAAGTTATGAAAACGATATACCTCTTCTATACCTAGTCCCTCGCCTCCCTTTAACGTCACAATATAGAATATTAGACCAATAAAAGACGGACTACTAATAATTAATATTATTAATCTCAATCAAGTTTTTAATATACCTTTTCTAAATTTTAACACATACAATAATAACTTGTTAAATATTTTCGCTTTTACGTTTTTACGAATTTTCAAAAATTTTAACTAAGACAATCTTTATTTTAAAGCATCTCCTTAATATTAAAAGAAAAGATTTAAATATGACCTCGAATTAGAATTTTCCTGTTTTGGATTTCCATGTTTAGGGGGTGTGGCCGGAAAAAAGCGTAAAGCCACTACCTCTATAACATTCTTAGGTTGGGTGAGTTTTACATCGTGTAAAGATGTCCTTTTAAAATTAAAAAACGGGGTGATGGTAGACTCGAATAATTTTAATCTTTTTGGGCCATTTTACCTTTCGATCAAACATTATTACGTACACTATATGGGGAATAATTGGTCTACGATCTACTAAAACCTTAGGCTTCTTCACTTCTAAATTTAGGTGTGAATATTTAGAGCGAAAGCTATAGTTTCTAACGAGAAGTTGGGGAAATTTAATTTGAAGTCTTTTCCTCTCCCCAACACCCCATTATCCCGAGCTGAGCCAATTTCTAAAGGTTTTATTAGTTATTAACCTTTTCGCTGAATGGGTTGAATCAACTGGAAAGGTTTAATATTAAAGTTTTGATACTCCTGGCTTTAGCTTCGGCATAAATATATGTGTATATTGAGGTTTTGAGGGGATCATGGTGAATTTAGTGATTAAAGTTCTACATTGTCAGCCTTACCAAGTCGGCCGGGGCTTGCATGCTGTAAATATATAGAATGAGTACTATAGGCGTGCAATACTCTAGAATCAAAGTTGCCTGAGCGCGATTTTGAAAGAATTCAAGCAGCTTGAGTGAGATTTTGGGAGAAATATCTATTGGCTTGAAATTTGCGGAAATTAAAGCTGTTTGATCCAAAATATGGGAAAATTAAGGATCTTTGAGGCGAAATTTGGAGAAATTAAGGCTGTTTCACCGGAATTAAGGCAAAATTTGTGGAAAGTAAGTTAATTTTCAGCCAAAATGTGCCAGAAGGTACGCGCGAAATTAAGAGGGTTGATTCGGGCGAATTAAAGTGGTGTTCAGAGCGCCAATTAGGAGCAAATTCAAGCCGATAAAGTGATAATTGTTAAATTTCATTGGCTTGACCACTAATTTTAGAAAATTAAAAGGCTGCGTACAACTTCAGGGGCCTAGCCTATTCAATGTGGTTGCCAGAAACAATACATGACCTTCAGAGTATGTTAGGTTACGGGTGTAACCGTAGATAAGACTGTAGCTTAATAGTTAAAATCCAAATTGAATAACGTGTAAGGTTTATTGATAAAAGAAATATATATATTTCCTGTAATACCGATACACTTCGACCTTGGCTTGTTAAAAAGGGCGTTCCTATACTAAATAATATTCTAAATCCCCCTAAACGTTTATCATACTAATAGCTTACAAATTATTTTGGCTACTGAAGCGTTGAGATCATATATCGTTTCATTAAAAATATAATTCATATCCTTTGTGACTCAACCGAATAAATATATTATAAGAACACGAGAGACAATTTTGTTATCGAGCCGGTAGCGACGTAGAATGGCGTCCTGTAAGAATGCATCGTAACGTTACGTTGGAAGGAGGGTATAGATAATGTAGCTAGGATCCACCGTACTGCCACCATCCTTTTATGAATTTATTATAAGAGAACTTCCGTTGGGGGCGGCTGTGTGGAACTTGCGTATTCAAGAGCTAGGAGTTGGCAGAATATAAAAGGCATAGGTGTATTGATACACAATGATATACTTTATCGAGTAAATGTAATTGTGGCCAACTACTCTTCAACACGAGTATTTAAATGAGCGTAAAGTTGGAAAGCGGTGGATTTTCAAAGCATCTCAGAATTGATTACGATTTGGCGAATGTACACGCATTATCCCCGCGTTAAATCAGTTTAGAACCCGTTTTTAATGTTCTTTATCAACTTTTTTGACATTAAATGTAGAATATGTGGACTAAATGCAAATTTAGTCCACTTTTGTTCATTTCATTTAGTCTATTTTATCGAATTATGTTGGCGTTTTTCAATTTGGGCCATTTTTGATCGAACTAGAAGACTTTTGCTGAGTAGGAAAGCCAATTTCTTTCGTTATTCGATGAGAGCACATTGAAATGTAAAGTAAAACTGACGTCACGCGCGTGTAAAAACAGCCTCGGGAATTTTTACAATTGAGTTAGGTTTGCGTGTCTACCTTTTTAAAGAAATCAATCCGTAAACTTATAGCTGCTTTAAAAAGGACTTTTGCAGTTTGATTTTATTGTTCTCGACGAATGGTTGGCCCTTTTCGAGAGTTCGTAAATAACAATTTTTAAAAGTTTGAACCTTTCCCTGTTTGGTTTATCATTGGTGGCAATTTCAAGACTCCGAGTCGTTCGTTCTAAAGTGTCTACAATCATATATACCCTATTCCTTCGAAAATAAGGACCTTAATGGACATAAATCCACCGTTTTCGGCTTCTGGAGAGTGCAAAGTTGAGAGGGAAAGCTAGCTAACTCCTCCCGTCTGGATTTTACCGCTTGGGTAAAGCGAAAGCGAAGATTGGTGTACTTGAGGACTCAAAATCAGTATAACGTTGCACCAAATACCAATCTAGAATTCCCTCTTTCACGCGATATAGTATACTTTGAACAGGTTTAATATTCCTATACAGTTCGTCCGCTTTATACGGGTAGAGAAAAGATACTTGCAATATATTCAAATACACCATTAGTAGTAATCTAAATTCTCGTATAGAAACTATTGTTTTCCAATGAGAAATTAGGTTCATTCTAAGACTGCAAAGCGTTACATTGATATTATTTCTGGTAACTCTTTTCTCCGGCCTTTCGTTCTATTGCTTTTTAGTAGATGAACGTATACGGATGAAAGTTGACAAAAGCGTAGAGACTGTGGGGTTTGATGGCGAACTATGTCAGTTTTATCGTTGAGTCGACTTCCAGAGTCGCTACCATCGATCGAGTTCGTTTAATGCGCCGAGTTATAAAAATTTATCTCTTCCCAACAACAAAACGAAAAAAAGGAGACAACAATTTATTCTTCTTACCAGGAGGAAAAACTAGGAGGATCGAGATAGACTCCACGCAAGCCGAGGTCGAAAAAACTTCACTTTGGTGCGTGGTAGTTTTTTGGCCTCGTAAATTTAGCTCCCTTGTCGCTTCTTCTCAGTTGTAGCAATCGTTTTTTCCACCATCCATTGGCTTTATATATAAAGAAGATACTGTGCCCACCTGCTGGTTCGTCCTTTCGTCGGCCAATGACCAAAAAAAAAAAAAAAAAAAAACCGACAAAAGAATGAACTGAAGGTGCACGGTGGGGTCCGAATATGTTTCTTCTATGTCGCTTTTTTTGGGCTTGTAGGTTTGCGTACATGTACCTGAAACAGAAACTAAAACGCGCAGTATCCATGCGAAGATAAATTAAAGATTTCAAAGAATAAAACGCAATTTGGCCAAAATTCACATAATGGAATATAAAACTTGCTCTCTATTATGCTCAGACCAAGGGTAGACCCCTCAAGCCATAATATTCAAACCTGGGGGTTTCCAAAATAGAAAAATGCTAGGGATAACATGACTTGTAAAGGTGGTCCTACTCTAGAGTATCCAGCTTGAATGCTTAATTTAAAGAAATAACATAAGACTACCACTTTTTCACTATTTTCAAAAAGTTACAATTTTATTCTTGAGTCTTTATATACATTAACTCGTGTGAAATTGAAGTAAAAAGATAAAGCAATAGTAAACCCCATAGGGAAAAAAAGTAGTAGGGGTCGGGCACTAATATTGTGCGCGGGACTGCGAATTTTCGAAAGATTTTGAGATTTTCGAGTTATTTTAATCTGTTCATAATTTTTTTTCAACATGGCTAGACATTTTTGGATTCCTATCAAAGTGTACGAGGTTTTGGTTAATGGCCCCTCGGTGTCAACTCCTTTTGTAGCAAAGTATAACCCACCCAGTTAGGTCACTAAATCGACTTTATTATCTCAATTAATTCCAAATAATAAATAAATTTAGTTATTAAAAGGACTTTTATATATGCTATGCTCTTTAGTTTAAATATGTTACGAAGAACGCGTCCGTGTACGTGAAGCTGTATAAATCGTCTTCATTGATTTTTGTAACGTGATGACATTAATACTGTCGAAGTTAGCTTCAAGTTCCAACACACGTTCGCTGTCCGTTTCTCCAATTTCCCAATCTCCTTAATAGTAGTATATACGTGTAAGTTCTATCACTTGACTCTTAACTAACACGCAAGTTGTAAGATCTTCGCAGCAATGATCCTTTGTCGAGTTTGATTCTGATTAACGTCTGGTCTTGTTAAGAGTCATTCGGCTTTCCAAGGATTTTAGGGGATTTGGCGCGAACTATAGTTACATATACTGGACGCTTGAGCAACGCCGTTTCGGAATTTAAACCCCATGGCTGATGTAAAAGGCTAATTAAAGTGAACTTAAAGGGAGAATGCAACCTAACAAGTGTTTTTTTTATCGATGCCTTATCGTGTAAATAGGCCTAATCCACCAGTAAAAAAAATTAGAAACAAATATTAAACTAGAAATAAATTTAAAACTTACCCGGGAAATAGGCTTAGCTGGATTTTTTGAAGGTCCTGCATTGCCCATACAAGGGCTCTCGACCAATTTCATTGATCGATGGCCCTTATGAATCCAGCTGAGCCTACTTTCGGAGTAAGTTTTAAATTTATTTCTAGTTTAATATTCGTTTGTAATTTTTTTATTGGTGGGTTAGGCGTATTTAAACGATAAGGAAACGATAAAAAAAAACTGTTCTAGGTTACATTCTCCCTTTAAAGATAAAGACGCATCCGTTAAATGTTAGTTATTCACGCAATGACAGAATATTTAAAAAGTCAAGAAACCTTTAAGCCAATAATAAATTTCGCTGTGAGTAACGTTCGTCATAGATAAAAATCAATTCGAAAAACAATGCATGGTGACAGCCTCACTTTAAATAAATAACTCTTAAATGCTCTATCTAAAATCATGATTTGGTTTGGCATAGTGTTCCCTATGTATCTCTTTCATCTTACAAAAATGTCACGTTTACCGAAAGCCGACCTCTAGAATGTCCAGTACTTTTTTCCTATCCAATTTCTTACATCGTAATAAAAACATAAAGAAGGCTTATATTATAAAAAAGGTTGAGGCCTACAGGTTACACCCTTACGCGACTATAGAGCGTGTCTAGAGTTCTAATGGTATCGGGTCGAAACTGTTCGATAAATAGATGATGAACGATACTGCGAGGGAGTGCGATAAAAAAAGAATGTACGGGTAATCGAAACTATGCAGTCTCGCCGTAACCTCTTTTTCTACTGAAGCCAAACTGAAATCCTGAGCTTCTCAAATCAAACCTTGGTTTGGGTTTTCCATGGCCTTAGGGCCGTGTAAGTTTCGAGTTGAAAAATAGCCCTGTAACTCTTCTCTCAAGGGCCATTCACACGCCCATTATTTGATATTGAATTCTAAATTTTATTCTATCCCTTGCATAACAAATAGGCAACTTTAAAGAAACTAACAAGCAACCAAGAGCAGTCAAATGTTTTGAGCTTCTTTCGATTACGTTGACATTGAACGGTATAAAATTTACTATAAATCTCTCGAAAAACTTATTGTTAGGACACATTACAGGCGCTGTTGAAGACTGAAATAATATGATTGGGCGAAATTTATATTTACTTTTATTCAAATTTTATTAAAAACTTTAGAAATTAATTTAAACACCACAAAAACGTGTCTAAAATTTCCGAAAAAATTCTCGATTACGTTTTTTGGCATGGTAATTCCGAAAATTAAAAAGCTGATCCATTTTTAACTCCAAGATTCCCTTTAAAACAGTCTTGATGTTGTCGCATTTCGTAACTTTCTATATCCTTGGATTCGTTGAAGTTTTATTCTGCAATAGCTAATCTTTCATTGGACGAGAATAGCATATGAGCGTCATATTTACAACCAATAGTTAACGCGTAGCCTAAAATGTTATTCGATTTTTTAATTTTTCTCCAAATGACCTAATTTCTTATCATATATTTTTTTATTTTTGTTGATGAAACGCCCTAATTTGAATTCGAACACGCGAAATAATTGGTTTAAAAAAATGGTTACTTTTGCAATTATAAAACTCATTACACGCGTACTTATCGATCGTAATTAAAATACTTAAAAAATCGAAAACCCAACTATGAGGGTGTGAAAGTTCCTTCAGTCTCGGTATAGTATATTCTCCGAAAAAAAATCTTCCTCTCAACAAAAATATTTTCAACCAGGGGCTTTTTTTTTTTGCCCTTATCTGGGTTTTAGCGGTTAGGAAAATAGCCTCCGCTAAAGGCGATCCTCGAGCCTTACGGGAGCCTAAAAGCGTATTTACAATCTTACCTCGACGGTTATTGGGGAAAAGTGGGACCCCTTTTAGGCCCATCTTGCTGTAGCCTTAGCGAACGTCTTCAATAACGGTAACCTAGGGTTTTGGGGCCTTAATACTGTCAATCGTTTTCCATTTTAACATTTTTTTCTTCTTCCTGGAAGTAAGAAAAGTACATCCGGGCAATTTATCCTAGTTTAACATATATATAAAGTGGGCTTTCTTTTCTTACGGCGTGGTATACGGAATTTCTTCTATATGTAGAGATTTAAAAAGGAAAAAAAAAAAAACTTTTTAGGAGATCCTTTACCAAGAAGTAAGTTTTATAAAGACTTCTCTGATATAGAAAAGGTTTTTCATATAACGTCACATGATTGTGTGTAAGAGTTGAGATTTTTTTTGTTGTTGTTCGTTTTGTTACGTTACACTCGCTGCATTTTTGAAATACTCAGTCCAGGTTTCGACGACAACGAACAGATATTTGAAATGCATTTATTCGTCTGCCTCGAAACCCTAACCGGCATTTAAGCGACGTTATGTTCCGTGCAATACCTTTTTTTTGATAAATTTCGATGCGATATATTGAAACTATTTTTATTGTAAGGTGAATCGTTTGCAGAACACTATGAAAAACTCTTAGACAAGAGGGGAAGGTAATTAGATTTCTCTACGAGTTTTAACCACTTCAACGTTTCCCACAACTTTTCTAAACACCTCTTAAACAAAGTTATACTCTTATTATCTTTATTCTTATACAAAAGCATAAATTATTAAAATTAGATATAAAAATCTGCGTGATTACCATGAGTAATTCGGTTGCTTAATTTTAATATATGACTATCTTCTTCCATATGTATAATTATTTTTGACCCTGGATTCAAAGGACTGAGTTTCAGTTAAAATATAATATGAATAATATTAAATTAATATTGAACTGTGTTAGACAATGGCTCCGATCAAATTAATAGTCGAAGGAAAAAACTCTACCTTTACGCTCGAGCTTGAAATTTGAAGAGGTCAGGAGGGAATGTCTGCATACCCCAATATCCAACTTTTCACCTTATATTTTAAACAGTTTCAAATTTAATGAAAAGCGATCATTAATTTATTTATTCACTGCGTGTTGATGATGACGTCGGCCGAGAAAACTTTTGAAGTGATCCTCTAGACTACGATGCCTACCTCCACCATGTACGTTTGATTTCCATCTACAGGCTGAGAATTCCGAGTAATTTAAAACAATATTTGCTTTCAATATAGATTTGTTTAATAAGAGTTAAGCGCGACTACTTCATTTCCAATCTGATTTTACACGGTGTATCACGCCGCCTTAACTTTGGCTAGTTTCCCCAAAACGTTTTTTCTATACGATATATTCGAGATTAGTTGACCACTATTATTTTAGATTCAATGTGGTTTTACATTGTGTATCATTCCGCCCCTGCTTTAATTAGATTGTGTCCACTCCTATAGTCATCTTCAAGATTAATTGTACACGACTGCTTTAATTTCAATCTAGTTTAACATTGCGGATCACTCCGCTTACGCTTTATTTAGTATCTTGATATATCGTTTCAATACGAGTTCGCCACAATTTTCATTTATATTCGGTTTAATATTATGTATTCATCCACCTCGGCCTAAGTTATAATAGTTCCTGCCTTTTACTGATAAGCAAACTACGGTTGAATACCGATGAAATTCACCTGTAGTTTAAATCATCTTATATTTCAATTAAAGCGAATATATTTCATAGTAACCACGTGATAGAGATACGAGGCCCGCTGCGCTTTGTACTCGATGAATTTTCCAACTGATTAAATAACTTCAAACAACCGCCTATTTCTCCCTAATTAGAAATTTTGTCAGAAGGGTCCGTGCCTGGAAAACGATCGGGCCCCACTAAGACAAAGCTAAGCTCTAGCACGAGTTTACTCACTCAAACCCTCCTCTCCCGGCCCCCTTAGTATTGATTAATGCGAATTTGGTCTCCTTGTATAGAGAATTCGAATTTTTTGAGGCAATGTAGGGAAAACTGGAGGCTCTTGGCGTTTTATAAAGATGCGTTTTCATTGTCGTTTAATTTAAATTAATTTGAAAAGAGGTTTCCAGTTCAAACGACTCCCTCGAAACATTTACAAATGGTTTGAATCGATACCACTATTAATATACTTAAACTAGAGTGAAGCCGCGTTTATATTAGGCCTTGGAATCGATTTAAACTGATTTCTCGAATCGATTTGATTAGATTTTTCGAAACTGTTTCTTGAACCAGTTTCATACTGTTTCGGGAACCAGTTTCATACCGATTCGGTTTCAATAACCGATAGATGAAGCTGCAATAAATCGATTTATAAACACCTGACGCTTAAACCGATTCCTGGCGATTTGAATATCGGTTTGATTTTACCGTTTCAAATCGATTAAGAAATGCTAGTTCGACCGTAGCTTGAAAGAAATTGAGTATTAAAATCAACGACAGAAGTTCTATGGGCATTCAATCCACTTGGTAGGAAATTATAGAAAAAAGACAAGGCTCTCGTGAAACTGTTCAATATTCCACTCCGACTTAAAATAACACGATCGGATTCTACTATTAACGTGAAAATTCACCTTAAAGTAAATTTCCCAATATACCGACCTTATCCTCTTTCCATAGCGCGTCCTTTCATTAACCGCTACGAGTTGAACGAATCGACGCCTTTCCTAATTCGAGACGAAGCGGTAGAACTCTTCATATAGTCTTCCACTTCTCTCTTCTCTAATAAATATTATTTTAAATTTGTCATTTCTGAAAGAGGAAAATGCGTACGCGGGGATGAAGATGGCGTAGGAAGGTGATGGTAACTTAACTTTAGCCTTGGTTCGCGCGACCGCGGTCTACTGTCAAATTAAGGCCTTATGAAAAGTGACTCGTAAGCGCGGGAAGCTAGAAAGGGGGCTCCTCCGTTCGGGAGAAACTAGTGACACCATCTCATCCATTCCCGACTATTCAAGCTTTAAAATTAAAGCGGAAAACCAGCTGAGCGAATATAACTTCCGCAGTTATGCTAGAAGTTGACTTTGTGAATTTTCCCTGTCATTTTGCATAGCCATTAAATGGTTTAAAACTCTTTTTCGCGGGTTCCGCCGCGAGAACGTGAAGTATATTTTATAAGCTTCTTGCATAAATTCAGATTTAAGCAGCGTATACGATATTGTAGTCGAGTTCGTACTAAAGATTTTGAATCGTTTAGGAAAGGGCAAATTATAAAATTTTAGGGTCAGATGTAGATGTTAATTTGAACATACCAAAATTGTTTAGAAATGCAAGAGAACCGTTGATGTACGGATTTATAAATGTAACTCCTTAAGAGGGTATAGTTAGATTTTCCTAGTCATGGACAGAAGCAACTCCTTTATACGAAGGGCAAACCACTCTTGAAATCAGGTCTACAAACTAAATTGAATCAATTCGGAATCACTGAGAATCAAATGAATCTGGAAACATGTGTACAAATTTTTCTAGAGTGGTTTTGCACCTCGCCATTATGCGTAGAAATTTCCAATATTTGTAACAACAAACAATATCCATCAGGCAGACTACAATATATTAAAAAGTCATGAAAAACTTCAATGAGGCATATTTTTACATAAGGAATCAGAAAAAAGATAAATTTCAGCCATAAGCAAGAGAATAGTAGACAAATTTTGGCTACATAGTATGCCAGGATTGCCAAAGGCTAATGCTGTATTCCCCAGGTTCTTATATGATTGAATGAATTACTTCTAATACATTTTCCACGAAACTCGACTATTATACCAAAGAAACACAAATATTTTAAAATCAGATTAAGCTAACACTTTCTTACAAAAAGATAAGCTATAGATAAAGAAGGGAAAAGAAACGTGAAAATTTATTTTCTTTTTATCAAAATTCAACAAAACTTTTGATTGCAATTTATATCAGATCAGATAAGTAGAAAATTTCAATCAATCCGGAGCTATAGATTCGCTTAAATCTAAAACCCCTGCGGTAGCTGCTCTTTCTCTCGAACAATTCCATTAAATCTCGAAGAGAGAAAACCCCTTTGGGCGGATTTAACTGTTTGATGTAAAGAAGAAATCCGCGAGCGATACTCATCAAACACCCGCACCGCGTGGACCAATGAGAATCTCTTTTAAATTTCACCATCCGCGAATCTAAACTCTCATATTTATCACGTATATTTCGTTTCCTAAAGAATAATTGAACTGGGAAGCTTAGCTTTAAACGCGTTCTAATCTCAAACTGATTCTCGTTGTTCATACATACTTTACTCCCTATTGTAAATATTCCATTTCCGTTTCTTAAAATAAAAAAATGGAATCCTTAAACTACCTCTCCCCATTTCAAATCTTACTCCCATCATCTTCTCCCACAGAGATTATTTGTTAAAGGAAGGCTGAAAAGAGAAATTATTTTAGTTTTTAATTGGTTTGTTAAAGAGATAATGAAGACGTGTAACTTTATTTTTTATCGACATTTGTCAGCATTGAAAGATTAGCCAAAACGTCACTAAAATTTTCTCGTTAATTTTTAGTTATCATTAGCATTTAACTATACCATCCGGAATACATTTTTATATGAAAAAGCATTCGAGGCTTGGTTTTAAATAATTATTGGGCGCGAAATTTCTTCCAATCTGAAAATTTATCGCGGGTGAAAAAGTGGATGAAAACTTTTTGAAAGATTTCGATGTGGGAATCGGATTCTTTTTTCATCACTTTCAAAGTTTGTTGGCCTTTCTTTTTAAACCATTATTTTATTATCTTAGAGGAATGGATAAGCCTAAGGATTGTTAGTACAGATGTACTTTGAAACTGAAAGTAACAATTTATCTAAGATTCCAAATGGGGAAGAATGGGGTAGTGTCTTGTCATATGGGACTCGTTAGTACGTTTCATCATCTATTTTGATTTTTTAATTCCAATAGGAGGATGGCTACGCCTTGCTTCTGACTGTGTTAATTCCAATATGGAAATAACTTGATGTGTCTAGCTCCTATCCTCCATATTACTCTACCTTTACAGTATTAGAAAAAGCTTGGCGGTCCCTTTGAATTTCATTTTCTTGGTCTTAAGTAACATTGAATGGGTCTTTTATCGGGTTCTTTATCATCCCTCGTAAATTAATGGACTATACTATGAACTTTTGAACTATTTTCACCCCTATGAAATTTAACATTGGTTATTAATCCGCCTCAAGGTTCGTTCGCGACTAATCTTACTAGGTTATCTTTTTGCTAATTCTCATAAGTAACAATTTAGATTGAAAACATGATTTCTCGTGTGTGCCTTCTGAAGATTTTTGAATGGATATAATCTAAACTAAGTTAAAAGTGAACACCGAGTAGCGCGAATATTGAAAGAATACTGAAATAATCTGGGAGTTTTATTTGTAAAAAAAAAACTAAATAATAATTGGTTTTTAATTTCGGAAAATGGTGAAATAAATACGGTGTTTAATTTAGAATAATATTTCCGCAACCACAAGGCGAAATTAAAACGTGATATTAAAGTCTATTAAGCAAAATTTTAATGATGTGGTAACCTTATAGTCTCCGGGTTTCATTTCTCCATTGTTGCAATAACACTTTCCCAATGGAAAAGGTCATTGGAAAATCAGCTTTTGATTCATTTTCTATAACGAAGCCATTTCATAGTAGTTTGTTAATTCGCAACAGCGCAGAAACGTGTTTTGGTCTAAATTCACAGTTACACAACTCTACTTCTATGGGCCAAAGTAACACTTTGATAAGTGCCAAATAAAAGAGCGCGACTTTTATACATAAAGTACTTAAATTTCACTAAAAAGACGGTGTACGTACAGATTTAACGGAAGTGATTAACCCCTCGATTGAGTCCGTCTGAAGAAAAACGTTTTGGTGAACATATTACCAGAAGCCGATGAAACCCTCCTTTGAAGTCTATAACTCCCGGGTCTTGTCTACCCCTCTCTGTATGGGTTAGTTTCAAAAAGCGCGATTCGTACGCCTCCTAGCGGTAGATATTTTCGGAGCGGGAGTTCGTCGAGCGAATATCTCTAGCAGCCTTGGAGTTCGTCAAAAAAACGTCGTCGTTTGTGGAGAGAGAGAATTTCCAATTTTGCGTGGACAGGGGGCATGAAGTAGGACCCCTCCGATCTCGTAAAATTGTGAATTTTACCCATACAGAGAGGAGCGCTATATCGAACATTAGAATAGTAGACTTCAAAGGAGGGTTTCATCGGCTTCTGATATTACTAATGAACTAAACCCCACCAAAATAAATGTTTTTAACTGTTTAAAACTAAAATAATTGAAGTATTTAATTCAAAACGATCGTAATATTTTTTGTCATACGGCGTTTGATGCCCAAGATCATGGTCGTCAATCGCCGGCCTGTTCTTTTAATGTTAGAACTAAAAACAATCGCTGTTGAAGGCTGAAATAATATGATTGGCCCGAATATATAATTTACTTTTTTTTTTTTCAAATTTTACCAAACTTCAGAAATAAATTTGAACACCAAACATGTGTCTAAAAATGTTTGCAAATTCTCGAATACGTTGTTTGGCATGGTGATTCCGAAAATAAATTGAAAGGCTGCTTCATTTTTAGCTCCAAGTTTCACTTTAAGTTATTTTTTCAAATTAGCTTTGAAAGAAAATCACGCTACTTAACGCGACTCAATCAAATAGAGCTACTTTCTTTTTAAGTTCGAACTTCAAAGAGCGAAGTTTAAAAAATATAGAAATTGCGTGCAAAGAAAAACTACGTAACTACTTGAAGGGAGCCTATGCTTAGCTTTAACTTAACATAAAGGACAGATCTCGTAATTTTAAATTCAATTATTTTTGCAAATTTTAAATTCGATTATTTTTGCAAATTTTAAATTCGATTATTTTTGCAAATTTTAAATTCGATTATTTTTGCAAATTTTAAATTCGATTATTTTTGCAAATTTTAAATTCGATTATTTTTGCAAATTTTAAATTCGATTATTTTTGCAAATTTTAAATTCGATTATTTTTGCAAATTTTAAATTCGATTATTTTTGCAAATTTTAAATTCGATTATTTTTGCAAATTTTAAATTCGATTATTTTTGCAAATTTTAAATTCGATTATTTTTGCAAATTTTAAATTCGATTATTTTTGCAAATTTTAAATTATATTAATTTTGTAAATTATATTTATTTTTTGCCAACTTTAATTTTACGTATTTATTTTTTGCCAACTTTAATTTTCGTATTTATATTTTTGCAAATTATGCTTTTTATATTTTTGCAAATTATACTTTTTATATTTTTGCAAATTATACTTTTTATATTTTTGCAAATTATACTTTTTAAATTTTTGCAAATTATATTTTTTATATTTTTGCAAATTATACTTTTTATATTTTTGCAAATTATACTTTTTATATTTTTGCAAATTATACTTTTTATATTTTTGCAAATTATACTTTTTATATTTTTGCAAATTATGCTTTTTATATTTTTGCAAATTATGCTTTTTATATTTTTGCAAATTATACTTATTATATTTTTGCAAATTATACTTTTTATATTTTTGCAAATTATAATTTCATTTGTATTTTTGCAAATTATAATTTCATTTGTATTTTTGCAAATTATAATTTCATTTGTATTTTTGCAAATTATAATTTCATTTATATTTTTGCAAATTATAATTTCATTTATATTTTTGCAAATTATAATTTCATTTATATTTTTGCAAATTATAATTTCATTTATATTTTTGCAAATTATAATTTCATTTATATTTTTGCAAATTATAATTTCATTTATATTTTTGCAAATTATAATTTCATTTATATTTTTGCAAATCGTATGTTGATTTGATTGTTTGCTATTCGTAACTAAAAGAGATTTGTCCTTTAAAGGAAGAAAGAGAAACTATTTGGCGAAAAACTAGTTGAAAATGAGGGAGTAGCGATGTTTTTCTATACACGTATAATCATTTCCTGGGCGTAGTTCTCCATATTTTTGCTTTTTTTACTCTAGCCGAGCAAACTCGCGCGGGTTTATGGGTTAAGACCTCAAAAAAGAACCTCTCTAAAGACGTATAGATGAGACCGAGAGGGAAAATATAATTTTTTTGTTCTTTAACGTCTTCAAATCGACACACACCTTTGCAGTCGTGGGTTTGTTGTTAGGATTTTTAACTAAGCAAAATTGAACCTACCCAATGGTTACCCTCAAGAGAATAACTTAAACCTCACCCTCTATGACTAGGTTTTTTGCTTTAGCTTCAGAGAATAGTTTTTGTATGTCTGTTGGATGTATTACGTGTGTAATTTGTTTTTAATTCAATTATAATATGATTAATATGGTTTAAACTTCGTTATTCTTAACAATAGTAAGATTAAACTAATTTTCAAATTCATAATTTTCTCTCAATATTTTAAGGTTTTCAAGAGAAAAATTATGTTGAAAAAGTATCGCTGGACTTGTAATTAACCTCGATTTTTTTTAAACGAATTCATATTTGAATTTTTCTTAAATCTGCAGTCCAAAACTAGTATTGAAACTTTGAAAATCATATCCAAAACTAGTATTGGATCTTCAAATTTATCTCTAAATTACAAATTGAAGACTCTGTGAACTCTATAAACTTACTTTGTGCGTGAAGTTTAAATCTGAAACTTTGACAGATTCGTAGTTTTAAATACGTAAATTATTCGCGCAAAACTAGCTTTGTTGCAAACTTAAATTCTTAGCTATTTTTTTTTCTTTGCAAAATTAAATATTATAAAACATTCATATATAGCTTTTATTACACCAGCTTTATTGCATGCAAACTTAAGTAGTCTTAGATAAATACTAGCTTTATTGCATGCAAACTTAAGTAATCTTAGATAAATACTAGCTTTATTGCATGCAAACTTAAGTAATCTTAGATAAATACTAGCTTTATTGCATGCAAACTTAAGTAATCTTAGATAAATACTAGCTTTATTGCATGCAAACTTAAGTAATCTTAGATAAATACTAGCTTTATTGCAAATTTTAATTCTGAAAACTAGTTTTGTGGCAATCTTTAATAGTTTGCTGAAAATCAGCTTTATTGCAATCTTGAATAGTTTGCTGGAAACCAGATTTATTGCAATCTTGAATAGTTTGCTGGAAACCAGCTTTATTGCAATCTTGAATAGTTTTGCTGGAAACCAGATTTATTGCAATCTTGAATAGTTTGCTGAAAACCAGCTTTATTGCAATCTTCAATAGTTTGCTGGAAACCAGCTTTATTGCAATCTTCAATAGTTTGCTGGAAACCAGCTTTATTGCAATCTTGAATAGTTTGCTGGAAACCAGCTTTATTGCAATCTTGAATAGTTTTGCTGGAAACCAGATTTATTGCAATCTTGAATAGTTTGCTGGAAACCAGCTTTATTGCAATCTTGAATAGTTTGCTGGAAACCAGCTTTATTGCAATCTTGAATAGTTTGCTGGAAACCAGATTTATTGCAATCTTGAATAATTTGCTGGAAACCAGCTTTATTGCAATCTTGAATAGTTTGCTGGAAACCAGCTTTATTGCAATCTTGAATAGTTTGCTGAAAACCAGCTTTATTGCAATCTTGAATAGTTGCTGGAAACCAGCTTTATTGCAATCTTGAATGCCTTTGGGGTAAACTAAAATTCTTAGCTCAAAAACTAATTTTGATGAAAATTCTTAGCTCAAAAACTAGCTTTAAATCTGAATTTATCAATAATTATCCCTAACAATAGCTTATATTGTTCAGAATACTAATTGAATCCTAAGCAAGGTTTGCTGTTATGTTAAATCTGAAATAATTTCCCCCAAAAGTTTTAGTATTAAAATTTTTCCCCTAACTTGTTTATTCTAATTCTGAAAACTTTCAGCGCTAACTAATCCGTAGCACGGAAAATCTAAGACAAAACCTGAAGAAGGCTACTGGGAAAATATCAAAAATATTTAAAGAATTATTGATAACATTTTGCAAAATGCGTACGATTTACCACAACGCTTTCTTTAAACTTTTTAGTATTTTCTCACAATCTTAATAATAAACGGAAAAGATACGTGAAATCCCTCGATGAAACCCTATCACGTCCAACACCACACCATGCTCGCGTATTCACGAAATAACTTACCTTAGTATCCTCAACATCAAGATGAGGATAATGTTAAGAGGATATAATCCGGTCTATAGATTGTCCGTGGCCGGGACGAGGAGAGTTGCTAGCTGGTATCATCATCTCTATTTTAAGGTTACAAAGTTCTCTCGCGAGATTGCTCTCTTTTATCGCAATACCGACGCGATGTCTCGAGTTTCTAAGTAAAAAAATGCCGCGTTAAAGGGTTTGATAATCTAAAAATAAACTCTTCCAACTCGCGGTTCTGATTTTTCGCCGGTTCTTAGCGTCTAAAGCGAAACGGTTAACTTATCTAACTTTTAAAAAAATCTTTTCGAATTTAAGCTAACCTCGAAATGTAACTAGGCGCGACTTAGTACCCTAGTAACGGGTCACCATATGCGAGACGAAGCGTAGTTGCGACCAAAAATTGGAGTCTCCGTGGCTGCAGTTTCTCGAAACGGGGATGACTCTGGCTCGGAAATTAGGAAAAGAAGCCGGGACACGAAGAACCGGGCGATGTCGGTGGCGTAAAAGAGAGAGGAGTGAGGAATGAACTTGGTCGCTTCAACACCGTGGCGGCTCTTTTGCTGGGAGACACTGGCACACGGCACGTGTAACTCTTCGATCTGTCAGGGACGCACGCGCAGTTTGAGGGAAGTGTGTAGGCGGGGCGATCCCACCTGGCCTCTCACCTACAAAGTCTCTCTCTCAGTTCCTCTCTACTCTTCTCTCTCTATTTCCCTTTCGCAACCTTACCTATCCCCTTTTTCCCGAGTGAACTGGGTGTCAAGGGTCCAAAAATGTACGTCATATCCGCAACGATCTTATACGATCGTATACCTCGCCAGAAATTGGTGGGAAGATTAGGCGTAGAGTGGTAATTATTTTGCGTCGGTGATGGTTGTAAAAGGCGATTATAAAAATGTAATCGAAGAAGAATTTTGAAAATAAGAGGCTAAAATCCGCGACATGGGCGAAATTTAACCTTGCTAAGATTCTCTTTGATAAAAAAATTGCGCGTCACCCGTATCTCAACACTTATTTAATGGATACTTTAAACATTTTTTTTCTACGTTTGATATCCAGAATATAATTTATTTAGGGCTTAAAATGAAGGTTACATTCTCGGAAATTAGATTATCATCTTAGTCAGAATGATCATATTACTCTGTATGAATTTGTAAAAAGTTAATTAGTTTTGAGTAGCCTCTAAATTGTTTACCACATCAAGTCTTTACTTAAGGAGCATTAACGCTAGAGAATTTGACACCGTTTTAACCTTTTAGAAAATAGTTTCAGCGTAAAGGTAGAAAGTGTCATTTTCCATATCGGCGCAGTGCCTGTTATGGTTTATGAGAATCGTTCCTGGTTGGCGGCTTCACCGTGAACACGGAAGCGATGTGGTTGGAACACTTCTACAGGCGCTATCAAAAAATAGTAAATTATGTTGGATCGACGCCATGCTTATGTGGGACAGTTTGCCACTGGTGACTGGTAAATTATGTTATTTGAATTGAAGGGCAGGTTTGAAATCACTAACATTGATATCTAGCTGCTAACGTGCAATTGATGCTCTTCATCAAACATTTTTCAATCTCACTGGATAATTTTGTGAAGTTCCTTTGTTTGGAAAACATTATTAAGCTTGAGTTTTATATACTATATAAAAGCTAGAACCATTTGACAGGTTAATCTACACATTTTCTAGATGTCAGTCCTGAATTTAGCGACACACTCTTAAGTCTGATTAAAATCACTAGGTGCAAAACGCGAAGGGATATGTTAATGCTACAGTACTACAATTTAATCTCAACCAAGAATGTAAGAGAGTATAATTCTATGCAAATCCCTTATAATAGAAAATCGTATATATTCCATCCGCGTTAACACAATTCATCCTTTCGCGGTGTGTTGTTTAAATATGATTAAATCAGCATGTCTGCCTGACGTTAATTAACTATCCATCGTCTTCAGTTGACGCAAACACTTCGAAATAGACTGCATCCTCTGTAATTTCATGGCGAAGGGTATAAGGCGTCAGTTACGGAGACATTTGAGATTTTATAGTTAAACCATTTTGTTAACATTTAATTTGTGATTTTGGTCAAATTATATGACAGTATTGAACTCTTCGTGGCTCGGTGTTACTCGTATGAAATTGAAAACCATTTAGAAATGATTTTTACCTCACGTAGCCTAAATCGTGTAAATCTTAGTCAACTTTGCGTGGTTCATTTGTTGCATGTTTCCCCTCATCTCTTCTCTTCCTCTCTCTCTCTCACTCTTTCTCTCTCTCTCTCCTCTCTCACTTCCTTCGATTCTTCCCCATTTCCTCCCCCTATTTTATCCGCGCACCTTCTCGGCCCCTTCATGCACCCTGGCACCCAACTACCTCTTCCTCCCGTTCCTATATACCTTTCTCCCTCCCCCAATAAACGTTCCTCGCCCCCCCTTCTTCTCTGGGGTACCGGGGGACCTGCCCTACATGACGTCACGCCTAATTTTACACCAATTGGGGAACCCCGTTTTCCACTATACCTTTAAAACTCGGCTCCAAAGACGCGAGGATCGCGTTACAAATTATTTCGTACGA
Organism: Odiellus spinosus; assembly: GCA_963920705.1. Classification (NCBI taxonomy): domain Eukaryota; kingdom Metazoa; phylum Arthropoda; class Arachnida; order Opiliones; family Phalangiidae; genus Odiellus; species Odiellus spinosus. The sequence goes on from OY987237.1 coordinate 9,961,880, forward strand.
AGAACCTTTTAGTTTTTCCTTCTCTTTGTACTATGAATATAAATGCGACGCTTCGAGTTCCCGCGTAAACCTGTAAAGGCAAATTTTAATTATCACGAATTATCATTATTTGTTCAAATTGAGTGAGCTAATGAAATCAAAACTGAAGAGAGAGGCATTTGGATAAACCATTTTTTAAACGAAATTTTGAGAAATAGCACTTAGAACACGTGAAGGTATATCTTTTTACAGCGCTTTGATAATTACTACAAAAACAATTCTGTTAAACTTAATCACCGAATTATTGGATAGCACAAAGTGTTCTACTCATCTAAGACAATGAATACAAAGCTATCTAGGAACTAGAATTGTTATGTAAATTTCTTATACATTTTTGGGAAATTAGAAATTCAAAAATCTGGCAGATTATGAAATAATTGAATTTTGTTTTAAAAGAAAATATAATATCTGTCCATCCGAAATCTAAAATTATAACAGCTCCTTCTGGATCTTTGATCACAAAACATTTTCTTTATAATATTCCTTCATAGCTGGGTTGAAATAAGTCAAAAACAGACTTATTATACATTTTTGGGAACTAAATAAATGAAGTTAGAAAAATTTGTATTTACTAGGTATTTGTGGCAATGAAAGTGGTTTGATTTTCCCAATCCGATATTTTTTTTTACTTCCTCTAACATTCCATCTCGATCTTTAAGCCATGTCGAACAGAATGTAAAATTTATAAAGTAATGTGAAACCACTGCCAACTTGGAATTTGGCTCGTAATCTTAGGGTTATGAACGACCCCTTAAAAGGACTATCGTCCTCCCCCGCGTATTGTGAGAGAGCTAGGAGAAAAGGGGAATGAAGGGGACAGGAGAATCGAAGGTAGCTAAGCCTAGGACAGGAAGTTGAGCGGGAAAGGTGTATACACGGGGGCGCAACAGCTTCGAGACGGAGTGCACGGTTTTTTTTCCTCCCAGGAAACCCTTCTTATAGTCCCCCACCCTAACCCCCGTTTTACTAGCGTTACAGGTGAAACCCCTCCATTTATTTTAAGGGAATTTAACTACAGAGGGGAACCATTCCTAAAGGGAGGATGAATGTGATAAACTCTACCAAATTATAGCAAAGTAGTTGAATATGATATAGTATTTAGTCTAATTTTTATAGCAGAATTGTTTAGTAATTAGAAATAAAAGTAGCGAGAAGTATTGCAAAGCAACGGTTGTTTAAGGTTTTCTTAAAATGAAAATGTTCTGAACATCTCGAAGGAGTTCATATTAAATTCGTTAAGCCCAATTAATATCGATTTCGTCTCTATCATAAATTATCTGTAGTTAGTTAATTTAGATATCATACTTCACATTCAACTCCCATGTTGATGGTCCGTCTGTTGACTTACAGGAAATAGAGTATAAGATATAATGATCAAGATATACCCTTAATTACGTCATTAACAGTCATTCTTTCTTTCTGTAATTCATTAATTATATCGCGTAGTTAATTACACCTTGATTTGTTATAGTTCGGGTGAAGTTTGGCTCCTTTACCCCTTTTGATCTAAGCCATTAAGAGAGTGAAATATACTATAAACACATTTTAATTTCAAATTAAATTATACGACGAGTAGTTTTAAGTGATTAAAGTGACGCTGTTATAATTTATTTCGAAGTCTTATGACACGGATCAGATTTTTAGTCTTTTTCATATTAAAATCTATATATATTTTTAGAAATTTAGGTTAAACCATGAAGTATTAGTCTCATTAATTACAATTATATAAATATTTAAATCACCATGGTTAATAAATTAAATATAAAATATTATATATATTAGTTTAAAAGTATAGACACTACAAATTCAAGTTGGTATACGATAAGTTATATTGTTTGACTTATACGACGAAACTTTAACTTATGGCTTCGCCCTTTGCCTTTAAAATGACGTCAATTCCGACAAATGGAAAAAATACGGTATAAAACCGAAATTAACTTTCCATAATTTCATCGTAAAGATGAGAACTACGTGGGTGTCGAAAACTCGCGTAGGGAGAACAGAGAAAAATCTTCTACATTTCTTTATTTTTTTATTCCCAAGTCGGGAAAAAAGGGGACATGAACGCGGTGACCCCTGTTAAAAAATGATTCCGCCCTCGTTTTAAAAAACAAATCACTTTACCCACGCCTATACCTTAACAGTCTTGTATTCGCCCCGTATATATCCTATTTTACAATTCTTCGAAATTCTCTCCTCTTTGATTATCTTGTAACAAATAGTACGTATATTTACTACGATAGATTTATAGCGACTAGTTCGATTTATCAGGAATAGTTATAGATTTATCAGGAATAGTTATAGATTTATCAGGAATAGTTATAGATTTATCAGGAATAGTTATAGATTTATCAGGAATAGTTATAGATTTATCAGGAATAGTTATAGATTTATCAGGAATAGTTATAGATTTATCAGGAATAGTTATATATTTATCAGGAATAGTTATAGATTTATCAGGAATAGTTATAGATTTATCAGGAATAGTTATAGATTTATCAGGAATAGTTATAGATTTATCAGGAATAGTTATAGATTTATCAGGAATAGTTATAGATTTATCAGGAATAGTTATAGATTTATCAGGAATATTTATAGATTTATCAGGAATATTTATAGATTTATCAGGAATATTTATAGATTTATCAGGAATATTTATAGATTTACCAGGAATAGTTATAGATTTATCAGGAATAGTTATAGATTTATCAGGAATAGTTATAGATTTATCAGGAATAGTTATAGATTTATCAGGAATAGTTATAGATTTATCAGGAATAGTTATAGATTTATCAGGAATAGTTATAGATTTATCAGGAATAGTTATAGATTTATCAGGAATAGTTATAGATTTATCAGGAATATTTATAGATTTATCAGGAATATTTATAGATTTATCAGGAATAGTTATAGATTTATCAGGAATAGTTATAGATTTATCAGGAATAGTTATAGATTTATCAGTAACAGTTCGATTTATCGCGAATAGTTTTGGCTTATCGAGAATAGTTTGGCTCGCCGCGATTAACAGTCAAAATTCTGCCTTCTTAGGAGCCGAGTGATGGTCGATTTTACTACTAATATATGTCACAAATATAGCGCAAGAAATATAGAGACTCCTATGGCAAATTTTTCATTAACTTCCATCAATTTAATATATCAAAAAGTACCCGTATCACTGGAATAATTTCGTATCGATTTATTTTAGTCTCGCCATTAGGTCTCGCAAGTATTGAATTGTCGATCAACCTAATCTTAATTGTTGATGTTCACCATCAAGATTTCTAGAATATTTTGAAATAATTCTGAAAATAATTTTAATTCCCAGTTCTTTTAACCAGGCAATAAAAAAAGGAGCTCGCATTTAGGTATAGGTAACTGAGATTTCTGGAAATTCATTTAAACTTTTCTTGTACAAACCAAAAAGGCGAAAGAATTATTGGCTTTCCAGGGAAGCGGCAAGATTTTCCATTTGGCGAAAGCTATCGGGCGAATTACCTGTTCGGAATGTATGTACCTAAAGCTTGTTCTTGGCTTGGGGAAATGTTAATTGCGAGTTCGGCTAAAGGGGAAAGAGTGGGGTGAGAAAGAGAGAGAAAAAAAAAAATGAAAGTCAAATTACTTTTACTGCGGGAAAGTATAAGAAAAAGGGAGGAAGCGAAAGAGTGGCGAGGCGAGCTCGTGCGTGAGGTGGTGCTTCTCGAGTTCGCGTAATTCGAACGGCGGCCGGCTTTTGTAATTGAGTGTGTAAACAAACTCGGAACATTTCCTGAGTTATATCGTGTGGGCAAAGGACTCTAATTCACGAAGCTCCGGCCGGCCACGCGTGCACGCCAACCGTGGTGGCAATCAAAACTTTGCCCTCTATACCGGACACGCTCGGTTTACAAAATCTTACGACGGCTCGCGCATTTCCACCTCCTTACCCACTTTATACCGTCAGCAGCGTAAGCCAAGAATATTATTTAATGAGAAGACGGTGCTTGGTTAATTCAGAAATCGTGGTGCTTTTGTTAACGAAAAACAAAACCCAGTAAAAATAAACGCTTTTTACTATTTGAAACTAGTATAATTGGTTAATAACTGAAACACGCAAATTAAAATAATTCTGATTAAGAATATTTGTTCGATTATTATCGTTTAAATTTTAATTAATAGAAACGCGAATGAAGTGTTCGATGAGTTTTTATAAATGATGACGTACTAGTTGAACTATTTTATAATTAGAACGAAGTGTATTTTCGGTAGATTACCTGGAAAGGTCAAAGATGTCATAGTTATATCGTAAAATATGCACGAATAGTCCTGTAATGTTTATTCCATGATCAATTAACATTTTGAAAGGAATCTTCCGTTTTTATTTCGATCAGATTGTCGAAATGATTTCTTTTACGCGCTACCTGGCAAACCTTCAGAATGAATGGTTGCTAGTCCAACTCAAAACTAGTTCCTTTATTAATCCTTGTCCTAGGATTTTTTTCTGCTCCTTCATAAAGTTTGCGTGATACGCTCGACTTATTACGGAAATATTTTTCAGCCTCCTTCCCCTTATAGCTTAACTTCTTGAAAAGTATATATAGCAAGGTGTACCATTTTTTTTTTTTTTCTATATTTCAGAACCTTCTTGTAGTTATTTCTCTCCCCATGTCCCGTAACTTCTGCCGTGTGTGTATATCGGTCAATAATTTTCTATCACGTTTATTGGCTGTGTGAGGAAAGGGGAAGAGGGTTTCGTAGCTACTCACGCCATGTCGCCATCTCTGCTACCTACATTCTAGTACCAGTCGGAAGTTTCAGCCCCTAGACCGTTTTTATACACCATTTTAGGTTCTCAAGTTTGTCCTTCAACAGATTGCTTATTTTGAGGAATAACCTTAGTTATTAAAGCAATTAATATACACCCGGTGATAAAACTTTGAAATTAAAACACGCCCAAGTGTGGTATAGTTGCGTGATCATATTACAATTTTCTTCTTGAATATAATCAAAACTCTAAAACTTTATTAGTGCTCGGGATCGGATAACCATTATCTACTGTTATTCAGATATTTTATTTTCGGATTGATTGTTTGTGACTAATTAAGAAATGCGATATTCATAAGTGACTTACCGCAAAAGATAAATATAATTCTACTGAAATGAAAGCATTTAAAAATATTTTAAGTCTGTTATCTATAGTATTATTATAAATGAAGCGAGCGCCGAAGGTGCGATCGTGAGTGCTGGTTAAATCTCAGCGGCACGATGTCGTAAAGGCGACTAAAAGCCTTTGCGGGGTATATACGCGTCAAAATATGCATTGTTCATATGATTATTATGAAAGAGTAACTATTTGGTTAACATTCAATGCAGGCCAATAAAATTTATCATTTTGATTTTGGAGAAATTTGATCAAATTGAACGTTCGGGTTAATTTTAGAAATCCACAAGCTTTGAATGTGCTGTGACCTGCTCTTTCTAGAGTTAGAATCCAAGATATATCTTGGAACTGGCAGAAATCTTGGACTGATTCTCAGATGTAGCTTTCATAACCGAGTTTTCGATTTCTGACACTTTTAGATTAATTTTTTTTTTCATTATATTTTTCTCTATCGTAACATTTTTCCTGTTTCGAGCACGCAGATTCTTGAACATGTTTCCAAGTTTAACTCCTCGTAAAAAGATTCTTCTATATAAATAAAATGTTATCAACGTTTATTTTGATGTTTAATTTGATAATGATTAAGTTTACGCGTATTCTACCAATTGATTTTGTAAAATATTGCGCGTTCATATTGAATTTTTTAGTATCAATTGGTGGAAATATTCAAATTTAATTTATTTCATTGTGCCTGCATTCAATGTAGATGTTGCTCTATTAAAGTAGCCTCGATTTGGATCTCGCGCTAAACTCGAATATAATCTTTAGAAATTGAGAATATTCCCTAGGTTGTTTTTAAATACGCGTAACTTCTGTTATCCTTATTTATTTCTACGTGATTTCATAGAATAACGAAAGAAATCGGCTTTTCCAATTTGGCCAAATCTAATTTGATCAAAAATGGTCCAAATGGAAAGAGTTTCTTCTGAATTGGACATTTAGAGCAAATTAAAAACCTGAATGTAACAAGAGTCGACCAAAGGCATTTTAATTTTTTATCCACGTTTGCTGAATTCTGGTTATTTCATTTGGTCTATATTTGCTCTAATTCTGTTACAATTTCCCAATTTGGACAATTTTTAATCAAAGTAATGTAATCTACGTCAAATATTTTGAATAGTTTTTAATTATCTTTATCAAAATGCTTCTCAAATTCCATTTAAACTCCTGAAAAATGGGTGAGAGACTCATTTTAATGAAAAACTTTTTTTTTTTTTTTAATAAAACCTCAAAAACCTATAGTCTCCCAAAGTTTTAATTTATTTAGTTTCTTTTTTAATTTTTATTAAATCCTACAGAATCACTTCTTCTTGTAACTTCACGTTGAAAAGGTTTCTAAATTTATTTAGTCGTAAATTTCAATCCCAGTTGTTTGGCTTTTAATTCCACTTCCCTCTATAGTCTTTCGCCAAGTCGGTGAAAAATCGAGTACTACGTTGGAGTTACTGGTTGTCTGAACTTCTCTTTAATTAAAAGTATCACACAAAAGACTTTTACAAAAGGTCCTGAAGCACCCTACGTTTGACAATATAACTTCACCCTCCCCCATTTCCCCCCGATGTATACCTCTATTCTAATAGGTTTGCTAAGGTTTTTAAAAATACTTAGTTCACTGTGTATATTATACACATAGGGAAATCTTTCCCCTTACTGTCTGAAGGGTTAGTTTGGCTGTATTTTTTAAATGAAACCTAGTAGAAGCGTGTATCAAATACCCTTAATAAGAAGTCTATGCAATATTCTGAAAAAACCTATAAAACCACTGCTCTCTCGCATAAATTTAAATATAAATTTAAACCAAGGCTTAGGGAAAATAAAGTTTTGAAGATCTTTGTTCAATTAAACGTTGCTTTTATTAATCAAATCTTTCGTGGCTCAAGTTCCATTTTTACTAGCGCGCATAGGTGCGTAAGATCGTAATTTCCACGTAACAAAGTTGAGAATTTTTGTTGGTCCCCTACATATTCCACAGTTTTAGAGCGTTGCGTCACGTAAAGGCCTAAAATTTCTTCTGCCTGTCACCCTGGAAACGAACTCAACCTAAAAGCTTCCCGTCGCCTTGCTTTCCAAAGCCCATAAGGGGAGGCCACTTCCAATGAATCAGGCAGGAGACACGCGGAAGAAATTCTAGGCTTTAAGCTTAGTATTATTTTAATAAATATGATAAGGTTTGATATATTACTAAATTTAATGTATAGGGATGGTGTACTTTACTGTTTCGATAGGAAATAATTTTTAACTAACCCCTTATGGCAAACTCTAAGGCTCAAAAGCGAGAACATGTGTCTATTACCATAATAATGAGTCCATCGTGCGTATAGTCTTAAAGTCTTGCACAACTTTTGAAGCTTGTTTTGCAGTAGCTACGGCGAGGTATCGGTTACCAAGCAACGGCATAAAATGCCCTGTTATAAACGCTCCCAGCATTTTAAGCTTCGATCTACCACGTAAAATGAAAGAGCCCACTCTATCCGAGATCCACCCGAGCTAATATACGTTATTTTAAAATAATTTTCAGATTTATTTTAAAATTATATATATTGAATTTTTATAAAGCAAAAGACATTTATAAACATAGATTTTTACACCCCAGGTTGATGTCCTTAAGCGTAATGCATTCGTACGTGGATCTAATAAAGTCACGTGCGAAAGAGTTGAATTTTCCAAATTTACATACGTAATATATGTAAATTATAGATAGAATGTTTCGTATCCCTTTGGTAACAATTATTAAAGAGCCTACAGTTGATTCTCGCCCGATCTGTCACGTGATACGGTAGCTTTTTCGCTGACTTTTGTGCGAACGTACGTAATCCATAAAGTTGTACCTTTCATTCGAAACGAATCGTTAATTTCTTTCCAAAATTATCTACGTCATTAAGTGGATTAAAGATATAGATATATTTTTGGCATTTTAATTTGGAAGTTTCTCACTTACCCGTCACAGAAATTGAAATAGAATCGATATCGAATTTGATTCAAATAAATTCTAAATTGATTTCTATTCTATGATTAACAGTTTTCAATCAATTAAAAAAATAAAAATTCAATGATTCAATTAGCGGAAAATTTCCCACGTTTTACTTTTCCAGAATAGCCTTGTCGAAACAAAACATGACATCTTCACTTTTATAGAATATAAAGCAATCATTATTATCCTTAGTGACAAAAATACAAAAGTATTTCATTACAAATCAAACAAATAGCTAATTAATTCCTGTCATTATATGGTGAAAATTCTTATATAACTCAATATTTATACCTTCATAGAGGTCGGGGCTTGGATAAGATAATTTCTGTTTGTTTTATCTTCATTCATATTTTGAAATTATCCACGGGAAGTCTATGATAAATGCAATGTAATCGCGAATAATTAACCGATTATTTTCTATGATTAACTGATTAACCAGATATTTGTGGATAATCTGGTTCAAACCCCGACCTCTAATACCAATTTCAATCTTTGTTAACTATATCGTTATTACCTAACATCTAGATTTTCCTTTTTAATTTTTAATTCATTTATTCGGTGTGAAGCCACCTTCGTGAAAGTTTTGGCAAGAAGATTTTTACGGAAAGACGCCTATATTCCGCTTAATAATTAAAAATGCTTTAAAGCTTTTCCACTCCAAGATTTTTACCTCATCATCCACATACTATAACTTCTATTCTTAGAATATACCGTAAAAACCGCTGATAAAAATTCAAATTTCAGACTTCTATCAGATTGTATTGAACAAAAAAGTTCAGAAGTCAAAGGTTTATTAGATTAAAGTTTTAATTTTGAGACTCCGCAATAAATTCTCAAAAAACTTAATCACCCAATCGGGTTTATGTTTCTGTTAACGGTTTCTATGGCATCTTTTAGGAATGAAAATAATTCTGTTTCTAGACTTAAAAGGTGACTTAATTCTGGCCGAAAGGCGTTTGCGACTTTTCCTAAAAGGGTTTCCTTAGCTTATACTCTTTCGTTTCTCTCTTTTGGCTTTTAAGGTTTTATATGTTAATTTTTAATTTTTTGGGATTTTTATACTAATGTAAGCCTTATAGCTAGATACTAGATCTTAGTAATTCTATGCTGTTGATACGAAGATAGTTTTCAGTTCACTTTCACGTGTTAATTCATTTCAAACATTATCATTCTCAGCACTCCGATTTTAAATTATAAATGGCATAAATCCTCTAAGATTATTCTGAAGTTCTTAAAAGTGTGTCCAGAAACTTAGTTTTCCTTTTACCTCCTTATTAATTAAACAATCATATCTCGAAGTAAGTAGGAATATAGAGCGGACGTTCTCGAAGCGCTTGTCGTTCGCGGACGTTCTCGAAGCGCTTGTCGTTCGCGGACGTTCTCGAAGCGCTTGTCGATCGCGGACGTTCTCGAAGCGCTTGTCGATCGCGGACGTTCTCGAAGCGCTTGTCGATCGCGGACGTTCTTGAAGCGCTTGTCGATAACGGACGTTCTTGAAGCGCTTGTCGATAACGGACGTTCTCGAAGCGCTTGTCGATAACGGACGTTCTCGAAGCGCTTGTCGATCGCGGACGTTCTCGAAGCGCTTGTCGATCGCGGACGTTCTCGAAGCGCTTGTCGATAGCGGACGTTCTCGACAACGATCTCGTGGTATAGTAATTACAATAGTTCCGATATTACTACGCAAATAGCATTTGAATTAGATGTGGAATTTAATAAAAATAATATGGTTAAATTCGTGAAAAGGACTTTGTTGCAAATGAAAGTTTAATTCTAATCGAGTAAAAACCAAAGTAAAATCTAATTTTAAACCACAATTACTCTTTAAATACGAATTCAAAACTACCGTTACACTGAAATCGCGAATACCAAATTAATCCTGGCAAATTCCTCGCATCAATCCAATTTTAATTCTTTTAAAAAGTAACGAGATAGATACGTTTTCCAATCTCGTAAGAGTTACAAATGAGGTAAAATTAGGATCGAGTACGGTACTAGTAAAAAAAAAAAAAGATTAAAACTTTTGAAAGTGTTATTTTCCGGAGAGTTAAAAAGACTTTTAATACTCCATCAATCTTGGTAAGAAAACTCATCAGAAAGTGTAGTATAGGAGATTGCACTGCACCTAGTCTACTCGGAGATAGAGCTGAAAAAAGGCCCTCTACCAAGAATTAGTACAATTTGAAATGGCGGTAGTTGTAATTAACCCACCAATCGAATTCTTCGCGCTTTCCATCGAAAAATCGATCGAAACAGTTGTAAATCAACGCGATGTTTGAAACCGTATTAGCCTTTTAGCGTGGTAAAAAGTTACTTTGACTCTATAACGATTAACTAAACGATTTTATCAAAGAAAGGTTAGCGCTGCTATTTAAAGACCAAACTTAATAAATATCGAGGCGTAAAAATAACTTTCTTAAACGCCAACGTCGACGCGTCAGTCATCGTTTTGGGAGCGAAAAAAAAAATATATATATATAATATAGTCATCCTAACTTGGTATTAATCTTGAAAGTGAAAAAGGGGTGTACATTAACTATAATCTCGCTATGAATTTAAGTTGTCACGTTAATAGATAAAGTCCCCCAAGTGTCAAGAAGCTAGCAAATGGAACGCGTCGTTAAGCTTGCCAGTGCAGCGTTGCATTGAGAGTATACTGTATCAGGGACTCGTAGAAGCAAGGATTATCTGAATTCGAACTATGTACAACATTATACGGACTATTTTAATTACTACGAGGTTTATTATTGTGTATTCATCCGCAAGGCTATTACGTCAACTCCTCCTAAATAGGAATATCGGCAGTATTAAAGGGTTAGAGACCTCAAAAGGAAATTATTTCACAAAGCAACGGTACCGTGAGTATACGAGGTTGCTTATTCCTGAAGCTGAATAGACGTTCTATCATGCGGACGATTACGAGATTTGTCCTTGACAAAACGGAAAGTAGAGATCGGGGTTTGGACAAGAAATTTCTGATTATTTTATCTTTATTCATAACTTAAAATTTTTCGAGAAAAGTCTATGATAAATCCAATGTAATCGCGAATAATTTTCCGATTATTTTTTTATGATTAACTGATTAACTGATAGTTGTGGATTATTTTGCCCAAACCCCGATCTCTAACGGAAAGACACTTAAAATCAACTGCGCATGATCCAATCGAAACGGTCTTATCTCGTTCGCTTCTTATCCTTTTTTCCGCTGTCAACTTATTTTAAAAATGAAATTGTGAAGACGACTCCCCTTAACCCTTTAAACTTCGTTTTTCTCCTTAATTTCGTCCCCCAACTATCGCTTTTATCAGATTCAATTTGAGATTACAGTGTGTTCAAAAGCATACACCCCTAACCCTCTAGGCTTAAAAAGAGTGTAGATAAAGGGTACATATAGTATTGTTCGTGATGTAATCTCCGATTAATTATTTAACTATAGCTCACACCATGCTCACTCACACCATCATTTCTAAGTCCCGGTGATTAGGATCAGAATATGCCTCTCTATACTGGGCAAGTACTTTGGTAATGTAATTATTCTAGAATCGGCTCTTCTCGCTCGAATTTGAAAGCATTTTTCTGCTTTTATTCTTTCTTACTCGCTTCCTTACACGTTAAAGTGCGTTATCTCCAAAATTTATATTATTATCATCGAGATATTATTTATTTCAAGGGTCACGAAAAATGTTAAGTGTGATCTCAGTGGTTAATTCAGGAAAACTTGTTAGGTTTTGTGTTTTTATAAACCAATAGACACTAGATCACATCACTAAACATAAATACGGTATAATTTTTTTCATTTTACCGTTACCTGTATCCCAAATGACACTTTGAGTTACCGAAACCCCGCTTTTCTGACGGTGGCGACATCTGTGAAGTTTTTTACGTAACCTACCTTAAATGCAATTTTTTTTCTAATTATGAAATAATTTTAATGATATAAATTATTAAATGCTTCAATTATTCAAATTTTTAAATAGTAGAAACGGTTTATTTTAATTAACTTCACAATAAACCTAAGATTTCTAAATTATGTAGGTAAATTAACAGCAGACTTTTCCGGTTTACCCCTTTTAAGGTACATTATCAATGATCCAGAATCTTTCAATGCAAAACCTATTTCCACTCTAATCATATCTTGAGTTATGCACTTTTGCAAATTTGGGTAACGCCAAGCAATCGCGCATTTGTGGCCCCAAAAATACGACGAAAAATGATTAAAAGAAAGGGGAGTTGAATAAAAAAAAATCACAGCGGATTAATTCTTCCGCCTATTAAGACTAATTAATATGCAAATGCCCGGCGACAAGCTTCATCCTTCTAGCAATAGCAATCCCCTCTTTTTCTCCATCTTTTATCAGTTGAGGCGAGAGGAATGAATTAATTTATGCGTCTCTATTTACTCGGGTTTGGGTTTTAACTAAGATTTTAGGGGGATTTAACGCTTTTTGTAGGATATATCTAAATAAAAGACGGCATAAATTAAATTATTTTTCACGCGAACAGTGAAAAGGCATTAGTTTCGACTAAAACAGGAAGTTCGTACTTTTAGAGAAGGTCTTATCGGATAATTTAAATTAGAAAATGTAAAATAATATAAAAGGTGTGACGGATATAAAAGAAATGTTTTTTAATCCAATCCTTTTCCTGAAATAGTATTCTAAATAAAAAAATTAATGGAAAATTCCATTTTTCCATTATTTCTGTGAAAGATGAGTTGACAAAACTGAGATGGAAATATACACAATGTTAAACCTTCACAGGACAAAGTCTATTCCATCCTTATTCGGTTCCCTTGAACATTAAAACAATTTTCACTTTCACACAAAATTATTCAATGGAACAGCTTTTGAATTTATTTTCGGAATCACCATGTCTTGTACTTGATAATTTTTTTCAGAATTTTTAGATACGTTTTTGGTGTTTAAATTAACTTCTAAAGTTTGGTAAAATTTCTATAAAAATAAATATAAATTTAGACCAATCATATTATTTCAGCCTTCAACAGCGCTTGTAATATTATAACACTAAAAGAATAGACTTGCGTTTGATATCCAACGTATTAGGCATGAAACGACGGCTTATTCTTTTGAGGTTAGGACATTATAAGAGCTGTTAAAGGCTGAAATAATATGATTGGTCCGAATTTATATTTACTTTTATTCCCACTCTACCAAACTTTTTAGAAATTAATTTAGACACGCTGTGAAATAAATTCTCGAATACGTTTTTTGGCATGGTGATTCTGAAAATAAATTCAAAAGCTGTTCCATTTTAAGCTCCAAGTTTCCCTTTAATAAACCATGAAGTAGCAGTCTCGTTAGTAATTTTCCATGAACTCTAAATGGGAATTGAGTAGCATTTTCGGAAAGATCGTTAAAAAAACGATTCAAAATATACAGCGAAAGTAAAAATACATATTTTATAAATGCCATTTTCGAAATTTAATACTACGTCATCACTATGGTCACGTGATTTTGCTATTGTAGAGCCTAGAGTTTTTCTCTCACTTTAAGCGTCATTCTTTAAACTATAAATCTTAAAAATTGGTCAGGAATAATTTGGAGAATATGGAGTTTTTCAATCCTGTAAGCCTGGACTTTATTTGCGTTGAAATCAAGAATTCACGCTCTGAAGCATTCGTGACGTAACATCAGATAAAGGTTATAAAAAAACCTCGTTATAAAACTGTTATACTATCAATACGGTACAATATCACAATTAACGAGATCGTAACAAATAAGACCCCTCAATAATAAAACGTTATATTTATTACAATATCCGCCCACGCGAGTTTAATAGCACTGCCCCGTCACTTCCGGTATAATTTGTTTAATGTATAATGCATAAACATCATTGTCGCCTATGCAATTCATTAATTAATGCGGGCCTCATTTCCGGTGCTACAATTTTCCCAAGTCCCTCCCATCATGAGAATATTACTTTGCATGCTAATTAAAATAGGATACGTCTACCTGGTTTTAATTTATGGGACAAAAATAAAATTGTAAATGTATAACTCAATCTTTTTATATTTATATTAAGAATTTTTGGATTAAGTATTTTTACGAAAAGGACCGCGCGAAAGCAACTTATTATGCGCGAGAATCAAATGTAGGCTTTACAATAGCCACGCCACCATAGTGATGACGTAGTATTGCGGGATATTTTTATTTTAAAAATTTCGAAATATGTATTTTTACTTTTGCGGTAATTATTTCTATGACATATGTATATATATATATTGAATCCATTTTTAAAGACCTCAAATTCCATTTGGAGTTCGCGAAAAATCCGTGGCAACCTAACTTTAAATTAAAAATTATACAAACTCCGAGCACAATTTAGATAGAAAATCACTTGTCAGGCTGCATCATTCTTAATTTAAAAACCGATGATTAAAATCTTACTGAAATTATAACAGGAGCAGCACGTATAATTTCAATAATTGATGGGTCGTAACTCGTATTAGATAAATTTTAATCCTTCGCCAACACTTTGAAAGTCATTACCCAATAAACTCTTACCTTTGATGAAATTTTGCCCTCTTTTTTTATATATACGGTTAAAATAAAAATCTTAAAATATTCATCTTTCAAATTTGATTGAATTAATATTGATAAAATTAATATTTGATCTTAAAATTTACTATAATTAATTTCGTCTCGAGTTGGCAGCGAGAATAGAGATAGCGGAAAACTCCGCAATTTGTTCAGTTAGACTGGAAGGGAACCTAGATACGCCAGCTCGAAGTGAAATTGACTATAGTTAAAGGACGGAAGAGAAATTGAAGAAGAATAAAGTGAGAAAATATTGAGATTTCAACGCCTTTAAAGCTACGCTTCCCTAAATCTTTTAAGTTAAATCATAGATAACGCTTTCTCCTCTCTCTATATACATGTATATACGCTCCTGTTCACGAATGGTTTCCAAAGACTACTTTTCTCAGACTTTAAGATTTAACTTCGTGTACCAATCCGCCTCATCTTTATCCATTTTGTTAACTGATTTCAAACATTTTTGTGGGGCTTTGCTATCGGATTTTGTCGCTAGATGGCGTAAAATGTAACTTGAAGATCAACCTCATTAAAAAAAACTTGTTAGCGAGTCTTTCAGTGACGAGGTTCGCTAGTTTTTCCATCCTGACTCGCCCCTTATACTTTCAACGCCCTTTTCCCTCCCGACATCAAAAGAAGTTACTGTCACTTGAAAGTGAACGTTATCAGAGAAATAAAGTTCATCTCTAGATTGTACACGATTTCAACTACGGAATTTACTATGTATACCGAGAGATGTCAGGGTTTTTTCTCTCACCGTATTCACTCTCGGCTCTTAACTCAACCCAATGAGATAAAGTTTATATTGACCTCTATTGAGTTTCTCCATAAATTATTTCATAGTACCAGGAGCTCAGTTAATAAGGAACCACCTTTCTCGGGAGAAATATGAAAGAGCCCATGTACTATTTTCAATGTATTGCTATATCTTAAGCAATTTTCCTTTTCGTTTTTTTCAAAATTTCTCTCGAACTTGCTTGTTTCCTGTACATTTGTTTTTAATTTAGAAATCGCTCATTAACTATAAAAATTAAACGTTTTCTGACAATTATGTCACGTGTCGTCTGCTTTATGCGTTTTGTTTAATAATGAGAAATAACGCGGTGCTCATCAATCTCCTATTAGTTATTAAATTTTTTTCTTTGAAAAACATATATTTTCCCATAATTTCTGTAGCAATTCTCAAATATTTTCTTAATTTAAATAGAAATTCTACCATATTTTTCATTATTAATTCATTTCAGTTCAAAATCAATACCTTAGACTCAAATCCTACGTAGCCAGTTGTTAAATAGCTGTACAATTTAGTACCATCAAGTTGCTCGGTTTCTTACTTTTTCATTTTTACGATTTTTTGGGACACGTCGCGCATGTCTTATCGTCTTACGAACTCTGATATACCGAGGAGAGTGTAAGGATGGACTCATCTCCGAGGTGTTGCGATTGCTCATTAGCGAAACCAAGCAAGGGAACCCTAGTCCTAACAAGGAACCGATTTTTTTTTATTTCCGCGCTCATTTTTGAAGAGCTTCTAGTTCACTCGTCTCTTTGGGACTAAAAATCTCGCGCGTATTTCCAGAAAGAATTTCTTCAAGAGTACAATAGCGAAAAAAAAAAAAGCATAAAAAATGGTTGCCAGGAAGATATAGATCAAGCATCGATTGGATTTGGTAGGTGGGTAGTGGGAGGGGTTTCCTCCAACTTCACCCACCATCCTAAAAACCGCAGGAAGTGCCTTAGGTGATTCGAAATGACCTTGTTTGGTACCGCCTAACCAATCCTCTCGGTTCACCCGAGTTACTCTTTTCCCTTTCTGAACTTTTTTTTTTATTTCTTTTCTTGATTCCCATTTCTATCTTCTTTTTTAATCTTATCTTCAGCAGTCGGTCTTTCCTTCGATGCTTCTTATTGAAAAATAAATCATTTTGTCCCTCATTGTACGGTATTTTTAGGCATAGGTAAATCCCTAACCAAAATAGTCCTAAAAAGAGTCCTTGTTTGGTATTTTACTTCTTTTTTTAAATATAGCCAATTATTATTCGACAAAAAGAATATAACGATGTGTAATTTGCCAATCGAAGCATTTTTTCATGATGCGCCAGAGGGTAAAAAAGTAGGGTATCAAGGCTTAACGAGTTATTTTCAGTGATTTTTTTTTGTCTCTGCTCAAATTTTCAGGGAAATAAATGAGAGCTCAGCTGTGGCTCATCACAATCTCTAAAAATAAAATTTATACAAAATTGTAAGCTTAGGAGGGTAAATTTTGCGCGTGCGCCTTGAATCTTATCTCGGTTAAAAGTATTTTTAAAATTTTTATCAATTTTTATTAATTTTCTTTAAATTTTGGGTTTCTTATAATCTCGTCAATTCAAAGATGTTAAATATAACTCGTAAAGTCTTTTCAAGAAAAAATCATAAATGGTTTCCCACTGGCGAAAGCGGATTATTTCCCAATCAAAAATTATGACTTCATTATCGCAATCCCTTTTGAGATATCTTTCCGTTCTTATGCACGTATTGCAAGGCCTATTTTCAAGTAGACAAGAGACCTGACTCGATTCGGGCCTTATCAAACTGATCTTGCGAATTTCACCTTTAGAAATTCAATAAATTTCCGAGTGTGACGTCAGTTTTACTTTCCATCGCCGATCCCTCTTTCACCTCTTACACTATCTAGCCAATCACGTAATCGAAATACACTTAACTGACAGATCGGTATTTATAAAGAAAAACTAGTACTTGGGCCTTGGCGACACGTGATACAACGTGAATATAAGCTTGCTAAAAAATACCGCTTGCTTGTGTTAATATATTTCAACATCAAAGGCAAGTCGGTTAAGGATGGTTAAAAGTACAATGAAAAGAGCTTGATAATACTTTGAACGGAGTACTATCTGTAATGAGTGTCCAAGGAGACACCTGACGGCCGTTTTTGAAAGTTCGGATCGTGACTTTATTTTGATAATTGAATTTAGAATGGTCTTCTCCAAATTTACTAAAATTCAATCTCAGATTTCAGCGCGTATCGAAGATAACTTGCCTTCTTTAACCTCTCTATAAAGATATTTTAAAGCAATGACTTTCTAACTTTATTACGCGTTGAAATTTCGAGTTGTTAGTGAGTGTAAATTACGTGTATATAACCATCCCCACTTTCCGTCAAAGCTACCAATAAAGGAACTAATTTTAGGGCTTCTATAAGGAGACTATCTTTCTCTCTCTCTCTCTCCTAAAAGTGTTTTCACAACCCGGAAGTTGCTCACCAACGAATTCCTACACTTCCTCCCTCACACTTTAGAGATCTCCTATATATTCTAAAATTGAATACCCTATGCCTCGAGATGTTTAAATTAAAGGGGTTATTAGAGGAGTTTTTCCGAATTAAATATAAGTCCGAGGTTATTAAAGGCTCAGATTAAGTTCTCTGTTCGAAAATCACTCTGGATACGGTCGTTTTTAGGCCCAGTTATTATACATTATCGCCATTTTAGAAATTTAGAAAAAACATTGACCCCAATACTAGGTCATCACTATAGTCGCGTGGCTACAGTTGCTTCTCGCTCGGTCAATATCATGAAAGTACTTAATCCAGAAAATCTTACCTTTTAATATAGTTAATTACATATATTTATGGAATTTTAATTTTGAAATTAATTTCTTTACTCGCCAACCCAGAAGTGTAAAATGTTAATTTTTAATAGTCCTTCAAAATAATTATTTATTAAATTTTCCAGCATTTAACCCTTTAAGATTAAGGCAGGAAATTTCTCTGATCAGCTCTCTATGCTTCTCTGCCTGCTTCTGAAAACTTCCTCATTTATATTCGCTTTTAATGATATCAGATCCTTTCGCGAGATTCGATTTCATTTCCGTGGTTAGATCGGCTCTATCGCTGGTTGCACGGTACGCCCTATACTATATGAACTATATTATAATACGCTGGTTAAATATTCTTTCAGAAAATTTTACTAACCGCCTAGCGCGTCGTTGCCAGAGAGGATGTAATTTTTAATTAAGACACGTAATTTGATTACCGCGCGTTGGAAATTTTGTAGTCACGTAAAATGAAACGCGACAGCGCCTTATATAGTTTAAATCTATTGGTTTTAAAGAAGAAGCTGTTGTACCATAGAAAATATAGCAAAGGGAAAAGAAGCTTGCGCGACAGCTGTTCCGATCCAAACTGGGCGTATTCAACTTCCGGAAATCATTTCCACGTGATATTTTTTCCGTCCAGCAAAGACTAGAAAAGCAAAGTCTATTATTTAGTCTCTTTCTTTTTTTATCGACCGTTCTATGGCTGTTCGGTCATTCAGGTCCAACACTAGAGTTACCGGAAGTAAAGATACACAAGTTTTAACTCGACGTAGCCCATCCCCTGAAAATTGTAGATAGTAGACTGAAGCTTTTATTCCTTTTACCATAGGCTAAGGAAGGGTTTCTCCCTGGACTATTTTTTAAATAGTTGGGATCTTGGTGGGGTAGTTCGCTGGCGCCTCTAGCGGTCACCAAGCCAATTATCGGCACGTTAGCAGTAGAGATGGTGGGAAGATGAGATTAAACGGGAATTCAAGAGCTTGCCACAGCGCCTGTCGCGTGGAGGTTCTTCTTTTAATTGAGTGTCAATATCAGAAGATTTTGGTACAATTAACAGGCGCTTCCTTTCGCGTGTTTGAATACCGGAACAAGTCTTAATTTTAACAGTAGAATTGTTTAAAAATTACATTATTTTCCTCTTCGTCCTCTCTTTTGTAGAACTAATATCGCAACGCGTGTTAAATTACAACTCTATATATTTTAGTTTGTAGTATAAGAAAACAATGATATAAAGAATTTCATTACTTTTTTGCGTTTCCCCGTTTAACCAAAAATAAATATTCTATTTTGTTATATAGAATTTCTCCCCTGTCTTTCGTTTATTTCCCCCAACTATTTCTCATCTTTAAAGCTTACCGTGTAGGCAAAACCCGTCAAAGCAGCTAACAGGTTTCTATTTTCAACAGGTCTGATACCCGAAACTCTCCCTATACGTCACTCGAAGAGGAGGTGGGTGTTTCGCTCCTCCAACTCCCGGGGGAAGTCCCTCAAGACTTAACCCTTTTTAAACCTTTCGGGGGAACTTTTCGACTCTCATTGCTTTGGGTAAGTTCGTTTTCTCCTCATTTTAAGAGCCCGCGAGATGGGGTTGGTATGCTTACAGTCCTAATCACGCTAGGCCTAATGAGAAGTTCTAAGGTGTCGTGTGTAAGGAGAACTTTATGGGTCTTCCCTCGCAATGTTGAAGAAGAAAGAATTTGGTTTCTATGGCGACAAAGATCAATAGAGTTAGTAAAAAGAGAAGCCCTTTCCGTATTCGCTTCAACATGGACGAAGTAAAATTGTATAAGGGGACCCGATAGAAATCTTTACGAGCCATACTCTTTACCTAGTGGTTTTTAAAATTCGCTGGAAATCGTCGTTCTGAAGGTGCAAACTTGGTGGCGCCACTATATAAGTATTGTTGAGAAGGAGCTAATTAAAGTTCAAGGTAGAACAAAGTAATTAACGACGTTTCTTAAATCAACTAGAGCAAAGTCATTTTAATGGTATAAAACCAAGTGATCGAAAAAAGGTTTTGATCAATTGATCGACTTTCAAATGATAAATTTGTTAAATTGAGATTGAGTTTCACCGTCCCTTTATGATTGTATTGGCGTGATTTTAAGCGCCTCAGATGTGGGTCTATCTATTTGTAGTCCTTCTCCATAGTCTGTGTAGTTTAATGTCAGTCCAATTGTATGGGTTGGAACCACTAGTTCCACCTAGCGACTGTAGCACGATCCGTGAAAATTCCTTTTTTTCGACGAGAGAGAGAAAGCTCTGGTGATCCGGTATCTCTTTTTCAAATCTGGATTGTAAATCCGTACCTAATCCAATTCTTACAGCCGATTCCTTTTCTGCCTAACATCGGACACCCACTTCTCAATTCCTAGGAAAGGATAAAATTCTAAACCCCTAGAATTTCTCTATTGGTGCTTCGGTGTTAAATAACTTTCATTTCGCTAGTTATATTGCTTTTTTAAAGGAGTTTTTAAATTGTATTTATTTGAAATTCCCTAGAAGTATTCGTACTTATAAGGCTGTTGTTTTTTGTAAAGTCAGTAGAACAAACTAGGCTTAGCAAAGAGATTAAATTTGAAAAACATGGGTCATTTAACTGGTGGAGTAGTTTTAGCAGAAATTGTCAGGTAATATAAGAAGGTACCATGCGATAAGAGCAAAGTATTTTGAGAAAAACACTATATTTAGATATCGTTGAATTTCGTCTCTTTAAGTGAATATTTTATTCGATAAACAGAAAGTGAAATATAAGGAGTAAATAAACACTCGACATTACGTCAATAAGCCTAAATAAGGACTAAGGGGTGCTTAATTGGACGGGTATATCTAAACAGTCTTAGTAAAAATGGTTAAGTGCTAAGAAAGGAGATCAAATTAGGCTTAGCAAAAATCAATAAGCGCTATCAGCAGGCTTAGTATATGTCGTTAGGTACTTTAAGGAAGGTGAAATTAGGGTAAATAGGGTAATGAAGACAGTATTTTTAACAATTAGGAGTGTTAAAATATTAATTATAAAACTTAACAAAGGTTATAAATTCTCAAAAATTGGGTAATAATAATTTTTGGGACTATTTAATCGATTCAAAGAACATGTTACTCATCTTCATTATCCCTTTAAAAGAAGTTCTTACAATTAAAGACGGTAAATCAAATTAGCCTCATTCCAAAAATTCCGTGTTGTATTCAACTGTAGGTGCTTAGGTAATAGTATTAGCAATATCTTAACAAACATTCGCTTTGAGGATATGATTTTGAACAAAATAACTTGCTATTTGGAAAGTAACGTTTTTCCAAACATACCGTACCTTATTTTATTTCTAATTTATTCTAAATGAAATTTGCATTGATTTTTGAAGAAACTACATTAAATCCAAATGAAATGATAAGTAATACTCCATTGATTTTTAGCGTCTAACGTTAACCAAATGGATACAAAACCTGTACATGTATGAAACTCTAACAAAATCCTTAACAAAATTTGTTTCTAAATCTTTATCGCGTGTCCAAAATTATATATTATAATATTTCGATCAATATAGTTCATTTTTTCCCACTTTTATTGTATTTTTCTATACTGCTATAGCGATGATGTTTATTGGTCCATTGTTTTGTTTCTAATCGAATTTGTGTTTCTTGCCCATTTTGATGGCACCTGGACATGCATAGATTTGTTGTTACACCTTATTCCAGTGGTAAATTCATGAACAAGTAGAAAGCCTTAAATGGAAGCTTCTAGTATAGGAAATTTATTTCATGTAAAAATGTGAATTTTATATATATTGATTTTCCATCTTTTAAAGCTAATTCCACTGTTATTGGACCGTTTTGAAACGTTAGGTGTGGGTAGTGACGTCACGAGGCAGCGGTCGTGTTTAAAAATATATTCAAAACCAGGTTTCCGCCCTGTACTCTGACTTTGCCTGAACCTTTTCATTATGATCTAATTTCCCTTATACTCGATTGTCGCTATCTAATGGGTCGCGTCAGGTCGATCTGGGTTTGACGAGAATTAAAGTTACGAATCTCGATAAGACTATATCTCGGCCTATATTTAAAAATTAAGTCATAAAATTTCTAATCAAAGTTTGCAATTACGAGCGATTAAATGTTAAAATTTTGGAGCTAAGGGACACTTGACGACATCTATGGTACTCTATTGGAAAGGAGGTCGTTTTCCTAAGATAAATGCTTCTGTTCAAAGAGCCTTCGTCGAATTAGCCCGTTAGTTCTATGTTCAATTTCTCTCCCCCACTCCTCTCACCTCTACATCTTACTCCTTTTATAGGCCTTGGGTTAAAACTCAACCCCAAGCACGAATCCAGGAGTTCCCCACGTCCCAATTAAAAGTAGCGTACACCCCAAATTTAATTAATGAACGAACTTGACTTTAGTCTCCGATAGATGCGTTGAAGGTTTAAACACGTATGCAGCCGGGTATCTCTTGTAATTTTCAACAAGTATTAAGCAATTTGATCCCGTAAACTCCGTTGTTTGGTTTTCGCGGGGGTACATCCGTATATTTGGAGGTTTTTAACTTATTGTAAACTGTAACTTCAAGGTGAATTGTAAGATTGTGCTATTCTTTTTGTTCCGTAATCTTTGCCCCCGTTCCGCCCCCTTTTCTATTGTAAAATAGATCGTTCTGCCCTCTATTGCTTGAACGTAGTCTCGTAGGACAATTTATCTCTCTGGCTAGTATGTTACGTTAAAGGGTTACTGCCACGATTTGATCAAAGTTTTAATTGGGATGAAGAGACTTTTATTGCGTAGAGTTCTCTTAAGACGCGTTCACAAGAGAGACTTTAAAACCTTTTTGTACCTTTACTCAAAATTTATTGCTCATGGTGATTTAATTATAGTATTATTAAATTACGAGACTGCTACTGTATTAATAAAAATAGATAATGACGTTTCAAGCCTACAAATCTCTTTTCAAGGTCCAATTATAAAATTTATTGAGTTAAGAAATTTAATTACTTAATTTGAAGTCTTTGAAATCAGATTGAAAGAGTAGCTTTAGAGAAAGGGTAAAAAACAAGTTTAAGTCATTCCAAAATTTGGCTACCTTTTCTAGAAATCAAACCCAAGTAGGGTTCGTACCTAAGAGGAAAACGGAAATAACTCGCTGTAAAACTTTTCTTGAAATATCCTATTTATCCTTTAAAATATTTTTTTATCTTGCAATGTTAACCTTGGGGTCGGTCTACCACTTCCGAAAAGTGAAGACCATTCGGGGTGTGGCTTTCTTAAAGACTTGATCAACTTGTTTCCACTACTCCTTACAATGCTCAGGGAAATATTGAAAAATGGCGAGATAAATTAAAGACCAATGTTCAGGGAAAAACCTTTGATAGTCAATGAAATTAAATATGGTTCGAAGCATACAAAGATACCCTGTCAATCCAAAGGTTTCGTATATAAGATCCTACACCACCGCTTGTTAGGGGGGAAATATAACTAAAATCAATATTTTCACAAAACATTAATTTAGTTTTTTTATTTTTACAAAAACTAGGTACCCCTATAAAATAATTATTAAGCCTACTTTAACATTATAAACTTAAAAAATTAACAGTTAGTTTTTATAACGTTAAGACTGATAGATAGCGCCTTATAACGAGGCTATTGCGTAATGGTGTTATCACTGGGGTGTGTCGGCTACGTCATCATACTCCCCGGCCTCTCGCGTAACCAGTTTCCTGAAACTTTTAACGAGTTTTATTATCAGCGTGGAACCAGGCTTCGGTGCTTCGCCTTCTAGTGCCTTTCTCGATTTATTAATTAGCGTTGTTAGTTTCGCGTTAAATCGTGTCAACATGGCTTCAACCGACCCACAGTTCGACACCAATTCCATGACTTTGACCCGGTATGTTTTAGCCGAGCAGAAGAAAGTTCCTACGGCTACGGGTGACTTGACTCAACTTTTAAACAGTTTATTAACTGCTATTAAAGCCGTGTCTTCTGCCGTCAGGAAAGCCGGATTAGCCAAATTGTAAGTACATTTTGTTTTTTCTTGTTGTCAAGCCTTATATATTTCCCAACTTTTCAAGCAATCATTTCAAAGATAGGCCCCAAATTTATCTTAGCTCTTGTGGGGAACTATTTAACTGATAGCGTGAGATATCAGGTTTTAGAAGGTCACACCTCTTCCTGTAGTATTTACACCTGTTTTGCCATAGGTCAGGGCAAATCTGGGATAGTCGAGTAATTTTATATTGTAAATATTGTGGCAACCGTGATACGTGACTAGGTCTAAGTGTAGCTTGCGGATTTTATTGTTATTTCTTTAATTTTAGTAAGGAATAGACTAGCAAAGAGTTTTACCGAATTTATGGGTTGCTTATGTAATAACATTCTATTTTTAATGATATGAAATATTACGACGAAATCTTGAGCAATTGTGTTAAATTAGATTAGGCTCAGCATTTATTATTTAAAACATATTTTTTATAGGCCTGTACTATTTTGAGAGCTTGTTATAGGCATTATTTTTAACTTCCTATTTAACTTTATTTTAATTAACACAAATTTTTGTTTATATTATAAATTTTTAACCTCTCACTATCTAGTATAGTACAAACTACCACTACATTCAAAACTTTTAAATAAACATTGTGTGTGGACTTTCAAAACTAGTTTCGTTTAATTTTATTGCAAAAAAAAAAAGGGGGAAACGAGTTTAATATTACAACATATATGCTCTGTTATCGAAAAGAACAGTCAGCTTGACATTGATTACAAAATGATAAATTATAGAAAAACACTTAATTTTTTTATTTGAAGAGGAACTTAACATAATCGTGATACTTGTACGTACGTCATAATTTATCAATTACGTCATTACAGATATGGAATTGCGGGAGAAGTAAACATTCAAGGGGAAGAAGTCAAGAAACTTGACACCTTAGCCAATGATCTCTTCATTAATATGCTGAGATCTTCTTACGCTACTTGTTTACTAGTGTCCGAAGAAAACGAGAAAGTCATTGAAATTGAGACCGAAAAACAAGGCAAATACATCGTGTGTTTTGATCCTTTGGATGGATCTTCAAATATAGATTGTTTGGTCTCAATTGGTTCGATATTTTCCATTTACAAAAAGGTACGCGCATATTTTTAAAAATTAAACGCGCATTTCACACTAAATACAGTATAGGATCAAGACAATATAGAAGTTGTTCAAACTCTTGTTATAGGGAGATATACATTGTTTCTGTTAGATTGAAGCCTGAAAATAGTTTCTGTAAAAACTAAGTTTGAGACATGAAACTTGGCACGGTTTACTCATTATATTCTCGCCTTTTCAGTGTAATAAAAATGTAACCCGTGATATTGTTTTTACTTAGACATCATCTGGCCCACCGTCAGTTGAAGACGCCTTAAAAAGTGGTCGTAATGTTGTGGCGGCAGGTTACGCTCTCTACGGAAGCGCCACTATGATTGTTATTTCAATCGGTGCCGAAGTTAACGGTTTTATGTTGGACCCAGCTATTGGAGAGTTCATTTTAACTGACCCCAATATGCAAATTAAACCCAGGGGCAAAATTTATAGTTTGAACGAGGGTTACGAGGCTCTTTGGGATCCAGCTGTTTCTGAATACGTTAAAAGCAAGAAACATCCTCAAGTAAGACTCGAGCTTGTAGAATAAACTTAGTACTAGTCAGTGGTGCAAAGCGTACCAACTTCAATACTTTGTTGTCAAATTTAGAATGGTAAACCTTACGGAGCTCGTTACGTTGGCTCTATGGTAGCTGATGTCCATCGTACTCTAAAATATGGCGGGATTTTTATGTACCCCGCTACTAAAGAATCTCCTAACGGAAAGGTACGCGTATGCTTTCGCGAAAACTTGCTCGTTTAATTTGTACAGTTGAAGTTTTTAATGAATTAAGCTTCATTAATATTATACTAATCAGATTAATTATTTTTACATAAATAGCTAAGATTACTTTACGAATGTATTCCAATGGCATATATCATGGAAAAAGCCGGTGGTTTAGCTTCAACTGGAAAGATTCCAATTTTGGACGTTCAACCGGTAAATATCCACCAAAGGTGTCCCGTCTTTTTGGGCTCGAAGGATGATGTCCAAGAAGTACTTGATATCTACAAGAAACATGACATTTAAAAATTATAATGAAGTCAAAAAATTGTCCGCCCACCAATAAATCTTCAATTCCTATATTTTTTGGGTACAAAAATTTACTATTTTGCATCGATCTTCGAAAGATTCAACAAATAGATTTTATCAAGATGTTTGGAAGAACTTTGTTATACATATAAAATAGACCATAAAATAAAATATTTAAAAAAAATCGTATGTTTTTCGGTTTCTTTCACACTTGATAGAATATTCTGTTTTATATTATAATACGTACTTGACATTGCTGATACTTAAGCCTACTTTGTGCCTATTTAAGGGGGCAAATCAGCAGTTAATTCAGAAATGGTGATTTTGTGTTACGTTAACAGTAAAACTCGCAAAAATAAAGTGTTTCAATTATTTAAATTCTATAACGTAATTAACGATAATTTTCAAATATAAAGGAGAAATTTCTAGATGAAGTACTTTCACGAAGAAGAACGAGTGAAATCCGCCGTATTTAGTAACTAATTTTAGAATATTAGATACCGGTAATATTAAATCATATTCTATTTTGTAGTGGAGGTATCGCCCTCTAACTACTACATGCATTATTCTTAATGAAATTGATTGAAATAAGACGATAAAAATTTGAAATAAAATGAAAATTCATTAAATTATGTGTTTAACTAAATTTTAAGGTTACCTTATGTAATTTAAATCTCTGACATTCATTCGATAGTTTAGAATATTTATCCCAAGGGTCGCTATCCTCGGGATCCAATCAATAGTACAATTCTAAACGCCAGCCTCAATTTTCTCTTCTATTCTAGAGCAGCAACTAAAGTTGGGTGTATTTCTCGTTATGGAGCCTGATATGGTCGCTTGAATTCCTAAAAACCGTATATTTTTTGCGGGATTTGGGTTGTCCGTAACAAGTTCGCAAAAACCTCATGATTTCTGAATTACCTAAGACTTCGACCCTTGAAATAATAAAATAAATATTGTGTGGAACTCTCCCTTAAAGGGAGAATGCACCTAACAACAAGTGATTTTTTTTTATCGATTCCTTATTGTTTAAATAGGCCTAATACACTAGTGAAAAATTTGACGAACTAGAAATAAATTAAAAACTTGCTATGAAAATGGGCTTAGCGAGATTCATGGAGATTATGATTTCCTGGCGAACAATCGAATGCGGTTGTAAGTCGGCAGGATCTCCATGAATCCCGCTAAGCCTATTTTCCGGGTAAGTTTTAAATTGTTAGTTTAATATTTGTTCTGTAAACCTTTTATTTGTTGATTAGGCCTATTTAAACGATAAGGAATCGATAAAAAATCACTTTTTATTAGGTTGCATTCTCCCTTTAACTCTTTAACTAATACAATCTCAAAATATTGCCTCGATTTTAAGTTTTTCTCCTGAAATGGGTACGGCTTTCACGCACTACCCGTTTCGTAATAATAATTTCGCTAAATTTAAATGAAAATTTTAACAGTAAATAAAGCCCGCTGGCGATAAATCCAAGCTTCAAAGGTCCCCCGAGGGGAAGTTTTCTATTCGAAGCTTAAATATATAATATATAGGGGAACTTCAAAGTTTAAATAGTTAGATAAGCTATTATATGTGGAAGAGCTGTCTATCAAGCCATCAGCTTCCCAATTTAATCCCTTCTAATCATCACCATCCCGTCGTATAGGATACGCGAATGTCGAGGGACGCGTACCTTAGGAAAGGGCCGAGTTCACATCATTTTATCAAGGAAGATTAACAGTGAAGGGATTCTCAGTTTACATTAGCTCATTAACTTATTTGGAGTACATCAATGACATTTGTCTTCTGTTTTTAACCTTTTCAATTAATCTCGAGTTACTTGCTTCCTTTAATTTGTATCTCTGTCAAAAAATAATAATTTAGCTGATTTTAATTTTAACGTCGTTCCTTGACACTATGGACCATTTATATTTATTTTGTCCTTACTTTACCCTGACATTTTGGCCTATTTTACATTTTTCTTCTTTACCATGACATTTTGGCCTATTTTTACATTTTCTTACCACTACCCTGACATTTTGGCCTATTTTTACATTTTCTTACCACTACCCTGACATTTTGGCCTATTTTTACATTTTCCTTACTTTACCCTGACATTTTGGCCTATTTTTTAATTTTTCTTACTTTTCCATGACATTTTAGTGTATTTTTAGGATTTTTCCTTACATTTTTGCCTATTGTTACATTTTTTCTGATACTAAACTGACAGCTACAGGCTGGTACGCGTAAGCTATTAAAGTCACTGAAAAGGGGATTGATAAAGTTCGAAACAAGTCTATAAAGAAATCGTTTGCTCGGTTTTAAGAGACGGGCATCAAAAAGAAAGTCGAGTTTGGCATTTTCAAAGCTCGACGGTGATATAGTAAAATGATTTTTTATTTTTATTTTATTTTTTATTACAAAGACAGAAGACTAAGCCTCGTCTTCATAAAAGCGATTTCCAAGTAAAATACAGCGATTAGCGAAAATAAAAAACATCAAAAAATCGAGAGAGTTCCCAATATCGCAGCTTTCTAGATACAAATTCGAAATTGAAGAGAAACTTGCAGGGGCAGCGCGCCATTGGGGTACACTCTTTACGCGCCGATCCTATTCTGATTGGCTAAGCTATGACGAGAGAGACTAGGCGGTAACCCTTCCCCTCGCGCTTCGAGACTTGACGCGTTTCACATAGCAACGGGTGTAATACCATGGAATGATTGTTATTCCATGGTAACACTAGATAAGAGAACTAGAGATAGAGTGAGGAGCAATCGCGCCATCTATTGTGATAATTCATCATTATATTTGTACCCCAATGGCCGTAGCCCATGGAAGTTGGTTTATGAGTATGGAAATTTCGAATTAGTCAATTTTTACTTTCGTTTCGTCATTTTCGCTTCAGACATACGATATAAAGAGCTTTAAACATCGCTGTCATGAAAACAAGCCTTTAAATAAGAAATAGAGTAGCTAGGAATGAATGCGAGGCACGATTACTTTTGGCTTTTTTGACATTTTTCCCACCTTCTAAAAATGATTTATGAGAAAAACCCTTTCATATTTTCACGGTTTTTGCAACGAATTTTACGCCTTTACTCTCCTCCGAACAAGATTTTTATCCATTCTGGAAAGCTTTTCTTCCAACTGACCTATCAACCAAAAAAGGAACATCAAATTTTGTTATATGTCTTTTTATTCTAAGTTTCTAGATATACCGTCGCCGTAATATCATTGCAAATTTAGATTCTATAGACTATTTCATTAAAGGTGATGTTCATTAATCAGAATATATTGGGAAATCTGTTCTGTTGAAGGCACAAGCCATTGGGTTCATCTGATTGGAAAAGGCCCGTCGTTAAGGGGAGATCAATAACTTTCGATTGGTGGTTGATTCGTCAATGCAAAGAAATTCAGGATCTCCGTAATTATACCTAAGCCTATTTCCGGATAAGTTTTTAGTTTGTTTCTAGTTAAATATTTTTGTAATGAAAATTCTTGGTGACATTGTTAAACTATAAGGAATCGTTAAAAATCACTCGTTGTTAGGTTGTATTCTCCCTTTCATATTTAGACCAACCCTTCTATGTTTAAAATTTATAGGCTTTCCTATTATTATCTTTAAGATAGGACATATTATTTTCCAAAACTCTGAAGAAATTAATGCGAGCTTTGGGTCAAAAATGAGTAATGATCTTTATTAAAATTACAAAGTCCTTACACTACATTCTTTTCCACACCAATTAACCGCGGGGTGTGAAGTTAAAACGCGTGATGTATCGATAGAAAAGGATTGTCCAGGCGTGAACGAGTTAAGGTATAAGACTGTAACTATTCGAAGTTTGGACGGGTTAGGCCAAAGGACGCCGAAGTCACGGACCCGTAATTAATATTTCGGTCAGCTTCTCTTTGAGGCGAAGAAAAGATGCGTCGCTAGAGAGAAAGAGAGAGAAATACGACTTTTAATTAAAACAAACACCTCTTTCGTTATTTTTCCTTTCTTCTTTATTTTTGTCTCACATTTTTAACAATAGCACGCAGTTGAGCTCTTTTTCTTCCGAACTGAATCTAGATATTATTTTTCTTAAAGGGAGCCTAGAAAGGTACGGTATTTTATGTCGAGTCAGAGAACATTCAAAGGTGTGTTATACAATATTAAGATCTCCATTTATCTGTCTACCATTGAGTTTATCCACGCGGACCGATTGTTATAAACTAATGACCGTATCGGGCTCAAATTAGATTAGAGGATGTTGTGGTAGATCAATACAAACATCAGAATAGACCTAATACTTCTAAGAAACTGATAAAATTGTTAAGGCCTTTTCCAAGCAATATACATATGAAGTTTTCGGTAACTTTATAGGCCCAGTTGCTAAGCTATGGGGATGCTTATAGAAATCGGCCGTATTGTTAAGGCTGTATAGAAATAGGCCATATTGTCAGGGAAATAGACCATATTGTCCGGTATATGTTTAGATATGAACCATATTGCCAGGTAAATGTTTAGCAATAGTCCAGATTATAGAAAGAGATTCTAAGAAGTATTAAGTTAAATTGTCACAAAAACACCATATTTCTGAATTAACCTATGACTTCCCCCTTAACCCACGCTCCATTTTAGTAAGAATTCAAATTTCGGGTCAAATTATGGCGAGTTTCTAGTTCTCTTTACGAGAAAATTGTTGAATTATTTTTGTGTGAAATATTGTATATGTTCTTATTAGACAATAGGTTTGAACTCAAATTTATTTTTCCGCGTGTCATGCTTTCCTTTAAAATCCAAAATTGTCCGGAAAATATTTAAATGTGTCGAAAATGTCGTTTCACCATCCCTTTCGGAATACGCTGCGCAATGAGAAGTTTGGGAATAGCTCTTAGTCATCAGGATTTTCGGGGCAACCGAAAGAGAGAAAATGAGATTTGCGGGTAAAAATAAAGGTGACCCAAAGGAGAAGAAAAGTCTCTTTTCAGCATTGGCTACTAAGCCTAAAATAAAATTATGGCGGCAAACGCGCTACTTACACTGTCTGGCGCGTATAACATGAAGTCGTGAATAAAACTTCGGAGCGTTACTGTTTCCCGCGGAAAATGAATTACGGAAAAGGAAGAAAATGAAAACACTCGAAGCTTCGTCTTAATAGAAACCAGATCGTAAAGTTTCTGAGACGAATATTAAAAACTTTTTTTCTTGCAAAAAAGGAAAAGAGTTTTTACGACTTCTTTATATTGTTAATACTATAAAACTCGAATTATCCGTCGTCCATAGATTTTAGCTTATTAAGATAGGATCACATCGTGCTTTATGACATTTACGGGATCACTCGCTCATTATTTACGGTTAAAATGATCTACATATGTTCAAAAGATGCGCGGGAATTTGTTGTCGTGGGTCTCGATCTTTTGTAAATTTGTTATCGTGGGTCTCGATCTTTTGTAAATTTGCTATCGTGGGTCTCGAGCTTTTGTAAATTTGTTATCGTGGGTCTTAATTTTTCGGATATTTATTTTCGTGGGTCTCGATTCACAGGAAATTTGTTATTGTTGGTCTCGATCCCTGGTAAAGTTTTTCGTAAATTTTATGTCGTTGGTCTCGATCTTTTAGAAAATGGTTATTGTCGGTTTCGATCACTTGGATATTTATTATTTTGGATCTCGATCAGTTGGAAATTTATTATTTTGAGTCTCGATTTTTGCAATTTATTTGATCACTTGAAAATCAGTCTTAATGAATTCTTTGCCGATTGTGTTGGATTTTGATAAAGTGAACCCAAATCAACCTAACCTTATTTTTCGTGAAATTAATAATTGTAAAATCCCCTTCCAAGTTTCGAAATTGTTTTCCAATTATTTTTGTTCCGAGTTCTTTAATGAAAACTTTGAAAAACCTTTAAGAATCAATTGACATAGTTTTCTCTTAATATTCTTAATGCTGTTGCTGAATTTTCTTATATGCACTGATGTAGGAGGAGCAACCCTTTTATTTCTGTAGAAAGATTGTTCTTCAATAGCAGTTTTCAAAATGGTGAAAGTTGTAACTCATTAACACGCAATGTTCTCCCTCGTAAAATAGTTTTGAGAACAACTGGTACATATTTCGGGTAAAGCCCGTGGAGCACTCTTCCAACTTATCGTTTTCCAAAGGTATATGCATCCCGATAGAGTAGAGCCTCGAACTTATAAAGAGACAGTTCAGGCACGAGCTCCCTATCGTGTCCTCTCTTTTGTCTAACTCCCTCAGTCTCTTGTCCTCTAGCCTAAATTGAACAAGGCTATGGAACACTTTTGAATCGGAGCACGCTGGTGCGATTGAATAGATTCAATAGAGTCTGTACAAACCAACGAAACCCTACTTAAAGGGAACATGAAAAGATATAAGTTTGGGGAGATACGCAACCAGTTCGAAGACTGAACAAAAAGTTCCAAGCCCCAACTAAATAATAGGGAATCTGCAGCACCATGTATTTGGCTCTATTTATACGAATAGGGAAGTAACATTGTGTCTCGACTCCCTATTAGGAACACGTTTGTTCCCGGTTTCGCTTTCATTTTAATTGATCAAGTATTTATTCTCGCAAACCACACAAAAGTATTGTTGCAAATTAATTGGTCTTGAAAATTAGTATCAAAAGTAACGGAATTACGTAGGCCTAATACAGCAGCAAGCAAATAATAAACTAGAAATAAATAAGGCTTAGCTGTATTCGTGGATTCTTCGCATTGATGGGACAACGACCAATCAAATGCTATTGAAAGTCTCAACAAAGGCCGGCTTCTTGCTCATTGGTTGTTGAGCCATCAATTTGAAGAAATTCAGGATCTGCATGAATACAGATATTTAAGATTTGTTCTTTATTTTTTTGTAATTTGTACTTTCTTCTAATATTTCTTTGGAGGATTATTTACGCTAAGGCAAATGGTTTTATTTAGCTAACTACGATATATACTTAATTTTGGATTAGGTAATCGCGTAACAAGTTGACTTTTCCTTTTCACCCACCTTTTAAAAATAATATCTTAGAGCTCGTCTGTGAGAGGAATTCAATTGTAAACCTGAAATGCAAATTATTTAATTTGAACCCAAATTTTGAACAATGGATTAAATCATCAAATTTCCTAATTTTAACCATTAAAAGTTTATCTTCCAACATATGGTACTTAAAACTTAATATTACTCTTCGTTAATGAGGAAGTCGGCGGTTGATTCAGAAATCTAGTTGTTTTTGTGTTTCGAGAAATTAGACCCACTATTTAAAACTAGAATAATTTAAGTTATTAATGAGAAACTCTACACGTAAATTGAAATACTAATGGTTAAACTCTTTTTGTCATTGTTACTCAGATATTCCTGGTCCAATTACTATCGTCTAAATTTTAATTAATAGCGACTCGGACGAAGTTTTAAACGAGTTTATATAAAGGATGATCTACTAATTGAAGTATTTCATAATTAAAATATGTTTTCGTTAGTTTACATTTTTACGCATAGAATAATAAATTTTGATAGCTTTTCGGTTTTAATACATCAATCCGCCTTAGCTATCGCTACATTGCACAGTTATCTTGGAAATAAAAAAAAAAAAAACAGCTAAGCCTAACCGAGATATACAATCACCTCACATTCCAGGAATATTTACTTTTAATTTCACCGACGTAGAAAAGTTATCTAGACACTGAGGATTACTATCAGTTCTATGTATAGTCGTACGGTCGACAGTAAACGCTTAGCGCGAATGTAATTTGTTTGAATTCCTAGGACTAACCAAAAATAGTTTGCTTATTACACGTTGGCGCTCTTCTATACGGAAATTATCAGTTCGAAATTTCAGCGCGTGTAAAGATATACTCCCTCTTTCCCTCTTTGCTTTGTATTTAAAAGGAAGCTACCCTACAGAAGCATGTACAGAAATTTTAATTATTATACATTCTTTCATTCTTAAGCTTCATAGTTGCACTGCACTAGCGCGGTTAACGACGCGTTTTTTGATCCTTTTATTCTTCCAAGGCAAAAGTTAAAGTTCCTTTTGAAGTTTATTATTTTAATTTCTCGTACACCGTCTCTCCAATCTTTTCGCCTTTTTATCTCGTTTGGAAAAATTTGAAATTTTAAAATTAATTTCTGAGGGTGTGGTTTAATCAGTATTTTCGTCAAAAACGGGGCTTAGTAGGTTACTGTCTTGGTTTATAAATGTTTTCTTTCTAGATTGCTACTAACAGAAGCCGATGAAACCCTCCTTTGAAGTCTATTACTCCCGGGTCTTGTCTACCCCTCTCTGTATGGGTTAGTTTCAAAAAGCGCGATTCGTACGCCTCCTAACGGTAGATATTTTCGGATCGGGAGTTCGTCGAGCGAATATCTCTAGCAGACTTGGAGTACGTCAAAAAAAAACGTCGTCGTTTGTGGAGAGAGAGAATTTCCAATTTTCCGCAGACAGGGGTATGAAGTAGGACCCCTCCGATCTCGTAAAATCGTGAATTTTACCCATACAGAGAGGCGCGCTATATGGAACATTAGAGTAGTAGACTTCAAAGGAGGGTTTCATCGGCTTCTGCTACTATTGGTTGTGTATTCTTCTAATCTTCGTGTAATGGAACCTATGTCCAGGCTGTAAACCTCTTTTGAATCGCGTAGTTGGCGGAACGTAGCGTATAGCCTCCTTTATGAGGATGTATTGTACATGTACAACATCTTATAACTGGACCGGGTGGTGGTATCTTAATGAGTTTAGGTAGACATAGGCTTTTATTAACACCATATAGGCCACCCTTGAAAGAACGAAAGGGAAAAAAAAAATCAATTACATTTTAAAAAGCCTTTGTTCCCAACAAATAATCCCAAGGTGATGAAACTGCAGGACGCCAGACACAAATTAAAAGCGAAACATTATTAATTAAAAAATAAGAAAGACTATATCAGTCTTAAA
The DNA here is from genome assembly GCA_963920705.1 of Odiellus spinosus. Lineage (NCBI taxonomy): Eukaryota > Metazoa > Arthropoda > Arachnida > Opiliones > Phalangiidae > Odiellus > Odiellus spinosus. The sequence goes on from OY987237.1 coordinate 9,997,226, forward strand.
ACTTGTTGATGTTTTTTCTTAATATATATATTTCAAAACTTTTGAACACGAAATAAAGTTTCGGAATTTAAAGGGGAATGAAAGCAGATAGTTTTATCGAATCTTTAAAGGGAGAATGCAACCTAAGAACGAATTTTTTTATCGATTCCTTATCGATTAAATAGGCCTAATCCACCAATAAAAAGTTTACAAAACAAATATTAGAAATAAATTTAAAACTTACCCCGAAAATAGGCTTAGCGGGGTTCATGGAGATCCTGAGTTGTAAGAACGTCGATCAAAAACATCTTAACTTTTAAATTTAAATCAATTATGTTTGTATCATGAATAATATGAGCCATAGAGTTAATTTTAAATCATACCGAATTTAATTAAATATGGTTTTAGGTTATTTAGCCATTGTGTCTCATGAAATTTCTTTCCTTATTAGATTAAATAGAATTTTTATCTTCATGAGTAATAATCAAAGTTTTAAAAGACGGGTTTTACGTGAAGCACTCTTGTAATGTATTTCAGAGTTTTCTTTATAAGTAATTTAAACTTCTAGGCAAACTTTTCACTTCTACTCGACTTAATGTAGGGCTCTTTGCATAAACTACTTTCAAACCTAATCAGGTATAAAATCCGACCCAGCTTTCTCTATTTTGCAAAATAATCTTGAACAAGCTGGGTATAATAATGCGAACTCTTCTTCCCATTTTCCAATATTGAGTTTTAGTCTCGAAGGTTAGGAGGGGTTTAGAGGACACTCGTTGCTCTTAAGTCCCGTCGCGTAAAATTGCCCCTATAATAGTAATAGGTAAATAAGCCCCGCCTCTTATTTTGCTGATGGTGAAATTTGGGAAATAAGGGATAGAAAATGGGGCAACTGGTTGGGCGGATGCTCTAAATATATCGATACGTGTAAGGTTTCATTTCGTACAAAGTAAGGAGTTGGAGGTTCTGTCGACAATACTACAAATCTCGTACAAAGATTTGGTATCTTCGAATTCAAATTCTCAACCAATCTTCAAATCTTTCAAACCCCTAACAAATCTTCGCGAATAAATCTTCAAACCCTGAAGAATTTCACTATCATTTCACAACTAACAATAGAATGTAAACTTATATCGACGAAAACAGAGAATTATCGTAGTACCAAGTGAAATTAAAACGCGTAAATTCCATTTTAAAACCGAGCAAATGATAAATGGATAACTAAGAAATCTCGAAATAAAATCACGTTTAGTCAGCGCGTTTAATTCTTAATTGCAAGTCGTTAAAAGGAGTTTGTCGGGTCTAATTTCTTTAAAATGTCCAAGAATTTCCATTTCAAGCTCGCGTTAAAGGAAACACAAAAATGCGGTACACTGCTCGCGGAATATATTTGGATTTACAACTTTCTACTTAAAATTCAGCGTTTGCTTGAGCGCGTAACAGCTAAGGTTTGGGCAGTGAAGAGTTCGGTATCGACGGGCCTAACATCGTGCTTATATACTTTAGCCTTTTCGGATAAATACTTTAAAAGGTTAGTCGCATCAATGGATCAAAATTTTCAGGGAAAATTTGGGTCACTTCATTCCAGAATTAATGTATAATTAAAATTGTATTAAGGTTAGCTATTTTAGCGATTGTTCATTTATATAAAATTTCAGGGTGGTTGCCAGGACAGATACAAACGATTATAATACAAAGATAATTAAATAAATTTAACAATCAAAAAATCGTTAAAATTAAAGTTGAACAAAAATTATTTAAAATAAAATTTGTAACTAAAACTACGAATTTCTAAAGCAGTCAATCGTCAAAAAAAAGAAAAAAAAAAAATGGTACTAACTCCTGATAGAAAAGACAATGTCCATAGCATGCAAATTTTCTCTCTTCTTCTCGATTCCTCTCTTTTCTCGAAGTCCTGAGGGTTTGAACCTGCTTCTATAAGCAATAATAAGAGAACTTATATATTATGTTCGACTTCTATCAGTTAACTCAATCCAAATGGCTTGAAAGTGTCACTTAGCTCAATTTTCTCCTTACCTCAATTTCACGTCATTGACATAAACGAGTCGAACATGAACTTTCGAAATGATCACGTCTTCTGAAGTTACGTAAAATGACATCAAAGAGTATTACCAAAGGCTACAATACCATTGTGTTTCTCTTCTCGTGCGTCTATGATCCCCAAACTTAAGGGGGGTCACCATTCAATAATTATTAGGCTATACCATACCATGAAAGTGAATAATAAGAGTTTCTGATGATGATGATGATGGTCTTTCGGATAAGTTTTGTCGAGAGCCATTTGTGTTGGTCGTAATTACCTTTGTCGTACGTACTTATTGAAATTTTTAAGATATTGTGGTTGATGGAAACCCAATTAACGGGTCCGTTATTTCGATTCTTTTAAGTGAAATATTTATTATATAAAAACTATGAGCTAAAAATGGAACAGATTTAGATTTTATTTTCGGAATCATATGCCAAAAAACCTATGAGAGATTTTTTTTTTCGCAATTATTGGACACGTTTTAGATGTTTAAATTAATTTCTAAAGTTTGGTTAAGTTTGAATAATAAAAACAAACGTTTTTGTCATGGTAATTCCGAAAATAAATTGAAAAGCTGTTCACCTTTTAGCTCATAGTTTCCCTTTAAAATAATTAAAACCAAGTAGGGTACCCGAAAACAAAAACTAAGCAATCCCAAGCTCCAAATTTGCGAGCAAAACTGGAGTACCCGAGCTCTCAAGTTCAACAGCTGCTCCAACCTCGCTTTAATTGGATATATCTATTTGGAAAACTTTTATAACTTTTCTAAAAACCCTCGAAATACTAGCAAAGTATACTTTATTATAAAACGACTTGATAATCCTACATATTCTTAGAGCATTTATATAAACTGATGTTTCGCTCATAAAGTGCCTCTTCAATAATAATAATATCCACTAAACTAGGGCGAACACGTTCTTCACGTTTTGAACTTCTTGGTCAGAAAGGGTCAGAAATAACGCGGATAGCCTATCTCCATATGACCCTATCTTAACTAAGGAAACAACTATAGAAATCCTTCCAGCGTTCATCTCCTCAGACCTATAAATTCTCTCTATACCTAACCTTGCTCTTCAAAACTTTCCTTCGCTATTCCTTATAGATAAATTCTAGTTTCCGTCTGATCGGTTAGATGGCGCTTCTGTCTCTCTCACTCTCTTCAGGAATTCCCCTTTTAGCGTCGGCCGAGAGTTTTAGTTTCAGAAAATCCTAGCAGTGAAGTATCAACGAGCGAAACGGGCACCGAACTCCGTTACATTTTCTCTTTTGAGTCCACCAACAACTCCGGGGGGTGTCTGTCCGAAAACGTGCGTGTAAGATTTCGAGCGAAATTGAAGGATAGTCACTGATAAACTTAGACTTACCGTGATCGACTGTCCGAGCGATTGTCTGTGGAACTTTGTCTCTCGCCTTCAGTGTGTTTTAAAAGTTTTCAAAGCGTTTGTTTGCTTTTTCTATCCCAACTCCTCGTGTCTCGTAAAACGCTAAAACTTGTTGTTAAGATTCAAGGATCAAGTCGATTTGGTTGTTGACTAGATTTAAACTTCATTCGTTATTCGAAAGTTGGTCGAGGAGATGATTTTAAACTTAGTTACGCGAAAGATGTTTCGTGGTTGCTATTAGAAGAATAAGATTCGTATGTAATGGGATCTACGCCTTCACGAAACCGTCGCGCATCATCGAACGAAATCTTTTGGTCAATCTTGGTAGTGTTACTTTGTTTGTCGGCTCGTGGTAAAGGATTCGATTCCGTGTCATATTCACCGGTCATTGCTAACAATACCTATACGAACGCTACCGTTACTTTCAACTTTGACTCGACGACCTTTTGGGATTCGGTTGCCGATAACGGAACAACCGGATATTATACTTCGCCTAGTAGCCCATCAGAGTCTATGGTCCCAATGGACATTATTTCGGATAACAACACCCATCTACTCGATCTCCTCGAGGAAGATCAAGGAGAAAAGATCATTTTTCTTCAAGGTATAACTATACAAACTCTGATTTTGTTTAAGAGGGTAAAGTCTTCGAAAGCACTTTATTCCCTATAAGCTTAAAAGGGATACTAGACTCTGATAAGTTATCTTTAATCGTTTTGAACTATTTAAATGTGCGTAAATATACCGTATTAAAACTAGTCAAAGGTTTCGCTGTTATTTACAGTTAACTATTAAAGTCGCGAACTAGACTAACTAAGCCTAAATCCTTTTTTAGAATGTGAAACTGTCGTGAAATCTTGGTCGCTGATGCCAATGAAATATCGGATAAAAATGGATCTTGAACCAATTATAACGCACTTCTCTTTCGGTTCAGGTGTAATTTCAAAGTCAAATTCTCATTGGCATCAGCAATTGAGTCCTTTTAAAATAAATCATAAATTTTTTCCGGTCTTAGCAACTTTAATAATAAACAGCCAATTACCACGAAGCATTTGGCGAGTTTTGATAATTTTTTATGTTCTCGTCTTTTTGCAAACTTCTCTTGAAGTCAGAAAATGAGTGTATATACGTTGATAGTCCTTTGTGAACTTGGATACATTTCATTTTCTGCGGTTTTCGATAGGAAATGTGATGGTTTGAAGCTCGCAACGAATGCGTATAAGATTATCGAAGGTTTCTATATTTGTTTGTCGGTGGGATTTTATTTTCGTCTCGTAATATCTTTCGATATGTGTGGCGAGGTTTCCTTTGAAATGTATCTTTACGAGTTCTTTATCCAACAAAGAAGTGTTATATACTGCGCCTCGATTGGTTTTTAGGAGAGCTGTAACTGATTTATTTGCTTGGATGATTCTTCTATATATCATTTTTTGTACGAAATGGAGTTATCTTTGATATCCTATTTCGCGAGCTCTTTGCTGTCTTAATATTAAGTAATACTTTGATTAGTATTGATTTGTTATTAATTAACTTTCACCTTATTTGTCAACACGCGTGAAGTTAAACATGGTTTAGCGGGATTAGAATTTCCATTTATTAATTACTATATGCGCCTAAAAATATTCAGTAACATGTCGGCTATTGGTTCCCTGTGGGTACGTCATGGAAAAGACCCGAGACAAGGCTGGTAAAACCAAATCAAAATTTCCTTCAATTTTAAATTCATTCAACACTAAAATTCAACCGTTGTCTCTAGAATATTACAATTTTTTTTTAGATAATATTAGATATACTCTTTGCAATTTGCAACGATTGTACTTTCATTCCTTTGATATTAACTCTCCTTAGCCTTGATTCCTAAAAACCAAACAAAATACCGCTGTGAGAACTGTGAAATAATTACTTGTCCCAACCCGAAAAAACGTACCCTAATCTGTTAACTAGTTTATCTTCTAACGAAATTTCATTATCGTAAAAAAATGTTTATTTTACTTTTGCGATCGAGACTGCCCCCCCCCCCCCCCCCCCGGCTGAAAAAAACGTTAAGCAAAAGTCATTCCAATTTTCGGAGCTGATTGCATCATTTTTATCGTGGCTTTACAACTTCTTTATTAGTCATTACTGAATTTTATATCTAATATCGAAGAACAAGAAAGTGCCTCAATTGTTTCTTCAATCGTGTAAGCTATTTTTAAACGAATTTTCTGGTGTAGATAATTAAATCTTAATATTTTTTTCAATTAACTTAATTGCGTTTTAAACAGTCAATTAGGGGGCATGTACATCTAAAAGCCATTTTCCCTCTGCAAATAATACGATTTATTATTACTGTATAAAGAAAACTACGCGTTAAATTGCCGCCTTTGTTTAACTTCTGTTCGTTCTATTCGTTATGGCTGCTCGTTTATCTTTTTTTTAATCGGAGTACATTAGGAACACTGGCTCTCGCGAATAGCAATTAAAAACGAAACGCTGCCTTTTCATTAGCGAAAAAGGCTTCCGAAATTTAAGGAAATTTATTTTACAAAGATTTTTCATTAATGAAAAACTCCAACTGACGATAAAAATGATTTTAATTTCTATGTTAATGTAAGGCTGCCACCTTTTTTTTCCGGAGGCTTTTGGATTATATTTTTAGTTTTTTCTCACTACTAAAAAGCCATTTCACAAAATTGTGGACGTATTTTAAAGAAACCTCAAAATTAAAATGCCAAAAAAATATTTTTTATTTGTTTAGAAACATATTTTGCCATGGGTAGAGACGATGGTGTCAAGCTAAGAACTCTATTTCCTGTACAAATTGACAATATGTGCTAAACGTAGGACTATTTGTGCACCTATCTCAATAGATTACGATGAATATGAAAACACGGCGTTCTAAAGCGTCTTCTTACGTCAAAAAGTGACAAAAGTAGCGCGTCTAAGCTTTTTAGGTTAGAGGACTCTTCTGAACACCAGTTTTCCTTATCTTTATGTATTAAGATAGTGTTGCCATTGTTAGAAGTCCTGAAGAAATTCTGCTTTAATTCTGCTTTCCAAATGATTCAACAATTGAACATAAATTGTTCATGAATTTCAAGTTTTGAGTCATTTTGAAATCCGAATTTTCTGTTTCACATGCAGGAACTAGAATACGGCGACGTTTTCAGTTACGCACGTTTTGAAGTCATCGTCCCGTTGAAAAACGGTTTTTTTTTTTTTATTAACCTGGCCCAGTTTCAGGCCAAAAATATGTATAAAGTCTACACATTCTAGTCTATATTGTAATGGTTTTCTTGGTTCTGTTTTGCGTGCGTAAATTATTCTTTTAACCACGAAGCTGTATCTTTACAGTCCATGCCTAATGTTATTTTTCATTTTTTCCCCCGTCTAGGCTTGTTTGAATTGAGTAATTCCGTGTGCCGTGATGATGCCGGGGACGGCCTATCCGAGTTGACCGCTGTTCAGCTGGCTATCGACGACGTGAATGCCATAAATTTGATCCCCGGATACAAGCTGGAAATGTACGCTAACGACACTGAGGTAAGGCAAATAGTTTTCGTGATACGTCTACGGTCTTTTGAATAATTGACCGGATTTGTGAGAACGAAACAAAGGGTGGGAGGTGTTTCGTAATTATGACGTGAGTTGGGTTTTACGTGGTTTATGTTATTCTTCATTTAAAACTCTTTATCGTTTTGTGTGAACGAAATAGAAAAATATTATTCCAATAGAACGGCTATTTCCGTGATAGGTTAGATGTAATGTTACTTGCGTTTTGTCGTGCATATCAACCAGGTCGGTTACATTCGTCCGGAACTGGCTTGGCTATCCATGTTGGCTTTCGGACGACGGACGTGTTTGTAATATGCAAATAAGGAAAATTGAATTTTTTGGTGATATAATTTAAGAAATAATACCACGAGACTTATGTAAAGGGGTCATCCATAAACAACGTCACGTTTTATTGGGGGAGGGGAAGGCTTTGGACAACGGAATAGATGGATTTTAATCAAGCGAAACGTCACATCTTTGGTTTTGTGGGTTAAATGATTATAAGTAAAAACCTTAAAATACCCTGAGAAAACGGGTGACGTTTATCTTTGGGCTGTTAATTCCCATAAATATTTTAAGATTTCCGTCAAAATTATATGGTTTTTTGGCATTTGTACGATCCCTCGCTTGTATGATGTTCCGTAAAAAACAAATTTTTTAAGCGATATCAGTGATTTTAAGAAATTTCTATATTTAACCACCTGTTTAGAGGTAATAAAGAGAAAGGCTGGTGGAATAAGATACCCTTAATTACGTCATTACGGTTATCTCTTTCTCACTTCCTTGAAATTACTCTATATCCTCGAAATTCTACAAGAAAACAGTTTTTATCTCGCTTCTGGAACAACTCTATCATTCTTCACAAACCCATTTTTTTGGGTGGAAAAGATAAAAAGTAACTTCGTAGTCTTTATATAGTGAGGAAAGCGGTTGTGTCAAAATTTCGGGGTGGTTTTCGGTGAGTGATGAGAGGGCCCACACCTTTGTTCCAGAGCGAGTAATAACCTCGAGGCTCCAAGTACGAGCGAATTACCTAACCTTTACCCTCTCAGAATGTGTTAAATTCCTAACATAAATTATAGTATAAGTAACAAAGGCCATAAGTATGACACTATCAGTTTAAAATCTTGTATAGATAAATTATTTTAACTATGCTGCTAATTTTAGTGTGATGAAATACTTGCCGTATACTCGCAATTTTGTTTAAGTTGTTACTTACGGCAATATCTAGACGTATAAAATGGCCTTCTTTAACTTGGACTAAAGAATACATAAAATTTGAATTATTCAAAAGCTCCCTTTTTTTTTTGGATTGTTTGAACAAGATCTAATTTATCGTTCGTAAAACTCTGGTATTTTCTTCTCGATGGGAGAAGTAATAGTCAAACCCACCTCGAATTGACAGCGCGTACAGGCTAAGATACCCGTTTTTATTAAGATTTTTTTAAGTTAAATAAATCGAACCAGATTTATGGGTTATTCTCAAAAGGCGCGATCCGTACGCCTCCTAACGGTAGATGTTTTCGGAGCGGAAGTTCGTCGAGCGAATATCTCTAGCAGCCGTGGAGTTCGTCCAAAAAACGTCGTCGTTTGTGGAGAGAGAGAATTTCTAATTTTCCGTAGACAGGGGGGGATGAAGTAGGACCCCTTCTAACTCGTAAAATTGCGAATTTTACCCATACAGAGAGGAGCGCTATATGGAACATTGGAGTAGTAGACTTCAAAGGAGTGTTTCATCGGCTTCTGATCGAACTTATAGCGTCGCGTGTAATGCCAATTCTAGGCGAAATACAAATGGAATTGTCTGCTGTCTGTCTCCAGTTCCCAACTTTAGGTAACAAGTATTTAAAAATGCAGGCGCATAAGTTGCAATTCTGCTTTCCGAACTTCAAAATATTAAAGTGATACTTACATTTAAACTTAACCATACTTTAGAAATTAATTAAAACACCGAAAGTGTAATGAATGTGAAAATATTATCGAATATAATTTTTGGCATGGTGATTCCGAAAATAAATTCAAAAACTTGTTCCGCTTTTTAGCTCATTTTTTAATTCCCCTCAAACGAACAAATATTAAACTAGAAATAAATTTAAAACTTACCCGGAAAATAGGTTTAGCCGTATTCATGGAGATCCAATCAATCGAACGCGATTATAAGCCACGTGGAGATCCCGCGTGAACGACGGGCCTTTGCTCATTGGTTACTTAGACATTACATGGATTCAATTCAGGATCTCCATGAATCCCGCTAAGCCTATTTTCGTGGTAAGTTTTAAATTTATTTCTGGTTTAATATTTGTTTTGTAAACCTTTTACTTGTGGATTAGGCCTATTTAAACGATAAGGAATCTATAAAAAATTAGGTTATGATGAGAAAAATTTAAAATTCATATTTTATAGGACCAAGAATTTGAAAACTTTCTTTTATTCGAATTTATTCTCCCTTTACGCCCATGAATTTAAGGTCAAAAGTTAAACAATTGAATTTTTATCCGATGATTTTTATTCTTTGAAAAACTTTTCAATATTTGTTCTGGTACCCATTTTTTATTCATCTCGTTTGAACTCGTAGCTTTTTCCAAAGTAGCCACGTTCCTCAAATATTGGAATTTTTCTTTTATATAAACTTCTATTCTCGATCAGATTGTAGAACTATTTTTACCGCCTATAAAGTTTAACATCGCGTATTAATCCGCACCACCTTTTATCTAGTTTGTAAATTTCTCTTGATAAAATATATTTTTCGTTCTCTGAATTTGAGGCAATAGAATGAATTGCTGGTAAGGAAGAATTAAGTGTCTCAATCCGTATCTTTTTCTTCTTGCCTTAACTCTATTGTTTTTATTCCAAGGAATGACATTATGTAAGCTAAGTATAACTTGGTAAGAAAACTGGCAGAGGTTGTCATATTATTCCTTTTTATTAGGAAAGGCGCTAGTTACATATGATTTAAAGGAAAAAAAAAAATTGCATCGGAATCTATTTTACATTGAAATATTTCCTTCGAATTTTACATTTTATCTTCAAAGTCTAAAATACATTTTACGAATGAATGCATTATCTATTCAATTGAAAGGCTTAGCAAAAATTTTTAGTTCCTTTTTAACAGTCTCTAAGCGAGCTCTCGTTTTTCCGTTATGCAAAATTTTATTTTTGTTCGAACTTCTTCGATATTTTTTCTATAAAAACTAAAGATAGTGCATGTATATAAACCCTGAAGTTGGTTTTTTTTTAAGGTTTTGAATTAGATAAGACTTAATTAAGGGGAAGTCATTGGAGCTAAAAATAGAACACAATGCCGAAAAACGTATTCGAAAATTTTCAAACAATTTTAAGACACGTTTTGGTGTTTAAATTAATTTCTAAAGTTTGATAAAGTTTCTTTAAAAGTAAATATAAATTTGGACCAATCATATTATTTCGGCCTTCAACAGAGCTTTTTTTGTCCTAACATTAAAAGAATAGGCCGGCGTTTGAAGGCCAAAGCGTCAAACGTTAAATGTTAAGACATTACGAGCACGAACGCTGAAAAAATGATTGGTCTGAATTTATATTTACTAAACTGTAGAAATTAATATTAACACCGAAACGTGTCTTAAAATCGTGAAAATATTCTCAAATACGTGTTTTGTCATAGTAAATTTAAAAGTATTCCATTTTTAGCCTCAAGTTTCAATTTAGATTGTAATTAACCAGGAGTATTTGAGTAACAATGAGAAAAAGAGTTGAAATAATTCGTTGAAATCTATTAGATTATTATGGTTATTTTTGAACACGCAGACTGGCAGGATAGAGGCGGGTCAGAGCTTTTTATAGAATCGTTCGATATTTTTAGCCCGAAATATGTTGAATATCTTTGATCTTTTCATTCTTAACCTTTTCTTTTCGCAACCACGCCTCTGGTAATAGCTAGGACCCCAATTTCCTCGAAACCTTTTAGAATATAAAAATCCTAAAAACAAATCAGGATCAGGTCCTCGTTTCTTAAAACGGCAGCTACACTTGTATAGATTGTTGAACTTAATCCATCGAGCACCCGATGATGTTTACTTGTTGATGTTTCTCTTCAGTCTAGACTACGTATTTTGAATCTTTTTATCAAATGCCAAGTTTTCTGGTATATTTAAAATCAACGTTTTTATAACATACGAAGCTAGTTAATTTGTAAATTATTTAAAATGGTTCTAATACGTCCTTAAATAGTGTTTTTCTTAACCATGAAATAGCAGTCTCGTTAATTTATTTAAGAATTATAATTTAATCAGCATGGTATAAATAATACCAAGCTAAGCGTAGTTTTATTTATTATCTGGGAACAGTTTAGAAATTTCTCCTGTCTTTGTAGACGCACAGAAATTTATAAAACTGCATGAGAACATAAAGATTAATAATCTTTTCATCGAGAGAATATGAAAACCTTCCCTTAGAGTATAGAACTCAGGCACTCATCCAAACCAACGTAACCCAATTCTTGGTAGATGAAAATTATTTTTAAAAACTTTTTAATCTATAGCATCGGCGTCCACCTCTAGTAACCCTAGCTTGTTATTGACCGCCTGCAACCTTTAATGCCTTAAGGCACGTCTTAAAAGATCTTATTTGGTTTACTCGCTTCAAACACGAATTCGCGTTGGCATCCGAAATTATATCCTTTAATTCAATCCGAAATTTCTGAGATGAATTTTGCAAATTTGATAATCCATTGCGAATTAAAACTAAATCTTTGACGATATATTTTGAATAGTAAAACTATTATAAATTGATTTTTAGAGAGACATATTGGTAGTGTTTGAAAAATGTCCCAACACCTGCCTGTAATACACTCTCATCATGAAAAAATGTAATCTTTCGCTTAGTCATGTGGGAAATCATAACGCGGCCCCGTAAGAAATTGCGCGAAGGAAGGAACTTTCCTTTAGAAGTTTGTGGTTCGAATTTTTGAAGGACAGTTCGTGAATTGCACCCCAAGCTGGTAACACTCACAAAGCCAAAGTTTGGCTTTATACATTTATAATATTTATAAGAAATATTGTTGTTTAACATGGATTTATACTTTGTACGTACTTTCAAATGAAGTTGAGAAAGTATAGAAGTCCCTTTTGTATCTAAATGATTCGATTTCTTTCGTGGTACTAACCCATCTTATATTTGCTGAAAACTCAAGACATAACCACGGAATATTTTACGAAAACAAATTTAAGCGAACACGTTAAGTTTGTCCTTTATCGTCTTCACAAATTACATTTCCTATATATTTTTAACCTTTGACCTTTGAAGTAACATTTTTGTAACCCTGTTGCGCCTAACCTACTTTGCGAAATTTCTAGATTTTTTTTTATCACGACCGTCTGTCTACCACGGTTCGTTTCAACTAGGTGTTTTATGTGGTCACCATCTTGAGGTAAACCTCCCCGTTGTTCTCCTTCCCCAACATTAATCTACTGTCATCTCGAAAATGAACAGACTGTATAGTTACTTTATATTCCATATGCCATATTTTGTCTATGGCTTATTCCAAGTCCGTAATACAACGTAGCCAAAGTTAGTTTCATTTTATTTTCGCGTTCAATAACTTTAAGATAGTTGGTGGCTAGGGTATCGCGCGTTGCGTGGTTAGAGTGGCCAGTAAAGGAATTTTTCGTTGTTTCTAAAGGTTCTTTGCCGTCGATAGACACGATATTTTCACTTTTTCGGACACTTTTTTGATGTACCAAAAACATAAAGCTTTTTTTGGGTGCGAGCACTAGTTTTATATTTTGGTTATAATCTTACAAGGGATCCAAACTTTCAAAGGAGATCTTGAAAAACAATCATTTTAGACCCACCCACACCCCTGTATAGGTCGTCCGAAGGGCCTAGCGAATTTGGGGCCCCAATTAAGAGAAACCTTCCATTTCGAAATATACTTATTTTTATAGAAACAATTTTGTGTTCAGCGTGAAATGGTCTATAAGATGCAATTATTTCCCGTTTATCACGCCGGGAAAAAGCCAATTTTTAACATTTTCCTTTGCATATAAGAAACCATTCTTCTCTAAAGGGCTCTATAACTCCTTTCTAAGTCTATAACTGAGTGAAGAGAACTATGTATAAGAAAAATCGATCCTTTATTCTGTTTTATTTTACCGAAGCTTTTGCTTATAACCAAAATAACCTATAGATAATATATATACCAATATATTTGGTGGCCGTTATTTATTCCCAAGAAGTAGTAACTTTTCTTTCTTTTTATCAATAAGTCCCTTTCTTTCTTCGCGGTTTGGCATATAGTCAGTGTCAGTTTGATGTGGCATCCGGTACAAAGCAATATTTCAAAGGGGAGAGAAATATGAGCAAGCTATGTATTTGTATTCGCTGAAATTTCCACCTGATTTTGATTATAAATATTAAATAGATACTATTAGCCTAAAATGAAGTGGGTTTTTCTTCAGATTATTTATTTAAGTAGTTTTTCTATCAGAAAATATATTTTAAAGTTCTATATCTTAAACACGCTCCAGTGACTTCTCGTCCAATCAGTGATCGCGTTAGAAGACAGGGAGTGTTTCGGAGTGGTTAGAAATATAATAAATTGTCTCGAAGCGCGCGCTCATTATTAATTTATATTTCTACAATTTCAAAATTAGGCTTAGCGCCTCTTTATAAGATCTAAAATTTAACGACTCCCTTTTCCATACTTAAACAGACAAATAATTTAATTGGGTTTTTCAGTCTTAATTAAATTGTACTTGAATGGAAACTCGGAATGTTCACCCTAGGAATTAAACCTGACTTTGGCAAAAACTATCATTCAAATAGCCAATATGCGTGGTTGCAATTTCGGATAAAACCAGTACCTATAAACCCCCTGCGCACGATCTTATTAGTTTGCCCCAAAAATGGTCTCGTCTTTCTCCTATAGCTCAACCCTTCCCCCCCCCCCCCCCCACACATCAGAACCGTCTACCGTAACCTTGCCAATCAAAGATGTCAGTGAAGTTAACTCTCTTGGAATAAGGAACCTTGGACAGTCGAAACCTTATCCTTTATTGACCATTCCTCCATAGTGTCTTTGATATATACTTTCCAGAAAGAGGTCGAGTGACATTGTCTTTTTCCCGAAGAGAAAATTATGCGACCAAGAGTACCATCTTTAGAGTGTACTAAAGACAAAGGTTTTGAACATACTGTAGAATACTACGTTTCCTGCCTTTAACACTGGTATATAACCTTAGACTGAAAATAACTGGACGTGAATTCCTTTTTCCTTCAAAGATGTTTCATTTTCTCGTCACTGGGCGACGCTTTCCGTCAATTTCTTAGTTTGTCCGATCAAATAGATACAGTGTGAGGTATTGCTATTGTTGTCTGCGGAAATTTGGTTACATTTTACGTAAAAACGCGCGTTCTTCTCTATGCAGCTGAATTCGTTTTCGAAACTTGAATAAACCTATACGAAAATGCAATTTCTGCCTAGGATCTTCCCGAAAATATCTATCTCGGAATATACATAAAAGTTTTTCGTTCTTCTCTCGATTGTGAACAGGTGCTTCGGACGCTTCTCTTGATTAGGCTTATTCAGCTGCTTTTATACCCTTCCCCTTATGCTATAGTATCTTGCAACCTTGAAATATGGGATTAAATACTCTACGATATACTAGTCAGCGGACGGATCTAAAAGAAATACTTGCTCTAAAAATGCATTTCTCTGAATAATGTGTTTTTTAAAAAACAATTTAGGGTTTTTCGACAACTTGTTTAAATATTGTTCACAAAACCATTCCAGCTTTTGCTTTTTCATTATGTGTGTAAAAACTTTGCCAGTGAAAACTTTTAGTTTCCTGCAGAAATATATATTTTTCTCGCTCATAGTTACGTTTGCCATTCACTATAATTGAGTTATAGTCTTCTGTCTGAGTGCATGGGCATAGATCCAAGTTTTTTCCCCTGGTATTGAACATGTCGTAGGAATTCAAGTTGGTTCTGTTTTGAAATCGTCTTGTTGAAGAATATTACATAACTAATCAAATTATTGGTAGTCTGACATTCTTACATCTCTCTTCTAATCTATAGAATATACAGATAGATATTATAGTTCACTTTTAAAACCACGGAAGAAAAATATATAACATAGAATAATATATTTACGCGGACCCTTATCTTGATCTGTAACAATATATTTTATTCCCTGATATCCGATATTGAATTTGCGTAATAGTCTCCATTTCGAAACTATCTAGCAAAAATGTTTCCGTTGGTATACCACCAATAGTTTCGATAAGTAAAAAAATCAGATATTTAAGTGGGATCAAGTTACATTTCGGTATTTTTAAGGGTGCATTTATACGCTTGGAGCTTTTGCGAAAGACTAAACTTTTAGAATATACTCTAATGATCTGATTCTTGACCAACTACATAGGTTTTTCTCCGCATGGCTGGGTTTTATGTGTGGGTGCATAAATTCGAGAACATTTTTATATTATTTTGATAGAGACCGCCTGAAAACGAGGCTAATAATGATTTAACATGGCGTAGGGCTAGGAGATGACGTCAACAACATTCGCGTATTTAAAGAAAAATACGTCACTGTATCCTAGTTTCTTTGTGATATCAAAATGGCGCGCGAAAATGAAATATGTGTATATATACTAATTTTAGATTTCGTCTCATTTTTCAAAGCCGCATTTCGTGTTAAACGTATCTATTTTTCACCACCCCGTTGCCAAAAATTAACCTTTGGCTTAATAAAATCCCTGTGACACGTGATGCGGCACACTCTTTTTGAATCTCGTTCTTGCTAATTTTCAAGCGTACAATCGTGCGTACCCCAACGTGTGTCGCTGGTATTATGTGAAGCCAAAGGCTGGTTCCGTCTTATGATTAGTCAGAGGTTCTCCTTTTTAATTAAATGCCAAAATCTAAATCTTTTCCTCATTTTTTACAATTCTGAAACATTTCTCCGAATGTTTTAATACGCGATTAATTTTAATAGTAGAATCGATCTTGACCCTTCCATTAAAGAAATAGGCTTAGTAGTCTACTGATAGCCCCATTTCTGTAGCATTTTATTCACCCTTGCTTAGGATAAAATATCCATATAGAAAACCTTTCGTTTCAAGCAAGGTTGCGAGCGCTATATGTATTCTAAAAAAACCTTTAACAAACACTACCTCGGATTAAACCTTTTCTTTGTTCCTCGGGATATCAGCAAAAAAAAATCTTCCTCCTTTTCGTTAAATTGCGTTTAATTCGGCTTCAATTCTTTCCCAATATAGCCCAGCCCAGTCCAAGTGGTCTAAGGTATTAACTTTTAGGAGAAAAGGTCGCTAGCTCGATTTAAAGCGGTAGGATAGGGAAAGGGTGATGGAGGGTTTGAAAGTAGTTTATTTTAAAATGCTCCCTTCGGATCGTGCTCCTTTTACGTTTGATGAAATTCTTTCTTCTCTACTCGAAGTTAGTTCCCATCCTTTTTGGCCATCTCGAACTCTTTCACTAGTTTCGTCAAACGTTAAAGGCGTACCGCGTGGAACCTGAGACTTAAACAAAATTTAAAAAAATCGATTTCAATGACAAGATAGAAACGAAATGACGTTCGGTAACCATGGAAAATCGAATATTTTATATTGTTCTTTATATACAGTATTAATTTCAATTATAATATCAAATATTGCGCAACTTTTGATTATATTTTATTAAAATTCTAAAACTTTGTTTTGTTCCTATGGTTTCAATTACAAACTAATCGTTTAAAATAGGATTTCGTCTTATAAGAAAGGATAATATATTAAAAATCGGTTACGTGTAATACAACCTTTTGTGAAGAAGTTATAAATGAAAAAGAAATTGATTGTTCAACCCCGTCTCGCGGGGCGGAAGAAATCATATTTCACTAACCACGGCATATAGGTTAGTTCACCTGACATATATCTTTTGTAACTTAGCCTCACGCTATGCGTGATGGTATTTTGATTTCATTTTATCCAGTTTCTTCGAATTTATAACTAAATTACCGTATCATATTGATGATTTTAACAAATTTTAATATAGTAAATAGTCCAAGAACGTTGCGTAATACCCTCATCAGACGAGATTTAATTAGAAGTTGAATAATCCTCGGTTACAATTGATTAAACCGCCTTTGGAATCGCAAACATTGACGTCATATAAATAAGCAAGCTTTAGCGAGCGTGAGAGGAAAGAAATTACCTAACATCTCTGTCCAGTTGTACGCTTTTGATTTGGACTCTTCTCACGTTTCAATTATTTACGCACCCCACTTAGTGGGGCCCACTATCAGCTCCTGAGCGTCAGAATTTAAGTCTACCAATTACTAGAATAAGTTGTACATTTTGATTTTTTGAAATAACTTAAATTCAATCGTAATTATTTTTAGTATTATCAGAAGCCGATGAAACCCTCCTTTGAAGTCCATTACTCCCGGGTCTTGTCTACCCCTCTCTGTATGGGTTATTCTCAAAAGGCGCGATTCGTACGCCTCCTAACGGTAGTAGTTTTCGGAGCGGGAGTTCGTCGAGCTAATATCTCTAGCAGCCTTGGAGTTCGTCCAAAAACGTCGTCGTTTGTGGAGAGAGAGAGAATTTCCAATTTTCCGTAGACAGGGGGATGAAGTAGGACCCCTTCTAACTCGTAAAATTGGGAATTTTACCCATACAGTGGAAAAGTTATATTTAAAGAGGATTAATCTTCTCAATGGATTATTTCCTTGTTATTTTGATATTTTCTAGTTTGTTCTAACTTTATGTGGACTTTAAAAAAAAGAGTCTAAGGAAAGGTTTTCCTCGGAAGAACACGAAACAATTCCGACCAAACATATGTTGCACCCCGGAGTCTATTCCGCCGAGACTATTTGCTTCAAAAGAGCGAGTTTTAGAGCTAGTTTGAGATAGAGCCGATTTGAAGAAGGCTTTAAAGTCGCTTTTTACCCGTGGATCCTTGGGCCATTTTATATATTTCGAAACTATTTATTTTTTATCCTTGAAGGGACAAAAAGGATTGCTACTTAAGATACTTTGTAACCTATCTGTCTAGTCATATATGTGGGGATTTTGCGGACTTTAAAACCAAATTGGACTCTAGTTTCGTATTAATAAATCGCAACGATCTTCTTGAAGAGATTGCGTGACATGATTTTGGGCGCATTATTTCTTACATTTTTAAAGGCCGAACCCCAAACAAAAAGGATCCAACTAATAGCTTCAACTAATTGGCAGATTAAAACTAGTTAGTTTGAAATTATTTTCGTGCCAATTATTTTCGTCCCTTTTAAAATTAACAAATGTGCCACATAATGGATATTAAACAATTGTCTTTAATTGTTAGTCAAGGTTTGTAGAGCCTAAAAAGCCAAAGTCTATTTAAAATAAGAATGAAAAAATTAACAAAAAGGCAATTTATATACGATCTTGTTGTAAGGTGGAAACAGTGCAACCCAAAAACGCCCCGTAACATAATTAAAATTTGACAATCGTCTATTAATTTCGCTAGGAATTTCGACTCAAGTCATTTAAGGCCCGTTTACAAAAGAGCGGAAAGCTGAAGCGTAAGCCGATGCATGGAGCAATAACAAGAGGAGGCATAGTTTCCAAAATCTCATTTTTAAACGATGTATGAACCTATGCCTCCTGTTGTTATTGCTCCATGCATCGGCTTACGCTTCAGCTTTCCGCTCTTTTGTAAACGGGCCTTAACCCTCGAAGCGATTAAATTTTAGCTTTACCAAAAGTTTATAATTCCAGGAGAGGAGTGTATAATTATGCGTAGTATCTGCTTTCAGAAAAAGCTAACCAGGCAAGCTCGAATGGTAACGAAAAGAAAAAAAAATATAGCTAGCTACCACCCATATTACGATTCAGTTAATTACACTATTCCTTGAGATGTTGCGTCTAGGATGCTCAGAGTTAGGGTATTCTTACCTGAATATTCCAGAAATTGTCCGATAGGGATGCTTCAATATTTTTGTCGATGGCTGCCGCTTGCGTGTCTGTTTCCAATCAATCGTCTCCTCTTTTCGGATGGTGTTTTAATAAAAAACCAAACACTTTTCTGGAATATTTTATAAACTTTTGGCTTCATTGGTATTATTATTTTTTCTTTTTATCCTTGGCTCTTTCAACTTTGCTTCCAAAACCCATTTTCGATCAAATGACCATTTGTAAAGAATTGCACTAGTCGCGGACCTAACAATAAGGTACCAAGCACCATCAGTTCTCCTTTTTCCTATCATATATCGCCTAGATAAGGCATTCTAGCCGTGGCCATTAGGCTTTTGCAAGTTTCATCCCCAATACTCTCATCACATCTCCTTATTACAATACTATTCCCTTGTTCAATATACTTTTCTAAAACTACTTTACATCTATGACGTTAAATATCACGCGTGAATCCGCCTACTTTTTCGTTATGATGCAAACTGTACTCGAATTGATTGGCTACCCTTTTGTTTTTGCTTTTTTCGAGGGCCTGAATTGAAAAGCATCGTCTACGCGTTGTAGTGGACAGGCTGAATTAATTTGTTTAAGGAAATGAAGGGATATGTAGGCGAAGGTATAAGCGAATGAGCGGCGAGAAATTCGACCTTTCGAGCCTTACGCTGTATTAATACTTACTTCGTGGATAAAATTTGGTGGCGCCGCGTACAAGGTGACGCCAGCTTCTAAATTGGCTGATTTGGCTTTCGAAACTTGGCCCGTCGCACACTTGGAAGTTTAAGGTTTTGTTTTGCCAATTTTCAAATTCCGAACATTTTTGCATATATTTTCAAATCCCGAACACTTTCGCATATATTTTCAAATCCCGAACACTTTTGCATATATTTTCAAATCTCATCTAAATGCTTTTTGCTTGAGAAGGCAGTATTTTTGGGGTTGTCGCTGTTGGTCTCATTTCAATATACTTCTATGAATTTTATCTTTGTGTGATGGGCCTTTGAGGGAAAGACCAACAGGCGATCCTTCTTAAGGATCAAGGTTTCTTGTAGTATGGGGAAGGAAATCACCTTGATTTTTAACAAGATGCGCCTTTATTTCCAAGCTGGAAGAAGAATTTTTTAAGCGAAACAAAACCCTCTACTATACTATACTTCTGCTAATATAACTTCTGAAATAAATCGGTTGCTCTCCTGATGGATAATTACACCGCTGCCTACCTAATTGGAACTTCCTTTCGCTACTAATAAGTAAGGTTCACGCTCCTAGCTTCGATTGGTTTTATGTTTCGGAAGGAATTTCTGGTTGCTCTGATTTCTTTTTTTTTTCTTTTCCGCAATCCATTTTATTAGGTAGGCTATATATTATGTAAGCTAAGCTTATCGTATCTGTTCATCTTGACTTTAGTAATTGTAATTGTTTTTTCGGGTATTGTTCGTGGTTCTGGGTTTTTGGATTATTTCTCTCTGGTAGTTTGATAAAATCAATTTGCATTCTTGGGAAACACGTACTCTTGGGCGGTGCAATGATAATTAAGGTAGGATATTTGAGCTTAATTAATGAGTATGAGTAGTTTTGGTTTGTTTCACTGTTTAATTTTGTAGACCTAATGAAACAAGACATGTAAGATTATTCCTCCGACTATGTAATAACTGTTAGCGGGCGAATAAGGTTGGTAGTAAAATATCTTCCACAAGAAATTTTAAATATTGAATCATAATTTTACTTCTGGATTAGGTATATCGATAAAAAATCACTTGTTGCATTCTCCCTTTAAGAGTGTAAATATTAAAATTTAGAAATGTTTGGCAGTCGTCATACAAGTGAAAAAAACAATATTATAGAACTTGTGACACTGAACACGATGATATAATAATTATAGAGCAACACTCTGGTCATTCTTTTTCCAATTTTCCCTCTCTATAAAATTGGGTCTAATTTTAAACTCGTTCTCTTAAAATTTAATCTTTCAAAACCGCTTGTACGATATCCCTAGCGAGCTGTTCTATAGAACATAACCGAATTTGTATATACATATAGAATGGCTAATAAATTCAACGTTTCAATTTCATTTGCGAAATATAATTGCAACCTGAAACACCAAGCCCTTTATCGATTTTGTCTTACAGACGAAACATTCCGCCATACCCAAACAAGACCTCGAAGTACTAAGCTCTAGAGCTCTTATCAAAGTATTTAGTGTAGTCTACTTTAATTTCCATTAAGTTTAACATTGTTTATTAGTCCGCGTCTACCGTCTCTTGTTTTGAAAATTACTTCTAGAACAAAAGTTTATATAGCCCACCTTTCTACGCTGCCTGGACTAGCAGTTTGTTGCGCACCTCTCCCACTCAATCCTTGAAAGTGGATTCCACTTAATTGTTACCCTCTCAAGTGTGAGATGCCTGCCTAAAGCAAGTTCCAATTCTGTGAAGCAACAGAGGTGTTAAAGGAATTGTCAGTGGTCTTTTTTAAAGTGACGCCTTCACTTTTTTTCTAAGTTCCACTTGATGATGTAGTATGTGGGAAGAAAGAGATAACGAAAAGTTTAAAATTAAGGGCACATTTTTATGGATTACTTACACACCCTAAAGATTAATCAGCTGTAGGCTCTATAACAGGCACGCGACTATAGCGATGACGTAGAATTTCGGAGAATTATTGTTTAAACAAATTTCGAAGATGTCGATTATAAAATATTTATTTTTACTGTTGACGTAATAATAATTTATTTTTTTAATCTTTTGCTACTCAAATTACATTTTGAGCTCGTGATAAATCCGTGACTACTTCACTTTAAGTAATTTCACGAAATATACCGACAGGAAAGCATGTGAAATAAGTGACAGCATCACTTTAAGTAGTAAAACTCATTTAATAAAAGATATCCAGACCTTTTACTTATTGCTTCAAACAAGTTGAACGAATTGTTAGTAAATTTCACGTTGAGTTGGTAGCGTGTACGAAGCCGGGTTCTTCGTATTATCTTCGTGCCTTATTTACTTGGTCATAAACTTTGCACGTACTGCGAATTAATGTGAAAATTTCGACAAAGCGAACTTGCAAGAGCTTCTGTTATTTCCGCTATGCAATTCCATTCGCTACTTGAGTTCTAGTAAATTACTTTACCATTAGAGCATAAAGTTTTGTAGATTGTAGTTTACTGATGTCGCTGCCAAGAGTGAATGAAATTCGCCTTACGTATAGGCCCTGGTATAATGTTTTATATATGTTAATATAATATAAGACATTTTTGTAAAGATATGTCACCCGATCTATTCTATAAAAACTATACTTTCATATTTGTAAAGAATGGTTATTTTCGTAAAACCGTTTAATCAAAATTAATTTTTTTCATCCAACTGAATTCCATCCAATTAAGTTTCATACTTAAAAAAATTGTGCATGATTTATATGATTGGTGTTATTCAATCGATAGAGTATAAATTTATAGTCAATTTTCATCATCATCTTGCTATTTTATTCTTTCATTCGAAATCATATACATTCTGATGTCTTTCACTTTTTTAAAGAGTTAGTTACTCGTTTTTTCAAAAGTGTCTAAACTCAGTTTTAAAATATCTTTCGTGTTATGAAAAACTGCTGAAATAAAGTCCACTCCTGAGTAAAAAATGTAGTTGTATCCAGAAGTACTTGTCCGCGGGCGTGGGGAGAAGAGAGATAGTTATCCCCCGCTCCTCCTATGCTACTGATTCCCTCATCTAAATGAATTTTTAATCGCTATGTCATTAAGAAGGCGTTTTCAACTGCAGATGCAGGAAGACTGGTTTAGCCTTATACTTTTAATTCTGTTATTCATTTATATGGGATCCAATAAAAATGGTCGTAGCCACTTGTTCAAAGCCTAAAAACATTTTAAAAGCATACCGTGAATAGGAAACCACCGAATTTCGTGATGTTTTTAATATATTGAAAATATTCTGAATAAAATGACTTTTTGACTCACTTTTTGGTAATGAAACAATTAAAAGAAAAATTCATTAATTTTGAAATCCTAACCCTTTATTAGAACGAAAAGAAAGCTTCCTTCTCCGTCTTAAATTTCAGTCGCGAGAAAGGCTGGGAAATTGCAATCGATATGGAAAAACTCTAGATAACCTGTAGGGAAAAGGTTTAAGGCCATCCCCTATTATTCCACGTCGTTAAATCGGGAAAACGTGCTGTATTGGTTCCTCGGCTTATTTAGATGATCTCGTTTTTCTTGAAACCAAAGAATTTCGGATTCTCTCCGTCTAGATGAAGCCAATTTTCTGCCAAATAGCGTTTCCTACATTCTTATTTTCAAGCGACGCGCGATCGAGAGTCGACGTTTGAAACGGTTATCGGAAACACAAGGCGCTATAGTTTTTAACGCTCTAAAACTTCGGAGGATCCCAAATGCGTTTTACGAAATAATATTTTCGATTTCTCTAACCTTTCAACAGCTATAAAAATTTCTTTTCCACAGCCGTCGTTTTTCCATGGCGAGTTTTCAGGCTTAGTAATTGAATGAAACATATTTCCCCGGATATTGATTCTAAGCCACAACACAATGAGACAGTTCTTTGGAACCTTTCCGGCGCGGTTAGGTTTTAACATGCTCATTAATTTACACAAATAAGTTACAAATGAGATGGGCGGGTTATTGAAAATCCCTGTTATTTAAATGCACCGTGTAAGGTATGTCAGTAAATTTTGTTTACCCAACTTAATCTAGATTTAAATGATAAGGATGCACACTTAGACATAAGAGTGAAGTCCACGATTCCAAAAATACATTTTCAAATATTGCTCGTATGACTGTTAAATTATAAATGGTCGGTAAAAAGTGGTAAATAATCTTAGGAAGACGAAAAGCTTTATAGGAATAAATATTTAAAAACATTTATTTACCATATTATTTAAGTTAATTCATTAATTGTAAGTTCGTTGGTAGATTATTAGTTATGATACGAATAACATTACTTTCAGTTTGTTGTTAATTTTACTGACATAGTGACATTATTTTCCCATAAAACGCCTGTAGAAGTGTTTCAACAAATGTACTTTGGTGTTTTCTGTGAAGCTACCCACCAGGCTGAAACTTTAACGTTAGTTTCACGTAATACTCCTGTATAAGTGTTTCATTAGCTGCACTTTGGTGTTTTTTATGAAGCTACCCACTTGGTTGAAGTTATGTAATTTTCGTATCGGCTTTATTATTTCAGGGCAATATCGAAATAAAAAATCTAGGCCTGTGCGACATGAAAAACCTTTCGTTAAATTCGTTCCGTCCCCTTTGCCTATTCACTAGAGTAAAATCCGAGGGGTCAGACACTCTTGAATTCACTGTACACCTGAGTTCACTGAGTTACCTTTGACAGTGCAAAGAGTTTAAAAACTTTGTACAACTGAGTTCGCCAGTGTCTGCCCCCTCGGTAAAAACGTCGCATCGAGAGCCCCTACAAAATTTTGTGTCTGCGGGCGCGGAGAGAAGAGAGATGATTTTTTCTCGCTCTGCATAAATCAATTCATTTTCTTCCTTACAAGTTTTAGGATTTGAAAACTCGCCTTAACTCCCATCGCGTTCTTCAAAAGTTTGTATTTATTCCCTTGACATTTTCAATGGAAGGACTTTTTTCCCCCCTTTGGCGACTTTTCGAGACCTATTGATTCTTTGCCACTCACTTCAACACGATTCTCTTTCTGTTTGAGTTTATATGTGATTTTATTTTTTTACTCGTGTTTGCAATCCACGTTTGTAAGGGGTCACAAACAAAAAACAACCTTTTTTTTCCTCAACGACGTTAGCGAATGACTTGAGTGCACATTTCATTTTTTGACATTAAAAGCAAAGGCCACACCATCTAAAGGTGTTTGTAACTCCTTTTCACCCTATGGGAGTTAACATTATGTGTCAGTCCGCTTCGACTTTCCGTTGTGTTAACTTTTGAGAACGTAAAACGCTTAAATAATATTGAGTTATTGCTTTTATATTGCAGAAATGTTTCTTTTTATTTTTAGACAGGTATTGAAATCAGTAAATTTTATTTTAGTTATTTCTCTTGAGGCTGGAAGCTTTTATAGTCATTTTTATTTATTTTTTACTGTTGAATTTGTTCATAACATACAATGTCTATGCTTGGAAAGTACTGTAACTTTTCAGATTTCTTGAATTACGACAATTATTTTTAATCTAAATTTTTTCACGCGTTTATAATTTCGATTTCTCTTCAATCCCATTTAGAGCGTGTTTAAACTCTTAATTTTTTATATCTAAATAAATTTTCTATACCCAACAGAACTAAACTAAATGAAATATAATTAATTCAACAAAAAAGGGTCTAGACCAAAATTTAAAACGTCTTTGATCCGATTTTGTTGAATACAATTTTTCATTTAGTCTATATTTTATGGTCGAATTCTGTGGGGACCATATTTTCCCAAATAAGAAAAGTCATAAATAAAACTGGCAGTATTTTACCACTCGTTTTATATATTCGCGGTAGTTTAGACAACTTAAAATCGTTTTCTAGACGCCGTCTAAATTTCCTCACGCAGTCAAATCTTATTATTCTTGCAAATTTTATTTAAACTTCGAATTGGTACCCGGTAAAGTAGTTTTCTATCGTTAAACTCGTTTAAAATATATTTGACCTAAAGGATTCGGTAATTTCGAAATATTCGCAAAATCGACTGTTGGAAGTTAGATTATTCGCGGTCCAATAGACCATTTAATTCCCCATAGGCATTTCCCAAATCTCCATTATTCCTTTTTGTTACTTTTCGAGGGCGGCTTACATTAATCTGAAAGTAGGTAGATGTTGCGTTGGCTCTCTATCTTTGCGTGACACCCACCTGTCCCTCAATCTCTCTAAACCACCCGACATTTTTAAATTTTCCAACCTTTAAGGTACATTGCAAAGATGTATACGTGTATAGACGAAGAGGAAAGAGGGATGCGGAAGAGTAGAGTGAGAGAGATAGAAAGAAAACTCAATTTCGAAGTCGCCGAGAATTTTGGGGTGTTAGAAGGTGGTGTTTGATCCGTCCCTGTGAAAGTATTCAATATTGAAGTGAACTGCAGTACGTTGTATAGGGTTTTTAGTTTTCAAAATTCATAAAGGG
Source organism: Odiellus spinosus (assembly GCA_963920705.1). Taxonomy (NCBI): domain Eukaryota; kingdom Metazoa; phylum Arthropoda; class Arachnida; order Opiliones; family Phalangiidae; genus Odiellus; species Odiellus spinosus. The sequence goes on from OY987237.1 coordinate 10,023,199, forward strand.
AGGTTGATACGGTAATTCCTTCGCTTTAATTAATTTTCTCATCACCCTAAACAAATGGAATGTGAAATGCCTTTTCGGACATTTTGGCCAAGAGTCGAGCTTGGGGTCGAAATCAAGGTTTGGTTTAAACCCAAGTTAACGGGCTTATATCTAAATTAATTTTATATAAGCTTCTCTTTGAAAAGCGGAAGCAAAAGGCCGATTTAAAAATTAACGATTTTCGCTATATAACCCTAGAATAATTAATTTTGTAACCGAAAGTCTAACGTAAGACTCTTTTGTCATTGTTATTCAATTGTGCCGGTTCAATTATTATTTCATTTAAATTTTAATTAATTGTATAATCCATATGTCCCTTCGACAAAAATAGTGACAGCATCACGCACGAAACCTTAAATAATTCTAGGCGTTTCAGTATCTCTTTAAAAGATAGCGGGACTTAAAACCTCGATTGCCAAAGAATCCTTCGCTGAAACTGAGAGCGAAACTGAATGCGTGGGAGAAGCCTAAAGTTGGAATCGTTTACGTTTGCAATTTTATTTAAACACCTCCTCCTAAACTCTAGTATCCTACATAGCGAGACTAGTGGCGTTCGATCTTTAGCATAAAGCGCTTAAAGAGAACTCCCTCTTCCGCACAAGCCTCTTTAAGGCAATAAATATCGGCTTATCTCGCTGTAGAATTTTTGAAAAACCGTTTTCCTAGACGCTGCGAGAGAGCGAGAGAAACGGAGAAAGATAGATACAGTATATATCCTAAAATCGTCTAATAGCCTAGAATCAGCAAAAAAATATATTTCTTAAGAAAAAATACACTTCGTGTATGGACGCGGATTGTAAATCTTACAAGGTTCCTTCAAACTATCGCACTTTTTGCATTTCATCTTGGATTTCAATTTTAACTGTAAAAAATATAATTCGTTTGAACTCCTACTTCATCAGGGTCTGGAAACAACCAAAATTAGTCGCGTTCACAATAAGCCTTGGAATCAATTTAAACCGTTTCAAAACGTTTCGCTGGAGTCGTGTGAACAGGAAACAGTCTTTTCTCGAATCGATTTGATTCGATTTCTCGAAACCGCTTCTGTTTTATACCGATTCGGTTTCAACAACCGATAGATGAAGCTTCAATAAATCGATTTATAAAGATAATGCGTGAACGCGTGACGCTTAAAACGATTCCTGGCGATTTGAATATCGGTTTGATTTTACCGTTTCAAAGCGATTAAGATATTCTATTAAGATATGACCGTAGCTATTTAGGCTTAACCAGCTTAATGCTTTTTAATAGTGTGAAAAAAACTAAGAACATAATCCATAGGCCTTTGCAAAAAAATAGTGTTAGCAACACTTTAAGAGAACGTATTATTGCATGGCACCTTGATTTATACGGGTTTGATATCCCAATCTGATTCTGTATCCTATATTTGGTCTATATATGGTGGTGAATAGAATAAATTTAAGGTTTGTGGAATGCGATTTATATAGGACTCAGAGAGTATAAGTTTATATTTTTATACTTCTATTTAAAAGAAATTGACCTAATGGATTAATCTAAGGCGGATTGAAACACGATGTTAAATCTCATACAGAACAAAGTAGTTTGGGTCAACTTATTTTGAACAAAAATATAGGGCGTAGTATTTTGTTATCTATACTTTAACGTTACTTTAAGTAAGTCTTTCGTAAAGGAACCCGCGTTGATGTTTTGCGAGACAATTTTTAAATGCAGCTCGGCGAAATTTCCGGGTTTTTGCTTTTGTAAATCCGGGATCTTCTCAATTCGAGAATTATTTAAACATTTTTTTTTTTCGTTGTAAAACTTTAAATTTAATCGTATGGGCTTTGGTTCACTTGATCGACTCCCAACTAACCGACAAGATGACTTTTTTTTTCATTTGATCGACTTTCCAAATGATCGACAATGGCTTAGGTAAAGTTAAAAGTTAATTTTCGTCGAACATTTGGGAGTCTTATCAAATGAACCCAAATCATATGTATGCATAGACGAAATTGTAAGTTAATATTTGATAAAAATATGACTTCTAAAGCAGGGTTTTGGTTTTATATAGCCTTTTTAGTTCACTCTATAAATAGTATAGTATATATCTCGAAAAAAAAAATTATATTTAATATTATTCCGCGAGTATTGTTAATCTTCGAACCTTTTCTAATGCTAAAAATGCATGTTTCCGATTTAAAATAACACTTTCTGTTCGTTATTAGTTTTAATCATATCTACATGGTGTGTGTGACTCAAATAACTCATCTCTTCTTGGTTTTTAAGCTCTTTATTTAATTATATATATAATAAGCTAATGGCGTAATTTTATTACAAATTTCAGTGCGATGCCGGAGTGGCGGTGGACAAATTTTTCTACGCCTTGTTTCGTTGCCCTCAAATGACGATGCTTCTCGGTCCAGCGAACTCGGACACGACTGAGAGATTAGCCCGAGTGGTCAATTACAAAAACGTCTTGCAACTATCGTTCGGCGCTCTATCACCGGCTCTTAGCGACCAAAAGAATTACCCTTTCTTCTACCGTGTCGTCTCTCCCGATATTTCTCACCACTCGGCTCGCGTTCACTTCATCCAGTACTTCCAGTGGGACACAGTCGCCACTATATTCGAAGACAATGACGAGTACACGTTGGTGAGTACTAAGATGATTTAGCTACTTGGCGATATGGAGATGAAACAAAAATAAGTCTTAATTTCCGTCATATGACTTTTGACAAATGCACAATTATCTGAATAAGAGAGAAACAATTAAAACTGACGTTCGTAAAGGCTTAAAGTGAAACCTGATTTTGGCTCATTGAATCAGAGACCTTTTCCCAATATTTTAATACTGTATTTTACTTTTAATAGAAGAATCATAAGCCTATTAATTCTTCAACCGTAAGTTTGAGTACCCCATAGAGCTCTTCGTATTCAGCAGGAGAAATAGAAATTTGAAGCCCTACGCCACCTCGCGAAAAAACCTAGTTAATCCGCCCAACCCCCTACCCCACCTCATGACAGGAAACAGGATGTCCTAGCATGCATTGGGAGAGTTTCAAGCTACCACCTTCATATTTATTTGAGTCGCGAGATTGACCAGTCATTAGCTTAACGCTAAAACGACCCTCATTTGTGACTTACGGGTGAATTAATAGGCTTATGATAGAATATATAAAAAATTACTGAATTTTATACTTCACCCGCCTTTTAACTAGTAATTGGCTAACAAAATCACACCCGTATGCGTACAGGATCATTAATTTTTAACATAAGAATTATCTGAATCCAACGACGGAGCTACCTACATTTTTTTTATTAAAAATATCGTTTTCCGTTGTCATTCACCTCATTCCCCCGGGGGGGGGGGGGGTAGCAAATTTAAGTTTGATGTGAGGGCTGAGCAGGGAATTTACATTCATTTTAAAGCCAGCCAATTTTATTAAATTTAGTATAAGGACGAACCAAATTGGTCAGGAGAAAAAAAAAAAAAGGTCATTTGGCGTTTTTTAACAGAACGTGGTTACCTTGTGTTATTGCGCCACTTTTTTGGCCTGACCTCTCGATCCATAAATATAATTTAATATCCAATTTTGTTTCTCGCGAGCGGTCCCCAGTCAGTCGATAGAATTATATTCAGTAAAGCATATCCTACCCCCCCCCGCCCAATCGTTGATGAAAAATGTTCCAGTTAAGGCTGGGCCGCCATTAATATGTCGCTGTCGAGCGCATTTATTATACCACCTTGTCAGGGACATCTGGTCGCGTTCGCATATTATAGACGACATTGAACCCTACCCCCTTTGTCCCCCGCCCCCGTCAGAAAAACTGTATGTGTCAATCTCCATTTTTGGTTTTTAAGTGAGGGTGAAAAGGATAATCAAGACCTTTGAAGAGTGCTTCACGGCGTGTAGTACAGTGGAAACGCTTATCAAACCTTCCACTGTACTTCAACTCTGTGAAGCATGCCCATGAATGCTTTGGACTTAACAAAATCTGAATATTTTCAAATTTCGAACTCTAGTTACTAAGCCTAAAAATGTTTTCCATTTCACCATCACTTTTCTTTATAGGACTAAATCCTATAGTTGGATGTCATATATTGTTATAAATACGATACTGGTATATCGTCGTTTCACGTGATGTTGCATAATGGTTAATATGACCACCAGCTGCATTGTGATTTTGATGATTTTTAATACCGATTCTTAATCCCACCTAGATTTGGCAACTCACTCAAAGTTAGATGCTTTTCTTTTCTATCTCTTTTTCAATAGATCTTTGAGATATCGTGTAGCCTATAGCTTTGCGCTAGCTGCCAATTAGAGGTGAAATAGATTACATAATATTATATAGTTTTTGATACGTATGTACCCTAGATTATTTGGACAACGATCCGCATCAGGGTATTATTTTGAAAGATAGCTTTGTAACTGACAGTTAATGTACACATTTTCTGGAGCATAGTTCGTTCGTTTATCTTAGGATTTATTTTATTTTTATCTCGACAAATATATTGCAACAAGAGATTTGGAAGTCATTGGCATAACACCATGATACTTTACTTGAATGCTGGAAGGTTAAGACCGATATGGAATGTACTGGTACTTAATTGTATTTTGAAGTAGGTTGTCGGGAGCTGGAAATTAACCACATCCACGACGGGTTGCATGATTTAGGGTTAGTTTCACGGTGTGACGGGTTTACTAGTGTAATTATTTAACATATTGCTGTCAGAATGTGAAAAACCACATGAGAGCTCAAAAGCCTCGTTCATGCTTGAGCGCAAAATCGGTTTCCCTGGTTCAAATCGCTGACAAGACGAATTGTACGAATAGCGGTTGATGTGAACGCTCGCGTTGGTTTAATTAAATCACAATATTTCTATTCGAACATTAATGTAGTTTATTTTTATAGATGCAATCGAATAGTTTAAGTATAGGTATAAAATATTGTAATAAGGTCATTACTCGTATTTCATGCCTACCTTTAACCAAGTGCACTTATGGACTTTACGTTCTAACCCAAGCTATAATCGTATATATAGACGTGCCACCTCGACTTGATAGCCTTAAGCCTTTCCTTATATAGTATGTTCAACTTATTTGAAGCAACAGACCTGATATTGTAGTCTAAAAGAGTAAAATCCACTCAAATAGGCTTGAGTTTAATAGATACGACCATTGAAACTTCAAACACCTTGCTTCGTGCCAGTCGAACTTTATGAGGATATAATTTATTTCCTATAGTTTTATGGCGCCTCTTGAAAGAGGGTTATCGCGCTTCAAGGACTAGTATATCATACATTTCCGTTACAAGAAGTTAATAAAACGACCTTTTGAAGTTTACTTAATTCTATAAAGTCACATATGTAGCTTAATTCTGTCTCTGGTGTGGAATATTTTTAAGTAACAGTAATCTTCAAGAAAGATTTTATCACTCATGGGACTACGCGAAGCCTTGTTGGTTTGTTTGTTCCAATATGGACTTTACCAGTTATCTACCACTTTTTGAAAATTTGCAACCAATGAAACTGTCTATCCGGTGGGCTTCCGTAGTTTCAAGCCGGTGATAAAGGCCCACGTTCATTGGTCAGAGAGCTCCGCGAACATTTACTCTTTTTTTGTATAATTCGTCTCCAAATAAGTTTTTTCTTTCCATTAGAATAATAACCAATAACGATAATTTAAGGGAGATTTATCCTTTAATTACCAAAAGCTATAGTCTTTTAGAGCCCATAATCCTATCTATATGAGTATTCTATATAAACGATTGCCTGAAATGTCTACACGCATTTTTGGCGATTTAATATCATTAGTCTGCGAATCCATTTGCTTCCAGTCTCTTCGTTAACGTAATCGGACGCTTTTCCCGACTCTTATACCTTGTCCAGTCACGGAGGGAGGAATGAAGTCATAAAGGGAGAGACGGGCGTAGCGTGCAGTGAAATCCACCCCTCCCTCCCCGATTTCTTGAAAGAATTTACAAACGAAAAACCCTTCAAAAATCTCAATGACGGCATTCACGATAAAGAAATAAATATTTAATTAAATATAAATATAATCAACCTTATTTAAAATCCCATGTCGAAGGAGAAGCTTGAAGTTATTAGAAGGAGATAATCACACCATTTTTCAAGCGCCATTCTCTCCTTTTTATTCATCTTCCGTGGTCCGATTTAACCCTAATGGAAACGGACGAACCGTATGAACTCAGTTGGCATTAAGCCTTATCATCCCGTTTACAGTGAAATTGTACTGTTGAGATATATTATATTTTAATCTAGAAGTTTGAAGGGTAGAAGGGAAAGAATTAAGTTTTCAAATGACAAACTTCATGCGCTTGAATATAAATATTGTTACTTTTAATTTGATATCGACGGTTCTCGAGCTTAATGTTAGATAAATACCTTAAATTTATAGTAAATATCAACTTGAATTGTTTACTCTACCGAAAATTAAATGATAATTTGAATTCAGATTATTTTATTTGATGACGTTTGGTCGAAATCTGTTGTTATTTTCCAATTTGAACCACTTTTGACCAAATTATAATATTTTCCTTATTGAGAAAGCTGATTTCTTTCGTTATTTTATGGGGGCACATTGAAATATAAAGTATATAACGTATGTAAAAACAGTATCGCTAATTTGTTCAATCTCTAAAGATTAAATTCGCAAGGCTGGAATCATGTCGTGTTGCTTGTCTAAACTTTAAACATTGCTTGCAACCTTTCACCCGGTATAGATTTTATATTGTAGATATGCAGTATGATGCCCTAATTAGCCCCGAAATATATACACCAATGACCCCAGTGCGAACGGATCTCTATGCATAAAGTCTGGAATGATTTGGTGCATCACCCTCTCTATACTGTCCCCAGCCATCCCAGACTTTGCCGTTCTCGCGAGTTATAGCTCTTTGTCTACTGTGGCGTTCTTCCAAAGTTCCGATAAGGCTAAATGGAGAGTCAACTCATCTTTCACTCTTATACCACGATAGTCTCCATAACCACTAGGTGCGTGGATATCGGACTTCCCACATATTCTCACCTCCAATAGTCAATTTCATCTTGACCTGACAGCACGTTTAAAGCTAGGATAGCTTTATCTATAATTAAAGGAATAGTACCACGTACTTCTGAAATTTTTAATTTGTGCGGAACAAGTTTAAAGGAACCAGGAAATCTGGGTTCGATAATTTTGAGTTGAACTGTTAGAAAATATCGTAAAAAATGGATAATCCTATTTTTTTTTGCTTTGAAAAGCAATTCAATGCCAAATCGTTGAATAGGAATAGTCGTGTGAGTTTAACACGTGGTTATTTCTAGATATTTAATTATAAATTAAGGAAACACTATAATAAAATAACTTATCGAAGAGAAAACAAATCATATTCTTGATATTATTTACATATCGGAAAAGGACTATATCTGGTTAATTTGACGCTAAGCCTAATTCGGGACTAATTCCGTTTGATTGTAAAGAACGTTAGAGGCGCGCGCTTTCGGTTACACTCTGATAGAGCGAATGCCTCGAGAGCGCGCGAATCTTTAATTGGCTTCAAACTCGTTATGATTGGCTATTTAATTGCTTTGAAATTTATATAGTTTACATATTTGTTTTATTGATTTTTAAGCGCAACATATATTTAGATTTTTTTTTTACAAATGACCTCAATGCTCTATCTAATTTAAGAAGAATTAAAAATTTAAAACAGGTTTCCAGGTCTTTTTAAGTCTTTTGAAAATCTTCGAAGTTCATAATTTTTATTTTTATTTTTCCCCAAAATTAACAATCGTAACCAAAACCATATGGTACTATATCTCTTAAAGTTGAATTCGACTTTGAATAGACTATATATATCTTGAAAGATTATATATACCATTACTATCTGATACCGTAGTCAAACTAATTGTTAAAACTATGGCGGAATAACACTAGATGTTAACCGCCATAGACCAAAATGTAGACCTCATTTTCGATTGACGTCAAACCCCTTGACAACGCGAAAACTTCCTCCCAATTTGTGTACTCATCGACTTTCTCTTTATCCCTCTTCTTGCAGCCAATCAATGCATTGATTAGCGATTTGGAATCGGCCAATATCAGCGTTCCAGCCACTATTAGCCTGACGGAGCAAGATTTTGAGGAACATCTTAAGGAACTCAAGGTGAGAGCCCTATATCTATTTCTTCTCGTGTCGATATATAACTTATAGTTAAAGTAGATATACTAAAATTTTCAAACTTTATTTTTCCGATATTTTAAAAGTTCCCTTAGAGATATTTTAATTTCCAACAGAATGATATAGCAAACAAAGGTTTAGGCCTTTAGGGAAACCCGTGCCTCTTTCCGTTTCCTCCTATTGTAACCTATTTTGTATAATGATTTTAAATCCATGAACCTTTCCCTCGTGGTTCGATTTCTCGCCCTCGTTCTTTGGTGAGAGTTATTAATCGCTATCGGCGTTTTCCCATAAACCTAATTTTTGATTCTATATACGCGCGGTCAGCCTTTTCTATCGATTTCGAACTATTCGCCCATTGGTTTCGGATAATTATTAGGCCTTTATTATCTTTAAATCGATAAATTTAACGCACCAGTCTCAATTTTCATCAAGATTTAAAACTATACACTGTAAAACCTCGTTCAAAGGGATGGTACCGCGTGATTTTGGGGATGGGGCACTTCGAGAATTAAGACAATTGTGTAGGTATAAGTTTTTTCGCGCCAAAATTGAGAAGATTCAGAATTGATTTGAAGAGTCTGGTGTGAACTTAGCTTCATAGGGGTGACAAATCGATTAGAAATGATTTAATAATTCTTTTCATTTTTACCCTCCCTACAAATTGCTTCATTAATCATTGTTTCGTGAATACTATCGGGTGTAAACGAAGCCTTTTCGAAGTTAACCCTTAATAACGCCCACGCACGCGTCAATTTACAACCGCAGAGACGTATCGGAAATACATTCCTGTTTGGTTTTTTAACCACACCCCCCCTGAGGGGTGGTGTAGTTCTTGTATTCGATGTGTCGGCGTCGTTTTTTCCTCATAGGCGTCGTCATTCTCGTATAGATAAATGGCGTCATTAAGGGTAGGAGACCAAGAAATACTACGGCTATGCAGAGTATTCCAGTTGAGTTTAGTATCACAAAACATTTCGTCAAATCTAAGCTGAAGCTTAAATAAAGCTTTTCCGTGTAGCCCACGTTAACAAGCTTCAAGTATCAGAGAAGCGGACATCCAAATGAATTTGATATTCCTTTTCTTAAAAAGCGAAAGCAGAAGCTTGAAAAAGTTGATTGAAAACGGGGCTAGCATAAATAAATTATATGCACTACTATTTCATTAATTATCGAATTCTCATGAATATAAATAAATCATTAACTAATTGGGGATGTAATTGAAACTTTATCTCTTTCTGCATCTGGTTCTCGTCTTGATCAGATTTATTTAAATAAATAATGGATCATGCAGCGTTTCGAAACAAAATGATATTTTAGTTAAAAGAAACTAATACGTTGGTTATTATCACCCCCTTTACTCGCTATATAACTTAGTGGTGCTTATTACTTCTCGAGCCTTTGCCAATATTATCTTTAACTTTAAATAAAAAGACCAAAACTAAAGCTCAGAAAAAGTATTTCTTCTGTCTAGTGGGGCCAAAAAAATTCACCGAGTATACGCGTAGAATGATAAATATAATTTATGTGCCTCTAGCTGGTATTGGTTCTCTTTCTCAACCGGAAGTAATTAAAACAGACTTTATATCCTTTCTCTTCGAACTTAGCTTCGATTAACTCTCTCCCCTCCGTATAGTCCAATTAACGAATCGCTTAATTAAATAACTAGGACCGACTTAATTAATTTAACAAAAGATATCCTATTTGTACTAAATTGAATTGTAATATTCTATCTTTCTCTCTCTCTCTCGCAATCCACAAGCCCCACTCCTATCAGCTTTCAGTAAAATATCGATCATTATTATGGCGCTCTTCAATAATGCCAGATTTAAATCGTCTTCGTTCTAATAGAGTGATGATATTTAAGACCGCTAGAGCTCGGAATCGGATATCCATTATCTTCTGTTATTCGTATATTTTCAGATATTTTCGGTTAAAATTGTTTGTTAACTAGAAAATGTATATTCGTATAATTTTAAATGGATAAGGTTTACCCCCAAGATAAGCATTTGGCGCTTTATATACAAACAAATTACTCGTAATGAAACGTATAACGATGGACAAGAAAATTCTAAATTTCCAAAATTAGTCTAAAATATAAGAAAAATATTTCAAATTGACTTTTAATTTGAAGAGTATAAATAAAACAACGAAACTAAGATTTTAAATAATATTTTTATTCATTATTTTTCACGAAAATTAATTTTTGAATTATGTTATCCGAACGTATAACTTGGATAATAACGGATATGGATTATGTTTTTTACTTTATCTTCGAATAAGTTAACTCGAATGAAAAATAGTTTATTTTTAATCAAACTGATAATGAGTTAAATTGGTTCACGCGCCATATTTATACAATATTTCATTGGCTTCAGCAACTAACTTTTATCGAGAATCTTTCCAGTCGAAATTTCCGTCTCGGCGGATTTAGGCTTAGCGAGTCAGTTCGTGACTTTGATAATCAACTTTACAGCGAAACCTTTGGAGAGTTTTGATATGGTTTTTCACATATTTTAACAGTTTAAATCATTTAAAAGATATATTTTAATCCGTCTAGTCTCCTTTTAAAAGCCACCGTAGTCACTGGTATGAAAAAAAAAAAAAAAAAAAAAAAATGGTTTGGTTTGAATTATATCTTCCTTTTAAGAAAGACCTTATCTCAGTGATTCTAGAGAATCAGAATCGTCCAAATATTTTTTCTTTTTCGCAAAAGAAATTGAGCCTTCAAATTGTTCGTGTAATTTGAAGCAACTCTTAAAATCTATAGAAGAGTTAATGAATGTTATAAAGACAATATACTGACCTTTTCTGCTTCCTGTAGATCACTTCGCTTGACTCAAATATGTCACAGCGCATGAGTCAATTGATGCGACCAAACTAGAAGCTTTATACACATAGTCCTTAATTATCTTCATTATATTTCTACTTTCTCTTTCATGATATCACATTTTGTAAGAAGTCTAACAGACTATAGACCGTTTGGTTCGCCCTGTTTTAAACACTTCGTTCGAGACTACAATTCCTAAGTATCTGTTCACTAGTTTCATCTTCTTTCTATAATATCGAACATTCCTACTCGTATTCGAGGGAAGTTAGAGCAAACCCACTTTCTTCAATGTGATTTAACACTGGGTGCCTCATTTTTTTTTTCATTAAGTACACTTAAACCGTATTTTATCCGAACTATTTTCAATTCGTTCGACCCATTTCAGTCAATACACGCTGATCTAAAAACAATTCTTTTAATAGATTCGATGCTTCCATGGCATCGTCTATAGGATATAGTCTAGTCGAAGTTTTATCCATCCTCTTCCAGAAGCCAAACAAACTTTTAGTTTATTAAGAAAGAAGACCTTTTAAAGATCCTACTAATGGTCGAAGAGACTTACCGTTTTCCTCTTAAATCCTTTTAACCTTTGGAACTCTGAAAAGCTCCTATAGGTATACATTTATACATCAGTACTTCTGACCAAAAGGAGTTGGCGAAATGGGAAAAGCTTACGCGGATTGATTCGCAATATATAATCCATATAGGCAGAAATAATTCGTTAACAACTAACCCTGCATGGATAAGAGTAGAGTTTTTGGAGAAACTATAATAGTAAACAAGAAATTTGTCGGGTGAAGTGCTCTGTAGCTTTGCCCGTATCTATGAAACGACTGTCGAAATAAGCCGCAAAGACTATATAGTCTTTTCTGAGCAGATCTAAGAGAGAAAACCTTGTTAATAACCTATAGAAACGCTTCACGTTCCAATTGACACGTTTAAAATAAATCGTGGTGGAATAATGACAATCACAATTCCATTCTCCCTCGAGGCGAGAAAATAATTAGAACTTTTTTGTATTGATAGGCAATTTAAATTACCCTAAGGTGAAGCTGTCATAATTTTATTCGAAGGCATATGGATTAAGTTTTTCGTCATATTGCAAATTTTACACCTCTGGGTTGACTCGTTACTTCAAAATGAATATGACAAAAAAACATGAAAATTTTGTTTTTTTCCAAATGATAATTCTGGAAATTAACGATTATTTTCATATGAATGGTAGGGCTTTCTGAACTAAGTGCTTTCACAAAAACGCCATACGAAAGCACCCATAACACTGGCCAGAACGTACGAGAGTCAACTTTAATATGGAAAATTAACATTATCTCTCTAATCAAATCTAAAATTAACATGTGAAGTGTTAATTGTCAAGCTCTAATTAGTTATGGCTGCTATACAATTGACTTGTACCCTCTATATAACTGCATCATTCTCTTGTCTCCAAAATTCTGTTTTATTTCAATCTAATTAGTACGTGAATCATAAATTACAACTAACTTCATTGCGATTTCTTTCAAAACGCAAATTGAGATTCTAGACCATTAAGGGCAATTTTTCTCATCACGGTATCCGTTTATTCTTACCAAAAATGATTAATTCTTTGTTGACGTTAAGAGAAGGAAGAGGAGATAAATAAATGACTAAAAAGAAAAAGAAAAGGGCTCAAAATTTGACGTTCTCATTTTTCACATTTTTAATCTCTCGTAAAATTCTAATGTTGGCGATTACGGGACCGCGTTTTCTATTTTAAAGACAAAGTCTAGTAAAAATTGCTTTTAAGAGCTTTTTTATAATAAATTAAATACTTGGGAAGAGACAGACCGAGTGCGGGATTGGTTTTTGATATGCATTCAGTTTTTCACTAAACACAAAACTTCCCCTTTAATCAAACTTTACAAGTTTAATTTAACACCAAAGACGTATAACCAATAATTGTTTAAATTACCTTTTTTAACATGATAAATTATGATGATTTAGGCAACAAAATGATGACTTACCTAACGTTTCAGCTCGCCATTTGGTTGCAAATGGAAACTAGCGATAGTAACCCGAGCTTATTGGCTATAATATTCCCTTTGTATTAAGCGCTAACCTAAACTATAGACTGTATCTATGAGAAGCAACTTGTCATCGTTGCATTGAGGGGCAAATGTTACAAATACCTTTTTCTCAACATCAGAGAGACGGGAAGAGAAATTTTCATTTCCGCGATATTTTTCCCTTTCAGCCCCATTCTCCTCTTTAATTTGTCGCTGATGCCTGTCCGTCACTGACTAGATAATTTTAGATTATAAAATTTAGTCTATCTAGAAAAGAGTAGTTTTTGAGACTTTTTCTTTATATCGCCAAATTTGCGTCGAATGCTCTCGGTAGTTTTAATACCAGAACCAGCGCCTTCCACTATAATTACAAACTGTACTTTTTAATTTTTACAAGTTTCCCTCGGTTAGTTTCTATTAAATTTAATGGCTTTGCGCTAAGATTATGGAAATTTTTCCACCCGAGTTAATTTTAAATAGGTTTTCTAATAATTAGTTATTTTTTTTTACGTAAGTTGGTTACACTTTTAAATAGCACTTCCCACACTTGTATATTTATCCACGGATTTTGAATTTGTGTGTTAATTTGCGCGTTTCGATGTATATGGAATTTTTCTAGTGGGATAAACTTTGTTTCTCACAATTTATTGTAATTTTAATTTTAGGATAAAGATTACCGCATCATAGTCGGTTCATTTTCGAACAAATTGCTGAGGAAAGTATTTTGCGAGGTAAGTAGAGTTTTAATCAAGACGTTTAATTGGTTTAACCGTGGAAGAGTAATGAACTTATGGGAATGACAAATACACGCGTTATACATCAGAAAATGGAGGAATAATTATGCAACGGCTCACACACAGTGGGATAGTGATGGGTCAGCGGATCCGCGATTGCAGAGGAGCTAGAATGTCGTAAAGGGGCCTTTATCATTTGCGGTTTCATTTTTTTAGTCTAAAGTGGAGAAAAAAACGTTGTTGTTATGAAACATAATCCAATTTATTTTTTCCTTTTTATTTAACGTTAAAAAACTAAATTTTGTTTCTTCATACTTCCTCTCGCTTTGGATAATTAGGTTTACAAATTAGACATGTACGGCAGCGACTACGTTTGGATATTGACTGAACCGGAAGAGAAATGGTGGAAAAACGGAAGCGGCAGCGGATGCACTTCCGAACAATTGAGTCAAGCGGCCGACGGATACTTTACAGTCTCTAGATTCATCGGAAGTACGAGAAACATTACATCCTTATCCGGACTGGTAAGGCCCCATCTTTTCCCTTAGTTTCCCATTTCCTCCAAGTTTTGACCCCAATTTGGCACCCTAAAATAGGATTCTTTAATTAGAAGTGTAGGAAACGCTAGCCTTTCCGCGCTCTATTTAGAGAGCCTAGAAAAGCGCTCCGTTTTCTCGAAGACTAGATCCATTTATAAATTTCTGAATCTAGAACAGTTGCGCATCAGGGGGGGGGGGGCAAACTTCAGAAACCGCCCCCGGGCATCAAAAACTCTAGATACGTCACAGCCAGAAGGAATATACTAGTCTTCAAGCGGAGTTTGCAATGAATTCATACGAGTTTAAACATATTGCTTATCAAACCGCCTCAGGTTTTCTCATTTTGCAAACTACTCTTGAACGTAGGGAAAGGCAGGTCGTGAGAAACAGATGTTTATTTATCAACCAAAAAAAGAAAAGGTTATTCTATTCACTTTCTGGGGCAAGATTTGTCCTTGACGAAACCAAGAAGAAACCCAATGAAATAAACTCTATACTGCGCATGTTCCAAGTTTCTTATCCTTCTTACTTTTAGGATCCTTGCCCAAACCCGTATTTCTATAAAAACGAACGACTCGAGACAGAAGTTTTTAAATTAATATATTCCCACCTCCTAACCTTCGTGTTACTGAATTTGGCCATTTACTTTACCTTTGTTTTTTTGGGGTTGACTGGACTATTTTCAGACTTTGGAAACGTTAAAGTCGCGCATGCTTTCTCGGACGAATCATTTTTCTCCGTTCGTAGCTCACGCGTACGATTCGGTTTGGGCCATTTGTTTGGTGCTCAGGGAAGCTAATCGACTCTGGAGACTGAAAAGGCAGAGGAATGCCACTCGCTTGGAGCATTTTAATTATACCAGACCCGATATGGCTACCACCTTCTCTAGTATCATCGAAGAATTGCAGTTTGAAGGAGTGTCTGTAAGTTTACAATTTAAAAATGTTCAAAGTCGCGTTCACAACCTTTTTTAAGCGTTTTGGAAGGTCAAATCATAACATTTTGCGATCACCCGCGTAGATCTTTGATAAATAAACAAAATTAATACCCTGGAAAGTATATTTGAACATTCGAAACGGTTCCAAAGTGTCAAGTGTGAACGTAGCTATAGACTGATTTGTAAAGATTTCGCTAATATAGATTATAAAGGCCAATTTAGATTAAAAGGTCCTAGTTCAATAATTAGCTGGAGCCTGAGAATCAAAATTTCTTCTAGACAATCATAAACCCTTAAAATTAGAAAATATTTAGTCACCCATGGACTAATAATATCAGGAGGTCAAGGTATCTAACCAAAATATTTAATGACGTGGTATCTTCAATTGTCGTCGCTCCATTGTAGCTGTAACATTTTTTTTAATAGGAAAAGTCGGTGTAAAAGCCTGTATCTTTGACTGTACTAAAGTGATTACGAAATTGACTACGTATTTAGCATTTCCAAAGGCTGTAGTTACGTAATCCCTTAGTCGGTGTACAAATATTACAGAGTGATAAACCCTTAGAGCATTCATCTTTAAATATATTTTATTTATTTATAATAATTGCCTTAAATGGTTATAAAATTAATTTATCTTTTGGAAAACAATATCCTGATGTTTACAATTCATATGTAGGGTCCTGTAATATTTCGAGGATCGGATCGTATCGGTACAACAGCGTTTTATCAGAATCAAAGTAAGTATACAGTGTTTTATTATTTTTATTTGCACCAATTATTTTTTTATCCCCCGTTTCGCAATTTTGCAGTCTGTCTCTTAAAAAAATATTGTATTTCAATATAGTATTGTAGAAACCATTTCCTATCGGCCACTTTTAGTCTATTGCACTCTTTCTCCCTTCTGAAATTTGGCGCGAAATCATACGTGTACTTATAATTTTTTTATATTTTTTCTTTTAGAAGGCATTATGAGACACGTGGCGTTGTTTTATCCCCAAAATTCACAATTGGATTTTCACTGTCCGACTTGTCAGCCAGTATATTGGAAGGGTAAGTTTTAAACGAATTATACCTTTTCAATTGGGATGCAAGTCAAGATTTTTGTCGCTATGATAATCGATTACTTTACCCAGTATTTTTAATCGGTAATCGAACCTTTCCAAGTAACCGAACTCGCCCAGCACTATCTTTTATTGGTTAAGTACGTAATTGGGGGTGGTCACAACATCAACAAATTAAATATAATTTTAATCGTTCCGCTAGCCAACGAGAACGATTATTGACTGATAAACATGAGATTAAACTAATTCTCTCGGTATCTATAGAGTACCTAGGAGCCCAAGAATTCTTAAAATAGCTACTATTATCTTCTTACATTGTTTTCTTCAGACTTTTTTTAAATCTGTTTTCAAAACTAACCCGCATTATTGTCGTCTGCTTTCACAAAAAGTTCTGATAAGGGGATTTAGTTCTTTTTGTTCTCTGCGCGACAATGTCTCGCGTATCACCATCCCGTGGGAATTTGCTCAGTATTCCAAAGGGAAACTATAAACTATATAAAAAGTCTGCAAGGAAGAGCAGACTTCTGGCGACTTCATTAGAGATACTCAATCTAGGGCAAAAGTGTTCCCAGTTGTTTGTAGATAATCTCACATTTCGAATATGAAACAGTTAAGGTAGCGCTGGTTACTTATGCTCTGTGGAGGTTTAGTTAAAACTTGTTTCTGGTTGCCTATCATTTTAAGAAACTATCTCTTCATTGGCCAGTTTCCAAGCCAAATTAATCAGTAATAATCTTTTAAATCTCGTTTTAAAGTTCTGAAATATTTTTATTATCTACAAATATTTTAAATGCTTTTAAAATTAATTAACCGCATATATCAGCATTCCTTTTAAGGGATACTAGACCGTAAAAATCAGATATTTTTAATTGATTTGAACCTTAAATATGCGTAAATAATTTTATTCAAACCAAAAAAGTATATATACTATTGTTCAAAGTTAATTATCAAAACTGCGAAATTCGACTCTAAGAAATTTCAGATTTAAAAAAAGGCCAGAATTGCTGAATGCAATGAAAGTGAACCTAAAAATGTCTTAAGAAATAGAGCTCGGTTTAGAGTTAGAGATTAGTTTAAGCGCTATTGACATTAGCAATTTTTACTCATGTAATCATTAACATCGAATTACGACCAGACCTTTAAGTTTTGTGAGCTTCAATTAATATTTTATCTTGTTTTCAAAGCCTAGTGTCCCTTTAAAACCTTGTGCCACTCCCCCATGGCGTACCAAAACAACAAGGATATATAGAAAATCTATCGAGACCTTGTCAAATTTCTATGCTTCTCTTATATTTTTTCCCTCTTTTATGTCGTTATAGTCAAATTCGGTTTGAATTCAAAAGTTCTAACACTTCTTTCTTAGTGTTAGGAGTGAATTTTAATCAATCTGATTCTGCCTATAAAGACACACTGTTTTTACCAAATGGGTAAAATTCGCAAGGGAATTGGTTAACTTTGGAAGTGTCTTTGAACACTGTCCGCTTTTGCAAGTTAAATAGCGGGAAAAAAAAAGATTTTTATTCAAGGACAAAAAAAAAAAAAAAAAAAAAAAAAAAAAAAAAAAAAAATCCTAAAGCCAGAGGGATGAAAGAAGTTCTAATGCTTGCTTGGTTTGTTAGCTTTTTATACAAGCTTACTTTTTTCCCCGAAAAAATCTGCTTTGTTTAGCTAATGCGGTTTTCTTTCCTTTAAATGGAGTAAGGTATGCTGTAAACAATTTTGAAACTATAGTACAGTCGAATTTGTACGACTCTTTGAATAACTTAAAATTAAGGATAAATTTCAAGACACACGAAATCATAGAGTTTTTATTACAAACACGCAGATTTAAATTAAACTTGAAGCGTGTGAGCTTGAATTTAATTTATTTAGGCTTAATGAATTAGGCTTACCATTCAAGTAGCGGTTAAGATGTTTAACAAGCATTTGCGTCTAAGATTATTAAATTTTGCTTCATGAATTATCTTTAATTTAGGGCTTGTTAATCGGCGAATTTTAATAATTTAAATATGTTCCTTTCACCCTCCCTTTGAAACATTTTTCCTTTTTTTCTGCGTATGTTAATTTCGCGAAAACAAAAAAAAAAAAAAAAAAAAAAAAAAAAAAAAAAAACAGAACTAACTTTTAGCTTTTCCCTTTCTTTTTCTCAAATAAGATTTTTTTAACTCCTATCTAAAGCTGGAACGTGATTATTTAGCTGTACTTAAACTCTTCAGTTGTTTGAGTTAATCTGTAGCATACCTTGGTTAAACTGATTGATTTTTATCTCGAAGTTAAGGCTACTTCTGTTGAAGAACTATTGATTTTTAAACGATCAGTAAGCTAAACACATTTTCAATTAACTTTTAATTAACGAGCTTAAAAATATGAATATTTCTTCGTTCGCTGACTTGTATAGAAGCAATAGAATTGAAAGGCAAGGAGAAAGATATTATCGTAATTACGCGTATCTCAATCTTTCTTCTTTTAATTTTCATATTTCTTTTCTAAATATTTTAATTTTCTTCTGGTGAATACCCAAATGAATTGTCATTCAATTATAACCCTTTATTATTCCCAAAACTATATTAAAAAGACCAATTTAATTCAGCCAAGTTCCCTCTTTAAATTATAAAGAACAAAATTTAATAAAAAAATCTCCGTCATTTTCTTTAAAGCGTGGCTGAAAATGAAATTTAATTTCTTCCTTAAAATTAGACCCGAATATGAGTAGTCAGACAACTTGACCTTATATTGTCTTAAAATATAAATAACGAGGCTAAACATGTTTAAAATATACTTCCTCGTTGGTTTATTTAATCTACTCGATGCCAAACCAAAGAATAGATATCTTGGCTGTTTGTCCATTTAAAATTAGTCTTTTCTATCGTCTTTGGCATCAGAAAACTTATTAAGAGTGGAAGGATTCGATAAAAACCAAGCAACGAATAGCTTAGTTTTACGAGTAGCGAATCAGATACAAGATATCATAAAAATTTGTTTTTCTCTCCCTTCAAATGGGTCTCAAATCCCTCAAAGTCAATCTTCAAGTAGCGTGTAAAATAAGAGAGAAAAAACTCTTTTCTTCCACTCACTTGTTCCAATTTTTTTTTTTTATTTTTTGAAAAGGGAAGGGGGTCAGTTTTTAATATTCTTCGTGGTCATGTGGAAAAATTTTACTCTCGAAATGTTTCATTAAAACTTTCTGAGGAAAATTTGATTTGACAATAGAACCAAGAAAGAATCGAAAGAAATAAAAAGTTCGTCATTCTTTTTCTCCAACTTCCTCTCTTTCTTCCGCGCCCACAATCGCGTCGCCGTTTTCTCAATCCTGGTTAGCTAGTCTTTTAATCTCACATTGCCCTACTTGTATATATATAAGTAGGGTTCGAGAAAGCAATGCCGCATTTTCTAGCACCATTTCATTGGATTTTGGTTAAAGGACAAGGCTTACCAATCAAAATTACAATTTCTTCTAGGACTTAACACTGGACACCTATCTTAAAGGATGAATAACATATCCTGTAACGGCAAACAATGTAGGCAAAATTAGTAACTAACAAAACCACTTGCATGCCTTCTATTGATGAAGAACATGCAGACTGGTACGAGGTTTCTTTAGTTACTTTTGCCAATATTTTCCGTTTAAGAACGCCTGGTTTTATTATTCATCTTCATCTTTTAAGATAGGTTTACATTGTTAATAGGCTTAGGTTTCTTATTGGTTCTTGAATATTTTGCACAATAGCGAAGGATTATGTATTAAAACATATATATGTTTTTGTTTTGGCGAGTCATCCTTTGAAAATGAATATCAATTTTATTTGGATACCGATTCTGTTTTTTAAAATGTTAAAGCTTCCATTGAGCTGTATTCCATCACTGACAACAAACGCGTAGGTTTGCTTGTTTAGTAACGAATAATTTGAACCCTAAATTATGTAATACCGCAATTCGTGAGTCTTGTCCTTTAAAAGGATTGAAGAAGGCGGAAGGGAGTGGGATTGAAGCCTCTTGAGATGGGTTATCTGTCATCCAAACTTATCCTCGCTTCGTCTACGCTTTGAGGGACGCGCTCGACTTTTCTCTTCTATTTTCCCACATCTTTTATAGCTTTTATTTTCTTCTAAGATGGAGATCGAGTACAGTTAAGTTCCCATTGCCTTTTCTACCAGAGAAAGAGATAGGTGTAGGAACTTGGAGTGTTTTTATAGTTAATCACAGCCTTACAATGGTTTAAAATTACTTTAGATTAAAGATATTTAAATTTGGTTTTCGTTTTTAGATGCTCCGTCGCATTTCTCAATACACTAACTCTTATAAAATATCCGTGTAAAATATTTGGCTCGTTTTAAGTATCTCTTTAAATAATACGAGGCTACAGGAATGCTTTGGACTTGTTGAAATCATGGGCTGATTCTGGCAAAAGACGCGAAAATAACCGATATCGAATTTTTCCTTTGGTCTGTGTGATGTTAGATATTATCCTCTTTGGCGAAACTTCCCGCCGCGACAGATGGTCAACTCTGATGAAAAGTTACCGATATTGTTTTTAACATTTCTTTTTGGTTTCTCATTTATTGGTTGCGTTCAATGGCTGTAGTGGCTTTCAAAGTGTTTTTAATCGAAGACCGATAAATTGAAGACCCTATAGTTGTTGATTGGTTGTTTGCTGTTAGACGATGCTCTTCAACGTCATGTTTGGTCCATAGTTAAGCTTTTATATTCTGAAACATTATCTCAGGTTTTAAACGTCGTCCATCTTGTTCAATTACTTATCCCAATCTAAGAAGCTTTCTCGTAATAAAAACGTGAACGGGAATTTCCAATTAACTCGGTATTCGGCAAAAAAAGCTTCATTTCTCCCCTCACTAAATTCGTTCTCTTCCGCGGTGAGAATTCTAGCTTGAAGTGTCATTGAGTTTCTTACGGTCAGAGAAATTTATGGCCCCGAGGCAGGGTTTGCTATTTTTCCAACCAATTTCTCCCTCCTTAAGGTACTTCTCGAAGCTCTATCGGAAGCAAAATATGTTTTTTTGGCGGCTTCTCTATATACCAGTCTCGAAATAAAAATAATTCCGAAGAAGCCGGAGAGAGAAGCAAGTTTTTTTGAGTAAACCAAGCAATTTTCACCTCGAGGCGAGATTTTTTTTTTTTTTTTTTTTTTTTTTTTTCTAAAGGATTGTTTCCGTTTGTGCAACAAAGTTACAGTTCCTAGACCCAATTGGACGATAAGTAAATAGGCTATAGATCATTATAACTTATAAAAAGAAACCTTTTATTTCAGTCATAGTGTGAAAGGAGAAGTTTACTTACAGGATAACACAGTTCCCAATTATGATTTCCAAGATTCATTATAATTAAATATAACATTCTGCTTTTTTTCTCACTTTTTTAAAAATATTTCAACAATAATAAATTTTATGCTGAGCAATGTGTTAAAATTCCCCAAGGACCAATCAGAGCCAAGAGCCAATCCCATAAGGTTCTAGAATCTATTCTATAACCCGTAACAAAACTATAACCAGCTTTTTGATTGGCTTGTTGGTAGTGGTAGCGAAATTCAATGGTACGTTTAGGGTCTAAAACTTAAAACATATTTTATAATAAAATTAGTTGTTCCAAAATGTTAAAAAAATAATCCCTGGACATATTTTAACATAGGGGGAAAAAACTCGAGGAATACCATAAATGGACGTTGATTCGGTTCTGAAGTTCTTCAGACTCTTGTTACAGTTTCGTACATCAATGTCTCTTCTAATATATTCTTCTAGAACTATGTAACAAATTGTATATTATATTTGCTACCCAAAGATGGAAAAAAATGACAATAACCTCGGGGTGGACTTGAACCAATGACCACTTTAGAATCATGGAAGTTTTTAACTTGATAATTATTACTTCACTGTAATAATAAAAATAGTTTAACATATTGTATGTATATAGTGAGTAAGAGAAAAATATCCCTTCCCTAAGATTACGTTTTTTTTTCAGTAAATCAAATCTAATTAAGTTGAAAAATATTGAGGGTAAAACTTCTTTCACTAGGCCTATATAGTACTTTTTTCTTTATTAAAAACAAGCTCGTGACAGGGCACTACTCAGAAAAGTATTTTTAATTAATTATTCTTTAAGTTGAGTCGTGGCCCTCCCCCATTTTGACATATTTACCCGGCGAGAAAAAGCGAATCTGAACGTGATTAAAGGGCTAGAGACTTTTTTTAGGAAATTTTGGTTGTAAAATATCTCTTAAATCATGAAAATCATCCATCCCGATTAAAATAGCTAAAAATTAGTATTTAAAAAATGATAGGCATTTTTAAATATCATTAACGAAATTCTAATGACGTCAATAGCAGATTTCTACCTCCTATAACGGCGCGTGATCGCGTTTGATAATTAGAATTAGGCGTAATACGAGTTAAAAACGTACGCTAAGCCTAAAATAACTACTTTATTGGCACACTATCGGGTTTTCGTCATCTGACCGTGACGTCATTAGGAGACTGCTGAATTTCACTCGGAAACTTAAATATGAAAATGTTTACTTTTAGAGTCCCTATCACTTTAAGGCTAGGAATAGAGTCTAGTCTCAGTCTGTAAATGACAATTTAATTGAACGTCTTTGCTCTGCTGAGTTTTTTCTCTCTACTTAATTTTCAGCGCCTTTCATTTTCATTAAAGGCGAGTTTATTATAAATTTAAATATTGCTGACATATTTTATAACTAAAAAAAGGGTCCCATTTCTAAAAATGGTTAAAGACCTGTTCAGACCATACGTTTTGACTCAACTTGTACTCATTAAAATGATTACTTTTGAGGAATGGTAATCATTTTTTTTTCTATCTCCTGACTGTAACTCATAAGATAATTCGTATTTAATTTTCAGGTCGTCGCTACGAAAAATTAATCCTCAACTTCTATTCTTGCAGACAACGAAGTTCCAGTAGCCAAAAGAACTTTAGTTTTGCGAATCGCTACGTTGCATCACACCGTATTTTTCATTATCGCGACGCTGGCGTCTCTGGGGATGGCCATGGCGCTGGCCTTTTTGGCCTTCAACTTGTACTTTAGGAGGCGAAAGTGAGTTAAATCCCAATTGATTCCGCAAACTTAACCGCGCATCTACGCGGTATTAACTGTATCTAAGCAGACAAAGCGGCGTTTCCATATCCTATAAGAAATAAAAAAAGGTTTCCGTGTGGCAAGATATCTATTACGCCTTTGACTGTTACAGTTTTCAAATTTTGTTCACAGTTACATTCAATCTTAGGCCAATTCCTGGCGCGTATTTATATGGTGGTAATATATTCCATGTTAGTAATAGTAGATAATATTGTACAAGAAACTACAATCTCAAGTGAACTTTCAAATGGAAACTCCGCTTTCCCTCCAATTAGGAATAATCGAATTCTCGATTTGTTTTAACCCTTTGGGCATGGTTCCAATTTCTCTTTTATTACATTTCCCTTATCCCCTGAAGGTACATCAAATTGTCTAGTCCCAATTTGAACAATATCGCCGTGGTTGGATGTGTCTTGGTTTACGTTGGCGTAGTCCTGCTGGGTTTGGACCACGGGACGCTAAGTGAAGACCACCACTTCAATGTCGTCTGCACGGTTCGTCTAAAGCCCTTTTCTTTCTTGATACTCCTTTCTTATCCTCCTTCGCTTTCGATTTTGTAGCAACTCCTCTTAATGAACTTAATTGGATACGGGAAAGAAAAAAAAAACGTTGACAACTTTATTCAGGGGACTATTACCGAATGACCTTTAATTAGCTTTCTCTTAATTGAAAATTCATTAATTTCGGGTATCCGGAAGATGTTAAATTATCTTCGATATCGGATAATGTAGTCACATTTTCAGCTAAAATAAGATCTTTAACAACACCAACTTATTCTCTACTCGAATTTCATATAGCCAATAGTCGCTAGTATAAATAGCAAAATATACAGGGTGAAAGTTCACGTGACGAAATGACCCGAGAATACGAATTTTATCAGACTTGGATTTAGTTCCTTGAAAGACACTGTAAGGGACTAACAATATAGAGTCCAAGATTGAAATTTACATAGAATTTTGGTGCCATGGTTACGTCATCCTCTATTTCATTCCGCTTAACGTTAGACGTACCTTTCCGGTACCAAAGACTAAAATTATCCCAACATAAACACAGACAACGATAAGGAATATGGCAAATATAAGACTCCACATCATAATTCCGATTTTGTGTTTGCCTTTTATTAGTATTTGTTTCGCCCGCCAAGGGTTTAGTGCCACAATGAATCCAAATAAATTCTTTTGGCTTTCCTTAACAACAAAGAGTGTGTTCGCTTTGTACCCTTTGCCTTCTGGTATTATTACACCTCCCTTCCGAATCTCTCATTAGGGAATCAAACCCCTTTATTCTACTTTTCCTCACTTTTATGCTAAGTAAACCCCTTTTAGTCAAACTAAAACTTGGGGTATTTTTTATATATTGAATAGTGATGTCGTGGTAATCTGATGTACATCTTTGTTTTCATTTTAACAACAAACTGAGAACTAGCTTTTATATTTTTTAAGTAGAATTTCAACTATTTTTGGCGATATCATTGTTCAAATTCTAACCCTAAACGTAATTAAGCGAAATAGCAAAGCAGACGATGTTCGCGACTTGGCTTACCACGTAGTCAGGACTTGGCTTTTTGGCGCGGACAATTAATGTACACAGTTATCTCCCTATAAGTTGTTGGGGAGAGGACATAAATGTTTATCGCTTTTATCATCTTGTTTTTATCTTTTTTTTATTTATTTTTTTGACTACTTTCTTTCTCGTCTCATTTCTAGGCTCGAGCCTTTTTATTCTCAGGAGGATTTTCGTTGGCGTTTGGATCGATGTTCATAAAAACTTATCGCGTTCATCACATTTTCATCCGAGCTAACAGCGGAATCATAAAAACCAAAGTAGGACGCGAACGAACCAAATTAATTAATCTTTGACCATTTCTATTCGTGATCGAATCATCATCTGATAAGGCGTTCCACCCAAATGGGATTTATACTATCTCTATATGGGAAATATACCTAGAATAGCACCTTAGCTGACGATGTTTCGGTCACTAATAAAGTATTTTCCTACCGTATGTTTATGTTTATATAGCCATTAAGTTATTAATGCTGTATCTGTCTTTTTTTTTAAGCTCTTACAAGATCAACAGTTAATAGTCTTGATCGGCGTTCTGATACTTATCGATTGCATTATAGTGACTGTATGGGTTACTGTTGATCCCATGGAGAGGAGTTTGTGTAATTTAACAAGACAGGCAAGTTATTTAATGCGAAATTAAACACAAAATTGTCTGTATTTCAATCCCAATACTACGCTTTCAATTCAAGAGCGAAATTGTTGAGCCTTTATAAATAGTTAATCTTAATAATAGTTAATTTGAAACTCAAATCCAGAATCAATCTACGTCATCAAATGGAAAATAAAATCTAAAATTTATTTTATTTTTAAATTTTTTGTTTAAAACGCGTCAACCCACTATTATTGGTTATTACGAATAGGCCTTCGAGAACAAGGGTGACCGTCTCGCTTTAAATTGAAATTAAAATTAATTAATATTGTTAAAAATTAACCAAGATCTAACTAAACGTTTTATACTTAATTTCGTTGTAGCTCAGTAAAGTTGAAAGGGATGTCGTATATCTTTTACAACGAGAACAGTGCCAATCGTCTCACATGGCTAAATGGTTGGGTCTTTTGTACGCCTACAAAGGACTTTTACTAGCCGTCGGTTGTTACATGGCTTGGGAAACTCGACACGTCAAAATTCCAGCTTTGAACGATTCCCAATACATCGGTATCAACGTTTACAACGTCGTTTTAACTTCCGTCTTAGTAGTCGCGTTAGCCAACGTCATATCCGCCGAGAGATACGTCTTAACGTTTTTACTCGTGACATCGCTCATTCTCATTTCGACTACCACAACGTTGTGCATTCTTTTCGTACCTAAAGTAAGTAATTTTTGCCTAATTCAGTGTTGTTCTGGCTAGAACATTTGTACTTTCTTCAAATTGGTAGTACGTAAATTTTAATTTTTTGGAGGGTTATTTAGTACGAAAAATCATTTTTATTTTTGGGATGATATACAGTAGTACGTTTCTGAATCTTTAAATCTTCAAAATAGGCTTCACTTCTCCCCAAAACTCACAAACTTCGGCAATCAGCCCTCGACTAACGGTTGAAAAATAAAAATAACCCACTCTTTATAGACCAAACTAACGTTTTATGAAACACCTTTGATAAATAAAACACGAGAAAAAGCTAGTTCTTGTTTTAGACGAGTGACAACACTGTCATTCCCACAACTTAGTCAAATTCGGATAAAATTAGGAATTTTTTTTTTTTTTTTTTTTTTTTTTTGTGGGAAACACCCGGGGGGGGGGGCGTTTTTGCGCCATAACTTGTAATGAATTTTTAAATCAATACGTATCCAATAATCAGTTCATACAGAAGTGTATGAGATTATTCGGAGTACATAACAAGACAACGTGGCTTAAACAAATAATCCAAATCGGGCGTGTAAACGCTACTAACCCCCGAACTATCTGTTAGTAAAATTTTCACGCGATCTCTTTTACCCACCTAACATTTCCCTTCTTCCTTCTCTACCGTAAGCTTGTTGTTATAGAATTTTACGTAAGCGTCGTAAGCCAATAAGAGAATACAGCGCTGGGGGACCAAATATTATGAGCCAATCGGGTCTCCTCAAAGCCTTCTATTTGCCTCACTACGTGGAGTAACCCCTTCTCTCTGAGATAGATTTTTCCCGCAAAGTTGGAGAGAAAAATAAAGAGTTAAACAAAGAGTTCGCGTTGGGAAAGACCAACTGGATACTTCTGTTTCACCCGCGTCTGATTTATAATCCTTTACCACCCCTCTTTGCAAGTTTTCAAGGATGGTAGGTGCGAAATAGAGTTTTCCTTTAACAATATTTTATGAGCGCGAAGCTACTAAAAGTTTTCTCGTATATACTTAAGCGCCTTGAGTGACTTTCCGTGTCAAAGTTAAATGCCAGGAATTATCCTTTCCACTATATTGCAGTCTCCCAAATTTTTATGCTCTCCGTATAATACCAGCCAATCTCGTTCACTCGCTCTTGCATAGTTTGCTCTAATAGTTTTCTAAGGGTTGTTTACTTGGAAACGGTGTAACAGTGTGTGCGTGTGTATATAAAGTATATATAAATACTCTTAGGAAAATAGCTTGTGTAAATTTAACCAAAACCGATCAGGAAATGAGTTAGGAACGTAATTCTACCTGGCGTTCACACGATGCAGAAGCTTTTATGTTTATAACTTTTTAAATCCCCATAGATATACGCGCCCCGAGTTTAAAATATGTTTAACGAAACATTTAAGAGTAAGGATCAGTTTAAGCTTTCAGCGCGTAATAATGTTTGCCAGCTCTTTGTAATTATAGAGCGTATAGTCTATTCCATCTTGAATCGGTAGAGCTGTGTCGATCCGATTACTAGTAATCGATTAATTTGGAAAATAATCGTCTCTACGTAGTCGATGATTATTACTGGCGCTATTCTTGCCTATTTCTGAAGTAATCTTCCTCCGCACAAATGTCATTTCACTTTAGAATATAGTCTTTAACTTTTAACTTTAAAATTTAACGTTGAAACCGACTAAATCTGTGGTTTATTACCTACGCTTATGAACGGCAGGTTTTGTTATTCATTATAACTAGATATCATTCCAAAATTATGATTTTAACCGTCGATTCTTGTGATTTGAATACATGGCTCATTTCTTTCCAGATATTAACGTTAATTAGAAATCCAAGCGGCGACGCTGTTGTGGCGTCCACTGGTGTTAAGGTGACAGAACACAATACCCGGAGGTTCCTGGTTGATGAACAGAGGGAAGTCCTCTACCGGGCCGAGGTCCAGAATAGGGTATATCAACGCGAGCTATTGGAGGTAATGTAAAATATTTAAATTTCTCATTAAATTTGTCCGAGGGGTTGATCACTCACAGGTGTAAAAATCTGTATCTTTGACTTTACTAAAGTTATTGCGTCATTGAGTACTTATTTAGCATTATCAATCATTGCATCGGTTTCTTTATCGCGTTAAAGGTGTACAGATTTTTCGGAAGTGGCTAGCCCTATAATAATGTAAAGAGCGTGTAATATCCTTAGCTTACGTACTTGCTATGTATGTACTTGAGGTAATCCAAGGGCAGCTACTTAGAATCTTACGAGGGAATAGGACAAATCCTGCAGGACTGATAATTCCTCATTCTTGCCCAAGGATTTCTTCATTTCAGAACTTTTCACCGATAACTTTACCTTTATTTGCCTTATAGGAAAACCTTTTTATATGGTACCACACCTGATGGTTTACTCCTAAATTGAAAAAACCAGTTATCTTTCGAAAATCCCCTTTTCCTAGCTGAAAACGAATAGTTCTACAAACATATTCATTTCCCTCGCAAGGTTCATTTTTTTGCGTGTCTGATCAAGGTTATTCAAATATCATGGATTTGCTCCGCCCTGTTGATATAAGATTCCCTGAAGAGTTCCCTTTCGAGGAGAAACTCTAAATTATGAGGGGGATAAAGGATGAGATGGGGAAAATTGAGGAGAAATGATGTATAGAAATCAGTCCTGTTCGGGTTCAGTAATTGTTGAGAAATAGACCTGGAGGCTTAACTTCCAATGTAAACCCGGGGTTGAAGCTCCGAGGATCGTATTCGGTCACAGACAACCCACACTTTAATTGGGACCGATAATAAATCTTCAGTATATCGAGTAGTGATAACTCGGAGTCACTGCCCATGAGCTAAATCCTCGATCATACCCTCCAAATATCGTTGAAATGGCTAATAACATTTTTCCATGGAGTACGTTTCCCAGGAGAAGCCAAAAGAAAGCGCATCATTAAACACCTTTGTTTGTGCGCGGCTTCTTTCTTTATTTCTCTGTGGTGAGGTTTTGAAGAGGGTTTGTTTTTGGTGGAAAAATAACGGTTGAAATTACGGGAAATTAATTATCTGACAGAATATTACCATGGAGGAAACTCCCTCCGTCGCGACAGGTGTTCGTTCAGATCTGGTAATCATTTTTGGTGTTAGATTATAGATTCAAATTCCTCAGTCCTTTCGGAGTTTAGTTGGTCTGTGATAGTATTGCGGTATCTATAGTACATTCCCTATATAGTTGACAGCACGCGTAAAGGTAGTCTTCCTCTACTTCCAAGTCAATAAATCATATAAATAACTGAAGCCTAACTTTACCCGTCTTGCCAACTCCAGCAT
The DNA here is from genome assembly GCA_963920705.1 of Odiellus spinosus. Classification (NCBI taxonomy): domain Eukaryota; kingdom Metazoa; phylum Arthropoda; class Arachnida; order Opiliones; family Phalangiidae; genus Odiellus; species Odiellus spinosus. The sequence goes on from OY987237.1 coordinate 10,052,826, forward strand.
GTATATATTATACATTTCGTTAGAATTATATGAGCCAATGAAGTTTATTCGAGAAAGGAGAAAACAATCCGGTAGATGATCGAGTGCGAAGGAAATGCAACGAGCGATTCGGAGGAAACTCGTCCTAGAGAAGGGTGGACACCTTCTCTAGGACGAGTTCCCTCGGTTAAAGTTTCCTTTGAGAAGTTACCACATGTCTGTTGGGGGAAGTAGTAAGTTGTGGTAGCCAAAGCTGCAACCAACCACTACCTCTTTCCTAGTGCTACCTTATTCGTATAAGTTGAATACGCTGGGAGATGGACAGCAAAGTTATCACCTTTGGGAAAACTCTAGTGTCGCCTAGTTCTGAAAGATTTTTCAGGAGTCGAGACTAACCTATAAAGGACGGCTAGGAAACGAAAGTTTACTCGTCAAATATATATTTGAGCTTTGTGTCCTTCCGTGGCCTTTAATAGAAATTTGACGAACTGGAAACTCCGCGGAAAACAGCTAGGTATCAAAAGAAAAGAGGGACAATGATAAACTGAACCATGTGTATAAGGGACTTCAATTTTATCTCCCTTTTAAACTGATCATATTCAAAATGAAAAAAAAAAAAAAAAAAAAAAAATCCTTACTTTCTATAAACGTTAAATCGATTTATAAATTCTTTTTGAAGGAAAAAACGTATTGGGAGGCAGACGTCAATTTTAAATTCTACAAGATTCGAAATTCGTTGAAGTCGTCCACTTTAAACCTGGCAAAATGCTACTCCTTTACTCGAAAAACCACGAAAAAAGCTGTTACAACATTTTACAGACTATTATTGTCTGAAACTCAAATTGTGTTTAAAAAATATTTTATCATCTGCGTGTCCCCTGATCATTTAAGTTTCATTTAATGTATATATATATATATATTTTTTTTTTTTTTTTTTTTTTTTTGAAAAGCTCTTTCTCTCGTCCCGTTTGGCCTATGTATGCGTTTTCCAAACGATATTTTTACCTATTACAAGTTTTCTTTGCTTCTGCATACGCGGCGAGCTCAAATATTTCTCTTTCGTGCTAATGTAACATTCTTCAAACAAAAATCTACGCGAGAGAGGGGCGAGTCCCGATGGGTTTCGTAAGGTTCTTAATACACGCCTCGCTGAACGCTCTGTGTGTGTGTATCTGTCAGTATAAAAGTTAAAGAGAATTTTTTATGTAAATTTTGTCGACCTATCTTTGTCCCGCATCTAATTTTCGATTAACGAATAAGAGTTGATTAATTTTCTCGCAATTTTTAGCTGGAGCAAGAAGTAGTCAGATTAAAGACGTTAATTGGAATGGATACTTCGACTTCTTCCGTTACCGAAAATTCGTCCGCCACGGATGAAGATGATGTAAGAAACGAAAAGTCTAAAGCGCGTAAAACCATTAGTTCATCTCTTTCAGTGGTTAACACAATATCTTTTGAGAGGGAATTGACTTAATTGCAATCGTCTTATGTTAATTATCAACAATTATCAAGGTATTTTAGGATACTTTTTGTGACGTCACGTGCACTCCTTAAATCGTGGTAGCATTTAAGCCACTGCACATAAATTGCTTCATAATTATCTAAAAGTAGACTAGAAACTTTCGTACAAAAACGGATATAGAAGACGGACAGCCCCCAAAGAAATAAATATAAATCTCTCGCAATATTACCATATAGAAATTTTAGTTGGTAAGCTTGAGTACCATCAGGAGTTTATAAGAACTCCTCTTTGGGGGAAAGTTAGATCTCGCTTTGATTCGGAAATTAAAAAGCCTAATTCTCATGAGCCAAACGCTGCCCTTAGTTTTCGAATAACAAAAACCGAAAATAGTTCCGGAAGAGAGCGTAAATGGTGGAACCATTTTTTTTACGGTGAAACTTCGTTGTTCCGCATTTTTCGCTACGTTTTACACTTTCTCCAAAAAGGGTTTCTTGTAAACTTCTGGTGCCATGCACTTACCACTTCGTATGAACAAATTACTAAAGTTGGCACTCAAATAATGATTATACTTACCCTTTAGTTAAATTCAATATTACTGCTTCTTTTCATAATTTGCTTTTTGCTTTTTCGGTGATTCTTAGCGATTGCAAATGTAAACACCTGTGAAAAATATGTTGAGTCACGGATCGGGGATTTAGAACGTACAATAAATTTTCCACAGGTGGGTACAGTTGTAATTAACATCAGAAACTTAATTTCCACGCCACTCGTAATGTTGATTATAGATATCCATATCTTTAAATGATTCTATTGGAACCACAATCTTAAAGTATTTGTGTACTGATTATGTTTATCGATTTCAGGAGGCGGATGTAAGTATTCATTCGTCTTTACTGGAGAAGAATAAGCGTTCCTCCGTCAGTTGGGACATTCGAGACGATCCTCGAGCGGGTCACTACGAACCATCAACGAAAAAACGTTTGAAAGGCAAGACGTTGCATATATCAAAATTGTACTCCGTTAAGAAGCCGCCAGATCCTAGTCACCAACAGTTTTGTCTGGGTCGTCCACCTCCGGACAAGGAGAGACAATTGCGCGGTAGCTTACCGGCAATTACTTTACCTCTGCAACATCACTTGAACCTCGTGTTGCAACAAACCGGTTCTTACCCCGCGCTTAGCCCCAGCCGTTGCGGCGTTTCTATCACGACCGAAGCTTCGTCTATGGACGCATTAGAAAAGCATAAAGTTCAAGCGGTCAGCATGCCGGGAGAAAGTGGACAATTACTTCGGTGTAACGGTCAAACTAGCGCCACTTTGCACGCTCCGCAAGGTAGCGGACTTTTCGATTCGCTATCGGACGGTACGTTCTTGTCAGCGCGGTCAAAATTAGGTTCTTCAATTAGACTCGACGTGGCGGGTCAAGGATCCTGGTCCGGGGAAGGCGGTACTTCGTCCGGCGATACTGGTACTTGGAATACCGCCCCGCCTAATTGTTCTAGCAGTTTAAATACCCCCGATGAAGCTTCGGATATGTCTATAGCGGATGTCTTTGCCATGGGAACGCAAGATACTTGTGTAGAGGGCGTTACTGTGCGGTCAGTTTCGAGTAGTGATATATCCAGCGTCGATTGCAGTCATTCCGAGAGAACCAGTCGAGTTTTAGAAAATTTCGAAACCACCACGGACGACGAGTGAGTTTTATCATTTTATTTTTTTTTTAACAAAGCAAATTAACTAACAACGCGAACTACTAACAAAATATTACAACTCACCGAGTATAAAATTTATACATTAGGATAAGCACTGATTGTAATAATACGTGTAGGATTTTAATGTTACGGATATATAGATTGTTTCAATCCAGTTAATGCCCAAAAACTTTCTATGAAAATCTCGAAGCACCGAATGCCGTTCAAAACAATGTATAGTATATATTATTCCAAATTTAAATTAATATATGGTGTTTTAGTTATAAAATAAAGGGTTTAGGAGATTTTGTCGCGGGACAATTCATCCCAAGACATTTTGCTAAATGTCCGGGACGAATTGTCCCTCAGAAGTATATGTCCGAGGGCAAAAATTCCTTCGACGAAATGTCCAGAACCGTAAAATATGTATAAAGGGATGGTGATACGCAGAAATAGGTTGATTTATTGTTAGTATTAAATAGTTGTAGTTAAAATCAACAATACATGACTAGAAAAAAATGTATTTTTTAGGATGCCTCGCCCTCCATTCTTCATATATTTTCATTATCTTTCTTATAGTTCCTAAAATTTTAACTACCTAGAAGAATTTACATCATTATTTTAGAACTACCAAAACTACGTAAATTGCTAAATTATAGGCTCGTTGGAAAATGGTGTTTTTAACTAGACGTTTATTACTTTCTTTAGTAAGTTATGATCTTTTGATTGTTGTTAAAAGTTGAAACTTGTTGTAAATATCAAGGTATTTCTGCGTTTCCTTTTTTAATCACTTGAAACAAAAGCTGCCAAAAAAATCTACTTTTAAAACTTAATAGAAAATAAATAATCCCTTCATAGGCAGCTAAACATTCGTAGCCAAAAAAATTTTATTACTTAAGAAAACCGATGTTTAGAGTAATGTTTGATAGCCCGTAAGCCCGACTGTGATTCTTTCAAAAGTTTAAAAATTGGATAAAAGAAGTGAAAACCCACCTTTTGAATCAAAACAAGCCCCGATTTTAATAATTCTAAAAATACGAATTAGAATTCAACATATCGCAAATACACGAAACTTTATTAATATTTTCAAGTCTCACTTGATAATGATGTTTATAGACGGCGAAACAGTTGTTTGTTTGCTTGCCCTAACTTAGATAATAGTTTTGTAACAAGACTAATAATGTTATCGTCAACCAGGGGATATAAAAGATCCCCAGAGGAGAAAAATTTAAAGAGATAGTTTCAGTGATGGTGTTAAAAATTTGTTTTAACGTTTCGGGAACGCTTAGTTCGAACTAGAAAATGTTTAATTGTCCCATAGAACCCTAAAATATTTAGGGGTGGTCACTATGGCTCTAATTTATACATATATTTGGTTGCTCTGATTGGCTAAAATATTATTAGAATGAATCCAACGCCTTACAAGTTAGTGACGTCATAAGTCGATTGGAAAATATTCAGAATTTAAAAATAATGAATATTTATCACAATATAATTAGTACACGAGTGTTTTTAACAAACATCTCCCCATTGTTTGAAAGACGTTAGGATTTTAGTTATTTTGTTCGAAGTGAAACGACTTGCACAAATTGTCAACCCTTTTTAAAAGACGCATGCGTGGTTATATTTGTGACGAAACTCCTCTGTTGTAGCGCTCGATTTTACCAGTTTTGACATTTGATATAAAGGCTAGAAATCTTTTAGCTAAAAGCTTGTGGTCCAGAGGTAGCTAGTTTGTACTTAAACAAATTACTGTGGAAAGTAGTTTCACGTTCACATCATGCGCGTTTTTCTCTAGAGGATCTTGGATTGGAAACCTAAATCATTTTATTACCTATTACCTTTACATATTCCTTGAGAAAAATTCCTATATTTTTACGAGATATTCGGGAAGTCCACTGAATTAGATACAATAGAGTTAAAGGAAGGGAGAGCGAAATACGCGTAATGATGACGTAACCCTAAAAACCATCTTGGACAGAATTGAAACTATCTCTTTAATCAAAATTTGGGTGTTTACTATTAAAAATCTTTGATGTTTAGTCCTTTTGTTTAGAATTATATATACACTATATAAACATGTTGATTTAATAAACAAATTTTAAGCTGTATAAAGATAGGCATAGTTTTCCTATACTTATTCGCTGTATGTCCAGAGCTGTCATTGTCAAAAAAAGGAGCTATAAATGGTTCCAACTTGAAATGAACAATATAATTGGACCGAAAACATTTAGCCTACTATCTATTCTCGTTTGTAGACCTAGGAGAATAGCAAAAAGGTGTTTTTAATGTATTTAATTATTAAAGGGTCTTTCACGCTAGTTTTTACCTCCAACTAGTTGGGATCACTCTACATTTGGTGGCTTTTTGAAGGAACAGTGAACTTGTTCCCTAGACTGTGTCTATCAAATTTTGACTTATTCAAGAGAAGGTTGCAAATGCTACATTTTCCCTACTATTAGTTTTCATATTGTGTTTCATTCCATATCAGCTTTTCGCCTTCTAATCCTCTCGTTGTTTTGCAATTCTGCTCTCGTTCTTTCGATCTTTTCTATTCTATTAAATATGCCAGTAGCTTGTCATAAGTTAATCTGGGATATAAAAAGTTCAGTTTTATTGTCACGTTTTTGCTCGAACTGTAAGACAAAGCTCGCTTTATATCCCTCTTTGTCCTGTTGTCAATTTAATCATTATAGACACTTATTCGAGTGTGTTGACAACACAGCTCTTTCCCGTCGATAACCCTAGAGACTTGTTTAGAATTTCAAAACCTCAAATAAGCATTTGCCTACCACTGGCTTGAAATCCGAAACTTGTAGTTAAACACATTTCGCTCATAACATTCTTATCATAAGCCAGTGAGCTCGCCCCCAAATGTATGAATGACCGTGATTGGTCCTGGACTCCTGGAGTTAATTCAAATGTGTCTATAATAGGAAATGTGATTCTGTAAGACTTTCAGTGAATTTAATAGTTTCTAGTTCAAAACCTCAAATAAAAATATTCTTAGAGTAGAGCGTATAACTGCCACTTAAAGTTAAACCTCAATTTACACGTATGAACAAACTATAGAGAATTCTTCAAAAATAATATACATATATATATAGATATATATTCTGTTTGTACAGTCACGAAACATTCGCCTAATATGAAGCATCCTCGTCACGTACCTGTACGTATTGAATTTTTATCAAGTCTGAATTTCCACTCGCTCTTCTACTCAATTAGCATAAATTTGGAAATAACGTATTCGTTGGAAAAACTAGTAAAACGAAAAGAATTCAAAAGGAAAATGAAAAATAAAAATTCTGAAAGGTATTTTTCCATCAGTTTTTTGCAAACGCGGATTTTGGTGAAGGCGCCTTCACAAAACATGAGATAACTAGAACAACCTCCATTAGCTGATTCGGTTCGTGATAAAAGATGTGAGCTCAGCAATTGAGGCAGCATTGCGCAACGTCTTAATTGCGACTTGAATGATGACAAATCTAAATTTAAAAATTTAATATTATTCTTAAAGAGCAGTTAACGACTACTTTTTTCGAGTTTGTGATGGTATCCTAGATTTTAACCGTACTTTTTTCCCGTTTTTTCGCCTATCGCCTTTAACTGAAAAGCCGACCAAGAACCACCAAATCTCCATAAAGGTATTGATCATATTTTTTCTTTCCCTTTTCTATCCTTTCTTATCAAGTTTATCTTATCTCCCAAGACGCCCAGTTTTTCTTAACAATCATTTTCTTTAAAACTTGGCAATATAATCGAAATGAAAACTTCCCATTTCGTCTAAAGAAGATTGAAATAAAAAGATGGGAAAATATTTATAAAAATATTTTTAAAAAATAAGACTGAACTCGAGTCTAAAAAAATTACCTTGACTACTTGCGTATAATAAATACTAGGTAATTTTTAAAAAAAGTTACAACTTTAAGTACGCAATAAAATATTGCGTAATAACCTAGTATGATCTCAAGTCTTTAGATTTAAGATAACCATTAAATGGGATTAATATTTGGTAATATCTGTTTTAGTCAAAGTCTCTTGTCTTCTAAATCACATTGGATTTAAGATGCCAAAAATCTCGGCGTCTCTATCTTAAACTTACTTTTCATTTGCACTTTTTGTTTAGCATTTGTCATGTTCCTCGTATCGTACAGTCTGTATTTAAAAATACCAACTCGTTTGTATAATAGTCACAATTTTATTCAACAAGTTAATTTAGAATATTACAATAATTTTATGAGTAAGTAATGCCATATTTGCATTTAACATATAATATTTTGTTCAGGCAGATTAAACAACTTCTACAATAAAATTTATTCCCTAAATAATTAACCATCCTTTGGCGCCGCATTCTGAAATTTTCGATTTCAATATGCAAATTAAAATTATTTCCACTCCAATAGGATGGTATAATAATTTTGTTAAGGCGATTATCAGGACTCCAGTTAATAGTTTAGATCCCTCAGGTCCTAACCTGTGTCGAATCGAGCAACCAGCTGTGAAAATGGGTATTTTTCCAAAACTGTAGAGGCTAAGCAGTTTCTAATGAGAAATCTTTTTTTCTGAAAACGTTAGTATAGAAACGAGAAAAACAAGATGTTATGTGAACCACGATCTAGTTACGCAAATGGGCTTTATGAACTAACAAACGTAAGTGCTTAAAACCAAAAAGCCACGTTTACACTAGCTATCCAAATCGATTTGAAACGGTAAAATCGAACTTTAATCTTTATACGCGCCATCTGTTCAGACATAATCTTTATAAACCGATTTATTACCTTGTCTGAAACCAAATCGGTTTAAAACTGATTCCCGAAGCAGTTTCGAGAAATCGATTCAAATTGTTTGCCGAAAATACTTTTTCCAGTTTAGACGAATCCAGTGAAACGATTTGAATCGATTCCAATGCTTTGTATGAACGCATTTTAATTATCATATTAACGAACGGAAACGTAAATGTAACGAAAAACGACAAATTATCCTGTTAAAGAATGGAAGGGTATTCTTTTAGCGTTGGCCCTTGCCTTTGTCAAACGGAACACGTAAATTATAAAAACCTAGTTTTGCGTAACTGAAAAACCAGAAAGAAATCCGCGTATCTCTCTTCTCTGTAACACGGTCCGTTTTCTTTTGGGTACCCACAAAAGGAAGAAGAAACATAAGGGTCTTTCACACTCACTCACCTAAGATTAGTAACAAAAGTACAAGGTTCTGAAAAAATGTAATAGAGCAGTTCTCGTACAAGGTTATCGATGCTTAGGAATATTTCTTGGATATACATTAAAAATACGCTTTGTAAACATGAGTCACGGTCTAATGTAGAGAGTCTGTTTATAGTTCATTCTACCTTTAATTAGCAACAAGCTTCAAGGAAGACTACCATTTACATCTAAGTAATCAAATCCTAGAGGTATAACTAGCGTAGATTTTTCGCGTGCGGCCAAATCGAGGATAAATTGACAATCGTGAAACATTTCTAAGTTTAATTGAGTGTTTGAAAGATATTTTGATGAAATTAACCCTTCCAAAAGTGGCCTACTCTTTATCACATCATATAACTCGTATTTCATATAGATTGGATTAATTACGAATAACAATTTACCAAAATCACGACTCTAAATTATATGTGAGAACTTAAAGGAGTTATAAGCAGATGCGTAGTCACCATCAGTCCAAGAAAGATGGATATTCCTAAGAATCGGTGTAGTAGAGCCTTTACCATTCCATAAAGTAATAAAAAGATTCGCAAATCGCCTTAAGACGGATCATTCTCGCGACTTCCGTTACAGTTCGTTAGGTATATTTAATTCAAGACGTTCAAAGAGGGAGAGATGGGTTACCTCAGCGCCCACTAACCGAATATTACTACTTTGCTTAACATTTCACCGTTGGCTCGTATAACTCGATCTATGGCGTTATATGACTCTCTCTTTCTCGTACCATTTTATTCCGGGTGAAGGGAAAATACCGGAAGCGAATGGTGTTAGCTCTCCCTTCCGTTCAATAGCGAAAAGCTCATCGTTCATATTTTTAGTCGAGTTATCTGCACTGTAAAAAATGAAGGTATATTTGGGGTCGTTTTAAACGCCTTAAAAGGTACTTTTAATGGAAAAACACCTTAAGGTATTTATTAGTACTACCGATGGCGCTAAAACAAACCCTAAGAATTTTTAAGGGTTCTTTTCAATACCATTAGGGTATTTTCGACTTCCGAAGGGTATTTTATGAGTAAAGAAGGTCTTTTTTAAAACCCCAAAAGGTATTATCGAACCAAGCTCGTGAAATTACTTTCCTAAGCCTACTTTTGTCAAATTAGGCTTAACAATCGGAAAGCCCCGCGAAATGAAAACTACGCTGGAGATTTTATTCCAAAATCATTGTAAGTCTTATTAAACATATTGTTGATATTAATGTTTTATTGGGATCTTAATTGGAGAAAAGTAAAATATCTAATGTCATTAATAGAAGGTAAACTAAAACAAGCGCCGCAAGGTTTAAATTGTATTTTTGGTGATTCAAATGTTAACGCTCGGGAGACTAGAACCCAGCGAATTATCTGTAGCAACCTTGACGAGAGAATAACGCTTGGTGCCGCGTCACTTTTTGGCGGAGGTGATATCTATCTCTGAGTGAGTAACAAACGAGTGGAAGCTTGTACCAAGGCTTGTACCTAGCGCACAATAAGCGGTAAGCGCGTTAGAACGGGAAAACGGGCAGTCTCTTTCACCTCCTTCGTTTAAGTATTCTCTCTGTTCTCTTCATAGTAGAGACGCGACGCGACCGAGCCATCAATTTAGGCGCACACTTAACTTGTATTTAACTCTTTGAAATCGAAGGTTGCTGAAACGCAGATTGAAAGGTAGGCATATCTATTAATTTATATATGTTATAAATCTTCATGATTTTTCAAGTTTCAAGTGGGAAACATATGCAATAATTCCTTCACGAGTATGTTAGCTGCTTTGCATAATCCTATCAAGCTTAAGCCTTTGCTAGTTATTTCAACTTGAAGAAGGAGTGAAGGACTCTTATTTTTTCAGGAACAAACTGAATGTGATTCTGATATAACAGAAAAGGGAAAGTTTATTCTGCCGATCACTGTCCTAAAAGATAGAATAACATGGTATGGAGAAGGTTTTTAACAACCATTAGGTACGGTTTAAACATGATTTAAGTGGATAAACAGGTATCCTGAGATGACAACATAAGACACACCTCAGGGTGGATCAGTAATTGCCCCACACTCTAACCAACTGAGCTACCAAGGCCTACACATGAGTCTATTAATGGCAGAACAGGGCAAGAACCGACCTGTGGTTCCGACATGTAAAAGCAAGGATCGAATGGAGGAGGCTTTTAACAACCGTTGTTGTATTATACAGAGCAGTGGAGTGAAGAATTTTTCTTTATCAGGCTTACCGCAAAGGGACGATTGGGTAGAAAGTGTTGACTGAAAATCATAACGAAAAAATAACGCCACTGGTTTGAAATTATAACTGACACTGGCTGCCAGCGATAGAAAATGCTTTGGCGAACAGAATTTTAGACAGAATATTTTAGTTCACGTGACAATCGAACAATGATGAAGAAGTTTAATTTAATTATGATAAAATCGATTAACACAGTTTAAACGCTTAATTCTATTTTAATAATTATAATTTAAATATAATCAAGAATAAATCTAATCGATGAAGCTAATCCTAATCTTAAAATTAATCACAATTTTACCAATAAAAGTGATTAAATTTATTTAAAGCTTTATGACTGATTGAAATTTATTGATTATAGAATCAAATTAACTATGATTAGACCAATTATAATTAAAATGGATTTTTCATGGATTATTAATACTAGATCAGTATTTAATAATTACTGGATTAATTTCTCTTATTAATAATTCGTATTAAATAATTAATAATTCGTATTAAATAATTAATAATTCGTATTAAATAATTAATAATTCGTATTAAATAATTAATAATTCGTATTAAATAATTAATAATTCGTATTAAATAATTAATAATTCGTATTAAATAATTAATAATTCGTATTAAATAATTAATAATTCGTATTAAATAATTAATAATTCGTATTAAATAATTAATAATTCGTATTAAATAATTAATAATTCGTATTAAATAATTAATAATTCGTATTAAATAATTAATAATTCGTATTAAATAATTAATAATTCGTATTAAATAATTAATAATTCGTATTAAATAATTAATAATTCGTATTAAATAATTAATAATTCGTATTAAATAATTAATAATTCGTATTAAATAATTAATTCGTATTAAATAATTAATTCGTATTAAATAATTAATTCGTATTAAATAATTAATTCGTATTAAATAATTAATTCGTATTAAATAATTAATTCGTATTAAATAATTAATTCGTATTAAATAATTAATTCGTATTAAATAATTAATTCGTATTAAATAATTAATTCGTATTAAATAATTAATTCGTATTAAATAATTAATTCGTATTAAATAATTAATTCGTATTAAATAATTAATTCGTATTAAATATTTAATTCGTATTAAATATTTAATTCGTATTAAATATTTAATTCGTATTAAATATTTAATTCGTATTAAATATTTAATTCGTATTAAATATTTAATTCGTATTAAATATTTAATTCGTATTAAATATTTAATTCGTATTAAATATTTAATTCGTATTAAATATTTAATTCGTATTAAATATTTAATTCGTATTAAATATTTAATTCGTATTAAATATTTAATTCGTATTAAATATTTAATTCGTATTAAATATTTAATTCGTATTAAATATTTAATTCGTATTAAATATTTAATTCGTATTAAATATTTAATTCGTATTAAATATTTAATTCGTATTAAATATTTAATTCGTATTAAATATTTAATTCGTATTTAGTAATATTTAATTCGTATTAGTAATATTTAATTCGTATTTAGTAATATTTAATTCGTATTTAGTAATATTTAATTCGTATTTAGTAATAAATAATTCATAGTAATATTATATAATTCATAATTCACAATTAGTATTTAATGGTTTATTATTAGTAATTAAAGACTCATTATTAGTATTTAATGACTCATTATTAGTATTTAAAAATAATAAACTTGTTGTAAAAGGCCTTTTTGGAACCCATCTTTGTGGTAAATACTAAACCCACAAATTTGTGATTAAAACTAACAAATTCATAAAAATGTGATAAAAACTAACATATTCATATATTTGTGATAAAATTCCATTTCTCAAAATCCATAAAACCCATCTTTCTCAAATGCATAAACGTCTTATAAAAAGCTTTCTTTTCCAAACTAATGAACTTCTTTTAAAAACCAAAATCATAAACTTGTTATAAACCTCTTTTCCAACCCATAACTTTGTACTAAAATTAAAGTTAACAAACTTGTAACCTCGTGAAAAACCAATTTCTCAAAGTGCATGAAACCATAATACAAATCTGGATTTATTTTGATGTATGATAACCCATTATTTTGTACAAATAAATCTTCCAGGTTTGCTACTATTTAAATAATGAAAGAAGTATCTTTTATTTTCCCGAAAAATACCTTATATGGTGCCAATTAGTACCTATAATGGCCGAAAAGGTATTTTTTCACACCCCAAAGCGAAATTTTGAAGTCTGGATAAATACCTTATATGGTGCCAATTAGTACCTCTAATGGCCGAAAAGGTATTATTTCGTACCCCTAAAGCGAAGTTTTGAAGTCTGGATAAATACCTTATATGGTGGCAATTAGTACCTCTAATGGCCGAAAGGTATTATTTCGTACCCCTAAAGCGAAGTTTTGAAGTCTGGATAAATACCTTATATGGTGCCAATTAGTACCTCTAATGGCCGAAAAGGTATTATTTCGTACCCCTAAAGCGAAGTTTTGAAGTCTGGATAAATACCATATATGGTACCAATTAGTACCCCTAATGACCCAAAAGGTCTTTTTTCGAACCCCAATAGTATTTTTTTGAAGTCTGAAAAAATACCATATATGGTGCTAAATAGTACCCCAAAGGTCTTCATTAATACCCTTAATAGAAGGTATTTTATAATACCCCTAAAGTAGGGTATTAATAAGTACCTAAAAGGGTGCGCCTGGGGTGGCAAGCAGAAATACCTTTAAAGGTATTTATCCGACCCTTTATTTTTTACAGTGTGAGAATCGTGGAATTATCGACTCGGCGAGCTTAGAAACGCGCTTGAAGGGACTAAGATTTAGACTAGTTCACACCTATTCATATAGATATGGTAATATAATCTTTAATGAAGCGTTTAGTATTTCCGGTTCTGGCTTTAAAGAATGAATAACTATTTCTTATTCTTGTTCTGTTGAATTAATACCTTTATCAGCTTTCGAAAGATTCATGTTAACGAGTCAAACTTAGATGAATCCGCAAAGCGTGGTTTAGTTAAAATGTATTTAATATTTAGATAAGCCAGTCGGATCTTATAGGAGAGGTATGGCACTAATTTAGGCAACTGTAATAGGAATCTGGTCAACCTAAAAAAGGTAGCTTTGCGTTACAATAAAACCGAATCGTGTCCTTTCAATAACTACTTCAAGAGGTGGTTAATTTTGACCTTTGTTTCTGGGCGAGTCGCCGGCCACTTAAAAATCGTAATTTGAATCGAAGGGGGCTTAGTTACCGTTCATAACGCTATCAAATTAACTAGGGATTATTAACTTCCGTAAATTCTGTACACTGATTGCGCAATTACGTCGTCACGTTAGTGCAGTCAAAGCTAATACCCTGTTCCGTATCCAAACGTAACCACACGAACAGTAAATCCATTGTATACTATCACGCTCAAGCATAACCTCGGATATTCGATATAAAACAGCTAGGTAAAATAGTATTTTTATACCGTCGCCGAATAGATTTCCGATAATTCACCAGACTGTCCAGGATTCTCTCAATGTGTTTTTTTTTTTCTTCGATTGTGTGCTATAGTTGGTATTGTATATATGTTATTGCTATACATTCCCGGACAAAAGAAGCTTTCGTCAGCTTTATATTACGCCCAAAGATAGGTAGCTTGTGTATTAATCCACCTTGGCTTACCGTTTATTTCAAACTGTGCTTGAACTAAAGTGCAAGTATATGAATAGTACTTTATTGAAGAACGTATCTGATATAGATAAAATCACGGAAAATAGTGGAGAATTATATTGAAAAGAAACCCACAACGATGGCATAAAAAAATCTCAGCATTTGTTTTACTAATTATAGTGACTAGCGTTCGTTAATTCACTGTTTATGGTGGCTGTTGTTTGGCATTTGGCTATGAATTAACGCCCTGAAAGGTATCGTCATAAGTTTACAATTTTTCAATCAAGACAAGTTATAATCTTACTGTACTAGAAAGAGACAAATTTATATTCGACCAATAGTGTGAAGGGATTTAATATTACAAGTATTTGAAATATCCCGAACTCTACAATGAACTTAACGACTAAAATCCTAATACTGTCTTGTTCTTAGAAGAATAGTCGCTAATTTAATTGAAGTCCTCAAGTTCAATCCAAGTCTGGGTCTTACTGTCACTCCAACGGACTTAAGAAATTGGAACTATATTCTTTCTCTACACGATACTTCTTTTTATAAAGTGATTTTTTTTTTTTCCCGCGGGCCCCTAAAACTGACTTTTGTAGTTAATCCCTCCATTCCCTAAGGAAGCAAAAAAGTCTCGCCAAGTTTTACTAATGATTTGAAAGCAGTGAAAGAATTTGCACTTTTTTAAATTAATTTCTATTCATTTACTCTTTTTTATTTTAGTCCTAGAACTTGAAAAGTAGACGTTAATTTCCAATAATGTTAAAAATATACCTCATTAATAGATTTTTCGATAAGAAATTACTCCAATTCTTTGTACTGTGGCGTAGGTTGACGTAAATTACCCGTATTCAAGAACTAGGCGAGGCTTCCAGCAAAGATGTAGTACTCATCTAGATTTATTGAATAGGTATAAGATTTTAAAGTTGCCTAATCATTATATGGTAATTATTTTTCTTATATTTTTACATATTGACACGAAAATCTATATATTATTCTGCCTTGTAGCTTTCAAATGGAAACTCTTGGAGATTCAAGCTTGAAATGTTTCAAATTCACAGATAAACTATTTT
This sequence comes from Odiellus spinosus, assembly GCA_963920705.1. Taxonomy (NCBI): domain Eukaryota; kingdom Metazoa; phylum Arthropoda; class Arachnida; order Opiliones; family Phalangiidae; genus Odiellus; species Odiellus spinosus. The sequence continues at coordinate 10,068,118 of OY987237.1, forward strand.
TACTCAAGTTGTAAAAATATCTTTAATCACTGCCATTTATTGGATATCCATGGAATAGTAAAAAAAACGTGTAGATACATAATCTATAGTGTATCTATGGCCATGCAGGAACTGGTCCTTAGGGTAATAACACTCTCCTAGATAAAAGAGATTAATCTCGGGCTTAATATCTTCACCGCCTCACAAGAAAAAGCTTTAAAACAAATTATCCACGCTCTTCGGAGTCCCTTTTTATTATAAATTGACTTAACCTAATGAACTAGGTAAAAGCAGACTATATATACCCTTTCTCCGGTCGTAGACTCTGACAAATGAAAAAATAAAAAAAATAAATGGGATTTTTACGAAAGAAAGGATAAACCACGTTGTCGCTTATAACGGTACAATCCTTGGACGCAATTTTATGCAAAATTGAAAAAAAAAAAAAAAAAAAAAAAAAAGGCCCAGGAAAGCTCTTCCTCTTATGGAACCCACCCACCTATGGATTTTCGATCTTCAACAACCAAGTCTCGTACCCAAAAATAACAAGTCTAACTCTTATAGTCATAAATCTTGGTCTTCTACCCCTGACGTTAATAAAAAAGATTCTTATTTTAAATGGGAACTTTTGAGCTATTATCATGAGTAAAAGGGACCATCTTGAAAGGTTTTTAATATGGTTTTATTATGTAATCTTCCATTGGTGTTTTGATGGCAACAAACAGATTTAAATTGTTGACAATCTTTTATGTAGAGCGTCACGCAACACGAGCGCCGATAATTGATGAACCTAAATGTAGTCTCTTTAGGCATTCATAATACTAGAAATGGGTTTTTATAGTTTATAATACGTAACTAAAAACCTTTTTCTATATGCCAATTTTACATTCTCTGCCGAATTCTATTAAGCAGAATACCAATAGAATATAAGAAGCCGAAAGGAAGTTTCTTATATACTCCTCCTGGTGAACACTTTTTTCCTACAAAAGTAGGAAAAAAGTGTTCACCAGGAGTATATACATAAACGGATAGGGATCATCATAGGGATAGGGTACATAAACGGATAGGGATCAATAAAAACGTTTTAAAGGATAATTAAGCATTAGGTATTATATTGTTTAGAAATATTGGTCTTTTTAATTAACGCGTGGTTTTGAGCTGATCGGGACTAGCGAGACGGGAAACAGACATTGTGATTTGTGCTCACTTATCTGGGTGATCATTTGTAAGGCCGAATTTCTCCAGTAAGGGAGTAGTACGGGAGCGTGGTTCCTTATAACAGAGTCAGTTAAGCGTTAGCTTGGTATCGGTCACGGGGAGGCGCTTCTAAAATGGTCCTGAAGTGGGAACTTCCATCATCCATGGCTCTAAACAAGAAGGATCAGACAAGGAGAGGAAAAGTGGGACGGCGCGGTTCCTACTGCGTCGGCCTAAACTCCCACTCTGGGAGAAAGGGAGTAGAGACGTTTCGTGGTAAATTGTTGTCACGTGGGTAAAACGGATCAGCTTCGTAGTAGTCGACGTAGTGACCACGTGACAACAGTTTACCTCGAGAATTTCCTATCCCCCTTTCCACCCGAGTGGGAGGTAGGAGTTTCCCTCTCTAACTCAACGCAGCCCCACTTTTCCTCTCCTTGTCTGATCCTTCTTGCTCTAAACAAGGGTGTGGTTGATTGGCCAAAATTTCTTCCCCATTTACTCCCCATATCCAAACCCAGATTTTGGTTTATCTGATCCGTCACAACTCAGCATATTTTCCCCTTCAGCAACACCATTCTTATTCCAAGAATAATGAAAAACTGTGGGAAAAATATGATGCATGTGTGATACTCAAAAACTACATTCAAGTCAAAAAGGATGATAAACGTCCACATTTAAGATATTATACTTATTTCTGAGCCTGCCACAAGTAGCAGACACCTGACCGAGAAAAGCAGACGATAGTATACTTTATCCGCCTCTCTGCGAGTGTGTTTTAATTCTAAAGTAATATTTTAATTTAATAAATATATATATAATAACTATTTCAGCGAGTAAGCTTTCTTTGTAAATGGTGAGTTGTATTGCAAAATTTTAAACCAATATGTATAGTAGCTTCATAAGATGGTTTAAGAAGACCACAATAGACGTTGATTGTGACAACAGCCAAGGCTTAAGGAACTGATAGATGGGATCATGGATGTATAAAGAACTAACGTTAGTTCTTTATACATCCATGATGGAAGCCAGTAGTATATCTATGGATTAAAAACCTGAGAAGGAATATATAGGAAAAATTAAAAGTTTGAATTAGTTAAACTAGGCGATAAATAAGATCTAAACTTCATACGTTATTAATATTTACTCCTATGTCTTTTAATGTAGGCTGCGGAAGGCAAGAATGTAATGTGTCCTGTTGGCAAAGTATGATGTCACCGCCCAAGCTTATTTTAATTAAAGACTAATACATGTTAAGCAATTATATATTTGTAGCTTAATTCAGTCTCGTGGAAAGTTGGTGTATCAACAAGCTCAGATAATTGTAAAAATTTGAATACTCCTTTTGTTGTTCTGAATCTCAAAGTAGATCAGCCTGATGGCACCACCGGCCAGCAAGCTATTGAAATGAGCTTACCCGAATTTCAGGCAAGATAATTTTAATTACAATACAAATATTTTACGCATGGTTGCCTTATTTGTACTTTTGCAGGGTTTCATAAATAAGTTGAAGGAAATGGAATCTGTATTAACAACAATTTAATCAACTGATTTTTAATTTTTTTTAATAATTCATTTTTAATTTTGTAATTATATGATCCTGATAAATTATTTATTGGTTAATGAAAATCCAAAATAAAAATACACCTAATTGTACGAAGACCGTTTTTGTTAACTTAGAGGTCGCCACTTTACAATAATTTCCGTGTTTTTAAAAATGGCCGAGGTGATCAGGTGATCTTACTTATCAACGTCTAGTCAAGTATGATGGAAAATAATAGAAGTTAATTTAATTTGTAAGTAACAATTTGTGAAATATGTTTAATTCAGTTTAAGTTTCAATTTAGCATATGATCTATTAGTTTGTCTCAAGCAATTATGCCAATATGCCTTCAGTCAGTAAGTTTGTCCTTTCGTTGTTTACCACTTACCCCAATAAAGAAAAAGGCAAGGCTCTTCAAATTGGCAAAGTGACTTGCTTAATACAACAAAAACCTAATAATAGCATTGTAATAGCTATTTATACTAACTTTGAAGTTGTTTACTCTCGGCAAATTTTTAATTAACTTGAAAGGAACTGACACTTTGCGGGAAAATTCAGGAGCCTGAAGCCTATTGTTAGAATTTTAATTTTAGTACTAGAATTAAATGTGTTAATGATATATTTTGTTTCAAGGCAAGTTCGATTCCATATACAGAAGTCTCTTGCTGTCAAAGTTTTTCACTAGGTAATTTAATATAGCGTAATATATATCTAGGAATTTGGAACACCATGTTATTTTTCTTTTTGAATTAATATAGCCAAAATTAGGTTGTATCCGATTCTTTAACATATGTTTCGTAGAAAATGAGAAATATTAGGGAAATTCACTTGGAAATCTTGTATGAACTCTGATCTCTGACATTTTATTTTATGGAAAGATTACTTAGATGTATAAAATTTGGTTTTCTAATCTCTTTTTCAACTTTTCTTTCTAGGGGTTGGGGCGATCCGCATCAGATAAAAAAGTAAGCGTTTAATCTCAAATTTCTCAATCATGTAAATTCCTTGCCCGCAACCTTTTTTCTATAGATTGTTTCAGTTTCGTCAGACAGTATCAAATCGTGAAAAGTGTAAACTTTTGGTACCTTCAGACTATCCAATTCATATCGATAAAGTTGAAGAAACTTCGCAGTACAAATTATTAGAGGGACACTTTGTCAGTCCATTTGTACACTATCTACCCGAGGTTGTCCCAAAAGAGTGCGTGACTGCCAGGTTTCAAGCGTTGATACCGACTAAATGGAAAACGGATTTGTTACGTCCCATGTGCATTCACTTGGCGGGAACCGGTGACCACGTAAGCAATTGTAATTCTATTTTTACATAATTTGCGCAAACTTTACTTTCTTCTTATAATAGTATTATTGGAAAAGAAGAACGTTAATTGCGAAGCCTTTGCTCAAAGAATCTGGCGTTGCTTCGATAATCCTTGAAAATCCTTTCTATATCCTTTGAATAATTTTTTTCAAACTTAAATTAAATTTCATTTTCAATTGTTATCCTTAACGAACAACTGTACATGGAAGTAGGAAACCTAAAGAGCAATCGTAAGTTGCTTTATAGAAGTTTACACTTAAGAATAGCTCTATATTTCTAATACTAATTTAATAATTTTAGATTCTCAAGCCTTCATAATGTGTCAGGTAAAGTCCATAATCTTGTAACGACAGGGTAGAAAAAGTGTTTTAAATGTGCTAAAATTAATAAATGTTCTGTTAAATTCATAGATATTTTTGTCATGGGAGGATGTTTGGCACTCGAGTCCTTAGCCCTGTTACACTGGTGTGAAAATGAAGGTTTTGGACCATTAGCTCTAACTGGTATATCAATGGGAGGGCACGTAAGTTCTACAAGAATATTTTTGGCACGTAAAAATGGAAGTTGAGATGACCCGAGCCTCGATCCTTTTTGCCCGCCTTAAAAACCACAAAGAAAAAAAAAATTGTTAATTCAACTTGTATTTTCAAACATATTAATTCTGAAATAGATGGCTTCCATCGGCGCTAGTAATTGGCATAAACCAGTTTCATTAATTCCTTGTCTGTCATGGACAACTGCCTCTCACGTTTTTACACAAGGAGTTATGAGCGGTGCCATTCCCTGGACTTTATTGCAGAGCCAATATTTTTCCGATCATATTTATAAGGTGAACCAAATATTAGCGGATCCAAAACTAATATGATTTATTGGTATTGCTTAACAATATTAAGATTTTTCTCGATATCAATCTCGAAATCTACTATGGGTTTCTCGATAGAAATCAATTTACAGAATACAATTTAAAAGCGCTTTAACCTTCATTTTTGGTTTAAAGGTCCTATCTGCTCTGAAACTTGTCCCTTTAAAATGCTCTTCCCTTACTCACGCAGCCTAGCTTTGACTGTACAATTTGTTTTGTACAACGTTGTCTGCAAAGCTAGAAAAGAAGGCTACTTTAAAAAGGATTTGAAAATCGCAGATATTCCCTTTAAAACGAGAAAAGGGGGGTTGGATTTGAAATGCATACATGGATTAGCTTTCATTTCTGGACACCAGAAGTCCGAGTTTTGGGTAGTGGAAGCTCCAAACTTTTCACTTTATGACTGACGAAATCACTCCCTATAAATTAAAATAACTATATTGGTTAAATCTTGATATTGTATTGAATAAATTACGATATCAGCCAGCTTATCATAACTATAAATTTGTACTAACTATAAAATTTAATTAAATTAAACAGGATGAACTTCTTAAAATGGTTCATTCACCGGAAGAGGTAAACTATATGCTAATTGGAGGTTAAAGGGAGAATGAAGCCTGACAATGGTTTTTTATCGATTACTTATCGTAAAAATAAGACTAATTCCATAAGTTACTAGCAAAGATGTTTAGAAACAAATATTAATGGGACACAATCTGAATTAAATTCTCTTCATAGCATATACGACATAAATTGAATTGTTGTTGGAGTTACATTCTCCCTTTAAAGAAATGAATCCTTTTAAGGGATATTAAACTCTGAAAACAAGTTATTTCTATATTTCAATTGCATCAGCGACTTTTCTTGAGAATTTTTACATTCTAAAATTTCTTAGAATGTTTAGATTTAGGCTTAGCGAGTATTGTTCAGGATTTTGATAATTAAATTAACTATGAATTACCTCGAAATCTTTCGTGAGTTTTGATACTGTTTTACTTTTTTATCATATTATAAGTCCAAATAGTTTAAAAATAACTTGTTACAATTAAGAGTCTATCCCTTAATGTAATTATTCAATCAAATTAATAAAATTATAATTATTTTCAAGAATTCGGCTTTTATGGCAGGCTACCACTTTTCGAGCAATTACGTTGAGAATATGGAAAGTCTTTTAAATCAAACTTCGACGAATTCTGATTCAAACAAATCTAGTCCGGTCAACGTATCCAGCGATTATACATATTTAAAATTGTTAACGGAGTATACGCAAAAATTGGATATAGTCAAATCATTACCTCGTTTTCTAGGCAACAATAGTGGCGAAGATGGTTTGAAGATTAAAGTTAACAAAAGTGAGAGAGTTAAACCAATTTTTTAATTTGGCGAAGAATTTCTCATTGAACGTACTAATACGTAGAGATTGACATTCAAGCTCAAAAAGAATACATCAAGAAATCAGCCTTAAATTTTATGAGAGGAATCATGGACGAATGCACGCATTTGGGAAATTTCTCCGTTCCCGTTGATCCTAGCTTGATCATAATAATCGCGGCAATGTTTGACGGATACGTACCGAGGGAAGGAATTAAAGGTCTTCCAGAAATCTGGCCCGGTTGCGAAGTACGGTACATAGATTGCGGACATATAGCGGCCTTCTTATTTAATCAGTCTGTCTTTAGGTAAGTTTGATTAAAGGGAGAATGAAGCCTGACAAGTTGTTTTTAACATAGCTTTCGATAATTTTATTTTGCACCTATTCTTTTTTTCACCCGTTTCAAAACCAGAACTAGCCTCAGTTTTGGGATTTGACTTTTCGTATTTAAACCTTTTCTCATACATATTAAATAGCACCTGTAGTATATTATAAATGCTCGCGAGTAATTGGCTAAATATCCTCAAGTATTCACTAATCGGGTTCCTGAAAAAACTACTTGAAAAACACGATTTTACATAAAATACGAAACTATGTATTTTTGGTTATTGAAACACTAGAACTGGTACTCGCCCAGCCCTACACATTTAATTTTTCAAGTTTATGAATAGGAAACTAGTTTTCACTAAAATGGTCAGAAAACGTTTTCATTGCTATTCATCTTCATGTCTATCTTTCCAAAAGTTCATAACATACTGAGTAAAACTTAAAAGTAATTAACGCCAAATAATGTAATGCTAACAGCAACAGAAATCGAGAGTGGCTGGAAAAAAAATGCCATTACACTACCGATCTTAAATACTTTTGTGAAATATGTCATTAGTTTGGTTCATGAAGATACCAGCGAGACTGTGTGAAATGCAATACAACCCACTTTAGTGAAAACTACATATATATAATTTCACTAAAATTTATATTTAACTTGACTAGTAGGCTTAGTTGGGATCCAAGGGTAAATTGAAAGTTTCAACCAATCGTCAACTCAAAGACAAGAATTTAAGTCTAACACAGTCACGAATAGTAAAATGAATCAAATTCGTGCTTCTCAAGTGGGTGAAGGCTTTCTTTCTCTCTGCATTTGAGAAAAAGATGTTTTGGAATAGAATCTTTTAATTATTATAAATTTTCAGGAAAGCGATTGTAGATTCTTTGGACAGAAATGCGAGGAAGTATTATCAAAGAAGTTTAATTATGTCAAGTAATTAAAACAAAGATGGGTGGATGAACTTTACATGATTTATACAGTACCATACTTATTTTGTGAAAACAAAAGAAGAGCTGGGCAATTTGCGAATGACTTTTTGTACAGGCAAGCGTGATCACTCGCAAGAAAATTTGCCCACCTCTGAAAAGACTGAAACTAAGATTTGTAATTTTTAATTAGCCTTTGCAAAGTTTTTGTGAAACATTTTGAGATCTTTTACAGCATCACTGACCATTAGCCTTCTTTTTAATGAAGTAGATAACAGTACTAAACTGGACTGCCAACCAATTAAGATGTTTTATACGTAATTAGAATGACAAATGAAATTACCTTATTAACTGCTTTTTCACTGAATTAAATGAACTTTAAATTTAAACTACAGTATTAAGGTATTTTATTTCAAAAGAGAAACTTCAATTATAAATTTGTTTTAAGAAATATTCAATGCATCATCCTTTTGCATCTCTTCACTCAGTTTCATCTGAAGATCACTTAGTTTCTTTTTCAAAGCGAATAACCCAGTAAGGACGATGGTTTCTGGCTTCAAGGCTCCCGATGATTCAACATTGAAGAAGTACTTGTTGGGTTTACCATCCCAGATATAATCGGCTTCGTATTTGTCCTCTTCCAACTCTGAATACTCGCTTTTAGGCCATTCTTCTGGTCTGGGGTAAGTGGTGTGACGAAATGCATTATCGGGATCGTATTCGAATGCGACTCCGCAAGTAGGATTCCATTTTGCATGCTCCTTTCCAAATCCTTTCTTAGCGTAAGCTCTTACTTTTAACTCTTGACCTTTACGCTGTTTCACGATCAGGATCTCTTCTGGTTCCCCATATTCGCTGGAATCGTCTCTGTGTCTCGAAGTTACGGGAACCACCTTGGGGTGACTGGATTTCAAATCAGCGGTAGTAACGTGACGAGTTTCGTTATCCAAACACTTGACATCGAGAGTGAATTCTACGGAACATTCGGGGCAGAAATCAGTGCAAGTACAACTCCTGGAGAATTGCATCTTGTCAACGACATCGTCACAAGTTAAGGGAATTAAACCTAGACGATGAGCTATAAATTCATCATGCAAAACTGTGGAATTGGATTCTAATTGAACCCAGTCTATGGCTAAGGTTGGTACTTCGGCGATAAAAACTCGTCGCAAGCTATTTGCTACGCTTAAATCCGTATCTTCTACGAAAAATTTAACATTTTCCTGTGATAAATCACTTATATGAACAGACGGTTGATTAGCGTAAGGCATGATTATTCACTATAATTTTAGTATTTTGACTTTATGGAAAAATAATTATCTTCTTTACGCGAAAAGTAATTCACGTCTAATCGTCAGTATCGTCTACTGTCTAAAGGTTATGCTATGCTCATTGATGCAGTCGAACACGTCTCCAATCACATATTGCTCCATGGGTGTAAAAAATGCGTTCAAAATCAAGCAGTAAGTCACGTGCTAGTTAGCAGACGAATTATGAGTATTTAAAAGAAGATGCAAGATGAAACAATCGCATAATCGCGTTTAGTCATTATCTCTAGTCGGTTCAATTTCAAAAACAAATCGGGATTTGGTTTCATTTTCTTTCAGTTAATAATTATTTTAATTGATAATCCTGAGATGGCAACGAAGATGGTAAGTATTGCCATAGTTGTAGTTTTCTGTTCTTTTACCTTCTGTTTTATCTTTGGTTTATCTTATTGTACTCTTATCATACCCCTGGGCCAGTTTAAACAAGTCTAAAAACTAAATTAGCATCTTTGCCAAAACCTTTTTGTTTCTTTTCATTGTTAGTTTGGTAACTAGATCACTGGCTTTGATAATACTGTACCTCTATCTTTATGTTGCTTGTACGTTAGTCGTGATAAAGTTTGTACAATATTTTACAGGAGGACGATTTGGATGTTGGAAACACTTCAATGTGCATTTTATCGCCGCCTAGACCTATATATGTCACACCAATACCTTGGCCAAGTTCTGGAAGAAAAAAACATCGTCATGTAGTTCGACGAGGTAACAATTTAACGATTGGCTTTTAAATAACACTTGCTCTAATAAGAAATTGTTTAAATTTTTTCTACAGGAATGATTACATTATCTAAGCTTTCAACTAAGCATTCCACTATGCGCAATGAGAAGCATATCAGTCCAGATGGGAATGTGTCTTTTAATAGATCTATGCTCAAAGAAAACCGCAGAAAGAGTATAGGTCAACTCTTCAACAAATTCTACAAGGATGTGACAGCCAATAGCTTTTCCAACAGGATTTCCCAAAATATTTTTGATTCTGATAAAGAAAAAGCTCTTGAACAACCTGAAACCCAAGGGAAGACTAGAACACCATCTCCAGATGTAATTGATCCGACAGAATCCGATACATCCCCTGAACCTTTATACACACGTATACTGTCGAGAAAAATACCTACAGAATCGGCTACATCTCTCGAACCTATTCTATCCAAAAAATCATCATCTCCCGATGTAATTGATCCGACCGAACCAGATAGAACCCCCGAACCATTATACAAGCGCCTTATTCTGTCCAAAAAAATACTGTCTCACGATATGATTGATCTGTCAGATTCAGATACATCCCCTGAACCTTTATGCAAGCGTGTTATTCAGCCCAAAAAACATTTAAAGGAATGTAACGACTTGACAGCGAAAGACTCAAAGACTCCTGTTAACAAATTTGAAAGACCACCAGGATGGCGTTCTTGCACCGCTCCCCGTCGGGTAAGAATAATCTAGGATAAATCCCTTAATATTATAGTTTCACGTGCTAATTTATTTGCAGCGATCAAAGATAGAACTTAAAATATCTAGTAGCGAAGATGATAGCGTCCTATTGCCACCTAGACGTCGTGAAAAGAAATCAAACAAACTTGTTTCATCATCATCGGAATCCGATATTAGTCCTCCCATAACCAAGTCAAAAAAGTTTATCTTGAGGCCTTCGAATCCTAAAGATATCTTGGTTTCTGATACTGAGAGTGACGAATTCTTAAACAATGTTAAGAAAAACAATAAGACTCCGAAGTCTCGTGTTAAACCCCGTACTCCAAAAAGCTCAACCATTATAATATCAGATTCGGATAGCGAAGAACCTTCTTTGCCCAATAGAAGAAGAAAGAGTGTGCCAAAGAAAACAAAGACAAGTGAACCAGCTAAGGACACAGCAATTTCAATCATGGACAAATTAAACTTCATAGTTGATGATTCAGATTCTATGTCATCGTTTGATAGGCGAAGATCTAAGAGTGTTAGTGTTCCTAAAACACCGAAGATTCAGACAAAGACCAGAACATATCGTAAGAATGTGATAGTCACGACGGATACAGAATCATCTTCATCATTGGATATACCACAACCAAAGAAGGCCCCGAAAAAACCAGAGATCCTCCATGATGATCTTTACAAACGGCAAGAGGAATCTAGGCAGATGGAAGATTTGCTGGATCGTATGAAAGATATCAATATACGGTTTATCAATACAAATAGGAGAAATCAAGATGTTCAGGAGACTCTAGAGCCACCCTCTTCTAATATAATGAAAACGCCTGTTTCTAATTTTCGACGAAATGCCAACCAGGAATTGTTGCCCATGTCTCCTAGTCGTAAAGGTAATATACAAGTTTTTTCCTCCAAAAATAATACTAGTACTATCCACTAACTATTTTATTGCACGATACCTTCCTGTTAACTTTTTTCATCTTCTATACAGTTTGCTCTAAAGGGGTATATCTTCTATACAGTTTGCTCTAAAGGGATTAAATACCTATTTTGTCAGGGTTCCCAGCCACTTGTGAGCGCAAACTAAAGCACAGGAGTTTCCACCTGATGCCGCTTTGAATGAACCCGCATCCTCTCCCAAAATTTTTGTTTTCCTTTCAAAATATTCTAATGGAGTTTTGTCTTCAGATGTTAGTCAAGACTCGTGTTTATTATATAATTAGGTTTTTTCCTATATTTTTATATATTCCTCCTCTGAATTTTGGTTAAAAGTACGAGGCTTAAGTTCTTGTGTACATTAATGAGTTCTTGGTGATGACGGAACTTAACGTTGGGAATGCTTATAATTTATTTTATTCTCAGCTTCGCAGCTTGATTCCAAAAGTGCCGTGAAGTTTGTGAACTCTCTTTTAAAATACAAAACTCTCTCGAGAAAAGAAATGCACCATGACGCCATTAAATATATTGATGGCTTTGTAAAACACAAGGAAGAACTAAGCAACTACCTCTACAGCTTATATAATAAACAGTGTTTCAAAAATGAAGTAATTTATCTAAGGGTGAAGTAATTGCGTTTAGTTCGTAAGGTCTTAGTAAAATAATTTAATTTGCAGCTTCCACCAAAAATGGTCATTACGTGGAAACCTCGTCTAAAAAGCACTGCCGGATATTGTATTTTTCGCAGGAAAGTTGGTTTGGGATATAACGAAAATATGAAGGAAGCGCGCCTAGCGACGATTGATTTATCTACCAAAGTTCTTGACTCTCCCGATCGCGTTTGTCAAACTCTTATTCACGAAATGTGTCACGCAGCAACATGGATAATTAATGGCATAAAAGACTCTCATCACGGAGCAGTTTGGAAAAATTGGGGACAAATTGCTATGCGATCCATTCCAGTTCTACCTCAGATCACAAGAACTCACAATTACGAAATAACAACAAAGTTTCTTTATAGATGCACAAAATGTGGTGGAAGGTATATTTTTAATTGGTAATTTATTATTGATTACAATTCACATCTTGGTTGTTGTTATATTTTCAGCATTGGCAGACATTCCAAATCACTTGATATACAAAAAAAAGTATGTGGAGCGAGAGGAGGAAAGTGTCTTGGAAGATTTGAGCTTCTACAAAATGGTAAAGTCATACAGAGTGCATTACAAACAAAAGAAATGCTTGTCGATACTTTAAGCAAGAATAAGTTGACACCTTTTGCCAAATTCGTTCAAGACAATTACGGGAAAGTGAAGAAAGATCATGTTGGTGAGAAACACGCGGTTGTGATGAAAAAGTTAGGGGAACTATTTTCTAAACAAAAACTAAATTGACGAGTTTTTACTTTAAAATATATTGTTTATTTTTTAATAGAAATTTTTTTTTATAAATCTTACAAACGAAATGTAAATTATTATACAAATTTTTAGACGAGTTTTTAGTTAAAGTTGTGCAATTTTAATTAAAAGATATGTATTAATTTTACCGCGAAATTTATCTAGGTTTTTTTATTGGTTATTTCAGCGCATGTCTTTGCGCGTCTCGCTATCCACACCACGCCCCTGTTATGTAGTAGAGCAGAAGCTGCAGAGCGGCTGAGCGATTCTCTCCTATGTAGAAGTAGTAAAGGGGAAATGCAATTGAAGGTTTTTGAGGTCCCTCCCCCCTTCAACCGAAGTTCACCGTTTTCTCTGTCGTTCGAAGTCCTTACTCCCCTACACCTTCCCTTCTGTCTCTCTATCTTTCTAGCCGAAGGAGAGAACGAATTTTCGGCGAAAGTTGGAGTGTGTAGAATTAGATGAGGAAAAGTCGAACGCGTTTCGTACTGCCGTTCTAGCGAATTTTCGTATGTTGTCGTATTGGGTATTCTACGGTCTGCCTTGTGCCCTCTATGCAGTATGCTGCTCATTGGATGGCCAAGTAAGTAGACGAAATTCTGCTTTCCCCTTTATTACCCCCACCCACTAGTATGTTACGTAGGTTTAATAAACGAACGAACAACTACGCTTAATAGGAGTCACAGTCTACGATTCGAGAGTACGGAGTGTTATTCATGAAGTCCCCGTTAGGTTTAGAACTTTGGGTGTTTTCGATTTTGTGAAATGAAATGTTGGAAAAATTTCCCTTCCTCTGTTTGGTTTACCAGTTTGGCCTTTTCCCGCCCTCTTGGCTTTGCGGAATATCTCTTGTCGCGGCGATCCCGTGTTTCGGGATTTTGAAGAGAGATTCTGGCTGATAGAAGGGAAATATTCCAACGATTCTATCAGCCATTTTTAGCTCGAAATCGCTCTCGATTCTAGATCTGTATAAGGAAGCCATTTTTTGAGGCCAATTAGACGCCATTTTCATTTTACTTGAGATTTTGGGATTTCTGAATTATTTTAATTGAAAAAAAATTTTAGACCTGAAATTAAACCCTAATTTTAGTTTGCGAACCAATTTTAGAATCTTAATCCGATTATTTTGTTTGGATATTAATTAGGTGGACACCATAATTAAAAAAAAAAATTAAAATAAATAATTTTTGAAATAATTTAATTTAAAGTGGTTTTTTTTTTTTTTTTCAATTTCAAACTAAGTAAAAGATTTAATAAAGTGACTTCCGGTTTTAAAGGCTTTTTTAGTAGATGGCGTAGAATGCTTATCACACTTAAATACACGATATCCCTTCAATACCGTTTTCGTTTCATAATTTATAAATCTAAATACATTAGAGGTACATACTTGAACTCTGTTTCAACTCGTGTTGTAACTTTAAATTATGCCTATGTCCGGTTATTAGGATAGATCAATTTCAGTCAGTCTCTAGGGCTTATCGATTCGTATTTGGCGGTTAACCGGTCTAGGAGGCGCGACTATCTTACCGGAAATGCCAATGACGTAAATCTACTCTTTCCATTGAATCCATTTGCTACTTTGAAAAATATGAATTTTCCTCGTTTACTCATTTCTTATCGCCTAACGATTCGGATTATTTTATTTTTCTCGAGAAACGGAAAATCACCGAATTGGTTTTAGCGGTAATAACTAGTTAGGCCTAGTTTCGTTGTAAGAAATCGAACTTTCAAAGTAATCGATAAGCACGTGTAGTTTTGTTTTGAGTAGGACAAGAGGCGACTTCCGTCGCTCCACACAAGCCTTGCGCAGTCGCGATCATCGGACTTGGGTGAAAGATGGCGGTGAAATTGTCGCGTTTTTGAAAGTTGGCTCTCCGTATTTTCTGTTTAATTTCGGGAGAATTAGTTTCTCACCCGAATTGTCGCGTACCGATGCGGGCCAGGAATGGCGGAAGGTAGAAGGATACCATTTGAAACGGTCAAGCCGAGTGCCAAAGAAATAAAAGTCGACGAAGAAAAACGGACAATTAGGTTCTCTTTAGACTTGCAGGAATCCAATGAAAAATCCTGCCCGGAGTTTTCCTATGCCGACCTATTCAGAAGCGCTCTGTTGGTAAGGGCAAATTATGTACCATTATTTTTTTTCTTGGCCCTACAAACGGCTTTGTTCCACGCCTTTTGTCGGCGATCCTCCCTAAGAGTGCCGCGTTAACGACCTAGGACTTAGCCAAGAACGAGTATAACCCTCGTCGCCAACCCAGAAATCCAATACCCGGTCATAAGAGGGTCTCATTGCGGCGTGCTCGATTCCTTTCGGCGCGTATATTAGCCCAATATATATTTACGGTATTATTTCGGGTACGGGAACGAGTCTTGTTTCGAGATTTTTACTGACAACTCTAAAAAGGCCTTTATTTTAGCCCCAGAAAGGTTTTAGACGCCATTTTGATAGGAAAATCGAGCGGGGAGAAAGGATTTTAATATGCAAAAAAAATTGGCAATGACAGCTAGCCTCGATAAGTAGATCTAGGTCTTCCAAGAAAGGGATTATTTTAGCAACCATTTATAACTTTCAAACTTCGATTCTACTCTTAAATATGCTGCTTTTAAAGAACACTAATTTTGGTTTTCCCCATAAAAAAAAAAGTTTGAAAAATAATCTGACATTAGGAAATTTTAACGAGTAGTTCCTTCCCCATAGTTTGCCATGTTAACTGTGCCAATACTTGGGGGGTAGTATGCATTTGTGAGTCATCCTAGGGCTTCGTGTAGATTGTCAAATTTCTTGTTTAGTATATATTTTTTTTTGGTTGTAGGTGTAATTAGTTCGACTTTTTGGCTTATTGTTTTCTTTATGAAAATCAGGGCTATTGGTCAATAGACTGGATATTATACTGGAAATTTTCATTTTGAATCGAGGCTAACGTTTCCACTTCAGTTGTTTGTTTATACGTACTGGTATTCTAAAAAAAACAATATTCTCGCGACTTGGCCCTTTTTTTTTAAATATGCAAATTAGGAGATCTGGGTTGAGTTTCTCGATTGTTAAAGAGATGAGATAATTATCTAAAATTCAATTGATGAACCCGGATTTGGGAGAATGTAGTTTTTTTGGGTGGCTTTTTTTCTCATCGAGCACGAAATTAAGGGGATGAGCGATTCGAGAGGGGGTGGATTAGGATTGCGAGGTAAAGGAATGGGGGTGAGTAAGTTCGACCTGAGGGTGGGGTTGATCTTGATGATGACTCTAGGACGAGGGGGGATCTGGGATTCGGTAATCGAGGTGAAGGAAGGCTGGACGGGGGAGGGGAGGTTTGGCTTGATGAAAAAAAGAGATAGGAGATCGGGAAAAAGAAGAAAGTGAGTGGACTCTTGGAGGGGTAGATTTTTCTTTCTCTTTAAGCCTTAGGAGATGAAAATGTAGACGAAGGGCGCTATTCCGCCATTTTATACCTTTCTGACGTATTCATTACGTATTTTTCCCGCGCATACGTCGACATATTTTCTTATTTCGTAACCAGATACGAATATTTTTACATCCACTTAGGTGATTACTATTTACATAATTAGGCATAAAAAAATTATCATTTAAAAAATCTGATTAAATAGAGAGGAACTAAAAAAATGGCAAATGTTCCTTTGATCATAAATTTTCTTAAAATTACATCTATGGACAAAACCAGGAGTATATATAATAGCAAATTCCACTGGGTGCTGTCGAACAAGAAAAATTGCTCTGGACGAGTCAGAGCAGTAAAGATCAGATTTTTTTGTGTACACGCTCTGTCTTCTTTGAGAGAGCAATTGATTGAAAGCACGTTTTTCACTGATTTGATTGGGAGATGCAATATTTTTCAAATTTTACCTTCCACTGATTGATGCTCAGTAGGTAGCAAGGGCAAAAGTAATTAATCTTTCTGCAAGATTCGGGGCACTCAAAGAGAGGCCAATGGAAATTCGCTGCTATGTATTCCTGTCAAAACTAATGGGCATTTTATTAAATTAAGATATAAGCCTGCTTTTAGTTATCTAGTATTCAAAGTTGCGTATTAAATTTTTAATCGATTGACAAATGAGGAGAAAGGCAAACTATTTCTGAATTATATTAATGACTAAAGATTAGCTAAAATTGATTATTATCACTTTATTTTTTGTTAGTTTTATAGTTGTAGAAAAGTGTAACTTTAATATTTGTATTTTGTTAGTTTGGGCAAAGAACACACGAGAAAAATGTTGGATATAGTTTCCTAAATAACATGATGGAGGCATACGTATTCTTCTTTAATTATTAGATGTATTTATTGTAGTTTTTTAACTGACAGAAGGAGCGAAAGAGTGAAGGAGCTGATCCATTCAATGATGAAGATAATGATGATGAAATCCGCAGAGTGGCCAAAAAATTTGAAGAGAAATATGGCCCTAAACCGAGCAAAACTAAAAAGAGAGTTGGACATTATGAGGATTATATTGACAGAGGAATGGGATACGATGAAAATGATCCCTTTATTGATAACGACGAAGCTGTAAGTGTGCAAATATATTCTTTAATTGAGTACAGGATTGCCACAGGTCAGGGGAAAACCTGGAAAAGTTAGGAAATTGGAAAAAGGTCAAAGGGTTAGGGATTGCATCAAGAAGCTTGCCATATGCCAGATGATATGTCATGAAAGAGAGAGGAATATTATATAGTCATTTGGTCAGGGAAATGGTCAAAGACGGCCTGGGAAAATTCTCCAAGATGGTCTGGGAAACGTGGAAAAGTCTGGGAATTTGAAATGCCAAAATTGGTGGCAACCCTGAAGAACTTATAGTTATAAATTATTTTTTCATTTTTAGTACGACGAGCTGGTTCCGTCAACCCTTACCACTCAATTTGGTGGATTTTACATCAATTCGGGCGAGTTGGAGTTCCGAGCAGTTTCCGACGCTGATTCTAGTGATCCTTTCAGGCAGAGGAAGAAGGTATTTAATTAAGAGTATTAAAATATTTTACTTCTTGCCAATAAATTTGTTATTGTTTTAGAGGAGAAAGTTTAAGGAAATTATGGCGGAGAAAGAGGTGAAAAGGCGTAAAAGGTTGCTACAATCGGCAGCGGCTGGAAGTCCTCCTCCTGATAGCGAAAACAACCCCGTTGTTCCTAAGAAAAGGGGAAGAAAACCAATTGATAGGTCGAACTCCGTCGCCTCTTCCGCCGATGAAAGGTAAACATTCATAATCTTTGCATTTACAGTTTATAAACTAACTTTAAATCTCGAAAATAGTGCCTTAAACAAAGCTCGCCGGAAAACTCAACCTACCGTTGCTGTTCTTTTACAAGAACGCAAGGCGCAATTGCAGCAACAGCAGCAAAATCAAAACCCAAATGTGAAGATTGAAGAAGGAGCGCCGCCGTTACCGCCTCCTATCCCTTTACCAAATCTTCCTCCTTTAGCGAATAATCACGTCAGCGAAATTGTTTTGGACTCTGGAGAGGAAAGTCCACTTCCAGTTCCTATTATCGCCAGTTCCTCCGAAGATGAAGGAAATGACAAGTTTTTTGGAGACGAGTTTGGCCAAGGTTAATGAAGTTGTATTTTGGAAGTAATTCTTTGCTCAACGTTTTAAATATCAAATGTTTGAATCGGACTACGTCATATTCAAATTATGTGAAAGTTATGGTAATCTAAGGAGCTTTAGGAGTAGGCGATCAGGGAAATGTAGTAAAAAGTGATCAGGGGTAATGTAGAAAAATATGAACCCCTGAAATATATTTACTCTGACAAGAAATTTAGGTTTTAAAACGTTGAGAAAAAATTTATAGAAGTAGATAAACTTAAGATTTTTAAATGATTATACCGTTTAAGTAGGCGCAAAAAAAATCAATGAGATCATTGAATCAGTCATCAAGAACACCGATATTAGCGGTATCATGAATGGTGACATAATTTTAAGCGGTAGTGGTAGCGAGAGTGAGGAGTTCAAGGGATTGACGAAAGATATCGAGGCCCCCAAATTGCCCGACAATCTACCCGCTGATTTGGAAGACACTCTCAAGAAAATTAAACAAGTAAATATACAAAATTATGATTTATAATCATATTTTCAAGCGATTGATTAATTCATCTTGTTTATTTTTTTAAAAAAAAATAAATAAATAAAAAATAAAATAGGTTGCCCAGGTTTCAGCGCAAGGAAAATGTAAATTTTTCAACGATGGAGTCAATCATTTATTATTGAGCATTGAAGTTAAAACGCGAGAGTTGGCTTGCGCTCAACGTTCCATGGTTTATTCTCACCTAGCTTCGTACTTGCCTTGCACCAAAGACACGTTGCTCAAAAGGGCCAAAAAGCTTAGATTAGATCAAGAAGGAGGAAAGTTAGCCGATCCCATGCAAAAGTTACGAAAAGCCGTTAATGAAGCCATGCCACCCATGATTGAAAAATACGAAAGTGCCGTACAAAATTCAAAAGACTCGTTCATCAAGTAAAAAAATTATCACCTTTTACATTTAAAGGGAGGGTGAAGAGGAAAATGAAGCGAATTTTTTATTCTGTTCTTAAAAAATGGCACATTCAGGAAGTGCCTCTGAATTGTACATACCCTGATTTTGGCATTCAAAAGAAGAATCTCTGACCAATCGAAAGATGCTATACCTTTGGCTTAATAAAATCCCCGTGGCATAAATCTCTTGATTATTTTAACGTGGACAATCGTGCTTACAATGCGCGTGTTGCCCAAATGTTATAAAGCCTAAGGTGGGGAGCCTTTTGATTACTCTTAGGTTCTGCTTTTAATTCGATGCCAAAATGCAAATTAATTCAGAGACATTTTTAATACACAAGTCCTTTATATACAATCGATTAAAAATCACTTGATTTTCCTCTTCACTCTCCCTTTAAACACAATCGGAGGGGGGGGGGAACGAGTTCATTTACAATTTTTAAACTTAAATCTTTTATTAGAACTGAAAATGGTAATACCGATGAAAACTCTGTCATTCGAAGGAAATTTGATTGGACTGATCACTTGAGGTTGATATTATTTAAGAATGATTTTCGTTTTAAGGGACTGTGAAGTCTGAAAATAATTTTAAAATCGTTATCGTAGTGCTAGGCTTAATTGAATAAGTAAGGGCAATGTTCCTGACCCAAAAGTCAGTCAATATAAAGCAATCTTTCAGTGGATTGAAAGGGATGATTGAAACAGTTTTTAATTTCGCAATGAAACTCATTTGTTTTGATTGACCTGGAAGTGTTGTGATTTTTAGTTCCTTATATAGATTAAACCACCAAAGACAAACTGAAATGCGTACAAGGTAACCTCACATCAGATGCCTTAAGTAATTTCTCCACAAGAGCTCCGTTTTTGCCTGTAAAAAATCACTGACGGCTTAGTTTGTAGTACCTACCTCCTTATTTTGATACAAGTCCTTCATTTATGATTTACTATTTGCTGTTAATTCTTTTATTAATGAGTTACGCCTATATTTTTAATTACCAACTATATAAATAGACTATTTTTTGACTTCATTATCCCTTTAAGGTGGTGTTTGATTTTTCATGAAAAATAACATATTCTAATCCTTAATGTCTTTTTAGAACTCTTTTATGCGAAGTGGTTAGCATTAAGCTCAAATGTTATGAAGTTTTAAAAACCCGTACCCAATCTGCTGAAGAATATTTGCAACAATTTCTCGAATATGAAGTTAGAGCTCTTTGGCCCCCTAACTGGATGACTACCAAGTTAGTTTTCAAACTTTTCCTTCTTCAGCCTTATTTTCATGAGTGCGATTTGCGAGACAAACCGTAAAAAAAAAAATAGAATGAGAAATATCAGTCCTATTTTCACGTAACTGATAAAAACTAATTTGAAATAGTGAAAAAGGCCTTATTGATAAATAATTATGGCAAAACAAATTGCTTTCATGAAAATCTGTTTTTAAATCCAACACCAAGTGAAAGCTAAATAAAGGGTTTTTGTAGGATTTTACTCAAGCAAAGTCGTAACGCTTACTCGTATTTATCAAATCGTCAAAAGAAACCGTGGGTTTTAGTCAAAAGACCGTCGGTGCAGAGTTTGGCTGGTCAAACCCCATCGGGAAACACTTCACCTGTTCAAGGAATGATTATCGAAGATTACGAAGAAGTTGCGCGAGGAAGAGATTGCGAAGATGACGATTCGCAATCGTCCTTAAAACTCGTCATTGCGTCTCCTCCACCCATGCCTCAAATTGACCCTGTGGATAAAGAAAGTCCCATTAAATCAGTTGTCTCGTGCGAAGTGACCAAAATGAAGGCTGATCTCTATTCGGAGTTAGTTTCACCCGAAAAAAGTGATCCTGTCATTCCATCAACGTCTGCCGTTGTTGTTACTCCATCCGCGAGCTTAACTTCACCTAATAAAAGGATTTTTACACTCATGAACTCCGAGGAAGCAGCTCAATTAGCGCAAAACTCTTCTAAACAATCTTCGTACGCCGACGAAATGTTAAATAGAATAATCTGCGCCAGTTTAGCGAACTTCCCTAATTCGGGTTCGTCTTTAGCGGTACCAGAAATTGGTGGTAAACCGATCAAGGCGGATTTAAACTTTTCCAGTTTGGAAACTTCATCTCCGTCGACTCCCAACGCGAGTTCTAAATCAACTTCGGAGTTTCCAAAAACTTCGACCCCTTTACCCTCGAGCGGCGCTACTCATAGCGTTAGTATTTTAAAATCAAACTATTCTCCCCAAACTCAAATCAGTGGCGTAACTAGTAATCGCGTTAGTGTTTTAGAACACGGTAGTAATTTAAGTCCAACTCCGCCTAAAAGCGCGAGTAAAAGTGGTGGCGCAACGTTACCTACAATGCCCTATCAAGCGTACGAGTTTCAAGAAGCGTTTAAAAGATCCTTAGCCAAAGATACGCTTTCCGATACGTCGGTTGGAAGGAATAAATATTTATTAAAAAGGCAGCAAGCGGAAAAGAGTATCGAAGAACCGATGAATTTTAAGACAACTTCTAGTTCGAGTAGCAGTTACGCGACTACTCCAGAACTCAATCGAATCGTCGTGTCTAGTACTCCAGTTTTGCCAACCAGAGATACGCCCCCGACTAAAGTTTCTCGGACTCCTCGTGCCTCTCCTGATGTTTCTTATCCGACAAATTTGTTTCCCGAAGGCATGAAAGGTTTTCCTATGCCCTTAAAGTCAAATAGTGTTATTAACAGTAAGTTTAATTTAAAACAAGGGTTAGACACTCGGTTATTTTTGAAATTTGGTAAACTGAAATTTTGAATTATTTTATTAAGTTATTTTTAATATATTTTGGACTGTTATAATGCACATAAAACCCATATCAAAGCGCACCAAGGTTTTCCCCTTAATATACAGTTAATTATCAAAGTCGCGAAATGGACTCTTAGCCTAAATTCAATTGGAAGAAATTTTAGACAAAAAATTCTTGTGAAAAGTTATTTGCTGATGTCATTGAAATATCATATAAATCATTAACTCTAAACCACGTGCTATTTCTAACAATTACCTTTGTCAGTTCATTTCAAAGACAAACTCTCATTGGCATCATTAACTTCTTTTGAAATAAATCTGAAATTTAAAATTTTATTATTTCACAACTTTGATAAATAACCACGAATTACCACAACACACTTGGCAAGATTCTGGGCGATAGAATTCCCTAAAGTTTATTACATGGTTCCCAAATCACCCTAAAACAGTATTTGGTCCCTAAATATTTAACTTATAACAAAGTAGTCATATTTAAAAAAATAATAAACTTTATTACAATGTATCACTGCTTAAAAGATAACAATTTGACTCTTATCTGATTGGATATAACAAAATATTTTGGCGGATAACTTTTGGTTTTAACAAAATTTACCCTAATTAGACTTTTACTTATAACCAAAAGCTTGACCAAATACTTATTTGCAAAGCCAAAGCCTAGAAACTACAATGAAATAAGGATATAAAGAAAAAATGGGTTCTTTGAACTTCTTTCCACCAAAATCGCGTTATAACAAGATTTTCTGTAAAGAGCAGTAATTTCTTTTCAACTTTCAATCTCCCTTTAAATAAGAATTAGGAAAAAATTGTATAAGTTTTTTTTTTTTTTTTTTTTTTTTTTCAATATGAAGAGTGTCTGATCCTTTGATTTAAAGTTTTATTGTACCCTTGACTTTAAAACAAATAATTTCTATTTGTTAGCGAGTACAGCATCCCTTCCACCCCCTCCAGCTCACAGTTTTTCATCAAGAAGGTCACCTAGCGAAAAGGTCTTTGCCAGTCCCCATAAGAGCGGTACGAGTTCAGGAAGTCCTACTTCTCTTCATCATCATTCACCCAGGGAAGTAAGCAGCGTCCATCGATCTTCGTATAAAGTGGCATCTTCATTACCTCAACAATACAGCGATGCGGCTTTAGCTCGTTCCATCGTGAGTATAAAATGAATTTTATCTAGATTCCGCTTTTTTTTTTTTTTTTTTCTCGCGCACCTGCTCAAAGTCTGGTCTTGCGACTTAGAAGTATCACGAACGACGCCGCTTGAAGTCTTAGGATTGTAGAATTAAGTTAATTTAAGGCAAATTTTTGCCTAGATTCGGGGATCTTGGCGAACTAATAGCAGAGCCAGAGCTTCCCCACCAACAGTTTCGTCACCTAGTCAATATCAAAGTGGCACCGCGAAAATATCCCAAAAATATTCCATTTCCCATACTTCCTTAGTAAGTTTATCCCTTCGCAATTGGTTCTAACTAGTGATGGGTCCGAACCGATATCGAGGTTTTGCAAATATATTGTTTCGCTTTTAAATACGATTAGGAAAATCTGAAAAATTCTATTAGGGAAATAAGATCATAGAAATTGTGCTTAATAGGATCAGGGAAATTGGATTATAGGATCAGGATAATCTGGGAGATTTGGTTCATCAATTTTATCATGCATGTTGTATTTGAAACATCAGTATCGATATAGGTTAAACCTTGATATCAGAATCGGTTAACTTACAATATCGGCCAACACTAGTTCTAACCCTTAAGTTAACCATTTTGAATTTCCCATTTTCTTTCTTCGTAGTCTTCTTCATCCCCAAGTTATACCGTGCCAGGATCTCCCAAGCTCCTCTCGCAATCGCAACGAGGTTCTATTAGTTCCGGCAGCGTTAAATCTCCAAACATTCCTACACCCGCCCATCAAAGTACAACCACCGCTCAGACACCGGTTGTTAGTAGAAGTCAAGTTTATAGTAGCATGTATGGGAATACGTCATTTGCCAGTAGTCCAAGTGAGTGTTAAATCAGATTTTTTTTTTTTTTAAACAAGGCTTCTGCTTTTCCTGAAAGAAATGCTATACTTTTAATTTAGTAATCTTGTGAAATGTAATTGTTTAGAAATATTAGAATTTTGTGAATAGATTGAAATTGGCTTAAGGACATTTCGTAGAAACTGTTAAGAAGATTTATTTTTCGCAATCATTGAAATTAGCTAAGCAATTTTGTTAAAAGCTTGAAATTGGCTTTACTTTTGTGAAAAGCTTGAAATTGGCTTTGCACTTTTGTGAAAAGCTTGAAATTGGCTTTGCACTTTTGTGAAAAGCTTGAAATTGGCTTTGCACTTTTGTGAAAAGCTTGAAATTGGCTTTGCACTTTTGTGAAAAGCTTGAAATTGGCTTTGCACTTTTGTGAAAAGCTTGAAATTGGCTTTGCACTTTTGTGAAAAGCTTGAAATTGGCTTTGCACTTTTGTGAAAAGCTTTGAAATTGGTTAAGGAAATTGTGAAAAGCGTGAAATTGGTTAAGGAATTACGTGAAAAGCTTGGTGGCTGAACAATTTTGTGAAAAGATAAAAACTGTCAAAAGTACGTTAATTCAAAAGTTTGACATTGGTGATTGGGCTCCAAATAATTAAAAAAATAAATTAATTTTAAATCATTGTGTGTAAAATTAGGAGATACTGTGAATGCTATTGGTTTGGCTCTGGTTTCTAGTATTGCTTTTTAAAAAGTGAAAAATTTTAACGCATTGCAATTGACCCCTCCACTTTAATTAAATAATTTCTATTAATTTGTGACTTTATAAATAGGAAACAATCCCCAATCTGCTCATCAGAGAATACCCTGATGTCAAGGAAGGATTAGCGATTCCCCGATTTAAAATATTTTAGACAAATTACGACCGTATTTTAAATTTTGGAGTAGTTTCAGAGATGAACTTTAAACTGAATCTCTGAGGGATCTTAAAGCCCATCTTTCCCCCTTCCCTAAGCTATTGTAAATAGCAATCTGCGCTGCTATGGGAAGGAAAAAAAAATAACAAAGAAAAACTCTTTAAAAGTTTTAATTTAGTATCAAAAAAGTGGGTGTGAAATATTTCTACCGAACTTTTTGAATTCAACGTGATAATAATAATGCCGTTTTGTGTAAGTGATTTGTGATTCGAGTTGCGTGTTAAAATAACGGTCAAAATTATTTTAAGTTTCCTTTTTAGTTTGTTTAGGGAAAAAAAATTTAAACCTACTAAACTGCTTTTGAGATTTCTTTTTCATAGTGATGGGTTCGAAGCGATATCGAGGTTTCACCGATTAGAAAGTGCTAGTGATCTTAAAATTTAAAATATCTCGCCAAAAACCTTTAGTTTAATTGTATTACTAATATTCTGAAATATATGGTGTTCGTGAAATCAAAATTAAAAATTTGGCGCCAAAAATCTATAGAAAAGTTACGTTACTAATATTTTCGGGCGTCAAAATTTTAAATTTCGCGTCCTAAAAATATAAACTTAGGATTAATATTCTGAATTAGCACTCAAATTCAACATGTTTTGGAAAAGAGTCACCAGAAGCAAAATTATCCGTGTATTAATTTAGAAATGTCATTATCGATAAAACCTCGATTTCGTTTAAATTACGATATTGATTATTGACCAACGTAATAAAAATTTCAAAGTTTTTCTCTATAGAATTAAAACGAGAAATGATTTGTTTTAAACTTAAAATTTTTGAAATTTAAAGTTATGATTTAATTATTTTTATTGAATATTTAAAATTCAGACTTAACTTAGTAGAATATAATCAAAAGTACAGTTTAATTGTCGAAGTAAAAATTCTCAGAGTTAAAGTTCGATTGCCCTTTATTTAATTATTGTTATTACAAAATTAAATTTATTTTGATAGCCTTATTTAATAACATTTTTTTGTTTTTGTTTAAAGTCTTTTTCTCGAGTCTTAAAAAAAATCTTAAAAATTTATTTTAGCTACCCCTGTTTTGCGTATTTTCAATCATCGCTAAGCATCATGTAATCTATTAACCAAATTAAGTCTTGAAATTCGCCGAATGTTTTATTTAGTAAAAGGATAAAAGTTAGAAGAACCCATTATTAAAACATTGGCATTACTTTTCTGTACAAAGATGAAACGTTTTTCCTTGTAAAAATAGTTTTTCAATTTTGGCGAGAGTAATAAGCGATGGGTGTGTCTGCCATATTTTGCAGTAGATGTAAATGATTCTAAAATTGTAAAATAAGGTTTGTTTTTGTAAAATAAATAAAAAGTGCATATATTGATAAATATTTGTTATCCATTATTTAGGACTCAGAGTAATTCCGAAATGATGTTGATTGCACTGAGAAAGTAAAATATAAATATATATGCTAATTTTGGTTCATGAAAGCTTGGTTAAAAGAGACGTTCAACATTAGTTTTAAAGTTAAAAAAAAAAAAAAAAAAAATTAATATTGTCCAAAGAAAAAATTTTATTCGTCGGTGAAACACAGCTTTAGTGGTTAGAAGTTTAAACTTCGGTAAAACTCCTATTTAAATCCGGGCTTCCGAATTCTGCAATTTTTTGTCGTCTGCTTGTTTTTGTAAGTTCTGTCTAAGGATGTGTAGTCTGACTTTCAAAATTTTTCTCGCGGTCTTACAGTCTAAATTTATGATAATCGGTAATATTTAGCGTAAGTTGCGTTTAATTATTACAGTGTTTCGCTGGTCTATCGTGAAATGAATTCAAATGATCGAAATGAGTTAAAAATGAATCTGAGCATTCACTCTTCGGATTAATGCAACTTCTCGTGACGAGATTTAAGCGTTACGAAGTTATGGAAAGCTACCTATGTCCTTAGTCCTATTTGGTGAGTGAATTTTAAACATTTTACGTTCGATTTTCGATTAACTAGCATGCCATATTATCAATTTCAATTGTTTAAATTACCCAGAAAGTAGGCTTAACAAGAGTCCGTATAGATCGTATGATTTGATAGATGTCGTTACATCGGCCAACGTTTTTAAAAGTGTAGGATTCTAAACCTAGGGCCTATTTTTTCTACATGTGAACCTAGGCCTATTTTTTTCTACATGTTAGTTTTGTTGAGGGTCCACATTCGAGGAAATCGGCGAACTTTTCCTACAATTGGGGGCGCCTGTTAAAAAAAAACATATCCAGATTATAGGTCACTGCAGGAGGAGCGTCACGGGGAAGGTGGGAGGGGTTAAAGGTTAAAGAACATTTGCTAATCCAACGGAAAATTTTGGCTGGTGGGGGGTGGCTACACATTTTGCTAAGTTTCTAAAAAATATTATGACGTCATTGAAAGGATCTTGAAAAAATCACCCCCCCCCCACATTAATTTTGTCTTCGGACGTCGACTTGAGTTGTTTTAAGTCTTTATTAGTAAGACAATTCGACGGTTAGTCCGCTTTTCATTTTCGAGTTCTCGTGTGTTGCGTTCGAGCGCCTGTTAACAAACGTTACTTAATTATTTCAGAGTGATACCAATATACACATTTAACCGTGGACTCCTCAAAACGACAACCTTCAAGACATTACGCTACCGATGTTAAAACATCAGTGACGTAAGTATTTGAATATTTGGTTCATTAGGGTGAATATGGACCTAGTGGGGAAGAGCCACGTGAAAGGGCCATATATTAAATCTGCCTGCTTTAATTTTACGGTAGATTGATACCGATTCCATGATAAGTTTTGCAGAACCAGGCGGTTTACACCTGTCCTTGAGATAAACATTCTAGATATTGTGACGTCAGATCACCAGGCTTCTCTTCCCCACTCTGTCTATATACCCCACTTCTTTAGCAATAGCTCTAGTGAATATTTTCGCAGTTTATTATTTTGTGGTTGCTCTATTTTGAGGAATTATAATCTCCAGGCTGTTAATTTATATCAAGCAATAATTTTAAAGTTATATTTTTTCAATTCTACAGTGTTTCTACAAGAATTCTTCGACTACAATCAACTTAACTCGGGAGATCATCACAGACGAGGTCAGTTCAAATTTTTATTTATAGGGTATATTTTTAATTTAAGTTAAAACGAACGCCACTATTGCATAGTAAATAAATGTATTTTATTCAAAATACATGACACCATGACACTACTAGTTTCGAAGCTGTTCGCTTTCATTTGGGTGTCTGATCGCATATATCGAAATTGCCTTTATTCAATTACTTTTAATTTAACCTGAAATTGTTAATTTTACTTAATATCCTGGAATTGTAAAACAAAGAAATCATCATGCATGATTCTAAAGGTTGAGTTGAGGGGTTGTCTGTGTAAGAAATCGCATTTATTTTCTTTTGTTCTAATATCTCTAGCGATTTTCTTAAATTTAAGATACAGTTATCTATTTTACATGGCATTTCGCTTTTTTTAAAAAATATTATCCCCGAATTTTTTTTTTTTTTTTTTTTTTAAGTTGGTAAGGTTTATCGGCGTTCATGATTTTTTAAAATACAGTTTGAACTCATGAAACACAATAGATTGGATTTATGTTTGTAGAATAACATGACATAGATATTAAACGCCTGTGATGGTATAAGATAGGTCCCGCCATCACTATATAGTTTAATTATACTACCCCTTTCATAAAGCCTAATTTAAGTACTTAAAAAATATAGTTTCTACAGTGTATTGATTAAAAATAGGATCGAGTGATGTTATCACGCGATATTTAAAAATATCAAGAACATAATAGTTATGGCAGCTTTTACCCATACGATACCAATAAGGAAGCAAACCTCGACAAACCTAGCGGTGTTTAGTTCTCAAATTGATTAATTACCTCATAAAAAAACCAACATGGTGACCATTTAACATTAAGCGTATTTTGCTCCTAAACTTAGTGAAAAAATTTAATAGTAATTTTTTCGTATCCTAAATTTTTTTTTTTTTTTTTTTTTTTTTCGAATGTCGCTTGCCTATTCCTTCCTTACCAGATTTATATAGGCTAAACTCGACCTAAAAGCTAGACAAGTCACGAGAAAACGTATTTTATGCTTAGATTGCTTGGCAAAGGGCTCTTTTAAAGCGTTCCAAAGGGAAGAATATATTGCTTTATCAAAACATCTGTGACCCAACCAGCAAAGGCTTAACAGAAGTACTTTTTTATTTTTTTTTTTTTGGCCTTTTCCCCTCATGGGCGGGCTTTCCTTTAAAAGGAAAAAGACTTTGAAATAGTAGGGGCGAATAGTTCATTGTTTTTAAAGGAGTAACATCTGTTACTAGTGAAACAATTTATACCAAACTCCGATAGATATAAAAAGAGCGTAGGGCCCCCTCCGAAAACTTTAGTTTTAGTCTAGGCTTTACCATTAAATGGCTTTAAGGGTAAGAGAAAGAGTAGAAGCGGTAGGGGACAAATCGAAGTTCGAAGAAGGAAAGGCTTCCTTCTTTTTTCGTCAGATGGGACCGAGAAGTCCTACTATTAACGGTACAATTCGTTTGTTTAATATAGCGTAGAGCTCGGGGGAGGGGGGGGGGGAGAGAAAGTCCCGTAGAAATAAGTTGCCGCCAAAGCTCCGATATTTTTATTTATGGAAGACTTGGAATTTCTTTCCTCTTTTATTATTAAAGTATTTCGTAAGAAATGAGCCATATTTATCACGAAAGCTCGAATGCCAGTTAAGTTTAGGCCTAAGTGAACTTCTATACCCGAATATAAAATCCCGCAGTAATGTTTTCGTTCAGGCGTCGTAAATAGATCTTTACTTCGTGGATAATCGGATCTATCCATCACGACAATGTTCAGTAAAGTGTATTAACTCGCTCTTTCAATCGTCTATTGCCCAGGAGTTTTGTTGGAAATATGAGATATCGGCAATAGCTCGCGATTTCTGTCGCTTTTCCGTCAGTACCACAGTTTATTTAACCATTACGGTATGAACTTGGTGTTACGAAATATGACTTTTGACTGAAATTTTTTTACTTCCAACGTAATAATTTTTTAAAGTGACATAACGGTATTTGCTTTAAAGTATACTCTCTTTGGTATCCAGTGTAAGACGGTAGGTTAAGATAAGGCTAGTTATATGATCATGCCCAAATTTTCTAGCTAAAGATTTTCCATATACGCGTTACTTACATGCATGGTATTTTTCCAGCTTTAAGCAAACAGTATTATACCATTTTTTAGCCTTATCTTTCTATTGTATATTTCACCCACCGTCGCGACTCTTGGTCCTTTTTTTTCACGTTAAAAGTCCATATGAAAGCTAGAATGTTTTCCCTAAATCCTAATCAATAATTAACAGCTCTGACGTCAGTCCCAAAACCCCGTTAGTATTCGAATCTGAGATTGAATATTTTAGAGCGTATATAGCCGTTTTTTCTTTTGATAAGATTAACGATTAACTTTAACTTGGCGAACGTATATTTTTTTTTTGGCTGTTGCGTGTGTTCTTTAAAGAGAATTTTGTAACTTCAGGGGCTTGCGCATTCTCTTTTCCCCTATCTCGGCTCTAGTATACTATATACAAGCAGCCCCGCTCCCGAAAAGAAATCGAGATTTGTTTGTATTTGAACGAATAAAGTCAGTTCTGGGTTTGCGATAACGCGTTTTGAAAAACGACATTTTCGTTGGTGCCACTGGCTTAATTTTTGGAAGTAGAAAGAAAATATATATTACTTCCCCTTCAACCCTTTGGAAGGTCTACCAGTCGGCCCAAATCTCGCGTTCCGTAACTCCCCGAACGCTGATAAAATAACGATAGGAGGAGTTAAGTTAAAGAACTATATCATTTTGCTTCTGACATATCCTTTTTATTTATATTGTCGAGACACGCAACCCTACTTATATATAATCTTTAGTCGTAACTAGTATATTTTTGGTCATGACTATAATTGTCCAGTGGATATACGAAAGGGTATTTCTTGACCTATATAGTCTAGAGCCGCGTTCGCACTAGATACTTTAGCCGTGTTCATACGAGGCCTTGGAATCGATTTAAACCGTTTCAAAACGTTTCGGTAGAGTCGTGTGAACACTAAACCGTCTTTTCTCAAACGATTTTGATTCGATTTCTCGAAACTTCTTCGGGAACCAGTTTCATAATGATTCGGTTTCATCAACTGATAGATGAAACCATAATAAATCGATTTATAAAGATAATGCGGGAACACGTGACGCTTAAAACTATTCCTGGCGATTTTACCGTTTCAAATCTATTAAGAAATGCTAGTTTGACCGTAGCTTTAGAAACAGTTTTTAACCTTTTTGGGAAGGTCAGATAGTAAAATTTTGGGGTCAACCTTAGAGATATTTAGGAAATAAATTTATCTTTAAAAGTTAATTTGAATATTCAAAACAGTTTGAAAACGGTTTCAAAGTCACTAGTATGAACGTACCTAATAAAAATTAAAAACCAAAAGTACACCGACTATAGTTTCAGTTTACTTAAATTTATGTATTACGTAGTCAATTTTCTGATTACCATTGTATATACCACTGTATAATGCCACATACCATTGTATTACCTAACTAATGGTTAACAAGAGCTCTAAGGTCTGTAAACCCCTAGCTCTTAAAAAAAAAAAAAAAAAAAAAAAAAAAAAAAACGTGAAAAAAAAAAAACAGCTTATTTATGGCACAATTTTGATATCAATACAGTTAAGAATAGCGAGAGAATTTATTACAAAATTAAAAAATTATTTGGCCAGAGAAACAATATCACTAAATCTACGTTCACATTAATTAGACTTTTCAAAGAAATTTAATCCGTTCTTGCTTATTCAATTTATATACGTCAATTTCATTTATCTCTTTATTTTTTTAAAAAAATTAAAAAATACATAATCATCACACTAAGATATTTAATGATACAATTTAAAAACGATGTGCGCCTGTATGAAATCATCTCACTGGACACCTATGCTCCACGGCTAAAACACATCTACAGGCGCCCGTAGAATAAGCATTAGCCACTTAACTCCTGTATCACAGCTTCACACAGAGTTATATATGAAAAAATTGTATATTTTCAATTTAACACATTATCACAATTATATTAATTCCATACCGTTGATATTTATTTAGGATTTCGTAAAAGTCAAAAAATACATATTATATTATTTCAGATGCCATATTATTCGCGCAATTGTAACCTCCCTTTACCTCTTGCAAAATAATTCCAAGCATTAGTGAAATACTGTGCTCTGTGTTCAACTTACTATATAGTTAGTGACGTCATTTTGTCTCTTTATACGAATATGTGAGCGAAAGTTATCGCTAGAATACTCTTAATTGTTTAAAATAAATCTGGTTTTCAGAATTAATCCAAAAGATATATACCTGGCTTATCCACTAATCAATAGAGTAATTAGTCTTCAACGGTTGAGAATAAGTCTGTGCTCATTTGTATAGTTGTGGAAAATCTCGGGTGTCCAAAGCGAGACAGTGATGGTATTAGCTACATTAACACTTTGCATTTTCGAACTTTGTGAACGTGATTCCGGGCGCTCATTTTCTTGGCTTCTTTGTTAGAAAATTATATCATCTAATATTAAGACAACGTAGTCTCTTGTATTACAGTTTGCTTTTCAATTCACTAATTGGCTAGTTAAATATTTCGCTTTAGAAATAGTTGTTTTTCCTCGTCTCTTGGTTAACTGTTTATTCGGGCAAAGCTACGTTTGTGTGTGTGTGTGTGTGTGTGTGTATAATCATAAGAGAGCCAGTCTATACTAATTTCTTGTCTAAATCACAAAATACGCACCATACTTTTACTTCATATGTAAAGATTGGTATATGCTAGCGGTGTTCAGTTCCAAAGGAATCGATAGAATATCCGACACAAAGCCAAAATGAAAGAAAAGCTATATGCATGGGAATATAGATGATGTGGATGTATAGTAGCTGCATGGCGTACTTTTTGGTTCGACCAATTTACGTAATAGAGTCGGGGTCTTATTTTTCCCAAGGTATTAGTCTCTCTTCCCCAAATATTCGCTATTTTGTGCACCTGTAGGAGAGCTCTTGGATATAACAGCCATCATGGACGAGTTATACGTCACAACGAGGGAACGTATCAACCTCGGGGAACTTTTTTTCACTATTACAGGCTTTGGCAATTGACGGGATGAATGGGTTGTTGTATAGATTTTTTTCCCCACTATATTGACACGTTTCTAACCCTTACCGGTAAATGGTAGTTTGAAGGTTATAGCACGATCGAAGTGGCTTTAATTGTTACAGATTTGTTAAAGGCTGTTCTACAGTGTAATTCCCCCATGATACACGCGTAAGGAGCTTTGTAGGAGAAAAAGTAGGATAAAAGCATCGGGTACAAATTAGGTTGTTTCTCCCTGGTTTCCGGCACAACGGCTACGGTGTGGTACACGTAGAACGCTGTAGGTTGTACACAAGTACAATCCTTCACCTTTTTCCAACTCCCATCACCGAAGAGCGGGAGCTGTTACTTCTTATTTCTATAATCATTTTAACCGGCCGGGGCTAAAAGCTTTCTCACCGAGATTATAAAAATCTCGTTTCTAACTCTAGATCCGCGTTCTCTTTCCATCTCGCTCTCGCGCCGAGGCTTAGCGAAACTAGTTTTATTAATTGGACGCAATGGGTAACTGACTTCAACGTCGCGTTTCCCTCTTTCTTTTATCTTGTTTTTCGGCGGCTTATTTCAAACGAAGCGTTTTTAGAACCGCGTAAACTTGTTATCAATTACGTTAACGGGAAAACATGGCGCCCTCTGTTGCTTTGTCGTAACTTTCAGCTTCTGGTTTCTAGGAAATTGTATTACACGGTCTATTCCAACTTGATTTGACTGCGTTCTCGATCGTATAGGCTCCTTTGGCTCCTTTTCTAAAGATATCATTGGGTTAATGGCGTTGCTTACCTTTACGTACTGATACATTAAGGTGGGACCGTGACCTTTGTAACGTGATATGTTCTTTTGTTTGCTTGACTTGTACTTTTCATTTTCTTGAGCTATGAAAATATAAATTTTGTCTTGGTAGACCTTC
Organism: Odiellus spinosus; assembly: GCA_963920705.1. Classification (NCBI taxonomy): domain Eukaryota; kingdom Metazoa; phylum Arthropoda; class Arachnida; order Opiliones; family Phalangiidae; genus Odiellus; species Odiellus spinosus. The sequence continues at coordinate 10,101,961 of OY987237.1, forward strand.
TGTAAGACCTTGTTTTATGCATTTAAGATGTTTTTTTTCTCTACTAACCCAATTTCGTTATTTTTCCGGTTTGTTAAATAGAAAACTTTTCAAATGAAACCAACCGTTAAAAATTATTTATCCTGGCAATTTTATACCCGACCTTTTGATACGTGGATGGCCTTTAATCTAGTGTTTCCAAACGTCCAAGAAAGCCAATTTAAACTTTAATTAATAATTCACCTTAATCTCTACCGACAATAGGCTTAGTTGGATTCATTTCTTTGTGGGTTAGGAATATTTAAACGATAAGGAATCGATAAAAATCAATTGTTAGGTTGCATTCTCCCTGTTTTAAAGTGTTCATTACCTCGCTTTATTTCATAATTTCACTACAGCGCAGGTTTTAATTTGTGTTGATTGTAAATGTGTAGTAATTAATCTTAATTTCGACCTCCATCTGTATACTTAGTAACTGGCAACAAACATTTTTAGATAAAAGTAATAAGACTATTTTCAGTCTTTAGTTTCTATAATAAAATGCCCTGAGAGGCTGAGACGAAAAAGAAAAGTTGAAAACTTTACAATTCAATTAGAATATAAAAGAAGATACGCTAAACCTTGGCTACCAATTTTTGGGAGTTACAAGATCCTCTACATTTTATTTTTTAAAGGGGGGGGGGGGTTTCAAGCCCGAATTCCCAACCAAACAATCCGGTAGAGTTCCCCCGAGAATCATCTTGGAAATGAAATCGTTCGCTTTTAAAGAGTTGGGGAATAGGGGGTTGGGGTCTAGCTTTTCGGAATTAAACTGTGTGGTTTTCGTGGTATATAGTGAAGACTACCGTTACCAACTGCAGACCGACCTCAAGTCGCAGCGGCGGGTAAAACGGGTTTTGAATTTCCACTGGTTTTCTCGAAGAGTTCCTATTTCGGAACTACACTTAAATTCGGATAATTGTTCGTGTCAATAAAACTGTTTTCCCTCTGAAACTTTTTAACGGAAAAGTCCCAACTACTGAACTCGACTGAAATAAATCAATTATAAAATAATTTGGAATTTCAATTTGGATGAATGTTTGCATTGTGACTTCTGAATGCTTGTATGTTATGTTTCTTTTACAGTATTACCTATATAGATGAAAAGCTTGTATTCTGTATTTTGAATGATTTTTAATAGGCTTGGCTTTGCTCATTTCATACGCCGACAAATATATATTTTTTAGCTTTATTTTATCCAAATTTTACCTTTGTTCAAGTCCAAATTTTTCCAGTTAAAGGAAAACATGGAGGCAACCTCACTTTATATTAATAATCAATATTTATCCTAATCTATATTGATCCAGGTTAAGCCTAATTTCCATACTTTGATATTTACAATATCCTAATTTAAGATTTTACTATAAATTTATAAAGTTACTTAACGTCAATGAATTGTCGACCTGTTTCATTATCTCTTTAAGTCTAAGCGCATTAATTTGTGAGCTAGGTTTTTCGGAGCATTAATAAATAGCGAGTTGTAGAGGTCGTTCGTCTATTCGTGGTCCGGAAACCTCCTAAAGAACAGCGTTGTAGGCTTAAATTGGTTTTCTGGTACCGTAGACACCGTTATAGAGGATCCCCAAGATTTTAAATTAATGAGTTTGGTCTCGCTTCTCGAACAGCGCCAATTTGTCAAGGTATTGATCAAACTTTTCTGTTTTATTTTAAAGGTGTAGTGTAACGTGAAACAAAAATGAGGAAGGTCAATATTAGTATCAGGAATTCAAATATTAAAAAAATTTGACGACTTTAGTGAGAGTGGGTAGGAAAGAGAAAGCCGGTCTTCTATTGCTTAGGCGAAACCGGGATCGTTACCAGGGCAACCAAATATGTATTTTTTATAACAGTTTCGTTGCATAACGAAAGGAGTTTGATGTTTTCGGTGGCTGTTTAGTGTCGTGCTTATTTTAATTTCGCAAGTTTTGGTTAGATTTGAATTTCAATGGAGATAAAAATTCGGCCTTATAATCCAGTCTTTATTAGCTGACACTGTACAATGTCGGCAGATAGCTGGAGCGATATCGTTCGAAAATTATTTGAAATCTGTTTGATTCATGATCTCTGATTAGTTCGATTTTAACAAATTTTATTTAAACTTCACTGAACTCTAGAAATTAATTAAAATCCAAGACGGGTTCAATAACTGTTGAATATGTTTTAGCTTGATAATTCTGAAAATAGAACTTTATTAAAAAACCATTGATTTGCGAGTGTCAAAAAGATTGAAAATACCCAAATAACTTTTAGGCTTAATGTTTCCTTTAAGATTGAGAGTGTAAGAAATGGCAAGCGTGCAAAACTGTTCGATGAACTCTGACCCTTCTTTCGTACCCAATCTTTCTTCGAAGCGTAGATTTTTTTGTTTGGGATTTCTTTCGGGCAGTACGTGCTCATAATGAGCCAACTCATTCATTAATGATTTTTGCTTAGCCAAAGAGGCCAACTCGAGTGGAAAGACGTTAAAATCATTATAGTTTCTTCGCAACCTTCATAATGGTCGAAATCTTTGAGAAAATCTCGTTTTTCACTGAAATTTTAATCAATCTAAGGTTGTAAAGTTCGACAAATAATGATGATGCGATAAAGTTTTGGTACTAGATTGATAGATGACGCTAAAGTTTCGATGCTGTTTAAGATTTTACCTCGGTTCGTTTGCTTCTGTTTACGACTAGCTAGATTAGCCAGTAATCTTTTCCAGGTTACTATTATTTTTTAATTAAAACACCAAGGGTACCCTCAGATTATAAACACAGAATTTTCGGATTTTGGAGAGATTTTGTCATGTTAGTTTGACTCACAGAAATTTGGGGATTTCGGCCAAAGTGTATATTATTTTAACAAATGTCCAGTCCCTTGTAATTTGAGTAGCGAGGTGGGGCAAATAAATTTGTGGATGCTGTTATAAAGAATGTAAGGATGATATCATAGTCTAAAGCTCTCTCAAAGTTCTTAGGGACTAAATTCATTCATAGGGGCAATGCATATAGAAGTTATCACAACCGTAATTTTTTTTTTTTTTTTTTTGGGGGAATTTGAATTTGAGATTTTGGCCCTTTTTTTCCTTTGGAAGTTGCTTAAAAACGCGTCCAAACTTATAGAAATATTTTCAATTGATCATGATATTCATTAACCGTTCCCCTACCAAATAACGATGTTTTTAGACTAATTGTGGGTTTAGAAAAAATACTGAAAAAATCTCTGAACAGCTGAAGTTTGAGAAAAAGGTTATTGAAAATTTAACCCAACCTTACCTAACCTCCCCAAACCCGACTTAAAATATGCCGCACTATATGTGATTTTTAGCGTGGGAATTTAAAATTTTCAAATATGTGTTTCCCACGTTGAAATCGTAAAATATCTCAACAAATTCTGAATTCGTTAAAATAGCAAATAATCCTCTACGGATAAAACCTGAAATTCATCCATATTCCTTCATTTAAATATAATTTCCAACTCCTACACCCTAACTTAGAAGTGGATTTTTCACTTTAAATTAAGAAATTTTACCCTAAAGGTGTAGCGGGATATACGACCAAGTCTACCCTTTCCCCTCAAAATAAACAAAAACGGGATTTTTTAAAATATTTCTCATTCTTCAGCCGTAGGCTGTTCAGTATAGTTAATACCACCTTTTGTTAATTTCCCTCTTCTCGTGTTCGGTAAGGAGCAGCTTCTTATTACCCATGGGAACTTATTTTTCATTCAAAAATGCTAGTAAAAATTTTAAAGGGAGATTGAAATCGTAAATTTATTTCATCGGATTATTTTACTCTATTTCATACATCGATGGCCAATATCACTAGGTATAGAAAGAGTACAGCGATTTACCTCGCCTACCGACTACTAGCGCTACCTGGCTATGTACAGTGGCGCGCAATGATATTCAGAGTGATAACCTTTAAAAGCCCCATTTTCGTCGTATCAGTTAAAAGCCCAAATTTTTTCACTTCACAACCAATAGGTTTTTTTTATATATCCGCTTGGATAGCGGAAAAATCTGAAACCTGGTCTAAAACTTTCACCCCAAAAGAATATCTGTCTAAAACGCGTAATACGTCCCTCTTCTGACGAGGCTTAATTAGCTGGTTTATTCAGATTTAAGCGAGGTTTATTGAAGGCTATGCAAGCCTCGTTAAATCTGATTAAACTGGCTAATTACGCCTTGTCTGAAAAGGGTATTACGGATGTTGAAATATTGTAAAATCTCCTTGCGATTGTCTATAGTCAAATAATTTGGGCATTTGCGCTAGGGGTGCGTTAACATCAAAGAGCGAGTCAATTCTCTAAAATTAGCGATTTTTACAATTTAGAAAACTCTTATTGTTAGGAAATTTTTATTTTCACTCCCCCTTAATGGTAATTTTTGGATAGCTAATTTTTTTCTTTCCAATTCTCGCCTCCAATGATTTTCGGATTTGACCCTGAGGCTAGTGGAAACTTTCTAGCGAGGCCCATGATTTTTAGCTCTTCGAAAAAAAGCAGATTCTCGTGGGTATTTCGGAGAAAGCCGTGCAAGGTTTCTTTGACTTCTTATACGGCTCAAAACTTCTTAATTTTTGCCTTCAAAGAAAGCTACTTGCCTCGAATGGGTGAAAAAACAAAAAACAAAAAAAAAAAAAAAGATAAAGGACTACCCTTCTCATATAAAATTACTCTAACGCACCCATTGGTAGAACGATGTATTAATTAGTCCTATTTCGGTAAATTTCAATTAGGGACTATTTTCAATTGTGGGGATTGTAAAATAGTTTCTACATTTTACACATGTACAACAATAATTCCAACGCAAACATTCATAGAAAGGTTTTTTTATTAGTCCATATATTTCCTACTTTGGTTAATTCCAATCTATTAGACTGTTTTCAAAGGTGGGGCTTTGAAAATAGTTTCTAGATGTATTAATTAGTCCTATTTCGGTAAATTTCAATTAGAGACTATTTTCAATTGTGGGGATTGTAAAATAGTTTCTACATTTTACACATCTACAACAATAATTCCAACGCAAACATTCATAGAAAGGTTTTTTTATTAGTCCATATATTTCCTACTTTGGTTAATTCCAATCTATTAGACTGTTTTCAAAGGTGGGGCTTTGAAAATAGTTTCTAGATTGCTATTCTTACACATTTTACAACCAGAGTTCATACAAACCTGAAATACCCGGAAATATCAGGAAATATCAGGAAAATAAGGGAACTATCAAGGAATCCTAGCATAAATCAGGGGAGTACTTAATTGACATTATCTCGCTACGACCTTAATCAGCTAAATTTTTTGGATGTCTCCGCAATGGGCTGAAATAGTTCCGAGGTCAATAAGGACCGACCCTTTGCGCATATTCCACAACACTTCCCGGGATCTGTGGGTCCGACGGGTAATATAAACCCCATTTACACGCCGAAACGCGAGATGGGAGAAGAGTGGATTTTGGGGAAATTGTAGTTTTGGCTGTATAACGTACAGGCTCAATATGTAATTGCAAACGCTCCAGTGACGTGGAAAATTATCGATAGGAAATTGTCTATAGTCTAAACTCATAAATACGGTGTTAAGACTTGCCCTTTCAAGTTCTTGAGCGAAAAATGTCAAGAATTTGTTCAACCGAAACTTCATAAAACTGTCACCAGAGGCGGATCGTTCGCGCGGAGTGATACGCCAACCGTAACCTTCCCCACTACACCACTCTCTCCGTTCTTTCATTCTTTCAGACTTTTCTAATTATTAAGTTTTATGGTGGATTTGATACTGAAAGGGTGGGGTATCTGGAGCGCACTCTACTCCTCAGAGTAAACAGCTAGTTCTCTATGAAAAGTTTTCGAAAACAAAAGATGTCGTTGATGAGTGTTCGCAGCTATATACGTGTAGTTTTTCATTAGCTGTCCCCTGGTCGTGTTGACTTTCCTCCATGTAAGATTTTTTAAAAGTTTGGCAAGTTTTTAGTCTAGTGACTGGTGTTTCGCGAGTGTGATGTCTATGTAGTCTTTATAATCAGTTCGTGTTTTTATCACTAACGAACTTACATCCGTCTTATCTGTAAGAACAATAATATATTCAGAAGGGAGTTATCTTGGTTTTGATCGTGCTGAAATCTCAAATGTTTCTCACCAATTTTGAAGAAACAAAAAAGTTTTACAAGGCTTTTGTATGGTATTTTTAACTTGTAAATATTTGTTTAAAGTGATGCTTTACCAATGTATCATAATTTCGCAATCCGATAAAAAACTATAACTAAATTTATTTAACTAAAACATCTCTTAAAAACGCTAACTCTAAATCATCAAGCCTTAAATAAATGAAGTTTAATATTTTATCAGTTCGCTTCAGCTTTTCACATTTTGTTAACGTCCCGTGTAAACTTTAGCGTTTCAGACAGACAGTCAGACGTAAGTGGAGAATTATATTTTATGATATAAACCTAAGCCAGAAAAAGCACTACAATAGTATTAAAACACAACGCAATTCATTTTAGAATCTTTCAATGAATTGTTTTGATAAAAAAAATATCTAGACATTTTTCGTCGTCACTATGGTCAAGTGACGTAACCTTTTTTAAGGTTACAACAATATACCAATTTGATATAGTTCATCCTCCTTATCTTGTGGCATAAATGTTTAAGAAGTCTGTTAACAAAATATTTCGGCTTTTTTTCTGAATTTTTCTCACGAGGATATCTTGACGTATAGCTTTAGATCCCCTTGATATTTATGACACCGCTGTCTTGGTGGTGACAAAACATTAGTATAGGGTGCGTTATTAATATTTCTCAAAGTATCTTTTCTAGAAGACGTCTAAATCACAAAATTGCTACTCTCGTTAAGCCATGAAAAAAATGTACTGTAAAAAAGTACAGTCTTAAATGTGTACAGCCTGAGTAATTAACATTCATTTAGCCAAGTCGGTGCTGCTCCCTGAGGTCAAAACTTTTATGACTTAATTTTATGGTCCGCCTAAAAAGAGAGAAAAAGACCAGAGAAAGCTATCTTTACGTCGACCGAGGCTTAAGGTGCCTTTCCAAGAAAGAAAGGCTATCTTTATGATCGAAAAATTATCGATTCTTATAAAACGAGTCAATAAATACGAAAAGTTTTGATTACAAAGCTCCTTACAACTAGAAATATAAATTTACCATAATTTTAGAAATTACCCCGTGATTAACTCACCGTAATTTACTGGTATTGGCGAAATGATTCGTAGTTGAATTTGTGATTTAAATTGCGGAATTTCCGTTCCTCCGTTTCAGAATCTGTTATCAGTCTAAAGAACCCCTACTTTTAAAAGATTACTAACCAACCTGAAATTTGGTTAGAGTACACGTTAGATGTTACAAATCCGTCCATGACCCAACATCTTTTTCACGGCTGGGGGCATTTGTAACATCTTAATTTACTCTCGTGAAAAATGCTTTTAATCTTGGACTATTTAACCAAGTAACTCAGACCAAAAAATACATTAACGTGGTACTTGGGGCTCGCTTCATTTCCTTTCACCCTCCCTTTAATCGTTTTTAACCATCTTTCCAAAAATGATTATTAAATTCCGTTTAGTTTTCCCAATAAATCGTTGTCAACATCACTTTAAAGCAAAAACCACGCATCTCAAAATTACCTTTTTTGGTAAGCTTGTCAGGGTACCTTTAGAGGTCCTCCCCCCCTGCCTCTTGTTTTGAAGAGAAAGAAAAACGCGTTAAGAGTCCCTCTTCGCGTCGGAGAAAAAATGGGGGGTTTGGGAGCTAAGGGAGAACAGAGGCGCTATAGTAATTAGCGGCGTGGTTGCAACGTACCCTGGTGAGAAGAGCACCAAGCTCGGAGGTGGAAGAAAGTCACTAATGCTTCGTTGACAAGGATTGAAGGCGGGGTACCAAGATATAACGGACGTTAGAGTAAAGGGGGGTGGGCTCTAGCCCTACTCTCTCTTTTCGTATATAGAGGTTGGGTGTAGGAGGGGCGTGAAACGCGCGTTGGGATTTGGCAAGGGACAGCTCGTAATCCTCGTCAAAACCTCACTATGGGGGCGACGAGAGTAGACCCTTGGTACTTGTACCACTAGCTATATTTTACGACATGTAGGCCTTAAGAAATAAGCCATTCTATGGTCATATATACGTTTACGATGGCGAATCTTTACCGCCATCGAAAAGACATCTTCTAGGATATAGTGCGTGGCTCGGCTATACACGCTGTCGTTGGTTCTTTTGACAATAGATGGATAATTTAATCTTCCTTTTTCCTGGAAATACTTATTATATCGAGATTTTTATTCGCGAACACCAAATTGTTACGCGTTGCGTTTGTTTTACGATAAAATTCGAATATTTTTCTCATTCAATACCATTCCTTCATTTTAATGCTAAGAAATTAAATAGCCCATTTAAGAGCAGCTTGTCTCTGAACCTTGATTAGTGCTCGGAATCGGGTAACCATTATCTTCTGTTATATTTTTTCAGATATAAAATGTTCGGTTTAACGTTTATCCAAAGATTAGAGTTTCAAGCTTCATCTATTAACAAATTTGTCGAATTAAAACGGATAGAATAGGATAAGAAAATTTAAATTGCATTTAGAATTCTTGTAAAATAAAAGAAATATCTTTTAAATTTACTAAGAATTCGAAGAAAATGAATAAAATAATAAAACTCAGCTTTTAGGTTTATTATTTTAATTAATTTTGTTATCAAAGAGAATAAATTGGAACTGATTTTCGTCTAAAAACTGAAGTTATTTTATCTTCGGTTAAATTAACTGGAATGATAAATGGCATATTTTTAATCAAATGGATAACATATTAAAATAATTCAAAAGATTAATCTAATTAATAAAATTTATACAAATTCCGAGCACTATTAAATATAGACAACCTTTTTTTTTTTATCGTATAATTAAAAAGTCTTGAGTATCTTGTCTCAGGGATTCAACCCTTAAATATCAAGACTTATATTATAAATTTAATTATATCAAAAGGGTATTTCTAGTATTTATCAAAATGCAAATCGGGTAATATTTACACACACACAGAGAGAGCGTACCAAAATTTTTCGGGTTAAACTTTCTGGCGAACGCGGGTTCGCTTTTATTCGAGATTAAATTGAATTTTTATCCAATAGAAACTTTAGTACGTGTTCTGTATTGAAGAGTGATTCGCCAAATTGGGCAAAATTTGGTGGTGACAGGGTAGAGAGATAGAAGCTAGGCCACATTGTGTTTCAACGAGGGTGCGTCTTCATTGACGCTTGTAAAATTCCTGTTTTAATGCGTGTCCACTTTCTACTAAGTCCAATCACTTATTGTGACCCGTATCAGATCACAAAAATAGAGATTTTGTTCATTTTGGCCTCTGTTTGCCGTTAGAGGACTTTAACGAACGCCAGGTTGTGCTAATTCATCTTTCTCTATTAAAGGGAGAATGCAACCTAATAACCAAAACAAATATTAAACTAGAAAGAAATTTAAAACTTACCTAGAAAATAGCCTTAGCAGGATTCGTGGAGATCCTGAATTGCCTCCGTGTAAGGTCTAGCGACCAATGAGCAAAGGCCGTCGTTTACTCGAGATCTCCACTCGACTTACGATCGCATTCGATTGGTCGCTCGACCTTATACGCGAGGAAATCAGGATCTCCATTAATCGCGCTAAGCTTATTTCCCGGGTAAGTTTTAAATTAATTTTAGTTTAATATTTGTTCGTAATTTAGTGGATTAGGCCTTTTTAAACAATAAGGAATCGATAAAAAATCACTTGTTAGGCTGCATTCTCCCTTTAAGATAGTTGTCCATTTTTAATAGCCCTAGATTTATGAATTACTGTTTTTATAAAGTATGGAAAATCTAAAACCTAAAACATAAGGTGAAGAAATCAATCTAAAGAACGTGTGAAAACGCGCGTTAAGAGCGATAGACGATATATTCCTTTTAGTTAGCGTATATTAGTCTAGACTATGGCATTAGCATAATAAACTAAAACAAAGTGAAATCCAAGCTCTTACGTCCGGAAGAGAGGATTCCTTTAATATTATTCTATCCGGAACCTATATATATTGTAATTCCGGTAATTGTGAATCTCAATTTCGCTAGGAAATTCTTTTCATATTATACAAGGAAATATTTTTTTCCTTACAATTTGAAGTTTGATTTAATCGGTTAAAAATAATATCAAAAAAAGTGAGGTACTTAATGTACTACGTGTCTTTAATTAAATAGAACGTATTAAATTTTTCCTGATAAAGGAAAAAAAATATAAATTTTAATTTTAATCAATGGTTTTTGAAAAGTTAACCAATTAACAGTAAAAACTGTACACCGATTAATTAACTGACTATTGTCTTTCATTTACTAAACCTTACTCAGTTACAGTCAAATCTACAGTAATCACTTGAAGTTATTACCTAATAAATTTATTATACGCTAAAATTAGCCCCCAAATGACCTTTCAAACCCTTGACACACTTCAGATAGTTATAGTTTAAAAATAAAATATTGTAGCCGGAGTTTTAAGATGTAATTCCCAAGATGTTGAATTTATAATCCAGTTTAAACATCCGGTTTAGAAAGACAAAATAATTTTGTTTTAAAAGGATGTGGAGTTTGGAGGGCAGCATAATTCCCAATTGTTGATTTAGGAAGATTTCACATTTTAAACATGAAGCGAGGGTAGCTTTTGTGATAGTAGATCTATTTAATTTTAAAATTTAAAATGTTTTAATTACGAGCTAATTAATATCGTATAATATGGAAAGTGCGATTTTTTGAAAATAGAAAATTTTGAACTTTTGAAAAATTTTATATAAATCGATAAAAATTAAATTTTTATTAAGCAAACATTTTAATTTTGAAACGGCCTTAAAATATTGAACGTATATTATTGTAACTACCCGTAAATAGTATATCTTCAACATCTTGTAATAAATCAAGTTGTTTTAGAAAATTTAAATTTACTTCATACTTGCGTGTAAGATTTTTAAACGGGTCAGCGGTCATGTTTGCTTATTGAATTAAACTAAATAAAGTCTTTCCAACAAACTAATTATATTTAAATATAAATATTTAAATATTATTTACTCTCTTTGCAATTTCAAAATTAATAAAAACAACTATCAGAACTAAAGGTATAAATATTTCAGCATTTATTTTTGTCTTAATTTCCCAGTGAAAATAAACCTTACTTCGAATGATATCTTATGAACATTCACACGAATTCTAGCTATAATCCTTAGAAGTATATCTCGGAAAAGTTTAAAAAATACCTGTTTCGAATTTATCATTTTTTTTTTTCCAACCAGAAGTGTCCCCATCTTTTCCCTCACAATTTTGTTTTTGAAATATGTTAAAGAGAAGCATTTCAAATTAGTATACCGGAGACAAGCTTAAGCCTAATCAGGGTTTCCCCTTTCCACCGCAGCTCTCGAGTCTTTTTAGGGTTGAACTGTTGGTGGTGTAAAGGTATCCCAGGCGGTATTGAAGTACAAGTCTCACGAAAATTAACTTAATTTAGGCCTTAACTGGAATATTTTTGTTTCATATTTATCTACTTTTATTAAAGATTTTATAAAAAGCGACTCAACTACGAACATGTGAGCAAAGGTAATTTAAGCCCATCTTCGCGTTCTCAAGAAATAATAGTAAGTCCATGACTTAGGGAATCAGCCTCAGGAGAGAAATGAAAAGTTGGGTCTTGGTGTTTTTAGAGATTTGAGAGAGCGAATAGCGGACGAATTTTGACTACAAAGTATGCGAGGATCTTAGCAGACGCGAATGAAGTTTTGTGAAAAGTATAGAACTAAACTACTAGCCGAAGTAGAGGTCGGCGGTTGGACTAGATAATCTGTTTGTTTTATCTTTATTCATAATTTGAAATTATCCACTGTAATCGCTAATATTTAACTGATTATTATTCATAACTGATTAACCAAATATTTCTGTATTATCTTGTCCAAACCCCGACCTCTAAGCCTTCTAATCATTGTAGTTCGCTCCACATTTCGAATGAAAAATTGCATGGTAGTTGTCCTTTGTGAAAGTAGTAAGCAGGAAGCTTACCCTCGTCGAGGCTCAACTATATGCCGGATTTTCCGACCCTAGCCCCGGGTTAATTATCCGTGAACCCTTCGGATTGAGTTAATCTCCCCTTCTCCTCGAACACTTAAGCTTTCGGCTCGCCTTTTCGTGCAACAGTGAAAGAGATAGAAATACAGAAGGATCATAATACTTTAGCGTGAGGGAGCTTTTAATAATAAAAACAAAGGGATTGAATTTGAGGCTAGCAATTTTCTGATTGGTTTGTAAGAGACGTCCTTGAGTTCATTGTCTTTTTATAAAGTAGGATTAAGTTTTTTTTTTAATTTTGGATTTTATTTTATATAATGGTTACTTTAAAACCTCCGAGCGTCATAAGCAGTACTTCAAATAATGAGGATTGACGATAATCCTAAAAAAAGTAAAAATAAGTGCACTTAAGCAAACTGATTTAGGAAAAAAAATTTTTTCCCAAGAACGTCTACTTTTACGTGAAGCTGTACTATAAGCCTGCAATGCTTTTTTTTCTCATCGTGAGAAAAGTTCTGAGAAAATTAGCTTATCCTTTAAGGTAGGATACTGTATGCAAGAAGGGTCAGAAAAGCTACCCCTTTCCACACTCAGTACGCTGTAATCGAACGCTAGCTATTTAGAGACAATGAAGCGGCGTCATGTTTCCATTTTCTCAATCAAGGACAACCTGTGATCGTTGTTCCAGCTCCACTGTGATTTCCCAGAATTTCTCTTGTCTTCAGGTTGTGCTAATTCATCTTTCTCTGTTAAAGGGAGAATGCATCCTAATAACAAGTGATTTTTGTTATCGATTCCTTATCGTTTAAATAGGCCTAATCCACCAAAACAAATATTAAACTAGAAATAAATTTAAAACTTACCTGGAAAATAGGCTTGGCAGGATTCATGGAGATCCTGAATTGCCTCCGTGTAAGGTCTAGCGACCAATGAGCAAAGGCCGTCGTTCACTCGAAATCTCCACGAGACTTACGATCGCATTCGATTATTCGCTCGACCTTATACGCGAGGAAATCAGGATCTCCATGAATCCCGCTAAGCTTATTTCCCGGGTAAGTTTTAAATTAATTTTAGTTTAATATTTGTTCGTAATTTAGTGGATTAGGCCTTTTTAAACAATAAAGAATCGATAAAAAAATCACTTGTTAGGCTGCATTCTCCCTTTAAGATAGTTGTCCATTTTTAATAGCCCTAGATTAATGAATTACTGTTTTTATAAAGTATGGAAAATCTAAAACCTAAAAAATAAGGTGACGAAATCAATCTAAAGAACGTGTGAAAACGCGCGTTAAGAGCGGAGTTTGCAATGAATGTACATGAATTTAAATATCGTGTATCAAACGGCCTCAACTTTTCTCATTTTGTAAACTTGTCTTGAAATAAGAGAAAGGCAGGTGGTAAAAATGAGTGGAGCAAAGGTTACCGACTATTTACCGAATAAAACGTCATTGGGTTCACTTTTTGTAGTACAGATTTATCCTTGATTGAATCGAATTATATAAACACTTCGGCGTAATACCAAATCGAAAAGATGCCAAGTTTTCTCTCTGTCCCTTCTCATTCTTCTTACATACGGGATATTTGCCTTTCTGTACTATTTCCTGATTGGGCCATGCCACAATATATTTTAAATATATGGTGTAGTGTAGTAAGGGAACTCAAATAGAAATATTCTCGGTGGTTTCGCTTAAAATCGGCTTTATATTGCTTTACCTGTGACTGTGTATTTTTGGCTGGACTATTTTTATTGAGGAAATGGCCAATAATAATCAGGATTAGGTTTTCTTAACGCTACAATGTAATACAATCCCATTTCTATCAATTTATAAACATAACTTCGTTGTATATTTCTCAAGAACTTGAGTTTCTAGGGAAAGTAGCGCAATGAACGTTTTTTCTTCCCAATCATAATTTTAACCAGATCATGGTACTTTCCCTTTATCAATCCCTTGTTGAAAACTCCTTTTCAATTAAACTTCAAAGGATAAGAGTTATCATTTAAGTCTAAATAATAAATTTCAAACACAGAAAATAGCCGTTTTTAAATTTAGTTCGGCCACGAATAAATTGAATCGCTTATATACACCTCCTTATAAAAAATCGATATCGGAATTAAGAGTTAAAGGGAGGATGAAGAGGAATTATAAGTTTTTATCGATTATGCTAAAAATCGCAAAAGTTCAATATTTTTGTCATTTAATTAATATTTAAAATCAAATTAACGACATCATACAGATTAAAAAACCCATGACACGTGTTGTGGCATACTCCTTATCTAGGTTTACACAATATCTCTAAATCCAAATGATATAACGAAGATTTCGCTGTTTCTAAACTACAAAAGCTGCGGTCACACTAGGCCTTGGAATCGAATCAAACCATTTGCAAATGTTTCGCTGGAGTAGTGTGAACTGGAAATAGTCTTTTCTTGAATCGATTTGATTCGGGAACAAGTTTTAAACCGATTCGGCTTCAACAGCACACAGATGATGAAGTAATAAAATGGTTTATGGAAGTAATGTGTGAACAGATGGCGTTTAAAACGATTCGGGGTGATTTGAATATCGGTTTTAAATCGATTTGGATAGGCTAGAGTGAACGTAGCTTTCTCTCTTCCACCTGCCCTTTTATCCGACGTTGTGAACTAAATGGAAACAACGCGTAGCAGCGGCTTAAAACCATGGTTTCACTACGCGAATATAACTTAATCGATATAAAAATATTTTTTTCCTTTTCAACCTTCCTTTAACATTTTTAAATCCGTCGAGATCTGTATAAAAAGGTCGTAAAAAGTTAAATTTCCCCACTATTATATCGATTTTAAATTTTAGGATTGTAAAATCTTACTTGAAAAACTTAATTGAACGTCTAGTGTTGGTAAAAACCACCACCCCAGACGTTTAATTTAAATGGATACTACACATGGGAAACGAGTGAATTTTAGTCGAATTAAAATAAGCAAAATATGCCTAAAAACATGTGAAATATTCCTTTTATATTTATATTTAAATTCCTGGTATAATTGATTAGAGAAAGATAACGTCATTTCAGCCAGAGTGTACGCTTATTGCAACCATAGACTAAGAAAGGGTTTCACTCTGGACACGCGACGTGCTCCCAACGTCATTAGTAACTGTTATTGCCGATAGAGACGGTACTACTACGTTTCGGTGGTGCGCTCTTCCTTCCGACCATCTCTACCGCTAACGTGCCTGCGCAGCTACAATAATTGGCTTGATGACCGCTAGAGGCGCCAGCGAACTGTCCCACTGGCAAACTACAGTGGAAGGCAGAGATAGCTGCGCTTCGCGTGTCCAGGGTGAAACCCTTTCTTAGTCCATGTTACAACCTCTCGTTCTTTAGTCCTTGTGAGGGGTGCTGGATTTTTCCTCAGACTAGATTTCACATATACCGGTACACGTTCAATTTCTTAATCTCGAGCTTTTAAGGGTGAATATATTTATTTTCCCTTTTTTTTTTCATTCATTTTCAATCTGCTCTCGAATAAGGTGGGTGAACGAGTTTCTAATTTGTACAATGGATTACTCTGAATTATTCATGTAACAGGGAGTCCCTTTGAAATATCCTTAATCCCCGTAGATTATCGTGGGTAGCGTCTGATAATTTAAAAGAATTCTTTGAACTTTTTTATTCCCATTCTTTTCGTTCTTTCAAACCTTATTCTTTTTTATTTTAAATTTCAATTAACGATTTTCAAGAATTAAAAAGGTATAGGATAAGGTTAAGAAAAAGTATTCTAAAATATAATTAAGTTAGAGATCTGACTTTTCGTGATAAATTGTTTTACTCAGAATAATTACGAGATTGGGGGGGGGGGGGCGAATCGGAGGTATTTAAAAGGTCGTGGATAATACCTTGCCATTCTCGCTGAAACTGGTTAGCGATGCTAAAGCATTTGAAATTTAAATTAATCTTAGTAGATTTTTAATTTTTAATTTTCTTCTAAAGTGTCTGTTACAGAATATTTTATATTGGAATGTAATGTGTAATGAATACTTAAAGGGAGGATGCAACCTAACAAGTGATTTTTTTATCGATTCCTTATTGTTTAAATAGGCCTAATCCACCAGTGAAAAAATTTACAAATATTAAACTAGAAATAAATTTAAAACTTACCCTGAAAATAGGCTTAGTGGGATTCATGGAGGTCCTGTTTTCCTCGCGTGTAAGGTCTAGCGACCAATCGCGCGCGACGTAAGTCTCGTGGAGATCTCGCGTGAACGACGGGCCTTTGCTCATTGGTCGCTAGAACTTACACGGACGCGATTCAGGATCTACATGAATCCCGCTAAGCCTATTTTCAGGGTAAGTTTTAAATTTATTTCTAGTTTAATATTTGTATTGTAAACTTTTTATTGATGGATTAGGCCTATTTAAACGATAAGGAATCGATAAAAAATCACTTGTAATTAGGTTGCATTCTCCCTTTAAGGACTTTCATATGCAAAAGATATGATTAGTGTTCAATAACTTAGCAACTTATATGCCTATTTGGTAAAATATATTTTGGTGAATAGTCTAAATTGGAAATTCCTTCCGAATTAGACCAAATGAAAGCACAAATTCAACCAAAATAGTTTTATCTAATTTCAATTGAATCTTATTCTAGAAAATTCAACTTTAAGTTATATTTAAATGAATACATAATCGTGTGTATGTAGACTTCATATGCATTTTCTTTAATCTGACCCCTAGCTATCGATGTTCTTTTTTTGGCTACACAATATTATTTATTTTTTGGTGTAATGGGGAAAAGAAAACATTAACCACCACGCGCTCAGAGTGGGTAATGAAGTCGACCAAACCAAGGGTCTACGAACTCGGACTTTATCGTAACACATTAAAGGTCCCTCGGCTCTATGTCTTCTCATTCGACTGCCCATTAACTAAAAGTTAAAAAAAAAAATTCTCCGAACTGCCTTTTCTATAATCAAAACAACATCTAAGGCATTAGTTCTTTCCAGATTAACTCTAGTGTTTCCTAAATTGAAATATATAGTGAGGGAAAAGGGAGCTGGGGGCTAGAATTATATAGACTTATTTGATATAGGTATACACAAAAGTAAAAACAAGAATGGAAAATCATTTTCAAAAACCCTCCGAACTTAAAACAGAAAATATACGCGTCTAACATATAGGATTTGGAAATCACAATCACGGATTGATTTTGTATTTAAGAAATTGATTTCTGGAGTGATTTTACAATTTTTGGGAATGATTTTAAAAATATGATTTTAATAATTTTTGTAAACTTTACTTTGGCCCACCCCCTTCAACTGATGTTGCCAAAAGATGTTTGGTTCCTTCTATTTGAATCATTAATTTCGACTCGACGTTTAGAGAAACCTACGGATAATAAAATGGCGGCCGAGATTATTCAGAATAAAAATATAGAAAAATGTTTTATCTAAAAAGCTATTAACAATCATATTTTAAATCTTTATGAAAATAGTTGAAATTTATTTCAATGCTTTACTGCATCGTATGTCATTTGGCATGACGTCTACAATGACGATTCTTCTATAACAACAAGTGGAACGACATAAACTAGATGTTTTAAATTTACGTATGGAGTTGTGTGGGTTCCTGTTTCAGATAAGAAAAATTCTGAAAATATTGTTTAAATTGGTATTACTTTATGATGTAACCTTAGGGCAATATTGTAGGCGAAAACTTTAGTAGGGCAGCTGGTAATTTTATACACTTGCCTAGATTCCTGTGACGAGAATTCATCTGAAGAAATCCGAGACACTGAAAGTTCTTTTGGTTAAAAAAAAAGCAAAACACGGATATTTCTCCTTCTTGGCGAACTCAATTTTATACGATATTTGCGTGCTACACGCGAAAGCATATATGAGGGAGAGCGGTTTATTTTTCCTTTGGCCAGAAAACACCTGTTTTGACACAAAACTAAAACGAACGCTCAACCTCTTCGATTTTCTTTTTCTCGAGTTATAAGTCTTTAAGAGAGCTATGGTGGCAGCCAACGCTATTTTTTCATCTATTTCTAATAGAGTCAAAGGCCGAGAGATGCCGTCACTCTTTATAGGATCGCGCGAAATTTTTGCTCAAGCACGTTCGCGCCAAAATCACGTCCCAATTTCGGCGAAAAGTTTTGTTTGAATTACTGGAGCGCGAGTTGGTGGTGTAGGTTCTTATTTCATTTGCTAACAACGTGTAGACTTTTGAAGATAAACCCTAGGGACGAATATTTTCTTATCTTTTCAGGGATGAAGAAGGGGTGGTATTAAATTAAATATGAAACAGTTTTAGTGTAATTTTTAACCATACCATTTATAGCTAATGAAGAGGGGTTTGTTTGATCTTTAATCATTTTAATGAATATTCAACTTTAATGTATTAGGTAGTTCAAACGCTCGTGCCCGGCGTTGACTCTATTTTTATCTGGTCGATCCGTGTTTAGCTTTGATTTTCACACGAATACCCTTATCTCTGTCACTCTTTCATATTTGCACGTGACCCTTCTCTGGCAGTTCGCCCGGTTTTCACGTGACTACCCTTGTCTTTGACAGTCTCATATTTTCACGAGACTACCCTTCTCTGGCAGTTTGCCAGGTTTTCACGTGACTACCCTTGTCTTTGACAGTCTCATATTTTCACGAGACTACCCTTCTCTGGCAGTTCGCCAAGTCTTCACGAGTTAACCATTGTCTCTGAAAGTCTCATATTTTCTCGAGACTACCCTCATCTCTGATATGAAGTGACTAAAACCTTATTCTGGAGCTCTGTCAGGTGTTCCTATAACCTATATCCTTATACATCAGAGAAGTTTTTCTGATAACTATAAACTGTACTTCTGCCCTGTTTCCAAGTTACTATACATAACAGGATGGTCCTTGGAACGCGGTAGTTACGCAAACACGATGATTTTTTTTCGCTTTGTCAGTGGTGGGGCGTACATATTCATAATATTAATTTCCACGAAAACGTAGTTTTGCGTAACTAAAAATGAGATTGATCGGGTTTTTATACAAGCCAGTTGAACTACTCTTCTGTTCATGAAGAGTTGACTTAATTGGAAACATTTTGGCGGATTGATACACAATATTAAACATCATCGAGCAGGAAATATTCGGTGCCAACTCTGTTTGACACGAATATAGACTTGTATTATATTCTTATTTCGAATGCGGATAAATATTTTATGAAAAGGTATGCCTACTGTCTACTTAAAATTTTAGGATTATTTTTTAGGAAGACCTGTCAGTATAACAAATACTAAAAACATTGAGAAATAGGGTAATCCTTCTATTGTTAGTTAATCCCTCGCTGTTATTTCTCGAAGACTGAAACTGATTTTTTTTTTTCGGTCGCTTGATCCTTTAGAGAAGCAAAATAATTTCCTCCGGGAAAGTTTTACATTTAAGTATAGCTCGTCTTTACCGTTTTCGAACCAAAATAAATCTTACGTTATGTGGGATAAGAATAAATCTTTTATTTTTTATATAAAACTAGCTTAATCCATTATTAGAGAAGAAAAATATTGAAATATATAGAGGCAGGGGTTAGGCATTTCGTTACGAATTTTATCCCAGTCAGAAACGATTTTGCTTCGTACCCTTTTCCTTAAATATCGACCTAAAGTGTCGGTAACAAAAATTACAAATTAAATAATTCAAACCTGATAGTCTATTGCAACAAGGGCTATTAACAATGTCTTACTAGATAGAGATGAATCACCAAAACTGGCATATCGTCGTCTAACGGCAAACAGTGGAAAAAGATTGAACTAACGAAACCTCGTGCGTGGCTGGCTGCTATGCATGTAAAATAGGCAGCCACGCACCTAGTTTTGTTAGCTACTACTTTTGCCCTTGTTTGCCGTTAGAGGACGCTGGTTTTGTTATTAATCTTTGATTATGATAGATCCTTCCAGATTTAACGATAATTTGTCACGTACACTTTATAAAAGGTTCATTTTTCTCTGGCCTATCGCTCATGTGGACTTAATCTTATATTTTAGAAGTATTCTTAAAAGGGAGGGTTAAACTTAACTTTTATTTTCCATATAACATAAGTGCGTGCTTTCATATATGTTAAACCCCAAAAAATTAAAGAATCGAAATTGAAAATCTTTAGAATTTTAAAAATAGGATGTTATGGATAAAATATTGTATATGAGGTTTATAATGATCGAAAACACCAACATCAAAAGGTCACAGGTTTTGTCTAAACATGAATATCTTAACTTCCGAAGCAATTTGAAGAATACCAATTATCTGTACTATAAATCATAATTTTACTCAGATAAGGATGGATTTAAGTAAGATTTTACTGTTCTCAAAAGTTTATTGGTTTAGATTAAATATAAATGTTAGTATTTTCTTATTCTATCTCTTACACTCCGTTGCCTATTTAAGCCAGTGAATTGCCGTAGCCTTATCAGAATTCAGCCTGTAATTTATAAGCCACAGATAAACTCTTATAAGCCACAGATAAACGCCAAAAAACAGAATTAGATTTATTTCCCCCCTTTTTTTCGAAATAAAATTTCAAAATCTGGCTTTACATTTTCATTATATATATACGGTAACCGAACTAAATTGAACATTATTATTATGACCCCTATGTAACGTGGGATCGTCGGCCCTATCTTTGCCTTTCGCTAAAGTTTAACGTTAAAAGAAGATGAGGGTGGCTTGAAGGAACACTCGTTTAATGGCAAGTGATATGCCTGATGAACGTCTAAAGAAACTGTACTACTTTTTTTCCATTTGGAATTTAACATACCGTGTCACGAAGCTTTAGGTTTCCCATACTGTATTATTTTCGACTCTTTGCTAAGTATAAGCGACCTCTTCTCTCCGGCAATGCTTTCAAAATCGTCTTCTAATATAGTAAAGCGCTTGACCCCTTAAAACTAGGGTGGTATGGGGTGGGAGCAATGGAAAGAGAGTCTATATCAGAAAAGCCAAAAAGCGATTCTTTTTAGTACATATATGAACTAGAAGATGAGGCTGGTTCGCGTACTCGCGAGCTTACTGTATATATAGTCTCCTATAGCTAGAGTGGGAGGGGCGCAATAATGTAATAGCCATTAGGCCTCCATCCAAAAGATAAGGAAGGCTATTATTTTGCCAGCCAGATTTAGACCCCCACCCCCACGGTCCCTTTTCCCCGTCGTCCTCTCCGCTCGCTTCTCTCGACTGCTACTCCTCCCTACATTTTTAGGTAGTCTTGTATTGCGTTAGTGATGGCCTGCTTTTGCAATTTATTTGGCTGTTCAGAATACTTCAAGCGTAGGTTTTAAGCTGAGACAATGTCCAAACAACAAAATCTGACGTTCATCAGTTTCGTCTAGAAGTCTTGTTCTAAAATTACCCTAATTTTGTAAATTGATCCGAGTATTTCCAAAAAAAAAATTGTTTTAATTATATGGTGAATTCCTATTTCAAAAGCTTCAAAATTCTTGTTAAAACAACTTCTACTGAGGGCAACGTCACTCTTGATTTTCTTGTACACCTGAGTTCACGCAAGTCTAGCTTTGGTAATGCAAACAGTAATTCGACTCTGGCTGAACTCAAGAGTCCAGTTTTGGTAGCGCAAAGACTTCAAACGTTTTGTGATATACTTGACATTTGACTCTACATTGATACAAAATTAGTAGCTCATATACGACTAATTATTGAAAGTATAGACTCATAGACGATTTAAAATGTTAAACTTTAATCTCTTCTAGAAATTAGTTCACTTTTGATATATTAATTTTTAAATTTCAATTTTTAATAGCCAACAAGAATTTGAAATTAGATGTAAATTGACGAAATTACTGACAGTGATATTGTTATATTGTCTTCAAATGTCAAATAAATTAAGGTATAAGTTTCCTGGGGTTACTATCCTTTCAATTTCATTTTTATCCAGCCTTGCACTCTGATTTTTTACGTAAATATTTAAATATATATTTAACCAAAATACACGAGATTAATGGTTGTATGTCATGAATTGAAAATGTGGGCGATCTTGTCGAAATCAATTAGTTTTTAAGGTGTGTATACACGCGACGAAGAACCAAAATTTTACTTTCGTTCTTGTTATCTATACGTTATTTTTGGTGACACGTGGCGGAAGTTGCACAACGTTTAGGTTTTAACTGGTAGGGAGCGTTAGGGTTCTTTCTTATCCTTAAATATAGTTCGTCCATTCGTTTAGAGATACTCGAGAGAAAAGCTGGATGAAAGAGATACGCGTAATGACGTCATTAAGAATACCTTTTCCCATCTGCTTTTCACTCTATTGTTTTCAAACTAATTGATGTACAGGAATCTAGGTCTTTCTCCCTCTATTTTCCTACTATTTCTGGGCGGATCGGATAAATAAGAGTCGCTTATTGCGTGTAGCTTATGCTTATTTCGAACGCGGTTTCTCTTATTGAGATGTTGGGTGTTTCTAGTTAGATAATAAAGAAGAAAAGGTTCAATTGAGCCGTTTCTAATGATCGAACGATAACACTGTTCGAGTATGTCATTCATTATAAACGTTTTTCTTTTCAAAATACCTAGATTAAATTATTAAATTAAAGCGCGCTTATAGTTAAGCATGGAAGTTAAAATTATTTATGTAAACAAGAAAAATTCAAACAGCAGATTTGTTTACCTGAATATTGATGACACCTTTGTTAAAGATGGGAAGTTATTTGGGTAAAATATTGTTACCTTTATCCCAGTTGGGACTTTCATTTCATGAAACCTGGATTTTCCACGTAAACTACTGAAATGTCTTTCATTTTAATTATATTTAAAATAGTTCAACAATTGTATTATCTTTTATTTAAACTACTTCTATTTTAAATACTTCTTTGCATATCTATAGTAAACGGACAAAGAATCGTACTTGTAAGTATTGATATTTCAATTTACGTTTAGTGTTTCCGTTAAAGGGAGAATGCAACCTAATTACAAGTGATTTTTTTTTATTGATTCCTTATCGTTTAAATAGGCCTAATCCACCGATAAAAAGTTTACAATACAAATATTAAACTAGAAATAAATTTAAAACTTACCCTGAAAATGTGCTTAGCGGGATTAATGGAGATCCTGAATTGCGTCCGTGTAAGGTCTAGCGACCAATAAGCAAAGGCCCGTCGTTCACTCGAGATCTCCACGAGACTTTCGTCGCGCGCGATTGGTCGCTAGACCTTACACGCGAGGAAAGCAGGACCTCCATGAATCCCACTAAGCCTATTTTCAGGGTAAGTTTTAAATTTATTTCTAGTTTAATATTTGTTTGTAATTTTTTTTAAATAGTGGATTAGGCCTATTTAAACAATAAGGAATCGATAAAAAATCTCTTGTTATTAGGTTGCATCCTCCCTTTAAACAAATCGAAAATATTTCAGTTATTGTAGTTTAAAATAGTAAAATAGTTAGTTTATTCGTAACAAGCTCACAGAAACACCATGCTTTTTTAATTAACCTCGGATATCCCTTTTAATGTTTACTATAATACTTCTTAAGTAGATTAGTTTACTCTTAAAGCGTACCGTAAACATTTCTATATATAATGTTAAATATGATTATCTCCGAATAGATAGTATTTATGGATATAATATATTATTTTTCCTAAAACTCCCAGGAGAGGATATTTTGAATCTCGGAAATTCTACTCCATAATTATACCACGATTAATTTTGTTTTATTAGGTTAACTTTAGTACGTAAATCTTTCAAAAAAAGATTGATTGCTACATTATGTTCTAAATCCATCCCCTAATTAACTTATTATCAAAGTAATATCTTAGAAAAATAACCTATATCATTAAGTGGTAATATGTTTATCTATAATGATTGTTAAACTATATAGAGGTCAAATTTTACTACTTTATAATAGTTATTCGTGTTTGGCGTCGTTAAGGACATGTTAACATCATTTGTCATGTCTGAGTTACTCTGCCCAATCAATACAAAAACAATTTGTTCGGCGTATCATAAAAAAAATTGCCTTTTTCATGTGTGTAGGTTTTTTTCTTACTCGGAAATACTAAATAATGTAGGGTTTGAAAGATTAATTCTGCATTTAAAATAAATATAGATAATTTTGTGAATACCTGTAAATTACCGTGAGAAGATAAATTACCACGTAATTTTCCAAAATTCCTTTAATTTTAGAACTCTAATATTATCCAAGTTTAATAAGTTTTCTCAAATCAATGTTTCCGAAGTTGCGACGTTATTCTCAAGTTTTAGCGATATCTAAACCCATAAATTATATCATCTTTATAGCAACACCACCTGGATAGACAACCCCATAACTACGACGGGATAGATGGAGCCATCGGTAGGGTTGGGTATCGTTATAGCAATATCCATGATCCCCTTTTCGAATAGAATCTAGAGAAAGGGAATAGCTAGTATACAGCGAGGGCTAAGACGAATTAGGGGGTTATTTTCTGTCTTTTTTTGTAATGACTTGTTGGCCAACCCGAAAGGAAACAAATAAATAATGGGGCTGTTTCTCAATCTAAAGGAATCAGTTGGAGGTTTTACCACGTACTTGTTTATATAGGCCTGTCTTTATCATCAAAGGGAAAATGAATTGGTCAAACAATAATTTGCAATCGATTAAGATTGATGTGAAAAGTATTTAAAGCTAAAAAATACTAAGCCTAATAACCCTCTACAGATTAGCTCGTTTTAGAGCGTTGCCTCGCGTTTCTCTGATTGTTTTAGCGCGTGATATTGTGTCGTCTTCATTGATAAGCTAGTTATCTCCTATCAGCACGCGCTATTCAACGCTTTTAATGGGAGGATGAAGAGGAAAATTAAGTAATTTAATTTCCTATTATACAATTAAAAATAATACTTAATCGCGTATTCGAAAAAATGTCTCTGAACTCTGCACATAAACCCGGATTCACACAGACCTATTTTCACGCGTTTTACGATCGCGCAATAATGGTACTTCTATGAGCGCATGAGCGTGAAACGCGTGAAAATAGGTCTGTGTGCATCCGCCTTTAAAAGGAAAAAATTTCTGTATTTGGCATTCAATTAAAAGGAGAAGATCCGACTAATGAAGACTCGCCATACGCCTTTGGCTGCGTTGTTATACGCGTTGATTGTGTTGCTAACAACAATCAAGAATGCGATTTAGCCCTATTCAAAGAATATGCCTCGGCATGTCTCGTGGGATTTTTATCAAGCCAAAGGTGGGACACCTTTTAATTAGACTGAAAGTGATGTTTTACTTCCCAAGCGTATCATATTTTTTAAATCAGAAAAAATCCTCTTTACCCTCCCTTTTAAGGGGCTAATTTATAGATGGCGTTACGAGAATATACTTAATTGCTTTATATACTCAGTTACAAGCTTCATCCTTGAAAGGAACATCAATTCTTTTAGGAAAGAGGTTTTTAAATAATTGTTTAGTTTCTTTCCATGGTTTCATCTGAGTATGGGGATAATAAAATAATGTTTTAAAATATTCACGCTAGTCTAGCGAACCCTTAAATGCGCGCTTTTATTGCCCACGATTATTCTGACATTCTTATTATTATTAAATATTAAATTGTACATAAGCTTAGCAGCCTCAATTAGCAAATCTTGTAAATTAACGAGAAACAACAATTTATTTATGCAAATATTAACTATATTCGTCTTCATTATACCTTTCTGAACCCATCACATACAGATAAAAGGAAGTTTAGTGTTGAAAACTAAACCCGGATCGTTTATAGAAGAAAACCGAGACAAGCAATAAAAATATTTTACGATAAAAAATACCAGAGGACAGTTGGCTATATAGAAAAGGGTGGGGAGTCTGACTAGGTGGTAGGATTTGTGGTGTATAGCTTGGCATTGACTTGACATCAAATTGATATGACAGGGTATACTAACCGCCCCCTCCTTTTACTCATTTCATCACGGAGTATTAATACAATGGGAGAGCCAAACGTGAAAAAATGGGCTGACTTGGAAACGGATGGTTTTTAGAACTTTCTTCAATTTTTTCACCAGCCGACAATTTCAGTTTGCTGTTGTGCAGAAAGATAAAACTGCTGTCAACGTTAATACCATGCTTATTACTTAATGATATATCTGCTGCTGAATCATATGAATTAAGAGGTTTGACATCCACAAAAATATTCCCCCTACCCATAATTTTCTTTATGTTGGGCTCTCCCTATGATATTTCCTCCGTCGTATCATCTCAACTCGTCGCCGGCACCGCAAATAACATATTTTCGATTGATTTACACTTCCGTGCAAGATCAGTTAGATAACGCTACTTTTTATTAATATTGTGTATTAATTTGCTGCAGCTTTCGCTATTTATTGAATTAGATATTTTTTCATTTTGAAAGAACTATGAAGAAGAATATGCGTAAAGCACTTAAAACCAATTTAAACTGAATTAAATGGATAGGCTCGAAGAAATTTTGATTTAAATAGAAAGACAAATTTCTGAAGGGAAACTATAGCGGTAAATCTAGATAAGTGTTTTTTGCTATTAACAGATGGTATTATCTAGAGCTGTTGTAAGAATGATATCGATTACATCCATTTCTTTCTTTCGAATGATTGGGCTATTTTTTCTTAGAAATATAGAAATATTGTAGGAAAGTTGATTTCGGAACAACAACAAAAAAAATTTCCACTGCCTAGTCGTGGGATTTAATGCGCTACTGTTCAGTTATTAATGGTGTTGTGTTCGTGGCTTTTTCCCACGGATTATTGAGAAAATATTTCAAGGTGGTCGCTCGACCCAAGATGAAATAATTCATACTATTTTTGTATTTGTTACTGTGGGTTTTTAGAGGATATATGTTGAAACAGAAGCCGATGAAACCCTCCTTTGAAGTCTACTACTCCAATGTTCCATATAGCGCTCCTCTCTGTATGGGTAAAATTCCCAATTTTACGAGTTAGAAGGGCTCCTACTTCATCCCCCCTGTCTACGGAAAATTGGAAATTCTCTCTCTCCACAAACGACGACGTTTTTTGGACGAACTCCAAGGCTGCTAGAGATATTCGCTCGACGAACTCCCGCTCCGAAAAGATGTACCGTTAGGAGGCGTACGAATCGCGCTTTTCGAGAATAACCCATACAGAGAGGGGTAGACAAGACCCGGGAGTAATAGACTTCAAAGGAGGGTTTCATCTACTTCTGGTTGAAATTTAGCCTCGCGCCTTGTTAGACGCGCTTTACTTCACATGTACGCTGTTGCACTGTGAGGAAAACATTTTTACAGGCGTTCTATGGGATTCTAATGTTAAAGTTTCAGCCTGGAGATCTGTTTCATTCTGAACATTATTTCTAGGAGTTTTAAAAATATTTTTAAAGGTGTGCAACAAAAACTGAAAAAAATATATAATATGAGAAATCTGGACAATGGTCTCTGACGGTGTTATGGAGTTATTTTCTTTAAAGGGAGAATGCAACTTAATAAGTTTCTATACATTATTGTTTAAATAGGCCTAATCCACCGATAAAAGTTTACAAAACAAATATTAAACTAGAAATAAATTTTCAACTTACCCGGAAAATATGCTTAGCGGGATTCATGGAGATCAGCTGAATTGCCTTTCCTTACTGGCGTTATGAATTTTAATTCTTCATTAAACATTATACATTTTAATACTTCGTTAAACTCGAAGTACAAAAAAAAAAATAAAGAAATGCAAATTTCTAAAAATGTTATGAATTTTATTTATCATAATTAATATCTTCCCCTGATAATTTAACGCAAAGTTTAGTTTTAATAAATTAAGTCGTCACTTAATTTATTTATAGCGCTTCAAACAATGTAGAATTTAATATACTTTCCAGAGTAATTATCCTCCGACGATAAACAAAATTTTATTTGTTTTCAAAGATTTCTTTTCAAATAAATCCAATTTCGAATAGCGAAAAAAAAAGTAAAAATAAAGCAAAGAAAGAGTTGAAAAATCTTTTGTTGTATATATGAACCCTGTCATTTTACTTCTAGATGACACTATCTGTGTTTTTAGTCTTCCCATAACTTCTCTTCTGAAAACTCTTCTTCAAATTTTTAAATATTTCCCAAGTTTATGGCAAGAAAAATATTCCTCACATTTTTAAGAAAGAAGTCTTTTATAGGAAACGTTGAATAGTAGCCTCCTCTTTTTCTTTCCGTGGTTGATTATAAAAAAGACATAAATAATTTGTGCTCCAGAATTTTTTTTATTCTTGGTTCGCGTGATTCTTCGAATTAGAAAAGCCAAACTCTATTCTCCCCGAATTGCGTTTTTCCTCGACTTCTACTCATTTTTTTCTATATCCCTAATCAATAACTTTTGCCAGAAAATATTACAATTTTAAATCGATGCAACTTTTTAAAGTGTCGGTGACTATGCGTCGTTTTTTCTCCAGAACGTTTTGGTCAGGGGTCACTCAATTGAAGAAATTAAAATACTAATTTTGTTAACTGCGTCATCAGTTTCCAAACTCTGGGGGGGGGGGTGTTGGTGGAGCTTCCCTGGTTTTGGTTTGGTTACTTAGTTTAGATAATAAAGAAACTTTGCTATGGAAAAGTGTGTATCGCTTGTTTTACCGGGCTGCGTTCGCATTTCAAGCAATAACTAGGTTTCATACGAAACATGGTCACCGAAACTTTACAGGAAAAGGAATAATTTCCCCTTACATATTTTTCACTATAATTTTTCTTTAACTCAATTTTTTCAATTCGCAAATTTTAAAGAAAAATGGACCGGATCTGGTTAATGGAATTTTATATTTGATTTTTTTTTTTTTTTTTTTTTTTTTTTGATAATAGCTAGTCTAACATAATAAACTACTTATGTGTTATAAGCCTTTATACATATATTTAAGGCTTAATAAAAGTATTTTTAAGAAAGATTTAGGAAAGTAGTTCTATAGCTTTAGACTAATATAAGATCCCATGCAAGTTTAATGGTTTTAAGGCTTTCAAATTTTACTGTTCAAACGGAAATTACCGCCTTATTTGAAATTAAGCTTAAAGTTTTAACGTGAAATATTTTATATATATTTTAATAGTTGCGTAGGATATATTTGAACAAGAATATATTTCCCTACGCTAAGCCTTGTAACTTCTCGAAAATGATACTTTTGATTAACTATTAAATACATTCCAAAACCTTCTATGATAATTTTGATTCACTATTAAATTCATTCCAAAACCTTCTATGATAATTTTGATTAACTATTAAATTTATTCCAAAACCTATGATAATTTTGATTAACTATTAAATTTATTCCAAAACCTATGATAATTTTGATTAACTATTAAATTTATTCCAAAACTTATGATAATTTTGATTAACTATTAAATTTATTCCAAAACCTATGATAATTTTGATTAACTATTAAATTTATTCCAAAACCTATGATAATTTTGATTAACTATTAAATTTATTCCAAAACCTATGATAATTTTGATTAACTATTAAATTTATTCCAAAACCTATGATAATTTTGATTAACTATTAAATTTATTCCAAAACCTATGATAATTTTGATTAACTATTAAATTTATTCCAAAACCTATGATAATTTTGATTAACTATTAAATTTATTCCAAAACCTTCTATGATAATTTTGATTAACTATTAAATACATTCCAAAACCTTCTGTGATAATTTTGATTAACTATTAAATTTATTCCAAAACCTGTGATAATTTTGATTAACTATTAAATACATTCCAAAACCTTCTATGATTATTTTGATTAACTATTAAATACATTCCAAAACCTTCTATGATAATTTTGATTAACTATTAAAACCCATGCTAATTTTTATTAGCATTATTAAATTTATCTCGATCTATTAATTATTTTAATATTATTAAATTAACAAAAGTTGCTATCATGCTTGATGCGAAAAACAATTTATTATTTTTGTCCGTTTTTTTAGAACCATTTTTTTAATAAACTGTTTTCGTAACCATGAAGTAGCATCCTCGTTAATTTATTTAAAGTGAGGGTGTCACAAAGTTTTCATAAACAAAGTATTATTGCGAGAAATTTTTGTTTAAAAATATTTTTTTGCGGTATATATAATTTGAACCATTTTTTTTCCGGCATTTACAAAACTTCTCCTCAAATTTAATTTGGGAACTGATTAAATATACATGATAGCATCGCTTTAAAAAAGCCTCAACCCAAAAAAATTATCTCGTATCACTTAACAAAAACACGTTTAAATTTCACATTAATCGAAATAGCAAAACTCTTTGCCATCTTTTACAGTATTCGTATCCTATTCAAGTACTAATTATATTTGAAACTTTGGTATACGACTGGCTTGTGCCTTTTAAACTTAAAACCACTTCTCAAAATTAGCAATTTAAAATAGTCTTAGTCAACTTACTTTACTAAAATTATAACGTTAGGGAATTTCGGCGACTTCATAAAATTTTTAGGATATCCTCATAATTCTCTTTTAACCCTTCATCGCGAGCTGCGTCATACGAACCATTTTGGACACGCAATGCGGGCGAGCTGAATTAAAGAATGTTTGAAAGGGAAAGTTAAAAGGAAGAAAAGTTATTTATTTTTTAAAGATAACCTAAATTAAAAAGCAAAATTCATTTTTGATTAGATTGCTTATTACAACACCAAAATATTGACCATAACACATTTTTATAATATGGCCCTTAAATATAAATATATAACTTCATAAATATTTAAATTTTGAATTATTAGTGGCATAGCGAACTCTTCATAATTCAGATGCGAAAGTTTATAGTTGGATTCTATTCTTTTCTTCGGCTTCCAAGTCCTAGCTACCCCGTTATAGCGCAGAGGCAGTGGTTTTGATATGGAAAAATGGACTAAATGTAGTGCTGGCTCATTTAAATATCCTTCCTTCGTTGCTTTTCTCGCTTGTTAACACATTAGTTTTAAAAATTAGTACGTGATTACGCGTCACGAATTGTTTTGAATTCTAAAAAAAAAAAAATCGCGTGAATTGGAAACCTTTTATATTCCCTTGATCTAAATACTTTTAGAATTAAAACCTAAAGGTTATATTTTCCCTTCACTTTGAAACAAAACATTACCAATTTAGAAAGCCTAGCTTCGTACTTATTGCAGACACACAATTAAATACTAAATACTCTTCCATAATATATGCTTCGTTTCGTACGTACTATTTCTATAAATCTTTAACAATATCAGATTACAGCCTAACGAAAGCTACGGATTATCAGTACACTACGTTAAAAGTCATAGACGATAAAAGCAGTTTTGAAAAATTTCTGATGAACCGGGATAATATAACTTGCGTAGCATTTTCTAAGGAATATCTTCACCCCTCGAATTCGCAATATAAAATAAAGATATTAGGCTATATTTATATATGGAGAACTGCGGTTAGTTTAGTATTGTTTGTATCGTCAAATGAAAGTGGAACTAACTATTAGTCCCTATAGAGTGAATACCGGTACAAATATATATTGCGGAGCGACTGAATCTTTTGTTAGTAATTTTTCAATTTTCATTTCGTATATGTTCCAAAATGAATTTCTAAAATTTCCGTAGTCTGTTGTTATGAAAATAGTGAGTTCACTCCAATGTTTACTTTATTCTAAAGACTTGTAGAGGGGAAAATGTAGAAATGATGGCGTACCAAATTCCCATATTTCCTCGAGACAATACTTCTCCAATAAAAAAACTCGAACAAAACTTCGTTTTTGCCCCTAGGTGCGCGATAAAATGAAAATATACGTATGTACATGTAACACACAGACCTTCTATAAGAAAAATAGACAAATTATGTATTTTATTTTTTGAAAGATATTCATGAGCTTCCATATACTTTTATCTTTTTCTTATATCTTTTCCGAGGATATAGAAAGACTCGGAGGGAGTGAGAGTAGGGCAAGGATCATATTATACTCTATGTATATAAGTATATATACATTTTTGTTGTTGTTTCAGGTTGACCGTTTTAGTTTGGAGGGTTTATTGTGGCTTTTGTTTCTGTCTGTGGGTTTTTCTTGGGAAATATTATTACCAGGTTTAATTTAAGTTAATGTAGGACGAGTTAAAAATGGCGCGATGGACACACGTACAGAAGGGAGTAATCACTTGGACTAAGGAAGAATAAGGGGAGGATAAATGTCGACCATGGTAGCGAAAATGAAACTAAAAAGTACTCTGAATGCCTCTGTGGCTGGTTTGGCGTAACTTATCTTTTGTATATATCTGTTCTGAACTTCCCTCGGGCGAGTTATTGTTAGTTTATTTTAGTTTATAAATGGATTGAAAAGGGATTAGTACGTCTGAAAACTCTGGTAAAACGTTTATTTATTAACCATAAATAGCAGTTTCGTAAATAATTTTATTTCCCACGGTCAATAAGTTTGCTAAGTAAAATAGTTCGTCAAACTGGGATAAAATCATAAACTATGTAGGATTTTAATACGCTTGGAGTTAAGATATTTTAAAGTTTGAGGATTATTTGCTTAGATAGCTGTTACGCGGTTTGAATTTGAATATTTGAAATGAAGTACATGTTTATATGTATATAGTATAAAAATGTGCCTGGTTCTATGAATAATTAAAGTTAATTCTTTTGGGAGAATATTCTTGGGAATAGTATAGAAAGTGAATTTTATTACAACAAAGCTCGTGTTCTATGTTATTTTAGATTGATAATGGCTTAACTTGAATTTCTCCGATTCCACCACTCCTTTAAAGGGACACTATAAGCTTTAAAACTTGAAGGTTTTTTATTCATATTCAGAATCTGCACTCTAAGTATATTTCTATCTATCCCACTCTATATATTGGTGGGATAAATTTTAACTGAGACCTCTAACCAAGATAACATATTTTGATTAGTGGACCAGAAATAGTTATTATTAATTAGTGTTGATGGCTTTATTTATATACATTTAATTAATACCTATAAATTCTTAAGCTTTTGCCTTTATTCAACTTATCAAAAATGTGTTCAACTTCTGAAATTCTGACGTAGTAGTAAAAAAAAAGAGTGAGAAATTTCAACCAATATCTACACTAGTTGATATCATTGTCTCCTAGACACTTTCTTTGAGAACACCAGTTTTTTTTAATACACTTGCTGTTAAAGTTTATAGCCACTGCATTTATCTGAAAAACCAACATTAACTAAACTTTAAAATATTTAAATCGAGTCCAAAAATTGTAAAACGAGCTTTTAATTATTTTTTTAGCATGATAACTCCATAAATATCACATTTTCCCTTTTGAGGTTATTTAGCTGGGATAATAATTGATTTTAAAGTTTTATATGTATAGCTAAGACCATCTTAATTTCGCCGAGAAGCCTTAGGCATCGAACCGAATATGAAAACATCTTTTAAACCAAATACCTACTGGTTGTTAATTAAATTTTAAAATATTCTAAAGGTAGTATGAAGTCGAAAAGGATGTGGTTATTATTGGGATTTTTTTAGAGTAGATATTTACTGGTTAACCGATACTCAAACAGATAACTGTTAATTTAATTAGTCATTTTTTCCAAATACTGCGCAATTACTTGACAATAGTTCTAATTCATTCTTTAAGCGACTGTTTATTTAAAAGTTGGCTGGCGCGGTTTAAAAGACGTATGTAAGTAACTTGCGTTCAAATAAGCGCTTAACGGGTATCGGTTTCTTGTAGTTAGATTAAAAAATCTGTTTATCCGATTTAAAGCCAGTTAAAATAACTTAACGGTTATATCTGTTGACCCAGGGCCGGATTAAGCGATTTGGCGCCGGGGGCAAAAATTATACGCGCCCCCTAATTTGAAGTCCAATATTCATCACGCCTTCATTCGAGGAAAAGATTAATTCATCGCGACCCCTCAATAGCTTCGCGCCCAGAAATCATTTCAAATTCAATAACTAACCGTCTAGTTTTTCCAAATTTTAATAAAATAATCGTTCGGATTTGGGTGGGCATCACCAGATTTCTTGGGCGCCCCCTTTTGGCTAGCTTCAGGGGGCATGTGCCCCCCTCTGCCCCCTTAATCCGGCCCTGTGTTGACCAAAGAGATATCTGGCCGCAGTTAGCACTAGCTCCAAATTAACCAAGTACCCTATTGACGTTCGAGTCCAGTGTTTAATGGTGTTAACTTAAGCTTAAGTTTATTTTGAAATAGTATTGGATGGAAAATATCCATTGTAACTTAGCTGGTTTATAATTTATCTATGAATTTTCTACGACGCCTTGTTTTTTAGTTTTTTTTTAAACGATATACAAAGTTAGGGAACGTATTCTTTAAAGACTGAGTAAAGATAGCGACTGTGAATTTTTTTCTTTCCAGATCTTTTAAAAGAGGTTCGTCTCCCTCTATACTTTTGAACTCAAAAATATGAAGGAGTAAACAAATTTTCCTTTCCACGAGAGTTGAAAACTTTTTCTTTCGCTTCTTCATATAGTCAAAATAAGCTTTAGTTTTCAGTACGTATCTATATTGAAAGGAGATTTTTCAGAATATAAAATTGAAAATTTCATATTAAAATATACTTAGTTATATATTATGTATTTTTCCGCTGTTTCACATTTTGCAGCAACTAAATTTAGTAGTTTATTATAACAGTCGCGAAATTACTGAAAATTATTAACCAAGGGATATAATTAACAGTGCGAAATGGTGAAGAAAAACCACATATTTGTGGATACGAAAAATGATTAATTTCTGTCCCTTTTTAAGATAAGGTAGTACTTTTCGTGAGCTTTTAGAGTAGGCGTTTTAATTAAAAAAACAATTAACGGATTTTCCCTTACTGAATTTTTTCACGTCGTCTGCTATATTAATCGTCGGGAACAGGGGTGAAAATTTAATGGGTCGATAAATTTTGATCGATTGGGATACGTTAGTGTGAACGTGGCTAAAGTGTCCTTTCCAGAACGGTAGAAACTGGTTTCAAATTTGTGAAAGGTGATTTAAGGTAGTTGGCCGTATATGATTTTACTTCGAAACCATCGATGGCTGCTCTTGATTTCCCACCATATTAATCACATAATCTCAACCTACTTTCTTTCTAGTATAATACGACAATCCATTTTATTTGTTGTTTGGGTATATTAAATCTGCAAAAAGCTCACAAACCTAGAGTTTAAGCTTAAAATATCCAATATTTTTAAACCTGATGTGTGTGGTCCTCTGAGAATAATCGTCTGGAGACTAAAGGAAAAACTATAGGGTTTATACGCGATGAAAACTGAAATGTATTGAGACTATATGGATCCGTCCAATTCTTCTTCTTTATAGTAATTTTATTCATTTTGGACGATCAAGCAAATCTTGAGGGCCAACGAAGAAGACCCTTGCTAGGGCTGTATCCTAGTTCCTTCTTTATTCTACCTCTCGTCTCAATATTACATTACCTTCCATTTTATAAATCGCCTCCATTTTAAATCTTCTCGATAGGCGCGATATAGAAGAAACGTCTATTCTTATACAAATATATATTCTATCGAATATTACGTAGTTGGAAAACCTTATTTTCGTTCTTTTTTCGGAACCCGGAATCCATTTGTCCCAGAAGAAAGAAAAAAAAAAAAAAAAAACTTTGGTATCAATGAATGGGTTAAATTTTCGTTATAAAGTCAGAAGGAGATAATAGGGGAAATGAGACTAATTCGAATAAATGTTCAGGACTGTAGCCAAATGAAATTTAATTCGTGGTAGAGCCGACCTGCCTCCCTCTAACGACGGTCCTTATTATATGTAATTTAGTTGTGTAATGTTTGTCTGACCAATGCTTCGCGAAGCACTACGATTGAATTCCAACTCCGAAATGATTCACTTTCGAAATTTATCAAATAAGCAGTGATTTAGTTTATTATAACCTGGATGTAATTTTCTTGCATTTTCTTAGATTAATCGAGGGGTATATGACAATCAAATATCCTCAAAATTTCGTAAACTGACACTAAATTTAGTCTATTTTAATAATTTTCAATTGAATCCCAAAAATATCGTTCATAAATCAATGGCAAGTGTCTGTTGGTTAAAACTCTTGTTAAAATTGCCTAGATTAGTGACTTAATTTTTTATTTATCTTCTGAAATATAGTTTATAAATATGGCAGTCTAGAATTGTGAGAAAAACGAAGAAAAGCGAGAGTATGTTGTTTTTGATGTATATATATTTATCTTCAATTTGCTTAATTGAAAAGGTTGAAAGGATTCGTACAGAACCTGGCAAAAACCTTTAATAATCGAAAGAACTTTCGTAAGTTCATAGATAATAAAGTAACCTGTGCCATAGAGATTGAAGTAATTACTTTCAGCGGGGTATTTCATTATAGAAGGAATAATTAACAGGCTTTAGTGATTAAGTATGTAAGGGGACATGAGGAGGCTGGTCTTAGTTTCCATACGCGAAATCGGGTCCTAGCCAGGGTACCATCCCGTCAGCAATGTCAATTCAAGAGAGGAAAGTTTTGTTACTTGTTTAGGGGTGGAGCTCTTCCTTGGGCTGCGAGTCAGAATAAAGTAAAGACAATATGTTCAATATATGAATTCATGCTTATAAGGAAACCAACTTTCACCGTATCATTTGTGGACGATCCGATATTTCAAAGTCTAAGTCAAAATGTATTTATACTTCTGAACATAGGCAAAGTGTATTTGGATAAATATTCAAATTTGGCTTTCTAATTAGCGTCTCATAAGGCGGAAAGATGGTATTTTAATCAAAGGCGAGCCGCCAATGTAATTTATAATGGACCCTTTCATATATTACGAAGCCCTGCAGAAGTCTCACATCCCTTTCAATTACAAATGAAGACGTTTATTTCAAGCGCTCGATTTCAAAGTAAGGATCGCGGAGCTCGGATTTAAATATTAAATTATGAATTTCGAAGTTAAGAGAGTATAATTATCCAGCCATGAATATGAAATTTGGCTTTGAGTATATAGCGAAGATTTTACAAGAAAATAGGGGTATATATATTAATTTTATTTAAATAGGGTCAGAAGCCGATGAAACCCTCCTTTGAAGTCTATTACTCCCGGGTCTTGTCTACCCCTCTCTGTATGGGTTATTCTCAAAAGGCGCGATCCGTACGCCTCCTAACGGTAGATGTTTTCGGAGCGGGAGCTCGTCGAGCGAATATATCTAGCAGCCTTGGAGTTCGTCCAAAAAACGTCGTCGTTTGTGGAGAGAGAGAATTTCCAATTTTCCGTAGACAGGGGGTATGAAGTAGGACCCCTCTGATCTCGTAAAATTGTGAATTTTACCCATACAGAGAGGAGCGCTATATGGAACATTGGAGTAGTAGACTTCAAAGGAGGGTTTCATCGGCTTCTGATAGGGTATAAGACTGCCGCGAAGGAATCGAAACCGCCAATTTTATTACATTGGTATCAACAAGAAATTGAAAAACATCATGTGTAGAGTAAAATTTAGGTTTATCTCTTAAAACGTCCTTTGAGTTTTAAGCTAGACCCAACCCTAGGTACTGTATTCACTGCGGCGTTGGCGTCGGCGTTGTGCAAGAAGACGAAAAACGTCATCGGATAGAAAAAACATTCGTCTATTTACGAGTGAACTTTAGTAACTTATCACTCTGTAAAAGTATTGGTTATTCGCCACTAGTAGAAAAGCAACGCTTCTTTCCAAATTTACCGGTATATGAAAGAGGCGGAACTGGAAACGGGTAGGCTTAAGGTGCAATGGTTTATTCATGTTGTTTATTCTATTTTTTTTCGTTCGTTCACGTTTAAAACCACAACTTTTCTGATGATTTAGTGTCTGTTGATTTGAATATTTGTGCAGGAACTAAGATTAGTTTTTGAATAGTGATTCTCGTGTTTTCTTAGATTAATTCAAATTTTAATTTAGTCTGTTAAGACTGACTCGGAGTGTTCTGATTAAAAATTCCTGACTTTTCAATAAATTTTCCGAATATCCTTGGCCTATAACCTTTTAACTGAAATACCTCGCCTATCGAGTTACCGTTTACATTTTGTAAAGGTGGAGACGAACAATTTTCCATTCGTTCCATATTTTAAAAAGATTACTGCAACCCCAAGTTTTGTATCATCTCAAGTATCTTGTTTGATACTACGTATATTCAAGACATAGGTACATTTGCATTCTTTGTTTACAATAGTGAAATAGACAAGATCTATCAGGGACTGGTTTCACGAATTGGGTAAAGGGAATGCGTAGGTTTTTTTCTGTAAAACTTTGATTCGCTTCTTGTAAAGAAGGCCTTGGTGCCGGGGTTACAAATGAAGTGAGTCGTTCTTCAGAAATGGTAAAAGAAAATAAAAGGACAAGAAAAAAAAAATAGTTTTTAGAAAAAGATGGTCGGTTGCATACCCGGAACTCTTTACATCTGTATTCCTTCCCAAAATAAGAGAATTCCCCCAGACCAGAACTTTTTTTAAGTAGCCAGGAATGGAAATAAGATTTCAACACATTCCAATCCTTAATACCAACACCGATTCTATATGAAGAAAGTAAACAAGACGTGGCCTGTTGGTTGGGCTCTTCAGCTTTAAAGTTTCTTTTTCTATAAACTGTAATATTCAACAAGCTAGAAAGTTATGCTAGAGGTTCTGTTGTTTTGTTATTACAAAACTTAACTCAGCGGGCCTGGTGAGACGATTAATAGCATAAGTTAATTAATATATAGCTATATATAAGTTGATCTTATTGAAATAATGCAGCCAGCGGGTTCTTCCTACATAAAATGGAATCGTTGCAACATTATAGAATCCGATCCGAGTGCTAATTGCTAATTTTAGGTTTGCCTTTTTCTCGGTGGAAACATATTTTTCTCTCCAGCGAAACAAAATATTGGGTTTTGAGACAGAAAATTGGTAACTTAGAGCTACTGGTATCAAAAATCAGAAATAGCCTACAATAAGTAACGGCACACCTACCGTACAAGACCGAATCTCTGAAGAGTAAATTTGATGTTTAGATCTATCATCGTGTCAAACCATAATTAGCACTACCGGATGGATATTTTCTAAACATCTAAGTGCACATACATATATACATACGTATACAAACAAGCAGAGATATAGATACAAACTAAAGAACCTTAAAAATTCCTGTATTTAGCGAACTTGAACGACCTTGTTTGTGCACTTTTATTATCAACCGCGAGTCAACTGCGGGAACTTATTACTATACATACCAACCGTGAATAGATAAATTTCCATAACAATTCAACTGACTGATGAACCAGAGTTCCAGAATACAGGCTTATAATCGTAGTAGGATGCGTTTGACAGAAATATAGAGCAAGTCGTTGATGTCTATATTTGCTCGCGTATCTTTCATAAAGTTATAGTCAAAGGCCGTCGCTAAAACTAGGGAAGAAAGTAAAATAGAAAAATGTTTACGTGACAAGACTAGGCTATCAATATCATAAATACAATTTTCGGCTTGCATGCGAGCAGCGCGATCTGGCGTGGGTATAGGAGGGCCCCTTCGCGAGTTACTGAACATACGAAATCCAGGGCATTTTGAGACCAACTACAGATATTTCTTTATACCTTTGGGGGATGGTTTTTTTTCACCGAGCATGGAAAATATGAATATCATATCCCTAACCAATATGTATTCCTTTGGATCTTTCAATCGCAATATATTCGCGTATTTTGAAGAAACCAGCGAGCAAACCAAGATTTCTCGGTCTCCGATCTGTCAGAGAGCAAATAAAAAAGGAGTTGAAGTATCCTTTTAATAAACTCTGTATTACCGGGCAATTCCAATTGGGGCTAAT
Source organism: Odiellus spinosus (assembly GCA_963920705.1). Lineage (NCBI taxonomy): Eukaryota > Metazoa > Arthropoda > Arachnida > Opiliones > Phalangiidae > Odiellus > Odiellus spinosus. Next base: position 10,141,727 of record OY987237.1, read on the forward strand.
TATAAAGAATATATCTCTTGCTCAGTAAAATGCTTAATTTGTTGTTTGAAACAGTTGTAAAGGAGAAACTCTGACATAATCTTACAACCATGTGAGTAAGAGTACTAATATGGTAACGTCAACGTAGACTAAACACTGAAGCAGTCGGTAATCCTCCAAGGTTCACTGCAGATTTAGAGACTACATATTTATAAAGCCTTCAAGAAATAATAGCAGGGAATGGGACCAATTAATAAATTCAAACAGTGATGTTGGTTCCTAAAAGTTAAGCTCTTAAGGAAAATTTGTTACCATGAGCTATATAAAGAGAGACGGTGACCAAAATGCTTTGAGACTTTTGCAAAATATTTGCAAAACCTTTTCTACATCCTCCGTGCATCCACCGGTCCTTTGCTAGAATTTTTATATTGCAATTCCATCACAAGCAAAACCTATGTGCCTTGTTTTTCTCTCTCCCCTTGAAGTTTAACACTCATGGGGAATTTTCGACACTATTGGTCTAGGAAAAAGTCGAAGAAAGTGAAGAAACCACGAATTTTCAACGCTTTATTTTGAATTATTTTTCTTTTAAAGAAAATACACTTCTTATGGTTTCTTTCTTAAATCTATTAGAAAAATAAATCGAAAAACATTATGATGAAATTTAGTGATCCCGGGCCAAGGTAATTTTCTAGAAAGGAGTTACCCATTTCTATAAAATCTGTGCATCGATTACTAGCTTACGTAACGTAATTGCAGCCTTTGGTAAATCTAACACGGCACTCAGTAACGTAGTCGCTTTAGTACTGTCAAAGCTACAATCATGTACACTTATTACTAGCCACTTTTTCTGGGCCTTCCAATAAATTCAGTAATTTTTCTTGACAATTCTTCCTTTTTAATCTACGCATGATAAAACATACATTATATTTACTAACAGCCCCTTCTAACATTGCCCTTGGTTCGTTTTTCTTTGGAGAGGCAAATAATAGGCTCACGTCGTTGCAAGCTTAACGATATTTTTCAGTTTTAGCCTCCCTTCATCTATTTTGATGGCGCGCAAAGGCGCAATATCACGGATGTAATCTGTTCGAGAAAATCGAGACAGTATACCCCGTTTCATATATATTTTAAATGCTATTTTTTGGGAAAAACCTCTTGAAAGAGGGCACACGCTGTAGCCAAAGCCTTTCCGAAATCTAAGTCAACGAAGGAAGGGTGCGAATTTGGGGTAGGGGGTAAGTAAGCGTCAGGGAGCGGGGTATCTTCTCGCTCCTTCCTCGTAAATCCTCTCTTATCTGTTGTAATGGAAGCTTTAATGCCACTCTCCATTTTCCAACGCTACATTAGGTCTAACGCCCAACCCTCCCACTATTTCTAGCTCTTTTTCCCATTTCACCACGCTTTTAAAACGCGTTAACACCTCTTTCTAAGAGAATAACTTCCATATTTTTCCTGCAGATTAAATCCGGTTCTCCTATTAAATTTTTCTTTTTTTTTTTTTTCCCCCTTCTCGCTTTTCTCTCACTTCGAGCAGCCTGGATACCTTGACTAAAGGGCCTTTCGTACGAGCCAGTTTATAACTCTAGTAGATAGGTCAACGGGATAACTAGATCATCTTTGTGACTTGAAATTGATAGAGTTCGGAGTTGGTGAGATTAAAATTTAGTCGCGGAACTAATTACTTGGCAACTTGTCGTACCAAATTCAAGAATCGGACCAATTACAATGTAAAAAAAATAAGAAAGTACAATTCGGGTTTGAATTGGACCATCTCCAAATAGAAGGTTCAATCAAGGTTCCACAAGCAGTACACCTCTTTTCCATGTTAAAAAGTCTCAAAAGGTTTAAATTTGAACCAGCGTTGCACGACTTCGTTCAGCGACGCCCACCAAAGCGTCCGGCAAGGTACCAAAAGGACTGGTTCCTCGATGAACCGAAACTTTTACTTCCTGTTGCTTCCTGAGGTGGCTCCGATCGTTCCAAGACCATTAAGTATTTAAAGAATCAGCGACACTAGCAGGTTTGTTAGCAAAAAATGAGGCTAGCAAAAAATGAAAAAAGGCTCCAGTATCTTTGGTACCATTCGGTTAAGATTTCTGGAGAGAATGTCCTGGTATCTCTGTTCCGTCACTGAACTCAGTCATAACCCTTGGGGAAATGTGTCCCAGTGATTGGCTATTTATAAAAATTGGAGGACAGTGAATTTTTATTAGCGTGTGAATGCTGGAAATGTGCCAAGAAATTGCGTAAAGTTGAAAGGGCATGTGAAAGGTCCTTAAGATGATAATAGAAAGTGGGTGCTAGCAATCCCCCCTGTCGTTTTCTCTCTTATTTCAGCGAGTCTGCATAGGCTCTGGCGTTCCGTCGAATGCTCTCTAGAATTTATATCAGGGATTTTCTAACACTTTGCTTTTTCCTTCCACCCCTACTATAACGCGGACTCGAAAAAAATTAGCTGTTTTATCCTCCAACTCTTCCATTCTCTCTTTCGGTCGAAAATTTTAGTTTTTATTCCAAAATTTATATTTGTCGAATGTATTGTATTTGGTGTACCTTGTAGTATACTAGACATGCTCTAGTTTTTAAGGTTATAAATTGACACAGTAATTAAAATATACGGGGTGTTTTAACGATATTTATTGGCCTGGAAAAAGGGAAATATTTCGTACCATTCAGAATGCTTTATTAATTTATATGCTCTTGGTTAAAGCCAGACGTAAGTTTATTTATGATCGGGGAAAGGAGATAATAATATTTTAGTAGCTGACTTATTCGAAAGGCACTTAAAGTCTTCCTTTCAGACTATAGGACTAACATAAAATGGACAATTATCGAGACAATTCTTAAGAGTCAAATAGGACGGTGGCTAAATTGTGTATGTAACAAAATGATCCTTCCATGCGAAGAAATTCAGGATGTCCGTGAATCCAGCTAAGCCTATTTTTCGGGTTAGTTTTAAATTTCTAGCTTAATATTTGTTTGCAATTTTTTTTACTGGTGAATTAGGTCTATTTAAACGATAAGGCATCGTCCAAGGTTTGAGTAAAGATATAACACTCGATCCCTTCTTGTTTGTTCTTATTTATTTTGTATCGTCGTTATTTTCTGCGCTCGGAGTATTTACGTTTGGGAAAGATTCGGTCTCTGAAAGTTCCCGTTTTCAAAGTTTTCACGTACTTACGATGCGAAAGAACGAAAAATATATAACTTTAAAAGCCATATTTTTGCGTAACGGTGCACTTTCCACTCTTACAGTCGATGGTATGTCTCTCAGATGGCGCCATGGCCTTTTATGCCAGAGCCGCCCATACGCGCCATATAAAAAACAGCTACAATGTTTTATTCGGGACTTTATGCGTACATATCCTTCCGATATAGCTTTCTAAGCACTGAAAATACGAACTGACCATCTTTAAATTTAGTAAGGATTTCTTTATGGGGAGGCATAATACATATTTATCTGTTGGGTATGTCTTTGATTTATTCAAATCTATTTTCAACGGTGGCCATTTTTTGCTGCATATTTATACGACGTCGTAACTTTATCAATATTTATATACCTAACCATTACAAAGTTACAAATTTTAAAAAAGGATTTGTATTTTATTGTAAAGACTCCGTAACCCTGTTCGCATTAGGCGTTTTAAATTTAATCGCCCGAATTCGAATGAAGTGGACCAAAGGTATTTCAAATTTCGGTACACGTTTGTTTAATTCGGGTTATTTCATTGTACTATTTAATCGAATTTAGTTGGCAGGAATTTTGCACTTTGCCCCATTTTTTTTTTGACCAAATGGAATATTTTTCCGATTGGGAAAGTCAATTTATTTCTTTATTCTATTGGATATCATTGAAATGCGTAACAAATGACGTTATATTCTTGAAAATGAAATTCGCGTGTTCAATTTGACGAAGTCCGAATTGAGTTGGGTTTCTTGTTTACTTTAAAAGGCGCGTTTCGAGCGTAAATAAGCGTGTAAACGTATACGGTAAATTTATCTCTCGCAAAGAAAAAAATAGTAATTTCAAAAAATTCATCTCGAAAAAGATTATTCAATTTTGCTCGCTATGGGAACGACAAAATTCTCGGGAAGCCGTCCCTATCTTCTCCTCTCTTACGTTTTTTTTTTTTTTTTTTTTTTTTTTTTTTTTTGGTGGGGCTGGAACGCTTAATTAGACATAGTATTGGGCCTAATTAGAATAAGCCCCGCCTTTGGCCGTATATGGGCGAAGCATTCCCTTGGCGTGAGGCTTTAAACGGGAAGACGCGCCTCGGATGCCTCTGTTCAGATAATTAAGCTTAATTAGATCGATTACCCGCTAAAATTACTTTTTATATTACTTTGAAGAGGCTTTCGCTACTCTTTTCTCCCTTCGTTGGTCCCTGGGCTCGGCTTTTGGTGAGCTTTTCCTTGCCCAGCTATAAGGCGGGTAGACTAGACGCGAACTTGGTGAGGGTGGCATTTTTAAAGAGTAGTACACCCGTATAGCCTGCCTCTATTAGCGATTATACTGGGTTCTCAAGGCAGCGAAAAGGGTTTATTGGGCGCACCGAGTAAACTACCAAAAGCGGCGGCAAAACTACAAGTCTTATGAACGTGTTTTTTGAAGCAACGAAGTTTAAGCTAAAGAAAGATTTCTTAAAGGTGTAGTCTAGTGAAAAATCGATTGGTTTTTAGCTATAACAACGTATTCGTTTCAAAATTAGACCAGTTAGTCGTCGTCAAATTAAAGGGGCAGTTTTATTTGACACCAGGACTTTTTGCCACGTAGTCTGGTAACACATAACTTTTAGAGACCCCTATTGAGGTCGTGATAGGATTTTCAGGCCCTTTTTTTAGTGGATTTTTGGGCCCCCTTCAAAAGTTCAAATTTACACGTAGGTGCCTACAGTTGAGAGTGTACCAGAATCCTTTGAATAGTTAATATTTCGATGTTGTCAGTGTACAAAATTAATTTTTATCTAGAAATTTTGGCTCTCCTTAAAAATGAGCAATTTCAATATATCACTCGAGAGGTTGACTACTCGCGTAATCTGTATTCATGATTGTATACATTTGACTTCATTAAAGTGATTACGAAACTGAACACTTATTTATCATTACCAAAGACTGTAATCGGTTACAAATTAGTCGCTAGTTTTACGTAAGAGTATAATGTAAATATGTGAGTTACTAATTGATAGGCTTTACTTCAAATACAAAACTCAATCGGCTTTACTTCAAATACAAAATTCAATCATACCCTTTCCATCGTATCATAAATTTAAATATTTATGGTATACGTATGTTTTCGCTTATCATTTTTGCAATTTTTCCTAATTTTTAAGCTTAAAGTATTTTTGTTATTGCCAAAACATTATTTCGCGACACTGCAACCAAAAAAGGGAAAAAAACCTCAACCTGAATGAAAAATAAGCCCAGTTCTTCAGTGCACATATACGTATTAGCTAGCGCCACCCCTGCCTCATGTTTGGCATGCGAAATTTGCCGCAACAAAATTATTGGGAACACTTTTATTCCATCTCTTGAATTTTCCTTTGGCGTCTGTCTTATTAATCCGTATTTTTCTCCTTTCCTCTATCATCACTCAGTTGCTTCAAATAAGTAGAACATACCCGTGGGATAAAAGTTTTCCGAGACTGTTCCATTTTACTGTTGGCTATAACAGAAAAGGGCCTTGGCTACAGGAAGGAAAAGCGAGAGGGTTTCAGTGTAATTGGTTTTTCCCTTGGAATGAAAATTTTGGGCTTCAATTTGCGGTCGAGGATTAGTTAATCTAACCATTTGGTACGAGCGCGCGGGTGTGGCTAACCTGTTGCTGGCTGAACAGGATGATAAAGATAAATTTGTGTTACTTTATAATGAAGATCTCCTTCGAATATATATACGGAGGGTTATGTTAAATTTAATTCAACTACAGTTTGCAAAGTTAAGAAAGATGTGGCGGTTTAATCCACAATGTATAATCTTAATATACGAGTGCTTTTAAACTTCATCTTCTTGAACGGAAATCGGAATGGGTTTCCAGGGACTATCTTGTTGCTAGCCGACCAAGTCCTCGTCATTTATATTAATTAGTAAGCCCTGCAATTAAGAACTGGTGTTCAGAAAGATTGGAATCGTGGGACTCCGATTTAAAGTTAAGCCTCCGTTTTATTTCGTCGCTTTGAGACGATGTTTATCATTTTGATCAAAGAAATGTTCGAGCGCGAAGAAGTTCTTGACTATAAGTTAAGGAGATACTCTACAACGATGCCAGAAACTAGGGTTGAAATTATTCACTCGCGGAATTTAATTTAGGGATTGTAATTATGTTTTTATTTGTGGCGCGATTTTTTTTTTTTTTCCGTATTATCAGAGGTTTGTCAAACTCTTTTTAAAATTGCTTCATTGCGTAGCCTTCTCCTATAATCTCCTTCTGTTTAAATGCATTTAGTTTGAAACAAATTATATGTCCCGACACATTTTTATAAATTGGATACGGGTAATCGAGTGGCCCAACCAATTAGGTTAATTTTTGATCAAGGATAGATTGCATAAACGTCAAAGCTAAGATGATTTGTTATGTTAAACCTTTAAACGAAATCGTAATCTTCGCAGTATTTAATAACTTTTCAGCTACATTATTCGAGTTAAAGGAGCGACCAGAAAGCCTCTGTTTGAAGGTTATTTTAACAGAAAAATATATACAAATTCTTCTTCATTTTAAATTCATGGAATTTCACCGCAGATCTAAAGGATTAAGATGTAAAGATAATATCGAAGTATATTAATTAAGAGCTCTCAATGTTTTCTTGCGATAAAAGCAATTAAGCTTCAGAGAGAGAAAAAAATATATAAAAAAAAATGATGCAACCTTACATATTATTTTTAAACGCATTGCAAGGTTATTCACGTGAGATGGTAGGAAGTCTAACAACAGGTCTGTCGTGTATAGCTACAACATCACCATAAAAAATAACCCCTTTAGCCATTTATACTACAGATAATAATTACGTTCTCCAAACCCTAGAGATACATGGACTCTGATAAAAAAAATTATACCCTCCTCTAATATTTACTCGCCATCAAAAACATCGCTATGCATTTCGAGGCCTAGGTCATAAAACCCCTATTAAGATATTTAGGGTAGAACAGTGGCGAATACATTGTAAAGAAGACAAGAGAGAGATAGAAGGGGTTTCGTGGGGATACCTGTCAGAGTGAGAGAGTTTAACCCCGGAACAAGTACCTTCTTAAAAGCGGGTTGCTAGAATATAAGCAAAACGGAATAGTAGTATTTATACCTAATTCTCATAACTTCCCGTGTATTTTCAAGCCAGTTAAAAATTGATTTGTAGCTTAATATTTGATTGTCATTTTTTTTACTTTAGCTCTTTCAAAGATAAGGAATAAATATAATTTGTTGCGGTGTTGCATTCTCCCTTTACCTCTGAAATAACCTATTTTAAAATTCCTTCAGACCATCTTCAACCTCTACTGTTACGGAAAGGGCACGTATAATAAATTATATGTATATTTAACCTTGTTCGGTATACCGTATATATACTTCACTTAATCCATGGGGTCGAATATTAGACGAACTTCTCAATTGCTTACGAAACGAAAACCCAAAGCTTTAATTGTTTACAATGGTGAATAGGTTTACGAGAACTCTTTGAGGAATAAGCAGTCAGGAGAACCTTAAAAATTGGAGAGGCTGCTGGTATAGAGTAAAAATAGAATTGGCGTTCGAACGAAGCCAAATAAGGTTAATTCCGAAAAGTCCATAAAAACACGAAAGCTCAATTTCAGGTACCATTGGCAAACGAGTGCGTAGATCGAGGAGAAAAAGATGGGCTATATTACGGCGGATCGCGGTGGTGGCGGCGTAAGACTAGTTCTAGGTGATAGGAAGACGATGGCAACAAAGGGTCAATAAAAGGCAATTCGATATAAACTCCGAAAGGAAGAAGTGACCATCAATTACTGGCTGGCCAGGAAGAGGTCTTAAACCAACAATAAAGAGTAAATCTACAGCGGTAATGTCGAAAAGCCATAGCTATATAGCTAGCTAGGAAGAGATCTAGAAGAAGAAAGTGAAACTTTGGAAGAACTAGCTGCCCATCCTCGTTTACACTCCTAATTAGTTCTTGGCACTGCGGGGTGATTGGGAGGATGGTATAGTAACAGCCGTGGGTGCTACGTCTTTCTTACTAGGATTTTTAGTGAGGGTGCCTTCGTAAAGTCTCGCTTGCGCTAGATAATGCATAAGGTTCGTAATTCTAGATCGAAGACTATTGAGAAGCTTGTTCAAATGATTTCTGTGAGTTCTTCGTTTAAAGGGAGAATGCAACCCGACATTTATATCAATTTATTGTCGTTTCAATACTCCTGAATCACTTAAAAAAATATTTACAAACTAGTTTTAATCTAGAAATAAATTTTTTGGAATACCCGAAAAGTAGGCACAAAGGACGAATGAAAAGGAATATTATGCGATGTTTTATCTATTCTACTATTCAAAAAAGGCTTGGTCGCTTATTAAAATATTCTGTAAAAGCCTCTGAATAGTACAAAAAAATCTAAAAGGATTCGGATTTTTAATTAATTGGAGATTATAATTTTATTTGAATGCCAAAATCAGGTTTCTGATTTTTTGTAGAATTCATAAAGACTTCCTGAATATTTTATTACGTCAAAAAGTCTTATTTTTTGCAGTTGAATCGCATAATAATCGATTTTTTCCTTTTCCTCCTTTAAGTAATTCTTATTTTGAATATGTACGATACAGTATATTTATAGAAATTTCTCGTTTCTGCTTTGGTTTTTTTTACCTTTTGGTTGAAAGTTCTGTTCGCGTATTATTCTTGTCAGCTTGTGAAGGCTTCTTTAGACCAGAGTCCATCCCCTCTCCCTCCAATCTTTCCCCTCTTTCTTCGAGACTCTAGTCAACACGGTTTAATTTGATGAAGAGCCCTTAATGATAGTTGGCCGGGACGTCACCAGGGAGATGGTGGATCGAGCTCTTTGATCTATAGGCGCTATTGGGACTTTCTCACCAGTGTTAGAAAGCTAGCCAATACGCCTATACTTGTAGCTAACCAGACTATTTCCCCACCCCCCTCTGTTTTCTCGGAAAAAAGCTGGTGGCGAGCGAAAAGCAGTCGGCCGTAGAGAGGGGTTTTAATTGTTTATGGGGGTGAGAGAAAACGAGGAGGAGGAGAAGAGAAAACTGGGATTAGAAGTAAACCCAGGATCGAAGAAGGACCATCGATTTTTTTTCCCCCCTTTTTTTTTTTAGAATAGCATGGCAAGGCAAAAATGATTAAAAAGTCTTTCATTACCAATACGATATAATTGTTTAATGAAAGCACGACAAATTTTTGGTTGATTGAGTCAAAAAAAAAAAAAAAACTATTTGCCTATTTTACTTATTGTATTTTTTCGACTGCGCGGACGTTTTTAAATAATAATGGAGTGTATGCAAATCCCCACGTAGTGTTTCTGCCAATAGAGTAATTATAAAAGAAGTGCCTGAAAGATTAAAATGATGCACTGTCACCATTTTTTGGGCGTGGCTTCTTGTCTATGTTGATGTCCCCATGTATTTATTGCATGAAGATGAATGTAGCCATAAAACGCAAACAGAGACGTTGGTGAATAAAATATTTTTGTTTCGAGTATCTCTTAGAGTCTCTTCCTACCCTTCATTTCCTACCCTTCAACTTTCCTTTTCTATGGAATCACCCATGGAAAAAGATTTTTCTGGATATACGACTGCGCTATACACTGATTTAGTTGATAGAGACTACTTTCATACGTATGAGAAATAATATCGTGTATCATTTCGAGTCGTCTACCGACGTTTTTCCAACTTTTCTCAGAAACGTAACTAGCCTCGCTGTTTCATTTTAATCCTCGTCGAAATTAAAAGCTCAAAACTAGCATATCTGCTATATTCGTCTTCTATGAAAGTTGGAAGAAACTACTTTCTTTACGAGATTTAACAAAGGTATCAATCCGCTTAAGCGTTTCCCATTATGGCAACTCATTTTGAACAATAGTATAAAATATAATCTTCGTTACTGAATCTCTCAGATTTTAATTAAAAACTCAAATTACCATACAAATCCCTCCAAACGTACGTCTCTATTCCCAAGAAAAAGCTCATTTGTACTAATCCAGTGTTTTTCCATTACATCTATACTTATGAGAGACTTAAACAAAACTAGCATTCGTAAACTCAAGATAACGTAAATTATGGCCCTATATCCTAAAATTTAAGCCTTTCGAATACACGTACCATAAGTATTATAATTCCCATAAGTATAGCACATTCTATTGTCTTAAGGTTAAATTCGGAGAAATAGATTTTTAATTTTTTATCATGTACTAAACAGAATTTTCTCAGCTTGGACTGGCAACGTATTTGTTGCGCTAGTTTCATGTGAAAAATTAATAATCAGAAACATAGACGCGAAACCATGTCTGACTTACTTTTTTTTGGCCGGTTTAATAAATTTAATTGGGGTATTAAACATGATAAGTAACTTGAAAACTTGGATTTTTTTTCTTTCTTTTAAATCAATGTTGAGTAATTTTTATACTTGCCAAACTTATCCAATAAAACTTGGACACTAATGATGAACCTTTTTCGATTGACTTGGGTGTACTAAAAACCTAAGGCCTATTAGCTTTGGATCACGGTTGGGATTTGAACCAACAACATTTCCCTTATATGGCGGTCATTAATTTTACCATGGCAAGCGGAAAGTTGACTCAAATCCCACCCGTTTTCCTACTTGATTTTTACTTGTGGTATATATCTGGTACCATAGCCAGCCCGTTATTTGTTTATCTAAGGTATCATCATTGTTTTCTAACTTATTCCTAAGGCATACTAAGAGAGATTATGTTACCTATGCACATACTAGATTAAGGTTACCAATGTCTTTTAATTATTTCTATTTTAAGATAAGTGTTAATGTTCCTTTGAAAAGGCGAAGGTCTTATGGGTAAAACCGATCAGAGCTGTTACTACGCCCTTTCAGGCTTTCACGAGGCATTTATACTCGGAAGGATTCTAGCTCGTCAAAGACAGGAAAGATTTCTCACTCTTATTGAATCGAAATGGTCTATAGACTATTTCAGTGATAAAAAGGAAAAAGATCTAAGGAGTAAGGGTTCGGTGGGGGATGGAGAAGGAGGTTGATTTTTCTCGAGGTCTTAGTCAAAGGCTTTATTACACGGCCATCCCAACGCGCGCGTGCCGCCTAATTAAGTGTAACGGGCCTCGCCGCTAGGTTTTATAGGCCAGTCCGGGCTTCTGCCCCTTATTTCGTAACATTAGATAAGGCAAACGACCCCTAAATGAGCCTTATCAGGCCCCGCATGCCCAGAGTTTCTCCTATTTCGTTCTACAACTCTTAGCCCTCCCTATAAGTAGCGTTTTCATGATGGTTTGATTACTTGCCAAGGGTGCTTTAAAATATTAAGATTTCTCCCTTGTTCTTCTAGATTGTGAAGAACAATTCTTCAGGTGAAAGGCTTTTATAATGAGAATTAAGAATTCTGCTATCGTGGGAAGAATATTCTACTTTTCGAGGGGAGAATTCTGCTTTAGGCAACCATGAAAATGCGGTGTAAGATTCCTTATTGAAGCTAGTGGTACCAAAAAATAAAAACCCTTGGTGTTCCTGGATCCCTCTCACATCACGCCATCACCTATTTTTGCTGTTTTCCTATTAAAAGAGAGGATTCTTTTTGGGAATAGCAATTTAGCTTTTGCCCTGTGTTTCTTTTAAGATCTCTTAACCTTCAGTGTAAATTAGTGAACGTCTTTTACGTCTTAGAGTTGGTCTAATATACATTCGTCGTTAATAAGGTTTAATCCTCGATGCTAATACGAGGCTATTAGAGCCCTTGACTTAAGCCTCGATACGGCTGGCTACCTTGTTTACTACTAAGCCACACCTACTTAGGATTTCAAGTTTTCTCTCCAAATTATATTCGTTCTTGGATTGATGAACACCCTCTTATCATTTGAATAATTACTTTACCAACTGCATTAGTGAAATGCCATATTTAATAATGAATTGGCGCTGTCTTCAGGATTGAATTACCTTGACCCGATGAATAGTATAACAAGTTAATTTTAACGTACCAGGACACGTGATCTACAAACTAAACACAGTAATAAAAGACTCGCGAGAATCATGAGTTCCCATATTCTCTATTTAAAAAATACATCTCCTGTCACAACCCGAAAAAACGGACCCCCCAGCTTGAATAGATGAAACCTTGAAGGACTATTTTACCAGTTTTTTTTATAACTTCGCCTATTTTTCTTATCGCTTTGATCAATTTTTTATAATTTCGTCCTTTGTTCGAATTACTTGGGCGTCATTTTAGTTTAACGATTCTAACGTGGCGGTTGAATTGGGAATGAACATTTTTCTGTGCAATTTTGAAAAATCTGTTGAACTGGTTTTAAAATTTATTTCTGATCGGAATAGTGAAACTACCAATCGACGAAATTGTGTACAAAGTGAAGATGTGATGCCCAAGAAGTTTGCCTCCTACTTATGCTATTTATGTGGTCCATTCTGAAACCAACTAAAACCAGCGGTGGTCGAAATATCCGAACCAAGCGTATAGAGATCCTCGAATAGGTAAGCTCAATTTTTAAATACTTTAATTTGATTGTAGAAATAAGTATTATTCTGTCGGCCCATAGTTATTTCATTTACACGATGTATTTAAACGCCGATAAGTAGGTGGCCATTTCGCTAATTGAACCAGAAAAACCCGTCATATTTTCGCCAGGCATTTCGAAATTTTTCTGAATTAATGAAAAAGGGGTTCATGCCTCATGGTAGAATTATTGTCATGTTTTTGAGCACGCGGTCAAACTAATTAAATTAAATTAGGCTCAGCTTTTGTAATAACATCATCGGATAGCTATGCCTAATTATCATATCCAAATTGCTGGATCGTTCGAACTAAAGGAGTTGTTGCTTAAGTATAATAGTGTAAACATTCACACATGGCTTGGTCACCACGCGACGTTACTGAATCTATTGGTAGGATTATATATCATAAAAGAAACTTCATAGTACATTTCTTATGGATATTACAGCAAAGACTATCCTAAAGCCTAAATTAGGTTGGCTTTGGTTTAAGTTATATTAAGTTGGTTTCGGGAGTATTCTGCCGTCATTTTACTCTTTAAAGGGATAAAGAAGACAGCAAATTGATATTTTTTATTAGATTAGTAGTTAAAAGATTCATAAGCGAGTGTTAAAACTCTCTAATGTTTTGGGGTTCGGTTGACTAACTAAAGAGGCGTGTCTTTGCTTTTACACACTGAAAGTAAATCCATCGCTATGTGATATCACCAGAGTCTAGGTTTACATGCCACCCAAAAACGTTAAACCCCTTAAAGGCCTAGGCTATCTTCTGCTCACCCTCTGAGCTGCCCCTTAAGGGTAGCAAGGCAAGAGAAAGTCTGGAGGGCATGAGTTCGTTTCCAGTGTGACAGGCAGAAGTAATCATAGGTCTTTAAGATAATATAATCCACCACTCCATAAACTATATAAACATTTGAAAACCGCTGGCTGGAACTATTTGATATTATGCAGTTGTAAAGTTCCGCAGTTTTTTTTTTTTGTTTTTTTCGAAGTTAACGTTTTATTTGGAGCAAATCAAATTAAAATACATGAATAACCAATAAGTCTTATTAGTTAATGATATTATAGATGGAGGAATGCTTACAACTCTAGCTAAGACGTAAAAAGTTTCTAGTAAAGTCCTAGACCTTTTTTTTTTCTTTTATTTTTTAAGGAACGCGGGTTCACAAACACAAGAAATTTTCTCAGTTATTTAACACTCGAATTAGCTTAACCAAAATTTTACCAATCTTGAGTTGCTATTTGGTTGCCGGTATATAGTCTCAATTTATTATAAATGGTTATGGTCTTCGGGTTCATCTTATCGAGAGAGATATATCGAGTAAACCATATCCCATTCCAAAATGTTAGGCCTAAACTGTGAAGACGAAAATTGGCAAACCGGGCGTTAGTTTCGAGCCTATTAGGGAGGCTATCGGCCGGGTAGTTATATAAAGCGATATGTTTAAGAATATTGGATCTCGGTATCTAGGTTGATTGTTAACTAGCTCGAGATCTATCGTACCAGCTGGGCACTATAACTGGCTTAGCTCTACCTTATAGCTTCCTTGTTTAAGTAGGGGAAGTCTCCGGTTCTTAGTACGTGAAGCTCGAACACGACCTTTTTTAAACCACTTATCGAAGCATCTGGTTGAATTTTGAAGACAATTTTCTTCATTAGATATCCAGCGAACAGGTTTTTTAATTTGAAATTAAAACTTCAATATTATTAGCCTTGGCATATACTTCGGTTCAAGAGTAGTTGGTGTAATTGCATTCCTAGAAACTAACGTTAGTTTTACAGTCAAATTATTGCAAATATTATTCCATTAATTTGACTGAATTAATTACCATAACTAGAGTGCGTGAGATTGAAAAACTGTAGAAAGATGAATAAATTTATGAGTATGGAAAAAGAAAAAAATATATTAAAATTGATGAAAGAAAAAATATGAGCTAAAAATTAAACCGAATTTTAATTTCCGAATTACCATGCCAAAAAACAAACTCGAGAACTTTTCACAATTATTAGGCACGTTTCGGAGTTTAAATTAATTTCTAAAGTTTAAGTTTGAATGCGAGTGAATTATAAATTCACGGAATTAGTGTGGAATCAATTTCAAAATACCATATTTTTTCTTTTTACCAAAAATGAACAGAATTTCATAAAAATGCTCTTCAAATCTATTAATTTCATAAGGCCGTAAATTTCCCAACGCACTGGACTTGTCCTTTATCTCTCCCATGTATTATACTTTATCGCTCGCTACTTAGATAGACATAGATAGGTGATGAGGTGTGTTCTGTATGTGGTGTTCCGATGGATTTGCTCTTCCTATCCCGCTAGGAAAGGGACCTTAATGTCCACAATGTATGAACCTTTCTCGACTAATGACCAGAGAGCGAAGGAACAAGCGATCGTATAAGTCTAAGGCGCCAGCCTCGCCGTATTTGCTCGATATATAGCTAACGATATAAATAGAGGCTTGGCTAGACCGAAGATAATGCTACTCAAATAACCCAAGCGATATACGTATAACCATACATATAACGCTCTAGTTAGTCTTCCCCCTTTCGCTAGCTAGATGCTCGTGGTAGACTAGCGTTGGGAAACTATTCTAGGATCTATAGAACCGACTTTAGAATGACGGCTTAAGTTTGTAACCGCGATGATGAGAGTTAAGTTGAGGAACTTTTCACCGAGTATAGGAAAGTAGGTCGTGTTGGTTGGATTACAGCCGAGCTTTAGAAGTTAACTAGTCAATCCGAAAGGTGTTTATAAATCATATTTAAGCAGTCCAGCTAAATAAAGGCAGGTAACACAATTAAGAAACGCTTATTTCATTAAGGGTATGCTTAGGAGCATAAGTATATAACACTATAAGTCTCCATACAGGGGCCACTATATGCGGGTATAAGAAACATCTTTTATTTCTGCCGAGTCGGGTGGCATAATATCGTGTAAGAGATTCTGGTTCACATTTTTTTTCCGTTGGTAAATTCTTCTGGAGCTTTAGCAAAGACAATTTAACTACGTAACCTTTGACTCGATTTGTAATTATAGTTCTAGAGGGACATGCGAGAACCTTATATACTATTGGAATTGGATGCCCAGACTCTTAAGAGGAAATGATGGGCCACAGGGCTAGATTCTGGTTAGAATAGAACGCGCTATTATCTAGAAATTTCAAATTATTTAACTATATAGAAATTATTTCCAGCCTGGTTGTATGAGGTCTTTTTATTCAACAATTGCGTGGGAAAGACAATTTTTTTTACAGTATTTAGGCCTAGAATGAAGAGTAAATAAACTGTACAGTACGTGACATAATTTAAAAAATATATATATATTTAAAATACGTGTTTGCTAAATCTATTAATAAATACGAGTTTTGTCCGACATTAATGCCATTAAAGCTGTAAATATCCAAGTCAAATATAACAGAATATGGCAAGAAATGTTATCAATTCGTCGAAAAAAAGAGCGACATCAATTAAATTTAAATAGTGAATTTAATGCAATTCTTCATAATTGTCTATTTGATGTCGGCCGGTCTTTCAATTGAGTATATAATTGTCCTATTTAATGGTAACCGTAGCCCCCGTATCCACCCCCGTGATGTCCTACATGATGGGCCCCGTGACCAATGTAAGGAGCGTATCCGGCGAAATCGTGTCCGCCACCGTAATGGCCTCCGACATGACCCACGACGTGTTTGTGTCCTTTGCCGTAGTCCTTCTTGTAATGTTTGTCATGGTGTCCGCTATCTCCGTGTTGTTTTCCGTATTTACCACCATGATGGTGATGTCCGTGGGCGTCCTTGTAGTGTTTTCCGCCCTTGTGATAGTTATCAGCGTGCTTGTCTTCAAATTGTCCGTATCCGTGCTTTCCGTACTTGTCACCGTGTTGTCCGTGTTTGAAGAATTCGTCACCGTGATGCGCGTCGCTGTGTTTGGCGCCTTTTACTCCGTAATGCTCGTCGAAGTTCTTGTGCTTCTTGGCGTAATCCCGGTCCCTTAATGTTCGAAGATACGGTTAAATTAACATTTGTAGTCCTAATTTTATTCCGAAATAATTAGCTGATAAGGTAAATTTGGGATTATAAAAATATATAAAGCGATTCATGGAGCTGTTTACAAATGTAAAGTTCTCGTATTTGCCGAAAACAGCCTTGTACCAGAGGTATATAATAACCCCCTTCGGGGGGAAGTATGAAAGCCCCTATACTACCAATGCTAAAAATCACGAACAACAAGAGCCCTCTGCTGATTATCTAGGCCACTAGCTCGCGCTGGACTTCTCAATGTCGCTACTCTAGTAAATGGTATTTGTATAAACCAGACGGCTCGATTTGTGTTTAGAGCTTCCTGTCTCAGGAGTCAGGCTGTCTGTTAAATTGGAGTCGAAGGTTGACTTCAGCTCGCAAGTTCAGGAAGTGTGCGTAGGGAAAATTTAGTGAGGTTCAAAATGGTGTAACTATTTTTTGGGAGTAAAGCGGTGTGTCGATCCGCCACGATTTACGCCGGGCACTTGTTGTTCGTCGATTTTGCCTACCTTTCATACTTCCCCCCCGAAGGGGGTTATTATATACCTCTGCTTGTACCGATATATAACCATTCCATTATTTTTACCACTTACTGGTAACTTAAAAGTTCGGTAAATCTAAATATTGCCATGAAATTGGCCAGTATAATCATTTAAGTGAATTTGAGTCGACGTGTAGATTAATTCTCTCGCAATTCTCCAAAAATATCTTTCTATAAGTACTCCATAAATAAATTCTCTAAGCTAAAATTGGAATTTAATATTTTCCTAAATTTGTATTTCACATTTCGGTGATTTTATTGGATGATTCTTTTAATTAAATTTTAAAAGTAAGCGTTACGAAATTCCTTTCATCTCCTTTTAAGATTAAGGAAATTGGAATGGAAGATAAATTATTTTAGTTAATCCTCTTTGATTCTAATGACAGCCGTTTTAATCCCAATCATTGACTAATTGTTTAGGAGATTCTATATCTCTGGCTCGGATAGCGGACTAATGAGAGAGAGTGCTTTTCTAATCATTAAACTGTCAAAAATAGGAAATCGCACAAACTAACCTGAACTTTGATAATACGATTTTCTAAACTAATCATAATGCCCACTTTCCGCTTTGAAGTTAAGTTGTCGCGCGCCATTTGGGCGGCTTAGGTACGGTGGGCTGGTATACCAAAAGCTAATCCTTTCAAAGCCAGAAGTGCAGACACAAGGATTATTATAGTCAGAGTTTCCCCGCTATAGTCCTTTACTTCGTCGACTCTCCTTTCCACCCACCCTCTTTGTCCCAATTTCTAGTCAATCTTCCGATCTCTTTAGCCAGATCTTCCACCTTTCTTAGAGCCGCCGCTGCAACGTTTCTCTAGTACTTATTAAAGTTCTTGATCCCAACGCGTTGCCTAATTATAGGTTTCATCAACTATAGTACGTGAAAGAGTAGCGATCTACAGGGATTAGTGTTTAACTTATCAGCATAACTCTCGCTTTCTTTGATCTTGGCCCCCAATCTTTGTTGATATCACCGCTTATTCGCTTTCTTTTCCGCGTGTTTTTAAATATTAAGTTTGATTAATATACCTGAAAATGTCGTGGTAGGTCTTATGGTTGTCGTATTCTTCCTTATGGTACACTTTCTTGCTTCCGAAGTTCTTGTGTCCTTTGTCCTTGTGAACATCACCTCCGGCGATTCCATGGGCATGACCATGGGCACCGTGACTTTTGTGGTCATGCTGACCCTTCTTTTTGTGTCCGTGGGCAGTGTGTCCGGCCTTGTCGCCTCCGAATTTGTCTTCGTGGTGACCACCTTTCATTTTTAGTTATATATTAATGGAACGGTTAAATTATCTTTCTTTGAAAAGGCTTTGACTGTTTTGTAAAAACGTGTCTCGTAAGGTTGACCAGATTACTTGCCCAGATACGCTTAATTATTTAGACTAAGATCTCTTCGTTTTACACACTACCTTTCTTGTAATAATGGTGCCCTCCGTGTTTGCCATATTGGTCATGATGATGTCCTCCGTGTTTGGCGCTATCTTGGTGATGTTTGTGTTCCCCACCGTATCCTTTATGATAACCCTTATGGCCACTCGATTCGTGTCCATCAGCGTGACCGTGATAGGTCGGAACGTAGTGACCGTAACTTCCTTGGCTGTCGTAAACGGGCGCGTAACCAGACTCCGCCGCGATCAGGTCCTCTAAGCTAATGGGCACGATGAGAGTTTGACCCGATTGAGCTTCCGCCGGAGCTTCTTGACTCTTGGCCACGGCCAAGAAGGCTATCGTACACAATGACCAGAAGGTCTGTAATCGGAAGAAAATAAATCAATGATAAATCCATATTCTGGTGTTCAATCGGTTGAGTTGGTGTTCAAGTACCATTTTTGTAAGCATCCTGTCCACCGTGTAAATCCAATGAAGTCTTAGACTCAACTGTACTCTCTCGAAACGGAAGTCTGTTTCTTATATACCCTACCCGTGGGTATTTTAATCGTAACTCCTCCTATCGTGTGAGTAATCCTTCGAAATTTAAGGCCATGCGCCATCATTCTATTCTTCTTCAATTAGACGTGTCTTACTCCCCTCTGCCATTATGAATATGGGCCATAATTATAGTCTCGCAGTCGGGTCGTGTCAGTTTCGCAAGGCTGGCAATAGCTAATAGCTCTAAAGAAAACGATTTGACCTTACCCGCACCACTTGCTCTTCCGCCATTTTGGAGATCGACTAATCAGACTTAATAACGCGGTTAATTTAAAAATTAAGCAACAGTGTTTTATTTTGTCAAAAGAAAAATCAAATCCGAAAAGCGCTCTCCTTCACGTAAAGCCGTAACAGTTACTGTGACCGATTTTTTTTTTTTTTTCGTTTTGTTTTTCATCTCGTGCAAAGCTTTTCTACTCATTTTTAGGTTTCTGCTATTGAAATCGCGACTTAAATTGAACGTTTTTCGGATGGTTTAAATGTTTGGGTCCAAAATGGTCAATTTACCACGATAGTGAGAGTCGAAGTCACGAGTGCGTGTAATCTTATTGTCATACGGTTGTCGCGCTTTGCTCGTTTCCTTAACGCTTAAGGAGTAAAGTGACTTATGGGCATATATGGTAAAATGTACTGTATTTCGAATACGTATTCGCGAAACAATATCTAATATTCGTAAATCCCCGTGTATTTAAAATTTAAATATTAAGGAAGTTTGAAAATGTCATAATATTTTTAAATTTAAAAATTGAAGTTAATTACCTGGAAAATATCGTAAAATGCACCAAAATGAAATTTCCTAGGTTTTGACAGTTTTTGGTGCTTATTTTTTACGTTTTTTTTTGCCATGGAATTATGTACACATAGATATATTACCATGTCAGCTTTTCTATAATGTTATTCAGGGATGTGCGGAACATGCATTCATAGAAAAATAATCTTCAGCAAGGTCATTGATCGCTAGCCCAAAATTATATGTAGGGTGAAAAAACTAATGTTAAACCAATGTTGCCAACCCGAAATATTTGGTAGCTTGACGACGGGTCTGGTCATCATAGCTTATCAGAACATCAGGCGAGTTTAGTATAAAATAAATTTCGCGAATTTTGTGAGCAGTCGTTGAGATTGAAATTATGTGGATGAAATTAAGTGAATAATCATGCCAGAACTCCAACTCATTAATCGTAATTCTACCTATTATGTGTAACGTTCTTCAAAATTTAACATAAATGGGCCTTGGCTTGGGAAAAATTTAAGAAACACGTTGATTCTATAATATGTAGTTCGATTATTTTAACGCCGTTTGTAAATAGCCTACCGTGTCTTCATAATACGTAAACATTTCAAATATAGACTTCGATAAGTTTTAGACAAAAACATTTCCAAACAAGAACTTAACATGTAGGCCTAGTTAATGAACTTTAGTTATTACCATTAAATAATATTTTATAACAATGAATATTCAGCTGGAATATAGTAATCTCATTGAATATTAAGGAATTTTTTATAAACTGAAAAAAAAAAAACAAAAAAAAACCGTAGTTGATTGAAGGTGCATTTTAGGTCATATTTCAAAAGTTGACTCGTTTCTCCCCATAATCATTTCTATCCGAATCAAATTACGCGTGGTAACGGCCTATTTTTTATCTGAAAGCCTCGCGTCTTTATTAATGCACGCACAAAGGTCTGAATGTGGAAATAAACTTTGATTACAGTAGCGGAGAAAGTGAAAAAAACGCGACGCTCCGTGACCAAATTATGAAACATTTAAATGCGCATGGGAAGAAATAAAGGAGTCTACTTCATTCGAAGTAGTGGGTGAACGCGTTCATGCGTAATCGTATAAGGCCAATTGCAGGCATTACTATAGGGAGTTCTTTTATGTATAGCCTCATTTCGTATTCTATCTATATAAAACACGAACTATATTAGTTTAATCGAGGTTTCAAATTAGAGAGTTTAAAGAAAATAGCCCATAGAGGTCAAGAAAATCTTTGATACTAGGGTAATTATGTTCTTAATTCTGTGTTCGACTTAGATTCAATTTTGATAGGTCTGTAAAGAACTAACAATAAGACTACGCCTCCAATTGAATGTTATACGAGATTTTAATCAGTATCACTAACCAATTTATTCAAGCCAATCAGGTTCTATAAAATCCTCAAAAATATACTAAAATTGAAAATACTGTATTTTTCATATTAATTGAATCTTTATTAGAATTAGTTTAATTAAATAATAAAGACGAGTAACGTGCTATTTTGTATCGATTATGAGTGTTAAAATATTCAAGTTTTTAATAATGAAACTCAAACCCATAGGGTCGACGCTCTTGAAATCTCTTAGTTTTGACTGTGGTTTCTTATAAAATACAAATTCAGCTCGAGTTCTTAAGTGTCTGCCTTCACTGAAATCCATCCACCGAAGATCTAGATTGTTTTTTTATCAAGGTGACAAAACCCAGAAAATCCAAAAATATATACTACAATATTCAAAATTTAATCTTCCCTTTAATTCAATTTATATCTCTTCCCAGAAAATCTTCGATTTTTAAACAAATATCCAAACTAGGTGCTTTAAATAATTGAATTATGTATACTAGATGAAATCGCGTATTTTCCAAATTCTAATTATTTAAAAAACAAAAACTTTACGGACTAGTAAATTCGAAGACTATTTGTCTCATCACCTTATGCAAATTTTACGATTCTTATAAACGATAGTGTTTGAATACGTAATTATTCGGATAAATAGAGCGGCGGAAAGGAGTATATTTCCCATTTTCCGTTGAACTGTTCGCGATCCAAATAAGCGGAGAAAGGATGGTTAATTTTTCTTGAAAATTCAATCAGAGTCGGTAGATGGTTCGGGATAATGATAATGAAGTAAATTAATTTAATATTCCATAGCCTCGATGCCCCAATATATTATTATATTAATTAGTTTGCTTAAAATCATACGCTATCTCTTGGACGAATCACTTCCTATATTTGCTTTTTTTCTTCAAATAAAATTAATTTCAGATCGAGTTATTTTAGGGGTCAATCTTACGAAACCTTTTCAGGTATATATATTTAAAATTAAATATATATTCTTCAATCTAAATTTAATCATGATTAAATTTAACATGGTCTTAACTATAAAATTGAGTAAGATTGGTTTCCTCAAACTTATTTTAAAATTTATGAAACTAGCTTAGCCCAATAATGAAATCCAAGAGTGAAAATTTATAAAAAAAAAAAAAAAAAAATCAATTATTTCCGGTGTTTAGCCCACGTTAATTTAGTGACAAGACTTCAATTTATTTAAGCGAAAAAATTAGATATAACTATGGTGGGGTCTTATCATGGCCGTATTATTGCATTTACTGTATCCCGATTCCTAGACAAGAGAAGAACCCATCCCTCAACGTCTATCAAAACTTCATAAATATTTTTAGCTCACTCGAATTTACGTTTTGTTGACGAGAGTGGGGAAAAAAAAACTAGCTAGATTGTCACCCAGCCAAGATCTGTCAGACTCAGCGCTTTCCTACCTGGTCTCATAGAAAGGAGTTAGCGGACAGTGACGCACTTTCACTAAAGCCTGTTGATCATTCCGTCTATATTTTATGAATTCCTGATATTATGTACTAGAAACACCCCAAAATGAATGACCCCATTAGGTTATGCTGCACCATCTGAAATATAAAACCCGTTATTTATATTCGATGCAGGCTTAGAAATTTAGGTGTATCGTGTAAACACAGTACTTTAAAGAGAGGTTGAATAGGAAAACGCTGTTGATTTTAAATACAGTTTCATCCTTTAATCAATATAAATTTAATATATCTGATAAAATTATAATTTAATGTTTCATTTTACCATTTACTATGAACCTCGATTCTGTCTAAATTTTTAAATTAATTTAAAATGACAGTTTAGTTGATTTTCGGAATCATTACGCCAAAAAAACGTATTTGAGATTTTTTTTCGCTATTAAGTTTTGATTGTAAATGAAGTGTAAAATCAAACCAATCAGATGAATTAAACCGCTCCCTTCCATTAACACTACAGAGTTCCCAATGAGGGCGTCTTTTTCGCTATCTGGCGACGTTTTTTAGAAACATAATCGCAATAGCACGGTTGAAGGCTGAAATTTAAGCCCAATTCAACTTCAGAATTTGAAATTTGGAATTCAAACTGAAAATATTTTATTCAGAATTTCGTACGCAGATTCTGAAAATAAATTTATAGCCGTTCCATTTTTTTAAGTCAAGCCTAAAACACAAAGGTGTAAGTTTCATATTGCAACTAACATTGTCCTCATTTCTATATCCCCATTTCTATATCCCATTCGGCCGGGCCTATATAAAGGTAAATATTTTGATAGCGCAAATGTTTATCTTTATTTTCATTTTCACCCTCTCTTTAAGTCACGCTCGTAGTATCTCCGAAACTTTGTAAACATCTCGCTCCACAAATTAAAGCCATGGTTTTTGCTAGCCTATATACCGGCCGTCTCGAAAATAGCATCCACTATACTTGGAACCGAATAGGGTTAAAGACTGAAAAGTTAATATTTCCTAAGCTTTATATCACTGTTTAAACTCTTAGCATCTTAGATCTTCATACGGCTTTCGATCGCACCAGGTTTATACATTGGAATATATAGTGGCTAAACTAGGCCAAACTAAAAGCTAATACGTAGAGAATATAAGATTTCAAGGTAAAGTCTCAACTTAAAAAACAAAAAAAAAATAACCTTACGTTTCTATATTGAGTTATATGCCATTAATTAAGCCAATGTCAAGAACTCATTTATGCACCATCTTCGCAAACTTGATACAATTTCGTAAACCTATTTAGTAACACAAAGTAAATTCCATTAAATATTGACGTAAAACTAAAAGGGAATTAGCCTCGGGAGAGAAATGAAACACCAAAGTTTTCGCTAATTCTTTTTTAGAGGTGAGGTGTGAAAACCAATAGCAGACGAATATGGATAGAAAAGTATGTGAGGCTGGTACCAGAGGCCAATGTAAATAGGCTATGCGTAGAAAACCGTTGCTTTATTAATATTAAAAAATGAATTCTTATTTAAATATAGAAAAAATATACCTTTCCTTTATTTCAACTCATAGGTTGCGTCTAAAGTTTAGCGTTATTGATCGACAGACGGACATTGTTACATAGAATGTATAATTACGGGAGACTTAACCTTGAACGTTTACAGCCCCATAACCGTTTTCCATAATTTCGGGCATTAAGATTTTCGGTATCATACTCGATAGTAGCGAGCTGTGGCGAATACTGCGAGGTGTCCCCCCCTCTTCAATACGTGTATGAACTTAGCTTTAATAGAATTTAAACGCTATAGGATAGCGTAATGCTTGACAATTAGCGCGTTTTAATAATAATAATACTAATAATAATAAGGCAGCGTAGAAGGGCACAATTCGGGCGCGTAAAATTATTCTCTCGATTATACGTTGATCAGGGAAGAGTCGATTTTAAAAGCCATTGGATAGACGGACCCAATCCTTATGTTGCTTATAATAACGGTGGGGAGCGATGATGTTACGTTTTCGTAAAGAGTTTAAAGTTTTGGTATTACAAAATTTAAAGGAAATTCGTTTAAAGTGAAGTTATTACCATATTTTTCTCAGTTTTTCATACTATTTATCAAGCGTCATTTTACAAGTGACCTTCTCGTCTCATTTGGTTTTTATCACAGCTCGTAACAATCGGATTGTTTGTGACTATAAAATGCAATTTGTAAATTCGGATGAAAGTTCAATTGATAGGATTTATCCGAAGATGAGTTATCTCTAATGAAACCCAGCTATTAGATTAAAATTTGTTTTGGGCGAAAATATAGAAAGTTTCAAATTTTCTTTTCGTATAACTCTGTTCATTTTCTAGGACAAATTAACTACCCGATGAAAACGGATATGATCGAGTGTTATTTTATCATCGGATAAGTGAACTAAAGTTTTAAAATAGTCTAGTATCTGATTATAATTCAGTAGATTTTATCCCATTAATAAATCCAGAGCAATTAATTCTTTAGTTTATATCCAATAATTAACTTCTCCAAATATTGACCGTATCACTCTCGTAGGTATAAAGGAACCCCCGTGGCGGGTTACATCAATGGAGTAAGTGGGGACCGCCCACGTTATCTTTCCCCTAACCCCCATTTATGTAATTGACCGTACGTTGGATTCGAATGTAAAGCGGACGGGACTCTGATCTCTTCGTCCTATTCAGAATACCGTTCGCGCCTCTATTTGCGCCTTAATGGATTCTCTTATATCTTATAATTAGGGCTATTTTCCTCGCCAATCTGTTTAGAACCAATGAACTGTTTCAATAGATATTGTCTTTATTCTTTGAAAATTTCAATACGTGACTATATTTAAATTTGACGCCTCAACCAACTGATAGAACGTGCTCAATATATATGCAATAGTGGTTTAGATAGCTGTGTATATATTAAATTTGGCTATTTGGATTTAGATAACTCGAACGTTATATAAAGTATTTTTTTATGGAGGGTAATGTCTTAAGCCTCGGCCCACGGATAAATTCAAAATTTGGCACACTTAATTTTGACCAAAACAATTTTTGATGGATATATTGCTGTAACTCGAAATACATCGTGACTATTTTCCTAATTGTCATACTTATACATACATTATATTACTTTTGGAATTAATATACCCTCATGCGCACCTTTTTCTTGTTTAAAGAGATACAAATATCTGCATGGAAATTAAGTTTACCATTGAGTTTAATAATCTCATCCCACTTAAATATGAAAATTGGGTATTTCTAAAAATTTTGTAGACGAAATTGACTTAAATATGATTGGTCTAATTTTTCTTTTCTAGTAGAATACGAGCTGAACAAAGAGTTTTAAGCTTTTATCATATATTTAAGAAAATTTTAAAGATGATAATAAGAATGTGGTTTTCAAATCTCTGTTGAGTAAAATTAAATTAATTTAAATCCAAGTTTAATATATTTCAGTTAATGATGACTTTGTAAACTACTGACCCTAAATGCGGTCTTAAAAAAAAACTAAATTTCAAAGGAATCATAAAATGTTACTTTCATTTCTAAGTCAGTACCGTGAAACTAGGCCAGAGCGACCCTTTAAAAAAATAATAAAAAACTTTTTAACTTAAAATGTTCTCAGTACTTTAGCTTACATTTTATAGTAGTACAAAGTTAGCTGAGCTTGTTTAAAACTAAGGTGGAATAGCAGTATGAATAATTGATCGGCTTCTAGATTTGATAGGTCATTCGATTCTTTTCAAAATCGACCTTCAGCTAAATATGTTTCGTGGCCGATGAAAACGTAGTTAATCATTATATTTAATATTTTATTGGAAGATTAAAAGGGCTAAATGATGAAAGATGCATTGCTAAAGTAGGATTTTCTGGAGAATAGGTATATATTTTGAAGTTAGTTTTATTAGAATTTTGGTGTAATGTTTGACAGGATTTCTTAACTGAGGTTTCAAATCTGCAATATTTTTACAACATGCGTGATTTTAGAAGACACATTTATATATCGGCTCAATTTTAGAATTAGTTTTTACGTTGCTCGTTGATTCGTTTCGGAGTAATTATCAAAGCGAGCATATCACGCGAGAATCAAGACTCTATAATAGCAACTCGTAGTATTGCTGAGAACTTCTGTTTTTAAAATATTTCGAAGATGGCGACTGTGAGGCATTAATGTTAACTGTTATGGTAGTTTTTCTATAGCATCAACATATCATTTGAATTTTTTTAACGAGCACTCTGAAAGTTCTAACCATATTCTATCTGGAGTTCATGAAAAATCTGTCTTGGTATATGCTGAATTGACGAATTCGAAATTAACATACTCCTAAACCAACTTCTAGTGGCTACGGCCATTGGGGTACAAATATATTGATAAATTATCACAGATGGCGCGCCTACGCCTCACTCTATCTCTCGCTCTCGTACCTATCAGTGTGTTACACCCGTTGCTATGGGAAACGCGTCGAGTCTCGAAGCGCGAGGGGAAGGGTTACCACCTAGTTTGTATAGCATAACCAATCTGAATAGGAACGGAATGGGAACTACGATAGCGACGTCTCTTAACAGATCGTCGCGTAAAGAGTGTACCCCAATGGCGCGCTGCCCCTGCAAGTTCATCTTCAATTTCAAATTCGTCAATATATCCATGGAGCAGCAGTGAATAAAGTTTATATCGCATTTAAACCTTTCCTTTGAATTTTACGAACGTGATGGTGTTGGCCCTCGTATAAATTTTAAATTATATTAAATAAATATTAATATAAATAAATAAAAATAAATAATAAATTATATTAAAAGTAGTTCATCGAACTTGAAAGCGTGCTTTTTTTATGAACAGCGAGGTTGGATACGACTATCCAAAAATGCAGGGAGTAATAAATTCTTAGAATATATTTTAAATTAGAGTTGGGGATATAACCCAATTACGAGTAGGGGTGTAATTACTTAATACGTTGGCCGCTCCGTATACCGTGTAAAAGAGAGGAAAGGTGTAATACGACGTGTTAATCTATTAAAAGAAGACCGAAACTTTCTTGGCTAGGCGAGGAGGTCAAGTGGAGAAAATTAAATTTTCCCCAAAGTTTAGCTATTGCATTTTTCTACCAAGTCTCTTAAAGCCTTTAGATGAACCTAAGGCGGTATAAGAATGAAGGGAGAAAGCCCATGGACCTTTTAATTTCATTTCGGTGTCTTCGTAACCCTATCTTTCCCTATTATGTTTCACCGGGGAGGAACTTAACTTTTTAAAAGTCTAGAAGCTAAGAGGTGGAGGAGAAAGTTTATTACATCGAGCAACGTATACAAATACAGTTCAGCCTGAGTTTGCAAGGTAATAAAAGCTAGAAACAGTAAAAATCCAATACCCCTCAAGAAGTTGAGAGATGCTAAACTGGTGCCAAGAAACTTACAATCCATAATGTGTCGTCATGCACTACCGGTAGAATTTGAATTTCAGGAAAAATTGCTGGTCTTTATGAAATCGAAATTCATTTAAAAGTTAAAAAATAACTTAACCACCTTGAGAATTAAGATGTCTTTTAAACGGTTAAGTTTTAAAGTATTTTCTGCAACTATAAAAACATGGCACTAGATTTATTTGCCTGCTAGGAGGGACAAAAATCGAAATTTTACAAACTTGATCCTTAGGACGATTAACAAATCAATGCTAATCTTAAATGGAGAGGCAAACATGTAAAAGTGACGATCGAAGTCGTCGTCTAGCTAATAGTAGCGGAAGTAGTAATTTACAAAAACACGCGCGTGTCTGCAGACTCTTTGAAAGTAGCCAAGGCCTAGGAATTTTAATGTTAAGAAATATTAAGTGTTCAAAAAATTTCCTATATTGTAAAATATATACACTTAAGCTAATTTAAAAAGTATAGAATTCGTAGTTATGTTTTACTTGTCCAGTCGCTCTGTAGAAAGGAGCAAGCTCTTTGAGTAGATGCGAGCTCATCCATTGGTTCATTTTTCTGGTTTGGAGAAAGAAGGGAATATCTATTTCTTGTTTAATATTTCCGAAATTTTGGTCACTATTTACCAAATTAGCCTTGGATACTTCACTGATTTCACTTTTATTTGGGGCCGTTTTGGGTGGGAGCCCTGTATTCGTTATTCTTCCTAGGGAACAATGAACTTCAAAGAACCATTCATTAACGTATGAACACCATTTACACACCACACGAAAGAAAGCTATTGTAGTACAGTGTAGTTTACTACGCGCAGTAAGGATACCTAACTTTCTACACGTTACCAACTTACGTTAAATATTTGGCCCTAGAAATTAGAAACAACAAACTGTTGGAGATAAATTAATAAAAGTTACTAGTTGAAAAGCTTGTGTAGGTTTAAGAACAATAGAGTGTATAAAATACTCCATTTTCTTGTAAGCTCGGACTTAAATTTAAAAACCAAAACTAGGTATGTCAGTACGTTTTCGTTCGAAAGATACGTGTGTTTCTATATTTTAAATTTGTTGTGCAAAAGCTGTTGTCCTAACGGATACTGAAGAGACTGTTCGTATTATTTAAGCGAGTGCGGTACTGTTTGGGAAACGAGAAAGCGCTCCTAAAAGGGTTCTTAAAAAAATCCCCCCTTTATAAACTTTGAATGCTTATCGATTCAAATAACTTTTACAAACTGTAAAAATACTCTTTTCAGTAAATTTACTAGAAATTTATTTTCTCTCACCCGATACAATAGGATTTTACTCGTTAAACAATTCCCTTTGCACTTGGGTGAGTTAGAAAAAACAACTTTTAAATTATGTTCCTTTTATCCTCGATTTCTTGAAAACATTTTCTAGTTCGCGTACGTAGACAAATTTCAAATAATGAAACCTCATCTTCTACTAAACATATGAAGGCTATATATTTCGTAATCACTGTTTTCTTAGCTTTTGTATTTTGACTAAATTTAACAAGTTTTAAATTTTGTTTGAGTTTTGTGAAAATGAGGGTTCAGTTCCTATATAGCGAGTGAAATGAAAGGCGAGTGATGTATTTGTCAGGAATTTTCTTAAAACCCAAAATGTCAGCCATAAATAATCAGGATACATTAAAGCTGCGCTTAAACTAATTACTTTAAGTATTTGGTAAAGATGAAATTGAAGTCAACACTACAGATAAAAAAGCTATTTGCAGCCTAGATAGTTAATTTGATTCAGAACTAATTATAAATAGCAAACTTAAATATTAAATAATTAAAACCTACAAAAACCAAATTAAAAAAAGGATTAAAAATTCATCAACTCTTGATGATATATACGTCAGAATTATATCAATAATGAATTCGTTTCTTATGAAATAATTTTGATTTCCTTTCCGCTTGGTTCTAACAAGGTTTTAACTCAATTTTGATAGCATAATTTGATTAGTATTTTTATGTAAAGGATAAAAACCCGTATGAAAGCATTTTATAGCCCTCTTCGTTCAATTACGGTACGCTTTCACTTTTACTTTTGGGAAGTTATGTCCCAAAAAATATTAGCGTGTTTACGATTGATATGATTGAATGATTATGGCGAGAAATCACGGATTTTTGACATCAAGGAAGCTAGCTCGTTCACGTACCTTTCTATTCATCCAGGCTTGATAAAATATAATAGTAATAAGCTTACAAGAGAGAGAGATCGCGCTGGAGAGATCCATTTAGTGCGTGTAGAATGCTCGGGAAACATTTAACGAGAATAAAGAAGGATTTCCTCCGTCACGCTAGGTCGCTTTTTCGGGCAACGAGAAAGACTGTTTTTATATAAATTTCTTAAGCCTTTGTGACTCTGGTCTTAAAAGAAATTAATATATGTATCTTCCCCCGCTCGAGAATAAACTAGTGTACCGTTTAAAGGGATAGTTGTCAAATGAAATTATTCGAATTCTAATCTATATTTCGTTAACATTTAACCTCCCTTTTCGGAATTTAATACGGTCTCAGAAGTACAATTTTGATATTTTATTTTATTTTAATTGCTTAAAACGGTTATATGGAGACCTGACATACATGGCTATTTAAATTATAACTAACACGAAAATGTCTAAATATTTAAATTTAATATTTAAAAAAAATATTTTTAGAAAGACAGTATTTTAGAATAAATTAAACTTGATATATCTACCATATTAACCTAAAATAATAGAGGTAACTACCCCTTTAAAATTAGGATTTGTACGAAAGGAGAATGAAATATAGATTAAAAACGCCGGTAAATGGCTAAGACTAAGCCATTCGGCTTTTCCAGGCTCTACTATACTTTTAACAAGGCTAAAACTTTTTTTCTCGAGTTTCTATTAAACATTATTCAAAGAAGACATTAACCCAAATATTACACTTCCTAAACATTTTTTCCTTGTAGAAAACTTGTTAAACAAATAAGAAATTAAAGCCTAATTAACTTTCATATCAAAATTAACAAACAATAATTACTTACCTGTACATGTTTCACATTCAAACTTACCAACTATCAATTGCCTGTTAAGTGCCGGTGATGAAACTTACAATTAACTAATATGGTTACGGTATTTCAAGCAATTCTCAATTCTCTTGAAAAATGAAAATTTTGAAATTTCGTACTCAAAATTCCAAGTAATTTGTCTTTAAAATTTTTAATGCAAGTTACCAACAGTTAAATTAGGTGCCACATAACATCCAGGAACGTTTGCTTAATTTATGCATCAATTAATCAATCGAATCAGGCTACAATTTAAAGCTACTTTCGCACTAGACACATTGAAATAGTTTATAAACGTTTTTGAAAGTTCAAACCATTTTTTAAGTGTGAAATGGCTTAAGGTCATACTTTAAAACCTGCCAAATAAATATTTCTACATGAAATATATTTCAAAATCTTCCAATTCCTTATAAAGTCTTTGGATTATAATTGAGTAAACTAATATACGAAACTATTAGTTATCATATTTTACAAAATAAACTTAAAATTTATTGTATAAATTTACAAACTTAACATAAACATTTCATAAATTTCTAAAGAATGTTGTTTAGGGCGAATCAATTCGGACTTATATTGTATTCTTGCTTACGCTTCGTTTGTGTTGATAGAAATCGTTCGAGCAAGACTTCAACTTTAACCGCTTTTTCATTAAGAGATCAAATAATGAAAAGTAATAAAGAAATCCGCTTAATTTTCCGTTACGACTTGAACAACTTTTTTCTTTTTATAATTTCCAATAACATGACCCTAATCGAAGAAATACCGCGTACTTACAAAAGGTTAATTTCGTTATGGCTTGACGCTTATGGGAAAGCTTTATTATAGAGAGAACACACGTCTAGATAAATAAAATTTAAATTGAATTAAACGTATAGTCTTTCGAAATGTCTTAGTTTGCTAATGAAATCCGCAAAGGCTGTTGAGAATCCTAACGCTTTGGGGTCCGTTTCTAAAGAGGACTGCGGTCGATGAACTTCCTTGACCGCGTATTGGTGCCCGCTCGGTGGTGGTCGAAGCGGGGGTATATTGCGCACGTGATGGTGATGATGTTTGGGCCTAACTATTAACCTGGGACGACTGTAATACACGGGTACGCTGTATTTTGATCTTAAGAGAACTGGTCCGTGGACTCGTTGATGATCTTCTCGCGTTTTTTTTGACGTTCTAACGGGTCCGTAAACGTGAATTTCCCGTTCGCCATCCTTTATCGAGTTATCTTCTTTAAGTCTGACTCTTTCGAAATCCTTTTCAAACTCGTCTTCCGGCTCATCTATTTGCGAATTCTTTTCATCCTCTTCTTTCGATTTACTACCACTATTATTCTCATCATCCTCTTTAGAATAACCAGGTGCTTTGTAAACCGGACCGTCTGCGCCGTGGTAATACGGTTTTCTTTTACTTTTGGGGTATTTCCGAAGACGTCTTCTTTCGTGTAGAGTCGGAAGTCGATGTAACAGTCTTGGTCTCTCTGGCGAATCTTCTTCCGAAGATCCTAAATAAGGGCTAGGGTTTCTCATATAAGGTTTGGGCATGGGTACCAGTACCGGTTGAGGCTCGTGGACGTGGGTATAATAATGCTTCACTGGTGGTGGGTGGGCTGGATTTGTAGGTAAATAAGGTTCTTGGTAAGGTCCATGGTGAGAATGTTCATTCGGATACGGTGTCGGGGGTGGAGGTGGTGGTCCGTATACGTATTTCGGTCTGGGTCTTGGTGCGGAGTAGTAATGCGGCTCTGGCGAAGAGTAATGAGGCGCGGGTGGTCTTTGCACCATGTAAATTGGTCTGGATTGCGGAGGAGGTGGTATGTCATAGTCATCTGAAAATCTTGGACCTCTGCCACCCTTTTTAATCTTCGGGACTGGAGGAACGTCATTAACGCTCAAGTCTTGATCGTTTTCATTGTCATCATTCTTGGTATCTTTAGAATTGTACTTCGAATTCTGCTTTTTGACGCTATGATAGCTAGACTGGGGACTCTTCTTTTGATGATATTTTGTTTTATCTCCCGAAATGTCACGGTGGTAGGAAGTATGTATTTCGGGAGCATCATGGTGGTCGGTCTTTGATTCTTTTGAAGGGTCGTGATGATATAATTTTGGTTTTCTTGGAGGATCGTGCTGATATAATTTTGGTTCTCTCAGAGGATCGTGGTGAAATAACTTTGGTTCTCTCGGAGGATCGTGGTGATATAATTTTGGTTCTCTCGGAGGATCGTGGTGATATAATTTTGGTTCTCTCGGAGGATCGTGGTGATGTAATTTTGGTTCTCTCGGAGGATCGTGGTGATATAATTTTGGTATTTGGGATGCGTCGTCTTTAGACGATTTTGGTACCGGGGATGCGTCGTGATGATAGGACTTTGATTCTGGATGAGCGTCGCGATGATAGGTCTTTCGGATTGGGAGGATCTCGTCCTCGTGGCTGTAGGGTTTGGGCTCATTATATCCACTAATCTCGTTAGGGAATGGCTTAGTTGTTAGCTCAACAGTATATCTTTCGGAGTATTTTGGTTTTGATTCTTTCACATTATTTTCGGGTTCCTTCGAGAAATAGTCACTTGCTGGGTAATAGGAATCCGGGAAGAATGGTTTATCCTTTTCATAATCTTTTTTGACCTTTTTGGATACCTCTTCTTCTTCCTTTTTCTTCAGTCGCTTTTTAGCTTTTTTGCGGTACATGACTGGTTTCTTCTCTGAAGTTGCTTCATTAACTGGCCCGTGATGACTTACGATTACTGTATGTCCGCCATCAGGGGTAATTTTGGCTCCATGTTCTTCGATGTGTTCTAGCTGAGCTTGATCGTGACCGGTTGAATCCTCGTAACGCGACTGTTTGTAGTCAACTTGTTTGGGTGTTTGACTGTCATCGTAGTCTGTCAGAGGTTTGCGCTTAAGCAAAACTTTATCAGTAGACTTGGCGTGATATTTGGCACCCTTTTCAGGGTTTTCTTTATGGTAACTATGACCATTAGGTAAATCTTTTTTGGCTTTGATACGGTAAACCGTTTTGGTTCGAAAAACTGGTATTTTAACTTTTTTTCGCCATCTTTTCGATATTTGGGTCGAAACGTGCCCGCTATCTACTGTGTAGTTCGGAAAGGCGGTAGAAGTTGGAGTGGAATCAATGGTAGTCAAATCTATTTTGACCTTTTTTACCCGAACTACTCTTTGTTGTGATCCAGCGGTAACCGTATCATTGACCGTGGAGTTTTTGGATGTTAATCCGT
Organism: Odiellus spinosus; assembly: GCA_963920705.1. Lineage (NCBI taxonomy): Eukaryota > Metazoa > Arthropoda > Arachnida > Opiliones > Phalangiidae > Odiellus > Odiellus spinosus. Next base: position 10,176,107 of record OY987237.1, read on the forward strand.
GAACCGTTGAAATCAATGTTAATGCCAGAAGAAAAATCTGCAAATATAGATACAGTACATTATACAATCAACATATAACTTTATTGATTTTAACAAAGGCGCGGGAGTGATGGAAATGTTTTAATTAAATTTTTTTCCGTTCGTCTTTGAAGCGTACGATCTAAAAACCTAATTTACACGGGATGTTTTAAAACCATGGTCGTGCTGTTGTTATGGATTTTAAATAAATAATAAAAAAATCTCGAAAAAACAAAACAATAGAAGAATTTATCTAGTAGCTATAATATACTTAAAGCCGGATTTTAAGAAACATAACAATGAAAAGAGGTTAATTTTCATAATGTAATTTCTTGTTGATTATTATCAGCTCCAATTTTTCTTTTTTATAATTAAGTTCAGTGTTTTCAAATAACATTCCTTTTTATATTTAAGAAATTTTCCCCTTTACGAATAATTATATATTTACCTAGTTATATAATTCCAAATACCCGGTACTGAAACATTACAAGAATTTCCCTTTTCAAACTCCAAAATATATCATTATGTATCTTTAGTTTAGTGGCTTCTCCAGTCGAAACCGGAAATGACATAATTCGTAAACCATTTTACGCTTGTTTAACAAAATATAGTCACAATTTAAATTAAAACTTAGATCCTTTATTAGTTCCTGCTTAGTTGAATTTAACGCCCATTTTTCAAGGTCATGAAGGAAATTTTTACGCATACTGTTAAGTATTTCTTAAATATAGTCAAAGCTACGTGCTTTATAACGTGGAGTGATCAGCCACTCGACTGCAATTTATTTTATATTTCAATATTATATTAATAATAACGTAAGTGATTTCGGGCACGTGATAGTTTATCAGAAAACAATGGTTTACATAACATCTTCATATAATTTTCTAAATTTTTCCAATTTGATGACGTCGTAAGATTATCACTCGCCAAAAATCTCCCCTGGGAGCTTTTCGTTTTGTTTTTCTTTGAATTAAAACAAAGCTCTTAACTGAATTGATCTATTCGTTACCAAGTTTTGACTGATAAGCTCGTGACGTCAAATCATTGCCGTATATTTCTGGAAACGTTTCTGGTTGATTTCAAAGCAAAGTGCATATTTTGGGGATATAACCGAACATGTCCATTTAGTAATCAAACTGTTATTTACCAGATCGTGGTGATATGACTTCGCAAGTTTTCAAATTTCAAAACACAATCTTACTCATTATATAATTCTAATTTCCACATATTATAATGATTCACTGTAATATTTAATACAGGAAAGTACTTTTACGAAATAGACCGCGCGAATGCATCTCTAGGCTCTAAAATAGCCAAGCGACCATAATGATGACGTAGTATTGCTAGGAATTTTTATTTTAAAAATTTCGAAAATTGGGATTATGAAATACGAGTATTTACTGTTGCGGTAAATGACATATATATTTTTCCCCTCTTTCTGAAAATGATACTCATTTTAAATTTGGAGTTCATAAATAATTCGTGACAGCCTCACTTTAAGAGATAGCCGTGTACGTTGTTAAGGTATCTAGAGAGAATGAAACCAAAGAATAATTGATTTTTCTATCGATTCCTTTTTTTCATTTATAAAACAAAATACCAATAACATAAGACTTTGAGATAATGCTTTCGGCTTACCGAAAACCACATTTGTTTATAGAATTATAAGAAAACGTTAGAATTTAGTACTGATAAAGGCACTGACATCTTATCTCTAGCAGTTTTAAATTTTCATCCGTGTTTTCTCCAATCAAGCAAGCTAGGGCTTCGCATTTGTTGGTATTTGTTTTAACTATTACATATGGGCTTATTTCAATGATAAGCAAACGTTAAAAAAATCGCTTCATTATCCCTTCAAATTATAAAATTTCATGTAGATCCGAAGCAATTGCCCATATTTTTGTTAATTCAACTCTACATATTTGATTACGGTCTTAGGAGACAAAAATTCTTTTTAATTTAATTTTTTTGGAAACATGATAATTAGTTTATTACGTCAAAGTATAGACACAAATTTACAAATCAAAAAAAACTTTTTGGCGAAATCTTAGAGAGGTTTAAAAAAGTGATTTTTAAATACCAGTAATAATATATAGAATTTAAAGATAATGCCATTAAACCCGAATACTTGGTTTTATAAAAAATGAAGGGACTTTCGGCGAAAATGTTGTTCCCTACGTCATAGCTCGCAAAATGCCATTTTTTTTTTTTTCCCGTTTCGCTAGCTAAAATTCTATTCTTTAAAGTACGTGCAAATATTTTACACGTGTAGATGAACGAACCATTGACTTTAATAAAGTCAAACATTCATTTAAACTAAACAAAATACGAATTTTTAAAATTACGAGCAGTATAAATTATATTTACCCAAAAAGGAGTCTTCATGTTTAGCGAAGTTAGTTTTCAAACCTTTAGTCAAATGTACAACGTCCTTCGATCTTTCAATTCTTTTCAATAATAAAATATTTCAATTAATTAAACCTAATATTCCGAGATGCTCTCGCATCGCGCTCTGTTTAGCTCGGCGTCCATCGAGAAAGTTTTCAACTTTTGCAATCGGCGCCGAAATAAAAATGAATATGACTATGGACCCGAGAAAAGTGCTTTTATTTCGTACATTTACCCGCTTTAACTCGAATTATATAGGAGGTCACGCTTGGATTACTCTACCCTCTCTCTCATTGGCCGCGAGACTGTAGAGATGACCCACCGACATGCCTCTTCGAATTTACGATTTAAAGTAAATTAATGTAATTTTTAAAACTTAAATGTTCCGTCGATGTTACCTCGAGTTACGGAAATTCTGAGAACATTGACGATGTGTATTTGATGATATTTAGCTTAAAATACGCAATTGTTTTTTGGAATAATTTTTATGAAATTGCCAATTCGAGTATTATAAAATTATGGTACTGTACGTTTAATTTTATTTTATTTGTTTACTATAGCGTGTACAGATAAGTCTTCATTGTAGTTTTCTTCATTTTGTATAGTTTAATTGCGATAATACAATGAGCGCAGTTATCCATTAGTTATTGGCTTTATTAAATCCAAAAAATCTTATCATTTTACTGCAGCTCACCTCGGGATCGGGCTCACGCAAATCTCACGATAGGTCTCAGCTCAGGTTCAATTTACATTAACATGGCTTAGCTCGGGTTCCAAAAAATCAATTTCTTACTACATCTCACCTCAGGCTCGGGCTCAAGATCGAACGTTTACAGCGTAATTATTTACAAAATATAATTAAATATGATATTATGATAGAAGAAGAGTAATAATAAGCATAATTGATACTAAAAAAATCGTATTTAAATAACTAGGCAAAGTCAAGTTCTAACGACGCTTGAAAGAGGAGTGTCCCGCGGGTGACGTACGTCACTACGTAATTTATTTTTCAGTCTGTCGAATATTCTACAAATTTTAATCCCGATTTTAATCCCGATTTTAATCCCGATTTTAATCCCGATTTTAATCCCGATTTTAATCCCGATTTTAATCCCGATTTTAATCCCGATTTTAATCCCGATTTTAATCCCGATTTTAATCCCGATTTTAATCCCGATTTTAATCCCGATTTTAATCCCGATTTTAATCCCGATTTTAATCCCGATTTTAATCCCGATTTTAATCCCGATTTTAATCCCGATTTTAATCCCGATTTTAATCCCGATTTTAATCCCGATTTTAATCCCGATTTTAATCCCGATTTTAATCCCGATTTTAATCCCGATTTTAATCCCGATTTTAATCCCGATTTTAATCCCGATTTTAATCCCGATTTTAATCCCGATTTTAATCCCGATTTTAATCCCGATTTTAATCCCGATTTTAATCCCGATTTTAATCCCGATTTTAATCCCGATTTAAATCCCGATTTTAATCCCGATTTTAATCCCGATTTTAATCCCGATTTAAATCCCGATTTAAATCCCGATTTAAATCCCGATTTAAATCCCGATTTAAATCCCGATTTAAATCCCGATTTAAATCCCGATTTAAATCCCGATTTAAATCCCGATTTAAATCCCGATTTTAATCCCGATTTTAATCCCGATTTTAATCCCGATTTTAATCCCGATTTTAATCCCGATTTTAATCCCGATTTTAATCCCGATTTTAATCCCGATTTTAATCCCGATTTTAATCCCGATTTTAATCCCGATTTTAATCCCGATTTTAATCCCGATTTTAATCCCGATTTTAATCCCGATTTTAATCCCGATTTTAATCCCGATTTTAATCCCGATTTTAATCCCGATTTTAATCCCGATTTTAATCCCGATTTTAATCCCGATTTTAATCCCGATTTTAATCCCGATTTTAATCCCGATTTTAATCCCGATTTTAATCCCGATTTTAATCCCGATTTTAATCCCGATTTTAATCCCGATTTTAATCCCGATTTTAATCCCGATTTTAATCCCGATTTTAATCCCGATTTTAATCCCGATTTTAATCCCGATTTTAATCCCGATTTTAATCCCGATTTTAATCCCGATTTTAATCCCGATTTTAATCCCGATTTTAATCCCGATTTTACTGGGGGTGTGTCTGTCGGTCGGTCGTTTTTACTGGGGGTGTGGCTGTCGATCGGTCGTTTTTACTGGGGGTGTGGCTGTCGATCGGTCGTTTTTACAGGGGGTGTGGCTGTCGATCGGTCGTTTTTACAGGGGGTGTGGCTGTCGATCGGTCGTTTTTACAGGGGGTGTGGCTGTCGATCGGTCGTTTTTACAGGGGGTGTATCTGTCGATCGGTCGTTTTTACAGGGGGTGTATTTGTCGATCGGTCGTTTTTACAGGGGGTGTATCTATCGATCGGTCGTTTTTACAGGGGGGTGTATCTATCGATCGGTCGTTTTTACAGGGGGGTGTATCTATCGATCGGTCGTTTTTACAGGGGGGTGTATCTATCGATCGGTCGTTTTTACAGGGGGGTGTATCTATCGATCGGTCGTTTTTACAGGGGGGTGTATCTATCGATCGGTCGTTTTTACAGGGGGGTGTATCTATCGATCGGTCGTTTTTACAGGGGGGTGTATCTATCGATCGGTCGTTTTTACGGGGGGTGTATCTGTCGATCGGTCGTTTTTACGGGGGGTGTGTCTGTCGATCGGTCGTTTTTACGGGGGGTGTGTCTGTCGATCGGTCGTTTTTACGGGGGGTGTGTCTGTCGATCGGTCGTTTTTACGGGGGGTGTGTCTGTCGATCGGTCGTTTTTACGGGGAGTGTGTATCTATCGATCGGTCGTTTTTACGGGGGGTGTATTTGTCGATCGGTCGTTTTTACGGGGGGTGTATTTGTCGATCGGTCGTTTTTACGGGGGGTGTATTTGTCGATCGGTCGTTTTTACGGGGGGTGTATCTATCGATCGGTCGTTTTTACGGGGGGTGTATCTATCGGTCGGTCGTTTTTACGGGGGGTGTATCTATCGGTCGGTCGTTTTTACGGGGGGTGTATCTATCGGTCGGTCGGTTTTTACGGGGGGTGTATCTATCGATCGGTCGGTTTTTACGGGGGGTGTATCTATCGATCGGTCGGTTTTTACGGGGGGTGTATCTATCGATCGGTCGTTTTTACGGGGGGTGTATCTATCGATCGGTCGTTTTTACGGGGGGTGTATCTATCGATCGGTCGTTTTTACAGGGGGTGTATCTATCGATCGGTCGTTTTTACAGGGGGTGTGTCTATCGATCGGTCGTTTTTACAGGGGGTGTGTCTATCGATCGGTCGTTTTTACAGGGGGTGTGTTTATCGATCGGTCGTTTTTACAGGGGGTGTGTCTATCGATCGGTCGTTTTTACAGGGAGTGTGTCTATCGATCGGTCGTTTTTACAGGGGGTGTGTCTATCGATCGGTCGTTTTTACAGGGGGTGTGTCTATCGATCGGTCGTTTTTACAGGGGGTGTGTCTATCGATCGGTCGTTTTTACAGGGGGTGTGTCTATCGATCGGTCGTTTTTACAGGGGGTGTATCTATCGATCGGTCGTTTTTACAGGGGGTGTATCTATCGATCGGTCGTTTTTACAGGGGGTGTATCTATCGATCGGTCGTTTTTACAGGGGGTGTATCTATCGATCGGTCGTTTTTACAGGGGGTGTATCTATCGATCGGTCGTTTTTACAGGGGGTGTATCTATCGATCGGTCGTTTTTACAGGGGGTGTATCTATCGATCGGTCGTTTTTACAGGGGGTGTATTTATCGATCGGTCGTTTTTACAGGGGGTGTATCTATCGATCGGTCGTTTTTACAGGGGTGTATCTATCGATCGGTCGTATTTACAAGGGGTGTATCTATCGATCGGTCGTATTTACAGGGGGTGTATCTATCGATCGGTCGTATTTACAGGGGTGTGTTTATCGATCGGTCGTTTTTACAGGGGGTGTGTTTATCGATCGGTCGTTTTTACAGGGGGTGTGTTTATCGATCGGTCGTTTTTACAGGGGGTGTATTTATCGATCGGTCGTTTTTACAGGGGGTGTATTTATCGATCGGTCGTTTTTACAGGGGGGTATTTATCGATCGGTCGTTTTTACAGGGGGGTATTTATCGATCGGTCGTTTTTACAGGGGGTGTATCTATCGATCGGTCGTTTTTACAGGGGGTGTATCTATCGATCGGTCGTTTTTACAGGGGGTGTGTCTATCGATCGGTCGTTTTTACAGGGGGTGTGTTTATCGATCGGTCGTTTTTACAGGGGGTGTGTTTATCGATCGGTCGTTTTTACAGGGGGTGTGTTTATCGATCGGTCGTTTTTACAGGGGGTGTGTTTATCGATCGGTCGTTTTTACAGGGGGTGTGTTTATCGATCGGTCGTTTTTACAGGGGGTGTGTTTATCGATCGGTCGTTTTTACAGGCGGTGTGTTTATCGATCGGTCGTTTTTACAGGGGGTGTGTTTATCGATCGGTCGTTTTTACAGGGGGTGTATTTATCGATCGGTCGTTTTTACAGGGGGTGTATTTATCGATCGGTCGTTTTTACAGGGGGTGTATTTATCGATCGGTCGTTTTTACAGGGGGTGTATTTATCGATCGGTCGGTTTTACAGGGGGTGTATCTATCGATCGGTCGTTTTTACAGGGGGTGTATCTATCGATCGGTCGTTTTTACAGGGGGTGTATCTATCGATCGGTCGTTTTTACAGGGGGTATATCTATCGATCGGTCGTATTTACAGGGGGTGTATCTATCGATCGGTCGTATTTACAGGGGGTGTATCTATCGATCGGTCGTATTTACAGGGGGTGTATCTATCGATCGGTCGTTTTTACAGGGGGTGTGTCTATCGATCGGTCGTTTTTACAGGGGGTGTATTTATCGATCGGTCGTTTTTACAGGGGGTGTATTTATCGATCGGTCGTTTTTACAGGGGGTGTATTTATCGATCGGTCGTTCTTACAGGGGGTGTATTTATCGATCGGTCGTTTTTACAGGTTTTTTTTTATCGATCGGTCGTTTTTACAGGGGGTGTATCTATCGGTCGGTCGTTTTTACAGGGGGTGTGTCTATCGGTCGGTCGTTTTTACAGGGGGTGTGTCTATCGGTCGGTCGTTTTTACAGGGGGTGTGTCTATCGATCGGTCGTTTTTACAGGGGTGTGTCTATCGATCGGTCGTTTTTACAGGGGGTGTATTTGTCGATCGGTCGTTTTTACAGGGGGTGTATTTGTCGATCGGTCGGTTTTACAGGGGGTGTATCTGTCGATCGGTCGTTTTTACAGGGGGTGTATCTGTCGATCGGTCGTTTTTACAGGGGGTGTATCTATCGATCGGTCGTATTTACAGGGGGTGTATCTATCGATCGGTCGTATTTACAGGGGGTGTATCTATCGATCGGTCGTATTTACAGGGGGTGTATCTATCGATCGGTCGTATTTACAGGGGGTGTATCTATCGATCGGTCGTATTTACAGGGGGTGTATCTATCGATCGGTCGTATTTACAGGGGGTGTATCTATCGATCGGTCGTATTTACAGGGGGTGTATCTATCGATCGGTCGTATTTACAGGGGGTGTATCTATCGATCGGTCGTTTTTACAGGGGGTGTATCTATCGATCGGTCGTTTTTACAGGGGGTGTATCTATCGATCGGTCGTTTTTACAGGGGGTGTATCTATCGATCGGTCGTTTTTACAGGGGGTGTATCTATCGATCGGTCGTTTTTACAGGGGGTGTATCTATCGATCGGTCGTTTTTACAGGGGGTGTATCTATCGATCGGTCGTTTTTACAGGGGGTGTATCTATCGATCGGTCGTTTTTACAGGGGGTGTATCTATCGATCGGTCGTTTTTACAGGGGGTGTATCTATCGATCGGTCGTTTTTACAGGGGGTGTATCTATCGATCGGTCGTTTTTACAAGGGGTGTATCTATCGATCGGTCGTTTTTACAGGGGGTGTATCTATCGATCGGTCGCTTTTACAGGGGGTGTATCTATCGATCGGTCGTTTTACAGGGGGTGTGTCTATCGATCGGTCGTTTTACAGGGGGTGTGTTTATCGATCGGTCGTTTTTACAGGCGGTGTGTTTATCGATCGGTCGTTTTTACAGGCGGTGTGTTTATCGATCGGTCGTTTTTACGGTGGTGTATTTATCGATCGGTCGTTTTTACAGGGGGTGTATTTATCGATCGGTCGTTTTTACAGGGGGTGTATTTATCGATCGGTCGTTTTTACAGGGGGTGTATTTATCGATCGGTCGTTTTTACAGGGGGTGTATTTATCGATCGGTCGTTTTTACAGGGGGTGTATCTATCGATCGGTCGTTTTTACAGGGGGTGTATCTATCGATCGGTCGTTTTTACAGGGGGTGTATCTATCGATCGGTCGTTTTTACAGGGGGTGTATCTATCGATCGGTCGTTTTTACAGGGGGTGTATCTATCGATCGGTCGTTTTTACAGGGGGTGTATCTATCGATCGGTCGTTTTTACAGGGGGTGTATCTATCGATCGGTCGTTTTTACAGGGGGTGTATCTATCGATCGGTCGTTTTTACAGGGGGTGTATCTATCGATCGGTCGTTTTTACAGGGGGTGTATCTATCGATCGGTCGTTTTTACAGGGGGTGTATCTATCGATCGGTCGTTTTTACAGGGGGTGTATCTATCGATCGGTCGTTTTTACAGGGGGTGTATCTATCGATCGGTCGTTTTTACAGGGGGTGTATCTATCGATCGGTCGTTTTTACAGGGGGTGTGTTTATCGATCGGTCGTTTTTACAGGGGGTGTGTTTATCGATCGGTCGTTTTTACAGGGGGTGTGTTTATCGATCGGTCGTTTTTACAGGGGGTGTGTTTATCGATCGGTCGTTTTTACAGGGGGTGTGTTTATCGATCGGTCGTTTTTACAGGGGGTGTGTTTATCGATCGGTCGTTTTTACAGGGGGTGTGTTTATCGATCGGTCGTTTTTACAGGGGGTGTGTTTATCGATCGGTCGTTTTTACAGGGGGTGTATTTATCGATCGGTCGTTTTTACAGGGGGTGTATTTATCGATCGGTCGTTTTTACAGGGGGTGTATTTATCGATCGGTCGTTTTTACAGGGGGTGTATTTATCGATCGGTCGTTTTTACAGGGGGTGTATTTATCGATCGGTCGTTTTTACAGGGGGTGTATCTATCGGTCGGTCGTTTTACAGGGGGTGTGTCTATCGGTCGGTCGTTTACAGGGGGTGTGTCTATCGGTCGGTCGTTTTTACAGGGGGTGTGTCTATCGATCGGTCGTTTTTACAGGGAGTGTGCCTATCGATCGGTCGTTTTTACAGGGGGTGTATTTGTGGGTCGGTCGTTTTTACAGGGGGTGTATTTGTCGATCGGTCGTTTTTACAGGGGGTGTATTTATCGATCGGTCGGTTTTACAGGGGTGTATCTATCGATCGGTCGTTTTGACAGGGGGTGTATCTATCGATCGGTCGTTTTTACAGGGGGTGTATCTATGGATCGGTCGTTTTTACAGGGGGTGTATCTATCGATCGGTCGTTTTTACAGGGGGTGTATCTATCGATCGGTCGTTTTTACAGGGGGTGTATCTATCGATCGGTCGTTTTTACAGGGGGTGTATCTATCGATCGGTCGTTTTTACAGGGGGTGTATCTATCGATCGGTCGTTTTTACAGGGGGTGTATCTATCGATCGGTCGTTTTTACAGGGGGTGTATCTATCGATCGGTCGTATTTACAGGGGGTGTATCTATCGATCGGTCGTTTTTACAGGGGGTGTATCTATCGATCGGTCGTTTTTACAGGGGGTGTATCTATCGATCGGTCGTTTTTCCAGGGGGTGTATCTATCGATCGGTCGTTCTTTTACAGGGGGTGTATCTATCGATCGGTCGTTCTTTTACAGGGGGTGTATCTATCGATCGGTCGTTCTTTTACAGGGGGTGTATCTATCGATCGGTCGCTTTTACAGGGGGTGTATCTATCGATCGGTCGCTTTTACAGGGGGTGTATCTATCGATCGGTCGCTTTTACAGGGGGTGTATCTATCGATCGGTCGCTTTTACAGGGGGTGTATCTATCGATCGGTCGCTTTTACAGTTGATGTATCTATCGATCGGTCGTTTTTACAGGGGGTGTATCTATCGATCGGTCGTTTTTACAGGGGGTGTATTTATCGATCGGTCGTTTTTACAGGGGGTGTATTTATCGATCGGTCGTTTTTACAGGGGGTGTATTTATCGATCGGTCGTTTTTACAGGGGGTGTATTTATCGATCGGTCGTTTTTACAGGGGGTGTATTTATCGATCGGTCGCTTTTACAGGGGGTGTATCTATCGATCGGTCGTTTTTACAGGGGGTGTATTTATCGATCGGTCGTTTTTACAGGGGGTGTATTTATCGATCGGTCGTTTTTACAGGGGGTGTATTTATCGATCGGTCGTTTTTACAGGGGGTGTATTTATCGATCGGTCGTTTTTACAGGGGGTGTATTTATCGATCGGTCGTTTTTACAGGGGGTGTATTTATCGATCGGTCGTTTTTACAGGGGGTGTATTTATCGATCGGTCGTTTTTACAGGGGGTGTATTTATCGATCGGTCGTTTTTACAGGGGGTGTATTTATCGATCGGTCGTTTTTACAGGGGGTGTATTTATCGATCGGTCGTTTTTACAGGGGGTGTATTTATCGATCGGTCGTTTTTACAGGGGGTGTATTTATCGATCGGTCGTTTTTACAGGGGGTGTATTTATCGATCGGTCGTTTTTACAGGGGGTGTATCTATCGATCGGTCGTTTTTACAGGGGGTGTATCTATCGATCGGTCGTTTTTACAGGGGGTGTATCTATCGATCGGTCGTATTTACAGGGGGTGTATCTATCGATCGGTCGTATTTACAGGGGGTGTATCTATCGATCGGTCGTATTTACAGGGGGTGTATCTATCGATCGGTCGTATTTACAGGGGGCGTATCTATCGATCGGTACAGGGGGCGTATTTATCGATCGGTCGTTTTTACAGGGGGCGTATTTATCGATCGGTCGTTTTTACAGGGGACGTATTTATCGATCGGTCGTTTTTACAGGGGCGTATTTATCGATCGGTCGTTTTTACAGGGGGTCGTATCTATCGATCGGTCGTTTTTACAGGGGCCGTATCTATCGATCGGTCGTTTTTACAGGGGCCGTATTTATCGATCGGTCGTTTTTACAGGGGCCGTATTTATCGATCGGTCGTTGTTACAGGGGGTGTATTTATCGATCGATAGCTACACCCCCTGTAAAAACGACCGATCGATAAATACACCCCCTGTAAAAACGACCGATCGATAAATACACCCCCTGTAAAAACGACCGATCGATAAATACACCCCCTGTAAAAACGACCGATCGATAAACACACCCCCTGTAAAAAGACCGATCGATAAATACACCCCCTGTAAAAACGACCGATCGAGAAATACACCCCCTGGAAAAACGACCGATCGAGAAACACACCCCCTGTAAAAACGACCGATCGATAGACACACCCCCTGTAAAAACGACCGATCAATACACCCCCTGTAAAAACGACCGATCGATAAATACATCCCCTGTAAAAACGAACGATCGATAGACAAACCCCCTGTAAAAACGACCGATCGATAAATACACCCCCTGTAAAAACGACCGATCGATAAATACACCCCCTTTAAAAAACGACCGATCGATAAATACACCCCCTGTAAAAACGACCGATCGATAAATACACCCCCTGTAAAAACGACCGATCGATAAATACACCCCCTGTAAAAACGACCGATCGATAAATACACCCCCTGTAAAACCGACCGATCGATAAATACACCCCCTGTAAAAACGACCGATCGATAAATACACCCCCTGTAAAAACGACCGATCGATAAATACACCCCCTGTAAAAACGACCGATCGATAAATACACCCCCTGTAAAAACGACCGATCGATAAATACACCCCCTGTAAAAACGACCGATCGATAAATACACCCCCTGTAAAAACGACCGATCGATAAATACACCCCCTGTAAAAACGACCGATCGATAAATACACCCCCTGTATAAACGACCGATCGATAAATACACCCCCTGTAAAAACGACCGATCGATAAATACACCCCCTGTAAAAACGACCGATCGATAAATACACCCCCTGTAAAAACGACCGATCGATAAATACACCCCCTGTAAAAACGACCGATCGATAAATACACCCCCTGTAAAAACGACCGATCGATAAATACACCCCCTGTAAAAACGACCGATCGATAAATACACCCCCTGTAAAAACGACCGATCGATAAATACACCCCCTGTAAAAACGACCGATCGATAAATACACCCCCTGTAAAAACGACCGATCGATAAATACACCCCCTGTAAAAACGACCGATCGATAAATACACCCCCTGTAAAAACGACCGATCGATAAATACACCCCCTGTAAAAACGACCGATCGATAAATACACCCCCTGTAAAAACGACCGATCGATAGATACACCCCCTGTAAAAACGACCGATCGATAAATACACCCCCTGTAAAAACGACCGATCGATAAATACACCCCCTGTAAAAACGACCGATCGATAAATACACCCCTGTAAAAACGACCGATCGATAGATACACCCCCTGTAAAAACGACCGATCGATAAATACACCCCTAGTAAAAGCGACCGATCGATAGATACACCCCCTGTAAAAACGACCGATCGATAGATACACCCCCTGTAAAAACGACCGATCGATAGATACACCCCCTGTTAAAACGACCGATCGATAGATACACCCCCTGTAAAAACGACCGATCGATAGATACACCCCCTGTAAAAACGACCGATCGATAAATACACCCCTTGTAAAAACGACCGATCGATAAATACACCCCCTGTAAAAACGACCGATCGATAAATACACCCCCTGTAAAAACGACCGATCGATAAATACACCCCCTGTAAAAACGACCGATCGATAAATACACCCCCTGTAAAAACGACCGATCGATAAATACACCCCCTGTAAAAACGACCGATCGATAAATACACCCCCTGTAAAAACGACCGATCGATAAATACACCCCCTGTAAAAACGACCGATCGATAAATACACCCCCTGTAAAAACGACCGATCGATAAATACACCCCCTGTAAAAACGACCGATCGATAAATACACCCCCTGTAAAAACGACCGATCGATAAATACACCCCCTGTAAAAACGACCGATCGATAAATACACCCCCTGTAAAAACGACCGATCGATAAATACACCCCCTGTAAAAACGACCGATCGATAAATACACCCCCTGTAAAAACGACCGATCGATAAATACACCCCCTGTAAAAACGACCGATCGATAAATACACCCCCTGTAAAAACGACCGATCGATAAATACACCCCCTGTAAAAACGACCGATCGATAAATACACCCCCTGCAAAAACGACCGATCGATAAATACACCCCCTGCAAAAACGACCGATCGATAAATACACCCCCTGTAAAAACGACCGATCGATAAATACACCCCCTGTAAAAACGACCGATCGATAAATACACCCCCTGTAAAAACGACCGATCGATAAATACACCCCCTGTAAAAACGACCGATCGATAAATACACCCCCTGTAAAAACGACCGATCGATAAATACACCCCCTGTAAAAACGACCGATCGATAAATACACCCCCTGTAAAAACGACCGATCGATAAATACACCCCCTGTAAAAACGACCGATCGATAGATACACCCCCTGTAAAAACGACCGATCGATAAATACACCCCCTGTAAAAACGACCGATCGATAAATACACCCCCTGTAAAAACGACCGATCGATAAATACACCCCCTGTAAAAACGACCGATCGATAAATACACCCCTAGTAAAAGCGACCGATCGATAGATACACCCCCTGTAAAAACGACCGATCGATAGATACACCCCCTGTAAAAACGACCGATCGATAGATACACCCCCTGTTAAAACGACCGATCGATAGATACACCCCCTGTAAAAACGACCGATCGATAGATACACCCCCTGTAAAAACGACCGATCGATAAATACACCCCCTGTAAAAACGACCGATCGATAAATACACCCCCTGTAAAAACGACCGATCGATAAATACACCCCCTGTAAAAACGACCGATCGATAAATACACCCCCTGTAAAAACGACCGATCGATAAATACACCCCCTGTGAAAACGACCGATCGATAAATACACCCCCTGTAAAAACGACCGATCGATAAATACACCCCCTGTAAAAACGACCGATCGATAAATACACCCCCTGTAAAAACGACCGATCGATAAATACACCCCCTGTAAAAACGACCGATCGATAAATACACCCCCTGTAAAAACGACCGATCGATAAATACACCCCCTGTAAAAACGACCGATCGATAAATACACCCCCTGTAAAAACGACCGATCGATAAATACACCCCCTGTAAAAACGACCGATCGATAAATACACCCCCTGTAAAAACGACCGATCGATAAATACACCCCCTGTAAAAACGACCGATCGATAAATACACCCCCTGTAAAAACGACCGATCGATAAATACACCCCCTGTAAAAACGACCGATCGATAAATACACCCCCTGTAAAAACGACCGATCGATAAATACACCCCCTGCAAAAACGACCGATCGATAAATACACCCCCTGCAAAAACGACCGATCGATAAATACACCCCCTGTAAAAACGACCGATCGATAAATACACCCCCTGTAAAAACGACCGATCGATAAATACACCCCCTGTAAAAACGACCGATCGATAAATACACCCCCTGTAAAAACGACCGATCGATAAATACACCCCCTGTAAAAACGACCGATCGATAAATACACCCCCTGTAAAAACGACCGATCGATAAATACACCCCCTGTAAAAACGACCGATCGATAGATACACCCCCTGTAAAAACGACCGATCGATAAATACACCCCCTGTAAAAACGACCGATCGATAAATACACCCCCTGTAAAAACGACCGATCGATAAATACACCCCCTGTAAAAACGACCGATCGATAAATACACCCCTAGTAAAAGCGACCGATCGATAGATACACCCCCTGTAAAAACGACCGATCGATAGATACACCCCCTGTAAAAACGACCGATCGATAGATACACCCCCTGTTAAAACGACCGATCGATAGATACACCCCCTGTAAAAACGACCGATCGATAGATACACCCCCTGTAAAAACGACCGATCGATAAATACACCCCCTGTAAAAACGACCGATCGATAAATACACCCCCTGTAAAAACGACCGATCGATAAATACACCCCCTGTAAAAACGACCGATCGATAAATACACCCCCTGTAAAAACGACCGATCGATAAATACACCCCCTGTGAAAACGACCGATCGATAAATACACCCCCTGTAAAAACGACCGATCGATAAATACACCCCCTGTAAAAACGACCGATCGATAAATACACCCCCTGTAAAAACGACCGATCGATAAATACACCCCCTGTAAAAACGACCGATCGATAAATACACCCCCTGTAAAAACGACCGATCGATAAATACACCCCCTGTAAAAACGACCGATCGATAAATACACCCCCTGTAAAAACGGTCGATCGATAAATACACCCCCTGTAAAAACGGTCGATCGATAAATACACCCCCTGTAAAAACGACCGATCGATAAATACACCCCCTGTAAAAACGACCGATCGATAAATACACCCCCTGTAAAAACGACCGATCGATAGATACACCCCCTGTAAAAACGACCGATCGATAAATACACCCCCTGTAAAAACGACCGATCGATAAATACACCCCCTGTAAAAACGACCGATCGATAAATACACCCCTGTAAAAACGACCGATCGATAGATACACCCCCTGTAAAAACGACCGATCGATAAATACACCCCTAGTAAAAGCGACCGATCGATAGATACACCCCCTGTAAAAACGACCGATCGATAGATACACCCCCTGTAAAAACGACCGATCGATAGATACACCCCCTGTAAAAACGACCGATCGATAGATACACCCCCTGTAAAAACGACCGATCGATAGATACACCCCCTGTTAAAACGACCGATCGATAGATACACCCCCTGTAAAAACGACCGATCGATAGATACACCCCCTGTAAAAACGACCGATCGATAAATACACCCCCTGTAAAAACGACCGATCGATAAATACACCCCCTGTAAAAACGACCGATCGATAAATACACCCCCTGTAAAAACGACCGATCGATAAATACACCCCCTGTAAAAACGACCGATCGATAAATACACCCCCTGTAAAAACGACCGATCGATAAATACACCCCCTGTAAAAACGACCGATCGATAAATACACCCCCTGTAAAAACGACCGATCGATAAATACACCCCCTGTAAAAACGACCGATCGATAAATACACCCCCTGTAAAAACGACCGATCGATAAATACACCCCCTGTAAAAACGACCGATCGATAAATACACCCCCTGTAAAAACGACCGATCGATAAATACACCCCCTGTAAAAACGACCGATCGATAAATACACCCCCTGTAAAAACGACCGATCGATAAATACACCCCCTGTAAAAACGACCGATCGATAAATACACCCCCTGTAAAAACGACCGATCGATAAATACACCCCCTGTAAAAACGACCGATCGATAAATACACCCCCTGTAAAAACGACCGATCGATAAATACACCCCCTGTAAAAACGACCGATCGATAAATACACCCCCTGTAAAAACGACCGATCGATAAATACACCCCCTGTAAAAACGACCGATCGATAAATACACCCCCTGTAAAAACGACCGATCGATAAATACACCCCCTGTAAAAACGACCGATCGATAAATACACCCCCTGTAAAAACGACCGATCGATAAATACACCCCCTGTAAAAACGACCGATCGATAAATACACCCCCTGTAAAAACGACCGATCGATAAATACACCCCCTGTAAAAACGACCGATCGATAAATACACCCCCTGTAAAAACGACCGATCGATAAATACACCCCCTGTAAAAACGACCGATCGATAAATACACCCCCTGTAAAAACGACCGATCGATAAATACACCCCCTGTAAAAACGACCGATCGATAAATACACCCCCTGTAAAAACGACCGATCGATAAATACACCCCCTGTAAAAACGACCGATCGATAAATACACCCCCTGTAAAAACGACCGATCGATAAATACACCCCCTGTAAAAACGACCGATCGATAAATACACCCCCTGTAAAAACGACCGATCGATAAATACACCCCCTGTAAAAACGACCGATCGATAAATACACCCCCTGTAAAAACGACCGATCGATAAATACACCCCCTGTAAAAACGACCGATCGATAAATACACCCCCTGTAAAAACGACCGATCGATAAATACACCCCCTGTAAAAACGACCGATCGATAAATACACCCCCTGTAAAAACGACCGATCGATAAATACACCCCCTGTAAAAACGACCGATCGATAAATACACCCCCTGTAAAAACGACCGATCGATAAATACACCCCTGTAAAAACGACCGATCGATAAATACACCCCCTGTAAAAACGACCGATCGATAAATACACCCCTGTAAAAACGACCGATCGATAAATACACCCCCTGTAAAAACGACCGATCGATAAATACACCCCCTGTATAAACGACCGATCGATAAATACACCCCCTGTATAAACGACCGATCGATAAATACACCCCCTGTAAAAACGACCGATCGATAAATACACCCCCTGTAAAAACGACCGATCGATAAATACACCCCCTGTAAAAACGACCGATCGATAAATACACCCCCTGTAAAAACGACCGATCGATAAATACACCCCCTGTAAAAACGACCGATCGATAAATACACCCCCTGTAAAAACGACCGATCGATAAATACACCCCTGTAAAAACGACCGATCGATAAATACACCCCCTGTAAAAACGACCGATCGATAAATACACCCCCTGTATAAACGACCGATCGATAAATACACCCCCTGTAAAAACGACCGATCGATAAATACACCCCCTGTAAAAACGACCGATCGATAAATACACCCCCTGTAAAAACGACCGATCGATAAATACACCCCCTGTAAAAACGACCGATCGATAAATACACCCCCTGTAAAAACGACCGATCGATAAATACACCCCCTGTAAAAACGACCGATCGATAAATACACCCCCTGTAAAAACGACCGATCGATAAATACACCCCCTGTAAAAACGACCGATCGATAGATACACCCCCTGTAAAAACGACCGATCGATAAATACACCCCCTGTAAAAACGACCGATCGATAAATACACCCCCTGTAAAAACGACCGATCGATAAATACACCCCTGTAAAAACGACCGATCGATAGATACACCCCCTGTAAAAACGACCGATCGATAAATAAACCCCCAGTAAAAGCGACCGATCGATAGATACACCCCCTGTAAAAACGACCGATCGATAGATACACCCCCTGTTAAAACGACCGATCGATAGATACACCCCCTGTAAAAACGACCGATCGATAAATACACCCCCTGTAAAAACGACCGATCGATAAATACACCCCCTGTAAAAACGACCGATCGATAAATACACCCCCTGTAAAAACGACCGATCGATAAATACACCCCCTGTAAAAACGACCGATCGATAAATACACCCCCTGTAAAAACGACCGATCGATAAATACACCCCCTGTAAAAACGACCGATCGATAAATACACCCCCTGTAAAAACGACCGATCGATAAATACACCCCCTGTAAAAACGACCGATCGATAAATACACCCCCTGTAAAAACGACCGATCGATAGATACACCCCCTGTAAAAACGACCGATCGATAAATACACCCCCTGTAAAAACGACCGATCGATAAATACACCCCCTGTAAAAACGACCGATCGATAAATACACCCCTGTAAAAACGACCGATCGATAGATACACCCCCTGTAAAAACGACCGATCGATAAATACACCCCCAGTAAAAGCGACCGATCGATAGATACACCCCCTGTAAAAACGACCGATCGATAGATACACCCCCTGTTAAAACGACCGATCGATAGATACACCCCCTGTAAAAACGACCGATCGATAAATACACCCCCTGTAAAAACGACCGATCGATAAATACACCCCCTGTAAAAACGACCGATCGATAAATACACCCCCTGTAAAAACGACCGATCGATAAATACACCCCCTGTAAAAACGACCGATCGATAAATACACCCCCTGTAAAAACGACCGATCGATAAATACACCCCCTGTAAAAACGACCGATCGATAAATACACCCCCTGTAAAAACGACCGATCGATAAATACACCCCCTGTAAAAACGACCGATCGATAAATACACCCCCTGTAAAAACGACCGATCGATAAATACACCCCCTGTAAAAACGACCGATCGATAAATACACCCCCTGTAAAAACGACCGATCGATATATACACCCCCTGTAAAAACGACCGATCGATATATACACCCCCTGTATAAACGTACGATCGATAAATACACCCCCTGTATAAACGACCGATCGATAAATACACCCCCTGTAAAAACGACCGATCGATAAATACACCCCCTGTAAAAACGACCGATCGATAAATACACCCCCTGTAAAAACGACCGATCGATAAATACACCCCCTGTAAAAACGACCGATCGATAAATACACCCCCTGTAAAAACGACCGATCGATAAATACACCCCCTGTAAAAACGACCGATCGATAAATACACCCCCTGTAAAAACGACCGATCGATAAATACACCCCCTGTAAAAACGACCGATCGATAAATACACCCCTAGTAAAAGCGACCGATCGATAGATACACCCCCTGTAAAAACGACCGATCGATAGTTACACCCCCTGTTAAAACGACCGATCGATAGTTACACCCCCTGTTAAAACGACCGATCGATAGATACACCCCCTGTAAAAACGACCGATCGATAAATACACCCCCTGTAAAAACGACCGATCGATAAATACACCCCCTGTAAAAACGACCGATCGATAAATACACCCCCTGTAAAAACGACCGATCGATAAATACACCCCCTGTAAAAACGACCGATCGATAAATACACCCCCTGTAAAAACGACCGATCGATAAATACACCCCCTGTAAAAACGACCGATCGATAAATACACCCCCTGTAAAAACGACCGATCGATAAATACACCCCCTGTAAAAACGACCGATCGATAAATACACCCCCTGTAAAAACGACCGATCGATAAATACACCCCTAGTAAAAGCGACCGATCGATAGATACACCCCCTGTAAAAACGACCGATCGATAGTTACACCCCCTGTTAAAACGACCGATCGATAGATACACCCCCTTGTAAAAACGACCGATCGATAAATACACCCCCTGTAAAAACGACCGATCGATAAATACACCCCCTGTAAAAACGACCGATCGATAAATACACCCCCTGTAAAAACGACCGATCGATAAATACACCCCCTGTAAAAACGACCGATCGATAAATACACCCCCTGTAAAAACGACCGATCGATAAATACAACCCCTGTAAAAACGACCGATCGATAAATACACCCCCTGTAAAAACGACCGATCGATAAATACACCCCCTGTAAAAACGACCGATCGATAAATACACCCCCTGTAAAAACGACCGATCGATAAATACACCCCCTGTAAAAACGACCGATCGATAAATACACCCCTGAAAAAACGACCGATCGATAAATACACCCCCTGTAAAAACGAACGATCGATAAATACACCCCCTGTATAAACGACCGATCGATAAATACACCCCCTGTAAAAACGACCGATCGATAAATACACCCCCTGTAAAAACGACCGATCGATAAATACACCCCCTGTAAAAACGACCGATCGATAAATACACCCCCTGTAAAAACGACCGATCGATAAATACACCCCCTGTAAAAACGACCGATCGATAAATACACCCCCTGTAAAAACGACCGATCGATAAATACACCCCCTGTAAAAACGACCGATCGATAAATACACCCCCTGTAAAAACGACCGATCGATAAATACACCCCCTGTAAAAACGACCGATCGATAGATCCACCCCCTGTAGAAACGACCGATCGATAGATCCACCCCCTGTAGAAACGACCGATCGATAGATCCACCCGCTGTAAAAACGACCGATCGATAAATCCACCCCCTGTAAAAACGACCGATCGATGTATACACCCCCAGTAAAAACGACCGATCGATAAATACACCCCCTGTAAAAACGACCGATCGATAAATACACCCCATGTAAAAACGACCGATCGAGAAATACACCCCTGTAAAAACGACCGATCGATAAATACACCCCTGTAAAAACGACCGATCGATAGATACACCCCCTGTAAAAACGACCGATCGATGGCTACACCCCCAGTAAAAACGACCGATCGATAAATACACCCCCTGTAAAAACGATAGATCGATAAATACACCCCCTGTAAAAACGACCGATCGAGAAATACACCCCTGTAAAAACGACCGATCGATAAATACAACCCTGTAAAAACGACCGATCGATAGATACACCCCCTGTAAAAACGAGCGATCGATAAATACACCCCCTGTAAAAACGACCGATCGATAAATACACCCCCTGTAAAAACGACCGATCGATAAATACACCCCCTGTAAAAACGACCGATCGATAAATACACCCCCTGTAAAAACGACCGATCGATAAATACACCCCCTGTAAAAACGACCGATCGATAAATACACCCCCTGTAAAAACGCCCGATCGATAGATATACCCCCTGTAAAAACGACCGATCGATAGATACACCCCCTGTAAAAACGACCGATCGATAAATACACCCCCTGTAAAAACGACCGATCGATAAATACACCCCCTGTAAAAACGACCGATCGATAAATACACCCCCTGTAAAAACGACCGATCGATAAAAACATCCCCTGTAAAAACGACCGATCGATAGATACACCCCTGTAAAAACGACCGATCGATAGATACACCCCCTGTAAAAACGACCGATCGATAAATACACCCCCTGTAAAAACGACCGATCGATAGATACACTCTCTGTAAAAACGAGCGATCGATAGATACACCCCCTGTAAAAACGACCGATCGATAAATACATCCCCTGTAAAAACGACCGATCGATAGATACACCCCTGTAAAAACGACCGATCGATAGATACACCCCCTGTAAAAACGACCGATCGATAAATACACCCCCTGTAAAAACGACCGATCGATAAATACACCCCCTGTAAAAACGACCGATCGATAAATACACCCCCTGTAAAAACGACCGATCAATACACCCCCTGTAAAAACGACCGCTCGATAAATACATCCCCTGTAAAAAGGACCGATCGATAAATACACCCCCTGTAAAAATGACCGATCGATAAATACACCCCCTGTAAAAAGGACCGATCGATAAATACACCCCCTGTAAAAACGACCGATCGATAAATACACCCCCTGTAAAAACGACCGATCGATAAATACACCCCCTGTAAAAACGACCGATCGATAAATACACCCCCTGTAAAAACGACCGATCGAGAAACACACCCCTGTAAAAACGACCGATCGATAGACACACCCCCTGTAAAAACGACCGATCGATAGACACACCCCCTGTAAAAACGACCGATCGATAAATACATCCCCTGTAAAAACGAACGATCGATAGACAAACCTCCTATAAAAACGACCGATCGATAAAAACACCCCCTGTAAAAACGACCGATCGATAAATACACCCCCTGTAAAAACGACCGATCGATAAATACACCCCCTGTAAAAACGACCGATCGATAAATACACCCCCTGTAAAAACGACCGATCGATAAATACACCCCCTGTAAAAACGACCGATCGATAAATACACCCCCTGTAAAAACGACCGATCGATAAATACACCCCCTGTAAAAAGGACCGATCGATAAATACACCCCCTGTAAAAAGGACCGATCGATAAATACACCCCCTGTAAAAAGGACCGATCGATAAATACACCCCCTGTAAAATCGACCGATCGATAAATACACCCCCTGTAAAAACGACCGATCGATAAATACACCCCCTGTAAAAACGACCGATCGATAAATACACCCCCTGTAAAAACGACCGATCGATAAATACACCCCCTGTAAAAACGACCGATCGATAAATACACCCCCTGTAAAAACGACCGATCGATAAATACACCCCCTGTAAAAACAACCGATCGATAAATACACCCCTTGTAAAAACGACCGATCGATAAATACACCCCCTGTAAAAACGACCGATCGATAAATACACCCCTGTAAAAACGACCGATCGATAAATACACCCCCTGTAAAAACGACCGATCGATAAATACACCCCCTGTAAAAACGACCGATCGATAAATACACCCCCTGTAAAAACGACCGATCGATAAATACACCCCCTGTAAAAACGACCGATCGATAAATACACCCCCTGTAAAAACGACCGATCGATAAATACACCCCCTGTAAAAACGACCGATCGATAGATACACCCCCTGTAAAAACGACCGATCGATAGATACACCCCCTGTAAAAACGACCGATCGATAAATACACCCCCTGTAAAAACGACCGATCGATAAATACACCCCCTGTAAAAACGACCGATCGATAAATACACCCCCTGTAAAAACGACCGATCGATAAATACACCCCCTGTAAAAACGACCGATCGATAGATACACCCCCTGTAAAAACGACCGATCGATAGATACATCCCCTGTAAAAACGACCGATCGATAAACACACCCCCAGTAAAAGCGACCGATCGATAGAAACACCCCCTGTAAAAACGACCGATCGATAGATAGATACACCCCCTGTAAAAACGACCGATCGATAGATACACCCCCTGTAAAAACGACCGATCGATAGATACACCCCCTGTTAAAACGACCGATCGATAGATACACCCCCTGTAAAAACGACCGATCGATAGATACACCCCCTGTAAAAACGACCGATCGATAAATACACCCCCTGTAAAAACGACCGATCGATAAATACACCCCCTGTAAAAACGACCGATCGATAAATACACCCCCTGTAAAAACGACCGATCGATAAATACACCCCCTGTAAAAACGACCGATCGATAAATACACCCCCTGTGAAAACGACCGATCGATAAATACACCCCCTGTAAAAACGACCGATCGATAAATACACCCCCTGTAAAAACGACCGATCGATAAATACACCCCCTGTAAAAACGACCGATCGATAAATACACCCCCTGTAAAAACGACCGATCGATAAATACACCCCCTGTAAAAACGACCGATCGATAAATACACCCCCTGTAAAAACGACCGATCGATAAATACACCCCCTGTAAAAACGGTCGATCGATAAATACACCCCCTGTAAAAACGACCGATCGATAAATACACCCCCTGTAAAAACGACCGATCGATAAATACACCCCCTGTAAAAACGACCGATCGATAGATACACCCCCTGTAAAAACGACCGATCGATAAATACACCCCCTGTAAAAACGACCGATCGATAAATACACCCCCTGTAAAAACGACCGATCGATAAATACACCCCTGTAAAAACGACCGATCGATAGATACACCCCCTGTAAAAACGACCGATCGATAAATACACCCCTAGTAAAAGCGACCGATCGATAGATACACCCCCTGTAAAAACGACCGATCGATAGATACACCCCCTGTAAAAACGACCGATCGATAGATACACCCCCTGTTAAAACGACCGATCGATAGATACACCCCCTGTAAAAACGACCGATCGATAGATACACCCCCTGTAAAAACGACCGATCGATAAATACACCCCCTGTAAAAACGACCGATCGATAAATACACCCCCTGTAAATCGACCGATCGATAAATACACCCCCTGTAAATCGACCGATCGATAAATACACCCCCTGTAAAAACGACCGATCGATAAATACACCCCCTGTAAAAACGACCGATCGATAAATACACCCCCTGTAAAAACGACCGATCGATAAATACACCCCCTGTAAAAACGACCGATCGATAAATACACCCCCTGTAAAAACGACCGATCGATAAATACACCCCCTGTAAAAACGACCGATCGATAAATACACCCCCTGTAAAAACGACCGATCGATAAATACACCCCCTGTAAAAACGACCGATCGATAAATACACCCCCTGTAAAATCGACCGATCGATAAATACACCCCCTGTAAAAACGACCGATCGATAAATACACCCCCTGTAAAAACGACCGATCGATAAATACACCCCCTGTAAAAACGACCGATCGATAAACACACCCCCTGTAAAAACGACCGATCGATAAATACACCCCCTGTAAAAACGACCTATCGAGATATACACCCCCTGTAAAAACGACCGATCGATAAACACACCCCCTGTAAAAACGACCGATCGATAAATACACCCCCTGTAAAAACGACCGATCGATAAATACACCCCCTGTAAAAACGACCGATCGATAAATACACCCCCTGTAAAAACGACCGATCGAGAAATACACCCCCTGTAAAAACGACCGATCGATAAATACACCCCTGTATAAACGACCGATCGATAGATACACCCCCTGTAAAAAAGACCGATCGATAAATACACCCCCTGTAAAAACGACCGATCGATAAATACATCCCCTGTAAAAACGACCGATCGATAAATACATCCCCTGTAAAAACGACCGATCGATAGACAAACCCCCTGTAAAAACGACCGATCGATAAATACACCCCCTGTAAAAACGACCGATCGATAAATACACCCCCTGTAAAAACGACCGATCGATAAACACACCCCCTGTAAAAACGACCGATCGATAAATACACCCCCTGTAAAAACGACCGATCGATAGACACACCCCCTGTAAAAACGACCGATCGATAGACACGCCCCCTGTAAAAACGACCGATCGATAAATACGCCCCCTGTAAAAACGACCGATCGATAAATACGCCCCCTGTAAAAACGACCGACGGATAAATACGCCCCCTGCAAAAACGACCGACGGATAAATACGCCCCCTGCAAAAACGACCGACGGATAAATACGCCCCCTGCAAAAACGACCGACGGATAAAGATGCCCCCTGCAAAAACGACCGACGGATAAATACGCCCCCTGCAAAAACGACCGACGGATAAATACACCCCCCTGCAAAAACGACCGACGGATAAATACACCCCCTGCAAAAACGACCGGCGGATAAATACACCCCCTGCGAAAACGACCGGCGGATAAATACACCCCCTGCGAAAACGACCGACGGATAAATACACCCCCTGCAAAAACGACCGACGGATAAATACACCCCCTGCAAAAACGACCGACGGATAAATACACCCCCTGCAAAAACGACCGACGGATAAATAAACCCCCTGCAAAAACGATCGACGGATAAATACACCCCCTGCAAAAACGATCGACGGATAAATACACCCCCTGCAAAAACGACCGACGGATAAATACACCCCCTGCAAAAACGACCGACGGATAAATACACCCCCTGCAAAAACGATCGACTTATAAATACACCCCCTGCAAAAACGACCGACGGATAAATACACCCCCTGCAAAAACGACCGACGGGTAAATACACCCCCTGCAAAAACGACCGACGGGTAAATACACCCCCTGTAAAAACGACCGACGAGTAAATAAACCCCCTGTAAAAACGACCGACGAGTAAATAAACCCCCTGTAAAAACGACCGACGGGTAAATACACCCCTGTAAAAACGACCGACGGGTAAATACACCCCCTGTAAAAACGACCGACGGGTAAATACACCCCTTGTAAAAATGACCGACGGGTAAATACACCCCCTGTAAAAACGACCGACGGGTAAATACACCTCCTGTAAAAACGACCGACGGGTAAATACATCCCCTGTAAAAACGACCGACGGGTAAATACACCCCCTGTAAAAAAACACCCCTTGAAATTAAAATAAAACACCCCTTGAAATTAAAATAAAACACCCCTTGAAATTAAAATAAAACACCCCTTGAAATTAAAATAAAACACCCCTTGAAATTAAAATAAAACACCCCTTGAAATTAAAATAAAACACCCCTTGAAATTAAAATAAAACACCCCTTGAAATTAAAATAAAACACCCCTTGAAATTAAAATAAAACACCCCTTGAAATTAAAATAAAACACCCCTTGAAATTAAAATAAAACACCCCTTGAAATTAAAATAAAACACCCCTTGAAATTAAAATAAAACACCCCTTGAAATTAAAATAAAACACCCCTTGAAATTAAAATAAAACACCCCTTGAAATTAAAATAAAACACCCCTTGAAATTAAAATAAAACACCCCTTGAAATTAAAATAAAACACCCCTTGAAATTAAAATAAAACACCCCTTGAAATTAAAATAAAACACCCCTTGAAATTAAAATAAAACACCCCTTGAAATTAAAATAAAACACCCCTTGAAATTAAAATAAAACACCCCTTGAAATTAAAATAAAACACCCCTTGAAATTAAAATAAAACACCCCTTGAAATTAAAATAAAACACCCCTTGAAATTAAAATAAAACACCCCTTGAAATTAAAATAAAACACCCCTTGAAATTAAAATAAAACACCCCTTGAAATTAAAATAAAACACCCCTTGAAATTAAAATAAAACACCCCTTGAAATTAAAATAAAACACCCCTTGAAATTAAAATAAAACACCCCTTGAAATTAAAATAAAACACCCCTTGAAATTAAAATAAAACACCCCTTGAAATTAAAATAAAACACCCCTTGAAATTAAAATAAAACACCCCTTGAAATTAAAATAAAACACCCCTTGAAATTAAAATAAAACACCCCTTGAAATTAAAATAAAACACCCCTTGAAATTAAAATAAAACACCCCTTGAAATTAAAATAAAACACCCCTTGAAATTAAAATAAAACACCCCTTGAAATTAAAATAAAACACCCCTTGAAAATAAAATAAAACACCCCTAAAAATAAATAAAACACCCCTAAAAATAAATAAAACACCCCTAAAAATAAATAAAACACCCCTAAAAATAAATAAAACACCCCTTGAAAATAAATAAAACACCCCTTGAAAATAAATAAAACACCCCTTGAAAATAAATAAAACACCCCTTGAAAATAAATAAAACACCCCTTGAAAATAAATAAAACACCCCTTGAAATTAAATAAAACACCCCTTGAAATTAAATAAAACACCCCTTGAAATTAAATAAAACACCCCTTGAAATTAAATAAAACGACCCGTGATAAAGGCTCTAAAATAAAACGCCCCTCAAACAGGCTTTGAAAATAAAACGCCCTTTTAAAGGGAAAGGCAACCCAACTTTAAAAGTACTTCCATTGGAAAGAGCATGCTTAAAAAACCTACAAATCAAAACACATTACAGTGATTTAAGTCTTGGTTAATTTATAAATATTATTTTAAAACTGAAATTTACGATCCTAGAAGAACGCCATATTTGCTTCCCGGCATTTCGAGTTTTAAAAATAAGGATCCGCTTCAATGATTGGCCTTTAAGTGACCCAATAAAGATTCGCGAAACGAAGGCCATTCGAGTCGGCTGCAGTCGGATCGTCTGTTCGTAACTTCGTAAGAAGACCCGTAATTTTGTGATTTCTAACTTTCTACGAAAACATGCCTAATTGCGTAATTAATGAATGCAGTTTAGTTCTTACCTTCTAATTCTTCAAATCAACTTAAGACTCGGTTAATACCTAGTACTGACTACTACTAGCTCAGCTGGCCGACCGACCTTCGGGTTAGTGTTCGCGCGCGGGGTCCTTCGGAAGTAGCCTATGTTTCGGCCCGGCATATCTTATTTGACTCTAAAAAAATTGAGCGCGCTTATACCCGCATCTATTTTCAGCTAGAGTCAAGTGACTTTAGGTGAGAAATAAACCAATCGGCGAAGCCGATCCTCAGCAGGCATCGAAAGGGTATGAAAAAACTAAAATGGCGTTCACTAGAGATCACTTTTTGCTTATAATAAACGCAAATATCTTAATATCTACTAACTATTAAATTTTTTGCGATATGATATTAGTCGTTTTAATATACTATAATTTAAGACGCACTTTTTTTATCCCGGTCTGTACCTTTAAACAGGCTTTGAAAATAAAACGCCCTTTTAAACAGGCTTTGAAAATAAAACGCCCTTTTAAACAGGCTTTGAAAATAAAACGCCCCTTAAAAAACAGGCTTAGAAAATAAAATAATTTTTAGTATTTATTAAGGGGTACCCTCTAGGTCTTTATTGGATTTTTTGTTTGTTTTAGTTTTAACTCGAAACTTAATAATGAACAAACAAAACTTACACTTGAATTGACACTGGATATTGCGTTTACGATGAACATTTTCGGCTTCCAAAGGGATGGGTTTAGATTATATTTCACTCCGTGTTCGGTGGCGCTAAAAATGAGTTCTCGCGTAAGCCATAAAGCTTACGCAATCCCAAAACGTTTTATTAAAACCTAAATACTGGAAGAACATTTAGAATTGAAAATTAAAGGAAAGGACACGAATTTAAAAAAAGAGATTCGCCGAAGCTTTTTTATATCAGAGACCAGTCATTCGTTACATATGACACATAGCCAATTTTTGGCATAAATATTCGTATTCACCGCACACGCGTTCTTTGTCACTTTTATAGTTAAATAAATCGTTCGTTATCCACTTTTTGGTGGTGGATACGCGATCCAATTTTTGAAACGTCTAAATGCGCCCGAACAGAGTTGAGAAAATTAAAAGGAGAAATATAACCTTTCACGTGTTCCGTTTCATAACGAACGTATCGTTATATTCGCGCGTAAAGTTCATTTTGCACTTGGTCAGATCAGGGCCTATGTCTATGAATATTAGCTTTATAAAACACAGAACGTTCAGTAGTAGGACAAGGCTAAAAAGAAAAGAAAAAACACGATAGTTTGAACAAGATTCAATAGGCCTTTTTATTATAAAATTATCTTGGAAACGGATATTGTCTATTGCACGCTCTGTTGTAAAATATCAAAGTTGAATTCGAATGTTAAAAAATAAAAACCCAGCTAGTATATTTTAAAGAAAAATGTGTTCTTTTCCATGGCACCTTATTTTCTCTGAACTACGTTTTCGGGGGAGTGCCGGGGTGGATGTTTAGGGGGTCAATAGGTTTTACCACTTCTGACTATCTTCCGAAAGCGTCGTTAGAACTTGCCTTTGCCTAGTTATTTTAATACGAATTTTTTTTAGTATCAATTATGCTTATTATTACTCTTCTTCTATCATAATATCATATTTAAATTTAATTATATTTTGTAAATAAATACGCAGCAAACGTTCTACCTTGAGCCCGAGCCTGAGGTGAAATGTAGTAAAAAATTGATTTTTTGGAACCCGAGCTGAGCCCTGTTAATGTAAATTGAACCTGAGCTGAGACCTATCGTGAGATTTGCGTGAGCCCGAGGTGAGGTGAGCTGTAGTAAAATGATAGATTTCTTGGAGCGCGAGCTTGAGCTATCAATTAATAAAGCGATCACCTTGAGACTGTGCGTTTAAATTGGAAGTGGCGAGCGCGAGATGAGGTCCAAGTAAAACGTGGTAAACTTTAAGCCAGAGTTGAGCTCGATACCAATTTAAAGTAAGACGAGGTGAGCTGAGCCCGACCCTCGGCGCACAGGCTAACTATATTGTAGCAGCTCCTTGGACTCCTGTAGCTTTGGATCATTTAAGCTGTGTTCACACTACAGACTTTGAAACCGTTTTAAACATTTTAGTAAAGGTCAAAGTGGAAAATTTTGGGGTCAACTGTAGAGATCTATTGTTCAAATATGTAATTATTAGCTTTAAAAATCGATTTGAACATCCAAAACGGTTAGAAAACAGTTCGAAAGTGTCTAGTGTGAACGTAGCTTACGTTATTTTGTCTCCAGCTCGCGTAAAAGCTTTCCGAAAAATGACAGTACTTTAAGTTATTAAAACTTACGGGATTTCTAGTCAGGGCGATGTTCGTTCGGACGGGCCTGTGATGCAAATGTAACGGGGGACGGAAATTATCGGCTAAACTAGTTTTAGGGTTCGTCGGTTCACCTTGCATCAGTTTGCGCAGGCTGTAGAGCTGAAAATTATGAAAAAATAAAATTACTTTAAAAGCCATAATAATACGTTTGAAATTTTTAAGAGAAAGAAATAATAGTACAATTTGAAAATTCATTACTTTCTTCCTCGATAATTTTGGAGCAAATGATATTTTAAAGGCCTCCACGAAATATATTACACTTACAAGGAGACTACCTGGATTTTCGTAATTGGCGTAGGAATTACGAAATATAAAATAAAATCTTACTAAAAATCACGACATCACGAACAAAACAAAACCACGCAATTCCATAAATTAATATCAAAATTTGAAGACATCCGATTTTATTTAAAGTCACATAGACTTTCAATATACGCGCGACCCTTGGCCCATTCTCACATACAACATCCCTTTCAGCGCTTAAATTAGTCCCGAGTGAAACTCAATTAAAATTTACGAAAACCAATATAATGAACAAACCTGTTGTTTCGTAATATACAGGGGTTTATTTACAATAATCCACGTGACCGTTTCGTAACAGCCGGGCATGGTGGTCGACCCTTCGTAGGTAATGTAATGCGACGTGTCAGGTAGCAGGTCACGGATGCTAATCAGATTCACCTCAGATTGCATGCCTAAATAAATAATAAGCAAAATAATTAAAATTAACAAACTCATTAAATACTCAAGAACCAGTGAATCCAGCATTAGCCTCTGGTACCATCCTCGTATACTTTTTAGCCAAATTCGTTCGCTATTCGCTTTGGTGGCTCTCTAAATCTATGTAGATCGTACTCTTGCGTTTAATTTTTCTTCCGAGGCCAATTGACCAATTCGACGGTAGGAGAGGGGGTAGGCAACCATCTGTATCACACATGTAAAGGGAGTTGATACATCGCCGTCTCTGCGCGTGAGCTCATGCGCTGTGGCGGCGATGTATCAACCCCCTTACCTACCGTCGAAATGGTCGATTCACTAACCTAGACCAAAAGATTCGGATTTTACTGTACTATTTTTGTATTAAAATTTTCACGAATCTACATAGGTTTAGAATATTTTTGCTTCCACGTTCGTAAGTACATAAATTAGTTCTGGCTATTATTTCATTATGGTCAAAAGTGTATAACTTTATTCCATAAAAGTAAACAACGCTCCTTAGGTTAATACTATCAGCAAAGCTAAAGTTTTACGTCATACAACCCATCACTGAAAACTTGACTCTTTGAGTCAGGAGAGGGACGGAATTTAGGCGGGCCGCGCTTGTCTGTATTGTTTTCTCCCCCATCTCCGAAATTTCTCCAAAGAGTGGCGCTTCCGATTTTACTATTTACATCAACTGCGGCCGATTCAGAATCTATCGGTACATTTACCTGACCTTTTGCTGATAGTATTAAGCTGCGGGGCGTTGTTTTCTTTTAGGGATATACCTTTGTTAAGGTTGATATTAGTCGAATAATTTTTCCTACCTTTGTAGGTGATCTTTTCCAGGGAAGATGTTAGAATTTCCAGTTGAGGATTCGGTGTTTCACCCAGCTAAAAAAAAAAAAAAAAAAAAAAAAAAAAAAAAAAGATTTTCAAATATTTTACTAGTTATCGCTTTGTCTGTATGCATTCAGCTTAAGTGGGTTCACATATAGGGGTGACGGAAAGGAACATGGAGAAAGAACTACCCGAAATCTAATGAAATTGAATGCAAGATTGTGGTCACACTACCATTTCTTAATCGATTCTAAACTGTAAAATGAAACCAATATTCAAATCGCCAGGAATCGTTTTAAGCGTCACGTGTTCACGCATTATTGCAGCCCTTAAGCATGAACGAGGCTTTAGACGCTGGCTCGAAGAACGCTTTAGCGTATTACATTCACGATAAAACGTTTTTCGTGCTTATGTAACATTCATCTAGCGCTTTTGCATTTCTTTCATGAGGATGAAAATAGCTTGATCAAAAAGCGACTTTCGCTATAGGACAAAGCTCACGATATTTTTAGAATAAAAAAATTCCAAATCAAAACAAAAATCTGTTCCAAAACCGAAGAAAAGGAAAAACATACCACCCCCACCCCAGAGACGGATAAGAAAATGCTCTGGTTTTCACAGAAATTTTCGAAAACAATTTTTTACTTTCATTCCATTTCTAAGATTGAAAATAATAAACCCTCTACTGCAAGCTACTTCAGTTCTTAAAAAAATGAGGATAGATCGTACGATTTTATTGTAACTATTGCAAGACTTCATGCTTTAGCAAATTCCCCGGAAAAAGAATAAGTCAAGAAAACGAAAATTGAGTCCCGTTGTTCTAAAATCATCCAGAAATTCATCTCACCTATATTTAAGTACCCCCATTTTTGGGAACTTTTTCAAAAGTAATAACACTGGTTTCAAAATTAAATTACAGGAAATTACCTGTAAAATTACTAGGTTTTATTACATTTTATCACAACTTTTAATTATTGTTTAAAATCCAACTTAAGAGCTAATGCATATCCAAAGTTTACTCGTATGATGAGACACTAAACTACTAAATAATAAAGTTTACAGTAAATACGGGACTTCTTGGTCAACACTGACACGCCACCCTGTAACAGGTTAGTCCTACTACAAATATAGGAAACTGCTTAATTGAGCCTCCTTTCAAGAATGCCGGATGTTAAAGTTTCTGGCTCAACGACCCGTTGAGCTGGCTCAAAGATTTAACCACTATTGTAGAGTGAATGGACAGTGAATAGAACTACATTTAAAAACTAGTTTTGCGGAAAATAGTATGGCTTAAATTGAAGTCTGTCTAAAAACGAATTTATAGAGAAGTTTTCAACTTTCACAAAAGTCGATTCAGGAAACAAGCTACAAAGTTATTCTATTTAGCTTTTCAGGATCTATGATGTCTGTGGCTAGGCGTGTAATCTCCCTTAAAGTTGGACTCGAATAGGCTAAGTCTGAAGTTACGTAACTAACAATGGTAACGTGAAGGGATACGCAATGCTAACTCCATGGAGAAACAAAATGTAGTAAACATTTCTACAAAAAGTAGAGGGCGGATGTGAACGATGTTTGGGGGAGGGGGTACAGAAGGAGTAAAGAAAAAATACAAAAGCGAGGCAATATCATGTAGTCAGGCAAGGCCAGGCCAAAGAGGGAGAAAGAGTGAGTCGAGCCTGAGGCGCCAATTATCCAAGATTAGCTTCCGCGCTTTTCTGTTTTGGCGGGCATCTCCCAGAGACACAGTATAGAGAAGAAAGAGGAGAGCGAGAGAAAAGCGCAAGTCTGTTAGACTTATTTGGACTCCTAGAATTATAGTTGGGGGAAAGAAGAAATTCCGGTAGATGGGTGCTTACAAAATTCGCTTACTACGAGGTTTATACTCATTAGTTCAAAAAAGATGAACACAGACTTCTACGTAAAGAAGAGTGGATACGGGGAAGGGATGATAGGAAAAATGTTGGAGTTTAGGTTTGGCAAGCTCCGCAAATGGAGTCACTTCTTTTTCATCTTCTCCGGCTACGCTATATTGACCGCTTCCATCAAGAGAATAGGCCTGACCGCCAACCAGCAATGCGCCTTCCTAACCCAATCCACCAAGACCTTTCTCTATTCAATCCAATTTCTAAGAAGGTTTTCCTTTTTCTGGCCTCTTTTTTTGGGCGTGCGAGTTCTCACACCGACGATAGGTGTTAGTTCCGAGTTTTATGATTCTAGATCTACTAAAGTACTGCTCAAGAGCAGTTGGCGAAACTATTTTTACCCTCCAATGACGATTAACATCAATGTTTGTTAGTAGAACAATTTCCGATAATTTTTAAGTTGTACTTGGACTTTACACGTAAGAAATAGCTCCTTAACTATTATTCGCTTCTTAACAAAAACTGCTAAATATTTAGAGTTCCTATATTAGCAGTATATTTCAACTTTGCTTTTAAATTTTTATAAACAGACATTTGAGACTCCAAATACCGGTTTCAGACTTGAATTAATTTTAAATAATGTTATTTGGAATCAGCTATTTGGAGATTAAAAATTCATATTTATTAGTGATTTGTCGGATGTTAAATTCAAGGGGGACGTCACCCCCGAATTAGTTATACATATTGAGTTCAAACTCTCAGAGATCAGCTTTGGCAGTACAATAGTTGAAATATTTTGCACACCCGAGTTTCCAGGTCTCTACCCCAGCGGATAAATATGGCAAGGAATGGAAACAATTCAATGTTACAATTAAACACTGGCTTCTCAACCTAACCTATACAATTTAAAATCTTGTTGAAAAAAAGTTTGTAAACCAATACTTTCTTATTTTCTTTCTTCCCCAGTCTAGCCACTAAGGTTTTTGTGTTGTTTTCATCGTTGACACCGGAAACTATAAGAGTATTTTTCCCCCCTACCCTTTCTCAAACAACCAACGTTACACGCGAGACACGTACGTCTCAAACTGGACACTGACGGGTTCTAGCTAACCCAGTCTTCTTTCCCTCCAACTCTTCTTCCTGTTTAGTTATCTTGGACATTGGGAACGACGTTCAGACCTCTTAACGTCACCGTAATGACCAAAGAAATGAGCCGAGTTCGCATTTACACTGTAAACGAGACCCATTGTCACGATTTCTGTACATTCTAGCCAGTTTTTTTGTATAAAAAGCAGCCTATCAAAATTTCATATTAAACAATAGCTAAACCTCAATGAAACGATTGAAAGTTATTCCCGTCAAAAACAAATGGGAATGAAAATAACGATATTTATAATACTCGCTTATCGTGTTGTAGCGAGTGTTGTAAACACTGTATTTCTTCTTTGTTAGGTTAAATTTACGTATCAACCCGCCTGCAGTTCAACAAGGTCAATATATTAATAAATTATTATAATTATTATAATTATTGTGTAAATCTCAATCCTAATTTATTTCCAAATTTAGATTCAATTTTTTTTATTTTTTTCCATAAGAGTTGCACCTTAAAATATTTTACCCATGAACGAGAAATTGCTGTAGAACGAAAAAACTCAACGGGTTAGAAAAATATCCAGCAAAGACCCGATAAAGATCGCGACTCGAAATAAAATTTGCCAAAAACATGGCTAGGTACTCCATTAAAAAACGTTTTAGCTTCCCTCTGGCGTTCAGAAATGGTAATATTTAGGAGCTTTGAAAAACTTTTTTGTTGTTGTTTTCGTTACCAAGGCGTATGTAAAGACGTGGTATTGCCCAGCCGCGAAAAAACTTTTGTTATTATTTCTAACCTTAAGAGAATAGCCGAAAGCTTCGAAAAACTTGCTCGTTCAAAGGAAACAAAAAAGGGACGAAAGATTACGAAGGTTTTATAAATAAGCCTTAATATATAATAACAACTATCAGGATTTTTTTTTTGGAAGAACAGAATAGCGATATGAATCGGGTAACCATTATGTCATTATCTTTGGATAAACATTTTTACGGATATTTCATTTTAGATAAATTGTTTGTAACTTTAAAAACGCGTTTTATACGCATAGATACAGAAACAATTTGAACGAATATAGTTAGGCCTTGTACGATGACATATATAAAACAGATATTCGAGGATTAAAAATCGAATTTTCCGGGTAAGTTTTAAATTTATTTCTAGTTTACTGTGTGTTTTGTAAACTTTTTATTGGTGGATTAGGCCTATTTAAACAATAAGGAATCGACGAAAAATCACTTATTAGGTTGCATTCTTCCTTTAAATAAAACCTTCAGGGTGACCAATCTCCGTATATTTTAGAATTTTTCCTATAAATTTCCCTATATATTTTCTAAGCTAAGTTCTTCTAAGTTCCTTAAATTTTCATATTTTTCCTATAATTATTGTAATTTTCCAATATTTCTAAAAAACCCTATCATTTCCTATAAATCAATAGAGTATGACTCAATAATTCTAGGTATACGACAAATCGGTAGCCTTTCAAATCTTTAAATTTCGGAGAGATGTACTGGAATCCCTTATTGGTATTGTGGCTGCTCTTCGAGAACTTAAATTTGATTCACAAGTGGGAGTGTGGACGCTCGTAATAAATATATATTTAAGAGCCCCAAATAATATCTATTTAACAGATTTAACAAAAAGGGTATAGTAAATAAAACCCCAATTTAATTAGCAAATTAAATTCCTTCGTAACCCTCCAAGAATAAAAAAAATATATCTTTCCCTCATACCACGAGCTTTAACTCTTGGGAAACGAACACGCCACAGGCTAGAATTAAAACCAGAGCGATTCCACCTTCACAACCTCCCACCAGCGCACATACATACACATTCTTTTTAACCACTCGAGACCTAATCCGCAGTATATTTAAACGACAGAATCGTGCCTAAACATGGAAATCCTGAAAAACCTATCTCCCTCTCTCTTTCCTCGATAGAAAGAAGGTTGGAGGAAAGAACGTGTGGGATAGAAGAACTAAGATCACGCAAAAAAGTCAGTAGACGCGAAGAGAGGCGAATTCTGTCTCTATAGCAAATGTTGTTTCGTTTCATCTACTTTTATATAAATGAGGATTAACACTGCGTATTAATCCACCAGCTATTTTTGAGGGCTTAGTTAAAATTTTGAAAATGATCAATTTCAAATTATCGAGAAACAGTTATATTGTTATTATGAATAATTTAAAGCTCAAATCTATAAAAATATATGGCTCTTCGTCTTCATTATCCATTTATAGAAATGCTCTCACCGATTTTATACGCAATTCAAATGGAATTTGATTAAGTTTCAAAATGATCGTTATAAAATTATTTAAAATGCTATAAAAAATACGGAATTTTTAGAAATGAAAACAAACGTTCCACTTCATTACTAGGGTTAAATGTTATTATATAAAAATCAAATGTATCTCGTGTATCATCTGCCACGTGATCAACCCATCAACCCAGATGTATACAATATTGAATGTTTTAAATATAATGAAAAAAACTAAGAATATAATCAATAAGCCTTCCTAAAAATGTTATTTAAAGAACAATTTTGTAATATCTCGCATTTAGACTTTAAAACGTAGACTGGATCTAAGCTTTTTCGTATAATGAAATCTCTGACAAAATCCAAATTCAACCGGGCGGAGTAAATTCGACCCCCTATCCCTTCCTCGGCAATTCGCTTAATTTATTCCGTTTGTGAAATCCTTTCTTCTCTTCTTTTTTCCCCACATTCACCCTGGGCTCGCGCATCGCTACCGAAACATTTTTTTTCCGGCGCGTTATTCTAAAACCGAGACCCAATTTCTATCCCAAGTCCACACACAACCCTTCTCTCTCGGTACCCTCCCTCGTACCATCCTAAAACTCGTTCAAAAAGATCTCTTAGGCATAGCCTCTAGCCTAATTAAATTCCGAGCCTTCTCGGTAAACTAATCAGCTTGGAAAACCTTCCATTGCTAATTACCACTTCCTCGATCTTCACTAGATTCCCCCATTCTCACCCACTCGATCCTAGTTTCTAACAATGTATACACGGATCAGGTCGAAAACGATTTAATTGGAAATGATAAGGCGAATTGTTACGCAATAGTAAATTACGCGGCGAAAAAAGTAGATCAATACATTTTCAAACGTATTTTACTCCCTTTTTCCTCCGAAAACCCCGATTCCTATAGATCCAAAACTTGGTTCGAGAGGAGAGGCTTAAAACTCCGGTATATTTCCAATCTTTAAGTCTTTTCGTTTTCAGAGTTTTCTCATCGGTTCCTCTTCATCTATTCCCCCTTTCCACATCCGCTCGTCTTAACCTTCTGTTTGTATTAACTTGTAATTTTTTATTTATTTTATTTGGTTTCAGACTTTGGTATATCCACTCTCTTCAATAATTGTTTTCGGTGGAATTAAGATTGGTTTAATTATCTATCTACCCTCTGGAACGATGCCCAGTGGGAAGGAACCTTATACCGTCGTATTATAGGCACTTACTTTAGAAATACCATCCACTTATGGTTTCAAGGGAGGGTGGAATACGTAATCAAAATGTTTCATTACTAGCGCTCGCATTGATTGCGATTAAATTTAATTTAGACAGTTGTGTTCGTGTTAATCGTCTTATTCCAGCAATTGCATTTCGTATTATACTACATTTAGTCATTCCAATTAAATGTATAGAGTGAGAATCAAGTCCATTAACTGATTTTTAATGTATTCCGTATCTTTTAAATACCTAAGCCTAGTAAAATTAATTACAAACAAATAGTAATATCCATATCTCAATGTTTCCGAAAGCCTGTCTTAAAAGTAAGTTAAAAATTATAATAATTGGTTAATTACGTATCTGTTTTATCACTTTATTCTCCCTTTAAGTATACTAATAACTTGATTAGGTGTTGAATTATGCATTAAAGATTAAGAAAGTATTTAATATGATATGGGAAATTTCAATATACGAAACATTTCAGAACATTGTTCGTTTTGTGCCAATAATTTTAACATTTACAATAATCTTTGGAATGCAAACGATACGCAACAAGAATTTGAAAGAATGTTAATACCAGAAGTATATAACACTTGTATAGAATTATTGTTCTACTAAAAGAGGGCATTGAAAAAATAATCAAGTTCAGAATAGTCCTTTCATAAAAAAACGTATTGCATTAGATGCAATCCCTCTTGACGTTCGTTCACCTGGGAACAGGGTGAAACAAAGATATTCAAGGTTATCATGAAAATGTTTCTCTAGTGTACTGAACATAAGGCACCTCATTCTCATTTCTGAAGACACCATCGGTCAAACTTGGAGATGATCAACTTATGATTATTTCTATCGAAATGGACCGACTATAAAATCAAGGAAGTTAAGAACTAGGCGCGCGGAGAAGCGGAAAGAAAACACGATTGTTTGCCATTTGTTCAAACAAACTAATCAGCGCGTTTTCATCTCAGTTTGGCTATCCATTAATTCCTCATTCATTCTTAAACCAAGCAGCTAGCTTTTCCCGCTTTCACCAAAGTTAATTAAAAAGCTCTTTGGGGGTTTGTTCTACCACTCCACCGTACCACACCGGGTGAAGGGTATACTTTAGTTGGAAATCCAACACGGAGTGGTCAGCTCTTTCCGAAAACAATGCACCCAGAGTTTTTGATGGCTCGATTAGGGAAGAAAACAAGACACGCGAGATAAAAAAGTACATCAAAACGGAATAATTGGATCGAAGGATGCCGAATGGGTAAATAGAAAACTGAAACATAAACCCTTCTTGCCTGTTTGGATATTTACATTAATATTAGGGGTGTGTGGGAATAGACTTTTGGATTTCGGGGCGAGTACTGGTAATGAAATTTTTTCTTATCAGGTAACTCGTAGGAGAATGCTTTCGGGTACTCGCGGGTAATTAGTCTTAACCAATAATGGTTGACGGGTAGCAATCTGCATTGTATTAATAGTTATAACGAAGTGTCGAACAGGGAAGCTAGATTGTAAGCATAGATTATAGGAAAAATTATATAAGTATAATAGTGTAAATAAATACTACGTAAATAGGCAATTATACTTCGGAGTCACTGTTACTTTTGGTAAACTATAGTTTAATTTTTTTACCACAGAAAAGAAACTAAAATCTTGTTTTTCATTTCGTTTTCCCTGAGGAGTCGGACATATGAAAGAATTTGTACGTCACAGATTATTTCTCATAGAAACTTATTTCGGGAGTGATTCCGCTATATATCTGGAGTGATAGAAATATACTTCTGGCCCTTGTGTGTTAAAATTTAAACTCAGATTTAAATTAAAAACTGATAGCTAGTGCTTTGAATTAATAAAGCTTTGGTAGCGCAAAGAGTTCTTACACCCGAGTTCTCAAGTGTCTGCCCCCTCTATCTCCACGCGTACTAGATTATCTAATATTTATATTCAATAAAATCAAAATTTACGCAAATACCAGATAAAATAAGTACAAAAAAATGGTAATTTACGACATGGTATCAGGTAAATTACCAGCATATACGCGTGTCTATTATTCCAAGTCAGTCATGATGCCTCGATTGATTTCAGATAGAGCGTCTCTTGTTAACAAAAAACTACTTGTTTCCGATAACATCAATCAAGCTACACCCCAAAAGGAGCACCAATCACGCAATAAATTTTTCATACAGTATAACACCCTTCGACCTCCATCATCACAATTCATAACGTATACTACAACACGACTTTCAAACCTACGTGTATTTATATATATTGAATTTTTTGATATGATCGAAGTTAGAGGGCAAAAATATTTCAAATTCCCTAGTTCCCTCACAGTTACGTATAACCTGTACCGTTCAGCATCCCTATCTTAAACAGTCACGGTATACTATCCTATATATTGACG
Organism: Odiellus spinosus; assembly: GCA_963920705.1. NCBI lineage: Eukaryota > Metazoa > Arthropoda > Arachnida > Opiliones > Phalangiidae > Odiellus > Odiellus spinosus. The sequence continues at coordinate 10,218,032 of OY987237.1, forward strand.
ATATATAAAAAACGAATTGAGTTACACAAACTGATAAGAAACTCAGTCCGTGACGATTTTTTTTTCTTCTTTTGCCCCGGGGCCCACGAGATACCGACTCTGTAATGTACAAGACCTGTCCATATAGAAAGCGAAAAGGAACTCTCGTAGATAGACCACACTATACCGCGCGTACCATCACCACGCTTGGCGTCTTTTCAATTTTACTCTTCCCGACTTCCAAGGGCCCCGAGGGGGCGAACGCCATATCCCCTACCCCAGCCCTCTTCTTCGATTCTACCTATAAGGCGGTTACTTGCAACAAGAATATCATAAGTACAATTAAGTGTGATTATCTTTTGATTTAAAATGGACACGAGCAACCCGACTCGTTTCGGGCCTTGTCAAATTTGTCTCGCAAATTTATTCTTTAGAAATTTAAAAAAAAATCCTAGGCTGTTTTTTACATAAGATGGAGTTGTACGGAAAATTTGATATAGACTACTGCCGATATTTTTTTTTTATTGGGACATTAGGTTTATTTAAAAGGTAATGAATCGATAATAGAAAAATTGTTGTCGGGTTGGGTACTTTCAAAAGAAACTCGAGAAACTTAAATATTAATGATTTACAAATTGTTTCGTATCTATTCTCCATCAATTGGACTCCTGTTCGAGGGAAGTTTTTTCGACTGCTTTTTCCTAAGACTTGTTAAATTGGTGTAAGTCTTCTTGAAGGAGAGTATAACAAACATTACGTTGATTATTTGAAAAACAAAAACTTAAAATTCTCTACATTTCTATTTGTACTATAGAATTTTCTAAATTCGAAAAATTCGAGTTACTATAATCTTGTTGGAAGATAGCGACCTATAGGACTTGTCATTCCCTATCTCCGGTTCTTATCCTCTTCATACACACTACAGAGACCAGGGGGCTTTAGCCTCCTAGTTACATTAGCCGGAGAAATATAAAGGGCGAGCCAATTGGGGCTGTACCTACCATGGATAAGAAGAAAATCCATCCCCCAATCTGATTAAAATTGGATGGAAAGCGGGGTGTGGAGAATGAGGGCTGAAGACTCGCGGACATCCTTCCCTCGCGCTTATTAACTGTTACTTTGTGAAGATGAATCTATCGACGAGTTTGTCTACGATGCGCGTACATATGGTCAGGTTATTTTTTGCTCACGTCAGTTTAATTACGCTTGGCTAGTTACTTTGTACCTTGGTGAATTGTTTGCATAGTTTAAGGTTGTTGGCAACACTAACTGAACTGCGAGAGAGGGCAAAGTGGCAATTACAATACCAGTACTGGTTTCAGATAAAAACGGGCTGCTTTAAGAGTTATAAAATGAGGACCCCTCCCAAGTCGTGGACAAATGCAAATTCTTAGTTATTTGTAAGCTAGAACTACATACTTCCCTGAAACAAGAAGAAAATTACACTTTTTCATATATCTGTAAATAACTCATTATAATTTTAGAGATTCAACAAGGTATGGTTGCGATAAATAATACTAATTATTTCTTTCAATCGGTGAGGCTAAGCTACTGGAATATTTTCTAATTCACGGCAGACAAGAACGAAGTTTTGGTTGTTACTTAATTTTGTTCATACTTTTGCTTGCACTGCTTGCCGTTAGAGGACGCTTATGATCGCCATGTTTTATTATTCATCGTTACCTATTTATATAGGTGTCCATTGTTAATAATCCTAGGTGCCATTGAAGTTTATAATCAAGTTATCTTACATCCATAAATTTGCCCGATTTATTTCAAGTTTTTGAATTTGGTGTTTGATGAAAATTAGAGGATTGTGCATTAAGATATATTAGATTTTAAAGCTCGCTTGCCATTTTAAAATAAAAAAATCAAATATACCACATAAACCGAACCAGGAGTTTATCCGCGGAGAGATTAACCCACCAAATCTCTTAAATGCGAAAGCCCAAAATGATCCCATATAAACACTACATTTTAAAATGATTAAAAGCTATAAACCTCTAACTCGACTGCGCACGTTTTGATTTAACCCCAAACAACAGACTCATCATGACCCCACTTTAACAGTTAAAGCTAAACAGTAAACTCTAAAACACAAGGCTGGTATAGCCCGAAGCCATAGACTAAATAAACCTTTAGTTTCATTGGATCTTTCAATACGCACGAAGCGGTAGAAAACTGTTCATAACTCTTATCTCTTACAGTCAAACGAAATATTTTAAATTTATAACGAGGGATCCCCTGTTTTGAACCGGTTGAAAACTTCAACACTTACTTTGACTAGAGCAGAGAACAAGAAATACTTTCATTCTCTCAGAGCTTTAACATTATATGTTAGTTCGCCCCAAGCTTGTCTAGTTTGCGAACTGCTTTCGCGAGTATAATATTATATAAACATTCATCGTATACGCGTCGTCTCTTTTAAAACAACAACCAGACCATTTCCACTGATATCTTTTCCCCCTAGGCAGTAAACGCTTCATTTCGTAGCCAATTAAACAGATCCGCTTGGAATTTGTACACTTCAGAAGAAGGGCCATGCGGCAAAGTGGGTGGACAGGCAAGCGGGAGGATGGAACAGCTTCTGCTTTATTCCTCAAACAATCCCACCCCCTTTTAAACCTTTAAAGCGCGTTAGCGAGACGCGTCACTTTGGAGCCTACACAACGGACACCCCTACGAGTTACCCTTTAGTGTGAGCAAATGATGATGACGGTTTTATCAGCACGCTCTATTAAAAGAATATTATAGAGAACGGAAAGAAGTTGTTTTAATCGATTTGGACTGTAAAAAAATACGAAAAACTTCATTAAAACTCGCTTTTAATTACGTAGGTCACGAAATGTACTCCCTAAGCCTAAATGGGTTTCGAAGAAATTTTAAGACTAAAAATTCTCGAGAAGACAGAATTGCTGATGATATAGAGACAGTATACATTGGTGCTTGACCAATCAACTATAAATAAAGCTATTTCTTAAAATTACTCCTTTGGTTCACGTGTCATTTCAAAAGATGAATTAAATTTTTTAACATGAAATTTATTCGAACAGAATTTTCCCAATTTTATAAAACCTTTGGCGAGTGACTTCGAGCCACATTTCGCAACTTTAATCATTAACAGCGTTTAAAAAGCCAGTGGTAGAAGGTGAGAGTAAGCATCAAAATCGAACGAATAAAGCTAGGGGGGGCCTGAAATTATATTTGAGCAAAAAAAACCTAGTTTTTAGTTTTAACGATTGACAATGCAATGACGACATCAAATGAGTAACGATTATAAATATTTGGAGGTTTGAAATACGAGTTTACGTACCAACAGTTTTACCACTTCTACAAAGAAGTTAAAGTAGCGCTGCTTGTCCAATAGTAGTAAGGTTAAAGCTATTTTAATCTGAGACGAGACGTCTTCCAATATAGAGCAGTGCACGCTTAGCAAAGGCCAAGGAACACGAGGCTTAAGTGGACTAAAGCGGGCGCAAACTTTGTTGACGTGCGGGGTGAAACCTTTATTGATATAAATGCTCTGCCAAGTAAAAGGAAGCTATCCAGGAGGGGATACCAAAATGTCCAATAGCCAGACCAGCCCACCAAGAACGCTATCTTCCACCATACATCCACCTAAATAGTACGTGGACTGAAGACTACCAAGGGGACGGATAGAATCTCATCCGAAGGCCCTCTTTCTATCCTTAACGTTTCAGCATTATTATTGAAATAAACGGTACTATAGACTATCAAGACGATGCGCTTTCCGAACCTTCCGAATTAGGGATGAACTCGCCAGGGATATCCGAAATGGGAGGACCAATTGATCGCTAGAGTCTTTACCAAGTCAAGAGAGTAAGCTAACGAAAGCTGCAAGTGGATGAACACACAATGATAAACTTCGTAGGACCAAAAGTAGTCGTAACTAACTTCTACAGAATGGGATTATATAGACTTTTCCCGAAACGTGGCCTCCCACTTTGCCTGAGCCTTTTATCTATAGAATATATATACATACAGGAACTTTGGACATGTTAAAATAATTTAACATGGTAACACTTTTAAAACTTGTTTGTCGGCAAATTAAAAGAGAATTTTAGTGGGTTTGAATGAGACTAATATGTTGATAGATAGGGAGTTTGAAATTTAAATGGAAAGGTTAACAAGGGTTAAGACTTAAATTTAAAGTCAAACTTAAAAGAACAAATTAAGAGGGTTTAAATTAATGTCAACGTTTACGAGAAATCTTGATGTTACCCTATATTTAGTTTGGTGTTGATTTATAAGAAACTTATATACATTTTAAGAATACTTTGGCGATAAACAAAAGGGCATCAAATTTGCGCATTGCTCATGCAACTAAATTATTATTTGTTTCATAAATTTCTTTAAGCTACTGACCAAACTTATTAACGTTAGTCACATGGCCAAAATTAATTAGTTCTTAAAAACACGTCAAACCAGAGGTACGAATTTTGATTATGGGTTTTTAATACTACGTATTTAAAACAGCCAAAAACATTAAAATCTAAATTATTATATTTTTCAACATGTTCAGAATCAGATGTTCCTTGGAAAGTGTGCAGTTTAAGATTATATAAAAACTTAACTCTACAGAAGCTATGAACATAATTATTTTCGTGATTGCTTAGATGGTTTTCCTTACTTATTCTCGAAGGCTTAGAGAGTTTATGACAGTATATTAATTAAAGATTATTTCGCTGCAATTTTTATTGTGAAAAACCAGGAAAATAATTTTGTTTAGGGTTAAAATAATTTAGATACAATAGGCCATAAATTATGTTAGTAATGGGGTTATTCTAAATCGGTAAACAAAATGCCTTACTCTATAAATAAAATATAGTTCTATAGGTTTAGAATAAATCGTATACAAGCACCCTTTAAAGGGAGAATGTAACCTAACAGCATGTGATTTTTGTTCTTTCGATTCCTTATACGTGAGGAAATCAATGTCCACATGAATCCAGCCAGGTAAGCCTATTTTCCGGGCAAGTTTTTAATTTATTTATAGTTTAATATTTGTTTGTAATTTATTTTGCTGATGGATTAAGCATATTTAAATGATAAGGAATGGATTAAAAATCTCTTGCATTCTCCCTTTAAGTGGAATCTAAGCTTAAAAGTTAAATTATTCTACGGGCCATTTTTATACGTTAAATTATTATTAGTAAAATTTCTTCAAAACGGATTTAGGCTTAGCGAGTCTAGTTCGCGAATTTGGTAATTAACTTTAAATTACCGCGAAACCTTTGGTGAGTTTTGATTCGTTTTTTACGCGTATTATAAGAGTCCAAATCGTTTCAAAATAATATCTTAAACTGAAAGCCAGGTTCCAAATACAAAAGCGAGGGTATGGTTCAATATCTTTTGAATAAAACTCGTACTATCACCCTTTAAGGCCTGTAAACACGAATATTCATTTTCTCTGGAGAATATCTTGACAAGTTGGCTATTCTAAGAGGCCTACATATAGGTAAATGGAGCGTGTTTGGGGTTGATTATAGGAGCAACGAAAGAGAGGCTCTCATCAGCACGGACGTCAAACGAAGACAATTTTAAATCGCTTTTGGTAAATAAACGAGAGCAAACTAGCAATTAAGGGCCGGCTAACGGTAGCCAACCAATTCTTGGGCCGCAATTTTTCATTCGCCCCTAATAGAATCACGTAGACTCGTGAGGAGCGCTTATCATACAACGAACGCGGAATAGTAATTAACGCTTCGTCTACTTCCAGTACAACCTTCCTTTCAGCTATAGATTTATGCATGCCTGAAAACGACCGGGAAACTATAAAGTTAAGGTGACGGAATATAATCGAAATTCTAACAAATTATTGATAAACCGCGATACCAGTTCAATGCCAATCTAAATTTCGTTGACTTGAAAATATCAGTTATTTAAGGAATGCCGAATATCAATATTTAAATTGGTTTCAGAACCCGCAACCATATAGAGAAATGTAATTTACAATTTTCTTCAATTATTAAGCGTCATGAAATTTAGTTTCTAAATATGACTCAAGAATTTCAAGCCATCGAGTCTCGATAAAGAGTCGTAATGAAAACTTAATTTCGAAAAAAATGGGGCTGTAATGCGCGGTATTTAGAGTAGAATTCAAATTGATAACTGACAATTTTTAATAAAATTGTCAGATTTTAATATATGAAGATTATTTAGATTGGAATTTCAGCAAGGCAAAAATTCGGCTAATCATTTTAATGTAATGAGTTAATATTAATATTATAATTATCAAAAATTTAATGCAGCCTCTTGATTATAAAAACTGGATTGATGTTTCATTTTTGGCAAGATTTTCAACTTAAAGACTAAATTCGAAGATATGTACATACATTAAGAGGAATGCATTTAAATCTTTGACACACATATAACTTATGCAAAAACCATTAAATGATAAAATCAAGAGTTTGGGCATTTCTCTCTCGTCACCGACACTTTAAAAGTTGATTGTTATTCTAGAGCCATCGGTTCTAGTTATGGCATACGTCAACAAACTTTGGGACAAGGACCGACATACTCGCTGCTTAAGCTTTATAGGAGATTCAGTGTAGAAGTGGACTGTACTAAAGTATAGATCAGCTGAATTACATTGCCAACTTGACGCGCTTCATAAAAAGACAAGGGGTTTCCGATGTTGTTTATAGTTAAATGGTAATTACAATTCGGGAATGAAGAAGAGGGTGTACGGAAAAATATGATGGAGTGGTACACGAATGTTTGTTGATTACTGATTGTACGTTACATTAAGATCCTTAACTTAGATAAAGTCAACAAAATGTTACGACTTGACTGAACTACACGATTTATCTAGTAATTGGCAAGAAAACTAAATATTAAAGGGAAGCCGTCAATAAAATATTTATTTCTGGCACTTATTGGTCAATGTTTTGTATTTGACGAATGAACGCAACGTGAGGCCTGTTCAGACTAAACAACTTTAGGATTAGAATTGTTCAGAAAACTCGAGTTTAGTCAAGTAATTCCATAGTGCAAATACAAGTTGGATAAGCTGAATTACAAAAACTTTTGATTGCAAAAAGTAGAAGTGGTCCATTTTTGCTGACTTATATTTTTAACTCAAAAAGTTGAGTTGTCCGAGCAGAGCTTAATTATTAATTTAAATTTATTTTAGATGTTACAGTGACCGAGTTCAGCGATACACACCAATGGAGGCTTCAAAAAGCAACAATTCACAGCTAAACAGAAATTATCACTTCTTGTTCCCTCCAATCTTTTCCTACCACCACCAGATAAGAATCGAAAGGCTCCGGTACCTTTGCTACCAAACCGCTCCGTCGCTGACCACAGTCAATAAACGCAACATCTAAATTTAATAACTTCCACTTTACAGTCTGAGTAAAACCGACGTCACAAATCCTTCAGGGATATGTTTTAATTTCTTGAAAAGGAAATTCAATATGTGTTTGATGAGAGTTAAAATTGACGAGGCCCGAAATGAGTCAGCTATAGCGTGTATACATTAAGGGGTGTAACAGTCTCTGGACTTTTAAAATGGGGAAAGAATGTAAACATTACATTCATACCATCGGCAGTGATGGAAATAAACTATTGGAGTTTGAAAATAAAAGCACGGTTCATTTTAATCCAGGACTTATATATGGACTATGAAAGTTATAAAAAAATTGTTTAGCCACAAGTTTCATTTTACCTTTATATTAGGCCGCTGGGGAGCTCCAAGCCACTATAATATATATATAATCCATTCAATGACGTGAACTAAAATGGCCTTGCTCCATTAAGGCATAACGCTAAGTAGCTATCCTAGTAGTAGGCCTAGAGGGGACAGTAACACACCGAGATATTATTGTAATTGCCCGTCGGAATGAGACAACATTCGAAACACCTGGCAAAGACGACACAGATAGAGCTGAGGGCAGAAACTGGGCTTCATCGTAATACAGAGGGAGGCATTTGATGGGATGAAGGAGGTATAAGCAAAAACGCCACGTAATGACACCCATCCAACGAGAGACAGAGGGAAGTTTTCCTTAAAAGCTGTTGCTTACTTAAATACGCTTCGTGGGAGAAAAAATACATTACGCAACCCCGTCCCTATGGGGGAGTAGTTTAAATCGACAGTAAAGGCCTAGCGTCACCAAATCTAAACCTATACGCCACACATTAGCACTTTCTTAGAGTGTGGCACAAACTGTTTTAGAACGGGATATCACATAACGTTACTCAAAAAATTCTTGGTACAGGGATGAGAAACAGCTGCTTGGAATAAAGCCCCGACCTGCGCAACCATCTTTGGGAATTGTTCGCATTTGACCTTGGGTACCGTTGGGAAAATAACTCAATTTTGTTTCTGCACTCAATATGGCACAGTATTGCCGCCATTATTTTACCATAGATGATTAACGTGTGTTTCGCAAAATGTATGCAGGTTAGTATTCGAGAAAATAAGTGTCTGGCCAATTTGGATTAAAAAAAATCAATGGAAACCTTAACTCCATGTGAGGTGGGATGATTATTACTACTCCTAGCGTCAATCACGTTCTAACTAAAAAGAATACCCTTAAAAATTGCATTGAAAGAGTTAATGATACGTAATCAAATGAACTTGATTTACAACTACACTCATCCCTCTCTGAAAGTCTAAGTAAATACGATCGATGTAGCTATCTCATTAACAGAGTCGAATAACGAAAAGTTTGTAAGGTGTAGACTTATATTCCGTATACGGTTTCTCACAAGGTTTCGTATGACCATTATCGGCAGATAAAGTCCCTAAGACCCTTAATTTATAGAAGGTATACGCTATACAATATAATCCTATCCCCTGGAATAAGTCGCAATATACTTGTAAATTGCCTATTTCAGCAATAGTCATTGCATTTTCTTACCGATAAAGTAAATTTCGTTTCAATTGTATCTAAGAAAATAAATCTCATGTAGTGGTTAATCAAGCTTTGTTCTTGTTGAAAAATAAACTATAAATATACTACAAAGAGGTACGAAAACCTTCGAAATATTTTTTTTATTTAAACTCAGCAATATATTTATGAATTTGATATGGTTTGAACTTCAACTCTAGTATCGACAGTTGGAATTTAAAAAACACCAAATAACATGAGCGATTGTCAAAACAACGTTACCAAAGGGGAATTTATATAAAACTGCGACAGTGATAGCGTGTTAGTTTAAAAAGAAAAGATGTTCTGAACTTCCGACACCCGTTGAAACGGTAAACGCTGTTTTAAAAACCACTGCCTACAGGAGATTTAGGTTCGAAAATAATCTTGAATAATATGGAAATATAAACATATTCTGTCGTTATTGCTCGATATTTCATTCCGCGGTCGCCATACCCCTTAAAAAACAACTTTAATTTTTCTCCTATTTACTATAGGAGTTTATAAAACACAGGAAAGAAACGCGGAAGCCGGTCTCCGACTTCACCATTCTAGCGCCTTTATGAAATTGGACCAAATGAAACTGTTTGTATTCTGATATGAAGTATTTCGAATTAATGGGCGTGGGCGTCCTAATGCGAACTCGACTGACGTATTAAAGACGAGCTCTATTGTTTATTGGCGGACACGCGGCATCGAGTACGTCCGGATTCTTATAGATGCGAGAGAGAAGAGAGAAGGATAGCGGTCCAAGGCTTCGCTGTCTACTTTAATACACACAATAAGAGTTGTTTGAAATAGTAAGAGGGGAAGATCGGGAGAGCGGGAGGTCTAATATAGTCGGAGTCACTTTAAGAGAGAAGCGCGAATGAAGAAATCTTCCACATTATCTTAGGAATTGGTTCCTTAGAGATGTAAGGGAACCAAACCTCGAACGAAGCCGAAATCTAAATCTGATTCCGCGTGAGTGTAGTAAGAAGAGAAAGACGCTCGTGGATAAAGGAAAACGCTATATGGCTATAGTAGGGAAAGGGGAATCGAGCTGACATCTGGCGTGTGACAGGCCTAACTCATTGGGGACGTATAGGGGTAGCCATTTGACAAGAAACGCCCGCGTACTCTCTCGCGCCCGTCGCCTAAGAAGTAGAAGAGAAAGCGAGCCAAAAAAGTATAGCGTGGGGAAAGCGTGAGGGAAGAAAAGGGTTTCGAATACAAAAGACACCCCAATCGATGATTGGTCGATACGCCGATTGTTTCCCGCCAAAAACCCGCCGCGTGTTCGGAAGTCCCGTTCTCATTCGCGCCGAATTAATCGAATAGAGCAGCTACGTCCCCTTTAATTGATTCGGTCTACAAACCAAAGGCCAAATCCTACAAACTTATTCTTATAGATAGGAGGAATAGGAACCGAGGCGGGCGAAAGAGGTATTCTGACCACAGACAGTCCTTTTAACCCTCTTACACAAACACGTAGCTTATTCAAACCGTTTTCGCGTACGGATATCGTTAGTCGATACGGATTTCACGGGTCGCGACCAGCTAGGAAGAAAAACCTTTTTACCTCCTGTCCTTTTTTGAATTACCAAACGCTCCCCAATTTACGAAAAAAGGGAGAATAAGGAGTGGGGAAGCGAAGGAAAAAATTTATCTCCAATAATGATTCAAACAGGTGTTTCGGTATTGGAACAACGACAAAAGGTAGCGAAGTAGAAAACTTTTACAATTTTTTTTTTTTGGACTCTCGAGTGTTAAGCCTAATTTTTTATTAAGGACTGGTCTTTTGTTTTAAAAGTCAAAACGTAAAGAGTTTTGGGAGTTTTGAGTCCAGTGTACCTATTTTATTATTTGTAAGACAATGGGAACACAAAACTTCCATTCTATCGCCATTTTCGAGTGTTGTAAATCTTGAGAGCTCTTGCCAATGCCGTGAGAAGGGGGACCGCATCATTGCGGCTCTATGTACCTTCGAAATCTCATCCAAGGCAAAACTCCGAATCAAGTGGAAAGCTGGATGCAGCAAAATTCGTATTGTTTGCTTAAAGGGCAAGTATCGCGAAGATTTTGTTTTAAAACCAAGGACTTGAAAATCTCCAACTTTAAAGTTATCATTTTCTCCAATAATAAATGGAATTTGAAATTAATAATATTGACTGGCTTACACGTTTTGCATGACGCGGTTAAAAGCTTTCGCTAGCAAAAAGGTGGCTCTCAATGAATCTCAAAATCCAAATGGAATTTCATTAGCATTTTTGAAGACCGTTAAAAAATACGATTTTTTTTTTTAATAGTATCTTCGAAATATTCTACGTCTTCTATTTTAATTTTGGAAAATTAATTTGGAAAGTCAAGCCAGATATGTAAAATGAAAGAAACTAAAAATTCAATCCGTAAGCACTCGAAAAAGTAAGAGCATACTTAATTATTTTTGAAATAACGTTTTAATTAGATCTATAATTATTTTTATATTAATAAAAATAGAAATTACTGGCCGACTTGTCCTTTAAACACATTATTTTTCTTTCCTAACTCCCGCTGTATTCAGCCTCGAATCGCGTCCTGAATTGTGGGCTTAAGACGGAAGCTGACGCCCGCTATATGACGGGGTGAACAACGAACGTCTCACGATTGATAGATAGAATAAAAAGGTTGGGGTAGAATGGTGGAGATAAAATGCAAGGAAATCTCATTTTACCTTATACTCCCTTATTCTTCCCAGTGTACCCTTTTGCTCCGGGAGAGTTCAGATTTCAGTGGGTCGCTTCGGTCGTAAAGCTCAAATATAGTAGGCCTATATATATATCCCTAGATCTTTCTCTAAATTCCCTTCGCGTTTCGTTCCCGGGGAAGACTCGGGTACTTCATAAATTCAACGAGAAAGCGAGGATGGAGCAAATACCAAAGGCTTATATGCATGCGAAATTCGCATTCATTCAAAATGCTTCAGTTGTCAAATAGGAATTATTTTACATAAATGTTGGGCGGGCCAACCTGATTTGAGTACCTACTAGAAATTCCCGCAGCACTGTAATATTACCATAAGTAATATAAGATTATGAGGTCGTATAAGTATGACAAAATGTAAAACAATTGATTAGCCTTCACTTCCCAATCAATCTCCTACCTATAAAGGTGATTGTGGATAGAAAGTATCTTACTGATCGTAATAATGTATTATATATATGAGGCTGAACCATTTCTTGGATTTTTTTTTTAGTTTCTTCATACGTTTAAAAAACGCATTCAAAGTTTTACACCTCTGAAGTGACTCGTTTTTAAGAAAAATAGTTTTCAAGTTTTTCGATGGAGAACTTAGAAGGTATAACTTTCTGGATTAAGTAGTTTCACGAAAGAAATTGCGTGAAATCAGACATGTGCCAAAATATGCACACTTTTTTTTTTATTTTTTTAAGTTTTTTCAAACTTTTAATTCCAAAAAATGCGTTTGAATTTCTCTGTCATTACCAGTAACACAATAAAATTTTAATTTTGTAAATATCCGACTATTCTAGCATATGTTCGAAAATCTCAGGAATTGACTCTTGGCTCTGATTGGCCATTGGGTAGTTTAGGTAAATTCAAACGCATTTCTAAGCCCAACGAAGTTATAAAAAGGTATTGTCGAAAAATATGTTTAAAAAAAATGGGAAATGATTCAGGAGATTAAATTTAATTATAATTAAGACTTGGGTTTTTAAATTTTCAGCTAGTAATCTTCCTTTAACAGTAAAAAAGTTCAGGATTACGCCCAGATAGTATCTCTGCCCCTAACAACAACACACTGCGGAAAAAACATTTCTACAGGCGCCCTATGGGAAACTGAATACGGATTTCTCCTATAAGGGCGATTCTGTCTGAACTTTACTGCTCTTTGGACAATTCTACAGTTGTTTTATGGAGGAATAGATATGTTAAATGTAGAATACAAGAATTTAAGCGATTTTATGACTGTAAAATTCTGAATTTTTTTTATTTGTACTTCGTTCTCGACTCGAAATTTAATATATATTTTCTAATATAATTTACTTAATATTAAAAACCATCCGTGTTCTAGAGTTCTGGGAATGGGGTGAAGTCTAAGCTCAACCTACAATTTTGGTCTGACACCAACAGTCAAAATACTTTTCGCTTATATAAATAATATAAGTTGTACGTCTAGATATTTCTCTAGATTTATTCCGTACGAAGACACGTATTTTTACCCATTATAACCTATCAGGCTAGTGGGTCAAGTAAAAAGCAATTACAACAACTGACAGATGTGACCCGTATTTTTGATCCACGAAATAAAAACTAAGGCTTTCCCATATAACACGTCGCAAAATTACAGTTCCGTGATATTATTAATATCTACAATGAATCTGAAAATTTGCAGCTGGCTTTTCTGTCCTTATATTAACTTTTGATGCGTTTAAAAAAAATACTTTATCATCGTAAATGTCTTTGGCAAGATAAAAATCCATAAAAACACAGAAACCTCGACCCCTTTTGCCCGTTTCTTTCATATTTTTGCATGCTACGTCATTTAAAGGGAGGAAATAAAATATGCATTTTATTTCCACTATTGAAATCAGAATTTTAAATCGCTCCAGCAATTATTAAAAAAATATTATTAAAATTATATTCATTAATAGTTATTCAAAAGTTAATTATTTACTACTTTTAACTAGTAAAATCTTGGAACCAATCAGAAACGAACTAAGACCGGGGAAGTGTAAATACAAGGAGAAAATATTTCAGAGGAAGTGCCAGAAGCGAAAAGATTGATTTATAAGCGGCAAGAATTCTAGACCATTTTAAATTTCCTCGAACAACTCGGCAAATTTCAGTAAGAGTAAGGCTAGACTTGAATTACATGTTCCTCGTACGAACTGTAAGATCATTTCCTATTGGTCGGACAGTCACGTGACTCCCACAAACAGAAATTAGGAAGTGAAGATTTTGGTGACATCAGTTGATATTAAACGTGACTTCCATAAGTCAAGTGCTAGTTTAACCACTCTAAAGCCTCGTTCATACAGACCTAAATGCGCTTCGATTTCTATAACTGGTTATCAAACCAACGTGAGAAATCAGTTCGTGTAAGTTCGGGAAGCAATGTGGTCAAGTCGCTCGAACGGTTAAATCCGCTTTGAAAATAAGAGACGGAGAGACAAAATTGTTTGACAAATTTTAAAATAACGATAAAATTATATTTTCTGTCAAAAATAATTAACCAACGAGTTACAAACACGATTAACTAATTAGTTCAACTTAATTATTTATAATATTGAAATTCTGGACATTTTTTAAAATGACGCTAAGCCTTGGCTTAGGTCGAACCGGGGCGAACTGACTTCTCAGCGTATGAACCACGGAAAACAAAAAACGCTTCGTACCGGTTCGGGGAACCGATTTTGCTCTCAAGTATGAACGAAGCTTTAGAAATTCACGATGTTACTCCGTTATTATTTATTATTAAAAGTAACTTTCTTTTCATCCTGCCTTTCTAATCCCTCCTTCCCCTGTTATAGCGTTCTTCCCATTTTTGCACGACCAACGAAGAAAACACCTGTCTGGATCTCAGTCCCTTTACGAACAATAACACGACCTATAGTTGAGATTAGGTATGAAGTAGAACAAGCTGGAGTTTTTATTTTATGGTTTGAAAGATGTCGCTGACCGACTATTAACATAAATACTGTCTATAGATTTATATTGTATAAAGAAAACGTTTTACGAACGTTTTGTCAAATTTTAATTATCCTATATAGGTACGAGCTAAGGAAACATAAGGGATAATCGATTTATGCGGTAAGGTTAGTGGTTTTTTTAAACACGACAGGTGAATTGATTTTGAAGTAAATGGAACAACGGGGGGGTCCCGCGGGAAAATTACCAGAGTGCAAAAGAAATGAGTGTACCATGATTTCAAAAACAATGCAAGTCGAAAAGGTATTGTCCATGCTCGTAATTTGAAAATATACAGATGTTCTTTGTAGATTAAATCACGATTAAATTGCGTTCAAAATTTCCCAGCCTTCCACACACCCATTGATTATATTTTAATAGATTAGTTTAGACTAATATGCTAAGTTCAATTATTTAAGGGGTTTATATCTATTACTACAAAAATATATGAGCCTTGTGCTTAGTGTTCTTTAACAAATCGGATTAATGGAACAAATTAGACTTTTTTTTATCATAATTATTATTATATTTGGCCACGGATATGAGAGATATTAATGTTGATTTACGTACAAATGAAGTACATAATTAGAAAGCTTTCGGCCATAACACCTGATCTTTATCAATCTGCTACAAGATAACAAGGCTATTTAAGAAGAAATTAAAAACAATAAAACATAAAAGGGGTCAACACCTATTAATGGCCAGGCATGAGTATCCTTCTTTCAAACCACACTTAATATTTTTTATTATATCTTGACTATCACCTATATTACTTCGCTAGGACAGCTTTCAAAAAAAGTACTTTAGTTAAGGTGAATTAACACAGTAGAGGAACATCATTTTAGGCTTTAGGACAAACAACTTATTAAATGGAGAATGCAACCCAATAAAGATTTTTCATCGATTCTTAATAGTTCAAATATGCCTAATCCACTAGTAAAAAGTTTATAAAACAAATATTAAACTAATTTAATTAATTAAACTAATTAATTAAAACTTTCCCGGTAAAGAGTCTTGGCAGGATACATGGAGATCCTGAATTGCCTCCCTGTAAGTCTACCGACCAATGAGCAAAGGAAATCAGGATCTCCATGAATCCCGCTAAGCCTATTTTCCGGGTAAGTTTTAAATTTATTTCTAGTTCAATATTAGTTCGTAAAATTTTTCACTAGTTGATTAGGCGATTTAAATAAGGAATCGATAAAAAATCACTTGTTGTTAGGTTGCATTCTCCATTTAACAAGTTAAAGACCGACCACAAGTTCCCTTCATTATGTAATTAAAGTAGGTTTCTAAAATTAATTGTATTCTCATAGTTGTTGAAATATTCGCTCAAAGCCCTAAATATCGTTATTAATATGAGGTAAGTAATTAATTACCGAAATAATTGTTCATTATACTAAATTGCTCTCATACATTCTCTAATTTCCTCTTACAATTGTAAGCGTTAAAAATAAAGCCATTCTTACAGACTGGTTATTATTCTCGTTAAAATAGACTCCTAACAGCAACACAATGGAAATAACCCAAAACTATATTTACTAGTCTAGCCAACAACTGTTCCCGCCTTTGAAATAAAATAAAAGGCAAAAAAAAAAAAAAAATCCTTTAACCTTCCAAGGGTTAGTTACTGATTTGTTTAGAATTACCATATTTCCCAAAAAAAGATTGACTATGTCGAAAGTACTCTTAAGATTATTTTAACTATCCAAGTGTTGACTAGTAACCGTAAGATGTCACTGCAAGCTGAACAAGACCTAAGACTATATTTGTGGTCGAAATTTGTGATCATTATTTAAGAATTAATCATTTTCGCCGTTTTACTGATTTGAGCAGAAAAACCTGGAAACATTATCCGAATGCACCGTAAAACTTGAAATTCTATACGCAAATTATCTTATGATGAGGTCTGTTCAGGATCTAGATACTCTGATTAGGGCTTAGGAAATATTTAAACTATACTGCATGCAGCGCCAAAATGGCCATAACACTAGCGTTGTTTTAAGGGTCATCTTCAGTAGAAGTCACCTTTGAAGTGGCGACAGGCCCCTGTTAAGGTGGCAAAGCCACAGCTATTCCAGGTCAGGGTTTGGACAAGATTATCCATAAATATTTATGAATAATAATAAGTTAAATATTGGCCATTACATTGCATTTATCATAGACTTCCCGTGGATAATTTCAAATTATTAATAAAGGTAAACAAGCATATCTTGTCCAAACGCCGACTTGTAAGCTATCCTCACATTTTTGGAGCCCATGTGACGCGCCAAATCCAGCGCGTACAAGAGATATTTTGAAGCTTCTCCTTTAGAGCGAACCCGAGTATAGGGATTTTGAACCGACTATTACTTTTAAAATAAATCCGGTAATTCTCTAGAGTTGTTATATATTTATAAAAAAGCAACTATCGCTTTGAAATTTGCACATTGAAAACCGGAAGCCCCACTTAATATACAAGACGCGCGACAAGCAAAACACACGAGGCGACTGAACAGGCCGGGGCCAGAAAAGTCAATATATTTCTATTTTTAACGAACCGAGTGGTTAGGAGGTAGCTGTTCAAGCAAGAAGGTCCCGGGTAAAAACTTCCCTCTTAGGCGAAGCAAATTAAAAATCACTATCAATAAAATATTTAATTAATTCCTCGACATAGCGATAGACGCAAGAAATGTCGCCGGTATAGGAGGATCGAGGACCGACGACCCAGAAGGCGGAGGAGAAAAATAACAAAGTCAAATTAAGTGTCTAGGAGGAAAGTATCTAATCAATAGAAAATGCCAACCAACCCTTTTCAACCCAAGAGTGCGTCTTCATGGTCGTTACTTTGAAGAAATCGAACTTTAATTTACAACATGGCAATTTTTACCCATTTTGCTACGCGATCGAATATTCTACACACTGAATTACCGTCCCTCTCTACCAGATTCAAAATCTCGAAGAAGAGTCCAAATTATTAAAGCGCAGCATGGGTTTAAATTACGCACCGGCTCAACACACTCAGATCGTTACGTGTCTTCAAGTGAATTACTCTTCTAGAATCAAAATTTACGAGCTTTTTCTTTAACCAAGAATAAATCTACGAAAGCAAAAATTGGGCAAAAAGGGGATTTTATGCTTCTATGAAGTCCAACAGCTTATTGGAATGCAGCCTAAAGTGCTCAAATCTACGCTCGTATAACGATAAAGTTCAGATTGTCCGATTCTAGGTGTTTGAAAGCGGTGAGTCGAAATATATATATAAGTAACTCTCGTAGCTTTATCACCTCAATGTTCGCCACTGGTCATAAAATATTCGATTATACAAGAAGCAAGTTCGTGTTAAATTGGAGTTATTGTAATGGGAAATATAGAGGCAGATTTTGTACGAAAAACACGCAATGAAAACGCTCCCTAACTTATAGAAAAAGGTCCCTAGTGACTCGAAGAGGGAGGGTGGCATATTACTCTATGTAAAGAGTCCGAGGAATTTTAATAAGCCCCACTTTATCATAATAAACTGGATGGTCCTGGGCACCCTCTCGTTTAACGCGTCTAGCTGCTGTACTTTTCATTTCGGCAAGAGTATAAGTCCTATCATTGCGCGATGAAACCTTTAATACCTTTACTGCGTTTATATAACAGACAACGACGGAAGCGAGATGAGGTTACTCAAATTCTGCACCGCCTATTATTCACCCAGAAATGTATAATTAAGACAAACTACTTAAATTGTAAAAAAATGTAATGGTTTTAGTGCAAATAGGATAACGTTATCCTTTCTGACATGGTCGCTAAAGACTAGCTTGTACAGTTTACGAGTACATGCGCGTTAAAATAGCCATTCGCGCTGGCTTTCTTAGTTCGGTATCTAAGGTAGGAAGGATGTAAGAGAGTATATAGTAAATGCATTAAGACACCGATATTAACTTGAAAACTCGATTAAATATTGAGTTACTATATCTTTGCAGCGCCAATTCTATCCAAGTGGCTAATAATACGGCTCGAGTGATTTTAGTGAAAGGGAGCTGTCAACTATATTATACGTTTTATAGAAAGAGACGCGATGAGAAAGCGAGAAAGACAAACCCGCCCATAAGACCCGTCGCTTAAAGTACACAATTTACGCGCTTTATAATATTTAGTTCTTTCGCTAGCCGCTTGGGTGTGGCGTACTTCAGATACTTCGAAAAAGTACCAAACCCAACCCTATATACTAACCTTTCCACACGAGCTTCCCCCATAACGCGACAGAAAAGATAAGTTTCGGATATATTGACTTTTCTCTCAAGAGCCGAGGAGTTTTCTCCCACCCACTCGTCCTGGGCCCGACCTGATAATAGCTCTCCTTTTTTGGAGCTCCTATAGATTGCGTAATCGAGTTCGGATTGATTTAAAGGTCGCTATAGTGTTAAGAAAGACTAGGTTTTCCTTAAAACTATTAGGCTAAGGCTTAGCGACGTCGAAAGCCCGCGCGCGACGATTTAAAGGGTTTGTCGCGCGTAATTATGTTTCGAATTTACGCTTTTTTTTTGTTGAATTACGATCTAACCAGGGACTTTATTTTATCGGAGAAGCAATATCTATCTGAAGTATATTATTATAGATTTTCTGTCCTCCTAAACATATTTCAGTAGGGAAATTGCATTGATTTTCTTCAATGTGCGTAGACATTCCTCGTGAGTCAAAACGAATTAAAGTAAGAACTAAGCCTTCTGTTATGAAGTTAGATATAGTTTCTACAGAGAATTGGGAGTAACTAATTTACAGTGTTGCCGACAGAGATTAGGCAAGTACGCCTTTGTATTTGATAAGAGCCCCGAGATAACTTTATCTTGTGTTCAAGATGGAGCATTGAGATAGAGCTTTATGGTTCAAGAAAGAGCACCGACATAGAGCTTAAGGGATCAAGAAAGAGCATAAATAGAATAGGGTTCAATAAAGAGCCCAAAAATAGATCTTGAGGGGTTGCGAAATCAAGCGCGTGAAGCCCAAAAATCTTAGGATATGAAGATTGTCCAACTTTGAGAGTAATAAAAAAGCTCTCGATTCAATCAAAACAATAATTAAACCTAATAAACTCATTTTCTTCCTTTCTCTCTTAAGTTTTTTTTATTTAGTTACGAAATTTGATTTTTGACGTTCATTATAAATAATAAATTTATATTTCAAAGGGATAAAAGATGCTACTAACTCTTTAGAAACGAGGCAAAAAGGAATGAAAACCCTTTCCAATATTGGGCCGATAACTGAAAATGTATATACATCTTCGGCACGCTTATTACTAGCAATGGCCAGTGTCCTAACAGAACGTCTTTCATACACACATTCACATATCGCTGACATTCTTTACTAACTATATATTTTTATTCACTGGAGGGCGTTAGTGAAAGAGCTTAAACGACCCGTTGCCACGCGATGCTTGCTTTCAAGGAGTACTTTTAGGTTTTTCAGAGTCACAAGGGTTTTTTCGCAGAGCCGTGAGGGTTATGACTTCACGTTGCGTTTCCACGATCAAGTTATTTCTATTTTCATAAAGGCTAATTACAAAACTGTACTATGTTTTTTATTTAACACGCACTTACGCGTATATACATTTAAATTTAAAGGCAAATACCTTCGAGCCAATTAAATTTAAAATTCTCAAATCAATTCAAGGAACGGAAGATTTTAATTAAAATTTGGACAATATCGACTATCGAGGAAGCCTGAGAACCACTAACATTGTAACTAACTTAACCGTCAATGGAGCTCTCGTTCGAGGGCGGGGTAATCTCAAAGACCAATATTCAAAGTTCACAGATATAACCTTTTTGGAACCATATGGCTCCAAAAAAGTTATCTTAACGTCCGCAAACAAACTCTGGCGTACAGAATCTGATTGATTTGAGACACCCAAGAGGCTGCCGTCAGCGTAAATAATTTAAATTCGAAACGCCGTCTAACGGAGCATTTCTAGAAACAATTTAGAACCGATGCCATTTGATTTACGACCTTTCATACCCTACTCAAAACCTCTAGAAAGAGTTCATATCCCGTACTGAAGCTGACATGGGTGTTAGATAGTTTTATGAGTGTTACACCCCCTTTGTTAGCTATAACGTTACTTAACTGGGTCTTAGATACTTAGATACTTTCTTGAATAAGTTAAGAATTTGCCATTATTAGTTGATTCTAGTTCTCAAAACTCGTGGGCAATTAAAATAAAATTCACAGAAGTATATACATTCAATTTTGCCGGTGTATATTACAGTACATTTTAGAACTACTAATACCATGGGAACGCGGCTTAAACCCCCTCTCCTCCCCCCAAAAAAGAAGAAACTCTAAGCGCTTCGAAACGCCACCTATAGATCGTTTTTAGCGCCCCACACCCCCGTTTTTAGAAATATAATCTAACTTGACAGCGAAATTCGTTCCGGAGAAAAGTAGGGCGAGAGAAGAGGGTAGAATCTTCCTTTGGGGGAACTCCTAGAGCGAAGAGTGTCACCGAAGCGGCAGCTCTTAAAAGCTCTTACCACAAACAGCGGGGTAACTTCCCGCAGCTCTTTTTTTATTTTGTTAAAAAAGGTGTGTTATATATCTTGGAAAAATATTTATCCATCGTTTTATTTCGGGGAGACTTAATATAATAGACACGATGTTTTTATTTTTTCGTTAGCGTCGCCGATAGGAGAAAGTTTAGATGGAGATTAAATACTGAGCGCAAGTTGCGCAAAGGGGTATGATATTTTAAGACCACCCTTCTCGCGCGAAAAACCGACCTGATAAGACAAGAGGTGAAAGACCCATGAACTTTACTTATTAGAGTAACTCCATCCTCGTTCGTTAATTACAACAAAAAAGTTAGATGTCAGAAATTTGGATTGCTATTGCCAATTCCATCGACTAACTTACTAGACAATCTATCATGTTATTTTAAACACGATATATATTAACTTATGCACCAAATTATAAGGAGACTTATTTCTCAATTTTACATGTTTGTTTCGTTTCATAACGACGTAAATTTGGAACAAATAAAGAACCTATCGAAATTTTAAAGGGATGGATCTAGAGTGTAACATAGGTATGAATGGAAGGATGAAAACTGAAATGCAGTCTTTCTCTCGAATTAAAATTGTATTAATTATTGGTAGTGCGTATAAACAGATCAAATTCGTAGAAATACTAATGACTTTAATCACTTTTCATTCAATCGTGGAGCTTAGATGAAAGCGAACCAATTAGTCATTTATAGCATAGAAAATGGGCTTAACACAACCATATGTATCGGACATGTAAATTGGAATCAATGATAAATTTGCGCAAAAGTAGATATAAAAACCCTATACCGCAAACGCGATGAAGTAGGAGTTTGAGTTTTACCCCGTGTTTCCCTCTTAGTTTAGTGAATATGGTCAACATTTAATCTAATCACACTCCATATGGAGTTCGAAATCGACACTCAGTCTAGTAAACCATTTAAGCACATTATTATCAACTATTTTATAACGAATTCTAGCTTCGGCAAAAATCACTCGAAACCATATAGTAAACCAAAATGAAACAGACCTGAAGCAGCAGAGCAATTCCCACTAAGCCTTGAGTCTTCTCCAAAGATTCCTCCATGCTTTCGTACAGTTGGTTATTAAATCCATAGATCTGAATCTGGTACAAGAGAAAAAAAAGTTAGTTTTTCCATAGTTTTACGGAACTACTTTGGAAACAAATAGCCTACTATATATTTCAAATCGAGGGGAGGAAAGTGGACTCGTACGGAAAGAGATTGTTAAAAAATTGTCCAATCTTCTTTGGAAAAGTTAAGAGCCCAAGAGCAGGAAAAAAATATAGAAATAAAAAAAAGGACAGTTCTGTAGGAGGTTTTTTCCCCGATAATCGAAAACATTTCGTCTCTTGTCCTTCTATTTTTTTTTTAAGTGTCATATATATATAAAACGAAAAAAGCTAGATAGAGAGAAGGGCCTGGGGTATAACCCTTTTGAAATTCTTGAAATGCCCCGTTCAGTCTCTCAGCGACTCTGCAAAGCGGTTTTCGATGGCTGCTATTTTCCCTGCACCCTCTTAGAACTTCTTATTCTCCCCTTTTTCTTTTGGCCTCAGAGGTGCCGTTACGAATACGCATAAAAACTCAAAATCGAGAAGCAGAAGGTGTAGAATTTTTGTCCACTTTACAAATATTAAAGTTTATTAATTGCTCATCCTATTCTAAAAAGTATGTATAATGGATTGTCCATTTACAAGATTTTACTGCTTGGTCTTTGGCATGAAAAGACTATTATAGTGAAACAGCTGATCATATGATCAGACGTCATTCAAACCACATGGAACATAGTTTCCAATTAGTTAACTGTGCGTGTTCCCAAACCCACTCATCTTCGCGAGCGTTCTCGACACCTTTTCGATTACCTTATAGGCCTAAGCACGTGTTTGGCGTTCTAGTTTTAAGTCTACTACAGGTCACTATCAATGGCGCCACCAGGGTAGTGATTTTGGGGTCCACTCGTCAACTACTAGCGGCAGGAATGAAGGCTCCCCCACTATAGTGACGTCGAGTAACTTGAACTAAGGGATATGTTAATCATGTTTTTGTTTTTTACACGCAGAAGAAACGCTGCAATAATTCAAAGTATAGGAGAAATTAGAGAACAAGGATCGAAAGGCCGGGATTTTTGGGTCCATGCATTTCGTGGCTTTTTACAAAAACTAAATGGAATTCGAAAAAATATTTCGAAAATATTTGATCGAACTTGTCTCTTTTCTAACTAAGCCTAAATATCAAGACGTTTGAACCCTTTGGAATTTGTGAGGGCACCTTGGACTGCGCCTCTCTTCCCATCTTATTTTCGCTTTCTAAATCTTCGCCAACCTTCTCCCAACACTCATCCCCTTCCAGATACACTTCAGTATAGAGAAGCAACGACAACGATATGAGATAAAATCTTCGGGAAGGAAAAAGGGATCCCCGAAAAGAAATTGTTGCTTCTTTCGAGAGAAAACGATAACTCTAATGGGAATCCGTCCACTGCAAAATGCACCTCATCTAAACAACCAAAGCCGAATGAAATCGAGGAAGGCTTTTCCAAAAGGTTGACGACAGGGTTTAGTTAGCTTGAATAAAATTGGGTTTATCTGACAGTGTGAATGTTTGAGGTTAAGCCACGTAACATATATATATATATATATACGTAGTATCATCGTTATATCTTTTCAATAACAGTTTGCGCAAAAGCGATGCCCGTGGCGGATTAATACATAATGTAAAACCTCATAGGGACAAAATAAATTCGGAACTTGCGCTTTCAGTAAATTTTCCCTTATTCAATATGAAAAACTTTGCCATATTTCTGTAAAAGAGAAGCTGACATAAATGGAAAGATAGAGAAATTAGCCTGTCCTATTTTTCTTCGCACAATTAAGAATGCATTATATTAGATACAATTATTTTCACATTGATTTTGTTATTCTTTAAACGATGGGCTACAAGTAATTTTTAAGTTGGTTTCCATGAATAAATATGAACCATATGTTATGTCTGATTACTAAAATACAATGTAAACTTAATGAAAAAAGTTCTTACAACAGAAATGGCAGTTAATCTTTAAGAAAACTACCATGACCATTAAAAACTCTGCTATCGACTTTAGAGGTTTTCATTATATTTTAGACAATCCCCATAAGCTTTTCCGACTTTGCAAACTATTACTAAAGATAATTTAACATTTTGAAATATGATTACACAATCATAAAATAATGCAAAAGTAATAAGCTTCAAGCGATAGCTGCCCAATCCAAACTCGGCCAAGTCAACTTCCGGAAATAAGTGTCATATATACCCCCATCCAGCAATAAAAAAAACCCAATATCACGCTTGTCTTTTCAAGCAACTCGCCCAAGCTCATCACGGACATGTATTTAATGTTGTAGATTAAAATGTGTGTATCTTAGCAGCGTACAGTCTGGCCATCACCAGTTAAGTTAGCAGTTTCCGTGGTGTTCTTGTTGCACAATATGCCGCTCTGATTGGTCTGATAAAAGGCCAAAGTCGTAAATTACAAAAAATATATAGATTTATATACCAGCCAAAAGTCAACCAGAGATTTCAGAGCTAAGCTCATTTATTTTTCTAAAAATACCTTCACTCCTAATCGTAAAATTATGTTCGAAGCTTGAACTTAGGGATAAAAAATAGAACATTAAACGATTAAAAAATAAGATGGGATACTACAATAATTTTTTGGTTCAGATTTTAGATTTGGGAATGCTTAAACTAGTTCTCTTAAAATGAAACTGCACCATAAAAACATCACATTTCAATAATGACCACGTTTCAAAACGTAGAAAAGCGTTTACAGCAATCTTTCGATATTAAAAGCTGATTTAAGGCCTCGTTTAGGGCAACCATCGAGTGGTTACACCACCTTCTAACATCTCCAAATAAGCCTAAGCTCGCAAGACACTAAGATCATTTCAATTCATACTCGCAAGATGTCAACTGAAAAACTAGTTTTTGACCTTGTGGTAAAAAAACTACTTATAAGGTCAATTAAATTTTATCTCGATCCTGTTCTTTGCGATACCAACTCAGAGTTAGGTGGTCTACCTTTTGTACTAGCTGAAATTTCAATTTGACTAGTTCTAGAAAAGCAGTGTGGTGGCAAATGGGGATACGCGAGCCCAGTCTAGTAGAAAGAAGCGCAAAGTACCGCTAAGGCGAAAAGCCAAATCCAAAGGGGGCGTAAACATAGACGAACCAAAGGGGTGGGGGTCGAACTGGCAAGCTTATCTTAAGCATAAAGGGTAGGGAGGAGGCGAGAGTCTCGGAAGACAACCTAAGAAGCGATCGTTACGACCTCTAGGGAAAAAAGAACGAGCCCAAAAAAAGACAATACGAGCAATAAGAACCAGTTTGAAGTTTCAGTTTCTAAAAAGGTTGCTTTTTTATATAGGGAGTTTAGTTTCTTAGAGATAGATGGCGGTTCTATATTCGCGCCTGTCACAAATTCTACTGTATACCATGCATGTTTCAAGCTTTTAAAGGTTTTATATGGGTTCTAGTAAAATCCCAAGATATTTATGGAGTTTATATACTACTTCTAAATCGGAGAGGTAAACCGCCTCCTTAGAACTTGGGTCCCTCTGGAAGACTTTTAAGTTCCTAAGAATAAATAAGTTTGTCTGTCGGGATGTAAAAATTAAAATAATATCATTGCATTTTGTAAATGGTATGAAGACAAGTTTGTAATATTGTAGCTTTTAATGAACTTTTAAACTACTGCTTAATATAAATGGGGGAAATCTGAACTTGACAGGTTTATCCAAGGGTCTACATATCTGTTTTAAAGTCTATAGCGACAATCGATGAAACTATTAGAGCTCTTTTCAGAGAAATAACGTTAATAGCTAATGGGGCGTTTATAAAACAATTATCTCGATATGTTTTTGTTTTTGTGATTTATAATTAATGAGTTTTAGAATGTTAACAAGTTCCATTCAAAATTTCTAAATTAATGTTTTCAATTATTTGGCTGACCACTAAATTTCAATGGGGTTTGTCATACCGCCAATTTCTTCAACTTTTTCATAATATTATTAAATAAATTTACGAGGCTGCATGGTTATGAATAACAGTTAAATGTACGGTTATGTAGAGCTTTCGTGGTAGTGACGAAAAACAAGTTTTTGCGTAACTAAAAAAAAATTCGTAAAAAATCAGCAAAAGATTAACTACTCGGAAGGCTCAGAAACGTTTGCTCTTGAAAGAATACCCTGTTTTGACGGCGCGAATAAAAGTTTAATTTGAGACTCGAATTAGGCCTAAAGCTCTTCAGCCTTTAGACAGGTAAATACCCGAAGCACCGAATAAACTCGTACACAGCGATATAAACCAAAAGAACAATGAGGAGTATTTACTGCTCGAGAAACTCTCGACAAGAATAGATTGGGGTGTTCGACAGTAATAGGCTTTACTTCCTCCCCTAAAGCCAAATCTTACACGGAACAATACACCAACATTTCCCGCATTGCCCCACTTTTCTGGTTAATTGCGAAAGATTGGTTTCAATTACCTCGGCGGGAAAGGCGAATCCAGCTATCGTGTGTTCGGAGCCACGTTCGTCGCTGCGTCCATAATGAAGGTGAATCTCGTGAAATTGGTAACGATAGGATAAAGGACCACCCGAGACGTTGGCCGGGGGACCGTTTTGCTGGCTCACTCGGAAGACGACGCTATGTCCCGTATTTTCGATCATGCCACCAACCTATTAATAAAAAAAATACAACTGTTTAATTACAATCAAAATTTATAAATAGAAGATACGCGTACTTTCTTAATGGTTAATTATTTTTGAAATTTAAATCTGAATAAAGAAAGTTAAGCTAAATTATATTAATTACACGTATTTTCTTAATGGTTAACTATTTTTAAAATTTAAATCTGAATAATGAAGGTTAAGCTAAATTATATTCTACTAACGAGTGGCAACTGTGGTGTAGATAACGCGATTGGTTAAAAATGATAAAATGTGTTACCGAAAAAAAAAACAAGTGATAATTAGAGTTTTAACCCCCTTTTTCCAAATTAGAAATAGATCTTAAAGTTTAAAAAACTGTGTAAGTTCAATTAATTCTAATTAAATACATTATAATTACGATTTCAAAATTATTTTAAATGCTTCTTCGGTTCTCAAATATTTCTAATGAAAATGAATGAAGACTAAAATTTTAGTAAAGAAAACGTTCTTGGTTTTGAGAAAAAAAAATTAAAAATATCCCGAGGAAAATTCTCAAACTTACAAGAAAAATTCGATGAAACACTAGGACGAGTAGTTAATATCTCTGGTAACAGTGCTAATCCAGATAACATTAAAGTTACGCTTTTGATTTACAACCCATGTTTAAATAAACTCAATGTTTCAACTCAAGAAAATTTAAAGAAATAATTTCCATTTAAATCTGGTATAAATATGGTAAAATTAACAATTAAAACTGACATAATAAACGCCGATTATACGCGGCGATGCGATCTGTTTGCTGCCTATTACTCAAATGATTGTTTCAACAAAATTGCAAATTTTGCTTTGCTAAAAAATGAAAGTAAAAAAAAAAAAAAAAGGCACATTTTTGTTAAAAAATTACAACTATGTGAACTGATAATGAAAAAAAGTCGACCATAAAATAATCATACATATAGTAAGTTCCACCAACAGTTGGCAGCACGCTCAAATTTATGCTCCGAATTATGCCTAAGATTTGTTAACTTAGTTATAAAGGTAGCCAAGCTTCGTGCGTACTGCGAAGTAGTGGTGTAATTGAGTATTATATTTTTTGAAATTAAAGGGTCCAAAGTTAAAATTAAATTTTTATATTTCTTCCACAGCCTATCACAGAGCCCGCCCAAAATTTCCCCCCGAACGTATGGTTCCCCATTGGTTATGACGTAACTTGACAAAAACGAACGTAAGCTATTTTAGTGTATAATTAATTTTACACCTTTTTACTCCTTTTTTCGAGGGGGGGGGAGGGGAATTCTCTACGCGGCGTAAACCTAGAAATGGCGAGAAACGTCACGAAAGTGACCTTTATCCCATTGGTTTGGAGGTAATGGCGGCCCCCGATCGACAATACTAACAGGGTTAATATTATTAAATGTTACAGCATTATTACTGGGCAATTTTATAAGACTTGCACTGGGGTACCTCAAGGGTTAGCTCTTTGCCCTTTACTATTCACTATATATGTTAATGACTTAACTAATTATATAAAATATCGGACCTTTTGCAATTTGCTCATGATTCAGAATTGTAAGAAAATATTACACCAATAACAGATTGCCATGTTTTACAAAATGGTATCTATAATATTAAGAAGTGGAGTATAGAAAACAAAATTCCCACTAACTGTGAAAAAAACTACGTTAGTTTCGTATGCGGGAAAAAGCAATAAGTAAATCTTTAAATACTCTCTGAATGTATGGTACTAAATTGAAACGTGAAACTTGTCAAACACCTAGGTATAATTATTGACCAAAAGTAATTAAAACTAGCAAAGTCATTAAGGTCTGACAAAGTAAATTGTTATATATGACACTAGCTAGAAAAAAATAGGGTTTTTATTTTTCATATAGGCTCCCTTTAAACATTAATAATTTTGATTTTTGTGACAGTATTTAATTGCCTATCGAGTGCACAAAGCTAGGTAGCAGACTAGCGAGTATACTCCATGACTTATCGGTTTCGGAACTCTAGTAAGTCCAGGAATTTTGACCTCTTACAGGCACTCCTTTAAAGTTTAAACCAGAAGCATGCAGTCGTGAGATATATCGTTCCTTGAAACTGGGAATGGAATCTGCCGTATAAAATATCTACTTTCTTAGGAGCAATAGAAAGGAAAGCGCAGGTACAAATAAATACCTTTAATGACATACCACGTATATCTTTCTCTCAGTCTTTCTATATTGCCTCTAATCTATGGAGTAGACTAGGGGAATGAATGAAATACGGGGAAAAGAAGGTCACCCCGCAATTTTACGCCAAGATACCAATCTATAGAGTGTGTTTTCCAACTTATTAGTGTCAATGAGAAAGCAGTTGGAGGGTATGGATTTTCAAAGTTCTCGCCAAACTCCTTTTTTCCGTCATCCCCAAAATAACTTCATTACTTCGAACAAGGCGAATGGACTGCAATACGAATCAGATTGAAATTGCAGCTTTTAAAAGCCTACGCTACATTCTTAATTTCAAATAGATTGTTTCCTATGATGGAGAGTATTCTTTACTTCATTGTGAAAACTCCAAATGACTCTGACCATAAAAGTACGCCAGGAAAACGAGCCCACACGCGCCAGAATCGATGGAACTCAACCGATACTAGCTCGAAATAAAGGCACGTAAAGAGTTAAAACAGTGGAAACGAGAATCCAAGGCTTGCCGCCTACAAATGGTGCCTTGAACGGCGCGGGAGTTCCTTCAGAGGGATAACTTTAGGTTCCATGTCTCTATATTTCGTAGGTGCGAGGAATTCCATCGAGAAGAAAGGAATTTTTGAGGATTTTTTTTTCCTTATAGGAGATTCGTAGCTAGGCTTAGTAACCTTGTAAGGGTCGATCTCGTATTGGGGAGCATTCCACGTCGTGTTCACAACGTTACTAAAGTTATAACCTCCGTACCTAGCCGGTTTTAAAAACAATTGATGTGTATGAAGCCTAGAATCGTATACATTGCACGCAAACAATGAACATTTAACAACTTGGGCGATATAGCTTCGCAATCCCACCACACCAGTTTCGTTTTGTTCGCTTTTGGCGCGAAAAAGGGTTTCGTGCGAGAAGCTCGGAACACGTTCCGAGGTGAAACCCGGTAATTACTTTTCAGGAATTATTAGAGGGTAACGTTCCAAATTGGTCAACCGCTCCCCCCCGCGCCGTTCGACTCTATAGTATTTTATACAAGTACAATATAGCCGCGAGTCTCTCCAATAAACAACGAATGGGCCGAAATCTAAATCAGATTTTTCGCCTATAAAGCATTCTTTACAGGCCTGATACTCAGTAACGCCCTAAAAATTCGTTGAAAAAATTACTAACCATTTAAAAAAAAAAAAGGTCGAAATATAATGACGTTTTTACGACTAAAAGGTGACTGAAAGTGACAAATAAATAAAGAATTAAATAAATTGATGCCACAATTTTCCCAGTCGGCGGCAAATATTTTGCGCGGGAAAAATTACAAGAGCACACTATATATTGGACAACTTTAATCAGCTCCTTGGAAAAAAAAAAAATCAAAATTTATTTGTGCCGGCTATAGGGCTCTAAACCAAGGAGCCGATGAAAGTTGGCCGTGGGAGAAGGTAGCAGTCGCGTCTCTGGCGAGTGACTCCACCATGTGGAATAAAATGAAACTTGGTCGATAAATCGCGAACACTAACCTAATATTCAACCATTTTTAAAGTTTGACACGATATTTAGATCAGGAAAAAGTAGCTTTTAGTGCTGAAGTAGAAAAAAGGATTAGATGAAAAAGGGACTCGGTATCAGGCCTGTCTTTAAGTTTAATAACCTTCCCAGCAAGCCACTTATTACTTCTGTATCGTAATTATTGCGGTCTCAACCTGTGTCTTTGGTAATTAGTCCTCAAGTCCCCTAATTTATGTATAATTCTCCTCGATTCCTTGAGGCATCGCTAGTGGCACGTGACGTCAGCCGGCTAGTTAATTAGCTACTGAACTACTCTGGTCAATTAGACTAGTTGACAGCACGTGTAAAACTATCCAAATTATTTTAATTATTTGTTACCTTAGATACTAAGCGAACAAAGGTTGGAGTGTTCTGCCATTTCGAGATATGGAAATGACTTTATGATCAAATAACAACTGAACCTTTTTCCCTAGGCGACAAAAGTATTATTTTTGGATTTGAAAATTACCATTAACGCTAGAGTTGAATGGTCTAGACGTTTTTCTCAAGACTCAACGATTCCCCGCATCGTTTAGCCGAGAATAAAAGAGGAGTATTAAAAAATTTGAGATTGAATAGCCTCCTAAAAATAAAAAACCTTGAACTTAAAAAAAAAAATAATAATAAAAACCGTTTTCTTTTTAATTTAAACAACTATCTTTCGTAGAAGAAAAGCGACCGTAAAAAACATTTTAAGATAAAAAACGTTTGAAGGGCTAACAAGGCATAAAGACTAAATCATTAGGGAGTATAACTACGTTGTTTTCTGCCTTCTTAATGATTCTCTGAGGAGAAGCTTAAAAAAATAAAAAAAATAACACGCAGCAAATATATTGGTCATTACGGAAACTAAAGAAGCTAGATTATCCCTCTTGGCCCCGGAATAAAAAAAGGAAGGAAGAAAATGCAACTTAACGACAGAACCAAAGAATCGGATATATTGACTTTTAAGACGACCTAAACAAGTAGGCGCATTTAAAACGAAACCTGACAACTTAAGGACAATGTTCAAATTTTGTCTTGTTCGGCTCGCGTCCCTAAGTGGGAAAATAATGCCGAATTGAGGGGAGAATACATTTTTTTTATCGATTCCTTATCGTTTAAATAGGCATAATCCACCAGTAAACTAATTAACAAATAAATATTAAACTAGAAATAAATTTAAAATTTACCATCAAAATAGGCTTAGCTAGATTCATGGAGATATAAGGAATAGCGGTCGTGGAGATCCTGCATTCCCCATATACGAGCCATCGTTCAATTTCCTTATATGAGGAGTTCTGGTAATCTCCATGAATCCAGCTAAGAATATTTTCCTGGTAAGTTTTAAAATTTATTTCTAGTTTAATGTTGGTTTTTAATTTTTTTTTACTTGTGGATTAGGCCTATTTAAACGATAAGGAATTGATAATCTCTTGTTTTTAGGTTGCATTCTCCCTTTAACGAATTTTTGAAGTTGAATACCACAATTAAATTCTTATAGAGAACAGTCGGTTAGTAAAAACACAAATCGAAAACATTCACTTCAAGATTAGTAAAGATATAGGTTAAGGAGAGACTGCCAAAGCCACGTGACTGTTTTTTAATTTGAGCGGGATTTCCAGACCGGATCCATTTTAATTTCTAGTCACAACTGAATAGATGTCAGACACACTCAATACCGCAAAACAATGGTGACAGTCATTAAGCTGACTGATAAAATTTATCACTATCACTTTCATTAAACTTCCCAAGATATTTCATGTTAATTTCTTTTCGAGGGAAAAAAATGGCGAACATATTGAAGGAAAACCATATATAATTCTTCCTCTAACTGTCTCTATACAAAATAAAAGTGTTGTTTTAGTTCCACTATCCTTTTAAAATGTATAGAAAATTTTAAATAATCACATTTACACAATTTGACGATGACGAGTTTTGAAGTTTGCTACTTTCTAGAAACTAACGTACCCCAATTAGTAGGTTAAATACATCAAAGCTCGCTAAGACTATAATTTGGGAAGAGGATATATTCCATTTCAGAACGCGAGTTCTTGTTTTTAATAGGCCCAGATTCCCAAAGCAGTAAACATTCGCGAATTACCCATCTGATATACATTTTGCAGATTCTCCTACATATAATTTGACTATAATTTATAACGATATATAACATCAATCGGCCAATTTTCCAGAAGTTCCGTATCTCTTCGTCAAGATTTACTCATTGGAAATTAAGTACGAATTTGCATATAAGATTGCTAATTACGCCCGCGAAGGTTATACGGCAAATTGTTAAGTTTAAACTTTGGAAAAGATTTTGAAACTTTGAAATTAAACTTGTTAGTATATATGAGCGGAAAACAACCCTTTCAATTAACTAAAGTATGTATAAATTACAAAAAAAAAACTTTTTAATTGAGCAGTTAAAATTAACATAATAAAACCCCGTTTTCAATCAACGTTTTTCAAGCTTTTGCTTTAGCATATTCAAATTTCATTTAGATATCGACTTCTGTTAACTTGATTTTAAGCCTCATCTTTGATGTTAGGCAAGAGCTCGATTCTTGATCAAATCAATATTGATTGAAAACGCGCCATATACAAATGGAAAAGTATAGAGTATCACTTTTGGAAAGATTGTTAAAATATATTTATATCTATGTCATAGAAAATAAATATTTTATAATCGCCTTCATAATTTTTTAAAACAATATTTGAGACTATGGTCACGTGGTTATGATTTTCCCGCGTTCTGGCACGTGATGGGGTCGCTTTCACGCAGTCTTTTTCGTGAAAGAACTTAATTCATAGAGTCCTTTTTTACATTGAGAGTCAAAAATATAACTTTATATATTTTTGTTATTTAAATATTGATTTTTCTTAAAAACGTGCCAGCCCGGAGGTGTATTTTGAATATGAGTTTTTAATGCTACGTAAAAAAATGTAGACAGCCTCAAGGGTTTAAAGGAAGCGACTTTAAGAAAAAACGTATTTTTCGCTTAAAA
Organism: Odiellus spinosus; assembly: GCA_963920705.1. Classification (NCBI taxonomy): domain Eukaryota; kingdom Metazoa; phylum Arthropoda; class Arachnida; order Opiliones; family Phalangiidae; genus Odiellus; species Odiellus spinosus. Next base: position 10,251,496 of record OY987237.1, read on the forward strand.
ATCTTCAAGTAGGTTAGTTCACTATAAAAAATTCATTTATATTATAAAAGTTCAATGTAAATTTGAAATTTACGTTTTGAAAAAATTTCAGATAATTTTGTAATCACAGCCTCTGTTTAATAAACAGTTCATTGGCAGTTTCGTTAATTTAATAATATTATAAATAAGTCTTACTTTTACAAGTTATTCTTTAAAGGGAGAATGCAACCTAGAGTTCTTATAGTTTAAAAAGTCCTAATCCAACAGTAAAAAAATTTCAAACAATTATTGCACTCGAAATAAATTTAAAACTTACCACCAAAATTGGCTTAGCTACATTCATGGACATATCCTTAAACTCTCCGTATAAGGACCAGCGACGAATGACATTGATCATGGAGATCCCGTATTGCCTTTATTAGAGCCATCAATCAATATCATTGGTCGCTATCCTTATATGGGGAGTTCGGATGACCTCCATGAATCCAGCTAAGCCTACTTTCCGGTTAAGTTTTAAATTTATTTCTAGTTTAATTTTTTTTACTGGTGGATTAGGCCAACGCCATCATTCATAGAGATCAATATCCCTGGTGGCAAGCAAAATATCCATCTTTATGGACCACAGAAAATTTGGATAGATTATACTCCATTTAATAACGAAATAGTAATTTTTTAGAATATAGAGGTTTAAAAAGCATCTTTAGTCTCATATATTGATTTCGAAAATAAAATGCGGGTTTGCCCTAATGCCCTTAAGTATACCAAAGGAAAAGTAGTACTTTTATTTCAAATTCCGAATTTATAAATTCGATATATATAGACTGACATCGACTTGAATATCATAAAACCCAACCCTCACTTATAGATAAAAAACGGGACATCTAAAGAAAAGGGATCTGCTAGAGAAACTGCACATACGAATTTCAAAAACGTTAAAAACGAGGAAAAGGGGTTACAAAAATCCCAAAAGACGTAGGTAATGATGGTGTATGGAAAAAAGAGAGAGAGATAGTGAACGGGGAGAGATGGGGATACCTTCTGTCCCCCCAATTTCACCCTCCTCTTCTTCCGATTCGAAGATTTCTCGTCATCATAGAGCAATCCCCCATTTCCCTTATGGTTTATTCGACGTAATCGAACCAACGTTTTCAAAGCTATAGATGGCGGGGATTTCTATACGAGAACATACCATGATTTTATGTTTCCTCCTTTACACGACTTTATTAATTCAAATAAATCGAATAGATTACACTTCTCCACCTACTTTTCCTACCAAATTTTGTTACCGATCATTAGACATAAGAGAAAAAAAAGACAAGTAAAAGAGAAAGAGAGGGCCAAAGATCCTTAATGTTTTGGGAAGAAGGAAGGTCGAGGTGGGGTTAAAAAAAGATTTGGGTAGCGAATGCCAAAAGTCTTTCCTGGATTATATTGCTAATCGATTTCGGTTAGAAATAAAATTCCTTTTTATTTTATTTTTTTCTTGTTTCCTTCTTCGTTTCCTAACCGGAGAATTTTGGAGGGTATTAAAGCAAATACCTTATTGATTATAGGTTCGTCCGTCCCCCTCGTTAACTATTCCTTAACTTTTAGGTTTTTCTTTTCGCTATTTCATTCATATATCATTAAATTCTGTTCTCAACATATGTTTTTTTCTGTATCTTTCTTTAGATAACCGGGTTCAAACGTCTTAACTTTTAATGTTTTTTTCTTCTTATCGTTTAAGTTCCGCTTATACATATCAGTTGGGGTTTGTTGTATCTCCCGGATACATTACATTTAACGACTACAACTAGAACCATCAAAATCTGATCGAGGTTTCAAACTATACTAATCCAGATTATACGCTACATGCTTTATAGAGCTATAAGGGTAGTGTATCTTCAAACGCGTTGAAACATATGATTGTGTATAGATTTCCAATAACCTCATTGATTCGGGTTTTTAAAATTTGGTTACATAGTACCTTATTAAATACTTTATAAATATGGATCAATTTTTTTTCTCTTCCAAGAGTTTCAGAAATATTGAAGAATTAAGTCATGGTTTAAAGGAGTTTATATTGGACTTTTCCAGTTTAAACTGTTACCGTAGATATTTAGATTATTTCCATGCAACCTGACTCGATATGTGAAATTTCCTTTCGCGCCAAACTTCGCGAACTCTTCTTATCCAATGAAGAAAATCTTTTATTTTGGTTGGAATTTTCCAATAGTTGGTATTATAAAAGAACTTGTGGGTGCGATATCTAGTTCGAGTGTTGCTAACTACGTCACGAAGTCACGTGGCGTTAATGTTATACAGCGCAGTTATTTACGCTTTCATAAAACGCTAGGGGTCAGACGGCTTAGAAGTCACTCAGGAGATACCCAAAACGGAAAAAATAAGCTTTAGGAATGCTCGGTGCTCACGAGCGATATGAGATTTACAAGCTATTACGTAGCTGATGACGTCGACGGCAGCAATTCCTAAGCTCCTCCTCTTTTATGATAGCAACTACTTGCACCATTTTTCACCAAACTAGATTTTATCTCATTGCGAAACATAACATGGGGGCGCATTGAAATGATAAGTAAAATCGACGTCACGTGTATTTCTCAGGAGTTCGTATAGAAATATTTTTTATTATTATTATATTCGAAAAAATAAAAATGGAAATTTAATTATTAAATTTATAAATCTCGATCTGAATTTCGTTCACAACCAGACATATTTCTTCGTAATATTTCCTTTAGGTTTAAGAAACGATTACGAGGGGGCCAAACCCTTTTGAAACTCAAAACAGATAAAGTCCGACTTGATCTAGAATAGGAAGCGGTGCGAGAGACTCCCAAGATTATTTTTCTCTGGATTTATTGAGCTTGGAATTTCTCTTCTAAGAAATAACTCCCTTTTCTATACATATGTAATAAGGGTTGGAAACCGGCCGGAAGTGGGCCAACTGTATTCGATTATTGGTATTTCATTCTAAGCATATTTTTCCCAGAGCGGTACAAACTTTATACAGTTCATACAGACGGACTTAGCCTCAAAAAATACGGACTTAAGCCTATTATATTGGTTTCTTTTCCATTTTCTTATTCATATTTTTTTTTTCTCTTTACGAACTTAAGAGGTTAGTTGCGTCAATTTAACGAATTAGATTTATACCTAATGGCCTTTTATTGAAATGACAAATTTATTCTTAGTTATAAAATAATAAACTCTTGAATAAGCTTATTTTAAATAAATGGAGTTTGATTTCTAATTAAAGAAAAATGAAGACGGGTAATAATTTAATTTTTGGTAAACCTTTCTTTTAGTGATCGATACCAGCCCCTTTGGATCGGTAGAATCGAAATTACACTATGTGGTTCTTTTACTAAGTATATATTTTCAATGTATTTCCTAAGCCTTAGTAGGAAAAAACAAACACTTATACGACATCAATTGTAACACGTTTTTCAGAATTTTGTACTCATTATGACCGGTGGTTAATTTTTACAAAGAATAGAACTAACCCTTTAGAAGAGTAAGTATATAGATCTAAAAAAACTGGCTTTACTTTACATACATTTTAAACGCGATTCCCCCCTTTCAGTATTTCTTTCCTCCGCTTTTTAAGAACATAAGCTTGTATGAAGTTGATCTAAAATTCATTTCACATTTGCGTAAAAAGGCTTAGCGCCCAAAACGAATAAAATAAAAAAAAAAAACTCACTTTTTCTTTATTGACGTGGAAAGCTTCGAGTTTGGGATCGTAGAGCAGATATTCGGGTTTGATATCGACGGGGGATTGTCTCCGCCCTTTGTTGCAAAGGCTCCATTCAGGGTTTAACAAGCCCCAGAAATCAGGACCTAAAAGAAATTATAAATATAATTATTTTAAAGCTCCTAATATTGTTGCAAGTAAAAGTTATTGTAGGAAATTTCTATTCACAAGGATATAAATATCCTTTCAATTATTAATTTAACGTTAAAATATATTTTAGGAGAGGATTAGATAAAAAGGAATTTTTTGGAAAATATCCTGTAATTTTTTAAAATCTTCTGATATTTTGGGAGGAAGTATATGTTAAACGAAATATCACAGTTACATAATTGTTAAGTATTTTAATAATATTATTTATGTAAATGAAATTAAAGCAATTTTGAAATTGAAAAACACTCATTAAAAATTCAAAATTAGGGCGAATAAGCTTATACTTTTGTTATAAAAGGTTAATTCCAATAAATTAATGTAGTTTAAAAGTTATTATATACAAGCTTTGATATATGTGGACTGGAAAACTCGAATTTAAACTGGAGTAAACATTTTGAGGTAGAAAATTAAAAAATTATTAAAATTATACTAGCCAAAATGTAATAAATATTGTTTCTGGATTCGATAAGTTTCCAAGAATATCTAAATAACGTAATTATACGGAGAATATTTTGAAAGACAAATCTTTGCAAATGAGGTTTATATTTCCTTGTTTACACATAATTCGAAATAATATGTCAGCTTAGTAAGCAAACCCACGTAATTTAAAAATAAAATAATATTTGAATAATTAATTGGAAACCGAGTTTGATTTCATTTTGATTGGAAGATGATTACGAAGATAATTAACGGGATACTTGAGATTAATTTTTAAAAAAGTTCGTACTCCAGATTGGGCTTTGCATAAATATACTTATATTGCGATTTAATTTAAATTTAACTAAATATTTTCTTTCCCAAATCCAGTAGAAAACAACACGGGGGGATTATGGTTTAAAAATAAACATACCAGTTTATAAACAATAAATATATAAATGAGGATATACCTTCTAGTTTTAACCTTAGACCCATCTTGAAAATTTATGATCTAAACCGTGGCAGTATTTTGATAATGAAAAGAAATTTGGGATTCTTTTTATTTACTTTTTTTTTTGTTTTCTTCTTTTCTTTCTCACCCTTCGCCTCCCGTCTTTATTATTTCCTTTTTTTAACCACTAAATCGTTGCCACTTTTCAAGAGGAGAGTTTTTTTAAGGGTGTTTCTAACGCGAGGGGGTCCTTGGGACATTTTTCCAAGCTCGTTCATTGGCTACGCCAGCCGTTAAAGAAAATGAAAGGTGATAAAATACAAGCCTTCGCTCGATCCCAAGGTGACCATCTTAAAAACGGATGAGAAAAAAAAAAGCGAGTGCCAGAAAAAAAAAAAAAAAAAAAAAAAAAAATAGAAAGATCTCCCTTTACAGGAGCCTCAAATTGCTCCAATAAAAAACGCTTCTTGGAGCCGGGTCTAGTCATAAAACAAGACAGGAGTTTGTTTTTTTCAGAAGAATCTAGAAAAAGGATTCTTCAAGATTTTTTTTCTCCTTCGCTATCATTTTCTTCGTTTTTCTTTTCAAAACTCTATTTCGCAATCCTACTTGTAAATTCCAATTACAATACAAAAGCCTACGAGTTTTAACAGTTTCAAAGGGAAGATGAAACGTTTGAAAAGGGAAGGATTATTTTTGATCCGCCCCCTAAAATCGGTAAAAATCGATTTAGAAAATCGAACCAAAAACGACATCGTGTTCACCGTAACTTATATCATCGAGTTATCGTGAGAACTAAATATAATTTTGAGAAGCATTCATGGAAAGAATTTATTCGTGTTTTAATACTTTATCGATTAAAAATAAAAAGTTTTTCTTCTTCATTATCTCTTTAATGAACTAGAAATGTCTCGAGAACTGTTCGGGATTGTAAGATTCTAAAATGTAAATTGCTTTACACATTCTTCATTACAATTTTTTTGTCTTTCGATTTACAAACCTATACTAGAAAAGTAAATGAATATTTTAAATTAAAACGACAACGATATATGTGACTATATACTCAATTCCACCTTAAATAAGCAGTATATATAAAGCTATACCTTTTAGTAATAATATCATGAAGGCACCTAGTTGCGTTAATTTTGTACTCGCTGTCAATTCAAGGTAAAATTTATTATCTCAAGGATAAAGAAAATTAAAACTTTGCCCATCTCATTCGTCTAGAATTTCTATCATTTACGAACGTTTCTCAAACTTAATTTGTAGTAAAGTTTAAAAACTAGTTTTTCAGCACGTCGAAAGAAGATATACGTCACCATTCCATTCTATTCTATTAATTACAATGGTAGAGATAAAATGAAAGACAAATATGTGCTGAAATCTCGAATCGTACTTTAATTTATAAAGAAGTTTAATTTATTTTGACGCGGCTTTAACACCGGTTGAAGGATTTTGAAGATCACAAATAGTTATAGCGTATTTGAAGAAACATTTTTTAACGATTCCATATCTTTTAAATAGGCCTACTTTACCATTAAAAAAAAAATTATTTAACTATAGAAATCAACTTAAAACTTACCCGAAAATTAGGCTTGATTCATGGAGATCAATGCTAAGAAATTCTCCATAGATCCAGCTAAACTTTTTTTCCGGGTAAGTTTTAAATTGATTTATAGTTTAATAATTGTTTTTAAACCAAAAAAGGGGTGCCTCAGTTATAGAGTTTTCCCCTGAGCGATAATCAAACAAAAGGGCGCCCCCCCTGAGCAATAACCAAACCCAAATTTGGGGCGCCCACTTATTACCATAGATGTATGAAAAGTGAAGTAGATCCACAATCCTACCAAAGTCACGCGCCAAAAATGTCAGGAATAAAAAATATTTTCACGCGCTAATTCTCGCCTTTGACTGTACAAATCTCATGCTCCAGAGGGGGGGCTTCTATATTGTACATCGATGTTAGAAAGAATTGTGGATCTAGTTCATTTTTAATACATCTATTATTACCCCCGTGGAATTAGGCTTAAAATCAATTTTTGGCGGGAAATAGCTAGTATATACTTAACTACAGAGACTTCACCATAAAGGCGAATGAATATTTTAGGCCTATTTATAGACCAGTCGAATAATATAAAGTAATTTATCGGTGTAAAATATTTATATTTATTAATCGCCTGTAAAAGTGTTCCCACCATTTTGCATCGTTGTACAGAGAGAAGTTATCTACCAGGCTGAAACGTTAACATTAATTTCCCATAGAACGCCTGTAGAAGTGTTTCTCCTGTTGGACTTAAGGGGTTTCTATAAAACATTGTATATAATCTAATTTTGTATTACACGTGAGTCATTGTACTTTATATCGCCATGAATCCAATTAAGCCTTTTTTGTGTAAAAATTTAAATTTATTACTAGTTTAATATAATTAAATTATATTAACTTAACTGAAACTAAAGATTCAAATATTTTATAGCCTTAATACCATCTTCAGACGAGGCGAAATTAGCCCTGGTTTAATCAGATTTAACCTAGGTTTAAAAAGCCTTCTCAGTTCAATAAATCTCGGTTAATCATGATTAAACCTCGGTTAATCTGATTAAAACGGCTAGTTATGCCTCGTCTGAAAAAAGTATAACGAATAAAAAAGTTAATTTCAGTCGACTACAAACGACTATTAGAAAATAATCACTTGACACATGTGGCCCAAATTAAACAAGAAGACTTTCCGAAAATTTAAAAGTTTGTAAAACAAGTTTAAAACCTAATAAACCGTACGAAAAATAAAATAAAAAGAAAATAAAAAAAAAAAGATTTTATGTAAGACCAGTTTTTAGTCTGGGGTTACTGATGAATTTTTATTTTTTTATCTAAGCCCGCCAAAGGATCGAAATGTCTCCAAGTTTTATTAAAATGTCTAGGCACGAAGCGAAACGTTTGCTTCCTCCCCAACCCTCTCACCATCCTATATACTAGTTTTTACTTGGTTATTTTTTCTCCATAGGTTTCAACTCCCACGTTCCCTTACGCAACTTCTAACATCACCCTTCTTTTAGAACTTAACAAAATTTAGCTCCGAGTTTCGAAATGAAGTTTGAAGCTTCAGCCTGGGTGTCAAGAAAGCAAACGCCCAAGCCTTTGGGCTAAAAGAAAGAAAGTTAAAAAAAAAAAAAAAAACTCCTGGTATATAGCGCATCTAATTATCCGACTCGGTTTTTGATCTTGACGATAGAGCCACCTCTATGTATACCCTTTTTTTTTTAGCCCTCTAGCTTCGGAAGTTCAAGAAAAAAAAATATAATGGGGGGGGGGGGGTTTCGCTTCAAAGTTTCATATCGTACGTGAAAGGTTTTAAAATTTAAAGACATTATTGACCTAATTTTTGATTAAAAAAATTCAGGGTGCTTTTTCTTGAATTTAAGATCAAAAATATTTTGCTAGATATATTATATTATGTATGATATTGAGGCGTTTAAGATTTCATCAAGTTTTTGGATAACTATAGTCTAATATCGAATTAATAGGGACCATCTTTAAAAGATCGATTTCTTGTTTAAACAAACGTTTTGGTTAACAAAAGATTCAAGAAATGTTATTACACTGATATTTTACAATGAATAAAACAGTACACTAAACTGGGACTCTTATTCTTACGTCGATTTTAAGGATGGTCCTTTAAACATGTCGCTACAAACAAAATATAATCATATACAAAATGATGGACAATTCATGGCTTAGGTAAGGTTAGGTTATTTTTTTTAAATCAAATAATTTCCTGGAATCATTTCAAAGCCGATCACTTGAATCCAACCCGTTAAGCCTAGCTTTGCGTGTACTACCAACTTGAACTAATTTTCTTTACTATAAAGCTCTTCAACACATAGCAATAAAGGTATAAAAACTATTAACCAATCAAAAGAGGTGAGGTATAGAACGAAAAGTATTACTCTCCAATATATATTTCCCTTGTTAAAAGTCAGGACTTTTAATTCTAAAGAACTGAGAGATAAAAAAATCTGATAGTGTAGCAAAAATATTTATTTGTAGAGCTTCGCGGCCGCTACAAGAGTGATTTCTGGTCGCGTTTCTGGTTGGAAGGAAGGGAGGAGAGTAAAAGTAACGTGGGGAGGATAAATCCATTAGAAGTTGAAGGGTAATTCGATTGACCGAGACACTTAGGGGCAAAAGAGTTCAAGCCTAAAAGGTCAATGGGAAAAGAGAGTTAGCATTTTGGTCGTAACTGCATGGCCATCACTAGAGAAAGGGAGTAACCGCTTTGTTGTGGTATCGAGCTGCCTTGACTTTGAATTATATATAAAAAGTACTTCAAAAAGGCAACCACTTTAGTACCCCCCCTTCATGAAAAAAAAAAAAAAAAAAAAAAAAAAAAACACCTCCTCAACCATCGACATATTTTGCTAACTTTTTTAAATTAAGCTCGACAACGAAGTAGGGTTTTTATATTAAAATTCATTTTTTCTTGTCGGGGGCATTATATCTCCTATAGTATAAAAATTTGCGATTAAGGCTTTACTATACTCGTACGGTGAATTTTAATCTCCGCGACGTCATTGGGAGAGTCGATTTCTATCGAAGCACATGGAAAAGTAAAACCGACGTCACGCGTATGTAAATACAGCCTAGCGATTTAAATTTCTGAATTCGCGCGCAAGATCAATTTAGACGCGTTCATACTAGAGACTCTGACACCGTTTTTAACCTTTTTGGAAAGGTCAAATTTAAATATTATTCGTCAAAATATAAATTTATTAAAAAAATTATTTGAGGATTCAAAATTGTTTGAAAACTGTTTTCAAAGAGTGTTAAAAATGCACGTCACATGACAAGTGACGATCCTATATATAATTTGATAAAGAACACTCCCAAAAGTGGAATAAAAATCATCGATTCGAAAAAAGTCTACAAGTTAATGTAGAAAGTGAAAACGTATAAAAGGGACCCAAAGGAGCCACAAATATTCCTTCTTCGAGAATAAGATTCCCCCAAAAACAGTTCCTATTAAAGTATACATCGTAACACTTTTGCACCTTTTAAAAATAAAATGGAAAATAAACCAAGTTCACGTCGTTCCGAAAGAAAAAGAGGAAATTTCGTTTGTTATCGTTCCAAAAACATCTTCTCTAAGGTCCTTTTTTTAGATGTTACGAAAAAAAACCTAATGAGGCGCAATGTGTGTCGGCAACGTAAGAAAAAAGAACACTCTAGAGATTATGAGTAAAACGTTAGCCATTTTCAATCATCTATAACAAACGGAGTGTATAGCAGCGCCCAGTTTTGCAGCTTCACAAAAATTACGTTTTAACCCTTCTTAAAGGAACAATGCAACCCGATAGAAATGATTTTATATCCATTCATTATCGTTTAAATAGGCATAGTAAAAGAATTTACGAACAGATATTGAGGTATAAATCAATTTTAACTCACTCTGAAAGTAGGCCCAACAGGAATTCATACGGAGTTTAAAACCTTTCCGGCCAACGAACAGAAGCGCCTACTATCTGATAAATTTTATTTCTACCTCAATATTTGTTTAATTAATCTTTTCACTAGGGGATTAGGCTTATTTAAAGAAAAATAAATCGATCGAAAAATCTCTTGTCAGATTTGCATTCTCCCTTTTGGGTATAAAGAATTTTTGCTCTTTATTCTATATATAGTTCGCTCGCTGATCGAGCTACTGAGGTAGATGAAATAAAGTGGAAAGCGTTGACACCAAAGGCAGATTAAGGTGTACGTGACACACTATAGCCTCCTAAGAAATTTACCAAAAAATGTTTTTGGGTTTGTAAGTATTACAACTTTTTGACAGTCACGTAAAACTAGGTTCATTATCTAATTCAACAAATCAGACAAAGCTGATTGCTTATATACCTTTGTCAGTTCTTCCAAGCCAAGGGATATGTTCCCATTTAACTCAATTGTTATTTCTCTCAAGATTATCAGTACTCCACAAAAAACACAATCCAATTTCACCCAATCCGTAGGTTAGGTTAGAATGTGAGAAACCTTTTAAAGGCGAATTTGACTACAGTAGTAGCAAAATTAACCCCTATTAAGAGATTCGACCTTTGTTTAGGGAGATAATATTTTTTTACGACACCACAAAATTTATATTTTCATTTGTCCCCCGGTTTAGTTACAAAAAATGGTTAATATATAAACCAATTTAATTACAAATTAAAATCTTGTTACTGGCACTTTAAACCTGGTAAGGTTTTCATACGTTGCCCTTGATATGTCGTCATTACGCGTATCTCTACTTCCAGCATTTCTTTATATTGGCTCCAGGCCAGAAAATGGAATACCGGTAAAACGGGAGTTCACCTCTGGAGGCGCGGCGAAACGTCGTCCGGGAACACTTCCATTTTCATCGGTCAAAATTAGTTCCGGACGGCCTCCCAGAGGGCAGCTTAAAAGTGGATCATTAATAGCGTAGTAAGGCCGTATTTCTAGCCCCCCCCCCCCCGTATATTTTTCTCTTTTGGCACGAAGGCCCGCGACTGCGAGCATCGCTAGCAGAAATTCCTTTCTATCCAGTATTCTGGCCACTAGAGGGCCGTCTATCCTTCTATATCTGCTCTCTCTTTCTTACCATCTATATCTCTTCTTTCTTACAGATTTTTCTCGAAATTGGAAACTTACAATTCTAACCCCGAGAATTTTCTCTTCTTTTTTTAAGCCCATAGCTTTTTCTACCTTCGTATAAGAAATAAAGATTGGCTAGAAAAAAAATCGTAAAAAATAAAAAATATTCTTTTAAGTTCCATCCCTCGGACGAGAAATTTGAGAAAGCGCTATACTAGGCATAATTTGCCGGCCCAGAATCCCACGGTATTAACTCTTCAAGAAATATATCAATGTATAAAATAACGCCATCTAAGAGTGCATGAAATGGGATTTTACTCTCATTCCAATTTTATTCCAAGAAAAAAATAAACCGAGTCTTATTTTTAAAGGGACATTGAAACCTCAAATTATGATAAAGAATAATACAAATATATTTATTTGGGCAAGCTAATTAAAAACTAATATTTCGGTGAGAACTAGTAATGGAATGTTGATTCCACAATCGTTGACTTCATTCGTGGATCAGACTAAACCAAAGGAACTTACTCGACTAAGGTTGTTAATTTCATGGCGGTAATTTTAGGTTGTGGTAGACAGTCTCCTCTTGGAATGAGCTCAACGATTTTGAATCAACATTCCATCACTAGTTGTTATAAAGAATAATAAATTTACTAAGGCCAATTATTTAGAAAATTAGGTGTGTTTAATATCCTATTTTCCAAAATGCTTTGGTTAAATGAAAAATTTTCAACACTTTTTCCCTAAATACATATTGGAAGTTTGGATTCTTATTTAAAATTAGTTTTCTTAAAAAAAGTGGTCAACAAATTCAAACCTAGTAAGGGTTTTGTAGCGTAGATAATAAATAGAACTGGTGAAAGTGGGGCAAAAATAATATTGGCAAATTAGTAGGACCACTGAAAGTTGGGCAAGGTTGTCAGATTTGTTTGGAAAATAATTTAGGCACATTTGGTTAAATACAAAAATATTGAAGTTTTTTTAGGTCAAACCATGAAGTATTAGTCTCGCTAATAAAGTTGTTTCTATATATCTAATTCATCATGATTAATAAATTTAACATTAAATAATTTTTACAAATTAGTATCCTTGGTTAAAATGATTTCCAGATTTATTTTGTAAAAAAATTATTTGATCAAAGATGGTTGGATTGGTGAAAGTTTTGCGAGGTTTGGAAGATTTGGTTTATAAAAATAATATGGGAGAACTTGAGTAGGATGGGTAAAAGTTAACAAGATTTTCAGGTTTGATTTATAAGATTAATTAGGACCTTAGAGCCTTTTGGGCAAAATCAGCCGCGCAATAATAAGAAAAAGAAATATCTCCTAGAATGGTATTAGTTATTTAAACTTGTATCTTGAATTTTTTTGGATTTTGAAAAAATCAAGGTTTACTATATTTATCCTATTTCAAAAAGAAAGCTGACGCGCGTGACTTAAACCAATAAAATTGCATTGATCCCATTATGATGACAGAAATCTTTCTTAGAATTTTATATAAGAAGATTTTTTTCAGGAGTAGAAAACAATTTAGAAAAATAATATTTTTCTATCTGAAAGATTTGAAGATATTTACTTGAGACAGAAACTTAAAGGGAGAATGCAACCTAACAACAAGTGATTTTTTATCGATTCTTTATCGTTTAAATACAACAGTAAAAAAAAAAACCAAATATTAAACTCGAAATAAATCTAAAACTTACCCGGGAAAAAGGCTTTGCTAGACTCATGGAGATCAACTTAACACCCCATATAAGGACTAGCGAAAAATGTCATTGGTCGATAGTCTTTTAGTGGGAGTTCAGAATATCTCCATGAATGCAGCTAAGCCTATTTTGATGGTAGGTTTTAAATTTATTTCTAGTTTAATATTGGTTTGTTAATTTTTCTTACTGTTGGATTAGGCTTGTTCTTAGGTTGCATTCTACCTTTAAACGAAATGCCCCATCGATTTTTTTATATATTTCTCTAACCGATTTAAGATTATTACAGATCAAGTCTCGTGCAATTTAAAGTTTTGGATAACAATAATTTTATCTTCATACGTTTCTTTCTTTAAAGGGAGAACAACAAGCGATTTTTTATCAATTTCTTTATGGTTTTAATAGGCATAACTAGTGAAAAAAATTACGAATAAAATTAAACTAGAAATAAATTTAAAACTTACCCGGAAAATAGGCTTAGCGAGATTCATGGAAATCCTGATTTCCTCGCGTATAAGGTCTAGCGACCAAACGAACGCGATTGTAAGTCTCGTGGAGATCTCGCGTGAACGACGGGCCTTCGCTAGACCTTACACGGAGGCAATTCAGGATCTCCATGAATCCCGCTAAGTCTATTTTCCGGGAAAGTTTTAAATTTATTTCTAGTTTCATATTTGTTTTGTAAACTTTTTATTGGTGGATTAGTTCTATTTAAACGATAAATAATCAATAAAAAATATCACTTGTTGAATTCTCTCTTTAATAACATTTTTATAAATAAAAATCAACCATATTTCTCAAAATTGAATTGAATCATAGAATAATTATTAAACTGTAGTAATTTAATTTGAAGTTACGACTTAAAAATGAATTTAATTTATTATTTCACCGAGAGAAATAAAATACATACTCCCTTTATCTTAAACTCTCCAGAAAATATTAAAATTTTATATTTCGATTAGAATGTTCTTATTAAAAATTTGATACTTGATAGAATTTTAAATCCACTCCGCCTGATGGCATTAAGAGAAAATTTTAATAAAACAGCTTTACATTTGCCAAATAATAAAAAGAAACCCTCTTGGGAAAGCTACGAAATAAGATCCAACAGCGATAAATACTCATTTTTGTCCTCTTTTATAAAAAAGACTTAGTTTTTAGATTTAAAATATAAAGGCATACCACTTCTAAACCGACGTATAAAGTCTCGTTTTCATTTGAGACAAAATGTCGCTTTTAAGACAATTTCGCAAATGGTTTCAGAGAGAAATTTTGATGTAGTGTAGAAAACTGATGCATCAACTTTTAAACAGAAGACCTTTCTCATTTTAATCTTTTGAATTACTATTTCTTTTGTCGCGATTTAAATTTTTTTAATCACTAACAGTTTAATATTCGTCGCGGTATTCGATTTATTCGTCGCGGTATTCGATTTATTCGTCGCGGTATTCGATTTATTCGTCGCGGTATTCGATTTATTCGTCGCGGTATTCGATTTATTCGTCGCGGTATTCGATTTATTCGTCGCGGTATTTGATTTATTCGTCGCGGTATTTGATTTATTCGTCGCGGTATTCGATTTATTCGTCGCGGTATTCGATTTATTCGTCGCGGTATTCGATTTATTCGTCGCGGTATTCGATTTATTCGTCGCGGTATTCGATTTATTCGTCGCGGTATTCGATTTATTCGTCGCGGTATTCGATTTATTCGTCGCGGTATTCGATTTATTCGTCGCGGTATTCGATTTATTCGTCGCGGTATTCGATTTATTCGTCGTGTTATTTGATCACCCTAAGACAGACTGCGGAAATTTTCAGTCGTTAACCTTTTGCCAGCGCCAAGTTTTCGCAACGTTTTGCTTGTATTTCCGGCTCGTGAAAACCAGACTTTAGACTATTTCCCCCACGGAATTTATTGCTTGTTCCTTAAATTTAGTAAAAAAAAAAAAAAAAAAACGATAGCTAAGCTAAAAGTTTTTGGAACATCTAAAAAAAATATCGAAAAACACATAGGCGCGTATCAAATAGAAAGAAAATTAGTCAAAGGGGAACGTTCAAAATAAAAAAAAAAGGGAAAAAATGGAAGACTTTGCTCGGACGCCACGAAACCCTAGATTGCCCCTAGTGTAAATCTCATGCATAAGTGAAGGGACGGAATTTCACCGGAGAGCTTCTAGGATAGATCGACAGGCACCAGTTTATTGCAACACACGTACTATAGTGATAAATCACTCGCTCGAACATCACTATACATAGTTAGCTATACAGGGGGTGGGCAACCAGACCCCTTCTTGGATATATGAATTATTAAAGCAGCTGAGCGAAGATACGTACAATGTCACTTGGAAATTTCAGCACGATACAAAGCTAGCCAATAATTTGGTTTATAAAGGTGCGCTACCATGGATACTTAATTCTAGGACAAATTACCATATAATATTTACAACCGAAAGTTAATTTATTCAATCTAAGGTTATGTTTATTATGGTTTATAAATGAAAACTCCGTTAAAATTAACGTTCATTTTAAAACGACTGCGGGCTCCCATAGTCTAATGCGGAAGATTTATGTTAAGTGTGGATATCAGCCAATGAAAAACCATTTCATTTAATGTCTAGATTCAACATTCACGCCACAAACGGCCATGGAAACGCACCTTAAAACCCGAATCTTGTAAGTTACGTCTAATTACTTCCGCGCGATGGTGTACAAAAGTTTAAGTAATAATAAATAAGCTGACATCATTCTGCATATCTCTTTCTCACAGCCTTTGTGCGTATTAATTTCAAAAATAAGACCAGAACCTTACTGGCGCAGAAAATTTAAACTGGGATGTAACATACGGTAAATATAACCTGGAATTGCTACCAAGTGCAAAGGTAGAACTTCCTTCAATACTAAACAAAGAAATCGCATAGGTAGTGGAACCAGCCTAATTTCGAACGCGCTACCAATTCGAAATGAAATAAACAACGATGATTCTCGGATGGTTTTACACGAAGCAACCTTTCCCCCTTCCATCACGAGTAAAACAAAACAGTATACGAGAATATACGATGAAGGTGTAACGAGCAGGAGGTTGATGGTAAAGATAGAACTGATGGTGTAACGTAAGCCTTTCTTGCATGCTCACGTTCCTTCTCGATTTTCTCTTGTTTCTCTTGGATAGCCGGGTTAGCGAGAGAGCCGCTTGTCAACGACCTTACTAGATAGACCCCCCACCCCCGATTCCCCAATCAATCTACCAAGACGTGAGGCAACGGTACGCATGCGATAAGAACTAAGAGGTGTTTGGCCAACTGGAAAGGATTACCGGTACATTGATAAATATTATTATGCAAAATGAAGGCTCATTTTGAAGTATATCAAAATTGAGACATAAATAAATTACGGGGGAAGTTAATTAACTTAATACGAGAAAATTAAAACCCCGCAATAATAGACAATTTTTACTATTTAAAACTAGAAAATTCGAAGTATTTAATGAGAGGTTTAATGAGTAACCATTTAACGTGCCAGAACGCTCTAGAAGCAAGCAATGACATAGTACTGACGTAGTATATCGTGAAGTTATGGTTTTACATAAATTTGTAAGATGTAATATAAATTTACACATGATTTTTACTTTCTTAAATATTTCTACTTAAATTCTATTCAGTTTTCATGAGAAATCTCTAACAGAATCACTAACTCTATAGGTTAAGTTTAAGCAAAATAAAACTCTAGAGAAGGAACTGAAGCGTTTCGATCAAAGGAGTGCACTGTTAGTGAAATAGACGTTTATATATGTTAAACGAGCTTAGTGGGCTCCTATCCCATAAAACCTAACTCGTATAATTCAAAACTATTTTCCATATATCAATAAGATTGCGTACACGACCCTTATTCCTTATCCATGATGTACCAAAACCCGAATTTATCCAAAAAACCGTATTATTAGATACGCCTGACCACAACCGGCGCACTTTGAAATATAAAAAGCTTCAAAAGAAGCCGATTCCTAAAACCTAATAAAGCAGATCCTCACCAACTAGGCGAACCATACACTTATAATACTGCAAAAGTATTTTATTCGCGCGTGTAATACTTTTTCCTCTTGATCTGACTTTGTAGAGCTTTTCTGTACTTTATTGGGGCCACAAGTGCCAGATCGACTGGAATATAATAATATGGGGACGGAAACCTTATCATGACCATACCATAGTTATATATCCTAAGTAGTCATAGAAACGAAATAAAAAATTAAGCTTAGAAAGAGCTAGCTTCAAGAAGAACTCGAACATAAAACATATATGATTAGAAAAGGGAAATTGATGAAATGCTAAAAGTTAAGGCGTATTGATACAAAATGTTAAACATCACATGGAAAAAAATAGTTATTAACAACTCTCCTTGAATAAAAGTGTTTTATAATAATATTTAAATGGTATATACCCAAATGATTGGCTTTAAAATTATCGAAACCGAAGAATTTCGATTCGAATGGAACATATAACGTGTTTGGACGAATGAGAATATACCGTTAGGAGTTAACATTAAACTTATCTATCTATCCATTTTATATTTATTTATATACGTTTCATAGTGAGAATAAAGCGTCATATTCTTTGTATGTTGTGAAAATTTGAACTGAATTTCGACAATAGCTTACAAAATGATATACGTGCAGTGATGCTATCCATAAAAGAGACTAAATTGTGTCCAGGAAGAGCTGACTAAAATAGCCAAAGCTTTCGCGCGTTAATATATAATGTTAACTCTCGTAGGGCAAAAGAAGTCGTTATTAAATCCAGTTGAATACGAATATATGAGAGATGTGGGAGCATTCTGAGTAGAAAAGAAGGGATATAAGAAGTTCTCGATTCATCTGGCAGAGAAGGAATTCATCCAGGAAGAAAATGTTGAGAGGGAATGGAGCGAGACGAAAGAAGACTACTTTCTTACTAGGAGCTAGATAGAGAAAGAAAAGGTTATAACGGGGAGGTGAAAAGAAGGGCCAATTTCACAGAAACGATCTTCCAATTAGACTCCTAGCAGGTGGAAATAAACTCTCAAAGTTTCCAATTTTTTTTCTCCGTTTCTTGTTCTTTTACTTTTTTTAGTTACACTCCCCAAAAATTTGATTCGCAACGAGTTATGCAATCAATCTATTCGTATTTACGTTGTAATACAGCACACGAAAAAGTGAGAAACATAATTGTATTAAAAATTATTATTAAAATTAACAGGATAATATGAAATGATTTTTACACTGTAAAATGTTTTTTAATAAGCTAAAAAGTATCTCTACATCTCGAATGGGCAGCACATCTCAATGCCAGAACTAATAAACAGTGCCAAATTAATGTGGTATAGATTATAGAGATACTAGAGATAATAATACCCGGTTACTAATTTTGTTTTATTAGAAAAACATATATAGAGAAGGAGTTCAAGGACTCCACTACTAAAAAATCATTTTTGGAAAGGCACATTATAGTTGATTCAACTATAATGTCGCAATGCTTATTCTATTGGTATAATTTAACATAAATAAACATATATGTACCGTAACGAATGTCAATATCTCCAATAAACAGCATCATACCTAATATGAAATAGGTCATAACAGAGAAATGACATTTGTTATAGTGGAAAATTATTTAAGTCCAAATTGTTTTTTATTAATTTTGAAGTCTGAATATGGGAAGTGATTTTAGAAATTAACTTTAAGGTATATAAGAATGAAGAAAGGCCACGGCTTGAAACTAAAGTTATAAAACCGTTCATTTAAAAGAGTTCAGTTCATAGAGCTTTAGAAACCACCTTGTTTTTATCACCCCATCCTACCCTCTATACTCCTCCTTCAAAAAACTTTACTCGTTCTTAGTCGAGTCACTATGGGCGCGTGAGGAAAAATGAGATTTCTAGGGAGATTAGAGCGACGAAGACGTGCTCCTAGCTATCCGCTCAAGAAAAAAGCAGTTACGGAAGAGGACAACCTTTCCCCTCTATCTTATCCTAGGAGTGCCAACAACCTCTCCTCATCTTTGTCTACCCCAGAGAAAGAGAAAGAAAGAGGGAAAATAAAAGAGAAAAAAGTGTATTTCAGAATCCCCTTATCTTCAATTTTTTTTCTTTCTCTCTCTCTCTCTCATCTCATTCTTTTTATTTTCTTCTATCCCATCCTATTATTTCTTTCTTTTCCCCCATTGGTGGGCGGCCGAGCGGGTCTCCCTGCTTCCGAGAACAATGGATTAGACGTAATGACACCAGTTTGTCTGCTCTGACATTATTGCGTAAGAGAATAAATACGACTATCAGTTCGTTCGACGTGTTTCAGTCAATGAATGAAAAGCTAGAGGTGATGTCTTAAAGGGTTAGAAACCCAATTTTTCGGGAAAACTTTAATCTTGATGTATCAGTCTCTTTAACTTATTTTAATTATCTACTTTACCTTACATAGTTGATAGATTTTAAGATAAATTTTGCTTTTTTGGTTTAAAATATGGCTAAATTTTTGTTTATGTGAATTGTATATTTATCATCTTGAAAACCCTCTTATGTGGCTACTTATGTGGTTTAATTTATGATATACCCTATAGGCCTTAGAAAACATTATCACAGCATCTTTTTAACGACGAAATGTCTCCTAATATTTTACAATAAAAATAAAAAATATTTCAAGTGATTGGTCTGTGTGCATCCGTCTTTGTTGAAAATTTATGATATCTAAGAATATTTATACCAAGCAGTCGGGTTGTATTAACTATATTTGAATAGAAAATTCAAAATTTGTTTTCTTGGCTTATTTTAGGAAGACGCGGTTAGATTATATTTTGGCATTGCTATTGCAATTTATGTCTCGTAAATTTGAAGAGGTAGCGACTATGCCCATATTCTAACTTAATTTGATGGCATCACGTACATACCCACGCGTTAAGCGTTACCTCTCTGATTTGATTACTTTGATACAAATGCCGTTCAGCTTTGTTCGTGCTGCTACCGCATGGTGGATTTAACTATAATTTGGTTCTGTAATCCAGTCAAAAGTGATACTTAAAGGGATAATGCAACCTAACAAGTAATTTTTTATCGATTCCTTATCCTTTAAAAAGTCCTAGTCCAACAGTAAAAAAAAAATACAAACAAATATTAAACTAGAAATAAATTTTAAAACTCACCATGAAAATAGGCTTAGCTGGATTCATGGAGATATCCTGAACTCTCACCGTATAAGGAGTAGCGACCAATGACATTGATCATGGAGATCCCGCATTCCCCATAAAAGATCCATCGATCAATTTCATTGGTCACAGGTCATCTCCATGAATCCATCTAAGCCTATTTCCGGTTTAAGTTTAAAATTTACTTCTAGTCCAATATTTGTTTTTAACTGTAGGATTCGATAAAAATAACTTATTAGGTTGCATTCTCCCTTTAAACCACTCCACCAAGTATTTTATTTTATAAACTGACCAAGTCGCTTTTCAGGAGTTAAAGATTTGTTTTAC
The DNA here is from genome assembly GCA_963920705.1 of Odiellus spinosus. Lineage (NCBI taxonomy): Eukaryota > Metazoa > Arthropoda > Arachnida > Opiliones > Phalangiidae > Odiellus > Odiellus spinosus. The sequence goes on from OY987237.1 coordinate 10,272,045, forward strand.
TTGTAAAATTTCTATTTAGACACCATGACCAATTGTGGCGCTTTCATAATTCTCTCGTTATAAAGAAGAATCTCAAGGTATACGTGGAAATGGAAAGCTAAGAGAAATGATTTGTTGATTACAACGAATCATTTACGTTTTATTATCACTTTAAAATCAAATGTGCGAAGTGAAATTAAAATTAATAATAGAAAACTAAAAAACACTTCATTTTCCACTTCACCCACCCTTAAATATCTTCTGAATCGGAGGTTTAATAGGGCTTAACATCGAAAAGGAATTTTTCTTGCGTGTAAATAAGGTGTCTCAAACCGCTTTATGGCGAAACTTTGTTTCGAGACTCTGATAATAATAAACCAAATCATAAAACGGAAATCAACTTCGTAATTATCGCTTAGTTGCAGAGGTAGACTTTATTTTATAGGATTTAATTACGTTTAATCTAATAAAAAGTAGTTTTAAAATAAACTTTTTTACATAGAAAACAAGGTATTGAACGAAAAACTTTATTTACTAGCCGAGGCCCTTCTTCAGTCCATCGTTAGCTTGTTTTTGCAACGCACTAACACTTTAAGTAACGTTACATATACCCATATTTTCTCTTTATTAACTCAAATAAGGCGATGGGAATAGGTACTTATGGTGTTGTTGGGGCTATACAAGCAGCGTGTATTATGCATGGTTGATATTTGATAAGGCGTGTTGGGTGCATGGATGGCAAAGGGTGTACGCTTGCTTAGCTAGAACGGTCGGGGTTATGAATATTTATGAGTAGATGGGCGTGAATTAATTAATTTGATTAGGCCATATAGCGCGAAGCAGCGTGGAGGGGATCGAGAAAGACTGATACGGTTATCAATTCGTGTACCGTATATATTGGATGAGATAAGCTTAGCTAAAGCTGTTTCGAAAAATTGACGCGAAGCTCTAATTTTAAAGAGTAAAAACAAAGTAAAGATTGGAGACTTCTATAAATTTGTTTGAAGTATAATTATGATCTATATAACAGACTTAGTTCAAGCCTCTTGAAATGGGTGCAATATTCTATAAAATTGTCTATTCTTAACGAATATTAAATCATAATTGAAAAAAACAATCGAAATATAAAAAGAAACAGAAAAAACCAATTTAAAAATAAAATGAAAAATCATGAAAAATTTTGAGATTATTGAAGAAAAATCAATTCTTTTTCTTAACCAAATTTTAGTTTGCCTTTTTAATATACGTATAATAAATGGGTCCAATATACATCCGCTAGCTCGATTTAGGAAAAAAAAAACTTATTTTTTTTATTCCCTAAACTAGAAGTCTCAGAAAAACCAACGCGGGCTGTCAAAATCAGCTTCAGTGTTCAACACATATTCAACCGTGTTTCCTTTTAATCAAACCCTTTACTTTACATAGAATGAATGTATACCAGTTTCAAACGCGCGGAACTTTTAAATTGATTCTTACTGTAGTTCGTTTCAAATTGAATTAGCAGCGCGATAGAATCGAAGTTCCACTTTAAGCTTTTCAGTAAGGTTTCACATTCATAAGTAGGAGGATAACTAACTACACGCCTGCTGGGTTAAATTCTCCAAACCAATTCCGATGACTATATAGCTAAAGGAATTAAGTCGAAAAGGCAACGATAGGAAGAAGCTGTAGTTGAAGCCAATAGAGAAGGGAAATGGAAGAGCGAATGAAATAAGGGGGGGGGGAGGGCTAAAAAAGCTCCTAATTCATCTAATGTTAAATGAAGCGGGGATTCTTCCTTTCATACGTAAAAGATTTCGGGGATGAGCACCTCCCCCCTTTTTCATTTCTGGGTTTGGCTCCTTTTCCCGAATTGAGCATCGTACCAAGAAGACTGCCGCGGAGATAAAGACTCGGATGGCACGAAGGGAGAAATCAAAATTAGGAAAGAAATACGGAAAAAAGAAGTGGAGTAAAAACCCTTTTGGCAATCACCCAAAGAAATGTTGAAAATTCTTTTAAGCTAAACTTTCCTCGCGTTAAGAGAGATTTCTTTAAGAAGACGTCGAGGGTATGGAGAAGGATTTCTGATTGTTTCAAATTTTACGCTTTATTAACCTTGGTAATTTAATTTTAATCCAGGCGATTAAAGGACTTATTTCGTATAAAGTATATTTTTAGTTTGATAATGTTCAATTTTAATTTATATTTGTTTATACTATAGATGTTCCAGTCTAAAATAATTAAATTATCAATTAATACAGCTTCCATTATCAAATTTTCAGGGAAAATGAAGTAAGCAACTTTTATCACTCTTTAATTGGAAATTACTACAGACTTGGAAATTGAAAAATTTGTTCGGCTTTGATTCCCTTTTTTAAGTAACAAGTTAATTTATAGTTTAGGCCTAATTATTATTTGATTAATTAAAACCTGGCTCTAATATTTAATGCCTTTTCCGAGGATGGTTACATTCTTATTATAATAATTTCCCGAATTAGAGTCTCTTTCTGATTTTTATGGACTTCTTGGGACATTATCATAACAGTCCAGGGAAAACCATTAACAGAAACATACTTCTGTCTTGGGAATTGCGGTTTCAAGTAAAATTACGACGGTTTATATCGTTTTTGACTGGGAAATGTCTAGCATTATAGGACGAATCATAATTTAGGAAGACCCAAAACGATGACTCCCAAATTCGGCTAAATTTTAATATGAGGCTCTCAAGTTAATTTTGTCCTACACTAAACTACTCGCTTCATTCCCCTCGATTCTCAGGGCTACTTGCTGCGAAAGTTACCTAGCCAACTACAAATTTGCCTGAATATAATTTGCTCAGCCAAAAACCAAAATATGTCCCAAATTTACAGGTTATTGCTTTCCATTAACAACGTCTTCATCTTCCAGGGAATATAGGATTTTAATACTATATGTAAATACGCATAATTCTTACATGAAAAATTAATGTAGCTTCAACTTGTCAAGCAAAGATATATAACAAAACTCCTGTTACATTAATTTAAATATACCGGAAGTTTCTTGGTAATTTTCTGACATTAAATTTAAACCGTGAGCTTTCAGTGTATTTGTTTAAAATAGGAACTTTACGCCCCGTGTAATGTCATCAATTGGACCAAGTTGAAGGCTTACCTTCTGCTCTCGGAAATTCCTTTACATTTAATTTATAAAACCATAAATTATAGGCAATTGTTGAACAATATAAAAGTCCATATATATATATAGTTTATTGTTTTCTATCTGAAACGTTGGCTTTACAGACGAAAAAAAGAAACGAACTCTTTCAGAAAGAAAACTACATACATCGCATCCCTCCTTGGTATCCCAATGCTTATCCTTTATAGTCAATATCAAATTTAGTTTTCAGCAGGCTCCAATTTATATTACTTGGTTTCATAGAATTAAAGCAAAACTGAGATTCGAACGGGCCTAAAACGAACTGATTTTGATTTTGGTTTTAATTAAATTTAGACTTACGCATGAATAAAACTATGGGAAGGTAACAGCTCCTTGCCTTATGCTATATTAACTCCAAAGTTAAGAAAAGCAAAGGTTGCCTAACTCTACAAGATAATTGAAGATATTCGCTCATATTCAGACCATAACATTGTTTTCCTCGGCAACTGGCAAAAATGTAAGAATCACTCCTTCTGAACGTCGCATATTATAAAACCAATCAGAATCCCTTCTACTCTAGAAATTCTTCCACCAAAAATGTTGAAAAGGAAGGCAAGGGGAGGAGCTTCAGAGAGCTACGTCCTATTACCGAGTCTATTGAATAGTTTAGACTCTTTTTTCGCGCCAAATTGTGGGTGCAGCAGTGCATGGAATAAGCTGAAGTTAAATGTACAAAAGTACGAAAAACTATATATTTATCCAAATTGTAAAATATGAAGTGGATTTATTTACAATATTTAACTTCATAGAGAAAAAGTAGTCGTTGCCAACTCTTCTTGAAATATATTGGTTGAAGCCTCGAATACACATACACACAAAAAAGGCTTAAGGTATACCTTATCTTACCCTCGAACTTCTAGTAACCAAGTAACCAAGTAGACTATAGCGCCGACATACATGTATTACTACAAAGAATTGAGTAACTAACCTTTGAACCCGTTAAAATCCTCACAATGATTCTAGCCTTTAGTATCAGTTTGAAATTTTAGCACGTACAAATTAAGAAGAGAAGTCTCAACTTGCTCTGTGGCAATTCTGAACCGGCCAACACGATTTCTATTTAATGAAAGATGGAAGCGTGGCTATTTGAGTGTTGAATTCTCAAACTGCTTACGACGGATATATATTAGCTCTCGTTTTTGAAAAGAGCCCCCCCCTTTCATATAAAACAGGGAAGTGAAGCTCTTTCAGTTTCAATTGAAAAGTCGAAGGAGAAGGAAAGAGAGAGAAAATATCGTAGTTGGACGGAGGGAACGTTTGGTGGAATCAAATTCTTGAATTCGACTCCTTTCTATTTCGATTGGGTGGGTGGTGGGCGAGATATGACCCCCATACTACTTTCCTGGCCTCGTAAAACTTCCTATACCTACTTCGATTCCACTTGACGGTGACTTTTGAAGTTCCCTCTAATAGATCAATGGAGAAGCAATTCGCGCGAGACTATTGTCTATCGGAGACTATTCGAAATTCTGGGAGGGTATGTGGTAAAGGGAAGCTAGGCAATTCTTTGCGTTGAAGGACAAGTCTCTGTTCCAGAAGGGTAAGTACTTCATAAAATAATTTATAATGAGAAAAAAAAAACAAAAAAAAAAAAAAAAAAAACCAAAGACTTGAAAATAAATGTTAATTGTATGGAATTATCAAAACATACAAATGGAAATAGAAATTAAAAACTATGAATATTTTTAATTGGAAAAGTATGCGAAGCAATCCCATTGATGGCCCAAGAACACTTGAAAATAATTGTAGGTTTTTTATGCTAATTTAATGCTTTCACGTCAAACAATTAAACACGAATTTTCCAATAAGCATTTGTGGAAAAAAACAACGTATACCTATAATATAGGACATGGGTCGCTCTTAGGTCTTAACGGTCATGCAATAAGTAGAGGTCGGGTTTGGACAAGATAATCCATAAATATTTCTTTAATCAGTTATTTATGAATAATAATCAGTTAAATATTCACGATTACATTGCATTTATCATAGACTTCCCCTGGATAATTTCAAATTATGATTAAAGATAAACTGATTATCTTGTCCATTGACGGACGACCTCTAGCAATAAGCAAGATAGTTCTTATTGACACGAGGGCTCTCGCTTTGAGAGAATCAAGTCCGCTAGACGCGTCTCAATCCGTTTAGCTAACTTAGTCCAATTAATGGAGGCGGCAAGTTGCCGAAAGCCGCTCCACATGAATACGCAATCGCGTCAATGGAAATGGTACACATGTCAGTATTAATAAAATCCAGCAATTGACATCCATTCCGTCTAACTTCGGCAAATAAAATGAGATATCAAAAGTGTCTGACGGAGGTAAGTAACTTGATTCTGTAAGCGATAATTCCAATTTAAAAAATGTGGTATTTTACAAACCTTAACATAAAATTAAAACTCGTAATCAAATAGATATTTAATCTATTAGAATTGATGAATCGCCATTATATCTATTATATCTATCATAATTAGTCTAAATTTATATCTCAAAAGTTGATTTTCACGCTTTGATTAACTTAATTATATTTATAATTAATTATATTTAGAATATCACGGGGTCCAGGTATTTTTGACATACCATTACTTTTATTTTATTGGTTTAATATAAAAGATTTGGACCTGCATCAATTCTATATTCGATAGTTATCTAAAAACGATATTTTTATTAGACTTAACCTTTAAGAGATGGAATACCCTCTCTCCACGCACCTTTTACCAATGAATACCCTAAGCGATTTCGCGGAGAAGGAAAGGTTGTAGCACTAGCAAGGGCAAGGTTATGGTTTAAAAGCCGGAAGGAGTCCGATTGGTCACCCCCATACGTCGCCGTCGCGTGCCACGAATCACCAATATAAATCACGAGAAGAGGCAAAACCCGGTAATGTTAATTGACATTTCTATCCCGCACGCAGCTTTTGTTTATTAACATTTAGTTTCCCGCGTGCTTATCCGTTTCATTCTGTCTTATTGACGACGACAGGAGGTACCCCCGTCTCCCTGTTCCTAGAAAACAACCCCCTTTAGTGTACAGTAGCTAAGCCTCGGCCGTAATTAAAGAGATAGAAGATTCAAAGACGCTTTGCGTTAGAGACACACGTATAGATTTACAGAAATAGCACGCGGCTGAGAAACGGGAAGAGAGGGGAAAGTCGAATTCGCGCGTAAAATGATTAAATTTAAAACGCGGGAGAGGTTAATTTGCCAGATTCGAACGGCCTCTCTTAATTATGTTTCCCTTTGATGTTCAAAGATGGCGCCACTTCAAGGGAATTATATGTTTAGCGTTTCTCGTGGCTAGTCCCTCGGCAACATATAGGAGATATCCCTCCCCCCGTTTCAGAAAACTCCCGGGGATGGGGTCTAAAAGCTTCGAATATTGTCAACTAACAGCGGCGGCAGCTAGTCTCCGCTCGGAAATGTACGAAAGAGAGTTAATTAAAGCGGATTTTTAACAAATTAAAAGTTTTCGTCATTAAGATAATTAAGCGCGTTTTTGAAGCGAAACTCGGCGACTCGCTTCGTTCGTCCGCGAGATTCTCAAAACCGAAACCTCCCTAAAATTTATCCTCTAAATACTTTTATTCAAGATCGATTTAAAAACTAAGCGAAAGCTACGATGGGTTGATACGCAATGTTATATTTCATAAGGAATAAAAGTAGCTTTCCAAACGGGTTTTGAAATAGATTACGTATATATATTTAGTAATTGTAGGCTCCTCTCTCATCCAGCCTCCCTAACTGAAAATATTTTCTATTTTATATCGCTTGATTACTAAAACTGAAGGACTAACCGTGAATCTCTATTAATTAAAAGCCAGGGGGTCAGGGAATGTGGAATATATTCGGCCTTATTTTTAATCTTTCGGAAAAGCTGAAAAATGTTCCTAATTTGTGTCGAATACTGGATTTAAGGACGAAAAGGATGTTCGAATGGAAATAGGAGATGCTACTTTCAGTTTTCTGAAATTTAACTATTGTTATCAACTCGCTTCAGGTTCTGTCATTACCTCATCTCTTCATGAACACTGAGAGTGATAACCTTATTTAAATGCTATATTTTTATTTTGGCATGATGAGGAAAATTGCGCTCATTAATTTGTTTAATCTTCTTGTAACTTAGACATCCTTTTTAAAATATGCATGAAGTTTAAACTCGTAACATTTAGTCTTAACATAAGTTCATAACTTATTATAAAAAGTATTATTTTATATCATGTCCTTATGATCAAGTAGACAGTAAACCTGACTTAAGTAGGGCCTAGTAAAAATGTCAAATTGATGTCGCGCCAAACACGTTGGAGGAATATGGAGCTCTTTTTAGCCACACGCTCTAAACGCCGCCTATTGCATATGTTATAGATATCAAAACCCGGCAGAGAGGAAAATACAAAATTCTCTCGGGAAAATCCGAAGTCCTAAATATTGTAGTATTTCTTTTCATATTTAGGAGATAGTGAAAACCTGAGAAAAAACTTAACTAAGTTAAACTCAGAAAAAAAAAACCTAAATGGTTACTTCACATTCCATTATTCTTATAAGTTATTTATGACCTCAAAGAGTGATCGAAATAAGAGTTAAATCTACATGAAAAGATTTCGACCACAAACTGAAACGTTTTCTAAACCAACTGCACTTAGCCTACACACTTAAACCTAAAAAACAACTTGTATATATTCCAAATATATAAAGAAAGCTCCCTCAAAATCATCTGGCATATCTGGACCTAAAAAAGTTTGGAACCGATCAGAAGAAATTCTCAATGGTAAGATACCAAGAAAAAAAGCTTAACCCTTAGAAAAGGTTCCCTATATAAAGAGTGAATCTTTAGAAAGCATTCTATGATATAGCTAGTTACAACCAAAGTACAATCCAACCTCATCATACAAAAACCAATTTTTCCAGTGTAAATTTTGTAGCAATCTAAAACAGAGACTTAAAGTATACCCAGGCCAAGATTTCAAATCGCAGGAACTTTGTCACTACTTAGCTAGCTTTCAATGATTTAGGAATGTTTAAGAATATAGTTGGAGTATATATTCAGACACGTTGGTGCGAACAAGGCTACGCACTCCTCTATCTCTTAAAGGGAGAATGAAACCTAACAACAAGTGCCTAGAAATAAATTTAAAGCTTACCCGGAAAATAGGCTTAGCTGAATTCATGACGATCCTTAACTAAGAACTATCGACCAACGGCATTAATTCTAGTTTAATATTAGTGTATTTTACTGGTGTATTAGTCTTATTTAAACGATAGGGAATCGATGAAAAAAAATATCACTTGTTATTAGGTTGAATTCTGACTTTAAATGGTTAAAAGTGGTAGTACCGCATGAATTCTTTTCCGAATTTTATTTGAAGAACGCGTCAACCCAGATGTATAAATTTTTTAAGATATGGCGTTTTAATAGCGTGATAAAACCAAAGATCTATAATCTATTTGAAAATGGTGACAGCCTCGCTTTAAGTTTTGATCGGTCAAAATTTGAAATTGACTTCGACTATATTGGACATATAAGTAAAGGCAGGAAACGGAATATGATCCTTAGTGGAGAAGAGACGCCCAAACAGTTACTCCCTTCAAAAAATAAACCACCAGAAAAAAATGAAAACCTAGAGATTGTGGCGTAACGCGTCTAGCTGAACGGAACTTCGAACGACTAAAGATATACTCTATCTAGCCTTTTTCCTTTTCCTGAAAAGAAAAAAGTTGAAGACTCCTCCCTCCTAACTGTCCCCTTTTATTTCAAATAGTAGATGGACCATGATGGTCATCTAACAGCTAAAACATAGTATTTTCTTAAATAAAAAATATATAGCGGATACTTGGAATAAATTTTAAAAAATAATTTAAAATAATTTAAAATTATGAATCGAACTTCGAGCAACTGTATTTCAAAAGCTCACCGCTGCTTATTTTTATTTTTAATTAATGGAGGGTGAAGAGGAAAAGGAAATGATTTTTTATCCGTTCTACAATTTTAAATAAGACTTGTTTTCGTACTTAAAAATTCAGGAAATGTCTATGAATTACGCAAAAAAATACATTCTAAGCCAGGTGATCTCAAATAAATTAGGTCGGCACGTGTCTACACCCTTTCCTGGCAACCCTAAGCCTCGACACTGCGTGATTAGCGCCATCTATAGGGGAGACTTGTTTTGGCCGATGAAAAAAGAAATGATCGAACCATCTCTATAACCCTGCTAAAATTATTTAAAGATAAACTTTAAATTCCCCCTCTGTGATTCGCTGGAATGCTTAGTGGTGATTTTTAGTATATTGGCGAGTAGTACTGCGAAATATACAATTTACGGTAAAAAATATTGGACAACAATTTAAATATATACATTTTAGCAAAATACATATAAAGACTAATTATGATAGCAATAAGCCAGTCAAAATAGTTTCACGATTGACTCTAAAAACGTTCTCATTGAACTACCACACATATAATGAGTGGCATTTGTATACTGGCATATTTTCAATAATAATTGACGAAATCCATCAATCAAATCTACCATAAAACATTCAATAAAGTCATTAACCTTCAATGTCCCTTCTATGCCACCTCTACTCGGTCTACTTGGCCCCAAGTTAGACCTAATTGCACGAACAAGAATCTATTAATTTCAACACTTCCATCTATATCAAAACCATTTACTGTATATACAAGGTACTCGAAACTGAGACACGATCTTTCGATTTAATTTTTTGGAAAAAAAAAAAAAACTCGATTCTCTACCAGAGTTACTATCAATTGGCTCCGAGACATCAAAGGTACGTATATGTATCTAAGGAAAGAGAGGGGTGGACAGAAGAAGGCCATAAGAGTGGGGGCGAGTTGGTTGAGCGGCGAACCAAAAATGGTTTATGACACCGCAGAAATGTCATCGATGTTGATGGATGACGAGGGAGCGGGGGAGAGCAGATAAAGAGAGGAGAGTACTCAGAGTAGGCGAGCGGGAGAGATCGGAAGAGGGAAGGAACGCGACCATCATTCAGAGAAAAAGCGAAACAACACGCTTAGAAAACTAGAGCTTCGTCTTTTTTTCTTTTTTTATTTAAAAAAAGGTATTCGGAGACCATGGAGAGACCTAAAGATACGTTATCATAAATACTCAACTATAGAATATAATCGGTTCAGCCATGATATAAAATAATTTAAATACTTAGTTCTTTAACTTCGGTAAAATATAAGATTTTCAATATTTTAAACTAAAATAATTGCCATATTTAATGAGTTGTTAAACTGAAACTCTAAATGGAAATTAATCAAATATTCTTGGTCGATGATTATCATTTTAGCTTTAATTAGTATAAAAGCACGCAAAGGAATTATTAAAGCTGCGTTCATAATAGGCCTTGGAATCGATTTAAACCGTTTCAAAACGTTTCGCTGGAATCGTGTGAGCAGGAAACAGTCTTTTCTCGATCGACTTCATTCGATTTCTCGAAACTGCTTCAGGAACCAGTTTCGTACCGATTCGGTTTCAACAACAGATAGATAGCCGCGTTCATATTAAGCCTTGGAATCGATTTGAACTGTTTCGCTAGAGTCGTGTGAAAAAGAAGCAGTCTTTTCTCTAATCGATTTGATTCGATTTCCTGAACCAGTTTCATACTGATTCGGTTTCAACAACCAATAGATAAAGCTACAATAATTCGTTTAATAAAGATAGTGAGTGAACAAAGTCTGACATTTGAATATCGGCTTGATTTGTGACCGTAATTTTATTGAGTTCTTCTCAAAGACGCAATCTAATTCGATTCGGGCCTTGTCAATGGGGATTCCGAATATAAATGAAAATTCAGATTATTATATATTGACAATATAAATGCCCACTATTGAATTTCCACCAATACATTTGGTTTTCATTTATCCATGAATGAAAAATGGATATTCAAGATCACAATGGATATTCAAGATCACTTTAATATTTTTAAAGGGGCCATGAAATCTCACCTTTGTTAGAAAAGAGGTAGGGGGGAAAGAGGCCATTCAAACCACTAGGGAGAAATTTCCTGATAAAAAAAAAAAAAAAAAAAAAAAAAAAAAAAAAAATCAATGATGGTGTACTATCTATATATGAAAAAAGAAGAAAGGTATGGGTCGGCAGCGCAAAGGTAGGGAATGAAATGGCTTAAGTGTCCCCTCTAGTGCACCTTGCTTTCATTATTGAGTGCAGGGCATATGAGTTCAAAGATCGACCGGTGATTTAGAGATGTCTATAATAAGTGATTTGAAGCAAATTTATGGTACTACATTGAGCTGCACACATTTTCGAGTGGTCTCTTTTTAAAATCCTTAGTATTCAAGTCTTAAAAAAAGAAGATTAGGATTACCAAGAAGTGTGAGAACTGATAAAATATCCCTTGGAATTTTAGTTGACACCTTTACCAAACTAAAGTAGGCTTAGCTAGATGATCAGAAAAATAATTTATTATAAAATGGTGTTATCTTGATCTTAAAGACGCGATTTAACAGAAAAAATAATCATAGTGCTTAACAACCTTGATTAGAGTAAAATTAAAAATTAATTTTTTCTCTAGGGAGAAAAGGCAAAAGCTTGCATAAAATTAACCCATTCATAATTTAATGTTTTTTAAATCCTATAGTGCAAGGCAATTTCATAAATTCAAAGACTTAGAATCAAACACTTAAAATATTAAGTATGTAGTGAATATTTGAATTGTTCCTAGCAAATAAAAAAGGCTTAATATCATTTTCTATAATTGAAAAGTAAATTGTAATAAAAACTGCTTAAAGTTATTTTACTTGAATAAATACAAGTCGAATTAATTTAAAATGAAATATTCACAGAAGGTCTCTCGAGGTTACTTCGAAGCAAATTCATCAAAGCAACGTATTCGAAGTTCATTCCGATGCATAAACGGTCGAATAAATTATTATGCAAAAATTTTGAATATAAAAAAACGGGGTTATTCAAAACGGCGGTTAGAAGTTAAAAAGTTTGCCCAAGACCGACTATAGAATCTAACCAAGAAAAGAAAAAAAAAGTAAATTTATCGGAAGAAACGTTATAGTGGCAGACTGAGGCTGCCTATCGCCAAATCAAAATCCAATTTTAAACTTAAAACGAGCCGGGAACCAAAAAAAAAAAAAAAAAAAAAAAAAATCCGTACCGCCTTTAAGATTCGTGAAGAAACTAGCAATAAAGCGGGATTCAAGCTATAGACTGTTTATACTCGTGTAATTCATAGGGAGTTATCAAAAAACTACTTTTTGCCTTTATGAAGTTTAATATTTTGTATCAATCCGATTTATCTTTTCCTATTCTTATAACTTCCCTTGAATAAAAAGTATAAGAAATCTTTTTGGAAAGACAGCTCTTGCAAACCTTGACTACCGAGTATCTCTAAGAAAGCAAATTAAACGTATTAAAGGGTGTCTAGCTTTGCTAGTTTTGAATCCAATATATGATTCTGAATAAAGAATTCGAAAAAGGGATGGTGAAAAACATACAGAGAAAAAAAGCTGTTTCATTTCATTGTTTTAACGAAATTATTGGAACTATATGGTAAAGAGAAGTTTCTTGGCTAACGATCCAAAATGTACCCAATTAAGCGCAAAATGCAAATGAGACATTTAATAAAAAACGGAAAGTTTCCTATTATAAGTAGATGGTCTAAACATTATTTAAAGGGTATGAAGCGGGCTAAAATGCTTTGTAACGATGAATTTAGTTCCGAAAATATTTTTTTATGGACCAAGTTCTTTTGGTTTAATATATTACAAATCTGTTTCTAGTTTCTAGAAACTCCGGATGTCCTACTCTTTGCAGCGCCGTGTCCCTTTCCGGTTAGTCGCTTGAATAGTGTCTTAGTTGTGCAAGCCAATGAAATTACATTTTCTTTCAAAGAGCCCCTGATACATCATTAATTATATTTTTAACTATTAAAACTCAATAAAAATTTGTCAAAATAACTGATATTTTTCACCCAGCCATTAATATCGGTATTGCATATTTCTAGTACTCCTTTCGTTGACTGACTCCGCGCGAAATAAATATACAGTGGGAAGTATATTTCGTCCCTTTAAAAATAACCTTTCCACTATCAACCATATTTCAGAGTTAGGATGAAACCTTCAACTATGGTTCCACGCTAAAAAAATTGAAAATGAAAGAAAACGTGCTTTGAATCGGTTCACCACGAGAAAAAAAAGTGGATAAAAAAGAGGCTGCACGGGAAAAAAAAAACTCTTTTAAGCGTCAGAAAACTTCGGGAAGGATTTTTAGAACGTCAAGTAATTTGCATTTGAATGACAAAAAAAAAAAAAAAAAATAGTCGATTCTCTCTCTCAGTCATACCACCCACGTTTCTTTCCGTTATCCTGCCAGTATTTCCTTATTCTAATTTGCGGGCTCCGACAAAGTATACAAATCCATTTAAAAATGGATAGTTTCACCTCAATTTGGACACAATTTGGTTTGTTTAAAAATTTCCAGCCTGTTAAGACAATTCAGATTTTAACGCGGCTTTGAATGACCAATAATCGAGCTAAATCGAGCTTTAGACTACCTTTAAGGCCCATTTACAAAAGAGTGGAAAGCTGAAGCGTAATCTGATGCATGGAGCAATAATAACAGGAGGCATAGGTTCATACATCGTTTAAAAATGAGATTTTGGAACCTATGCCTCCTCTTGTTATTGTTCCATGCATCGGCTTACGCTTAAGCTTGCCGCTCTTTTGTAAACGGGCCTTTATTCTTTTCCATGGACGGAAATAAGCGATGGTCAATGGATAATGTCTCATGGGAATCATTGGACTAATGGAAAATTGTTACGAGAGATTAGGAACTGAAAGAAGAAACCCCACTGACCAAACGTCCAATAAAACTTTCCTCTTATTTCCATTATTGATTATTATGAACTTTAACTATAGTTGGCTCTTTTGGGTAGGAATATCGTTAAAGAAACTACAGTTATTATCAGAATGCTAAAAACGAAATTTACATATCAGCGCACATATTTCGTCACAAATAAACTATGATATTATCCCTTTAAGAACGTAAAGGAAGACACTCTGGTAACTGAAATATATATATAAATATATATATATATCTTGATTAGTGTATTAAAAAAATCCCTAGGATTTATCGCAAAATGTTTTTTATGGGCGATTTCTTTCCTCTTCCCCAGTAGGAAAATTGACAAAGTGGCGTAACGGGGGTCTTGTTGAAAACGGAAATTTCTAATTTATTTTATGGTCGTGTTATAAATTTTTTTCATCTTAGTTTCAACGTTAGAGGGAAAGTTCGTTCTTCAAAAAAAAAAACTATGATTCAAATTAGACAGATTGACAAGAATATATGTGCCTGAGGTAAATTTTGAATATTAGTAGCTAGTACGTGACTAAGTCGCCTTGAAACTAGAAGAAAAATTGAGCGATTTTGTCGTTAATCCCAATTTGAGTTTCTTTGCCTTTGACAGAAAAAAACATTTATAGTTCTAATACAGACAAACGAACACATAATTTAATTGGATAAAAAAGGAGCCTGGAGATATACTAATGTTTCAAAGGACTCGTCCCAATACCCAATGTTAAAGGGAGAATGCAACCCACCAATAAGTGAGTTTCTAACGATTTATTATCGCTTAAATAGGTGTTATCCACAATAGGAAACAAATTTACACGTAAATCTTAAGGTTCGTTTTCATCGTTGTCATGAAAGCCCAGATATAAATAAACTAGAACTTAGTATTTAACTTGGCCGAAAAGTAGGCTTAACTTAATTGGATATGTAGGAAGATTGATACTAAAGTTATCGAGGGAAAACGCGCCTAATTTGGAACATTTTTTTAAGTTGTAGAACTTCTCTCGTAATTCGACCGAGTCTCGTTAAGTTTCTTTCAGAGATACTAAGGATATAACAGTTTTCGGAGGTTTTTGAAAACATGGTTGAAACTCACTCAAAACTGGTCTAGAATCGAAAAACCCAAAAAATCTAATAACACAGTCTTGATTCTGATTTGGGTTTCAAGGAGAAGCTACTGCGTATAAGGTAAGGAGTTTTTGAAGTTTTACTACGAAATAAAAATCACGTCTTTCACAATATTTTTTCTTTAAATCCGTTATTTAAAATCAAAATTTATTCAACTGGAATGATACTGGAGGCTTTAACTTGATCCCATGACGGAAATATTAAAACCAAGAAGAAATTGTAATTACTTTTAGAATGTCATGTATTCCTTTTTTCCTCAGAAATTTGTTTGAATCCAAACCGCCCATAATAATTTGTGGGGAAAAAAAATGTTAAAAATATATTTTTTCTAAAATTTGTAAACTGAATCTAGTAAACAAAACCTATTTGAACATAAATTGGTCTATATTCTTATTATTCTAGTAAGAAATAGCGATGAATTTGATTCTAGAAAACTAAACTTTAAGGAATAATACATCCATTTTAAATCAAATTAAAATACCAGAAACTTTATATCTATCTATTATAATAATTTTAGGCAATAAATATACGAAGGAATAATGAGTTTATGAATTTAAAAATGCCTTTAACCACAATGCTTTAACGTATAAACATAAACAAACCTTCAGAATACAAATAACCTGGTTTTGGGAAACCCGAAAGCAATGTTCGAGCCCAAAACGAAAACCGCGGGAATATATATGGAACTTAATTTTCTCTCGTATATACGAATCTAACGGGGCTTTGCCCCCACCCCCTCACCCCCCCCCTAGAGGGTGTCTTGGGGAATAAGGGAATAGAACCCTCTATTTGCACGAAAGCGTCAATGCGGAAAAACAAACTTAACACGAGCGAAGCCAAAGAGGAACGGGAGAAACTAAGAAATCACGCAAAATATAATAATAAGTTGCTTTGTACCACAGAAAATCATCATATGAATAGATCTAACACCAAGTTATATCCCTTTTACAAGACTAACAATTTTCTTTCTTAGATGGGACTAAAAATGTCGTTATAAAACAATATTCCAAGCTTCAGCAGTTGGTTTTTGAAGTTAGAATGAAATTGAACAATATTGTTTTGGTAGCTATAAACGTCACGGTTTTCTAGCCAATGAATGGTGTGGCTTCCACCTTCAATCGTCCGTTGGATAGTTATAGAGACAATATTACATTTCGCCTCCATAATGCAATCTTAGTGAAACTCAAAATACTCTATTTTAAGCTAAGCCTAATTTATGGGTAGGTTTTAAATTTATTTCTAATATTTGTTTGAAATATTTTTTTTCTGGTAGATTAGGTTAAGGCTTTGGTGTTAGGCTGCATTCTCTCTTTAAGGCCTTAGAGAATCGATGAAAACAATCATTTCAGTTACCTAACAATAATTTATAAAAATCAAAATTTTATTCCAAAATTTTCGCCCAATGATACTCAATTAAAAAACAATTCTCGCGGCGAGATTTCACATTTATTTTTATTTGTCGATGGTCGATTTGTAGATTTATATCCGTGTAAGTAGAGTTTTATACCCCTTATTTATTTAAAGGGAGAATGCAACAAAAATCGATTCCTTATCGCTTAAATAGGCCTAATCAGACAGTAAAAAATAAATATATTAAAATAGAAATAAAATTAAAACTTAGCCGCAAAACAGGCTTAGCTGATTCATTATATTACCTGAACTCCTCGTAAAAGGACTAGCGACATTGATCGATGGCTCTTATATGGGGAATACAGGATTTCCCTGATCAATGCCATTGGTCGCTAGTCCTTATATGGGGAGTTCAGGTGATCTCCATGAATCCAGCTAAGCCTATTTTGATGGTAAGTTTTAAATTCATTTCTAATATATTTGTGAATATGTTTTTCACGATGAAAACTGCAGGATATATACCTATTCTCCTTATAAATATATTTTTGGACGAATAAACAATAGAATAACCCAGAAGCAGTTTGTGTATTGGTTTATGGGGGAGTTGCGTAGGAAGGGCTGAATTAATAGGGTCCTATCTCAGCATCGATCATATTTATTTGTATTATTATTATGGAAGGGCGGTTTATAGTGCATGCGAAGAGAAAGATGGGACTACACGAGAGAGAGAGAGCGAGCGAGAGAGAGAGCGAGCGAGAGAGAGAGCGAGCGAGAGAGAGAATAGGGTTGCCAATCGAAATATTTTACCACCAGTTTTGGAGATTTCGTACAGAGATCTTAAAATGGCTGCAGTTTGAGAGATAACTCTTTGAAAAAAATAAAAAGACTTATCTTCTAACTGTTGGGGAGAGTTTTACGTTTTTGTAACTGACTAGGGCTCAGAAGGAAATGATAAAGGATGTAATAATATCTAAATCTTACGAAGCGTACAAGTCTTTAACAGGATAATTATATAATTTAAACAAATAAAATAGATTAGGCTTAAAATTTATAAGAATAAGTTTAGTTTGGTTATTATTACGTATAATGGGAAAACTAATGCCGACTTTACTAGTCACGTGACTATGGAAAAAACGATTCTAAAACCTTTTCCCACCCTGTCTCATAGCTGATAGCAGGCCCAATGATTTCCTCCAATTGTTAATAAATCGCATTAAAATCAACTACGCTTATATCTCTAAAATCGAAGCGATATAAGATCTAGTAAATTTGATTTTGGGTTAACTTCATTCTTTCATAAGCATAGGAAGACCGTAATATTAAAATTTAGGCGGTTTTAAACTCCATTTTGGCTTCGAAACTGGCAACATAGTTGGGGGAAAAGATTAAGGGTCTAAATTTACATAAACACTGAAGGTTGGAGAACAAATCACGCAGTTTCTTCTGATAAATAGTTTTCGCCTATCAGGGTATTGATAAGTATTTCGAATATATTTCTTGATATATTCCATTTATTTCCCAATAACGTTTTTTTACGATCAAATAAACGAGAAATTGTCGCGGGATGGCTATGTAATCTGTTCGGCGTAAAGCAACACGAAAAAGCTTTCCAAGTACTTTTATCCCGCGAAATATATTTCTAATATATCTCTTACCCCTATTCTTTAGTTTTCCGAATAATGCTAGATATATTTTCTGTTTTATGAATTTAAGATTAAGATTGGCTATATTGTTATTCAATAACAGTTACAGTTTAGAAACTGGAGCGGATTGGTACAAAATATTACCCCGCTTAAGAATAAAAATAGTTCATAGAACAGGGCAATGAGAACCTGGGAATAATATTAGAATTTAACTTTGTTTATGGTTGGGGATGTGCACGATATTCAAATGAGAAATTAAAGATGTAGTAGCAGAAAGAGTTTCAAGAGGAACGCTTATCGCAAGAATTATAAAAAAACTCTCTAAAGTTTCGCAAAAAAATCTCAAACCCTTGAAATATAACTTCAATAAAACTAATTGGTTTACTATTAGTGAGTACAACTATTCTCGCGTGATAGTTATTTTCTTGGTAAGAGATATTTTTATGTCTTTAAATATTAAAGAGATAAATACTCGCGTAACAGTGTACATAGACGATAAACCGAAAGATTGTGATTGACGTAAGAGCCTGCTTAACCTTTCTCTTCACTAACCTTAGGGTTAGTGTGTAAGATAAAATTATACAATAAACGTTTGGAAAATAGTTCAACTAACCCCTTAGTTATACTGAGGCTTTGTTCAAAGCCGCGTGGTATCGAAAATTTACTAATACCATAGACACGTCTCGCTGGACGGTGTAATAAAAATCGGTTTCTACTCAGTGACTAGAGAGTACAGACCATGGATTAAAGTTATGATCGCGTTTATGGTTCGTATTATAGGCGATCAAAACGGAAGACCGTGTGGCTTAGCAGCCTAAACCTTATGTCGTAAAATACTACCGCGGGGTTACGTCTTAACTTAATCCGCGTCTATTGCTTCGCCTTTGTGGTTTGCTGATATTATATTGGAATAAAATTCAGCTTTAAAAATACGTAAAATAAAATGGCGAGGGTCGTCAAACTTGGTTTAACTTTCAAAATGGTTTTGGCTAATTAAATTGAAATTTTCATTACCTGAAATTCCGTCGTACGTCCACCATTCTTCCCAGCTGCAGAGCACGGCTAAAAATGAAAGAGAAAAACAGATTTTAATTAGATTACAGAATTATCAAGTATATGAAATGATAAAATAAACTAAAAAGTAAGGTAGTAAAAAATTACGGTAGTAAAATCTACGGTAGACTAAAAATCTATTTAAAGAGGTTTTTTGGTTTAAAGTGTAATGTAACGAAGTGACTTTTTTTATTGATTTTGTTATTAACAAGGGAACACCTCTCATTTATAATTCATAGCAAAAGTCTATAACTTAATTCCATAAAAGTAGTCGCTTAATACTATCACAAAGGGTCTAGTTGTACGTCATAGTCCATCACTTAAAATCGACAAAAAAGTTATCACCCCTGTCTGGCTCGAGTGGTTTGAACTCTTCCTCGATATTTTGAGTCGGGAGAGAGAGACGGAATTTAGGCAGGCCGCGCTTGGCTATATTGTCTTCTCCCTAAATTCCGGAATTTCTCCAAAGAGTTGCGCTTCCAATTTCACTATTTACACTGACTGCGGCAGTTAGAGTTTCTCGAATCAGAATCTGCCGGTACATGTATTTTACCCGGACCTATGCTGATAGTATTAAAGGGAGAATGCCAGCTAACAACAAGTGATTTTTTATCGATTCCTTATTGTTTAAATAGGCCTAATCCACCAATAAAAATTATACAAAACAAATGAATTTAAAACTTACCTAGAAAAAAGGCTTAGCGGTATTCATGGAGATCCGGATTTCTTCGCGAATAAGGTTTAGCGACCAATAGAACGCGATAATAGATCTCGCGTGAATGACGGGCCTTAGCTCATTGGTCGCTAGACCTTACACGGAGGCAATTCATGATCTCCATGAATCCCGCTAAGCCTATTTTCTTGGTAAGTTTTAAATTCGTTTCTAGTTTAATATTTGTTTTGTAAACTTTTTAATGGTGGTTTAGGCCTATTTAAACGATAAGGAATCGATAAAAAACTTGTTATTAGGTTGCCTTCTCCCTTTAAGCAACTGTGTGTTGTTTTATTTTATGGAATAAAGCGATAAACTTCTGTTCATAGTTGTAGAAAACAATATAAAAACAATCATTATGTATATCCCTTACAGTATCCCTTTAAATCCACTCGTATATTCTTTCATTTAATAAATATCGCGCATCTCAAAACTGATGTATATAATATAGCCGCAATCCGTTAGCCTTTATAAGGAGGGACTTTTAATTAAACTTAAACGCGAAAGACATTCGATAGAAATACGAAGCTATAAAGTATATCGGGCTAACTCTTCTATATATCTACCAGCGTATAATATAATTAAGAGAGTCTACAAGACTAAAATGTCTCGCTGGATCCTTCCTCTCCGTAATAACTGGCAGTTATTGTCCCTGGCTTAATCAAGAACGTAAAGACCGAGAAGCGAGCGAGTGCCGGGCAAGAGAGAGGGAGAGAAGGGCGCTAGGATAAAACTAATAATATTTTAAAACAAATACTGTTTGACAGCTAGGCCGCGACTTCCTCTAGTCACCCGAGCAACAGAAGCCAAAATTTTCGGGTCGACCTAAATCTGGTGTTGGGAATCAGGAAATCAAAAGGGAAAAATCATATTGGGTTCTCAGTGCGCGTAGAGCTATACCTTCTTATATCACTAGAATTTTGTTTCTTTGAGATACGAGGGAACTGATGTTAGCTAGCGCAGAAAACCAAAAAAACATAGTGGATATAATACACCGGTCTTGCGTTTATTAATCTATCCAAAAATTGTTCTTCATTCGCCAAAAACCAAATTTCCTTTCTAGAAGTACAGTTTTTTTTGGCGGAAAAATATGAAAAAAACATAAAAAAATCGTGAATATATAGACTATTTTGATTGAAACATAGAGCGAGTAAATCCATGCCTTTCGTTAAACTTTGTGATAAAACTTCGAACTCAGTAGAAATAGGTCGGCGCTTGAACAAGTTATTTCTGATTATCTTTATTCATAGAGATTGTATGATAAATCCAATGTAATCCTAATATTTGCGGATAACTTAACCGATTATCCCAATATTTGAGGAATTTTTTGTCCAAACGCCGACTTCTAGAACTGACAAGCAGATCACCCCACGCAATCGGTGTACAAGCCTTTAATTTTGTACGGAAGCTTTTACTTAGTACGTATTTTGCATTACCAAAGCGTTTAATCAGCTACGTTATCGCGTAATTGGTGTAAAGATTATTCCCCACTAAGAAGAACAACAGATTACCCTTTTTTCAATAAAATAATTTAGTCCGCGTTATTTGCTTGTGCCAATTTAGTTCAATTCTGTTGTATCCCTTTAAAACAGGGATGCTCAATTTTGCGAATGCGAACCTCAAGCGCTGTTGCTATTCTAGCGGCCGAAATCTTACAACCCCATTCCATACGAGTTGGCAGTAAGTTATCTATGTTATTTGTTTAAAGGTAGAGGGAACTTTGGTTTGCAGGTACTGCAACTCGATGTGGAATATATTAAATTTAAAATTTAACACTTAAAGTTCCGTTGCAAAGTATACTTCATTAACATTGATGTGCTAATCCGTGCCATATTTCGGTAAATATTCTGCAAAACGTTGTTCACAATTACAAGCATACGAGTCAAGTTGTACAATGACTACTTTTGTGTGTTAATCCGCCTGGATTTTTTCTTATCAACGGAATTTTTAAGAATTTAATTTATTTTGTTTTTAAATAATTAAATTCAACGAAACAAAGCCTTGACAAATTTAAGTGCATGCTTTATTAAAGTTTTAAGTTATTTAAAAGTTTTAAGAGCCTGCATTTCATTTTTGTTTCTAACGAATAGCTTGATCTTAGAACGGAGTAAAACATGATGAGAATCAGTTTTAGGGGTTTTAGGAGGTACGAAACTACATACGCGCTTTTTATCATTGATGATTTGTTGGTTTATATAGCTTTGTTGGGTACAGCAAACTAAAACTGAGATTGACTTTCATAAAAATGGTCTATATCGTGGGCCGCCCATTCTCTAAGGAAGCCCTTGGCTCGAGGAACAATTCATTTTATATTATTTCTCTCCGGAAAGAAAAGAGAAACCTTTACTAGCCTTATAACTCCCTCTCCTCCCCTTTTCTCGCCAAACGTGCCGCCCCTTCGCGATACCTTACGCCCTGTCCGCCCAAGCAGGTGAATCCCCTGATAAAAATTGTGATGGGGGACGTTTCAGGCGAGGGATGACGTCGGTAATGACGTCACGCTTGGCTTTCTCTAGAGTTTATTCGACAATAAACTCAAGACTTGAGATAAAGGCGCTTTCACAAGCGAGCGAGAATGATGAAGGTAAGGTGGATTCGGAAATAACATCTCGAGCAAATTTAAATTTTTACTTAAATTGACATCAGGTTCTGGAAAATGCGACTAAAATGATAACCTTAAATATCTCTACCAAAGAAACATCTCTCATTGGCTAAACCCATTGTTTCCCTTTCAGAAATATAAATCCCTAAACGGCTGCGGTGCGTTGCATAAACTGAAACGTGGAAGAAATCTTTTGCTACATTATTTGAATGAGACTTAAATTTCTAGGGGCAAGTAAGTAACTTATGATATAACTGCATTGTAAAGTAAGATTTCCTTTGCTCCCAACTCGAGGTGGAATTGATTTGTAGATATGCTAGTAGAAGGTCAACTGGGAGAGGGGGGGGGGGGGGGAGAAGTTCCTTCGCCAAAAATTAATGGCATTGTCTTTTTGATTCATTTATATTGATGGAAATCGTATACCCGCGAGGGCCTTCACAAAAGAAGTTTTGAGTTTCGAAGCTCTCGCGTATTCACGAAATAATTTGAAAGATATTGTAAAAAAGACTAGACTTATATAGAGCTTTTTGAAGAGATTCATTTCATTTTGATGATGACTTTTCGAAATTATCTCGAGGCGTGGTTAACAAGGCGATAATATCGAGTACTCTGAGTTCTTAATGACTTCTAGCTTAAGGCATTTTAGCTGGGGTGGGGGTGTAGGTATAGCATTCATTGCGGTGTTGCCGTTGCCGTTGGAAAAGACAAAAAAAATTAAGTTATGATTTTAGTATCGTGCCATTGGTTTTAATCAAATGATTGATATTCTGTCATATCATTTTAAAAGGTCAACGAATAAATAATCTTATTATTCGCAAGCTTTCGTTTCGTAACGGTAGCTCATTGGTGCTAATGCTGGTTAATTTTTACTCTTGGATCCGAGCTAAGCCTTCTTTCTAGCTGCTTCTTCCTCCTTCAAGCCAATAAGATTCATTTTTAATATAAGGAAGGTTTTTAAATTTATAATACATATATAAATTCAAGAAGAGTTCGCCTCGACCCATGACAACAATAAAACCCAAATCAAGTGGTCTACAAAAATGAAATTGCTTTCAAAACAAACGGGGATTATAAAAATCTTTATGTCAAACTATAAAACTGCGGCATCAACTTTGATATTACAAAACAAGCGTTTTGACATAAGGATACGGAAAGGCATATATTTTTAATTATTTTACTAGTTGGGCTTCAAATATAGTCGAGGAACAATAATTTAATAAAGAATAATCTCGTTTCCCTTTGATTAAAAAGACTAAACCGTCTTTAAAAGGGAACTCGAAACAGAAAATTAATTGGATTTTATTTTACTCGAAGTTCGAACTTCGGTGAAAAATCCGAACAGTCAGATTAGACTTTAATAACATTTTCAAACACTTTTGCTTTTGCCATACGCGAAACCACATTTGCAAGAAACTCAAGCGACATATCTTTGGATTAATATGATAAAATTAATTAAAAAAAAAAAATGAAAAAAATTCCAATTTTTAATTTGTAGCGCGTGTGGATTCAGCAAAATAAATTCAAAAATTGTTTTCATTGTCAGTTCAGTTTCAAATTAAAAATCCGTCCAAGTCTAATATTGGGATTAGAGACAGACTTTAAATAAACATTTTTCACTCTCCTTTGAAACGCAGACTTGAGCGTAAATTAGATAAACTAGGAAATACACGCAACAAAACATTAAATTTAACGATTGGTATATGCAAAAGCAAGTAAACAACAGCTAGTAGGAAAGCGCTTGAAACGAACAAAAGTGAAGGTTCGTCTCTCGCTCGTAAGTTCCACGCGAGGCACTCGCTTTCATTCATACGTTCAATTGGCAAAAATGAATTAAATTAGGATATACGAAAAGGGTTATAGCCCGCTATACGACTAAGCCTAACTCGCTGGATGGCAATATTAACTCGGGACCTTATAATTAATGGCCAATGGCCAGGAATTAAAAGGGTTATGCAAATGAGGGTCAAATGGAGCGGACCGGTCGGGGACCTTGGCACGCGAAAGTCCGAAGAATTAGGGGAACTGAAATTTGGACAATCGCGAGCGCCGTGAAAGGAGAATTAGCCCTTGTTAAATTATCAGTTTAAAAGGTCAAAACGTGAAAAGCGAGCTACTCTCCTATCCCATTTTATACAAATAATACGGAAATATAAACCATGGGATGAAACCTCCTGAATTCTCGAAGTGAGACGGATTGTAAGGATAAAATAAGTTCGAGTTTTCACTATGAACAAAGCTAGACGCAATTTTAAATTTATAATTTGATTTATGAAGAGAAATAAGGGATACCAGTATCGTTACCTTTTGAAACCACAACGTGTTTCGAATTTTGGCTCGCTAGGGAGAAAACTAGGGGTAAACTGGTTAAGCGTACAGCGGCGAGGGGATATAAGAGGGTTTAAGAGACGATTTATTAGAGAGGAAATTATGAAGGTGAAATTTAGGGGAAAGCTTGAGCCTCTTAAGACGCGGACGCCGGAAAACTATAGGCGATACTTAGACAACCACTGGCCTGTACGTTTATTAACGGGAGAAACCTTTGGTATATGAAGTAAATAGAAAAATAAGACGACCGGCTTATTTCTAGTGAAAGAGTGATAAATTTACGAATTAGCGAGGTGGCAAGCTATCCGGAAATTTCACGCTTTAACTAAAAATTATATTTATTTCTTTTCAAATTAATACTCGTCTAAAAACGTTCCGCTCTCCATATAAATGTATTAAAATCCATCACTTTTAGTGGTGTACATCAACTATTCACGTTGAGTTTTCTCTCGCGCCTTAAGACCAACCAGTTTTTTGCAACAAAAAAAGCCAAACTCGCAAAAAAATCTTTTCACGGTACGAAGATAACTTTCTACGGTAAAAACAAATATTGGTTTTGCTGGGTTAGGAAATAGTTTCTAGATTATTCTTTTTTTGATGATTTCAGAGTAATGCCTACAAGAGCTTTAGCAAACAAATCTACGATTAGATTGCGATATTAAGAGCCTTGGAATTCATTTATAATGGTAGCAGGCCCGGTTTGAAAGAAGGGATTTTAAATGATTTAGTTTCGTAACTAAAATTTTCCATGTAATAATATTTGTTATTCTTGTAGTTCTCTGATTAAAGAGAGTAGAGCCTCATCCCCAGTTTTGTGGAATTCAAAACGGTAACCAACAAGGTTTATAATCCTTGTGCAAGTATATACATCAATATTTATGTCTTAAAGGGAGAATGCAACCTTATAAGCGATTCCTTATCGTTTAATAAGGTTTTTAGTTTAGGCGAGTGGTTGCACACTTCGATCAAAATCACAAATCTCTCAACATTCTCGTGGGAAATTTACATTGAAATTTCAAAATCTCCCCCAAAAATATCTTATTAATATTAAAATCTGTGTCCGACTACACGGATTTAAGTGTGAAAACATTTTTTGTAAATGCAAAATATGTATATATGAAAGCGTAAAATATATTATTTTACAATGGAAAATAAGGACTAGTAGCCGTTTAACAAACGAGAGATAGTATAGAAAGACGGAAGAAGCTTCCGAACAATTTACGACTAGCGCGGTGCGAAGTACGACAAACAATCGCCATAGCTATGTAAATTTGCTCCGTTGAAAAGAATTCCCTCAAGCGGAACGTGTAATATAGTAGACAACATACTCAAAGCGAGGTCAAACTCAAACCAATTAAACTTTGCACAAAAGCCAAAGGTTTCCGTTCATTGGAGCCACTGCCAAAGTTGAGACTGTGACTATATATTGGTGTATGATTTATAAAGGTTCGTTTATAGTGAGCGGTTTTTGCAATAGAGGAAAACGTTACCTAAGGTGGATTAAAACATATTGTTAATACACACTTTAAGCAAGGTTGTAGATTGCTTAAAGGGTTAAAGTAGACACGCAACCCCACTCGATTCGACCAAGCTCGCGAACTTAATCTTTAGGAAAAAATTGCTAGACTTTAATCTTCTAATTTGATCAATAACGGTCCAATTCATTCTGAATTCGATTAAAAATCTGAATTCAACAAAATTGTATGGACCAAAATGTTACGGTGTTCTTTTCGTGTACATCATCGAGATTCTTAAAAGTCCCCCCTTTTTTTTTCATTTTAAACTTAAAGTTAATCATGGTAACGAAACATTCCACATCATCAAGTGGACAAAATTGTATTATTTTTTGGGCATTATAATTTTTAAATTTCTTAAAAAGGCTTCATCAAAGAGGTGTAAAATTTTAAAAATAGGGTTTTAAAAATAATAGTGACAGTATCACTTTAAATAAATTGTAGGTTTCCTGATAACGTCATGAAAAGATGGAGTCCAATTTAAGGTAATTTTTAATCGTATTTAGTTTTAAAGCGCGTCTCTAGGGCCATTTTCAACCAAACGGGAGTCGATCTGAGGTCGTACTGCGAAAACGGACGATATTTTAATACTATAAAGTACTTCTGTACTCTCTGTACATTTCGGTTTGAAATCTCCGCTTAAGGAGATTGGATTATTTAATTCATCTCTATGCTAAAATAAAGTCGGATTCATTTTGAGATTTTTGCAGACTAAACGCTGTAAACTGAAACTGCACGTACGACTTTGATAGACACATTGGAGGTGATCGTTAAAATTGGTCTGAGCCCATGGTGACACATAAAAATATCCACCTTTACTTACGGCACAACCAAAATATCTAGTTGCAAGGTTAGAAGAATATAAAATTCATTAAAAAAATTGTGTTTTTCTTATTTTAATTTAAGATACTTTCAAGACTGTAACTAAGTTGGTAGTACAGTAAACTAACTTCCAGATTTTACGACGACAGGTTCGCGGCTGATCCTATAATTTCGAGGTTGAGAGCGCGGTAGAAACATCTTCATCTCACTGCCTTAGCGGTATTGTTAGGGTTGTTTTATCCGAGGCTCTATCCCTCGAGCGTTGTAAAACGGGGCCACAAGATTTTAAAGTTTTATAACATAAAACCAGAAAATAGTAAAAGAGATCCTAGGTTCTTTTAATTATGTCATGAAATATTCGGCTCGCGAGACAGCGATGACCTACAGCTACGTATAGTATATTTGGTTATACCGCCAGTTAAAATTTGAGTCGAAAGCTACAGGACACACCCCTTGTACTGTACGAGTTAAAATGCAAATTTAATAAATTCCAGGCAATGCTTCCTTGTACCTCGAAAATATATTTCAACTTAAAACATAAATATTAATAATTGGAGACCTATTCTTAATTGAAAATTACTTTTAATTTTTTGAGAAAGGGATCCGAAAAGACGCGTTTTTTAAGTTAAAATAAGGAGTATCAGTTTCCAACTCGAACATTACACATTTTTACCTATAACACGAATGTAAAACATTTACAATCATCTGGTATAAAACAAAGATGATTAGTGAATATATTTTAAAACCCATTTAGAATCTAATATGTATATATGTTCTTAAACTAGAAATTTATATTTACTTAACTACAGTATTTGTTTATCAAGATGCCCAGGCTGTGTACTATGCAGCAGACGGAGGGGTTAGCGGCCGAACAAGTGTTCTAACACTCTTACACAGGACTTGATAATTATAAGTTTAATACTCTTGTATCTAATTAATCATCCGCATTCATTTTAAAAGTATGGTCCCGAGCCTAAAGTTATTTGTCGCGGTTCCCTTCGCAGTACCACTTTCCCTCCTTCCCATTTAATTTTAATCCTGGACTATGAACTCGCGGGGATTTATTAAGCCCTTCTTGGGGCGTCTTGTGATTGGTTGATATAATATTTTGCAAATTTCCAAAGACAATTTCAGAATTTTTATCTACGGAATAGAGATTTATTTTTAGTGTAGTTGAATCGATAAAAATATCATTCGTTATCTGACTTAATTCAACCTTCATTATGGAGAAATTCCATTTTTCGACCGGCGCCAGCAACAGCCCGATCCGTTATAAATGATTAAGCACGAAAAAAATTAACTTTCCTTAAATAAAAGAAAGAACAATCGAGTGTAGAGTTTGGCTGTTTATCAAGTATCCTTCTCGGCAACGTTCGAAAAGTATAAATGAAGAAAGCGATATGAAACGAAGCCTTCTATCATAGTGAAAAGCGCGGCGTTAAAAGGCAGTGCAAGATCGAGTCGGACAAGGAGAGGGTTGAGCTTTATGCCGGATGCTATTAGGGCTAGCTAATGAAAAATGGTAGCTTATAATCAAAAACGAAGGAACCTCCCTAAATCGGCACGGAAAAACGATCGTTCTTCTCCACCCTCCCAATCCCAACCAATTCCATATTCTTTTTGCTGATTCCATGTTTTTTAACCTTTAGAAAGATAAGGTTTTTTTGGTTTATTGCGATAAAAGAAGTATAGAAAGGTGTTGGGTCTAGGAAGATTATTAAGAAATATTTTTTGGCCTCGGATGAAGACCACAGTGGGTTGATCACTCCTAGTACTATTAACAACGAGCACCTATCTTAATAGATACAAGTCCCATCTAACGGGAAACCACTACAACAAAACCACGTCCGTGGCTGCGATGGATCAATAATTGGTAAACACGCAGATGGTTTTGTATCGTTTTTAAAGATTAAAGCTTTTGATAATGCTAAATAAACCTTAGTACAGTCAAAGATTTGGATACCGATTACGTGGAAGATTGGTAGTTTAATAATTAACCATTGAAGTATATTTTCGAGATTATTATTCGCTATAGAATTAAAATTAAATCCGTTGTAGTTGGTCCTAGGTAATGAAACATTTGGTCTTAATAGTCACTCAACTTGTTTTTTTCACTTTTCAATATTTCTCATTCTGTAAGAAAAGCCACGCTCGAGTTAATAAAGAACGACTGCGTGAAATGTGGCTATTACAGACTGAGGAATGCCAATGCTGCAACGACCGCCAACTCGCGCAAAGCCTTCAATCTTTACTCGGGCGACTGCTATTATATTGCGAATGAAATCTTGCTCTTTTTTTAATATTTGCTTAATGCGACCTATATATTCTTCAAAAGAAATGGTCGTTTAAGGTATGACAAGGGGTTATAGGTATTGATTGCTCTTATACCAAGCACGCACCACTGTATAAGACTAATAGAAAATAAGGGGGAGGTTCTGATGGGGTTATTATACTGAATGTATGTATAACTTTTCATATGACTAAAGTTGCTTTATATATATACATATATAAAATATAAACGGATAGTATCACATTATTTTGGTAACGAAATAGTTCACGAAAGATTCACTAGAAGCTCTGGAAATTATCTCTCGCGAGAGGGGGGTAAAATTAGATTGGAAATGTTTTAAAAAACTAACATAACCTTCTCTAAGCCATTTCCATTATATGGGATGGGGGGACAAAAACGTTTGAATAATTTGAAAAACAATCAATAATAAATTCTCCGTACAAAATATTTGAACTGTTTGCACTAAAGTACAACTGTTTGCACTAAAGTACAACTCAGAGTTCATAGGAGTTTGAAGGGTCAAAGCTGATGAACTCAGTAAACTCGTGCGAATTCAACACTAGTGTCTACCCCCTGTGTAGAAATTTAAATCGATGAAAATGGAACCATTCCCATATTTTATCAGCATTAAAAGTGCATGCGCCTTTTAAAGAGATATTACACTTTGCACAAAAATTTTTTAATTGGGTTGCATTTTTAAACATGCCAAATCAATTAAAACACTTTTTTAGTAGTCTTTAACAAGGATTTTAATTTAGAACCATCCTTTTAATATTGATCTACATATTAATTTACTTATAATGAGTTTTAGTACGGTATTTAATTATAAATATTCGTTAATTGGTTGTGTGTAAAATAATATTTTTATCTTACCCTAATATACACTGGGTTATAGGTTATTAAGTGAAAGACTGAAGAGTATGAAATACATATTACCAGCTCATTTTTATCCCTGCCTTTCAGTGTATTGCCTCTATCCACGCGAACAAAGAATTATAATAAATTTCATCTGGATATGACATAACCTACAAAGCCTAGCTAACTTTACCTCAACTTAACTAGATATAAAGGTGGCCTTGGTTTGAGTGCGATGCAAATTATTGGTGAAAATAGGTATACTTTTCGGTCTTAGACATTTAAACATATATCGAAATATGAGCTTTATGAACCATAGAACCTTTGACGGCATATATAATTTAATATTACAAATTATACTTGGTAACAAACATCATAAAGTTTAACAATGTGTATCTATTCGCCACAACTTTGGTCATTTCGTAAACTGGTGTGGTACGGAATTATCGATTTTTCCAACTCATTACCCAATTTTGGGTTTCCATAAATTTTGAATGTTGTCAACTATTATGACCAGATTAATCATTAAATTAAAGGTATACGAAAGACTTTGAAAAAAATGGTTCTTTTATCTATTCGGGCTGTTAAAATATGCGTTAAAACATTATCAAATCGCATGAAAGGTTGCGTCCATGGTAATTGGCAGATAATTATCAAAGAAGGGAACTAGAGTCGCTATGCCAAAATAAGTTTCAAAGAAATTTGAGACTTAACAATCGTGAGAAATTAGGTTAATTGCTGATTGTTAGATTTTAGCGTCAGTTAAAAGCTGTAACT
The DNA here is from genome assembly GCA_963920705.1 of Odiellus spinosus. Lineage (NCBI taxonomy): Eukaryota > Metazoa > Arthropoda > Arachnida > Opiliones > Phalangiidae > Odiellus > Odiellus spinosus. The sequence continues at coordinate 10,303,108 of OY987237.1, forward strand.
ATAAGTGAGAGAAGTAAAGTAACGCCATCTATATTAATTTCCCACAAAAAATGACAGCAATAGTAGAAATTTTTGTAATCGTCAACTTTTAAATCTTTAAAAAACAATTCCCGCAATACTACGTCATCTTTATGGTATTACCGTGGCTTTATAGAGATTCGCGCATTCAGGCACTTGATACGGTTGTTTTCGCGCGACTTCTTTCGTTAAAGAACTTAAATTATCGTTAATTACGTACCGAAATTAAACTACGTCATTAATTACTCAATTTCATTTGTAGTTCATGAAAATTCCGTGACAGCCTCCCTTCAAACTAAATTGGCTCGTTTAAAAAGGTGGAAAGTGGAGATTGGATTATTAATTATATATTAAATATATATTCGGAAACACGTGACGGGAAGTTTCAGTTTCTTAAATCGTAATTAATATTTCCGCCATAATCATTCAATCATAATTGAAAGCTATGTACAATTAGAATGTTCGAGAGTGAAAAAATATTAAAGAGTGGGTCAAAAGGGCAACCAAATTTTTCCAATCGATTTCATCCGCGCCCCCAAAATGATATATGCTGTAACAGAAAACCCTAACAATCGAGTCAATTGCAACAGAAAACCCTAAAACAATTGACTACATTGAACAAGAAAACCCTAAACAATGGAGTCAATTGTAACAAAAACAATAAACAATGGAGTCAATTGCAACAGAAAACCCTAAACAATGGAGTCAATTATAACAAAACCCTAAACAATTGAGTCAATTGCGACAGAAAACCCTAAACATTGGAGTCAATTGCAACAAAAAATCCTAAACAATGGAGTCAATTGCAACAAAAAACCCTAAACAATGGAGTCAATTGCAACAAAAACCCTAAACAATGGAGTCAATTGCAACAAAAAACCCTAAACAATGGAGTCAATTGCAACAAAAAACCCTAAACAATGGAGTCAATTGCAACAAAAACCCTAAACAATGGAGTGCATTGCAACAAAAACCCTAAACAATGGAGTCCATTGCATCAGAAACCCTAAACAATGGAGTCAATTGCAACAAAAACCCTAAACAATGGAGTCAATTGCAACAAAAAACCCTAAACAATTCTAACAGAAAACCCAAAACAATTGAGTCAATTGTAACAGAAAACCCCAAACAATTGAATTACAGAAAACCCTAAATCCTCGAGTTAATTACTGAAACCCCTAAACAATAAAATAAATTACGCTTAGCAAAGTTTTAAATTAAAAAAATGAGCTAGGATGGGCCGAAGGTTGAAACTAATTTTGATAATTACTCGAGAATTAATATTAGCGGAGTTTAATTAAGATAGTGTACTAATAACGAATACGACTATTTAAAAGTGGAACTGTTGGGTTTAATTTGATAATAATGATTCAAAGAAAGTTCATTGATTTTTATGGATTTTTTCAGGCTCCTTTCTAAAAGAACTTAAAAATATTAAATTAAGAAATCATACGGCGAATTGGTTCGAAATAAAACTATCTTTCTGAATAAACGCGAAGAAAAAAACAAAATAGAAATCGGGTTTGAAGAAATCGTGAGCTATTATTCTATTTCAATATTTGCTCTTTCATAAGATATAAAAGAAAAGTAATGAAAATAACTGGCAGACTGGCAGAGTGAAAAAAAAAAAAAAAATCAAAAATAAAAAGTTAAGATAAAAGGGAAACTTCCATCCATCTTTGTTATGAAGATTTAAAGTTAAAATATTCAAATATTCCACTTTTTTTATTTTAGAAAAAAATCTTTTCACGATTGATCTTAAGAGTTTCACTACCAATTTAAACCATAAAAACCTTAAGGTCATTAACTGTAGTAAAGATTTAAAGCCATAAACGATAAAATTTGCCCACGGAGAACGATTCTTGAATCTTAGAAGTTTGAATTTAAAATTGGCAATTTATAAAATATGTTCAATGGCGAACATTTTGTCTGCAAAATTTATTGAAAGGTTATGCCCTATAATTTAAATCTGATTTTTTTTTTACATTTTTATTCAAGCTAATTTTACTATGACTGCTAATTCAACATAATTCTAGAATAAATATCTTACTGACATTTCCAAATAAAATGCTTTTTTTGATTCAAATTTTAAGATAAAATGCTTTTTTTGATTCAAATTTTAAGATAAAATGCTTTTTTTGATTCAAATTTTAAGATAAAATGCTTTTTTGATTCAAAATTTCAGATCAAAACGTTTTTATTTAATCAAATTGCCAGATTAATTGACTTTGTGATTCTAATTTTAAGGTTAAATGATTTTTTTGGATTCAAATTTCAAGAAAATGCTTAAAAAACGGTTGACTTAAATTTTTAATTTTTTAAATCGACCGAAGTGGCCGGTTTTAAGCCTAAATTACTTGTTAGATGCCCCATTAATTTAAATTTAATTTGAAGGGGAGTGGATTCCAAGAATTTAGTTTAAAAGAGGTGGAAACATATCTTCAATGGCAACAACCAAAACTATAATGAAATCTAAAAACCACCACGATTATGTAACAAACTAAATATCACATTAGACATACAAGTCTGTCCATTGGATATAATCTTTTATGTTTGTATATAAAATCTGGAGGGACATTAGTAATTAACTTCAACATGTTGCTATCACTATCAATAATTCAATTTTCAATCTAACGCACTGTATACCTTCAAGAAATAATATCAGAATTCTGGATTTTCTTCCGCAACAAAAGATACAACCCTCCCGGGAATTAAAACGTAATTTAAAACATATCGATCGTAACAAAGCGTATTTTTTTTTTTTTTTTGGGAAGTCATGACCTGTAAGATATATCTTCAAATACAGAAAGAGTCGATCTCGAGCGAGATTCTATACTGTTTTCAAAACGTTCCGAATTCCGTTTCCCTAATGTTTAGAAAAATCGAATATATTTGTCTTTCTAAAAACCTTTTTCATTCGGCCATTTTGTCCGTCTCTAGTGGCTACCATTGAGTTTGTATTTTATACAGCCAAGACTAAAATGCAGACAAAACTTATTTCTAGCCACTCCCTATAGTTTCTGTCGAGGAAGATGGTTTAATAATAAATTTTCCTTTGTAACCTAATACCCTAAGCATACATATTTCAGTACAGTCGATGGAAATAAAGGGTTATTCGTATCTTTCGATCGTTCGAATGGCTTTTCTTTAAGTTTCTCATAAAAAAAATGCAATTTCAGTAAGATTTTGTAAAGTTAGGGCGCTAGAAAAATGTACGAGAACGGTTAGTGTACACAGAAGCAAGAAGGATCAGATAAGGAGAGGAAAAGTGGGGCTGCGTTGAGTTAGAGAGAGAAGAGCCAACCTCCCATTCGGTTGGAAAGGGTGATTGGAAATTCTCGAGGTAAACTGTTGTCACGTGGTCGCTAGCTAGCGCGTCTCATAAAGGATTCGTTTTACCCACGTGACAACAATTTACCACGAAGCATCTCTACCCCCGTCTGTCCCCCGTTCTCCCAGAGTGGGAGTTTAGGCCGACGCAGTAGGAGCCGCGCCGTTCCCACTTTTCCTCTCCTTATCTGATCCTTCTTGACAGAAGGTTATTTTCTATAGACTAAAAAGTCTTAAAATGATTGAATACTACACTTTTAAAACACCAAACCTCGTCTAAAAACCTTTCAACGCTTTAAAAATACAAAACTTTCCAGGGAATAACTTTCTAATCTAATACGTTATATTTTCCGGTGAACGAATTCAATCAAAAGTCTTTAACTCAAGCCAAAAACCTTTAAGTTCATACTTTTTTCTTTCAACTTGTATTAAATGTTTTCTTCCATCGATGTTTTGAAAAAAGGAAACCAAAGGTTTATCTTCAGTATAGATAAACAGTAGCGTCACACAAGTACGCGAAAGTAAGCAACAACACGGCTAGTATATACGTCACGTAATCTTCAGAAGGCACTTTTATACTCGAAACACCGAATAGCTCGTGGAAACCGTTTTGTTTACATTTCAAAGTCTAACCGTGTAAAAGTTAGGCGTACAGGTGGAGATATACCAAGCGTAAGAAATAAACAAGATGAGAAAAGCCACAGGAATGCCACGAGAAAGGAAAGATGAGTGTTTTCTTCCTTGGCCTCGGCATCGAACGCGCTTTTACACTTCAACCATAAACTTGAATCAAAATGCACTACATTACAACAACAACGATGGTTAATACGAGACCATCCTACCTTTTTTTACTCTAAAGTAAGAGGCCCGAGAAAACCCTATTCATTTTTCCGGATTTAAAATTTGCCGTAGAAAATATTGCAATCTTCTCTCCCATCCTCCAAGATCCTTTCCTAATCAGTTGCAGTTGGAAAATCGTGGCAAAAATCGGGGCTAGATATATATATAAGAAGCCTAGATCACAAAAGCAAACGGGCCTATCCGCCAAAAGAATCTATGAAAAGAAGAGGTTTAGGAATGAACGAAGGAAGCAAAAAAAAAAAAAAAAATCCACTACCTATACAAGGAATACAAAAATGAAGATTTTTCTTCTCGCCTTTCTCGGCCGCCTTCCTCCTTCTTTAAGACTGAACAAACAAAGTTTCTCCTTAAAAACGGCGCGGTGGAGGCAAAGAGCGCGAAAAGGAAACGGCTAAGTCCATTCTCTAATATAAAAGCAATACATTGAATGGCGGGAAAAGAGAACGCGTAGGATGTCGTTACATAGCGTATTTATTTCTTCCCGTAACTCGTACTCTATTGCTTTTAAATTGGTAGACAAACTACAGAAGAGAAGGAAACTTGAACAAACATCAACTACACCCTTCCGATATTTGAAGAAGACTGGCCGCGCGAACGGGAACGCTCATAAAATTCCGATTGGTTAATATCAAATTTTTTCGACAGCGAGATTCTCCATTTAGATCGAATATCATTTTTAAAGGAATTCGGTTTTTGTACATTCGGGGGATTTTTTACTACAAAAATAGAATATAATTAAATTATTAAAGAGACTGCTACTTCATGGTTAAGAATAAACAGAAGTTTGCCGTCTCACAACTTTGTTAAAGGAACAGTGAAGTGGATAAAAATATTTTGAATATATATTATGTTGACTATCATATTGATGACGTAGAACCAAGAAGGATCAGATAAGGAGAGGAAAAGTGGGAACGGCGCGGCTCCTACTGCGTCGGCCTAAACTCCCACTCTGGGAGAAAGGGGGACAGACGGGGGTAGAGATGCTTCGTGGTAAATTGTTGTCACGTGGGTAAAACGAATCCTTTATGAGACGCGCTAGCTAGCGACCACGTGACAACAGTTTACCTCGAGAATTTCCTATCCCCCCTTTCCACCCGAGTGGGAGGTTGGCTCTTCTCTCTAACTCAACGCAGCCCCACTTTTCCTCTCCTTATCTGATCCTTCTTGGTAGAATGCTGGGATTTATATTTTTAAAAAATCTCGAAGATACCGATTAGATATATTTTTTATTTCGGTAAAAAAGGATTTTCGAATTATTTCAAATCGTTTTCCAACGAGCTTTCTAAAAATTCAGTTTTTTTTTCGTGAAAAATAAGTTTACTGCACTATTTTAAATCCTAGTTAGGCTTAGCACTTTGAAGTTCAGATAAGCTGTAAGAATCATTGAGAGATATCTGTTAAGTTCCAATATTGTTTTCAAATGTTTTATTCGTAAATATAATTAAAATATTACTACTTCATTCGAACTTTATATTCTTTAAATAATATTACCGAATGAAAATGAAATATAGTGGCATTTATATATTAAAACCTTTCGAAAATTTAATACAAGAAAAATAATCGAACTTAATCTCTTTAATCTTAAATGTATACGATCCTAAGAATATTATTTCAGGTTCAGAGTGTTATTCTTTGCTTAAAATATCTCTACATTAAACTATACCATCAAAGAAATAATAACGAGAAATAAATTAAATTTCTTGGATCAACTATCTCTTGGCATTTAAAATATATTTATATTTTTTTTCCTTTTTGCTTTTTATGTTACTCGAGACAAAAGACACTACTAGAGGGAATGAGGACTTTGCGAAAAAACAAATGAATTATACCTCTCACCAAATGTAACGAAGAAAATAAAAAGGGAATATTGCCTACATCTATAAAACTCGGTCACAGGTTTTTATCTGGGAAAATGTTATATTATAATCTTATCCTTTATCTTGGATTTCATAAAGGATAAGTCTTAATCTAATTAAATTTAAAATCTAGGACGATTATACACGAATACTAATCTAAAATCTAGGACTAATAACAATATTTTAAGAGATAAAGATGAATAAGCAAGCCTGGAGTTCATAGGCGTCCTAAAAGAGCTTCAAAAGTAAGTTCAAAAGTCTATAACTTTATTCTATAAAAGTAAGTTACTTCTTACGATACTTTCCCTTTATAAATAAAAAGACCCTCTAGTTTTTCAGAGCTATTCGCAAAAACTACTTTATTTCTTAGTACGTTTATCATTGTGTATTAATTCGCGACGGTTTTCGCTATTTTGCGAATTTTTCTCTAATTATTTAGGGCGAGTATCCTTATTTTTGTTGTGAAATATTGTTCTGATTTTCACTAAAAAAATGGTGCAGGGACAAAAATTCCCATAAAAAAACAAAAACGCAATAAAAATGGAAAATTGAGGACTGTGTGGTAAGTTCTATATAGTTAAAGCGAAAAATAAGAAGAAAGAACCCAAAAATAAGAACAAAGAACTATAAAAAAAAAAGAAAGATCTAAAAAAATAACAGAGAAGCCGGAAGAAATTCTACTTCTACCGCTACTTCTTGTTCTCTTCTTTCTCCACTTTCTTCAACAGTTTCTCTCTATAAATGGGAATCTAGCTCATTTCTAGGCGTGTGAAACCATCCTCACCAAAACGCCTCACGGGCATACACAAAAACTAAAAAGAAAGAGAGAAAGGATAAGAGGATGGTTTTTCCCTCATCTTCCTTCGTTCTTTAGTTAGATGAAAGTATATACGAGTATGATGGAAATAGGGATACATCTTCAATGGTTTTGAGCTTTTGATTGCAAAGGTATATTAACAACTTTGGTCGATTAGGTTCCTAGCTTATATTTCTTATCACAACCCTCTACGGTCCATTTACGATAATTTTCATAAGAAAGGCGGGACATTATTAAAAAAAAAAAAAAAAAATTCATTCAAAAACGAGACAATTTCAACGATTTCCTTGATCGATTAAAGAGGTTTTTCTATATTACTTCATGTGGCTTAAAATAGAAGAAAAAAGCCACGATAAAAATTATGCCTTGATGATCATTGTACATTCGCAGGTTTCAGAAATTCGTTTTCGTTTACAATATAATTCGTCCATGCCAACCGTTTCTTTAGGCATTTTCCCTTGAAAAAACATCTTTCTTAGATAGTCTACATGTCTATACCATCTTCATCTTCCTTGATGAAATGATAACACCTTTTTTTGTTATTCTCTCCCCTTTAGCTATTTTTTACTCTCTAACATCATCATATTTGTCTATATATTGCTATTTCTATCGATAGTCTAACAACATTTATTTTTCTTCTCGTTTTGGTTTTTTTAAGCGATACATATTTTAAAGGACATGTCTCATATAACAACCTTAGAAAGGGTAAAACTTTCCAAAGAAAAACCATTTTTTCCCTTAAAAGTAGACACGCGACTTGACTCTATTTGGGCCCTGTAAAATTAATCTCGTATCAATCTTAGGAAATTAAAAACCTTCCCGAAGCTGTGTTACATTTTAATGTGCTCCCAGAGAAGTAAACAAAATTGTCTAAAATGGTCCAATTTGGTGGAAAATTCTAAAAGAATTCGACAAAACAAAAAAAAAAAAAAATAAATAACCTGAATTCAACAAAAGTCTAAATCTGTGGGAATTTTCATCGAGCTAAATTTCAATATCTAGGTAATGAAAAACATGATTTACATGAGCCCTAGACTAAGTATCAATCACTAATCGATATCTATAGGTATGATGATAAGTACCCCCTAGCTAGCCTCGCGAAGATCCGTTAAGTTTTGAAATACGAAACAGTATTCAGACAATATGGATTAGAGGTATACGTTTTCCTTATTTGTGTTTGGTATTGTACTAATGTTTGAGTTAGATATTGATTATATCAATCCATATAAAGTTGGTTAGCTTATTCCGTATAATTAAAAGAGTTTCGCCATGTTTGGCATCAGAATGACACGCTGATGAGTTAAAAGTTAGTTGTGTTTGCACTTTTCTATTTAGAACAAAATATTCCAACGACGATAATAATATCGTTTTGCCTAGTTTTACCATTTTACTTGAAAAGGGAGGAACTCAAAAATGCTTTGAAATTTTATATCATTATTAACATGTTTTAATTATAGTGGAAGTTTCGTTAAAATTAGCGTTTTTCATTAAGAATCTTTTTTACTTCAAAACCAGGACAAAAACAATCTATATAAAGTTAAGTTAGTTTATTCTACAGGTATAATTAAAAAGGATTCCTAATTTTTGTCATCAGAATAACACGTAATATAATTATATTTAGAAAAAATATAAAGACGACAAGAAAATTATTTTGCCTAATTTTATCAAGTGTTTTTAAAATTTTAATTGCTATTAAAATAGCTTAAAGTGAAGGTGTCATTTTATTCCAATGCATATGGATTTATATTATTAAATTTTTGGAATAAAAAGTTCAATACCAACAGTTGATTCTCGCGCGTTAATTCTGGATTGGGATATTAATGTTGCTTTCGCACGGTCTCTTCAGTGAACATACTTTAATATAATCCTATATTAATCCTATATTTCACTTTAAACTAATCGTTTATCTCGTTTTACCCACATTATATTTGCTATGTAATCAAACAGGAAAAATAAAAAATTAATATAGTTTGACATTTTAATTTAAGTATTTTTTTAAAAAACACGACTACCCAAAAGTGTAATTATTTTAATAAAACCAAAAAATAATCTATAATCTTCAAATGGTAACAGAATCACCTAAATCAATTTAGATTTTTGAGAAGTGGTAATACCATTATGTCATCAAATACGTAGATTCCTACTAATTTAACTAATAATATTTAGGTCAGGTCTTGTATATAAAAAAGCTGATAACGGAACAAATAACAAGTTTTACCTATCTGATATTTACTACGAACTTCTTGAATAAATTATAGTTGAAATAACATTAGAAATTTAATCTAATTATTGACCCTAAAATCACAGCTAGGCCCAATCTAACCCAAAGATTCACCAATAAAGGCGCCACGACCAAATCCAATTGGAATTAAAATCAGATATATAATCTAGCCTATGTATACTTCCCCCGAATTGAACAGAGATTAAAACCAGCCGTGTAATTTCGGGCAGTCCCTCCCCGAATTCCAATTGCAATTAATAATAACTTCAATAAAGTTCTAGACTTCTCTCTCTCTTTCCATCACCTATTCCCCCCGACTATCTTGTCTCCCAGAGCATAATTAAACACCCATGTTTTACAACCTTAACTTAGATTAATTCATATCTCATCCTATCATCCTACGCAAGAATTGGCGCGAGGGCCGGGGTTATAGGATTTAAAATCACTCGCTTTTCAGAGTTTTTCTTTTCTCATATAATCATAAATTATTTAAGACTGGAATTATTCATGATGTTAAGGAGTGCGCGAAAAGGAAAAACAAGTTTATCGTCCAAATATATTATTCCCAAGGTACGTCTGTCTGTCCGCGGGCCGGGAACGATAAAATGTACACAGAGCTTGATATATACTACGTTTAACTGCATAGGAAATTTCTTTTGAGCTATGCGACTATTTCAAAACACAGGGGGGCGTTATTTTTTCATATTTATAGTGCGGTTCAGATTATCGCGAAAGATAAGTTACGCCCTTCATTTCAAACGTCGATTAAGCCTAACAAGCATTTTATTAAATGAACGTTATTTACAAAAGGTGATTATTTAATACTGTTTTTCTTAGCCATGCAGTAGAAGTCCTCGTAAATTAATTTGATATTATTAAATAATAATTTAATATTATTATTTGTTTTTAAAAGTCCCAAGTCAAATTGGGTGTACATCAAGAACGTCTCTCAAATCACATTGGGATTTGGTTTAAGAAACCACAAAATGCCTTAAATGTTTCTAAGAATCTTTAAAAAATTCATTTTAAAAATTCAAGCTACAAATATCAATTAATTTCATTCGCTGAGTGTAATACGATTTCAATTTCCCATCTGAATACTTTTTTTTACAATTGAATTTAATGTTTTAGAATACACAAGTTGCAGAGGGTTTAACTATATTATATAGATTATATATTATAGTTGGTGAACATTGATTAAAAATGAAATGACCCGAATATTATTTCCAAATTATAGGATAATCGAATCACTGGCTGCGTTCAGGGACACGTACCGGATATCACCGGCTAATGTACTTTCTATTTAGGTGGTCGTTTCGTAATTTAACGATCTTTCCGAAAACGCTTCTTAAATTTGATCAAGTTTTGATGAGAAATTTGTACCTTAGAAATAAAAGGGGTCCATTACCTTTATTCTTGCTGCCAACTCGACGTATAAATTTGATAAAACTTTTTTTTTATCCCTTGGATTTTCATTAGGCGAAAGATTCACCCCGATTTTGATTTTCACAGAAGAGCAAACTTTACAAAATTATCGACTTAGAGGAGATTGAATTTCGAATTTTCGAGGAAAAGATAAGCCTTTCTAACATTTAACTTCTGGAATAAAGGTGCCTTTGCAAAAGCGAGAGAAATGGTAAATAGTCATAAACTGAAAAAAAGATTTTCAAAGTCGAAAATTGAATCTTATTTTCCTATTAGGGTATCACAAACAAGCAAGATTTAGAATACTCTTTCGAGAAACTCCCAGAAAAACTTCCGAAATATTCCTTCTAAATTTCCTTCAAAAATAGGGACGCAATGGATAAATTAAGTCTTCTAAATGAACCAAATGGAAGAATTCCTTCTAAATCCTTCTAAATCCTTCTAAATGAATTAAAAAACTCGTTTATTTTTAATCTTGCCTCGAATGGGCGTATCTTCTAAACAAAAATGTGATAAAAATCGCGCGTTCCTAACCACCACGAGTTAAAAAAAAATAAGCCGACCAAATTAATGTCTGTATTTCGCTCCGACTCCTCGCACTTATGGAAAGGCACCTTAATCCTAGAAATTTTAGTAAAGGTATGGACTTTATAGTCCTCTTTGTTCAATTGTATATGGGTCGAAGTCGGGTCATTTTCTCCCAGCGAGTGCAGTGATTTCTACGGCCCAAACTGTTCTCTCTCTATCATATGGTGCGGAATAAAGTCTATAGGAAGCTAACAGCGCTGATCTTACAACGTCACACCCTTCTATCTCTTACCTCGGTATAACCCCTACGCTGGGTACCCTAAAATATCAACACGTATCCAAAGGGGATGCGTGACGTTTCGCTGTAGTCCCTTTCTAACCATTAGTTCCCTATATATGGTAGAATAAAGTCGAGAATACTAATTTTACAGTGTCAGTGAAATTAAGAGAATAAACATATAAAGCGCTCTTTACGATTATGGCCAAGATTTGAGAGAAAATTACAGGAAAGAGGGACCTTACAGAATCAGATTAAAACCGTATTATAGGTTACCTCCATCCCTTAATTAAAATATCATACCAGTCAAATTGAGGGTTCGGAATCGGGTACCGTGTTAAGCCATTAAAATATAGAGATATAAATTTTAAAGTGAAAGACAGAAACGAATATTAGATGACCCTTTTCAAGAGATGATGCTAAAGCTAAGCCTTTGCCTTCTTTTATTACGGAGGAAATTTAAAGAAGGGCTTTTATTCATTCCTCAATCTGTTTCTAAATGAGGTTGTAATTATAGCCAACAACTACTTCCGATTCGGCGCGTTCTAACTTGTTTCAACAGACTAACGCTTCCGATGGTAACCCGATATAATAATATATATAATCAGGTATTAGATATTTGAAGCAAAAAGGTTGATTATCAGATCTATATTCTCATAGACATGGTTAATAATTCAAGTGTACATAATCGAAAATAAATAATCTTATTGGTGGACGTGATCGGAAAAAATACCAATTGCAAACGTTCAGTTAGCCTTTTGAAAGCGTTTAATGTACTTGGCCCTGAAGATATGTCGAGGTACTGTGTTTTAGAGTATGCATCTTCTTGAGATTAGACAAATTCTTAAATAGATTCTTAAACTACCATTTGCGTTATTTTAAAATTTCAATTTCTGTAGATTAGTATTCATTCTTTTAAATAATGATTAACACCCCCAGAAATTTTAAAACTATAAATTATGTTTCAATTTTGATAACAACACAAGTTTATATAAATGGATATAAAAGATTTTTAACGTAAAATAACAAAACATTTTTTGATCATATACATTCGGTATGAACAAAACCTGGGTTCACATTACACCCCCACCCACCTCATGTTGATATTGAGCATCTCCGATTCTAATTGTCACCTTTTGTTTTGGGTATACGTTGAAAATATAGAGCCAAACGAAACTGGCGTGTTTTCTACAAATATATATAGCATCTTAATTACGAATCTCGAGTGAAAGGCTAAATTTCCATAGTTTCTAGGAGTTGTACCGAGGCGTCAAATTCCAGACTCATCCTCTTCCCTTCCGTTTATCTTTTGCTTCCATTGTGCAAATGGGGGGTTTTTATCGAATCGAAGGTTAGAGAGGACTTAACTTGTCTTAGCGTAACGCGCGCAGAGCATTAACTTGAAATGATAAATACAAATTTCGCCTTTCCTAGAAAGCGAAGAGGTATAAAGGGCAAGTCTTTGATAAGTATAAAATAACCAAACAAGTGTGTTTTTAATTGTAAAATTAATATTAAAAAACAATTACTTCATTCTCAAATTCACCCTCCCTTTGATCAAGTGCTGGAATGATCAAGTATTTGAAACAAATAGATTAATCATCAGATATATATTTTCCCATATAGCTAAACAAAATTAAGATTTGTTTAAAAAAAAGTTATTGGTTTGTTTCAGGTAACAGTGTCGTTAGTTCAGTTAACTAATAACCACGGAAACGTTACTTTTTTTTTAACAAAAACGGAGGTTAACACGTGCTTAGGGATAACGCCTTAACGAACGATGTTTCGGTAAAAATGAATTAACCTAAATATAGTATATTTCCTAGAAGAGATTTTTCCTTTGAAGGGTTAAAAGGGGTGAGAGGTAGTCCTGGTGTGATTTGATGCGGAACTCAAGTTAGAGAAATCAAGAAGTAGACCATATTAGGTAGAGTATTGGAAGGAAGGGAGTATATGGTAGGGTAAGCAAACTCTCTTATCAGGATGTAACATCTGAAACGATACGACTGAAGGCGTCTTGAAAGACGAACGAAGCGTGGGGAAAACTTATCCAACCTATTATAGAATTTAATCCCGAGATAGGGGCATTTACGTAACGTGGATGTGGCTCACTAAATTATATTTCGACAAATTAGACAACGTGGGTCTAAAATTGGGAGTTAAAGTGAAATTAGAATTACGAAACCAACTAAGTATACTTTATTAGATTATTAAAAATGCAAATGCTTCATTATTAAAACCGGAAAGATATAGTAAACAAAGAAATCAATCAGATAGAGATGTGTATCTTTCTCAAATGTTGTGCACCCGAATTGCTGAAGAGAGATCGCTTAGGCTTAAAATAAACTTATAATTTACACAGAAATTCGTGAAAGATATACAAGATTCGAATTTAAGCAATATATCATCGCGTAATATATTAAATTGTTGAATTCGTAATTCAATTTATCCCTAGCTTTCTTATGATGTGTAAGAGTTGGTTAAAAATTATTTATCTACCAGAAAAACGTTGAATGGGCTTTAAACTTCATCCGTGAGCCCTTGGGAACCATTTACTAAAAGGTTATTATCTTGGTCTGCGCACTTCGATTACGTTTTAACCGAATGTGAACATTATACACAATTATCAGAGTTTATTTTATAATCGCGTTAACCTTAAACTTCTGCTGATAATCTCCTTCCGTGAAAATACTTTCAAATTTTTTAAATTTAGTTTGAAAACTTTTTACTTTTATTTATAAATTTATAATTTTGTTGTTTTGATCCTTAACCTTTAAAATTTGCTTAAGGAATTAGGAAAACGGCTGCAGAGATAACATTAAAGTGGAACGAGACATTTTTCCATTTCTAGATGAACTAATTTTCTTATTTTATCTTTCACTATATCCCTTCTTCGATCACAGACTAAATACAATTCTAGATATACCATATATTTGTGACTAGACTTTGAACCTCTCCAAGGCCCAGCTTAAACAGGAAAATCAAATTGCAGACAGACGGTAAACTTAAAATAGAAAATATATATATCGTGCAATATTTACCAATGAATAAGCAGTATCGTTGCAAATTCTGACCATTTCAGGCATAAGAATTTATATAAAGAAAACTAAATAGAGTTTATATATAAATATATATATTGAATATTTGATACTATAGTTTCAAACGTATAAGAGAAAAGGCACTGGAAAGATGTCTATATAAGAAGATATTCATTTTTTTCTTTCTTTCTCCCTCGCAACCCTCGCTGTTCCCACTTTAACCCCCAACGCTATCGAAAACGCATTTTATCCTGAGCTGCCTTTATTTCCGAGGAAGGAAAACCTTCACCTCCTCCAATCCTTATTCCTCCATCTTTCCAGCCGTTTCGTAAGCCAAAATTCTCTCGGAAACCTCCAGCAGAATATATAGATTTATAAAGGGTACCAAAAAAGTGAAAATATATTTTCCATACACGATGCAATGCCCCAATCTCTTTCCCCTCTCGAAATAAACCTTCTTTATCCTCCCCCTGTATATATGGAAGTAAAAATATATAATACTCTCTAGTTCGTCCGATAGTGTAGAAGGAATGAAGTGAAATGTTGCGAAGACGGAAGAAAAGGTTATCTCCCTAATGCTTTAGTTGCGTATTATATATCTTACAAACCTATCATGGTAGTGAAAAACCATCCTGACTGGTTTTAATTATCAAGAAAAAACCTTAATTTAAATATTTTTTCCTTTAAAATAATTAGTTTAAGAGAAATACACGAAAACAAATCAAGAATCCTAAATTGGTTGGAAAAATCAGATCATTTTCGGTTGTATTTTGGGTTAAATTCGATGAGCAGCAGCAGTACACAAGAATTTAAGGGTCGTCAAGAACTATACCATAATTTTGATTATATAAAATGCGCATTGTATCGTCAAGTTATGGGAAGTGGGTAAAAAATTAGTCGAAGGCTTAATATATCTTTCCCGATTCTGATACTAGCATTTATCACTTTCTTTTAACCATACTGTATTGAGAATCGAATGATGTTATTGATGAATTTATTGTTTCTTTTTTTTTAATATTTTCTGGTAAAAAACTACAGTTTAAATTATTCCGAAATCTACTGTTTAAATTCGTTTAACAATTAGCACAACTGTTGAACAGTTGAGATAGAATGCCAATTTACTCGCGATCAAGACCTCTTTGGGCCAAAGGCACACTTAACGGCGAGATTTATTTATATGTTCGTAAATTTTTAACTACTTCATTAAACCGATTTTAACGTTAAGAAATCGAGAGAAAAAAAATCACGTCATTATCCAATTAAAGATAGATATTAAAATAGTGTTTTGGTTAAGAAAACTTGAGATGGGCTAGAATAATTGTGGTGGAATAAAACCAATATCGAATACAAAAGTAACGAAAAGATTAAAGGCAATACTCGATTTAGATGAGCCTAGAATTTTTAACAATAGACACCAAGGTTCTGTTAATCATCTATTAAGATAGATGTCCAGTAGTTAAGTCCTATCTTTGAGCTAAGATTTCAAAAAGACTTGTAGAACACGTTACCCCTTCCAGTTTTGCGCGCAATGTTTCATACAAGTTAAACGCACTGTAAACCTAACAAGCTTTAGTAGTTAACCAATAAAAGAATTAGGGTCTTATAAGTAAGAGCAGGTGGTTGATCGCTTAGTAAATTCATTCTAGCTAGCGTTGAATCAAAGAAGTTGAACGGAAAGCGAGTCTGATCAGTATTTTAGAAACAATAAAGTTATCACAGGGGCTGAAGAAATGTGTTTTGAGGCACAAGCGTCAAAATACTTTGTTCGAACAAGGTTGCGCGCGTTAAATCAACGAGGTCGAACAGGAAAGATATACCTAGGGGAAAAAAATAAAAGAAAGCGAGAAATCAACGCCATCTCGTGGGAATTGAAAAATGTATCGAGGCGAGAAGATGGACAAGTCCTAAGCTTGTTATGGGGCACAAAAGAAGTGAAACAAAAGCAGAGAATAGCTGCGGCAAACGCCCATGGAGAGAAAAAAAAAATGAAATAAAAAGCTGCAATAGAAAAGGAAAATAGCAGCGGAGAATGAGAAAGACGCCAATCACGCCCCCTAGCGAGCCTAAAAAAGAAACAAACAAGAAAACATTCGAGTAAAGGCGAACGAGGTGGTCCACATTGAGTACAAATTCGCTACTATAGGGTTATCTCTTTTTACCACCCGTTCAATAGTAGTTTTGGGGAAAAATCTTTTCTCTTAAGGGAATTAACATTGGTTATAATTACGCCACAAGTTTAGCTCTTACTAAGCTTGGGATTTGGTCTCTAAAACTATTCAAATTGTGTTGAGAAGTAAAGGTAAATGGAGGGTTACACAATGTTTAACTCGAGGGGGGCAGACACTCGCGAACTCCGGTGTACAAAATTTTTTAACTCTTTGCACTATCAAAGCTGAACTCAGAGTTCACGAGCGTTCGAACTCAATGCACTGTCAAAGCTGAACTCGGTGAACTCAGGTATACAGCAAATCCAAGAGTGTCTGAATCCTCGGTTTAACTACATACGGAAGAAAATAATTTAATTTTGAATCTTCGTCACGTTGATTTTGCAGCACACACAAAGGTTGTTGGTTTAAAACTAAAAGAATTGCAAAGGATGACGGGTATCCAAGTGTAATACCTGTTCCAAATTATAGTAGAAAATACAACTATATATATATATATATATAGTCTTCTGATTCGCGCCCCACTGCTTTTGTTTTACTCCCTCAACCTTTATATTTCTTATTGTATGACGTAACCCCTTCTGTTCCCTTTTCTGACAATGGGATTTTTGCTCTCAGTTTTTGGTAGCATCTTGACGAAATTTCCGGAGGTGCTCCCCCCCTCACCCGGGTAAATGGATTTTAAACCTGGAGATTTTTTCGCGTGGAATAACCGTATTCTAAAAATTTTATATATATTTTTTCTTTACAACGGTGTTTTTTTGTTCTAAATATATGGGTTTTGGAAAGCGGTATCTATATGTAATTGAATTGGAAATTCTCGGATATGGGAAGGACTATAGCCATAAGATTACAAGTTTGTATCGAATCGATCAGTATTTTAAAGTGATAATGTCACCTATTCCTCGAAGGCATTTGGATTAAATCCAATCCGGACGGCTTTCCGAACTCCAGATCCGCCACGAAATATGTAAATTATTTTAAAGACTTCCGTAAACTATGTACCAGGGAGCCTAGTCAAAATTTTAAATTCCTTATAGGATTTATAGGATTATTTTTCAAAATATAGGATTATAAAAGACACTGAATTTGGTTTTATAGGATAGGACTAAAACTATCACAAATATAGGATTTTACTTTGCAAATTTCAACAAAAATACCTTTTAAAAAATATAGAAATTAAAAGAATTAGGATTTTATAGGAATTATAGGACCACTGAGCTCCCTGTATTACGTGTCAGTAATGCTAAAGATGTACACTTATTTACGAAAAGCTCATACAGTGTTTAGTCTTTCGATAAATATCACTTCACCATGTAAACAAAGCATGTTACCGTCATCAGTATCACTCCCCAAATCGGAAAAATTCATTCCTTCGTCACAAGGACAAATATCGAAGTATTTCTACGAACAATACGAAATTCTTTTCAAAAGGGCGGGTCGCATCAAAGTGGTACTTAAGACTGACACTCAAAATGTATGTATCACAACAAAATCTCACGAGAGTATGAAGAAAAATAAGTTCTGATCTACAACCGAGCAACAAACGTAATTTTTCAACGGAATCCCACGCCTTGACTCTCAATTTATTTTGAAGCTTTCAAATGCGTGCGAACAAAACCAAATAAATATACCGGTATTCTACTATTCTTAGTAAAAAAAAAAAATAAATGAAAAATATAAAAAAAGTCGAATCCTAAGAGCGAAAACTCCACTTTGATGCCGAGCATAGACTACATTATGGATTTGGATAAAAAGCTTGCATGGGAAACAAAAATTCTTCTCTGCTTGAGACGAATAAGAGGGGATGAGAGAGGGTTATGTGAAAATTCACCCTCAAGTTCGCGTGTTATGGACGGAAGATACCCCCAACAAAAAACCCACAAACAATTCGACTCGAGGTACATATAGAGGGTAGCCAATTTAACGTAAAAAAAAAAAAAAAAAAAAAAAAAAAAAAAAAAGACCAGGGGTAGATAAAAAAGACTGAAAAGTAGATTTCTTTTTCTAGGTTTTTTAGTCAGACATTCGAAGTGGTTAATACTTTCGTTTAATTGTGTAGTAGTCTCGCTAGTGTTCGTTCAATTGAATTGGGAAAAACATACCCGAGGGGTGAACAGTGAAGTATCCCATTTAAAAGGAAAACGCAACCTAACAAGTGATTTCTTATCGATGCCATATAATTTAAATAGGCCTAATCCAACAGTAAAAAAAATTAAAATCAAATATTAAACTAGAAATAAATCACGTCAAAGATGAAGGCCGATTACGCGGAACGATTATCCCCGGATTATTAAACTTTCGCTCTTGAAAAAGCTGCTTTCAAATAATTGGGAATTTAATTGTGAAATTAACCATCATTTTATAGATCTAAATTATGTGCCTATTTTTATTATGGATTTCAACATCTTGTTTCAGTTCCTTTCGCAAAATAACAGGCTTCTCTCCCGGCAGTGGCTCATCTCTATTTCTCTTTGGTTCCCGTTTTATATCCACGCGCACTGCCGAACCCTGAGGGTTTTCCAAGAGAATGTAATGTCATTTTCCCAAAATTCAAAGACCGATATTCCCATTTTTCTCTTCTTTTATCATTCGGAAAAAGACCAAACGAGAAACGGTAACGAAAAGAAAAATGAAAAAAATAAAATAATAATAATAATAAAAAAAATTTGGATTATCAAATACTTCCCGAATTTGGGTATCTAAAAATACTTAAAAACGAGAGAGAGTAAGACGAAAAGAGCAGTTCTTTTTTATCCACTATTGTAGATTTCTATTTCTAGTGGGGACGCAAATATGAATGTTTCAATGAAAAATGGCTAAAGGGAGAATGCAACCTAACAACAAGTGATTTTTTATCGATTCCTTATTGTTTCAATAGACCTAATCCACTTGAGAAAAAATAGGCTTAGCGGGATTCACGGAGAATCGAATGAAAGTGTAAGTCTCGTGGAGATCTCGCCTTTACTCATTGGTCGCTAACCTTACATGGGGGCAATTCAGAATCTCCATGAATCCCGCTAAGCCTATATTCCGGGTAAGTTTTAAAATTTATTTCTAATTTAATATTTGTTCTGTAAACTTTTTATTTGTGGAGTAGGCCTATTTAAAAGATAAGGAATCGATAAAAAATCACTTATTTGGTTGCATTCTCCCTTTAAAGGGGAACTAGACCCTGGAAACAGATTATTTTAATCGATTTTAAGGTAAAATATAGTTCACGCGTAATTTTTATATTTCATTGGTTTCAGCAACTCAGATTTCTCGAGAATATTTAGTCTAAAATTGATTCAAATCGTATTTAAGCTTAGCGAGTCTGGTTCGCGACTTTGATAATTAACTGTAAATTACCGCGAAACCTTTGGTGAGTTTTAATGCTTTCTAAAATTAGTTCAAAAATTTCATCTTCTCTTCATCAAAGTTGTTAAACCTTCATAATTTACGTGTAATATAGTCTAAAATTACTCGTCTATAGGCCTACTTACAGTTAATATAAACTAATTGATTTAACTCAACTTTCGACACACTTTCAATACGCCAAATTACGTATGGTCCAAAATTCCGCCTTATAAGACGCGAATATTATGTAATTTTATTACGTATCAGCACGGTTGGGCGTTCCTACAATAACCCTTTGTTTAAACTGTAACAATACTGATTGCCAAGGCCTATTTAGAGTTTGTATATTTTGACAAGATACCAATGAATGAATGAAGAGATATTGGGGAAGATAGAAAGAACGGTAGACATCTGGAGCTTTGAAATATTCATTCTCGCAAGCTTAGTACGCGTTGATTCGAGTAAATCGAATGCTCTGTAGATTTAACAGTAGAGCGAAACTAGGAATTAGATCAGAAGGGGAAATATATAGAGGGATAAATAGGTGGAAACTATAGCGCTGGATCGATGAATAAACCCTACAGGAAGCCGTGATTAACTTAGCCATTACGCGCATGCTATGGTCCTAATCAATAATACCGAACCCTTTAACTATTACTAGTTCACGTTGAATACCACTAACAACTTTATAGACTGAAGGGCAAGTCCCAACAGAAATTTCGAGTTTTTCCGGTATAATAAAAGGTTAGGGAATACAAAAATTTATAAATTTATATTCAAATTGGGCCTACATTATTCGCGTAAAAAAATAAAAAACCTAATCTGATTCTAGCCATACTGTTGTTGAACATAATTTGCATACAACTTAAATCTAAAATCGATTAATATACAATGCTAAACACTTGTAGTAAAAGAAGTACTTATTGGAAACTTATTGATTACGAATAAATAAATGCACAATCTAAAGCTCAAGTACGATTGGTAAATTCAAACTCAATCCGTCAAAAATATCGAACATAATTAAAAATTCATGTGGTCGGGAATTGGAATTTATCAAAGTTGAGAGGGTTGTTCTATACCTAATATATATAAGGGAGGGTGACAACTATATATGTTTAGACAAGTATATAAGATTGATTAATCCGAGGTTCAATTATTAAAGAACTACAGGGAATATATAATTTTACACCCAACATCATATCCGACCTTATGAGGTGAAACATTCAGTTTTCCAATTAATGAAAAATTATTAGGTGAAAATTTCACAACCGGATTTTTATTTCCACGATTCCTTCACATTTTCTAAATAAAAATTACGATTATAATCAATTTTTAAAACTTTATAAGGCTTGCCAATGCGTTTGAATTTATCAAAACCACCGAAGGACCAATCAGAACCAAGAGATAATCCTTTAAAATTCCTGATAACTTTTCCATTTATATTTCCTACTTAAAAATAACCTCATACCAGAGGTATATAATAACCCCCTTCGGGGGGAAGTATGAAAGCCCCTATACTACCAATGCTAAAAATCACGAACAACAAGAGCCCGCCGCTGACTATCTAGGCCACTAGCTAGCGCTGGACTTCTCAATGTCGCTACTCTAATAAATGGTCTTTGTATAAACAAGACGGCTCGATTTGTGTTTAGAACTTCCTGTCTCAAGAGTCAGGCTGTCTGTTAAAATGGAGTCGAAGGTTGACTTCAGCTAGCGAGTTCCGGAAGTGTGCGTAGGGAAAATTTAGTGAGGTTCAAAATGGTGTAACTTTTTTTTGGGAGTAAAGCGGTGTGTCGATCCGCCGCGATTTACGCCGGGCACTTGTTGTTCGTCGATTTTGCCTACCTTTCATACTTCCCCCCGAAGGGGGTTATTATACACCTCTGCTCATACCTTTTGGGTAAACTGAAAGTAAATTACACAACATTCTTGATCTCAGAAAAGCTATTTTATCCTCCCTTTAATAAGTATAATCACGACCCTTTGATTTATTGCTAGTTGTCTAAAAAGGGCTCTATATATACAAGTATACGAGAAAAAAACATTTTGTGGCTATATATTAAGATACATTATTGCAATGAAAAACGCGTGGCAATATTTATATCTACAATGTACCGGCGAAAGAAAAAAGAATACAATATTGTAGATTGGAGTTGTGCGTGCGAGAATGCGCTTAAAAGCGAGCAAAATATCAGCAGAGGGAGAGAGCTGAAGCTCAAACATATACAGAGAAATTGGCGAAAAGTAAATTAATATTCCTGGAGGCGCCTTCTCTAGAAGGTTTCGTTAATTAAGCATTTTTTTTCGATTTTTTTCTCATTCGTTGCTTCGATAGGATTGAACAAGGTATGTTTATTCGGGTAAGGAAAAAGATTGCCCGGTTAATTAAAGTCTGAAACTACTTATTTAAAGTCACTCTGTAACCTTTTGATGGTAACCTTTTGATGATGCATAGCTGAATTTACTTTTAAAGGAAAAATAGCCTTTATAGTGAAAAACTGAACTGCTCGCCAGTTATATTAATTAAATGTAAAACAAAGGGTTAATTATGGAGTTTTGTTGTCATAAATACGAGCGTAATTACAATATGAATTTATATTTACTTTATTTCAAATTTTATCAAACTTCAGAAATTAATTTAAACCTCAAAAATGTGTCTAAAAATTCTCAGATGTGAACTCGGGTGCACTACGAAATCATGAGTGACGTCCGTTCGATTTTTAAATGCAGAATAAAAAACATACTTCATTCCACTCTTATAGAAAATCAATAAAGGATGTATTAATATGATTGGTTCAATTTTTACCTTCACCAAAATTCAAATACAAATTTTTATACATAAAAGTTTAAAATATCGACTGGAAATATTTGAAAAATTCTCATGTTCATAATTTGGGGCGTAAATTCTGCTCCATTTCTGTTTCAATTAAAAAAAATAACGATGAATCAGTTTGAATTTTCTGCATTTCGTAAGTAAGGGATATCTCCATGATTTGGTTTCAAAGAGAAAAAAGTTTGCCTGATTAAATCTCAAACTGCATGGGTTTGAGTGGAAATGGTCATTTTCCATCACAGAAAATGAGCCATTTCCGATAAATTCTTGAATATTTTATTTTTGATTCACAGCTTGTATTTCCCGAGTAAATATACCCTGGTTTCGAAAGGGAATTAGATTATTATTTTTTTTTATTATTTTTTTTTTTCGAGTTCGGACATTGAAATTAGAATTTTCTTTTTTCGCGTTAGCGTTCCGTCTAATTTCGTTCACAGACTGCACACCGCCAAATGGATTTGTGTTTATAGAACCCTAAAGCAACTAATCTCGGATTGAGGGGATTTGGCAATGACTTTTTTTTATTTTTCCATTAAGAGATTTAACAGTATGTATAAATCCGCCTCAGACTGTCTTTTAGTGCCAGATTTATAATTAAAAAATAAATCTGGGCATATATACTCTATGGTCGACTGCTTATATACTCAATGTATGATTAGACCTACTTATTTAATTTGAAATTCGCTGAACCTTCAAAAAGTCTGATCCTAAACTTAGTATTGATTTAATTCTCTCTAGGATCTCACTATAGATTTCAGTGAGTCTGATTTGCGGCGCTATTTTTTTTAAATAATATAAAAAATTATTATAATTTAATTAATATAATAAAATATTTTAGTCAAGTAATTTTAAATAGAGGGCGTTCTATTATTAAGTAATTAAAAATACGAAGTTTTATTTAAATTTCGTAGTTTAAATTACAGCGTGATGTTTTAATTAAGGCAATAAAGTTGTATTTTAAGTACAAGAGTCAATCAAAAACGAGACTCAAAGAGTAACCCATGAACTACTCAATGTGGTTGTGGGCTTTTACTATTCCCAATTTAATAGATCACGAGCTCGAAATTATTTTTTGCACAAGAAGTTTACAAAAAAAAATTATTATTGCAGTTGAAATTTTCTAGAACAGTGTTCAGTGATTGAAACGCGTACTAGATTCTACAGTGTAAGAAGGTAATCAAAGTACAGTTTGTGAAACTCTCAAGACAACATGTTGCGTTGGCATTACGGCAACTCTCAATTATTATCAGAGCTAGATCTTGCAATCATCTAACAATTTAGTTTGAAATTTCAGTACGTATAATTAAAGCTAGTCTGTATCTTAAAGCCAAGGTTTGGTTTCAAATGATACGGGCAACCCTATAGCTTTAAGCGTGCTGAAATTTTAAGTTGTTGATAACTGTATACGTCAAAACAACGTGCTAATTTTACCTATCTGTCACCAATAAGCTGAGCTGGAATTATTACAGAGCATATGCTAAGTTAGAATTAGTTCGAGTTTTGACCAATTACAAATCTGAGGCCAATTCCACCTAAAATTTGCTGCGCGGATAACGTTAGATTACAAGTTATTTCGTTGGTTTATTTTAGAGCTAACGGTATCCATTGTCTTTGCTGCCCATTCAAGATGGAATAAATTATAGACTGCCATATTTTATTGGTGTCTGATGTAATTCTAGTAAAAAATATATATCAAATTAAAAAAAGCCTGAACACAAAAGCTTAAGCTCTAAAGGTCGGGGTTTGGAGAAGATATAATTAATTAGTTCATCATTAATAGTAATCAGTTAAACCCCGACCTCACCAGGTGAGATTTCAGTTGCGTATCTTATTAGAAATGAAAATCGTGAATTTTTTATCGATTCTACTTCCAACAACAAGCCTTGTTTGTGTAATAAAATATTCAGGAAGTGTCAATGAATTGCGCAAAAAAAAAACGAGTGAAAATAAACGAGGGTTGTAGAACAACACAAAGAACGTACCACAGCACGTGTCGATCGTTGGGTATTATAAAACCAATGGGTTTACGTCTTTTGATTGGCTTTAATTTAATTGAGAATTTAGAGACACTTCCTGAAGGTTTTATACTAAACAAGAAAACCATATCAGGTCTTAGAAGTAGAATTAATTTAAAAATTTGCATATTTTCCTTATCAACCTCCCTAGATGTTATCTAACTTTTTGGGTGCTTGAAACTCAAATGGTGTCTGACTATATGAACCTATATATAAATTTACAGCGAAGTATTATAGTACATATATAGTTAATTTCATCCTATGTTGGCAGCGGTACGATGGCGAGCCATCATTTTATATCTAAGTAGAAAAATGAGAATTAACAGCTACCGTTTAGCCTTGATAGTATGGCCAAAACAAGGTGAAATAGACTGAATATTTGCTAAGCGTCCAAATGACCTAAATATAACTTCATTAGATAAATGAGAGAGAAGAACCTGTCAAGGTTTCACAATCGGCTCGCTCTATCTATCGATTGGGATTAAAATTTTAGGCGTAACATCTTTTTTAATAAAAACGAGGTTAATCCACTTTAATCCCCTTAATCCAGGGCGAGAGTATCGGGTTATAATGGAAAAACAACTAAAATCCCATCCACGTCTATCTTCCCACGCTAGGCGAGCTTCTAGATTACAAAATCGTTAAACACGAACGTGATAGTACCAAGAGAAGATATATTTAATATTAGAAGCATGGAGGAAGATTAAAGGGAGAGCAAGCAATGGGATATGGAAACCATTTATTATGGATCACGCGAAAATAATTATTTTTAATTTCGGTTCAACCACACTGAGATGAGGTAATATATTTTTAAAGAGCAATGTCAGCTGCAGAATAACATTGAGAATTAAAACATTCCATCTCACGTCTATGAGTCCCTGTTCTAGCGAAGGAGAGGCGGAATTACCCATCATTACCGGAAAATCGAAATTAGCGTATCTCTCGTCATTTCAATATATGGATTTTAAGCCAGTAAACGGATTAGCGGTCGGCACAATTAATCCACTCACCACCGAATTAACTTTGAATAACCAATTAAATGCAAAAAAATCTTTAAACGTTCTCTGTGGGAAATCAACATTCAAATTCTAAAAATAACGCCAAAATGAGCTTTGAATGCCACCCTCGGTAGCTCTTGACAAAATATTCTAATAATCGACAATGGTAGCTTAGGTAAAGTTAAGTTAGTTTTTTAACTTGGACCCCAATCACCAATAACCGTAAGATCATTTTTAAGTTATCATCAATGTTCAAAAATCGATATGGTAAAACCAAAATCATGTACTGAAAAAATTATATTCAATATATTATATTAAATTCGCAAAATATAAAAGAGATTAGCATTTTTTGTTCTTTGGGATATGGTACTTGGGTTTTTTTTCTTCCGAATAAACTGCCCAAACTCCATTTTACTACTTGCAAATGAAATAGATGATTCCGCTCGAATAATTATATATTCAGAATAAATTTCCGCATATGGCTATTCATTAAAAAAAGGTCAACTGAACACCGACCTCAATAAAACGTAAATTACAAGGATTTTTAATATTCCGCTTCTTCTAAAATATACATATATTGGATACGCGCATACTCTGGTGTAGGTTAAAAAGAAAGCGAGGCATCGGGCGAGTTTGAAAAACATGTAAATTAAGTGTAGATTAGCATAAGAAACGAGTGAGAGAGAAGAGTAGCGAGAGAGAGGGGCGTTACCCTACGATCTAATGTCTTATCCGCTTAAGTTATTTTCCTTTGCTTTTATTATTTTGTCCCTGCAATATATAGACTACTTCGAGGTAAGACGAACCGTAAAAAGAAGAATTTTCTTTTAGAAAAAGGCATAATTCGGGAAGCGGTGTCTTCTTTTTTCAGTCCCTTTATTGACTAAGACTAGGAGTCTTAAGATAATTTTCTCTTATTTGCGCATCTTTTTTTCAAACGCTTTATTACACCAAAGAAGGGGAACTTTTTCCAGAAAAGAAATTATCGCCTAGTGCCGTAGCGTAACGCTATCAGTAAACTGAAATATTTACGTCATAGCTAATGAAGCTCGAGTTCGTGCGATAATTAAAACTTTGGAAGAAAGTTACGCTTATAATTCTTTCGTACCCCATTCTAGGTACTTTTCCAAACTGGGCGCGAGTACTTCTTTAACGGTTTTCCCCAGAGTCCTCGAGAAATTTGCCCAATTATTCATGGTGTTAATTCCCAGGATTGGAATGATGTTTCAATCGCGAGGATAAATAAAGCGTTATCGTGCAAAATGAAATGTCTAAAAAGGGAAGTGTTTAAAACATTCATATTAATAGTCTCAATCAAGGTATTTTTCTTTAACCCTTGGACCTTGCGAACAGTTATAATTTGATATATTACTCTTGTTTGGAGATGGAAAGACGTCATTGATGTTTCAAAATGATTGCACGTCATTCCCACATTTTAAGTTGAAAGCGGCTACCGCCCCCTTTAAGAATTCTCAGTGTAACTTCTATCCTTTCAGTGATTTGGTATCTCCGGGAGATTTTGAGTAGGGAAGGAATTCCGGAATTAAGGCTGCTTCGCTTCCCAATATTGTCTTTCCTCGCTAATCAAAATTTCTCTGGAGAATGGTGCTTCATTTCATTATTTACTTCTAGTACATAAGCTTGAGGCTCTCAAATAAATAGGCTAGCTACCATATGAGCCGATTGTGAATGTTTCCACTTCTATTTTCCTTTTAAATTGCAAAGAATCGATTGCGAAATCTTACAACATTCTTTTTTAAGAAACATTAGGTCTTAATTAAAAGGAGCGGATAATTCCCATTAGTTTTTCAACGCGAGCGTAGAGGAGTTCCCTCTTAGCCAATAGCCAGCTAAGTCTTAATCTAGGCAATCTGTTATCGACAGAAAATCCCCCGATCTTAATATCTCTCAGAGAAAGCCCTTGTCAAAATATTTGTTACATAAATTAAACGTCAAGGATGCGCTATACCTCATTATTCCCATCACCCCCATCCTGCGAGAGATTCCAATCTGATATCGAAAGACCAACTTTAGTGAAACCTAAAATCAGTTTGAAACTTCACTGCGTGTAAAGTTAGACACTCATCTTTATACTATGTGGGGCCTCAATGCAAATGGTAAAGATTTAAGCTAGCCTTTATAGTTGCTGTTAACTTAATTTGTTGGTGATTACAGTCGCGTCAATACGCGTTCCGTCGGTCCTAACTCGTTATCTACATAGGAAAGGAATTATCAGATTGTCGATAAATCTGGTTTCTGACTGGCTTGGCGATGCTTTCTAAACTACATCGTCAAGCGGATATGTGAACGCGTCTCAAAACATAAGCCTGAGAGTCAACGGTCCGAGGCGCAATGATTGGCTATATACCGTACCCATTTTCCTATCAACCAAAAAGGGAGGGTGAAATTTGTGTTATTTTCTTAATCAAGCATTCCCTAGATTTGACCACAATTAACGTGGATCGAAGACCATTGAGTTGGTAATTCTTCTAGAAATATTGTTCAAAAGCCAAATAAACACCTAAAAAAGTGGCGAATGTACAAAGTTTTGCGTCTGACACTAATTTTTCACCTGAAACGCTAATCCGTTAAAAGCCTGGTCCGGTTTTGAAAAATTCAACTTTGTGAAAGTGATGTGGTGCCATCTAAATTATTCTTTTCCTTAAGCTCATAGACACGTTACCCTTTATCTTAATGCTTTTAGATCCAAGCACGAATACTCTTAAGATAAAACTAAAAATAGAATCCACAAGAGTTCGAAAAATGGTGAAAACCTCACTTTAATGGCGGATTGTCTAGTTACGCACGCGCTGACAACCGAAAACGGTATCGACTGCAGTTTTACACGTGCTAAAACTCAAATTGATTCTACTATACGAGTAATAAAAGGATTCAAGACAGGGCGGGGAAAAAAACCCGGGGTAATATTAGACAAACATTAAAGTAGACTCCTATAGTAGTAAATATACTTTCTTTAATTGGAATACATGTCAATCTCTTCATTAGTTGGAATAGGGATGCTTTTTTTCGGTGGTGGGTGGGGGGGTGAGTGGAAAGGACTATGTTTTTCGATGGAGTGGATGGCTACAAGGCTAGGGAAACTCTTAAATAATGAACTAACAACGGGTAGGATCAATTTCCCGAGGCGACCTTATATCGACTGTAAGGGGTGTTACGGAAAAGTTATATGGGCTAAAAGGGAGAAATTTAATTTCTTTCCGAGAGATACCAGATCTGAAGTGAACATATCCGGGTTATTTAAAGAAACTATATAATTAAACTATATGATTTTTTAATGTAAAGCGTGTATAGAGATTAAAAACCTGATGAATAATGCAATAAAAATTATAAAGGAAAAATATATCTATTTGTTCTAATATCATTGGTCTCTGCAGACACTGTAGAAGAGATCAGGATCAGAATTATGTACACGGTTCTTGGACTGAACTCTAAATTTGAGGAAAATAAGCAACAAACCACTTATGATCTTTAATCGTACTCTAGCGACAATTTGTGGCTAAATTTTTAAAATAATTAAATCTCGTGCGTGTCTACCGTGATTAGAGTTTTAAATCGGTAATTTATTACGTAAATTTCCAGGGTAATGGTAATTTTTGAAAATGTGGGGTGTGACTTGATTCTCACGACATGATGAACAGAAATAAAACTTTGTCGGTTGTATTTGAAATAAAAACTAGCCACTCGTCTTGAAATAAAAACTCATGCAGAGTTTTCAATGAAGTTTAGGTTTGAGTGTACTTTAAAGCGTTCAAAGAGAAAAACAAACGATAATTATATATTTTAAATATTATTGGAACTAACCCTTGGTAGGTCTTCGTTAAAAACCAAGAAAATCTATACGGAACCAACCGAATTCATTTTGTATATATTCCAATAGAAGGATATTGAAAAATATAAAAAAATGGCACAGCTTTATGAAATACAGCACAGACGAGGCCCGAAAACGAAAAACAAAACACCAAAAAAAATCCTATAAGAGTTAAATATCTTTTTGAGCGAGCTGTCCATCAAAAGGCTACCAACACATTATCGACCCTAAGACTAGCTCCTTGACCCTTCTGGTATATGGCGTGTAGACGACTTTTGCGTCAAGCTCAGCGGCTAAACTTAGCCTCCAAGTTCCGACCGAGACTCAATAACTTTTTTGGCTAGTGTATACGCTAGAGAAAGCCTATAGGGATGTGAACGAGAAAGAGAGGGGCATGGTGGAAGCCTGTTCTTATAACCCTGGCCCATCGGGTCCCTTAGCTCTTATAGACTTCTTTTTTGCGCTATTTTTTTCATACGCGTATATCGCATTGAAGGAGGAACGGGTGAGCTAGGGGGATAGTAGATTTTCTTCTTCTACTCCTTTGGGTTCAAGTTCAGTTTCCACGAGCAAACAAAAATTTACTTGAGCTTAAAATCGAGAAAACTTGAAAATGAGGTTATATGACAATTAACAGGTTTTAATACCGAATGGAACGGCCAAATACTCAATTTTAACCTAGGTAAGGACTGATAGAGTTCCTGACTTTAAAGATATGTCACTGAACGCAGCGGTAAAGAGACCATAATAGAATTAGCTGCTCTTCACGAAAAATGGAAATATTCTCATAAAGACTTAACATACTGCGCGAATTTCGGTTAAGGTAGTTAAGTATAAATGGCTGCAGTTGTCTACTCTACAGAATTGAACTGAATTCAAATTTCAAATATACACCAGCAAAGAAAATATTCAAGTTTCCCAATTTGTTTCATAATAATTAATGAAGAGACGTTGTAAAAGTAACAACAAGCCCAAGAAGTAATGCCTAGATTTATCCCGCCACAACAAATATTTAAACTGGGTCTAAAAGCCCGAGGGCCAAAATGGAGACGCGTCTTAAGTCTCGCGAGGTACGCTCAGGACGTATCGAAAGGCGCAGCGAAGCGATCCAAGATGAACGAGTGGGACGAGGGACCCCGACACCCTTCGTCATTTGTATTTACAACTTCCAACAGTCGCGTTTTATCAATGTCAACACACGCGAACGGCTCGTTTTCGGAAATATAACTTTCTTTTAGCTAGCCAAAAACCGATTCTGCCTATATATATACGTACGTAAGGTAATATACAATACTTTCCACCGCCGCCCAACTATTTTTGATACTCCAAAAAGGTTTCTTTTCGCCTTTTTTCTTTTTTCTTCTCCCACGTCGCGTGGTTTCTTTTAGACTGAATAGGATTGTTCAATTTTCCCAAGTGTGCCGCGCGAGACTATTAAGCCTATCGTGCATGGAGATAATGGTAGGTTTCATCGAACGACGACTTTTGCGTGAAGTACCAATTTGGAACGTCTATACTCTTTTCGAGTTTCTATAACAGACTTTTTCTCTGAGGGGTTGATGAGAGATAGGCGTGCTATGTTTGACCATTTTATGTCGTCTGTGACTCTCACGTATGATAAATGTAAGGAATGTAATTTGATAAAAATGATACTAGGGATTTTCTCGATGATTCGCGTTGTATATATTACAAAGGTTCGTGAACTTGACTCTGATTTAAAAATATTCCAAGGGCTCGTGGAAAGGATAATTTATAACGATACGTTCAAATAAAATATCTTTCAAAAATAATGACGATAATTTAAAACTAGAAGAAACTGAAACTTTAGTCATCGGTGATAATATTTGAAATTAATTTTAAGTGAGGCTGTCACGAATTTTTCATGAAATCCAAATGGAATTTCATTAGCATTAGTAATTTCAGAGAGATCCTTAAAAACGATTCAAAAAGTATAAATATGACAGAGAGAAAATATTAAACTAGAAATAAATTTAAAACTTACCCGGAAAATAGGCTTAGCGGGATTCATAGAGGTCACCTGAATTGCCTCCGTGCAAGGTCTAGCGACCAATGAGCAAAGGCCCGTCGTTCCCGCGAGATCTTCAAGAGATTTACAATCGCGTTCGATTGGTCGCTAGACCATATACGCGAGGAAATCAGGATATCCATGAATCCCGCTAAGCCTATTTTCAGGGTAAGTTTTAAATTTATTTCTAGTTTAATATTTGTTTCGTAAATTTTTTATTGGTGGATTAGGCCTATTTAAACGATAAGGAATCGATAAAAACACTTGTTATTAGGTTGCATTCTCCCTTAACAAATTAAATCGGAAAAAATGGTTACAGCCTCACTTTAATAATTTTTCGAGAAACATTTATACGATGTCTTTAGTTTATTTACCTATGAATCGCGTTTTTTTTTTTTATACCAAGTTAAGATCAACTACGTGTAGACTTGGCTAGCAGGTACAAGACCTAATTATATCCCCAACCATGACCTTTACGCGGGACCAACCTTTTGCAACCATCTAAAACTAATTTGGCGCTCGATTAAATACGCAATTTTTCTTAAACTTATTAAAACCAAAGCGAAAGCGGGGAAAAAAAAAAACCCTAGTTTTATCAATTAGTATAATCTAATATAAGATTCTCTCTGCAGTTTCTAGGAGTAAAAAAAAAAAATATCTTCGGAATCTACATCACGTATACAAATATTATCAAACCAAGCGTTTTAATTATCAAGAGAATAAACTCATTTGTGCCTTCCTCTTCCTTCCCAGAAATTAACTGCATGGTCCCGTTCACCCCGCTGACAAATCAATAGTTTTATAAACAGAAACGGCAGACTAATTCGATTTCGTAGAGGGAATAAAGGTGAAGTTCAGACTGTCACTATTAAAACAGGTTTAAAAACCTTTTTGCGAAAATTACAATCTCAAATTAAGTATTCGAACCTAAACGCGTATATGATTATGCCACGTAACTATAATTAATATTACAAAAAACGAAAGCAAACAAAAAGCCCGTCATTTCTTATCATTTGTGACGAGTAATTTAAAAATTAGAAGAACAAATTATTCTAAATCAGTTGAAATTGTGTCAAAGTGCGAACGAGACAAAAGAGAGAAACGAAGTGAAATATTCTAAGCAATTTTTTTTTTTTTAGTTTCTCTCTTTCTATCTTCGCAATTCGTTTTAGGGGTCGTGGACCTAATTAGAAATCTAGGGGGAGTAGTAGGACGAATGGCTTATATATATACATATATGTTAAGGTAGTGGAGCAAGATAATGACCTCACGGTGTTCTAGGTTTGGCCAAAATATAGTCCAATCCCATCTTAATAGAATTTTAGTTCTGTAGATCTGTTTGTTTCATCATAAAGAATATAGAGTAGTACAGAATGGTTAAGGGTTGGACCAGAGGTGGTCAAACGGTAGAAAAAAAAGGTATTTTACCTCTAAGACAATAATAGAACACAAAACTCGCATTTCTAACTTTTGGCGAATGACAATACTAGGTCAAAATGGATAAAATTAGTTCGTTGATCAATATTTTATCCATTTAGCAATTAAGTTCAAAGTGAAGTTTTCCTCAGTTCTCGCGTCTGTGCACAACAATAAACACGCACTATTAAGTATGCATGATATGGATAATACACCACGCGTACAATTTACAACTAAAGAAACGCAACCAACACACCTGAAACAATAGAAAACATTTCCTTATTTCAAATTGAAACACCTTCCTGTATTCTCAATCGCTGCTTGAAATTTGACGAACACTGGCCTATAAACTCGGCATCAGCTCTCCTCTTAATCCTACCGATCCTCAACCCCGTAGCGAGTGCAATTTAGAAAAGAACGCGCTAGTATATAGGGATGAAATTTTGGGCCTCGGCAATGTTCGATCCCACGAGAGAATTTTCTCTTTTGCCACATATTCAATCAGTTTCAGTTTGCAGCACGAATAACGCAATTCCTCACTATCCAACGATTAAGTCACTTATGAAATAACAGTAGTTTAAACCTTTTACGCGCCATAATCTTCCACTGATACTGACTAAAGATAAAAATAGATTGAGAGTTCAACACGTACAAAGCTATTTCCCTATAATATAGCTATCTCAAAAACTAGATATCTTGGGTATAATCGAAGCTTGTGCTGTATTTTCAAATGGTACTTTATAAAGTCAATACCAGTTTAAGAGTTCAACACGAATAAATATATCTCCCTTTCTATATAATTGATTCCATCTCTCTAGTTGTAACATACTTCAAATTGAAAGGAACTACTGATACCGATTCAACTCATAGTCAGTTTAAGTGTTTAGCAAGAATAAAGTCACGACCCATGATATACACAATATACTATGTACCTTACTACTCATTGAAAACTTGGATTATTACGATTTGATACTATGAAGCGGCGTGTACGGTTCTCTTGAACTTCTCTTTCCATCCCTTGCTCCCGATATACCCTCGGTCCGATGGATAAAACGTCCCAGGTACCCTTTAGTCGCGATTTATCACGCCAGTTAATGGTTTACTATTTGTCACTTTACAGCGCCAGCGGAAAAAAAAAAGGTAGCTAGGTCGCGAACGAGCGGAGGACGACAAAATGAGAGAGAAGTCTTTGATTCTATACAAACTCAATTTTAGATGGAATATATAAATTGGTCATGAAAAGGTTATCTTTGGACTTTCAGTAGATTATTAATGCTTAAATGTTTCTGAATAGTGATAACTACGACGTCTCAATAGGCACACAAGATCATAAGGGGTTATCTAGCGGAAAATATTGTAGGCTAATAATAGCGAATTGCACTGGGCGTTCTTTAAGCCGCGTTGATACTAGGCCTTGGAATCGATTTAAACCGTTTCAAAACGTTTCGCTTTTGCCCTGTGAACAAGAAATCGTCTTTTATCAAATCGATATGATTCGATTTCTCGAAACGGCTTCGGGAACCAGTTTCATACCGATTCGGTTTCAACAACCGATAGATGAAGCTACAATAAATCGATTTTTAAAGATAATGCGTGAACACGTGACGCTTAAAACGGTTCCTGGCCATTTGAATATCGGTTTGATTTTACCATTTCAAATCGATTAAGAAATGATAAGTGTGACCGTAGCTATAGACTAGAGCAAGAGAAATCATTCTGAGAGCGAGCCTGATCATTGATTGTCGAGCAACCTTTGTCTTTGCGACAGCCTTTCAAATTAGTATTTTTTTAAGAATGAAAGTGAATTGACGAAATAAATACCCTTAATGCAACTTATTTTTTTACAACTAAAATTGCGCTTGTTGCTAAGCCTAAAAAACAGACATATATATTATTCGTTCGGTGGCGATAATCATTATCGTTTACTTTTGCTTAGAAGCAAAAAGATCATTTTATCCTATTAAAAACGTTCCACGAGGCGCCTCACTAAGCCTAACTCTTTCAGCCTTCCTCATGCACCTTCCCACCTCACTTCTCTTTATCTCTTTTCTTGTTTGAACGTGATGAAAAGAGCTTTTTGAGGATTTTTTCCTTTGTAGTACAAACTAACTAGCGATCGAGAATAGCTCTTTGTGGCTGTGGCTTTTTCAAGTTTTTAAGGGAGATATTCGCTGGGATTTTTAGCGGCAATTTTATTACGCGCGAGGTA
Organism: Odiellus spinosus; assembly: GCA_963920705.1. Classification (NCBI taxonomy): domain Eukaryota; kingdom Metazoa; phylum Arthropoda; class Arachnida; order Opiliones; family Phalangiidae; genus Odiellus; species Odiellus spinosus. The sequence continues at coordinate 10,338,309 of OY987237.1, forward strand.
ACTAGGTTGATACCGCGACAGGAAAGCCGATATTATTCAATTGGGGGTTTAATTGATAAGAGTCGTTTTAGAAGTCGGTTAATTGCTTGGCTCTTTGCCTTATCGTTTTATGATAGAAGGAGAGTTTTCACAGTTAATGTTAGAAAAATAATATATCGTCAGTTCATTAATTAAACATAACAATGCCAATTAAGCTATAATTATGTACACACTATACAACTTTGATACCGTGAGAACGCGTCTTGTATCACATTTGGTCGGGCGTTTAGAGAAATGGATATCGTTATCGTTTTGGCAAAGATTCGCGTGTGAATTTGGATAGATGGCAGTTTATCTAGAGATTCACGGTTGAGTTTTATCTCCGGTCGTATTAATTAGTTTGAATTAGGATTATAGAAGTTTGATATGTTCGAGAAGAGTTTAATCTGAAATTTATATCGCGGGTAGCGTGACTAATACAGTTTATAATTGTGAGATAGTTTCGCGTTGTTGACGTTCCCGATAAACTCGGGGTCTATACGATACTGCGTGAATGACTAAGCAGTTTACCCGCGCGTGAGGTCTTCGATAGCTAGCGACATACTCGCTTGTAAGTAAGAATACATTACCGAGAAACAAGGTATCACCGTAAAGTCTGACAACGAGAATCGAGGGAATCAAAGATTTTACTGGTGGACATAGATACTTCAGTAGCTACGCGTACAGTATGAATCCCAATTCAACCCTTCACTCGGGGCATAAATATTCAAAATGAGCGATTCGTATAAATAATTGGATGTTAAATTAGCAACGTAATATAAACACAAAATATTATGGAATAGATTTCAAGTCTTCAGTTCCTAGCCGCGGTAGAACTTTAAAATGATTAGCTGCATTACATGAAAACAAAGCCCAAATAAAGGGATTTTATGTTTAAAATATAAAGCTGAAATAAATTTAAATACACCATCATTAAAAGTGTCAAAACGTAAATATTTCAAATCGAAAGCACCATTAAATTTTGAACAAGAACTGTTTCAAATAGACCGATCGAATGTTTAAAATCAACTCGTAAAAATGAATGAAATAAAGATTACCCTAATATTTAAATTATAATAATATTTCGCACCCATTTTATAGGAGACTATACCTTGAATTATTAGAAGAAAAAAATCCCCGAATAATTTTCAATAACTCAATCTTTCGTCTAGTCCATTTTTATCACCCGTGGCAAAAGTTTAATTTCAGACGCTACAGTGATTGGTTGGAAAATCGAAGCTTTTTTTGGGGGGGTTTAACGTCTATAAAGTTATCGGAGCTTATAGTTGGGGATTAGAACGATCCGGAAGGGGAAGAAACGCTAGTCGCAAAGCGGAGCAGGATGAGAATAGCTCCAGAGGGAAGAGTCTCGCGACGTGATGTCATTTATAGAGGCGCGCGAACTCTAATTAGTTGGTATCTCCACCCTTCCATCCTATACCTTTCCTTCCTACCATAACTATCTTTTAAAAGTTTAGTCTATGCAGGTTGCGTGGTAACCACTAGAAGCGATATTTGGGGATTGATCACAGTAAACGCTTAACTATGATATAGACCATTTCGGTAGAGACGGGCCAGCTCTAACACACCTTTAAGACACCTTTCAAAGTGTCGGTGAAATATTTTTTTGAGACAAAAGCACAATTGGCAGATTCGCGTATGCTATCGTGCATGACGAGGCAAAAAACGCCTTTTCAAAACAGGGCTTTTTCACAACGCCTTTTAAGTTCAGAGAAACTATGATTTCGAGAAACGCTGTTTTGAAAATCGCTGACGCTCTTACCCACAACAGTAATAACTTTTACGCATCCTTTCATAAGACTAAGTATGATTTCGTGAACTGTACCAATGACATCAAACGTAACCCCTGAACAGGGAAGTACGCGATTGAAAGTGGGCGAGAAAAATGTACAAGAACCGTTCTTCACAATTAAATGTAAACCTTTTACTACATATGAGGGATAGTGTATTTTTATTCTAATCATTGTGTTAACCTAACGCTGACTTTCTGTTATACTTTAAAACATTGTCACTGGACCACTTATTTAAAAAAGAATATTGCATGGCCTAAAGCAATACGCGAGATTACACTCATCAACCGTTAAAAAAGTCCGTACCATATGAAAGAGAAACGGTAAATGGAGAAAAAACTTAGCACTCCATTATCGTTTTTGCGGAAGTTTCACTTTGAGTGAGAAAAAGTTCTCCCCAAACCCACTAAAAAAAGGCTTATCGTCCAAAAAAAATTAAAAAAAAAAAGTATATTATCAGAATTTGAAAAAGATTTTTCCCGGACCATCACACATCCACCATGGAGTCATACATACAAAGTACACTATTTACAAGAAGTAGACCGCAGAATCTTGCGTGTTACGAAGCATTTATAGCGTTCGGATTAATCTTAAGGCGGATGCACACTGACCAATTTTGACGCGTTTCCACGTTCTCGCTCGAAACGCACGAAAATTGGTTTAGTGAGCAACCTACTTTAAGGAAAAATAAGGGCATAGTGGATTGAAGAAGGTGGTATGGGTTGAATAACTATGAGTAATGAATGCAATTACACGAGCTCGAAAGAAACAATGTTAACTAGGAACATTACGCCACGTTCCACTTCAAATTGGCAGCATGTTCTAAGCTAGACTACCGGTTATCTCTATTGTTTCTCGACTTAAAATGGAGCCTAGCTTTAACTGTAGTTAGAGAATGAATTAAGCAGTAATACTTAGAGGGGAAAAAAGAGTAAAACATTTCCCCCATCTAATTTGAATAAACTTTCAATTCTTAAATTCTACACGTTTATTATCTTTCAGAGTTACTCTACAATACAAGAAACATAGAAACTACCCAGTTATATTTCATGGCTAAGAAAGAACGTAATTTATTATAGAAAAAAATGGTTTCCAAATGACAATTTAAGTTTATTAGAGCTCTAGTTATAATCGAGTATATGTATTTTGATTTTACCTTAAATAACCAAACATTAAATTGAAAATTATTTGGGCAGGTGTTTTTGAATTTGAATTTAGCATGAGATCCATTTTTAAATTAAAATAACACTAACGATTTACCGAAGAAAGGCCTCGGCTTGCTCAATATCATGCCATTTCTTTTTAAAAATAACCCATTTTCTACAATATCTTAATCATGATAAATAATAAGTTTAAAACATATCCAAATATAAAGTGTAAGTATCTCTATAGTGTGTATCAGAAGCCGATGAAACCCTCCTTTGAAGTATACTACTCTAATGTTCCATATAGCGCTCCTCTCTGTATGGGTAAAATTCCCAATTTTACGAGTTAGAAGGGGTCCTACTTCATCCCCCCTGTCTACGGAAAATTGGAAATTCTCTCTCTCTCCACAAACGACGACGTTTTTGGACGAACTCCAAGGCTGTTAGAAATATTCGCTCGACGAACTCCCGCTCCGAAAACATCTACCGTTAGGAGGCGTACGAATCGCGCCTTTTGAGAATAACCCATACAGAGAGGGGTAGACAAGATCCGGGAGTAATAGACTTCAAAGGAGGGTTTCATCGGCTTCTGTGTGTATCAAAAAAGATTGAAATTGGAAAAATTCGCCTTGGAATATAATGCCATTTAACTATGGTACTAGTATGAAGAACTAAATCAATTTCATTATAATTATAATTTAAATTCGCATTATTTAAAATAATATTTTTCAATTTTAAGCTACAAATGATTATGTATGTATTTATTTTACAAGATCTATGAATCCAATCATACAGCTTACGTCGATAAAAGTGAAAATTTATTTCACTTATCTTTAATAAGCAAGAGTTTATTGCGAGATTCCAAACCAATTTACGAGAGAAGTGGAAAAAAATCTAAAAACATGATCTCCCAGGAGGTAACAACCGCTTGGTAATAGAAAAACAATTTACTCCGAGTAATCCACGGTTTACGATTTCTCGGGAAAAAATTAAATCTTATCAAAACGAGGATAACAAGGAGCTATAAAAGAAACAAACCCCATCCCATGACCTACATTTCTATATATCTTAAAAAAGGAAAGTATACCACCAGATAAAACCTCCAACAACGAAAACCAATAAGAAAAACAAAACCTTCAGAAGGCTATACTAGAAATTCCGTCCAAGAAGCGTTTTTTAAAACTACTTTCTTAATAACGTTTAAACATTATGTATCAATCCGCCCCAGCGTTTTATATTATGAAAAATTCTCCTGAAGAGAAGGTCAACCTCAAAGTGATGATCATCTTGTTTTTTTCAAGGGTATAAAATCTAAAGAAACATTGTCAAATTGTTTTTAAAAAATACCACGTTAAGGTAATAGCTAAATATAAATGCTACAACATCATGATATTCTTAGACCAAACATGGCCATTTTAACTTGGTGCTCCATATAGGAATAGTTATACGAAAACTAAACAAACTACACCACCCTAAGGAGAATCTGCAGAATAAAATGTTTAGAATCCTTCATTGTAATTCTTTTTTATTGGGCACCACGTACAAAGGTAGAAATGCATTTATCGTCTTGAATTAGATATAAAGGGATAATATAGCTTCAATGTGCTGCTACAAATAAATGGGAAAATATAGACCTAACGTAATGTTTTCCCTGGCCCTTTGCAAAAATAAATAATTTATTAATTGTAAATAAACTAAATTATTCCATTTCATAGTCCCTTTAAGAATTATTCACGAAAGCAAATTTAACTATGGGGTAACCCATTTAACTTATTTAATATAATCTAGTCATATATGATAAAAAAATTAAAGATGCTCCACTGAAACTGAACGAAATAAAAATATTAATAAATACTTAAATTTATATAACTATAGTTTTACTACATAATTTCAAATATTGGTAGATAATATTCAGAAAAGCGTAATACGGAGAGTATACGCTCTTTTATAGAGCAATCTACGACTTAAAACCAATGATAGGAGAAAATACGGGCATTGGCGAAGAGAGAGAAAATTCAGGAAGCTAAACTACGTGCTCCGTTTGACAATGACCACCTTATCGGCGTGTGTCCAAGCATGGGCCTTTTTGTTTCCATTACACGTAAAATCTCCTATTTCGAAGAAGCAGAAGAGGCCACCTATACGCCTTTTACAACCTTAGAAAGGATCTATATACGAATAGAAAAGCTCGATTGTTCAATGAATAATTACCGTATTTCTACGATTGTAAATTTGTATACGCATTAGAGAGAGGAGAACAGAGAACGGTGTAATACTTCTCTCGCGAGTGTATTTCGAGACATTCTTCGAATAGAAAGCAATTTAGCATATAATAGCTGCAAAATTCTTACAGTATCTGTACTCTTTCAAGCTTGCAAAAGAAGTGTACGATAGCCGCGATTTAGATACCGTAAAGGCTACATACGCTTGGGAAAGGGTTACGAGTTGGAAAAATACTTAATTAAGGATTCCACCAACGATTTTACCTACTTTTTTTTTACACTATTTATCGTCTACTATAGATATAGCTTCTATAGCACGTTTTCCCGCCTTTTTCAGCTACGGTTAAAGCCTAGTATCAAAGGGAGTGTTCAAAATCGCATGTGGAATTGCTACAGCTAGATAATTAAGAAGTGTTGAAAACGCTTCCTTACATAATTAACGCGTACTATGGTGTTGAAGGTAAGTTGAAAAGACTATAGATTTCACATTGTAAAAATCCGTCTCAGCTTTTCACATAGTGACAACAATTATGGAACTAAATTGAATAGATAATCTTGAGTATAACATATACTAACAAAAAAGCTTTGGGGATAGTGTTAGTATATGGATAGAAATATAATCTATTCAACACTGAATAGGCAGAACGTATAAAGATAGGCTTCCTTTATCTTTATGAATATTTAACATTGAGGTTTAGAGCAGAATAGTTAATATACGCGCTTAAATTTATCTTTGATTGGATTTACATTTAATCCAACAGAGTCTGCAACAGTAAAGAAACTACAACAAAATAGATAAAATATAGAGGTAATTTGCCTTGCACTTGCACTTTACAAATTCTGCACCTTGTATGTAATACCAAGTAATTAATAAATTACATATCTGGGAAAGGAGAGGTTATATATCAGCTAGTTTACAAAATTATCGAATCTACGGGGGATTGATACGTAATGTTAAGCCACACAAAGAAAAAGTAGTCATTGTCTAATTCCTTCTATTTGTAAATATAATCAAATTATAATAGTTTTTATCTCATTCCTCGTCACACCACGAATACTTTTAAAATATCAATGTTTTCCACGCTTTTCAGTCCCATACTTTGGCTGAATTACAAATCGTGTGCGTGCCAAATTAAGATAAAATAATAATAAGCTCTATAGCTGTTATTTAAGCAGATTATAATTTTTTTATTAGATTTTTATATACAGGATGGAAAAGATAAAAAGACTCAATCGCTTCCTTTTATGGTAGTTATGGGGAGAAAAAGATAATGAAACTTTACCACGTATAGAATTTGAGAAAAATCATTAATTTTGGGTCTAAAATTTTAAACATTGGTAATTAATTACTAAATAGGACAAAAATGAATCAAAGGATAAGAAAATAACAATAAATTTTGTAACGAATTCGAAGAAATTGAAAAGCTTTTTCTAAATTGGTCAAAATTGGAACGATCTTTGATATTCACCTATATTATTTGGGTTCATTATTTCGTCCACTTTTGAAGTAAATTGCATATAATTTTCTACATTTATTCAGTAATGTTGGTCGAGATTAACATTGAAACAACCAAATTGATAAAAATTGTTCAAAGTTAATGATTTGAACATTAAAAGGTTATGATATTTTCTCATTGTAAGGCCCATTTTCATCCAAATAAGAAGTAAATTATCACATTTGAAAAATTGTATTAATATGTTAGATAATGAAATTATCCCCTTCATAGAATTGAGCTAGGCTTATGGAGTTTTTGATCCGTTCCACCCTTTATAAGCCTAAACCTACATAATTTTAGTATAAATTACTACAATAAGCGTGCAACGCTTGTATTTTGTTTTGTTTTAGTATTTTTTTATTTGGGCGTTGGTTCAAAAAAGCATGAAAGCTACATAATTAATAGCCCAGTTAAGCGTAGCGTTGTTATCTGTCTTATTTATTAGTTTGTACTAAGCTTACCATGGTGTTTAAGCTACTTCGAGCAATAAAGGGAGTTAGTTGGAGAAAATAGAAAGTAGAAGGTTAAAGTTTGGTAGCAAAAACAACCAACAACGGCTTCGTGTAATCTTGAGTTTTTATTTAATTTTTTTTAGGAATGTCATGAGCTACAGAGGCTCCCTCTCAGGACCATGATCTAGATATAAATTATGAAATTTCTAGCTATTACCCTCCATAAAAATAGGGACTTTATAAATAATAAAGAATTATATTAATTAGTTATGTGGTATAATAATAATATACGTAATCTATATAATAATATTATAATAGGTTAAATTTTCTTCACTGATATGCTTTACAATATTACCAAAGCTGCTTTGTAACAATGTTTTCCTACACAAAACTAAATTTATTTCCCATCATTACGTAGATGCTTTTTTTGGCTATCGACATATTGATGATGGTTTTGGATATTTTTCTTTTGAACTGGTTTGTTATTACATTCATGGCGCCTGTAAAATGAAAAGCTCCCTACCAGGCGTAAACCTTAGCATTAAGTTTCCATAGAACGCCTGTAGAAGTGTTTTTCCTACTGTACAGCCAATTCCTAAAAACGTTTCGATATACGAAAATACTACTTTTACTAAAGGTTTGATCTTCTATATTCCATGGTTATACCCTCTTCAGAATGCAACTAACAAGTGATTTTTTTATCGATTCCTTGTAGTGTAAATAGGCCTAATCCACTAGTGAAAAAAATTACGAACATATATTAAACTAGAAATAAATATAAAACTTAACCGGAAAATAGGCTTAGCGGGATTCATGGAAATCCTGATTTCATCGCGTATAAGATCTAGCGACCAATCGAACGCGATTGTAAGCCACGTAGAAATCTCGCGTGAATAACGGGCCTTTGCCCATTGATCGCTAGACCTCACACGGAGGCAATTCAGCTGATCTCCAATAATCCCGCTAAGCCTATTTTCAGTGTAAGTTTTAAATTTATTTCTAGTTTAATATTTGTTTCGTAAACTTTTTATTGGTGGATTATTCCTATCTAAACGATAAGGAATCGATAAAAATCACTTATTAGGTTGCGTTTTCATTTTAAGAACGAGAAAATGTTTAGTTGTTTGATAAAACTAAAAATATAATCCACAAAAATTCGAAAAAATAGTGACAACCTCACTTTTTTAGAAAAAAAATGTACTTAATCAAAATATGTTTAATATAAGTACACCACCTAAAAATTCATTGTGTTACGAGAAGAGACTTACTGTAAATAGATTGCTATTAAATTAAAACGAGATGGAGTGAATATGAACGTCAAAATATGCTGACAAACGAATCATAACGAGTTTTAGACGACCATTATTAAATAAATCTTCTCGGCGACACCCTACACGTTGAAATATTATATTAAATTTGTCAGAATTCTCTCCCTCCCCCTCCGTCTCTAATCTAAAGGAGTATTTGAAACCATGAGCTCAGTTAAATTAATCTTGCCTACGAATTATTTGGGTTGACTAGTAACCACATATTATAATTTATTTAAAAACAGTTTTAAAGCCGCATTACCACGAGACTTTAAAGATTATATTCATAGAAGGAAGCTCTAGCCTCTAGGGCATATTAATTAATTATTATTTTGGGAATAAAAAAGGACTAGGAGGTGTCAGTCTGCCTGTCGTCTATCTGAAACGTTAAAGTTTACAATCAACGTTTGCAAAATGAGAGAAGTTGAAGCGAATTGATACACAACGTTACACTTCATTCGGACGAAAGTAGTCCATGCAAACTCCGTTTCATTACAGAAGCTTGAGTAATTCTAAAGCTCGGCTTTAAATTAAACTAAGCTCAGGAGGTTTGAGTTTTATTTAGCTCGAGACTTAAGTTGAAGCATCATTTTAAACGCCAAATTAACGCTTATATCATAAATTATAATTTAAAAGTTTAAAATATTAATTTGGATCAATTTGAACGCTGATGGTTCTTTTTTTAAATTAAAAACATTATATTTAAATGAAAAATATAAATGGTTCTCAAGAAAGCGGGTATTATTAGGATGAGATGCATTATTGGTTTAATCAAATTATTTCCGAGTTTCAGTCTAAAAATAAAGGTAAATATAGTTATAATGGAACTTTATCTTTATGCTATATTTCGCAAGCGTATAAATGTATATCTCGTCTTAATCGTAAACTTTTCTTGGTAGTTAAAAATAAAAACCGGCCCGGTCGTAATAGTAATTTCAACCTGCTGTTATAAAATGTTTTAATGTTGATAAAACTTTGCGTAAGTGAAGGGAAACTATACTTTAAACAATCGTAGTACTCACTAAGTACTAATGTAAGCTCCCACATAAATCTAAGCAACAAAATCACGAAAAGAAATATGATATTTCAAAGCTATGAAATTTTACGCTGCGCCGTAACTTAGCTCAATTCAACTAACTTTGAATTACGCATTCAACTATATACCTTAAATGCAAGAGAAAGAAAGGTTGAAGAATGAGATAGCCGTAATGATGTCATTAACCTCTTTTCTCAGTCACTATACCGGTCTTTCTATCGCGTCCAATTCGGGGGACACGCGCTTAAGTACCTTATATAAACGAACCGACCACGTGAAAATGTTGAAATCGTTACACTTTTAAAACCACATTTTGGGTCTAGGGAATACCAAAGCGCGCAATTAAAAAATAAAAACGAAAAACTCGAGTAATAGGCACTTCACCAAATGCGAAAAGGAAAATGAGAGAATTTTTAAGCGAGTATTAAAATTTCAGCTAGTAATGATTGCCGTTGCGTTTCAAAACAACTACCTTCAACCGTACCCGTTTTAAAGGTAAGATGATTGTAGCTTCAGAAAACGTAGCTACGAGAATTTTCTCCAGTAACCTTTCACCTTGAAATAAAAGCACCTTTTCGAGAAAGGTCGCTTTGCTGTATCGTGTAAGGTTCATTCTCGAGTATACGGTGTTTACGGCTTCGTTAATGGTACAATGTACTGGTTTTCCAAAATTTCCTATAAGAATTCTCCCGCCCCTTGCAACATCCTTAAAGAGAAGGCGAACAGAGCCCGAGGAAGTTATTTTTCAAGGAAAGTTCCAAAATATAGCCAATATAAGGAATTAACAGTTCGTAAGTCATATTAACAATGGACACCTATCTTAAACGGCCAACGGAACCAAATAATAAGTGATTTATTATCGATCCACTATCGTTTAAATAGGCCTAGTCGACCAGTAAAAAAAAATTTACAAACAAATATTAAAGTAGAAATAAATTTAAAACTCAGTCGGAAAAATAGGCTTAGTTGGATTGACGGAGATCCTGAATTTTTCTTCGCATTGAAGGGCCCTCGACCAATAAGGGAAGCCCCGTTGTTAAGGCGAGATCTCCATGAGACTTTCAATAACTTTGGATTGGTTGCCGACTCTTCAATGGGAAGAAATTCAGGATCTCCATGAATCCAGCTAAGCTTATTTTCTTGATAAGTTTTAAATTGATTTCTAGTTTAATATTTGTTTAATTTTTTTTAAACGATAAGGAATCGATAAAAAACACTTGCTATTCAAGTTGCATTCTCCCTTTAATAGATATAAAGATGAATAACAGAAGACGTTCATAATCGTCTTAGAGCGACGAGTAGTGGCAAAACTATTACGAAATAACCTGAAGAACCAGGTTTCTAGAGAAATCTTTATATGTATTCCAACATTAAATATTATTTTTATTTATCCATAGTGGCAGGTCATAACTAGCTTATTTCTAAAATTGTGTATTCGGGTCATATTCAATAATGTAGCCTGGCTCAGTGGTTTATTAATTAAATTCCAAGATAAGAAGAGGTGCCTTTTTTAAACATTAAAAGAATTTTATTGTTTTACTTTTGAAGTCCAGAAATGATAACTGCGAATATCTCTTCCGTACGAAGGTCTTCTATTGGATAAATACTGTTTCCCGGACGAGGAATATCAAGTAGATTTTTAATTACTTTTACGCTATCAGAATTTAATGCCAAAAAAGGCCGTGGTGCGTCGCTTATATAGAAACATTGAAGGCTACACTGAATATGGTTTTTAACTCATATTGAGTAATATGGCGTTATTAACTTATAGTAGTTTAAGCCTAATAGTAAGGTTTTCAGTTATTGTAGAAAGATAAGTGTCTATACACCATTCTCGTAATATTTCCTTCATCCCTTAGATTTAAGACAAAATAGGTTCGTTGGCACTCTCCCTTTAACCCAAAATATGCGTAGAAACAGCTGGTGGGATAAGAGATACGCGGCGAGTTTTTGGCGTCATGAGACGTTGGAAGAGCGCGAAGAAAATAGCGACCCGGCAAGGATCGGCTCAGTAACCGCCGCCTCGCGCTATAACTGCTATAGAGAAACAGACCATCAATTTCCAAAAGGTACCGGGACAAGCGGAGGGGAGCGCAGCGAGAATCGTGGGATCGTTTGATGTAAAGAAGTGGGTGGGGAACTGACCGTTATTTAGGACAAAAGGTCTTCCACACCCCTTTAAAAGGTCCACTTGGAGGACCCTAAGCGAACGGCCTTTAGATTATATACGCAATGCGAGGTGGTGACATATATTATCAAGCAAGGGGTTAGTTACACCAGTAACTAACCTCAACGGATAACTAGCTAATTACTGTAATAGTTAATTTGCTGTCTATTTCTTGCAAATGTTTAATCTTCTAATATTTACCATGTTAAGATGTTAGTAATTAAAAACATTCTATCTATGGATAATAAAATCCTATATTAAAAATTTTACATATTTAGTTCCTCGCGTTTTCAATAAAATCAAAATTTAAATGCTTTTTTTTCCTTCTGCTTTTTCTAACTGATTTTGAATGTGGGAAAATTATAATTAGTTAACAGCTAGCGGATTACGTATTTTCACGTAACAGAGCGTATTACAATGTCGAGGGGCAGAAACATGAGAACACAGGTGTACAAATTTTGAATCATTATGAAAATGAACTCGGGTGTATATATTTAGAGCGTTGCCCCCCCCCCCCTCGCGGAATTCTTAAAGATCAACTGGTATGCCATAAAACAGAAAAGAGCCCATAATGATGACGTTGCCATAAATAATATTTCATATGCGGGCATATGAATATGTATTTAAAATAATTTTAAACGTTCTTTCCGAAAATGCAACTCAAATTACATTTGGTTTTCACGTGAAATCCATATAAATCTACTATAAATATAATTTTGAAAATCGTGAGTATTTGCGTGCGGTATATTAATTCCTTTGCGTTACCCAAAGTTTAAATTCAAATATAATATAGAGATTATAAAGAGATCGTAGTCTCCATGATATACAACAAAGGGTTCGTTAAATATGTATTAACAATTCAATCCCTTCCTAATTCTCTTGACTACTCGCACAAAGAAAGTTCAAAGGCGAAATTAAAATTTTAGATAAAAAAAACAAACCTATCTAATAAAATATTTTCAATTTTGATAAACATCTGGTCAACATTTGATGGAAAAAAAATAACTAAGATATAATATATATTAAATTAACTTACGAGGAAAAAGTTTGAGGCTGACCAACAATAATCTGGACAAGAATGTCTGTCCTGGAAGTATCGACACCATCCTTAGTCGTATTAATGAGAAAAAGAGTAGACCACTTCTTAAAGTAGTTTTAAATATCCAATTCCACAACTATAACACATTTCTTTTCTTAAATATTATAGTTTTGAATTAAGGATGATGTTCACAATTTTTCAACGCACTAAATTGTAAAGCTTGAAATATTTTGTTCAATACAAAATCGAGGTTATATATTTTAACTTTGATATTAGGGATTTGATATATATTCAATATTATACATTAAGGTACTGCACGATATGTATAAGAAATATTATTAGTTATTATTTGAAAGCTAAATTTATTATTCACGACATATAATTTATATATCAAGTTTTAATTTTTGGGGATATAATTATTTTCTTTTACGCAAACTTTTGTTTCTGTTAACTATTTTTGTCTCCAAATTTCAGAAAAGGCGTTAAACATCGATATATAATGATTGGTTAAACTTTATATTTGAATATTTTCATATAGGGATATTATTTTAACGACGACTTGATTTATAGATAGTTTCTAATGACGAGAACTATTTTTCTTCTAAATTATTATCCATTATTTTTTTCTTTTTTCTTAACTAGTTTCAAATTATCGTTTCATTACATCGCATTTCGCGTGATATTAAGCGAAAACGCGAGGTACGGCGAGCCATGGTTTTTTGAAATGAAGATATCATAGTTCCATAGGCAGGCTAGCTTCGCCTCGCGCACGGACAAAATTGTGCTGAACCGAAATTGACCTCAAATTCCGGACGCGCGGAATTTCGGAGGCACAACTTACTCCCCCGGACCGGTTCGCCGTTATGGCCAGGATGTAACTGGGGTAGAGCCTCGACTGAACTACCGCCGTTGGAAAGTCTTGGCTATATATTTTTGGAATCTACTCTCGCGCCTGCTAAAACCGCTTTTCCGCCAACCCCCGTTCTCTCCTCCACCAGAGAATATCTCGGAAGCTCTAGCCTCGGAAAATGGCAAAGCTGGCGACTTCCTTCGACCAATTTGTAAACTAAATGAAATTACTTCACTATACGTATACGAGGAAAAGAGAGAATTGGTTTAACTATACGTAAGAATATTATATACTAAACATAACGTTATATGTAAACTCTGTTTAAGTCATAATTTATTTATTCTAAAGATATAATTAATCCCATATCGAGTTGGAATTAAGAGCAAAGCAAGGTTCTCTTCACCTTTATGTCTAAAAATTGTGGAGATAACGCGAAAACTAGCTTAGCACGTATTGGCAACTAGAGGTGAAATATAAACTAGTAAAACCCAACACACATTCTATAGGAGTTCTAAGTTTACTTATAACTGTGTACACGAATTATTATCGTACACGGGCCTTAAATTATCGACTATATGGAGAATATAATACGATATTCAAAACTATATTAGATCCGTTTATATATTTAAATTTTAATTGAATCCTAATATTAATCAATCCTATTTCGCAATAGCTACGTTCACACTAATGTATAACAGTCGATTTTACTCGATAAATCGTTGGGAATCGTCTGTTCACGTATCATCTTCATATTCCAACTGATTTATTATAGTTTCATCTGTAGGTTGTTGAAGCAGAACTGGTTTGACACTGGTTCCCGAAGCAATTTCGAGAAATCGATTAAAAACGATTCAAGAAAAACGGTTTATCGTTCACACATGTTTTGAAAAGGTTTCAATCAACTCCAAGGCCTAGGTTAGACGCAGATAAGATACAATTTAAAACCGCGCTAGAAATCAAAAAGTCGTAGCTAAAAAAATCTGTGCAGAGGCCTAGGGTCAAATCTTTGGGAATCTCGCAAGATATAACCATACGCCAGCCCCATATTTCCATCAACTAAAGCAGTCAAAACCCATAAACTAAAGGGTCCCTATTATGGGGTATGTTCAGGGACGGAAATAAGCACAAGTCACTGGTCATTGTCCGATAAATTTTCCAAATGTCCGATAACTTTTTATTTTTAAGAGGGGGTCACTGGACAAATGTCCGATAAAATAAAAGTACATTTCAATACAAGAAATGTAGCATTGTCCGGTAATTTTGTTAAATGTCCGATAACTTTTGAATTTTTAAGGGGGGTTACTGGACATTTGTCCAATAAGAAAAGTTCCTTATTTCCGTCCCTGGGTATGTTGACCCATTGCTATACGCCACATCAGACGAAATCATACTTGATTTTGAGATCCCGTACACTTTTCGATAAATGTTTGGTACTTTGACTATACGATCTTTTTACAATTATATCCTTATGTCAATCTTTGTTTTTAAAGAATTATCACAGCCGTTGACGAATTACGGTACAATTTTGCTTGTTTAAAAGTGCACGATAAAATACGAAAAAAGTGAGAGGAAAAAGTAGAGAAAAAAATTACTAGACCAAAATCGATTCCCGAGCAAAGTGTAGATCCTAGTCGCCTATTTTTGGAAAAAGAGAAAAGGCGGGAAAAACGGAAGAGATACCTTACGAAGATTGGAAAAAAAATAACTGGAAACGGTATGTGGAATATTTCGCTTAAAAACTAAAAGTAAGATGAATTAAAATAATATAGGAATTAAAATTAAAAGTAAAACCTAATTAAATAAAACTCAATATGTTATAAGAAGTAAAAATAGACCGAAAACCCACACCCCATGGAGAATAAAAGCTTGGCTTCCGACCGGATACACCCGGTAAAGATTCAAGGTAAAAGAATGTCCCCTTTTAGAGGATGTGACTAAAAGGGGGAATGAACAAATTTCGAACGCCGTGAAAGAACGAGAGCTTTCTTTTCTTATCGATAGTAGGCATCTTGAAAAGCTTATTTTGTTTCCGTTCTATCGGAAAATAGATATATATTGTAACTGTGATATTGTACATAAATACCTTGCAGATTTTGACGGAAGGGGGAAGACCCCTTTCCTGTAATTATCTCTAGGCTTGTGGGAGCGTTGGTTACCGGAAGGACTCTGTTTCCGGTGACCAGGGTTTCCCATTGGCCGAGGAGAAAACGATGTAAAATAAGATAGCTACGACGGATTCCTTTAAAAAGGAAGACGATCTAGCAAACTGTATCCATTAAGAATTTAGAACTGGAACCCACTAGGAAGGGTAAAATAAACTTGGACATTTTTACTAAGAAAAACTTGTCAATTATTCCGGCACACCCCGGACTTAGAAATTATACCGGCATACCCCGGACTTAGTAACTTTGGATCAAAAGTCGGACTTAGGAACCGAACTTTAGATAGAATATCATTTTTCAGTCGGTGATATTTTATAACTTAGGAAATTAAGCTCTCCCAGAGTAAGAATTTTGGAAACCACCAAATGGTACCGTGAAACCCGGGAAAAGAACCATAGGACCAGTTAGAAACGCTGCATAGGAAAAGCAAGCGTAATTAGAAAAATTAAGAATTAAATAAATCGCCAAAGTTTTTTTTAAAACTAAAACCATGGAAACGCCAGAAGAACGAGCCAAACGAAGGGAGACGGATCTGAACAAAAATAAAACGTCCCGTAAAGCCGTTCGAACAATGACCACCAGACAAATTAACGAAGTGGAATCTCTACTTAAGGCGACCAATTGCGGCATCGAAGACTTGGAAGATGCTATAACAATCCTACAACAAAAGGAAGAGTCTCTAATACACTACGACGCCAAAATAGAAGACCTTTTCGACAATAATACGGAACAAGAAAACGACGTTTTGAAGTCTCAGGAATACCGAGAAAAGATCACCCTAGCGATAAGAAAAGCCGGCCGACGCGTAGCATCAATCAAGGGCGCGGCCACCTCGTCAAGCGGATCCACCGTCATAGGCAGCGGCAGTGGAACCAGCGCTACACTCACCCGGCACGCGAAGCTCCCGAAACTCACCGTTCGAAAATTCGACGGTGATATCACACAATGGATGAGTTTTTGGAACCAATTCTCATCGGCAGTTCACAATCAACCCATCGATAAGGTAGAGAAATTTACTTATCTTGAATCATATTTGGAAGGGGAAGCTAAGCTAGCATTAACGGGAATGTACCCGAGTGACGCAACTTATGACGAGGCAATTGAGATTTTAGAAAAGAGGTTTGGACAAACTGATCTTGTTATCAATACCCATATGAATAAATTATTGTTTTTAGAACCAGTTAGTAAAACGAGTAATTTGAAAGGTCTGAGGGAATTGTTTAATACCATAGATATAAATATTAGAAGTTTAAAATCCCTAAAAGAAGATGTTCAGACATGCGGCGTAGTTTTAGGACCACAAATATTAGAAAGTTTTCCCGAAGAAATAAGATTAGAATACCGTCGTAAAAGAAAAAGCGAAGGGAAAATGGGTTGGGATATCGCCCACCTGGTCGAGTATCTAAGAGAAGAGATCGAATCGAGGGAATCATGTAGAGCGTTAAATGTCAAAATTAATTCGGAAAAATCTGGCGCGAATAATTCGCAAATTAAAGAAGCTAATGAGAAAAAACCGCCCCACCACAGGCATACCGCTTCAGCGCTAACAACAGGCGTAACTTACCAACAAAATAATAGGAATAGGAACAATTATCAACAAAATCAAAATTTTAGGAATCAAAATCAAAATAGAAGCGAAAATGTTTATTGCGTATTCTGCGAAGCTAGCACTCATAAAACGAACAATTGTAGCAAATTTAATTTAGACCAAAAAAGAAGCATGGTTAGAGAGCAAGGTCGTTGTTATTTATGTCTAAGAAAAAATCACGAAGTTAGAAACTGTCAAGCTAGATTTCAAACGTGCCTAAAATGCAACGTTAAGCATAACTACGCAGTCTGCGACAAAAACCCGGTTAACCTCGGATTAGAAAGGAAGGAGGAAAAAGGGGAACAGAACCAGACAATAAACATAGGCGTAGCTTCTGTCAGTAACGGAGACGAGCTGTCCCAAACTGTTTTACTTCAATCGGCGCGGGCCATTGTTAGAAACCCCATGCACCAAAATACAGGGTTAGAAATTCGGTGCTTTTTGGACTCCGGAGCACAAGCGTCATTTATTAGACAAGACGTTTCTAGGAAATTGAAATTACCGATAGTTGGGGAAACGACCGTGGGATTTAATACCTTTATGAGTAAGGAAGTGTCGGAAGAAGTTAGAAGGGTCAGAGTAACTCTAGAAAACGTAGAAAAACCGGAACAAAGGGTTGAAATAGTAGCAATAGAAGTTCCTTACGTTTGCAACACCGTGACGTCATTTAAGAGCAATGAAATAGAGTCATTTATGAAAATTAAGGGTTGGCAATTAGCGGATAAACCAACCAATCAGATCCCAGATTCGGAAGGGATGGAATTATTAATCGGAGGCGACTACTATTGGACTGTAGCGTCTGGAAAAACCGAGAGATTTGGGCCTAGAATAATGGCCATTGAGACAAAATTAGGATGGGCCGTCCAAGGACCCATCGATTCAGAAAATAGGAATACATTAAATAACTGTCCTATCACCATAATGAGAGTTGGGGTGGTAGAAAGAAAGGCAGATCAAATAATTGAGAAATTTTGGAAATTGGAATCCATAGGAATTGAAAATGAAGAAACAAAAGGAGGTTATTTAGAAAACCAGGAAATAATTGAGAAATTTAATTCAGAAATAAAATTGGAAAATGAAAGATACCACGTAAAATTCCCTTGGAAAATAGAAAAGGAATTATTACCAGACAATTTAGGATTAGCAACGAAAAGGGGAAATTCGTTAGTTCGTAGGTTCATTAGGGATCCTATGTTATTTGAAGATTATAAGAAAGTAATAGATGAGCAATTGGAAAAGGGGATAGTGGAAGTCGTAACCGAAAATAGCGTAGCGCCCATAGGAACTTTCTACCTTCCACATCAGCCCGTAAAAAGCGCATCCGCTACCACCAGTTTAAGGGTAGTGTTAGACGGGTCAGCCCACGAAAGAGGGAACCCTTCTTTAAACGACTGTTTGTCAGCTGGACCAAACTTAAACCCTGACATTCTGTTGTTATTATTAAGATTTAGGAAAAACAAAATAGCTTTTGTCGCGGATATTGAGAAAGCGTTTCTTCAGATAGCCCTATCAGAATCAGAAAGGGACTCCGTAAGATTTTTATGGGTAAATGCGGAAACGCATGAAAATTTACGAGAAAATGATTTTAGGACCCTACGTATGACCAGGGTACCTTTCGGAATAACTTCAAGCCCTCTATTGTTAGCTCTAACAATCAAGTATCATATACATAAAGTAGAGGGAGCGGACAAAGATGTAGTTGAAATTTTGGATAGAGACCTCTACGTAGATGATCTTGCTGGAGGGGAAAATAATTTAGAAAAGGCTTATCAAACCACTGTAGGAATAAATCAGTTGATGAGCGGCGCAAACATGCGTTTTAGAAAGTGGAACACCAATTCTCCCGAACTTAGGAAATTATGGGGAGATACTAGGACAGAAAATTCAGTAGCCATGTTTGACGGCAAAGAAACCCCGGAGGGGATTAAAATATTAGGCTTAAAATGGAACCCTAATTCAGATACATACACTTTTGATTTATCGAAACTCGTGGAGATTTTTCAAAATATTAAACCTACAAAACGTTGCGTAATCAGTGCGGTTGCTCAAATCTTCGACCCATTAGGTATTTTGTCGCCATTTACGATCAGGGCCAAAATATTATTTCAGAAGTTATGGATAGCTAAAGTAAGCTGGGACGAAACTTTAAAACCAGAATTAGCAGAGGAATTCCTTAATTGGTGTGGAGAATTGCCCAATTTAAGAAACATTAGTTTGCCAAAGCACTATTTTGATGGGCAAGAAGATATCGAAGAATTAGAATTACACTGTTTTACAGACGCTAGTCAGAATGCGTATGCTGTCGTTATTTACGTTAGATATATTACGAAATCGAAAACAATAGGCGTAGCATTAGTTACGTCAAAAGCAAGAGTAGCGCCTCTAAAACTATTAGGAACAGACCCAAGCGCAACAGACCCAGAATTATCTGTACCCCGGTTAGAACTCATGGGATGCAATTTAGGAGCACGATTAGTAAACTACGTAAGAGATACTTTCAAGGAAAAATTAGTTAGGACATACATGTGGACTGATTCCACTATCGCCCTCTATTGGATACGGGGGACGACAAATACTTGGAAACCATTTATATCAAATAGGGTATCAGAAATTCAAAAGCTTACAAAATCAGAAGATTGGCACCACTGCCCAGGGGTAGATAACCCAGCTGATATACCCACCCGCGGAATAAAAGCGGAAAAATTGCCCACACATACATTATGGTGGGAGGGACCGAGTTGGTTAAGAAAACCCAAATCGGAATGGCCCTTAGATAAATCAAAGGATGAGAAAATAGACCACCAGGAGTTAGGAAAGGAGTTAAGAAAAAATATCTTAGTTGTAAATTGCGAAGCTAAGACAGGATTAGATAAGATAATAGATCTACAAAAATACAGCGAATTGGATAAAACGCTTAGGATTACCGCTTATGTGAAAAGAGCATTTAGGAAAAATAGGAACAAAGGACCAATCACAGCCGACGAAATGGCAAAATCAGAAATAGATTGGGTAAATTGTATTCAAGAAAAGGATTATGCAATCGAAATAGCCACAATAAGAGCAGGGAAGAATTTAGCACCCTCTAGTAAAATAGCCACACTTCACCCACTTTTTAATAATCAGAACCAATTGTGTGTGGGAGGAAGGTTAGAACAATCGGAATTAAGTCAGGAGCAAAAACACCCAATAATTTTGAACTCCAAACAACGCTTATCACGTTTAATAACAGAGAGAAGCCACCAAAGGGTTATGCACGGGGGAGTGCAAGACACGATAACGCAAGTAAGAGAACGTTATTGGATTATAGCAGGTCGCCAATTAGCAAAGAAAGTGGTCAAGGGATGTATGAAATGTAGGAAATCAATCAGTAAGGCCGGAAGCGCGTCAACAGCGCCATTACCAAAAGATAGGATCGAAGAAGCTCCACCCTTCTCGGTTGTAGGAATAGATTTTGCCGGACCATTATACATCAAAGGACCCCTCTACTATAAGAATAATAGGAATTTAGACAAGGCTTACATATGCTTGATAACCTGCGCGGTAACAAGAGCCGTACACTTAGAGTTAGTACCGTCATTAACAACGGAAGAATTTATGCTAGCGTTTAGAAGAATGATAGCTAGACGTGGAATACCACATACCATCTACAGTGATAACGCTAAAACGTTTCAAAGGGCAGACAGAGAATTAGGAAACATTTGGAAAAAATTAAATGATCAGAAATTATTGGAATATTTTGGAAAAGAAGGAATAAGCTGGAAATTTATTGCCGAGCGAGCTGCGTGGTGGGGAGGTTTTTATGAAATTATAGTAAAATCAACAAAAAGAATTTTGAAGAAGGTTTTGGGTTTAGCTACTCTGACATACCCCGAAATGGAAACGATTCTCTTAGAAACCGAAGCCGCTATCAATTCCCGCCCCCTAACATTTGTCTATAATGACTCTCAAGAACCAATACCGCTTTCGCCTTCGCATTTCTTGTTAGGAAAACGTGTAACTTCGTTACCACCGCAAACATTCAATCAGACCAATCAAAATATAACTCGGCAACAATTGACTAAGAAATTAAAATACCGTCAACAATTAATAGATAGGCTTTGGAAAAGATGGCAGGAGGAATATTTACTCCAATTAAGAAATGCCCATCATTCGGAAACACAAAAGGACCATGAATTAGAAATGGGAGATGTAGTTATAGTGCATCAAGATAAGAAACCAAAGCATGAATGGAAATTAGGACTAATTACAGAAAAAATTATTGGTAGAGATAATAAGATCAGAGCTTGCATGTTAAGATTAAGCAATGGCAAAATTTTGAGAAGACCCATACAACTCTTGTACCCCTTAGAGATTAAAGAGTCAAAACAAAATAAGGATTAAAATATAATTTTAATAAGTTAAGGTAAAATTAATAAAAGAATTAACTGTAAGAAAATAAGATTGAGAAAAGGTAAAATTAGGAAGCCATTACGAAAATAAAACGTATTGTTAGGAACCAAACCTCACGCGAAATATACTCGTATAAAATTAGTAATACATGACTTAAAGTTGCGTCACGTATTACCGTGGGGAGTGTGGAATATTTCGCTTAAAAACTAAAAGTAAGATGAATTAAAATAATATAGGAATTAAAATTAAAAGTAAAACCTAATTAAATAAAACTCAATATGTTATAAGAAGTAAAAATAGACCGAAAACCCACACCCCATGGAGAATAAAAGCTTGGCTTCCGACCGGATACACCCGGTAAAGATTCAAGGTAAAAGAATGTCCCCTTTTAGAGGATGTGACTAAAAGGGGGAATGAACAAATTTCGAACGCCGTGAAAGAACGAGAGCTTTCTTTTCTTATCGATAGTAGGCATCTTGAAAAGCTTATTTTGTTTCCGTTCTATCGGAAAATAGATATATATTGTAACTGTGATATTGTACATAAATACCTTGCAGATTTTGACGGAAGGGGGAAGACCCCTTTCCTGTAATTATCTCTAGGCTTGTGGGAGCGTTGGTTACCGGAAGGACTCTGTTTCCGGTGACCAGGGTTTCCCATTGGCCGAGGAGAAAACGATGTAAAATAAGATAGCTACGACGGATTCCTTTAAAAAGGAAGACGATCTAGCAAACTGTATCCATTAAGAATTTAGAACTGGAACCCACTAGGAAGGGTAAAATAAACTTGGACATTTTTACTAAGAAAAACTTGTCAATTATTCCGGCACACCCCGGACTTAGAAATTATACCGGCATACCCCGGACTTAGTAACTTTGGATCAAAAGTCGGACTTAGGAACCGAACTTTAGATAGAATATCATTTTTCAGTCGGTGATATTTTATAACTTAGGAAATTAAGCTCTCCCAGAGTAAGAATTTTGGAAACCACCACACGGTATAGAGAAAGCCGAAACTCTGAAAAACCTTCTTCCTCGCCATATAGTCATAAGAATAGCCCATTAAAAAGAAAGCATTGGACGTATAGTTGAGCCGCATCAGTTAAGCGATACAAGGTGATGGCGAGCGAACCCGGTCGCGGCCCGAGAAGAAAACGGATCCTGTCACAGTGATTTAACTGCCCCTTCCGAGGATTAAAGATATAAATTTTGCGTGAGAAAAAAAAAGCCCACCTTCTCGCCCCGTTGTACCCGATATACTGTTAAGAAAACTATCTTAAGTTTTATACTGGAAGGCCAAAATCCTTAATAGCTCTTCTCGCACATTCAAAGCTTTTGACAATATAGGTTCCGCTTTTTAAACCGTCGGAAAAGTTTTACAGGGTGATTAGAGCCGCTCGTATTCGTATATGGAAAGTGCAACGAAAAAAAGTGCTTCAAAAGAACGACAGAATTATTTCTTCCTAAAGTGAGAGTTAAGTTCAAGTAGTGATTTTCTATCGGTTTCTAATCCTTAAAGGAGGGTGACACGTAGCAAAATCAAAAAGTTAGACAGGAAATTGTTTTATATAAATCGGTATGAAACTGGTTCCCGAAGCAGTCTCGATAAATCGAATCAAATTGATTCGAGAAAATAAGGGCTTTAGTTCAGATGACTATAGCAAATCGTTTTGAAATCGATTCCAAGGCCTAGTATGAACGCAGCTATCTTGTATATGCTGTCTGAGAATTTCGCTATTTTGAAAAGAACCGTTATTATAAGTGGTATAAGTCGGCTCGCACACCTTGTTAACCACCCTACGAATATTACGACCTATAAAATCTAAGGTTTTATTTTTTTATTTCAAGAGGGGACATTGGGGTGCCTTGAAAACAACGTTAGGAAAGTGAAATTTAGAGTCGCGATATTAAAAATAAATTTAAACTACAAGGATGCACGATACGACGGGACTATAATGTTTTTTTGTTTTGTTTTTAAGAAGGTAATATTCAATGTTTCAAGTTTATTATCCTGGTTTCGTGCTAAACGAAATGAATTCGAGAGGGATATGTTTAATACCGCTTCCTGCAACCCCCGGTTACGAGATAAGGACGTTATTTCTCAACCATCCCAACCTCAGCCTCTTTCATAAGGTATTTCAATTTTATTCGTAGTCATGGTACCAGAATTGGCTGTTAAGAGGGGAGGTTATGCTTGTAAAGGATAGATGTCTGGTCCCTATCTCCGCAGAAAATTTTGCGTTGTTATAGTTTTGAGTGGAACATATAATTTATTGGGTTTTTAATTAGACTTTTCTCTTAAATTTTTGGGGCAATGAAGTGACCTTTCAAAAGGGTCATCTGCTATATCCTTTGATTAAAAAGGGTGTCAGCAAAAACGAATGTGACGTTTATTTTAAAGTCAAGCTGTCACCATAATTTTCGAAGAAATGGATTGTTTTTTTAGTTCTATCACACTATTAAAACACCATAATCAAAATTGAGGCGTTCAAAAGAAAATTTAGTATCAAAATGTTAATTATATTTAAGTAATTGTTTTTTCGATATGACGTAGTTTATTTCTGGAACTTAATTAGCGATACTACTTTCTGGACCAAGTACTTTTACGAAAAAGACCACGCGAAATTAACTTTATCACGTCACAGAACCATAGATATATGAAAAATGAACTAGATCCACAACCCTATACCAAAGTCACGCGCCAAAAATGTCAGGAATAGAAAATATTTTCACGCGCTATGCTTGCCTTTGACTGTACAAATGTCACGCGTGAAATTTGTACAGTCAAAGGCAGGGAAAAAAAGCTTCTATAGTAATGAGGTAAATTTAATTTCAAAAATTTTGAAAATATGTAATTTTACTGTTGCAGTAATTTTTATATACAATTAATTATTTTTTTAACGATCCTTCCGAAAAATGTTACTCAATTTCCATTTGAAGTTAAAGAAAAAACGTGACAGCCTCACTTTAAATAGATATGCAATTGCTATAAATATGTATATCAAGAGCTCATAAAATCAAACAAAGAAAGTCGTCGAATCGTCGCGTGCTGGTCTCTTTCAATTACAACTCCCTTATACGAATACGGTATCTTTAGTACACAAGCGTCAGAAATCCTGACATTATAATCAAAATTAAAACTTCGAGAAGTATATAAACAGGATGTCACGAATCCTCAAGTTTCGCAAACTAAATAATGTTTAACCAATCACGAAAAGGTATAAAAAATATCCAATAAAATGTCAAATACAACACGAAAAATCGAACATTGTGTAACAACTAGATACAAGTATGACTTTAAAGGGAGGGTGACAAGAACACATTGAATTTAAATATAAAGGGTTAGTGAAATCGTACAACTAGTAATTTCCTATCATTATTCTTAGAAGGAAACTACGAGCTTTAAATAGAACAGCCTTTGAATTTATTTTCAGAATCTGCATGCAAAATTACGAATAAAATAAATAATTTCAGAGTTAATGGTAAATTTGGGTCAATCATTTAATTTCAGACGTCATTCGAGTTTCATAAAGCTAAACTACGAGCTATAAATGTAACAGGATCCGCATGAAAAATTATAAAATAATATTTTCACAATTTTTGTATGGTTTTGTTTAAATTTTGAAGTTGAGTTAGGTGTAAATTTCAGCGTTTAGGGTTAATTTGGGTCTATTATTTAATTCCAGACTTCATTGGAGTTTATTAAAGAGCAAAAATATATACTCTACGCGTAAATGGTTCCTCTAGCCGAATTAGAAAATTCAACTTGAATAATATTATCTCGTTAACCTCCCCTTTAAACCTTCACTGAGTAAGATAAAAATGCGCTTCTATTGGTAATAAAAGTAATTAAACAAAAAGTAGCAATCATCGTGTCAAATATAGCAAAAAGAGTGAAGGGATTACTAAAAAATGAACTAGCAGAGATATAGTGGTATCCACAAAACTTTCTTAAAGAGAGGGTGAAGAGAATTTTTTTTACTTTGATTCTGCTTCCAAAAAAATAGACTTGTTCGCATATTAAAACAATCAAGCAATATAATGGCCTAGAATTAAAATGAAGAGATTCCGACTAAGAAAAGGCGCCCCACCTTTGGATTAATATAATCCACTCGACACGCGTTTAAGTTTGAGTGATAAAACTGAGCTTCGCATCATGAAGGATTAGAAGAATCAGGGACACCTATTCCGTACTAAAATTCTGGGAGTTGAAGAAAATGTTTTTCAAATTTTTTGGAGGAATTTTCAAAACAGTGTTTTTTTTCTTCAAAAATGCCAATTCTCTAAAGCAAATCTAACCTAACATAACAAAAGCGCCGTTGAAAAATGCTGGTTTTGGAAACTTACCAAATTCAATAGGGAGAGGGGCTACAAGTACATTCCTTTACCCCCTTTATTACCGCGCCATCGATACCAACACACATTTCGAGTCAATTAAAGCCCAAATCATATTGCCGCATTATTCTGGTTCTCAGACAAGTATTAAGATACTGATTGACTTAACTGGCGATGGTTTATATTATATTCCATATTGAATTGAAAGTACGCCCGAAGCTAGGGTCCCCTTTATGCCGATGATTCGTTTATTTAGAGATAAAGAGGAGCGTAGCTATTCGCGGTGCTATCAATTCGAAGTGGAATTGGGTATAACGCGGAGAAACGAGAGAACTTTGCAAAAGGGAAATGTAAAAGCATTAGTCATTCCGTCTAGCTTAATCTCGGCCTATAATAATTAGCCATATTGGAATGCGACCAAAAATACACGAGTATCACGTCACGCGCGCGACTCCCCCTTAATTAAGGCATAAATAAAGGGCAATGAGAGCTAACACTGAGAAAGCTTTAGAGCGAGTTATACGAAGCCGAATGACCAGTTAGGTGGAAGAGCACTCCATGGGCGGGTGGTCGCGGCGAGGTGTTTACCAATTGGGGAATATTGATTAGGGTTAGCTTTCCGAGTCGACATAGATGGGTTCTGAGTAATGCTGGATGCCTATCATTGATTAGCGTTCATAAGCAGGGGACACTATAACCCTCCCTCATTTCCGCCCCTTTCCCTTTGGTTCCAGTATTCTCGCGCAATCCGGAATCCGGAACCCAAGGTCCCCTATCTGTCTTAATTGACAATATGATCTATTTTGGCGCTTCCTCACCACCCTTCCCGGCTCCGATATAGCTTCTCATTTGACCCGTTTACGCCACGTTTCCCCGCCCGAATTCCTCGCCTACAATATAGCTAGAATGTCCATTGATTCAGATACAATAGAGCAATAAGCGGGAGAATCGGACAAGACTAAAACCTTGACAAAAGATATTACGAGTCAACAATCAAGAAACTAGCCTTTTCTATCGATAAAAAGGCCAGTGGTATATGTATTTTCTTGATGGCTGAACTGGTCTTCATTCTGAACACTGAAGTACATTGGAATTATAACGCCTGCCATAGTGTACGTAGCCAGGATTTTATTTGGGAGAAGGGGATTGAAAATCACATGGCTACGGTTTTTGCTCGAGATCTGAAGTTAAAAATCACGCTCATTTCGTCTTTGCGAGTATTAACTGGCGTTAGCGGTGAACCCCTTGAACAATATAAAAGAAAAGAAAAACACTTAAAGATTCCCTCAAAATCCGTCCCGTTTTTTCCGGCAAATTGATCACGGAAAAAAGAATTAACGTTTAAGTCGAAGGTAGGAAGAGAATATAAGGCTCTCGAAGCAGCGCAAAGGCACCACCACGTCTCGATACACAGAACAAGATGGCAAAGTCCAGCGAAGCAAAACCCCTCGAGGCAATTTTAAATGTTTGAAAATTGAGATTTTGAAATTAATTTGACAAGTTTTTCGTAAATTTTGTGAGATTAGACTTTTCAGAAATTTAAAAATTTGAGTTTTTGAGAAACGACCTTTTTTTAAGTTGAAAATGTTTTTGTGAGACAATTTATCACTTGGTCTCAGCCTAATTGCTAAAAGCCTCTCAGCTGGAACACTATATAAATCTATTTAAAATGGTATATTACCTTAAAAGATTAAGATGAATAGCAAAGGAACCTAGAGTTTATAAGCGTCCTCTAACGGAAGTAGTAACAAACAAAACCACGTGACGGTCTCCCTATTCTTTATCCACGTTAGTTGTAAAATTTGCCACTGTTTGCCGTTAGTGGACGCTTATTATGAAAGTCAGGCTTTGTTATTCAACTTCATCTATTAAGATAAGTGTCCATTCTTAATAATTTTAGCTATCTCTAGGTCCGTCCTCGCTTAAAGACGAATGCGATCTGCACTATTATTACATCAACGCCGCCGACGACACCCACACAACGAATATAAGAGCTACACCACCTCCCATGGGGGGGAGTTTTTAAGAAGGATTTAAGCCTGATTCTAAAAGAGGAGAGAAGAATAGGAAAGAACGGTCGAAAAGCCGTTGAGTCTATTTTAAAAGCACTTAAGTTAGTGTTTTTCCGGAAACTTTAGCTTTTAGCGGCTGCTGTGACGAAGTAGGAGGCGCGCGCCGTAGAACTTTCTCACACCTACGTTTCCCGCCAAAACTCTATACTCTAGCTATACCAGTCAGTTTAACATTTTTCAAGCAACTAAGTAACGTTGCTTGAAAGAGAAAAAAGGCAGTTCAGTGAGCTTAAAGGAAGAACCTCACAAAATATGTAATTAAATATTCATTTTTATATATAGAGATGCATTAATCACTCTGATGGATGGTGAAAACAGAGTCAAGCTACCAAAGAACCAAGAACACAGCCTATCTGGACGATCCACGCAATGGCGTTAGAGAGGCAACTTTTTACTGGGATAATCAAAGTACTATACGTGTCAGTGAATTTTTTATTCTTTGTTTGAAATAATGATTGGTCGAAGGTAAAAAATTTGGAATTTCAGTATCATACGCTACGGAATCTGAATATCAAACTGAATAAAAAGCAGTGATTTGTTAAATTTCCATTATATCATTCATAATCTAGGGTTGTAATCTAGTAAACTGGTTCTTTTAAAACGAAGCTTTTCACATAAAATACAACATTAAAGTAAAAACCCTAGCATTATATATTTTCCTTGAATATAAATAACTAAACACTTAAAATTTTAATTAACTAAATTAAATTATAGCTTAAAAATAAAAGAGATCAGATATAACTGATCTGAACTGAAATAAGCTGGCAAGAAAAACAAGCAAATAATATTACCACTTCGAAAATGTAGATCGACGGTAATTACTCCAATAACCATTTGATTTAATTTCTCAGATTTCGTTAGGAACGCAGCTCTTAAAAAAATAGAGCTAATGCATTATGTTATAAGTATTATGTAAGCAAACATAATAACAGTAGAATATATCTAAAGCTACACCGACGTATAATATTGAAAAACGATATACAAAAAACAGCGGTAAGTGTTCGTGATTTAACAAGACTAATAATGGTCATCGCGTGACCCAAGCGCTGTAAAAAAGTAACTTCACGTACTGTTCTTAGTCCATTATTTCACAACTCTTCTAATGTAAGTAATAATCTCGTTTTCAGTACAAAGCTCAAAATGTTACATAGGTAACGTCATCATCATCATCATCATCTTCTTCTAGAAGAAATCGGTCATTTCCTTAATTGTAATTAGGTCTCATTATGAACGATTACTAGAGATAAACATCGAACGATTCAATACAAAGCGTGTAAACATTAAATACAAGAAAGATACACATGTTATCACGAAGAAAAAGCCTTAAATGGAGGGTAAAGAATACCTTAAAGTAATTTTATCGGTAGGAAACCTTCTGGAAGTGTATCTTAATTATACAAAAATTGGAAAATATTTGGATTTAATTCTTCAAACACCAATTGAAGAACAGATCGGGTAGAAAAGAAAATTCGTCATTTATAAGTGGTTTATCAATAAAAGCGACCATTTAATTTGGCGATGAAAGGATTTTGACCAACGGGAAACTATCTTTAACAAAAAGGGCCCAAAATTTCATGATAAAAATTATTTAAAGCCAAAAATTTGAGGGGTTTCCGATTGTTCAAACGATTGGCCTGCTTCTAATTCAGTGTTAATGATCGAATCATTTCCAATTCATTGCGTAATTCAGAGACACTCCTAAAATGTTCTAGTAAACAAACAGGTCTTATTAGAAGTAGGATCATAATTTTTCTTCTTCCATCTCCCTTCATAAAAACTTTTTAGCCTATAATATTGGAAACATGTTTTTCATGAGAGTATTCCTTTCAGATATTCGTCCAGGCTAATGTTGTCCGAGTTGCTCCAAAAGCAGTAGTACACTAGTTTGAAACCTAGCTTTTATTCTTTCCCCGCATGGAAAAGGCTTATCGCCAAAATTTCGGGTTCGTATATATATACACGAAACAAAAGCTTCGCGAAAATTCAACGGCGTTTCCCCCCTTCAAAATGAAGAACAAAATATTAAGCGCCGGAAAGCGGCAGACATCCGCTTACAATCGCTTCTAAAAGCCACCAATCTCGACTCTGTCACTTATCTGAGGTAGGGTAAAGGGTAGAAACGAGAAAAGAGAGCTGCCCAACGCTAGTGTTAATTCCACTTACAGGAGGCAA
This sequence comes from Odiellus spinosus, assembly GCA_963920705.1. Classification (NCBI taxonomy): domain Eukaryota; kingdom Metazoa; phylum Arthropoda; class Arachnida; order Opiliones; family Phalangiidae; genus Odiellus; species Odiellus spinosus. Next base: position 10,368,569 of record OY987237.1, read on the forward strand.
CGTGTACGATTCCAGGTTACCGTCTACCTCCCGTAAAAAAATTCTATAGTGGAAACTAAAGGATGCTTAATTTTTACCGGCAGTAATCTTGAAGTGAAATAGACAATTTTCAGAATTAGCTGAGAGTTTTCATCATGTGAAAAGCTTACAGAGGGTTTTGAAGTAGAACGAAATGGGCAAGTCTTCGTGAAGCTTCTTAGCCACTACAGTTCTTTATTCACGCGTGTTAACGTTAGTTTTCTTAAAGTTATCTTCACGTATCCGTTACGCGTACGACTTTAATAACGCAAAGGGGAAGTATCATAAAGTTTCTTTTTGGTATATATATTAATTGCGCCGATTACACACTCGCGAACTTAGGTGAACAAAAGGTTTGAACTCTTTGCACTATCAAAGCTGAACTCAGGTGTACAGCGAATTCAAGAGTGTCGGACCACTCGGTTTTCACTATACCAATCGAAATTTTTTACTTGCATTAAAAACGTAAGTTTCGATGAAATATAATTTAATCTAATTATATGACTTACGAATTAACGAAATATTTAATTTAAACGGATAGAACATGGTGTAACTAGGTTCCGCACGCTACTTAACCTTTAATTTTTAGGTACAAACCTATAAGTTTTATTCTTGCTGAATACTGAAATTGGTTTTGATTATTTGCGCGGGATTTTCCCAGATAAAACTATTTCCCTAGTAATTACGCCATTGAATTTTAACTGCCTCAACCTTTGACCTAAATTGAGGTAGTTTTAAAACAGAGATAGAAGAGGGTGGCAGAGCATATTTTCGTTGGGCTATACCATTATCAGTTTCATCACTCTAGCTAAATATACACTTATTCAAGAGTAGTTTTCAATGACTAGTTAATTTCCTTCAATGCTTAATATTGCGTATATATCCGCCACTGATTCGGTCATTAGGTAAATTGGTCTTGTACAAAAATGTATAGATATACCTATATATAGTCTAGGGTTTTAAATATTAGAAAATCAACGGCTTGGGCCTGAAATGATTTTTATCTAGATTTGGAGTACCCTCTATATACATATATTATTTATATTGTTTTAGAAAACTAGTTAAAACAATTTGCGCCCTATCACGAGAACTAATAATTAGTGTTTAGCGTGAGTTTGGGAAATTTTTGGAAGAGCGGTTATGACTAAGAGTGTAGAAGGATGTAAAGGGATAATAAAATGCTTATAACCTTTAACAGATTCACTTAAGTATGGGATTGTTTCGCAATTATCAATTAAAGATGTGAAAAAGTAAGTTTCGGGTAAGTATCTGGTTAGTTTGGGTAAGTTCGGACGTTTCTATTATTTGTATTACCATGTCATTTCGGGTCCATTTTAAAATTCCCTGACATTTCTATGTGTTTGTGAGCTCATTTTCTAATTCCATGACATTTCCATGTGCTTTTAGGTGAATTTTCAAATGCCCTGACATTTTCATGGGTTCATTTTTAAATTCCCTGATATTTCCAAGTGTTTTGGGGTTCATTTTCAAATTCCATGACATTTTCCTTCCGTTTTTGGGCAAATTTAAGAGTTCCTGACGTTTAAAGTTTTCCTAGGTTTGGTTCAAACTCTGTTCGTAATCTCTCAACAATCGTCATGCTGATTTTTATTTTTCATTTGTATTGTTATTTATTAGCATAGATACATGTCATGTAGAGTAATAAAGCATATTTCGGTTGTTAAATAATATTTCAATAACCCTTTAAGATCATTTAAGAGTCTTGGTTTATGGGGACAGACTTTATACCACGATTGCTTATATAACTGATGGATACCGACTCTCTCACACACTGATCTCCACAAAATATACCACCACTAGCTGTCCCCCCTTCCCTCTTACTAATTTATGTTCTAGGTTTGAAACGAGATGCTAGATTGGGCGCCGGGTGCTAACGTCTCCTTCTGGTCGCGCAGTCGGACGCCCTAATATTAATCACCCCTTTCCCACGCAGAAATGCCGGACGGACTCTCACGTACCAAAAGCTTCTCTTCCCTCTCTCTTACAATCTCTCATCCACCAACGATTCAAATTTGATTAACGCGATGGCAAAAGACCGCCCTAAGTTACGATAAGCTCATTGGGTAAGAATAAAGTCCTAATCAGAGTTTTCAGCTTGTATAAAGCTATAATTCTCTAGCAATTAAATTCATTAAGTTATTGAATCGTTTTGACATAAAATTTTAAATCATTATTACATGTTTAATATTCATTAAAATTATTAAGAGGGAGAGTTCGATAGATGATATAAAATGAAATAAAAAGTGGGCATTTTCTTGAACTTATTACGAGATACCTATAATAGGCAGAACATTGTGGTTTGTTTTAAAAATAAATTGAATATATATTGTTGTGACTTACATAGTTTTGCAATTTTCTAAAATATAATTATTATTAGTTAAATTAAATTAAAATTAAACAAATTTCCTTCACATGAATTTTAAAATTACAACGGTCAGAGGTCCACACCATGCCTCTATACTCAATGATATAATTTGAGACTAACTTAAAAGCGGGTTTAGTTTCTCCCAGAAGCCTATCAATCTTACAACTCGGGTAATAAAGTTAAAGTACTTATTGTAATCATCTCGGAGTGAGACTAGATACGTGTTTAACTTATATGTAGATAATACGCTTATGCTAGAATGGTAGATGATGAAAATTATTAGATCAAAAGGGATCAATGCTGTCTCAACTTTTTGTTGAATAATTTTTCGATGACGCTAGAAAGATCATTTTAGTGGAAGAATTGTATTAGCGTGAGGTTTAACAATTTTTATGAAGCGATAAGAAGATTTCGTTGGGCTTAAATCACCGGCATTGATTTCCAAGAGGGATTACTTGATATACGGTAGAACAGAAGCGTTGTCGGGAATTTGGGTCAATTGCTATATATAAGTTTGAAGTAAAGGTGTTCGTTTCATTATAACACCATTAAAGAGTTACGCTATGGTGTTTTGAACTAGCTGTTAATCTCCTCAAAATTTAATATATATATAACTAAGATTATCTTGTCCAAATTTCAATAGGACGTTTTGGTGGTTCGTTTAAAACAACGAAATAAATTTAGAGTTCAATATCAAGAAATTAACTTTCTCAATCTAAGTCAGACTGTCGCCATTTTACTACTATTAGAAAACAATATTCAAAAGTATACATCCCTTGATTGAAGAATTTTAAAAATTTTAAAAATTAGATCTTCAAAGAAATAAATTTATTTTTTCCGATTGATGATGTAGTTTGTTTGGAAAGTGTAGAATATTAATTACTACAATATAGGCTACATTCTATTAATTTTTAAAACCAACCGCAATATTATAACTATTAAAGTTCTATCGTAACAAGTTCAAGAAAATTAATTTTCATATCATTTTATATCACCATATCGAACGAGAAACCTTTGATTTTTTAGGCATACGTTAACACATCTAATTGATAAAAAAACGCACGTTAATCGTCTTCATTATCCCGTTAATAATATTTGCCCTAAATACGGTAATATTAAATTTATAATCTTAGATAAATATAAATTTATATGAAAAAATGTTTTCTTTACGAATTTGGTCGCCTCTCAATGTTGTAATTGAGTATAATAATTTCTGGGTACAAAGCCGAGAAGATAACGAAATATGTAACAAAATTACAAAACCAAAATGTACCGAGAACCGCAGAGCCAACAAAAATCCTATTATAAATATTTTGGTGTAGATCAAAGACATCTAAAGGAGGTAAGGGATATATAATGCAAAGTAGAATTTCTTTAAAGCGTAGACCGCGCGCAGCAACTCAAATTATATTCCAGATACAAAGGCTTTGCCTTTAGCCAATTCAGTATCAAAGGATTCTCTGAATTCCCAATCCGCAGACTAAATTATGGATACTCTTGGCCCAAATGCGGGCTCTTTCACTAAAGGCCCACAGTTCCCGTATCGCGTATATGGGCGCATCTCGGCCACGAAAATTGGAACGAAGAATAACTCGACTCGAAATAATAAGTTTATCACGCCAAATATTGAGAGAGCTGGCGAAGGATCTTTAGAGTAATTCCATTTTCAAGAGAGCGAAACTGAGAAAGAGAGACACGAGAGAAACACAGACTAAGGAGAAATAGGTTGGGGATATCGACAAAGTAGTATATGATCGTAAACGAAGCATCTTGTAAAGTTTAATATCTCCTAGACAATGTCGTCTCTTCTCTCTCTCTCTACCGAACTCATTATTTTCTAACGTCCATCGACGTCCCCATACAATTTTGATAGAGGAAACGACACGCCATACGTATTCCCTAAGAACTAATGAAATCCGAGAAATACGTACAACGGAAATCTTACGAGGGGTAGAATATTTACGGAAATATCTACAGTCTCCTTTAAATTAACTTTTGAAAACCGATATAGGGTACAAAATCTTCTAACGTATCCGTGTATTTTTAAATCTCATAAGAAATTAAAAATTCCGGCGAAATCAAACCCTAGATTTCGAAGCAATTTAAAATTTTAGAGAAACCTATGTTGAATTTAAGTCTAATTTCGCATTCAGTTGAAATTCTCGAGTTTGGACCATTTTTAACGAAACTGGAAGATTATTTTCCTTATTGAGAAAGCCGATTTCTATGCATTATTCTATGGGAGCATATTATTAAAAAAAAGTAAATCCGACGTCACGCGTATGTAAAAACAGCCTCGGAAGTAATTTCAATTTCTAAGGATTAAATTCGAGAGCTTGGAACGAGATTAATCATTATTGACTAATTTTGAGGTATTTAATTGATCGATTATCTTATTTGATGCTCTTCATTTAATACGACGTTAACCGAAACGTCAATTTACGAGACTTGCCTACTAAAAGATAAATCTTATTGGACAGAAATAGCAAAATATGTTAGGCATATTTTTGATCCACACCCAAAAAACATTAAACTTGGAGAATGATTAAACTATACGGCGAATAGATACGGTGAAAGTTTAGTACTACATTTATAGATAAGTGGTTTAAAAGATCGATCAATATCTCGTAAGTGAAAATTAATTAGGTCTAATACAGCCTCATTTAAAGTTGAGGTCTTCCGTCTTAGATACAATATTTCGGATCTTAGAAATAACGATTTTTCTCAGTATACCTTTTCCTTATCCACTACATATTTTCCGTCTTTCCCTTCCTTAAGGATGGAAGCCGGGCGCGTATCGCGAGCCTGAATGGTTCCAAAAGCGCGGGCATAATTAAGCTATTAAGCCTTGGTCGGACGAGCGGCAAAACAGGGTGCGCGCCCTCGCTCGGTCGAATTCTCACGGACCAATGAATTTAACCTCCGCCACGCACCCTCAAGCTTCGCTCGCGTCTCTTCCCAAAAGGGATTAAATATTGCCAGATGAGTAGCCAGTTTCTTTAAGACCTTGGCATGCCTTCCGGCGGCCCCCTTCAAATCACCATCACCGCGTCTTCCCGCTTCCTTTATAGTCGCTTTAACTAATTTTAACTATTAGAGGCGACGAACCGAAGCCCTTTCTTGATAAACGAGATGATACCTGATTCGCGAAAATCGACGGTGGTTTAAGATTTCGCTCTTACTCGTCTCCCGCCTGGATAACAGAAATTTTGACGGCCACCCGTCGTTTTAAAAGGAGGCCAAACCCTGATTAACTCTTATATAATTATTAAGCTTCCCCCCATTTTGAGCCACCTTTTAAGTAAAAGTGACACGAAATATAAAACAGATGATGGATAATTCGTTTAGATTATATAAATAGTCTATTTTAACCGATTATAAGTAGAGTTCTAAATCAGTTTTGTTTTAAAACTTTAAAGGAACAAATTGTTAAAAGAGGTTATGTTTAACACCTTTGAAAGTTCTACGAAACCAGTTTGATTCACGAGTTAGAACTTTGGCTTCATCTAGGCACTGAATAGAATGTTAAATTACTGTATTTGAGAGTTTTCCGTTCAATTTCTCTAACTTTTTAATAATGTCACTGGCACTTGAATGGCCGTATGTCGTAATAACAAAGTGAAAAGGAGCGCGCGTCTTTGGTTACCCGCTTGACGCCACGACAAATTACCGGAAAGTAAGGAAGGGGGAAGAGAGGGTCGACTGCTTGCTCGTTAAACCTAATTATTGCTATTTAGTTTCTTAATTAATTACGTGGCCACGTCATGCTAATTGATTTTGCGACGGAAAATTAGGTCAGTTTTCCTCAAGGATAGAGGTAAAAGGGTACGTTTGCCCATTCGTTAAACGGGTATTGATGAAATTAGAATATTCTACAAGTGTTGTCATAGAATAAACATTTTTAATCGATTTAGATTGGATAAATAATTAAAAACGTCTTTCGTCAGCGGATATAAGGGAAAAGGCAGTTGAGAAAAAAATGACGTCACACGCGCGTCATTACTCTAATAAAATTGTAGATGCATTATGCAGTGATAACTAAAATCAATTTTTACCAGTCAGAATAATTGCTGAAGATATGATTCGGTTAAGACTAGATATGTAGAAATAATTTTTCAATAATGACAATTGAAACACAGCCAGTAATTGGAATTAACCAAAATAGGAATAAGACTAATTAAAACCCCTTTCTATGTATGCGTTGGAATAATTTCTGTAGATGTGAATAAGTTAAGATAAGCAACCATTTTTTCAATCACCAACATTGAAAAATATTCACTAATTAATTGGAATAAACCTTAAAAGTAGGAAAAGAGACCAAATAAATAAAATTTGAATTTGGAATAATGTATGTAGAGGTTATTTGCGTATGAAATTTGCTTAAGAAATGTTTATAGAAACCATTTTCCAATCCCCACCATTGAAAAACAGTCACTAATTGGAATTAACTTAAGTAGGAATAAGACTAAATAAATCTCCTTTCTACGAATTTGTGCATCGGAATAATGTTTGTGTTTTGGTTAAGATAAGCAATGTTTACAGAAACCATTTTCCAATCTTCACCATTGAAAAACAATTTTAAATATAATTACCATTACCCTGGTAATTTATCGCGTAAATTAAAAGGTTAAATTACGGATTTAGAACTGTAGCCAGAGAACCGATATTTCAAACTCAATGAAACGTTATTATAAGCGTACTTTCCGAGTATGGTAAAAATTGATTTCTAACTTAATATTTGTTGGTATATTTTCTAACTAGTGAATAGTGCCAAATTTAACAATATAGAATTATTATCCCGTTAAGCTAAGCTATATTCAATTCACTTCTTTCAATTATTTTTACCCCTTCCAAAAGGGGTAAACAACCACAGAATCAGAGGGGTAAATGGGGATGAAACATCGCCGTTACTGCGCATGAGCTCATCATCCCCCTATCCACCTTTACAGGTCTGATTCATTGGGTTGCCTACCCCCTTTGGAAGGGTTAAAAATAAATGAGAGAGGATTGCCAAAAACATCGAATATAAGCGATATAAGGATGACAACCAATCGCGATGTTTAATTTAAAATTCGCAATTTAACCAATTTCATCAAAAAAACTCGCTTTAAAACTTCTAACAGCTGGATTCCAAAAATAGGAGTGCGAATATAAATCTAATGCGAACACGACTGGTGACAAGATAAGACCAAATTCCATCGCGCTCTCATAAAAGCGTAAATGTGGCGACAAAATATGAAAGGTACAATCCGACTTCCGATGTTCCTTTTTTTCGGTATAGTTACATATCCCTCTTTAATTAAAGAGAGCCATCAACTAACCCTTTCCCTTCACAAAATATAACTAGTCTTTATACCCACGACCATGAACATTTTTAAAGAGAGAGTCAAAATGATTTATTGTAGCAAATTTAGATCCGACTTACGGCCGTCCTACTTTACAAACAAACTTTAAACTGATAGATGCGGTTATATTAATACCAATATATATTCCTTACTGATAAATTAGTGAAAAAAAAAATTGGCAAAAGAAAGCACTCGCGCTCCTCCAATCGAGAAATGAGTGTCACATATGGATTCCTTGGCCGAATTTAACGAGGAATAGGTGAAATTAGCGCGCTTGAGCCACATAATAAAAAAAAATCTGTCAGCTGTAGAGGTCGGCGTTTGGACAATATAATATCTGTTTGTTTATCTTTATTCATAATTTGAAATATTCCACGGGAAGTCTATGATAAATACAATGTAATCGTGAATATTTAACTGATTATTGTTCATAAATAAGCGATTAACCAAATATTTATGGATTATCTTGTCCAAATCCCGACCTCTAGTCATCTGTTATCATTTTTGACGGTTAATAGCTATTATATAAAAATTTAATCAATATTTTTCCCAATGAAATATTTTCCTGGCAGCCTTTATCCTTTAATACGAAGTCTGTTCTCTAACGCAAACTCCTTCACAAAGCTAAATTATAAAAATGGTTTTCTTTTACATTCTCCCTATAATGTCCTAACCATATATACTACTCTCCTTCCCATTTACTTACACAACCAGATGGCGTCTTCCTGCCAATACGTCACGTTTCCGGTTAGCCAGGAAGTGGACAATGCTTCTCTCTCCGACCCATACCCCTAACCTATAGCTATTTATACAATGTATAGTCACATAACATCTAATTGGCGAGCGCCTATCAAGCGTGAGGGTCGTTAGGCTTAGGAACGTAGGCGCGTGCTAAAGGCAATAAATACATTCTTTTATCCTTCCCTCGAAATCTATTATGTCCGGGCTCCGGCTAACGCTTTGTTTCGTTCTTAGATAATAAGAGGGGGGAAGCTAGTATACCCAACTTAACTACCATCCGTTAAATATATTTAAACCAACGTAGTAATAACGGGGAAGTAAGTAATGGTAGACCAATCCTGGTAAGAATATGAACTCTCGTTCTGTTAAACCTTAGTAGCTCAAAGACTTCAACTTAAGGTAAGAGTACTAGAACTTCCAAATGGCCTCTACTCACGTAGGACATGTTAGAAATTATCGCGGTCGAGATATATGTACTACCTTGCCGGTAAAATAAACGAGCTAGAAATCAGTGTAGATTTAAAGGAACGTGGGGTATCACAAAATACAGCAATATTTTGGGGAAAAAAAAAACAAAAAAAAAAAGCAAATAAAAGGGAAAAGCTAGCTCAAGGTACTATCTAAAACAGTTGTAGGTAAACGATTGAAAATCTCTCTTCAATTTTTATTTATTTTTTTTTCCGCTTAAAGGGAAACTTGGAGCTAAAAATAGACCACTGATTGGCTGACAATGCCCGTGCAAACTTAATAATTTCTAAGTTTTGAAACTTAACCTTTGTATTGTGATTTAAATACTATAAAGATGAAGTATACTATTAAAATTTATAATGTGTTTTTTTTTTTTTTTTTTTTGCCTCCTTTCATGTGGACATAATAACAGTGATTGAATATTAGTTGAAGAATATTTCATTGTTAAAATATTGGACTTCCCTCTTACATTTTAGAATAAGATATTTGTGGAATTTATGAATATCATTTAAGTTAAAAAGTAGAATTCGTATGTAATTTTCAACCATTATAAAGCGTTAATCTATCAAAGGTATAATTTAAATGATTAAGGGGTTGCTGCCTATTCGAGTTGATAAAAATATGTTTAGAAGAGAATATAAACCAAAATATTGAAAGCAATATATCTTGTGTGGACAAGAAATTTTAGAAGACATTGTCACGCGATAATTTAATGAACCGTACCCTTTCATCATTATTTTTATAAAGTTTATAATACCTCGAATTGTAAGCAACTTATACCTATAAGTCAACGAATCATAGAGGTAAGATTAGCCTAACTTTGCGCGAGCTAAGTTCCTTGTCGATTAAGAAGTGTATCCTTAACGCCTAACCTTGGAGGAGATTGCTCGTGATTCAGGAGGGGAAAACAAGCTTTGCCATGGATTTTACCCTGGACTAAGCAGGCCTAAGATTGCAGTAGCATCTTGGGCATAGCCTATCACTGTTGAAAATGAAATATCTTATTAGCTAGATAATGATATATATTCATAAGCGTCCTCTAACGGCAAACATAGGCATTGTTAGTAAGAACTAACAAAACCACGGAAATAACCCTTTGCCGGAAACTGTATAAGAGGCTTTTTTGTTAAGCAAGTGGAAGCAATCTTTCAGACAAAGATAAAATTTATCTTTGTATTGGGGCCATTACGATCAAATTAATTTCAAAATCGATATCATCTATTTTTAAATTTCTGTTAACGATCGGTTCAAACTCCAGAAATAAAATTCTTTAGTTAAAAATCCAGAGTAGGTAAAATTTTCTGCCCCCAAATCATTTTCTTTAATGTTACAATTATTATTTAAAAAGACGAAATATTTTTTTGGATAAAAGTTCCGTATGGATTTAATCTAACTTAAAATTAAACTACGATGACATCACTACTACTCTTTTTCTAGTCAGAACCGGTTTCAACCTAATCTATGGATTCACTAAACAGTTAAAAGATGTTTGTTTAAAACGCCCCAGAAAAAAAAAAAAAAAAAAAAATCTGAACTAAAGTGTTTTACACATGATATCAAAATAAAATCAGGGGTAGCGTCAGGGGTAGGCCGAGTAGGCTAAATCCTGTTGTATTTTTCTGGCTAGGTAATAGGTCAGATAGGAGAGAGTAGAGGTAAATAAATCTTAACATTACGTGGCTTCCTCCCCCTCCCAGACAGAAGTTGACCTTAGACCCAGTACCAGACTAAATAATAATCAGTTATCATTGCGAGCTCGATTGAGGTATTAAGAATAAAAATATGAATTAATTATTGAAGCTAAATTGACTTATAATATTAAACAAACCACAACATAACCTATACACGTAAATTTCAAAAGGGGCCTCAAAACGGAATCGAAGGGGCCTCGAAAAAAGCGAAAGGGGGGGGGGTCTCAAAATGTTTGAAGTACACGGTATAAATAACGTGTCGAAATAAAATAAAAATGTAAATATTCGCTCACCATTTCAACATCAAGCAATTGTAGAATTCAGTCAACGTGGCGAATATCACTCAGCTTCAGGGGATGAAGATTTTCCACGCGTCGGTTAAAACATGACTATGTCACTGCCATGGAAATGGTACCACCTCGCCGTAAAATCCATCCGTTTTTCATACTAGTAAAATAAATGTATAAATACGTTTCAATTAAAATCATTATAAATACATTCTAATTAGTCAGGCTTAATAATTTAATTTAATTATAATTTTAAAATACGAAAGAAAATACCTGATAAATTCCGTCGTGAAAGCTGCCGACCCACGTTGCACACACGCCGCGAATACTGTTTCGATAAAAAAAAAATCGAGTCACGTGTACATGCGCTGTAATCGCAAGGACAGAAATTCTGAAATAGAAAAAAAAAAAAAAAAATTATAAGATAATTTTAAATGTTAATAGACATAAAATAAATGATAATAATAAATAATAGTTTATGTAAGAGCATAAGTTAGACTCTCCCAATAAAAACGGCATTTACCATCCACTGAGCGGTTGACCGCGGGAAGTCATACGCCGATAAACGCAGCAGCTCATGGCTTACACCGTCACCTGGGAAAAAACTCGGCTCGCCACGGCCACGTCACCCGCCGCCGAAACAGGGAAAAAAAAAAAAAAAAAAAAAAAAAAAAAAAGCGTCACCCGGCGCCGGGTTTTTTTCGCGCCGTCGGAGTCTAGGGGCCGTATTTATATGCGCCTCCCTCTTTTTCCGGTGGTACCTAAATCTTTCACACGGGGGTATATATGCATAAGCGCGCCAAATTTAGATGGTAAATACCGTTTGTATTGCGTTTATGGATGAGTCTAACTTATAGTAATTATTTTTACTCAATATATCAAGGGCTCGCATAAAAATTAAAGGGAATATGATTGGCCCGAATTTATATTTACTTTTATTCAATCTTTACCAAACTATAGAAATTAATTTAAACACCAAAAATGTGTCTAAAAATCGTGTATTCAGGGGACATTACATTCAATCATACTTCTCATTAAATTTAATATTTCAGAGGGTAATTTCATGCAAATAGAACCACTCACTGGAAGACCCCTTCCACCAATAAGCGAAGCAAGTAGCACTTAGAGCATGTCCCCCGTTTCGGGATAGTTGGAAAATAGTGTTAGAATGTCCGGTGATCGATTTGAGCCATATTTAAAGGCGTCCGCTGAATGCAAAATGACGGCCGCCCAGCTACGCATCAGCTAGAAACTAGAAGCTATACGTGTATAGAGGATGGTCGCATCTGCCACCCGAGTCAGGATCAAAGTCGCTGAATTAAATTGTCCTTGTTTGTGTAACGGGTTCTCCGAGCGGACTAACCAAAAAGGAAAAGCATTTCCTCTCACACACTCCTTCCTTTCCAACACCAAAACTTTCTCTTCCTTCAGTCTCACTCGCGACCACGAATGGCCCGTTCACACTGTTACAAGTACTGACTAGCAATTGGGATAATCACAGATTTTAGGTTACTTGTTTAGGAACCTAGACCTGCTGTTGTTAACGCTAGATGGTATTTCCCTTCATCACCAAGTGAAAAAAAAAAAATCTAATTTAGAACTTCTAAATTTAATCAGGAATGATGAAGGATTGAACCTAAGGGTTAAATAAGACCCTAGATCCCATAATTGTTCAACTTTTCTTTTAAATGTTTAAAATTACCGATAAATTGTGTTGCCTAATAATGAATATATTCCTGTGTTTTGTGAATCTATCAAGATCCGCAAAACACTGGAATAAATCCATTTATTGTCTTTCAAACAAGTGGAAGTTAAAATCCTGGATGGATTTGTTTGAACGAGCCTTTATTCTTCCAATCTCTTTCTGGCACGCCCGTCTCCGCTGGACGAAACCTCGGACCAAAGTAAGAGTAAGAGAGAGAGAGAGTCGGACGACATAGATTCAAAAGGAAAATAATTTATGAATATAAACGCGTGGTCGTGCTCGTCCCCCTAGTACTCATCAATTTCCTTTCGTTTCCAGAGTTTGCCTTTTTAATTAGAAATTTTTCAGATATTAATTAATATTTAGAGAGACAAGGAAAAAAGGAATCTCGCGAGTGAAAAGATGGAATTAGATTTTTGCGATTTCAATATTTCTTGGCATGACTGGATTTTTTTAATTTTGAGGAAAAATAATATCAAGAACAAACGTTCAACATTGGGCTTAATTAGTCTCTGGGGATTAATAAGCATTTGCCATTGACCAGCCTTGGCCTATATTCCTGCCCTGAATTAAAATTATTAACCAGATTGCATTGTTTTCAAACCATATTTTATCCGTAGAACTGGCACAGTTGATTTAAGGTATGGCTGTCCTTGTCTCAATATAAACGAAATCTGGTTTTTAAACTTTTGGTATTATACGTCACTCGTGTCGAGAACAAAAAGAGTACTTTAACTTAATAAGTAAACACTGATATTTGATCGGAGTTAAAAAGTAAACTTATTTAGCAAAGGGGACACGGACATATAAGTTAGCCGAGGAAAGACCCAACTTTACGAGATTTTTTTTTTTTTAAGAAGTGGTGGTAAGCGTTGATTCTGACCAACGTACAGTCCGAGAAACAGCCCGAGGGTCACGTGACAGCTTGAAGAATGACAGCACCCTGTTTGCCAAACTAGTTATTACATCAGTTATATAAAAGACGGACGGAAACGTACATCGAGGGGGATGAAGAGAAAAAGGCTGAAAATGGCGGAAAGAGGGAAAACGACTCATTCCATGTAGTCTATTACCAATTTGATTTGTCAGTATACACAAAGCAACCCTACCAGTTAACTCTATGATTTATTTTATACGTACAGATACAGGGAGTCTATCTTTGAAATTGGTGTCAAAAGAAGATGAAATAAACTATACGCGCGGGTAAAAGAGAAGATTCACTCTATTATATAAAAGTCGTGAGCAGAATCCAAAAACATTTGAACGAGCTTTTTTTTTACAAGGATAACAAAAAATGTATATATATATTCTGTCTGTGGTAGATATAGTATAAACGTTTACCAGCGCCGCCTATAAAATATGACTATCTGGCACATAAATTGCAAAGAATATCAGAGAGAGGGTGCAAGAAAGAATTGCTGCAACATAAAACGTATACCTATAATTTATTTACCAAAATGCTCCAAGTTTTCACTACCTAGTTATGTATACAGTTCTCTCATACGTCTAGGTCGAAAATGTGTATAGGGTAACACGAATAAACAAGAAAAGTTTACAGGAATGATTTATTTATAGGGGGAATTTTAGTCTTATGGCTAAATTACACAAATTCTTCTTTTTACTTCGACTTTTTCGTAGGGTTGAGTGTTAAAAAAAAAAAAAAAAATTAAAGCCGAATCTTCACGATTAATATTTCATAGATTATCTGTAAACTAGAGGTCAAAGTTTGGACAAGATAATCCATAAATATTTGCTTAATCAGTTATGAATAATATTCAGTTAAATATTCGCTATTACATTGCATTAATCATAGACTTCCGTGGAATATTTCTAATTATGAATAAAGATAAACATACAGATATTATCTTGTCCAAACGCCGATTTTACTGTAAACCGAGTGGCGCAAACTTAATGGGTAAGATTAGACGTCGAAAATTCACGACAAATTAATAAAGTTGCTGATTTTTGGGGCCGACTTTAATTTTAAAATTAAATTAAACATTTCGTTAACGAGGTATCCTATTATAGTCCCAAAAGAGTTTCCTTTCGGTTCTGAATAAAATATTTAGTTCTAACCGCGCGACTTTTGAGCAGCCAAACTACAAAGTGATAAGTTAATAATCCGATTTTAAAGATTCGAGACTGTCGTAGACGAAAGTGTTTTGTTGTTTGAACTCTAAAATTAGAAGCTTTCGAACCATTTGCTCTCACTTTAGGCTTTGAGTTACATTTAACGCGAACGCCAGCTAACTTTAGCAAAGCACTATTGGATTTAAACTCGAAAGGCGTCATAAACTCAACTACGATTCTCAAGTGACTCCAGGTAGGACTAAAATTTTACAGTGATACAACCTAGCAACACGAACAACAGGTTTTGCGTGAGTAATTAGAATTTCGTTCCAATTTGGCACGTATGTCGAAATCATGCGCGACATAAGCAGAGCTCTCGATAGAAACTTTTTAAAAAGTTCAAATTGTAGATAATTTGGAGGTTGATCCATAAAGATCCTTCGTCAAAAATCAAAATTATGAAACTAAAAGTTGATTTGAACATGCAAAATGTTTTTTTAAATCGTTTGGAGAATTAATAAAATGGTTTATCACTGTATAATCACGCTCAACTGTAATGATTAATAGTAAAACATTATTACCATATAACAATTGGATGGTGTTAAACCCCTAATTATCGTAAAGTTTTGAATATACAAATCATTTAGTCAACCTCAAATGTTAGTTAGGACTAAACAAGATTTTTACTGGGCCTGTCCCTTGACGAAGATACGTTCACACTAGAAACTTTGAAACCATTTCCAAACCGAATGTCAAACCAACTTTTCAAACTAGTCATTTTATATTTTAAGCCAGGATCTTTACATTTACCCTCAAGATTTTACATTTACAATCTGACCTTCCCAAAACGTTTTCAAAGTCTCAAGTGTGAACACGGCTTAAGTCAATACAGATAACCGGTAGCCTAACCTTTTACACGCAGCCAACTCCAGGTGAAATCAACTTTCGCGTTTATCTGTGTACTTAACCTTAATTTTAAGGCAAATACAGCCAAAATATACCATTAAATACCGAGTATAAGTAATTTAAAACAAATGAACACTCGCGAATCGGGACCTAATAATTTATAAATTATATATCGAAACGCAAAACTATATATATACCAATCACTGAAATTAAAAACACGAACCCTTAATTGATAACTATCTCATAATCTATCCGCGGTAAAACGGGAACGATAAAACAGTCTTTTACAAAGTGACAGGGGCTTTCCACTATAATTATCCCATAAACATAGACGTAAAAATAACGGCCGAAAAGAGATAAACAAAAATGCATCCTATATAAAACCCTAAAATAGCAATAACCTTAGAAATTATGGGGTTACGCCAGTAGAGCATGCGGTATCATGTATACTAGACTAGCAGAGTGTAAGAACCGTCGCACACCAAAATAATGTTTCGTTGTACAAGTAAGCAGTCAAAAGAAAGCTTTTAAATATGACGAGCTACTTGCAGGTCTTTTCATGTAGGAAATTTTCAAATCGGTCAATATGGGTAACTTAAACTACGATAACTCTAGAGTATTTCAATCGTTATTAATCTATAAAATCAAACCGATACGTGAATCGTTTCAAACGACATCTGTTCACGTATCTACTTGATAAACCGATTTATCATAGTGTCATCCGTGGATTGTTGAAGTCGAATCGATTTGAATCGATTTCCCGACAACACGACTGCAGCGAAATGTTTTGTATTCGATTCAAAACGTTTCAAGGCCTAGTATAAACGACTGCGCACGGAGTAATCAACAGCTTATACGATATAATTAGTTTATTGCTCAGATGCAACTTTTCAACTTCAATAAACTTGAAGAACTGAACTGTTCGAAGGGTTAACCTTTTCCGTAAAATTCGTACAACGATTTCGTAACTGACTACATCATTTGGTAATGCTAAATATGTACTTAGTTACGTAGTATATAATAGTTATTAATTAATTAATTTAGTTATAAACAGAGTGTAGTGTCTACTTGTGAAATATAAAAAAATTTAAAATTACGTATACCGAAAAAAGGAAAAAAAAAAATAAAAGTGTGTAACGGACTTTAAGGCTCCCCGAATGACGAGTTGGACGCCGGACGAATGTTATTCAGTGGTCAGTTCCATGCCGGTCACGTTCATTATCGTCCAACGGCCAGTTACTGGTCACTAGGGAATACGGCTAAGGCCGTTATAATAAGAGGGAAGGCTTCGCTTTCCCTTTGGCTTGGAAATTTACTACCGAGCCGCCACATTAATCGAATTCCAATGCCGCTAGCGGCTTAAGACCGCGTGGCTGCTCTATATACGAGCTTAACACCGAAAGCACTCGCACTCTCTATACTACGCGCGTCAAGCTCGCTCTTTCCTCATACTTGAAATTAGAACGAGCCAACGTAATTGGTTAATTGAGAAAAGGGGGGAGGAAACCCCGGGATTTATAGTTTCGCTCTGATAATGTGGATGTACCAGACTCTACCCACAATGGACAACGATAACGTAATTATCAGAGGAAACCATAAGTTTGCTATCCTATATTTTTGTACACGTCTCTATACATATAGTGATTGGTTTGATTTTTTTCCCGTAAGAGGTCGCGAAAGAGCCATTTCCTGTCATCTGCTCGATTAAATTTATCGTTTGTATATTAATCACGATGGAGTGAGGCGTAGACAATATACGGTATGAGTAAAAGCATATTTGAATCATGGTCGTGGATCTGAGTATATGTTTAGTTTCCGACCTTAGCTGAAAGGTTGGATACTAGCCTCAGATGACATATTAGGAAACGCGTGACGTTTTAAAACAAGTCATTGATTTTGGGACCTGGTAGACGAAAAAACCTTGAGCTCTGCCTCGAAGTGCATTGAGAGAAAAGCTAATAATGCGGTTATATACAAAAGATTAAACCTCACACTAAAGAAAGTATTTTGCGCCAATTTGCCTTGAACAAGAGCAAATAAGTTCAAGGGAGGGTGGAGCAAAACGTGTTTTTTTCCGACACTATATTATTCAGAGAATGTAAGCAACGTTAAACTTCTACTTTTATGTTACTTATGCTCAAAACAAATTACATTTGCATATTGAAGCAAAGTCCCAAAACGAAATATATCATATTTAAATTTTTTTTCTCCAAGATTGTCGTGTTAAAAGTATAATTAAGGATTTACTTCTCAGCCCGAAATAGAAGTAGCCAAGACGTTTAAGAGGGGGAGGGGTTTGAGTTGAAAGAGTGCCCAAAGAAAGCGAAAAAGAAAGTTAGAACCCAAACCCGGTATACTCCCCCGGCAAAGTCGAAGCACTTTTTTACAATCCCAAACTCATTTTCTTCTTCCTAAATTTTTTCATCCCCTTTTGCTCAAAAATCTTTCCAATTTTTTGAAAGATAAATCTTTTTTTAAATCTAGGGAAGCTTATGACGGAAAAGACGTGGAGAGTAGAGAGAAGTACGTCCGGGGTAAGTTTAATAGGGTATGGAATTGAGGTATTATACTTGTTTTTCCTGCCTTCAACATGTACCAAGAAGAAATTGGTTGTAAAACAAATGAGACAACGAGCGAGTAAACTTTGTTCGAGGAATTTTAGGGCACGTTTCCGAGCTATTTAACATCAGCAAACAAGGAATTCCAATCTACAGGCTGTGTTAATTTGTTAAACTATATTTTTTAAACAGCTTATAGGGCGCCACTTTGGTTCAGACGCCATATAAGGCACTCCAATGTGACCGTAAAAAGGAGTATGCCGGAGATTAATTTACTCGAAAAATGTTCCACAAATATTTGGATAATCAGTTAATTTATCCAAAAATATTTGAATTGCTTTGGATTTATCATGGATTTTCCGTGGATCATCTCTAATTATGAAAGAAGATAAAACAAACAGAAATATCTTGTTCTAACTCCGACCTCAACTCCGTTAAACAGACCTATCCTTTTCTCTTTCTGTTGTTTCGGAAATCTTTATTCGTGGTTTTGGTATCAAATCGCCGTTTTACTGGTTAGTTTTTTACCCATAAAAAGGTACCCTGATAAGACCAGGGTTCGGTACTTCGTAGCGTCGAGAGAAATAGAGGAGAATAAGTTGGGAAGGGATAGGGAAATGGTTTGAAGAAAATCCCACGGAGCTATTGATCCAATACTCTGGGGTTCGATGGAAAAAAGATTTTCATGTTGCCTAGAAAATGTTTTTTCTCTACTTTTGCATCATTTCTAATAAAGCGACCTTTGGGATTTCTTTGTTTCAGCGCGAGATGAAGCATAAGTCACTAGGGGGTTCTTAATAGACTCTTTTATAAATTTTCCTGCAACAGTTCAGGTCTTGGTCACATTAATTTTAAACAATATGTCATAAAATAATGTTCCAGTCTTGATTTAACAACTTCAACTTAGCGCGTATGACATGTTAAATTCCTTGGTTTGAGAAAGGTTGCAGACTTTGTCTATTTATAATTTTGCTTTCCCCTGGACATTAAATCACCGACATTTTAAGTCAACACTATGGTCACCTGACATTTTACAGATATAGTTTAATTACGTTTTACCGTATTGCCGCGTCATCAATTGAGAAAATTTTAATTTGTTTATATTATTGATATTTTAAAACCGCGTCAAGCCAAGGTGTAAAATTTGTATTAAAAATACATGTTGATTACTGACGTATCAGTTAAAATGTAATATTAAGCCTTGGACTATTTATGAGACGCGTATTGGTAGAGCTTTAATTATTATAATTCATATTTCCTTAGAAGGTGCTTAACGTCGTTAAGACACGTATCTCTTTCTCCCTGCCATTCACTTCATTGTTTCTACGCCATCAAATATACGTAGAAAAAAAAACTCGCGGTTACAGCAAAGGAAAAGGAAAAAGTTAAGAAATAAAGCGATTGAATCCCACATACCGTGCCAAGGAACAATGAAAAGAAAGGTGTATATACAGCCACTATACAATGATCGGGAATCTCGCCTACGCGTAGAAATCGATACTAAAGAAATTAGCCAAAAGGGAGTGAAAATCGCGCCATGCAAGCGAATCTCTGACCACCAAAACCCGGGAGTGACCACCAAGAGACGCGCACATGTATAACGGTTAAAAAAAGGGAAGATGAAAGAAATAAAATATAACACCTCCCGTAATCAAATGGATCAATTTAAATTAGGGCAAATTTTAATCTAACTAAACACTTCTGTTTATAAAGTACTGTTTTCGAAGTAAACCAAGACCGTAACTAGGATTTTGTTTCAGGTAAGGGTTTTGGGCTAAGCGAGGGGTCAGACACGCTTGAATTCACTATACACATGAGTTCAGCTTTCACAGTACATTGAGATCGAACACTTATGAACTCTGAGATCAGCTTTGATAGTTCAAAGAGTTCAAAAATTTGTACACCTGAGTTCGTTCGTGAGTGTCAGCCTCCTTGGGGCGTAGGGGCAGACACAACTCAGATGTGCAAAAGTTTTAAAATCTTTGCACTACCAAAGATGAACTCGTGGGATCTCAGTTGTACAGCCAACATAAAGAGTGATGTTCCCCTTGGTTTCGGACCAGTCTTTTTAGGGGATATGAGTTTTAGATACCAGCATCCACTGCTAGCAATCTTGAAATACGCCCTAGATAGAACAGAATTACTAATTTCAATAAACTAAAATAGTAAGCAAGCCTGCTATATTAATGCGGGAGTAGAGAATATTGGTTTCCGTGTTGTTCCTGCAGAAACCATATTTTAAAACATTTCTCCGTGAGTTATGCGCAGTGTTATTTCATTTATTAAAGATCAAAATCGTATCATATTTAAATCGTATATTATTTACAGCTGCGCGCAACCTCACGATTGACCGATTCTCCCTTTTCTCTTGGGCCCCCATCTCGTTCGAAAGAACTATTGTACATTCTTCGAAATCAAAGTCATTTCTTTTTGTAATTACTTCGATATTTCTTAGAGTAATAAGACACTATTACTATTCTAATAAATTATAAGAATCAGAAATCCGATATCATTTGAATTTCCCGTTCATGCTCCCTTGAAGAATAACGAAAAAAAAAAAAAAAAAAAAAAAAAAAAAAAAAAAAAAAAAAACGGGCTCAAGATCTATACCTTAGCGGTGGCAAAAACTAAGATAAATTAAAGAATGAAACCGCCAAGAATCCCAGACCAACACCCTCTTCCCCTTCCAAAAACCTGCAACTTCCCAGTTAAAGGGGTAAAGAAAAAAAGCGAAGGCTTCGCAAACTGCAAAGTTATTTTAGCCAGCGAAGAAGCCGGGAAATGTTAATGCCACCAACCGAATTCCGAAGCTACAAATATAGACCAATAAGAGAAGGACCGTAAAATATATTTTAAATAACCTATCCAACCAGATTCGAGAATTTATTACAGAGAAAAAAAGGTTACAAAATGGCTGCCTATTTTCGTACCAGGTAGTTCAGGATGCAATTAAATTTCACGAGAAAGGAGAGAAAAACAAGTCTAATTACCTTCCTAAAACAAGTAGCGACAACAGGCGAAAGGAAACATCAAAGTCAATAATTCAACCTAATTACCAGACATCCATCAAAGCTACTTAAATTAAATGGTACCGCATGTCACGATATAATGACGTAAATTTAGAGAAATGTTTTACATTTAAGGGGATCCACAGATTTGCAAGAGAGTATTAATGGATTGGGCCTAAGGTGTACTAATCCCAGGTGCAACTGCAATGGGAAAGAAACTGTCTTAATCCAGCCTACACCCTGTCATAATACGTTACGGTTTCAAACAAGATTCCCGAGATTATCCTCTTTTTCTTGCGCAAGAGATGGAAGCAAAATAGTTCCATACTCCATTAATCTACTCTTAAACATATCCTATTTTAAAAAGTTTTGGAAAAGAATTATAGCTTTTTCCGGGGAATAATTGGTCTAAGCTTCGAAACTCCAAATAAGAAAGAAATAGAAAACTTGTATGTGGATCCCAAAAATCGGTTTACATTTGCAATACGTGTAAATCTAGACTTTTATATTATATACGATTTCATTTAAAAGGGATTTAAAAGGGATTATAGCTTCTTTAGTGCTGAAAAACCAAACTGACCTCGACAAGAGTATATAGAAATGGGGTGGAAAAAGTATAGCTCAAGAACTATTTTCTTTATTCGTTGTCAAACGGATCCGATTGTTTTTTCACTCATAAATTAAAGTGCTCAGTCAGCTACGAGTTACGAGAAGGGGTATACAGGATATAAGGGGAAGCTAAAATCCCCCTAGCTAAAGGTAGAAGGGGAAAGCCCCCTCGTACACCGTGCCCAAACGAATAAAACCCCCTTAGGAAAACCGCAAAAAGAAGACTGGTAATATCCGTTCGCATTAAGCCTTGCTTATACGTTTATCATTGGGGTTAAACTATCACCAGGAGTTAAAAACCGAGAGTGTACTACTATTTTATACCTTTCTTTGGTTAAATCTGGGGATATTTTTAAGTCTCATATATATTACTGGGGCTAGAAAACTGTTTGCGGCTATCTAAATTACATAGAGAAGCACCTGGGGCTATCTAAATTACGTACAGAAACATCTGGAGCTATCTAAATTACGTACAAAAACATCTGGAGCTATCTAAACTGCCTACAGAAACACCTGGAGCTATCTAAACTGCCTACAGAAACACCTGGAGCTATCTAAACTGCCTACAGAAACACCTGGAGCTATCTAAACTGCCTACAGAAACACCTGGAGCTATCTAAACTGCCTACAGAAACACCTGGAGCTATCTAAACTGCCTACAGAAACACCTGGAGCTATCTAAACTGCCTACAGAAACACCTGGAGCTATCTAAACTGCCTACAGAAACACCTGGAGCTATCTAAACTGCCTACAGAAACACCTGGAGCTATCTAAACTGCCTACAGAAACACCTGGAGCTATCTAAACTGCCTACAGAAACACCTGGAGCTATCTAAACTGCCTACAGAAACACCTGGAGCTATCTAAACTGCCTACAGAAACAACCGGGGCTACCTAAATTACATAAGGAAACACCTGGGGCTATCTAAATTACATAAGGAAACACCTGGAGCTATCTAAATTACATAAGGAAACACCTGGAGCTATCTAAATTACATACAGAAACTCCTGGGGCTATGAAAATTACCCATAAAATCAAGATGGTTACGCTATCTCCCCATGAACAACATATGTGACTATTAAAATTATGATAGAAAGATATGGGTCTGTGTAAACTCTCGATATATTTAGAACTACTTAAGTATAATGTAAGTGATGGTTTTAAGTAAAGTCTTTGCTCAACAACTGCTAACCTCCAAAAATTCACACGAATTTCTAAAACATGCTCAACCACACAAAACTATATTTACTTTTAAGCACACTCTCAGAAATGGATTCCCGATATAAGTAAAATTCAGAGGGTTAACTTAAATCTGAAGGAAGAAAAAAGAAAAAAAAATACGTAACCAAAAATCAGATGAGATCTCGACCCCACGCGGATTCGAGCCACGGTTTTTGTTTGTCTAATCGATCTCAAAGAAGTCGACTTTGGGTCAGCAATAAAATCAATTAGCTACCGCTGGAAAAGTTGTAAGGGGAGCAATAGGTGGATTGGGGTATAAGGGATTCTGAAAGTCCACCAACCCACGTGGAAGAGAAAAGTATGGGGCAAACTGAGAAAAGAAAGAAAGGAAGGAGTTTTGGCACGAAGAAAAAAATGTTTTATAATTAAGTTTTCCTACTTATCCCGCACTACTTCTACGTGAAGAACAATTTTAAAGTTTTAATCTAATAAGAAATTATGAAAAGAGTTTAACTTTCAGGAACTGGAATGTTAAGAATATGACCTCTTAATTTAAATCTTAAAATACTCCATGGTTTATGTATCATATACATTATAATTTAGGTCAGAGGAGGTAGGTCACAAAAAACTTTGTAGAACAAAAATATCGAAAATTTATTAACAAATTATTGGATTTTTCTCAACGATCTTTCCCTATAGTATCATAGTCAAGTTTTATTTTATATGGGGTATAAACTACACGCAAGATTTGGATTACAATCAAAGGCGCATCAAATTCTCATTGCGTGAGGAATAAAAAAAAAATGATATAAAACAAAACCTTTTTCTCCGTTAAGTTTAAGAGCCTAATCAAAAACTAAAACTCGGATAAAAAATAGTATCGAATAGGTACCTAAAGACGTTTTTTTCTTTAACGACAATTTAACTTGGCATCGATTCCCCGTACAAAACCGGTTTATTGTAAAGTTAACCTCTTTCAAGTTAAATTGACGTTACGAGATACCCCTTTTTTTCTATCTTGGCAAACTGTACAGAAGGAGAAGAAGAAAAACGAAGGATGTAGCATCACTTCAAATTGATTTATCTCCAGATTAGTGGCCGCCATGTTTGATATCAACTGTTATTTTCTCGGGGCCTGTCTCTTCTAGGTGTTTCTCTCTCATTCTCGTTTGTAAGAAGGCGGGCAAAAGAAAATATTTCTCGGGCCACTTTACCGATGCTCCGAGAGATGAAGGCAGAACTAGAGAGATAACAGAGGCTGGGTGGAAGTAGAAATGGGACAAAAGGTAGCGTAAGGAAGGGATAGTATAGGAAGAGGTGGGTTATTTTGAAGCCAATAAAGGGGTAGAACGTAGAAGTAAAAAAAAAACTGTGGGGGTATGGGCCAATGCGATGGGAAAAACAACATCTGAAGCGATTTTCACCCCCTTCACAACTCTTACTACCCCCTTTACTACAAAACCCCTCTTATACTTTCAGATACTATCAGACATTCTGAGGCAAAAATTGTCCCTGGGTAAAGCGAAAAAAATAATGCTAGGAAATACAGTTATTCAACTACATTGTCACATTTATTAAAAGCTATTGTTGTTTCATTGAAGCTAAAGTGGTTAATGTCACCTTGAAGGGCATTATCAGGTCAAATTTTTTTAAACCATTCATTATATTTTGAAGTCTCATAGATATAAGATAGTCCAACACCGGTTATTAAATTCTATAGTTACGTACGAAATACAAATAGAATTCTAAAATAACACGGTAATTTACCGGTATTCAAAAAATGATATGCATAATTTCCTTAAGATGTCCTTAACTACCGAAAAAAGGCTTCGTATATTCGTTTTAGAACGTTATACTTTGACCTCTTCAAGCAATTTGTTCATTTTCAATGAAAAAAGATAAAATTTGACCTCTTTTATATTTTCGAAATGAAACATCTTTTCTTATTCATTGGTTCGAACGCACGCACTTAGAGTTCAGTGTCTAGCCAATCATTAATTGACATCTTGTTTAAAACTGCACCGCCCATAAATAAGATCTTTATTAATGAAACCCTAGTCTATCTTTAACCGAAACTGAATTAAGAAACCGTATTTCTTCATTTTTTTCTTCTTTCTTCCTAAAACCTATTATTTATTTAATAATATATCGATTAATAATTTTATCTAACGCGCTATACTTTGGCCTAATTCTTTTTTCAAGATAAATTACGGGTCCAACGATATATCAATTTTCAATATTACATATATTATTCACAAACTTTTCGTTTCGCTAAAAAAAATAAAATAAGGAAAAGAAATCTTTATCGATAAAATATGTAAGAATCTGCCCTAAAAGCAAAATCTGATAAATTTCTTGTTGTCCAAACTATGTAGCCATTACGTCATCTACTTACTATACACTAAAAGCGTCATCTATTGATTATTTTTTCTGCGCTTCTCATCAGTATATTTTCTTGTTTTTTTTTTTAACCAAAGAAAAAGCCTCGCGGAATTTATGATTTTGGATAAATAATTATTCAAGATATATAAGTAGCATCCAGAATCAAATTTAGGCAAAAATTAATCATCGGCTTAATTTAAATCATAAGAAAATATGGTCAGATTTATATTACAATTGCCTAGATTATCAGCTCCCGTCTTTCTAATCTTAGTAATTAGTTAATATTTACATAATTTAAGACTTTACCTTTAACGAAAAATCGTGTGGAGGGAAACGAAATTGACCTATACCTCGTTACCTTATTGATTCGAAGCGAGTTGAAACAAGAAGCTATTTTCAATCCCCACTTCCAAGTTAAATTGAAACTAAGAGAATATATTTCAAAGGTTATTTCACTCTAAGTTTGTAGTAAAATGTATGGAAGTGACAGCTTTCCATTATATTACACGATAAAATTAAATGATTTAAGAAAAAGAGTAAATGAAATCGAAGATTCATTTTCTCCAAACATAAGGTTACTTTGTTTTTCTTTCGTTATTCTGATTCCTGAACACGATCAGAATTAGGGGCAATGTCCTTTTTTACAACTTATGTTTTCAGAACGTACACCAAGCTAGGTTATCTACTTAAGATCGAACTTCTTAAAGTTAGACGTCAGAAAAATATATTCCTTTGGAATCAAATGCTCACTTTCTTTGTGGGCCGTTAGAATTAAGCAATAATTATTTCCTAATGCTGAATGTGGAAAGACAAACTACCTCAGTATAAAATATATATATTTTATCTCAGTATTCTTATATTTTAAACAAAAATCCATTTAGAAGTAGAAAAAAAAGCAAAAATCTTATGATTCCACGTTATTTTTTTGTGACGGGCCGACTACAGGTAATCAATGACTACGTACATGATTACATAGGTTATACTGATTACTCAAGTGATTACGGTGACTTCAATGACTAGGCAAGTGAGTACGATGATTACGCAGTACTGAGATTAGGGGAAAAAGGTGTAATTATGGCGTGATAACGAGATTAGATGTGATTGAAGTAATTACTAAAGCGGTTATTACAGCGATTGTAAGAGACTACAGCTAGTACGGTGTGATTATGGAGTGATTACAGTGTAATTACGTTAATACGATGTGATTACAGCGATTAAGAAGCTGTGTATATTTAAACTTAGTCGAGGAAACAAAACCGCGATTGAAATTTCAATTACGATGAAACCGTCTTTGAATGATTAAAGTGTACAAATAATTGAAATGAATTTTAAAATATCACTTAAGACTGATGATATTAGCCAGGGGAAGAGACACGAGATATAAAACGGAATGAGAGATAGCCAAGAAAAAATAAAGGACCCGCGAGTATAATAAGATAGTATACACGCTGGAAAAAAAGAGAGAGGTTACGAGAGGGGAAAGGTGAGGTTGGGGAGATTCCATTTATCCTTTCGGGATATTCAGCATGAATGTTTAAAGAGGGGGAGCATCCTACCTTATGTTTTTTTCTCGGAGAGGCGGTCTATTACAATAAAGCTTCATAAACAGCGCAGTGAAATACAGAGCCGTTCTTCTCTTACACGTATACAGTCATTCCCTGGCAGCTAAAGGAAACAAGATATAATAGGGACATAGTGATGCGGTCTTTTGACCTTATAAACTGTTTTTAGCTCCACAAGATGGGTTCTACAACTTTTAGTGGGATTGGATGGTTGATAGTTTCAAATGTAAAACTCCCAAATCCCTAAACCCATATATATTGGTCTACAAGATGTCCCCTTGTTCATCGTTAACTGGTACCTACAACTTTCGATATGAGATAGAAGTTTTTACAGCGACGTAGTGAAAGTTTAGCAGAGACCACGATTGCGTGGGGGGGGGGGGGTAATGATCGGGTCTAATTTAGGGGCTTTCCTAATATATAGTTCGAGGATATTTAGGATGGGGCCCATGGTCAGAACTAGTGGGGAGAGAAAATTTACATTACTCCGCTGCGTTCTAATTGGTCCGGCAAGATTTTGCATTGGATTTTGAAGCCTTATCTCGCGTCTTTCCTTCTCGCGACAACAAAATGATGAAATCGTGAGAATTAAGGGCGCAAAATTGCCAAATAATCTAGTTCTGCACGATGTTTCAACACCCACTACATTGTGAACTATTTATTAACAGACGATGGGTCTAAATATTGGGGATGAGCTAAAAAATACAAAAGAAAAGAGAGAGTGAGGGTGTGTAAGGAAAAAAATACGACGTAGGGCCTTCTTTTCGAGCTCATTCATTATTCAAGTTAAGAGCTTTCGAATGCGAAAGGGGTAAAGGTGCAATTTGGAAATGCCATTTGGTTTTTCATACCATGCAGCTGCAAGGGTCCGGCATTAAAAGCGAAGGGAGGAAACATATAAGATGGTCTTTTATTTTTTTCCATCTACCTCTATCAAGGTAGATAACCCCCTCTTTCGAGTAAGTATTAGTGCAAAAATAACTTATCTGAGCGAAAAATAAGTTTTAGAGCTTTTTTTTTTCCCCCGTAAAGGTATTTCCAGATGAAAAGGATCAATATTATATGATATAATATATATAAAGGAAAATTCCACCTTAATATTTATATATAGGTAATCTGTTTACTGTTAATTGCTTATAAAACCGTAAAATCTCGGTTAATTTGGTTTAATTAACTTCCTTCTAGTTTACTTTCAAATTAATTTATCTAATTATCGACAAATCATTTGGTAGTTTAAACAGTTTTACGCAAATTGGCTCGTAAAAATTTGAGGCTCAGTTGTTGATGCCAATGAAAGTTTGTCTTTGAAATGGAGTGTGAAACGAAAGAGATGTTTGTTAGAAATAGGCCTAGCGCCTACAAGGATATTAATTAGCAATCAGCAACTCGGTTTCTTCGAGAATGTTTTGTCTAAAATTTCTTTGAAACGGATTTTGGCTTAGCTAGTCAAGTTTGCGACTTTGATAATTAACAGACAATTACTTAATTAAAAATAACTCGTTATCAGAGTCTAGTACCCCTTTAAAAT
The DNA here is from genome assembly GCA_963920705.1 of Odiellus spinosus. Lineage (NCBI taxonomy): Eukaryota > Metazoa > Arthropoda > Arachnida > Opiliones > Phalangiidae > Odiellus > Odiellus spinosus. The sequence continues at coordinate 10,397,017 of OY987237.1, forward strand.
AGATTTAATCGAAATAAAACTTACGACGATTTTGCTCTCGAAATATCCGCAGCTTTCGCAAGAGTTTTCGAGTGGAAAAAAATATTCAAATCGGCTACTACGTCGAATACCTAAAAGTAGAAAATTTCATGCTATATTATTTGGTTATTTAAATTTTTAAGTGGGACATCTCGGGCATTATATCATTATATGAAAACAAAATTTTATGAAGAGTCATTCAAAGTTCAAGATAGCCTGGCAGACATAGAAGCCAAAGTATTTTTTAAAGGAGAGATCCAATTTATATCCGCGTTTTTGGTAAACAAGAAATTTCCCTCACGTAACCAACCAGATCACGATCTGATTGGATAAGCCATCCAATGGGCTTAAGCAAAAATGTCATTTTACGAGAACTGTCCTTTAATTTCGTCCAATATCTTAAAGGCAATACGAGTTTGAAGGCGGGAGAAAGATATAAACCTAATATCATAATTGGGGATTTTTCTTTATTTCCGCCTTATTCAGTGATTGGCTGACTACAGTTAATGAGAACTCAACCGAGAAGAAATTTTCCAAACTAGATCTAGAGAGGACGAAACTTTTTCAAGTACTTTACTCGTTATTTCGCAAGAGATCACCAATTTGTTTCGATACTTCAAAAGTGATCCGACTAACGCGTTAATTGGGTACTCTATCTTTGAAAAACAGAAAAATTATCACGCGCCCAAATGGATAGAAAAGAATTAGAAAAAAGAAATGATATCATTATTATAATTTATTATTAAAAACATTTTAAAATGGTATCGACGTGTTTTAAAAACAATTAAATCTAGGAAATGTTGATTTCGTGATTAGTTTGAAAGGGAGAAGTATCTTATTACTATTTTCAAAAATGTGGACTCCAATAACGGTTAAAAATCTAAAGCACCTTTATATCATTTTAAAATATGTGCCATTTATGGCGCAAAAATAATAATAATTAAAAACAGAAGCCGATGAAACCCTCCTTTGAAGTCTACTACTCCAATGTTCCATATAGCGCTCCTCTCTGTATGGGTAAAATTCACAATTTTACGATTTAGAAGGGGTCCTACTTCATCCCCCCCTGTCTACGGAAAATTGGAAATTCTCTCTCTCCACAAACGACGACGTTTTTTGGACGAACTCCAAGGCTGATAAAGATATTCGCTCGACGAGCTCCCGCTCCGAAAACATCTACCGTTAGGAGGCGTACGAATCGCGCTTTTTGAGAATAACCCATACAGAGAGGGGTAGACAAGACCCGGGAGTAATAGACTTCAAAGGAGGGTTTCATCGGCTTCTGATAAAAACTAAAAAGTTTAAGGGGAATCACCATGCCAAAAAACCTATTCGTGAATTTTTTCTAAATTTTTAGACACGTTTTTGGTGTTTAAATTAATTTCTGAAGTTTGGTAAAATTTGAAAAAAAGTAAATATAAATATAAATTTGGACCAATCATATTATTTCAGCCTTCAACAGCGCTTGTAAAGTCCTAACATTAAAAGAATAGGCCTGTGTTTTATACCCAAGGTCATAGGAATACATTCTTTTATTGTTAGGTTACAAATGCTGTTGAAGACTGAAATGGATGGCTCAAACTTCAGAAAATAAAACACCAAAAACGAGCTTAAAAATGGCGAAAAAATTCTAGAATACATAATTTGGCATGGTGATTCCGAAAATAAATAAAAAAGCTGTTCCATTTTTAGCTCTAAGTTTCCCTTTAATATTCACGGTATTAAATGCAAACCTTGAACTCCATTATAAAGGTTGAATGATTTTACTATTCTTAGGTGCAAATGGAATTCCACAAATTAACATATTATCGCAATTCGTCAGAGTTAACATTTTAGTTACAGCTATATATAGACCCATCCTTTTTATTCTAGAAGAAAATTGGCAATAACACGGTACATCGCGTAAGGGTTTAAAACCGTCACCTTTTAATACGGCGTAAAATATCAACTTAATTAAACTCGGTGCGAGAGATAATCTGCCATGGCATACTTTCCAGGCAACTTATAACTGAAACTCCTCCCTTCCCCACTTTTACCCAATTTGTACCGTTAATGTCTACATTTTCGTGGTAGCTAAATTTCGCATTCGCGATGTATATACGAAAGAGCGAGACTTTTTAATCTTGAGACCAACACTCACACCCAACTTCCCACCACGGAAAAGCCCAGCGTATATCTCGCCGTCACTCTAACCTTAGGTGAAAAATTATTTATATTTGCATATTTAAATCACCCGCTTTCGCCCCCAACCGTCCGTTTGTACATAGGATCTTAAGGTGGGTTTTCATTAAAAGTTAGAATTATACAGGGTGTTTCGAAAATGGTGGTAGGATCGAGCTACAGATCGACTCTATGGGTCATTTTAAGACGAAAATGTTCAGTGACATTTTTTCGTAAGGGGATTTCGTTTAAGAGTTACGATATGAATCTTACGCGGATGATCCCTTAACATTAATAAACGTATACTTAATGATAAAATACGCTTAATTATTTAGCAGGTTTTTTAAAAGCACGCGCTTGATAAAAATTTGATTTTTTGTATTGAGTATATTTTATTAATGTACGATAAGCCTATTTTGATGGTAAGTTTTAAATTTATTTCTAGTTTAATATTCGTTTTTAAATTTTTTATGGTTGAATTAGGGCTATTTAAACGATAAGGAATCGATAAAAAAATCACTTGTTGTTAGGTTGTATTCCTCCTTTAATTGCCGCCAGATTTAATAAATATTTCCCTCGGATTTGCCTGAATTTTGGCAGCGCTAACGTAGGGGGTCATTAAGTTAATTTCAATTATCTTTTTATAAAGCTTTTGTTTCACTTTTCCTAGAGAAAATAATATAGATATTATTTTCTCCATAATTTGAAGCCTGGTTACGTAGGTTAAACGAAAAGCTTTGTTTTGACGCAAAAGCCTTGATTGAAAACGTGGCTTCAAAATTTTATAATCAAATGAATCAAAAAACGGAATTCATTCCTATTCAGTTCCACTACAACGAGGTTTTACTGCAAAAGACTGATCATGAAAACCCACTCTAACACAAACTATACAGATCGGCGGACGTAGTATACATAGCAGAGCAGGAGGCTAAAGCGCCGTTTAAATTAATGATTTAAAATTTTCTAGCGTACCCCTTTTACCGGCTTCTTTTCGGCCACCAGTCGCTAAGCATTAGAGCGCGAAGCCCTTTGATGATAAATGGTTGGAAAAACAAGCTAGCTTGTATCTTTAATGCTTAACGTTACAACACGCACCAATGTTATAAAGGGAAAAAAGCTTCCAAAAGTGAGCGCATCATTTTTTCTCGGGGTACAAATTTTGCAAGGTTCGTTGAGTTTTGACTGCGAGTATGCGACCGGTAGGAATGAAGCTCATTTAGAATCTAACGTAACCGCCTCTTCCCACCTAAACGTTGCACAATGAAAAATACTGAATGAAAAATTTGTAGCCTGGACAAGGAGAAGAAATGGCGGGAAATTATATTTAAATACTTTTTTTTTTCTTCTAATTACTTTAAATTCCGACTTTGTCCTTGGATAAGCAATAAAAAACGTTCACCAAAGAAGTAAGAATGAAGCAACAGCAAATGGCGTCCTTGGACTTGGCTTAAATATAAGGAAAGGCAGGGATAACGTGGATCAGAGGTCCAGGGAATTACAAGTTATTCGGAACAGCCTATTCACTTCATTGATTCTAAATCAACCACCTACGTAAAAGAGTAATTCTTTCGTAAATTTAAAAACTTTAAGATTTCCTCCAATTTAGTAATTTCACTAATTATAAAATTGTAAATTTGAATTCATGAATCCTCTCTGAATTAGAACGAAATACTTTTTGAAGGGGAATAAAAATTTGTTGCGACTATAGCTACGGTCACACTAGCATTTCTTAATCAGTTTGTAGCGGTAAAATCAAACCCATATTCAAAGCGTCATGTGTTCACGCATTATCTTTATATATCGTTTTATTGGAGCTTCAAATATCGTTATGAAACTGGTTCTCGAAGTGGTTTCGAGAAATCGAATCAAATCGATTCGAGAAAAGACGGTTTCCCGTTCACACGACTCCAGGGAATCGTTTTGAAACGGTTTAAATCGATTCCAACGCCTAGTATGAACGCAGCTTAAGTGGACTCGATTGGATAAACCTCGTTGCTTCAAAAAAGAAAATTATCAACTTCAAATATGCTGACTTTTTATCGATTTTAAAACAAAAATACATTTTTTTTCTTCCTGCATTTCTTTCTATTGGTTCTATTTTCAATTGTTCCACCACAAACAGTTATGATAGGTGAATAGGTAGAAACATTGCGTTCACGTAACAATATTTAATAATAACACTAAAGTAAAAGGGTGGAGAAATGACACGTACGTTGGCGAATGAAATGACTGTTCCATGCACAGTATTCACTTTTTTTCCATGGACAAACTTTAACTTTAGGTACTTTTTAAAAGTGTTTTTCGTAACGCTAGAGCAATGAGTGATGAGTATTTTTAAAACCATTTACTAAACTTTCAACTCAGCCATTACTAATACGGCCATATATCCGCTTTACCTCGCTTCAGTCATTTCATACCTTTAGGGAGACTTAACCGGGGTCAAATTATTTAATTATCCTAATCGTAATATATTGCAAAATAATGTTGACTAGCCTTAAAGTGAGAGCGAAATGAAATAAATTAATTTTCAATAGAAATTTCTCAAAATTTTTTTTTTTTTGATTTAAAGACCCTTTTACGCAACCAGGAACAAAATTTAAGTGGGCAATCTAATGTTGAATAAATATATGGATCAAAATAATACAGAACTATGCCTATCAGGTAATTGAACCCCAAGAGAGAATAACTTCCTTGGTATAACATATGAAAATAAATTCAGTTTTCCACTACCAGAAAAAAAAAAAAAAAACTCCTACGTAGAAGAATCTCGGATCTCGAATTCATTATCGTAATGATTTCTTTATTTCCCCTAGAGATCGGGGTTTGGACAAGATAATCCACAAATATCAGTTAATCGCGATTAAATTGGATTTATCATAGACTTACCGTGGATAATTTCAAATTATGAATAAAGATAAAATATTCAAAAATATTTTGTCCACATCCCGACCTCTAAGTTCTCCCATGATTTCGTGGTTTGACTATTTCTTGTTTTCGCCAATTATTTAAAGATTTCATCATATAATATTGAAATTTTATTTCTTTTCTCCGACCCTTTAAAGCTTTCAACACGAAAATTCACTTCGACTCGCAAGAATCCGTTTTAATACGGCAAACGAACCGTGGGAGGAAAATCTCAAGCCCTCTTTTTTGTACTTCAAAAAATTAAAACGAAAAATAATTTAAAAATTAACCGAGCTTGTCATAGTGCGTGGTTTTGAATTTAATATTCGTTGGGAATTTTAATAAAGAATGACACCTTTTAGTTTTGTTCAGAAATATCTTTCAAAATGACAATGCTGAGGCGAATGAGCACGCAATATTAAATTTAGCGGGAAAGAAGTAGTCGTTTTAAACAGCTCTCGAAGAAGAGAGGTAGTGAGCGTTTATGATTGGTGAGTTTTTAATGGATTTGCGGCCCGGCTTACAGTTACATCGAGTGAAATGTTGAAGGTTAATTTCACTGTACCTAGAGGCTACAAAATGAGTATAAATATGTCGTTGCGTTTAAATTTTTAAACACGCGACTCACGGTTCCATTTTATTTCTCAAAACACTTAGTCAATTAACGTACAAAGGGAGACTGCAAACTTAAAACAAGTGATTTTTTTATCGATTCCATATCGTTTAAATGGGCCTAATCCAACAGTAAAAAAAATTTAAAAACAGATATTAAATTAGACATAAAAAAATAGGTTTAGCTGGATTCATAGAGACACTAACTCCCCATATAATAACTAGCGACCAATGATATTGATCGCTAGTCCTTATACAGGGAGTTCAGGATACCTTTATGAATGTAGCTAAGCCTATTTTGAAGGCAAGTTTTAAATTTATTTCTAATTTAATAATTGTATTTTATTAGACCTATTTAAACGATAATAAATCTATAAAAAACAAGGATCCATGGAGAGAGTTTCACACCATAGCTGTTAAAGAGTATACGACCTATCTCGCTAGCATATTCTTGGTGGGGCAGTGATTACCTGATCCCGAGGGGGGATCCGAAGTTATTAATTTCCATGAAATTCAAACCTAACTAATTTAAACTTTAAATATCTAAAATATTAAAATCTCTTCGAAAAATGTTAATTTTTAGAGCGCAATTATTTTTGTCTCCCAAAGAAATCAATCAATACATTATTACTAAAAGTAATTAATTTTGAACTACTTCCAATTAATAAAAGTTATAAGAATTCCTCGCATCACTACGGAAGACTAACACGATGTCAATATATTACAACCCATTCCACCTCTAGTTGTCAGCACGAGCAAAGTTACACTACCCAGTTATCTTTACGATTTATCAGAGATGAAGAATGCGTCGCGCCCGTTACCATATTGCAATGTAAGTTGGATGCCTCGTTTCAAAGTCAAAATCACGAAACTATGCGCCGCGCGCGACATTCGAGATCTAACCGCAAAACCCAATATACGAAAGATTCCCAAAATTTTCTATATTGATAGGCCCACGCATCCCTCTTTACCATAAATCCTACAGATTGAGGCCCGGGGTGCAAATATCGAGAAAACTAAAGAGAGCCTCACACTCGAAACATTTCTCATCGAAGAGAAAAAGTTTCCCTCGGATATGAAATTCCAAAAATTCCTTTCCGATCTTGTCGATACAATCAATGCCGATTACATTCCTACAACTAACGAACATTCCTGAAAACAACGCGATCTGCCGTAACATCCACCGACAGTCGCCGCATTTTTCGATCTAAACCGAACACACACCGCCTCGCAATCAGAAACAGCTAGCATTTTCAGCGCGTAAAAAGCTACGATACCCTCTATCGATATCAAAGGGAGAATGAAGACTGACAAAATTGATTTTAAATCAGTAATTCTTGAAAATAATTAAGAACGAGATTGCGAGATTCAAAGAGCGTGCCGCTGCACGTGTCGCGGCGATTTTGTGAAGCCAAAGGTACAAGAGCGTCTTTTGATTAGTCGGATGTTCTAATTTTAAATGAATGCCAAAACCAGAAGGTTTTCGATTTTTTGTACAATTCTGAGACATGTCTAATTTTTAGAAGCAGAATCAATCAAATTAATTTCATTTAATTCTTTACCCTCCCATCCATCATCGAAATTCTACTCTAAAGCGTTCGAATTATTATAGAAACAGAGCCATTTGTCACTGAAATTCCCGAAATAAAGAAGCAAATTTAAAAAAAATAGTGTTTTCCTAAGAAAAAGATTTCGTGAAACTTCTCACAAAGGCTCAACGCTTAAAATAAAAAATACTGGTCAGAGAGTTTTAAAAGTATCTCGTTAAGAACGTAGATCATCTCTTAAAGATCAAGATTAGATTTCAACTTAGGGAAAGGTCCACGCAAAACTAATATATAATGTAGATTTGAAAACAATAATACGGATACACGTTTGTTTCATAGTGGAACTTTATCGCGATCAAAAGTAAACTCACGCTTTGCTGTAAGCGGCTTTAGAAAAACCTAGTTGCCGCCTTCAATGGAAGGTTTATTTTCGTCTGGAAATAAGGGTGCGGGGGCGGAACTGGTGAGGGAATAAAGAGTTGGTGCTTCTCGTTCTTCCCTTCTTAAAGGTAGATCCCGGGATAATTGATTTCATTCAGGCCTGTCGAGCTGGCAGGTGACCGTTTTGACCCCTGTCCAGTCGCCGCCGCGACGCGCGACCAATCGCCCACCCACCCTAGCAATTCGTCCCACGGAGAAGATACACCGTAGACGTAAACGTTAACAAGTGATACATTAAGGTTTTAAGTGATGTAGCCAATTTAAGAGGGATATATTATAGTGAAAACCAATCTCTAAAACAGAATTTAACAACGAGAAACCGGTTTTCGGCCGGAAATGTTACAGTTGGATACTATAATGAATGTTTTAGATCTGACAGCTGATATACAAAGCGATATTTTCCATTATATCTTCCCTTTAGAATTTCTATAAAATGGTATATTTGAAAAGCACGACTGTCACTGCGTCTACTCAAGCAGTGAAGACGCTAAAATGTCTTGTATTGCAATTCAATGAAGTGGGATTAAATTATCGTGAAGCCTATTTCCAAACCGATGTCTCTGACAACTTTGAAAGAGGAAATGAACTAATCAAATCACGTTTCTTTTGTTTTTCCAAAAGTATATCAACATGTCCTGGTCAATGTTTGCAAGAGTAATATTATAGTTGAACATTATCACCTACTCGCCTAACGGGTCCACTGTACTAAGACCAACGACATAGAAGTATCCCATACCTTAAAAGTGTTGTAAAATCAATTTGAGACGGACTATTCATTCCCTAGGCTTTTCCTCCCTTTTCTTGGCCCTCTGTAAATCGATTCATCAAACAATGGGAACCAATACCCCTTGGGCAGTACGTCGCCAGCGCTTAACAGGCAAAAACCCCTTTTCATACGCGCTATAGTCCGTTTCCATCGCCAGCAACCGAGAAAAGTGGACAGCCTATAAAGGGAGTGAGCGGGAAGATTGTGGCAAGGAGAGTAGGGTTAGATGATTGGAAAGGAAAGGAGTAAAATCCCTACAAAGACCGCTTTCTACGTATTCCGCAAAGCAATAATGCAAGACGGCGAAAAACACTCTCGAGGGGTGTTAGTGGCCATGCTGCCAGGCAAACGCCCACTCATCAGCTAGCCACAGTCTAAAGACTTCATTCTCGCGCAGGGCGAGAATTAACAATGGTTTAAAAGGGAGGGTAAAAGTAAAGTTTCAGTAATTTAAAACTCGATCTTCTCAAACCATAATAATCATAACACTCAAAGTCAAGTTTGAAATTAATATTTTGTATTTAAATGTCATTATAATAGGTTAAAGATTCATTAAATACGGATATGAGCTAAGAATTTTGCCACTAGGATCGCAGCCACGCCACAAGTCCTGTATAGCGTTGATGCGAACCTATAGCGGCGAAAATCTTGACTTACAAACATTATCCTACAGTTTTTCAGTTTCACTTTAAACGACCAATATTTCCAAGACACAATGAGAATCTTTGCGCGAGGCATTGCGAGGTTTCCATTTCAGTCCGGTCATTCTTATTATACGCAACGCTCAAACCTATTTTGACAACGAAGCCATGGTTTTTAAGCCATCTTTATGAGACTTTTCGAATCAATTGATAATTATATTTACCTCGAGGTCGAGGACGTAATAGATTATACGAATTATATTTACATACGCGAGAGGAAGAACATTTCATTGGCTGGTTTTATTAGAGCACGCGTTTCCGATACGATTAGTCGTATACGATTGGTTAACAATATTGGTTACGGCCGCGTATCCTTTGTTTCGGAAATTCTCGAGAGTTCATTGTTTTCCATGACAGATTATTGGAGCTTAGCTGACGTAAGCCTATTATGCGAATGAACAAAGATACGTACGATTTTCGACGGATACACGGAAACTGAACTATTTAGGTATGTTGAATGGATTAATTACGATCCATTGACAAGTAGTTGATAAGATAGAACAATACATCTAATTATATTGAAATTACAGGTTGGTAGAACTTAAATTTGAATTGTTTAGTTCTAAGTTGATAGTGCTATTTCGTTTTTAAGTTCCATTAATTGTTACCAGTTTTGGGGATTGAGTAAAGAAAATAACATCAAATATATTAAATCAGAAGCCGATGAAACCGTCCTTTGAAGTCTACTACTCCCGGGTCTTGTCTACCCCTCTCTGTATGGGTTAGTTTCAAAAAGCGCGATTCGTACGCCTAATAACGGTAGATATTTTCGGAACGGGAGTTCGTCGAGCGAATATATCTAGCAGCCTTGGAGTTCGTCAAAAAAACGTCGTCGTTTGTGGAGAGAGAGAATTTACAATTTTCCGTAGATAGGGGGTTTGAAGTAGAACCCCTCCGATCTCGTAAAACTGTGAATTTTACCCATACAGAGAGGAGCGCTATATGGAACATTAGAGTAGTAGACTTCAAAGGAGGGTTTCATCGACTTCTGATTAAATTTAAATCTTGGTTCTAGGCACCATCGGCTTGAGTTGACGTCTTCATTTACCATGATTCTACCGTGATCTTCGAAAGTGATAGATAGACACCCGAAGACCTGTTTAAGACAGGTTTAAAGTGGGTCTATTATGTTGGAGTCTATTAGTTTCGGATTTAGCCCTATTTTTAATTACAACTTTACCTATAAATATAGAGTATGTTATTACTAATTTATAATATCTTTGCATCCATGTTCTTATGTAATTTTCATACTTTTTTAAATAGTTTCGGTAATATTTATTTTGCGAAATGTTTTATTATAAAAACAAACGAGTCCTTATTTTTAAAATTCAGTTAAAAATCGATAAATTCATTGTCCCTTAATTTAAAACACTTATACAACGGCGAAAGTTAATGCGTATAAATACGCAATATTTAACAAGGGAGGAATAAAAGCAGATTTCGCAAACGAGAGTATAATATGATAATCCCCCCCCCCTCTTTTTTTCGATATAGAGAAGAGGTAGGTCTGAAATTAAACCTAACCATATATCTGGTCGCCCAAATGGTGTTAAATTTAAGCTCTTAAAACCTCGCATTAAAACCTACGCACCCTTGGGATAAAGGATCTAGAGGGTGGAAAAAATAAGAAGATATGAAGAAAAAAATTCAAGTAATATGAAACAACATATCCCCTCTAGTTTCCTATTAAATATTAAACGTGTGTGTCCGTATAGACCACCAGCATCAGATTCTTCTTTGAGTTGGATTAAAGCTTGGATATACCAACTTCGCCCTCTCAAGGGGTAATCGCTGTAGCGTTAACGTCTCCTCCCATTTAATTTTAGAAGCTGACGCAGTATGGGAGTGATTTTTTGAATCTTGGTGCCGAGGTTCCTAGGATAGAAGGTAGAAGCCCCCGCAAATTTGGGGGTGGATTGGTTCCAATTCATCATCATTTCTACCACGAGGATAATTTCTAATAAGGCTCGGGATACCGCTACGATAGGAGCATTTTTAGTGGGTGGTAGGATGAAAAAAAAAATTATATCAAACCTAATTCATCTTCCAGGGATTTTTATCCTCCCACCTCTCAAGCACTGATTTAAACCCTGAGTTTGGCACGTGGCGTATTATTTTGAAACCAATTTTTTTTCATACTATCTTATCGTATTATTATAATAAAAAAAAGTCCCACAGATTTCACACCCCTATAGCAATATTAGAGATTAAATTATAGGTTTTTAGACTAAGTTTTTCTCAAATATATTCTTAAAAACTTTAAAACAATACCCGACGTGGTAATGTTTCAAATTTGATATTCAGTTTTTTGGGGGTTTCTTTTTAGGTAAAACGGTTTTTAAACGAAGCTTAATATGAATACCCCAATTTTTGATACGTGATCGAGTGACTATTTTTAAATATATGACAAAATGAAATGAAGTATAATTATATTGACTGTATATTATATACCAAGATTCGTGGTGTTGCTGAACATATTGGTCCTTATCTACAAGAGAACGTGATTAAAACCATTAATTCTATGTTAGAGCGTGTTAATTAGGTCGAAAAATAAGCCCAATTCTCAAATTTTATCTTCTTCAGCCTCCATGTGCCCATCAAATAAATGGTTAGTAGCTCTTTATGGTCAATTGCACAATTTTGCGAACCCAAACAATGACTTTTCCTAAAATGTTCTATTTAATTATAGTTCGAAGGTCAGTATAGCGGATAATTACCACCAAATCTGTTAAAAATTCTCATTACTCGCCCAATTAGGATTCGAAACACTGGAAAAACGAGGGGAAAAAAATATATAATGCAAGAAGAGCAAATGCGGTAGTAGTTCGACTCGTTCAATAATGATTATTTAGCACAAATAGGATTACGAGGAATGGTACTCTTACTCCCTCTACTACAAGATCGAACTAAAAGAACAAGACGATGAAAGAATCCTATTCGTTCCCTGCCTTTCTACCACGCTTAAGCTTTTTAAGGCTCATTTAACATAAAGTCCCCCATTTATTTGAAATCCCCAAAATGGACAAATTTCTTCTTTCGAAAACAAGTGGATCCACTAATATTAAAGCCTTTTTTTTTGGCTGAAACTGAATACGAAACGTTCTGATATTACGCGAGTGCGAGGGGCAGGCATTCTTCGCAATGAATTCTGGTGTATAGAAGAAACTATCCCCAAAGTTAAACCCAAAAATCCATTTCGATTAAATTAAAGGTTAGAGTTTAGTATTGATTTAAATCTAAAAAACTTTTACTTCATAATACGAAAGCAAAATTGGGATATTTGCAAATTTGAGGTCGAATATGATCGGTTAATATAATTTAAAGTCATATAATTTGGAGAAGCAATATCAGATTGGGTATCAATGCTAAATTTGATGATACTGAAAAAAATATTCATTCCTTGGAACACGAGTATAGTTTTCATTATATCACAACAACAACAAAAGTTTTACACAGTTGGATTTCCAGCCATCCTCTATCAGACCAACACTTTTGGAAACTAAATTTTGAATTAAAAGTAAAAGAGGGGGAAACTATAAGAAGTAAAAGGGCTATGAGGCAGATCGGGGCTTAATAGATACTTTTCTGATTGTAAGTAGCATTTGTATTTCTTAAAAGTAGTAGAGAGGGGGCCAGGATGTCAGTGTAAGAAAGAGAATTGGAATTTATATATATAGCTCCGCACGTCGAATTTGAATGCTGAAATTTCAATGAGAGAGCGAGAGAGAAGAGAGAGAGAGAGAAAGAGAGAGAGAGATGGAAAGAGAGAGAGAAAGAGTGTACGAATTGACGTCGTTAGTACCATAGATTGCCTTCTCCATTGTCTAAAATTCGAGTAAGGGAGTTGAAATCAAAGAGGTAGAGAGATACTCAGTTAGAAAAAAAGTTTTTAAAGTGATTTTGAGTTCCTTCTTTCACTTCATTGGACTTATATTGATTTTAGATTGGCTACTTCGTTTCTCTTCGTCTCTCTGAGCGAGAATCTAGCTAGTATTAAAGGGTAAAATGCATTGAATTTATTTCCAAACCTACAATAATTACCACAGGTAAATCATGCTTCAAGTTTACAACAAGGCATATTATGATTGGTTAGTTTTATCGTCAGAGCTTTCGCCCGAGTAGAGAGGAAAAAACCCACTCTAAACGGTCGAGATACGCAATTCGAAATGGCCCACTCTAGCGGTTGAGATTGGAACTAAGTAGGCGCGGCGCTAATATTGCATTGAAATGTCTAGAAAATATATCGACGAAAAACAACTCTGCCTCTCTCTCGCGAAATGAAGGAGCGTGTCTCGCCCGGCCGTCGCGATTTCGAGTCAGATTTACTCTATAATATACAGTCCGTTTAAGACGCGACTTAGATTTTAAAGAAAAATAAATCCCCGCATCTATCCCTTTAAAAGTGGCAAAGAAACATCGTCTTCCCTGGCGAGGGGTTACCCCCATATATCCGCTAAAGAAGAAGCTGGTAGTAAAAAGGATGGTTTGAAGAAGATAGAAGATACTGAGGTAGAAGGAGGTTGCCGAAGACGATCAGCGTTGGGGGCCGGAAACGGAATTGAATCCTCTAAAGGAGAAAATAATGCCGAGAAATAAAATCTTTAAAGAAGTATATACTAGCCCGTCGGAAACGGATGAGGCATCCCGTTCACATTTTAAAAATTAAATACAAAGCGTATCAAGATACACTCAAAATGAATTATTGAACTTTTAGTTTCCACATTTAAAGATTAATCTAAACCATGGGACAGTAATTAAAAAAAAAATGTTTTTAAAACTCGTCCTTAAATAACGTAGTGTTAAGAGTATTATTTTATTCTACCCAACTTGACGTGCAATATTATTTTTAAAAGTATCCAATTTATAGTTTTTCTATGAAAGAATCTTTCATGGAGAGTAAAATTGATCATGTGACTAAAAGCGCCAAATATTGATGACAATTCTTTTTAAAAAATAAAATATTTTACCTTCAGGGAAAAAAAAAAATAACATATTTAAATTTAAATATATTTCTGACCAAGAGACTTATACGTTTTTGAAAGTCTGTCTACAGTAGGATTAACGTAGCCATAAATTATAATAGTCTTAAGTTTTGAAATTTTTAGATCACAACATGTCGTGGGAGGATCAATGTGAACATAGCTTTCTTGCCGGAATACGAAGAGCGGTCGGGTTCTTTTTCAAAGCCCAAGCTGGGTACGTGCATACAACGGAGAAAACCATATAAGAAATCTTTCATTCAACTATGGTTGAAAAAGAGCCGTAATTTTTTTTTTTTTTTTTTTTTTAAATCTCGTAATTCACAACCTAATATTAAAATAACCGGACAATTTGAAACTTAAAACCTAAATGCAAGATCCTAGCTTATGGTCCAACATGAAAGAAGTTAAACAAAAATGAGAAGAGAATGCAATTCAACTTAATTTTTAGGAAAACTTAATTATATTGAAAATATGATCTGGGATGAAAAATTAATGTATCTAAAACAGTTGAGATTCAGTCCCGCTTCCACATCAACCATCGTTTTGAATCCCACACTGGGAAGAAAAACAATTATCAAGAAATGAAGCGAATAATTATGGGCGAATTTGAAATTTGTGTCACATGCCCTACTCTTGGTAGATTTTCATCGACATTATCTTTTCAAAAACTTCAACGACCCAGCTTTGATTGGACGCGTTGTTTTACATTGTTCAAAGAAGAATGTTTGGAAACCCGGAGAATCTCGTCAATTTTGATATATATACAGAACTTCAGAAATAAAACGAAAATACCTATAGGGCTGGCGATAAGCAAGGAGAGAGGCCATGAAATATACCACGTACATACATGTGTGCCGTCGATCTTAACGCTTGTAACTCTAAATTCGGAAGATCAATCGTCCGAGCAGGAGGTTGGTTCCTCCATCACGACTAACACGTGGCGGATTGAGTTTATTCCCCTCCTTCTCATAGCTTATCCCAGAATCGCGCCGGAGTTATAGTAAGGAGCAATAGGGTGGAGAAAACCCCCGCTTAATCTCGGCCAGGCATTGGATCATTGAGCAGACGAGACCTTGCTTAACCATAAGCCCCTCTCCCTGGTTCCCTAAAGGACAAGTGCCGCCGTAACAATTGCCCATTGCTCACAGCCATATCCAGAACCAAGAGAAAGAGAGGGGAGAGTTGTTTTACGTCGATACATTTTCACCCCGAGTAAACGTCAAGAAAATTCATTGCAATATTAAGACCGCCTATTTAGTTCCTATCTCAACCGCTAGAGAGGGTAATTTTGTAATCCGTATATCGACCGTTTAGAGTTTTTGAATTTTCTCCTCTCCTCGAGCGAACGAAGCTCTGACGACAAAACTTTCAGAACCACATACCAATCGTAATATGCCTAGTTGTAAACTTCAAGCGTGATTTACCAGTGGTTATACCCATTTGCCGATCAATTAAAAAAAAAACTTTTGATACTATAGGACAAGAACTAGAGGTACCGTGAGACTGATCCTTTGAACATCCAGTTCTCAATATACATACATATAGAACGGGACCCAGACTCTTTTCAAAGTTTCAATTGTCCTATCCAAGCTTGATTATTAATTGAAACGGCGCTCAAACCATTTCATCTAAGCCTTTTCGCCGCTCCTGGTCTAGAGAGAAGTTACTATAGGCTGAGGCCTATAGGAGATTGAACGCAACTAGGAGGGGGAAAGTGGTAAGAATCAATCCCACTTGCACGGGGATGAATAAGGGTCCTACTAGTGCTAGCAGGGGTGCTCTCTGCTCCTTCAATATATATACCCTTTATACTTTAACCCGCCTCATGCTCGGGCTCTACACCCAAGAATAAAGGTAGTAAATTTCTTTACAAAGCTTTTCGGCCGAGTAATCCCCTGGAACAAGACGTTCTTGTCAATCTTTTTACGATCCTGTTAAACCCACCAGACCACTATATATGTTTAATGCTACTAAGAGCGTTCCACGTTTTTTAGATGAAAATAAATTTGTACGTACTGACTTTTCAAACTAATTAAAAATGTGTAGTGCTTTTTGCAATTAGACAAAATAACAAGGAGAAGAGTTTAAAAGTACACGTATTCGTTAATTATGAATAGAAATATTTAATAATACCAAAAAAACTAAAAATAAATCCATAAAGATAAGAAAACATTATGACAGCATCAGTTACGCGTGCGGGGATGAATACGACACCGTCGAGTTAGCTTCTAAGATTACCTTTATGTAAATTGATTAATGTTTAATTTATAGGTTCTAATTAGATCTATACACGAATGTTTATTGTAATTTGGAAATTTACGTAACTATATGCTTAAAGGAGGATGTGTATATATCACTAGCGGAATGAAACACGGAGCAATAACTACGGGAGGATTCAGCCTCTATTCCCCTGACTAGCGTACAACGATTTTGATTTTTTGTGAGTGACAATGCAATGACGTAATAAAACGGGATAAAAATTGGATATTTTTAATCGATTTTGGCAAAAAAACGGGGATTTTTGAAGCGGCAATTGTTGAGAATTATACAAAGCATAAGTACGTGATTTTAAAATTACTTTCTACAGTCTACAATGATTTTGGCACATGATAACGATTCCTCAATCTTCCAACTTCATTTGTTGGCAAAATTTCTACGTAAACTTTACCAATTTGTCTTTTCGAAATTGCTCAAAATATTTTGTAAACTTGTACAAAGTGTTTTATTTCATTTCACCTTCTATTCAAAACATCGTCTTCTTACAAAATCGGTAAATAAAACAAGAGTATACCAACGGTGTATAATGAGTGCCCGCTGGTGTGAGAAATGAAGCCGGAGACGCCGGGTCAAAAGCAACCTGGTGGCGAGCGAGAAAGCTTCCACAACCATCTTTTAAGGAAGAGTCTTCTCGATTTAGAAACCTTTCCCATATAGCTCTCTTTATCCACCCCGCACAAACGTCATTTCCGTCCAATCAACCACGCCAGATGGAAAAACAAATTCTATTTGTTCCACTACTTCGAATTCTACTTCATTCCTCTTTCATTCGTTATATTCCTTCGAACCTTTACTCCCTCTAACCCCCTATTCTAGTAGCTCTTCTCTCTTCCTTAAGACACGTTCGACATATCCCAGTTAAGCGAGTAATATCGGGGAAGAAGAAAAGGGCCCTAAGGGCTCTCTCTAAAGGAAAAGTCACAATGATATTTCAAATATTAATAAAGAAATAAAAGCCTAGGATTAGGCAGGCCGTCCGCGATATAGCTAACATTATCCATTACGATCAGGTAATCTTTCCCCTGGGATATCTCGAGTCTCACGGTCTAGCATGGGCAGAGTTCAGAAAAACTATCTCTCTTCTCTCAGCGACCGAAGACATTATTTGAATACAACTTCGTTTTAACTCCGATGAATAGGCAAGGAGGGTGGAACGAATTTTACGAAAGGGTTAAAAGTCATACATCTCGTATTCATTTTCCAATGTTTTCAGTTCAAATATACCTATGTAAACGCTATACTTCTGCTCCACGTGAATCTATTCTTAACACAAAATAATCTTAAGTCTTGCCCTTTTAAAATACGTCGTTTTGCCAGCATTGTAGGAATTAAATCGAACAAGACGAACGCTCTCAATATAAACTGACAGACTTTCCGACGTACCCAACCACACTGTCGGCACCTTACGTGGTCATCCCCTTCCTCCTACGCACAACACTAAGCTTTTATTGGTAATTTCGGTTGGTGGGTAAAGTAATCTTGCGCCACTGAATCAAAGACAAGCCGCGCCAGCTCAACAACATCCCTTCCGCCAACCTAACCCATCTTTCCACCCTGCATGCACCAATTCCGCCTCTACTTTCAATTTTACCATTCCCTAAATCAAAAATCATTCCCCGTTCACAACCGCGTGCGCACTTCGCCTCGCAAAAACTGCAAGTGGTTTCCACATTTTATTTCTCGTTCGATGCATTTTTATAGTTACTACATATCTGACTCTGAAAGCCATCAAAAATTCTTGGAAATAAAAGTGTCGTTAAAACCCTTCATTCGGAACTGATTGGTGTACAAACTGATACAAGAAAAAAAAAACAATAAAGCCATCCGCCAAAGCAACATAAACAAAAAATAATTCAGGAAAAGCCATGACCACAAGAAATTGTTTATCAGTTCCTTATCATTAAATTAGGCCTAACTCACTGGTAAAGAAAAAATATAATAAACTAATATTGGAATTTTAACTTAATTACAAACTCCATGGTTTAAAATCTTGACGATAACTAGTCTTCTACGATTCACGTTCACTTTATTTAGACAGAAAAACATTTCAATCCGAGCTTAACCGCGCGCTTCTGCTAGTTGGGGGAGATTTCAAATTTTCTATTGATGAGTGTTAAGTTTACATTCGGAGTGAGTTAAAAATTGATTTAAATTAATATTTTAACGATAATAATCGATTAAAAATCAAATAATTGCAAATCAAGGAATGCTGGATTAATATGATTGGTCCGATTTTTCCCGTCAATGAGATTCAAATTTATTTAAATTTAAGAAATTATAATGAAGTAGAAAGTAAAAATTGTGGGAAAATATAACTTTGGGATGAAAATTCTTCTACTTAATTAAAAACGGTTATATTTTCTAATTTTAGTTTCTTCTTAAAGGTTAAAATATCCTATCAGTATGTAACCTCGCATAATACAGTAAAAATTTACATAAAATCAAATATTTTAGTGTAAATTTTATTCCGAGGAAAGAGTATGAAAACCAGTATATATATTATCCTATAAATATCACAAAATTGTCTTGAAAAAATTGCATAATTTGAGAGAAAAATCTTATTTTTCTATTAAGAAAATTTAAATATTATTATTATTATTATTATTTCAAAAGTTCATGGCGCTATTGGTAAAAGTAATTTGATTTGAGAGAACCAAGTGGCTATGTCTTAAAAAGGAAATGTGAAGCGCCTCTAGCGGGAAAATTCTAGAATAGGGATTGAAGACAATAAGGCCCAAATTCCAGCCTTCTCGAGTTACTTGTTATGACGACAATAGCGTTACACTAAAGATTGTTAATTACTTTCATTGAATAAGTTATGAATTTTTCATATTATTAAAAGGATGCAAGACTTTCCTCTTAGATAATTTCTTCTCTTAAAATTTCAAAATTCAGTTAAATAATAAAAAGAAATAGAACCACCTATAGCACTTAAATATATTATACGGTCTAAACTAGGTTAAAACAAGTAGAGAAAAAACATTAAAAAAAATCTCTGGAGAGCCGTCGAATTAACCTTTCAAACGGCATTCTGAATTAAGCAAAAGGAGGAAAAGATTAATATACAAGCTAAGTCCCACGTAGGATCCATTAGCAACAGTTGCTATATAGTTAGAAGTAAAGAGAAACCTCGTTGGATACCAGCCTTAATTGAACGGCAAAGAGCAAAGCGAACTAATATAGGGGAACACCTAAAGTAATTCATCTAATATTCCTCGTTTACTAGTTCTATAAATGACTAATTAAACGTTTACAGCTTCGCACCAGAGTGCTCTTTCCTCCATATTAGCATCGTACCTAATTACGATTCACGATTGCCAGTGGTTAGTAGCGTTGCTTTTTATTTTAAGAATATCAATATTCTAGCTATTATCCATAAAAAGGCTTAATAAATACATGAAATTGAAACTCACGAGCTTCCAGATTATCTTAAAGTGATTTTTTTATCGATTCCTTATCGATGAACTAGGAATAAATTTAAAACTCACCCGGAAAATAGGCTTAGCTGGATTCGTGAAGATTCTAAACTTCCCATACAAGAACTAGCGACCAATGATCGATGGCCCTAATATAGTGAATGCAGGATCTCTAGGAATCTAGCTAAGCCTATTTTGTAATTTTTTTAACAGGTGGATTAGTCCTATTTAACCTATATGGTGCAACTAAACATTTAGGCAATAAGTGGGACAGAAAAATGACGTGAGTATGATCGGTTGGCGGCGAGCAGCATACCTATACTCGCTTAGCGTAGGAAATAATCGAGTTTTTAATAGTCTATTAATTATTGTAATGAGGTCCCCGAAGGAAAATTTACTTTTAACTCTCCACGATCCCCGCTCTTTTATACCGAGTGTACTTTTCTCTCCTACAAATTATCGGAGATGCTATTTATGCAAATTTCTGCCGGAAAATGAGGTCCCAAGTTTACCTTTAACAATTTTCTCCATCAGCGCGCGTAGACTTTTCCCTAAAATTTCAATTAGCGACTAGCTACCTTGCCTATTTTATCGCGTTAACTAACTTTTTTCAAACCTTATTGGGTTAAAGGGAACGCGAAAGATAAACTATTAGAACAATTTTTAAAAAGGCCTAAATAGTTTTATTATAAAACTCACAACTTTTACGTAGATTTTAAAACTATTTAATTTTGACGGTACTATAATTTCCCTTTGACCAAATTAAACAACTTTCAAATTAAAGGTATGATTTCCGGATGAAGTATACTTTTACGAAAGAGGCAGCGCTAGAATGTCTCGAATCAGAATCTGCCGGTACTATTCACGGTTCCTTTAATAAAGAGACTTTCTCTTCTCATTTCATCGCCCAAAGTAAAACTTAATTGGTTTAATTAAGTCGTCAAATATGATGATGAATTTAAATTCATTAAAATTGTACGCTCCAAATATCAGCACTCGTTTAGAACTTAATGCAGTATGCACTTTTTTTAGGTATTAATTAATATTGTAATTGAAACCTTTTTAGGGTAAGACAAAAACTGCCTAATCTACGGTTTCAAAACCCGAAAACTTCGTCGAAAATGGGATATTTTATTTATTACATAAACATTACGGCATCAATATTATTTAATAAATTAAATTTTCAGCTTTTAGGGCGAAAATTTTACGAAAATCTGCCTATGAGAAGAATCGAAACTTCTATAGGATGTAAAAACATAAGGATCTATAAGTAATGAATTTTCTTCAACTAAAAAGGCCCCCATCATATGCCAATATTTTTCGGCCAATAGGGAATAGTTCGCGTTCGAAACAGTGAGACGAGAAACTTACTGAATCACTCCCGTATAGGTACGGAAAATGCCAGATGGAGTTTTAGTTACAATTTGATTGGCTTATAGTTAATAAATAACATTTTTATATAGTTTTCGTTTCTGTCTAAAGATGGCAATCGTGGAAACCAATGTCGGTTTTCGATTAATCCACTGACAAGTGGCTAGTTGCAGCCTATCAAACGGGATGTTCGGAGCAATACGTCATAGAGGCTTCCTACTTTTTATATATTGCCAACTGCTTTAGGTCGGACATAAGAAGTTATTCGAAACCGTCCTAAGAACGTCGGAATAATTACGAGAAAACGAATACGAGCGCAGTACATCATCACGGATATTAAAATACTTTAGGCTAAAAAAACTACTTTGGTAGGAGGTTGGAGGAAAGGGGTAAGATGCATTGATAAGATGACTCATTAATTAAAAGTCTTCCTTGGAAAAATAAATTAAGTAAAGGAGGAGAATTAATGAAACATATTTTTGGTGAAGCTAAGAAGGGATAAGGCAATATGACCCGATGACGGAGTTATTCGGGTCAAAGGAGAAGGGAGGGTGACAGATATTAACCCTTTATTTCGAGATGCCGGTATTTCATTAAAACGCCATCTATTGGTGGATGATTAAAAAAGGTGAATGGAATGAAACGATAGGAAAGTAAGGTTCACGTGGAGGAGGATGAAATATGAAAATATGAAGGGAAAAAATGAAAGCATATCTATTCATAAGGTTATATTTTTCAACCAACTAAGGCCTTGTTAAAACAACACTAACTAAATGAGTCAGCAAAAAACTAATCGGTAATCCATTAAATTCTAGACAATATTTTTGTAGACTAAACTCATCATATTTATATTTACACGACACAATTTAAGGCCATTTCTTTGTGAAAGTTAAATGTGTTTACGATTCCATTTTCCAAATAGAAATGAAATTTTGGTCAAACCCAACACAAATTCACATGGATCGTTGCGCAATTCTTCTCGAAATAATTTAATAATTTGTAATAGTTGTCTAAATATGTCGAGTACTCGTCGACGTTAATCGTCGAGTATTCGTCGGCATTAATCGTCGAGTATTCGTCGACATTAATCGTCGAGTATTCGTCGACATTAATCGTCGAGTATTCGTCGACATTAATCGTCAAGTATTCGTCGACATTAATCGTCAAGTATTCGTCGACATTAATCGTCAAGTATTCGTCGACATTAATCGTCAAGTATTCGTCGATTTTAATCGTCATGTATTCGTCGATTTTAATCGTCAAGTATTCGTCGACATTAATCGTCAAGTATTCGTCGACATTAATCGTCAAGTATTCGTCGACATTAATCGTCAAGTATTCGTCGATTTTAATCGTCAAGTATTCGTCGATTTTAATCGTCAAGTATTCGTCGATTTTAATCGTCAAGTATTCGTCGATTTTAATCGTCAAGTATTCGTCGATTTTAATCGTCAAGTATTCGTCGATTTTAATCGTCAAGTATTCGTCGATTTTAATCGTCAAGTATTCGTCGATTTTAATCGTCGAGCTCTTGTTGATTATAACAGTCGAGTATTCAAATTATGAATATTTTGCTAAGCCTAAATACTCGGTACTTGAAAGGCAAACGCTACTCAAATTGATAACTATATTTGGTAAAGTTTACCTATTCTGTAATCGAATCGATAAGATAAGTACTAATCAACATGTATCATTGATATCCAATGTTAAAACTCACGATTTACCAAACCATATTAAATCCGTTATATAGGTTTGAATTTACGACGTTTTTACATTGACGAATTACAAAGGAGAAACATCTCTTGGAGCTTTACTCTATCTTTCGTACTCTCTATGAGCCTAGATTATTTTTCACGCAGCATCCTTAAGAGCTTTTTAATAAGAAAGATGATCCTGTTCGCGCACGCGGCGTTTCTTTGAGGGAGAAAATGGAAAACAGTCTTTTATTAATGAACTTCCTCTCATTAAACTTTATTAAAAGGAGGAAAGTCGAGGAAGCAAAAGCGGGGCGCCCTGCATACGATCGCGAGTCAAAAATTATGTAAATGAGAGACTTCGTGACGCCATCCATCCCTATACCGTTGGACAGGGATGGGTTTTATGTTTTAGAACGGAGGAATAAGATGAGACTAGGAGAAATTTTTATAATTTTGAAATTATGAAAATATTAAAACATTTGTTAATTTTTGAAAATATTTAAAGGTGTAATGAAGACCAGCAACATGTGTTTATTAATCAATTTGGAAGCGTTAAATATTAATAAAAATATTAAAAGTTTATAATTAATTAATATATTAAAATTACTTTCTTCCAGTTCCTAGCTTCTTTGTTAAACATAACAAAAGAAAACCCAATCCAAATATCTAATCTCAAAAACATATTATTGAATGAAGACCTTGTGTTAGACTTGTAATGATTTGAAATGAATTTCGTGACTCGATTCTTTCGATTATACGCTGAACCGCAAAGTTTCGATATGAGCCTGCTAAGCCTAATCAGGTGTCTTTATTATTCAGATTTAAAAATTTTAATGTCTCCCTCGTGTCCAAAATCAAGAGATCAAACACTTTGGATACTTTTTTTTTATAATTTTGAGAGAGATTTTCGGGTTTCAAAGTTAATTTCCCAGAGAAAACGCCACCTAGGTATATCTCGTGATAGAATAAACAATTGTGTAGGTATCTCAACTAGAAATCAACAATCTAGATTTACCAGAAATTATAATTAAGTCTTATTTTGATGCCGGAGGTCATGGAAACATAAAAATTACCTATTGCATAATCGGTAAACCGAGTTTAATCCAATATTTTAGACCAAGTTAACCATATAATTTCTAGTTTATTTAAAAATAATTTTAAAAAATTGGCTGGTAATGGATTAATAATAATAAAGACCTTACAGGTTTGTACGCGCTTTAAACCAAAATTGTAAGAAAGATTAGCTTAGAGTTTCGAAATAAAACGCGGTTGGTGTTGAAAAATATTTCCTATATACAACCATCTAAGGTCTATGCCTCGATTTTATATCTCACGAAGAATAAAAGCGATAGGCGGAAAAATAAAGCCTCGTTCACACTATTCCTATACGAGTTAGAAAAGATATTTCTGATCTGTTATTAGATCGTTCAACTCGAACTTACTATTTAGTCTAGTGTTTCCCTTGTCTAGTGTGTGGAAACACTACAAATTGTTGGCCAACGTGACGTCAAATTCGTCGTCAGAGTATCTTATATTTACTTACTCTAAGGGAGGTGTGACGTCAATGACAATGGTACGTAAGGGATTTATAGTTCCTTTAGATCTGGCAGACACCCGCGAGGTTGTTCTAGATACAACTAATTAACTAAACTAGTGTTGACTGATCAAGTTAAAACCCTGAATCCAAAACATATTTCGTCTGAACAGTCCTTTAGAAGGAGGAGGAGAAAAAAATAGATTTTTGTGAAAACGATGGAAGAAATATATAGGGAAAAAAATGTATAGGACCAAGCTCGGGCCAAACTCTGTCTACCTGCGGCTCTTATTGATGATATTTTTTCTCGACCTCGGCGAGTAGAAATAACGAGCGTAAGGCTGGCCTGGCGAAATTCCTATTTTTCGCTGACGTGGAATAAACCGAAAAAGAGAGGGGAGAAAAAATTTTCGACTTAAAAATAGATTAGAGGAAAGGGCGAGAGAAACTAAAGAAAAAAAGAAAAAGAAAAAAATACGGTTTGACCCTTAAAGGGCTTGTTGCATCATTTATCAAACGGGTTGAGAAATCGCGAGAAAAACCCATACTTGTATCCGAAACTAACCCTTTTTTCTGCAGAGCTTAAATTGGCAAGGATATAGCTTCACGTACTTCGATTTAGGAAATCATTACGTACACATATTATTATAAACATTGTCTGGGTCGTCAATAATAAATCCAGCCAATCTTTCCCGAGAAAGACGTACATATGAAATTTCAACCTCACAAATTAGAGTAGGCAATAAAACAAACAAATCTTTCAATAATTAATAGTTAATTTGAGGTTAATATTTACTGATCAATCAAATTATACGGAGTCAGACATGGACGTGAAAAGTCAGGCTACCTGCAGTTACATTTATTATTTATTGACCTAAAGATGAAGGTAGACTAGCTTTATGGGCTTACTGCCAACCTAAAGTAAAACTTACATGGCCTGAATTTCAAATGAAAAAATTAAATGCAATAAACCCTTTTTACGAATGAAACCGAAATATCTTGGCAACGTTACGGAAGGCGGGAGATTCTTATTATAGAGTTAATGGAAACTGATAAGAGTCAATGAGTTTTGGGAGCTGCAGAGGGCATGGATAAGAGACTTTTTCTCGCCCTCTTTTATTGTGCCTTTGAAAGATCAAGGGAGAAAAACTTATCCAATGACAGAAAAGGAGGCAAAAGTCGACCACGAAGCAAAAGGGAATGGAATTAAAGGCTGGAGAAGATCTAGTTAAGAAAAAAACCGCGATTAACAGCTTTGTAACCCCCCCCCCCCCCAGGGATCGCTTCGCTTAGCTTGGTTGCGACGCAATTTCGGTCGTATCAAAACTTTTTTCACTAATAGGGTTTATCTAAATCCTTCATATTATCTTTAATTTTTAAAATTAAATATTTTTCTACCGTTATAACTTTAAATTCTCAATCGTAGGCGTAATATTTTATTAATTATATGTGCAATTAATAGTTAATTATTTGTCAGTGTTGTTCCGTGAATTGCCTCCGAGGTCGCCTACAATTTCAGTATTATTAATACTATTTAATTAAGTGACAAAAGATTAACATCTAAAAACGCCCACATGAAGAGCAGGAGAATAAAAATTTCCAAGGGACAAAATTAAATCGATTCAATTTAAAGCGCGAGACCGAAAAACGTGAGAAAATAGAACAAAGAGAAACCGACACATATGGGGATTAAAAACCCAAAAATGGCCTTAATACTATATATTATTTGAAAGTTAAATGGGTTTTTCATCAATTCGGAGTGTTAAAATATTTAAAAATTCACAGTTATTATCAAAGATGCGACTGAATCTCAATAACCCTAAATACATTTCTCGAGAAATCGTAATTGTGGATGC
This sequence comes from Odiellus spinosus, assembly GCA_963920705.1. Lineage (NCBI taxonomy): Eukaryota > Metazoa > Arthropoda > Arachnida > Opiliones > Phalangiidae > Odiellus > Odiellus spinosus. Next base: position 10,423,299 of record OY987237.1, read on the forward strand.
CAATTTCTTAAAACACCTCATTTGGTTCATGCACAAATTCAAATACGAAATCTCAATGGATATAGCAGAACATTGGTAATTATCTCTGTGAATTACCTCGGAACCTTGGGTGAGATTTTTTTTTTTTTTTTGTTATTATTTGCATATTTTAAGTTCAAAATCAATTAAAATTGGAGTCTCCTTAATCCCGCAAGAAAAATTAAAGACATGGTGTGACATATAAAGCCTTAAACGTTGTTAGGTTTTTACCATGCTTATTTTGAAGAGGAGTTATCGTAATAGAGAAAGCAAAGACGGATGGATACACTATGCTAAGCCTGAAAGAAATAAAGTAGATGGTAGCTTTAATCCCTTTGGACACGGAAGATTAAGAGAGGGTGATTAGAAGAGGAAAACCTGTTGGTGGAGTAAAATATTCAAGTCCTTCGCGATACGCGCTGTATTACGCTCATTGTCTCAAAGAAATGAAATCGTCCCTTTGAGCAAGGTATACTCCTCTTTTTGTCTAAATTTCATTCCTTATTCCAAGATAAGCTCATTCGCCTTTACGAATGGAATGAGCGTCTCCAGACCCAGATATAATGAAAAAGAAGACGCGGGTAAGGATAGCGAGAGGAGGGTTAGAGCCGTTCGTCTTCACCATCAGACAATTTCTTCCCTCCTCCCAGAAAGCCGTCAACGCTCCGGGGCGTTTTCATTTCCAAAGGTAACAAATTGAGCCTAAAGCCGAGGAGTTTTATATTGTCAATGGGTCTGTTTTCGATTCTTGTATATTTTACTTCGAGTACAGGGTGTCACTGAATGTTGTAACTATAGAAGCAATTTACCAATATCTGTTCAAATAATAAAGTACCGAGATTATTGGATGACTTAAAGTGAAGCTGTCACCATTTTTTTTCGAATGCCTATGGATTATAATTTTAGTTTTATGGTACTATTAAAACGCCATATTGAAAAATTTACCCCTTTCGGTTATTGCGTTCTTCAGAACCTTCAAAATTAAAATGTCAAAATGTACGATATATGACATCAATTAGGGTATGTCTATAATTTAATCAAATTTTGAACATAATCGCGAAAGAAATCTAAAAATTATCTCGTTAGCGTCAGGAAATCAAAGGGTTGAAACAGTACTTTGAAAGTTTTCAGAGATGCGAACGTTACTTGGTCGAAAGTGACTTCTGTTAACTTTGATATCATTGATAAAGAGAGAAAGTTGCATTGGTAGCTAGGACTTTGGAGGATCTAAGCATGTAGCGAAAACTAGGATAAAATTAAGGGGCGGCGATTGGTATAAAGATATCAACAGAATTAAAGTCGTGGGACATGTATAACACTTCTGGTAAAAGGATGGCGATGGCAACGCGACCAAGGCAACGATATACAACTATTTTTATCCCTATTAGGTTTAACATTATGAATCAATCCGCCTCGTGTTTGTTGGGTTTGTGAAAATTCTTGAAATTAAAGGGAGATTGAACGGAAAATAAAAAAAAAACATTATATATTTTGTTTCCTAATTGTTTTTATTTATTTGAACTTCCACTTTATTACTACAAAGTTATGTAATAATCCCAATATTTATAGGTATGTTAAGGGTTTTATATTGGAAATGAGGCACTACCTTTCAGGGTTTATCTATTGTCCATGGTTCCACCCAAAGTATTCCGAAATACGTACAGAAACGCGACCAGGCCCAGTATATTCTTTCTAAAGTAAATCAGACTTGAAATCGCGACGGCCGGGTGAAAAACGCTTCATAACTTATTTCACTCCATTTCGTTCAGGTTCCCTTTAAAATACAACAGCCCAGTTTTCCCCAAACTCTTTCTAGTCTCAACCCTTTCCGAAGAATTATTTCTAGCGTAGAAAATCCTCCAAACTTCACCACCACCATATACCGCGGCTGTTATAGCGTCCTCAAAAGCCACCCTGTTTCACTCTCGCCTATCCTCTTCTTCTCTTTCGCTTTTGACAAATCTTCTTTAAAGGTTGCCGACGACGAGCCATGCGAGCCTCATTAAATTTGTTCTCTATGTCCCGAGTGCAGGTTTCGCTATACTTCGTGTAGCCAAAGACACGACCCCAAAGGACCTGGAAACCTACCTACCAACAACTATATACCACTTTCATGGTGTAAAAATGTAGTAACTTGAACTTTGGATGAGGTTAATAAGGTTAAAACACGGTAGACAGTGTTACTTCAATAATTAAAACCGTTATTTTTCATTCTCTTAATTTACCTATATTAAAATTTTAAATCCATTTATTAATTAAACTATATCAAAAATATTCAAATTTTTCCTCTTGATAACGGAGAAAGACTTAAATATAATTGAACGATAAAGGTACAATTTACTGGATTAAGTACTTTCACGATCAAAACATCACGAGCAATTAGAAAGCGCGTAAAATTAACTGTTGGTTTCGTATTAACGCGTAAACTAAAAGTCTAGACTGGTATACGATTTAAAATAAACTTTGACCTCTTTCAGAAAGTTTTATTCCTAAACGTCTTAAACTATAAATTATCATTTTGATAGTTTTACCAGGGCAAACCATAAATTATCATTACGTGGTAATTTACCATGGTAAATTAATGATTTAAAATTATTTTCTTATCCTCAACGTTTTGAACAACTAAAACCAATCTTCATCAATAAAAATATTTTGGAGAAAAAAATTGAGAAAACTTGTTAAAACATTTTTGAAATAAGAAAAACGGACCATCTATTCTCGTAACCCTAGTAAAAATTTCGCGCCCTCTCAGAATTGCGAGTGAAAGCGAAGAGTATAGGCAGCTGGAAACGTAGAACAAACGAGAGGATTTTCGACTTTTCAACGCTCGTATTTTGGAGCTCCGAAATTATTCTTCGGACGTAAATTTTACATAACACGGGAAAGAAAAAGACTGGCAATTTTCTAAAGGCAAAATTAGAAGAAAGTAATTAAGAAATTTGTTTAAAACTCGCAATTATCCTTAACACCTCGAAATAAGTTTGAAATTTCAACGAGTTGAAAGATGGTTGGCTTTCCGCTATGACAATAAAGTACTAATAAAAAGACAGATCTCCAGCGTGAGTTGACAGAAGGTTCAAATCTGGTTCAATCATCTCAAAGTAGAGACTAGCAATCTTAGAGTTAGCTTGTGATTCTAAAAAGGGGTTAAAAAGGATGGGCTATGTATTTTACCCAAGATCAAGAACGAATTGAAACGCCGAGAACCTTGAAGGAGACTCAAGGGCGAGGTGGGAACGGGATTTCCAGATTCTCTAGGTGGAATTGACCAATTAGAAAGCAATTTAAGCCTACCTTTGCGCGTGATGAATACTAGATTCAAGCTATTTATTTAAAGCGGTACTAAGATTTGGCGAAAATCTCCTCAAATATTAACGAATGAAAAGTAATTTCGTATTTTGGTCTACATATATTATAATCCCCACCAGACTGGAATTAATATTAAACTTGTTTTATATTTCCTTTAGACTAGGACGTTATTACGAATACAAATTTGGATTCTGTCGTCTCCGAATTAATCATAATGCAGCAGGGATATTAATTAAATCAGTGTTACCAATTTTAAAAAGTTTTTTTTTTCTATAGTTTAGTTTAAAGAGTTTGTAAGAGTTTTGCCACGTCTTAAATAATTAAAAATACTAATCAAATACTAATTAATAATTGAAAATATCTAAACTATATGATAATAGTATCTAGATTCTGGCCAACCTCAGAAAAGGCGGGAAACTTAAAGCTAGTTTATAATAGTTATGTTTCCCGCAGTTTTTTTAATTTTTAGTAGGCGTCGAAAATTGGTTAAAATAGGGTATATTTCGTCTTTCTTGTTAAAATGACGGTATTTGGTGGATTTCTAAGAATTAAAGGGTTTACTGAAGTTTACTGGTCGCATCAATGTTGAAGACATATAGGGTAGAAATATATGCAAGTCTGAAAACTTTCTAATTTATTATTAGAAATAAAATTGAATTAATTCTTATATTAGCAAAAACAGAACAAAAGTTTTATTCTCTTTAAAGTTAAAGTTGAGAAGGGTCCGTTAATGGAGTTATTTTACTCTGATCCTATTTTTAAAAATAGACAAAGGGATTTTACAATGAGATTTAAATTGGATTAAGAGCTAGATCACGAGAGAGGGTAATTAAATATAGTTCAAGGAGAAATAAAGTAGGGCAAAGTAAATCGTTAACACCATTATATTTCGCATTAACTATTTAAAGATACCGCGTGTTTATTAGTAATTGCAAATCTTGTTTAAAAAATAAAATCATTAACTCAATAATCTTCGCGCGTTTCTTAATTTTAAACAATTAGGAGAGTACGAGTTAATTGAATTACGCAACTGCAAAGATTTATAAACCTCACTGGTCTAGGAATCGGATATATCCATTATCTTCTGTTATTGTTATTTTTCAGATATTTTTTGATTGTTTGTGACTAAAAAAATGAAGGCCTATGGATAAATTGGTTTTACAAAACCGAAAATTATATTTTTAGTTTATTCATACTTTCAAAAGCACACATTCAAAATAGGGTCGGTGTACAAGGACGAGGTGTACAAGCCGGTAGCTTTGACTGTACTAAAGTTATTATATAATAGCGAAATCTGTGTATATATTTAAAGTTGTTAACCTTTCGACCTTGAACTCCTTATGCAAGGGAGTGGTGCTTTTTTAAAAGGCGACAATAATTAAATGTAGCGGCATAAAAAAAGGCTTATTTCTGTATAGGAGGCCCATAAAGACGTAATACTAGCATACGAGTGTATATCAGTGGGTCTACGCGCAAAATAGCAGGGCTTAAAGCAACATCTATCCCAACTCATATATTTGGAATCATTGGAGTATTCACCATCGAATAAAACTACGTTACCTCCGGTCTTATGAATTAGTTTTTACGATAAATAGGATCCTAGCTTGCTTTGTACGTGCTGAAACAACAACTTGTTTCCGACTATATGATTCCATAAAAAACTCTAGACTAAAAAAATGGCCCAGGAGAAAAAAAAAAAAAAAAAAAAATGAAAAGAGAATTTTAAAGTGTAGATGGCGCATCGGCAGCCTAGAGGATTTCTAAGCAGTTTTCCGCTCAAGCGAAGCGTTCAGTTTCTCTTTAAAGCGCTTTTATTTTCTCGGTAAAGAAATGGGGAATGCTCGTCAAATTGAGATCTAAAACGTCTCAAGTCGATAAAAACGAATTTCTAAAACAAATTAGATAATATAATTTTATTTTCCTATGGAAATTACATCCAGAGTGTCAATAACTTTATTACCTTCCCTATACCGATCTCACCACAAATGATAGCTAAGGACGAACGAAATACGAAAGATATCCTTATTTTTCATAGATTTATTTATTTAAATGGGTTAAACGAATACCTAAGAGCGAATTCCACTGAGTGTTCTTGAGAAAAAAAACACTAACAGCAACTTCTATATTCCACTGGGCGAGACAGAGCAGTAAATATTTACTTTCTTGTATTCCCCTGGGGAAAATCTAACTATCGGGAGCTCTGCCACTTCGCGAGAGCAACTTATTTGATTGGGTAATGCGTTTCTTTTTTCAAATTTTAAATTCCACTGCTCGATGTCATATAGCGAGCCAGGTTAGATTTTCAGAGACTTTTCAAAGCACTCTAAGAGTGGTTCAGTGAAATTCGCTAGTAGTCTTCGCTATTTCATATGGAGGAACCTAATCAAATTGAGAATCTGGTAATTTGATACGAATCTAGAGAGGTATCATTCTGTTTTTTAAAATTTCTTTACTAATAATTTAAGCTTATCAATAAAAGAATTCGAGCCTGGCATTAAAAAAAACCACCACATCTCTATTTACGACATTGAGACCTTTAGATTGGTACCGAAGATGAGTATAGCCGCTAGCGTACTTTAGCTCTACTGCTATCGCCCCCTAGTGGAAGCTCTTGACAAATGGACCAAAACTGATATCAGGACTGCGGAAGAAATATTCAACCATCCTTTCCAATTCCGATTTCTTCTCTCTTTCTGTCTTTCTTTTTTATCTTTTTTTCTTTCCTTATTCAAAGGGATGGGAGGTGAGGGTTGAAGGGTTTTAGGTTGAGGATGAAGGGTAGCAATGGGAGATACTTTTGTGAAAAGCCCACCTTTTTGGAAAAAAATTTCACCTAAAAATTTGAGGAATCTTTTTCCTCCAAAATTCTTCCTCTCTCTTTCTCTCTTTCCGCGGATTTTTGAAATCTAAAAAGGCTATATTAAGACATTCTAAAGGGTTCAAGCGGGACTAGTAGATGGTGGAAAAGGGATAGTTTACGCGCCATCTGTCGAAAAAATGTTCCGAACAATTCGATCACACGCTTTTGAAAACTAAAAGAGAGAAGCTGAAAGTATTTTTTTTTCTGGTGCTTAGGTTTTAAGGAAATCACGTATTTTAACGCAGCTAGTTATAGGGAGTGGAATGAATCGCTACGCTTGTTTGGATAAAAGCAAAATTATTTTATAAAATCAGCTTCTTTCTTACTGGTTACGCAGAAAACAGATATGGTCTTAGTAATTCGTGCCAGAAGGCGCGAAAATTAACTGCAGCCGCTATTATAGCCACGTGACCATAGTAATGACGTAGTATCCCGAGAATTTGTTAAAATCTTTCGAATATGGCGATTATAAAATATTTTTCTGTTACACTATTTTTTTTTTTTTTTGTTTTTCAATCTCATCGGCATATATCATTTTTAATTTAAAAGATCTTCCGAATATACGGCTCAAATTCCATTTGGAAATCGGCATTTCAATCCCAATTTCAACTTCTATTTTTATTATGGACAGAAGCCGATGAAACCCTCCTTTGAAGTCTACTACTCTAATGTTCCTCTCTGTATGGGTAAAATTCACAATTTTACGAGATCGGAGGGGTCCTACTTCATGCCCCCCTGTCTACGGAAAATTGGAAATTCTCTCTCTCCACAAACGACGACGTTTTTTTGACGAACTCCAAGGCTGCTAGAGATATTCGCTCGACGAACTCCCGCTCCTAAAATATCTACCGTTAGGAGGCGTACGAATCGCGCTTTTTGAAACTAACCCATACAGAGAGGGGTAGACAAGACCCGGGAGTAATAGACTTCAAAGGAGGCTTCTGTCATGGAGAATATTTGGAAATTTACGAAGATAAGACTCAATTTTATATTGAAGTTTACTATTCTGGACAAAATTGAATTTTCTTGAATCATCCAATTTTCGCAGTAACCCGATTGACGCATTAATCCAATTGAAACTATCCTACTTTGAATAATATTTAAATTCTATAATAATCTAAACAAAGAAATTCAGGCACCTAGTCTTACTTCGAGAATATAATTTTACTTTTCTTTATTTTAAAAACCTCTATCTCACAATAAATACAATAAATAAACTGTTACAAAACTTTAAATCTAAGCTACCCCCCTACCCCCGATATGGGTGTTTAAAGTGTATATATCCTAGCCGTTTTAAATTTACGCCCTAAAAATAAAGATATCAAAACGGGATTTTGAAAAAGAGAGAAGGTTTTGGTCTGTCTGTCACTAGCGTGCGTAAGCCAAGAGAAGTTTCGGCTCTGCTCCGGCCGACTGTTGTAGGCGTGTAGGAATTTTGAGTAATACAAATGACCCTCTAGGGAGATTTTTCCAAAAGAGTTTTGGGATAGCTATTTTTTGGCCATGCAGTCTCGAGAGAAAGATTCAATTCCTCCTTTTACTTTTAAAGTTCCCTTAGGAATAGATACATTCACTACTATATATATTGTAGGGGCAACCCACGCAAAACTTCGTTACAGAATCAGAAAACACGAATATTTTTCTTCAACACTTTCAGAATACGGCGTTAATAAATTTGCAAATCGACTAAAAATTCTGGGAATTTATTCATCATCTTTTCTTTTACGGATATTATGCATATTAAAAAATATATATTTTTTTCACAAGGAGTCAGTGCAAGTACTTATCATAATATTTTATTAAACGACAACGTTTCGGAGCTATTTACTTCATTATCAGGAGTAATTAGCTACGAAACACTGTCGTTCAATAAAGGGTAATGATTAGTACTCGAAGTGCCTCCTTATGGAAAATAGTTTTTCCACAATACTACATCCCAACTAGGTTTGTTCCCATTTCGCCCAAAATTATCTATTCCCATTTCGCCCAATCCTACTTCACCCAAACGTATTATCATTTGGCCCAAAAATTATCGATTCCCAATTCGCCCAAACCAAAATTTCCTTGTCCCTATTCGCCCAATCCCACTTCGCCCAATCGGTTTATCAGTTAGTAAAGAATTATTTATTCCCATTTCGCTCAACCTAAAATTCCTTTTCCCGTTTCGCCTAAAATTGTTAGGTTGGGTTAGGTTAGGTTAGGTTAGGTAGAAATAATTAAACAGGACGAAGGAACCGATCAAGAGGATTTCGTTCGCATATGCCTTGGGTGTGGATTGGGCGAAATAAGAATAAATTGGGCTGATTGGGAATTGGGCCTAATAAATTGGGCTGATTGGGAATTGGGCCAGTTGGGATTGGGCCAATTGAGTTTGGGCCAATTGAGATTGGGCGAAATGGGAATTGGGCGAATCGGGGTAGAACCCATAACTATGTTGATATCGTACTACCTCTCTCATTATGATGTCACCTGATACGACAGCTTTAACGTAGTATTGTTTGTGGAAGTATTTATTCACAGAGTCAGGCGATTTATTTGAAACTATTGTTAATTACTTTCCAGAATCCTACCACAAAATTTTATATTTAGAAATATTTGTCATCTTAATTTTGAAAATTCCCATAAACGCGCCAATCCAGGGATGAATTATATATTTTAATAACAAGGATTTGTATAGAATACCTAATTGAATAGATAGTAAAAGCATGCCATATTCAGCGCCAGGAAAGTCTGAGAGACCTTTTTACGTTCCTCTTCTTAATCTCAGGTGACATAGAGAGCGAGTATATAATTATATTCTGATTTTAATAGGATATTTAGGTCGCTTTATAATTCCATATTAGTATATTCTATAATAGGATATTAGTTCTTCCCCATAGAATCCCAATAATAAAGATATTACGAATGAACGCATTCAAATAATAATATAGAAACGATCTAAACGCGATATACGATAATGCACGTACAATATAGAGCTACAGAACTATTCTAAACGCCCTCAATTAAAATGAGAATGGGAGTCCGAATCATTCAATTGAAGTTCTGATATTATACTATATATAGCTTGTACCAAAGTCGGTAGAACTATCAGCAACATACTTGGCTATACATCGAACACGAAATATACATATTTGGAGCGTTTTAGATACTCATACTCACGCGCTATAAAAGTTCATAAATTAATTCAGTAACGAGTATGCTAATTTCACTTAATTAAGGGTCCTCTTGTCCGATAATTAGCTGCGAAAACTCGATAATTGTTTTTAGGAAATGAAGAAGTTTCTCGTCGCGTAACGGGTTTTGCCATCTATCTTACGGAAGTGAGGTTGTTTCCACTTATTTTTGTTTCGCACACTCTGAGCATGTGCGGTTTTATTATATTTTGGATAAATTCTCTAGGTTAAAGAGAGGGTAAAAATACAATAATTTTAAAGACGTGATTGTCTCGTCATTCTACCCCGATTACCTCACACTTTTTTATCTATCAGCTTGGTTCGAAAACCCATAGCTTTCAAAGAGCAACAGAAACCCTATCCGGAATTATTTTCGGTAATATAAAATGAATATTGCTATGATTGCTATTCATTTCACGCTCTATTTAAAATATCGACTTGCGAGGTAAAGAGCGACACAAAACGGGGATATTTCTCAGTTTTAACAAATGCTTCATCCACATAGAAAATATGTGCAAATATAAATTCTCATTCTTCCATTATTAATGAATAACTAATTCTTTAATTATATCCTTTTCAGGTTAAGCCTAATTTTGAAAATCAGTATTAGCGGACTGCAAACTCTAAAGCCAAAACGTTTCTCAATCGATTTTGACCGATAAAATCTCAAAGCGATATTTAAATCGCATGGAAAGGTTTTAAGTGACATCTGTTCAAGTACTATTAGCTGCGTTCATACTAGGCCTTGAATCCATTTAAACCGTTTCAAAACGTTTCGCAAGAGTCGTGTGAACAGGAAACCGTCTTTTCTCGAATCGATTTGATTCGATTTCTCGAAACTGCTTCGGGAACCAGTTTCATACCAATTTGGTTTCAACAACCGATAGATGAAGCTACAATAAATCGATTTATAAAGATAATGTGTGAACACATGAGACTAAAACGAGTCATTGCGATTTCCCGTTCACACGACTGGATAGAAAAGTTTTGAAACGGTTTGAATCGACTCCAAGGCCTATGAACGCGGCTTAGTAGGAATGGAAACGATTTCTTAAATCAATCAATATATTGATTCAGACTCTAGTACGTTTATAATTCGACTATCAGATTTGTTTCGATTTAAATTTAATTACATTTTAAATGTAAGACATTTTTTTAAATTTATGTTGAAGACAATATGAAGTTCTATTGTTGTAGTCGATTTCTAAATGGATAACCAAAGCCCAAAATACTTGTTTAAGTTAGTTAAACGATCTACAAGAAGATGGCGTACGTTTTCTCAAATAATACCGCATGAACTGTACTAGTAAGGGAATTGCTACGACAGTGTTAATATTCCCACTACTTTAATATCCTAAACTGATCCATTTAGTGTCGTAAGCTGTAAAATATTTTACTCAGTAAAATGTTCCATGTCTAATTATTGAAGTTTTCGAAATTTCCGAGAAAAATCAAAAATTCGTTGTAAATTGGATCTTAGACTAAAAATGCATTAAGAATTGATTCGATTGGTGCCAAATTCTAACAATTATCATGTTAAAGGAAGAGTTCACCATAAATATAATTTCAAAACTTTGAAATATTTATTTTGTTCACCTCCACCTAAAACTTTCTGTCCAAAATAGGGTCGCTTGATGCGTGAACAATTAAGATTTTAAAATCGATCGATAATATTGGCAGCTTGGCAACGCGTACGCAGGGTCAATGACAGCGGGGGGGGGGGGGGGGTGTTTACTATGACGTAAATTGGCGGTTCTGACGTATTATGACGACAACCAAGACGTTGTTTTATAACCCACAAAAAAAAATTAATTTTCAAATGTTTCTGCATTAATAAAATGTAAAAACATACTGGGTTTAAAAGTATTGAAACTTGGTCAAGGTCAAATAATTTTTATCCCTTCACAAATGAACCACAAATTAAATTACTTTTATCGCGTCACTAATCGGATAATATTGATTACAGACAAACGAAGTTTACACTAGGTATAAACAAACATGAGAAAATTCAAGTGGAAAAGTTAACCTCGCTCTTTCCGCAAATTAAGGAAATTTCCAGAGTTTCACTATAGATATAACTTGACGTGTGTAGAATGCATAATAAAGATAATACGAGTGTTATCCTACCCAACGAAAATTTCGCAATCGCAAGAATACCACGTGACTGAGTTTCTTAGAGTACAGAGTCAGAGTCAGAGTCAAATTCCCACAACTACTTTAACTTGTAAGCGTCCTTTTTATAAACAACTTAACGCGTTTCACGGAAGTTTCTATTACCAGTACCAGCCAGTACTTTTAGTTATATGTGTACATGTTCCCAACATTATTAAATTTAGAGATTAAATTAAAACTCGCTTTCTTAGGGCCCATATTTCCTCCACAAAAAAGTATGATATTGGAATTACTTGAATGAATAAATCAGTAAATTGTAACTTCTAATTGGAAACGTCGTGGGGGTGTGATCGAGGGGTCAGACACTCTTGAATTCGCTGTACACCTGAGTTCACTGAGTTTAGCTTTGACAGTGTATTGACTTCAAAAATTTTGTTCACCTGAGTTCGAGAGTGTCTGCCCCCTCGGGTGTGATTACACACCTTTTTCAAAACAGGCAAATTTTTCGATTATATAATTTGAAATAATGGAAAACCTACCCTTTAAAACTCGTAATAAATTTATTTTGACCTGAATATTATATTTTATAAATATTACTTTCATATAAATATAAATTCATTGTAGATTCATCGGGGCGGAATAATGTGTCCAAGAACTTCATACCAAAACTATTTGCCGAAAATAAAAATTTTCAAACAAAATGCGTATTTCTCACGCGAAGCGTATTTTGCTTGGTCATTTCCTTTTCATTACCGTTAGGTAAATTTTTATTTATTATATACTTATAATTTAGTTTATAATATGTTTTTAATGTTTCCCTAATAGCTCTTATTTTCAAATAAAAATTTAAACTTATTGGTTTAGGCTTGAAAGTTGCTCAAACAACTCATTAATAAAACAAATAGATCCCTTTTACGACTGAAGTTACTCATGTATTTTAAATATACCCCATTACAGCTTTAAACATAACCAATTGAAGCGGATTGTTTGAAGGTTTATTTTAAATTTATTTATATCCTAATATAAAAATCAGAATATTAAAAAATATATGTTTTTCCTTTTTTTTTTTTTTTTTTTTTTACTAGGCATATACAAAAACATTCCTAATCACTTCGGTATATGCCATGATAAACAAATCCATTTAATTTTACCCTTTCCTCCAAATGAGAAAATTTAATTATAGTGTGTCAATATATATATTTTTAATTTTCAAATATCACTCAATATTTATTATCAAGGCTGAGCCAAGTGGGTATCTTCACTCGGGACACAAAAGCATCGATAAAGAAACACTTTTACAGGCGCTCTATGTAAAACTAATGTTAAAGTTTCAGCCTGGTGGGCTGCTCCCTTACATAAGTTTAGAGTAATGTTTAACGTGTATCTATCATATATATATTCGATTTTATACAGTACAACAATTTGGTCAAACTTTAATTATTTCTGCAGGGGGATCTATAGGGGATAATCCACCATTAAAAAGTTTACAAAACAAATATTTAACTAGAAATAAATTTAAAACTTACCACCGAAATAGGTTTAGCTGGATTCATGGAGATCCTGAATTGCCTCCGTGTAACGTTTAGCGACCAATGAGCAAAGGTCCTTAGTTCACGCGAGATCTCTACGAGACTTACATTAGTGTTCGATTGGTCGCTAGACCTTACTCGCGAGGAATTAGGATCTCAATGAATCCAGCTAAGTCTATTTTCCGGGTAAGTTTTAAATTTATTTCTAGTTTAATATTAGTTTGTAAATTTTTTCACTAATGGATTAAGCCTATTTAAACAATAAGGAATCGATAAAAAAAATCACTTGTTGTTAGGTTGCATTTTCCCATTAGGGAAGCCTTTGGTTAAAGTAGAAGAGATTGTAATTAGGTCGATACGGTTATCTTCTTTTACCCGTGAATAGGTTAGAAGTCAAGAAAATAAGTCATAAGATGTAACGACCCTAATATTTTCAATATATATCCGAATAAAAGACTTGATGGGCGGCAGTAGCGAATAAAATATTTTCATTTACTATATTTGTCATTTCCTCTGACCGTAACGTTATAACAAGGTCCTCATGAGGCAACTGCGTTTCTTAAGAGATCCAATCTGCCTTATACCCTTAGGGCAATTTTGAACGCAACAAAGAATACACTCAAAATAAAAAATTATGTTGGGAAAAAATATTTCCCAAACGACTAGAGAACACAACTGTTGCTCTTCTCGCGAGAATTCTCCTCCGTGAGCTATATATAGAGATATAGGCCCGGCGTGGGTTGAGGACGGGGAGAAGAAGAATCTCCATCCTCTCGCGCCATAACCATAAAGGAAGAGGGAAAATGGGCGAGCACGTGACGATAACGATTGCATTTTTGCGGGAAACTTAATTCCCGAGCGCGCCAACCCCTTGTTTTGGCGCGTTAAAGCTCGCGGGAAAATTGGTTTAGCCTTACTCCTCGCTAAAGGAAAGGGCCAATTCGAGAGGAAAACCCTCCCCGCGTCTTAAAGAGACAGTGAAAAGGAACTTATTTTGACTACACGAACTTTGCAAGATTACCATCTTAAATTATAGGGTTTACCTGATATTTTTTCTAATTTGTCTCATGCTTGAGGGTTTCCCTGATATTTTTCCGACATACCTCAGTTTTTAGAGGGTTTTTCTGACATTTTACCTCAAATTTAGGGTTTCTCTAATATTTTCATAATTTACCTCAAATTTTAGGAATTACCAACTTACTTTCCCTTATATTTCCCGCATTTATCTCAATTTTTAGGGTTTCCGTGGTATTTTATGATATTTTCCGATTTTCCGTGTTTGTATTAACAATTTTATAACAAATATAAGTATGAAAATAGCTTAAAATATTCCAAATCGTATGCCATTTACAGCAGCGGTGCATCGTGATATTTATTTTTATAGTACACGGAAAATATAGTTGGAAACATTTGAATACGTCTGTTAAAATTATAATGAGCTAGTAATTGACTAAAGAAGCAAAATCGAATATGTTTCTTTGTCACTCTCACTTTAACCGCCTGCTGGGGTGGAAAGGCGGCTGGGCAAATTTGGGAATTACGGGCGTGGGCACCTGCCACCATTCTCACAAACTCTCGGGAAGAATCTCGCGCCAAGAATAGTGAGACAACGCTTAGGAAAGGGGACCACCATTACCCCAAAAATTCAAAAACACAAATTGGCTAGCGTTTTCTTTATTACCCCGATGGAGAATTGGCAGCGCGAAACCTTTTAATGTATTAACCCGGACGGAGAAATACACCGAGTGACATTACTGCGAAAAACTATTAAGAATTGGTCGATTTATGTACTAACAACAAGAATAATAGTAAGAAACAAATTACAATTTCGCGAGGTAAAAAAAAAAATTATTTGATATAGATATATAGACTATATTGTAAGTTACAGACTTAGAAGGAACTAAAAGCAGCTTTCAGCGATGATTCTCGGATATACCAAGTCTATAGAAATAAAAATAAGTGGCAGTCTACCGTGAAAAACCGCGTTTTCCATGAGAATAGAATTATTTAGGATTGTTACTGATAAAATGCTAAAAAACAACGTGAATATGCCTAGGGTATAGTAATATTGTGGTAATATCAAGCATGCTAAGACACGTGCATCCAGACACAGCTCGCTATCCGTGCCCGAAAACAAATATTTCATAACCACTACCATATAGGGCCAAGGAGGATCAGAGAAGGAGAGGAAATGTGGGGCTGCTTTGAGTTAGAGAGAGAAGAGCCAACCTCCCACTCGGGTGGAAAGGGGGGATAGGAAATTCTAGAGGTAAACTGTTGTCACGTGGTCGCTAGCTAGCGCGTCTCATAAAGGATTCGTTTTACCCACGCGACAACATTTTACCACGAAACGTCTCTGCCCCCGTTCTCCCAGAGTGGGAGTTTAGGCCGACGCAGTAGGAACCGCGCCGTCCCCACATTTCCTCTCCTTCTCTGATCCTCCTTGATAGGGCATAGTCTAAAAAAAGAAAGAATTACGTTAATGAGAGTCGGTACACATAGAACAATACCATTACAAGCCAAAGGTATAATTTTTTGATTTCGTATACTATAGAATAGCTGTAATTTAATTATAATAAACGTAGAAGAACGGAAATTATTCCATTTCGAAATGGTAATAGCTAAGTCAATAACAAAGTTTCGCGCTACTTCGTATCATTAGATAGAAATTTAACAGATAAGTTATAAGACCAGAATCTATCGGAGTTATGAGATAAAATTACTATACTATATTAGAATCCAATTAAAATTGCTACGAATAAGGTTTTTATTAATCGTTGAATAAATTAAAGGTTCGATGACCCGAATTATTTAATTGAAAAACGCGACAAGGACTGCTTAATTAATCAGTCATATTGCGTTCACCGAAAAAAGGTTGAAAATTACACAATATACTGTTATTTAAAGGTATTTAAAGGGCGAACATTTTTTTTTACTCTTACATAAATGAAACCAAGTAAATTTATCTCTTAATAGTATTTGATTAAAATTTGAGTTCTGTAAGACTAAATAAATTCAAATTAAATGTATTTTGATTAAATATTTAAATTTAAAACTTGAGAATCACACGTAAAAAGCTATTAGTAATGTTACCTTTTAGAGCTAGCTCAAGAAACATTTTCAGACGACTCAAATGTACTTGTACTATTGAATGATAAGGGTAAAGAACAACAGCAACTCCCCATAAGAGTCTGGGTCCACGTAATGTTAAAAATTTTCGTCTCTTTTATGATAAATTCGTATTATATTATTAAAATAGGGTAGTTGGGGGATAATTTAAAGCTAAAATTCGAGCTCACAACTGTAAATTTTGGGAATTACAACGAATGGAAGGTTTCTTCCATAATGTAAAGAATAGGAAGAATCTATGACTTCCGTGCCGGATATGAAAGCCTTCCCCCACACGAAAATCTTGAACGGTTATTATTTTAGATTCATAATTATGTTAGGAAAATATTAGGAAAGAATTATTTTGTAACTGCCACGGGTATAGTGCTGGCGGCAAAATGAAATTTGTAAATTTTTGGTCTACTATGCCTCGAAATCCTCGAAAACGCCTGTAGAAGTGTTCCACTTGTCAAGCATTCATGCAGTAGGCTTTTGCTAGCTTTACAGGGGCCGTGCAAAGACTATATAGCTTACTTGAATAGTCTTTGGTGTATAAGAAACTCGAAAAATAAATAGAGAAATCATACCATTTAGAAGATACTGGAGTAGTATCTTTAATTTTTATTTCATATTAAACAAAACACACTTGTATAAAACGGACAAATTATTCATTTAACGCTAAGGTTTTCTACGTTTAACGTATGTCTGGTAGTTCAAGCTCAGTGGCATCTTCACACACTACACGCAATTTTGACTGGTACCAACTGCCTCGATCTTCATGGCGACGATAACCAAGATACCAGATTACGCTGCTAACGTGAACACAAGTACCTATCGTCAAACTACCACCTTTGCAATTGCAATACCAGCCTTTAATGGCATTTGCACCTGTCCCGTTCGGTACATAACGAATTAGAGCTTGGTGAACAGCTGAGGTGGAAAATTGACCAGGCACGCGTATACGAATTAAGTCATGTTCAACTTTGGACACTTCGACGCTGAAAGAGCCGGATTTCTCTATAGTCAACGCCACATAAGATTCAGCGCGTTTCGTTTTAAAGTCGCTCATTACCACCTCACGTACATCACTTTCACGAAGTACAGGGAAGTCTTGAAATTCACTATCCTCAATTCGTTGCCATTGAGGATTTTCTTTCGTAGAGACTGCCAGCATTTTTTCGACGGAGTCTTCCCAGGAACCTTTAAGATGTAACTCCGGGTGGTAGGCGTTCAACAGCGCAGCAGCAATTTGAAGAAGTTCCGGAACTAATGGTAACATATGCACAGGTATACGGTTTTGAAAAAAACGATACACCGTCTGCAAATGCCCATTCCTAACTTCAACCGGCCACCTGAAGTACGTTACTTGTCGGGAACGATTAACTTCTTGCGTGTTTACTTGCTTCTCGCCTTTAGACAAGAACGAAGGCATTTGTAAATCCACACCCAGTTCAGTCAGTACGCTGTTGGAGTCTCGAAAACCGCGGTCTGCCAGTACAACGTCACCAACTTGAAAGAAAGACTGGAGTTCTTCTCTCTTTTTGATAGAATGGTTTAAAATGCGCGCGTCGTTATTGCGGCCATTAGCAAAGTAGGGTCCGATTATATCTATTATGTAACCCGTAGTTGTTACCATTAACATTGGCTTGAGGATATGCTGGCCTTTGTGCACACAGAAGGATTTGTGAAGAACGGTATAGCCCTTGGATCTTCCAACCTTGATATAGGTGCCATCTACATATATTAAAGACGTCTTTAATATTTTTTGCCAGCCAGGTTGGCGAAAAATAATTAAACCTGTTTTTATAAACATTAAAAAATTGTAATATCTGGTTTGAACCATGATCTTAAGAACTTTCCTTATCAATAACATCAATGTGAGAGTCACTTGGAATTTGGAGATGGCTCCAAATACATGTTACGCGTGCAATCGGAAAGTTACCAATAGTACAAGTAGAGGTATAGGCACTCACGTAAAGGCTGGCTTTGCTCGTTTTCTTCGTTTTAGTGAAGGGTTATTACCACTTGTAATTAATAGCAAAACAACGAAGATTTGTTTAAAGTGCTCGGGTCTGTCACGAAAGTTTCAAACGTTCTTAAATGCTAGCAAATCGTCCTTCAGTAGTGATCATGGCTCTTCAACGTCATCGTCTCCACCACAAAAACGAAGACAAATGACGCAAGTATCTAATCCATCAACGTCAACAGTACCTGAGCCATCAACGTCCACAGTACCTGAACCAACAAAGTCCACAGTATCTAATCCATCACCGTCACCAATACCTCAGCCATCAACGTCGCAATTACCACGAAAGCGTACGTCATCAAACACTATTGCCATAAAGCACAGTTGTGTTCGGCCCCTGCCAAAGACTTGCTTCATTTGCGGTGTTAGTACACGAACCAGGGTAAAAGCCGAAGTGAGAACAAGTATATTTGTGGAAAGAGCCATATTTATTCATCGGGACAACCGAATGTGCTCCACGCATCTCGTTAACGGAGAGCTTCCCACCGAAATAATTGCTGGAATTCAGGTTTCCGCTAGATCAACCATTATGACTGCCACGGACATTGAGCAACTATTACAGGACCTCAGGAAATGTGTTAACGACCTACGGACGCCGAGCTTTGACAACTTCATACAAAGTGATGAAGACTGTAAAGTATTAACTTCATTGTCCCTGCACGAGTTCCTAGAGTTGCATTCGACTATTGAGGACATTATTCGTACCATCAGATGCTGTTCGTCGAAGACAGCTCTAGCAGTATTATTGGTGAAATTACGATTGGGTATCTCCAATAAGGTGTTATCAACTTTATTTCATTTAACTGAAAGATCGGTATCAAACACGGTAAAAGCGGTTATTATGGCTTTATCGGAGCACTTCGTGCCACATAATTTTGGCCTGCAACACTTATCACGTGACAATCTGATAAAAAACCATCAATCTGGATCAGCAGTAAAACTCTTTGCTAACAACAAGCCTAATTGTCTTATTACCATTGTAGATGGCACCTATATCAAGGTTGGAAGATCCAAGGACTATACCGTTCTTCACAAATCCTTCTGTGTGCACAAAGGCCAGCATATCCTCTAGCCAATGTTAATGGTAACAACTACGGGTTACATAATAGATATAATCGGACCCTACTTTGCTAATGGCCGCAATAACGACGCGCGCATTTTAAACCATTCTATCAAAAAGAGAGAAGAACTCCAGTCTTTCTTTCAAGTTGGTGACGTTGTACTGGCAGACCGCGGTTTTCGAGACTCCAACAGCGTACTGACTGAACTGGGTGTGGATTTACAAATGCCTTCGTTCTTGTCTAAAGGCGAGAAGCAAGTAAACACGCAAGAAGTTAATCGTTCCCGACAAGTAACGTACCTCAGGTGGCCGGTTGAAGTTAGGAATGGGCATTTGCAGACGGTGTATCGTTTTTTTCAAAACCGTATACCTGTGCATATGTTACCATTAGTTCCAGAACTTCTTCAATTGCTGCTGCGCTGTTGAACGCCTACCACCCGGAGTTACATCTTAAAGGTTCCTGGGAAGACTCCGTCGAAAAAATGCTGGCAGTCTCTACGAAAGAAAATCCTCTTAAGGAAGTAGTCGAGCGCGATAATCTGCTTCGCAAACCGTCTAAATGGCAACGAATTGAGGATAGTGAATTTCAAGACTTCCCTGTGCTTCGTGAAAGTGATGTACGTGAGGTGGTAATGAGCGACTTTAAAACGAAACGCGCTGAATCTTATGTGGCGTTGACTATAGAGAAATCCGGCTCTTTCAGCGTCGAAGTGTCCAAAGTTGAACATGACTTAATTCGTATACGCGTGCCTGGTCAATTTTCCACCTCAGCTGTTCACCAAGCTCTAATTCGTTATGTACCGAACGGGACAGGTGCAAATGCCATTAAAGGCTGGTATTGCAATTGCAAAGGTGGTAGTTTGACGATAGGTACTTGTGTTCACGTTAGCAGCGTAATCTGGTATCTTGGTTATCGTCGCCATGAAGATCGAGGCAGTTGGTACCAGTCAAAATTGCGTGTAGTGTGTGAAGATGCCACTGAGCTTGAACTACCAGACATACGTTAAACGTAGAAAACCTTAGCGTTAAATGAATAATTTGTCCGTTTTATACAAGTGTGTTTTGTTTAATATGAAATAAAAATTAAAGATACTACTCCAGTATCTTCTAATTGGTATGATTTCTCTATTTATTTTTCGAGTTTCTTATACACCAAAGACTATTCAAGTAAGCTATATAGTCTTTGCACGGCCCCTGTAAAGCTAGCAAAAGCCTACTGCATGAATGCTTGACAAGTGGAACACTTCTACAGGCGTTTTCGAGGATTTCGAGGCATAGTAGACCAAAAATATACGAATTTCATTTTGCCGCCAGCACTATACCCGTGGCAGTTACAAAATAATTCTTTCCTAATATTTTCCTAACATAATTATGAATCTAAAATAATAACCGTTCAAGATTTTCGTGTGGGGGAAGGCTTTCATATCCGGCACGGAAGTCATAGATTCTTCCTATTCTTTACATTATGGAAGAAACCTTCCATTCGTTGTAATTCCCAAAATTTACAGTTGTGAGCTCGAATTTTAGCTTTAAATTATCCCCCAACTACCCTATTTTAATAATATAATACGAATTTATCATAAAAGAGACGAAAATTTTTAACATTACGTGGACCCAGACTCTTATGGGGAGTTGCTGTTGTTCTTTATATTTCTCATATATTTCAATGTCTAATGTAGCATTTAACACAATATGCTATAAACAAATGTTTAGGTAGACCCTGGACAAAAAACCACTTGAAATATACTTTATAGATTATCGAATTTCTTAGAATAAAGAAAAACACTAACAATATTATTCAATATTATATAACCGATCTTATTTTGACGCTTAAGGTATCATTTATTATAATTTGGAATAATAACACTCAAGAATATTCTTTCGCGAGTCGCGTTTTTCTGACGTATTTTCTCTCAAAGAAACGCGAAAAATATCACCCAATTTTAATCAAGGTGATCGATTGTTAAGTCAGTGGTATAGGTCAAGGGCTAGTTTGACGTCTACACGCGATATTGACATTTATTTACTAGCTGCATCACTAAGGAATAGAAAGAAACGACTATTTAGTACATTTATCGAGGTAGGAATCGAAGGATACCGCCCATATATTTGCAGATGCTGAAGAGAAAGCGATAGAGGCGGTTTCAATCGTTCTAAAAAACCTTGTAACTAAACAACTTTAAATATAATAAATATAGGAAATTAAACGGTTTTTAAGGTGGAGTCGCGGAGAGTGTAAAACGATATCTAAAAGGAATTGAATAAGGTGCATTAAGGGATTGAATTTACTTATAGATTTAGAAATAATCTATAAAAATGAACACAGAACCAAATAACATAGCATTTAATTACTGGATTTAAAAATAATTGAAAAGAAGCACTAATTACAACTGAATTGGGCCAACAGCAGAGCGAGATCACGTAAAAAGGGCGGTAAAGTGTAAATTACTTAAATATCTCGACAGCAGAGTTTTTGAGTTAAGCAATATTGCAAATTAATAGGGAATTAACATTTCGAACGGAGCCAAGAATCAGACATAAAAGTGAACTTTTGGATTGTGTCAAGAATCAGACATATTAGTGGAATAAAACTGTTCAAACATAATATTGAACCATGTGGTAAGAATAATCCGGATTGAGCTAATAATAAAAATTGTGAATATTCGATTTGATCATTGGTTAAGACATGATAGTGAACATTCGGACTGCATCTTAAATCAGACATAACTTGGACATTCGGACTGGATTTTAAATCAAACATAACTTGGACATTCGAACTGAACCTTGAAACAGACAAAATAATGAACCTTCAAAAATACAAAATAGTGAACATTCAGAGTAAAACAGATCTTCGAGCTATGAAAATAGACAACACTCGTCCAAACCAAGAATAACAGAAACCAATACCAAGCAAAAATTACAAGTATCGTACATAATAATGAACCTTTGAACTCAACCACGAAGAAGAAATGAACAGTGATCGTTAAATCTAGGATGAATAAAGTTCATCCTCGATCAGCACCAAGCCTTGGAACCACTTCGCGCAATTTGGAGATCCAAAACCCATCCGAACAAGTCAAGGAATTTGACACGTACAGTTTGAAAAACAACATCTGGCCAAGGCACCGTCTCAAGTTACTGTAAGCGCACCTTTAATAACGCACTAACAAAAACAAAAGGGTGGGAAAAAAACAAGAACGGGCCCCCAGACTATAACGACATAAAAATTGGGGTGAAAAATAGTGACATCAAAAAAGGGGTTGAGGAGATTGAGGCTCAAAACATCGATTTTCATCGGGTAATTTGTAAAACAAGCAGAATTTACAATTTAAAAATATGATAGGTTTTTGGAAAGAGAAAAGGTGAAAGAGAAGAGAGAAGTCTTGTAAATTTTGTTCAACTAATTAGAAACAATGAAGGATTGTTAGAAAAAGGATAAAAACTGGGTGCATATACGAGTTATAACAACACAAGTTGATTAAGCTCGACACAATTTTTTTTACTAAAGGTGTAATTGGCAATATGATGACTCGTTCCTGATCGTCAATCAATTTGACCCAGGAAACGTAGGCCCTTATCTAGTTTGACAATTGTAACCGTTTGGTTACGTTCTGAACAAACAATTTTGACTTTTTTCCTAACTGCTACCCTTAAGGAAGCTGTTTATTAATCCATGCGTTCAACAAAGCTAGGAGACATAAATAGTCGACCCTTGCTTCACTACGTGGCCTAAAGTTGTCGGAAACGCCGATCTTATAGAAATTTCACTCCAAATCTAAGGAGAGGGATTAAAACAGCATAATGAGGTTCATTAGTATAGGCAGGTCCGGGTACTTTCGATGAAAATCGTCTTTTATTGAAAGGAAAAAAATCTGTAGTGCTTAACTTATAGGAAACAAGAAATTAATTAACTTGTGTTACGCGAGAACGTTATTTCGCGTTACCGTATCTCTTTGTCCCTAAATTTCACGTTGTTGCTTCTAAGTCGTTAACCTTATTGCAGCATCCCATAGATAAAGGTTTATATAACCCTTGAGTTAGGAGCTTCACAAAGTTTCTTAAATCAGTAGGCTTCGGGTCAGATCCTGGCAGGGGGGTTATTTCGTAAAACCCGATGAGGATGAGCTCGGACTACTTCTCTTAATGCTACTTTTTAACGCTAGAGAAAGATTATGCAAATTTTGCTGATGGCTGCAAAGGTGTTAGAGGATGAGATGGGAAGGGGTGGGAAATTTTTCTTTCCCTTTCCTAATAGTTTTAACGCTGAATAAGGAGAAAATGAGTCTCGAGGCATGGTCTGAACGGAAAAAAAATAATTTGGTACGATTTTTTGAGCTGGAAAGAGCGAAACATATGTATCGAATAAGTTTGATGACGAAGATGGTATTTTTAATAGCGTAGTCAAATCTTAATATTCTCGTCAAAATCTTCAGAGGGAAATTACGAGTGGCCGTTTGAAATTTTACTACACTATCTTTATTCTAAGCAGAAGCAAGAAGGATCAGACAAGGAGAGGAAAAGTGGGGACGGCGCAGTTCCTACTGCGTCGTCCTAAACTCCCACTCTGGGAGAACGGGGGTAGAGATGTTTCGTGGTAAAATGTTGTCACGTGGGTAAAACAGATCCTTTATGAGACACGTTGTAGCCGACGACGCTAGCGACCACGTGACAACAGTTTACCCCAAGAATTTCCTATCCCCCCTTTCCACCGGAGTGGGAGGTTGGCTCTTCTCTCTCTAACTCAACGCAGCCCCACTTTTCCTCTCCTTGTCTGATCCTTCTTGGCAGAAGGGATTAGGTTAAACTCTAGTCTATTTTGAATACTTGAAACTCGCTTCAAATTATGCTTAAAATCTTTGTGACTACCTTAAAGGGATACTTGACTCCCAAAAGCATTTTGAAATGTTAAAACACTTATCAGAAGTCTACGAGGCTCCGCGGTAATTCACAGTTAATTACCTTTAATTTACATCGACTCTAGAGGTCGGGGTTTGGACAAGATAAATTCTGTTTGTTTTATCTTCATTACTAATTTAAAATTATCCACGGGAAGTCTATGATAAATGCATATTTTACTGATTATTATTCATAATTAACTGATTAACAAAATATTTGTGGATTATCTTGTCCAAACACCGACCTTTAATGGAGTCCCTTCGTTTAAAATTATGTTAAGAATTTCATCATGAGAAGTTCTATATTTTAAACTTTTTAGACTAGTTTTGTAAACAGAATAGGCTTTTCTAATAATTTCCCCAGAGGAATATGGGAATCTTATCCATTTTCTTCACATATTCATATTTTAGGGTAATGATCCCGAAAACAAATCGCAGCTGTTTTCGATTTCACATATATTCCCCTGGAAATTTTCGATAATTTCACACAATATTAAGAGTATGCATTGAGTTAGGACTTTCTTTTCCTTCTAGAGTTAGATTTTGTTTATTAGTGCGTGAATCATTCCTTAACAACTCAGTGCGGATGTACCTCTTTATAATTTAGTCAGAAGAATGCATTGAACTTTTTCTCTTAAAGGGAGAATGCAACCTAACAACAAGTTAGAAATGTAAAACTTACCCGGATAATAGGCTTAGCTGGATTCATGGAGATCCTGCACTCCCCATATAAGGACTATCAACCAATGATATTGATCGATGGCCTTGTATAGTACAGGATCTCCATGAATCCAACTATATTTTTTTCCGGTAAGTTTTAAATTAATCTCTAGTCTAATATTTGTCTGCAATGTTTTTTAATGGTGTTTTAGGTCTATTTACACGATAAGGAATCTATAAAAATCACTTGTTGTTAGGTTGCATTCTCCCTTAAAACATATTTCGACTTTATTATTTGGATAGTTATACTACAGTGATAAACTTTTCAATTTGGAAATAATTTATCCCCGGGATGCCATTTTCTCAAATTAAAATGTTAACTCGATGGAAGTATTAAGGTCTGGTGTATTGTGAACGACTTTATTGGTCGAGGCTATCATAACGAAAAAGAGATGAGGTAGGCCTACATGTACATGTACATAGACACAAAATGTTAAACCTCATAATGAAAGAATGGTTGTTATAGGGTCCTTCTCAGTATAATACGTCAATGTTCTAAGTAAAGGTACGACAGTCAACAAACTTCACTTCAATACCCATGAATGCACGAAATAATGGAACTTGGAAGTCACACCATAAAATAGAAAGTTAAAAAAAATCAATAATGTACATAGAAACATTCTTTTTCAGTAAAAAGCATTATATTTGGCGAACAATACTTCGAAACTTGGGAGTACCACGCCCATGTCAGAATGAACTAACCAAATGTAAGATCTCTCCATTTTAGTTCCCAAAAAATCCCTCTACATAACCTTTTAAATATCAATAATTATTGTACGTATAGAGTCAGTGAAACGATATAAAACCCATTAGCCAAACTAGAAATAAATATAGACAGAGCGTTGATGAAAAGTCACCACGGGATCGGACGTCACACTAGTTAGAACTATTCTCAAGATAAACGACAAAAAGGGTTAATTGCGTGGGTCTACGGGTTTAAAGGGAGAATGCAACCTAATATCGAGTGATTTTTTATCGATTCCTTATCGTTTAAATAAGCCTAATCCACCAATAAACAGTTTACAAAACGAATATTAAACTAGAAATCAATTTAAAACTTACCCGGAAAATAGGCTTAGCGGGATTCATGGAGGTCCTTGCCTCCGTGGTTTAGCGACCAATGAGCAAAGGCCCGTTGTTCACCCGAGATCGCCACGAGACTTATAATTGCGTTCGATTGGTCGCAAGACCTTATACGTGAAGAAATCAGGATTTCCATTAAATCCCGCTATGCCTATTTTCCCGGCAAGTTTAAATTTATTTCTAGTTTAATATTTGTTCGTAATTTTTTTTCACTAGAGGATTACGCCTATTTAAACAATAAGGAATGGATTAAAAAAAAATCACTTGGTTTTAGGTTACATTCTCCCTTTAAAGGAACTAGGAAACATATGTTACGAGTTACTGTTGAACATATAGTGATTAGCCATTGAATTGCTTTGAAATTCCAATTTTAAATTTTGATATTTCAAACAACATATAATTGGATTTTTGTTTAAAATGCGTTGCCCTAACTAAAATAAAAAGAATTAGCCATTTATAAAACAGGCTTTCATGTCCCTTTAACCAGGATAAGCATTCAATTGTCCAAGTAAAAATAGACCTAAAACAGGCACTGATCACGTGGTTGTTTTTTCCGACTCTACAAGCAAAATAACTATAGCTGTGGCTTGAAAAGTCACGCTATAGGAATGTTATATCAACTAATCAATTTGAAATGGACATATTAAAATACATTGCCCAGTTGATGGCCAGCTTTAAACTCAATGCCATTAAAGTATAAAGTTTAGAATACATTTACAGTCGTATTCTAAAAAACCCTGAGGTTTAATTAGATCAATAAAGGGCGCGACGATTAGAAATTTTCTACAAGCAACCCTTAGAATTAAATCTATAAAGACCAACCATAAAGGTGTCCCTACATAGAAAAATTTACTACTAATCTTTTTAGAAAAAGAAAAGTCCATTATAATGGACTCTTTTGTTCCCAAAGTCGCGGTTTTTTTTTTTTTTTTTTTTTTTTTTTTTTTTTTTTTTTTTTTTGATTGGTTATCGATTGTGGAAAAAAAAAATCTCCCTGACTGAAAATACTTTATTTTTCATGTCAAGTCAACCATCCAACTCTTGATGAATGGTAAATATTAAATTCAATTTTAAATCTATTTCAATAACGGGAAAACATATTTTTCAAAAGATTAAATTTATATTAGGACAATGTCGTTAAAAGTTAAATATATAAAAATTTCAAGCATAGCGCATAGGCTATTAAAGATATTCTTTCAAAATGCGGGGCCTTGAAATGTGAGAATGTTTATAGGGCCTTAAAATATACAAAAGTAGCCTCGAAAAGTGCGAAAATTACAAAATTTACTCATATAGCTTAGGCAATCCATAGCCTTAAAGGGAGAATGAAACCTAACAACAAGCGATTTTTTTATCGAATCCTTATCGTTTAAATATGAATAAACCACCATTAAATATAATTACAAACAAATATTAAACTAGAAATAAATTCAAAACTTATTTTCAACATTTTATAAACTTTCCCTAACCAGTATCAACAAATGAATTACTTTTTCGTGACAAATTTCATATTAAATATTAACAAAGCTCGATTATTTGATAGTATATTCATCTACAATGCGTGTCGTTATAATTAAGAAAGATAATTATCCTTTGAGGTCGTTAAAATATATTTAAAGGTCAAATCTCATAAAAATTAACGAGAATAGAGCAAACAGGCAGGAATGGGATCAATAAAATTGGAGTTTTAGGAGGCAAGTCGTTCAAAATTAGTTTCATTGTATAACTAATCACACACTTTACTCTTAGATGTGGGGACATTTCCTGAACTTTCTGTCTGCCTCCTTTGACAGTTGGGCTTAATGATATGATGCCCCAATTGATATTTAAATGGAGGGGCCCGAGACAGCAATAAAGGGGGACACTTCAATATTTTAAAATTATGATCATCAGACTCTATTTGCATATTTATAAAATCAAGAAAGGTTTAATCTGTATTGAGATCGGGGTTTGAACAAGATTATCCACAATTATTTGGTTAATCAGTTAATCATAAAAATAATCGGTTAATTATTCGCGATTTTTTTTTTAATATTTATGGTATAATACAATAGTCCCAATATCTTCATTACTTTTATTCAGATACCTTAATATTAAAGCGTGTTAACAATTAAAGGGGCAGTAATACGTAGTTGTTCGTTAGACCAGAGATAAAATAAAATTGGAGTAGAAAATAGATCTAAAATAGGTTTCGCCTTTGTATGTATAACACGCACTTAACAGTTTTAAAACTAATCTAAACTGTAGCTTTAGATTAAATCCGGCTTAAGTGATTTGAACTAACCAAACTGATTTACACGCACAGAATAGTCAAGTTGCGTTACATTAGACCCGGTTCTACCTCCGGTACGAATTGACGTAGCAGAAAATACGTCACCCACTCAATCGAAAATTCGATAAGATAGACGTCAACTTGAACAGCGCATTGGCAAAACTTGAGTACTTCATAACCCAAGTTCCCCTTCACCTTAGCATAGCTTAAAAAGAGTCATAAAATTCATTCTAGTTGGGAAAGATCTTTCCTTGATTAATTTTGTTAAAATTGTCCAGGATATATCCGATCTACAGGAGAAACCGTTTTTCCTTCGATAAAACATTGCGATCATTTAGTTTCAACTCCAATCATTTATTCTCTCTCTATTTCCAAGGATAATGAAGCCCATGCAAATGACATTGGCTACATACGGTAGCACAGAGAAACACGAAACAAACTTTTAAATGATAATCAATACCATGCCACCGTCAACGTTTTGATATCAAAAAACTACGTAAAAATATTATATAAAGAAAAGTTTAGCATGGGAGCGGTTATTTTAACGTGAGAAAATCGAAATGGTAAGACAAGTAATAGCAGGGTCTTGTTGTTTTGTTTGTCAACGAAAAGAAAAAAAAAAAAAAAAAAAAAAAAAATCAGCGTTTATTTTATTATATTATTTAAACTATAGTTTATAGAAATCTAAAATGAAATGTAATATCCAGCCCGGTTTCTATAGCAACCCTTTATATAGATTGTCTTTTTTTACAGTTCGTGTTTTACAGCTTTGTTACTTCGATCCGAGTGTTCATATACCAAGTCATTATTCCTTCTAACGCGGTAAAAATCAGACTTCGGTTTTTAGACTCGATTTACCCGAGTTTCGCTTGGGTTCATTTTCAATTAGTTTCGCAATGCACGGAGTTCCGAACTTCTCGCTTTCGACCATTACTAACTTACTATAAGTCATAAGAAAGCCTCGAAAATTTAATTGATCATTGTTAATTAAGAGCCGCACGATATTCAAAACACCAAAATATCAAAATTGCTTTCTTTTACTTCAGGGCTCCGTGCGGGTGTTGAAACTATATATTTGATTTCAGAGCTAATTTCAACTCGTAATTCAGGCCTCGACACCTTTTAAACACTTTTTAAGAATTACTCAAAATCAAAATGCAAGTTAAGAGCGTAAAATTCAAGAAAGATAATATTTTGTTGAGCCGTCTTAACCTCGGAAAAGTATACAAACTTTATCAATGATAGAGTTTAATTTGTGAATAGTTTAAAAATAAACCCGTATAATTATAAAAACAATTATGCGACCCTTTATGGACGCGTCTCATCATAAGAATGTTAACAAGTGAGTTTTAAACAATGCAGGTACCAATAATGCACCCCAATGCCTAGGAGACGTTGTATAACCATTTTCTTGCAATTATTAGAAGTTAACAAGTAGCCTATAGTAAGTAGTTTCTATGAAGAGTGATCTCCAGTGACGCCAGCACTTAAATAAGCTTCGCAAGGGAGAGAGAATAGTATTGGGAATGGTATTATTATTATTTTATTAAAGTACAGCTACATTTTGATCAAGGTCCCTATAAGACTAAATTAAAAATTAACTACTACTATAAGACTAAATTAAAATTTAGCTACTTGGAAATTTGAATTTATTATTTCATCTTTAGTTTTTTTACGGTTAAATAAACAACAACGTCATGTGGCCAAGTCATTGTGTATTTCCCTATCTCTCATTTAAGGTTTTAGATTTGTAATAATAGTCTTACCAACAGTATTGTTGGATTTCTTATACGGGTTTGTCTTCCATGGTAAGCCGGAAATAACTGAATTCATAATTTTACAGAGGGAGAATGCGACCTAATCCTGACCAGGAACGAAGAAAACATACAATGGCTTTAAATTACACTGACCGAGGTAAAGAAAGCGATGAAATACCGGAAATACGTTATGATCGGGCGGCGACTATAACCAACAATAGCGCTGGTCCGGTGGACCTACCATTGGAAGTTCCCGATCAGTCGAACAGAAGAACCGCGCTTCAAAACGATCAACAAGTGAGAGTGAAAGCGAGTGATCACCAGGTTAGACTAAACATGGCGGAAATAGAAGAACAGCACGGTTCGAAAACCGCTTGGTCTAACGCGGACGCGAGAAAATCATCAACGTTCTTAGAGTTTCGTCAAATGTTAAGGAAGCAAATGCAAAAACAAAAAGATTTTCGGGAAAGTTTAAAGTCGAGAATAACTCACGCCGGTGAAAACCCTTATTCGAACGAAGTGTACGATCCGAAATACAATCCGGTAGATTATTGCTTAAGCAGTAAAGGAAATAGAATAGTTCGAGCGCTGATATTAATTATTTGTACATCTATCTGCGTTTGGCAATTACAATACTTTTTAGGATTTTACTTCGAATTCCCAACTTCCGTCGACGTGGAAGTGGTTAGAAGACGATTCATAGATTTTGAATCGGTCACTATCTGCTTAGCTAAGTCGTAAGTATCGCTAGGATTGAACCTTACCAACAAATACAAAATTAACAATATCAAGCTTTGAAATTAAAGAAAGCTTTTAATTTCTCCATTATTAAGCTTTGAATTAAAACAAAACATTTAATTCGTCCAATATTAAGCTTTGAATTTAAAGAAAATATTTAATTTAGACAACGAACATCGAGCTTATAAATGAAAAAAATTATTTGAAACTAGAGGTCGGGCTTTGGACAAGATAATCAATAAATATTTGTTTAATCAGTTAATTATTAATAATAATCAATTAAATAGTTCGATTACATTGTATTTATCATAGACTTTCCGGGATAATTTCAAATTATGAATTAAGATAAAATAATCAGAAATATCTTGTCCAAACACAGATCTCTATTTGAGCTTTGAAGTTAAAGATTTTATTTTTCTAACACTTGAGCCCCTTTTATTAGGAAATATTTATTTAAGCCCTAAAATTAAGGAAAAAAGATAAATATAGCGCGCAGTATATTATGCGTACTTCACTGAAATATATTCTCGTACCGAGCGTCTAGCTCATTATTATTTTGCTTAACTATTTTTAGCTCTAATGAGGTTAAACATTGTTAGTATACTTGGCCCAGTTTTCGGTAGTCAGTTAACTGATCATGAATCAAACTATATATAAGAGCGTCAGTACGATAAGGTCAAAGCCACCCCCATGTTAAAACGTTCAGAAAAAAGCAAGGTCGAATCTATAAATGCGCCGGGTAAAATTACAGATGTTATTGATTGTCTTCCAAGGTTTCGCAAGAAGCAACTGTGCGAGTTAAACAGCTCTTTGTGTTTGGATAAAGAGGTAATAATATAGTTAACCTTCTAAAATATGAGTACAACCAGAAGTCTATATAAAACCTTTCGGGGTTATTCTCGTAATGTTAAAAAAGGCATACTATAGGATATTATTATTAGCTGAAATAAAGTATTATTTTTCCTGATTCCTTATGTTAAAAGATGTCCCTGCTTTTTGGAAGAACAACTTGTATTTGAAAATATATATATCCGTAACATGCGTTTGAATTTCGCTACATTTACCATACGAAATATTTTTCAAAAAAAATGTAGGCTATATTTAATTACTATTATTTACGGGAAAAATAATATGTCTGTAAAATTTCCATCTAATAATCTTTTTGGGAAACATTTTAATTTTTTTTAACTGGACCCGCCACCTTAACTTGAGTCCCTTAAAAAAAGTCGTCAACTATGGCATTGGCAAGCAGTTTAATATCACGTCTTTGTTAAACAAGGAGGCTATTAATACTCTCTTCAGAAGAGGCATAATTAACAAAGGTTTAATCAGATGTAACCGAGGTTTACTGAACTGTGAAGGCTATGTAAACCTCAGTTAAATCTGATTAAATCGGCTAATTACGCCTCGTCTCAACCCAATGAAGACAGCCCCTTTTTTGCCCAGGGATTATAAAAGTATTTTGCCGTAACCAAAAATTGTAACATTACATTTTAGCTTGACACGACAAGTTTAGAACTTTCCCCGAAGGGACCTTTTATTGACTTCTGGTACAACCGAATGAAGGCGTAAAACTGGTTTTATTTGGTTTTAGTTCGAGTTCAAGAATCGCGATAACGAGATAGTTAACTTGGTGTCAAAGCGAATGAAAAACTTCACCATAGGAATTGAAGAATTTTTAAAAGGATGTACCATGTTTACTCTCTATGGAAAAAACGCTTTCACCCCTGTCTGTCAGAGGTAATCCTTTTTTTAATTAAACTGAATAGAGGTCGACGTTTGGAGTAAATAATCCACATGTGGATAAATCAGTTAATTTATCCACAAATATTTCGAATACGTAGGATTTATAAAAGAATGTCTGTGGTTAATCTCGGATTATGGATAAAGGTTGGTTATTTATTCCAAATGCCTACCACTAAAAGTGATAATAAAACGGCACCAAAAAGATTTTATATCGATGTCGAATTCACTAGTAAAAACATAGAAATAATTACAATTAATTTGTAAACTTTTTTAAGACAAAATGCCCCGCAATACAAGATTAAATTTGATTCTCGCCCCTTCTGGCACTTAATACGATTGCTTTCAATTGATCTTTTTCGTGTAGTGTTTAATCCAGAAAGTCTTGACTTTCATATGAAAATTATTCTTAATTTATAACAATAGTGATAGCCTCACTTTAATATTTAATTGTATTTTTATACTCGTAAATTTGATCGATATAAAACCCAAGCGAGCTTAATTCGATAATTCTTAAGTCATTCACTATACAAGAATAATTTTTGTTAGCTTATAATTTACGTGAGATTAACAACATTATTTGCAGTAATTCAAAATGGGTTTACGACGGATACGCGTCCTGTTGGATAGTTGCACCTTTGCTGGATAATAAAACCCAAGATGGCAAGTATTAAATCATTCAGGGGAATTCTCATGATTACTTTATTCCTAGCCAAAGAGTGAGAGAGAAAAAAATATGGTGGGGGAATAACTGCACTAAAAGCTCGTCGATTTAATTGAGAGACAATGACCGTAAGCGAGAGAGCGTGTGAGCGTGTCAAACCCCATACGACAAATAGTTGAATGAACTTTATAGTACCCCTTTACGGTGTAGCTACAATTGATAGACAAGGTTTTTTCCCAATTGATCGCCTTTCAAATGATCGACAAGGTTTTTTCCTTATTTATCGACAAGGTTTTTCCTTATTGATCAACAAGGAAATATTTCCAATTTGATCGACTTTCAAATGATCGAGAAGGGTTTTTACCTATTTGATCAAATTTCAAATGATCAAGGGTTTCTTTTTTTTCCCCAAATGATCGACAAGGGTTTTTCCTTATTGATCGACAAGGATTTTTTTTCCAATTGATCGACATGGATTTTTTTTTCCAATTGATCGACTTTCAATTGAACGACAAGGGGTTTTTTTTCTTATTGATCGACAAGGAATTTTTTCCAATTGATCGGCTTTCAAATGATCGACAAGGGTTTTTCCCTATTTGATCGACTTTAAAATGATCAACGAGGTTTTTTTTTTTTTTTTTTTTCAAATGATCGACAAATATTTTTTCCCTATCGATAAATTTTCAAATGATCGACAATGGTTTAGGGTGAAACGAAACCTTGCGACAGAAAGCCAAGCTCTGTATTGAAAATCGACCCATACTGCCTTAATCTCCTACTCAGAGAGGGTGCAAGGAAAATAAATTCCTGCCATATTTCTCCCATAAAGCCCCACTCGTTGAGCTGCGGATTCGTATACCTGTTACTTCAGATTAACACCATATACTTTAAATTTTCTAATTTATTCATATCTAAGAGGGTTTCTTTTTTAACAGAATATGTCTTCGAGTTGGATCTTGACTTTCAACTGACAGATTATAATTTCACGAGAGAAACTACAGCGGGATGGGTTTACTTTCACAGTCGCTAT
Source organism: Odiellus spinosus (assembly GCA_963920705.1). Lineage (NCBI taxonomy): Eukaryota > Metazoa > Arthropoda > Arachnida > Opiliones > Phalangiidae > Odiellus > Odiellus spinosus. The sequence continues at coordinate 10,457,396 of OY987237.1, forward strand.
TTGGTACCAGATGTTGAGCGAGACATAAGCGTATCTATCCCTTATTTGCAAACGTCAAGAGGTTTTGTTGAACAGGTATAAATTTATATTCAAATTAATACCTATATCACGTGACGTATGTTAATTTAGACACTAAATATATTATTTAAATAATAAAGATCGTCGTCAACTATCTAGAAGAACCTTACAAACCAAAATGCAGAAACCTATCCAGAATACATGATGAGAAAGAACGAGCTGAAGCGGAAGTAAGAAACTTCAGAATTAAAACTCACTCATGAGAATAAAAGAACGCGAAATCAAAACTTAAAATTAAGGCTCGGAAGACTTCGTTTAACAGGAGTGAAACACTTCTACACCTGAAATATTTTAACTTTATTGATTTTACGTGTTGCACACCGACCCTGAGGTTTGGATTACCTGATGAGCTGCCCAATCTAAAGTATTTTTAATAGAGAACCTGACGAAATGTTTCAATCTCGTTATTAAGAGAGACAAAAGCAACGGTCACACTAGCATTTCTTAATCGATTTGAAACGGTAAAAATCAAACCGATTTTAAAATCGCCAGGAATCATTTTAAGCGTCAAGTGTTCAAGCTTCATCCATCGGTTGTAGAAACCGAATCGGTATGAAACTTGTCCCCAAAGCAGTTTCAAGAAATCGAATCAAATCGATTTAAGAAAAGACGGATTCCCGTTCACACGACTCCAGCGGTTTAAAATCGATTCCAAGGCCTAGTATGAACGTAGCTAAGATGTAACGAAATATACCACCGTAAATGAAGAGACGAAAAATTTCCTATCTATTGTTGTAATTAACCGTTTAATTTTTTTTTTTAACCATTCTTAAAAATTGTATTTTTAAGATGTGCTATCACGAATGTCTGTGGGGTGCATTTAACATGAGCTGCGGTTGTATTCCGGCTACAATATCTTTCCTAGAACCTTACAAAGGTTGCAATGTCACGGAAGAAGGCAAGTTTATCACTCACATTTAGATACGTGGTAATGGGTTATTTGGTATAGATTAAAGTAAATTATAACCATTAAAATGATTAATGTAAAATAAAGACATATCACCTGCCTTTGTCAATATAACGAATTACACAACTAAGCGTGGATATTTAAGGATTTTTTTTAATTACAAATTTGAATCGATGATTAGTCAAATTTTTAGATATAATGAAAAGAGAAGTAGAAAATTATTCGGCAATTTCAATATCAAAAGCGCGCCTAATTTGGTTTATCTAATAAAAGCGCAAATTAAATGTCGAGATTGAAATATATTTCTCCTTGCTTGGAACGACGTCAAGAGTTTTTCATTTGATGTTGCTTTTTGCTTAACTCATACTAATATTATATAATTTTAAAAATACCTTCGATATATTTTTGGGCTCAAATGTCAGATCTTTCGAATAAATGACCTGTCGCTTTCCTTAAATAGGACGAGAGCCCTCTACTAGTATCTTTATTTTACACATTAATAACTATAATGGTTAATAGTAACTTATTTTAAACTATATACCAATTATTACAACACCATTTGCAATCATAATAATCACTATTATAAAATTAAAAATTTAACCCGATCATAAATATAAGAATTTATTTATGACTTTTATATTGATAATAGAGAAATGTTCCGAAGACGCCAACGTTGGCCTGGTGAGAGACGAATGTGAAAATAGTTGCCCAGTAAATTGCAGGTAAGTATTATATAAACAGTGCACGGAAAAGGAATCAGCTAAATTAAACAATGCAATTTGCCCTATTTTTCAGGATAACTTTGTACAAGCTTAGCATCTTCAGAAACGACTACGAGCGAGTTGAAGCCACGTAAGAACCGTTTCAAAGGGAGGGTGAAAAGGGAATTTCGACTACTAAAAATTAGACACTTCCAGGAAATATCTCTGAATTGGGCAAACAAATTGGAAAATATTTTAATTCGCTTTCAAAAAATAGAAAATTATTTTACAATTTCTGCACGATTCAGAGTTACATCCGAAAGTAATAAAATGTAATTTTTTCCTCTTCACACTCCCTTTAATAAATCTAAGAGCCAGATTTTGTAGTAGCTAAATCGAGGGTCGGATTTAAAAATTATTTGTGAGAAAATTTTGGGATTTGTATGTTAAGGTTTCTTAGAGATTTCGACAAGCTACCGATCCCTCAGGCTACATACAATTTGAAAATAAGTATATTGTTAGCGATCAAAAATGGTTCTTAAAATTTGTATCATTTTAGTGAAAACCTGACAGTATTCAACTTGGATTTACGACAAGTGTATCATTTGGAGTATAACCACAAACCACAATTCACGGTAAAAGTAACTTATAAAAATCAGGATTAGACCTCCTTAAACAGTACTATCGAGCTCGAGTTTGTCTCATAGTTCGCGCCATTGTTCGTGTTTAATATAAAGTCTGTTAAAGGCAGGACTCTCATTCTTTGGCGCATGCTATACATAGAAAATATTTTTAAAAATATGTTTTAAAATATGGTTATTCCGCTTAGCTTATTTAAAGCGATGCAAAAAAATTACAATCAGTTTTTTTTTACAGCCTATCGAAGTATTTTCGTACGTGGGCGGATTTCTTGGCATATGGCTTGGAATCAGTATACCCGTAGCTTTTGACAGATTCTCATTCATGGTGGCATTTTTTCATAACTTGCGAAAATGGAAGAAACAAAACTGAATCGGTTTCAAACTGGTTCCCGAAGCAATTTCGAAAGAAAACTATTTCTAATTCACGTAACTCCAGCCAAACGATTTGAATAATAAAATAAAAATAAGAACAAAACGAATAGGACTATAGACCGGCCGTCCTGCTTCTGCATGTAAGAAACACTTAATTAAAGACAACGTGACATAGCCAGAAAATAAAACTCCATTTCGATGAGGTAAAACTTCCCTGGAAATATCTCAAAGCGTAAGATTGACGATCTAGCATCGACAGAGCTATGAAAAACTATCTCTCTTCTCTTCGCGCCCGTAGACACGAACTATTTTGTAGAGGCTCTGGATACTACATCGTTTTTACTCCGATAAATAGGCCGTTCCTTCTTGGAGATCTTGTCCTATAGACTTTTTGGCATTTTGTTTATTTTTGTTATAAAGCTATTGATTACGGAACAATTTACACGCGCTTTATCGAATTTCATTTTTGACCACGAAAACTAACACAAACTCACAATTTATTGTAATAAGCAATTATTAGTTAGGTCTAGTAACATAAATTGACGGTGCTATAAACTTCATCACGGGAAGCGAACTGTTATTATCATGTAATTAAGTTGGATTAGTATGTATAGCTTTAGTCAACATTATCAACATTTGAGATGAAAAAGGTTTTAAACGATAACCCGCAAAGAAAGAAATGTGATAAAGTAAAGCTGTGGTAAAGTGAAATGATTCATATATACATGTATTTGAATAAATTATATATAAAATCTCTCAGTAGAAGAAAAGTTTTCCGATTCGTAGAATTTCACTTCTCCCCCAATGGACTGAATAGAAAATACCACCAAAGACTATTAGAGTTTCCTGACAAAAACAAAATTAAATTTTCCCAGCTTATTATCATTTAAACCAAATCAGTTTGCATTACGAAAAAATATTTTAATAATATGCAAAATATAATGTCTTGCCATAATTAAAGTGAGGCTATCACCATTTTTCTCAAACCCTTTGGAGTTCATAAAAAATCCATGATGACCTCAGTTTAAGTACTGAATATAAATTTAAGATACAGGCGAGATTTTTATTTTTAAAAGCTATATTCGATAGAGATTTAGGGATTTCATTGTAACTTTTCCATATCGTTTGTAGCAAGCGTATCGCCCCCTCGTTATTAGGTTTCATAAATCGCGAAAGAATATGATACGAACAAAATACGAGGAACTTCCAAATGTGTAACAGAATGCAATAAGAAGGTTTAGAGAAAGCAGGGTAACAAAACAAAACAAATTTATGAACCTGTATTATACGTGTATTGGCCATTTTATTTGGCTTCACTTATTGATGATTTTAACAGCGAAATAAATAACATTTTATTATAATTGTCTTAACTTCGGGGATTTATCTATCTAAAGAGTTACCCAATATTTTTTCCCATTTTACAATGTTTTCTTATAACTTCCTATGCAAGTTAAAATATTTTCCTATAACTTGTCCTATAGAAATTCCAATATTTTCCCATAACTTGTCCTATAGAAATTCCAATATTTTCCCATAACTTGTCCTATAGAAATTCCAATATTTTCCCATAACTTCTGATGTAAGTCAATAAGGCATAATTACACGATAATGAATCAAGAATAAACCACTCTCCATGGTGCTCCCATGTCCCTTTAAGTCTCGGGCAGTCGCACTTTTCAAAATTGTCTTTTTAAAGTGTTTTTGCTCTGCTCTAAAAAAAATGGGATCTTTTCTCCTTTCCAGCCTCAATCTAGAAGATAAGCCTTACGAAAATCCAATGAAATATTAGTAGGCAGTCTATTCTGGAATAACGTTTCGTAGAGAGCTAGGCGTGAATAAACTATTCAAAAGGCATAGAAAATAATTGAAAATGAGTCTGGCGGCCGTCCGTTATAATAGGGGCGATACATTACAATTAAGTTGGCCCGAGAAATTTCCGCCACATTTCATCTGTGGCGCTAAATGATGGATGAAGAAAATTTTCCGAAGCATTAAGGGCTATCATCCGCTCGACGTCAGAGGGAAACGAAAGAGAAGCCTGAGCTAGTTGGCAACCGGCCGGCAAAAATGAAGGGTGGCCGGGTGAGGTGCCAATGGGTGGAATCATTGGTATAGGATATAACCCTTCAACATAACGCCGCTCGCCTAGCTCTAATTGGTCATCTATTAAGGCGGAAGATGGTCAAACTCATCACTCAACGTACGCGGTCGATTGGTCATTTCGGGGTGGACACCCGGCAATCCAAAAATCAAAACAGGGTTACTAGGGAACCGGGGTAAAACCCTCTATCATAAAAAAGGTCAATTTTTTGGAGATATATTGAGCGTATAGATATAAAGTTCAATTGTAAGCTAAATTTAAATTACACGCAGAATCGGATTTATTTTTGGAATTGAACACTTGCCCTTTCAAGGTTTATTAGCATAGCTACGACAAGAGGGTGCTAAAATTAGCAGCATTCCAAGAATAATTGACTACGCGCGTAACAGAAAAGTCCGAATTCGCGCGCTAGTTTAAACCAAGCTTGATTAGTTTAACAAGGATTAGAATTTATTTCATTCGGTAAATAAACGACAGCTGGTTTTACCTTTCCCCCTAATATGAAGAAAAGTTTGTAAAATGAGGCGATTTGTCATACGGAATGTTTTATCCCAAAAGCTTATCTTCGGGTAAATTTAACAATTATACGAATATTCAGAAGTAGATGAAACCCTCCTTTGAAGTCTATTACTCCCTGGTCTTGTCTATCCCTCTCTGTATGGGTTAGTTTCAAAAAGCGCGATTCGTACGCCTCCTAGCGGTAGATATTTTCGGAGCGGAAGTTCGTCGAGTGAATATCTCTGGAGAGAGAGAATTTCAAATTTTTCGTAGACGGGGGTATGAAGTAGGACCCCTCCGATCTCGTAAAATTGTGAATTTTACCCATACAGAGAGGAGCGCTATATGGAACTTTACAGTAGTAGACTTCAAAGGAGGGTTTCATCTACTTCTGGAATATTTCATTTTTTAGTTAAAATTTATCCGAAAATAAAATATCTAAAAATATACGTATACCAGAAGATAATGGATGATATTGAGGGTAATATTGAGAATATTAATTAAGGATATAGTTTCTGTTCCTTCTATATAAAGGTTCCTTGACTTCATGTAGAAGTACAACTTCTTTATACGATTCCTCAATCTCTTAAATAGCTCGCGTGTAGACTTTAAGGTTATTTGGCCATTAGAGTTCATTCATGGAAGCTCCTCCCATTTACTTAAAGTCCGCGTACGAGTTGTAAGTTTAGTCGGTAACTTTTGTTACGTGTTTATAAGGAATATATTGGAAACGGACGGAAGTCCATCAAGCAAATTCCCACATTGCCTTTCAAAATTCCCCTAGTGAAACTTTTTTTTACCGCCCGGATCTCATTAGATACCTGCCAAGGAAAGTACCAACGAAAGAAAAAAAATCGCCACAGGTGAAAAAAAAATGTTACTCGGTGCAATGTGGAGGTCATCAAATCGAATTTGACCATTGTTAAGACGAGTTCACATACACTCAAACATAAAAAAAAACTTTTTGCTCAATAACAACTAACAACGGTCATAATTTGAATTAAACAATATTTAGACGAAAGCCTTTTAGTCTTAAAATTTAGACATAATGCTTAAAATTATATTCACAGTGACCACAATTCAGAAATGGCATCGTGAGCGGCGACACAACATTTCAAATCTTACAAAATATCCCATTTACCCCGAAATCGGAACCAAACTAGAAAATAAACCTACAATTTTTGAACGTTGTCCTTCGGATCTATTTAAGATTATATAGCGTTTGAATTCGTGCGAATAAACCGTGACGGTAATTGTTACAAATGCGAACTCGTCTAAACTCTATCCCCGCGGGCCATCGACGATGGTCATTGGCTAGTGAAAATGACCGCCAAGGAGAATAATTCGACGCAACGTTGCGTGAAGGCCAGGATAAAGAGCCAGAGGAGACTGAGTGAATGAGTGAAGGAGAAAAACTACATATACGGAAAAAGAAGAGCTCAGCCTCAGGGGGGAGTGACCGCCGCAACCGTCCATCGTTTTCTTGGTCCATTCCTTCCTCTCCTAATCTACTACATCTCGAGTTATCAGCTCCAACAAAGTTAGGTTACTCTTTAGGTTCACAAAATCTAATTGAAAATGGACAGTATAACCAGTTTGAAAACACTGCAAATTGAAAGTGCATGAAAAGATTAAGGTGCTTTAACAATAGTCACTAGCTAAGAATTGGAACAGTGCAGTAACCCGTACACAACCCACTGACTATAAACAATATCGAGTTTCAGAGCCTCACAATTAAGCTGTATACCAGAATTGAACCTGAGATGCAACCTAATTGTTTAGGGTATACACAAACAGGTTTTTTCTTTGTGAAATTTTAATCTAAGGATATCCACAGATAAAATTTCAATCTTTGTATTCAAATTATAAGTTTATTCAAAAGGATAATCCGTCAATAGAAATATCATATTTTAAAATATATGTATCAAGATTGGAAGAAACCAGCTGAATCCCTTCAAACTAGCCACAAATATGGAATTAAATTTTCTTATATGAAGAACAACTTAAATTATATATAATATTATTAAATTAATTAACGAGACTAAAGGTTGAGACAAAACAGTTTATTAAATAAAAGTTTATTTAATAAACTATTTTTTCTCAGCCATGAAGTAGCAGTCTCGTTAATTAACTTAATAATATAAAATATAATAAGTTAATCAACACTTAAAAAAAATCATTTAAAGGAATAACTTGTATAACTTGTCAATTTCGAATAAAAGGACGAATAAAAGTTTTGATACTTTATCTCAAATAAGAAATGTCTATTTTTGACAAACAGATACTATTTAATTGCCATTCAATATCTACGCCATTAAATTAATTATAATACTGAGCACAATTTCTCAAGAATGAAACTAATTGTATAAAGATTAGCTAGTCAGGATTAAGGTTTTTAAGCTCGCGTGAAGGCGCCTTGACGTGGACGAAGGTTGTGAATACGCTAGGTCACTAGTCAGTATTAAGTGGTCAGGGAGAAAAGGGAAAACGGTCATCTGGGAACCGCTGTAATTAAATAAACGCGGCGGCTTTTTCCCAAAACTTTGTAACGAAACCGAGGAGACGCAATTAAAGCTAGAAAAACACTTTTTTGACCCCGTGATCCCCAAGGTTGGTCAGTTGGTTGGCTACGTATCTATATAGGGAACAAGTTGAGAAGTATTTTCAACTCGCGTGATCCAACTACTTAAATAGATCTATAGGACATTGGCGCGAAAATAACACGGAAAGACAAGTTTAAACGCATCCATCATACTTTCTACTTTCGAAATATTTCTTCGGTTCTTTCTTCGCCTTTTTTTCACACGCAACTGTTAAACGTAATTTTGTTGGGTTAAATTGGAACCATTAATTGTATCTTCATATACAAATACGTTTCAATACAAATAAAACAATTTTACTTTTAATTTCATTATGCTCCCATCGAATAACGAAAGATATCGTCTTAACCAATAGGGAAAAAAAAGTTATTTGGCAAAAATGTTAAAAATTGAAAAAATTCCGTTTGAATTCAACGAAATAGACCGAATGAAAAAAATCGGAGTTCCAAAAACCCCCAAAAAAAATGGACCAGCTAAGGCAATTTCAATTTTGGTTCAATTTGGTTGTATTTAGGTTTATTTATTTGAACTATATTTGGTCGAATTTAGTAGATATTTCGCAATTTCGATCATTTTTCACCAAATTTGAAGATTTTTCCTCGGTGGGTAATACAATTAAATTCGTTTTCCCATGGGAGCACAAAGAGATGCAAAGTAAACGTACGATTAAATTCGTGAAATTGGCGCTAGATCTATTTGAAAAGGCCCGAAACGAGTCAAGTATTTATATAATGGAAATAGCAGTAGTTAGAAAAAACTACTATTATCACGAGACTTCCCATTTAATCAATTACTCAAGACAAACGTAACCCTAAACGAAAGGAGAAAAAAAAACCCGGGGATGATAAGTCTCCCCCGCACTCGTATATATCCCATCACAAAAATCTCTTAATCTGTTAAACGTTAGGGCAGATTTAGTAGATGACAAGGAGTTATCGAGAAAACAATGATAGCGGTGGCAAAAGAAGAAAAATTCCGGAAGCAACTTATAACGGCGGAAGAGAAGGCTGCAGCGCCCTTCGAAGAGATCGTCTGGGGAGCTCGTAGATGGGTGAATAGAAGAAAAAAAGAAAATACTTTTCTACTTTGTAATTACCCTCGCACGGTTTAAGCCTACCATGTTTTCTCAACTCTGAGATAAAACGACTCCAAAAAGGAGAAGCCAACAAGAAAAATAAGAGAAAAAAAAAGAGATGATAAAGACCTAAATTACTACTTCCCAAATTATAGAAGTTAATTACCCTTGCCGAAATTAATTTAGAATTTCGCAATAACAATGAGTCTACCAGAATTCTTTCGATTAAGATCCTTTCTTTTCCGTCATTAATTAACCCTGGTTATTTTTTGGATGATTCAGGTAAAAGAACAACATAAACAATGATTATTATAATAATAACCTGACCTTTTACCCCAATTTGGAAATACTAGATACATATATCCAGGATCCATACTAAACCTCTATTTTTTATCAGTGGCGAAACAATACAATCTAGGGATTCTCTATTTTCTAATGGTGCGATCTTTTTATGCCTAGGAGGTCGCAGAGAAAAGTTACGGTCATTTGTATTTTGATATAGGGCTCAAATTTGGACTTTTGCTCGATTTCTATCGAGTGGCGAAACACCTTTTTCGAGTGGCGAAGCAAGATTTTATGATCTTAAAATAATAAACGGAATGTCTACTTTCTAATGGTGCAATCGGTTTATGTCTAGGAGGTCGCAGAGAAAAGCTACAGTCATTTGTATTTTGATACATGGCTTAAATTTGGACTTTTGCTCGATTTCTATCGAGTGGCGAAACACCTTTTTCGAGTGGCGAAGCAAGATTTTATGATCTTAAAATAATAAACGGAATGTCTACTTTCTAATGGTGCAATCGGTTTATGCCTAGGAGGTCGCAGAGAAAAGCTACAGTCATTTGTATTTTGATACAGGGCTTAAATTTGGACTTTTGCTCGATTTCTATCGAGTGGCGAAACACCTTTTTTGAGTGGCGAAGCAAGATTTTATGATCTTAAAATAATAAACGGAACGTCTACTTTCTAATGATGCAATCGGTTTATGCCTAGGAGGTCGCAGAGAAAGGTTACGGTCATTTGTATTTTGATATAGGGCTCAAATTTGGGCTTTTTCTCGATTTCTATCGAGTGGCGAAACACCTTTTTTGAGTGGCGAAGCAAAATTTTATGATCTTAAAATAATAAACGGAATGTCTACTTCCTAATGGTGCAATCGGTTTATGCCTAGAAGGTCGCAAAGAAAAGTTACGGTCATTTGTATTTTGATATAGGGCTCAAATTTGGACTTTTGCTCGATTTCTATCGAGTGGCGAAACACCTTTTTTGAGTGGCGAAGCAAGATTTTATGATCTTAAAATAATAAACGGAACGTCTACTTTCTAATGGTACAATCGGTTTATACCTAGGAGGTCGCAGAGAAAAGTTATGGTCATTTGTATTTTGATATAGGGCTCAAATTTGGACTTTTGCTCGATAACATTCTAAGATAGCCCTAGTAATATTTGGATTTTTGCTCGATTTCCATAAGTAGCGAGACGTCATTTTCTTCAAAACTAACCCAGAGGTTAAAAATTTTATATTATGAAAAAACTAAAAATAAAATCCAGATACATCACTTTAATATTATATGGCAAAAAATTGCGGGTTAGTAGTATTAAAATGATAAAGAATCGATAAAGAAAATCTCATTTAAATACACTATGAAGATACTAAAATGCACTACTATTCCAACGAGTGTTAAAATAACACTTTCACCAAAAGGACTTCAGGGGAAGTAATGTAAGAAGAAGAAGAAAGCGGGAGGAAAAAGAAGACCAAGATGGGAAGAGGATGGGAGCAGAGTTTAATTAGCTGGGAGCTTGTTATCACCATCACGAGTCATTCTTGATGGATAGCGGAGCCATTACTGGCACCGAGCTACGATCGGGGATCTCTTTCCCATGCTGCACCACGGCCTGCTTACAGTCTCTTCCACCAAATCCCAACTCCCCATTCACCATATTTTTTTTTTTTTTTTCTCCTTTTCCTCTTTTGCTCCATCTTCCTTCATCCTTGATAAATCCCCCGTTCTTTAGAGTTTGTTCGACATCTTATATTGAAGACGTTAGAAAACGCAGGAAGGTTGGTTATCAAAGGCAACCGTCTATCAGATATCTCCGCTTCCCCAACGTACATTCATTGATCGCGATACGTCGAACAAATCTAACCTCCATCTCTTCTCCTCCGATATATTCCTTACACTTCTAAGTCGTCTTACGATAGAACGTAAATTGATAGGCCAAAGAAGAAAAAAAAAATTCCATTCCTCTCACTCTCTTAGAATATCTGATGATGATTTTTTACTGGCAACCTTATGAAATATAGCATTCTTTAGCTAAATGCTTCATAAATCGTTTTTTTTTTTTCTTTCGATTTTTGTCAAAGCGCTAAGGGATATATATGCCCAAGGTTCTAAGGAGTTGATTACTCGAAGAATGGAAAGTTAAACGAAGATTGGTTATAACTATATTTTTATTTTTTAGTCCCAAGTCTCGCATGGCCAAAGACAATCCAGTTCGCACATACTCCTTGAAGGAAAGTACTGAAAATGAAAATTGGATGGTCCTTAACCATCTATATGCATAAATCTTCGATTATTCAAATGTTAAAAATTATCTACTCTAAATCTAAATGGATAAGTATAAAGAAAAATTTAGTTTGAAGTAACCGAAGGTGATATTTGGTTTAAATAGACAAAGATTTACTATGTTTTTGGACTTTTTAAAGAAAAGGGAGCTTAAAAGAAGCCAAATCAATCGGGAATAAAAATCGTAAGCTTCTTTCAACTATATACTGCAGTGGTCATTAATTTCGAAACGGTAAGATAGCTGAATTATCTCCCAACCTTATTTTCTTATCACTCTCAGGGACCAAACTTAATTCCAAAAAAGAAGAAGCTCTGTCTTAAACAAAAAGCTAAAGCAACAGTTTACTTTCTCTATCTCTATAGTTAAAGTAAAATCCGGTATTAATGAAAATGGAGGTATATTTGTTACAGATTTCGCTGACATTTTAACCTAAGTAACATTTAGTTTTATTTAATATATACCATATTTGAAAGTTATCATTTTTAAATATGGAAATTAGGATTAGGAGAAATTCTAGTCATTTGAATAAGATCTAAATTATAAAAAGTAAAATATTCGAGGTTCTTCCCTGCAGAGCTTTCGAGATCTATATAATTTGCATTAAATTCATATATTTTAGAAGCAAACAGGATTGCGACTCGTTTCAATAAATTAGAGCAAAGAAGAGGCGTGCAACCCACTTTTATGGGAATGAGTAGATTATACCTAATTATAATTTTGTTCAGGATGTGCTCGCTTAATGGTAAAATCTTAGGCGGATTGATAAACAACGTTAAATCTCGTAGAGAAGAAAGAAGTATGTACTAACTCCCCTTGAAAAAGAGTATATGGAAAACTTTCAGCTTTATCATTCGAAATAATTTTCCAAACGGTTGGAAAATCTGCATACGGATCATTTTATTCTACTTTTCATAACCATTTAGAAATTTTATTATTTTGACGAGACAGAGAGATCAAAGATTGTTAAAAAAAGGAATAAGGAAATGAATTCAGTCTAATAAAACCACCTACAAAGAGGAAGTTCGAATAAAATATTTCGTCATTGTCTTAATTCGCTAACGAATTCGTGGAATAACAGGTTAAGACTATATTTTGTAAAAGAAAGTGGGCTTATATCCGAGCATCTACCTGTGTCTTGATGTAGCTCACCAACTTTAAACAAAAGTTTAAAAAACGTTGCTTGAAATATTAAAATAACCATTATCATTTTTGACCGATAAGAGCAACCACGTGACTTCTCTTCGAAACTCGGTCTACACCCCACTATGTTCGGTGCTACAGCTTAGTTTTATCGTCATATAGATTCTTAGATTTCAAAAATTAGTTATTGCTTCAAATTAAATTACGTTCACTATAAAACCACAAATATAAAATTTATAAAATATTTATTACAAGGACACCACGAGGCAGGCAAAATTAAATAGCAAAGTAACTGAAATACGGTGTAAATTAGAAAAAAAGAAACAGGAAAGGCTTTTCTATTGAAGGGGTTTCTAAAACAAGCGTTTTATGTCCCTTTTTACGTTCTTTCTTATATTTTTTCTCGATTTCTATTCGTTTTAGTTCGTTTTATTTGAAAGTGATAATGAAGTAACGTCGGGGGAGAACAGGAATAAGAGGGTTTAGATGAAACTTACAAAGTTAGAAACGTAGCTTTGGACACATTAAATGAAATGGTCGAAACAAACTGGACACCGTTCGGCTTTCGTACGCAATGTAGTGATAATAGGGGATAGAAGGAAAAGGTTGGTTATTTGTTGCCTTGTAAAAAATCATTCCCGTAGATTCGGAGTCATTAACTCGAAAAATTCGAAGATCCTGTATTTATTTTCCCTCTTTAGTTCTACAGAGAAGCTTTTCTCTCCACTTTACGCTAAATATTACGTTTGCTATTGAATGGCCAATAAAAGGGCTATTTCAGGCGACGGATTTAATGGTACGAGAGTAGCCTAGGCTATAAAAGGCACCTCCTAACGGCCCCGAATGGCAACTAAAACTAACACTCTCTATACCAACCACCAGCACCTTAAATTCTTAAAGGACTAGTATGAATGGGACTTTTTTTAGATGTATCCATCGAAGGGAAATAGAACAACTATACAGCCATTTCGATATCATGAACTTACAAAAATATAGATATACGTATTTCAAAGATTCTTTACAGTAACGCTGTCAGTCCGGTCAAGGAGGATCAGAGAAGGAGAGGAAATGTGGGGCTGCGTTGAGTTAGAGAGAGAAGAGCCAACCTCCCACTCGGGTGGAAAGGGGGGATAGGAAATTCTCGAGGTAAACTGTTGTCACGTGGTCGCTAGCTAGCGCGTCTCATAAAGGATTCGTTTTACCCACGCGACAACATTTTACCACGAAACGTCTCTACCCCCGTTCTCCCAGAGTGGGAGTTTAGGCCGACGCAGTAGGAACCGCGCCGTCCCCACATTTCCTCTCCTTCTCTGATCCTCCTTGGTCCGGTCAATGGTTTATAACGAATGATATAAATGGAATTTGAAGAACATTATCATAAAAATACCATTCCAAAACGATTCTAAATGTATGAAACATATCCCCCAAAACCTCATGTCATACGTTCTGCTCAGGCTCTTTCGTGCAAGACCTTAAGAAAAAGAATTTAAAATGAGATATTTTAGTTATAGTATTTTTATTAATTTTTATGACGACTTAGTTGGTAATCAAAAATATATAATTACAATTCAGATATAATAACATTTATAAATCTTCCTTCTGTTCCTACCATAGGTACACGAATTTAAAAATTACCTCGGTATCATATTGGTTAGTCCATATATACGTCATCCACATACAAATAACACCATCTCCTATTTTCCTCCCTTTCTAGGAAAGTGGCAAAATTGAAGATTAGGTAAACCCGGTCGGTACAATGTAATTTAATTTTTCTGAATTACAATTAAATCTGAGACTTTTCCTTTATGAGAAAAGCCCATAACGGGGGGGAAACACGAAATCAGGACCCGGATGGACTCTCGTATTGTCTCATTCCCAGTTAGCCACTGTAAGCACACCCTAGGGTTCAGTTATTTCTAATACAGAAGGAGGGTTATACGTGAGATATGGTGATTAACTTAACTGTATTGCATTCTCTAATACCTATACCTATACTATTACTGAATGCTAAACGCGAAGTAATTTTTTTTGCCTATATGGTAATACATTACAAAGAAATCCATCCACGACTCTTATGGCGATTAATTAATATTTTTCTCTAGTGCAAATCTGGAGGGATATCAAACTTTCCAATCATTTACACAAATTTAATGAGCATGGTGATTAAATTATAATAATATTAAATTACGAGTCTGCAACCGCAGTGTTATTTGAGCTTTCGGAATCTACAAGTCCATTTTCAAACCATTTTTTAACAAACAAACAACTCCTCCTTGAGAAGCTTGGAAAATATATTGTATTTCGTGTTCTCGTGAAACAGTCTTGTAAATTAATATTATTATAAACTTCCTAATGATTCTCGTTAAGCCACTTTTCGAGTATGTTAGAAAATCACACGGACTGCATTCTCCATTTAATCGGATATCATTTGTTACATTTTTTGTTTACTTGTCTCGACAATTTTAAGAGTACTAATTAAATATTTCCACTAAAGATTTATACCTTTCAAATTTAAACCGACGAAACTAAGTTTAAGTTTGTCTGGATATGGTTTGGTCTATAAATTTGCTATCCTCCAACATTTATTTCAAACCACGACAACATTTAAATCGTTGAATTTCGAGGACATTAGAATATTTATAGATTGTATAGAGGTAACGTAGGATTCTTGATCATTCTTAGTGAGCCCTTTTGCCGAAAACACCTAGTGTTTGAAACAATCCCGAGCGTAAACTGTGAACTCGAATTAGTAACGGTCAAACTAAGTTTAAGGTTGAGACAGAGAGCGAGAGAGCTCCATTCCAGAAGCGTTTATTAAAGAGAATATTAAAGAAGACAAAAGCCAACTTCCAGCCCTCTTTTCAAATAAAAGTGGGCGTTGAGTTACTTTCCCCCTCGAAAACTCTTTGTTGTTTATAGTGTCAATATTAACTGGTGAAACCCAATTTCAATATCCCAGTTGGAGAACTAAATCAAATAGACAATATACTGCCACTGACTTATATAAAATGAGTGTGAAACTAGAAATGAGGGGATTATTCTCTAGGCTTTATCTCATAGTTCGAACATTACTTTATTGGCTCAGGTAGGGCGAACAAAGTCAAGTTTGGTGAATTTGATTAGGCGCGTGCACCGTTCGCAACGGTAGGTTTTCAAAGGGAAGAATCTTTAAAAGCTACATGGGATTTTCCAAGTTCCCCAATTTCAATCCATATCGTCTCAATAGGTTGAATATTGTTTAACTTCTTTGATTCAACGAGTACAAGCTGTAAATGGAAGGATTTTCTCAAGAGACGTCTATGTAATATTTCTCTCTCTCTCCTTATAATTGTCTCAATTTAATCAAACACAGTCACGTTAGTTCAACTGATTTGATTCAAAGCGTTTAAAGCTCGCAAAGTGGATTTTTTAGAGTGGGATCTAACTCACGAAGTTCACATCTTTCCCCAACATCATTGCATTGTTTCAAATATGTGGACTTTCGGAAGTAAGTGTTGGACTTATTCGATTCTATACTTAATAGCTAAGATTTGTGGATAATTTAAAAGAAGTCTCAAGGGCCTTTCAAACAAGACCATTTTTACCACCAGCAACCCAATTAGAGCTAAATGTCCCAACTAGTTGGATCGGTAGCTGACCAATTATAATTTTGTTATGCCAGTTGGAGAAAAAAATGACTCGTGTTAAAGACTCGTTTTCTTAATATAACTGCATTAACTGCGGACAATCATTCTTAATTGTCTTATAAGTTTCAACGAATACACAGGGAATTTGGTGGATTTTCCATAGTGGTTTCTCCTTTCCATTTATACTAATTTGTCTCAAATAAATCAAATATATTCGCGTTTGTTTAACTTTGTAACAACGTGTACGAAGTAGGAGAGTAGTAGATTTTCAGCGAAACTATCGACTAGCGTTCTCTCTTTCCTCCATTATCAATATCTCTCAGATAAGAAGAACACTGTACAGTTTGTTCGAATAATTTGATTCAATATTTTTAAGTCTATCCTTAGTAATTTTCTTTCACATAACGTAATATTATTGCTTCAAATAAGTTGAACAACGTGGCAGAATACACTTAGAAGCGTGGAACGGATATGAGAAGCCTTTCCATCAATTCTTGAAATATAAGTAAGGAGAGAGAAGGGAAAAGATAGGGGGTTCCCAATTAATTTGTGTGTCTCGGAGTGTGAGAACTATAATTTGCCTGAGGATATTTCAGTTTTAATTACAAACGGTTTTCTGAGTTCGCCGCTTCAATTAATTTGTGTCAATTTCTCGGTTCGCACTCGTCGTTCGAAACCCACTTTTCAACTATCTCCCAGGTGCACCCAACTTCCTGCTGACTCTAGCTTCCTCAATTGCGATACGAAATCGGAACGAAGTGGAAAACATCGTAAATCAACTTCTGTCTAAAATGGATTTTTAAAAATAAAATACGTTTTTGAATACCAATATATTGAAAAATCTTTAAAATTTCGGAATCTCTTTCTCGGTTCTTCGCGCCTGCGGTGTATGTACATATCTTAGATCTGTTCATGCGCGTGTTCGATGTTAAAGGTTTCCTTACCTCTGTTCGGATACTGCGCTTGTGTTTTAATTGTTTTGTGACCATTGGTTAGAGTAAAATTGATCATGGAAAATTTTACTACGAAGCAAGATATCTTCGAAATTTATTAAAAAATTAATAGTAAACTGACTGCGACTTCATGGTTAAGAAAAATAGTTTAATAAATAAACTTTGTGGGAAGATTTCCGACTTACTATTTTCATTTTTAACCCTAATATATTTGCTGGGTTAAAACTGTCGCGCTTGCCTGGAAGATATCATCCTGAGCTTTTCCCTTGGGATAATATAGCTTTGTTTCAGTTGAAAAATAACTATGCTACGCTGAAAAACTCCCTACCAGGTTCAATTAATAAACTGTTCTTCGTAACCATGCAGTAGCACCATGTTATGTTCGTATTAAGTCAAATCAAGAAGGATCAGATAAGGAGAGGAAAAGTGGGAACGGCGCGGCTCCTACTGCGTCGGCCTAAACTCCCACTATGGGAGAACGGGGGACAGACGGGGGTAGAGATGCTTCGTGGTAAATTGTTGTCACGTGGGTAAAACGAATCCTTTATGAGACGCGCTAGCTAGCGACCACGTGACAACAGTTTACCTCGAGAATTTCCTATCCCCCCTTTCCACCCGAGTGGGAGGTTGGCTCTTCTCTCTCTAACTCAACGCAGCCCCACTTTTCCTCTCCTTATCTGATCCTTCTTGGTCAAATGCAATGTATTTAAAATTGACGATTATAATTTTCAACGAAATCACCGAAATTTTCATATAAACGTAGGTTTAACTATTTACTACACTTTATCTCGAAACTGTCTTCGTGCGATGATATTTTGAAACGATATAGCGTAAAATTTGTGCAAGGTTGGGAAAAGCAAGCGTGTTCGTTCCCAAATAGTCTTTAGTCTTTCAGTCTTGTTATAGCGCGTAGAGAAATTTGAACGCTACACTTATCTTTTTGATGTTTCTCTGAATTATTTATTGTGTAAATTCATAGCGTATATTTCGCATCCACTCAATCTACGGTCTTCAGACACTCTTTGAAGTCTATAGAAGGATTTGCCCTATATAGTTGAATTTACTAAATCGAATTAAACTTTCGACGGGGACTCAGGGAGTCCCATCAATAAAAGACAACTTGCAAGATAAATATATTATTGATATGAAAAATTTAATACGAATATGATTAAATATTTTTAGATAGTAATTTAATTTAAAGGGAGAATGCAGCCCGACAACAGGTGATTTTCAATCGATCCATTATTGCAGACAAATTACTAACAAATATAAGATTGAAAAATGACCCATAGAACCTACTGTAGCTCAGTCCTACCACAATTTTCGAAACACCCTGTATTTGAATCGGTGTATACTGATCTTTCCCAAAATGCTACTCAAAAGCTACTGTCACCATAGCATTTCTTAATCGAATTTAAATGGTAAAGTCAAACCGATATTCAAATCTCCAGGAATCGTGTTCACGCATTATCCTTATAAATCGATTTACTGTAGCTTCATCTATCGGTTGTTGAAACCGAATCGGTATGAAACTGGTTCCCGAAGCAGTTTCGAGAAATCTAATCAAATCGTTTCGAGAAAAGACGGTTTATCGTTCACACGACTCTAGCTAAACGTTTTGAAACGGTTTAAAATCGATTCAAAGGCGCCTAAATTTTATTTTTAAGACTAACTTTGAGGTAGCACACATGGTCTTTAAATATTTTGGGGTTCTCACTTTACGCGGCGTCTTATAAACTTCGCATCACCAATTTTAAGTTTTAATTATGTCGTATAAGGGGGCGCGACTCCCCTCGAATGAAAGTGGAGGGAGGTTTTCGGAACTTATTTTTAATTATCTATCCCGTTTGCTCTTTGTTCGTTAAATTTAAATTTAATGGCTTTTTAAAAATGTGCAATAAAACGAGAGATGAAAATTGTTGGATCTTTTCTAAGAAGGGGATGGAAGAGGTTTCCTTTAATTAGATTTTATAGCAATATAGACCACATTTAATATAAGCGGGTCGTAATCAAAAGTTTATTAATAATAAACTTTCGTATTTCTGAATAAATATATTTTATAGTAGAAAATTGCACGTTTTACTCGCTTTTAATGGTGTTTATTAAATATATATTATATAAATAATTATGTTACATCGATCGAAAGTGTTGCTGTTAATCATTAAAGGGATAATATACTCACAGGGTCATGACATTTGATTATCAATAGTTCATTGCTTTTTACAGAAAAGTAGTTAAGGCTCACGCTAAACTGTACATCATGAATAATAACAAAACATGACGGTCATAAGCGTCCTCTAACGGCAAACCGTGCAGGCAAAAGTAAATAAAACATCAAACCCGTCAGCCTATTCTTCATTCCAACTTCTGCCACTGTTAGAGGAAACTTATGTACGCCCGTTTATGTTACTCGTCACTGAGATTTCGCCTTAATTACGGGCCTTGGCTCATTGGTCACTGCCCCAGCAATATGAATAAATTCATTATCTCCTTGAATCCAGCTAAGCCTATTTTACGAGTAAGTTTTAAATTTATTTGTAAACTTTTTACAGGTGAATTAGGCCTATTTAAACGTAAAGGAATCGATAAAAAATTACTTGTTACGTTGCATTCTCCCTTTAAATATTATCACGATTGCCGTTTAAATCATTCACCCGTTGCAAAACTATATGTTGTAAACATCAAAAAGGCCGAGACACGCGCTTTTTCACACAATCAGCGCGTGAATTGTAGTTAATAGTCGAAAACAACTCTTAGCAATCACGCTTCCAATACACCAACCAACTCTCATAAAAACCGAAAAATTGAATAAAGCAAGTTATAGAAAACGGGGGTAGAGTATAGGATAGGTCACGCTACAAAGGGTAAATTACATTGGAAATCAGTGCGACCTCCAGTTGGCATAGCTATAGGTTTCTGCAGAGACACGCAATCGGGCAATTAAAGAAACTTTTTGGTTCCATTTGACGTTAATGTGAAGAAAATACGACGAGGGCCTCGGGGAGAAATAACTCTCGACCATCACCCTTCCACGAATAAAGCTTTAGGCCAGAAGCCGATGAAACCCTCCTTTGAAGTATATTACTCCCTGGTCTTGTCTACCCCTCTCTGTATGGGTTAGTTTCAAAAAGCGCGATTCGTACGCCTCCTAACGGTAGTTATTTTCGGAGCGGGAGTTCGTCGAGGGAATATCTCTAGCAGCCTCGGAGTTCGTCAAAAAAACGTCGTCGTTTGTGGAGAGAGAGAATTTCCAATTTTCCGTAGACATGGGGTATGAAGTAGGACCCCTCCGATCTCGTAAAATTGGGAATTTTACCCATACAGAGAGGAGCGCTATATGGAACATTAGAGTAGTAGACTTCAAAGGAGGGTTTCATCTACTTCTGGCCAGACTAAATTAATGGAGTTTCAAATGGGGGAAATTCATTTTTATCAAGAACAGAACAACTTACAAATATATGACTATATACATGTAGTATGACGAAATTTTAAAGATGATTCGAGTTTGCCTCGTTATAAACTAGATAGATACCTAAATTCGCAATTTAACTTCCTATTTTAAGTACTCCTTGGTCCCAACTCTTTTGCCCTTATGGACTCGGGAGAATGGACTGTTTTTAAAGTGTCAGAATGGCCTAAAAATGTTGAGTGGGCGTCCTTTCCAACTTCCGTCGATGGAGTCAGAGCCTCGGGGCAGCTATTGTATATTATGTATTCGGAAAAAAGGAAGAAAGTGAGAGAGAAGGAGAAAGGAGAGTGGATTTATGAATTTTTATTTCCTACAAGAATTGTAATCTCGATATAGAAGAAGGAACTGTACTATAGATTCCAAGATCTTTCTATTGAAACCGTATTTTTGAAGGATATTTTGACAACTCCATCTGGCGTCACCAACTCGGTAGAAGCGGATAAAATCTACGGGGACAAGGTGCTTCTCTAACGCAAGACCGTAGAGTTCGTGAGGTTTCAAAATATCAATGGAGAATTGCAAGTATCAAAATAATTAACTTGGGTAACAGTGGACGCAAATTAAAAATTAAGGGATATATTTACCTAACTCAGATCAGAGCGATGTAGCTCTAAATAAAGAGTTGACATGTTCGTTTTGAGAAGTGTATGAAAAAAAGCTAAGGTTAAATGTTCTGCTAATATTTGTCGAACGCCAAAGGATAATATTTTGATTTTTCTCAAAACCATATTCAAAACTTTACACCCCTGGCTTACATAAATTTTAGAAACTTCAACTTTATGCCCTTGACATCGTTGGATGTAAAATAACACGTTTATAAAATCAAAAACTAGATATTTCACAAAAGGAAAAAGCGAAAGATGGCAATTGTAAGTTATCTACAGCTACGTTTTTTTATATTGTACATATAGATAGTTTTTAACGATATTTTTGAATTCTATACTCAAAATTCCAATAATTTTCATGAAAAAAATAGTGACAGAATCACTTTAAATATTTTTAATTTAATTTTGTATTTTAATTAGCTGCTAATAGTAGATTCTCAGTTACTAGTACTATCGAGTACTCGTATCATTATAATAAGAAACGAGAGAAACAAGATACGCGAACCCTGATAAGTCAATGAATCTCTTTTGACGTACGCGTCACGTGGTTTGAAACCCAGGTAGCGAAAAGTTGGAATCCTTTTTTTTTTTACCCCCATCACTAGGCCTAACTCACTCCCCGGCCCTTTCAATAAAGGTCGAAACAAAATGGAAACTAAATCCTATACAGGAGCTAGAGTGTTCCCATTTTTCTTGAGGTCGTCTATGAATAATACATTGATTTCTCTATTGAGCTTCCTTTCGTTTCAACTCTACCACGCGGAATAAAAAGGAATCGAGATGGGATATATATATATACCTTATAGACTCCAACCTCCTCAACCTTCTCATACCCAACCTCGTAAGTTCTATCAAACTTATCCAATATAATTCTGTAAAGCTCCCCAAAAATTTCTTATAACATTTTAAGGGCTCAACGTTAAAGATTAGAGTGATTTGATGAACCACTTCCATAGAAATTTTAACAGTAAAGGGATAATATGAGAGAGTGTGACATAAAACACATTACACATACTACTACCGTACCCAAAACTCAGTATTAGAAATCAAAGCCAGCTGCTACTAACAATATAGCTACCTTTAGATAAGATGACAAAACCTGGAGTTCATAAGCGTCCTCTAACGGCAAAAGTAGTAACTAACAAAACCACTCGCAGGTCGGCTTATTCTCTATCCTTAGCAGACACCCACGGGTTTAATTAGTACCTACTTTTGACACTGTTTGCCAACAGAGGGTATTAGGAACGCCAAGTTTGGTTTTCATCTTCATCTAATTAACCAAACTAAGAAATAGGACTAAATAAAAAAACCTATCTATAAATGCGTGCGTTTAAATAATTGTTGTAAATGGTCAAGAATAGCAACGTAGAAACCATTTTCCAGCCCCCAACAATTGAAAAACAGAAATTTAATTAACAAAAATTGGAAATATGAATAGTTAAAATCCCTTTCTATGAACGGATGCTTTGAATAATTGTTGTAAATGTAATAGCAATGTAGAGACCATTTTCCAGTTACCACAACTGAAAAACAGTCACTAATTGGAATTAACCAAGTAAGAAATATGATTAATTAAAATCACATTTCTATGAATGGGTATATTGGAATTGTATATATTAGTTGGTTAAGAGTAGTAATGTAAAAACCATTTTCCAATCCCCACGATATTTAAAAACAATCATTATTTAATTGGAATTAACCAAAGAAGGAAATAGGTCTAAAACAACCCTGTCTATGAATGTGTGCGTTGGAATCATTGTTGTAGATGTGATTTGGTTAAGACAACTAACATAGAAACCATTTTCAATCCCCACCATTGAAAAACAGACAATAGTTTGAATTAACCAGAGTAGGAAATAGGATTCTAGGTAAAACCTCTCTCTATGAATGGGTGTTGGAAGAATTGTTGTAGATGTGATCGTGGGAAAGAAGATTTTTTTCTTCTTCCCATCTTATAGGGTACAGAAGAAAAGATATCGCGGGAATGAAAATTAATTTAGGTTTAAGAGGTGTGAGTTTTTGCTTGTTTTCGAGTATTATTTAACAGCGAGATATCAAAGACTCTGTGGATCCTAGCATACTTTCCCAGTAAGTAAAAAATTGATTTCTATAGCTTAATACATCTACTTTGTAAATTTTGTTTTGTGGATTAGGTATATTTAAAGGACAAGAAATCGTTAGCCACTTTTTGTTAGGTTGCATTCACCCTTTAAATTTTATAAGGAAACCCAAAAATATTATGGTGAAAGGAAAGAAATGGAACTTTGAATAAGACTAACAGTATACTCTAAATATTTCGCCCTTCCATAAAAGGAGGTTATTGTGCCGATGTGAATAAGACTAAGTGCATACGCGTATCTCGAACCAAAAAGCCCCATCATCGAGGATGACGACTTTAGGAGAGACCCCCTTTAACTATAGTCAACTGGCCGATAGAGCTACTTTTTTTCGTTGCGGCTCTTATAGTTGGCGTTAAGAATTTTTCTAGGCTTTATGATGGCGACGAGAGTGAAAAATCTGGTAGCCATAGCGACATCTCGACTTGACAGCTTGATGGCCAAACGTTTCCTACCTCCTTCTCAACCCCTTCCTCCATAATATTTCGGGGGCCCGTGGTAAAAAATTGTGCCGTTGAGGACAGTTTCACTCTCGAATATAAAGGTGGCTTTCCAAGTTGTCGACTCATAAATGATAATCAGTATCGCGCGGGGAACACAGATTCAAAATATAACTTAACACTTGAATAAAAAATACCGCAACAGAAAAACTTAACATTTTATAATCATCATCTTTGAAATTTTTGAGAAAAATTTCAAGTCGCTAGGGTACTTTAGTCGATTCTCGCGAATTCGGTCACGTGATATGATCGCTTTCACGCGGTCTTTTTCTTGAAAGTACTTAATCCAGAAACTCCTTAAACTTGAATTTGGCATCTTAATTTTGAAGTTTCTTAAAAACGGGTCTTCCCAGACGTGTAAAGTTTTGAATATATTATAATAAAATAACAATAATATAAAATAAAAAAATTGCAACAGCCCACGTGCCAACCCAACTTTAGTTTCAACTTTTGCGAAGTCACCTTTAATGTACCCGTAAGGACTAACCTTTCCCTAGCTAGCCTTCGATGGTATATATAGCTGACCCTAAAGCCTTTACCGCCGTTTGGCCGCAAAAAATGTTAGAAAAGAAAGAAAAAAAAAAGGTTGGATAAAAAACAATAGAAACCAATGCCGCAGCCTTCTTTCGTATAAAAGGAGATTTTTTCCTTACTTTTTTCTTTCGTTTTCACTTTTTTTTCCCCGGTATCTACATCGTTTTTATTGACTAAAACTCCGACACTATATCAGAATGGGTTTTTCGTATAAGTAGAGTAGCGCGCGGTCAAAAGGTAGACTTATATTGGATTTGGAAATACTTATCATTTTGGGCTCAGCTTTAATAATGGATATTTCTCGCGGCCCGTGGAAAATGTATAGTAAATCTAAAAAGAAATGGAAGAATCACTTAGAATTTTCAGCGCGTATATAAATTTATACTCAATTACAGGCTTGGAAGGAAACGTATGTCCACTTCAAGGTTGTATCTAAGAATTTAACTGGTGTAGAATGTCTTTATGATAAAGACACATTTAGCTTCTGAACATTTGGTTCATTTGATCAAATCCCGCAAATCAAATAATCAGAAATGCCTATAGGTCTACCAAATCCTCAAACAATCGCGACCCACGACTACAAATCCTCAAACAATCGCGACCCACGACTACAAATCCTCAAACAATCGCGGCCCACGACTACAAATCCTCAAACAATCGCGACCCACGACTACAAATCCTCAAACAATCGCGACCCACGACTACAAATCCTCAAACAATCGCGACCCACGACTACAAATCCTCAAACAATCGCGACCCACGATCAGAAATCCTCAAACAATCGCGACCCACGATCACAAATCCTCAAACGATCGCGATCCACGATCACAAATAATTGATTGATTATTTGGAGTTTCAAATTCAAAAGCTGTTCCTATTTTTCTTAAAGGGAAAGGCAACCCAACTTTAAAAGTACTTCCATTGGAAAGAGCATGCTTAAAAACCTACATATCAAAACACATTATAGTGATTTAAGTCTTGGTTAATTTATAAATATCATTTTAAAACCGAAATTTACGTTCCTAGAAGAACGCCATATTTGCTTCCCGGCATTTCGAGTTTTAAAAATAAGGATCCGCTTCAATGATTGGCCTTTAAGTCACCCAATAAAGATTCGCTAAACGAAGGCCATTCGAGTCGACTGCAGTCGGATCGTCTGTTCGTAACTTCGTAAGAAGACCCGTAATTTTGTGATTGTGATTTCTAACTTTCTACGAAAACATGCCTAATTGCGTAATTAATGAATGCAGTTTAGTTCTTACCTTCTAATTCTTCAAATCAACTTAAGACTCGGTTAATACCTAGTACTGACTACTACTAGCTCAGCTGGCCGACCGACCTTCGGGTTAGTGTTCGCGCGCGGGATCCTTCGGAAGTAGCCTATGTTTCGGCCCGGCATATCTTATTTGACTCTAAAGAAATTGAGCGCGCTTATACCCACATCTATTTTCAGCTAGAGTCAAGTGACTTTAGGTGAGAAATAAACCAATCGGCGAAGCCGATCCTCAGCAGGCATCGAAAGGGTATGAAGAAACTAAAATGGCGTTCACTAGAGATCACTTTTTGCTTATAATAAACGCAAATATCTTAATATCTACTAACTATTAAATTTTTTGCGATATGATATTAGTCGTTTTAATATACGCTCTATAATTTAAGACACACTTTTTTTTATCCCGGTCTGTACCTTTAATTCGTTAAAAAAAATGTTAAAGGTAAAAATCTAACTTAGAAAAATTTCAACCCACTCCGAATAAATAAAATCAATTTCATGACCCACTAAATGCAACACGGAAAATAAAATTCGGAGAAAAAAATATAATAAAGCATTGCCATAAAAACATCATATATGTATGCTATTTATATATTATCGTACTAAAAAGAAGAAAAATGTTAGAATGGTAGCAGAATATGGGATGTAAATTGACTCTATCAATATATGGGTGGCGCGAAGTCGCCTAGTCCTTCAAAGGGAGGGTAAAGAGAAAATTGAAGTGATTTTTAATCGATTTTATATTACAATTAAATAAAACTCAAACGTATAAAAACATTTGGAAAGTGTCACTAGATTGTACAAAAACTCGGAAGAATCTCCGACTAATCAAAATTGTTCGTGCTTTGGCTTAATTTAAAAATTTACAAACATTTCTTTGACCTTTTTTGACCTTTTAGGCACATTTTCAAATTCCCTCTCTTTCGAGGTCGCGTACTAAATCTGCCCTTTATAAATTCCATGTGAAATTGGAATATTTTCCGATTTTTTAAAACATTTTAGTGATTTTCCGAAAAGATTTACTAAACTATAAATTCCAATTTTTTACGATTAAAAACACTTTTTTCTCTACACCCTGCCTTTAAGAAAAATAAAAAAGGGGTGGCGATTCAAATTATTGCCCCATCGATTTCAAAAGAGATGGAATAATTCGATTATCTACCAAATTTCGAGCTAGAGAGACAGAAAAAAAGATAGAATATACTTATACATATATTCACGACATTCTATACGATGGAGAAGATGACCGAGAAAAAAGAAAACTAGTGATTTGCGTTGAAAAAGAATGAACGGGGGGGGGGGAGGGGTTGAAAACATGTTGGTCACATCCATAATACAAATGTATCCCTATTCCTAGTATTATATATTAATCATTATACGAGAGGAATCAAGACTTGGTAATAATTAAGATTACAACATCATTAACGACTTAATTTATTTTAATTGCTACATTTGTACGAAATGCTTACGCTTAGGGAATAATTGCTATCACAAAATAGGAGGAGCTTACTTAAGGAATATTGCCATCGACGTCATCAGCTACGTAATAGCTTGTAAGGCTCATAGCTAAGCCCCATTGTAAATTAGTACATCAAAAACATTGCAGTAATTCTATCGGTTTGACTTAAAGACAACACTACTACATCATTGATCAACCTAAGAGTTACACTTAAAATGAATGTGTGACAAAACTGAGTGTGAAAAAATAGCGATCCGAATCTATTTCGTTTTTACGCGCAAGAATAAGGGGAAACACCGCATGCAGATAAGAACCCTGAACAGCGCAACAAGAAATGAAAGGAGCTGCTAGAGATAGAGAGGCGAGGAATAATGGGAGGAATACGAACTAAATTCTATTAAAAAAGGTCCTCTCATTTTTCGGTTGGTTTAGATTTCATTGGTTTTCATAAAAAAGATTTGTATGGTTTACGTAATTTATGGGCAGGTTCGATTGAGAGGAGACTTTTATGGGTTATGCAGTTTATGGGTTATAATGAAAATGATGCGCGTTATAACACGAGTCAAATATATTCTCCCACGCTATGATATAGGTTATATTCCAAGATAATGATTAAGCAAACTATTCGCGCGTGAATTCATTGTTCACGAAATTATGAAGTATAAGTAAAAATTTAAAATATAATTTCAGACTACACTGGCCGTCCTGTCTCTGCGCATATAGAAAACACCTTCCCAAAGACGCGTGACATAGATAATAAAATATCTGGAGCCTGAAAGCTCATGGTTCAACATAGGTAGAGCGAGGAAAAACTATCTCTCTTTCCTCCGCGCCCGCAGACACAATTTTGTAACGTCTCTGGTTACTACATTTTTCCCTTAATACAAGATGGATGGTAAGAATTTTACCAAACGGGTTTTACCCCACAAAGAGGTCGTTCCTCTTTCGTTGCCCTGTCCCATACTGCCTTATACTTTTTAAACAATGAATTTCTTAAATTACAAAACAACTATAATCATTATATTTACGTATTACGAAACAAATGCACGTCGACGTGGTGTTAAATTGAAATTAAAGTCTAATCACCCTTAGCTTAAATTCAAACAATTTGCTGAAATTGATGTTTAATGAACGTAAAACTTTGATCTACTGACCTAAATTATCCGTATAGAAGAGATAACAGACAGCGAAGTCTAGTCAATCGCCTCTTATCTAAATATGTTCTGTACAGTGTTATTAATTTATCAGTGTCGCGCAGGTTCACCAAATTAGATTTATATCCAGTTTGTTAATCTAAAATATGTCAACTGTGTTAACTATATATAATTTCCTAACACTAGTTATTTTTTTAATTAAAGTTCATTATGTTGCATTAAAATCCGTTTGGTTATTTAGTCGCCCAAGTTGAATATTTCCCCAATATACGCATCTCTTAAATTCAAACTAAGTCTTTCACAAAAGTAACAATAATCTAGAATTCTTTGGTATGGCAGCATTTGATCAAAATTCAAGAATACAAAAATTAAAATTAGAATAAAATTTTGGTTACACTTACCAATTTGAAGATCTCGAGGGCGGTGCACCTTCCAAAGTAGTTAAAACCGAAAGTTAAAAGTTTAAAACCGAAACTACGCGACATACTTGTTGGGCCAATTTTGTACTTATGGCACTACGCGTTCGGGAACTCTCAACCAATTTTGGTATTTTGGTCGTATAATATGGTTTCCCGCGACCCTCTCTTATCAGGACCGCCAATTACACTTGATCCCGTCGTTGATCGGCCTCTAGCTGCTCCAGTGGCCAAACGTGACCCTTCGGAGATGTTCTATGATGATGAAGTCTTTCAGGAAACGAAGATCTGAGATAAAAAAAAATATATATATATTGATTTCTATTTTAGAATTTCGCTATTTGTTTTATCATGATCCTAAAGACCCTAAATTCCATAATATTGTTACATAATCTGTTACATAATCATATCACGCCACTCCTACAACGTCATCATAGATGCGTTAACTGTGCTCAGTGTATGCAATGCTTGATTAGCCAATCAAGTTTAAGATATAATACAAAAACAATAATTGCCGTGATTCGGCCATCCATGCATAATTAGTGTTAAAGTATATTTCAAAAGAATATTTTGGGCCAAGATAAACGGTATAAAATCGATTTATATTGACTTGATTCTCATTTTAAGTACAATCTACACAACCTTTAGTCAATATAATTCAAAGAAAGTGCTGTAATACTACCTTTATACTAATGAGATGCTATTATCCCTTGAATAATAACTTATATTTTAATTGAAGTTCATTGCATGGTTTAAACCGATTAAATTATTAAAATTACAATATTTCAAGCCTAAAACTCAAAGTCTAAAACTCTTGAGCCTACAGAATATATTCGATACGTAATTATCTATTTTAAAGTGATGTACGTCTCATATATAGATGATTCAGGTTCTCATTAAAGACTGTATCGGGGAATGAGTGGTGGGTGCATTCCTCTCTCGATTCAAAATCAGTGGAATCAAAGATGCAATTTCAAAAATAGAATAAAAGCCAGAAGGGGGTCATCATTGTTCCTTGATCCTATAGGAAAGCTTTTCTCTCCCCTCTCGCAACGTTCCTATACTCCATCACTTGGCCTTGTCCTGGAATATTGGATGAAACTCCGTGATAGCGAGCAAAAGGCCGAGGACGGGAGTACGTATACGACACGACGAATGGATTTAAACCTATTGTGATCGGCTAACTTTCGCTTTCCGGGCTATACGGTACTTTGACGCGTAGTTCTAGTAATGGCCTATTGATTTCAGATTCACTGCTAGACAGAACTTAACGCGTCCCAAAGAGGGGCGAGAGAGAGAGAGGACATGGGCATTCTAGGAACGTAACTACCATACCCCCTAGACCCGCGAGTGCAAAAATATGGTAATTTAATTTACGCAAGAATTAAGTTGAAGACTATTGAAATAATTCTCTCCTTCAATGGGTGAAGTTTGGTTCGCATCATTTTGGTGAGAATCATCTAAAAAAATCTACTATCGCTACATTTACCAGGAGTTAATTACCGAGGAGTAATCAAATAGTCGCTTTTTACTTCGACAACGATCCCCAAAATTTTATAGCAGATAAGAAAAAATTTAAAGTACGAAAGCTTTCCAAAGAAAAAAAAAAAAAAATAAAAATAGCAGTTACGGAAATTAATTATTATAAATTAATCACTATGGTCAACACATTTTGCGTAACTGGAGTCCGAAGACTTACATGGTAAAGATCAGTTGTATTGATATTAACGATTGGTAACTAATTTACATTTAACATGATTGTACAATACGGTTTTGGCTAGGAACCGATAAATATTTCGAATGTAATTAATATCTTGTGAAAAGTCAGATGGTGAAAAAAAAAGGATTTAGTATTGTTGGGAGATTTAAATAACACTTCAAATGCATTTTACGTTTCATCCTATGGTTTACTGCGCACACCTAGCTTTACTTCAAAATAATAATAATAAGATTATACACGGTTTTTCTCAACACTTTATTTCTTTAGAGTTAAAACGCTTTGGCATTAAGGTAGATAACCCACTAATTCTCGCAAGGGTTGGACTTATGACCCCCTCCTCCCTGCTTAAACCTGATTTACGCTATTTGAAATTATAATTCATACGTGAACGTATACTGCGTATGAACGCAGCGTTGAATACTTGTCCTGCCCCCTTTAAAGATTGAAGGGAAAATGAAAAGATTGGAAGCGATTCAAGATCAGAATGTATACAGCTACGATCGTATTTAACGGACAATAATAATTTCATTTAATTAGAGATAAAATTATTCATTGTTAAACTGTTCTTAATAAGCATAGCAGCAAACACAAGCGTTATTTGCGAGCTTGGGGTACTATTTACCTCTTGGCTACTCACTCAAGACATTTTTATCCTCTATACGAGAATAACCAATGGAATTCAATAATAAACCCAAATATCTGTAAATTAATTAAATCCTTCACGCGTTTCTGGATTATTTAGTCCAAACTCTGACCTTAAAGGAAGATTACTAACAAACAAATTGTATGCGCCGTAGTCGGTCCTACATTCATGACGCGTGAATTCTGTTTCCGATTTTCTTTTCACCCGCCCTTTAAACAGTATCAGCAATGGTTCTCGGGCTGGTACTATATAGAAGAGAGAAATGGAAAGGTATGCGAGTCTTGATGATAATTAAGCGTCGAGACGAAGGCGCGAGCTCGTTATATCTGTAACGGCGATACCGACCGCGCACTTTGATCGGTTCAAGTACGACGGAGGAAAGCTAAACTCCCACGGAAGCGCGAATTTACCCCTTTCTCCAACTCCCAAATTTCAATAAGAGTGGGTGGGTGCGCGCCATCTATTCCAAATATCAATTTCCGGTATCGTTTACAATCGGGTCTAACCTTCTACATGATAAAATCGCTACTAATATCCACACATATTGGATCCAGGGATAGTTTTATGATTTATTTTTAAATTAGATGTTTATCGTCGACATAGTCTTAAAGAAATTCATTTAGTTTCCCTCTAGTGATCGTTTCTACCTATCTTTGCACACCAAAGTTCAAGTATTTGCCCCTTTGGTGGATTTTACAATTCCTGTAAGTTGCGAAATTGCCCCAGACCAACATTTGCGACTTACTTAAACACACTGAATTGTTACTTGCCCTCCTTGAAAATATTTTTACGGGCGCCCATGTAATTGGGTGCCTAACTAACTTTAAATATTTTAACCTGCGTCCGATGATTATACTTTTATTTTTTATATATTTTGCTTGAACCAACAAGGAAAACGCAGAGTATATTTTGTATCCCAGCTAGCATACGCGTATATTAATAGTGGTAATAAAATCCCAATTCAACCGGCCATAAAAATACTTAAACCACGCGTAGATAGGGTCCATAATTTACACCAAAAGAAATAACTACACCCCAGAGAAAGTCAAGAAACGGGAATAAAGAAACGTACTTAGGAGACCCAACCTAGTAGAATAAAGTTGAAATGGAACTTATCTAGAAAACCCCATATACGATAGAGCGTAAGGTTCCAAACTATACATAGTTTGGTTAACTTCCCCAAATCAGTCGGGTAAAAAGTCCAACTATTTTTAAATAATTGGAATTTAACATTGAGTATCAATTCGCGGTATTATCGTACGTTACGTATTTTGTCGAGACATACTACGTATAAATAGTCAATTTAACCCATATTTGACAGCACGCGCGAAGATAAACACCCTTTGTCAAACAGCCAACAAATAAACAGTAGCTTAGGTTTGAAACGCGCTATCAAATCCGCGTGAAAAAGATTGAAATCAAAATCAGGTTTATATTTCAGTTCGTACGAAGCTAGAAGTTCTTTTGGAACTTTAAAGGGATAGTGCTACGACAAAGAAAAAAAAAACACTTCCTATAGTTGTGACAATTTTATGATGTCATCAAATGCGTAAAAATTACAAAATTAAGATTTTTCTGAATTTTTTCAGGATAGTGTACAAGCCTGTAACCTTTACTGTACTAAAGAGATAAAGTAACCGGGTACGTATTTAGCATTACTAAAGGCTATAAATCAGCTAAGAAATCACGTTATACCCTCTTCAGACGAGGCGTAATTAGCAGGTTTAATCAGATTTAACCAAACCTCGGTTAAATCTGATTAAAGCCGCGGATAAACCTGATTAAAACGGCTAATTAGACCTGGTCTGAAGAGGATATAATCAACGTACGGATTTAGCATAAGTGATTAGGTATGGGACAACCATAAATTTTCTTGGGGCAAAAAAACTAAGGAAATTAGGACATGCCAAAAAACAGGGTGGCACTATCAGTTTAAGAAATGAAAGCATAGTAAATCCGTAGCCTGGGTTTGTACTGACTGAATCCTACGACTGTTTTCTCGTTCTACGTTATAGGTCCGGGTGAGGTAAATTTGAAAGCAATCCGTATTCCAAAGAGACCAACCCCTAGAAAACTATTATTTCCTAGAAAATAGAATTTCTTTATTTTTTTTTTACTCTTACACTCTTGTGCCACCCTTACACTCTAACCCTTAGCCCTTATCACTAGGACTAACCCTAGAACACAAAATTCTAGTTCCCGTATATAGACTACAACTAAAGGAAGTTAGCCTACTTTACTCCCAAACGACTAAATGTACGTACCACGCAAGATGGCTATAGTGTAAGACAATTGGACAGGCCAAATTCCAGACCGGACACTAGGAATTTACTCGGGATACGAGAGAACTAGCTCGGGCAGTTCTGGAATATATATATATAGAACTATATAAGGGGAAGTAAGAAACTATCTTAATAGAAAAGAAAAGAGATATAGTAGTCCGACCCGACCCTCGCGCGAACCGTGCTCAAGATTTCAAATCGAATCAATGGTAATAAAAAAAGGTAGGTATATACAATACACTAGGCGTATTACATATAGACACGATCGTATAAGGAAAACTTAGGACAACTGAGTAATATTGGGATCTGAAGATGAGTTTTCATGATAACATTTAAAAAGGGATGGTTTAGGTAAAAGAAGTAGTTCACCAAAAGAAATCTCGCATAAAAGGTAAATCACCCGACATACATTGTTAGAAAAATATCAACCGACGATGAGTTTGACATTTAAACACTCATGCCCTTGATTTCAATCCAGTTTGATGTCAAACCACGTGACTTTTCCTCCCTCTATTGGCCTAAATCCCAATCTGCTCTTCGCAAGCTTATAGGTTTGCTTAATGAATGAACTCAACTAGATGACGATAAGACCTTAATCATAACCAAACAAAGTCATGTACGAAATATACAACTGATTTCCACTTGCTGTTGTAGGAAAACCCACTGGCTAGGACCCTCACACCCTGCCTGTTATGACTATCTTTACTGAGCATCATCTATTTCCGCGGCTATGAAAACGCGCCTTAACTCCTCGGTTACGGTTCAAAACTGTACTTTGGAGGTTATGTTGGATTCGAAGGGATTATTGTATATTACAAGCGGTATAACCGAGATACCGCGTAATACGAAATCCTTTTTTATGACTTGTTTTTAAAAGACCAGGTTTTCCGTTTGATATAATTGGGTCCTAGCTAGAAAGTTCCTATTTCCCATCCTAACACTGAAATCGAAAATTTTCCCACTGGGTCCTCGTTGTAATAAAACTATACGGTGAAAAGTTTATTTTTCAAATTGAGTTGAAACGAAAACGAAATATGTTTAATTAAGGCCGGCGTGGGGAAAGTATGGATTTTCAGGGTTCTTTAAAAGGAATGGTATACTACGATCCCCACGATGCCTAGTCAGTGACTACTTAAATTATGATAAGGGGCTGACTACTAAAACAAATATCCTTATGTAGAAACCTGCTACCATGGTTTTCTATGCTTTTCATTTCGCCAGTAGGAAACAGGGGGAGGTATGATTCAGCCAGAGATTTCACTGAGAGGGCATTTGATCTATGAAACTGATGCAGGTTTACATTAAGCTCGCCAGATTAAAAACGCGGTTTAAACACGGGAATATTGCAGTCGAAACTTTCGGTCTATGACCGAGTCCTCATTGGTGGATAGCGGTTGCTATACCGTTTCCTATAGCCAATGTCTATATCAAATTTATCTCTCTCACGCTTGTACAGTGGATGATATTTCCATTCGTTACAAGTCAATAGCATTACCCGCGGTTCCTCAAATTCTGTTTATTTTAGGGTGGTTTACAGTTTACTATAGAGAGAGTGAAAATACCCCCAACGCTTTTTAAGCGCAAATGCACGTCCAGAAATACGTTTTTGTTCGTAACTTCTCGACTAAAATTGTCATGGCGTGACAATTTTAACCCTGGCCATTTAAATTTCGCTACAAAAGTAGCCAATGAAAAAGAGTCCAACGCAGTGGCAAAGAACTTTGTAGTATTTGTAAACATAAAATGTTACGATGAATTCGAAATTCAATCGATATCAACCCCATAAAAAAATCAAATAAATCTGGAAGCAATCAAATGTCAGTTAGACTTGTAAACCCAATAAAACAATTACAGAAAAAATAAATAAAACGCCTAAATCAACGAAAGTGGTGTTTTCTCAATGATCTAAACCTCGCCCCTTAACTTTATTCCCAAGCCAATGGCGAAAACATCAATTAAGGAGACCTTCATTGCATCGTTTCCCCTTAGCAATTGGTAATTGGTATCGAAAATCGAACATTACACTATTCTTTTCTCTCTACTAGGCCTATAGTTCTGTTCAAAAGTATTTGATACAAAGGTAAAAGCTGAGGCGAACTGATACCCAATGTCAAACTTCATACATTGAAAATGTATTCGTCGTGAACTTCTCTTAAACAAGAGTATATGGAACCAATCCCACAATCTCCTCCCCTTTTCTTCCAACTTAATTTGGTCTATTCAGCAGTATCGAGGGGAAAATATAAGCTCCAATTCATTCTCAAATAAGAGTGCACCTGCAAGTAGATAAAACAAAAAGTAGTCTATCCTTTCAAAAGAAAAGATCTCCTAGCACGCGGGTTCTTATCCGTGGATAAGTCATAATTGCAAATTACTTAAAACCAACTATCAGAACTTGCTTTTAAGTTTAAATTTGGGCACAAATTAATACTTAATACGAACCAGATCAGAATCAAACCCTTTTATAAAACCAACTTAATAAAGACAACTATAAATTTGAATCTACATTATATAGTTAAAACGTTATACAACCAACTTGAAATTAACTTGGATAAGACATTATAAAACAAACTTTAAACTAAGTTAATGAAGACCACTTTGAACCAACGTGAAAATAGCTTAATTAAGAATACCGACTGAATGTAGACATTTTAAGAGTAAACTAACCAGTATTTTTAAGTGAATTTTATTAACTTTGCTAATGCACATCCTTTTATCTAGTTCCTTCATATACTCAAGAGGATATATAGGAAAACTAAGGTTTTCACCACGCGATTTAAAGGGATATTCGATTATGAAGAAAATTTATTTTTAACAGATTCGTTAACGCGATCGTTAAATGAAGGTTGTTATTTGGAATTAAGATCTCGAAAACATATTCACTAAGGCACAATGAATTAGAGTAAAATTAGAGGGTTGCCAAAAGGGGTTTTTGCGTTGTTTTGAAACGTAATCTTTCTTTTAGAGAGCAAATTTTACCCTGAAATTTGCTGTAAATTTGAGTTAAAGTCATGAACTCATACGTATATATAATCCATAACACAGATATCGATAAAATCTTTAGGTAAGGGCCCTTGTTCGTTGTGGTTGTCATTCAGCAGAGGCAGTTCCTTTGACTATATCTTTGATACGCTTTACATTAGACCAATAGAAATCGAAGCGAAACGAAAAGTAAAGGGATAGTCCCACATCATTTCGTGCACGTTATTTTTAAATGTTACCGTGTTTCGGGGATACATCGAAACTAGCATCGAATTTTAGTAATGTTATGACGTAATGACATTGTATCTCGCGAAAACGGAACCTTTATTTTGTTTTTCCTTTTAATTATGCCCATGCTAACGACTAAAATACTCTCTTGAATTGATAATATAAAATCACCAAAATCGTGACGTATATTTCTCTAAATCTTTGCAGGCAATTTCTAGGGAAAGTAGGTAATATTCTTTTGGGGGGGGGGGTGGCATTTTATTCTTCATAAAAGTGTCTCGATAAAAAGTTTCTCGTTGCAATTAAATTTTTTTATCAGATCGCGGAACTACCCCTTAAAGATTGTGAATGTCTGAATACGATCTAAAGAGTTCTAAGTGGTTGCTCTTCAGAATTCGGTACAGAAACGCCCACGATACCTTATACTTAGGGATCCTTGTTGTATACGCACGGAGACCATGCAGTTTACAATGCACTCTCTTCTATATAAGTATAAAGCGTGGTGGGATTCGTTCCGAAGAGATGGTTGAAGGAGGATGGAGAGAGTACGAGAGAGAAATAGAGAGCATCTACGTATCTTCCCTGGAGACACAAGACCAAGTAGGAGAAGGTAGAAAAAGCAAGCCGAGAAACGAAATAAGTCGTTCTGCAAACCAAATGCGAGTTTCTCTTATAATATAAAAGGAAATAAGGGAAAACAGTAGGCCTAGTTAACCCCAACTGATGCAGTATTCCACCCCCGCTCCGTGTGTACGGATAACGCATTTCTTTTTCGAGTTGCGGTTTATCCAACAATACCCATCAAGAAATACTTTTTATTCATGAGAAAAAGCTGCCTCTTTTATACATGTGCAATTTTTCGCCTGTTTATGTTACATAAAAAGATGTTATGTTATGTAATAATCTCAATTTAATTGTGAAGATCGAGAATAGGTCACATCCAGAAGATAAAGCTATTTTGAACTTTCGCTATATTACGGTCCAGTTGATGTAAGATAGAAAAATCAAAATTTTGGGTTTCTACTCGTGCGTAGATGTTTATAATATAATAAGATATGTATTATATGTTGCAATCACAATATAGGGAGTTTGGAAATGTGGTAATTTCAGTCAATCCCGTTATAACTTCTGGTACACCCTCTGTTCAATTCTCTTAGATTCTCTCTTAAACATATTTTTATTTTCAGACTTCATCTAGATTTTATTCGCTACGTTGCTTTAGAAGTCTGCTACATGGTGGCTCGTATCTTTCTCTTAACCTTCCCGGTGTGAAAAGCGACTAAACTATCTCTGGGGACAATGAACAGGCCTCATCTTCCAACTAGATCGCCTATCTATTTTCAATTCAGTTTCTGTGTTTTTTGGGGTTTTTTATATATATTTTTCCCCAGGGGGAGTAGAACGCAAACTTACGAATTCCCTCTGTTAGTCCGTCATGACGGAGTAAAATATCGATTTTTTGCGAAATCTTTTTATAAATTTTCATTTGAAAGTTTCATTAATTCTAATAACGAATGGTTTCCTCTTTACTAATTAATTACGTAACTATTTACTTTAAATCTCGCAATAATACGAACTAGATCTTAACCAGGGATGGAAATAACATAAAGCGTTGGAATCAAATGATACAAATGTTAATATGTTTGCGAAGAAAACATTCAGAAAATTATCGGAAACGAAGGAGAACCTCAGAGTAATCCAGAAGGCCCCACCCTCCCGCGACAAAAGTTGAGGCACTATTTGAATCGCGATAAATCACGCACAATTGCGCGTACAACAGCAAGTGTCGCGGATATTTTACGGAGCCAAAGGGGTGGAGTCTTTTGATTAGTCGAAGGTTCTCCTTTTAATTGAATTCCATAATATGAATTTTATATTTTGCACCGTACCCTTTTAATTAAAGAATTCAAACTTCACTGGTATAAAAATATCCTCAGTTTTCATCATTTAACTTTGCAGATAAAACTACTTGTTTTAATGTATGTTACACCATCTCCCGGCAATAGTCCAAAGCTCAAAACCTTGAAGGAAAGGAGGGAAAGTAGAAACGTGAAAAAAAGAGATCGCCCGAGAAAGAATTTAAAAGGGGGTCAAAAAGAAGGAAGACGGCGTGGAGTAGGGTTGTATTCCCGACAGAGCATCTCAATGAATTGCTAACGCGTTCACAAATACAGGAGAGGGCTTGAGCTCTGAATAAAAAAATAAAAAGTCCTTTGATATATTCCCTTTACAGACCTCGCGAGAAGGAACGAAAAAATAAAAAAAAAATCTAAAATTTTTCAACCTTCTTAAAAAAAAAAAGTATATATATCTTTCTTTAATATTTCATTTTTTTCTTTTCCCTCTCACGATCTCTAGCTCTCTTTTAGGCAATCATCTAGGGCAATAGTTAGAATCATGGGTATATTTCACAACGTACAAAGTTATGATTACCTCCATCTCAATTGACTAAATATTATGAGATGGCGAGGAAGAGTATCGCGAGGTACATTATGTAATTTCAAAGAATATTGACTGTAAAAAAAAGTAAAAAAAAAAAAAGCAAAAAATGTGGGGAGAATTTCGCTTTAGAAAACTTTGGGATTCAGTAACAGTTGCTTAAGAGGTTTTTGAAAAGTTCCGACGCCCCGAAAGAATGCACCTCCTTCATTTTTTTTACAGTTCTTTACTTATTCTTATACTGGAAAGGTTCAAATTTGGATATTTTTTTTAATCAAGATACCGTTTACGAAGAAATACTTCGGATAAACTATTCAACTAAAATCATAAGTATAGTGTTAGGCGAAAGTATATTGCCACGATATCGAGTTTAAGAGTATTTATATCGTGTTCAAGTGAAATTAAATCACGAAACTAAAAGGCGGACAAACCTCAGGATATAAATAATTTATTAAATTTCTTTGAATAAAAATTTAACTGTAAATATAATTAACTAGTGCCTATTATAATTTAAAAATAGTTAAAACAACGTTTGTTTAGTGCACAATTGACGTAAATTGTACACTAAACAAATGTAGATTTTTACTATTCATTTTAGAGTTTCTAATCGTGGCTCAGTCTAACACATTAACTAATTCGTTAAATGCGAATTCAATTCTCCGAATCTTTTTATTAAGCAAGGCGAATTTAAGAAATATAATTTCGTTCAATCATATATAGACGTTGACTTGGGGCCGCAATTACATCATCTCCATTTTAATTTAAATATACGTTTTTATTGGTTTTCAATAACTAATGAATGTATTTTTTAGAATTAGGCCTATTTGTTTTATGAAATAGAAAATTATATTAGTCAAATCAAATCACAAAAATCTACTCTGACAAACCAAAATTCGGTTATTCGCGTAGCCCTATATCCTATACACGACCATATATGGGCCAATATTAGATTTACATTCACTTTAAAGAAATTCAGATATAATAAAAGAGATTTTTTTAGCTTTTATAATCTATAAATATATTATCAGAACACCCCCCACAATATTGATAAGTTCTTGAGTGTTTATTTACAGCCTTGTGAATTGGACGTAACCGTTAGAATTAAAAAAGTAGCGAAGAAAAAAAAAAAAAAAATTGGCGAGAAGAGAGATGGCAAGAAGATCCATCTCTGTCCATGCTCGTCAAAAAGACAACCTGTCATTTTGTCAACTTTCCCCTATAACTTCCCTATTTTTATATTTTGTCCCCAACGAGGGCGTCTATACAGATCTATATATCTTTTCGTGTCTCTGAAATCTCTTATCACGGGACCAAAAAAGCTAGGAAAAGGAAAAAATCTATTAAGATAGTTAAGCCTCGGCCACAGCCGAATAATCCTCAAAAATCATTGAAAGATATACGGAATCTACAGTATGGAACCTATTGATTTGGCATTACGTACAAAGAGGGGCTTCCTTTATCAACCAGTAAACAAATCATAGTAGCGAAGGGTACAGTAGCTTGCTAAACACTGACAAGTTCATGGGGCATTATACTATGCCTATATAACTATCTATTTTTATAAATAGAGAATGAAAAGGAATAATGTCGGGGATTTGAGTTGTTTTCTAATCTGAAAATGACCCATTTCAAGTTCTGACCATCTCTAGAAACCTTATTTAGTATTATTAAAACTCGTCCGAAATTAAATTATTTAAACCCCAAATTATCTTGAATTTCAGAAATTGATGGATATTATCATTATTAAAAGATGAGATTTAATTATAGGTTTGGATTTAAAACAATACTGATGGGTTTAAATATGAACCGGAGTTATGTGTTGGGGTTTTTGTCCTCTATAACTAATTTTAACCCCCTTCCCTGAACAAGGAGAGAATTTCGAGGGACGCTGGGTTTGACAACTACCGATTTGAAAATAGCATCTACTGTACAAGCGTTAGATAAAGATTAAGAGTTAATATAGCTAACGCAATCCACCAATGAATAGCCTGATAGTAGCCATGATCTTTAAGAACTTTCGAAGATTATAAACTGCCATTTTACCAAGTTGCCCTTAATTTCGATAAAGTTTGGATTACGTTTTATGGAAGCTTAGACAAATCATAAAGGATGGTGCCTTTAAATCTATAGTAAAAAGCATTAGAATTTTCTTTTCATGATCCCTTTATAATGAAGAACAATGGTTTTTCAAGGAGAAAAAGACTGATTCGACAGAAAAAAAGGAAAAAGTAAATGGGTTGATAGTCGATCATTCCGCTCAATCGCCAATCAGATGGATTAAAGAGAAGCCACGATTAGCGATTCTATTCCCTAAGCTTGAAGAGACTTAAACGCCGATCTTTTTCGTTCAATTGATAAAAGGACATTGATTTCTCGTCTAAGCACTTCTATTATTCTTCAACTCTCTTTGGAAAAAGGCGCTATTAAACTTTTCAGAGTAAAATATAAAAGTTAAAGAACTATCTTTTTCGTTTTAAATTAAAGTTGTGACCCAACCGACAATGCTAACAGAAAATGGCGCCCTCATTTATTTCCCGGTTTACCATGCAGTGAATATTCCGTGATATTTCCAGGTTTTTACCAGTGAATATTCCGCGATATTTACGGGTTTTTACCAGTGAATATTCCGTGATATTTACGGGTTTTACCAGTGAATATTCCATGATATTTCCTGGTTTTTACAAGTGAATATTCCGTGATATTTCCTGGTTTTTACAAGTGAATATTCCGTGATATTTCCTGGTTTTTACCAGTAGATATTCCGTGATATTTCCTGGTTTTTACCAGTGAATATTCCGTGATATTTCCTGGTTTTTACCAGTGAATATTCCCAGATGAATGTCAAATTTTTGGAGTTTTTAAAATAATATTTTCTGCAATTATGAAATTTCTAAGACTATCAAAAACTATTTTACGCATTTATTGCCAAATCCACGACCGTTTATATCTAATTCCCTCTATATACGGATAAGTCTATTTTACAACTAATGTGAAAATAAATCCACCCATGAAAAAAAATAATCCCAATTTCGAAATTTCCAGCGCGCTGGATGATTCAAGATGAAGAAACGCGCTTGGCTCGGCAAAAAATAGGCCAAATTTAGCATTCAGCGGTAATAAAGCCGTTTTATGCAATGATGAAAAATCCAATAAAAATGTTTTCAAGGGATGTGGGGCCTAAACCACGTTTCCTATAAAAGGGGATTGAAGAGAAGTTGTCCTATTTTTTCTCTTTAGCCACAAATGGATATTTTTCCTGACGAGGAGAAGAGAAAAATAAAGTATCTATAGTTTCAAACCCTATCAGTTTTCAGCGAGTAACGAAGCTACAATAAGCGTTTATCTCATCGATTGAATTTAGGGAAATATAGGAGAAAGCGAGCCTCGAATGTAGTGTAAAATCAAAATCGATTCTAAACTATAGATATAGAAAAAGAAACGAAAATGGGTGAGCTTTTGAAAATATTCCTAGGAGAAGGTATAGAGCTAGCCGGGGAGGATGGGAGTTACAATTCCAATTGTCGTCTATTTTTTTCCATCTCAAAATCTATCATCATCCATTTCGTTTCTCGCCTCTATTTCCCGAAATTGAGAGAGACGATGACCGTTTCGCTCGGCAGCGCTACTAAGCCTCGGTTCCGGTGTCTTATTACCCGGAATTTACTATAAGGCCATATTGGACAGCTGGATAGGATAGGGACTAAGGAATGGGATTTCCTGGGCACTGGGACGTAGGGAGGGTAAGGTTAGGGGCCGCTACACCCACCTCCATCTTTAGAACAGGCACCCCCTTCTCCACGCAAAAACCACCAAAAGAATGAAAGAAGAAAAGAAAAAATATATTATGCCTTGGGTTAGAGAGTATAGGATACTGGCGTTGTCCAGAAACAAGATGACTAAGTTAGTTAGAATCCTGTCGATAATTGTAGGTTGGTACAAAATTCCAAATGCTCGCTCTTTAATAATAAACTCGTTCCCCGCGGAGTATATTTTACAATTTGACCTTTCATACTTGGAACACGACATAAGGGTTAACCACTAATCGATCAATAACGGGATTATCTCCTTTTGCTCTTATTCGCCAGTCAGTTGATAACGGTTTAATTACTAATTACTATGGAAGAAATTATTTTACAATAATGGGCTTAAAGTCTCTAATCAAGTATAATTTAGAGATATGTCGAGTCTTCTGGACTGTATATTTTAAGAAATTGAAATTCCTTCGTTTAGACGATCAAGATCATAATACTCGAAACCATACGAATTCCCGGGGTAAAAAAATGAACGAGAGAGATGTTTGAAAAAACAAGCTGAAGGGGTTTTGCGCTGCCTTCGCGCCCGTGGCTACGAATCTCATAACTCACAGTGCGCATCTGTTTAGCCCAAATATATAAGAAGCACCTGAATATAAGCCGAGATGGAGTTGTAGAAAGAAAAAGAAGACCGAGAGATAGAGAGAGAAGGAAAAATTGAGGGTTGAGACTAGAATCCCTGGAAATTCTTTACAATAGCTCTTTTACTCCCGTCCAATTTGATAATAGATGTCAATGGAGAAAAACGGGTGCTACATTATAGAGAAATATAAGCTGCGCTATAGGTAAGCCACTTACTAGGCCCCAACCAACTGCTTTGAGAAAATACGGGGAAAAAAGAGAGAATGAATATTGGTACGAGTGGCCAGCCAAAATATAGGTCCAACTTTATAAATGATCGTGCTATGATTCAAATATTTTTTTAAAATGAGGCTGTCACGAATTCGAGAATTTTATTCGGAATGTTTAGACACTTCTTTGGTGTTTAAATTAATTTCTGAAGCTTAGTAAAATTTGAAAAAAAAAAATTAAATAAAAATTCGAGCCAATCATATGATATCAGCCTTTAACATTGTGAATGTCCCAACATTAAAAGAATAGACAGGCTTTAGATGCCCAAGGTCTTAGGCATCAAACGCCGGCCTATTATTTTAATGTTATGGAATTAC
Organism: Odiellus spinosus; assembly: GCA_963920705.1. Taxonomy (NCBI): domain Eukaryota; kingdom Metazoa; phylum Arthropoda; class Arachnida; order Opiliones; family Phalangiidae; genus Odiellus; species Odiellus spinosus. The sequence continues at coordinate 10,501,460 of OY987237.1, forward strand.
AAGCGCTCCTGAAGGCTGAATTAAAATGATTTATATTTACTTATTTTCAAATTTTAAATTTTACCGATCACCAAAAACGTGTCTAAAAATTCTAAAGTACGTTTTTTGGCATGGTGATTCCGAAAATAAATTCAAATTTAGCTCCAAGTTTCCCTTTAAAAAGTATCTAGTGCAAACTTTGCTTATTTAAAAAAGTTCTTTGTCAAATCCATTCTCACTTTAAGGCTGTTGGATTAGAGTAAGGGTTAGGTAGAAGGGAAAGTGTATATAGAAAAATAAAATTGGAGTTTTTCTTTCCTTATAGGCAAAAATAGTACCTTTCTTATTTGTAAATATACACTCTAGAGTACAGACGAAAAGAAATGATGGAAGTAAAAATATGGTCCTTTTGCCTAAGAACTCTTCAAGAAAAGTTTTCAAAGCTTTTTTTTTATCCTTCTTAAAGATAAGGTTTAACACGGCATATTAATCCGCGCTTCAGCATGAATAGCTTGTTTACAAACAGCCCTTGAACAAAGGTTCATATTCCTATGCCAAAAATATGTTTGTTCGGAACTTTGTAAGGCATTTTGAACGTTGGTAGTGCGTTCAGAGTCTTGTCGAAATAATAAACTGTAATCCTTAAATCCTATATGGAATATACGAGGTCTTTGTAAAACAAATAACAAGAGAGGCATTTTAAAGGTAAGGTGGAAAAAACCTTTGAACCCATTATATCGGGGGGGGGGGTTTGAAAAGCACTTCATAGCGCAAGGTGATATGGGATAAAGCGCTCTTAGGGCTATGGGATAAAGCGCTCTTAGGGCTATTTTTACCTCCCATGTAATGGAGTACAATGGTGTAATATTGTCAGTGAGAAACCTCAATCGTTTTTGGCCCACATCCTAAAACTGTGAGAACACTCGACAAAATTAAAAGTGGGAGCTTTTAGTTTGGTTTTACTTTAAATTGATCATTTGATAATGATTATAATACTTTTAAAATTAATTTTCATAATCAAAGGCACCGATTGAAGCAATTTTAGCCCTAGCTTAATTTTTATGAAAAACAAAAATATATACTTTGATTATACGCTTCCGTTTTGATTGTCAAAATCGTTACGTCATAGTATTGTTGTAAATTTCTCAATATGAAAGAAGAGAACGTTCAAAAAGATTAAATGCTATGGTCACACTCTTAGACTATTGGATCAGGGATTTATTTTGTGTAGGAAAAATATTTTAAAATATTTTGTAAAGATTCTTCAGTCACGTCATTATAGTTGTTTACGAATCCCGGAAAAATATGTTATTTCGGAGATTTCCGAAAAAAGCTTCTTCCTTTATGATTAAGATATATTTAAATTTTCAGCCTGTTTACGAATCATTTTGTAAATGAAATATTGTTTCAATTTTTATAATGATTCTTTAAATTTAAGTTATATCTCGAATTCAAAGTTCACATCTCATATTCTGAACCAAAGAATTAAAATTTTAAATTATTATCGACCCCATGGAGGATGCCTTGGTGAGAGTCTCGTGTTTTACCAGACTTATATGGCTTAAACTTCCGCTAACTTGATATACTGGTAGCGCTACTGCTGCCATGACTGATTGGTGCATAGGGAAAACTATTAACTCCTTGAGGGCGCGAAATTAGATTAGATATACATCAGGCCTACTCTTTTTTTCTCTTCGTTACATTTTAACATAAATAACAGCCCAACACATTTTAACAACGAATAACTTATGTATAATTTGGGGCAAAAACTAACACTTTCAATTCCTAAAGCATACCATGGAGGAAAAATTCCAAGGGAGGGCCATACGCCAAAAAAAAAAATGGAGTAATTTGGAAACTGCAAAACTTCTAGGCCCACTTTAATTATGCTATTTAGGCTTTGTTTTGGCCGCTCGGTTGTCGGTATTCTTAGTGGTTCACGTGACTCGCCAAAGTCAGGGTCGTCGGAAGCTGTAGGGCAAGATGGGCTCAAGCCCCCCTCGGTCGTCGGACCTGGGGTAACTGACCCCCATATAATATTCTCTAGGCCAACTTCTTCAGTACATCCACTTAAAAATATTTTCCGACGCCCCTGACCCCTGGTCAATCATCCATGGAAATCCTTTCTAAATAAGAATACAAAGTTGAGGGCTAAGAGAAAAAATGAGGTATTGATCTGATTATTCTTTCTATATCTAGTAGTATATTAGCAGAAACCGATGAAACCCTCTTTTGAAGTCTATTACTCCCGGGTCTTGTCTACCCCTCTCTGTATGGGTTAGTCTCAAAAATCGCGATTCGTACGCCTCCTAACGGTAGATATTTTCGGAGCGGGAGTTCGTCGAGCGAATATCTCTAGCAGCCATGGAATTCGTCAAAAAAAGTCGTCGTTTGTGGAGAGAGAGAATTTCCAATTTTCCGTAGACAGGGGGTATGAAGTAGGACCCCTCCGATCTCTTAAAATTGTGAATTTTACCCATACAGAGAGGAGCGCTATATGGAACATTAGAGTAGTAGACTTCAAAGGAGGGTTTCATCGGCTTCTGATATTAGTTAAGAGAAAAGATTTTTTTTTTTTAATTTACAATTAACGAGACATTTATCGAAAAAATATAGTATTCTAATCGGGTTTAATTTAAGAATAAAATAATCCAATAAAATAGACCCTATATTTCTCATTTAATGTTCCTTTCAAAGGGTCTGAAATCAAATTACAAATCTATCATTCGATAAGGCGAAAAAAAAAGTATAGATAAAGATAAGGTTAGCCGAATAAAATATCTCTATTAAATTTACATTTTTTCAAATAAGTTTCCATTGGCACTCTCGTCCGGGCGATCAAAAGCGAGCTCTTGATGCTTCCTTTTTAATCAATACCATATACGATACCATTTTTTTTTTCCTTTCCTTAACCTATACTCCCTTAGCAATATAGTTTGCACCGTGTACTTAAGTTAACGCGGAATGCCACGCTTAAAGCGAGGTTTAAAGCTACATTTCCACGGTCAAAATTCTAGTCCAAAATCAATTTAAGACTTTCCTAATTAAAAATATATATATTATATAGAAAAGTTACGGCCATTTTAAGATAGGGGTCATATTTCGGACTTTTTGCTCGATTTCTATCGAGTGGCGAAACACCTTTTTCGAGTGACGAAACAAAATTTTAAGATGATGATTTCAACTAAACACATTCACTACACCGAAACCAAATCTAATTAACTGCACCTTAAATATCATTTTACATTTTCTGCATAATTATGGCGCTATATAAAGCTACGTTGTTAAATTTAAACATTGAATTGCTTCTGATACCTGATGAGTTTTATTACTACTCCTAGATAATACAAAGTTACAAACTTCAAATGCATCTTATTCCAATTCTTAGACCTGTTTTCCAATGAAAGTCACGTTCATTCCAAAGTTGAAGTTAAGTATATAGGAACAGGGCCCTAATCTTGGGAAAGTTTGATACGTTGCCAGGTTCCATAAAAAGTAGTAGAATTTTCTGATCTTTCCACATATACCAGGGGTCGTTTGCTTCGCTAACCTTTCACTTGGTACGTTAGACTTTCTCCCGACGAAAAATTCTGGAAGGGAGCCGTTTCGGGAAAGTCTTTTTAATATCGATTAGGCTTAGCAATCGATAAAGATAGAAAAGGGGATGTGGAAGGCGTTGTATAGGAAACTTACTCCTGCCAGGGTAGCGTGATAGCCAAATTACGGGATCTCTCTAAAACTCCCCAAAAAGCGACAGAAAAGAGATGGCCCAACAAGTTTACACAGGCAAATCTCGACGAGAACAAGTTGTTTTAGAAAAGAGCTTGATAGCTAGCTGCTTATAAGACCAGTAGTCTCCTCCCCGCAGCTTTTCGAATGACAAACAGCGAACGAAAAGCGATTTAAAAGAGTTTTAAAGGTTGTTTTTTTTTCCTTAATTCATAGTATATAGATCGAAGAAACAGTCTAGGTGTTCAATTTAGATTACGAAAACTACAACTACACGCCGAAAACGCCGCGAGTCTTCAAGGAAAACTTGGAGCTAAAAATGAAAAGCTTTTGAATTTATTTTCGGAAACAGCATGTCAAAAAACGTGTTCGAAAATTTTCAAACAATTTGAAGACACGTTTTTGTTGTTTAAATTAATTTCTGAAGTTTTGACATTAAAATAATAGGCCAGTGTTTGATACCTTAGACCGTGGCCATCAAGCACCGACCTATTGTTTTAAAGTTAAGACATTACAAGCGCTGTTTGAAGGTTGAACTTGGTAAGTTCGATTATAGAGCAAACTCCGATTGCCACGGTGTTTAAAAGAAGACTCTTAAAAGATAGAAATTTTTATCTAGAGGAAGAAACGCCAGTAATTTCTGGAATGTAGGAGTGGAGAGCGAAAAAAATGTTCTAGGAAGCTGCTTGGGATGAAAGTAAAACCTTCTCAGGTAAAACAAAAAACAAAAAAAAAAAAGTTATTGAGACAGCGCTGCGATCCGAGTAAGAAGAGATGACGAAAAAAAATTCAGGAATGAGACAATTGAGATCTCTTAATTTTTTTGAATCTAAAAGGCGACATTGGAATGTTTAAGATTAAGAATTAGATGGAGGAAAGAAAAAAAAATAAATAAAAAATTTCGGTGGAATTTTGTTTAAGGAAAGTATGCCATCATCGGGAATTAATTTTTCGCGAAAAGGTTTACGAATATTCCCCAAAATGTAATTATATTACAATATACAGTAAGAGTATTAAATAATTCACCAGCTCTTATAAAGCGTCCAATTAAATGACCATATAGTGATGACGTAGTATTAACAATGGGTATTTATTCGCTAGTTACGAGAATTCAATGTTAAATCTAATCCTTAAGCCTATCAGTTTATTCCATAAAAGTAAACCGTACATCCCGTAGCTTAATCAGCATCACCATCACTTAAAAATATCCAAAAATGTCATCACCCCTGTCTGGCTCGAGTGTTTTGGACTCTTCCTCGATATTTGGAGTACGCAGAGACCTATGGACGGAATTTAAGCGGGCCGCGCTTGGCTATAATGTCTTCCCTCCCAACTCCGAAATTTCTACAAAGAGTGGCGCTTCCGATTTCACTATTTACACCGACTGGGAACCAGAATCTTCCGGTTCATTTACCTGGACCTTTGCTGATAATATCAGAAGCCGATGAAAACCTCCTTTGAAGTCTATTACTCCCGGATCTTGTCTACCCCTCTCTGTATGGGTTATTCTCAAAAGGCCCGATTCGTACGCCTCCTAACGGTAGATGTTTTCGGAGCGGGAGCTCGTCGAGCGAAAATCTCTAGCAGCCTTGGAGTTCGTCCAAAAAACGTCGTCGTTTGTGGAGAGAGAGAATTTCCAATTTTCCGTAGACAGGGGGGATGAAGTAGGACCCCTTCTAACTCGTAAAATTGGGAATTTTACCCATACAGAGAGGAGCGCTATATGGAACATTGGAGTAGTAGACTTCAAAGGAGGGTTTCATCGGCTTCTGATAATATTAAGCTACGGGGGCATAAAGTGATAGACTTTTGCAAGTACTTAAAACTTTTCTCCAACCCGAATATGGTTGAAAGATGATTTCTAAAACAATTTTCTGCCATTTTCTCTATTTTAAAACCGGAATTTCGGGTCCATAGCAAGACTGCGAGTAGGTATATTGAATCATCAAGGCGCGAAAAATACTATAAAAAATGACGTAAGAGAAAAAGTTTGAAAATACGTGAAACGGAAATGGGCTTTGTCACTGTATTTCCGCGCCAAAAATAAAAACAAATGGGCGCTTAACTTGAATCTGAGAGAAAAGTAACAAAAAGGGTCTCAAGAAAGAAACGTCCTCCCATTTTGGGACTTTGTGACAGCCACGAACGAATAGGAAAGGGGGATTTCACCCATAGAATACCGAAAAACCTTTACTCTATCGAAAGCTTATATGGGCAAAAAACTTTACACAAATCAGTACGTTTTACTCTGACAATATAGCAAACTATGCGTGTTATAAAATAAAGTCGGATAATAGACCCAACGTTCCTAAAAAAGGAAAATCATAAGAAATCAAATACGGAACCATTAATTATAAAAAAAAATCATGACCTTTTATCCCAATATAAGAAAAAATATTTAATATTTACAGTCTGAAAAGGAATCCAAATTTCATTGGTAAGTCAGTTCTTCTATAATTATCAGGGGACTTCTAAAAGTCTTAACAGTGAATATACCAGAAAGCGATAATAAGAAAAGTCAGACACTGCACCTCCTTAATCCTGGCTTTTTTTAGTAAAACTGGACCTTTGCTGATAGCATTAAGCTATGAAGGGTTAATTACTTTTATGGAATGAAGTTATACACTTTTGACTTTATCTATTAAGATATACGGTCTATTGTATTACAATATCAGTATCCTAGATTAGCGTCTCCCTTCTAAGACTTCTATTAACTACTTCTGCATAGTATTTGGTTCAAAGGTTAGGGATCATTTTGCCAAAAATCGAAACTATATACCGCGGATTAAATCAGTCAGTTATATTCAAGTAACATAATCCTATACTCCTGTTCAAGAGGAGTTAGCTCAATGACAAAGGTTGAGGCGTATTGAAACAATAATAAACCCACGAAGAAGAATCTGAGAACTCCTCGCGAATAAAGTCATGACTGAAGCGAATTAATTCAGTAGTCTGTCTTTCAAGAAACCTAAATAACTAAAGTTCAAGAGAAGTTCTCAAAATGACAGAAGCCAAGGCGGATTGATATACAATGAGAAACTTAATAGATACTAAATAGTTCTTGCAAACATATAGCGTATGTTATAACTTCGTACGTGCTAGAAACGTAAACTGATTCGGGTTAATATATACGCAGTTTGAAAAGCGAAGAGAAAAAGGTTGCACGGAATAAAGGGGAGGAGTTGACTTATTCTTCTAACGTCAAATCGAGATAAAGAACTGAGTTATGAATCGGATATTTTAACCGACATCGCTTCGACAGGGCAACTATATGGCTACAGGATGGAATAGATCAAAAACTCAATAGCTTCTAAGGTTAAGGGCGAAGGAAAATGTCATAAATACTAGACAGCGTTGAAACTCGGCATTAAAATATATCTTCAATTGTTAGTCGCTAAACAAGTAGAAAATTGAAAAGCATGAGAGGACGTCAATAAGCCTAAGTATATGGTGCAAACTCAAAATCGAATCCAAACAGAACCAAGACAGAATTCTAATCTAAACAGAACCAAGACAGAATTCTAATCTAAACAGAACCAAGACAGAATTCTAATCTAAACAGAACCAAGACAGAATTCTAATCTAAACAGAACCAAGACAGAATTCTAATCTAAACAGAACCAAGACAGAATTCTAATCTAAACAGAACCAAGACAGAATTCTAATCTAAACAGAACCAAGACAGAATTCTAATCTAAACAGAACCAAGACAGAATTCTAATCTAAACAGAACCAAGACAGAATTCTAATCTAAACAGGGCCAAGACAGAATTCTAATCTAAACAGGGCCAAGACAGAATTCTAATCTAAACAGGGCCAAGACAGAATTCTAATCTAAACAGGGCCAAGACAGAATTCTAATCCAAACAGGGCCAAGACAGAATTCTAATCCAAACAGGGCCAAGACAGAATTCTAATCTAAACAGGGCCAAGACAGAATTCTAATCTAAACAGGGCCAAGACAGAATTCTAATCTAAACAGGGCCAAGACAGAATTCTAATCTAAACAGGGCCAAGACAGAATTCTAATCTAAACAGGGCCAAGACAGAATTCTAATCTAAACAGGGCCAAGACAGAATTCTAATCTAAACAGGGCCAAGACAGAATTCTAATCTAAACAGGGCCAAGACAGAATTCTAATCTAAACAGGGCCAAGACAGAATTCTAATCTAAACAGGGCCAAGACAGAATTCTAATCTAAACAGGGCCAAGACAGAATTCTAATCTAAACAGGGCCAAGACAGAATTCTAATCTAAACAGGGCCAAGACAGAATTCTAATCTAAACAGGGCCAAGACAGAATTCTAATCTAAACAGGGCCAAGACAGAATTCTAATCTAAACAGGGCCAAGACAGAATTCTAATCTAAATAGGGCCAAGACAGAATTCTAATCTAAATAGGGCCAAGACAGAATTCTAATCTAAATAGGGCCAAGACAGAATTCTAATCTAAATAGGGCCAAGACAGAATTCTAATCTAAATAGGGCCAAGACAAATTTAATCTAAATAGGGCCAAGACAAATTTAATCTAAACAGGGCCAAGACAAATTTAATCTAAACAGGGCAAAGACAAATTTAATCTAAACAGGGCAAAGACAAATTTAATCTAAACAGGGCAAAGACAAATTTAATATAAAATTGCAAAGACAAATTTAATATAAAATTGCAAAGACAAATTTAATATAAAATTGCAAAGACAAATTTAATATAAAATTGCAAAGACAAATTTAATATAAAATTGCAAAGACAAATTTAATATAAAATTGCAAAGACAAATTTAATATAAAATTGCAAAGACAAATTTAATATAAAATTGCAAAGACAAATTTAATATAAAATTGCAAAGACAAATTTAATATAAAATTGCAAAGACAAATTTAATATAAAATTGCAAAGACAAATTTAATATAAATTTAACCGATACCTTGGCCAAAATTTATTATAAACAAGATGGGCGTGGGGCCACTGTAGTTACGCTTAAGTAATGTCGCGGTCCATTTTATTAGCAAGTGGGTTTTCAAAAAGAATTTAGAATATGAATGGACCTAATCGAGGTGGTTCAATGACAACTCTACTAGAGCGCCTAAATAGTATAAAAAAACTAAAAATATAATCCATAAGATTCGAAAAAAAATTGCTACAGCCTCACTTTAATCATTTTTCAAAAATGCATTTAGCTTAAACTAATTAGAACCAAAATCGTCTACTTTTATTCATTCAATAGATAAACAGAAAATTTAATTAACTTTTTTGATTTATATATATTATTATGTCATTATCTATTTTGCAACAACTTTCTCGAGAGAGAGAAAGAGAGAGAGAGAGATCTCTTTCAGAGTGAGAGTTCTCACTAATAAGAAGCAAATGTCGCTAACGGGGCTGCCGGATAATAGTCTTTAGTTTCAGATCGCTGCTTCAGAATCCAAAATTCCTTGGAACGCGGGGAATTGTAAGTAGTATATAACTTTTTTCTGATTTGTCACTTGGTATATATAGCCCATTACAATTGTTAATTTTTATTTTGGGGTTTTAACTCGCTCGGTTTTCTCAAAGCAATGCAGATATTGTATAGTAAAATATTGATATTGTATAATAATAAAAAAAATAAATAGACTTAAGGCGGCGGGCACAGTTTGAAAAGCGTAAACGTGAAATCACAACAATGAAACGAAGTAACTTAAACCCGATTTATGACGTTACAGACGCTTTTCAAAAATAATCCGTTGACTTTAATATAACAACAGGATTGGATTCCAGCATCAGGGCCGGATTTATGGGTGGGGACCAGACTGGGCATCCGCCCACGGGCGCTAGCCATATGGGGGCGCCAAAGAAATCTGGTGATACTTTTAGAAAATCTTGACGTTATTGAATTTGAAATTTTTCTGGGCGCGAATCTATTGAGGGGGCGCGATGAATTCAAGTCTTTCCCCCGAGTGAAGGCGTGATGAATGATGGACTTTTAAATTTGGAGGCGCGTATAATTTTTGCCCCGGGCACCAAATCGATTAATCCGGCCCTGTCCAGCATAGGAACTACAGCATAAAAATTATGCTTCAGGGTCAAGTTCTAAAGTGATAAAATACCGTCAATACGCCTTTGAAGTATATACATAGTTTTCAGTAAAGGGGCAAAAGAAAATTCCACCAATCTTACCGGCCCAGCTTTGATTTCATTGCCAGGTTGCCAGTTCAGAACAGATCAGTTTCAAAACTGAACTGCTAGCCTTTCCCTCTGCACTCACAAGTGGTTGGCAACAAGGGGGGAACGGTACTTACCCCTTTAGTGAAAATTATGTATAGGATATAAATCCACGTTAGCCTCTCAATTTAAAATTCCCAGGGCTCTCAATTTAAAACTGACCTATCATATAAACGGGTGGACTAGCGTATGGCTGTTATTCGCCGCGTTCGCATTAGAGTAATTGGTGCCGCGTCGAAAATTATGTATCTTCATATTTTCTTAAATGAAATTCGCTTCATTTTCATAACTTATTACAAGAAGGGTATTTACACTTTACAAAGTAATAACGAATATTAAGTAAATTAGAAACATATTGTTTGCAAATAAAAAAAAAAACCTATAGAACAATGTTTTAAATTCAATTAGAAATTTTTAAATAGGCTTTTCCTTTCAGTCATGCTCTGTAAAGGCCCGTTTACAAAAGAGCGGAAAGCTTAAGCGTAAGCCGATGCATGGAACAATAACAAGAGGAGGCATAGGTTCCAAAATCTCATTTTTAAACGATGTATGAACCTATGCCTCCTGTTGTTATTGCTCCATGCATCAGATTACGCTTCAGCTTTACACTCTTTTGTAAATGGACCTTAAATGTTATTACACTTGAAGTTACAACGATAAAATAATCATATAATATAGTTGGAAGCATTAGTAAAGCTATAACTTTCCTTTTCGTTATCTATGTGGTTTTACTTAGATATGTAAAATGATCAATAGAATACAAAACTTCGTTTTCGAAGGAAATTGGATACTCGTAAAGTATAGTTAAATAAAAGAAAAACATATTCTGAGATTTACTATTTAATCGTGATATTTCCACGCGTAAGTGATACGTACTCAGAATATTCAAGATGAACGAAACAATCTACAATTTGACAGCAGTTTTCATAAATGTGAGAAAATTTACAAAACTCGCGTTTAATTGAAGGCATTAAAGTTTATTAAATTTAAACTTGGAGTTAAAAATGGAACAGCTTTTGAATTTATTTTCGGAATCACCGTACCAACTAACGTATTAGAGAATTTTTTCACAATTTCTAGACACTTTTTTCGTGTTTAAATTTATTTCTAAAGTTGGGTTAAGTTTTAATGTAAGTAAATATAAACTCAGTCCAAGTATATTATTTCAGCCTTCAACAGTGCTTGTTATATCCTAACGTTAAAATGGCGTTTGACTCCCAAGGTCTTGAGCATCAAACAACAGAGTATTCTTTTAATGTTAGGTCATTACAAGCGCCGTTGAAGGCTGAAATAATATGATTGGCCCGAATTTATATTTTTTTTTTTTTTTCAAATTTTACGAAACTTAAGAAATCAATTTAAATACCAAAAAAGTGTCTAATATTGTTGGAAAATACTCTAATAAGTTTTTAGGCACGGTAATTCCGAAAATAAATTCAAAAGTTGTTCCATTTTTAGCTCCAAGATTCACTTTAAGCGACGAAAATGAATGTTAAAACGACTTTTTTTCGCAGAAAACTGCCGCACCTTGGGAGCAACCCTTTTACGCGTTTGACAGAATGAGTTATTACATTTTTGAAAACCACAAACGTCTCAGGTATGAACTTAGTGGAAATACAAAAAGTTCCCACTCGTTCGAAATTCCATTTGTAGCGCTTGAAACCTTGGTTGGCGCAAAAAAATGTTTTTTTCAACCATGTAGTAGTCTCGGAAATTTAATTTAATAGTATTATAAATGAATTAACACGATCAATAAGGTTTGTGTAAAGATATCACTATTCCGAGCTGAAAATTTGGTTGAAAATTTGCATTTCCTTTCAACAATAACTAAACTTGCATAATTTTTTGTATTTTAAAGATTGATCATTATGAAAGAGGATGGGGTAAATCTTTAAAATGATAATGGAGACGAGTGACGTGTTATTTTTAATCGATTAGAAGAGTAGATATATATATTGAAACAGTAATAAACGTCTAGGATCAGACCTTGCCTCTACCAGTAGAAAACACTTTCTTAAAGACAAGTGATATAGCTAGCCTTAAAATATATTCATTTTTATTGGCCAACGAAAAAAGGTTTCGGTTTAGAAGGAAAGGGTGTTCTATCGTTTTTGCTTTTAGCTACTCTACTGAGCGCTGTATCCGAGTTAGATAAAGCTGGTTTTTCACTGGGCGGAAAATCCGCAAAATTTTGTCATTCACGAGAGATATAATTTTTTTACAGGTTAGGCGCTAATCGCGTTTTAAAATTTATCCAGGCTTTAATTACGAGTGTTTCTCAGAAATCAATTTTGATATAAATTGGAATTTTACTCTATTTTTAAGATTATGAGCAACATTTCACCGCCATGGCGGTTTTAAAAATTTTTTCACGCTTATTTTCTTGAACCGTTTTCCACTAACGCGATTTTGACAAAAATAAATTACAGTGATAATTCAGCTTAATAACGTTACGAAGTTTCGCTACAGGGGTCGCGGGCAGCAAGAAATGTTGTTGATATATTTCTAGTACCCCCACACGCTCAATCATAATGGAGATATCAACACATATTTAGTTTCTTATGGCAACGATGCAGAGTTATTAAATAAACATAATATACCAATCGCCAATATTACCTACTCAACAACGGCGATGTTTTCGTTTCACGCAATTGTATCTGCTAAAAAGGAAAAGGTTGCTTACGAATCACCAGGAGCTTTTGAAGAATTTCAAAATTTACCCTACCAAGTAAGTTTTATTCGGGGGTTAATCACTTTCGTAAAATTTGTACCTCGACTACGCGATTACGTAACTGACTACAGCTAATGGCAATCAATTATCAGTTTTATCCGAAGAGTAAATGACACCCTTTCCTAAAAGCTATGGTATAAAATGCTAGATACACGAATTCGCATCCGTGTTCGAGAAGAACGGGGTTGGGATGTAGAAATATTTCAGGAATTGGAATTTTGTACTCTAGCCCCGGGTTGGATGGAGAGAATAAGTCATACGGGTCGACGGGCCAATACCAAGCTCCGGTTACTATCGATATAGTTACAGTTTTCACCCAACTTTTAAAGTCTACGGGGAGGGTGCAAACTTTTGAGGATATTGGTCGCTGTAAAGACGCCTTCGTGTGAAAACAGTCATTTCTACAAAATATATTTAGGGGTGTGTTTATAAGGCAACTTTTATTATTTCGAGAAAGAGCATTCATAATTTCTTTAAATATTTGCAGATTTGGATAATGATATTCGTTTCTTATCTTTTATTAACAACAATTGGAATTATCGAAAAAAGAATGAATGGAATTCCGAACAATGTTTTTGTTTGTGCCTCTAAAAACCTGTTTCTTTACTTCGGAACCATCTTGGGAAAAGGTAATAATAAAAAACTGCTCGCATATTTCTCTTGAAGAAGAGAACAGCCATCGCAATGCATAATCCAGGCCTATTAATAATGGACACTTGGAGGCTCTAAGACTCGCCAGACGCCAGCGCGTTTTTGTTAGTTACTACTAATTTAAGCCCCAATTTCAATCAACGTTTTTCAAGCTTTTGCTTTCGCCTTTCCGAGGGAAGCTTATATTAAATTAATTTTGATACACATCAAATTCATTTTGCTATTCATAATTCTCTGTCACTTGAAGCCTGTTAACGTGTGATAAACGAAACGCTTCATTTAACCTTTAACTTTAACACTTGATTCTTAAGCCTAAAACTATTTAGACAATGCTCATGAAAGTCTGATTTCCTTGTTTCTCTCGCCTTATTGCGATAAAGGTCCATTGCTAAGTTACAGATTATTTTAAAAAGTCAAAACTTGACGAAAGTAGTTCTGCCACTGTATGAAAAAGTAGTTTTTTCTTCCGCAAAGGTTTCAATATTCCATCATTGAGTGCTATCAGAATCTGCGTGGGTGTCTGGCTTCTGCAACTCGTGGTTCTCTTAAACTTGTTTAGCGGGGTCATGAAAGCCAATCAAATCAATCAAGGGACAACTAATATCAACTCCATAGAAGATTTTTTACGAACCCGAAATCTTGTCGTGGTTCATTTGTTTACGAAGGAATTTTGTCGATCGGTAAAAAAAATTTGAAAACTAACGACTGATTAAATCAGAAAATTATTGGGCATTTGGTTATAGAATTTTCTTCATTTGGGCAATTTTATTTCAGAGTGAAAAAAAGGTCACACATTTCTGCAAAAGATTTTGTCCGAATAACGAGCCAAAGAACCGTAAATTTGTCTATTTCGTGAATACTGCCTTTGCAATAATTTTCCATTTGACTGCAAAAGAGTATAACTTCATTAAAGATTTTCACTTCGGTTCCAGCAAATACAATTATAAACCAGCGGTGTACATGATCAAGAACACCGTTCATCCCGAAGCTCTTAAACTCATTAATAAAAGGTTGGGATTTTCAGACTGAAAGACGAATATTTTCCTTAAAACGAGAGTGTCACTAGAAATCACTGACAATAATATTTAATTACAATTTTTAATGGAGCTAGTAACTAAGTAAATTAGGCTTGAACTAACAATCGCGTTCTAATATAACATTTTATCGCCATTGCAGAGTTGCTTCTTTTTTCGAAACAAGTCAATTTATCCCTACGTTTCGTTACGTTGAAATGTTATTTGAGGCCGATTCCGAAAATACCAAAATGGAAAAAGAATTTCGAAAAATTGAAATGAAAGGATTTGGAACCATGTTCGCCTTGTGGTCCGCCCTTCTCAGCGTTATTTCTGTCGTAACCATTGTTGAAATAATTATTAACCGCGATTTATACGATACATCAATCGTCTAAACCATATATTTGACATTCAGGCTTAACTTAACTGTAAAGTATCCAATTATCTAATAAATACCAATCTGCTCAAATACGTTTCATTTATGAAAATCAATGTAGGTAGTTACACTTTCCCAAAAAGCGAAATTACGAATATCAAGAGAAGTAATTTTCGGGGTCAAAATACTTCTTTGGTCGTTTATTACTCCTTTAAAGGATTGCATAAGCGTCTAAAAACATAAACCCAATTGTGGTTAAATTGAGTAACATAACGGGAAAATTAAGGGGAAATTAAATGAATTAAATTACGTTTTTATATTTTTAAAGTTATGCCCAAGATTTATTAACAAGTTTAAGCAATTCCGGGTAGTACCAATGACCTAAACAAATTTTTCCGCTCATTTTAAAGTCGATCGTTTGGCATAAAGCGAAAATTCAATGGTATAATTTTAATATGATATTTTACCCCATAAAAACTGAGTTTTTATCTATTCCACTCTGCGTATATAGCAAGGTTTCAGAAATATGGGATTTATACAGGCATTTAAATCCAGCACCTCTTTCGACTTTCGCCCCGCCACGTCAAACGGATCGAACCTAAAGGGACTAAAAGCGCGCAACATGATTGATCATTTATATTTCTCGCGAAGTATACTTTGCGCTATTTAATGTGGACGAGAAGGAAAAATATTACAATTTTGGATCAGAATTACTATTATAATAATACCATATAAAGTGTTTCTTGAAACTACGTACAAATAATATTGCATTAAATTTCAATCGTAGCTACAAAATGAGACAAGTTACGTCGAAATCGGCCATATTACGCCCACTTTTCAATCATGAATTTTGGGCAAAAAAATCTATTTTTCGTCGTAAGATTTTCTAACGAACTTCAAATTTATACTTTCGTAAGATATTTTTCATTTTTATGAGACAAATTTATTTAATCAATAAAATAAACGTACGTACGTAACGTTATATCAAAAATTTCTAATTGCCAACTTTTTCCCCGATCTGAAACTGACAGCGCGAAGAAGTCTTAAAACCTTCATTACGTTCCTTTACAGCAATAATAAATCTATAGATTCGAACAAAACCTCTTTCAAAGACGTAGAAGGAGACCAAATTCTTCCGGAGGGGCGCGTTACAAGCAGTTGGTCTCATCATTCCCCCTCCCAAACTCGTCTTCACGCACCTTCCCAATTCCCGGTATACCGTTCTCTCCCCAGCTTATATTCTTATATCCTCCACAAATTTTTACCGGTAAAGTGGACATCAGCGCTCATCTCGTGCGTAAGAGAGCGTCTTTCCCGTCATAACTTTCATCCCTGGCCGCTTTCCCTCCTTCTCTCGCTATATCTTCACATACATCCCAGATAAGAGACTCGGATAGAGCTAGGCAACGTCAACGCTAGCTACGCCTAACCTCATTCCAGCTTCATCTATAGGAGGATATACAGAGGGAGAAACTAGACTAAAAGGATATCAGTATACCGAGAAGGGAAAAAAGGGAAAGGAAAAGGGGAAAGACTAAAATTTTTAAGACGAAAAGTAAGCATTGGCGGGGATCTAATCCAAACCCAGAAATATCCTACCCTATACCTCGACGAAGATGAGTTTTCACATATTTTAATCAAAAATTCGTAACTTATTGAATAAAACCAAATATGGCGTGCGGAACCGTTGATTTACAGACACTCAAGCTGCTATATCAAAATAAAAAGTTCAAACTCTTCGAAAATTTCTTTAGTAGGGAGGGAGCCTACGAAGCGGTTTGAAAGTGTCTATAATTATTTAACGTAGGTCAATTATACTGAAGCGCCATGAAAACGCTGCTTAACGCTATAAAAACGATTGCTTTTGAAAAAAAGACTTATTCACACGCTATTTCCTTACTCTCTATATCCCTCTCGTCACCACTACAATATCTAGGTCTTTTTCGTCCATTCTGGGATTTAAATAAGGCGACGCTCGAGTTAATTTACGAATACGACCGTATTATAAAAGTGGATTCCCGCGCAAATTAGATAAGGGCCTGGTGTTCCCCCAAATCCCTTAAAATGGCAAGTTTCTAGATTTTTCCAATTTTAATAAAATTAAAATTTAAAAAAATCTTTTATTATTTGAACGTGGCAAAAATGGACGAGATTATCAGGGGAGATTTATAATATCGACAGCGTGTTTTATGAAGCAATTTAACAAGGTAATTTTTAAGTATATTATATATCATAAAAGCTGGCTATGGGCTCTTTCAAAGTGCAAGCGTTTATCCATTATCTTGGTCCGCATATAAAATAAATCATTGATAAAGGCTATTACTCGAAAAGACTCGATTGTTTTGGAAATTGAGTGAAATTTTTATAAAAATGATTTTGAGCCAATTCGAAATGTACCACTGCGTTTAAATTTAATCATTAGATAATTACGATGATAAAGTTTAAGATTAATCGCCAAATAGTAGTCAGGTTGGTCAAAAATCTTGAGAAATTGAATTATAATGGCTTAAATTTTCTTTAAATTTTTGTATTCTAAGCAAAGGTTTTTGGACTTATTTGAAAAGTTCCAATTTACGTATAAAAATATTGCATACCGGATTAAAAACCGGATTAAGAACCAGATTATGTATATTAAGCTTGAAGAAAATAATAAAATAATAGTGGTCCTTTCAATATTAATTATTTTTGAAAAGTTAAATTTGGGGTTTAGATATCCATAGAAGACTATTTGCGGTCTAAAAATCTAGTGCCCAACTTAATATTTCTTTATTTTCTAAAATGGGAGATTTTTGATACTAAGTTGTGGTTAAAAGGCATTTATAGTTTTCTAATTACATTAACAGGGTAGTTGAAAATTGTCACGACCAGCAAACAACGATGCGTCCACAAAAAAAAAAAAAAAAAAAAAAAAAAAAAAAAACCAAGGGTAAAATGAATAGGTCAGACTAAGAATGTTCAGTCCATTGTAATTAACGGCACGATTTCCTTCAGCAGAAATAAAGTTATCGCGCGGGTTTTAAGTAAAGATACGCGTGACGTCACGTAACCCCTATTACCCGTGTTATCAAAGATACGTGAATGTGTTTAAATTAGAGGATAATTTTTTCCCCAACAAAGCAAAAGATTCGCTGGGGAAAATTCTTTCGTTATAGGCTTATAGAGTGTTAATTTTTATGGTCGTTACCATGGAGATTTTCTTCTAAGAGATTAAAAATGCGGTTAACGCCGTTGGCAATTACCTATATACAAGTTATAATGTTATACATTTTTACAACATTTCTTAGTAGAAACAAGTAAAGGCAACTCTGAGGGATTATTCAATACACCTGAAATAAAATTAAGAATTTTCTAAGAGCGTAATAATTAATATTAGCTCATTTCGTGTCAGGCGGTTGAAAGGGAGAATGCAAACCTAACAAAAGATTTTGTATCGATTCCTTATTATTTAAATATGCCTATTCCACGAACAAATATTAAACTAGAAATAAATTTAAAACTTACCCGGAAAATAGGTTTAGCGAGATTCATGAAGATCCTGATTTCCTCGCGTATAGTCTAGCGACCAATCGAACGTGATTGTAAGTCTTGTGGAGATTTCGCGTGAACGACTGGCCTTTGCTCATTGGTCGCTAGACCTAGCTTACAAGGAGGCAATTCAGGATCTCCATGAATCCCGCTAAGCCTATTTCCCGGGTAAGTTTTAAATTTATTTCTAGTTTAATATTTGTTTTTTAAAATTTTTATTGGTGGATTAGGCCTATTTTAAACGATAAAGAATCGATAAAAAAATCACTTGTTATTAGGTTGCATTCTCCCTTTAATAGGCCTAATCTTAAAACTGTTGTCACATCCTCACATAAAGGTCATGATATGGGTCACATTAGTCTATTATAATGTCAATTATAGGCGAAACACACATGCTCATGATCTTCAAAGTTTCCCAAACATATAAAAATGTGGAAAACGTTGAACAACTGACGGGAAGATTATTTTACATTGTTCAATTCCAAACGGATACAAATAAAAAGAACTAACTTTTATAGGTTCATCAGTTGAGAAATGTACCGAAATTTTCTTACTAGAGGTAAACTTTGCCCGTTTAGTAAAAACTCGAAATATTTTAGTCAAACAAATTTCCACGAAGTCATTTGTTTTGAGCGATTTTACGTGCGGACAAGCCCGAGGGGTCCTTATAGTCGTTAGGCTTAGAGAAAGCCGGAGCCCCACGAAAATAACGGAGCTCTGGAAAAGATAATTCCAGGCTACTTTTGACAAACGATACATTTTTAACGGGTTTATACGTTAAGGAGAGGAAGAAGAAGAACAAGAAAAAACGCGCATTCTCAAGAACAAGAAGAAAATGCAAGAACACACACCCCGCCACTCCGGCACGCTTAATAGAATTTTATGTCAGCCCCTTCTTATCATAAACTGGAAGAAACCCTTTCTTACTTAAGATGCCTTTACACATGCGTTTAATCACTGATAGAACGTTCAAAAATGAATGCCAAAAGCTGATTTACATATCGAAAGATATTCAGTGTGGGTTTAAAGGCGATAAAATCTGCGAAACCAATTTCATAGATTAGTTTTATTTCTGGGCTCAAGATTTTCGTTAATGACAATTAAAAGATTTAACATAAAATAAAGAACAACTTAAGATTTTAATGCAAAAATGTTAAGACTAAAGAATGACTAAAGATTAAAATAATGAGAAATATCTTGTTCAAACGCCAACCTCTTATATGTTTTGAATTATACTTGTCATATTACATTACTTTATAGAGCCAATAACTTTAAAGAATTCCCATCTAAGCTAGGTTATCTAGCCATCTTTGACACGCATTGCAAATGTTAAGGCACCTTTGCGCTTCTTCAAGAGGCGTACGCATAATGCAGAGAGGCAAAAAAAGAAAAAAAAATGAAAAATTCAAACTTCTCTTTTTGTTTCCGGGTTTGAATTTTTTTTACGTTTTATAAGTTTAGAGACGTTGAAAAACGAACGGTAGAAATATGAAAACCTAAACCCAGTGATGCATAACGCAAACCGTATTTTTTCCTGCAACTTTCTATTGGGGGGTCAAAGGCGTGAAACTATAGGTAAGTTTTCACTGAGAAAAATACGTTTTAAAAATTGTACCAATTGCTAGTACAGGAATGGTTTGAATCACTTGTATGTTATCGAGAGTATACACGCTCTTTTTCTACGTAGCTAACGAGGTGAATGTTCAACTACGTTGTTAAAAATTCATTATATTAACTGGATTGAAAGAATGTGTTTGCTCGAAGGATTCCTCAAAAAAATTCTCATTAAATATAAAAACTTAAATAATGCTGGATATATTATTGAATACGTTTAATTATTTAGCTGTTTTTTTTTAAGAAAAACAAAGCTCTTGAAAAAAAAATTGATTTTATCATTGAATATACGTTTATTAATGTACGGACACGATTAATTTCGTAACTCTTAAACGGCGCACCGTACGACAAAACGTCATAGAACATTTTCGTCTTAAAATGTCCCATAGAACCCTATAGCTCGGTCCTACCACTTCGAAACACACTGTATATTTACTTGAAAATCAAATTACCCTATCTTTGCGCGTCATGTCTACACGCTACCTGAAACTGTAATAGACTTCCCGTTTAAGTTCTTACTTTCCAACTAAAAGCCAATTTAGTCTGGCGTTCTTAACCAGTGAAAAATCAACTTCAATGCTTTAAGTTCGTCGGCGTGAAAAGGTTGCATGCAAAAGAAGAAATATCTATAAAGGCATATAGTGATAGCGCGTAATCTAGTATCCGAATCTAAATGACGTAAAAATGTTACAATAAATTACCGCTAGGGGGATCTAAAAAGGAGGGGAAGGGGGGAAAAGGTCTCCGAGTGGCGAGTAACGCGTAAGCGAGAAGAACTTGATGGAATAACATCGATTTTCTAGGTTTTAGAAGCCCAAAAAGGAGGAAAATATATACAGTATTCGTCCAGTATACTTGGTGGATAGAAACAGTGATCAATCTTACGTGAGAAAAAAAAAAAAGACTTTCCCTCCCACTCGCTACTACTCTACTAGTTTTTGGTTCCCGCCAAGAAAACAAAAAAGTAAAAGAATATAAAAGCGCGGGAAATTCGATAGCTAGAGCCTTTGATTTGCCAACACGCGCTATCCGTTTAACAAAGACTCCCCTTCAAATTTTAATTAGAAGAAGAACGAAGTTTCTAGACCACATAGTGAGTTCCTTAAATAGGAAGGATATGTCAAGCAGTTTCAAACATTGCAGCTAGGTGCCAAGAGTTTAAAAAAATCACGACCTTGAATATAATTCGTTTTCTTGATTTATTTTAAATACATTTTAACAGCAAGCCTAAATTAGTAGCAACAATAATTTTGAATTATAATAGTTTTCATTTGTATTACAATAATATCTCATAATGAAAAAACTTATGGACCGCCATTTCATAATTTGACTTTACGCTTAGAAGATAGAAATATGAATCAATCAGGAAATTTACAATTTTATTTGTGGTCATCGGTTTTTAAAACAACGTTTCCCGTTTCAACGTGTGTCAGAGAAGTTTTTTCTATTAAAAAACTAACCTAACCCTGTCTCATGATAACGCGTATAGAAACTTCCATTAAAGGGAGGATGCAACCTAACAACAAGTGATTTTTTTATCGATTCCTTATTGTTTAAATAGGCCTAATCCACTATTTAAAAAATTTACAAACAAATATTAAACTAGAAATAAATTTAAAACTTACCCTGAAAATAGGCTTAGTGGGATTCATGGAGCTCCTGATTTCCTCGCGTGTAAGGTCTAGCGACCAATCGCGCGCGACGTAAGTCTCGTGGAGATCTCGCGTGAACGACGGGCCTTTGCTCATTGGTCGCTAGACCTTACACGGACGCGATTCAGGATCTCCATGAATCCCGCTAAGAATATTTTCAAGGTAAGTTTTAAATTCATTTCTAGTTTAATATTTGTATTGTAAACTTTTTATCGGTGGATTAGGCCTATTTAAACGATAAGGAATCGATAAAAAAAATCACTTGTAATTAGGTTGCATTCTCCCTTTAAAGCGCTCTTATACCTACATACCTAAATGATAAGGTATGTCCCGCACCTTCGCAAAAATTAATGAAATCTAGATACGAAAATTCAAGCGATTTGCTAGAATTCCGAGGAAGACTCCAATAAAAGCCTATAAAATTTATAAATGCGCTAACACTCCGAATATACCTATATTACTAATGTACCAAAACTAAATTATATAAAATCATCACTCATTTACTCTGTAGGGAGAGTTATGGCTGGAATCAAAACGGAAAAACTTAGGCCTGAAATATAATAGAACAAACTGAAGAGATAAAGGAGTACTTTTACGAGTATACTTTTAGAGACCAGAATATGTTACACTAGGCATACAAGAACAAAACCGCGAGTGGGTGAAGCCAAGGAGGATTAGACAAGGAGAAGAAATGTGGGGACGGCGCGGTTCCTACTCCGTCGGCCTAAACTCCCACTCTGGGAGAACGGGGGTAGAGACGTTTCGTGGTAAAATGTTGTCGCGTGGGTAAAACGAATCCTTTATGAGACGCGCTAGCTAGCGACCACGTGACAACAGTTTACCTCGAGAATTTCCTATCCCCCCTTTCCACCCGAGTGGGAGGTTGGCTCTTCTCTCTCTAACTCAACGCAGCCCCACATTTCCTCTCCTTGTCTAATCCTCCTTGGTGAAGCGTAGGAATTTTGAGGCTTAAGTGCCACAAGCCCGCCTTTTTCTAATTGGAGTGTCTAATTAATTAAATACATGTAAAGCGGTTAATGTATATTCAGGACTCTCTAACGGGTGAACTACTATAGAAAAATAACAACTAGCACGTCAAGGGAAGGGATACGTTGAGGACACTTAAAAAAGGAGGAATTTCCTTTCTTTACAAATTTAATAAAACCGTGAACCCTACCTCTCTAGCCAGTGCAGAGCCAACGTTTAATAATAAAGATAATTAATATAAATACAATTATTCAAAATCAGTTTGCAATGCATCGAAAGGCATGGCGAAATTACAAATAATATTAAACCGCATAGGATGTAAGCTAGTTCTTGCAAATAATTATTGAACAAGTCAGGCAACAACTCACTTCATTATCGCCGAAGATTAAAACACACTTTAAAACCCTAGACTGACTCTTTTGTTTTTATAGTTTATACACCTAATATCCAGCAAAAAAGGGGATATCAACCGTTTCCGGGTACTGAAATTAATCCGTAAAAGACTTAACGAGACACGGTTTAACAGAGATTAGTATCATAATCACTAAAGCTACGGTCACACTAGGATTCAAATCGCCAGGAATCGTTTCAAGGGTAACGTGATCACGCATTATCTTTATAAACTGATTTATTGTAGCTTAACCTGTATGAAACTGGTTCCCGAAGCAGTTTCGAAAAATCGAATCAAATCGACTCGAGAAAAGACGGTTTCCTGTTCACACGACTCCAGCGAAACGTTTTGAAACGGCTTAAATCGATTCAAAGGTCTAGTACGAACGCAGCTTAAGTAGATTCAACTGTAATCACGCAACTATTATTATTCGTCCGCTTTATGATCGGTATTAATTTTGGATTCCCTAACCCTTTATGTTGCATACTGATATACCAATGACGGTGACTAAATTCCTCAGTCAAATAAAGTTGAATGTTAGTTCAAAAACCAAGTATTGTACTGTACACCCAGCTAATAGTAGTTTAACCCTATTATAATCATGTCTAAGAGACCGTTTACGTATACTATTTTTATCCGTACGAGATTTAATATTGCTTATCCCCACGATTTAGCATTGATTATTTTGAAAACTAAACTAAATTAAACAAGAGTATATAGACAGCAAATTTTCCTAATCACTTTTCGCAAGACACTCGGCTCCTTCTGACTGTTCCCCCTTCGTTTCTGAAAACTCCCCAAGACGAAAGAGATAAGTTTATATAGGAAGAGGACGAGGGAATTGGACCCTACAGCTACGATTCACTCCTAAAGCGTAGAACATATATAGGCAGGGAGTAATACGCTTGTCTAGACTTTTACTAACTCGTTCTTGAAGCGTGATTGGTGCTAGGAGAGCCAAGGGTCTCGTCCATCATTTTGCCTAAAGAGAGAGCAACTTTCAAGGTACCTCGACAACTGAGAGGATCGGAAAAAAAAGGAGATAAGGCTGAAATACCATATGTAACGCAATGAAACCAAATACCGGGAATGTACAAAGATAATGATGTCACGTTTCCAAAGTCATTATTTTTGAAGATTATACAATTACTATCACCATTTTACTTTCTCACACGGGTTGAGTGACAATTATATAGCGCTTTCAGTTGATTTTCGTGCTTTCAGGGAAGTCATAAAGGGGGGTTAATTATTTTCAGTAGGTTAAAAACGCGTCCAAACCAGGGTTGCAAAAAGCTAGTGGATTTTATGGGATTACTCCAGACTTTTTATTTCGTTTCCGATTTTACGTGAAGCTAGATTTCATTTGTACAGTCCACATACAATAAGTCTCTCACTTAATCCTGCTACGATTGGCCTTTGCGATTTAGGAAGTTACAGTCTATCCGTGACCCTTAATATAAAAAGGCCTAAGATAAAGAGATATATTCACGTGAACGCGAAATAATTTCATGTCTTGCCCTTGTGAAGGTACCTTGAAGCAGGACGGAATATTTCAAGGAGAAATAAATAGGAGGCCGAGTTGGATAAGCGGGTAGAAGGTGGGGATGAAATCCTTTTGTTTGTTTAACAATATCTTTAAACAAATTATCTCTGGCAGATATTCTGTATGAATTCACGGCGGGACAAAGGATATCTTTCTCTTCGGTAAACTCGGGCGACTTCGGCGCGTATCGGCGAGGGCCCTTCCTTTTCAATTATCATTCGGCTAAAATCTATATAATCGTCCCTTTGAATAACTAAAGTTAGTAGTGTCACTAAAGCCAAAGCGAGTTCGCCGAGCCCGAGAAATATATTTACGCGAGAACGCCACCGACTTATTATATAGAAGGTTTCAAAATTTAACAATGCCGCGCGAGTTTTCCAGGAAGTTTCAACAGGAATGATGATGCTATGTTGCGCTGAAGTTATCATTAAGATAAATAATGGCCGCGTTCAGCGACGAATACTACCGAAGCCTGTCGCGTTGCTGAATGTTCCTTATTTTTTGCTAAACCCAAATGATACTAGTCCTCGTCGAGCCAATCGCTTTGATATGTACCAAAGATTGAAAGGGAAGTGAACCTATTCGTTCAGCGACTTCGGTAGCTTTCCCGCTTAGTCTTAGATAAGTCTGGGGTTGTACATACAGTTTATTAATTTATAATAAAGGTGATTACGAAAATATGATTTCACGAAGTGAAAAGGTCAGTGTGACTGTAGAAGCCAAGATACCGGAGTTACATTCCCAACGGAACTAGGCTAGAGATATTTTTGGTTCTTAATTTTTAATGAGCATTAATTATTAATTGATGTATCAAAATTGTTAAATTTGTTTCTTCCAAATTCAATAAATAAATATTTCAATAATTTGCCACTTTTTAAATTTATTTAGAATTATCGCACGTTCGTGAAAATCAACTCAATAACACTTTCGGTGCCAAAACTTTGAAATGAATTGAACTATATACTTTAGTTAAGGGAATTTTAAGAAATATAGCGAAAAATGTAGCGGACGAATACACGATGATAAACCTCAAATGAAACAAAAATAGTCAATGAGAACTTCACTCGATCACGAGTGCTGGGGAGTACGTCAATAGAGTAAAGATCATGAGACGTTGGGTATAGCCTGTAGGAGGTGTAACACAATATCCCTTTTCATAAACCGAACTGCCTTTCACTCATAGGAACACGGGCTGACACTTCATGCGCGATAAAAGGGTGGTGTGAAAGTACATACTTAGATACAAGACTATTATCACCTATCTGCAAAGGATAAGTCTAATTTAAAATGGCAATATTGATAAACAAGACATTCTAGTTAAATTCAATGAGAGCTTCCAAAATTTTATTATGAAAGTTATATAGCTAAGCCTAAATACGTTTCGAAGACTGAGAAAAATATCGTATAAAAATTGCGAGAGAATCAATTTGACTCAAAGTTTAAAGACGAACTCTCATTGGCATCAGCAATTGTCTTATTCGGAAAAAAAAATTTAAACTTACATCTAGCCTAATTTTGCAGTAACCATAAATTACTACGAAGCCCTTAGCCTTGAGCAAGTTTTGATAACGTTCACAGCCATGTTTAAAGAGTTCTCCTTTATTTCAGAAGCAACGAGTCCAAGTTCGAGGATGAAAAAGGAACACCCGTTTATGCCAAGCATCTGCCAAATTTTTGTCTTACGAAGGGAATTCAAGGCCATTAAGCCGCGGACTTGAAAAATCTCAACATTTCACAAACATCTCGACGAACAGAAAAAGGGCCAGAGACTAACTGCTCCGAGGGGCTTCCCGAATGGAATGTGACCATGAAACTAGGGTCGTATGAAAATAAGTTGTATTAGCTCCTCGCTCCACCAACGAAACGTCCTTAGTGAGACACATATTGGAGATCGATCCATAAATATTACCCGCTTTGGCATAATTGAAAATTATCCATTTTACCCTTCTTCGTTCTCAATTTAGGCATTTATTGATCTCTTCTTAAGGCTTTCAGTGATTATCTTGAAGGCAAAAATTAAAATCGAGAAGGAGACGGTGGAGACCTGTACTTTAAACATATACCACCCTGTTCCAAGCGCGTGCGGTTAAAGTATAGATTGGAAAAGGTATATGGTTGAGAAACCTCGTGTTTTAACGACTATAGTTTGCATGAGAGCTAGCCTTTTAGAATATACGCAGCATTGTAGTTCAGTATTATAATTTAAACATAAGAATGTATTACGAGAGTGATCCGATTATACGCTTGCGGTGGGCCTTGTGCATTACGTGGTTCGCGATAATTGGATGAATGTAATTCCCCAAGAATTTTAGGTGTAGTATCAAAGACCTTTCACACAAGAAATAATTTAAAGAAGCTTAAAAGTAGAAAAGACCTCGGAGTTAGGAGGCGCTAAAGGCTTAAAGGGAGAATGCAACCTGATTTTTTTAATCGATTCCCCATCCTTTAAATAGCCCTAAACCACTGGTGAAAAGATTTACGAACAAATATTAAACTAGAAATAAATTTAAAACTTACCAGGAAAATAGGCTTAGCGGGATTCATGGAGATCTTAATTTATTCGTGTAGAAGGTCTAGCGACCAATCGATCTTGATTGTAAGTCTCGTGGAGATCTCGCGTGAACGACGGGCCTTTGCTCATTGCTCGCTAGACCTAAAACGGAGGCAATTCAGGATCTCCATGAATCCGGCTAAGCCTATTTTCAGGGTAAGTTTTAAATTTATTTCTAGTTAAATATTTGTTTTACAAACTTATTGTTGGTGGATAAGGCCTATTTAAACGATAAGGAATCGATAAAAAAATCATTTGTTATTAGGTTGCATTCTGCCTTTAAAGTTAGAAAAGTACTCAAATTGGAATTAACCAAAGTAGGAATAAGGCTAATTATAAACCCTTTCTATGAATCGGTTGTGTTGGAATAATTGTAGTAGATGAGATTCGATTAAGACGAGCAATGAAAAACAGTCACTAATAGAACTGGCCTAAGAAGAAATATGACTAAAAACCCTTTCTAGCAGTTTGTGCTCCAGGTTTGTATGAACCTTACATTTTCTTCCCACTATGTTGTTTTAAATTTTAGGACTCCGCCAAGAGATATATAGTCTATGCATCTCTATTTTAATAATTTTCTCTTGTATCCTCTTTTAATTAACTCCTGAAACTGTTAATATAAGCTCGTCCCTGACTTAGAAGGAATTTTGAGCTAATAAATATGCATTCTATCATATATTCGAAATGGCGTACCTTAGAAAAGGCAATATGAAGCCAAAACCTCAAATAAAAATACGTCACTCATAAGTTGAACTAGCAACGCGTTAAACTTCCGAGATAACATCAAAATTAGGTTTTTAATATTTTTCCTTTCATCCCAAATGGGGAGTGAAAATAAAAGAAGAAAAATGGCGAAAAAATGGCAGGGTAAATTTTGGGTGTAGCCCTAACGAGATTATAGTTTTAATTACCCGTGATTGAAGGCCGCCATAAACGGTGGCGTGACCAATAATACTTAATAAGAAATTCTATTTCCTCATCCACCCCCTTCTTTATTCCTCTCACTAGCTGCGTTGGACTAACAAAAAAACATACTAGATGAACACCGCGAAACTCGGAAACTGCCAATTTAGTGCAGACTATACAGTTTCCCCAAAATCCCCTCTTTTAAAGTACGAGTCTTACGAAATACAATAAAACTAACTGAAAATTTTAGTATAACCGTATTTACTTTTGTGTTTATATTAAAAAGTACCATAAGCGACACATTTTAAAATGACAAGATCATAAATAAACAAAGGTCTAAATCATATTTAACCGAGGTTTAATTGAACTGAGAAGGCGAAGTACGTAAACTTAAGTTAAACATGATTAAACCGGCTAATTACGCCTCGTCTGAAGAGGGTATAAGGGTCACGTTTTTTGTTTAAAGCGTCGATATTATATAAAGAAATAAAGGACTAAATTAACGATTGTTCACTACAGTCTTGCCCTTTAACGTAAGCCATCGATGTTAGTAGGCTTAGTAGGTAGCACGTGTGCAAGATTAGAGTCCTTACACGAACTTTAAGCTCAATTAATGAATGCGCGTTAGGGATGAAAGCGAAAAATGGTACGAGAGCGATTGGGAAATCACCCGCACTCGAGTCTTCTACTACATTGAGCCTCTTCGCGTGGATATAGATTAGTATAGCAAGTGAGTTAAAGCTATAATGGGAGGCCGTACCTCAATGGAGAGATGTTATAGGCCTCGTGGTCAGTACAAATTTATAGCCTTAGACGTCGTTTTATGGAAAGGAATGCCAGTATAAGTTCTCGGCCATCAGGAGTACAATGACTTCTCTATAATATATTAAGCCGTAAAACAACGGAAGGACGGGGATTTTAATAATATACTTTAACTATTATATATCGACAATTATCAGAGGTTTATGAGCATTAGTTTGATTTCATGAGTATAATCAAGCTCGAAATCAATCTTAGATTATTGGTTGTTTAGGAAAAGATATTAATTCATCCGATAAATACATTTTTAATTATTAGAATTCTAGCTACGCCTATACTTTCCGAAATCTACACCTTATCAGAACGAACATAGGAGTAAAATGTCTTGACAAAAACATGGTGCCTCTAGAAAGGCTAGAGGGATAGGCGCGCTTGGGGTTTACCCTAGATGCGCAGTTGTGTAGGCGCAAATTATCCCTAATGCTTACTCGATAGGACGCCTACGGAATTAGAATTTTGAAAGGGTATCGTTAGTTTAAATCGGTCAATCTCGGATAATTCTGGAACAGGAAAGGATGACAGAATAAAAGGTGTGAAAGCCGACTCGAGCCAGTTTTACCATGACGTAAATACTTAAGTTTCCTGACAGAGTTACGCTACTTTTCAAGAAGAAATTATGAGCTTTTGATAATATACGACCAATATAATTTTATCGAGAAAAAATCGAACGAATATAAATTAAAAATACACAGTATGTTATTATTTTTCAGTTACCCCTTTTGACAATGGAATTAAACTTTCCCGCTGGCTATTATCCTTGATAAAACTAATTATAGGTAAAACTTCTCGGAATCTTTATCCCTTCTCGGGGGGTTATATAGCGTAAAACTTTTGGATTGCTTTTAAAAACTATACAAGGCCAGCGTTCCATTTGAAAGCAATCGTTGAGGCCCCGCGTCACGCGCCCTTTAATTTATTGGCGGCAGGGAGCAATTTATTATCCGAAATTGAATCAAACGTTTGTTCCCCTTGTACTTCTCCTACAGCTATACTATTGCATTATTCCTTCGGAGTCAAGGCGAGAGAAGAGGGGAACGGTTTTGGGTCCGATATCGGATAAAGGGTCAAGCCACCTTTTTCTTTCGTTTCCCGGGATAACAGATCTCAAAACCAACCACTCCCTAAATAATAGCCTTCATACAAAGGTTTCTTGTACTTTTTGGGTCACTAATCGCGTATTGTTAGTTATATAGTAAATATTGGTTTCAAATATGAGTAACTAATTTTAAAACATTATAGAATATACAGTATAATCCCTTCAAAATGTATAGGATATTATAAAATGTCCCTCAAAGTCACAGAATACAATACAATGCCCCTCAAAGTCACAGGATACTATACAATGCCCCTCAAAGTCACAGGATACTATACAATGCCCCTCAAAGTCACAGGATACTATACAATGCCCCTCAAAGTCACAGGATACTATACAATGCCCCTCAAAGTCACAGGATACTATACAATGCCCCTCAAAGTCACAGGATACTATACAATGCCCCTCAAAGTCACAGGATACTATACAATGCCCCTCAAAGTCACAGGATACTATACAATGCCCCTCAAAGTCACAGGATACTATACAATGCCCCTCAAAGTCACAGGATACTATACAAGGCCCCTCAAAGTCACAGGATACTATACAATGCCCCTCAAAGTCACAGGATACTATACAATGCCCCTCAAAGTCACAGGATACTATACAATGCCCCTCAAAGTCACAGGATACTATACAATGCCCCTCAAAGTCACAGGATACTATACAATGCCCCTCAAAGTCACAGGATACTATACAATGCCCCTCAAAGTCACAGGATACTATACAATGCCCCTCAAAGTCACAGGATACTATACAATGCCCCTCAAAGTCACAGGATACTATACAATGCCCCTCAAAGTCACAGGATACTATACAATGCCCCTCAAAGTCACAGGATACTATACAATGCCCCTCAAAGTCACAGGATACTATACAATGCCCCTCAAAGTCACAGGATACTATACAATGCCCCTCAAAGTCACAAGATACTATACAATTATCCTCAAAGTCACAAGATACTATACACGTTATAAAATCCCCTCAAAGTCACGTTATAAAATCCCCTCAAAGTAACGTTATAAAATCCCCTCAAAGTCACGTTATAAAATCCCCTCAAAGTCACGTTATAAAATCCCCTCAAAGTCACGTTATAAAATCCCCTCAAAGTCACGTTATAAAATCCCCTCAAAGTCACGTTATAAAATCCCCTCAAAGTCACGTTATAAAATCCCCTCAAAGTCACGTTATAAAATCCCCTCAAAGTCACGTTATAAAATCCCCTCAAAGTCACGTTATAAAATCCCCTCAAAGTCACGTTATAAAATCCCCTCAAAGTCACGTTATAAAATCCCCTCAAAGTCACGTTATAAAATCCCCTCAAAGTCACGTTATAAAATCCCCTCAAAGTCACGTTATAAAATCCCCTCAAAGTCACGTTATAAAATCCCCTCAAAGTCACGTTATAAAATCCCCTCAAAGTCACGTTATAAAATCCCCTCAAAGTCACGTTATAAAATCCCCTCAAAGTCACGTTATAAAATCCCCTCAAAGTCACGTTATAAAATCCCTTCAAAGTCACTGGATATTATCACCTCAAAATTGTTGGATAATATATAAAAATGATCAATATGTATATCGGATTTTGTGTTCGATCCCTCGACTAGAAGTTTCTATACCTTCGCGGTATTTTTAAAGTCACACATATCATTCGTTGTACTTATCATTACAGTTCCATATACTATTAAGAAATAGCTTTCCTGAATTTTTTAGTAAGCAATATTCTTGGAATTAGTCTAAAATACTACGAAGTGGTTGGTCTGTGAGCGGACATATCGCTGTACAGCGCGGGTAGAAGGAAACAGAGGGATGTCCGAATCCAAATTAATTTCCTAGCCGTGTCATGGCAGGGGCGCGTTTGTCCGATTCCTATTCAATACAAGCTAGGGGTTCTAGTTAGCCTGACCAGGGCGGACTAGACCTGCGTCAAATAGTGTACGATATATAGCCTGATGCGTGGTTCTACAAGGTATTATTGAATACTTCCTATATGTTGGGGAGAAAAACTGTGGGTTTGTACCCTGATTAAGGGGTTGGTTTCCGTCGTATCAAGACTACTTTCTATAGTTATTTTTACCCATAGTAAGGTTGTTATATTTTACGTAACACAAAAATGGTCCTTCATCTAGAGTTGTACTTGATAAGAGGCAATACAATACAGTCAAGAAGATAGGAAAATGGATGCTCAAAAAAGGTGATTCTAATCTGATATCATCCGAAAAAACTTCAATTTTAAGCTCCAGCTTATAAAAGGGCCCTTCTTTTCGACGTCACGAATATTTTAGAAGTCTTGCTTAATAAATTAAAAATAAATCTGGTGCTTCATAATTTAAATTTTAAGTCCAATAATCTAAATAATATAGTAAAATTTATCGGAGGGGTTTACAGGAAGTCGAGGGGTTAGCCGCGCGATTACGTAGACTTTGGTCATGTACTCAGTTTACCCAATTCAATTTTGCAGACTCGTACACCGATTACGTGGAACTATCAGCCCATCGGACGAGGTTAGTTCTAGAAATATTTTCAGTTCTTCTTAGATTGCTAACTGTAGTATATATTTCTAAAATAAGTAGAAATTTCAGTGGGCACAAAGCTTCACTCCCTGTTGAACTATGACTATTGGCTTAGAAATAGAGTGAAACGTAGCTTCGTCAAGATTGATATCTTTCACTGACTCCCATTATTTATAAATATAGGTATTGGCGTGGCCCCATTTGATATTTTTCAAGGTTCTTCCGCTAGAGTAGAGCGCGACGGAAGTGCTAAGCATTTCAAATGGAATCGCTAAACACCGGAAACGGCTCCTTTAAACGCTCCCTATTTTATTGGGTGTAACTTCCGCTATTTATAACTTAATGCTTATAAAATCTAGGTTTGCCATTCGGTTTCGATTATGTCGCGGTTGATTTTGGGGATATTTCTGACACGTTGAAATTGTTTTACGATGAAAGAAATTTTTCTAATTGATGTATCTTTGAATAGAATTTCATTATAAGGAAATTAAAGGGCATTAAAATAATCTGGTAATACTTAATTGAGGTCGAGGTTGATGAAATTATAATTCGTTCGCGCAGGGCGAGATGCCAAATAAATTCGGGCGTTTAAATCACTCCCCATGTGTACTATGATAAAGAAACTTAAGTATACAGTACCAAAGCCAAAAGGGGCGCACCCAGAGTATTTTCCTTGGCCGATAACTAAACACTACATGCTTAATAATTAAATGTTTTGTTTCCAAATTATCTCGTGATAAAGCTATTTAAGGTAACCATGTTCAAAGTTAATTCCCTCCATCGGTTCAATTTAGAATGTCATATACAATACCTCGAATGAAAAATATTTAAACAAGAGGGTGTGAACATAAACTACAAGGTGGAAAATCGAGGCTAAAGAAGGTCGTAGTTGAAGGGTCAAAACTCCAAATCTTCCGCCTCTCTTTTTCCTTCTATACTATCCTAGATATCAACTAAGAGAGTTCTCCGCGCGATGGGCGTGTTAGTCAATGCTCTCGGCGTGTTGTTGGACATGACAATCGCTGGCCAAAAATCGTTAATCAAACGGAGCTTCTTCTGAGAAGGGCAGTTGCAATCACAAATGTCCGACTTCGAACGGAATGGTCAAATTGGCCCTTTTGTTTAATTGTACACTCGCGAAAAGGAACTTCCCGAGCGTTAAGATTGAACCTTTTACGACCTCCATCTTAAACTCCCTTCTGTGTGTATATATATATTTATATATTGCTTTTGAAGAGAAGTTTGCCATACTACTTTACCTTCTATGAGGTTTAACATTCGGTGCTAATATACGCATTGAATTTTCCTAATTTCTAAAACTCATCTTGAAAGTACAGTCAGCATTAACTTAAGCGAGATTGTAAAAATCACCCTAAATGTACTAGAAGTTCAGGATTAACCCAAATAAAAACTGTCCCCCCTTAAAAGTAGCAGCTGCCTTAATACCTTCAAAATTTCCACTTCAGTAGCAAGATTTAACACTTAAAATATTCCTACTCAAAATACAGTACAGTAAAGTCGCACTTTCAAAATTTACCTCGTACAACGCGTTTTACACGAGTAATGGTAACTAACCACTTCAAACACTCCTCAAAAAACAAAAGTATGCCCTTTCATAAATTCATAGTATTTTCAAAAACGGAGAAACGTTTTTGATCAAAAACACAAAAAGAAAAAAAAAGGACTCACACGTATCTGCGATGTTAAATCCAATATCCAAGAATGTGCCGCAATCTTGATATCCACATCCTAAATCACATGACATCCGGATTCAAAGTACGCAAATGAGAATCTACACTGTAATCGTTTTTGACGCATTGGCCTCGTATGCAGGCTTCCCGAGACTCTCTCGTGTTAGGCCGCTCCAATGACGTCGGTCACTAGTAGACCTATCCTCGACGATATCACCATATCACCCGCAATTCCAAGTTTCTGTTTGGAAGAGTTGAAAAAAATAAATAAACCTCATTAAAAATAAGTTAAAGAGTGGAATTTATCACACACCTAAAAGCAGATTAGTTTTCATGGACAATGTAATCTTACAACAAGTGATTTTTTATCAATTCATAGGCTTAAATAGGCCTTTGCCTAATCCAATATTAAAAAAATTACAAACAAACATTGAACTAGAGATAAATTTAAAACTTTACAGAAAAATAGGCTTAGGAGGTCCCTAATTTCGTCGCATTGATGGGTCATTTACCAATGAGCATAGGCCAGTCGTTAAGGCGAGACTTCCACTAACATTCGATTGGTCGATGACCCTTCAATGCGAAGAAATTCAGAATCTCCATATATTCAGCTAAGCTTATTTTTCCGTCAAGTTTTAAATTTATTTCTAGTTTAATATTGGTTTGTAATTTTTTTACTGGTGGACTAGGCATATTTAGACGATAAAAGAAATGTACTATTTCAGCAGGACCAAGGGTAAGCCTTGCTTAACAAAAAAAAAAAAAAATAAAAAAAAAATAAAAAAAAATAAAAACACATTGTTCCCACTCTTAAACCTTCTCCTTACTAAAATTGTTTTATAAATTCTTATCAATAAATTTTTATCTTATTTCATACAAATAAATATCAGTACCATAACGTACTTTGTTAAAAGTACAGGTTTTAAAAAAACTCAACACAATACAGAAATAAACAACGGTCTTCCCCAACAGGGCCCCTCTACCTCTAAAACCCGCGAAGTTAGGCTTAACGTTCTCCCTATAAGGCTCTACCACGTTAGTTCTAAATACATGGCTCTACCCGTACGTATTTATTTTACAGCCGCCGTAGACGACAAGAAATTAAACATCAAGGCAAATTATTAACTCACCAAATTAGTAAAGCAATAATGAAAGATTTTTAATCCCTATTAGTTTAGACATCTACTGATCACAGATTTCGAGCATTAACTACATTTAAAACGCTAATTAAATCGCTTTCATTCTCAACACTTAACGATGCGTGTACCCAATGAGCGCCATTTTCTTACTGTAGTCTCAGTCTCATCGGCGGCGCCGCGGCGGGGAAGAAGGCAGGATCAGCGCATGCGCGCGCGCGCCAGGAGTTATGGGTAGGAAAAGATTCAAATTAATGTAAAAGGCGGGAAATTTGATATTGCGGAAAAAATAAAATTGGATATTTTATTGAGAAGGAGTTTTAAAATTTTCAATTTTGGTTTTAAGAGGGTCGGCCAGACTCACAATTGTCAGTCTTGAATTCGTTCAACATCTGAATTACCCCAGTTTTGCTTTGATACATTACATTGAGTTCAGCTTGGTATGCAAATAGTTCAAAACATTCTGCACCCAAGTTCACAAGTGCCTCTATCTACTTGATTTTTTAAGTTTTATTTCAGTGAATAAAATCTAATATGTTTCCATATTTTTAGAAATTAAAACAAATGCTTCTTGCACTCCTATACAGCTAGGTTTAACTGTATAATTGTGTATGTTGTAAAGTGAGCTTAACAAGTTGTCAAATTGACACAGACATGTTGATAAGCCTAATTCGGGACTAATTCCGTTTAAAAATAAAGATTGTTAGAGTCTATAATTTCGTTAAATATATATATTTTTGGCAGGTAAGAGAGTCCTTTAAAGACTGAAAGACTGACAGTTTTGAAAGGTCTAGGCAAAATATTCAGGGTTTCTAGTTGAGGAAGTTCCCTCAAATTAGTGATGTCATGGGGGGGGGGGGGGACTTGATTGGCACCTGATGTTTTCGGTGGTTTTAAAGTTTCAAGCCCTAAATTAACAATCCCCTCAATCAATTAATTGCCAAACTTTTGAACATTCCCACTTCTTCGAAGCTTTAAAAGGTCAAAATCGTAGTTTTTAGGTTTGAACTTAAAGTATTTACGACGCTAAAGAATATTTTATCATTAACCGCTTTGGAAAGAGTTAGAAAATATTCAATCCTAAAGAGTTCGTAGTAGTTTCTCTAGCGTTACTGAAACGAAGACCCAACAAGGATGGCTATGAGAGTTCGACTTTGGTACCGCCTAGTTTTACCAAAGACTGTAACAGTCCAAAAATCCTCCACCTTATTCTTAAAAGGATCAATTACAATGGTTCGAAGTCGATGTGAACCAAGCAAAAAGGGGAGGCTCTAATTCCTGTAACGGAGATCAAAATTACTAATGGATTTTTAGTTCTTTCTGAGAATGAGATCATAATATAGAAATATAAATCGGAAAAGAGGGAAATCAACTTTATATAGATAAAGATCTTCGTAGTTGGGACGATCCGAAGACCGAGGGAGCGAGAAAACGCCCCTTACCAACTAGAAGATACGGACAACCTCAACCATATGAGTTTTCATCACGAAGAAAGATAGCCCTAACTCTCATCCATCTCATCTTAGTTCTTAAAGATAACCGAGAGTTGAACTTCGAAAGATCCTATTCCAAATCCAATAATAACTGAAACGGGAGTTCGCGAATCTTCGTACTATTGCGTACCAAGGCTTAACTGGGTAGATTTTGTAATCGTGAACTCGCACCCAAATCTTCTCCTTTCTTCCTTTTCTACGAGGTTTAGCTTCATTGACTCATTTAAGCGTGAACCTAACTATAAAACGATACGACCAATTCCGCGGAACCCCCAAATTTTCCCCAACTGCTCGCTATCAAAACTTTGGACGAATTTAAAGTTTCGACGTATATGTACACCACGCTATAGTGGGAGGAACTTCATAATGGCTCTGTTCGATTTGTAATTTCTATTCTAGCTCTGGCTCCAACGATTTTGACTCCGTAATTATCTGTGGCGCCTAAATAACGGTTTCGGGTCCAAACTATACCAATCTAGGTCTCTCCGGTCGCCCTTACTAGAATTTCTACCGCTTTATTACAAAGTTTTGCGAGTAAAAGGAAAGAGTTTTGAGACTGGTTAAAGGGAAGATGACATTATTGGAAAATTATTCCGAATCGATTCCTACGTAATTAGAGCCAATTTTCATTTCGTGTAAAGATAATGTAATTTTGAAGGCCAATTTCAAAGCAGAATGGGTTTTAGTTCAACTAAAAAGAGTACATTTGAATTTAGTACACTGCACGTGTAGTCATTAAGCCGCCTAAAATCTTATAACAACGGTTTCATTTTGACCGTGGGTTTCAGTTCTCTTAGAATAGTGTCCGTGGTATCAGTTCGAATTGAATATTCCCAGTGGGTTTTCAGTTCAAATAGACTAATCCACGTGGGTTTTCAGTTCGAATAGACTAATACTCGTGGGTTTTCAGTTCGAATAGACTAATACTCGTGGGTTTTCAGTTCGAATAGACTAATACTCGTGGGTTTTCAGTTCAAATAGACTAATACTCGTGGGTTTTCAGTTCGAATAGACTAATACTCGTGGGTTTTCAGTTCGAATAGACTAATACTCGTGGGTTTTCAGTTCGAATAGACTAATACTCGTGGGTTTTCAGTTCGAATAGACTAATACTCGTGGGTTTTCAGTTCAAATAGACTAATACTCGTGGGTTTTCAGTTCAAATAGACTAATACTCGTGGGTTTTCAGTTCGAATAGACTAATACTTGTGGGTTTTCAGTTCGAATAGACTAATACTCATGGGTTTTCAGTTCGAATAGACTAATACTCGTGGGTTTTCAGTTCGAATAGACTAATCCCCGTGGGTTTTCAGTTCGAATAGACTAATCCCCGTGGGTTTTCAGTTCGAATAGACTAATACTTGTGGGTTTTCAGTTCGAATAGACTAATACTCATGGGTTTTCAGTTCGAATAGACTAATACTCGTGGGTTTTCAGTTCGAATAGACTAATCCCCGTGGGTTTTCAGTTCGAATAGACTAATCCCCGTGGGTTTTCAGTTCGAATAGACTAATCCCCGTGGGTTTCAGTTCGATGAACGTAAAAAGGGGTTTTACTTTTTTACTTTTCAGAATCTGTCATGAACATCCGTGGTTCGTTGCTTATACCGAATTTTTCAAGGAAACTGAAATTTATACGAAGCTTTATAGTAATTAACTTACGGATAAGTAAAATCAACGAATAAAAATAAACTTGACATTATATTTCACCCTTCCTTGATAAGAATGGGTGTGTTTCCGGAAAGAGTGAAAATAACCCGTTAATCCTCTAGGACATAGTTCGGAAATGCAAAGCAGATTTCGCATCTTCCTATTTACGCTTAGATTAGTCTTTTAGCCCGATTTTAATTTCGTCGAGTGTGTATGTTATCAGGCTAGTAGGAGAGAAAGAGTTAGACGATGCGAAATGCAACAGTCCAATAGCCATATTCAATGTGGTAGACAAGGATTTAATCATCAAATGGAACATTGAGCTTCTGCTCGAGTTCCTTGGCTGAACCTTCGGTTTAGTTCTAAATTAAAATGATTTTGTTCTATCAAGGATTTATTTATAGAAGGTAGAGAGATTTTAGATCCGTTTTTAGTGTTATTTCCAGTCCAAACGTAGTTCGATCATTTACACTATATTATTCCATTTTGAATTAATGAAAAATTGAGGGCAGTCTCACTTTGATTAGTTATTACACAGAAACTATTGTGTAAAAAAATAAATTGAATTGTAAATATTTTTAAATTTTAAAACCATTTTGGATAGCGGTAAATATTCGGTACAATAACTTTCCGAAAGATTTTAGTTTGAATTAAACTTTTTTATATTTAATTCCATGAAGTATCTGATCTCATTAAGTTTAAGTAACTTTACTTTAATTTTAACTTTTAGGTCTACGTTAGGTTTTTACAAAATGTACTTAACCATCTAAAGTAATCTTCCCAATTACTGATTGATGGGTTCCCATATCCTTAAAAAGCATCATGATACCAGTTCTATCCAATTTCCAACACTTTTTTCCTGGGATCTCGGGTGTGTTGCTTAGCAACCATGATCCCTTATATGATGTCGCGACCCTCGATATATATTTTTCGAAACAACCCAATTCCCTTCTCATCACTAGCACTAATGACATACGCTCTCTCTCCCTTTTTCCATCACTATTTCAAGCTGCAAAAATTCTCCTCGTGTTCGGATTGAAGCGAAACTGAGGGGATCTGAAAAACCTTTTTGGAATCGAGACACGCCGTTGTAGATTTCTCCTTTTCAGAAAAGAAACCAAGAACGAAAGAGAGCTAAACTAGAAATCAAGGGGAGTTGACAACGACTAGATCTTGTCCCTATGAGGTTTGGGTTCTTAATCCCAAGCGATTGACAAGGGTTCAGTTGTTTAATCCCAAATGATCGTCTAGCTGTTCCAATTAATTGGAAATATATTTATAGGTTCCAGGTTAAATCAGGTTTACCACGTCCGATGAATAGAGGACAGAAGTTTGAACAATTAAGGTGTTATGTTTATTCATAAGGGAAGATTATCCGTATAGAGATTCTATGATAAATCCAATTAAGAATAAATTAATTGATTATACAACTTTCGGTGGATTATTTCGTCCGGAAAAATTACTTGTCGATGTGGAAACTTTAGATTATACCTTAACAGGATCAGAGGTATGTATTGCCGAAAATTATTTGACTTTGTCAACAAACTCTGTTAGTTTTACTATTCAGAAAATTTACTTGGCAATTGTGAAACTAGACAAACTTAGGTGGCATTCTGTTTACCGCCTCCAAGATTGCATCTTGAGCAACTATATACTTGGCATCGTGGAAAAGCAATTTTAGACAAAATCGTTTTAGTTCATTTTCAACGGACACAAGTTTGTTATCGAGCGTGTCGATTACTTATGGTTGGTTTCAACACAGAATCGTTGACGAATTAAAAAGATGTTTATCGTGCCCCAGATACAACCTTGGATGAGATAAGAAGAGTCTAACTTATTTTGTCCACAAGGACAAGTAATTGTAAACGAATCACATTTTGATCATTCCGGAATCGACCAAATACTTTTCAATCGTCTGGAATTCAATCAAATGAACATAAATGTAAAGGTTTAACATTAGATAAATCCGCCTGGTATTTTCTCTTTTTGCCAACTCCCCTTGAACACAGACGCCCTTGAAAAAAAAAATAGGGAAAATTCTTCTACCATGCTGGATATATTCATTCGTGTCACGCGCGTCAATTTCGCAGTTGCTCGCTTAAAACGAGAAGGCAACATATGTATATAACCCGGTACCAATTTCACCCGATACAGTTTACAAAGGCGGAGAGTAATACGGTTCATACAAGTCTTCATTGTTAGTTTCGAGTTGAAAAGGGATCTTTCGGCTATTCTCTTCCGCCGCCGAGTTATACATATATATGTATATTTCAAGATATCTGAAGGCTTCTCTTATTGACTCTATCAAACCAGGCGTTGAAAAGGCTTCTTTTACACGCTCGGCACACAAGCCCATCTCTTTCGATTTTGGCATTCATCTAAGTTTTGTAAATCAGCACGAGCTAACCCCCTATACGTAACCTCCCGTAGCAACCAACATTTATATTCTTGAGTAATGCTTTATTTGAAAAAGAACATAGGGCGGGGAAAATATATATGTACCATCTCTATTTCTATACCATTTTGGAGGGACAAGTGGGATATATGATATTCCAGCTCGATGGATATGCAATGACACGATGAACGGTTCGAAATTTCAGTGTCTGATCAAAAGTTTAAATTGGAGTAAAAATATTAAGATCACAGACAATCTAGCGTTCCCCACGGACAGACCTATATAATTCATTATTTTGTATGGAAATATTCTAAATTATATTCATAGGCTATTCCATTTTTGGCTGTAGTTTCCATTAAAGGAAAACTTGGAGCTAAATTTATTTTTCGAATCACCATGCCAACAAAACATATTCGATAATTTTTTTCAATTTTTAGACACGTTTTTTGAGTTTAAATTAATTTCTAAAGTTTGGTAGACTTTGGATAAAAGTAGATATAAATTCGGGCCAATCATATTATTTCAGCATTCAATAGCGCTTGTAAAATCCTAAAATTTAAAGAATAGGCTGGGGTTAGACGCCTATGGTCTTGACCATGTAACGCAGACCTATTCTCTTAATGTTACGACATTACAAGCGCTGTTGAAGGCTGAAATAATATGATTGGTCCGAATTTATATATCCTAAAATTCGAAATACCAAACTTGATAAATTTAAACACCAAAAAGGTGCCAAAATATTGTGAAAAAATTCTCGAATACGTTTTTAGGCATGGTGATTCCGAACATAAATTCAAAAGTCGTTCCATTTTTAGCTTAAAGTTTCTCTTTAAGCTTTGTTTCGATAATAATATTTATCTAAATAAACTAAAAATTAATTATGTGACCATTGCATTATCCCTTTAATTCATTTATTCTAGGCAAACGAAGTTTTATAGTCGAAAAGTTTTTTTTTTTTTTTTTTTTTTTTGCTTTTCTTTTCGCACTCTCTTATTCTCTTTCTTCTCCAAAGGGGGTTGGGAATTTGAGTAAATTAATGGGAATGGTTTCATTCGACAGATGGTGGCTCCCCTAGTCTATTCTACATACATTTCGCCGTTGATTTTTGTTTAGCCAGTTAGCTAGGAGTAAGGAAAAAAAAAAAATATACTTCTCTAAAGTTAGAGATAAAATTTAACTTCCCAACCCTTTGCCTCGTATTCAGGTAAATGAAGTTGAGAGAGGGTACTTGAACCTTAAATTGGAAAATTCGGGGTTACTTATTAAACTTTTCTCCTTTCAAATTGAAATAACTTTTCCCAATTTTAAATTCAATCTTATTTATATATATTCTGGTCTTGAATTGGATAAGCCCGGTAACCCTAATTAAAAAATAAAATTTTATTAGTAGATAATTAGGTATTCTCGAATCGGAAAAGGTCCGAGTTAGGCTAAATGGACTTTGGCATAAAGTTTAGGAATTAACCGAGCCGCGCTCGCTTAAGAGTAATTAATTAACCAATTCTAAGGGAAGGGGATGTTAGAAGAGGGCGTGGTTCTTCCAAATTAATGCTTGGATTATTCAAATCTTTGGTGCACCGTTTTCAAAACTTTAAAGGATTAGTTACATCAAAATGGTTACCAGTTTGACTCCCCAATTTGAGAAAAAGACGGGCAAAAGTAGACAAAATTTGCCAATTTACCGTAGTAAATATATCTCTGAAATATTACTGAAACTCTAATTTAAAAGTGAACAAATTGGTTTTGTGGTCAAAGTTTAATGTTTTTAAATTAAATAGTTATTAATATTTGGTGTGGTAATGAGTTAATATCATTTTCCATGTATGAATGACTTTGATTGGTCGAGATCATCGTGAAAAAATATTTCATTTTGTCAGAAATAAAAAATTTAAACGTTTGAAAGATTCAAAATCAAATAAAATCATACGTAAACTTCGGTAAATTAGCGTGAGACTGTAACTAAAGATGTAATTACCACGTAATTTTCAGATTTCTCAAATTACGATAATTTTAGAACTCTGGGAAAAAGGTGGAAAAAACGTTAAATGGTTGAAAATATTTGGGTTTAAAAGGTTTTTCTTAACTATTTTTCCGAATATGCTTATCGAATTACATATGGTTATTAAAATAACAATGCAACAAGTGATTTTTCATTGATTCCTTATCGTTTAAATAGGCCTAATACACCAATAAAAAGTTTACAAAACAAATATTAAACTAGAAATTTAAAACTTACCCGGAAATAGGATTAGTGGGATTCATGGAGATCCTGAATATCCTCCGTGTAAGGTCTAGCGACCAATGAGCAAAGGCTCGTCGTTTACGCGAGATCTCCACGAGACTTACAATCGCGTTCGATTGGTCGCTAAACTTTATACGAGAGGAAATCAGGATCTCCATGAATCCCGCTAAGCCAATTTTCCGGGTAAGTTTTAAATTTATTTCTAGTTTAATATTTGTTCGTAATGTTTTTCACTATATAGTGGATTAGGCATATTTAAACAATAAGGAATCGATAAAAAAATACTAGTTGTTAGATTGCATTGTCCCTTTAAGAGATTTGGGTGATAAGTCTCAAGCGAACAAGAATTACGTTTCCAATCAAGAATTTTTTGGAAGAAAGAATCGAAGAGAAAGCTTAAATCAAGTTTTTCGTTTAACCCACGTGATCAGGCTTCAATTGACAGAGAAGGCAATACCTAAATGAAGTTGATATAAGCTCTCTTGGAAAAATGAAAGTCAAAGTTTTTACAAGCAAAATAAGTTACAGCCTCACTTTAATTAGAAGAGTTATAAATGTATAATTTGCACAAATGAAGGATCCTCCTTTGAAACTTGGCGTAAGATAAATTAATTGTGACTTTAAAACCTTATAAAGTCTCATCGTTCATCGTAGTTAATTATGAAAATGAGACTAATGAGTAGGATAAATTAATTGAGATTTTAAAACCGTACCACGAATATTTAATAAATTTCCACTTTACAGATGCAGTAAAGATATTAAGGGGTAATGAAGTATGACAAATATTTTGTATAATTGTGGCGTTTTAATTTTAAAGTTGCTTAAAGTAAACAGAATTTTAACTGGCGACTT
Source organism: Odiellus spinosus (assembly GCA_963920705.1). NCBI lineage: Eukaryota > Metazoa > Arthropoda > Arachnida > Opiliones > Phalangiidae > Odiellus > Odiellus spinosus. Next base: position 10,545,194 of record OY987237.1, read on the forward strand.
TAATCGTTAGAAAATTCCATGACGCTAATAATAATAATGAAAGAAATATGCTAACCCAACCCAATGGAGAAAAATTTAATAATTTGGTCGAAAGTGGTTCAAATTAAAGAGAAACTTGAAGCTATTCGTTTAATGTTAGAACATTACAAGCACTGTTGAAGGCTGAAATAAGCTCCAAGTTTCCCTTTAATTTTTTAAAGGGAAACTTGGAGCTTAAAATGAAACAGCTTTCTGAATTCGACTATAAATATCAAATGAAAAAAATGCGCTAAAATAGAAAATGCATTTTTGTTGATTCCAGGTTTTTTATTTGTTCTATTAATTAGTTCTATTAATTTTCTAATTCGGACCATTTTTGAACAAAATAGTTTTTCTTCATTAGGTAAGTAGATTTCTTTCGTTATTCTATGGAAGCATATTGAAATAAAAAGTAAAACCGACGTCACACTAGAGGTAAAAACGAGGGATCAGAATTGAATTGGTTGTACACCTGAGTTCAGCTTTGACAGTGTATTTATTTCGAACTATAATGAACTCTAATTTCAGCTTTAATAGTGCAAAGAGTTAAAAAAAAATGTGTACATCTGAGTTCGCGAGTGTCTGCCCCCTTGGGTAAAATTTCTAAAGATTATATTCGAAAGGTTTACGCGAGATGAATTTGAAGAGGCCCCGATCGAGTCATGTTGCGAGTCTCCCCAAAGAAGTAAAACTTTGTATATAGGTTTTTAAGCTATGAAAAAGTTAAAAACTAAACCATATAAACCTTCGATATTAAATAGTGAAAACATAACTTTAATTAAAGTAATTAAAAATTACGTTACTAGCTCTTTAAATAGAAATATTTTAGGGCGGAAGGAGACTTAGAGTTTCTCTTCTGGCAGGATTAGCGAGAATAGCTATAGGCCCGCGTCTCCTTCGCTATGATCTGGCGTTTCCTAACATTATCCTGATTTATGGCTCTATACCGCTTTAGGACATTTGTTTCCGAGCAATTGTTTGAAGAATCTCTACTCTTAATCAAACGTTAAATCAGATTTGCCGCCAACTATAATAAACCATATAAGCCTATAAGGGCAAGAGTGTAGTATATACGATTATCACGTGATCTTTCCCATATTTCCGCCTTTGGTAAGATTATATATATTATATATTATCATTCGGAGATTTGGGAGCTTACAATGCGTGTAAATTTCAGGTTAATCGATGCTGAATCAGTTGTATTAAAGTGAAGCTAAAGGCTACGCGTAATATTTAAAAGTCATTTCTAGAGTTCTTAAAGCTCGGAATTCGTATAATTTTTATTAATTGGATAAAATCTAAAATTGACTATTTTTCATTCGAAGATAAAGTAAAAAACATAATCCATATCCGTTTTTATCCAAAAACTTATCTTACAATATTATCCGCGTTATACGTTCGGATAAAAAAAAAATATTTTCGTGAAAAATAATGAATAAAAATATGATTTAAAATCTTAGTTTCGTAGTTTTATTTATATTCTTCAAATTAAAAGTTAATTTGAAATTTTTCCTTATATTTTAGACTAATTCTGGAAATGTGAATTTTCTTATCCATCGTTATACGTTTGAAAACGAGTAATTTGTTCGTAGATAAATCGCCAAATGCTCATCTTCGGGTAAACCTTACACATTTAACAATTATACGAATATACAAATTTTATTATTTTAGTTACAAACAACTTATCCGAAAATAAAATAGCTGAAAATATACGAATAACAGAAGATAATGGATATCCGATTCCGAGCAGTAATTTTGGAAATTGGTAATATATCATCTCACGGTAATTAACCGAAATTCATTAATTTTTCTATTTCTTAATATTAAATTCGCGAGCTTGGTGTTTGGCCATAATAGAGTCAATTTTCCTAGTTCTAAGTTCTTTCTGTATAAATTGTTTTATCACTTCTCTAGAATTTATCCAAACCAGCTTTCCAGTAAATTTCGTCAAAAATTTCCAGTTATTTTTTACAACATTCAAAAGCCAGGTTTATAGGATTCCATCAATATTTTAAACAAGTTTAAAAAACATCATCAAATGTCATCAATTTTCAGGCGTAGTCAGCCTTTCTTAATGTAATTAAAAGCGGTTAAAAACCCTGTCGAGTCGCGACACGAGATAGTTTAAGATAAGTTTACAAAATGGGAGAAACTTGAGGTGGACTAATACTCAGTGTTAAAAATAATTGAAATAAAAGTAGTATTTGCAAAACTTCGCGAATTCGACTATTTATATGTAGTGTAAGATTTCCCCAGGCAAAAGCGCCAAGCGCGTGCGAGGGATAAAACTATGAAACTAAAGCGAACAAAACTTAATGAACGGTGATCTTTCTTGATTTTTAGTCGCACCCAAGCTCAGTTATTGACATGGCTTCTATATTAATGCATAGAGCTCGAAATTAGTATCATTTTTATTTATTGGATAAAATCTACTAAATTCTTATGTATATTATCTGTTTGCAAAAAATAGGCTATTTTCATTCGAGTTATCTTATAATCCATATACGTTTTATCAGAAGCCGATGAAACCCTCCTTTGAAGTCTACTACTCTAATGTTCCATATAGCGCTCCTCTCTGTATATGGGTAAAATTCCCAATTTTACGAGATCGGAGGGGTCCTACTTCACACCCCCCCTGTCTGCGGAAAATTGGAAATTCTCTCTCTCCACAAACGACGACGTTTTTTTGACGAACTCCAAGGCTGCTAGAGATATTCGCTCGACTAACTCCCGCTCCGAAAATATCTACCGTTAGGAGGCGTACGAATCGCGCTTTTTGAAACTAACCCATACAGAGAGGGGTAGACAAGCCCCGGGAGTAATAGACTTCAAAGGAGGGTTTCATCGGCTTCTGATAAAGTGTATACGGAATTTCAAATCCCCCCTAATTTTGAAATTCATATGGTATGCCTAGTACACGCATTATACCTTTAAAACTTAAATTAAAACCAGGCTAATATCGATCATAATTTATTCAATCTCTTCGAGTCTAAATCAATTTTTGGTAGTCCACCTTCGAAATGGCAGAATAGATATACAAAAAACAACCATCTTGTTATCTTTCCCCTAACACGCCTTCATTGTCTCGCTTTCGACGAACTGATAAGAACCTTACAAGGGCTTTCGCGAGCGTGTGGTGTTGGCGAGGAAACTCCCAGGCGTACCATTAAAAATTCAAAGAGTCTGTCGTGGCTGTTAACGAAATAACAAGTGTACCCAATTGTCGACACATACACTCGAGGCGCTATAGTACGGCTCTGATTAATGCCACTCCGAAAGCCCCGGCTATATATATGTACCCGCGAATCCCCAGCTCGCTCGACCTCGCTAGAACCACGGTTTTACTTATTTTAAGAAAATTAAAACGAAAGAGCCACAACCATGAACCTTTTTTACGCATCTACAAAGAGTACACACCGTGTATTTACTGAAGAGGAACTGCAGAAATAAAGTTTATTTTAAAGGTAGAATGCAACCTAACAACAAGTGATTTTTATCGACTCCTTATCGTTTAAAAAGGTGTAATCCAACAGTAAAAAAATTGCAAACAAATATTAAACCAGAAATGAATTTAAAATTAACCCGGGAAATAGGCTTAACGGGATTCACGGATATCCTGATTTCCTCGCGTATAAGGTTTAGCGACCAATCGAATGCGATTGAAAGTCTCGTGGAGATCTCGCGTGAACGACGGGCCTTCGCTCATTGGTCGCTAAATCTTACACGGAGGCAATTCAGGATCTCCATGAATCACGCTAAGCCTATTTTCCGGTTAAGTTTTAAATTTATTTCTAGTTTAATATTTGATTTGTAAACTTATTGGTGAATTAGGCCTATTTAAAAGATAAGGAATCGGATACAAAATTTTGAATGAGTTTCTAATGTTCAGTAAGATTTTTTTTGTTATATCCAACAACATGTACTATGTTGAGTAGATAACCAATATATTATGTACTCATGGTAATTAAATATATAATCTAAGATTCATCTCGTTGTAATTGTGGGCCACAATAATGTCTTGTAAGAAAGTTTTACAAAAAAAAAATAATAATAAAAAAGAGTAGACGTTATTAAAATTCTGTGGTGAACGAAAGCTTAAAATGCTGAAGAAAAAAATACGCAATCCAAAGATAACAGACGCTTAAAAAAATTTAAACGTTGGAACTATATCGACAAGCTTTTTAATTAAAAACCTGTCCATTTTTTTTATCCAGAGATGGAGAGCAAAGATTCCTAAGAGTGTATGGAGGATATAATCTTGTAGGAACTAGAGAGGGATTTAAAGACTAACAGTTCTAGAATATAGACGTAAGAGTAACGCCAACTTAATACTGAAACAGTCGGCGAATCCTCTATATTTCCTCCAAGATATAATTTATGCTACATAAACAACCTAGTTTCGGAAATTTATTCCGTGAGATATTAAAAAAAAAAAAAAAATTAATAGTATATTTGAAAAATTAGACTTCACGATCAAAATTAAAACCCAGGGTACCACTATTTTTTTTTTTTTTTTTTTTAAGTGACGCTGTAACCATTTTGTTAGTAATATTTTCAGTTTTTGCAGAAGCCGATGAAACCCTCCTTTGAAGTCTATTACTCCCGGGTCTTGTCTACCCCTCTCTGTATGGGTTTGTTTCAAAAAGCGCGATTCGTACGTCTCCTAACGGTAGATATTTTCGGAGCGGGATTTCGTCGAGCGAATATTTCTAGCAGCCTTGGAGTTCGTCAAAAAACGTCGTCGTTCGTGGAGAGAGAGAATTTCCAATTTTCCGTAGACAGAGGCGTATGAAGTAGGACCCCTCCGATCTCGTAAAATTGTCAATTTTACCCATACAGAGAGGAGCGCTATATGGAACACTAGAGACTTCAAAGGAGGGTTTCATCGGCTTCTGGTTTTTGTTTCTATCCTATTAAAACATCAAAATTCTACTCCTCTGGGTTGACTAAAAATAAACAATTAAGATTAAAAGTCCTAAACAAGACCGGCATTCCTTCTCTGATCGTAAAATAAAAAAACTCCTTGTTCGTTAATTTTTTCACTATTGGATTAGGCCTATTTAAACAATAAGGGATAGATAAAAAACACTCGTTGTTAGGTTGCATTCTTCCTTTAAGACGGGTGGTACTGGAAAGATGGTAATGGGTATACCAACTTATACCAAGAATATTTACTTTGTTAAAGTGGTTCAGTCATTAAAAGTAACGGAGGCAAAATAGCTAGTTTCAAAAATGGGTTGCAGGTATATATTTAAAACATATCTATGTATATTTTCAAAGGGATACTACCACAATTTGGTCAAACTTTAATCAGGACACATCAAGAATCCATTCAGGTTCCATAAGAATATGGGAGGGCCGAGATTCAATAACCATCCTCCCAAACTTTGTAGCAAACGTTCGTCCTCTTCGAATCGATTTTTCAAGTAAATCGCTCCTGACATTATATTATTAACCCGCGCCACTAACGACCTTGACACAATATTTTGGGTAATAAAAATGGAGCCGACCGAAAAAAGATGTAAGCGTACAAATGTTGCGAAAATTGCAGACGAACTTTTGTTACAAATTTTGGGAGGATGGTACCAGAGGCTAAAGCTATGCTCCCATATTCTTATGGAATCTGAATGGATTCTTGGTTGAAACGGGACTAATTTCATAATATTATAAGTTATTCTACACGGAAAATATATATTCAATTTTGCGTAAAGGATGATAGGTATCACTTTCTATTTGTTCATCCAACAAATATAAATTAATTTCAACATCACCTCGTATTTTTGAAACTAACTTTTAGTCCCCTTATTTGAAATTTTGAAGACACATTTAATAACTTGATGTAAATAAACAAAAACTATATTTAACTGAAATAATAAAATACTATCCCTTTAAAGTAGTTTACTCGTAAACTTAAGCTCATTCCCACCTTCCATAAAACAAGTATACTTTAAAATCACTTAGAGGTTACTGCAGTAAATAGAACAAGTTCCCATCCAAGTATCAAACTCAACAGTGTTGAACTAGTAGCTTACCGCGTACTGAAACATCAAACTGACTTCTACTATACAGGTCAAAGGGTAGGGAATAACGGGGTCAACTCGGGTCATAAAGTAGATTTAAGTCGTTAAGGATTTAATATTAATCCTTAATAGAGTATATAATAATAAAAACCATAATAGGATGAGATTATCACAAAATGGCGAAAATGTTTGGTTTAGGTCTGAAGTTAAAAGTGAAGATGTCACTATTGCGTAATATTTAAAATGTTTTCATACTATTAAAAACCCATTTGGCACTTTCATCAAAAAATCCAATTAAGATCTCGAAGAGTCGATTTGAACATTCGAAACGGTTTGAAAACGGTTTGAAAGAGTCAAGTGTGAACGTGGCTTAAGTTTTCTTTGCCATATTTCCGAAATGCTTCTCAAACTTCATTTGGATAGAAATTTAGAACTTTCAAAAATTTCGTGACAACCTCACTTTCAGTTTTAGTGTTTGGGCTTTGAAGGAAATGCGTGGAAATAATACAACCTTAGACTTTTCGCGAAGCTATGGGGGTGGTAATTAAATAATTTGGTGTAAAATATAGGCATAATACGTAATTTTACAGGGTTGCCACAGATTTTTTCATAACAAAATTCCCTGACTTTTTCAGGTTTTCTCTGACCATCTACACCGTTTTTTATTGACCAATTTAAAGGTTTAAATTAGTAGTAATTTGCAATTTCAAGTGTAAAACATTTTTCATTCTTCAATAACTATTCTTGAAGACTATATACATCACTTATTGTGTTGTATGGGAACTCCAAGGTTGCTAGAGATTCGCGTGGGAGCTTTTCCTTGCGTGAATCATCACCTCTCCCCAAAAATAGGTCTTCTGTGAGAAAGTATTCATAAAAAAACCTGCCTTTTCTCAATAGGGACTTTCCATAAATGTTTTGAAGGCTCTGATCCAATATAATAAATTTTTACTCATATTTATGGAAGCCTCCCTGGTCTAACTGAATCCATACCTATAAGATTCCACTATTTTATTTTTGGATAATATGAAAATTCTCTGCCTTTTTCCCTGATCTTTCGAAAATTTTAAAATTCCCTGACTTAATTTTAGACCAATTTTGAAACCCCCCTGACTTTTCCAAGTTTTCCAGGTTTTCCAGGTCTGTGGCAACCCCGGTAAAAAACTAACTGTAGGGGTCCAATTTTCGGTAAACTGTTAAGCTAGCAGCGGCTTTTTTAATTAAAATTTTCTAAAAATAATACGCCTCGAAACCCTTTCTTTTAAAACGTATTATTTAATAAGTTTAATATTTGTTATTCATATTTTTCTGTTAAATATTACTTCTATATTTATCTATTATTTCCTCTAAAACATTTATTTTCACGGTGTTTCAATTTAAAAATGAAATTAAAATTACGCTTTATTATCACTTAACGATTTCTATCAGTGTGTCAGAATAATTAAGAAACCTAAATAATGATAATTAACGTTGCAGTTCAATCGTTTAATTTATTTGATCTTATTTCTAGCGTAAAACTAAAGCAAAATGAGAACCAGGACCTAAAAATTAATCTCGAAAAGGAAAGGAAAAGAAAGATGGGGATAGAGATAGGAAGGTGGTGTCTTTAGGTCTCTTTTTCACGGGTGCCGCTTCGGTCGTTAGCGGTTGGAATTAAATTATCCATCCTTCCCTCCTCTAAACCTTCATCTTCCGCTACTGCCTATAGGTGTTATCACAAAATGCACTAACTCTCAGCTACCTTTGGTTTTTCCTAGAGAAGGCCAACTTATGCAAATTACGATTTACGCCTCTCTTATTTACTTACCTTTATAGCCGAGGCTTACTGGCTCTAAGGTTTTGAAATTTAATTTCTACTACCACCCGTGTTTTTAAGAAACCTACGTAATCTGGAGTTTAAACCTATTTAAGAATGTAATTTCTTACTTAGCTTAAATGTTAAATATAATGTATGTAATAATACTGCCTTTGTCTTCAATTTCAAAATATATGAACGTGTTTTAGTCAAGCTAGCAAAACTACGTGACTGTTCATAATCTGGGCTAGAATTTCCAGAGCGTGGCAATTTAAAAGTTTACTGACATTCAATAGATGGCACCAGTTTAATTATTATAAATGTTTCGTTTAGGATTGGAGTGCCGGCTACGGATTTTTCGCAATCCTATTAAACTAATTTTAATAAAATATCCCCATAATTATGTTAATTTTTATAAAAATATCCTCATTATTCAGTTTATTTTTATAAAAATATCCTCATATTTAAGTTAATTTTTATAAAAATATCCCCTCATAAGTTATTTTTATAAAAATATCCCCTCATAAGTTAATTTTTATAAAAATATCCTCATAATTAAGTTAATTTTTATAAAAATATCCTCATAATTCTGTTAATTTTTATAAAAATATCCTCATAATTAAGTTAATTTTTTTAAAAAATATCCTCTTAATTAAGTTAATTTTTATCAAAATATCCCCATAATTAAGTTAATTTTTATAAAAATATCCTCATAATTCAGTTAATTTTTATAAAAATATCCCTCATAATTAAGTTAATTTTTATAAAAATATCCTCATAATTCAGTTAATTTTTATAAAAATATCCTCATAATTCAGTTAATTTTTATAAAAATATCCTCATAATTCAGTTAATTTTTATAAAAATATCCTCATAATTCAGTTAATTTTTATAAAAATATCCTCATAATTCAGTTAATTTTTATAAAAATATCCTCATAATTCAGTTAATTTTTATAAAAATATCCTCATAATTCAGTTAATTTTTATAAAAATATCCTCATTATTCAGTTAATTTTTATAAAAATATCCCTCATAATTCAGTTAATTTTTATAAAAATATCCTCATAATTCAGTTAATTTTTATAAAAATATCCTCATAATTAAAATAAGTTCCGGTTATTAAAGTAATTTTTAAACCCAATAAAATAATTTAAAATCACACTGAACTAAACTTACTTCATCTATTAATATTTTATAGAATTAAACCAACTTATTTTATATATACAAACCAAGGCTATCATTAAACCCAAATGTATTTGGTTAAAATTCCCTGTTAAAGCTATGATAAAACATCTACACAACATCCCCAACGGACGGGCGCCATTTCTATACTTAATGTCTTTCTCCCTTCCCTCTCGCTCCCCGAATTGCTAGGCCTAAATTCAGCCGGCCTAAAGTTCTCCCTAGCCCGCTTTACCCGTAGCCATTTAACGTCGCTAGACCTTTATCAATCACGGCGAGATCAAAAACGACAAATAATAAAACATTATATTATTAACTCACCGTATTTGAAGAACCAAAATGTTAAAGCATGTCTAATTCCTGTTATATTAGTCATTGATTGTTCATGAATTCCGCACATTAACTCGATTTTAAACGCAAAACAAACCGATTTAATTTTTATTAATAATTATCGCCGCGTGTTAACGACATTGACGGTCATCGCTTCACCGCGCTCTAAAATCGGGGACGGGGAAGAAAGCGGAATCTGCGCATGCGCGCGACAGGGATAGGGGGTAGAGACATTAGCCAATTATGTAAAAAGGCGGGACATTTGTTTTGGCGCAAAAAAAATTAAAATTTTAAATCTAGAGAAGTGGCCTTACAAACGATTTCAAATCAATTTTGATTAAACTCATATTTCAAGAATTTTCTACAATACTTCTTACATTCCACCAACACTAGAAGAAATTTCACAGTTTTGTGGAACGTTATTGTAATCATTTAATGATGGATTCACACGTAGGGGTAGCGGAAAGGAACATGGAGCATTAACTACGTTCTTGAACAGCCATCTTGAATAATGTAAATATCTACATCTACCCTAGTTATTTGTCCATGTTCCGTTCCGAAAAGGATTTGTGTGAAGGCTTTTTTCCGAAGGAGCAGACGAGCGAACGTGGAGCAATAATTACGGGAGAACTTAAAAGATCTCCCGTATAGTTATTGCTCTACGATCGCTCGTAAAATAGCTCCGTCTGGTTTTTGAAGTGATTTCCTCAGAATGAAATATAGACTGAGTGGGGAAAAGGACCACGTGATCGTATCACGTGTTTGTTTTAGTTCTGGGTACTGTTTTTCACCATGTGGATCGAATGATTATCCCGGTTAAGCCTCGCAGACCCAACCGTTTACCCCCTCTGAAGATTAGTTCGAGAAACATTCTAACTAGCGTGATGATATCTCATCACGTGACCAGGCGTAAACATTTTGTACTTTTCCTTGTCTTTAAAAAGTTGGATTCAAATATCTATTCGAAAAGCAAATTGCAGAATGATTTTTGACTGACCTGAAAATGTGTTTCAGCGTCGCACTTGCTGGTACACCAAAATCCAATTGATTACAGTAGGAGAGTGATACGTTTCAGGATCTAGACAGGCTTCTCCATCAATACGTTTCACTACCAAGCTATAGACACTACAGTGTTATTGCGAAAGTGTTCCAGAGTTGTTTAGCTACGCATGCACTATACATTGTCAATTACTCAATGTTTTTCTTTTGCCTATATGGAAAGGAAAAATTTAGAAACAATTCATGTACTTGGACTCGCAAGGTTATTAAAAATCAGGTTTTGCCACAGGGATGGGTTACGAGACGATGACGTCAAACTGCGCGCGCATAGATTGAAAGTAAACGTCACTGTATTCTAGGTCCTGTTATAGTTCGGATTTCCAATTGGTGCTTCATATAAGAGTCGTATACAATGACCAAGATATTTAAATTACGCTACACTTGGAAATCAGCATTTCCTGTTCAGAGTGTGTCGAATTTATGAACCGCGCAGGTACCTTCCCGTGTCAAAAACCGATTTTTAATAACGTTGGGATATGCTAAATTACATCAGACACTAAAAAGGTCACCCCAAGTTCACAATCTAAACAATTTCCGCCCTTGGCCTGTACAAAATGTCGATAGTGGGGCTAATTGTGGGCTTAAATACCTAGTCCCTTTTTACAATAAAATTAACATTGAAAATTCGGTTGACCAATTCAAATTTGGGTACCATATGTTGTTTACTTTTGTAAATGAGCATATCAGATAATAATTTGTAAAGAGTTATAGTTTGTTAAACAGTTAGTACAATTGCTTGGCGTATGAGGTAAGTATAAGTAATAATTATTATAGCTAATGAGTCTTGGGTGCTAGATAAACGTAGTATAACCGTTCTCGTATACCAGCCGAGGCTTAGCAACTTTTCTCAATAAATCAAAAATATGCTTAACCTAACGATGAAGATTCAATATCATTTAACACGCTTAATTAAGTAACGAGGAAAAATTTATGAGAACGGTACATGTACACATTTAAAACTGTAAATCTTAAGTACGTGTTAATCCTAGGTTACACCTCATGGTGTTCAAGTTCTGTGTAAATTGAGAGTGCAATGAAGAGGTATAGATAATAGATTCGAAGAAAAAAACCTCGTCGGGCTAGATTCTCTAGCGTGGAAAAAGATGCCAAGGACTTTTAAAGAGGTCCTTCCTTTAGAACCGTAGGGCCGCAACCCTTCTTTCTACTTCCAAGATACCTTACAGGAAGGGAAAATTGAGCCGCCATTATTGCGCCACTTGTCCCTCTACACTGCAGGGTGCTATACCACCCCATCCTTCGAAATGTCTCCTTAATGGCACCACCCGCATGCCCCACCCCCTATCGCCCATTTACTTCCAGGAATCTTGTGTTTTAAGGATAAAGAAGGCAGGGTGGAAAATCATTTTCTTATTCTAAACCCTCGAGTTATTTTTTTCTTCTTCCTTTTGCTTCTCGAGAACTAAGGAAGGAAGAAAGGAAGCGTGCTTAAAAAGCTTCCACTATTCAAAGTTACCCATGAGAGAATTAGCAAATGGTCCAATTAAAACCGCTGGAAAGACAATTTGAATTCGAACGAAAACTTTTCTCTTTTCACGAATTGAAAAAAACCATACAGGGTGTTAGTAATTCAAGTTAGTTCCATTTCTATATAAGGGCTGTGTATAAGATACTTAAGATGACTTAACTTCTTCAGTCAGCTAGAGCTCATAGTTTTGTCAATTACTAATGACGTGTGAATATAAGTTGGATTAGTTAAGTTATCAAAAATATTGGTCTTGGATACGTGATATTGAGCTGGGCAAGAATAGATCAAATCCTCCCCCTGTTCAAGTCAGTGTACATTCAAAAGTCGATCAAGGGGCTTTGCTTTCATTCACATCGATCATTGATCACTTGGGGCTAAGTATCCTCGCTTCCAGGAATTCTGGATTTTATTAGCAACCTGTACACTTTTTATTTTCAATAAGACCTTTCTTTTACTTTTCCTTTTGAATGCAAATCAAATAGGCACTTCGATTATTTTAAATATGTGAAGCTGCGTGGGTTAAAAAAAAAAAAAAAAAAAATAAGGCCGAATGAATTAAATTAAAGGAAATTATTCATCTGATTTTTTTGTTAAATAGAACGGGGTATTTTTGTGTGTCTTTTAATTGTTGGAAATATTGGCAACCATTTCTTTTAAACGTATACAAACAAAGTTTGTCGGGGAGTATAATTATGATTATAATGTACGTTTTACGCGCGTTTTTTTGAATTTTTATGGAACATTGTACAATTATTTTTGTTCGATCGTGTTTAAATCTTAATTTTAGAATTATTATTGAATTATAAAAAAATTACCGCCCGCACTAATTAAGTTTATTACCGTTTAATTATTATTAATTTTATTTTTATTTATTTTTTTTGATATGGAGATTGTCATATATTGCTGGGAAAGTTGGTTAAGATTTTAATTATTTAGTTTTTGTAGCGTTAACTAAAAATTGTATTTTTTATTTTATTTTCAAAAACTAAACTCGCATTTTTTTAATTTGAGCACTGTTTATTTTTTTTTTTTTTTTTTTTTTCATTAATTTTTAAATCTAATTTTACTAAAAACTCGAAAATTATAAAATACTGAATACGAACAAGACCAGACATCCGGGTTTTTCGGTCACCTGATTAAACCACAAAAGCACCGATAGCGTCACGTGATTATAAAAACCACCATAGTCGCGTTCGCACGCGCGCACCAATTCTGTTATTGCACCTTTTCACGTCCACCTTTTTCACGCAATCACGCACCACAACATGAAATTGTTTTCTTATTAAATTTGAAAATAAATTATCTTTGTTGGTTTTTTTTCCTTATTTATTTATTTATTATTATTTTTTTTTTTTTTTATTTGTAAAGTTGATATTAGGGTTTAATTGACACTATATTTATTATAACACTATGAAAAGGGGGTAACTATTGATTCGGGAATATTTATTTTGGTTTGGCAGATAGGTTTGTTTTTGTAGAGAATATTTCGGAGTATCGTTTTGGAAGAGAACAGTTTCATTGTGTTTTTTTATTGGATATGTAAATCCAAATAACTTAAAATGTCACATACAGAAAAGGCACCTCTGTTGGAAAATATAACACGTGTATTTTTTTAGGGGAATTCAAGGAGACACACTGAAATACCTTTTATTCGGTTCGTTATAAATAGAGATATAACAATGGACACCTTTCTTAATAATAACAAAACTTAGTGTTCATTACCGGCCTCTAACGGCAAAAAGTGGCAAAAGTAGGAACTAACAAAATTAAATGCGCGTCTGCCTAATATCTATATATATCAGAATCTCCCACGCAATATTTACTAATCAAAATCACTAAAAACCACTTAAACCTATTTTAATTTCAAATCTACCAATAAAACCGAGTTATTTAAAGATTCTCCCACCATCACAATGCAACTATGGCAACGCTCGCGGCAAAAGAGAGTGCCTCCAACGTTCATTACTTTCAAACGGAATTTGGCCCGAATTAGGCTTAGCATAAAATCCACCAGAAAGATCTTTCCTGGGTGTAAAAGTTAATCATTTTTTTGGTAACAGCTAAAATAATATAGTTTCTGCTTCGAAGAGTCGTTTTATTGTAGTTATTGTTTATTTATAATTAAATATCTAGAAATTAAACGGTCAAAAATGACCCTTTGATAACTCTTTAAGTTCACGTGCTAATTCTGTTAAGTGATTGGCTATTGAATTGCTTTTCAAAATTACCAAAATTGATACATCGTTTACGGTATTTTCTGCTCTAAAATTCGAAATTATCGAACTAAAATTTCCTTGTCCCTTTATGGAATCGAATAAAAGGTTTTTCTATATGTATTGAGATGAAATCTAATCTAAACAACATAGATTTAATAATATTACCTGTTTGACAGGCATATTGCCCTGTATATATGGAAATAAAAAGTTATCCCTACATTTTTCTTCAACGTACCATTTTCATTAATTGTTCATTTAAAAATTAAATACCGGTACTTTTGAATTACTCACTTTTCCAAACGGAAGCGTGATGAGTGTTAATTGAAATTGTTAGTTTGTTATAAATGTAAGAAAGCGAGAGTTGAAATATTAACTAAATGTTACACTTACTATTAGTGCGCTAAGGTAGCTTTCCCCACGAGTTCACTAAAGATTTAAAATTACTTTGGTTTTAAATTGAAATTTAATTATTTAAATTAACTTTTAATTTATACCTTGATAGTTTGGATTGTTTTCCATGGTAGGACATCCCTTACCCTTTAAATTAAAATGTATTATATGAATTAATAAAATATGTTTATAGGTTTCTTTAAAATATTCTAACCTCTTGTCTGGTGAAATCGATATTAGTTCGAACAACTCGATTGTTGATTGGCTGGGTTGGACGGAAGTTGTTCTCTATTGGGGCCTTCTGATTGGTCGAATCACCTTGCATCAGTTTACGTAAGACGAAAAGCTAAATTTTAAACATCATATGTAGTCTCATTATCAATTATATATTAGGCCTAACTATCACTCTTAAGGAAGTCAAACAAATCAAGGAGTAGTATACAATACAGATATGTTAATTTAAAAGAGTAAACGAGAGTACGACAGAATGGCAGTTCAGTTCAGATCGACGTAGTAAATAGAAAGATTGAAATTCAGACTAATAATACAACAAGAATGCGTCGCAAATATCGATGGATTAATCACTTCTGGAAACTCTGTACATCGAAAACTCGATGAAGTAACTAATTACAGACTTTAAGAATACTAAATAAGCAATAAGGTAAGTAATCACGTAAATACAGTCAAGGATACGAGCTTTTTCATCGATTACATGTAGTGATCAACCCTTCGCCATATTTACAGAGATATTCAGGTAATCCCGGTAATCCCACAATATCCTTTGGTATATTCTTAAGCATAGAAACTGATTGGGGAAACAAACCTGCTGCTTGGTGATGTAAATGGGGCGATTCATGACCATCCACGTGACTGTTTCGTAACAACCGGGATAAGTAACCGAACCGTCGTAAGTCATGTAAAATGGAGTGCCGGGCAACAGCTCCGTCACTGATACGTGCTTCAAACGAGCCGATTGACCTAGGGACGAACAAAGAGAAAGGTCATCCGGGGTGAGATATAAAATCAAAAACAATTTATCATTCTGAAAACGAAGATATATACGGTATTAGTGAAAGAGTCTAGCCTGCTGGACACCGTATAGACTCTCAAAATGAAAATTCTTTCGCGACAAAGGAAAAACGGCCCGATATATAAGCTAGCAAAAGACCAATAAAAATAAAAAATAAACCCTTTTCGCCCCCATACACACAAACTTTGAAAAACCAGCGAATAAAATGGACTATAAAAAGAATATAAAAAATATATAAAGCCCCCAAAAAAAGGGTAGCCATGGTCAATCTAACAGAATGAACAAGATGGTAATACCCATTAAATTTATAACTTCACCCTCTAAATTCGGTGAAATAAACAGACTTGAAAAATAACTGAAGGAATTTTCATGAACATACCGTTAAATGAGGTACTATTTGTGGTTGTTCGCGCAAACAGCCGTCTGCTATAGCATCAATCTTTTGTTTACAACTTTACACGTGAGTAAACGTAGCAATTGCTCCAAATATTTGTCAGAAATAATCAGTAGAAGTTTTTGTAATCTAAACTAGTCTTTTGGGAAACTTCAATGAATAACTTTATGATATATCTCTTGGTTAACTGTAAGGCATATGCCTGGGACAACGTCAAGGCATATGCCTGGGACAACGTCAAGGCATATTCCTGGGACAACGTCAAGGCATATGCCTGGGACAACGTCAAGGAATATGCCTGGGACAACGTCAAGGAATATGCCTGGGACAACGTCAAGGCATATGCCTGGGACAACGTCAAGGCATATGCCTGGGACAACGTCAAGGCATATGCCTGGGACAACGTCAAGGCATATGCCTGGGACAACGTCAAGGCATATGCCTGGGACAACGTCAAGGCATATATGCCTGGGACAACGTCAAGGCATATTCCTGGGACAACTTCAAGGCATATGCCTGGGACAACTTCAAGGCATACGACGGTCACTTGAATTTCTATAACCACACCATTTTGAGGAACGAAAGAATTATGCCGGGGCTGAGAGGATTTGAACGACTTTTCAGGTGTTACCACGCGTTTACTCTCCCGTGTGGATTATTTAGTTCGACCATGAGGTGCGCTGAGTACTTCGTTTTAATATCTTACGCTTCTGTGTACACGTATACATTCACATCACCTACACCAAGGTAAAAATATACTTCACTCCACCATTACAAATTTGGAGTTGTCACTAAAAGAAAAGCGACATTTCGGGGTGGAAATTTCCCTTTCTACGAGATTTTGGGGCCAAATAAAATTCGAAACAAACAGTGGGAAAAATTTACGATATAAAACAAGAAATTCCTCGGTCTTGCTCATGGATGAAATAAAGAGAGAAATCTAAAGAAAAGGGGGTTAGACTAAAAGTTTTTTCTTCCTTATCGTTTCTTCTATAACTTTTCTTGGGTTTTTCGTTGCGGTTTTATCACAATAGTATGTCCTATATCGCACCCACGAGTATAGACATTCCTACAGTTCATCCACAGTCTTTGAAACAATTGAGTGAAAAGAACGAAGAATGAAATAGACTCAATGATGTCATTAGTTTTATCTTTCGTGGCTTACCTTTCACTCAGTTGCTTCTAAACTATCGCGCGGATAATGAATTTTTTCCTATTTTTAAAGCGGGAGCAAAACTTCGGCGCCATTAATACAAATTCTATAGATACGTGTTCCTTAACTAGCTTTGCAAGTGGTGTCAAATTAAGATGAAACAAGACATTGTTTAGTTTTTTTATTTCAATAGAGTTCTAAGGGACCTCGTTCTGAGCAGGGTAGAGAATTTGGCTGGCGGGGTCGCGCGATTGGGGATGGTATAAGGGTATGGTTTATTGCTAGCTCAGAAACAACGATTTTCCCGTGTTATCAGCTGAAAAAAGAATAGTTTCGAAGATTGAGTCATACTATATAGGGTCGGATAAGCTCTTTTCAGGGGCCACCTAATCCCCTTGTAAAGCCAACGGAGTGAAGAAAAGGATGACCTCGGAATTCTTAGCCTATCTTCTTCCTCTTTGGTTTTGGGCCCGGGTCGGGCTTTGGTGAGCTAAATTCCCACCAAAATGTTATAAGGAAAAAAACTATTTGGAGTTCAGGAAAAAAAGGTACCTATATAACTACCTTTAAGATAACTTCACATTATAACGATTGTTATTGTAACCGAAAAAAACCCTAAAGGAGTTTTAAAAATCTATCTCAGGTAAGGTTTATAATATGATTTTTCTAATATTACATTCTTTCCAGGGTATTACAGAGGTTTACTGACCTTATGGAATTAGATTTAATAATCTCTCGTTGGAAATGAAAATGTTTATTGAAATCCTAAGGGCGAATGAGATTTTTATCAGTTTATATGGGTTTAAAGATTTCAAGGGTCAAAACAGTGAAACATTTCTGAAAGCGGTTAAAGAGTTTTTATTAAGTTCGGTCAAAGAGTTTAAAAAGTTAAAAGTTGAGAAACGGTTAAAAAGTTTAGAGAAAAATTTAAATGACAACTCAAGTTGGCAGCACTCGCAAATCAAAGAAAATGCCCAGGGGCTTTTTTTTTTCTTCAAATTTTTGAATAATCCACGATTAGATTGGATTCCCCACCTGATAGGTCTTAGAGCACGGATGACGCATAAGAGAAATTGATGATATGCCTGATTAGCCCAAAGATTGGCGACTCCAATCAGATCACTCGATCCAGCTCTGCCCGTCTTAAAATTGAATCCCATCAACGCTATCTAATTGGAGATCGCCGTATCATCATTAAAAGATTTTGCACGCTTCTGAATAAGTTTAAATATCCTGTCAAAATCATAAATGAAATATCTACTTAAGAACTTTTGCTAAAACACTACATTCATAGTAAAATAATTGGTATTAAAACTTTTGGGAGAACTCTTCTAAGCAATCTAATTTGGATATCATACTCAACCATTAGCTATTAGAACTCTCTGTAGTCAATATTTTCCGTAAACAGGTCACAAATGGAGCCACAAACATTTTGCCGAGACGATTCCCGAATAGAGTCACGAACGCGACAAAGGCGAAAGAAAATCCTTCATAATTGGCTAGACTTCAGTCAGCGGGGACTGCTCTCGGTATTCCCGAGTTGTTCCCATAGTTCCCTCCTTAATACAATTATGTATCAGCGCAGCCTTCCTCCCAGCCACCGGCGTTAAATTCTTCAATTAAGCCGTTCGTAGCTTGGAATCTATACTATACACGCATCGCGTTCGCGCACCACTCCGATGAGAGACAAAAGACCCCGAAGGCCTTACCAAATCTCTCTTTCTCCCATCAGACCTTAATTCCATCAGAGGCCTTAAATATTATAGGATAACAACGTCATCATAGAAAATACTAAGGCTTATATGACAGCCAAGGGTTAGTCGCGTGTCATTCTTTTCTTATTTTCTTATCAGTATAGACATTGAATGTTTGAACTCTTTGTTACTCCGATTTCAGGAGCTGGAATTATTTTATCATATTTATTTGACTGTACAATAAGTCGCGACTGGGGAAAATCCAACGAAACACGCGTCTAAAAAGAGTTGGTAATTTGGCCACCAAGTCGCTTTACCACCATAGACCAGGTACAAATAAAAATTGCTTTCGTATCTCAAAATAATAAGACTTAAAATTGAAAATAGGCTAAGCCTTGGCTATAGCACAAGCGATTATGTCTCATAGCAAGGACTAACTATATTAGTCCATAATACAAGTGAATGTCTAGCTCTAAAAACATCGCCTCTAACGCGGATTCCTGAGAAAGCTACTTTTCACAGATAAATATTCTCAGGTATATCTTCTACAATGAAATTCAAAACTTATCTATGATACATTAGAGATATCCACAATATGATAATGCAGTATTGGCAGGTAAACGCTAGATACTGACGTCCCTAGAGTATATCTAAGATAACAACATGAAATACGAATATGTACGAATATCATGTATATGCAGAAGGTAATGTTTATACCATACCATACGCTCCAAAGCAATCATAATATGCAGTGACGAATCGCTTTTAGCCGATCTATGCCTAGTAAATTTCTAAAACTTAAGATGATACCCCGTATATCTTCTCGGCACGCGTTGCATAATCCAACTGGAACTAAGATCAAAAAGTCAAGGCGCCTTATTTTTTTTTTTCCTTTTAAATTGGGGGCAAAAAAATACACTCTAGTTTCTTTTAGAAATTCTAAACCCACGTCCATTTCACAGAAAAGAAAAAAAAAGAAAAAATAAAAAAACTGCGGCCATGCAGCTATTTGTAACACAAATACGCGTTCCAGTCTGCATTTCTTCCACACACACACACACATAACCTAACATAAAGGACACAAACAAGACGTTACCCTTAGTTCCTAAGCCTAACTCGATCCAATCTCAACTACAAGCTTAAAGGGACGGTTTAAAGGAAAATCCCACATTTTTTTATTTTGTATATTAATTTATTATGTCTATATAGGCCTACTTAAATGCTACCACATTTCTTCCGGAAATATCTCGTTGGCGTTGTTAGTCTAAAATACTTTTAAATCGACCCCTAATAATAGTTGCTATCATAAAAGAGGAGGAGCTTACGTCATCAGCTACGTAATAGCTTGTAAAGCTCATAGCGCTCGTGAGCACCGAGAATTTCTTAAGCTTATTTTTTCTATAATCATTCGGATTATTTCTGTGATTTCAGAAATATTATCGGTGATTTCCGACCAAATAATTTTTGACTGATTTCTCGCGATTCTTGTGGTTATCGGTAATCGATTTCTCGCGATTCTTGTGATTATCGGTAATCGATTTCTTGCGATTACCCGTGATCGATTCCTCGCGATTAACAGTAATCTAATTCTTAGGATTATCGGATATTTCTGGCGATTCCTCCCAAGATATTCTAGGGTTCATTTTGGAAACACAATTAAAGTGAGCGGAATCAATTAAAAAATATTTCTATTTTCAAGAGATCAAGCCTCCCTTTAAAGGACAGACATCATTCGGAGCGTTACTAAAATGCTCAAACGCTCTTCAAACTTAAAATCCCGTCCCCCTTTTTATCCAGAATAGCTTGTTTTGTATTCCACGTCAGCTACCATGCATTATGTTGCCCAAAACTACTTTATCCCACCGTCCAACGAATAAAGGTTCGTCCAACCTATTCCAACAAGGGTGGAATAGTTAAGTTTTTTTTAAATCATTCTACCCTACATGTCTGTTTCTCCCAACATCACTTCAATATCTTAAAAAAAGAAAAGAAGAAAAAAAAGTTAAATGGAATATGAAATAGGAGCAAACCATTTTATAAAGTAAGTTCAATTAAAATGTCAAATATACCAACATAAAACGGTCTTAATTGTCCGCAATTAAAATATAGTGATAGTGCACGGAATCACATAAGTAATATTTTTGTATTCAATTAAAAAAGTTATTATACAAGACTAAGAAATTGGTCGTTACGACGTTTAATTCTTGTCATTCTTGCAAAAAATTTACCATAAAAAGTTAAAACCCCAGGCTTCCAGCATGCTTAGCTCTGATGTCTACTGTCTCGAGTCTCTCTCTATACTATGGTACTTTCTTCTGAGTTTTACTTTCTCCAACAATTCCCTAGTCACAATAATAACTTCATTCTTTGTACGATAATATTTGGACTATATTAACAAATTTGGTATATATACCAATTATCCATTCAGATTCCATAAGAATATGGGAGGGCCGCGATTCAATAACCATCCTCCCAAACTTTGTAGCAAAAGTTCGTCCGCTTCGAATCGATTTTTCAAGTAAATCGCTCCTGACAATATATTACTAACCCGCGCCACTAACGACCTTGACATAATATTTTGGGTAATTAAAATGGAGCCGACCGAAAAAAGATCTAAGCGTACAAATGTTGCGAAAATTGCAGATGAACTTTTGTTACAAAGTTTGGGAGGATGGTACCAGAGGCTAAAGCTATGCTCCCATATTCTTATGGACCCTGAATGGATTCTTGACTATACATATTTCTTCTTTCCATATTTTAAAAATGTAAGTTTTACCTAAATTCCAAGGAGAGGGCATAGAGTTCAAGGGGGGGGGGGGGGGCAATTGGACTAATATTTCAGATAGATTATTAGGAATGAATAAATTCTACCAAGATCCTAATAATCAAAAGGAAAACACTCAACACCGAAAGCTGAAGCTAATGAAAACGCCGTGTTAAATCTCGTAGAAATAAAAGATTGTTTTTGTCAACCTTTCTCGAAATGGCCATAACTTTCTAATACTGGCTTTTAGCGTCAAGAGTCACGGAGTATACCGTATATGAAACATTCGTTTAATTTTTTCCTTCTCTAGCTGGTCGTCCCTTGCTTAAATTAATTTAATGTTCCCCTAAAATTTCTTAAACCAACGGAAAGATCTATCTAAGGGACGAAGTGTAGCGCGAGACGGGTCTAGAATACTAATTTATTTAAATTTTTCAGCGAGGGAAAACTTTATTTCGAAGAGAAAACACTCCGAAGAACATAAATTGGAAGTTTGTTTCTTTCTTCTGAAGAAATTGAGTCGATAAACAAAATTTTACTTAAAGGAAAACTTGGAGATAAAAATGAAACAGCTTATTAATTTATTTTCGGAATCAGCATGCCAAAAAATGTATTTGAGATTTTTTTTCAGAATTTTTAGACACATTTTCGGTGTTTTAATTAATTTCTGAAGTTTGGTAAAATTTGAAAACAAAAGTAACTATAAATTTAGGCCAATCATATTATTTTAGCCTTCGACATCTTGCAAGCGCTCTTGAAAGCTGAAATAATATGATTGGCCTGAATTTATATTTTTCGAGTTTTACCAAAAACGTGTCTAAAAATTACGAAAAATACGTTTTTTGGACATGGTGATTCCGAAAATAAATTCCAAAGAACATTCCATTTTTAGCTCTAAGTTTCCCTTTAACGAAATACGTGGATCTATTATTGCCTACTTTGGTTAGGCGCTCAAAGATAGAATAAGAAATATATTTTGGGGATTTTTTGTTATGAAATAGTTCGAGCAATACGATTGTTTAAACGGGCTAAAGGCGTAAATAATTAATCTCTAGAATATCTTTAAATACATGGATAATATTACGCAAATATGTGTTAGAAACCATGTTAATCATTTTCAAAGTCCAAATATAGTATATTACCACATTTACACGATCCCAAAAAAAGTCTCGCGCGAGGAGATTTCGCGCGAAAGTTGAAAAGGTATGTGTTTTTTTTTTTTGGTAAAACGGAGTAAATGTTTGACGTATTCTTCGTTCGACGTGTTCTCCAAGCTCCATTTTTTTTTGGTTAGAAAAAAAGGCACTGAGAGTTATTGATGGGAACTACGTATGTCTAACCCCTTTTTCTTTCGCGCTCCTTCGCTCTCGCTCCAAACTAAATCATCCCACTGGCTTGTTCTTTTGATCGTTCATCGATTTGGTAGCGAGTTCCTGTTTCCCCCCTTGGACGAAACCAATTATTGGATGTCCCTAACTTCTTTTACGCGATACATTACTGACCTCGCGTGTAACCGAGAGAATACCCGCCGCATTCGCCGCGAGATCGACGAATAAAACAAGTTTTCTTATTAATATTGAATGCCTCGAATAAGCCTTTCATCCAATATCACGGAAGAATAATCGTTTTCGGAATCCATATAATCAAATTTACTTGCTTTTACAAGTTTCTACGTATGCATCTAAAAGCATTTTCTCTGAGCAATTATACTTTGTAGTTCACTAAAACATAATCCCAAAACTATAAGATTAATTTTAATCAATTTAAGTTTTACAGTACAAGAACAATAAAAAAAACTAATATCGTGGCCTTGTAAAGTTGCCTTTAACGTTACAAAATGACGTTCGCACCCCTAGGCAGTTATATTACGAAAACTAGCCCAAACTAATAAATTTTTGCTCATCGACTACTCGAAAAATAAAGTTGTTCACGGATTTGCCATCCTGGATAGCCAAATCTCAATCGGACCATTAATCTTTAAATTTTGTTTTTGACGAAAAAAATGTATTCGCAAGGTGAAAATAAGATGAAATTCCCAACAGAGAGAGAGCTCTAGACTTTAAACTGTGCAGGATATTGCTTTGTTAGGTTAAAATTAGGCAAATAATAAAAAAAAACAATTTCAATTTTGGTGAGACTCATCCTTTAAACGAATTAAATTGACACTACGGGATAAACGGGGCGGGATAATAGCGATGACGGTTCGTTTTCCGAATGAAGCCCATACTATTCGGTCTCTCTCTCTATACTCTCTCGCCACGAAAATCGATTTTGAGCCGAAGAATTTAGAAGAGTTTGATGGTATAAACGACAATCACTGGAGAAATTCCCTTCGCTAATGTTTCGGATGGAAGAGTTTTTTTTTTTATTCCTCTTCATCTTCTTTCATTCTCCCTTTTTCTTTTCATTCTTTTTTTATCCTTTGGCTTTTCTTTTCTTAAGAAGTAGTTCTTAAAAGCTTTCAAAGGGGGCGCTTCTAAGCTTTACTCGATCAAGCTTTAAGGCTTACCATGGACAAATTATACAGAATAGAGGGACCTACAGGGACGTCGGAAGAATTCCCGGACTTTCGATCCGAGATCATCTAGTTTGTCCAACATTGAGGATTCGTTTCCCATCGTCTCTAAGCTTTACTTAACACGACGATCGCGCCATCTCGTAAGCGTCCTACAGCAAAACTAAATTTTAACCGGGAATTCCTATTTCTCAAGGAAAATTCAAGTCGGTTACGACATCATTGTTGGTCCCTTTACGGATACAATTGGTCCATGGTTTGCCTTAAATTCAACGGTTATCGAGAGACGTTGATAAACTGGAAAAGATTGAGGTTGAATGATACATAATGTTCACCTTCATAGGAGTAAAAGTAGTCTTAACCAACTTCAATACGAAACATACATTAAATCACTTGTTTACCAAAAACCTTTGCCGAAATGTTAAAGAGTTTGATGGAAGTATTTCTTGGAAAACTCGTGTATAGTATGAGAAAAGGAGGTATATGTATCTATACTACAGTACATTATCAGTTTATCTAGAACTACTTTTATTTCCTATGAGGTTTAATATTATTTACAAATACGCATAAGCTTAAGTTAGTTTACATACTACACTTGCGCGAGATTTAAATAACAAGAGCAGCTACAGTCCCAGAGGACGAAAGAGAAGTACATGATCTAAGAATTTCCTTGGCAAGCTTTATCGGAGTTAAGACTTAATTTGATCTCATACCGTCGCATATATCAGAAGCCGATGAAACCCTCCTTTGAAGTCTACTACTCCAATGTTCCATATAGCGCTCCTCTCTGTATGGGTAAAATTCCCAATTTTACGAGTTAGAAGGGGTCCTACTTCATCCCCCCTGTCTACGGAAAATTGGAAATTCTCTCTCTCCACAAACGACGACGTTTTTTGGACGAACTCCAAGGCTGCTAGAGATATTCGCTCGACGAGCTCCCGCTCCGAAAACATCTACCGTTAGGAGGCGTACGAATCGCGCCTTTTGAGAATAACCCATACAGAGAGGGGTAGACAAGACCCGGGAGTAATAGACTTCAAAGGATGGTTTCATCGGCTTCTGCATATATGGATGCCATGATGATGCGTTTATCGTATTAAAATTGAAATTATGGGTAAAAATAAAACTGTTCGGTAATTTTATAGACTGTGTACTATACACCATTTGAAAATATCTTTTAGACTAAAATGAAATTGAAGTTGAAAAATGGATTTCTAGCTAGTTTTTAAAATAATAGAGGGTTAATCTCATTGAATCGATAGAGTATCTCTTTGCATTTTCCCTTTAAATAAAGGAAATAATAAACCTTCGGAAGTAGAATAGACCCCGTTTGGATTGATTGGAAGAGCAATCGCCTGAAGATTATATAGTTTCTATAGGCAAAACCTATTTTTAATCATCAAATAAATAGACTTAACATTGAAATAAATCTCTACGTGGCGCTATCCCTTTAAGCGTATAGCTATAGTTTCAAACTTTAGCGACACATATTAAATGAAGATAATTTAAGAGGGTACCGAGAACACGAGGAAATTTAACGTCATTGGTATTACATAAGAGAATGCGCGTTCTTGGACTCTCGACTAGCGATTCGTAACCCGGGGAAGCGGGTCTCGCGACTGATAAATTAGTCCAGGGTCGCCCGGAAATATATATTTTTCTATTTCAAGTTGATAAGGGGATTGTATATATAGTCAAACATTCCACCTCGAATTGTCAGCGCTTGTAAGCTTTGATATACGCATTATTCATATTATTTATTATCTTAGAAATAAATGATTATATATTTTCCTGCGTTGACGACTTGATAAAACCAGAATTAGTTGAAGGTTTCACAAATTCGTAAGGTACAAACCCAAACCATACATATCATATAATATGTTGAATCTTTGTTCCATGGTTCCTATAATTAATATATCATGGCTATATAGTATATTACCATATTCAATGGAGTAACAGATAGCGGACAACTACATGGGCGACGCTTTTCTCTAAGAGAAAATTGATGAAGCGCCATCTATTGGTAAAAGGTTAAAGTAGACTCAATTCTGGCCTATTCAAATTGATCTCGCGCCAAACACGCAAATTTCATTTTCAAACAATGAAAAAATTCCAGAAGCTGTTTTACACGCTCGTGACGTCGGTTTTACTTTTCAATTCAATGTGCTCACATCGAACAGCGAAAGAAATAGGCTTTACCAATCAGGAGAAAATCTTGAAATTTGGTCAAAAATTGTCCAAATTTTAAATTTCAAATCAACCAAATGAAATAACCTGAATTCAACAAAAAGTGGAGCTAAATTTTAAACTCAAAGATTGTGTTCATGAGGGACAACTCGTCTCTGGATAGATAGGGTCCGAGAAATAATCTTCGTTTCCCCCTATATATATCTATATATAGAAAATGTTCTAGGCACTTGTACTTAAAATCGAAACGCCTTGTCCAGTATATGTTTAGTATCCGAAAGCTAGATGGAGTGCAAAGCAAACTATAGAGGATGATAAGCGCTTTTCGGGCCGTTTTTCTCATTCGTCGATCCCGAGAGAAGTCTATGCCGCTTATCAAAGCGCGTATCTCTTCTCACGCGAGGCGAGCGCGCCAACTTTAGCCCTTGTTTAAGCGGCAGAGTGAAGGATTTTGGATTATAGATCTCGGATTTAGGAGTAGGACACGGAAGGAAACTCTGTTGGGAAGAGCTGATCGGCTTACCTCGATAGTTAATCCGGTGCAATTGGCTCGTGAGGATCCTCAGATCCGAATTTGATAAGTCACCCATCTGAAAATAACGCGAAGGAATTAAGAAAGGAAAAAAAAGATGAAAGAAGAAAGAAGAAGTTTCATCGGAGAGTTTTCCGGCACCGTGAAAATATAACTACAAATATTGCTTAAGATTCGAGGTTGCAACATTTGGCTTAGCGCGCCTGGTCTACGAGCCGGTCATAGCGCCGGGCTTCAAAGATTCGATCGCTCTCTATACGCGAATAACATAGCTTATCAGATTCGTTATAAACTATACACTTTGTAACAACCTAACAAGTGAACATAATTCTCATAGAAAAACCTGTTTAATAAATGAAAGTATCCTCCCCGGGGTTGTAAGAGAAATTCATTTTCTATTTATTTTTTAGTTTGAGCCTGGTGGGTCGCTTCTTCGAACACTTAGGTGTACGTAGCCCGAAACATTTCTACAGGCGCTCGTAGGAAATGCATTACTTTTTCTAACCCTGGTAGTACGCTTACTTCGAGTGTTTGTGAGATTAATAATTAAATTGGAAATAATTATTAATTAATATTTTAAATAAATAACAGAGGGGCTGATTACTCGATGTAATTGGTGTACAAGCCTGTAACTTTGACTGTATTAAAGGCATGATAACGTATCATTGACAAAGTCATAGTCAGTTCGTTCATCGTAGTAGGTGTACAAATATTACGAAAGTAAATAATCCCTCGTAAATTTAAATAATATTAAAAACTAATCATTTTTAATTATTAAAATGATTAATAATTATAACAAAAGTAAATAGAGAAGAGTTTCTATTTACTTTTAATTAATATAATTAGAAACAGGTACACGCTATTACAATTAAATAAATAATATAAATAGAAAGAGATATACCGATAATTAAGTAAAATCAAGAATCCATTCAGGTTCCATAAGAATATGGGAGGGTCGCGATTCAATAACCATCCTCCCAAACTTTGTAGCAAAAGTTCGTCCGCTTCGAATCGATTTTTCAAGTAAATCGCGCCTGACATATATTATTAACCCGCGTCACTAACGACCTTGACATAATATTTTGGGTAATAAAAATAAAGCCGACTGAAAAAAGATCTAAGCGTACAAATGTTGCGAAAATTGCAGACGAACTTTTGTTACAAAGTTTGGGAGGATGGTACCAGAGACTAAAGCTATGCTCCCATATTCTTATGGAACCTGAATGGATTCTTGGTAAAATTATTAGAAATGCCCAAATAAAATAACTCACCTGCATCATCACAGAAATGCCTGTTAAGCCATGGTTCTTTCTCATAGCTTCGCTCATATTATTGTAGAGGTCACTGTTGTACCCTAATATTTGAAGCTGTAAAGAAAATACAAAAAAAAATATTAAATTAAATTTCCCAAACTAAAGGGAGAATGAATAAGAAAAAATGATTTAATGTTGAATTGATAATTAATTAATTATTAATATTATTAAATAAAGCACCCGCATCTCATCGAATTGATGGAAGAGATTTCAAACTATCTATGGATCCCTGTTAAGCCTACTTTTGAAATTCGTTTAAAATTGATTTCTTTATGGGAATATATACTGCTTAATTTAATTTAATTTATTAATTTAACGATGTGAACCACTGTAAAAAGCCTCTTCTGTTGGTGTTGTGGCCACAATAAAATTTGATTTGATTGATTAATTGATTGAATATTTTTACCAATAAATTAGAACAAAGATTGATAAAAAGTTATGACTTCATCATCACTTTAAAAAAAGTGGCTACAATGTTTCGTGATGGCATTTTCCCATTATCCAGTTCAGTTTCCCGTATAGGGAACTGGATATAAGCGATACCGAGAAGGGGATGGGAAGATGAAACTATTAATATCAGAGTCGTTGCTAAGCCAAATGATGAAGCAAAGAATGGAGCGACCCCCCCTATTAATCATTTTCGTCTCCTGGTTCCCGGTTGCGGCGCGGTTATAGCGAAACTACGATATATTCGATTAATTTCTTGTACCGTTCGCAAAACTAGAGTGTATGGTTACCTAAACGTCCTTTAACCCCCAATTTTGTCATCTTCCCCAATAGAACTTCATTAAATGAAATAGTACGAACGAGAAATCGAAAGAAAATCGGAGAGATGGAGGTACGGAAAAAAAAAAAAAAAAAAAAAAAAAAAAAAAAATTAGGCTTAGCGCGTGAAGGAATTCGGTTTCCATGGTAACGTCGCGAATGAAAATAAAGAATTTTCAATCTAGCAACGATTAAAGGAGTAAAAGAAACCCACGCTACTGTTTATAGTCTATCAACTGGTTTAGAAGCAATTTAGTGAAAGGTAGATATCTATTTCCGTGCTATTCACGTTGTTGCATCGTTGTCGGATGATGAAAAAAAAAAATCGTCTAAGCAAAACACGTTCATAAAAGATAAGTCTACCCACTCAAAACCATAGGGAATATGAAGTCTCAGAGACGATGATATCCTTGAAGGGTTTCAATTGAAAAGGTATTTGTTAAGAAAAAAGTTTATAATTTAGAATTAATTAAAAATTAAATGTTTAACATTATGTAACAATTCAAGAATTCTATTACATACCATACTATTTATTTATTAAAGGTATTACGAAGATGGTAAATATGTTTTTTATATCAAAGAGATGCCTTCGCGTCGCTATTAATTAAATGTAAACCAGGAATATTTGACGAAAATAAGTCTTAAGTTTAACAATTTTTATTTTAACTAACGTTTAGATTTTCGGTTAAACAAATAACTAAAGCTGCGTTCTTACTAGGCCTTGGAATCGATTTCAACCGTTTCCAAACGTTTCCCTGGAGTCGTGTCAACGGGAAACTGTCTTTTCCCGAATCGATTTGATTCGATTACTCGAAACTGTTTAGGGAACTAGTTTCATACCGATTCGGTTTCAACAACCGTAAGATTAAGCTACGATAAATCGATTTATAAAGATTATGTGTGAACGCGTGACGCTTAAAAAGACTACTGGCGATCTAATTATCGGTTTGATTTAACGTTTCAAATCAATTAATAAAGGCAAGTGTCACCGTAGCTTTATTAAATACTTCAATTATTCTAGTTTTAAATAGCGAAAATAGATTATTTAATTTATCCGTAAAAATACGGCAAAAACACTGATTTCTGAAATAACTGCCTGACTTCCCTTTTAATATTAAAATACAGAATTAGTTCGAATTAGTTCGAGTCTTCAGCACTAAAAATACTAGAATATCACTCAAAGAAAATCATTTAAAAAAATTGAGTCTATAGTTTCGAGCGCGGTGAAACTTTAAACCAATTGTGACTGCGTAAAATACCCACTATACCACTAGGGAGAATTTCCAGTACCAGCGAGAAAACAAAAGAATTAGGCCGTGACCCCCTTTCTCTCTGACACCCTTTGGAAAATAAAAGAAAAAAAAGTTTCCTTCATCGGATGGATGGAAAATCATCGAAGCTTGAAGTACTAAAAATTTGGAACTTTATACCCCGAGGAAGATGATGTGAAGCTGCTGACCGGGTAGGGGATTCAAGAGTTAGTTAAATGAAATTTGAAATATTAAATTACTGAAATTTCACTACCATACTTCAAATTATTTAACTAAGGTTACAACCTCAGGCAAAGCTTATGAATTCTGGTTAATTACTGGAAGCACAACCGGTAAATGTTATATAAACCAAAAGCTCTATAAAAATAAGCTAAAAATAGATCAGCTTCATAATTTATTTCCGGAAATACCGAAAATATGGAGTTTATGAGTGATTTTAAGCTGCTCCGTTAAAAGTAGAGATAGGGATTTGGATAAGATAATCCACAAAAATATGGTTATTCATTTAATTATTAATAATTTTACGCTTGGTCGTAAGAAATCCATACTAAATATGACAGCCATTAAAAATTATAAATGAATACAGCATTATTCCGAAACAAATGTAGTACTAACCCTTTAAAAGCTATAGAAAACTATAAAGAGTAGGTAACGGTATATAGAACGAAAGGAAGAATCGGCCGGTAGGAGAAACCGTATACAACAAGTGTTGGTGAAGAATTGGAGGGAGGGGGGTGGTTTCAGCGACGTGAGCGGGCGGAACTGGTGAATTAAAACACATAGCTTACTCCAACCCCTTTCAATCTACCCATAGTTTGAACTATACGCGGGCTGGCGCATCTTGCCTTTATTCTTTTTAGTCGGGATGGGGTTTTTGCTTCCTACTTTTTCCTTTTCCTTCTGGTCCGGAATTCGCTTTTATACGAGAAATCCACTTGATCACCGAAACACCTCCCCTCTCTTTCCCGTTACAAAACCCATTGCCTCTTTCTTCATCGATCTAAAACGACTTGTTCGCATTATAGATGATATTTTCTTTAATTATTCATGATATACTCTTAAGCACATGAAACTGGAAATATGATTTAAATATTTAAAAAAATCTATAATAACATAAATTCTTCTCTAAACCTATAATAGAATAATAAATATTTAAATTTAAGTGTATTATGAGTATTTAAATTTAATTACAACGCACTTCTGGTCTAATTCTAATGGCGCCAGAGGGTTGAAAAATAAATTTCTTTTTGTTTTTGTTCTTTTTTCGCCAAACGATTCCATTATTCTTTTAAATGTGAATTCCAAATTCACGAGAAATTAGTGACAACATCACTTTAACTATTTAAAATATTTAACCAAGCACCAACCTCTATGAGTATAAATTAACTGTACAGTACCAATACGTACAAACTAAGACTGGAACATATATAGCAGACTATACTTTATATCTCAAAAAGGATCTCTTACGGTTTAAACCGTATTAAAACACTAGGAAATGGGTGCGACCACGACCGGATGTACTTTAGCCTCGTGTAGCTACGAGACTATATAAGAGAGTCTACACTAAAGCCACGGTGGCCGAAAAATTCCATAGACGAAAAAGATCTTAGACGAATAGGTGGAAAAAGTAGAAGCTATGTACATGTTCGCGCGGAAGAAAGTAAAAAAGAAAAAAAGATAAAAAGTAAAAGCCAAAGGGAGCGAATAGAGAGAGGAAGAGGAACATCGCGTCGATGGAAAGGGCAGAGAAAACTTGCCAGAGAAGAAAAGGTGGAAAAGAAAAAGTATTGAACATGAAGGGTGGTAATTGGGTAGGACCCGCTAAATCTATTTCGTCCAAGGCAAAAGGGAAGACCAACGGGGAAAGGGTGGAAACGGGGATGCGTGGCGGAAGGAAAATAGGAGGACCCCCTTTCCCCAAAAATCGAAGACTGGGCATTCAGTGACCGGAACAAGAACCGTTTTCAATACAGACATCGCAACAGACGAAGCAAGGTAGAGAGATTAGGTATTGGAAATTTTTTCTAACTACTACAACTACATAGACCTCAAAACTTCAAAGACGGGATTCAAATATTACCTTTCGTAAAAATAGTACTCGATACACTTAGTAATGCTTATTATTATTTTTACGTGATAAACCATACATGTTTAAAAATGATTTTATGGTAGGTTTGATTGGAAGTTAATATTTACTATTGTTCGATTAAAATATTTAAGAGTGTATTTTATACCTCGGTGTTGATGAGTTCTTATGAAACTTAAAAATGAAAATGTCAAAAATATATAGGTAAACGATAATTTCATACGAAAGGTAGGACTTTCTGGATTACGAGAATCAACTGTAGGCTCTACAATAGTCACGTGACCATAGTGATGACGCAGTATAGCGGATAATTTGTATTTTAAAAATTTAGGAAAATATAATTGCGGTTGAAGTAATTTTTTTTCAAGATGTATATTGAATAGATTTTAAACTATCTTACAAAATTCGCCTCAGATTTAAGATATTTTGCAAACTGATCGTGAATCATTGATAGGGCTCGAAATTCTCCCAAAATTTCTCACTGAGTAGGCCGTCGATGGAAGGGATTTCCGAAAGAGGTAAAAATCACGTATCCCTTCACGACGACATTTGAGTTTTATTACCGATCCTCGCATCTCAGTTCTAGTGTCTATAGAGAACGAGCTAAAAAGGTATAGATGGCTCCAAAAATAAAAGAAGAATAAAAAGAAATATGTTAGCTGTAAAAATCATAATACACGTCCCAGAAAGAATTCCAATTACGGTACGGTGTAGGAGTGACCTTCCTTACCTCCGAACACCTTTCACGTTTTTTGCCCGTAGGTGGCTAGTACTTTCAAGGTGCTTTCACAACCTCGCATTTTAGAAAGTATAGGCGCATCAATGGGACTAGTTTTATCATAATACGAAATTCAGGCAACATAAACACCCTCGATGATTGAGGAAAGATGCTGACCATCAGTATTAATCTAGTAATTTGTATTTTTTATGATGTATTAAAATATTGTAGGGGTGGCGGTATCTCAGACCTTTCAAAGTAAAATACCGAAAATTTGCTTTATTATACTGCCGAGCTGCAAATCGAAGAATAAACGATAATAATTGGACCAGGAGTATTTGAGTTACCAATTAAAAAAAAAGGACCATTAGCACAGTTTTCTGCAGATCAAGTCGCAAGAAAAATGTACGAAAATGGTTGATGTACACAAAAAAATTGTATTTTTTTATGAGGAATGGTTGATTTTACTGTACATGTAGCTAAATTAAAGATAAAATTAAGACGTTGAAGATGTATTGGCACCTTGAAAGTCTTCCATTTCTCTATTAAGTCAACACGAGCCGAAAGGGGTTTGTAATGCGTGAGGGGGAGGTATTCTTTTACGCCGTCGTAATTACAACTAGAACACTTTTTCTCTCTTACTCTCATTCTCTAGACTCTATCTCTCGTGGAATTTTTCTCCTTGATATGTTCCGTGCCTTATTCCCTCCCCTTTGAGCCGGCCATTTTACCGCAAATTTTTTTTACTGTCCAGAGAAGAAATTACTAGCGTATAGTTTATATATACCCCACATTTGCTCAAGATTGGACTTAATTACTTTTTTTACGATCTTCTACGAAACTTTTCAAATTTTCTTGTAGTAAAATGAATTTTTCCCCGAAGAGTAATTTTCATTTTTTAGAAATTTTCGCTAGATTCTCCTAAATGTATACGATTTCGTAATGTATCCTTGATTCTTTAACGATGGTCTGGTAGTTTTATAGAGGAGCTTGTCTGATTAACATTTGACGATGACCTGGTTCATTGGACTCTTGAAATATCACGAGGGGGAGATACTACTCATTAAAACTTTCTGGAGGTTATATATTACCGGAAAATTTACTACAAGAACTAGCGCGAAAGGCCCACAGGTATCTAGTTTTCTAATTACTGATTGCAGAAAAGTAATTGGCTATTTCATTAACTACGAGCGTATATGAGGTACATAATTTTCAAAGCGGCGTACAAATATGGATAAGTTATCTATTTTAAAGATAAAAAAAACCCTTTGACAACTCTATTTATCCAGCATATATAAGAATTCAATTCCAGTCAACCTAATTACATCGGAACGCAAAAGCCAAAAACTCCGTATAAAAATCCCCTTTATCTAATCTATAGGCATCAAAATAAGTTATCAGTTGTCAAAGACAAGAAGAAACCAAGTTGGGAGGCTGAGTACATTAGAAGCGCCGTTGTGGGATATATAGCGTGAGAGAAGAAATATCTTAGTGAAAAAAGGCAGAAAAAAAAAAGGCTAAAGTAGGATGGACAGTGGTCAGCGAGAAACAGAAGGTCTAGAAAGGTTTGACCAGAGGCGACACTCCGTGGTCGAGACGATGTCGTCAGCAGAACGGTGGCCATGTTTATCTTTGCCAGAGAAAACGGTCGCACCGACCAATACATATAGAAAGTTAGGAATCAACGCACTCGGAGATTTCAATTCGTACCAAACTAGACTACTACATATCAGATAGTGTTTGAACTAAATCGCATCATCGAAGAATTTAAGGAGACTACATTTGTTCCCTGTGGAAACTCGGAATGATTCTTACTAAAGGCAGAAAGAGAAAAAAAAAGAGAATCCGAAGAAAGAATCCATAAAGAGTTATTGGGTGAAAGTATCACATCGAAGGTGCAGTTAATACAAACCTAAGTTCATCTAAAACACCAAATCATATAGAGATTGATGTAAAAATAGAGTTGTAGACGCTGCAAACTCAATCAGAAATATACTACAGTCAGAATCTAAGAAACCATATCACAGGGGATTGAGGTAAAGTTGCTTTGAAAGTGCTGCACAAAAGTTAAATATACTATAGGCCTAGTTAGAATGAGTTTCAGCTCCCCACTATCTCGAAGAAACCAAGGATAGAGGTAAAATAGCATTGAATGTGCTGCAAACACCATGTGAAATATATTACCAAAGTCGGAATTAGTTATATTTTACAGTTTTATAAATACAATTTGTTTTTTTAGAAGGTTTGAAGGTTTCGTACCTGTGTACGTGCTGGAAACTCAAGATGAAACACAGTATAGTTAGAATCAGTTTGAGTTTACAACAGGTTTAAACCTAATTCTACTTTCTTTATCTAAGACTGGATTTTTAGTTAATTGAGTGTTTGTACGTATTGCAAACCTAACCTGATTTTGATTACATTATATTTCACTTTGAATTAGCACCACAAGCAATTATTAGGTCCCTTTTGATCCACGTAAAAATGTTATACAGGTAACAGACAACCTAGTTTTGTACGTAATGAAAATTAAGGTGGTTTAGTCCATCGGGGTACGAGGGAAAGAGGTATGGGCTTTCACAGAGATTGATTTTTATTCGGTCTTATCCCAATAGAGAAAGGAAAGAGCTTTTTCCTCGAATTGAGACGTTGTTTGCTTATTCCCTAATCCCCATACAACTAGCTAGAAGCCACGCGGGAAAGCCAAGGCCTTTGCCTGGTATTTATGGATCCACCAAAATCATCCAATGAAATAAAAATTAACTAAACGAGCGATTTCCAGAGCCCCTTTTCCTCTCCCTACCGTATACTAACAATCACGGTTAAATTTGAAACGCCCCGCCCACTTCTGTTATCAATTCGCGTCTATATATATTTACTCAAATAGATTAGGCTCAATATTATACACGTATTCCACGTTTTCCATATTCAATATAGGCAGATTATAGTTTATTCCATTTCGAATTGGCACAATGGACAACGCTTGGTTCCAAGTCAGTTATCTCCATGGCTTATTAAGTAAAGGGAGGATGAAGAGAAAAATGAATTGAATTTTATCGTTTTTGACTAATTTAAATACGACTTCATTGCGTCACTAACCTTCCGGAATTACGTTTCAAACCGTTTTGATTTTCAAATTTCATTTATTTACAATACGTTTCTTCCAAAATTGTTTAAAACAAATGTAATTAAAATGTACAAAAGTGTAGGATAGGGCGACCGAGTAGGACCGGCCTCTGTAAAAACAGTTTTGTAAAATTATTTCCATCTGCTTCCACCGGAGTAAAAATGTAATAGTATCCAGACGCCTCTTCAAATAATGAGTGCCTACGAGCAAGGAGGGAAGAGAGATAGTTTCTCCTCCTATGCTATACAGTGAGCCTTCAATGATTCAAATCTAACTCCATGGTTTTTTATTTTTCCGGTTTGCGGAAAATTTTCCGCGTTTTCCTTTTCCGGAAAATGAACAACACTAATTTACAGTCTTGCATTAGAGGTATTGTTCTTTAAGCTTGAAACTAAGATATATTTGACACAGTTCAACGGATGGAATATTATATTCTACACAGTATATGTATATTATATAAGAAGGCGCAAATCAAACCAACCAATCTTAAGTTATCAGTAAACCCGTTGCCACCCTTCCTCCCCTATAAACGACACGCTCGTTGATAAAGCCGCCATCTGCTTTCATCTCACTGTCTAGATAATCGGACAGCCCACTGAGCTCCATCCTCACGAATTGAGCTGCGAGGAATAAAGCTTATTCCATACGTAAAAGGCCGATGAATAAAGGCAAGAGCATATTAGAGATGTATAAAGAAATCTAGATGTAATACAAAATACATTGTTCTAGTCCTTTACCGCGTTAAGGGAGATCTTGCGAATTGAACACTATTATTTCATATCGAATTGACAGCATGCACAAACCTTGATAGACCAGCTTTTAGATACATCTTTTGTTTACATAGATATAAGGGCATGAGAAAGAGTTATATGTACTGCAGATTCAGGGTAAAATGAGATGAAGCCCTGGTACTGTTCATTCTACATAAAATAGCCACCACTACTTTTTTTCTTACGAGCTTATACATTGTGGATTACTCCGAATCATCTTCCCATTTGGCTAACAAGACTTTAACTGGAATATACTCAGTGACAACCTTTAAACAAACTAAAATACCCACAGAAAAAATGATTTTTTATGAGAATTTTAGGTCTTTCCATGGCTCTAACTTTTAGAAGTATATATATATCGGATAGATTTGCTTCCATCATCGCGTACGTGGAAAGAAGGGAAAAAAACTAGATCAGGAACCAGATTAAGTTGATAGTAAAGGATTTAGCATCGATGTATTGTACAATAGTTTCGGTTTGGGCTTTCATGTTAAACTGTCGGTATGGATAACATATAATATATGTATACATCAGAGACCGTTATTGAAAAGGGGTAACAGCTGTAGATATCGAAATAGTGTGTACTTCAATCATAATCAGATTCAGAATACATCACATACAAAGCTATGTTCCTTAAGTATTTCAAACAAATAAAAAAATAGCGATAAAGACAAGCATAGCCTTCTACTCACTGCATTCTTATATTGATTAGTATTACCGTCTGAATCAGGTTTAGATTTCATTAAATATAAAGTTATTCTATCCTCTCTATCTCCTCATACAGTTCTAACAAATGATCAAGATTAAAAGAAGAGAGTATGTTTGTGTCCGCTGCATTCTAAGATAGCCTCCTGACTACAGTTAGAACTCCGCGAGTCTCCACCAATACACTCATTTTGTCAGATATCTTTATATAAATAAGAAAAACGAAATTAATTCTTCCATGTAGACATGGGATACGAATCCGACTACCTAAGTCGTGTAATTGGCCGCGGAGATAAATATCTTGATCGTATATTTACAAGGGATTTTGGTTATTAACACGGAGATTAGTTGCTTTCTACTAGAGACAGTTAAATAATGAAAAGTCTCGCTTTGATTTGATATAGTATATGATATGTAATGGTTAGTAAAATTTACCAGTTATAAATCGATCGTCAGTGAATAACCTTCAACCAATCACAAGGGAAGCACGCGCTTTATTCCTTATCGTTTAAATAGGCATAATCCAAGAGTAAAAAATTTAAAAACAAATATTAAACTAGAAATAAATTTAAAACTTATCCGGAAAATAGGCTTAGCTGGATTCAAGGAGATAACCTGAACTCCCCGTAAATTTATTTTACAGCTGGATTAGGCCTATTTGAACGATAATGAATCGATAAAAATCACTTGTTGTTAGGTTGCATTCTCCCTTTAACTAGATCATAGCTGCGGCTCCGTATATTATTGCGTGGACCGTGCGATATCAGTACCGCTTCGTTTGACGTATAGGGGGTACTTGGAAGGGAAGGGAGTCGCTCCATTGATTTATAAACACAATCTATCGCTCTACGAGGATACATATATGATATGTATTGCTGGGAATACGTTCTGAATTGAGATGGACGTGGTTCCCTGTATTATTTAGGCCTATATCATAGTTTTAACATTCAGAGAAGAAAGCATCAATATTCCCGTTGAAAAACTTGTCTTTTCACGGGGATTTTTAACCTAAAAGCTGCAGAAGCAAATTATTGAAGTGCCAGGCGATAATGTGGATTTTAAAATATCAAAGGATCTTAGGGGTTAGTTACTAAAACATAGCCCATCATAGAAGTATTTTCAATATTCTTATGTCATTCGGATAGCTAATAACCTTTTTTTTAAGACATATTTTTTTAACGATTTCTGAATACGAAGTGAGTCTCGAATATAACAACGTGTAATTATTTACCTATAAATATATCTTACAAATAGCTTTAATTTATTAGGGGCTATACAAAAAAGCCTAAATAAACTGAATTTGGCGACATATATAAAATATAGGATCACTGCGCATTTGCAACTGGATAAACGGAGTTTTGTATGTATTAATAGGGCTAATAAGTTGCATCAGAAAACTCTCCTGTAAATCCTACTACATTGTTTATTTACTATTAGTTTCTGTTGAATCAATAACCGCCAAAATACAACCGCGAACAAACAGAGGTCTTAAAGGGAGAATGCAACCTAAAAACAAGTGAATTTTATCGATTTCTTATCGTTTAAATAGGTCTAATAAAAAATATATATTTAACTAGAAATAAATTTAAAACTCACCCGAAAAATAGGCTTATCTGGATTCATGGAGATCACATGAAGTCCCCGTATAAGGACTAGCGACCAATGATATTGATCGATGGTTTTTTTATGGGGAATGCAAGATCTCCACGATCGCTAGTGGAGTTCAGGCTATATCTCCATGAATCCAGCTAAGCCTATTTCGATGTTAAGTTTTAAATAAATTTCTAGTTTAATATTTGTTTGTAATTTTTTTTACTGTTGGATTAGGCCTAAATAAACGATAAGCAATCGATTAAAAAAAATCACATGTTGTTAGGTTGTATTCTTCCTTTAATTAATACCACGCGCTAATTGATATAGCACTTCCAGTAATTAAGTGTTTGTATAAAATTTGTATATAACCTACCTCGGCTGGAAATCCGTAGCCTCCGACCGTGTGCTCCGACCCTCGATCATCGCCACTGCCGTAATGTATGTGAATTTCGCTGAAGCGATACCGGTAAGACAATGGTCCGCCCGTGATGTTGATTGTTTCGGGAGCCGGCAGCTTGTCAGCTCGAAATATGATACTGTGCCCAGTATTCGTGATAGTACCACCCACCTATACATCAATAGGAAAGAGGGAAAGAGAGAAAAAAAATACCAATATGAATAAGTGCTCGTAATCGTACATGCGTGGTTTCCAATAAACCAGAAATACATTTGCAATAATTACAATTCTTCGTAATTATTTATTTTCATCTGCATGTTAGCTTAATTAAAACGAGGCTGTTTCTATTTCCTATATGGATAATATTTTTCGTTTCATCATACTTGACCCTCCATTTAAGAACCAAGCCAATAAAACAAGTTATATTTAACCCAGATTTCTGTAACAGTAATATTTTGATTGATGATACGCAAAGTAATCCTTAGCACCCTTGAAAAATGACTTAGATACGTGCATGTCAACGAGACACATTAATGACAAAAAAACAGCAACAACTTAAAGTAGTTGCCCAACCCATAACCCTTTTTCGGAGACACCCAAAATGACACTTTATAATGGGATTAAATTATGGAAGGGTGATATAGAATCATTGGATTAAAGCTCCCAGAACTAAAAGGGGATATTCCTACAAAGCTTCGCTAAAGATATTTACCAAACCAAGTTTCCACCTTATCTTAAGAAGGATCAAGTACTGAGCTAGAGCAATTCATTTCAAAGAAAGAAGCCCGTCGCACACAGCTAGATTTTGATAAAATTTTCAAAAACTGTCGTATTATTTGAATAGCACCGATGAAAGTAAGACCACCGAGGATAGGGGCCCGTTGAACACAGATTTTGGCATTCAATTAAAAGAACAACCTCCGATTAATCAAAAGGCGCCCACGTTTGACTTAGAAAAATCTCCGTAACACGTGCTGCGGCACACTCTTTTAAACGCGCTAAGCCTGATCTTCTTGATTATTTTTAAAATACGTATTTTTACTTTTGCGGTAATTGTTCTATGATATATATATATAGGATATATCTTTAACGGTAGTTCCGAAAATGCTACTCAATTTCCATTTGGAGTCAATGCAAAAAATAAGTAAGGAGTATTTAAAGGGTAACGAAAATTAGTAAGAAGTATTTAAAGAGTAACGAAAATTAGTCAAAATTAAAGAGAGGCGGAAGTTGGTTATATGTTGATTACTAAACTTAACTATGAATTTTGAAAGAGACAATCGTGAAAGAAAAATATAGATATACTAAATACCGAAATTGAGTGATGGAGAATTTCGCAATTGTGTGACTGGACATAAGTTATATTTATAATTTAATCTCTTTATGATATGAACTAGACCCGGATAAACTCTCAAAGCGTGAGGAGAATAAAGATGGGGGGTTTCGGCGTTAAAAAAAAAAAAGAAAAAACATTAACGAGGGGTGTGAAAAGGATTGTTATATAGAAAAGGGGACGAAAGGGGTGAGTGCACGCGCGAGAAGGGGTACTGGTGTTGAAAAGCCATAAAGAAACAGGTCCACGCCCGATTAGAATTAATTACAAGAGCGGTGATGACATTATTTTTACTAGCTCTGTGATTAAACATCGAGCGAAGAAGGAGGCCCGGACGAATTGGGGGATGTAAGGGGTTAAAGAAAAACCGACGGAGACACACGGAGAATTCCGGAGCGTCGGCGAAGATGAGGCTTTGGGAAGTGTCATGTCTCCTATGAATAATTCCTCACGTCGACGCGCGCGAGGTCGCTGTTAAATATTCATAAGGCGGGAAACGCCTAGTCATTGAGAATACCACCCCCTAATTCCCCCATCATCTAGTAGGACAACCTTTTCTCTAAACTCTTCCTCTTCTTACGACCTAAAATCCGTTCGACTGATTTGAAACAACAAAGTAGCGCGATAGGATAATATGGAAATGACAATATAAAGCCGAGTGAGAAAGCCCCATTCCTTCCCGTTCTCGAAGAGTTGCTTCTAAGTCGACGAACGATTTCGTACAGCGAACCAAGCTCTAAGAAATACCAAAATTTTCCCCCTATCCCATCTTAGACAAGAAATTTGTGACGGAAAACCTTCCGTTCCATATCAGGCTATCACGACATACATACGTCACGATTCTCCCTATAGTTTCTTTTCTTTTTTGAAGCTCACCGCGGTGGGGTCTTATATCAGACGTTTAAGAAACTAAGGCTTGCGCGAGCTTTGGGGAGATGAACTAAAAATGTGTCGAGTACTTATCTGGGAAGGGAGGTTAAGGGGACGCCAGCGATAAACGAGATGGTTTACAATAAATCTTCAGATATGATGGAGATTTTTTAAAAAAGAGGACTACGTTGAATTAAGGACCAAGGTAGAGCGTTACGCGTTTCACAAACTGGTCAGGGGCGTCAGAAGAGGGGTGGGGCAGAGTGGGTTCAAGCCCCCTCAACCGTCGAACGAGAGATTACTGACTCCCATAGAATTTGCCCTTGGCCAACTTATTCAGCCCACCCACTTATAAATTACTTCCGACACCCCTGCCCTGATTCACATAAGTCTGTACTATAT
The DNA here is from genome assembly GCA_963920705.1 of Odiellus spinosus. Taxonomy (NCBI): domain Eukaryota; kingdom Metazoa; phylum Arthropoda; class Arachnida; order Opiliones; family Phalangiidae; genus Odiellus; species Odiellus spinosus. Next base: position 10,587,308 of record OY987237.1, read on the forward strand.
ATCGAACATAATATCATGTGACGAAATGACACCAAAATGTCCCATCACTACCTAAGAGTAAATGAAGTTCGCGTTTTTATATCCTTAAGTCTCATGCAAAAGAAAGCGTGTCCAATAAAGAGCCCTCAAATATTTGGATTTATCTAAAGTTTTACCTTATCCCTAAAACACCAATCGCCCCCTCCCTCTAAAAAAAAAAGGGTATATAAAGTTATCCGTAGATGAATCGTGCGGAAGAAAGCTCGCGCGTCCGAACCAACCTAAATCGAAAAACAATTTTATCCTCGCAAGCGTTTTAAAGGTGTTCAAATTCTAGATCAACAAACTTCCCTCTTCATCCATCGAGTAGTAACTGATTTTTTTATACTATCGCTTTTTTTTCTCCTCGGCGATGAAAATAAGAAGGACAGAAATAGAGAAAAAGAAAAAGAAAAAATAAAATATTGCACAGGGTGTTATTGAAAATTTCGGATTTCACTACCCTCGACATATAATTTTACTTCCATGGGCACCCTTCTCTTGGGCTGACACCTTTTGGGTCAGAGCTTTTAAAATCAAATATGAAGAATGTTATTATATTTAATCTTTTAACGTGGTTCTGTTTAAAGAAAGAAGCTTCAAATTTCTTAAGCTTGCCTTATAGGGAAATGCTACAGAAAAAAGAAACCAAAAAGATATTACAATAATAGAGGAAGTATCGAGACAGTAGACTGCAGACCTTAGCAAGCTGGAAGCTCTTGGTTAGATTCCTTTGAACTAGTCAAGGTTATTTTTGCGTGACAAGGATTAAGCAAGGATTAGTCACGCAAGAATAGAGAAATCAGTGATGTTTTACTCCCATAATCATTCGTTTCTGTTGAAATAAGAAACTCTCTTAAGGTGTCTATACTATTAGTTTATACTAGAACAGAAGGCGATGAAACCCTCCTTTGAAGTCTACTACTCCAATGTTCCATATAGCGCTCCTCTCTGTATGGGTAAAATTCCCAATTTTACGAGTTAGAAGGGGTCCTACTTCATCCCCCCTGTCTACGGAAAATTGGAAATTCTCTCTCTCCACAAACGACGACGTTTTTTTGGACGAACTCCAAGGCTGCTAGAGATATTCGCTCGACGAGCTCCCGCTCCGAAAACATCTACCGTTAGGAGGCGTACGGATCGCGCCTTTTGAGAATAACCCATACAGAGAGGGGTAGACAAGACCCGGGAGTATTAGACTTCAAAGGAGGGTTTCATCGGCTTCTAACTAGAAGTATAGTAGAGAAAACCCAGCAAACCTCGTAATGAGTAAAAACGTTCTGAACAAGATGGTCTACAACATACAATAGATACACATTTTTCGATTCTAAAAGCTCCAAAATTATTTCGTAGCGTAGATTTACCTACCAAGGCTTAAAAATGCCAAAAACGTCTTCCCAAACATTGAACTTCAATCATAGATTGGTGGATTTCTAGTATAACGTAACCCAATGAACACACGCCCTATGATCATCACACCCTGTATTTTTTAGTGTCCCTTTTTTGCGAGTTCCAGAGGACATTGGACTAGGGGGTACGGTGATGGAAAAGAAAAACTATCAGAGATAGGCCCGAGGTTCATAGCTTTTAGAGTGGCGAAGGGGAACTACATCAGCTTCACTAGCGTTATTCGATGGCTTCCCAAAGAGCTGAACAAACAGTAGCTAGAGATTTCGTTAAGGGAGTTTTTGCTCGAAAATTCGGAAATGACTAGACAGCGAAACCGAAGGCAAAGGTCGATCCGATAAGCGCCTAATCCATGGGGACAGGTACAACGCGTCAAGATGTATATCAAATTTTTCTGTTGCTCTTACGTTAGTCCAGGAACCAGAGGGAAGTATAAAAGAGTGACGAATGGGTGGAGGAATGAAAAATCAATCGATACGATATATCGCTTTAGTTGGCGTTTTTGGGACACCTCCGGATACCGATATTAGCGATCAGGCGCCGGTCCCTACTACCTTTTTTAAAGCCAAGAAACTTTTGGGTTTTTAGGTGTTTTATACATTCTGATACGAAGTGAATTGTTGACCAGATATAAATTCAAATAAACATAAGGTAATAAGACGCGATGAAATACACTTTCTCCAAATTATTTATAGATCAGGAACGTAATGTACAGTACAAAGGCGATTTTAGAGATTACACCACCAAATATGTTAACGTTTTAAATATATTCCTAGCTTATTTAGGAAAAACAAGTCACTTGTTGTTAGGTTGCATTCTCCCTTTAAAGATATACCTATATAAATAATTAATTTATTTCTCTTCCCTTCAACAGATTTAAACTGGAGCACTCAATATGACGACTAACATTTGTGGTAATATAATTACGTTTATGAGTTTTGTTTGCAGACTGTGAAAATAAATTCAAAAGCTGTTCCATTTTTAGCTTCGTAGTTTTCATTTAAATACTGTTTTGCCGCTAGAAGATTATAGCTGCGCTTATTTTCATTTGCATAGAGATGAATTTTCATTATTAATATATCAGGCGCCCCTAATCTTTTAATACTGTTTATACGTTGCGTTGTTTCGTGTATTTGTAAAAAATAAAATAATAATAATAATAATATTAAAACTATACGGGAAACACCCATTATGATTCGCTTAAATTTAAAAGCTTTTTGAAACATATATAATGAAGAAAATGGATTGGTTTTTATTTATTTTTTTTATTTTTTTTTTTTATTTTCTGTTGCTCGCTGATCCGAAAATTCAAACCCTAGACTTTTTGAGATCTAAAGCTACGGGAGATCCTAGCTTTAAATGCGCTGTAGACAAATACGGATTCATTCTGACTATATACACGAATATATACTTTGTTTCTACGTATACATTTCCACACCCCTTGATTGATACAATTTTATTACTTTAGGTTCTTCTGTAGGTACAATGCGCGTTGTTTTTTAGGTTATTAATTTGTTTAATGGATCTCTTACCCTACATTTAAAGGGCATTTTTATATGTGGTAGCCAGAATACTCGTTTCTAAGTGCTGAGGTTATATAAATATTATTAACTTTTGGTTGAAATTTTAATTGAAAGTGGTCCAAGAGATATGGCAAGAATTTGCCCGAGAGATATGGCAAGAATTTGCCCGAGAGATATTAGAAGAAATTGCCCGAGAGATATGGCAAGAATTTGCCCGAGAGATATGGCAAGAATTTGCCCGAGAGATATTAGAAGAATTTGCCCGAGAGATATGGCAAGAATTTGCCCGAGAGATATGGCAAGAATTTGCCCGAGAGATATGGCCAGAATTTGCCCGAGAGATATGGCAAGAATTTGCCCGAGAGATATAGCAACAAAATGCCCGAGAGATATAGCAACAAAATGCCCGAGAGATATAGCAAGAATTTGCCCGAGAATTTGCAAAGAGATATAGCAATAATTTGCAAAGAGAGATACGACTTAAAATTGTCATACAGATACGACTTAAAATTGTCATACAGATACGACTTAAAATTGTCATACAGAAACGTCTTAAAACTAGCATACAGAAATATATCTTAAAGTTAAACCTAATTTAACCCAGAAAATTAGTCTTTTAACCTAGTTATACACAAACAGGTGTACGATAAATGCTTACGAGTTCAAAGTACTCTCATGAAAATAAGAGAAGAAGAAGAAGAAGAAGAAAGTCAAGCCTTTAATTTATTGGCTTCGATGGTGTACTGGCTTTCTCGTTATCAAGATATTAGGAAAATAGAAAGAAAGGCTATAACGGCGAGACGGGAGAAGAAAAAAACGAGTTTTAAGGCATAGTCTAGCTACTAAGGGGGCATAGTAAGTAGCCATTAGCCCATTAAAAGCTTAAAAGCTCAATCCGATTTCGAGCTCGGAAGCTAGGTCCCTTCGGAGCTAGGATCGTTTCAAACGAAATGTTTGTTTGCTAGTTATTGATTTTTAAAAGGCTTTCTCCTAATGCTCCTTCGCTCGGTTGTATCTCAACCTTCCTCAACCCCAGTTTATATACCTTTTCTTCGTTTGTTATCTGGTTTGGGAGTATTGTTAAAGAGGTTTATTTGCTGGGGGAATAGGAGAAGGCCATCCTGGCTTTATTGAGGAAAGGGATCGAGTGAAAAGAGACCATTCTCCGAGTCATTTCATCGTTTCTCCTCCTTGCTGGCGAGAATACTCCGAAATCCCGTCTTACCTGGCACTAACATCGTTGCCAGATCGTGTACGATAATATTACGGCACCTATCGATTATTCTTAAAGGGAAAATGAAGCTCGACAAGTGAATTTGTACTCCCTATCCTCAAAGGAACAATCGAAAACCCAAAAGGACATAATAATTTTGGTGGTATTTCCCTTTCAAATAGGCCCAGTATAAATATATTTTAATACATTGGCAGAACTATTCGCCCGCGAATAAGAAAAATATTCACACAGAAAATCATCGTGAGAAATTGACAAATATTAGGAGAGAATTTTAAAATCAAAGAAAGAAAAGTATAGAATTTCCCTGATGCCTTTGCGAACAGTGTCAAGCGAGTCGAGTCGACGGTATCGATGTATTCGATTCGAACTTAAACTAATTATACTCTTATACAAAATATGTTGAGAAACAGCGAAAACTAAGGCTGATTAATACGCAATATAAAACCTCATAGCCATAAAAGTAGTCCTTAAAAGCTTGTCTCGAATTCGAGTCTAGCCATTTTCCCCCCTTTTCTTTGACCTAACATTATTTTCTCCTTTTTTTTTCAATTTCAAAGTCTCGGAGATATTGCGATCGTCTCTTTTGGTTTTCATTCATTAATAAAGATTGGTGTTCTTTTTCGTTGTAGCAATTCCCTTAAAAGCTTCACTCAAAACTAGAACTCTTTGTTGACGCGAATGGGAGAGAGAGAGAAATATTGGAGGAAGTATAAGAGGAGACAAAGATTGCTCCTAGGCGTCGTATTCCTAGGCGTATCATGACTAGTTTTCGATCGCAATTTTAATTCGCTAATCAGTATAACCAACTGATTATACTGAATTTTTCCGTAACAAATATACAAAAACACTGCTTTTTGAAATAGCGCCGACTTCTCCTTCAAGTCTAATGAAAGGAGGATTTTTGAGGCTCTCAGCCAACAGTTGTTACTTCCTTCAATACTTCCTCCAATGAGATTTAAGAGAAAGGTTGCGCAGTGCGTGGGTTTGACTTAGGAGGATAGTGGGCTTGTTAAGAAGATACGCCAAATTATAATTAAAGCGACCGCTTTGCTGATAAAGTCCTCGGGGAATGAAAGGATGATTTCGAAACGGAATGGAAAAGTAGGATAGGACCAGTCCGACGAGGAAGAATTCAATCAATTTATACTTATGATAAATAAATAAATAGGCTTAAGATTTAATCCGCTGAAAATTCAAGTTGCATTTCGATGTTAAGACTCTTGAGAGATGAGGGATCATAGGGACTTAATCTTACAGGAATATCCCTTGTTCTTGAGGTTATAGTCATAGACCTCTATATTGCCATCTATATTGCATCGTAAACCTCAGGAATAAAATAAAAAAAAATCAAAGAAGACACTTGACATATCGCGATGGAAACATCTTTACGAATTCAATCGAATATGTAGAGTATGGAAAAATAATGAACACCTCGTACGCGGGGTACTAGAAAAGGTCGAAATAAGGAAGTTGAAAAATGGCAAAACCATAGAAAGCACCTGGTTCTCTCGGGTCATTCCTTCTCCATCGAAGAAGCTCCTGGCTGCTGCTCCCCATATGGAAATCCATCACTACAGGGAAAGGCCCCGCCAACCCCATTCGAACTTCATCCTATATAACCAAAATAAACTGCAGGGTGATGTATACATAGTACATTTCGTTCGATTTCTTTGAAGCAATACCTACAAACCTGGGGCAGTGGAATTTGATAAAGGTGAAGTCTAAGATAAACCATGGCTATTTATAAATGTTTAAATAGATTCAGAACTTCAATATAGGATGAAAAAAAAACGTGTTACGAATGAGATATAGATTTAATTTTAAAGATAGTAATAGTATCTTTAAGGACTAATTAAATAAAAAGGGGGGGGGACATAAACGTCATAGTTATCACTAAAATTAAAAATATAATTTAAAAGGCTGAAAGGGTTAGGTGAGCTCTTTTTTAACGTGTTTAATTTTAGTTTTAAAAATATATTCTGATGAGATATGAAAATTTTGGGGAGTGTAATCATTCCCTTTATAAAATATTCATCTATGGTTTTACGTTAGTTGTTTCAAATAGATCGAACAGAATAAAATGTTTGTGTATCGAAGGCGAATTGAAAAGTCCAAAGCACAATAAATGACCTAGTAAATAAAATTGGAAGGAGATTGGAGAAATAGAATGGAGAGAAGAGTAGCGACAGAGAAAGAGAGAGAGAAAGACAGAGAGCGCGCGGGCGGACAGGAGGAAGAAAATAAAACGATTAGCCCTAACCATTTACCATATTGTCACTTTTTTCCTCAATATATTATCTTTGACGTCTTAACTGCCAGTATAGCGAACGAGGGACCACCCCGAATTGAAAATACATTTGACGCGAGACAGTGTGAAACACATTTCTTGTTTCAAATCCCTTTACCATTTTTACGAAGACCTACGGATTACATATTTGGACGTTTCATATAATTCAAAAGCTTCAAAATTAAATTGCGAACTAGCTATTTACCGTCAAAAATGCAGAGTCAAATATAGATAAAATCAGAAGCCGATGAAACCCTCCTTTGAAGTCTATTACTCCCGGGTCTTGTTTACCCATCTCTGTATGGGTTAGTTTCAAAAAGTGCGATTCGTACGCCTCCTAACGGTAGATATTGTCGGAGCGGGAGTTCGTCGAGCGAATATCTCTAGCAGCCTTGGAGTTCTTCAAAAAAACGTCGTAGTTTGTGGAGAGAGAGAATTTACAATTTTCCGTAGACAGGGGGGTATGAAGTAGGACCCCTCCGATCTCGTTAAATTGGGAATTTTACCCATACAGAGAGGAGCGCTATATGGAACATTAGAGTAGTAGACTTCAAAGGAGGGTTTCATCGGCTTCTGATAAAATTTGTTCAAAATAACTCCAAAACAAAAGTTATTAAAAATATTATAATGATGAAGAAAATTCATTTGAATTATGTAGTGTTGTTGTTCACTTATATTAAATGCTAAACAAATTCTATGGAATTCCCTGAGTGGACAATAAATATAGAACACCAGATTATTCTTCATATACCAGAAGAAAAACTCTTACGCATTGCTGCCCAAAAAAACTGGATGAAATGAATGTTTTGGTATCACGTTGTCTTTTAGGTTAGGCTTTAGTCAATTTAACGAAGCGAAACGCTCGCTTCTCGCGAAACCAAACGTTCCTCCACGGGTAGACTAATGTTCGTCTGGCAAAAGTCAACATTTTTTCCATTTTTCTCTTTTTTGGGGATTTGAAGAAAATAAGAAAACGCGGCCATGGTTGGACATCGCCTAAGACCTTGTGCGTCAAACAACGGCCTATTATTTTTATGTTAGGACCTTACATGCACTGTTAAAGACTGAAACAATATGATTGGCCCGAATTTATTTTTCCTTTTTTTCATTAATTTAAACACCAAAAACGTGCCTAAAAATTCCAAAAATAAATTCAAAATCTGTTCCATTTTTAGCTTCAAGTTTCCCTTAAATAAAGCTACGGTCACACTAGCATTTCTTAATCGATTTGAAACGGTAAAATTAAACCGATATTTAAATCATCAGGAATCGTTTTTATGCGCCACGTGCTCACACATAATCTTTATAAATCGATTTATTGTAGCTTAATCTATCGGTTATTGAAACCGAATCGGTATGCAACTGGTTCCCGAAGCAGTTTGGAAAAATCGAATCAAATCGATTCGAAAAAAGACGGTTTATCGTTCACACGACTTTAGCGAAACGTTTTGAAACGGTTTAAATAGATTAAATGGATACCAATCTAAATTTTCAGTCATAAACTGAAGCTTGAAATTAGGTTGAACTAAACCAATATCTACAATTTTGTGATATAAAGCTATTTAGTGTGATACATTTCTTCCTTATATTTCCCTATAAACTTCAATACCCTTAGAAATAAAATAATAAATGTTATAAACAAAGACGGACCACATGATATACTATCAAAAACTATCCCTAAAACAGAAAAACTTTAAAAAGAATGGAAGTAGAAGAGAAAATTGATGGAGACACCTAGGAGATCCGACATCTAAATAAAAATTCCCTCGCCTTCAAGTATTGTTGGTGATGTAAAGCTTAACAATTTTTTCTTTTTAGCGTATTTTTCTTTTTTTTATTTACGAGTGTCTCTCTGCTGAAATACGAAGGCACGAAACTTCTCACTCAATTTGTTGGAAAACTTCCTGAGCTAATATTTTTTCCTACCTTCATTTTTGTTTCACACTTGGCGCGGTAAGTCTCTCCTTAGGCATTCAGATAAAAACAAAACAATTTATTTATAACAAGCAACCTGCTTTAGTATTTATTAAGAGCAAGGAATGCGAAAAAGGTATAGACTTACAACTACTTTAATCCCTACCAGGTTAAATATTGCGTATCACTCCGCCATGGTTTCCGCTAGTTTATGATCAGAATAAGTTTTTCTATTTTGGTTTTAAAATACACATTGAGACAACACGAATGCAACAGCAAATAATATAGATGCTGGTCAACACGATAACATATATAAAATATATCTTATCAAACCAAAATCAATATTTCGATAGAATAATAGATGTTACATGTTGGGTCATGGTTGGATCAAGAAGGATCAGATAAGGAGAGGAAAAGTGGGGCTGCGTTGAGTTAGAGAGAGAAGAGCCAAGCTCCCACTCGGGTGGAAAGGGGGGATAGGAAATTCTCGAGGTAAACTGTTGTCACGTGGTCACTAGCGTCGTTGGCTACTATGAAGCTGATAAAGGATCCGTTTTACCCACGTGACAACATTTTACCACGAAACGTCTCTACCCCCGTTCTCCCAGAGTGGGAGTTTAGGCCGACGCAGTAGGAATCGCGCCGTCCCCACTTTTCCTCTCCTTATCTGATCCTTCTTGGTTGGATATGAGCCCACAATTAGGCCTATTTAGGCTTATTGACGTCACCTCGCTTCTAAAAAATTTAAAAGTGAAACTGAGCTAAAAATTTAACAGCTTTTGAATTAATTTTCGGAATCACCATGCCAATAAACGTATTCGAAAAATAAAATTTAAAATTGTTTTAACTTCGCTTCCAATCATTTCATAAAATTCGTAAGGGTGTAATTTTTGCCATAATATTCACGAGACTTGGCCTTAAAATGATTTAATTTTATTTACCACCCATCAAAAATGTTTTTCCTCCTTTCCCGTACCGTATACCTGATCAGTTCATTAGCTTAAAAGGAACGGTTACGTAAGCCTTTGCTTAACTTAAAAGCTCTTCATCTTTAAAAACGATTTAGCCAAAGCTGCCCCCTCTCAATTTTTCCAAATAAATCTTGGGAAACAAAAGAGTTATCTTATAAAGCGACCCTTCATCTCCCTCGAACTCAGCGAATATCAGTGATATAATCCTTAAGAGTTTTCGAAACTTAATTTAAAGAAAATAAGGAGAGAACAAAAATTGATGAGCAAGGATGATGGATATTGAAACGTAACACTGGATGAGTTATGAAGGAACATTTTGTGTTTATACGCAAAGGTGCATGACTGACGTTCTTTTATCTATATTTTACGAACTGTTCAGAATCTAATTGCGCCTTTTTCAGCTTTATACGATAGGTAGGTGGACTAACTTTCGAATTTAAACTATATTTTCAACAAATTTCCGGAATTTCTCCAAAGAGAGGCGCGTCCTCCGTTCACTATTTACACCGATTGCGGCCGCTAGAGTGTGTCTAATCAGAATCTGCCGGTACATTTACCTGGCCCTTTCTGATTACTTTTATGGAATAAGTGATAAACTTTTCCTAATATTTATTGAAAACTTAAAAACTATGTCTAGATATAACTAAAGTTCAGTTTTCCAAAACTGATTTTATTCGAATGAGATTTAACATTTTGTATTAATTCGCTTTAGTTTCCGCTCTTTAACAAACTACTCTTTAGAACGGATTTTAATCATTGTATGGAGCAAACTTAAGACAAAGCGAAAAGCCTGGTACGCGATAAAAATGCGAGACAGAAGCTTTTATTCGGGAGATCTTATTCGTGACGGCCGATTTGCGTAAATAATACAAGAAAAGAAAGGCCACGAGAGTTGGGCTTCCAACGTATACAGCAACCTTCCACCCGCTTTCTGCCTAAATCCCTTTTCATAATTAATGGCGCGAAAATAAGTTTGCGCGAGAATTTGCGCTCCACTTTCTCACGTCTAGCTGCATGCGTGGCCTTTATTTAGATCCGAGAAAGAGAGCGGCCGGGTTTCTAGATAAAAGAGACGCCTAAAGCGAGCGAACATATATACAAGAAGAGCGGGAATTTTACGTTTTCTCCCCATATTTCAGTTTTTTTTTGTTGTTGTTGCAGCTATTATGCAAGTGCAGAGAAGAGTTCAACCATTTTAACACAATCTTGGGTTGCATTTCGAGTTAAAGGGAAACTTGGAGCTAAAGGTGGTCCATTTTTAGCTCCAAGTTTCCATTTAAACTGTTTTTGGGTAGAAAAGACCGTAAATAAATGGACCATTTACAATTAGCCTTTGCCGCCTGCGTTTTAAGATCGAATAGGGACGTTATTGGCTAGTAGTTCGTGGCATGATGGCTAGCCAGCACCTTCCCACCCAGTTTAAAATGGCATTAATTCTTATAACAACCCAATATTATTAATATTTTTTGAAGGGGGTGGCAAAAATTGTGGCGCTTTCAATTTTACGAGTCTGGCTCTCCCTTTATATTATTTCTCCGTGGCTACAACTTTGGGGCTTAACCGATCAGCTTATGAATTCTCACTAAATTTCAACCAGTAAAAAAAAAGAAAGCCCCAAATTAAATCGCCCAGTTTGCTTCAGATCCTTTTCATGGGCGGTTATAAAAGTTCTTTCCCTTCATATATTCCTAATCAAGTTTTTTATCAGAAACTCTTTACCGCCTCGGGTATAACAAAATTAATAAGAGTTGCTGAGTAACGGTATTTCTTAGAACACAATTAGCTGATCGAATAGGAGCCAAGAGACAGAAACCGAGAGATGAGATAAAAAGAAGATAGAAAAAAAAGTCACCCAAAAGTTAAAAAAAAAATTGCGTGTAATGACGAAAATGTCAAATCGATCGACTTATACAACAGAAATGAGAGGCAGTTAAAGACCACATGGTAGATCCTAATTTTTAAAAGAGTATTTAAAGGAAGAATGATATCTGACAAGTATTAGTTTTATGAGCTGAATTCATTAGCAAAAAAAAAAAAATAAAAATAAATAAATAAATAATAATAATAATAATAATAACAAACAGACCTATAAGATGACAAATAAATGTATGCCAATAAGACAACAATACAGCCAACCAATCAAAGAAGCTCAAAATTTGTATTCATGGAGAGAAATTTCGATAATCGAGTTTGTTTTAAATTATTATCTTACAGTAGGAATTTAATGGGGAGAACAAAAAGAGGGGGCACGTCCCAAATGGACATAAAAATCAAAGATGATGAAAAAATTGCATCACCACGCACCCTAGATCTCTTATACTCTTAAGCCTCGAGGGGCTCCCAAACCCTCCCTCCAAAAAGTGATATAACTTGATTAGCGTAATGAGTAGTAGAGCGAAAGAGAACGGGGGATTCTTATTTTCACACTTTTTCAGTTCCTTCCCTTTTTTCAGCAGTTTCGGTCAATTTCAACAAGAGATTGGAGCATTGTTTAAAGAGGAAACTTAAGTAATTCGAATGAACCAAGATTTAATAGACATTAGCTTCGAGAAGTAGTTAAATCTCGCGGTGAAAACTACACGGTAAAAAAATGCAGAGCACGGAGAAAGATTAACGATTCTGAATCTCACGGTCCCTCGAATACTTTTTCACTCCACCCCTTTCACTTTTTACTCATTATACCTTATAACAGGGCTGCATGCAAGAATAGTGCTACATTTTAACGAAGTGCCCATAAAAATCATGCATCGGAAGTTTGCGGTGGAGCCGTTTGAAGCTGGAGTACAGCATAAACGATATTTTAGAAAACAAGAGATGTCAATAGTTGCCCCCCTTTTTTTTGTTTCCAAAGAGAAACTGAGAAACTGTTATCAACATTGTTTTTCATGGATTATGTTTCATAATAATACGAAAAAAATATATATATTCAAGATTTCACACCTTAAGGTTGACGCCTTCTTAAAGCAAGTCTGATAGAGCCTTTATCTAGGGCCTTTCCCCGCTACACAGTAGATTTACCTTCCCAAAGACAGGGAGGAGGGACTTATAAGAGTATCGGGTCCCATTGGGTCCTGACTTTTCAAATGTAAGTAATTTCAAGCCTATAGTTTTTTGAGCATTTTCACCTGCTTCTATGAATTGAAAGCTTCTTTTACCGCGACGCTATCAGGATAACTTGGCGGCTATTAAGGTTTTCAAATAGACAAAGTAAAATGACATATAATGTTTCTGTTCCTTATCTTTACTCTAGTAACAATCCTCTACTGTCAGCTTCAAATGACCCTTTTATAACGCATTAAATGTTGAAGCTTGCAAAACTTTTGTTTCTATATTTTTATAAAGTAGTTTATTTTTTAACCCTTCATTTTCATTTCTTCTTTTAGTTCAACCACAAGTAATATGTTCCTGAAAGTTTTCGTGTGTTTGCTTCCCTTTAAGACGTCTGAATTTATATTTTCGTTCAGACACGTAGTCGCCCCGGAAGTGACGGAGCAATTCTAAGCTACTGTTCGCCAGGGGAATACGTGGCGAAGAAGCTGGTGCGAAAATAAATTTTCAATCTAACTTGCTCATACTTAGAGAATGTTTCTTTTAAAGTGAATTAATCTGGGATTTGATTTTTCTTTTTCAGTAAATTTGACTGTCAATCTGAGGATAAACTTAAAGCGTCTTAAAACTAGCTTATGGTTCAGTTGTTGCACCTGAAACCTTTTTGATTAGATGTGAATTGCGTAACATTAAGGTTTTATCAGTATTTAAATAAGAATCAATACGTTTTTAAAGTCTTAATATTTTAAATCAACCTTAGCTTTTCCATTTTGCCAAATTACCTTGAACAGAAACATAATTCACTTTAAAAACGATCTTTATATAAGGCATAGTTATCCCCCCCCCCCCTCAAAATTTTAGATAAATGAGTGTAAAGATGAAAAATATCCGACGTTTGAAAGGTTTTTAAAACAATAACAACCCATTTCGTGGTAAAAATATCCGAAAACATAAGATATAATTTCTAAGAAACCATCTAATCATCAGTCAAAAATCTTAATTGAAAATAATGAAGAAGGAAATCGGGTTAAAAAAATAAAATAAAACAGTAGTCTTATCGTGTATGATAAATTGAGACATTGGCGTAGTAATTGGGCCTCGCGGATGGAGATTTACGCCAACGCTATTTATCATAATTACGGAGAGTGTGTTTGTATTGATATTTAGGCTTAGCTAGAGGGTTTGCCCGATGAAGGGACGCGCTACACATCAGTAGAGGCTTTACAAAGGGGAAGTGTTGAGATACAAGCGGGCAGAGTGAGTGAGATAGAGAGATACTGGAAATGGACTCACCCTGAGTTTATCGACTTGAATATGTTTGAGGTTTGGATCGTAGAGAAGATGATCTGGAGTCAAATTCACGGGAGACTGACGTCGACCTTTCGTACACAATCGCCATTCGGGATTTAAAAGACCCCAAAAAGCGGGACCTACAATAAAAACAAATCAAAGACAAAACACATTTAGAAACACGTTGACTTCGATCGTAATATATATGTATTTGTATACGAGATCAGGTGCGTAATAAAATAGTGAATAACGCTTATGAATATTCAACCAATTAGCCTTACTATGTTTTTCGAACAGAACTCATGAGGGGGTGTACAATACCAGACGTTAAAGACTATACTTTTGTTCCTAATAGCATAAAAATTATGTATAAATGCGCTTCATGCATTTCCCATAGTGTGATCTCATCTTAAAGTATTTATATCGAAACGTATATGGAAGCAATTCCGAAACATCGAGTCTTAAATGTCACTTTCACTTTGACGTTTTATCTTCCCAATAAACGAATCCAACGTAACATACTCCACGTTGTCACGAACAGTCGAACACGACCAGTCAAGTTGACCATATCACGAGATAGCTTTCCACGGTCACGGAAAAACACCAATCATTGACACCCCACTAACACTCCATAAAAATAACCTCAACCCAGCCTCGTTAGGGATTGAGAGTTTCGCGACCCCGCACAAACGGTAACAAGTTGTAAAATGTTAGGTCTCTTGGTACAAAATGATATAACTGAGAATACTATGGCGAAATAATACACTACGGTAAAAATAAGAGAAGATAAAGTAGTTGAAGCCTTCCCAAACCCTTACCATTTTCTTCAAGAATATATATGGAAGGAAAGAGCCTTTAGCGAAAGCCGAAGAGGAATAATACATACTGTTAAAATGCATAGAGATAAAAGTAGATTGTTAAAGAATAGTTCTAGAAAATATACGGAAACACGTCGTACTAAAAGTGTAGGAAAAATGGGGAGATATACCCTTTCTTGGATTGGATCAAAAACTTTCAGAGCTGCCAGACACGCTAAAATAAATTAACTAACCGTCTCAAATCATTGATCTGGCTTTGCATTTACATCAAGGTTATGTCAGGGAATTTTTAACTTGTCTCAGAAGGTCATGGGATTTTAAATACTTATTACAAAGTAAGTGGTTTCTTAAATTTTTATAACAATTTCAGTGGATTTTGAATGTTAATACAAGTGCAGATAAATTTTAAAACGCATTACAAGGGTCAGAATATTTTTAATAGAGTTATTGAGAAATCCTATGAGAAATCAAAATTAATGTAATCACGTAACTAACGCATTGTAGTAGGTATCTCCACGAACACGTTCCCACTTAGGCTAATTCTCATTGTTCAAATGTATTGATTTCTGGCGAACGGAAAAAAAATCTAATAAACGTAATGTGAAAATAGAACCCGTAAAAGTTTCATTGTAACGGGGGTTTTGGTTCCATCTTAGAATGCAAGTAACTATAGATAGAGTGGCGTAGAGTGGTTAAGAGAGGAGAAATGTGGGGAATAGAAGGAAGGATGGGGAGAAAGTCTTTGATTACTTCCCGGGCTGAACGTCCCCATTATACAATTAGGAGAGGACCGTAGCACTCGATCCCCACCCTAGTAAAAAGGAGGGCTATTTGAAAACGAACCCCAAGGGATACCAGAGAAGAAGAAGAGGAAAGAAGCGTGAAGCCTG
The DNA here is from genome assembly GCA_963920705.1 of Odiellus spinosus. Lineage (NCBI taxonomy): Eukaryota > Metazoa > Arthropoda > Arachnida > Opiliones > Phalangiidae > Odiellus > Odiellus spinosus. The sequence goes on from OY987237.1 coordinate 10,602,708, forward strand.
CCTGCCCTTGATGCCCTTTACTATACGTATAGGACTAACTACAAGAACTAAAAGACGAAAAAAAAAAAAAAAATAGTACGGAAGCTATAGACAGCCTGAAATTGCGACAAGGAAAAAAGGTAAGATATCTTATACTAAATTTATCAGCGATTTGTTTTATCATATAGAACAGAAAGGTTTAGGCTTGGCTGGATTAACTTCCGTGTGATTCGAATATAGTTTTAGATTAAAAAACGTTCCGTCGCCCTATAAATTGTTAAAACATATCTATCTTTATTCATTAAATACTGCTAAGCCTTGGCATAGTAAATAAACCCTTCTACAGAAATGTTGCATCCGGTTTTTCGGACCTTTTGATTAATTCCGGGGGTGTATTGGAATTTACTGTTGCTACAGTATATTCATAATGACTTGAAAAGAATGTGGATGACGAACAATACCGAATGGTCACGATTTTAACTATATATTTGGTCCATGAACTATATGTTCTCCAATTTGGTTTACTTTAGATACACGACTGCTGCTTTTCCCGAATGTTTCTGATTGCGAGTGTAATGGGTATATGGTAACTGGGGCTGGGGTTGGAATTTTCTCTTTCCTTTTTTCGCAGCCGCCCATCTCCATCAAGGTTCCAAAGATAACCCAACGGGTTTTCTATATTAGTATCAAGGGACTGACCGTCATAGCCTGGGACATTTTTCCCAAAAAGACGACCCAATTTGGGGTGAGTGGGTTACGACCACACATGATCGTAATATGATATTATTTAAAATTTTGATTAATGTAAGATGTAGGACGTTATAAGCGAGATACTTCAAATTTGTAATTATTATAAACCAGACGCTTATAAAACACAAACGTAATGATTCTATAATGATGACGTATGTAGTATTGCGGGGCATATTATTTTAAGAACATTGCGAAGATGCAAATTATAAAATATTAATTATTACTGTATTTTATATAATATAAATCTATTTTTAATGATCTTTCCGAAAATGCCATTTAAATTTCATTTGGGAATCTTATTCTATTTTTTTAAAGTAATAATTAGTATTAAATAGACCCAAAAAATTAGTTTTTCTACAAAACATGTCGTCCGCTGTTTTGATTGGCTCTCTGGCGTTTATACATCTAGAAAATTACAGCCTATCAATAAACTACATTAGACGATAGAAAGGCTTATACGGTGATATATTAATGTACCGGTACATAAATAAATTCATGTTACGAGAGAAATTGATTCTCGTTCGAAAAAAAGTTGGATAGGTCGTCAACTTGCAGAAGGCCAAGAGAGAGAAAGGTAAAAAAGTGGGTAGGATCGATAGACTAGAAATATCACATAGTTATAGAAGTCGATAGGAGGAAAGGTATTATAGGAAAGTTATACACCCCGGCTAGGCCCAAATGATCAGATATTCCACGGAGCTCTCTCGATGATTGTAAAAGAACATTTTTAAATAATAGATGTTGCAGGCGACAACACCTTGCAATTTCCCCCTGGGAAGGAAGGATATCCGACTAAAAAGATAGCGTGACGTCACAAAAATTTCACGTCCTTCTTAAGACGATATAATTTTTAAACCGAACTAGATCTAGATGAGTGGAGCAGCTTTCAATTTTCGGAATCACCGTGTCAATAAACGAATTCGAGTATTTTTTCACAATTTTTAGTCACGTTTTTGGTGTTTAAATTAATTTCAAAGTTTGGTAGATTTTGAATAATAATATAAATTCGGGCCAATCATATTATTTCAGCCTTCAACAGCGCTTGTAATATGTCCTAACTTTAAAAGAAAAGGCTTGCGTTTGATGCTTAAGACCTTTGCCGTCAAACGCAAGCCTATTCTTTTAATGTTAGGACAATAAAAGCACTGTTGAAGGGTGAAATAATATGATTGGTCCGAATTTATATTTACTTAGGAATTCTGTCAAGTCACGTTCGTGCGCGGTCTTTATCGCCTATAAGCATTGAATACTGAAATCCATGCTTTTCATTTCAAACGTATCATTAATTAAGTTACAGAATCATTCTACATCATCAATCATCAAAAGAAAAAAACATTTGACATTTTAATTTTGAGGTTTTTTAAAAACGAGTCAACCGGCAAGGTGTAAAATATTTTAATGTAGCTTTGTAAAAAAAAAAAAAAAAATAGAATTATTTTCTATAGATCTTTAATAAAAATGCGGACAAAGTTTCGGGATAAAAAGGATTATTAAACAAAGATGAAAGTTAAGAGATAGTCCTGAGCAGAAACTGTAAGTAAATAATGGTACATCAAAGGTTTCACAAACCTAATCCACAACCCTTTTATAAAGCAAAATCTTAGCTTATATAAATAAGCTTTAATATTTTTTCCAGGACACCGAAATAAGTTGATAGACTTACACGAGTAAATATAACATCAAAAGCTTAAAGATTGGAAAATTTTAAATCCAGAGAGTTTATTTTAAAGAAAAAATATACTTGTGCATAATTTTGGATAGGGAAAGATAGCCGGTTACAAAGTTTAAAGTGAGGATGTCATTATTTTTCGTATGACGATGAATTTTATTTCTACTTTTATCAAGGAAAGATAAGACTTTCTGGATTAAGTAATTAAAGGAGGAATTCCTTATTGTTTAAATATCCACTAGTGAAAAAAAACTTACGAACAAATATTACTAATTCCCCTAGACTTGCCATTTTATATCTTAAGTGGGAGTAAATTGTTTCAATATGATAATAATTTCTTTATAATGAATTTTTATACAAATTAATATTAATTTCATGTCTGAAACTTGTATACTTTATAATCATAATTCTAAATACTTTCATAATTTTTCATAAATGTTTGTAGACAGGTGATGGATATTTCTAATCAATACATATATGAAGAAATTTCAACCATCCAAAATCATTCATTACATATTGGCTAATATCTCGGAAGGTCTGGAACGAAAACTACACCATTATTGGCAATTTAATTACATTTCGGTAGACGGTGCAACGATAGAGATATCTGGCTCAGTCGAAAGTGGAGTTTAATCGAACATGTAGCCAATTTATACTTTTCTATATAGATTTTAAAATTTATATATTTAACCCGCAAATTTCTCAGAATTTGTTAACTATTATAAATGGAGCTAGATTAACAGATATATGATTATTAAATCTAAATATTTGCCAAAAGTGCCGATGAATAAGTCCTTTTCTTCTTCTTCAAGATTTACTAGCGATTTACCTTCCGATTTTAAGAGTATTAGAATAAATCCTATTAAATTCAGCACATTTTATAAGGTGTAATAAGAAGGGTGCTTTACTAAGCCTAGGCTTTACTTCAAGCGCGCGACTCAATAATTCACGTACGATATACGCATTGCCATTCACACTACGGTGTTTTTTCAAGCGTCATTTTTTTGTAAGCTAAGGCAAGTATGTTAATTTTAAAGTCAAATTGTTATATATATTTATATATCTTGTTCAGCTTATTTCAAACAACTAGGTCCAATAGTAAAGGGAATGAAAAAACGGTATTAGATGGGAAGTTGAAGGGATAATGAAATGTAAACGTAAATGATAATTATTAATAATTAAAGTTTATATTTAAGTTTGAAATTAATCGTCTTTATAGTTTTTCACAGTGATATCTAACAGAAAAATTTAGAACGAATTTTAATTTTTAACGAATCAATTCGAGATTTAAACTTCGAATTTAACTTTTAATTCAAACTTTCGCATTAAGGCGTGCATAATTATTTTATAAACAAGCCGAATTTATAGATTAATTAAGGAACAGCTTCTAAATAAAGTATCCCCGCCGTAATTATATTTTTATTAAGATTAATTTAAAATAGGATTATTTGGGAAAAAATTTAGAATTATATATTAACTATCTGAAGGTATTTTAGTATTTAATTATTATAATGAAAGTTAAAATAATTTGATTCTATGAAATTCATTATCTCTTTATCAAAAATCCAGCTGTCCAATGGGAGTTAACGTAATGGTCAAATCTATGGCGGATTGTTACTAGTGTTAAACCTCATAAGGAAAAAAAGTCGTCGGAACAACTAATCTTTTGAATGTTGAATAGGAGTACAGCATTGAGCGTATTGCTTCCGACAAATCAAGCGAACTGCGCAGTAGCTGAGCTGGCCTGGTAAATCCCTCGAGTTTTTTGTCGTTAAAATGTTTACAATAAGTACAAAACGTACCCTACGCCTCGTATCAATGTTTAGATTTATTATAGGAATGAAATACAATATAGTTACTCGCGTAACGCAACTTCAGAGTGATTTTAATCGCAGCGAAAGCGCAAATTTCTTTCTTCGCGTCCCCTTTTGGTAACGTATATAGAAATGGAGATAAAAATGCGAGGGAAGGCTTAGAATCTGATTTATCATGCTAATTAATGGAGCCTAAGTAAGAGGGTATGATAATTTTGAGAAGGCGAAAATGACCGGAGGGATCAAGTTTAGGTGTTATTGTAAAATCAGAAAGGATTATGTATAATTTGAAATTCTCGAATAGACTGGGACTTGATTAAGAGCACGCACGAAGGGATTTTTCAAGAACAAAAGGTTAATATTTAAACTCATACGTAACAAGCCGGGATGTATACTTTGTACGATGATAATCAAATTGTCTTTCAGTCCCAACTAAAAGAGAACGTGGATAAATTTAGAGCCGAAAGCGATTTTTTTACTACTTCCAAACTTCTCAAAATGGTTGTAGTCTAACAAGCCCCTTTACAAAATTTCTCTCAAAAATATTGAATCGTTTTTTCGTAAAGAAGATTTGAAATTCGCTTTCTTTTCCTATTTTTCTCGATAGAAATTTAAATATACAGAAAATTGGAGTGGCCAAATTATCGCGCTAACTGAATCTCGTGCAGGAATTATATCTAGGATGTGCTTCCAGAAAAGCGCGCGAATTACCTGTGATATTTTGTATACAATAATATAAATTTAAAGGGTTTTTTATTAGGGACTATAAATTATTCATAAATGCAAACACCCCTTACAACCTTGCGCTACTAGTTTCAAACCTTACGCGCTTACGTGCGTTTCAAACGAGGGGTCCGACACTCTTGAATTCGCTGTACACCTTAGTTCAGTTTTGACAGTGCATTGAGTTTGAACTCTTATGAACTCCGAGTTCAGCTTTGATAGTAAAAAGAGTTCAAAAACTGTGTACACCTGAGTTCGCGAGCGTCTGTCCCCTCGGTTTCAAATCCATCGAGTAACCGATTCAAACCCTGCGATTAACCGATTCAAACCCTGCGATTGGTTCAAGAGGAGTTAGCGACATGAAAAAGCTCTAGATTCAAAATATTATGATCTCATAGGGAGAAAAAATGAAGACGCTCCTATACTCATTTTGAACGCGATGGTGAAAATATATAGACCCATTTTAAAGTTGACATTTGGTTTCAAAAATAAACCATATAGTCGGTCTTCAGTCGGTTATTTTGCGAGACTAAACTAGGTCATATCTTATGTGAAGAAAAAAATAAAAAAAACGCCACAAACCCCATTTTACAACAACTTCGAAAACTCTTTTAAATATGCTTTCTCCATCTTCTAGAAAAGAGGGAATAAAAAATAAGGGGGTAAAGAAAAAAAAGAAAACTAAGATTTAACTTTAAAACATCCTCTTTCATCTCACGACAAAAACCTTACCAACCCGCCCAGCGTTTCTTTTTTTAAAAAAACAAAGATATCGTTGAAGGAAAATAGCATTTTGGAATAGTAGCGAGGGAGGGAAAAGTTCCAAAGGCGACCAGAAATCTAGGGAAGCTTTCACAGGAAGCTTTATCAGTGCCTTATAGCCACCATACCGTGATGATTCTTTAACTTCAATCAAACAATTTTGTCAAACTATAGATTATTTTGTCAAAAACAGAATTATGTTAATTTTATCAAGTTAATTATACCAAGAATTAATATATAACTATAGAAGGAAAATTGGACTTATTGCCTTTACTTTATAAGGAAGAGCTCCACCAATCAACGCGTAACAAAACTTAAGGCAATTTTGAACAACAGTCCCCGGACGCCATTCACTATATAACCTAACCTAACCTAACCTTACCTAAACCTTACCTAAACCTTACGTAACCTAACCTAACCTAACCCAATGTTCACTTTTTGTGGGGAAAATAGAAAAATAAATAAAACAAAATGGCGTCCGGGGACTATTGTTCAAAATAGCCAAACTTAATACCTTATTAGTTCTCTTAAATTGACGTTGCTGACATAATCATATACTTAATATTTTAAAATTATTGAAATTTCTCTTACTTTCTTCCAGTCTTTTCTTGGTTAAACATGGGAAAATCGTTATAATCTAATCTCTAAACGGAAGAATAATTAGGCTTAATTGTTAGGCTTAATCGACGTTTGAAATGAAGCGCGTGACTTGAATCTCAAACTCCCTGCCTGCACGTGTTTTGAAATAAAAGAGTTTGCAAAGAAACGTTGCGTGCACATTTTATCGGTCCCCCACTGACTATAGTACATATATATTTTAAATCCTGATTTTACAGATGAAGAAATTTAGCTCTCTGATATGAAAATCATTTTGATAATAAAAAATATAGGCCTATATTTTTGCACTCTTCGACGATGTCAAAATCAAAATTATTTATATACCGTAGCTATTTGAGAAAAAAAGATAAATTTTATTTTGGTGTGGCTGTGAGGGCATCTTTATAGGGGTAACCATAATGGGGGTACGAAAATTTTGGGATTCCGCGGATGAAGAACGGGATGAGAAGAAGATGGAGAAAACGAGAAATGACTTTTAGTTTTCAGGGATTTGTGGAAAAAAAAAAAAAAAAAAGAATAAGAAGAAAAAAAAAGAAAAAAAAATGGGGGAAAGTTGATCCCGCGAAACCAGAAATCTCAAATATTCCGCAAATTTTCAGCTCGGATACTTTCTGACGATAAAAAGAGCAGCGTAGGTTTTGCACCACCCTCCTACTGTTACGACAAAAAATATATATATCCGAGATTGGAAGAAGAAGACGAAAAGAGGATCAGGACTGTTCCGGCCCCCTGGAGGATGGGATGCAACCCGGAATCAAGTAGGGCACACCAGAGCGAAACAACGTGCACCGTTCGTGTATCAAGGGATTTCACTTAATGGAAAAAACGCGATGGGACAAAGAAAAAAAAAAAACGTTACCAGAGATAAAAGTAGCCTAGAATTTATACGAACTTGATGGTACCAATAGTAAGAGTCAAGGGAACATGATTAGGCCAAAAGTAGTATATTATTAAAGTTTAATTTTCTAGAATTAAACTCATATGTATATATTCACCGATTCTAGCTGACTGATAATATATACGCATAAATGTTACTACAACTCACCAAAGGTTTCAAGTTAATTTACAGTTAATTATCAAAGTTACGAATTGGATTGCTAAACCTATAAATCCGTTAAGTGGAAACTACACATTCTAGAGAAAACGAAATTACTGATGACAATTAAACATGAAACAGAATCAAAAAATAAATATGGACTACTAGAACCCCAGTCCTATAGGGTATAACCACTTCCCTAAAATCTGAACATCGACTAAACAAGTCTACAGCCTTTAACAGTGACAATTACGTACTCAGTTAAGTGATCACTTTAGTATACAGTCAATTCTACAGGTTTATATCCGATTACGTGTAATGAAAAACATAATACGAGACTATGCATAGTTAAAAATAAAATTCAAACATTCAGAGAGAACACACGAATAATCAACAATGACGAATAAGGGCAGGGAATCGCCCTCACGACGGGTGGAGAATTAAAGGAAATTAAACTATCCGCAATACTCCAGTACCCCCCTGGGACAAGGAACCAAGGGGCTGATACTCGCTAACTCAGGTGTACAAAATTTTTGAGCTCTTTGCACTATCAAAGGTGAACTCAGAGTTCATAAGAGTTTGAACTCAATACACTGTCAAAGCTGAACTCAGGTGTACAACGAATTCAAGAGCGTCTGACCCCTCCCAAGGAACAAGCGGGTTATTGTTCCATTCTGAGTTAAAATGGAATTGTTAAAACAAGCGTTAAAAAAAATCCATAATCTGCATTCTCGTATATATATATATATATTAGAAATAAATTTAAATACAAGAAAAACTAGTTGTTAAGCGTATATGGTTAAACATTATATTGAAGAAGAATAAGCAAACCACGCTGCATAAAATTTAATTGGAAACCAGAACAACCACAAAGCAGAAACACCTTGAAATGACGTTAATCCGAGGCCTGGCATCATCGAATCGGAAATTACAAGCCCCAATCTCATTCCCCGTACAATATTAAACTTTTAGAGTCTCTGACAACCTACTGACAAAGACTTTCAACCATATAAGACCACCGAATTTGAAATCGCAACTATACAAAGACCAAAAAATATTCTCCAATTCGATAGAGCAAGCAAAGCGCACGGAGGGATGGAAAAGTCACGTGACGCGGTCGGAGTGTCTCTCTTTTCCACCGTTTCTCCTATAGCATGTTATCCCTTTTTTCCCCTCAAAGCTCGAGAGCAGGATTCGACTTCTAAAATGGGTGGATATCATTCCGCAATTGTCTTTAAAGGGAGGCTGAATAGGAAAATTAAGTTTTTCTTAACGATCTAGGGAGAAGTAAGTTATCTCCCTTTAACTAGTGGTGGATGTCCTACATTGAACCTAAAAACAATTTCCAAAATTTGAAACATTTCTGTTTTTAGGTACTCAAAAAGGTTTTAATACTCAAACAAGTCTGATTTGAATATTATAGAAACGATAAAAAAAATGCTTTTAGTTTCTTTTACACCCACCCTTCAACTGTCCGCGGGTCTGTAGAAATATTTCTTTATATTCGTTTTTAATAAAAGGAGGGGAATTTCACGTTTTCCAAACTCGGGATGAGGCGGGCTGCGAATCTCAATTTAGTCGAAATTAAATCAGTTCCATAAGAAATCAAATCATAAAAATTGAATATAGAGCTTAACTCTATTCAGGACTACAAGCTGAAATTTGAAATATATATTCAAACATGTCGAGCTTGAATGGGATCAGTTTTCAAATATTTTTGGGTTATTCGAAGCGTGTTTAAAGAAGCAGGAATGGTTTTCATATAAAATTACTTTTGCCCAAAGGGGTTTTGATGCAGGAAAGAGTTGTTTGAAATATTTAAGATTTGATTTTGGTTAAAGAAGAAGGAGTTAGGTTTTATTTATCTTTAAAGTTTGTTAATTTGGACATAATTTTTTTTTTTATTTAAATATAATATACCTTGAAGATATACAACTTTAAACGTGGTATTAAATTATGATTAAAATAATTGAAATTTAATATTTTATCTCAGGTAATTATAAAAAATATATTTAGAAATAATTATCAGAGAGTATTATAAAATTTGGTCGAATCCATGAAAATAATTAAAAATTAATGAACTTCAGGATGTAATGAAATCGAACTCTATCGAAAAGTAAAGTTTAACTGCAATACTACTGAACAGTCGAGTAATATATGCATTTTTTGGTTTAATCTCCGACATACTCCAACGTAATCCATAATCAAATAATTTAAACTCTAGCGGGGTTAAATTTATATTAGTGAAATATCTCTTCCGTGCCTGATAGGTCTAAGGCGTAACCCAATACCTCCAAAAAAATGTGAAAAAGATTAAACCGGAAAAAACTGCCAAGATATTTTTCAAAAAGTGAAAATCTGAACTTGACAACGTAAACTTCGAGGGAAAAAAATAAAATAAAATATAAAACACTTTTCCTAATCGCTCTCGTTCCAAAGTATCAAGAAAGATAGGGGCAAAATTTATACAGTTTTTGAAACGCATTAGACGACATTTGCACCCGCTTTCTAGGATAAACACTTTTTATTTCCTTACCAACATATTAAATATATATCAAAGTTGAATATGTCCAAGCGCCTAATGTCTCCCGCCAGTTTAATGAGCCTGACAGGTCGCGTCACCTTCGCAACTTCGCATCTTTATCTTGTAAGGCCAAGATAAAATTTCAGTCTCCATTCTTAAGTTAAGGGGGCATTCAATTAAGAAAATGAATTCGTTTGATTTCCTACAAGAGGGCACCAAACATTTTTAAAGTACCTGGCTCAAAATTCGGGCCTATATCTCGCGCCAAAAATTTGAATTTCATTTTCAAGAATTGAAAAAATATCCGTCTGTTGACGTCAGACTTGCTTTTCATTTCAAAGTGCTCCTATAGAAAATCCTAAAAAAAAAGGGGTGGGGCTTTCCTCAATCAGAAAAAAACATCTAGTTCGGTCGAAAATGGTTCAAGTTCGAAGATTCCAACAGAATTCGATCAAATAAACCAAAGGAAATAATCCGAATTCAACAAATGTGGAGCAAAGGTACTTTTATCTATTAACGTAGAGTCCGTTTTTAACAGTCCTAGGTTCATCCCTCATCACGGACTCTAAATCTCTAGGAAAAGTCTCATCACGGACTCTAAATCTCTAGGAAAAGTCTCATCACGGACTCTTAAATCTCTAGGAAAAGTCTCATCACGGACTCTTAAATCTCTACGAAAAGTCTCATCTCGGACTCTTAAATCTCTACGAAAAGTCTCATCTCGGACTCTAAATCTCTAGGAAAAGTCTCATCACGGACTCTAAATCTCTAGGAAAAGTCCCAAATCTTTGAGGCGTACTTTAGATAAGAAAGAATTGGAGACGATGATTACTGAATTATAATCGTCTTTACCTTTAGCCTTAATAAGAATCAGTTTTAATATTCAGATCGTACGAACAATGGGTCTAAAATGTCAGTCCTCAAACGTTTATCCGAGTCACGTAATATTTGGATGGTCCCTTGTTGGCTCGAATTTCATCTCATCGATCGCCATATATCCCAGAAACCAGCTTATTATCCTAAAGAATTTTTTTTTTTTTTTCCTTTTATTTTTTCAAATGAAAAAGGAAGGCTCATCCACTTGAACAGCCTCTCCAATCACGTTCATTTAAAGATGCGGGGGCCGAAAAATGAAAGGAGAGAAGTTGAATACAAAAAAAAAAAAAAAAATTGCTTTAATGTCTTAAAACGAGTCAAACCTTCTATTCTCGACGAAGGAATTTAAAATAAAATAAAAAAAAGAAATACGACTCTTTCATCTTTAAATTAAGCAGCCGCGTAATCTTACATACGAGCAGGAGGTCAGAGTGGTATCAAAGGGTGGGATATACGCGTAAATTGTGGAGTATTGACTGCAGGAATTTACGCCGATTTCTTGGAATAATTTTCCCGTTAAATTCGATTTTCCTAGAGACTAGTTATATCAAGACGAAAATCCAAAATTATTTAAAGTAAGAATGCAACCTAACAATGATTCCTTATCCTCCAAAAATTAATTATAAACAAATATTAAACTAGTAATCAATTTAAAATTTACCCGGAAAACAGGCTTAGGTGAAGATCCTGAATTTCTTCGTATTGAAGGGTCATCGACCAATCGAATATTATTGGAAGTCTCATGGAGATCTCGCCTTAATGAAAGACATTTGCTTATTGGTCGATGACCCATCAATTTGAAGAAATTAAGGGACCTCCATGAATCCGGTACATACGGAAATGTATATACAACAAATAACCAAAGATAATGTAAATGAGCTAAATTATATACGGCGTAAGAACTTTTCGTTCCTATTATACAAAAAAATAAAAGTTTACTGAAACAAGACTAATTTTTTTAACAGTTCCGAAAGCAAATCATTGCCATTTCGTAATGAGTCTCGAGGAAATGAAAGGTGCCTTTAAGAGCGAGCCGGAACTTGGAAAAAGAGGATGGTAATCTATGTCCAAGCTAATCTTTACATGAAAAAATGATAAAGTGGGGCTGTCTTTAGGTTTACCACATCCGAAATCTACCCATTATCTTAACTTTATGACTTCAAAAATCTAAACATTATCTTAAGGTTTACCACTTCAAAAATCTACCCATTATCTTAAGGTCTATCACTTCAAAAATCTACCCATTATCTTTAGGTTTACCACGTCAAAAATCTACCCATTATCTTAAGGTTTACCACGTCAAAAATCTACCCATTATCTTAAGGTTTACCACGTCAAAAATCTACCCATTATCTTAAGGTTTACCACGTCAAAAATCTACCCATTATCTTAAGGTTTACCACTTCAAACATCTACCCATTATCTTTATGTTTATCACGTTACAAATCTACCCATTATCTTTAGGTTTACCACGCTAAAAATCTACCCATTATCTTAAGGTTTACCACGTCACAAATCTACCGATTATATTTAGATCATATACCTATTATCTTTAGGTTTACCACGTCACAAATCTACCCATTATATTTAGGTCATATACCTATTATCTTTAGGTTTACCACATGAAAAAATCTGTCCATTATCATTAAGTTTACCAAGTATATTTTATACTTAAAATGAATTCATTCTTGTACAAAGTTCACATTTACGACGGCCGCAATATAAGTATTTGTATCTCAGAGGGAATATTTGTGAAAGCACCATTTTTAAAGATAGAAAGATACGGAAAAAAATGTCGTACTTTACCATTAAGAAGATAACTTAAAATCGGGTCGAGTTCGTATTAGCGATTCAGCAAGGGTTTGCCAAAAACTTAGAACCGGCGTTGCATAGCTTATATAGGATAGGGCGAGTCTATTTCTCGCCTCATTACCTCGCTACCGGGGTCCGCATTAGGCCTTAAATAGTAATCGAAAGAGTGAGGCTAAAAGGAGAAAGAAGTCGAGATAGAAACGTAAAAGGGTAGCGCAAATACAATGTAACTAGCACAAGGAAGGCTGCTTTTTATTTTATAAATTATTATTAGACAGTTAGGATGAAAATATGGCGACCTAAATTTGGGATTTAATTTCATAAGTATTAAATATTTGATAAAGGCCAGTAAAAATGAGAACGTTCGTGATCATTTATTAAATTTGGGTTGTTGTGTCGAGATACCAGGTTTTCTGAATCCACCATATCCCCTTTATATTCTCATTATCTTCTCATAAACTCTTTACTATTTAATAAATACAATATTAATTATGAAATCATTGAAAAAACAGACTTAATTCGGCAATTATCAAATTATCTCGCGCCAAGCTCTTGATTTTAATCTTTAGAAATTGAAAAAAATTACTCGAGATTGTTTTTATATACGCGTGACGTCGGTTACACTGGTCATATTCCAATGTGCTCCCATATTAATAACAACGAAATCAGCTTTCTTCTAATTTAATCATAAATGGTCCGTGATTTCAATACAGTAGAAGTTAAATAATTTAGTAAATTTGACTTAAAACATTCTGGTACTTAGATAGCAGCTATATCTATCCCAAATCATAAATAGGGGTAAAAGAGTCTGAGGAGGGGCGGAAATGAGGTCGAAGGTAAGGTCACTCTCTTCATAATAAAGAGAAGAAGACGTAGCATCAAATAGCTCTATTAGTCCCGGGTCCCATATACCGTTGACGACCCATATAGTGTCCCCTTCCCCGCACCTTTTGGGCCACTCGAATTTCCTATATACAGGATCGAGGCTAAAGGTTTCGTAACCTTATATTGTACAGGGTGTTAAACTGTGCCCATGAAAAATCACGATGCGAGTGGAATCTATAGCAACGGTCACTAATCGGTTTGAAACGGTAAAATCAAACCGATATTCAAATCGCCAGGAATCGTTTCAAGCGTCACGCGTTCACGCATTATCTTTATAAATCGATTTATTGTAGCTTCATCTATCGGTTGTTGAAACCGAATCAGTATGAAACTGGTTCCGGAAACAGTTTTGAGAAATCGAATCAAATCGATTGGAGAAAACACGGTTTCCTGATCACACGACTCCAGCGTAAATTATAAAGCTTAATTTTTATTCTCGTAAAGTAGTGGATAAAAAATTAAAAATCCGCCTGCGCTACAAGCTTGCATCGTTTTCACGCTTGATAAGCCGAAATAAATCGCGGAAAAATCCAAATTAATCTGATTTTCGTCTTCCGCGCTGATCTGTTTGTAACAGATTTTTTCGCCCCCGCTAGGCGGACCCGCGTAATTTGAAAACGCTCGCTAAAATCGTCCACTACTAGCGAGCATGAAAATTACGCTATAATGATATACAGCTCCAGCCACAACACGATATAACGGTGCGTATATTCTTACTTTTAATAATAAGGTCAAATTTGATACACCCGGTATATCTAGTCTAGAAAGCTCGTTTAGAAGTTAAGCCTAACGATTTTGCTTATAGGTTTTCACGGAACACCGGTTTCTTACTAAATAAGAGTGTATGTTCTTCTTTTGTGTCGAATTTCTCTTTGAAATCGATGCTTATCAGAACATGGAAAGACAAGTTTCTTCATCATACACGTAATAGCCAAGATTTAAAAGCTTTTCTTTACAATTTAGCTTGTTCAGCCCTATTAAATCTTAATAGGATTTTTGAATTACCTTTCTAAGAATTGCTTATTTTCGCTTTAGCTTTAGAAAAATTACGGGCATCCCAGAGGGAGGACAAGTTTCTAGAAATTAGAATTACACCCTGAGTTCAAGCGAATGGATATAAGCTTACGCCTTTTTTTATCTCAATAATCCAATTGAATTCCCAGATTTTTAAAGAAGTGATAAAAATAAGGTCTTGGGATTTAAATCCCCTAGGTTGGGATATTCCCATATCTATTTTTTTTTTCTAGCTTACAATTAGTCGCGTTGGTTGGGCTAAAAGTTGTACTGACGTTTCTATTTTTATTCAATTTTCAATAATAAGCCATTAAATGTTTGCTTTCGCGCGCTCATTCCGCCTTGGAAACTGTAAATTAGGCCCAGGAATCCTTTGATGATACGAGTAATAAGTGTTAAGGGCCTTTCACACCAGCCAATTTTTAGCTCCAAACAGTTGTGGCAACTCAAATTGCCCCAACTAGTTGCTCCGTGTGAATAAAAATTGGTGGAGTTGGCAAAATTAAAATTGTCCTGAAAAAATTGGGTTGCTGACCCAATTTCACGGCAACTTGTCGCGCCAACTTTAAGAGTTTGACCAATCAGAGACCTCTCCGTCACGTGATAGGAATTAGTTTACGTTCATAAAAATAATCCCGGTCTTCTGGCATAGATTGTTAGCCATTTTCTTTTTGATTGGGCTGGTTGGTGGACATATCGATTGACTTTTTCTCTATTCTGGAACCGATTGACAATGAATTCGAAATCTAATTCTAAGTTGAATCGATCTCTGCTAGGTGGCGCCCGCGCATAATTTTTAAAAATAAGCAGCAAAAATTCGGCCGCGATTATTTAAAAATAACAAAAAAAAAAGAGAGGGAGTGGCGAAAATTATGACATCACATTAACCCTTAATGATTGGCTGTTCATAAAAATTGAAGGAAAATGTTTATATTTTTTTTTTAATTGTGTGAACGGTGGAGTTGGGCCAACTAATTGCTCCGATTAGTTGTACCAACTAGTTGGAGCTAAAGATTGGCTGGTGTGAAAGGCCCTTTAATCTTCGCAATTGGTTTATTTTTTAATATGGTTAACATTATGGTTTTAACACGAGGAATCAGGAAAAACCTTCATTTCAGTTAATAGTATTCCGTAAAGGTTAATCTTTAACCAATTTCGAGAAAGTTTCGTAGGAGTTCAATATCTAAAATTGATTTAAAATTAGATTCGATATAGCCGACCGAACTCCAATTTGCCATCATTATCAACGCCACTATGTGATTTAAAACTTTAATTCTAAAGCTAGGAACTCGGATGAAAGTCTTTTGTTAAAAGAAGTTAAAGATAATTTTAAAGAGAGTCTTAAAAGAACGGGGTTCAGTGTAAAGGTTTATTCTGATTGGCTATTGGAGCGTTAAAATCAACGGTACAAGACTGAAGCCAGAGAGTGGAATAAAACGAAACGTACGTAGCTTTATTACGAATCAATTCGAGATTTCAGAGCGTTGGAAGAAAGACGCCATTCTATCAGAGAGGAGTTACACCATGGCAACAAATCTAATGTGCTTTTAGCTTCTCGCAGGTGTTATTTTTGGACACATGCTTAGATAATCTTTGAGTAGGTATATTTTAGACATTTAATCTAATTATCCATATGAGTAATAGGCTTGGTCGAAGCTGCGTAACCTAGCTCGTTCTAAAATTAAAATCAAGTTTAGCGCGATCTATAACTAAACGTACTATCTGATACTTTGACATCAGCAAGGAATATTTGCTATTCGGGCAAAAGATGAAAGTATCTAAAAATAAATTTTATGTCAGAGAATTCAACTCAGTTCTGTTCGACCAATCAAATGGAATCCCGATATGAGTACGTAACGCAGGGATTATAATAATAAAATAATGAAGCGCCATTTGATTGGTGGGAGGTATGGCTTTAAATTAAATGTCAAAAATCTATATCTTTCCCAAGTTTTTCTCTTTAATTATAATCTAAAAACGTTTACTCTTCATCCTCATTTAAAAATAATATTTAAACTTCAGAATTTTATTATTTATTGGCCAATTTTGGTTTATATCTGCATGGCTTCATTTTGAAGCCCATCATATGCCGGCATTTAAATTAGATTTATTTTATGTTTCTCTTCGTATTTAACTCGTCTCTGTTTCCTTCCTTTTTGATAGATTTTTCCAAGAACGTAGACTTAAACCTAGTTTCGCCAACTGTACAGAAATCTCCGACTGATTGTGATTGAGCGACTTAAAACTTTCATTTCGTACCTATATAAGAGGTTGCTTTCAAATTATCTTAGAACGGCAGGCATCGCGCGCAGTTCTCGTTTTCAATGCCTCACCTATATACGTCGTAATTAAAAGTCTCCTTTTTGGTCCTTAAACCGCCAGACCCCGACCGCTCATTAATTAAAGAATTACTCGCATACTACAATTATATTTTACTAGGAACCGCAACTCCAATAGGAGAAAATCCTTCAATAGGGAATTGTTTAACTCGAGATGGATTTGAAAAAGACCTAAAAATGCGGGCTTTTATTTCCCAAGTATATATGTAATTTACTGATGTAATTAAAAAATAAAAATGCGGCTCCAATAATTAAAACTGCGATTTGAAAATCGTGGTTAAGTTTGTACGAAAGATTCGAGTACTTTACTCAAAATACGCCGTTCAATTTGAAACCCAATTAAAAACATTGAAAGGGAAATCTATATTCAATATAGCTTCTGGGTTTATAGGGAAATAAGTGAGTTTTAATCACCATTATAAGAAAATGCAAGTGTTTTAGAGTGTAATTAGTTAATTTTTATACGATATTTCATTGGTAAATCGCGAAGATAAACTGAAGATAAACAACAAAGCGCTTCCTTTATAATCGCGAATGTAACAAAACTGAAAATAAAACTATATATTTTGTCTAAAACTGATATTCACTTACGAAGAAAAAAACTTAAAAACCTCTTCATCAACGATGCCTCTGGTATAGTATAAGTTCTAAATCCCACAACAACAAAAAAAAACTATGGAAAAAAGTTTATACGGTATAGAGATGAAGCTCAGAGCTCAAAAGAGGGCAATATTGTGTTGGGCAAAAGACTAACAAGGGAAAAGGGGAGCAGGCACGAGAGAATAAAGCCTACAGCCAAGGCTTAACAATGAAAACTGGGCAAAAAAGTTAATTAGAAAGTTTGCAATCGATTCCCGGGGATGACACTAGAAATTAACAACTCCCATGCAGCATCGTCTCTTTTACAGCCTTGGGGGGAAAACCACTTCCTCCCGAGTTTTCATCCCACATCCCATCCAACATAGTCGAGAGAATTATATTAGAGTCTATAAGTGAACAGTTACCAACGACTACTTGTTTCTTGGTGAAGTTTAATATTGCGTATCATTCCACCTGAAGTTTGACCAATTTTACATTCTTCTTTAAAAGAACTATAGCTTGTAAAATACTAAAGAAACATTCACACTTTAAAAAATATATATTTCATTTTGTCAAATTAAATCTATATTATTTTATAGCTGCGTTCATACTAGGCCTTGGAATCGATTTAAACCGTTTCAAAACGTGTCGCTAGAGTCTAATCGACTTGATTAGATATCTGGAAACCGCTTCGGGAACCAGTTTCATACCGATTCGGTTTCAACAACCAATAGATGAAGCTACAATAAATCGATTTATAAAGATAATACATGTACATATGACGCTTAAAACTATTCCTGGCGATTTGAATATCGATTTGATTTTACCGTTTCAAATCGATTACGAAATGCTAGTATGGCCGTAGCTTATATGCAAACGGGTCTAATTTGAAGTAGTAGAATCGATATATAATTCTTTTAAGGCCAATCTTTTCTTCCGCTTGTCACCCTGGAAATAAACTCTTCTAGGCTTCTCCTTGCATTTAGGCTTTCCTCAAAACAGGTTTTAGCGACGACCTGTTTTAAGGAAAGCCTAGAAGGCGAGTTTATTTCCAGGATGACAGGCAGAAACAATTCTATTCCTTTGAAGCTACGGTCACACTAGCATTTCTTAATCGATTTGAAACGCTAAAAATCAAACCGATATTCAAATCGCCAGGAATCGTTTTAAGCGTCACGCGTTCATGCATTTTCTTTATAAATCGATTTATCGTAGCTTCATCTTTCGGTTGTTAAAACCGAATCGGTTTGAATTAGGTTCCCGAAGTAGTTTCGAGAAATCGAATTAAATCAATTCGAGAAAAAGACGGTTTCCCGTTCTTACAACTCAAGCGAAACGTTTTGAAACGGTTTAAATCGATTCCAAGGCTTAGTATGAACGCGGCTTAAGTTTGTACATTCAACCTCCCTTTAAAAACCCTTTGTAATTGCGGGAATCTTGGATTTATTTCATCGAGTTAAGACTTTGCAGATTGTGTGAATGTAGCTCTAATGGGAGAGGGAAGTATCTTCATATAGTTAAATAAAAGGCTAGCATAACCGCACTTTTTTTTCCTCCCATCCTAGTTTAACGAGGTAATCCGGAGGCCGCCAAAATAAACGAGACAGTATAAAGCCACTTCGCATCGCCATCTATCAATCGCAAACTCCCTTGATAATTAATATTTGACTGCGGGAATAAGAGGAAAAGGGTTATATCGGCGCCAAAACCCCAACATCCCAGTTTTGGGTGAAAAAAGAAGCTATCTGATCGAGACTCTTTATCACTCTCTCGTTTTTACTCCCAAAAAATTGATGAAGTTATCGTAATCATGTTGCTATTAAAAATGATTAATTAAACCTCGTGAACCGCTATATTCTAAAAGGGACAAGAAATCCTTTTGTTCGAAAACGGTTTTGTTAAACAACGAAAATCTTCAAAAGTAAAATAAAATTATAGTGAATATTTTTGGAAATTAGGTAAAATATAAAGGGAAAAAATGTAGCCTCTTATTAATTGAGTAATGTTTTATAAATTCCTTTTTTTTTGCAGGACTGATACTCAAGAAGCGTTCGTGTAAAGTTGGCTTAACAAGGATCTATAAAAAGTTTTAAATCCTACCAAATCTGTAGCTTCATGTGCTAATCACGTTTGAGAGGTGCGCAAGCCCAGATTAAGGCGGTTGGAATAGGGCCCCTAAAATCTAAGATTGCCCTATTTGGGGTCCTCAATTTATAATTTAAGGGGCCACTATGTTTTACTTCAAAGCAGCGGGCCCCAAAATTCAGAAAATTACCACAGATCCCAGCTTCCACTTAATCCGGTTCTGGGATGCGGGGGTAACACTTAATTGAGGCGACATTACAATTACAAGAAGGCGTCTTTTGAATGTGGCGTTTTAATAGTCCATAGCCATTCGAAATCAAGGTCTCACTTTAAGCTAATCGAAATGGAGTAAATAAAAAATCTGGATTTCCTGTCCATTTGCAAATGGTGGGTCCGTGATTAAATCTAGGACGCTGGTTACAGCGCTTGGTTATATAGAAATAAGGGAGTTGAAAACGCTAAGCCTCGTTGCCGCTACCAAGTTCATTTAAATTTGTTTGACAGGGGCGTTAATTTATTAGCAATCTAAGGCGAGGAAAGTTTTTAATTATTTATAGACCTTTCGCGCGATCTTTTTGATTTATAGTCGTGGTCGAGAAAGGCATCGTAGTTATTCGATATTTGGAAACACGAAACGGGTTTATTGCGTTTTATATTCGCCTTTTTCGTACTTTTTCGTTAGTGTAAAATAATATTTTAATTAAGCGGCGTTCACGCTAGAAAATTTATTATCTTTTTAACCGTTTTTGAAAGGTTAAAATTTGAAATTTAGGCTTTAACTGTAGAAGATGTTTGTTGTGTTAGCTTGAAAAGTTCAAATTGAAATTACTGCCAAGATTTTTAAATTAAATTATTTATTTAATGGAGGCGCAAAATTCAGTCACGATCGTTAGGGTTAACTTAAAACCTATTTTATAACTGAGGCGAGATCCATAATGAAAACTATTTTAAAGTGCATGACTCTAGAGCGAACTAAGCTTCCGTAATTGAGACCGAATTTTTCTAAAGTGCTTATAATTTTCCTTCGAGGAATTTCGTGTTGGGTAATGTTAAGTACACACGAACTAAGGAAAACATACATTTATTCTTTACCGGTAGGCTACTAAATTAATTACAGTTTACTGAAGATTTGATGATTAATTTATTAAGCTTTAAAGTATAGAGTCATTTAATAGGACGTCTCATAAATGCTCTTTCATTTAAATATTAGTTTAACCTATGGGCTATTAACAATGGACACCTATCTTAATAAACGATTATCAAAAGCGGGCGTTAACAAGCGTCCTCTAAATGCAAACAGTGTAAGCCAAAGTATTTAACCTAGTAAGTGGCTGCTATTGATAGCGAAGTGCTTCGCTAGCCTTCCATAGTACTTTGCTCTGTGAAGCATGCCCATCAATGCTATTGATAGGGAACAGGAAAACACCCAAGTGGTTTTGTTAGTTACTACTTTTTCGTGCACAGTTTGCCGTTAGAGGATGCTTATATATGGAAGGACCTTTAAAAACTTGATAAATATAATTTGCCCAAACATTTTCTTTACTGAAATTCAAATTAAAAGTTGAAAAACATTGAGCAGTAAATGTCGCCAAAAATTTTGAATTCGTAATCATAATTTAAGGTACAAATTAGGAAATTAATTCAAATGCGTTACCTATTTGTAGTTTCGTTTTAAGCCACGCACTTATACAGTACTGTCAACATACATTAGAGGATATCATATATTATTCGGTATACGTAATCTTCTTAACGGTGTAAGCCTCATTATAAAAAAAAAAAAAAAAAGGTATGAAGGGAAAGGCCTAGAGGAGGTGGAAAAGTTTAACAAATTCTTTAAGCCTATTATATTAACAAGACCATAAGACCGCGAATAAATATGTACATTGTACGCCCGTATATAAAAGGTTAGCTCGTTCCATTACTTTACTTTCCCTGGTCCTGGTTGCTAAAAATGAGTCAATTCTAATTAGGTTATCAAGTGGGCTGGAAAATTCGACCCAAAATGCCCTCTAGGGGGTACAACGACGGAATACCGCGAACGAACTAAGGATCCCCTAGCCTCAACTCGCGGCCCAGTGATCGCGCGCCAATTAACTCTCGCTTTTCATTCCGTGGAATATATCGGAAAGTCAATTTAAGTTGGCAGTAACGAGGTTAGTCACGGTGACAGAAATTTCGTAACGAAATACTTCTCGTGGTCAAGAGCAATGATATTAGGTATATTGGGCAACTTCAATTGCACCTTGACCATTTTATTGGGATTGATGACCTATATTAGATCCTTTTTAGACCAAAAACCAAGGAACTTTACTCGACTTTGGACGTTACCAAACAGTATTTTCCCAGAAATAACTTATAACCATTCTTAGCAATACAAAACAAAACTGAGGATATTAACATAATGCAATTCATGTTCACATTCCATCACTGCTTCTCACTTAAAGATAGATTTTTAAAGGGAGAATGCAACCTTATTTCATCGACTCCTTATCGTTTAAATATGCCTAATCCACCAATAAAAAGTTTACAAAACAAATATTAAACTAGAAATGAATTTAAATATTACCCGGAAAATATGCTTACCGGGATACATGGAGATCAATTTAATTGCCTACGTGTAAGGTCTCGCGACCAATGAACAAAGGCACAAGACTTACAATCGCGTTCGATTGGTCGCTGGACCTTATACGCGAGGAAATCATTATATCGATGAATCCTGCTAAGCCTATTTTCCGGGTAAGTTTTAAATCTATTTCTAGTTTAATATTTGTGGATTAGGCTTATTTAAACAATGAGGAATCGATAAAAAATCACTTGTTGTTACGTTGCATTATCCGTTTAATGTATAATTTTTCAAGAGAAAACATTGTCACCTACGCTTTAAGGAGTCTAGCTCGAGTCTCAGTATTTTTAGTGTATAATACGTGGAATTGGTTTCTATCTCACTGTCAAGATGAATTGACTCGATTCGACGGAAAAGACGGGAAAGTTTTGTTTATTTAAAGTTTATAGACGTGGTTGTTCCGACTGTTGGATATACATTTATATATAAATGCTCGTCGAGCGAGTTCCAAGATAATATTTAGATTTTTCTTCTCTTCCCTCCAGTCTTTTGGCCACGCGTCTCAATTTTATATCTCTTATCTAATGAATATTTATTTTCTTTTAGGGAAAGTGGGGGCGCTTTTCCTTCTAAATCGCCTTTTGTTTGTTTTGTAATGATTTTTGTCGAGTTAACGGGTTTTTGCACAAACGCGTTAACCGGAATTGATCCGGTTATTAATGTATAAGAAGATTAAACAGACATTTTTTGGTTATAGATCGACGTTTCAAAAACAGTTAAATATTTTTCCAATTTAAGAAGAGAAAGCTTATCGTTAATGTCTATAGCTTAGTTTTAATTAAACAAAAATAGATCATGACCTATTTTTGGATGGCTATTTGCGTCCAAAAACTGAATCGTCTGAACAAAGTTTTAGTGCTTCAAATAAATTTTCCAAATTTCCCTAAATTTTTTAGAGTTTCCCATAAAATTAAAAGTTTAGATTTAAACAAAATATTTAAGTAAAAATTAAAAAAATGTGTACGGCGAAGAAACCCACCAGGCTGAAACTATAACATTAGCATCCCATAGAACGCCTGTAGAAATGTTTATCTTGCACTGCACCTATTTATTTATTTTGTTATGTCTGAACTTTAAATATGACGCAACAAACTCTTTTCAGAGCCAACGAGACGAAAAAGAGCAAAAAATTATTACTCTGATTAAATATGTACGGATACTCTCCATTTGAAAGAAAAGGTTAATGATTTCACGTCAAACCCTTTTCGAGTCACGGATTCAATTGCGCTTAAAGAGAAAAGTAAAAAAAAAAACAACAAAAAAAAAAGGGACTACACCTTGGGGTCAAAAGCGGAGGCACGTATTTTGTCCCACTCCCTTCCAAGGGCGATGATTAGCCTAATTTTTGATGAAGGGAATTATATTAGAATGGGAGGAGTTGGTTGGCAATAATCATAAAAGACATTTCGCATATGTCGCGCCCATAATTAGCATTACGATTTATAATGAGTAGTTTCAATATTTATGGGGTTAATAACAGGGTTTTGGTTGCTTAGTTAATGAGGTATGAGATTAGGGTTACGAAGATTTTATTTGACTTACCGGATATGCCATCGTACGTCCACCATTCTTCCCAACTTGCCCAAACACCTGCGGGAGAAATAAAAAGAAATGATTAATGTTTATGAAATGTGGACAAAAGATATTTATGCAAATATAAAATTATGTTATGTTAAACATTCTTAAAAATCATATTCATTTCGTTAAAAGTTGTTTTAAATCCCAAAATATTTCACTAAAATCTCAAAAACTTTCTCTAAAACTTCAAAATCCTGAATTATCAATTCAGAATCACAAAATTTAAATTTAAAATCTTGTTTTAAATTTTGAAATATTTATTTAAAATCTGCAAATTTCCAAATATGAAAATATTGTGTATGATAAATCAGGAAATCTTAGTGTAATCTCAAAGTCGCAGTCTAAACATCTATCAAAATCGCAAAATCTATATGAAAATCGCAAAATTTATATCAAAAATCGCGAAATCTCAGTTACAATCTTGAAAAACTTTAGGATATTTTCGAAATCTCAGGCAAAAATCTAAAAATCTTGAAGGAGATTTTCGAAATCTCAGGCAAAATCTAAAAATCTTGAAGGAGATTTTCGAAATCTCAGGCAAAATCTAAAAATCTTGAAGGAGATTTTCGAAATCTCAGGCAAAATCTAAAAATCTTGAAGGAGATTTTCGAAATCTCAGTCAAAGTCACGTACCCTTCAAATAGTAGCTAGTGTATTTATTGCTGCAGTAAGCTATATGAGGTCTTTGTTTTAATTTAAACTATGAGTGTTACATTACACTCCAAATCTTCGTATAACTAAAGAAAAAATCCATGTCCTCAATACTTTTAGTCTCTGTCGGGTGAAACCAATAAAACCCCATATAACCACCCCCAAAAATCTTTTATTCCATTGGAAAAAAAAGGTCAATAGCTAAGCCCTTTCCACCCCTGCTAGGCTTCTAAAACTAAACCTTGCGGTTTCCAGATACAATTCCTATAGAAAAGTACAAGGTACCTATACTTTTAAAAAACAAAAGGTCTCGAACGATAATTAATTTTCAATAATAGCAGCGGGATAGGCCAGTAAAAACCCTAAGAAAAGCCTTTCCCGAGCAATATAACACTCCATAGGACCACTCGGAGTTAGCATAGAGTACAGAGATTCCCCTGAAAGCAAAAATCTATCAAATCGCGTTAAATGAAATTTTTCTTTCATTTGATGAATATCTAAAAAATATCTTTGAAGTGACGCCGTGTAAATAGTTTGTTTAAATGAGTCCATTTGTTCCAACTTTATCAAGGAAATTTCATAGCGCTGGGCGAATACGATTACTAGTTATTGAGTAATTGATTACTTTTAAAAGTAATCGTTAGGATATCCTTAACTAGTGTGGAAAGACTAACTTTATTCTATGGGTTGTCTAGTTTATCGTGTTTAATTTTAGTTTCCCTAGATGGTTCGAGATATACCTAGTATGAAAACCAATTAATCTGCCCTAAACAGGGTTGAAGTCGTAACTACTAAGTGGCATTTAGTTTACCAATACCAATTATTTCCCTTGTTTTTTTGACAACATTCAAATTCCCTAATATTTTCCAAGTATACCAGGTTTATATGAACCTTGTTGAAAAAGTTTAAAAAGGAATGGGCCAACTGTATATTCTGTGGGAATAGATTCATTTCTTTGCACTCTGGTTAGAAATTAACCAAACCTCGCTGTCAAGTAATATATATTTACAAATTTAAATAATTAATTCTTAATTACTTTATAATTAGAAACTTTAGTGTGGGTTTAAAGCCAGATATGACTTAGCCCACCCGCCATGTACAAAATTTCAAGAGCTTTCGAATTATTTTAATTTATTATATTTACGATAATTAAGGATAAGTGAGTCAATTATAGTTTAACAAGCATATTCAAATAACGTAGCCAGAGACCTCCATAAAAAGGTCATTACACATTGACCAATTTCTGGCGTAATTATACTCTGAAAACCAAAATCCCCTTTAAACGTTTGTTTCCAAGAAAACAGGGTCAGTAAAAATTATTCAAGGTTTTCATTCTCCACAATAAAAAAAATGAAATACATCCGCCACCTTTTTCTTCTACTGGATTTAATTGCTGAATACATTATTGAATACGAGCTGAGCAACTTAAGATTTTAACCACTTATTCCGCGATTGTTAACCACTTCCTTAAAATCTCTACACCGATTACGTAAGTCATTACAGCTTTTTTTAATGGTAAATATACGTATCCAATTAAAGAATCACTTTAGTACAACCAAAGTTACACGAACGTACACCGATAACGTGGAGTGATTAGCTCCGTGACATTAACATCTAAAAGTCACTTTTTCTCCACTTTTATAATTAAGGACTCTGAAATACTTGGTTTTTGCCATCAGGGGACAAAATTAGCTGAAACAGCTTGTTGTACCATCCTTGGTTCGGTATTCTTAGACCGGTATTAAGAGTATAAGGTAGGAAAGGCAGCGGGAGGACGGTGGTGTAAAAATCTATGTCGGTCAAAAAACAAAAGGCTAGCGTCGGCGGCTTTTCTAAAGCTAGAACCGAGAAAGAGAGAGAGAGAGAAGAGAGGTAGCTTCTCATTGTCGCCCGTAACAAGAGCCCGATCGTGTTCGGGGTGACTGTATGGCGGTTCCGACCCATATCGAGGAATGACAAAGGCACGCGGCGCCCACTAGCGGTGATTAATGGAGCCATTTTCCCATTTTACGCCCGGCGTTAACAAGAACCAGCTCTATGTACCATGGCTGACTCGCGGTGGCCACTCGCCTAGCTTTTTCCCCCGCGGGAACGATTGCCAAAATACACGGCCTAGCTTAATCTATCCGCCCAATTTGAACCAATAAAGTAAATCTAGAAAGAAAATCCTTTAGAAACGTATAGAGTATCCCCTATACAGGCATTGCCTCAAATAAGTCGAACAAACTGTAGGTCTTTCGTATATATATCCGACCCTTTCCCTTTCTACGGAGTGTTCACCTTAATTGAAACAAAGAATCAATCTTAGGGGGGAAGGTATTAAATCGCTTAGACGCGTCCAATACCTTTAAAATTGTCGCGAAAAGGTTAAACGCGTTGTTGGCATTTAATAGAAGCAACTCCAAATTACGTTAACATTAAGTGATTTAATGAATATATCTTTAACTAAATTAAAACATAGTTATTGGCACACAAGACCATCCAGGTTTCTAAAGCATTGTCTTAAAAAAGATGAACGAAATATTGGTTTCCTATATTTAACCCGTTCGTTCCATCCTATACGGTTCGCTTAATTTGAAGCAAATCGTACAAACCTGGGAGAAAAATAAATAAAGGGAAAGTACGAGTTTAAAATGAAATTCCAGTTTCACCATGCGAAAAAACGTATTCGGACACATGTTTTTGGTGTTTAAATTAATTTATAAAGTTTAGTTAACTTTAAAACAGCTCTAGATACTGTGAAATTCAAGCCTAACCCAACTTGTAAAATATTTTATCATTTTGCTTGTACATTTTTATAAAATAAATTCAAACGTGTTATTTTTTTGCATGTATTTCCCCTTTAATTATATCGAATATACTGCCCGCTTCTCTTTTCTTTCTTGATAATTCTACATTGCTTCAAATAAACTAAACAAACGGTATCTACCCCGCCCTTCTCTCTTTCACTAGATTTTTTTTGTTTAGTCCCCTAAATTCCTCTTCAACCTCCTTCCCGCCCAAATTTTTGATTACCAGCTTCATTATTTATGTAAACCGATTATGAGTCTCAGCTTTTTTTTTTGTCTCCAACCTCCAAGTAGGATGGAGCTTCGAGTAAACGAATTTTTAGTGCATTTTTTTCTCTCTCTTGTTGTAGCAAGGAACACTTCCTTTACATTAAAAATTAACGCGCTACGCATTGTGCGTAAAACGGGATGAAAGGCGATTTTTGGATGGTTGAGGGTCTTTATTATAGGGCCTTGTATGGAATCAATTGCCCGTAACGCGTGGTTTTGGGTTGGTAAACATGATGTAAGGCTGTTGGAACTTTACGCCCGATATAAAGTTGGCTTTACGCTGTAATACAATACCTACAGGGAGTGGGGATAAGATTGTACGAGAGCTAGGCTCTGTCAAGATTGAAATTATTATAGTTTTAACAACTTTAAATAGTCTTTTAATAGATAAGGCCGTAGCCTTATCTTCCATATCTGTAGGATAATGCAATTAGATATTTTGGAGGTGCAATAATTTTGTCGAAAATTTGCCGTCACGACATTATATTGTCAAAGTTTAAAACTCTAATAACAAAATTTCACAATGTGCCTTATCTAAAAAAATATTTTCATTTTCATGTTTCTATGCTTCTCTGACGATTCCCGACTTAAAAAATATTCAATAAAGCTACGGTCCCACTAGCATTTCTTAATCGATTTGAAACGGTAAAATCAAACCGATATTCAAATCGCCAGCAATCGTTTTAAGCGTCACGTCTTCACGCACTATCTTTATAAATCGATTTAGCTTCATCTAGAACTACGGTCACATTAGCATTTCTTAATCGATTTGAAACGGTAAAATCAAACCGATTGTAGCAATGCAACTAAATCACTGCAATGCTTTCGCGTGCTACACGGAGCAAAGAAACAGAACAAAAAAACATTTTTATCTAGACTTGTAGAGCTAAATGTTCCGCACAAGCGCGGTCACAAATATATATTCGCGTTTAAAAATAACAGAAAAATAATTAAAAGGGGGTTATAATATTCACTCAAACAGGAAAAGAGAAATAAGTATCTTTAAAAATATAAACTATCATTATCGCGAACTATTTTTAAAACTGCCCTAAATTGTATGTCACCATCAAAATCCCTAAAAGTTGAAAATATAAATGTTTGTGTAATAACTAAATATTAAAATCTCTAAATATATCCCGGAAAACATGAAATAAATTGCTCGGTGGCCTGTAATTTCGACCCGCGCGCGCCCCTAGCTAAATATGAATATTAAACGTTGTTTAAAACAAACAAAGGTTTAATATACGGCCGGGTGTACTGAGAGAGGGGAAAAGGGTTAAAGCCCGAGTATACATTTTTCGCCTTCTTATTTCGCTCTCCATCGCTTTCGCGTACGTGTAATGAGATATGGCCAACTCTACAATAATTAATGGCAAAGAAGACATCAATTTTCAAACTCGCGCAACACGCTCTAAAATAAACAAGTGCATTTTAATCATCGAAAATTATCAATTAAAGCTTGGAACTGATATTGACGAAGTTACAAGAATGAGCTCGGTGGAGAGAAACGCGTCTACGAGAAAGAGCCAACAGGAAATAAAATTATTTTTTATGGTAGAAATAGCGTAGCGCCATAAGTAACATATTTAACAATAAAGTATGCTAAATTTTATAATGAAGGTGTGTTTCACTATAGTTACATTCACACAGTTTTTGGAAAGGTCAAATTGAGAAATTTCGGGTCACGCGTGTTATTACTAATATCACAAATATTCGGATTGATCCTTCGAATTTACAGTTTGAAAATGATTTCAAAGTCTCTATGTGAAAACGAAATAGATAGCTCTAAAATAAAAGGGTAAAATTTACTATTAATAATACTAGAATATAATTATTAATCTTCAACTGTATAAGAATTTGGATCGCTCCAAGAAATTTAAAAGAATTCAATAAATAACAATTAACAAATAAATTCTAACGTTAGGTAAAACTAAAGCTAGCAATCAGTTACTTTACAAATTGTCACAAATTGGCACCAAATGGTGGAAACCTTATCAATGCCACATTTAAGAGTGTGCTCGATACTAGCCTGATTTTTAAATAACCTTTATATTCCTTGCTTTTTAATTAACGTTCAAAATGCTTGATTTTTCTTAAGAAACAACATTCTAATTCGCTGATTTTTGATTGAGACTAATTTTAGTTCAGATATGCAAATTTTAGCCGGAAATTTAATTTCTATTCACCACTTCACCATACCTTTTAACAAGACAAATGTGTAAAGCTACAAGGTGTCCCGAAGGCTTATAATAGCTAATAATAAAGCACCATCCTTCCTTTTTTTCGCCCACAAAGAGATAAATATATTGAAAAAGAAAAGAACAAAGAAAAATCCTTCGTGGCAGTAGATCATGGATAAATAATTGGTAAGATTCGATAACACCACACCGAGGGCTTACAAGAAAAATAGCCACTACTTCTACCTTGTCTTTTTCTCACCCAACACGTCTCCCGGCTTTAACGACGTTAACCCTATCAGTGCAGGGAAAATTCTGAATCCGGAAATGATGTTATGGTATAGTACATTGTGATCGAGTTACAATCTCTGAACAGACCCTAATATCCAAAGAGAAAAGCTTCAACAAAACCTATAATAAATTTATTTCACACAAACAAAGCCAATACCATATTTATTTCACACAAACGAAGCCTATACTAAATTTATTTCACACAAACAAAGCCTATACTAAACTTATTCACAATTTATCTTACACAAACAAAGCCTTTACTAAATTTATTTCACACAAACAAACCCACAACTGAACAAATTTCACAGAATTAAACCCACAACTGAACAAATTTCATAGAATTAAACCCACAACTGAACAAATTTCACAGAATTTAACCCTCAACTGAAGGCTTTTAAAACTCAACCTCTCAGGTTTTCGACAGCTACCGACAGGGCGGCGCTGTTATAGTTTTGAGCTAAAAGCGGCGCCCAGATTAAATTACGCTTTACCCCGCGCGATAACCAACCACACGCTGCCACCCACAATGTTAAACTGGACTTAATCCGGCCCCGATAGATAATGAGATACTCCTAGGATATACATATAGTTAAATTGTCTTTTATTTTTCACCCTTCCTTTGGACAAACTCTTTTGAGCCAAAGTCCTCGTCCATCGTCCCTGGATGGAGCTAGCTACTAGACAACTATAAACTGTAGTTGAGTGATATGCGAGTTAGATGTGTCAGGACGAGCGGGTGAATCGCCTATACGGTATAGCTGAGAAGCTTTTTCGGATGTTGACTCTAAGAAGCGATTGCTAGCCAGAAGATAACGCGCGCGAGAGAGAGGGAGGCTCTGGAGGAGAAGAATATATACCGTGACTAGGCGTTAGGGTTTCTGGGAAGATGCTGATTGGAAGAGGAGAAAATCGAGACGGTTTATTACTGAACAAGTAAACGGAGGGCCGCGAAACGATGCTAAAAGCGATGATTTGAAAACAAGAAGATGCTAAAGGAAAGATAATCTCAAATTTATAATCTTGACTTTCAGAGAAAATTGCCTATTTTTCTCCGTAAATTTAACGCCAGCCGGAATTAGTATCGCTAACGATGCCTTTGCGGAGTTGTACGAGATGTTTAACTCCATAGAGAAAAATATATTTCGAATTTTGGCTGTAGAATTTCGAAATCCAGTTACATTTGGGGAAAGAATAAATTCGAGAAAATTAATCAATTTTTCCCAAAGTTCCGGTTTTATTAAATTTATTAATTTTATCGACGAACGGCCGCTGATTTTTAGTAAAATAGGGTGTTTAATACAATCGAGGAAAGAGCAGCTTAAGACAAACAATTTTTTAGTGATTTAAAATATGGAAAAGTGGAAGTGAATGAGAGTTGATGACCCTTTTTTTTAGTTTTTGGTTTTATCAAGGATGCTATTAGTAAGAAGGAACAGAAGCGCTAGACTTTTAATATTACCACGGTCCATGTATATCTAAAGGAATAGGAAATCACGAGCCTTCCATTGTACTTTGGCCCGCACTGTTTGCCGTTAGAGGACGATTATGAATGGCCGGTTTTGTTATTCATCTTTAGTTATTAAGGTAAAATTTCATTGTTAGTAATTTTAGGCTAAACGCGCGAAGTTTTTGATCAAATTTTTTTCCTTAGGTCGATTATTTGCCCTAACTGTTTGCCGTTAGAGGACGATTATGAATGGCAGGTTTGTTATTTGATAAATGTTCATCGTTAATAGTCCTAGGCTAAACGCGTGGAGCTTAATTAAATTTTTCCCTAGGTCGATTATTTGGTACTCATTGAAAATTGTTTTCCGTGGTTAGTCTGTTTTGATGATCTCATACTTGGGCTTGAATAGCAAATACAATTTTCCCTGAACCTCCTCCGTCATCACTGAAAAAGAAGGACACGCAACCAAAGAAAATCAATTTTCCTATTGATTCTGTTTTTTTTTTTTTTTGTTTTTTTTTTTTTCTCCCCAAGCGCTTGAATTTTTTTGAGTCCTGGTTCCCTATTTGACGTTGAATTCCCTGACGCGCAATCCCAGAGCGACCCAAGGCAGAAAATTGCGATGAAATATGAAGGAAAACGAGGGGTTGAAAATAACAAAAATTGAAAAATTACGGAGCGCATAAACAATTTGGAAAATCCTATTACAATTGCTTACCGTATATATAATTTTATTTATTTTAAAAGTATTTTCGTTTAAAGCATATTTTTCATTAGACCCGTATTGTCGCTAGCAAAAAGCATAAACGAAAACATAATTTTGCCACCCACGCGGAAGCTATAAAACATTTTCACTGCAAAATTAGTTGGTTTAAAAGATCCATAGAAAAAAATAAGAGTGTTTTCCGTATTAAATGAAAAATGCAACCTGAGAACCCAGGTTTTGTTACTCCTTAGCTTAACACTATTAGCAAAGGGTCAGGTATGTACCGGCAGATTCTGATTCGAGACACTCTAGTGGGCACAGTTGGTGTTAATAGTGAAATCGGAAGCGCCACTCTTTGGAGAAATTTCAGAGACAATTTAGCCAAGTTCGACCCACCTAAATTCCGGCCCTCTCCCACTCAAAATATCGAGAAATAGTCCAAATCACTTGAGCCAGACAGGGGTGATGACTTTTAAGTATTAAGCTACGGGGCGTTGCTTACTTTTGTGGAATAAAACGATAGACTTTTGTCTTTATATATTAAGATATATGTTTATTGTTAATAGTCCTAGATTCCACAATATATAGGAGCCATAACTTTACACGTACTATCAACTTGAGGTGTAATTGACTTCAGTCAGAACTATTTTTGAAACCCCAATAAACCTGATCGATAATGTTTCCTATAAATAACAGAAATAAATTCGCCGGATCGTGATATAACAAGAAGAAAAAGATAACAAAAACTACATCCACCAATTTAAACTAGATTCTTTAAAAAAAAAAAAATGTTCGAATACGACCCTACCAAGGAGGATCAGACAAGGAGAGGAAATGTGGGGCTGCGTTGAGTTAGAGAGAGAAGAGCCAACCTCCCACTCGGGTGGAAAGGGGGGATAGGAAATTCTCGAGGTAAACTGTTGTCACGTGGTCGCGAGCTAGCGCGTCTCATAAAGGATTCATTTTACCCACGCGACAACATTTTACCACGAAACGTCTCTACCCCCGTTCTCCCAGAGTGGGAGTTTAGGCCGACGCAGTAGGAACCGCGCCGTCCCCACATTTCCTCTCCTTCTCTGATCCTCCTTGACCCTACGATCAAAAACGTTGTGCCTTTCATCAGTACTGTTATAAAAACCAGGCCTTTAAGCTAAAAAGACCAATTACTTTATTCGACGTTACTTAAAAATCAAAGAAATTTGATATTTTTCGGGAGAATTACCAAAAGAATACGAGCAGGAAAAAGAACAAATTGAAGCTGGTTTTTCGTTAATAATTTAGTTTTTTTTTTAGATTTTTCGTTAATTACATCAGAGACAAATTAAACGAGAAAGAAACGTGAATAGGCAAATTTCAGACTTAGTAATGGTGGTAGTTTAGTTCAGTTTAGTAAAACCTTAGGCACCCATTATATAAAATTTAATACATTTTTAAAATATCCTTGTGTCTTTATTTAAAAGGGAGGTTGTCACGGGCTTTTCATGGAAAATATTTAATAATCGACTTTTTCGAAATATAATCAATATGCATTCGTAGAAGATGGTTTATTGTTTGTTGATAAGAACACTCTACTTAATTTATAAATACGGGCATATCCTAAAGAATAAAAGTTTCAAATCATCGTTACAATTTAACTTGTATCCATTTCTTAGTTCTGGAGAGGAACTAAATTTTGTTAAGCCTTTCAATATGGTTTCACTGTTCCTTTAAAGACTCAAGGATGAAATACAAATCCTTCTATTGAAGTTAAGCCTAATCAACTTTGAACAGAAATATAGAAAAATATATATATAACAGCTATAACAAGGATAAGCTCCTTATAATATTTATGTAGAGAGAAAACTTTGGATATGCCCCAAAAAAGTTGTAATCCATATCTTGTTGAAAAGAGAAAACTAATCCTAAAGTAAAGGTTATTCTTTATAAGAGGTTTAGTGAAAGAATACCATGATGGCCCGGAGGAAGTAAAGAAAAAGAAAAAAAAAAAACTAATTCGTCCACCCCCCCCCCCCCCAAAAGGTTTTTACTTCTTGGATTAGATCGTTAATACTACTATTTCTCTTCAACTAAAAGGGTACTATCTCTTACGGAATAACCTAGCTATGACCATTTCGCTTTGAACAAAACACGTACCTTACATTAAAAGGGAAAATATAATAACCCATTTATATTTAATTTATTAATCTTGGTTAATTAGACATTTAAACAATTTTAATTAATGAGGCTAATACTTCACCAAGAAGAATTTTAAATTTTCTCACCGCAAAAGGGTGATAATATAAAGAAGGATATAATATGTAGAAAGCTAGGTTAACTCTTATTGAAGCCTAAAGATAAAATTCACGTACTGAATAGTCTTTGCACGCCGAATATGACACAGCAGAACGAAAACTAATTTCCTTGACATTTTGACTTGTCAGGTGTTCATTTTTAATATTGAAACCCATGGATTTTTTGTCGGCTATTGTCGACAAGGGGTTCACCATCCCCCCTGACCAATGGGCTAAAGGTAACATTTGTGACGTCAGTCACGTTTTCTAGCTTTACGTTGTGTATTTTATTTCCATTCCAGAAAAGTTACGTTCACACTATGCACTTGCGAGCTTGGGGACCTAAATCGCGCTGATGGCCATGGCCCGGCCTAAAATTTGTTTGGGGAGAGTTACAGTGGGAGAATTGGGGCGCAGATTTTCTGAAAACTAAGGGCCCAAAACAATAGAAGGGGATGGTTGAAATTAAAGCCTGCGCACTCAAAATCGTGGTTTATACATACATAATATTTCTATAGGCCTTGTTATTGAAAGATATTGCTATTTCACGCGTGAAGATAGGAATGAAATGGTTGGAAAACGTGAAATTTAAAGAAATTTTAAAGAAAGAAATAACCAGCGTTCCCGCCCTACAGTTCTTAGATAAAAAAAGGATCAACGGAAGATAAAAAAAAAAAAAAAAAAATGAAAAATAAATAAAATAAAATAAAGAAAAAGAGTCAACTTATCTTATTTAGAGGGGAGCGAAGAAAGGGGTTCAAAATTGAGCCTTTGAAGAAGGGGAAGGTAATAAAACCTGAATCAACGACTAGTAGGAGTTCAATGGGAATCAGGTATAAAAAGGGTTTTCTATTTCAAGAACATCGAATCAATGGCGGCTATAGAGCCTAAGAGACTGAGAAGGGCTAGAGAGAGAGAGGAGTGGAGACCAAGCGCATTAGCTTCAATAAAGTTCGCATCAAGCTTTATCAAAGACACTAAAACTGATTCCTCGAGCGGAAAGTAGGAGGCCAAGAAAGAGAGAGAGAAAGAAACGAATAAAGGAAACAAAAAAATGCCCCAAGTGTGCTTCCGTTTTTAAACCGTAAATATCAGTATCATTTTAGGGTTTGTTGTTACTAAAGGGTGAAACCGATGTGGGAATGGATTGAGAACGATTTGAAAGTCAACGTCATCCGCATATTTAATACCCGTATTTAGTTTGTCTCTGGTTTATGTCTTACACCTTTTCTTGACCAGAGTTTTAAAAACTGTCTTGTCTTGGAGATAAGATTTAAAGCGAACAAGAGAAAACCAAGATCAAATAAGAAGATGACGATGACATTAAACATGCAATTCTGTAACTAAAATCCGTCAGTCGCTTTAGCCGTATTAATTGAACCAAGCTTAACTGCAGGCAAGAAGGATCAGAGAAGGAGAGGAAAAGTGGAGCTGCGTTGAGTTAGAGAGAGAAGAGCCAACCTCCCACTCGGGTGGAAAGGGGGGGATAGGAAATTCTCGAGGTAAACTGTTGTCACGTGGTCGCTAGCTAGCGCGTCTCGTAAAGGATTCGTTTTACCCACGTGACAACAATTTACCACGAAGCATCTCTACCCCCGTTCTCCCAGAGTGGGAGTTTAGGCCGACGCAGTAGGAGCCGCGCCGTTCCCACTTTTCCTCTCCTTATCTGATCCTTCTTGCTGCAGGCCAATCAGTATTTTGAAATTAAATCGGAATACAATAACGACGGAGATCTATTCTCTCCTCAACCGACTCGTGTACGCAATCCGTTAAAGATTAAGTGGAGCAGGAGTCCTTACCGTGAAGTAAAATTTTTGGTTGAACCAGTTAAATTTTGCGCAAAGCAAAGTTACGTAACAATATAGTCGTTTTCTGATCAAGCAGAAAACGGTCAATATAGAATTCATTATTTACCAATCTACTTAGGTTCTTTTTTTAAGTTGGCGCGTTCAACTTGTTTTTAGTTTTTTAGCTCTCGCTATCCGCAGTTAAAAATGCTCCCGTTGAAAAGAATTCGGAAATGGATAGATGCAAGCTACGCATATAGTCATAGGGCGAGTGGATGGAGCTCCAGGACTTACTAAGAGGGTGGAGAAAAAGATGCTGGGAAGAAGAAACTAGAGAACTAGTTCAAATAAAGATCGAGAGCAATTTTTATTAGGATTTATAGTTGCTTCTCTTTCTCTCTCTCTTGGTAAAGCGGCCGGCCGGCAAAAGCACTCTAGTTTTTAAGGCTCTCCCTTTCTAGTTGCAACCTAGGCGACTGCCTCATCCATTCCTTTATAATACTAGATAGGCTCTTATTGTTTTGAATAAACGACTTTGTGCCTGGCGGATATATTTTCACTCTTATATAATACGGTAAACCATTCGATATTGGCTCGTAAATAACCCCCTATACTGTCCCTTACTTTATAGTACTTGCGGTGTTTATCTCGATAAATTTAACATTTAATAAATGCTTTTTCGCGGGGTGTATTAGCGTACCGACACTAACGCCTGAGTTATAGGGGAATCATCCTATAAGGATGCGGCTGATGGTAGCGTCTTTATGGCAACGGTATAACGATTAACTGGGCTATATACTAAAGACTTTTTGTTAGGAGACATTCGTAGGATGACGAACAACCAATACAGATTTGAAAATAATCTTTACGAGTATCAATTGAAACAAGAATTGATAAATTTATTTTATGAAATTATTAATAAATTATATACTATTTTAATGTATTCGTAATTAATTGTTATTAAAGTAAGGCTGTCACAATTTTTCGAAGGCCTATGCGTAATATTTGATTATTTTTTACATAAGCCGCGTTCACACTACAGACTTTGAAATCATTTTAAACTGATTTGGAAAGGTCCAGTTATAAAATTTTGGGGTCACCATGTAGATCTTTGATCAAGAAACGAAATTAATATGTTGAAAAGACGATTGGAAAATTAGAAATGGTTCCAAAATGTCAAGTGTGAACGTATGAAAAATTTTATTAAAACTTTTATAAATTTGGGTTAACGCATTTTTATTTGAAATTGACCTTCCAAGTGGTGCAACTGCATGCTTGCCAATTTAGGGACTTATGGACTTAATTTATTTTTGCTGGGGGTCATCCTTTAAATACTAAAACCAAAAATTAATCAATTTCGGAGAAGATAAACTTAAATTAATTGATAGAAAAAATATCGACAGTAATTTTAGAATTATTACTTAAATAACGATTTAAATTGTTAATAGGTATACACCCCCAAAAATTTAAATAATAACCTTATAAAGCTCAAGCAAAGGCACGACTAGTAAAGAGCAATTATTTTTGACAAACGTGATCCGGCTCACAACCAAATTACCATATGAATGTTCCAAGAAGGAGAAAAAGCGTCATTTCAATTTTTCACAAAAAGCGCAATTTAAATAACTGTTTACAAGGAAATAAAACTCTTTTTTGAAAATGGGGGAAAGAGGGTTCAAATGGCGGGAAAGGTCGCGTGCCCAGACTGCTAGAGTAGCTCGTCAAGAGATATAATGAAGTGTAAAGCGCGTGAAAATTATGCAAGCAACAAGGTAAAAGGTATCCTCTCTTAAAGGGAGGCTGACAAATGAGTAATCTTTTCTTTAACTCAAATTGGGTTTTAATTTAATGTATAATTAAGCTTAGCGCGAATATCTTCGACTTGACTAAATGTACAAAACGCCAAAATAAGGGAAAAATCGGAATTTTGCCACTAACTAATTGGTTTGAGATAAATATACTTTATTTTTAAATTCAGTAAATTTTGTAACCCATAGCAAGCTTTGGCTATTAACTCTCACGCCTTCGCTTCCTCCTGGCATCAAAAAGATGCTTCAAAAACCACTGTAAATATCCCTTACAAAGCTTGAACTTGTAGTTCGTGGTTGCCTATTCTCTGATCATAGCTGGTTAATATATAGCGCTATCGTGTTAGAAGTCAGCTGTTATACAAGAAAAGTAACCTTTTCTTGAAGAATATGAATATCGTTATATAGAAGAATAGTTGTTCACTCTTAAAAAATGAACTATATTAAATCCAGAACTCGGCGAAAAATCTAGCAAATAAAATAATAATCCTCTGAAGCACCTATTACTGCTTTAGCGGTAAAAGATTATCATTACACTTTGCCTTCCCTTTGAAAATGGTATATACAAGATTAGATTACTAATTCACTGTTGTAAATACTCCATCTTTCGCGGAAACAATCAATTAGCTGAATTTTTAAATGGGGGGAAAAGGGAAATTAAACTGTATATAAATCTCTTTTCCGTCAAGATAGTTTCACAAATGAATCTATATTTTTTTAGAATAAGGGTGAATATCATCTTCGTTATTAGGTCAGTAAATATTAAGCTAAAACAATGCATACCAGTATGCGAAATAAGTAAACGAGCAAAGAGAAATTCCCTTGTTTACATTATTAGAATATACCGGTTTTCTACGAGACTACGAAAATAATTTTCGGGTACGTGATATTTTTAAAAAATCAAAAAGTTTCAAAGTTTGTCTTTAAATTTTCTTGATTTTCTCCGAAGAGTGAATTAAAGGGATAGTGAAAGACCTTTTTATTTATAATGTTTGATTTTAGGCCCTAGTTCAAGGCCCGCGAAACTAGCAATGTAACTAACGAGGTTCAAACATTTCTACAGCCGTATGTAAATCCATTAGATTGGATGTCTTTTTTTGTAGACTTCTCAATCTAGCTGGAAATTGTATAAGGGTTGAAAATACAAACAAAGGCAACTTAAAGATATACTACTACTTTTAAATCTCAAAATCTGACATATTTATTCTCTGAAATTTTAAGATCACTCAAACGCGCATGTTATAGTTCAATGAAATCACAAAATCAATCAATGCTAGGATTCCATGAAATCTAAAGATCACTCACAAGTCAGTACGTATGATTCGATTCGGGGCATGAAATATGTTAGAAAATTCTGCTTTAAAACCTGAAAATCACCCAGAAGATATCACCAACGATTCATTTCTCAGAAATCTAAAAATATCTCATAAACCTCGCTTTGAAATGTTATAATCTCTCGAGAATAAAATAATCTAATGCGTTTAATTCAATTTAATGCGGAATATACAGCAGATCTGAATGAATCAGGTAATCCATTTGGTGTATTTCGACTATCCTAGAGCAAATTTAAGTATTTTTTATATCGGTAACTTTCTGATTAATTTTAAAGGCAGAATGAAACTATAATATTTCGAGTTAAAGATTCTTAATAATTGCAATTCCATTTTGAAGATAAATTTTTCAATAATTCATTCTACCTTGAAGAGAATACGATATAACAAAAAATACTTCAACTTCCATTTTACGCTGCCTATAAAATTAAATACATACACGGATTTAAGAGATCGTCCAATATTTGAGTTTGTGATTTTCCATCAAAACTTAATTATTCATCTTAAGCCCCATATTCGATATAAAGGTAATTTAGCGAATCGTTTGAATAGGAATTCTTGGTATATCGCGACTCTTACAAGAGTCTCTTAGTGAGTGAAAATGCCCCAGAGAGGTTTCGAAACTCGGACCCGAGAGAAAAGGCCGCGCGGCTAATAGATAAGATGGTTCAAATAATTCTTCGTAAAATCCGATTGAGGCGGAATCCATTATGATTTATCAATGAGAAACGCCATACTTATTATAAGACCCTGGCATATATTTAGCGTCAAAATATGTATTCTCCATATTTCACGAGATTCGGTTTAATCTAATACCATCAAAAGACAGGTACTTACACAAATATTATACGCGTACACGGTGTACGTACCAACTTACGGACTTAAGCCGGATATAATCTTTGCAAGGGAGAATAAATTCTGTCAAGAAGTAGATTTCGCATCGATTCCTTAGAGTTCTAAATCGCTAATTTACACGGGAAATTACTAGGATAATGCTTATTTATAATTTAAAACTTTTTGGATTAAGAGTGAACAAATTGTTAAAAGAGGTCAAAGAGTAATTGGAGAGAAAAAATTTATCGATCTGTGTAATTCTCGTACCTGCTTTCATGGTAACGATCATTTAAAGAAAATAATGAGTAATTAGGTTGGTTGATTTTCTTGTTTTCGTATCAACGATATCTCATATTAGCCGCGTTCACACTAAAGACTTTGAAACCGTTTTTAACCGTTTTGGAAAGGTCAAAAATGGTCATTTTTGGGGTTAATTATTTGCTTGAAAGTCGATTTCAAGATTCGAAACGATTTCAAAACCGTTTCAAAGTGCCTAGTGTGAATGTAGCTCTCGTTAAATATCTCTCGCAAAATGGAATCGCTTCAATGAATCTCGCGAAAACTTATGCTTTAATTAATTTAGTTATTGGCGTGTCAAGCCGATAAAGCGATGTTAAAAGTTTGTATTCGGCAAAATATAGTGGCTAGCTAGATCCTGGCATTCATACGCGGTTCCTCACAAAATATAACTCCGTACTGTACCAAATTACTCGTGCTTTATTAATTTTAGGGTGATTAACGAAAATTTCAACCGTCCTCGTAAGCTGCTATAGTCCACGAGTTCGTTCGTTAATTCTTTCGTCAACAAAGAGACTTTTTTAATATTAGGAGCGTTAGAAAATACCCTTCGAGAGGTTTGAATAGACTTCAAGGCAGGGCCGGATTAAGCGATTTGGAGCAAAAATTATACGCGCCCCTTAATTTGAAAATCCAACATTCATCACGTCTTCACAAGTGGAAAAGACTTGAATTCATCGCGCCCCTCAACAGCTTCGAGACTAGAAATCATTTCAAATTCAATAACTAACGCCGAGTTTTTGGATTTGGGTATCACTAATTTCTTGGGCGCCCCTCTGTCCCCCTTAATCCGGCCCTGCTTCTGGGATTACTTTATTTCAAAATTTGAAATTAATAATAAATCAAGTAACTATTATTTTGATCATATAAAAACAATTGTAATTTTTATCCTAGTATTCCTCCAATATATTTATTGGAAATCACTAGGAATCTTGTCTTTGACGATAATATCTCTTAAATTCATCATATTACTTAATAAATGACAAGGTATACATTAATGAAACACGTTAACATCAATGCAAGGACTATAACTATATAGGGCTTCTATATTAGGAAACGCCTTCTCGACATTAAAACGGAAATCTATATATACTCTAAATATTGAAATTATTGTTATTACAGTTCTTTTTAAATGGAAATCAGACTAGATACTCGTAAAATATAATAAAAATCAATGAATAATAAATAGCATAGATCGAATATAAAACAGTAAAACTAGCTCTCGAAAGAAAAACACCTATTGAATCGAATTTCTATTCCCTGTGTTCATAATTCAACAATCGATTTTCGACAACTATTACCGATTTATTTTAAATAGATAATGTAGTTTTATTAGAGATTAAATCCATATCATTTAAGTGTGGTCGTTACGGAATTTTTATAATAATAATAA
The DNA here is from genome assembly GCA_963920705.1 of Odiellus spinosus. Classification (NCBI taxonomy): domain Eukaryota; kingdom Metazoa; phylum Arthropoda; class Arachnida; order Opiliones; family Phalangiidae; genus Odiellus; species Odiellus spinosus. The sequence continues at coordinate 10,644,425 of OY987237.1, forward strand.
ATAGTTTACAACTAAAGTTGATGGCACCACAGGGGCGTAGCCTATTCTGAGTGGTTGCCAGAAGAAATACAATTGTACACTCACATATTTCACATTTTCAGAATCTAATAGTCCTGGTCGATTTCTAAAACCGGAAGTCTAGAGAACCTCGCCAAAATTTTGGCGGGGAAAACTTTTTGTCACGTGATCGTCCGCCATCTTTTTGTAGTGTGAAAATAGCTACAGACTAACCAACGCCTCCTATACTTTATCATATAGGAAGCGTTGGACTAACAACTTGAATTTGGTTTGTGGGAAATAAAATTAGAAATAGTCTGGCAACCTGTTACTACAAAAAGATGGCGGCGCGGCTATGAGACAAGGGCCCATTTCCGGCAAATCGACCAGGACTATTCCACAAACCATTAGAAAATAAATGTGCGTTTCATTTCTTTGTAAGAAATGATTCGATATCACCAAGAATCCATTCAGGTTCCATAAGAATATGGGAGGGCCGCGATTCAATAACCATCCTCCCAAACTTTGTAGCAAAAGTTCGTCCGCTTCGAATCGATTTTTCAAGTAAATCGCTCCTGACATTATATTATTAACCCGCGCCACTAACGACCTTGACATAATATTTTAGGTAATAAAAATGGAGCCGACCGAAAAATGATCTAAGCGTACAAATGTTGCGAAAATTGCAGACGAACTTTTGTTACAAAGTTTGGGAGGATGGTACCAGAGGCTAAAGCTATGCTCCCATATTCTTATGGAACCTGAATGGATTCTTGATATCACCAAATATTAAAACAGACCATATTTCCATGAAGAAAAAAATGTATTGCAATGTAGATTACAAAATTCTTATTCCATTTGGTATAATCAAAAAATAAAATAATAAAAAAAAATCGAAGAGATAGCTCAATTGGATTAATTAAATAGAGTTTTAAAAATATATATAAAAAAAAGGAAATCCCTGTTCTTATAAGCGGCTGTCGAAAAAAAAAAAAAGACCAGCGCCATTAAAAATACATTACTAAAGCCTCTTAATAAATTTCCCTCTAAATTGGTCCGCGAAGAAGAGACTATACATTGAACGGAATCCAAAAAGAATAAAAAAAAAAAAAAAAACCTAATATGGGCATGAACCGAGGCTTCCAAATCGTATAGTCTGTCTACCGATTTAGAAGAAATAAAACTAAAGGCAAGGATTAATATAAAATATTGTAATGACGTCATTGTACGAACTTATCTCTTTTCCCTCGCCTTTTACTCTATTGCCTCATAGCCACGCAACGAACGATAGATGGTACGGTCGAGAAAAGGCAAAATGGGAGGAAAGTAAGAGGTCACTACTGTCTAAACCATTTATTATCAAAAGCTGGCTCCGGCAAAGTGCATTAAGTCTTTAAGATGGATTTATCCGCGTACACCCCTTCACCGTAGCCCGATGTCGTATATACAACGTACCGTACTATTTTCCATCTATTAAAATCTGCCTACAGAGGCAAAAGTTTCTCAATTACGAGCAGAAACCACCTTCACCTTACCTCAAGCACTTATATTTGCCAATAACTATCAGACTTGGAAACTAAAACTGTATTAATACTAATTAAAAATATAGTTCGTCCATTTTGAATTTGAGGCAATGTAATTAAAAGTATTTAGGTTGAATAATGACGTCATTGTTATTTTTGCCCCTGCTTTTAAACTATATTGTGTCTTGGTCAGTTTTCGAATAGAGCCTCGCTCTCTTCATCGCGATCTCGAGCGTCCAAAATGTCTGGCATCGTTTAAAATTTATCTTAAATATTTATAGTTTGTTTACCTTATTCAATGCAATAGAAATAAAAGCGGGAAAATTAACAGTTACGGTGAAAATATAGACTATCTCGTTATGACCCTCCTTTTAAATATATTGCTTCTAATATAGAGGATGAATTATATGGAGGAAATCACCTCTTGAAGTAAACTATATCGCCATCAAAAGCGATTTTGACGGTTAACGTGAAATATAATTAAGAGACGAAAATTGCGGAAATTAGTATAATTAACGCTTAATTAACTCAAGCGCCTGAAAGTTCGGGGTTTTCATTTTATTGGCTAAAGTTGGATTTAATTGGGTTAAATTATAAACTAAATTTAAAACGCAGAAAATAGGCTTAACTGGATTCATGTTAATCAGGATCTCCATGAATCCAGCTCAGCCTATTTTCTAGGCAAGTTTTAAATTTATTTCTAGTTTAATATTTGTTGTAATTCTTTACTGATGGATTAGGCATATTTAAACGATAAGGAATCGATTAAAAATCACTTGTTGTCAATTTTATTATTTTAAATAATTCTAGCGAAGGTCTACTTTCTAATGAAGCAATCGGCTTATGTCTAGGAGATTGTTGAGAAAAATTAGGGCCTTTTAGATTCCCAAACACTACTAAGCATAACACAGTTTTAAATATTTCTAGTAGAAAACTCTTAAATTGAGAAAAAAAATGTATAACCCCACATATATTATTCATAAATTTGAATTCAGCGAAAAATTAAAACCGGCTTTAAACCTCCATCCATTTAGGCGAAAGCCTAGCTTAATTTAAGGTGTAAAACTATGCAAATTCTTTTTCCATAACCAAAAGAAAACCTTTAAAATTCGTGGCACATAAAATCAAAACCTGACGCATTTCTAAAAAGGAGGGTATTATCATATTTCCATTAAAAAATAAGTTTTTATTTTTTTTTACGTATATGGTATGGAAAATTTTCCTATTTTCTTTGAAGGGCTTAACGGGTATAAGGATTGATTCTAATACCATTTTTACTTTGCTTTCCCCGATCATATATTTATATATATTGGATGGAAGCAGGCCCCTTTTATCATCCCCAATAAGAGTTTCCGAATGCTAAGCCCCTATACGGAAATTCCGAGTAACAAAAGCGCGCGAAACGAACCGTCTATTCAACCAATTTGATTTAATACGTATAAAATTAGATTTGAAGCAATTTTACATCCAATTTTTACCCATCTCCTTAAGATCCTTTCAATAACACCAATATTTTGAACGCATTGTACAGTTTGTTTGACTTTTTCTAGTTAATTCGTGTAAAGCTGAGATTGTGAATATTTCCTAAACAAAGATTTTTTTTCCGGATTTGTTCGCTTCCCCCAATTTTACTTATTTTCCAAAATAAAGTCAAACACGCTATTCGACTTCTTCGAATCAATTCGTGTAAAGTTGAATACTGAGGATTTAACCGGGATTGTTTTTTACCCTATTTTTCTCATTCCCCTTTATTCCCTTCATTGTTAATAATACGTCGAACAGAGACGAAGTCTTAGAAGCTTCGAAAAGGATGAAAACTTATATTTGTTTTTTACTTAAAGGGCGAACGAATAAGCATTAGCGATAATGGCTTTCACCGCCGTTATTATACATAACGTAACTATAGTCGGTTGCAGTTACAGTTTGCAGTACGTAAAAAACTTCATTTTCATTATTTATCGTTCAAAAAAGAGGGGGATTTAGCGTCGTACCTACTGTAAATTCAAATTTATCGTGAATATAAATTCCGAGCAATATTATTAAAGCGGTAATTCTTACAAAGGTGTAGAATTAAGTAGTATTTCTAAGCCATATTTCTCCTTTCTTGAACGATAATTTCATTGCCTGAAATACGAGGAATAATAAGGGTCGCTCGCGGCATTACACACTCATTGAAAAAATCGTAATATATAAGAGGGAATATCCTATACGCCTCAAAAGCCTTGGCAATATCCATTACAGAAATATGGAATTTTTTATGTGTATTTTTTTTTCTCTCTTCTTCTTCATTGGTTCCTTTTTTAGGAAATGAATAAATTTATAAATGGGAAATTGGTATAACCTTTTTTTTTTCCTATTTAAAGAGATTGTATTACGATCTGATTCAATTTTAATTAGGACAAAATAACTTTACTAAACTGTGCATGGATTTCTTATACAGAAGGAAAAAAATGTAACTGATGCTATCTTGCCAATTTGTCCCAAAATATTCGACACTTTGCAAATTAAGATCCTGAAACATTTCCGACAGCGCTACACGTCAAAAGTCGAAGATATCGATTATAAAATATTAATTTTCATTGTATACCAATACTTTTTCTTATAACATTTATTTTGAATCGTTTTTAATGATCTATCCGAAAATGTTAAACAAATTCTAACTATAGATCATGAAAAATGAATGACAGCCTATTTTAAATAATTACATAGAGTAATGTAATAGATATATCAGATTTTTTTAATACTTCACTGTATTTCATGGTTATCTAATAATTTTTATGATAAATCAGAAATTTACAATTCTTAAATACAATATTTTTAAAAAATGGTATTTTTTCGAATCCTAGCTATATGACATCATCTAATAGGTAAAATTCGGAAATTAGAAAGCTTTTTATTCCAACTAATCGAGAATTCGGTTGGATTAGAGGCGGAATTTTGGACAAGATAAAAGAAACATTTTTGGTTAATCAGTTATTATTATTAATCGGTTAAATATTCGCGATTACATTGGATTTATCACAGACTTCCTGTGGATAATTTCAAATTATAAATAAAGACAAAATTATTAGAAATATCTTGTCCAAACCCCGACCTCTAGGTTGCTAGAAAACGTATATGATAATACAATCCCTTTAAGAGAGCAATGAGGGCTGGAATTAGTTTTTGAACTATTCTAAAAGGGAATCGAAAAATATAACTCTGGTGCATTCACGTCCTGCTTTTAACTTACTTTCTAAGTAGTCGAGATGTACTTCTTGAACCGGAAATATTTATGAGTACGAGATCTGAGAGTTTTATGGATTATTAAAGGTTAGGGATTTTAGAAAGATTTAAGCCTAAGGGATGTTGGGATCATTGACCAAACTTCGTTCCCAAAATGGCAATGTCCGAAGTAGAGGTCGGCGTTTGGACAAGATAATTTGATTGTTTTTAAATTATCCACGGAAGTCTATGATAAATGCAATGTAATCGCGAATATTTAACTGATTATTATTCATAACCTATTAACGAAATATTTATGGATTATCTTGTCCAAACCCCGACCTCTAGTCCGAAGGATCAAAAATTCCAAAAAAATGTCAACGAAATTAAAAACATTCCCGTGATCTCGTAATCTTATCGGATTATGTGATTTTGCCGATGATTTCGCGATATCCAAATTTAAAGTGAGAAGCATTTTCGGAAAGATCGTTAAAATCGATTCAAAATATATAAATATACAGATACCATAGAAAATATTACCGCAACAGTAGAAATACATATATTATAATCGGCATTTTCGAAATATTTAAAAATCCCAAGCAATACTACGTCATCAATACGTTCGCGTGCATGCTATTGGAGAGGCTATTCAGGCGCATTCTGGGAAGTGACAAGGTCTCTTTCGCTCGGTCTTTTTCACGAAAGTACTTAATCTAGAAACGCCATATAGCGGAAAAAATATCTATATAAATATTTCGACATTTTCATTTTTAAAGTTTCTTTCGAACGCGTCAACCCAGAGTTTTAAAATTCTGAATATAATTTTAATAGTATATGATGAAACGAAAAATTTAATCCACAGTCGAATATTCGACAGCCTCACATTAATACTTTCACGATTTCGCAACAAGGAAATGATATTATTTGACCACGCCCCTTTTCAAGAGGGTTGTATTAAAAATATTTTCTGATCGTCAAATTAATAAAATTTCAATATTACGCAAAGCGTAACCAGTAATTATCGCACCATCTAATATCATTTTCAATCTAAAAATTCCTTGCATTTGGGGTCACGAAAACCTCTAAGGCTTTTAAGGGAACTTAAAAGGAAAGCGCGTTTTTAGATTAATATTGAAGGAACCAAAAGTTATTTTGGTCCTATCGATTAAATTCACCGCGGCCAGAAAGTATATTGGACACTCCGTACACGATCCAACTGTTATTTTTTAATAAGACTGAAACTCGATAACGCCGTATCAAAGGTTCAAACAAATTAAAACTCTTCCGAAACTAAATTATAAATATAAATTTACATAATATATATATAAAAAGAATCCAAACCTCTCCAATTTGTACAAGTTAATATTAAAGTGCATGACGCTGTCATGTTTTAGACGGCCTATGCGTAATTTTACGGTTTTTAAGAGCAAATATCCCGCAACAAGACGTTGCGTGGTTATTGTAGAGCCTACAGTTGATTCTCACGCGTATGAAAATTATAATTACGTTTCCAAAAATGAACTACGTCATTTATCGGAAAATTACCTAGTTTTTTGAATATTCTTAAGAACACCTCAACCGACAGAGGCCTAAAATTTTGAATAACGCGTATTAGTAGTATGATAAAATAAAAATACAATTCATATATATTTGAAAAAAAAAAAAAAAATGGTAACAGCCTAACTTTAAAATGATTAAATTAAACTCATTAGAAAGGATAATTTATTTTTAATTTCACTGTATGTTTAAGGGAAATTTGAACAAAATTCTGAGGATCTAAAAAATTTCGAATATTTAAATTATTACCGCGATATTCTCAAAAATGTTTAACTCAGTCGGATTTTATTTTTGGATAAAGGATAATTTTTGCCTTAGCCATATTCGCATCTGTAACAAATTTTGTTTTTGCGGTGAAGATCTTCTTTAGTCGAAAATGATGTAATTTTATTGTTATTCGAGTTTAATTTTTTTTTTTTTTTTTTTTTTTTTTTTTTTTAAGATTACGATAAGGAGTTTCTACTGCGTAGACTCCGTGAGCAATTAGGGTTAAACTAAAGTTATCTAATCAACAACCATCAATACTTCATCATTTTTACAGTCTGATAATGATCCCATAAAATTAAAAACCCCATAAAAACCTCCTAGAAGAAGCAACTTTGAAATCTTAATTTATTCATAGTTAAAGGATTTTTACCATTTATGTATAAAAATCAAAAATGAATATATATCACTTTTTAATTCCACAACCAATATTCGAGTAAATAAAATTAAAATTAAACGCAATTACCTTCTAAATAAAGTAGAACTTGACAGATAATATTGACCATGGGTCGTTTCAGTCTCATCGCACGAAGTGTCGGGGACCTGAATCCAGACCCGTAAACTTTTTTTTTAAACGTCCGATTTCCGATTTTAAATATATTCAAAGTTTCAGATTTAAACCGAAAATAAATATCCTAAGCAAAGAAAACTAAACGCTGAAATTCCGGTTGAGATTAAATAAAATTAATAAAGTTAATCCAAAAATATTTGTTGAGAGTGCGGGAGAAACGTGGTAAACCAATTCTTAAGCACTTCATAATAGTAATAAAATGGAGTTTTTTGAAGCTAAATATGTGTTTTAATAACTATATTGAGTTCGGGCCCAGAGAGAGCGCCTTGTCACTTGGAGAAACTTGAATCATCTGCGGAGGAAATTCGCGTACTGAGGAGAAGACGGCGTTAAGGAGCTAGTCAGAGAGAGAAAGAGAGAGAGAGTGAAAGCGCGCCAAAAACTTTTCCCTCGATGATGGCCTCATATCGGAGCGCTACTCAGACGCCATCTAACAAATCGAGGATGAACTAAGAACGGAATTCGAGATTTCTAATGCGAACTAAGCTTTATAAAATCGCGAGCCTACATTCAAAAGCAGTCCGAGATCTCAGCATTCGTAAATCGACTCTATACCTTCTTTAAACAAAGAAAAGCAAGCGATGTTGATTGTGATATAACAGGGGAGAGATTAGCCATCCGTACTGAATGATAAATAAAATATTTAAAAAGATTTTCGACCTTTAAAGAGATAATGCAACCTAACAAGATTTTGTATCAATTCCTTATTGTTTAAATAGGCCTAATCCACGAACAAATATTAAATTAGAAATAAATTTAACATTTACCCGGAAAATAGGTATATGGTCTAGCGACAAATCGAACGCGCGATTGTATGTCTAGTGGAGATCTCGCGTGAACGACGGGTCTTGCTCATTGGTCGCTAGACCTTACACGGAGGCAATTCAGGATCTCCGTGAATCCAGCTAAGCCTATTTTCCGGGTAAGTTTTAAATTTATTTCTAGTTTAATATTCGTTTTGTAAACTTTTTATTGGTGGATTAGGCCTAAATAAACGATTAGGACTCAATAAAAAAATCACTTGTTATCAGATTGCATTCTCCCTTTAAATATCTTTTTTTTTTTTTTTTTCCAAAAATGCTACTCAAATTCCTTTCGATTTGCATGAGAAATTGGTATTCAAAGTTTTCTTTTACAGAGAAAATTTAAATTAAAGGAAACTAGTCCTTTAAAACTGTTAATTTACAACTCGTAACTATAATTAACTGACCTACTCTTTATTCGAAACATTAAAATATTGACCAAAGTTGTATAATCTAATAAAATGAACCTTATCCAACTATAAAGGCACTAAAATACCGACTATAAAGGCAGTGAATTACTAAATATAAAGGGTGTTAAAATTATATCAGACGTCGTAGAATACCTTTTAAAGGGAAAATGCAACCAAAAACGAGTGATTTTACATCGATTCCTTGTCGTTTAAATAGGCCTAATCCAACGGTTAAAAAGTTTAAAAACAAATATTAAACTAGAAATAAATTTAAAACTTACCCGGAAAATAGGCTTAGCTGGATTCATGGAGATCACCTGAAATAGAGATCAATGGCATTGATCAATGAATTTTATATGGGAAATACAGGATCTCCATGACCAACGTCATTGGTCGCTAGTCCTTGTACGGGGAGTTCAGGATATCTCCATGAATCCAGCTAAGCCTATTTTGATGGAAAGTTTTAAATTTATTTCTAGTTTAATATTTGTTCCTAAATTTTTTTTACTGTTGGATTAGGACTATTTAAACGATACAGAATCGATAAAAAAATCACTTGTTGTTGGGTTGCATGATCCCTTTCACAGAAGATAATAAGAGGCGAAGGGTCCCACTTCGTTCTATTCAGAATAACTGTTGATAAATTTTACTTGTGTAATCAAGTACCCTAATGATTTGATTTTGGTGGCGTTGTCGTTCAGAGATATTTCACTCTTTTCTGCTACCCACGGAGCAATAAAAAAAGATATCCGTGCTTTACTACACCTTAAAATTTATATTTTAAGACCTAGTATCTCTCTCCGTGAGTGTAATTAGTGTATAGTAAGGGGCTGCACCTATTTTATTTTATTCTAGCTGATGGTGTTCGCCGCGCTGCTTAACTACCCTATTTTAGAGTAAGGGTGAGTGGTGTAACACTCGAACTATTTTAGAAACCACTATTTAGATTTGATCATAATGTGCATCCCACGAATGCCTAAAATATAACCCGTACCAGGTTTTTAAATCTTCACTGAAATAAACTCGATAGTCGAAAGGTACATTGATTGGCTTTAATTATCCATCGTTCATTGGGTCTAATCTATAAAGGATCGAATTTAACGATTTAATATTATACCTGTAATGAATATTACAGCTTGGCCCTCGCTTAACGGGAGCTTATAATTCCCTCGGGACTGTTAAAGGGATTAAGTAAGGACTGGAATTCACGGAGGGGGACCAATAGTTGGCCGAGTCAGTGTTGATGCTCGATGGTTGAAGTTCAGTTCAGTTCTGACGCGGCAACAAGAGAAGGAAACTCAGGCTAAAGGTTACTTTTAATTTCACTTTGGGATCCATATATTAATTTTAGTTCATCTTTGCACGTCTCTGTTATAAAGCCAAAAACTTTAACGATATTCAAAGTTTATAATTTTAATTTTTTCGATTGTCCTAAAATCTTTCGCCTGTTATTTTTAGGAAAATTATCAGCCCTATAATCATCTTGGCTCCATGAACTGTAATAGAGATAGATACTTCTTAAAAGCTTCAAAATAAGCCTTTACTCGCCAGAGAGGGTACATCTATCCAGGGTCATAAAATTTTAAAGACTACTTGGACATCAGGGTCTCGGCGCTCGTTTTCTGTGGCTAAACCAAGCACGCTCACTACCACACTATACCCTGTTCCCGATATTTTCCTTAATGGGTAGTCGTTAGAAAATTAGTGTCAGAAGGAATTTATACGAACCGCAAACAATGCCCATGCCCCATACAACGTATACCCAAACTTCGGAGAGCGAATATTTCTTTGCTGGCTATACGTACTAAGGAATTCCTATTCTATACCGTGTTCTAGAACCGCGTGCAACAAATATTTGAAAAGCGTCATATCCTTACTCAAATACAGCTTATTCTAAATAAAATTTTTCCAAGTGAAATAGCTAATATGGAAAGGTGTATTAGGTTAATTAATGGCATACTAGACTGAATTAGCAATGTTAAAAATCGCCAAAACCTATTATCAAAATCACAGGTTAATAATCAAATTTTTAAAGGATATATAAAATAAATTTAACATTTATTTCAAAAGGACTCAATCGCGGATGGCAATGAGAGTTCTTCTTAAAATGAAAGATATTTCATCGGCAGATTTACTGAGAAATCGCGAACAAAAAAATAATTTGGGATTATAAAATTATTAATTTATAAATTAACGTTAAGTAAGCTATGTCCTTGATATATCCTCAAAAATATACACATATTCTGGATCCAGTTCAAACCTTTCCGTATTAGGAACAGTTTCAGCAAAAGCAAGGGGTTCAAATCAGAATCATCTCAATATTTCATCACGTACAAATCTAGAGACCAATGGAAATGTCTTCCATAAAATCTTAGACAAACAGAAGGAGGTGCGCTTCGTAAACGCTGAAATATAAGTCTGATTCCAACTTATAAGTGCAATTGTATAGTACACGCGAGTAAATGTATGTGTGCCTAGTGCATTATAAGCTAATCACAATCTTAGGAAAACACAATAGAAAAGCTTCCTTTTCTTGACTAATGAACTTCCTTTGTTTTTACAGGCCGCAACTAATATATCTTTAGTTAAAAAAGACGTATACTACTTTCTTCTTTATAGAGTTTTACACCAGGTATCCTTCCACCGTATCATTAATAGAAATGTATTTTACGAATGACACTTATCGACAAGAAAATGAGGACAAGTGATGAGAGAGAAGTGGGTCTTTTCTCTCTCGAACAACGAATTATATTACGATGTCAATTGGGCCGATGACTACTTCAATTAAGACTCTAGGAGACCGTGGAGACGATGCTTTTAATCGAATTAAACAAGAGACTATTGGTTGAAAAAAAAAAAAAAGGAAAAAAGATCCGAGAAGGAGCCAGTGTTATACATTGTTGATCTACCACTACAAGAACCAATCATGACACCCTTTTAGTCTTTGCGAAGAAAACAAGGAACCCCTATTGAATTATAGCTAACATAGTGCGATAGTACTTAAAAAAGTTTAGTGTTTTATGGAATTATTAAGTGCCATTATGGTGTGTGTTTAACAAAACTCTTCGGAGAAAAGCCCCACGATGAGAAAATTGGAAGAAACATAGATGAATATATTTATTCTTAGTGGAATTTGCGTTTAATCATACTGATAATTATTATTAGCGTAATAAATTATGCAAGATGACTCGACATTGTAGAAAACTAAACGAAAAATACTTGATAATTTCTAATTAATTAATTTAATTTAATGCCCTTTTTCAAGCCCCATCGCCGCTTTGATTGGATACTTTTAGGTGTTCGTAAAATATTTGGAGCTGTTTTCAAACCAATTTAAAGCCAATAAAATTACACGCGGGGAAACTATAGAGAACTTGTAGTTCAAAAATAATTTTAAATAATTATTTAAATTTTCAAAATTTATTTAATAGACTAAATTTCTTTTAACCATTCCCCTCTTAAAATTAAAATTTACTGTATAAAATATCCAGTAAAGATTAAAAATAATTCTATCTTAATATTTTATTTGTCTCCTAATATCCTAATTGAGGGCCAATATGAGAAGCAAGCCTGACGTCAAGGGGGAGGTTTTAGAAATTTGAACCCCCATGCATGTAATAAAAAGATAAGTATATAAACTTTTAATATGATCGGGAAAAAATTTGTGAGAGAATAACTTAAAATAAATATTGGTTTAAATAATTAAAAATAACCCTTTAAATTAATTAAAAAAGGCATCCGATCCTCTGACGAATGTTCGTCAAATATGCTGTAGGTCCATTGGACCGACAGTCCCAATCGATGACCATCCCAATGGACCGACAAAAACCCGCACTTCGGTCGATTGGGACTGGAAACGGCTGTAGGTCCATTGGACCGACAGTCCCAATCGACCGACAGTCCCAATGGACCTTCGCGCGGGTTTTTGTCGGTCCATTGGGACGGTCGGTCGATTGGGACTGGAAACGGCTGTAGGTCCATTGGACCGACAGTCCCAATGGACCTAACCTAACCCAAATAAGACAGCAATGCTAGAGAAAACCGTAAGGCTTTATTCACAACATAATATTTATGGGGAAAAAACGGCAAGCCGCCAATCTGCCAGTTCCCTTTTTCGTTTAAGCCGTTTTCGGTCCATTGGGAAAAGCGCCTTCGGGCTAGTTTCTTTTATCTGTTTGGCGGTATTCGAGTCTGTCGAATGGAATTGTCGGTCCATTGGGAAGACACCGTCAAGCATACCATCCAATCAAAGAATTTTAAAAACATTTTATTTGCCCTTGAATGTTTCTTATTATTAACCTCAAATAAATATTTCACCCGGGGTTGTAAACTTTTAATTCAATTTAGCCGCGTGTCACGTTCACTGTCACTTTGAAAACTTTAAGTATAATTATATCAACAGTTTGATTGTTTACTACAAAATAGAAGCCTTGAAATTATAAGCGAAACAAATGAGAGAGAAATATATATATTTAAGTAATCTAATTAAGTCAAAACCTCACAAATTTCGACCCACTTCGCGGTTTAACTGTTATTTCACCCCGCAATAACGTTAGAAAGACAGATTTGGTTTAGATCAGGATTCCTTATTCTCACGTAAAGTTGGAAAAGGTTTGAAATTTCAACACGAACAAAGTAATGTTACGCCTTATTTCAGTGTTTAGGTTTCAAAAGAGAGTTAAAGGCCCAGCCTAGATTTGTACACGATGTAATGTCAAGCCGAGTCTTAGTGCGAGGAAAGATTCCCTTGAGGCAATGGGAATTAAAAGGCGTTAGGGGGAAATCTAGTGATAGGGGAAATGCTAATTTGTCAAAAATGAGAGAAATAATATACATATTTCTACATGTAATTCCGAGCGGGTAAAAGAGCAAAAGTCGCTTTGTTTACCCACGCGTCCAATAATCGAGTTAAAATTGTAGTGGGTTTCGTACTTAGAAGGAACTAAAACAACCGTTTGAAAGAAACTCAAGCAGTTATTCATTAAAAAGTGTATATAAAATTCTAATACAGGGAATAGAAAGAAAGACTCTCCTCTACTATATTGTTATACTACTGAGAAAACCAGAAGCTGATGAAACCCTCCTTTGAAGTCTATTACTCCCTGGTCTTGTCTACCCCTCTCTGTATGGGCTAGTTTCAAAAAGCGCGATTCGTACGCCTCCTAACGGTAGATATTTTCGGAGCGGGAGTTCGTCGAGCGAATATCTCTAGCAGCCTTGGAGTTCGTCAAAAAAACGTCGTCGTTTGTGGAGAGAGAGAATTTCCAATTTTCCGTAGACAGGGGGTATGAAGTAGGACCCCTCCGATCTCGTAAAATTGTGAATTTTACCCATACAGAGAGGAGCGCTATATGGAACATTAGAGTAGTAGACTTCAAAGGAGGGTTTCATCTACTTCTGAGAAAATATATAGAGCATTAGCGTAAAATATTTTGGGTCGAATTTATTGCCTTGGTAAGTTTTTCATAGTCTTGAATGACTGGTGGGTTTCACTATACTTCTAGACAAATATTCCTAGACGAAACTTAACTCAGACTCGATCCTTGTAATGTACACGCGCTAGATACCTCCTTTTTTATCATCAAACTATGTTCTCTTCTCTCCTGGTTGCGATCTACGCTTATTTCCCTAAATCAATTAAGACACGGGCGGGTAGACATTCGGGCGTCGACCATATCACCTGGAGGTTCGTTTCAAATCCCGAGGTTTATTCGCTTTATTAAGGGAATTTAATTTAATAAGACGGAGATCAAGGCTTAGCGTTGCCCCCCTTCCCCTTTTCCTATACTTCGTCCTTCAAGTCACTCGTCACGCTTATTAATAGTCAGAGCGTCTAGGATTAATTACGGGACCCGTGGACTGGTTATTAAATTGAAGGAATGAATTAAGCTAGCCACGAAAGGGGCTTGGTCTTTGGTTCAACTTTAAGTCTGTTCAATGGATTAGAGACAACGGTAGGAAAGGCTAGGTTTATGGGGACGTTATTAAACGTATCTCTTCCATTCGTATCTTTCACGCAGCTGTTTCTAAGATAATGGACGTATAATGTATGATCCCGAGCCTTTTGACGATCAAACACCATTAGGTGTAAGGTTACGGACCCGGGAAACTATGCTAATGTTCGTTTAAAGTCTCTGACTCTCCAATTTTAGAGCCCTTATCAATAATCTCTCAACTCTGCATGCTGCCGCTCATTCACTTCGTATTATATGGTGTATAAGCTTTCAAATTGATGATTCTCCCCACTTAAATATACCAAGATTTTTCATATGGACTTATAGATAAATTTGATACGCCTCACTTTGTGGGAATAAAAACAATTAAGACCTGTTATATTAGAGTGAAAAAGAGACCTCCCACTAAAATAATAACGCTGACATCTTGGAATTAAACCACGCAATTACTCAAAACTTAACTGTTATATATGATATCTAACGAGTCCCTGATCAATATAACGAACACAGTCCATACGGTAATAACTTAAAAAATAATATTCAGCAATACTATCCAAACTACATTAATTAGTTGTAAAACTACCTAAGGACACGCTTCATAATTAAACAAATCTGGTAGAAAAAAAAATTGCGCGAGGAATTAAACAAGGCGCCAAAGTCTCCTATTCCCTTAACTCTTTACGGATATCGTTATATCGGAATTTAGTTGCGTGGGAAAAAGAGGCAAAAACCTTCTAAAAAGTTAATTAAAAACCACAATCAATAAACATCTCTTTCCCTCTTTCCCTTTTCTCTCCCAAGCGCATCATCTCGGCAATCAATTCTTCGTGGAGCGAGAAGAGTGAAAAGAGATTGTACACAGTACGTAGGAAGCTTAGAGGAAAAGGGCCAACTGGGAAGGATGTGATGGGAAATCATTCCGGCGCCACGCATTCACCCCCGAGTTTCTAGAAAAGCGCCTCTCGCAAAATTCTTTATAAACATAAATTATAAAAACGTGCCAGTTCCAAGTTATCCCACCAGGCGTCGCTTGATAAATAATGGTAAATGAAACGACGGAAAGGAGCAAAATTGTCCCCCTCTTTTCAAAGAGAATCTACAAAAACAAGGGGAGCAAGCTGTTTTTGAAACCTTTGATTCATAATTTATAAAAACAAATTATTGAATTTAAGTTTTGATGACGTGACGAGAGATATCTTAACAAGAAGGAATAACAAAAACGTCGTTTGGTAAGCGCCCACTAACGGCAAAACTTTGAACTAAAAAAAAGCTCAGGCACGCAATGTTAGTTTATTCTGTTTGCCACTAGAGTTCGCTTGTGAACGCCAGGTGTTGCTATTCCTCTTTATCTATTAAGTTAGAAGTTCATGAACTAGGTTATGGAAAATTAACCTCCTCAAAGAAATTCGAGTGTGAATTTTTACTGTCGCGTCGTGGCGTCTAGGAAGTAGTGTAGGTTTCTGCCGCGTGGTGGCGCCTTGTATTAGTACGCGGTGCATTTTGACTTTAATCGAACACTTATTAACACGTACGAAAGTAAAGAGTTTATTTGATGGTCTGAAATTATCATCTCTGAACATATAAGAAACCCTGAAAAGCTATATCATGGGTTTAAAAAATAGGAGGAACGGGAGTAAAAATCCTATAATTGGTTTCGTATATATAGTGAGCTTTGGGGTTGAACGGGAGAAGGAAACGGAGGTGAAGAGGGGAAAGAAGGGGTCCTTGTAAAATCGTTTTTAAGAGCAAACAGTGCAGGGACCGAAAAACAAAAAGATCTAGTAGGAGACCCGTGGATTGAGGGCATTATCCGATTTTCTAAAAAAAAAAACACCTAAAGAGAGAACCCCCTTTTATAAATCCCCCTCCAGGACCGTTCTCAAATGATTTCCTATAAAGCCACTAAACGGAGTTTTACAAATTTCACTCCTTTCTCTTCATCTTTCTTATATAAGGAGAAATAATAAAGGGTTTTTTCTCTTCTTTTTATGATGGTCCTGGAGGAATTTACCTTCAATTTGGAATGAAGGTAAATTGTTTCACTTCACTTCATTTCATTTTTTAAATTTTTAGCTACACCTTCCCTAGGGTGGGGTGTAGGTATTACATTCGTTGTCACCGTCGTCGTTGAAAAAGACGAAAAAAAGTAGTCGCGTATGATTACTTGAAAAACCCGAAAAGCCCTAAAACTTTGAATAAGGGAATGTGCCCAAGGGAACGTCGTTAACATTGAAAAAGAGAATGCAACCTAACAACAAGTGATTTTTTTTTATCGATTCCTTATTGTTTAAAATTTAAACCCACCTATATAATCTAATTTTACAATTTTCTTCAGGTATATAAATGCTCTTTCAAATTTTTTATTCAAGTTTTGCAAAAATATACTTTTTTTTAACTGGATTAAAATGTGAACTGGCTTTGAAATTAGGCGGCAATCACAATAGGAAGCATTGAAGGCGTCTTGGGTGAATTTGCTCCATTGTGACGCTGTCAGTTTCGTCTGTCCAGAACGACTCGCCTCCTTCAAACGGGGGAGGACAAGAGCAACGCCCTACCCCTCTGTCTAGCTTCGCACGTTCTAGCGAAAGGGTTGTGATACGTAAGGAGCGTGATGGGGAAAAGAGAGAGTCCCGAGGGAATTCAAGACGGGGAAACGATCGAATGAACAGAAAGAAAGCATTGTTGATTTAAAATTTCTACAGTTAAATCTACAACCCGTTCGATTTAGTTCGAGCAACGTAAGCAAAACGGTAAAAGGGTTTTGAAGTGAAGGCGAAAATGAATTGCAATTCTCTCGTAACGTCATCATCCCTCTAATAATTCGCGGACGTTAGGAAGATCTGGTCTAACTCCCCAAAAAAAAAGGGTCTCGAATTGCTCGGTTTCGGTCGTCCCAAGGGATTAAATCCGTACACCGGTTAAGCGATTACGTAAATGATTACAGCTTTTGATATTATTAAATACGTACTTAGTTACGAAATCACTTTAGAACATTAATAGCTACAGTCCCAAAGGTCGCTCAGGGTATCTTCAGATACGTTCAATTCAAACCAGATACTTTAGTTTCTGCGCCGTCAGCGGGATACCAGTATTTTTGCAAGAGGATCTGACTAACATTTCATATTTCCCCCGCGATCGACTTTGAAATTTCAATTTTATAATTAATGAAAAGAGATAAATTTCCGTTTCATCCCGCCTTTAAATTCCCGATTGTTTGGGTTTTCTCGTTCCTCCAACATCATTGGGTTGCTTCAAATAATTCGAACGAAATATATAGAACCCCCATCTCTATTCGCTGATAGCTACGGTCCCGAATTGAATTTTGAAACCTTGCATGGAATCCAGATCGGGAACAGTTTAGAAAACGGGAGCGTGTCTTTACTCTTTTGTTTTCGCGCCCAGGAGAGAAAAGAGAAACGACGACGACTTCGCGCTAAAGACTTTAAACTAATTAACGAAATTGAGGTTTTCAAAATCGAAGTCGGCCTCGAGATAAAAGCGTTTACGAGGTTTTTAAATGATTAAACCAATTATCGCCTAAAGTTTACTCATTTAAATGCCAATTATACATACACTATATAGTTTTCTTCTATACGTTCACAACACGACGGGGAGTGGATTAAAGATTGATAATCGAGACAAATCTAATCAATTTTTTTTTTTTTTTAATTTTGTCTATTTCTTTTTGGTTTGACCTATATAGGCTTCGATCCTTTATCTCTTAATAAACACGAATATCGGAAGCTAATGAAGAAGCATTATCCAAACGATAAAGATTATTTCGGAATTTCAGGACCTCTAAGGGGGGGGGGGCATCACAAATTTAATATATTATTATCTCAAATTCTTGTTAATCTTATTTCAATTATAAATATCTCATTCATATTAGACTAATATCAATTATAAATTCATATTACACATATATATGTATTAATATCAATTATAAATTCATATTAAAGTAATATTATATCTTTAAAGTCAAATCAAGTCATATCTCGCGACGCTATTTTAACCACTAAGGAAAAGTTCCAACAAAATACTTTAAAAAACTGAAGAAGGCGAATAATTAATTCCTGGAATTTCTACAAAATTACGTAACCGGTTAGATAAGGCGAAGTTTTTTTTTTTTTTTTTTTTTTTTCGGATATTAATGTATTAACGCTTAAAAAATAACCGAATTAAATCAGGAGAAATATTTCATTATTTGCATAAAAGATAAGTAGATTCTAGGAATTCTACGGTATGTCCGTTCGAGTTCCTTGAATCAACTATACAAAGTCCAGGAGGACGATAAAGGAAAAGTATCATGTGAAATTTAATTATTTGGAGGCCAATATTAAAGGGAAACTTGGAGCTAAAACCGGAACAGCTTTCGAATTTACTTTCGGAATCAAAAAAGTATTCGAGAATTTTCAAACAATTTTTTGACAAGTTTTTGGTGTTTAAATGTCACTCGGAAGAGAGCCGACCTTGAGAGCAGATACGGATATAGAAAATGTAAGCTGACGTAGCTGATGACGTCCTTAAGTAAGCTCCTCCTCTTTAATGATAGCAACTATTAGTCATATTTTAAAAATTCAAAGAAGTCAAAATAAAATTGACGAGAATTGCCCTTGGAAAAATTATCATCTCTAGCTTCCCAGTCGTTAACTGAAATTTTCCGAATGAAAAAAGCTCGTGGCGCGAAACAAAGAAAATTCTAACCCTCGGCGGAATAAATTTACAGAAAAAGGATGAGTTCCTAAGACGTTGGCGCCCCCGAAAATATTTTGTCCAAAGGCCGAAGAGAGCGTAACCCGCATCAAGATGAAAATATTCTAACCCCATAATTCATTTCCTGATAAATTCTCGGAGAGTGACTGGTCGTGGCCTGCAAAAGACAAGCCAGGGCGCCAAGGTTTTGGGCGCCTGAGGAATGAATTGATAAGAGAGAAAGGAAAAAAAATTCCACCTCCAGAATATTTCGTGGCTTATATAGTTGACACATTTGGGGCTATATCGGTATAGATGATACAATTTTAATTTTTTACCACTTTCTTTTCTCTTGAAAAAAATCTTTGATTTTAAAATGGTTCATTTAAAAGTTTTTTTCGCGGTGGAAAAGTGATCGTTTTCGTGTAATAGTAAAAATCCTCTTATAATAAATTTGAAAGGAAACAAAAATCTGAATTAAAATCTAATTAAAGGAAAACTTGGAGCTAAAAATAGAATAGATTTTGAATTTATTTTTATAATCAACCCGCCAAAAAACGTAGTCGTGAAATTTTCGGAATTTTAGACGGGTTTTTGGTGGTTAAATTAATTTCAAAAAAAGTAAATATTAACTTATCCAGAAAATAGGTTTAACGGGATTCATGGAGATCCTGAATTGCCTCCGTGTAAGGTCTACCGACCAATGAGCAAAGGCCTGTCGTTTACGCGGGATCTCCACGAGACTTACAATCGCTTTTGATTGGTCGCTAGACCTTATACACGAGGAAATCAAGATCTCCATGAATCCCGCTAAGCCTAAGTTTTAAATTTATTTCTAGTTTAATATTTGTTCGTTAATTTTTTCACTAATAGATAAGGCCTATTTAAACGATAAGGAATCGATGAAAATCATTGCATTCTCCCTTTAAAGAATTAATTAAAAGTCGTATGACTTCACTCTCCTTTTAAATGGTAAATTAATATTCACTTTTAAAAGTTCATTCGGGGAAGAAGAAATATAGCGTAAACCACCTGTTACAATAAATTTTAATTAAATCCGAATTGTACCAAAAAAAAGGGGGGTTTTTTCCAATTATAAGTTTGGTAAAAGTTTCGGAGCCGGAAATAAAAATTAAAATAAAATTTGACAAGATGTCAAGATGTTCTTTTTCTGAAACTTCATTATATTAACGAATCAGAGAAAAATATGATAATATACAGAACTAGAGAATAAGAGCCGACGCTGCCCGCCAACCAAATGTCTTGTTAGTGCCACTTTGATCGATTTCAATGCTTAATAAAAAAAATAATAATAAAAAGCGGAACAGTCAAATATATTGAAATAATTTAAGAGACTGATGCTACTACATGGTACTAGTTTCATTTTAAACCAAACAGGATATTGTTTTTAAGAAAATTGGTAACTTCATGGGTGTTTCCTCCAAAAATACTAAAAACTTACTCAGTGATTATTATTTGTTTTGCGATTGAGCGGTTTTTACTTTTTTTACCACCTGTGTCTAACAACTTAGACTGGTAAAAGTTAAAATAGGATTTAAAATAACAGTAGTTCGCAGTCACGTGATCACTTCTAAGTAAGATTATAGTTTAAAGGATTTATTGCACAACTAGGCATTGGTTCTGGTTTTTATTACGCTGTGAAATACTTAAAAATCGGCTAGTATTGGGTTTAAATACAAAATTTATTTAAACAAATTAGTTTTTTCTTTCATGCTTAATGGTTACATGATAACTTACAATTAAAACTTAAAAAACGAATTTCCATTGATCATTTTATACTTAAAAAACAAAACAAAATGCATTTCCTTTGGTTTCGGTTGTTTTTGAACTCAATAACTGACTTATCCCGGTTCAGAGCCTATAAAAGTATGAAAGCATGTGTATTAACACGATTTTAATTGTGAACAGGATAAAATTGAAATTCATGGAATTAACACTTATCACTATACCCTAACCTCTATATTTCAGCATGAGCATCGCTTTCTTATAATACATGAGTTTCTGACGAAGCTTCTGTAAAAATACAAATTCGATTAAGTTGAAGAAAAAATGTTTTTGTACTAAACATTGACTTGCATGGTTTTCTTCAGTTAATCGAACGTTTTCTTCGGTCAACCGACGATTTTCAACAGTCAATCGGATTCTTTCTTCATCCAATCGACGGTATTCATCATTCATTCTATTAATTTCTTTGACCAAACAATTTTTTTCTTCTATCAAGATATTCTTTTCCTCCGTTAACAGTTTAACTTCTTCTGTCAGCCGTTTAGATTCCTCAATCAATCGATGCAATTCATCTTTCAATCTAACTATTTCTTCGTTCATTTCATCTCCCTAAATAAATTTAAATCAATAATTTAATCACAAAATCGTTTGTATTAACGTAAATAAATCTAATCTAAAATTTTTTTATAATTAATACTAATTCAAATATAATTAAAATCTATATAGTATAGATTTAAAATTAATCAACATTTAACTTATAATTAAAATTAATAAAGTCCAGTCGTTACTGCTTACCGAAGCCATCTTCAATTATGATTGAAATATTAAAATGTGTAATCTTTCGAAACCTCGGATTTTTAAAAAACTGTCAGCAGAACTATTTTTAATCATGATTTTAATGACGAGTTTCGTTACTAAAAAA
Organism: Odiellus spinosus; assembly: GCA_963920705.1. Lineage (NCBI taxonomy): Eukaryota > Metazoa > Arthropoda > Arachnida > Opiliones > Phalangiidae > Odiellus > Odiellus spinosus. Next base: position 10,666,068 of record OY987237.1, read on the forward strand.
TGTTTGCTCAAACCATGGAGAAATAATATCGGGAAGACCAGGATAATAATTAATAAATTTATGTTTTTATAGCTCGATAGTTGCAATAATATATTCACAACTGATAACGAGATAAAAACTACCCGAAGAGAATAGTTAAAACTAGTTTTTATTCCGTTATTCATTTTGAAAATATTAATTTTATACGAAGCTATAAAAACGTGTAGACAACGTATTTATATGGTTAATAAATCTAGTCCTCCCGTTGTTATTTCTCCATGGTTTCCAAATATAGTTTACCAATGGAAACGGCCGCTACAATTTTTTAAAAAACCGAGTTTTCCTAGGAATACAAATTTAAATATTTCAAAAAAAAAACTATATTATTTTGATGTTTTTTACTAGTTTTAGGTCAGGTTAGATCAGGTCAGGTTAGATCAGGTCAGGTTAGATCAGGTCAGGTTAGATCAGGTCAGGTTAGATCAGGTCAGGTTAGATCAGGTCAGATTAGATCAGGTCAGGTTAGATCAGGTCAGGTTAGATCAGGTTAGATCAGGTCAGGTTAGATCAGGTCAGGTCAGGTTAGATCAGGTCAGGTCAGGTTAGATCAGGTCAGGTCAGGTTAGATCAGGTCAGGTTAGATCAGGTTAGGTTAGATCAGGTCAGGTTAGATCAGGTCAGGTCAGGTTAGATCAGATCAGGTCAGGTCAGGTGAGATCAGGTCAGGTTAGATCAGGTCAGGTCAGATCAGATCAGGTCAGGTCAGGTTAGATCAGGTCAGATCAGGTCTAACCTGATCTAACCTGACCTGATCTAACCTGACCTGATCTAACCTGACCTGATCTAACCTGACCTGATCTAACCTGACCTAAAACTAGCAAAAAACATCAAAATAATATATGTTTTTTTTTTTTTTTTTCCCGGAAGTTGTCAATGTCTGATATGCACTATAAAAATAGTTTCCGTAAGATATGCGATGAATTACGCTTTTTTCGGCTGATCCCACTCAAACTGTAATCATACCGGAAGGGTAACGGTTTAACGAGGAAATTCGACGGTTGACTGAAGAAAAGAATCGAGTGATTGGAAACATTAATCTTTTTTTAATCGAAGAAATAGAAATTAATCACATTTATGATGAAATTGTCTGAAGAAAGAAGTGGATTGACCGAGGAAAACGTAAGATTAACTGATGCTAACAATGCAATTCAATTGGTTTTGTACAAAACATTTTTTCTTAAACTTAATCGTACTTGCATTTTTACATTAGCTTCGTGAGAAACTCAAGAAAATGTACTTCAACATGGTCATCTTGGAATATGGAGGTTATGGTATTGTTAATGGTTAAGAACATGAATTTTAATTCAAGTTCACAAATAAATTCGTGTTGATACGTATAATTTCACGTGTATTTTTTTCATACTTTTTAATAGATTCTGAAGCTGGCTAAAGTTCTTCTTTGAGCTCAGCAACAACAGAAAGGAGGAAATTACATCGAAAATAAGATTAATTAAGTTATGTAATAATAAAGCGTGTTACACAGATTTGAATAAAGTTTTTTTAAATAAATTAAGTACTTTAACCTAACAAACACTCTTATATTGTTTTAAGTATTTCACATAGCATATTAAAAATCAGAACTGTAATAAATCCTTAGGACTAAAAACTTGTTCACTTAAGTGCTTGTGTATTTTACCTCGTAATTAAGACATATTCACTCATTTTAAATCAATTCATTAACAAATATTCTTTAACCACTCGAGAACTTTCATTGTCGTTTGTTAACAAAGCACGCGGAATTAACAAAGTGTGGAAAGTTGTTGCGAATGAATCTACATGGTTAAGCATAATAACTTGTCATTTCATATCCAACAGAGTGTATGTATGTAGGCAAAAGACGATAGAAATTATATTAACAGAATCAAAACATAATCAAAAAGGAAAGCTAGATATCTTTGGAACTAAGCATTAGTCGTGCCAATGGAGCCAGTAACAGACGGTTTGTGGACCACACCAAAAATCATAATGCAGATTGCACGAAAAGAGAACTAAGCTAACTGAGAGGGCGAGTCCAACATCTTTATATATCACGATATATACATATGGATTCTGTTTTCAATAAGAGCTACATCTGTTATCGCCATGCACTGGGCAAACGAATCCAAAGCCTATATATATAACAAGAAGAAAATAATATAGACGAAATCTACAAAGATATGGGATATATTACCGGATGACCAATATACACTGACCATTCTATTCCTCATGGGTATCCAAACAACCATATATATATACACATCTAGAGTTGTCTATAGTATTTGATCAATAAATATTATTGGTTTGGTTGGATGGCTACAAAGTAGAAGTTTGATAAGCACTCCAGGGGTCGCTACAATCAACTTGGAGGAATGCGGATTCTGGGTTATAATCTCTATACTCAGCGCGTTCAAGAGGATTTGGTAACGACTACTTTTATCTTTGGGATGATTAACATCGCGTATCAAGCCGCGAGCGCCTTTCCCATTATTAAATATCATCTTGAAAAAAAGTATCAGTCTATTCGTGAAGAAAAATATTACATCGTAACTATTCTGGTTTCAATTAACATAAATTAGGCGAACTTAAGGATAATAAAGACGCGCAACTAGTTTATTTATACTTAACACACTACTCGACTAATCTGATTTGTTTAAAGTTTTCAATCCCAAGCTTAGAGAAAATACGAAGTCAACCTTTGTACTCGTTGAAACTTACGCCTGATTCAGAATTCATATATGAGAATTTATCATTTAGTTTAAAAGGCTAAAAAAATGCGAAAAAAAATTCATCATAAGAACCCAAAATAATATGATGGCTATAAACTTTCAGCGCTTGGCATATGTAAAAACCGCGTATCAAGAAAATGGGTGACTCGGATTTGACCTTCTACCTCCGGCTTAAGATGTCAAGGCGCTGACGTGTCATTTCCAGTCCCCAAAAACTCTTTTTAACCCCCCACCCTAGCTAACCCCTATATGACGCCATTCTCCATCGCGCATAAAGACTAGCAAATAGTTTTCTGCCTCGACAAAGAGACATTCTTTAAGAATGTCTTGGCACTGGTGCTGTCGAGCGAGCGTTTGAAAAAAAAATTGTTTCCAGATTGGGGCAAACCCCGGCCCGAAAATGAATTCCTCGTCCAAGATGGCGGAGTAAATCGGGCGGCATGTCGCTCCCTCCGCTCACAGTCTTTAGCATAAATCAGCATAAGCATTCGAGATAATGTTACCCCCTCTACTGCCTTTCTCAACCAGTTTTACCATCTCCTAAAAATACGCTCATATTTTTGTCTCGCTGTCTCTCTCTCTTCTCGCATCTTCACTTCGTCATTGGAAATTGAACCAATGAACGGTAGAGTAAAGAAAAGTAAAAATGTCACAATTCGTTTGTTTTTAGGAAAGTTGATTTATATAATTGTACACCTTTAACCTTTCTTGAACTTTAGGACAAATTTACGAAACCCGAGAACGTATATATAATTTTAAAACATTCTACTGTTGTATTGCCGAGATGTCAGGTTTTAAGTAGCCTTCTCCTACGACATACGACAATTTTGCCCTCACCAAATTCAGGGAAGTTAACCAAAAAGTGCGCTATAACATTCTTGCCTCGAACAGCGTTGGTTTCGTCTTACTGGACACTGTCGAGAGCGGGAGAAATTCAAATCACGGCGTGTACTTTTTTTTATCATTCTCCATATGGAGCTATAACGCAGTCTAAACCAGCGTAGGAATAGCCGGGGACAGAGTAGAATCACGTTAAAGATAGAATAGACCAAGAATCGAGAGGGTGGATAAGGAAAAACGAGAAAACGATGCACCAAAGCGAAAACAGAAAAAAAAATTGCAATCTATTGGCGAATTCTGTAAAAAATCATCTTCCACAAGTCGTTGATTTCTTTTAAAACGCTTCGTGATCTTCAGTATCTTCGGCTCTATTTTTATTGTCCTTGTAATGGCATATTTCCGTCTTTCTCTCAACTTCCACGCGGTAGAGAAAAAGGGGGGACAATTAATGAAAATCCTGTATTCCTCTTCGTAGATCAAATGTTCTCATGAAGTTTATTGTCCGTTCATAACTTACCCTAATATACCCCTAGTTCAACCCTTATTTCTGATACATAACGCTACAGTTTTTCAGTCACTAAATAGTACCCCAAGCTCGTAAATTAAGCTACTTTAGAGCTCAAGAAGAGGTATTGTTAGTTATAAATTTGGTCACTGTTTGCCGCTTACAATGGTCAATTTTGTGTTCTGGTCTTTCTTGCTACTGAGATTATAGTGTCCTAGTTTTTTTACTACTCCAAGTATTGAATGCAACTTTTAGGATTTGGAAACGCACATTGCGTAAGTCGCGTCTTTAATAAATATTGCTGATAAAAAGATGATTCAGTGACGTCCTTGTCAACTCAAGTACCAAATTCTGTCACGTTTTTCAGGAATGTTAAAAAGTCAACGTTTCCCCACTCTTTCTCATCAGTAGGCTGACTTAAATCGCGCTGCAATAGAGTGCGTGAATTCATAAAAGTTGAGCCATTTCTTTCAATATACTCGCCGAGTCTACTGGGAATTGGTGGTACCTTATTCGTATTTAAACTTATGCAACCACTGTAGCTAACATCCTAATACTGGTTGGGATATTTTTTGTCATTTTTCTATCGAGAATGTGCTATATGGCTGTCGTATTCCATAAAGATATGTTAAAAGGATACAGCCATCAAAAAGTTTTGTTTTGCATTTTTATATTTATCTCAAAGGATTATAGTAGAACAGAATTTTACGTATATTAGCTTTTAATTTCGTAATCGAGTCGTAATTTTGATCGTCAACGAAATCGCGCAACTGACTCGTAATTAGCCGTGTTTACATTTAATCGCTAGCATTTCTTAATTGATTTGAAACGATAAAAACAAACCGATATTCAAATTGCCAGGAATCGATTTAAGCTGGGTTCATACTAGGCCTTAGAATAGATTTAAAACGTTTCGCTAGAGTCGATTTGATTCGATTTCTCGAAACGGTTTCGGGAGCAAGTTTCATACCGATTCGGTTTCAATAAAAGCTACAATAAATAATGCGTGAACACATGATGCTTAAAACGATTCCTGGTGATTTGAATATCGGTTTTATTTTACCGTTTCAAATCGTTTAAGAAATGCTAGTGCATTGACCGTAGCTTTATTGTATGCTTCATTTATCGTTGGTTGAAACCGAATCGGTATGAAACTGGTTCCCGAAGCAGTTTTGAGAAATCGAATCAAATCGATTCGAGAAAATACGGTTTCCCGTTCACACGAATCTAGAGCGCGGGCGAATTTGAAGAAAAATTATTGGCTTAATTACACGCGCCAAATACACTATCTCAATGTTAATTTTCTCCTTCCAAGAAGCTACTGAGTTTTTTATCTGAACCACCCTGTATACGTATCAGTTGTTTTCTTTAATCCATACCAAAAGACGGAATTCGATTTCGATTATAAAGATAGTAAAGTCAATTTTATAATTGTATCGTGTGGGCCTCTAGCTAAGTATCGAATAAATCGTATACCCCGAAGGCCGAAAGAACAATATAATACTGAAAATAAAAATGGTTCAATATTTCTAGCGCAAAGATGATTTAGAAATAAAAAAAACCTGGTCAGTATAATAGGAAAGAGACTTAAAAGATCCGAGACCGAAACGCTATAGGAAAAAACTTACTCCCAGCATTTAGGTGTATTTACGCACTCCACCCAGAAATATACAAGATGGTCGAGCCAATATAAAAAACCCACACCTCTAAAGTCTTTAAAGGGAGAATGCAACAACAAGTGATTTTTTATCGATTCCTTATTGTTTAAATAGGCCTAATCCACTACTGAAAATATTTACAAACAAATATTAAACTAGAAATACATTTAAAACTTACCCTGAAAATAGGCTTACTGGGATTCCTGGAGGTCCTGTTTTCCTCGCGTGTAAGGTCTAGCGACCAATCGCACGCGACGTAAGTCTCGTGGAGATCTCGCGTGAACGACGGGCCTTTGCTCATTGGTCGCTAGACCTTACACGGACGCGATTCAGGATCTCCATCAATCCCGCTAAGCCTATTTTCAGGGTAAGTTTTAAATTTATTTCTAGTTTAATATTTGTATTGTAAACTTTTTATCGATGGATTAGGCCTATTTAAACGATAAGGAATCGATAAAAAAATCACTTCTAATTAGGTTGCATTCTCCCTTTAAACGCTTAAGTCAATGGTGTTTATAAACACGGTGTATTTGCGTTTCACGCGAATTTTTTTGCTTCAAACGCGAGCCTTTGACTGCACAATTTTTGGGTCAAACGCAAGTACGCCATGTTTATAAATTTAGCTCTAAATATTTTTAATTTCTTAATCAGGGTCTTTCATATTTCTTTCACCGCTATAATTTATAATTTGCGTCGCTTCACGGGTTTAAATTGAAAGAGATTTTAAGATGAGATTAGGAGAAATTTAACTTTAATTATCATTTCAATATTTTAGTAACCAAATGGGCAGACTTTACCTTTAATAAAAAAAAGTGGGATATGACCGATTTTTTAAAAGACAGGAGTTATAGTCTGATTTGGCGAATGTAGCTTAGAAAACGACGGGGAAAAGGGAAAATGTCAACTCCGTACCAGATGAAGTGTTCCTCACGTACGAAGCGAGGCATTACTATATTTTACAGATAGGGTTTCATAGATATAAAGGCGAACCTATAGTTTCGTTAAGATTGAAAACTTAACCCGAATCTGACTATTCTTCCCCATTTTGGAATAAAACGGTCTCGGTGGATAAAAAAAATGAATGGTTTCGATACCCGAAGGATACTTTCGGATACCGATAAAGACTCGGGTTGATACTAAACGTTAAAAATCCGTTGAGCGGATCAATGGCAGACTAGAGTGAGCCTTTATGGTTGTGAATCGGGATAACCGTTTAGTCCAATTTATATTTTGGGAGCGAAACGATGTAACTACAATTTTTCGTTTAAAATTTAAAATGGCACTGACGGTGATATCTCATCGAAACTAAATGGAATTTATCCTTTACACAAAACCACAAGTAAATCATCCTTCATGTTTATAAGACGACATACTGAAGTCCATGGCTTCACCCATAGAATTCTGAAATGTGTACAGAAAAGCGGCCAAGCATATTCTTTCTAGAGTAAATTAGACTCGAAATCGCGACGGCCGGGCGAGACACGCTCCTTCGTTTCACGAGAGAGAGAGGGAGAGAGTCGTTTTCCGTCGATACATTTTCACCCCCGTAAACGTCTAGAAAGTTCAGCGCAATCTTAGCACCGCTTACTTAGTTCCAATCTCAACCGCTAGAGAAATCAATTTCGAATTCCGTATCTTTTTTTCTCTCTCCTCGTTCGAAAGCTCTGACGACAAAACTTTCAGAACCACATACCAATCATATAATTTGCCTTGTTATAAACTTGAAGCATGATCTACTTATGACTAACAATGTGGATTAACTTAGAATGTTGTTAAAATAATTTACGAGTCTGCTACTTTATGGTATAACTAACCAGAAAAACGGTTTATTAAATCAATGCTTTTGGAGAGCTTTCCTTTTCAATTAATTTTTAAACGGTTTACATCTTAGCTCGATCAAATTGTATTAAAAATTATAACCGTGCCTTGCATATAATAAATTGTTTATGTTTATAATATATTGAATTTGATCGATAATAAACGCATGCACTATATGAAACGAAATGATCCACCGTCGCTCCTATAGATCAAAATTGAGTTACGATATTTTGCCTAAAAAATATCGACGAGGAGTTTAGTTTAGGGTATATAGGAAGGATAGAAAGTAAAAGATTTATGATTTGGACAAAATGAACTCTACGCCAAGCTGATTTCTTAGAGATGAAAGATTTTTTTTCCTCCGCCCTGCCAAGACTGCCCACCCACACCCGCTGTTAAAGTAACACATCATGGACGATATACGTAAGAAGGACCAAGACACTGTTCATTATACGTTTTTATATTATATTAGTCGAGTATACAAGATTTCAATATTAAGTGTATTTCGCGTTTTTCAAGTAATCATACGCCACTATTTGTTTTTGGTCTTTCCCAACGGCGGCAAAGCCGCAACGAATACAATACGTTCACCACACCCTAGAGGAGGTATTGCTAAAAACAGAAAACTGTACATTGAGTATAGGCAGAGGTATATAATAACCCCCTTCGGGGGGAAGTATGAAAGGTAGGCAAAATCGACGAACAACAAGTGCCCGGCGTAAATCGCGGCGGATCGACACACCGCTTTACTCCCAAAAAATAGTTTCACCATTTTGAACCTCACTAAATTTTCCCTACGCACACTTCCGGAACTCGCGAGCTGAAGTCAACCTTCGACTCCATTTTAACAGACAGCCTGACTCCTGAGACAGGAAGTTCTAAACACAAATCGAGCCGTCTTGTTTATACAAAGACCATTTACTAGAGTAGCGACATTGAGAAGTCCAGCGCGAGCTAGTGGCCTAGATAGTCAGCAGCGGGCTCTTGTTGTTCGTGATTTTTAGCATTGGTAGTATAGGGGCTTTCATACTTCCCCCCGAAGGGGATTATTATATACCTCTGGTATAGGATAGCAATAGCCTGGCGATGGCGTACAACTCTGGGAATTATATTTAATTTTTTGTTGGTAGGAGCAAAAAGTATACTATATTGTTTTGGATTTTCTCTTCATTAACTAAATATATATTTAAGTATAATTTACGTAATTTATGAAGCTTTTCCATCTAATCTCGATGTTATTGTAATTAAAATAAAAAATAAAAAAATAATCTTCAAATACCAGTGGGTTTACGGAGCTAAAATTACTTGTGCATATACTTTAATCTCAGATACCATATGGGAATCTTTTCTTCTTTATAGGCCTATAGCTTCATGGTCTGTATTTTTTCCTAGCTTTTTCCGAACGTTTCAACGGTCGACTTTTCCCCTTTTTTTGTATGATTTATGAAGTGTCTGGTCTAGAACTGGCTATACTGGATAAAGTTCCTAAAACCAGTTCGCACCTATATTTTAGTATAGTAATATATAACAAGGATTCGTCCAAATCTCCCGTTAATATTAATCCCTAGATTAGAATTTAAATATTTACTCAAATTACTGAAGAATATAGGTATTTGAATTCTACAAATTTATATCAAACTGTATAATATCCCCTATAAGTTCACTGTAATATTGATTTTTACCGTTAAGAAAAATTGTAGGTCTTCGCTTGAAAAAGGTTCACCTGATAAAAATGATTATTTTCCCAACCGTCCAAGTTATAACATTTTATTCCGTTATTCAAATAAAAATATTTGAAAATCTATAACACATATGTTTGATAATAAATACAAACAGGTTCCGTGTAATATGGATAGCGCGAACGCGACTGGAAGTGGGGATAAAACTACAAATATGACCTTAACTGACCAGTTCGGTACAAGACTACCAGTATAAAACTAGGTGGAAAGGTTACGAGGTTCAAGTCACCAGATGGCGATGACAGTCACCCCCTCCCTTAACTCCCGGTCCGTTTCTTAACCTACACAACATTTTCTCACGGGTGCATGAGTGCGACGGTGGGAGAATAGTTTCAAAATATCATAAATCTACATCTGAAAACGTAAAATCAATCTATATTGTTCAGCCAGTTTAGACGAGAACTTTTAAAGGATATCTGCAATGAAGAATTTTTTTTTCTGATTCCATATGTTTCAATATACCCTACTTTTTTTGTAAGAAATTATATAAGAAAATATTTTTTAATGTTTAATATCCGAAACAAGCGTTAAAATTTTGCTATATTTCCAACAAGCCAATCAAATTTCAGCTTTGCAAACCGTGATCTATGATTTGTTTACTCGAATATATACTCCTTAGACTGATAAAAATATTTATAATTTAGCTTACTCTGTAACAGGCATTGACACTTGCTACGCGTGTCGTTAACAAATAAGATAAACCTAATTCATAACTTCATGCTGCCTTTAAAACCTAAAAAAAACATCCTATTGAAATTCATAGTTCCTATAAGACCGATTTTGCTTCTATAAATCTAAATAATGCGGGACCGTGGAGAATAAGGTCAATTGGTCGTAATTGGCAAAATTTGAAGGGTTAATGGTTTTAGTAAAACGAGAGTTTTAAGGTTAGTAGTTTATGAGATTCAAATTACAAAACGGCTGCCGCTCGCTCGTGTATTTGGTCGGGAATCGAATAGCTTAAAAGGCGAAATCACAGAGCAATAATTTTCAGAAGGCAAGTGGAATAATTAGTCTTTCACTCTCCCCCATACGCGATTTTCTCTCCCTTCGTGCCTCTTTGCTCCGTTTTAGTAAATGAGCCAATTAAAGCGACTTAATCAAATTCTTCGTGTATTTTGGAGAGGGGGGAAACCTTCCCTTAATTGGGCAAACATATTTTGGCGTCGAGTCATTAAACGCTCTAATAGGAGTCGCGCAAATCGCGAGAACTCTCTCTATACGCCTCTCTCTCTCTCTCGCTTACTCTTGATAACAGGCAGTGATTGTGTTAAATGTCTGCGAAGTGGTAATCTTAAATAAACGTATTTCAAATGCATAACCTCCTGTGAAAAAGATTTCGGTATTTGAGCCCCCAACGTTTCGCTTATACAGGACGATAATTACCTTATACACTATTTTGAAATGACAATAAGTTAAAGTGATTCTCGAAATTTACAAATATTAAAGTGAAACTTACAGGTAAAAATGGAACAGATTTTGATTTTTTTTCCGAATCACCATGCAAAAAACGTATTCGGGAATTTTTTTTTGGTAATTTTTAAACACGCTTTTAGTGTTTAAATTAATTTCTAAAGTTTGGTAAAATTTGAAAAAATTCGGGCAAAATAGTATTATTTCAATCTTAAACAGCGGTTGTAAAGTCCTAACATTAAAAGAATATGCCAGCCTAAGATATAAGTGGTCAAACGCCTACATATTCTCTTAATATTAGGGCATTAAAAGCGCTGTTGAAGGCTGAAAAAATTTGATTGGCCAGAATGTATATTTACTTTTTTTTTCTCAAGTTTACCTAACTTCAAAAATTCGGAAAAATTATCGAATACGTTTTTTGGCATGATGATTCGGAAAATACAAAGTTGTTCCATTTATAGCTCCCTTTAACATAAGTCATAGCAAATTAAGTTTTCATTTAAATTCCCAATTCCTCTAAAAATTCAGATAACTTTGACAAAAATGTAACATTACTCCCAGTCGGAAAAGATTATCCTCATTCACTTTAAACCCATCCCTCCCCCTGCTCTAGTTCGGTTCGTTTGTTCAAGTGCGCCAAGTTCCGCAGTATTTGCGACCAATTTGCTGTTACAGACTTAGAAGAGAATTCAACTATAAACAAAATCTCGCCGTTAAAATTTCCCTTTGTTATTTCAAATAACATTGACGAATGCGTTTCGTTTCTGGCTTTATAGATTAACGAGGTAGATTTTTTAGCTACACCCTTCTCCCCTGGGTGGGGTGTAGTTATTACATTCGATGCTTTCCCGCCGTTGGAAATGACGAAAAACAAGTAGTCGCGTATGAATACTTGAAAAGTGGAGAAATGAAAAATCGAAAAATCACGTCATTATCTTCGGGTTCTTTTCTATGTAAGGGGTGTATCTATTATTATGGGCTTAACCATCTTGTTTTAAAACTAGTCCGACGATTCGACAATTCAGTAATTACTCTTGGAAAATAATATTTTGAATTCGGGGGTGATTACGAAAGATTATTATGGTTTAAATTAATTAGAAAATGAAATAGGACTCCTATGTTACGCTGTGTACGTGGACGGATTGAATAGACAGGATTAAGTTATATATAGCTTCGCCTGTCGCTTTGTAGAGGACGCGGAGTTTGGAAAACTACGCCTCTATAGGTGCTATTTTAGACGAGTTAATAATTATGATTATTGGGAAAGTCAATCTACGTTTATAAGTTAACTCATTAGACTATAAGGTCAAGGACGATGTTAATTTGGAAGACAGTATATGTACATGTTAAATCATAGCTCGTTAGGATCCAAGTTTTCAAAATTAAGGTTAAATGGATAGGGTTTATTCGAACATAAAAGTTTGGAGCTTATCTATTATCATGTTACTAATTAAAAATTTTAAATTTTCTTATCCTTACGTTTTCGGTGAGGATTAATTAAACTTAGATCGCGCAAGTTTCAATTGTAGGAGACTTCTTAATCGACTTCAGTGCGAATTTGCCTTAAAGGGAGAGTGATTTTGCTTCTTAAAAATAAAATGCGTATTAAAATATTCAGAAAATATCTCCGAATCGTTCCCAAAATTAATTAAAAATTTTAACTTTTTCAAACCGTTACCAACATGACAATAAATCTTATACCACGAGTAATTTAAATCCTCTAGTTAAATTATTTTATTGAGTGAAATAGAGCTTCCTTCTCTCTTTTAAGACCCTAATCAAAAAGAAGTTAAAAATATAATAATTATTTAAAAAGAAAAAAGATGAAGAACCTGACAAATATTCCCGCCGGTATCATAGACAAATGTGAACAAAATCATTAAGAGCGTCCTTTGTTTCGAGTTAATGATAGTTAAAAACTTTTTTAAAAAAAAAAGAGAAATTTCCTAAGAGGGTCTAGAAAACGGAGCAAAAAAAGAAAATGTGGAAAAAAAAAATAAAAAAAATAAAATCTTCAAAAGTAAACTCGGTAAACTGGCGAACGGTAGCTATCGGCGCCCCAATTTTTCCTAATAACTTCGGATAAAGAATTGTTTGGGCTCCAGTGAGAGTATTTCATCCCAAGGCGGCAGGTGTTTGAGACGCCCATTCAACTATCGGTACCTACCCTGTATACCCTGACTAAAGATCCCCTTTTCTCACTTAAAGGTAAAGTCTTACACGCAAATATAATATTTTATTTTAAAGGGAAACTTGGAGCTAAAAATGGAACAGCTTTTCAATTTATTTTCGGAATATCCAGGTCAAAAAACGTTTTGAATTTTTTCCCAATTATTAGACACGTTTTTGGTGATAAAATTATTATTTTTTTAAGTTTAAAATTTGAAAAAAATAAATATAAATTCGAACCAATCATATTATTTCAGCTTTCAATGTCATAAAATTAAAAGATTAGGCATATTCTTTTAATTCAAAAATTAATTTAAACGCCAAAAACGTGTTTCAAAATTACGAAAAAAAAATCTCAATCTCATTGTGATTCCGAAAATAAATTCAAAAGCTGTTCCATTTCTAGCTCAATGTTTCCCTTTAAATATTTTGAAAATGGGGTGGTTGTAAAATATGTATTTTTACTGTCGCGGTAATTTAATTCTATGACATATGTATATATATTTTAAATTGTTTTTCAACGCTCTTTCCGAAAATGTTACTCAAATTCCATTTAGAGTTCATAAAATCCGTGACAGTCTCACTTTTTAGTCTCCAAATTTCAAGAGGGTTATCCTTTAAGTCTCGTACCACTGGTGAAAATATAAAAGGGGGCCTCAAAGGGGGTCCATTTATTTCGAATAAAGGAGAAGAATTGCCATCGATTTGATATAAGAAGAAGAACGAGGAACAAAATCGGCCCCGTGAAGAAAAATCCCACTCGACATTTTTAGTCTGAAAACCTTTTTTTTAATATATAATATATATATTTCCTCCGTTTTGTTATACAAGTAATATTTTCTTTCGAGTTAAAATAAGAAGTTGGCCCTACGATAAATCATTGAAAGAGAAAAATCTCTTCCAAACAATATTGTTTGAAAAATAAATTTTACATCTCTATTTAACACCATCCACATCTTGTTTTACGAACAAAACAAAACCATCACACCCACATTAAATGCGTTGTTTGTAACATCTATAGCAATTTAACCTGGTTAGATAAGTCTCCATAGTAACATGATCGGATCAATCAGGTTGAAATTATCAGATATATGTAGGGCTCAGAATTTATTTAACTTTTATTCATTGAATATATCTACTGAATTTACTTAAAAATACACTAATCCAGATAACTTATCCAAAAGATAAAATTAAAAATAATACACGGATCTGTTTTTATCAGAAAATGGTGCTTATCCTAAAATATTATCAGAGTTATTAATTCCGAAAATAAAATTTAAAATATATTTGTTTCAATAATATAGAATAAATAAAATTTAAACCTAAAAGCTTGATTTTTTATTGATTTATTTATTTCCTTCGAATTGTAAGTAAATTTGAAATATATTTATTTTATTTTCCCACGAATTCTAAGAATGAGAATTTTCTTATCCATTAATTAATTAGAGTAACTTGTTAATCTTTGGATAAACCCATTCAGTTTAAGAATTGCGATTTTTAGTCAAAAAAAAAAATATTTATTTCAATTGTTTACTTTGTTTACTGGTGGATTAGGCCTAGGATTCGATAAAGAAAATCACTTGCTGTTAGGTTGCATTCTCCCTTTATTATATGGATAAGTTGTGGATTTTACTGCCCATATAATGAATAACAAGGATTAAAAATTAGTTATTTGGAATGGAAGCGGAGTTGAAACTCTGGAATTTGCGATACTTCGAATAAAATAAACAGACTACACAAATACCCCAATTGAAAGTATATACAGTCTTATTTATGATTATAGCAGGATGCGATTCATTTTATTTTTGGTATAAAATATTTCTTATCGGTAAACCGAACTCAACGAGATCGAAAAAAAGAAAAACTTCGACGATATGAACTTAACATTAAAAAAACCTTTCCATTTTTATCGCTGGATATTATTTACAAAAAAAATGAACGAGAGAGCGAGAGAGAGAGAGAACATACATCGCGTGTCAAATCAAAATCCAGGGGATTCAAAAAGAGAAGAGAGTGTTTCTGCACGGAAAGTGCACAGAGCTAAAAGAACAAAAAATAAAAAACTTTTCTTGTCCCTCTTCTCTTACATAACTTGCGTGTACATCCAATCAGAAATTGCATCCCATATAAAGGCACACCCAATTTTCAAACAAACGAATCAAATCGAAAAACAGAAGCCGGTAACTATGATTTATTCCAATTTGAATTGATAACACGTACAAAGCTATCTAAGAATAAACCCTGCAACAACGGAAGTGAGTTACTCGAAGCGCAACATTTTAAAAAACAATTTCCCTGATTTTTCCAGGTTTTACCAGTGAATTTTTCCTGCATGGGCAAAAAATATTTTGATAAACCGTAATAAAAACTACAAATTTAGCTGATTGAGGTTGGTAACAACTTAAGTCTCATTTAAGTTTATGATCAAGAACTCTCGCTTGATTTAAAATTTTTAAGAGTTTCCCTGATATTTCCAGGTATTTAGCTGATTGCTGATGTTGAACCAATTTAGTTTCATTTAAATTTATGATGGTACTTTCCAAGATTTCTGATTTATACAAAAAAAATGCTTTATATCCGCAACCAATTCAAGATGGAATAGACTATAGACTATACGCATTGAAATCTCAAACTGATTACGACAACACAAATTTTTAATATCAGTTGACAAAGACTATTTTTACCTCTATATGGTCTAACATAGTGTATCAATCCGCCTCAATTTTTACAATGTTGTCAACTTATCCTCAACTAAAATATTGTACTCATCACCATTCGCAATTTTAACAACAATATCAATGTTACCGCGGAATAATACACAATGTCAATCACCATAGACAATAAAATAGTACGTATATATTACGAATGTTTTCCGAGTAATATACTCGTCTACTTTCTTCCGAGTATAATAGCTTTTATTCTATGAAGAAAATCTCTTCCCATCTCTGACCTATACTTGGTATATCATTTGAACTATGCACTAAAAGGTAATGGGGACATTATAACGGCGTTCCCTATCGTTTAGAGTTGATAAATTGTACTCTATTCTTACTGGTTTGATAACGATTACTTGGCAGTTGAGTCGGATATTGTCGAGTATACGGTTTTATGGACGACAAAAAGAGTGGGTTTAGACTTAAGGAGGGGATGATATCAACGATCCTGGGTTGCATGGGACTATCGGGGTCTCGTGAGGGAAGGTACACGCTAACACACTATCATCATCACTGAATACACACGTAACCTCTAGCTATGTCCGGCGCTCGCTATAGGCCATTCTGAGCGCGACGAGGCAAAAAAACAAAACTATACACTTTGGCGAAAACAAAAAATGGGAGAAGATCTCTAAACTGAACACGGTTTCAACTACAGTGACTATACGTTGATTTTGTATACCCCCGATTTTTCTAGGGTACCCCTATACAATTTTAATTGCTATTATAATTGATCCTAACAGTAATTAATCCAGAAAGACCTACATTACGTAAGAAAATTATCGGTAATTTCCAGAAATAAACTACGTCATATATCGGTAAAAAAGATTTCTTAAAATGGTGTCAACCCAGAGGTATAAAACTTTGAATATGGCGTTTTAATAGTATGATAAAACTGAAAATATAATCCATAGACATTCAAAAAATGGTGACAGCTTCACTTTAATATTTGGCGATGTAAGGTTTGGTTGACCAGAAAATCCCCGACTTATCCCTGACCTTTCACCTTCATTTAGGAAACACCCGACTTATCCCTGACCTTTTACACCCATTTTGGAAATACCCGATTTATCCATCCCTGACCTTTTACCCTCATTAAGGAAATACCCGACTTTTCCAGAGTACGTTGGAATCCTAAATCTAATTGTTCTGTTTCTTATGGCCCCTGTAAAATATTCCTGCCATAGCACATTAATGTTTAGAAAGAAGCCTACGACCAGGGTCAAACTTTAACACGCGTCTCCCGTAGAACGCCTGTAGAAATGCTTTCACCCGAGGCATTTTAAATTTTAGTTTACTTTTGTTGAGTTTAGGTCATTTTATTTTGTTTATTTGATAAAATTTTGTCAACTACGACGTCACGAACAATTTAACGAGGCCCGAACTGATCCTCTTTAAAGTACAACTTGTTTGTTAAATTATTGTTTTCTTTGTTTTTTTTTAGGAAACTTTAAGATCAATATAATATTTATTTTTATAGTGTGGACTTTTAGATATTTTCTCGAGCTTAAAAAGTTGCTGAAGAATTGTAACTTTTAGAAGAAAAAAATAAGAAAGTGTTATAGTAGCGTGGAAAAGTAGTATTGCTAAGCAGGCATCTCTATTGTTCCTCTTAAAGAAGCAACGTTGGACGCTAGTCAGCCATCCTGCCCCACTAAATCCCTGGTAGTCCCCTCCCTCAAAGCCCATTCATAACGTGATAGGTCCTATAAAAGGAAGAATGAAGTAAGAAATTATATAATATTCATTTTAGGCTCAAAATAACAAAAAAATGTACAAATTAATATAAATGGTTAATTTATCTATGAAAATTTTAAGACTGGCTAGTCCTCCCCCAATAAAAACTATGAATTTTACTGATCGAACCATAAAAGTGCCATTGAAATTTATGATTAAGTATTCGTATTTTATAAATTTTACTAATTTCCCTGACATATGTAAATTTTTCTAGGGTTTCCCTGGTTTTTTGGCAACAAAACAATTCCAGGATAATTACCCTTGCAATTGATTTTAGGGATTAATAGGAATTAAACCAAAAACATTGACTTAACATTGACTTCATTCTCCCATTAAAAATACCCTATAAATCATTGTTGAAGAGCTTCGGGATGATCTAGGGAACGCGTGGGCACCAAATTATCGCTTCCCGAAAAATATAAAGCGTGTACTAAAGACTCTATAGTCTCCAATCTCGCCGGCCATGAGTATAAAAGTTATTTATCCATGATAGTAATGGGGGAATTCGAAACTGAACTCTATACATAACGGTTTCTATCAACGTAGGCGCACAGCGAAAGAGAAATATTTCAAGTAATTTTGAATATAAAACTTATAAAAAAATTGCGAACAAAAAATGTTTGTAGACTATTTTGTAGTTTTCAAATTATAGTGAGAGTTGTTTTCCAGGATTTTTTCTCTACCGAGTGTGAGATTTTAAAGGTTGGATGAAATATTCTATAGAAATATTAGTTAGATATTTCTTAGCGACTTGTTAGAACACGCAAAGCAATGCCTCTTTCCATATCTCTAGCGCAACACACCACAGATATAAATATTAACCCAGCTTTGAATGTGCGAGAATCAACTACCTTGTGACTCTCGTTTCACTCTCCCTTGAAATACTTTGGAATTTAAAAAGAAAGAAGAAGCGGGGGACTTGGTTTGGATTTTTACTTTATCTACAGTTTACGTATGAGAGGGGAAAAAGTAAGTATATTTTACCAAAACGTTTCCAGCAACTGTACAGCTGGAGGAATTTGCAACAGCTATTGGGCGGTGAAACTTTATATAAGAGCTCTAAACATAAACTAAAGCGAGAAACGTTAATCTCATAAATTCTGACGTGATGTGGGGCACAAACGGTTTCGCGACAAAAATATAAATATGTCGATGATAAAAATCAAAACTTTAGTTTTAACGACGCCCAAACTTTGGTGACTAGTGATTTCTATGGTAACCTGATCTTATGCTTTTGACAGAAAGCCTCAAATATGTGAAGAAAACAAGTTGAAAATCGGATACATATCCTTATAGTCTCCTCCCCCCCCCCCCCCAAATTCCGAAATTTTAAAAAGAATATAGAGAAAATCGTAAAAAGGTCGGAAGATACAGTGTTAGAATAATAAATTTAATACGTAGATGGTTTTAGTGTAACCTTTAAATGCGAGAAACGGAAAAGACTTAACGACGTAGACTAGATTTGATGGCCAGCATCGTGGTAATTTCGTTTCCAGACAACTCGCAAAATATCCTTGAAATCTAGACAGGTGCCCCGGAATATAAAAGAGACAGTAAAAAAAAGGTTGAACGAGGTTCCAAGCTCTCAATAAAAGAAAAGAGTCTCGTGATCTTGAGAAAAGCAGCTGCTAATTTTCTCTCAGTCTGCATAGTATATTCTCTTCGGTTATATCGCGTGATATAATGTACGGCGTTCTTGAATAATACGCAGTCCATATTGCGCACCAAAGAGGATTAATCAAAGTATGGGGAAGAAATATACTTTCTAGATTATATTGGTAAATAGCAAAACTAATAATTATTGCCAAAAGTATATGGCTTTATTCCTTAAAAGTAAACAACGCCCCGTGGCTTAATACTATCAGCAAGAATCCATTCAGGTTCCATAAGAATATGGGAAGGCCGCGATTCAATAACCATCCTCCCAAACTTTGTAGCAAAAGTTCGTCCGCTTCGAATCGATTTTTCAAGTAAATCGCTCCTGAAATCTATTATTAACCCGCGCCACTAACGACCTTGACATAATATTTTGGGTAATAAAAATGGAGCCGACCGAAAAAAGATCTAAGCGTACAAATGTTACGAAAATTGTAGACGAACTTTTGTTACAAAGTTTGGGAGGATGGTACCAGAGGCTAAAGCTATGCTCCCATATTCTTATGGAACCTGAATGGATTCTTGCTATCAGCAAATGACCAGGTAAATGTACCGACAGTTTCGGATTCGAGACAAGAGATCGGGAGCCCCACTCTTTGGAGAAATTTCGGAGTTGGGAGGGAAGACAATATAGTCAAGCGCGGCTCGCCTAAATTCCGCCCGTCTCTCCCGATTTAAATTATCGAGGTTCTATAGGGAATAAATGCAGATGACGTACCTATATAGCTCCGATTTTGCTGGAATTTGTTTTATGGACTAATATAAGTGTACTGAACACGAATATGAAATATTTAGCGTTCCCTACCAACAGACAGACGTACCTATAGAATTATATATTTTGATAATTCATATTCCTTCGACAAAAATGATAACCGTATTATATCGCGTGATTTTAATGAAAACTTCATAAGTCTTGGAAATTTAATGAACATGAATTTATATTTTTCTTTGGAATAAATTTACTTATCATCAACCCGCATGCTCGAGTGACATAGAGGATTATTCGACATTGTTAATTAGCCACCTCTTTGAATAATTAAAACCCCCATTCTTTCCTTAATGTCACTCAAAAATACACGAATAAAAGGAGTGCCTATCACATGGAATCCAGATATTTATTTTCAAGAACATTTTAACTAATCCTAAATAACCAGTAACTAAAAGCCGACAAGATATAGGAAGAAAACGTATTTATAAAAATATCACGTGACAGTTACTTCAAATTTTTTTATACCCAACTCCCCCAAAAATAATCTCATTTCATCTCCACATATAATCCTCCTTGATATATTTACGTCACTCACCCCAGGCACGCGCCAAGCCATATCAGTGGTTGCCATTAGGTATAAAACTATTTCTATAAGAGCTAATAGAGCGGGCATTTACTGAGAGAGAGAGGGAATGTTCCAAGAAAGGAAGAATAGTTAGGGGAAAAAAAGGAAAATAAATAGGAAGAGTAACGTCTCTAGCGCCATCTAAGGGTGTCTAAAGCTATTAAGACGCTGGGACTGAGGCAAAAAGAGAGGTTTTTCGAGACGGATTGGCCCACTATCACGAGTCCCTGGCCAACTCTTATGGGGCGCAGAGAGAGGGAGTCAAGACAAGGCTTTATACATTGGCCACAGATGGGGAAAGTCTTCTCTAAGCATTGACGAGTGAAGATCAGTTCACACGGCCCCTAACACGCTTATTTTTTTCCACAAATCGCTGTGCCTTATCTAGGAGTAGTAAAGCAATCCTGCCATAAGATATATCCAAGGTTCTGAAAAACGTATCATTCTCGTATAAGCGTAGATTTACTGACCAAGCTCTTGAATGAATATAGAACTAACAGTTCATTTTCTTCACTAATCACTGTGCCTTATCTAGGAGTAATAACTATCTACCATAAGATTTATCCAAGGTTCTGGAAAACAGAACTGTTATAGTATAAAGGTAGATTTTTGACCAATGGTCTTGAATGAATTATAAAAGGGAAGGGACATACTCAGCATATCCCTAATGAATGCTTTAGTGGCGCGTATAGAGAATCTAACTAACTTTAAAGAATGGAGTTTTGTTTTCTACTTTACGGGTCAGATCACCATGTAATGATGAAGAGAAAGGGCTAAAATTTCGAAATGCCTCCCAATTAAGCAACTAACGGTTCAAATTAAGAAATAAGAGTAGAAAAACGTTTTCGCGCCCAGAAAGAAACATCTAAAATTAATCACATACGCGTGATTCGTGTTGGTCACAGTTTAGGATCTCTATTAATTCTAATTCCGGTATTATTCGGAAAATTCACTTTTTGATGACGATATAGGTTGTAAAACTATTAAGATATATGTGAAAAAAGCTAAATTTTCAAAAGGCTCCAAAAATTATCTCCTTATTATTAAATTTAATCTTTGGGCCCACTGAAGATCACTTATGGACCCCCAATTGTGTCCCTTTTGCCTACCCCAATAACGTTTTAAATCCAAATCAAATGAAAATACCGCGAATAATTTAAATTATGGACCGAGAAAGAGGCAAGCTAAAGTTTTACGTACACAGGTGAGAGTTCACTGCAAAGACGACTCATTTTTATAAAGAGCATTTCAGGACCTGATCACAGTCTATATTAGTAAATCCCGAAAAAAGGTGCAGTGTGAAACATCCTTAACGGGAAGGGGGTTACTCTAGTGTAGATTCTAGGTGGGGGAGGTATAGATTGGGGCATCTACGAGCCCCCTGTGGACCATTCTTGTTTCAGGGGTCCCATTCCTTAAAAGGAGAAAACGGTTTCTTCGCTATTATCCAACAGAACTAGGCTGTTAGGGCAAAGGCGCGTACAAGCCTTTGAAGGGCGGGAGAGGGCAGAGTAGGGGTGGGCAATCGGTTATAGTAGGGGTAAAGGAAAAAGTGTAATTCATAACGGCCATTTCGTTACACATTTTCTTTTTCTTCTCTTTCTCTCCCCTCTTTCTGTCTGATTTTCTTTTTCTTTTTATTTTTCGACGTTTGGGTTTAGGGAAGAGGGTTGATGTCTGGAGTGCTAAATGATCTGACATTGAGAAAGCTATTATACTCCAGGTTGGTTGGACAAACAATGCCTTCTTCATACCCACCATTCATCCCCCGCATCCTATAGCTGATCTCGGAATCGTAATAGTTCGCGTGATGGTCTCTTTAACTATCAAGGGTGTTGTCCTATAGTCCGTATATCGATGGAAAATGATTTTTAGATTGAACTTGTATTTTCGTGCTTTTGTAATGAAGCCCTAGTCATAATCATTAAAATATATTTGTTTTTAATATATAATAAACAAAAACAAACCAATATTAAGCTTGAAATAACTAGTTAACTTACACGGAAAGTAGTCATTGAGAGTTTTGGCAATAAATTCGCGACATTCTTGTCCAACTTACCAGTTGAATTTTTATTTATTTTTTATTAAAGTCTGATGTAGTTTACGTAGAAAGATCATAGATGTTACCTACGTTAGCCAATTTTAACACAGATTTAGGCCGTTTAAATTTAGGAGCATTGACATCATTAAGTGTGATTTAACCCCCCTTTCCTAAATCAAGTTTCTTCTAAATAGATACTAATGTTTATGACAACATCAACTAGAGACGAATTTCTATATCCCTTAAGTTAAAAGAAATCTCTAAATAAATCCTCATTATATGAAAATGAGGACTGCTAGGTGTCTAAAAATATCCCCATTCCTAGCTGAGAAACATACCCCCTCATTTCATTTTTAAAACTTTATTTTCTCTAATCGGCCGCGAAAAAGGTTTTCAAATGAAAAAAATAAAAATAAAAAAATGACAGAAGGGTGTGTGTGAAAATGAGGGGAGGCATTTCAGACTCTGCTAAGAAGAGTGTATATGGAAGATGGGGAAGTTGAGCTAGAGATGACAGAGGAGGCCGCAAAACGCGAACTCAAAACATCTTTCCAACCCTTGACATCTTTAAGCCGTTGTCGCTTGCCCGTCAACTCCCGAACAAAACTTCGCAACGGCAGCTATAAAATTTATCCACAAAACCAAACGGAATAAAATGGATTCCACGCTTAGGGTCTTAAAGACCAAAT
Organism: Odiellus spinosus; assembly: GCA_963920705.1. Classification (NCBI taxonomy): domain Eukaryota; kingdom Metazoa; phylum Arthropoda; class Arachnida; order Opiliones; family Phalangiidae; genus Odiellus; species Odiellus spinosus. The sequence continues at coordinate 10,689,125 of OY987237.1, forward strand.
GTGAAGTCAGAATGTGATTTGTTTTATTTAGAGGGAAGTAAATCATCAGCTTTAAACTATATTTTAATTTCAACTTTTATACGCTAAACCTAATAATTATTTAATTTTAACGTTGCCCAATCTCAATTGTGACGTCAATTTCCAGAAAACGCGAATTAATAACGGTGGCGACATCTATGACCTTTCCTCTATATATATATAACTATAAATTGTTAAATAGTTCAACTATTATGTCATCTTTTATAATCTACTTCATTCGCGATGCAATTAAATAAATTTAAAGCTATAGTAATCAGACTAGGAGTATATGAGTAACAACATTTTCAAAAAATGTCGTTACCTTTAACCATTATTATGTTAATTTACGTTTAGAATTTTTGTTTAAACAACTAAACACTTCAAAATATTCTAGATTTAATTTTGATACTGCAACTACACTTTGCGTTCGAGCACATTGCAAAGAAGCGAAAGGTCTTGCACACGAATACGCGAAGTTACACATCACAGGGTATAAAAACAGTTCTGCAAAAATGTACGCATCATCAGTTAAGTCTATTTAAACGCTATGAACTTGCGATGAAAATAAGTTGGACAACAAGAATTGGACTTTAGCTCATCCTATATAAATCTCCCACCAACCACCAACATCCTAGAAAACTATCAGCTTCGTTTTGAAAAGAAGTCTGACTTTTTAACGGAGAGAAACTAACATTTTCTTTCTTTTCAACACCAGAATTCGTATATAGTCAGAATTGGTTTGAGTTTTCAGTTTGAAGTTAAAATGAGCCTTAGTTTTTAAGCCAATTTAATGCAGACAGTTTCATACGTGCAGAAGCCGATGAAACCCTCCTTTGAAGTCTACTACTCTAATGTTCCATATAGCGCTCCTCTCTGTATGGGTAAAATTCACAATTTTACGAGATCGGAGGGGTCCAACTTCATACCCCCCTGTCTACGGAAAATTGGAAATTCTCTCTCTCCACAAACGACGACGTTTTTTTGACGAACTCCAAGGCTGCTAGAGATATTCGCTCGACGAACTCCCGCTCCGAAAATATCTACCGTTAGGAGGCGTACGAATCGCGCTTTTTGAAACTAACCCATACAGAGAGGGGTAGACAAGACCCTGGAGTAATAGACTTCAAAGGAGGGTTTCATCGGCTTCTGATACGTGCTATTAGACTAAAAAGATTTCAAATTCCACAATGTCGTTCAAATAATAAAATTTCCAGGAATAACACGGTAGTTCTAAAAATTATATTTCCATCCGTTATTCTTGTAACGACTCTTTTGATCCCTTTTAAGAATAGAAGTGATAAGTCTTCTACTATTTTTTTCTCCCTTTCTCGCTTTCTTTCTTTCTCTTTTTTAGGATAGGTTACGTTTAAGAGGAAAGGGCATTTGTACATTACGGTCCGTTAAAGTTTTCAATCTCCCCACAAAAAGATGACCATTTCTGGCCAACAGCTTTTTTTCCCTTTTTACTTTTTCTTTTCTTTTCCGGAGATGATTTTTTTTCCTTTCATCACAAATCATCCCTCATACAGTACCTCCCCATTGACACGGCGCTATTACACAGACCTTACACATATGGACTCAGGAGTTATGTTATGATCAAGGTTATTGGGCTTTGGAGGTACCCTAATATTTTACTAAAAATAGAGCTAAAGTTTGAAGGAATGAACAAAGATGATAAATGGATAAATATTTAACAAACTGAGCGTTCTTCGTTTGTTAGATGTATAAGAAATTTAACGCGTTAACGAATACGTTTAGAATTTCAATTTTCCTGACTTTTCGAGATTTTCTATGACCCTATTTAATCATATTCACTTAAAGGGATAATGCAACCTAACAACAAGTGATTTTTTTTATCGATTCCTTATTGTTTAATTAGGCCTAATCCACTAGTGAAAAACGTTACGAACAAATATTAACGTTTAAGTTTTAAATTTATTTCTAGTTTAATATTTGTTTTAGGCCTACTTAAAGGAAATTTAATAGATAAATTACTTGTTACTGGGTTGCATTATCCCTTTAACAAATGTGATAGTACATTTCTTTTTTGTTCAAGACATCATCTGAAACGAACGGGATGTTTTGACGCATTTTTAAATTACCTGATGTTTATGCTAATTTTCAAATTCCCGGACTTTCGCTGCCACTTAACTTAGCCTGCTTCTTTTAGCCTAATGTTAATTTCCCAGAGATTGAGATTTAGTATTAATTTTTCGTATAGATTATTTTCAGATTTAGACTCTTCGTTCAGTCATTAGTATTGCTTTTTCCCTAACCTTTCCCAAGGCTGTTAATTTTTCCATACGGAAATTTTTAAGCCTTCTTATAAATTAAACTTTTTCCCACGTTTAATTTGACCCAATGTCAACCCTACTTAAAATTGAATGTATATTTTCTTTTCCAGAAAATACCCCGCCCTAGCCCCAAATATAAATGGCGTACAACCTCTAATCTAATATTTTTAAATCTCATAAATCATAAGAATCTACAATTACCCAATATTGCATACATATTCAGAAAGCAGACTAAAAGATTATAAAATCTTAAAAAGACATTAATGCGAACAAGATTAAATTCCACTTTTTCTCCCTCACATTTCTGGCAGCCAAGTTTTTTTTACGTACTTTTCATCTTAGTGCGAAATAATCATAACTTCGTGACTTAAAATAAATCTAAACTATATATATCATTTATAGTTTATTCCACATTCATTTGGCAGCACGCAAAAAGCTAAGGCTACTCGTTATATATTTATGATTTGTTTACAAAAATATTGTCAGGTATAGCAGAAGCCGATGAAACCCTCCTTTGAAGTCTATTACTCCCGGATCTTGTCTACCCCTCTCTGTATGGGTTATTCTCAAGAGGCGCGATTCGTATGCCTCCTAACGGTAGAAGTTTTCGGAGAGGGAGCTCGTCGAGCGAATATCTCTAGCAGCCTTGAAGTTAGTCCAAAAAACGTCGTCGTTTGTGGAGAGAGAGAGAATTTCCAATTTTCCGTAGACAGGGGGGATGAAGTAGGACCCCTTCTAACTCGTAAAATTGGGAATTTTACCCATACAGAGAGGAGCGCTATATGGAACATTGGAGTAGTAGACTTCAAAGGAGGGTTTCATCGGCTTCTGGGTATAGGAATATCAAGAGAAAGTCGAATTTTATCTTCTTTTCATTGACGTTCAAAGCTAGTTATTCTGGGTCTGGAGCGATGGGTCGGACACTTGTCAAAATCCAGTACACTTTGGACGAAATCAAAAATCTCTGAATATTCTCTAGATGGGAAATAAACATTGAAGTCCCAGAAATCATTCCCAAAAACAGCTTTAAAATCTCTAAATCTTTGGAAAATGCATAAATCCAGTACGCAATAATGGTAAGTGTCTGATCCCTCGGTCTGGGTAGATGATTGGCGTATAAGTAATTAACTGTCTCACCAACAGCACGCTATGATAATAAGCCCA